>OY755038.1:17715724-22515724 GCA_963576565.1 Aspidapion aeneum | reverse complement strand
TTTGCTTCAAAGGATAAAAATTATTTTTTGAATTGCTCCCAAAGCGTTGTAACAGGTGTGTTGAACTTATGGGAAATTATATTGGTGGTGGTTTCATTTTCCTTTTCCTTCTATACTAGGCCGGAAACTTATGGAACTTACCTCAAACATTTATTTTGGATCAATAAAAAAAGTTAAAAATAGAAGTAGCACACTTATTTTATACACAAAGTTTAAAATGACAGAAAACAAATCAGGCACCTTATAGTCAAATACAGTTACATTCACAAATAAGTAAAATCACATGTTTATCAAATAAATTCTAATTAATTAATTTCCTCTGTACTTTTGTGATGCAGCAAATGCGTTTTCAAATTGTATTTCCGTTTGGCCTGGTCAAACTATTTAATTGCATCTTCGCTCTTGTGCTTCAGCAAATGTCTCTTCAAATAACGGTTTGCCTTGGTCTTGTAATTACACTGCTCGCATTTAAACCATTTGATTTCTTCCGCACTTTTGTGAAGCAACAAATGTCGTGCCAAATATCGTCTGTGCACGCCTTTGTAATCACACTGGTCGCATTTCAACCAATTGATTTCATCTGTACTTTTGTGGCGCAGCAAATGAGTCTCCATATTGGCCTTCTGTTTGGTCATGTAATCACACTGTTCGCATTTAAACCAACTGATTTCATCTGCACTTTTGTGGTGCAGCAAATGTTTCTCCAAATTGGACTTGAGTTTGGCCCTGTAATCACACTGGTCGCATTTAAACCAATTAATTTCATCTGCACTTTTGTGCTGAAGCAAATGTCTCTCTAAATTGGACTTAAGTTTGGCCTTGTAATCACACTCGTAGCATTTAAACCAATTAATTTCATCTGGACTTTTGTGCTGAACCAAATGTCTCTCCAAATTGGACTTGAGTTTGGCCTTGTAATCACACTGGTAGCATTTAAACCAATTAATTTCATCTGCACTTTTGTGCTGAACCAAATGTCTCTCCAAATTGGACTTAAGTTTGGCTTTGTAATCACACTGATCGCATTTAAACCAATTGATTTCATCCGCACTTTTGTGTTGTAGCAAATGCATGTTTAAATGGGCCTTCAGTTTGGCCTTGTAATCACACTGGTGGCATTTAGACCAATTAATTTCATCTGCACTTTTGTGTTGCAGCAAATGACTGTCCAATTGGAACTTCCTTTTGGACTTGTAATTACACTGGTTGCATTTAAACCAATTGATTTCTTTCTTATTTCTTTCCTTTCTTTGACTATCTGGAATAAGTGCAATATGCGGTCTAAAAACAATAAAACAAAAATAGGTGTGTATATAGAAAAAATACAATTAGGCAAAATACATATACAAAATATATTTACAGTATGGTGTTCAATATAATAAGAGTGCCCTAAAACTGTATGAACATCTGATCCTGCTTTAACTGTAAAAAAACTGGAGGTATATTTGACAATTATAGTGCATTTTTGACAGGTTTAAAAAAAAACGATTTTTATAAAATTTTCATGTAAAATAGTGTTCGACACTCTAACGAGCTGATTAGATTTGGGTCAAAATCCATTAATGCTAATGACAGTTTTTTTGACACAAAATTTTAAAAATTCTTACTTTTTAACGAAGCATTGAATCAATATGCGGTTTTCGGAATATAGTAGATTATGTTTTACTCAATAATTTGTGTAATAACCAAAAACCGGTAGGGGACAATTCACCGCGGCCGATTCGCCGCAGCCGATTCGCCGCGGGACAATTCGCCGCCGGTCGATTTGCCGCGAGATTTTTTATTTTATGATTATACCATTGGCAATTGTTTAAGCAGTTTTATTTAGCTTGACTTCATATAATATATTTGTTGATTTGTTTGATCATAACTTTTTTGAAACTTTTCCAACTAGGTATTTGGGGTTAGTATACAATTCAACAATTTTTTTTATTAGAAAAATAAATAAAATGGCGGATCCAAAATGGCGGATTTTCCCATTTATGAAACGATATGCATCAAACTCGGAACTTTGGGGTGTTTCAGGTCGCTAATTATGATTTCTAACTTAAACTTTTAAAAAACACAAAATGGCGGATCCAAAATGACGGATTTTCCCATTTATGAACCAATATGCATTAAATTTGGAATTTTGGGGTGTTTTAGGTCCCTGATTATGATTTCTAACTTAAACTTTTAAAAAATCAAAATGGCGGTTTCACAATGGCACACTTTCTCATTTATAAACCGATTTGCCTTAAACTTGAAACATCGCGGCACTTAAGTAACTTAATACAATTTTTGACTTAAATTTAAAAAAATCAAAATGGCGGGTGTTCCCATTTATGAACCGATATGCATTAACTTCGGAACTTTGAGGTGTTTCAGGTCGCTAATTATGATTTCTAACATAAACTTAAAAACATAAAAATGCCGGCTCCACAATGGCGCACTTTTTATTAATAAACCGATTTGCTCTCAACTTGAAACATCGGGGCGCCTAAGGTAACTCAATACAATTTTTAACTTAAATTTTAAAACCTGAAAATGGCGGATTCCTCGGGCCTAGGCCCCCCAAGCCTAAGATTTTTTTAGATATTTTTCACATATTTCATGAATAAAAAGATTAAAGAGTATAAAATTCGCCATCATGAGACTTCGGCCCCCCCCCCAGAGGCATCAGCCACAACAAGAAAGTGTGCCATTATGGAACTCCCATTTTAATTTTTTTAAATTTCAGTTAAAAATAATAATCAGCGACCTGAAAGATCTCAAAGTTCCGAGTTTGATGCAAATCGGTTCATAAATGGGAAAACCCGCCATTTTGGATCAAGTACAAAATTGTATTAAGTTACCTTAACACGTTCGCTACTGAAGACGTCTTTTGACGCCCACCGCTTCGGAGGTGAATTGTGAATTTTAATTTTTTTAAATTTAAGTCAAAAATTGTATTAAGTTACCTTAAGGCGATGTTTCAAGTTTGAGGCAAATCGGTTTATAACTAAGAAAGTGCGCCATTGTTGAACCGCCATTTAAATTTTTTTAAATTAAGTTAAAAATAATCAGCGACCTGAAAGATCTCAAAGTTTTGAGTTTGATGCAAATCGGTTCATAAATAGGAAAATCCGCAATTTTATTTATTTTTCTAATAAAAAGAATGTTGAATTGTATGATACTAACCACCAAATAACTAGTTGGAAAAGTTTGAAAAAGTTATGATCAAACAAATAAACAAATATATTATATGAAGTCAAGCTAAATAAAACTGTTTAAACATTTGCCAATGGTAATATCATAAAACAAAAAATCTCATAGGAGCTTTAGTTTCTGAAATATTTACAAAAAACTGTTTTCAAGGCTAAAGTGTGCTAATAGGCTAGCTAGGAAGGTATCAGATCCGTCATGGATCCATTTATTATTTATTTATTTATATGGTCATGGCATTTACAATAATTTTGAAGCCTACATAAATCTATGATACTAAGTTATGAACTAACCTATAAAGTACCTACTAATTTAATTTTTTAACAAACATATTAAATTGATTAAGAGTAACATTGAATATGTCAATATCTAACTTATTAATATTGTTAGACATTCTTGTCATAGGAGAATCAATACCATATGATGTTCTGTGATGTTTCCCATAATCCTTTGTGGAACTTTAAATTGGACTAATTCTAATAACTTGGGACAATCAGCTCCATTATTTATAAATTTAAAAATCATTTTTACATCCATCATAAATCTTCTTTTTTCCAAGCAATATTGAGTAATTTTTGCAACGATAAATAATCAATTTGATCTTTAGAAATTTTTAGTTTGTAATTTATTACTTTTAAAAATTTGTGCTGAATTCTTTTTAACATATCTAAATATTTTTAAAATGTCGATTCCAAATTTGGCAGACATATTCAATAATAAACGCACAAGGGAGTAATATAGAAATTCAAAACAATAAATATTGTCAAATTTATCAAGTGTGTGTAATACGAAGCCAAGCTTCTTAAATTTTTATTGTAAATATTTTCAATATGCAGTGTAGTCTGATTTTTGATCAAATAAAATATTTTCCTAAATCTTTATTTCTGTGAGTACCATTTAGGTTTGTAGAATCAAGTATATAATTGAAAATTATTGGTGTTTGTATTCGAAAAAATATCATCACATTACATGCTGGTTATTCAAGCACCAATAATTTAATTAATTAATGTCTTGCTGAATGAATAAACAATCATCTAAAGTTCTGACTATGAGATATATCTAGCTTAAGATCGTCAGCAAAAAAAATTCACAGTTTTTTATACAACAAAGCAGATCATTTACAAAAAGATTAAACAAGAGTGGGGATAGATGCCATCCTTGAGGAACACCTGAACAAGCATCAATTTTAGATAGCTTTCAGTCTAACTGAGAAAGCAACCCCCAAAATCAATCTTTTTCAACTTGGATAACAGGGGGATGTGGGATTCAATATGTTTTACCATTTCCAAGTGCATTCAATATATTTCTCAAAGCATAGCATAGCATTCACCAGCCAAGTTATTGTTAAGTTCTTACATACGGTTGAAAACTTAAGCTGGTTGTCCAATGAAATCCCAATAAACCTTGGATTTTGGACTTACTGTCTATCACTTGAGTATCTAGTTATAGATTATTGCAAATAAATTTAAATATTAAAATGTTTGCTGTTTTGTATTAAAGCAGAGCAAGTTTGCATCACACCACTCTTTAATCATTTTGAAGTCACCCAAACCTGTATTCCTCATTTCCTGTGTATGAATTCTTGAATGGATGAAAAGGAATACTCTCTCAAAATTGGGTAAAAATCAAACTGTGCATGCGATCTCACTTGATTTCAGCATTGTCCCTGACGTGGGGAAATGCTCATTCTCACTCTCACCCATTTTAAGAATCCATACACAGGTGCACATTTGGAAGATCCTGCATAAAAATAACAAGACTTACTCAGATAAGCTGTCATGCAGTATCAACTCCTCCTGTTTAATATCTTCAATCTTTAGTTCAAAGTCTTCAGCTTCCCATTTTATACAGGATATTGAAGGGCCAGGAAAATTTGTCCCCAACATGCTGCAAAATAAACCTTGTTAAAAAAGCCTGTATCTAATTAGTAATCCAAGCATTCCTTAAGTATTTACAACTACAACAAAAAAATGTTTCTTTGCAATAACAAGACTTACTCAGATGAACTGTCATCCAACATTATTTTGTCCTTTATCTCCTCAGTTTTACAATTAAAGTCTTCAGGTTCCAATTTTATGCTGGATGGTGAAAGGTCAGGCAAATGACTTTCCATCTTGCTGCAAAATAAACCTCTTTAAGAGTCCAGACATTCCTTAAATAGGCACTTATTGGAATAAAGCCATGCAATAATAGTGTCAGGCAGTATTTTGACAGATTTACATTGCAGGCTGAGAGTTGATCTTTCAAAATTTATTTATCTATAATAAAAGTCGACAGTATTTATTTTGGTTTGTATAGTAAACAAAATCCTTATGTTGAAAGATTAGCTGTCATATTCCAATGCAAAACTGTCAAAATGTGGCCTGACTGGCTTAATTCCAATAGGTCCCTATTATCAGATTTTCACAGTAAAAAATTCAAACTTAATCCTTTTGCTAAGGCTTTCAATTTTTTGTAATACTTTTTAATTTTTTTTAGTTAATTTGTTGGTTTACTCCGAAAATAATAAAAAAAAAACGAAACCTGGGAGTGGTGTATACCTATACTTGTAGCTGAATTGAAGAAATGGTACAGAGTGTAATTTAAATGATGCACCAAACTTACACCAGATACCAGATCACATGGATATAACTTGCCCACACACAGACTTACCAGTACAGAAAAGGGGCCAAACTATCTGGCAATAAAATGTTTCAATGCTCTACCAAATGAGATAAATATATTTTTTAATTATTAGTTAAAGTAGAGCCTTACTCTCAAAATGAGTTCTTTTCATTCTTTAAGGAATCCTAACATTTTCGTATTTTTTAGATTATGTTTAGGTTTTTGTGCTTTTAGTATGTGTGTCAGTGGTTGTCACTGACTATACATTTGAATTGCTTTTCAAGATATTATGTAGTTAAATATTTTAAATTTATTTTATGTAATTGGGTATATGATTATGTGAGATTTTTAATTTTAATCATATTTTATTTAAAAGCATTTGCATTTTTTACATTTTGACCATTCATTTCAATCTCTTTTATTAGTTTTTTATTGAATAAAGGGATGGCAAGGAAGGTAAGAAGTGCCTACAGTTCAAATAATGTTTGGTCAGGTTTTTGTGTTTAAGTTAAAGTATTTGTCAAATTCGAAGAGTGGGGGAAAACCATTGGAATAATGCCAAATTTGACAATGTCAAATAATATTCATTAAAAACCACAATTAAAAATACTCTGCCAATATATGGGCCCCTAAGCTCACACTAGGTACTATAGTTATAGTGTAAGTGTGAGCTAATATAACTAAAAACTGAAATATATTTTATTCAACTCCAGACTAAATTACCTTTTGTTTGATACCACACAAGCCATGTTTTGACTTAAACTCAAATTTTTGAAATCTACCCCCACCCTTAAAAAAAACAAAACTAAAATGTATTTTGTTAAACTCCAGACTCAATTCAACTTAAAGTCTAATTTTTAAAATAGACCCCCACCCTTTTTTTAAAATAAATTAAAATGTATTTTGTTTAACTGCAGACTCAATCACCTTTCGTTTGATATCACACACTCCATATTTTCACATAAACTCTAATTTTTGAAATCTACTCCCACCCTTTTATTTGGTTTTTGTTTGGTGGATTTTGTTCATTTTTAAATGGGACCATCTCGACCCATGGCCCAGCCTAAATACCACATTTCATTAAAATCGGCCAAGCGGTTTTTGAGTTATGCGCGTTGGTCGTTACAGACAGACATACAGACAGACAGATAGACGGCGCAACAAAAAAGTTTCAAAATCATCTGAAACACAAAGATATATAAAAAAAATTTGAAATTGGAGCAACTTTTTTTTTCTCAAAAAAATAAGAATCACCATAGCTCACACTACTATAGTATAGTATATGTGTGAGCTAATACAAGCATCTAAATACAGAAATTTGAAGTTGATGAAAGGCAAATTTATCCAGGGGTGAACACAATATTTTGTTCTTTTTTGTTGAAAAAACCCAGTGGATTTTTTTAAATATTAGATTCTTGCTTTAGCACCTAGTCATCCTCTATCTCCCATAAGAGGGTGTTGAAATATTAACTTAAATTATAATTAGGTAAGTAAAGTAAGTATGGTACAAATAAATAATATTGACAATTGTGTCCTTGCTTGTGCCTCATGTCTTGAACAAAAATAAATTTAGGCAATTTATTGTCTTTTCTGTAAAATGGCATTTTTAAAACAGAAGTTTTTATCATGGTGTTTATCAAATTGCCTCTTGTATTTTATTGCAGATACCTTGTTTGGAAAGTTTGATATTATTGACATTTACCTATGTGTTTGCAAGCTTTACAATGTGCGGTTTGAAATATGTAATTAGTAGTAGGATTTTAAAGTAATTATTTACCCACATACATAAATTTAAAAATCAATACAACTCTTACGAAAGATGCATGAAAGTCAGACATCTTTGCTCTTACCTAAAACTAGCACTGTCAATTTTAATTTTATTAGAATTGCTTTCAGCTGCCACCATTTCTTTTAATGTACTGCACCCTGGTCCAGCATGATCTGTGGATATTTCTTTTTTAATTTTGTGTAAATTTGAAAATAAAAGCTCTGATGCCATATAATCTATCTCGCTGAAGATGTTTTCATACCTGACAATTAGTTGTCCATCATTTCTTTCTAGTAACTCTGTGTAAAGGTATTGGTTCTCGGATTGTTCTAGAACAGGTGAAATACCAGACAATTCTAATGCTTCCATGCTTTAGAACAACTCATTCACTTGAAAATCAGCTGCAGTAAAAACCTGGGTGATAACTATCGAAAAAAAGCTACAGCCTTAAAACAAGGACTATATAGCTGTAAAAAAGTTCCTAAGCAAATAAGCCAAAAAGCATCCGAGAAAACAAACAAACTGTGTTGGTACACAACATAACAAAACTTACAAACACAGTAAACAGACCGCAGGTCGGCTTACAAATCAATCGACTAAAGTGAGGTTATGGCAAGTATCTTAAATTACGAGGTCATTCAGCAATAAATGGGTGCGTTCACTATTATGATACATGCAGAGGACCCTATTCTTGAATTCAGCTACCGATAACGCGAATATAAATTGCAACAATTGTGATAGTGGAAGAATCAGACCAAACCAGCAAAAACTCACCTCCAAAAATATGTTAAGATAACTTTAGTATTGAAACGCCTTACTACACTTTCTCTTTACTAGGTACTATACTTTTATTTCACATTATACTATAACTATCGGTCTAGGACAACTGGGCGCCGCCAACTCGGCGCCGCCAACTTGGCGCCGCCAACTCGGCGCCGCCAACTGGGCGCCGGGCCAACTGGGCACCGGGCCAACTCGGCGCCGGACTAAAAATTTTTTTTTTTGATAAAATGTGTAGATGAAAAATAAAATATTTTATTTATATAAAAACATCTTTAAAAAATCCTTTACTAACTAACTATCTATCAAATCTTGTGAAGCGTTTTTAACACACTTATCATTATCCGATTTGGATGAAATTTGGTACACACGTAGTGGTCCCATGACAATACAACATTAAGAAAAAAATATCCTACCACCCCTACCCCCACCCCTTCTATAGAAAAATGTGTTTTTGACACACTTCCCGTTATCCGATTTGGATAAAATTTGGTATACACATAGTGGTCCGATGATAATACAACAATAAGAAAAAAATATCCTCCCACCCCTACCCCCACCCCCTTCCATAGAAAAATTTGTTTTTGACACACATCCCGTTATCCGATTTGGATGAAATTTGGTATACATATAGTGATCCGATGACAATACAATATTAGGAAAAAAAATATCCTCCCACCTCTACCCCCACCCCCTTTAATAGAAAAATGAGTTTTTGACACACTTCCCATTATCCGATTTGGATGAAATTTGGTATTCACATAGTGGTCCGATGACAATACAACATTAAAAAAAATATATCCTCCCACCCCTACCCCCACCCCCTTCCATAGAAAATGCGTTTTTGACACCCTTCCCATAATCCGATTTGGATGAAATTTGGTATACATATAGTGGTCCGATGACAATATAATATTGAAAAAAAAAATCCTACCACTCCTACCCCCACCCTCATCTATAGAAAAATTCGTTTTTGACACACTTCCCATTATCCGATTTGGATGAAATTTGGTATACATATAGTGATCCGATGACAATACAATATTAAGAAAAAAATATCCTCCCACCTCTACCCCCACCACCTTTCATAGAAAAATGAGTTTTTGACATACTTCCTATTATCCGATTTGGATGAAATTTGGTATTCAAATAGTGGTCCGATGATAATACAACATTAAAAAAAAATATCCTCCCACCCCTACCCCCACCCCCTTCCATAGAAAATGCGTTTTTGACACCCTTCCCATTATCCGATTTGGATGAAATTTGGTATACATATAGTGGTCCGATGACAATACAACATTGAAAAAAAAATCCTACCACTCCTACCCCCACCCTCATCTATAGAAAAATGCGTTTTTGATACACTTCCCATCATCCGATTTGGATGAAATTTGGTATACATATAGTGATCCGATGACAATACAATATTAAGAAAAAATATCCTCCCACCTCTACCCCCACCCCCTTTCATAGAAAAATGAGTTTTTGACACACTTCCCATTATCCGATTTAGATGATTTTTTTAAAAAGAGTTAAAAATCATGTTCAGCGACGTTAAACACCACAAAGTTCTAAATTTATTATAAATCGATCCCTAAGCACTGCAATCTTTCAAGTTTGAGACAAGTCGGTTAGTATATAAAAAATCTTCCAATTTTGATCCGCCATTCTGATTTTTTTAAGTTTGAGTGAAAAATTTTGTTAAATGACTTTAAGCAATGTAATATTTCAAGTTTGAAACAAATCGGTTAGTAAATAAAAAATCTGCCATTTTGGATCCGCCATTTTGATTTTTTTAAGTTTGAGTAAAAAATTTTCGTAAATGACCTCAAGCATTTTGATTTTTCGATCCGCCATTGTTGTAATAAAAAACGTAAATTGTAGTATTACCAGGTTACCAAACACTACAACTACCAAGATTCAACAGTCGACTTAATGGATTTAACTTTACTTAACAAAAACAGATTTCAAATAAATTAGTAAAAAAATTTTTTTAAGTCACAAGCTTTTATAAAATGCACTAAAAATTTAAAAATAATTTTCTAACATTCTAATATTATCATAATAATAAAAGCGATGGCCGACTGATGGAAATTTTGAGGATGTTAGCACGATAAGATATCCGTATCAATTAAATATCACTATTTGCAAGAATCAATCTAGCAGAAAAATGCAGAGGTAAATAAATAAAGACATGGACATTTTTTCATTATTGTTGTATTGTTATCGGACCACTATATGTATACCAAATTTCATCCAAATCGGATAATGGGAAGTGTGTCAAAAACGCATTTTTCTATAGATGGGGGTGGGGGTAGGAGTGGTAGGATTTTTTTTTCAATGTTGTATTGTCATTGGACCACTATATGTATACCAAATTTCATTCAAATCGGATAATGCGAAGTGTGTTAAAAACGCATTTTCCATGGAAGGGGGTGGGGGTAGGGGTGAGAGGATATTTTTTTCTTAATGTTGTATTGTCATCAGACCACTATGTGAATACCAAGTTTCATCCAAATCGGATAACGGGAAGTGTGTCAAAAACACATTTTTCAATAGAAGGGGTGGGGGTAGGGGTGGGAGGATATTTTTTTCTTAATGTTGTATTGTCATCAGACCACTATGTGAATACCAAGTTTCATCCAAATCGGATAATGGGAAGTGTGTCAAAAACTCATTTTTCTATGAAAGGGGGTGGGGGTAGAGGTGGGAGGATATTTTTTTCTTAATATTATATTGTCATCGGATCACTATATGTATACCAAATTTCATACAAATCGGATAACGGGATGTGTGTCAAAAACAAATTTTTCTATGGAAGGGGGTGGGGGTAGGGGTGGGAGGATATTTTTTTCTTATTGTTGTATTATCATCGGACCACTATGTGTATACCAAATTTTATCCAAATCGGATAACGGGAAGTGTGTCAAAAACACATTTTTCTATAGAAGGGGTGGGGGTAGGGGTGGTAGGATATTTTTTTCTTATTGTTGTATTATCGTCGGACCACTATGTGTATACCAAATTTTATCCAACTCGGATAACGGGAAGTGTGTCAAAAGCACATTTTTCTATAGAAGGGGTGGGGGTAGGGGTTGTTTGGATATTTTTTTCTTAATGTTGTATTGTCATGGGACCACTAAGTTTGTACCAAATTTCATCCAAATCGGATAATGGGAAGTGTGTCAAAAACGCCTCACAAGATTTGATAGATAGTTAAGTAGTTAGACAGAACATCTGAAGCTAAATAAAAGCTTGTACAAAATTGCGTAGGATTTTTTAAAGATGTTTTTATATAAATAATATATTTTATTTTTCATCTACACATTTTGTCAAAAAAAATTTTTTTAGTCCGGCGCCGAGTTGGCCGGCGCCCAGTTGGCGGCGCCGAGTTGGCCCGGCGCCCAGTTGGCGGCGCCGAGTTGGCGGCGCCCAGTTGTCCCATTCCGATAACTATAGTAGTCTGAGCTATAGTGATCGTGTAAAATTAAGAAAAAAAAAGTTCCGATTATTTCAAATTTTTTTATATATCTTTGCGTTTCAGATGATTTACTTAAAAACTGCTGGCCCGATTTTAATGAAATTGCCTATGTTGGGTTTTGGCTCTAGATGGTCCTATTTGAATAATAAAATGAATGAAATCCACCGGACAGAACCCAAAAAAAAGGGGTAATTTCAAAAATTTGAGTTCTGGTAAAAATATTACTTGTTTTAGATTCATTTTAGTACCTAGATTGGGCCTTGGCTGTAGATGGTCTAACTTAATAATAAATAAAATCCACTGCAAATATGCCAAAAAAAGGGGTGGGGGTTGATTTTAAAAATTATAGTTTTGCTAAAATATGACTTGTGTGGAACTATATGTAAGGTAAGTCTATGAAGATCAAAGAAATAAATTATAGTTTGTTTTGTTTAGTGGTGTTACACTGGGGGGAGATTCTCCAAACGGACGCGTGTGGCGAAAAGGAGTTCATTTTCACGGACCGAAATGGGTAAAAATTACATTATTCGTGTGAGCTTGGGTGCCCATTTGATAAAGATTACAAAGATTTCTATCGACATTCTTTGTATTGTGAAAAATTTCTAACATACAGTTCCTTTCTTGTGGGCCTTTTGCTCTATGTAAGCAGTGATTGAAAAAATGTATTTAATAAACGACCAACAACTGATCTATAAACTCGGTTTGTGTTCCCAGTTTATTTAATATTTAAATTAGTTACAATCAATAAATTAACTACAATCAATAATAAAATAAATAAATCAAATAATTTACTTAATATTATATAAATTTATTGAAAAATATATCTGGCCTAATCTAAATTTTTTATCGTTATTAGCACAAACCTTCCAAATTATAAAATACAAACACTGCAACTCTGTCGAAATAGGTATTTTGTTTATCATTTCTAAGACTACGAGGTAAGTGCGATAAGTTTCCGGCCAGGCCCACTTCCACTTGAAAAATCTGAATACAACCCTGATATTTTATAGCGGGCATCTGATTTTATTGTTTACACTGTCCCACTCCGTTTCCGCCTATTAGTTCGCTGCTAGCTTTGATTGATCGTAGGGTGTGTCGGTGGTTTTTTTGCGATGTTTAAAATTGAGTAGTCTTAAATTTTTAGTAAAAGAGGGGCTTGCACCCAGACAAATTAAAGTTCGTTTGGATGGTGTGTATGGACATATATCCCTTCATTTTCGGCTGTGAAGAAGTGAACAAAGTTGTTTAAACAGGAGCGTAAAACCCTTGAAGATGATCCTCGACCGGGTCGACCAGTGGAAGTGGCCACTCCAGAGAATATTAAAAGTGTTGAGGCTGAACTGCTTAGTGATCGAAGGCTAAGGAGATTGCAGCGAGGTTAGGGCTATCTAAGACAGTGATATTCAGAATAATTAAAGATCATTTACACATGAATAAAGTCAGTGCGAGATGGGTCCCCAGAATTCTTTCTGTTGCCCAAAAGCGGGAACGAGTAGATTGTGGTTGCGAATTTTTGGAGGAGTACAACCTTAACCCTAAGGACTTTTTGGAGTCAATTGTTACTGGGGATGAGACAATGGATCTCTACTATGACCCCTTATCCAAAAGCGAGTCCATGGAATGGAGAAAACCAGCCCGTCTTACGGGGAAGAAAATTTAACACCGATGAAGAAATTCATGCAGCTGTGGAGGCCCATTTTGCTTCAAAGGATAAAAATTATTTTTTGAATTGCTCCCAAAGCGTTGTAACAGGTGTGTTGAACTTATGGGAAATTATATTGGTGGTGGTTTCATTTTCCTTTTCCTTCTATACTAGGCCGGAAACTTATGGAACTTACCTCAAACATTTATTTTGGATCAATAAAAAAAGTTAAAAATAGAAGTAGCACACTTATTTTATACACAAAGTTTAAAATGACAGAAAACAAATCAGGCACCTTATAGTCAAATACAGTTACATTCACAAATAAGTAAAATCACATGTTTACCAAATAAATTTTAATTAATTAATTTCCTCTGTACTTTTGTAATGCAGCAAATGTGTTTTCAAATTCTATTTCCGTTTGGCCTTGTCAAACTATTTAATTGCATCTTCGCTCTTGTGCTTTAGCAAATGTCTCTTTAAATAACGGTTCGCCTTGGTCTTGTAATTACACTGGTCGCATTTAAACCATTTGATTTCTTCCGCACTTTTGTGAAGCAACAAATGTCGTGCCAAATATCGTCTGTGCACGCCTTTGTAATCACACTGGTCGCATTTTAACCAATTGATTTCATCTGTACTTTTGTGGCGCAGCAAATGAGTCTCCATACTGGACTTCTGTTTGGTCATGTAATCACACTGTTCGCATTTAAACCAACTGATTTCATCTGCACTTTTGTGGTGCAGCAAATGTTTCTCCAAATTGGACTTGAGTTTGGCCTTGTAATCGCACTGGTCGCATTTAAACCAATTAATTTCATCTGCACTTTTGTGTTGAAGCAAATGTCTCTCCAAATTGGACTTAAGTTTGGCCTTGTAATCACACTGGTAGCATTTAAACCAATTAATTTCATCTGCACTTTTGTGCTGAACCAAATGTCTCTCCAAATTGGACTTGAGTTTGGCCTTGTAATCACACTGGTAGCATTTAAACCAATTAATTTCATCTGCACTTTTGTGCTGAACCAAATGTCTCTCCAAATTGGACTTAAGTTTGGCATCCGCACTTTTGTGTTGTAGCAAATGCATGTTTAAATGGGCCTTCAGTTTGGCCTTGTAATCACACTGGTGGCATTTAGACCAATTACTTTCATCTGCACTTTTGTGTTGCAGCAAATGACTGTCCAATTGGAACTTCCTTTTGGACTTGTAATTACACTGGTTGCATTTAAACCAATTGATTTCTTTCTTATTTCTTTCCTTTCTTTGACTATCTGGAATAAGTGCAATATGCGGTCTAAAAACAATAAAACAAAAATAGGTGTGAATATAGAAAAAATAAAATTAGGCAAAATACATATACAAAATATATTTACAGTATGGTGTTCAATATAATAAGAGTGCCCTAAAACTGTATGAACATCTGATCCAGCTTTAACTGTAAAAAAACTGGAGGTATATTTGACAACTTCAATATATTTCTCATTTTACAAGCTAGGGCGATTTTTCGCATAAAATATTATAGTGCATTTTTGACAGGGTTAAAAAAAAACGATTTTTATAAAATTTTCATGTAAAATAGTGTTCGACACTCTAACGAGCTGATTAGATTTGGGTCAAAATCCATTAATGCTAATGAAAGTTTTTTTGACACTTACAAAATTTTAAAAATTCTTACTTTTTAACGAAGCATTGAATCAATATGCGGTTTTTGGAATATAGTAGATTATGTTTTGCTCAATAATTTGTGTAATAACCAAAAACGGGTAGGGGACAATTCGCCGCGGCCGATTCGCCGCAGCCGATTTGCCGCGGGGCAATTCGCCGCGAGATTTTTTATTTTATGATTATACCATTGGCAATTGTTTAAGCAGTTTTATTTAGCTTGACTTCATATAATATATTTGTTGATTTGTTTGATCATAACTTTTTTGAAACTTTTCCAACTAGGTATTTGGGGTTAGTATACAATTCAACAATTTTTTTGTTTGAAACTCGTAGACAATGATTGTGTAGAAATAAAATTTCGGACTTCCATTGTCTTTATTTTAAAACACGACGTTTCGGTTAGTAAGTATCTCTAACCGTTATCAAGTGTAAACTAAACAATCTAGTCTTTAGGCTACTACTTATACTACTTGGCGTGCAGTCAGGTGTGACGGCCCGCCCCCAGCTTCAATAAACTTTCGTTTTCGCCAATGCGACTCCTTATGTAAAACTTTAGCTTCTGACCACTGAATCCTGTGATCATTTGACCATGCATGATCTGCTAATCCGGATTTTTCAATATCCCCTAATTGGGTACTTTTTAGATGTTCATTTACTCTAACCTGAAGAGGTCGTTTCGTTTCACCTACATATGATTTACCACACTCACACGGGATTTGGTAAATACATTCCTTATTATTTGAGGGATTGTCTGGTTTTGTTTTAGTTATAAAACTTCTTATCCTATTTCCCGAAGAAAATACTATTTTTATATTATAGTGTTTAGCTATTCGTCTTATGTTTTCTGAAATCCCTTGAACATATGGAATGTTAATAACACCTAACGGATTATTATTTTGAGAATTTGGTACATTTAGTTTGTTTTTAATTTTAAATATCGTTGAGTTTATTAATTTCTCAGAATAACCATTCTGTTGTAAGTCCTTTTTAATGTTGTTAATTTATGTGGTTAATTCTTCATTATTACTACAAATATTTACGGTTCTTAAATACAAACTTCTTATAACTCCTTGTTTTGTACCAACAGAATGATTAGACTTAAAATTTAGGTACTGTCCCGTGTGTGTAGGTTTCCTATATACAGTGGTTTGAATGTTTCTGTCTAATCGTTTGACAAGAACATCCAAAAAAGGTAAAGCCGAATCTTTTTCAATTTCCATGGTGCACTTGATTGTTGGTCGAATACCGTTTAAATGGTGTAGAAAATTCTGTAGTTCGTCTTCATTTTCCGGCCATATAATAAATGTGTCATCCATGTATCGTAGCCATAGTTTTGGTTTGACTCTTGCTGTGTTGATCGCATGGTCCTCGAACCACTCCATGTAGATGTTTGCTACCACTGGTGAAAGAGATGAACCCATTAGAAGTCCATCATTTTGCGCATAAAACTTATCTTTCACTTGAAAGTAAGAGTTACGGAGACATAGCTCCAAAAGATCCATCACCCCCTCCACAGATATCATTGTTCTCTCGTGAAGTGTATCATCAGTTTGTAATTTGTTTTTGATGATACTGAGTGACTCATTTATTGGCACGTTGGTGTAGAGACTTTCTACATCAAAACTTACAAATCTATCGCCGGAATCTAATTCGATACCTTTTAAAACCTCGACAAAATGTTCCGAGTTTTTGACAAAAGATTCGGACTTACCCTGTAGTGGTTGAATTATGTCCAACAAAAACCTCGACAAAGTGCTGGTCGGTGAGTCCCTGGAGCTGGTGATTGGTCGCAGTGGTTTATCCTTCTTATGGATCTTTGGTAATCCATAAAAATGTGGTGCCTTACTGTGGTGTGGAGTCAGGCGGGATCTAACAGCGTCCGGGATATTTTCAGCATATTTCTTCAAAGTCCTGTAGATGCGTCCTTCTATGGTGGTGGTTGGATCTTTGGGTAGTTGCTTGTAGTCTCCTTTCTCCAGCACTTCTTGGATCTTTTTGTCGTAAGTCTCGACATCCATGATCACCGTCGCGTTTCCTTTGTCGGCTGGTAGAATCTTGATTGATTTGTCAGCCTGCAGGTTCTTGATTGCCCGTTGTTCTTGACTGGTGATGTTTGTCTTTTGTTGCTTCTTTCTGTCCAACGTTGTTCTTACTTTATGGCGAAACTCATCAGCTTCGGGTTGAGGTAGACTAACGGTCTCTATTGCCACAATAATTTCCAGTGTCGGTGTCTGTGCCGGTGCAATGACGAACTTAAGTCCCTTTTTGAGTACCAATTCTTCGTTGGTGCTCAGAGTCCTTTTGGAGATGTTCACTATAGTGCTTGGCGTCGATGAGACTGTTCTATCTTGAGTACGTGTCTGTAGTTTCTTAAGTTTTTCTCGGTGAGTTGATCTTATCTTCTGTCGTTCTCTGTTGCACGTATTGTCAATTTTACTCAGTATCGGTTCGTAGTCTTCCTCCCATGTGTGTCGTCTAATTTCGTCAAAACGCTCCTCCATTTCGGTGTTGAAGTTGGCTTTTCTCCATCGGTGGTAACTGATTTGGGATCGAATTAGTGCTTGGCTGGTCCTCTCTAAGATCTTCTTCGTTGTCACTCCCGGAAAGTTGGCTTTAAGCGGAAACCAACCGGAATGACACCACTGTCGCGCGCCTCGCACAAGAATGAAATGTGTTCTTCTTCCTTTATCACTTTAATTTTGGTCTTCTCGTAACCTCTGAATAGATTGTTGATTCCGGGTCCGCCAATAAATAAGTCACTCAGTATCATCAAAAACAAATTACAAACTGATGATACACTTCACGAGAGAACAATGCTATCGGTGGAGGGGGTGATGGGTCTTTTGGAGCTCTGTCTCCGTAACTCTTACTTTCAAGTGAAAGATAAGTTTTACGCGCAAAATGATGGACTTCCAATGGGTTCATCTCTTTCGCCAGTGGTAGCAAAAGAAAAGAAAGAAGTCAAGCTAAATAAAACTGTTTAAACATTTGCCAATGGTAATATCATAAAACAAAAAATCTCGCGGCGAATTGTCCCCGCGGTGAATCGGCCGGCGGCGCATTGTCCCGGGGCGAATCGGCCGCGGCGATTCGGCTACGGCGAACTGTCCCATCCCCACCAAAAACTTCATAGGAGCTTTAGTTTCTGAAATATTTACAAAAAACTGTTTTCAAGGCTAAAGTGTGCTAATAGGCTAGCTAGGAAGGTATCAGATCCGTCATGGATCCATTTATTATTTATTTATTTATTTATATGGTCATGGCATTTACAATAATTTTGAAGCCTACATAAATCTATGATACTAAGTTATGAACTAACCTATAAAGTACCTACTAATTTAATTTTTTAACAAACTTATTAAATTGATTAAGAGTAACATTGAATATGTCAATATCTAACTTATTAATATTGTTAGACATTCTTGTCATAGGAGAATCAATACCATATGATGTTCTGTGATGTTTCTCATAATCCTTTGTGGAACTTTAAATTGGACTAATTCTAATAACTTGGGACAATCAACTCCATTATTTATAAATTTAAAAATCATTTTTACATCCATCATAAATCTTCTTTTTTCCAAGGAATATTGAGTAATTTTTGCAACGATAAATAATCAATTTGATCTTTAGAAATGTGTAGTTTGTAATTTATTACTTTTAAAAATTTGTGCTGAATTCCTTTTAACATATCTAAATCTATTTTTAAAATGTGGATTCCAAATTTGGCAGGCATATTCAATAATAAACGCACAAGGGAGCAATATAGAAGTTTAAAACAATAAATATTGTCAAATTTATCAAGTGTGTGTGATATGAAGCCAAGCTTCTTAAATTTTTATTGTTAATATTTTCAATATGCAGTGTAAAGTCTGATTTTTTATCAAATAAAATATGTACCTAAATCATTAATTCTGTGAGTACCATTTAGGTTTGTAGAATCCAGTATATAATTGAATATTGGTGTTTGTATTCGAAAAAATATCATCACATTACACTTTTTCACACTTAGAGTAAGCTGGTTATTCAAGCACCAATAATTTAACTGATTAATGTCTTGCAGAATCAATAAACAATCATCTAAAGTTCTGACTATGAGATATATCTAGCTTAAGATCGTCAGCAAAAAAAAATCATAGTTTTTTATACAACAATTGTAACGTGTCATTTTTACGTTTACGGCAACGTTACATATTTATTTATTCAGGTAAATAATCAAGGCTCTTCGACTCGTCTTTCTGTACACAAATTAAGGGTATTTTATAGAGCTAGGTTTGGAGGTTATATAGTGTCCAAAAAGTTACCTTATAAAGGAGACATTCCATCGAATTACCGTGGACACTACGCACACCGTATTATCTGGACATCGTGGTTGGAATTCGGGATCACAGGTTTCGGGAAATCACATTGAAACTTTTGATTGTTTTGTTTATCTGTGGAATTTTGTGATTTTCTTTGACGTTCACGAAAATAAACAGCTGTTCTGCTGGGGAATGGCGGCGTTGCCGCATCACAAATGGTTTCAGTAACAGGAAGGAAACATTTAGATGAACATTTCATTCGCTTACGTTTATTTTCGAGGATATTGGGACAATCCGAACCTCATAGCTAGTTGTGATAGCACGAAAACATATTTAGGTCCACGGTTTGACCAGTAACAACCGAGGCTCCGCCCACTTTGATATCTTTATTAATTTGATAAGGAGAAGATAAAATAAATACGAGTTATGCACTTTCGTAAATGGAAGATAAACGAGGAGTAAAAACCAGGACTAAAAGAGTAAACAAAATCGTATTTTTATATTATATAAATTTATATATAATCATAGTTATGTAAAGTTAATAACTAGCTCAGTTAGTCGGATTAAAGGGTTTGTAGGGCTACTCTTGTGCCGAGTTTAAGCAGTAGTGTGTATTTTTAGGTTCAAGTTCAGAAACAACTTTATTAATGTAGAAATGTTTTACAAAAATGGCATCAAACGATATAGATCTTAGAGAAAGCATATATAAAGAGCAAAGGAAACTTTTGACTAAAACTGTAACTAAAATACAACTAAATTCTACACTTAGTATAGCTTTACTCATGTGGGAATTTGGTTGAATGTTCGAATATTCCTGGGTTTGCTGCATGCTGTGATCTCCAGTAATTGATTGTACAGTTGATGGTTTCAATGCTGAGCTTCTTATAGTCCTGCTGGTTATTTTCCTCCTACTTGCCGGTAGACAAATGTTCGGTCTATGTATGGAGGGTGTCTCGACGTCCTTGTTATAAAAATACCAACCGTGGAAATAGATCCGACAAAGTGTGCGTTTCACGTATTTTCAATATCCCCTTGGTCGATGCTGCCCCCTATATACCGGTATGGAAGTATTGGTGTATTTCCTCATTGGTTAGTTTAAAAACCGCGGGTTTTTTCCTCCAGTGTTGCAAACCGGATTTAGTGATTTTTTGGCGAGAAAGTTTTTTTTTATAAATGTGTTCGCATCCTTATTTGAATTTAACCGGGAAAATTTGGTTGGTACTGTGTGTACTGTCCCCACCACATTTACGAAGCGATTTCCGGCAGCTTCATTTTTTTTGTATTCTCGACGGAGTGCCTTGTCCCTTTCCTAACGAATCCTGGCAGGGCTGGAGGCCGTCTGTTGGTGCCGCCATTGTTTTTGGTGGTTATTGGCACTGCAGTAGTTGCGGATTATACCAAAGACGGTTTACTGTGAGCCGACGTGTTTAGGCGAAATCTAAAGTGACGCTCACACCCTTTAAGGGGGATTTAAGTCGGCCTACGCCATTTCTACGGGAAATAAGAGCGGTAAGTTCGATTTTTTTTATTATTTTTTTGAGTTCTTTAAGACGGTATTTGCCTCCCAGATTGTAATTATTTTTCGTGTAAAATGTACTTTTTCGACAAGAGACATGGGGAATTTTTGGAGTTTTTTTTATTTTTTTTAAAACCACGTTTTGGATAAAAACTATATATTGTTTTTCTCCTTTGTCTACAGCCCTGTCCATTCCATCGACAGTTGTGCTGGACGCTGGTGTGAAGCCGGGTGTAGCCTTGTTACCCTGGGAAAGGTACGTTAGGATAAGTTTAGTTCATCTGTTTAAATCTACTTTATTTTATTGAGTCGACATGGGGTTCTTCATTAAATTACTCGGTGTAGGGGAACTTCGTGCAAAATAGACGAATTCCAGGAAACTGAAACATTTCATTTTCCACAGGGTGTTACTCTCGGGCAAGGATCCCACAACCTTTTGACCACCATGTGCTGCCCTAGCACCATGTGCTAAGCAAGCACGAGGGGAGGCGCGGGCAGAACCAGGACCAGAGTAGCAGTGAGGAATGGCGGAGTACACCACTTCCAGGTTTACAAAATAAAACACATAAAATAATCAAGGACCGAGGTAGGAGCAAGCTTCAGATATAATCTTTCACATAAATCTTCAATATAATTGAGACATAATCTTTTCATATAAATTTTTAATATAATTTAGACGTAATCTTTTCATATATAATTTTTCACAGTATAATTTCAACATTGCTTGTAAACGCAAGGTAACGGTATGACGTCATAACCACAATTTTGCGGCGTATTTACTAAGATGACTTGTTTTCCTTCATTTCATTTATTTAAGACAATTTCTCTGTCAAAGTTAAAGTGCCTTGCTACTTTGGCCCGAACTTGTTTAATTTTTTTTGCATATTTCATGTCTCCAGTATTTTTTTTTGCTTTACCTTTAAAATAAACAAGATGAACTAAATCTTTGTGTTATTTGTACAATCCAACGTGAACTAACTTTGCAGAGACAAAAGAGAGATGAGGTTATATTTTTTAGCGGTTTCCTTACATTGTTTTACCTCATGGGGTAGATCTCGGACTGGGTTGCTGTCTGTCTCATTCTACCCAACGTAGAAGGATGACAGCAGATATTTGGTCCAGGTCTCCCCTATGCCAGAATAATTTTTGAAGTATATTTATTTTTTTTGTTAGTCGTTTATATAACTGAGTCTCACACTACTGACTCAGATGTAGGTACACTATGACCTGTTAAAGGAGTCCATCTACCTGTAAAGTGCTTCTAGCTTTGTCATCTTAATTCAATCTTTTAGAATTTTATTCTGTTTATTAGTCAATTTTTTTGGTTATTCTTAATTACATAAATACTCTGGAAGCCTCGGAAGTAAGTAGAGTTTCATTGTTTGGCTACAACGTTTGAGTTGAACTGTATTTTATTTAAGATCTTCTTTGTAAAACATTGCTATTAAACACTGTGGCGCTAAAAATTTTCTTATTTCTGAACCCCCCCCCCCCCTTCTCCACTGTATAAAAGTTACCGGGCATATCAATGTTTTACCTAGCTGGAAAATACAGTTCTGCTTCCAGATATTAGTTTAATTATTCAGTGGTTTTTTTAGTGTCACAAATTGGCAAATTGTTATTATTCTATTTACAGTGTCACAAAATGGCGGCAATGTCTTGTAGTTGCCACAAATGTCACCCAAAGCATTTTAATAGGCCACACAATGCAGATCATTTATAAAAGGATTAAACAAGAGTGGGGATAGATGCCCCCCCTGAGGAACACCTGAACAAGCATCAATTTCAGATGACAGTGTATTATTTATATTTACAATTTGTTTTCTCTTACTTAGATAGCTTTCAGTCTAACTGAGAAAGCAACCCCCAAAATCAATCTTTTTTAACTTGAATAACAGGGGAATGTGGGATTCAATATGTTTTACCATTTCCAAGTGCATTCAATATATTTCTCAAAGCATAGCATTCACCAGCTAAGTTATTGTTAAGTTCTTACATACAGTTGAAAACTTAAGCTGGTTGTCCAATGAAATCCCAAGAAACCTTGGATTTTGGACTTACTGTCTATCACTTGAGTATCTAGTTATAGGTTATTGCAAATAAATTTAAATATTAAAAAGTTTGCTGTTTTGTATTGAAGCAGAGCAAGTTTGCATCACACCACTCTTTAATCATTTTCAAGTCACCCAAACCTGTATCCCTCATTTCCTGTGTATGAATTCTTGAATGGGTGGGAAGGAATACTCTCTCAAAATCGGGTGAAAGTCAAACTGCGCATGCGATCTCACTTGATTTCAGCATCTCTATTGGTCCTGACGTGGGGAGATGCTCATTCTCACTCTCACCCATTTTAAGAATCCATACACAGGTGCACTTTGGAAGATCCTGCATAAAAATAACAAGACTTACTCAGATAAGCTGTCATGCAGCATCAACTCCTCCTGCTTAATATCTTCAATCTTTAGTTCAAAGTCTTCAGGTTCCCATTTTATACAGGATATTGAAGGGCCAGGAAAATTTGTATCCAACATGCTGCAAAATAAACCTTTTTTAAAAAGCCTGTATCTAATTAGTAATCCAAGCATTCCTTAAGTATTTACTTTACAACAAAAAATGTTTCTTTGCAATAACAAGACTTACTCAGATGAACTGTCATCCAACATTATTTTGTCCTTTATCTCCTCAGTTTTACAATTAAAGTCTTCAGGTTCCAATTTTATGCTGGATGGTGAAAGGTCAGGCAAATGACTTTCCAACTTGCTGCAAAATAAACCTCTTTAAGAGTCCAGACATTCCGTAAATAGGCACTTATTGGAATAAAGCCATGCAATAATAGTGTCAGGCAGTATTTTGACAGATTTACACTGCAGGCGGAGTCTTTCAAAATTTATTTATCTATAATTAAAGTTAACAGTATTTATTTTGGTTCATATAGTAAACAAAGACACTATTGTTTCATGGCTTAATTCCAATATGGCGCTATTATCAGTTTTTCACAGTAAAAAAGTCACACTTAATCCTTTTGCTAAGGCTTTCAATTTTTTGTAATTACTTTTTTGTTTTTTTTAGTTAATTAGTTGGTTTCGACGGGTGAACAGCTAACCCAAAATGTGTACACCGATTGTGAAAATCCACAATCTTTTGCTAGAATTGTGTAAAGATTGTGAGGGATTGTGGTAAGATTGTGAGGGATTGTGGAGGACTGTGCAGAGGTGTAGCGTGCCTGAAGGGGCGGGGGGCGGTAGCCCATCAAAAATTCGTGTGACCAAAAAAACAAAGATTGGGACAGCGCCTGTGCAAACATTGTGAAGGATTGTGGGATGAAGGATTGGGATGGATTGTGTAAGGATTGTGAGGGATTGTGGTAAGATTGTGAGGGATTGTGGTAAGATTGTGACAGATTGTGTAAAGATTGTGAAAGATTGTGAGAAATGTGTACACCAATTGCGGGAGCTGTTCACCCCTCAGTTGGTTTACTCCGCAAATAAAAAAAAACAAAACCTAGGAGTGGTGTATACCTATACTTGTAGCCGAATTCAAGACATGGTACAGGGTGTAATTTAAATGATGCACCAAACTTACACCAGATCACATGGATATAACTTGCCCACACACAGACTTACCAGTACAGAAAAAGGGGCCAAACTATCTGGCAATAAAAAAACTTGGAAAAATCTATTTTTTAGTTATTAGTTAAAGTAGAGCCTTACTCACAAAATCAGTTTTTTTCATTCTTCAAGAAAACCTAACATTTTCGTATTTTTTAGATTGTGTTTAGGTTTTTGTGCCTTTAGTATGTGTGTATCAGTGGTTGTCACTGACTATACATTTGAATTGCTTTTTAAGATACATGTAGTTAAATGTTTTAAATTTATTTTATGTAATTAGGTATGTGATGAGATTTTTAATTTTAATAATATTTTATTTAAAAACATTTGGATTTTTTACATTTTGACACCATTCATTTCAATCTCTGTTATGAGTTTTTTATTGAATAAAGAGATTTTTGACTTTGAACCTAAAGGGATGGCAAGGAAGGTCAAAAGTGGCTACAGTTCAAATAATTTTTGGTCAGGTTTTTGTGTTTATTTGTCAAATTCGTAGAGTGGGGGAAAACCATTGGAATAATGCCAAATTTGACCATGTCAAATAATATTCATCAAAAACCACAATTAAAAATACAAGCATCTAAATACAGAAATTTGAAGTTGATGAAAGGCAAATTTATCCAGGGGTGAACACAATATTTTGTTCTTTTTTGTTGAAAAAACCCAGTAAGTGGATCTCCCATAAGGGGGCATTGAAATATTAACTTAAATTATAATTAGGTAAGTATGGTATAAATAAATAATATTGACAATTGTGTCCTTGCTTGTGACTCTATGTATTGAACAAAAATAAATTTAGGCAATTTATTATCTTTTCTGTAAAATGGCATTTTTAAAACAGAAGTTTTTATCATGGTGTTTATCAAATGGCCTCTTGTATTTTATTGCAGATACCTTGTTTGGAAAGTTTGAAATCATTGACATTTACCTATGTGTTTGCAAGCTTTTCTATGTGAGGTTTAAAATATGTAATTAGTAGTGATTATTTACCTACATACATAAATTTAAAAGTCAATAATACAACTCTTACCAAAGATGCATGAAAGTCATACATCTTTGCTCTTACCTAAAACTAGCACTGTCAATTTTAATTTTATTAGAATTGCTTTCAGCTGCCACCCTTTCTTTGACTGTACTGCATCCTGGTCCAGCATGATCTGTAGATATCTCTTTTTTAATTTTGTTTAAATTTGAAAATATAAGCTCTGATGCCATATAATCTATTTCGCTGAAGATGTTTTCAGGCCTAACAATTAGTAGTCCATCTAGTAACTCTGTGGAAAGGTATTGCTTCTCTGATTGTTCTAGAATAGGTGAAAACCAGACAATTCTAAAGCTTAGCTGTCACTTGAAAATCAGCTACAGTAAAAACCTGGGTGATAACTATGAGCTATCGAAAAAAGCTACAGCTTTAAAACTAGGACTAGTTCTATATAGCTGTAAAATAGTTCCTAAGTAAATAAGCCAAAAAAGCACGAGTCGTTAAATACCGAGATGAATTCCATCAAAGGAGCATGCGCCAAAATTAACGTCAAAATGTCTAATTTAAATTATTGGCGCGAATACCGGGATTGGCGCGAGATGAAAGAGCTTAAAGTATAAGAAAAAATTCAAGGTATAAAATAATGGTCAATTCTAATTTTTAGGTATGATTTTATGTAGGCATCGGGTGGTTTTTTATAACCTGAGCACTCAGCAACTTTATCATTGAAAATAAAGGGCTATAATAAATTGTAGATTTTTTTGGTTAATTATGACAACTTTAAAAGCCAACATAATTTTTTTCTATCCGTCACCATGTACAGGGTGTCCCAAATTCGATGTTTTTGGGAGGTTTGGGGTATTTCTAGAGGGGCTAAAAAAACCTGATCCCCCTTTGCGACACTCAAATTTCAAAAGAAGCTTAAAGGTGAAAATCGCATTTTGATATAGCAAGCCGTTTTTAAACTACCCCCGTAGTTTCTTTCTCAAAAGTCTGCATTTTGGGAAGGGGTCTATAACTTGTTTATTTATTAATATTTTTTATTTCTGTTAAAACATTCCTAAGACACTTTTTTAAGAGGAATTAAACTGTTAAATTAAATTTCATTTTGTCACGTTTAGTTTTTGAGATATCACATAAAATTATTTTTTTTTATTTTTACCACATATTTTAGTTTGCTTAATGGGCTTAAAATATTTTAATATTATAAAATTATAAAAATAAGAAAATAATAAAGAGGTGATTAAAAAATAAAAATAAAGAAAACAATTAAAAAAAATTAAAATATTGAGTGTGATACATCATTTTAAAGGAAATTTTAAGCTGATTTTAAAAATCGAATAAAAAGAGAGTTATTCTGTAAGTAATATAACAAACAACTTTATGCAATATTTTAAAAACCAAATCAGATAAATAAAAACCGTTTACATCTGTCAATTCTTTAAGAAAAGATCTATAAGAAAGCTATTTACACAAAAGCAAAATGCAGACAAAAACATTCCGTAGCTTAAAAACGGCTTGCTATATCTAAATGTGGTTTTCACCTTTAGGCTTCTCTTAAAATTTAAGCGTCGCAGAGGGGGCTCAGTTTTTTTCTATTTCCCCTAGAAATACCCGAAACCACAAAAAAAAAACAACGAATTTGGGACACCCTGTACAGGGTGTGACAATGAGAGTAAGAGGGAACAACCTGTATATTTTTGCATTTTAAGATTCGTCATTTCTTTTTGATTTCAAAAATTTACAATATCTATGTGCTGCGATTAATATTTTTTGAGGTATATGCAGTATTTCTTCTATATTGCATTTCACGATTATTTTGTTTTGCCATGGGAGTATTGACAAATTTAAATGCGCTAAATCTTAAAAAATGTACACATACAGTAGAACCCCGGTGACAGTGTTTATTCAAATTAAATTGGGCACTAAATAATTTGTCACACAACTTGCACGTCACCGGCATTTTCACAGCACAAAAACGACGAATTTTCATCAAAAAGAACTGGGAATTATTAAAGTTTTGCTGTGTAAAACAATACTGAAATATCTCTCAGTTGATTGGTTGGCAGAAGTGACAGATCAACGCTTGCGCACGTCTTGGAATTCATCTCGGTATTTAACGACTCGTAAAAAAGCATCCGAGAAAATAAACAAACCCCAAGGACTGTACACAGAGAACAGGACGGTCCACTTCCATAAGCCCCATATATTCCAAATTTCGCTACGTCACAAAATCCTCAAGGTGTCGAGCCATCCTTCTATGAACCTACTCATCCTTCTCAAAAGACCCTTGATCTGTTTGATAGGGTGGTCTTTCCTTTTCTATTCAGATTAAATGAAAAAGGACAACCGAACTTATTGATTTTTTCGCGAATCCAAAGTGAGGTTAATTTTTCCGTGCATTTCGCATTTTTATTTATTTTAAGGGAAAAAATTTGTGGAATCTTGGTTTTGTATTGTTATTTTCGATATTTTAAACAATTTTCGGAATCGCAAAATCCCAGGAGCATCCTGTGCGGTTTCTGGATGTAAATCCAACTATTCGAACTTAGAAGTTCTACGTTTATGAGTTTTTTTAAATTTCCACCTTCCAATGACTGTTCCCAAGACTATTTTGTAAGAGTGGCTAAGGCGTTGTGGAAAAGACAATATGGATCCCACGAAAGCATTTCTACAGAACAGTTTTCGAAATTCCTTTTCAAGATAAATTGCTAGGTAAATATCTTTTTAAATCTATTTAGGGCCACATTCTTTAATTATGTAAGGTTAAAATTCAGGATCTTTTGCCGCCCTTCTCCTGTCGTAACGCATTTTCTAGAAAAATATAAAAAAATCATTCAGTGTATAGTCCTTGCCATAGGCAGTTACACTTTTGTGACTTTGACATAAACATACCTATTTCCAAGCATATTTCCTAACCACAAATATATTAAAAATTAAATATGTTGTGTAGGTATACCTTATGTTGTGTTAAGCCTAAATCATTTAGTTGTAATCTGCAGAGTTTTTTAAGTGCTCGGTGGAAAAAAAAATATGCCACTTTAGTCAAACTCAGTATGTAGGTATGTGGGCACAATAGATCCATATGTGGTCACAGTGCATGGAGGTCCAGAAGGGCCTGCCACCACTTTCGAATACATACATACCTTATGTTGACAAAAAAAATTTTCTCATAAAAACAACTCAACAACATACCATTTTTCAGATTTTTTGATAAAGAAATAGGTTAAAAATGTCACAAAAGTGTAACCACCTATGGCCAAGACTGTGACACAAAGGTAACCCTCCCCCCCCCAGAGATTACTTAATGTAACACTAAGCCGCATGTGAATTTATTTAGGCCTGTGTGTTCATCTATGAACAAGGCGTGATCAGCTGAACCAAATTTGTTCACCATCCTACAGGACTTTAATTAATTCTTGATCCTGTAGTGTATTGTAGTATCCTATGGAGTCCTGTAGACCTACTGTGGGCAGCTGATCACCCCTTGTCTATGAAGAAACCTCTACAACCACAAAAATTAGACATTAAACATACTTTTTAATTTTTTTTTCTGTAAATGTGCAATTTAATTGTTTTTCTGTTTTGTACTAATTTGACTCCAATAATAGTGAAGTTATCAATAGTGCCAACTTAATTTGGGACACCTACTGTAATTTTGACAAAAATGTCATAACAAAATAATACTTGGACAATTTCTAAAACCTCATGTTTTTTTGTGAATTCCATATATACTAGAGTACAAAATTTACACTGTAGAAACTACCTTTTTTGAAAAAAGTTCCTTATATATGTTTTTGTATTACAGGCTTATGTACTTCCAAAACAATACTAAGAAATACATCTGTGCCAAGTCAAAACCTATCAGTGAAACCAATAGAAGTTGATCCTGAAGAGCCAACTGCAGGTACAAGCATCGAAATCAAGGAACATTTGCTGGTTGATATTGGTACAAAAGAAAACTACTTAGTTAAAGTCTGATTTTTTTTTGTTTTGTGCAAATTGATAGAGTTATTGTTGAATTTTTTGTATCGGAGTCTGCTATTGTACGAAAATGAGTATTCAGTTGGTTTGCGACTGTTAGTGTGTGTCTTTAATAGTTTCAGAATCTATTCTAAGTTTAATTTAGTTGTTTTCTTTGCCTCCCCAATAATTTATTTATAATGTTCTAAGTTTTTGTTTGGTCAATTTTATCAATTTTAGTTTTTGCACAATGGAGATTTTGCTTTAGCACAGTTTTTTTAAAGATATATTTATATTTTTTATATATATTATTAAAATGTAATATATTATTATATATTTTTCAATTCTTTAGAAGCTAATGTCACTTAATAAAAACAAAATGATGCTGAGAAGTCAAAAGGTCTTGCAGTTGGGTAAAAAATACTAGGACATTTCTTAGAAAGGTAAAATACCTACATGTCCTAGATTTTTTGCCCCCATGGTTCATTCTTCTTACAATTCATTTATCAAATTCAGGATTTGTTATCCTGATGTTTATGGTAACAAATTCCTTATTGCTTCTAATCAATAACCCCACTTAATATTGTATACAGGTTTGTTATTTTTTTGCTATTATGAGTGATATAACAAAAAAATTTTAAAAATGTATACAGATGCCTAAAGACTTTATCTACTTAGATAATTTCTAGTATTATAATCAATAAATATAATAAATTTGGTCGAAATTAAAATAGGAAAATAACTTTTATTTAATCATTTTATTTTTTATCTTTAAATATGTAAACATGTATCCTGAGATGACATCTTTGGGGGCACTAACATATACCTCATAAAATCAAACCTATATGTAACATTTAGATGAAGCAATAGGTTAAAATACTGATAACTACAAATTGCTTCAACAGGACAAAAAGTGAGATTTTAATTACTAAAATAATAAGGGACAAAAAGCTAGTACTGCTGCTAGTTAGGTGAAGTTGAGCAATATACACACCTCAGTAGGTACACATGTTATTACCTTTTAAACATAGCAATGTTGTAGAACACTCTACATCAGTTGAAAGAAAAAACTGTATATTGTATTGACAAAACATTTAATTTATCATGTCATGTGGAATGAGGTTTCATACTGTACAAATGACATGATAACTGAACATTTTTGCCAACAATATCTCGTTTTTACCAAAGACAGTTAGTTTATGGTCCTTGGTTTTTTCTATTCAACTGATGTGCCATGTTCTACCACAAGCCGCTACTGACAGAAAGTGAATATTTCTTAAGTGCAAAAAATATGTCTGGGCCTGTTGCTGATCAATAGCAAAAACTTTGTACAGGGACTTAATAAACCATATTTTTGTTGACCCTGTTAGTCCTTAAAGGTTGTGCCAGGTCCTGATTCTTATCAGTCCTGAGTGGTCATTAAAAGTGTTGAGATTTGTATAGGTCCTTACATATTGATGAGCCCCTCACTTTAGGTGGTACTACTAGGTGATAAGTGGAATGAAATGGATGCATTGTTCTACAGGAATTAGCAACAAAATTTTGGTCCTGTAGTGGATTGCAGGGTGCATGTATACTGCTTAAGCTAGAATGCCGCTATCTACCTATAAAATTTTCCTAGTTTTGATTAAAAAAACCTGAAAAATAATATACAAATGCTACTTTCTGATAATGGTAAGTTATTTGCTTCTTAAAAACCATAAAAGCTTAAGAAGATTTGCTAATAGAAATTGATAAGTAGAATAATGTAGTGATTAAGACAGCAAAAAGCCAGGCAATATAGTGTCCTGCACAGTCCTGTAAATGAATTTTGTACACCTACTATGGGCAGCTGATCACCCCTCATTCTAGGCTTAGGTATTCTAATGGGGAGTAAAATACTATTCACAAAATATTCTAGATGATATTCCAAATATTAACACTTTTTTTTAAGCAAATGCTGATGAATGACAATGAAAAAATTTATTTGATTTTATTGATGATTGAGGGGTTCTGTAAACTATTTTCTGCAGAAGATACACCTAGGATATTTTTACATAAAATTGTATATTATTATTATCTTTCTATATTACAGCGAGACATGGTTTAAAAAAAAACGTTTTAAAATTAGTTTTTGTTTATATTTTACGAAAAAGTGAGGTTATGTCGTTGAGTATTTTGTGACGTATTAAAAACCGTCTGACAGATTTCGCGAAGTGGACCATCCTGTTCTCTGTGTACAGTCCTTGAACAAACCCAACATACAAATCAACTAAAGTGAGGTTATGGTATGTATCTTTAAAATTTCGAGTTCATTCAGCCATCAATGGGTGCGTTCACTATTATTGATAAATGCATAGGATCCTGTAGTATTGGAACGCCTTACTAGACTTTCTCTTAACTAGGTACTATACTTTTATTTCACATTATACTATAACTATAGTAGTGTGAGCTATAATAGTGATCGTGTAAAACTAAGAAAAAAAAGCTCCGATTTCAAACTTTTTTATATACCTTTGCGTTTCAGATGATTTACTCAAAAACTGCTAGCCCGATTTTAATGAAATTGCCTATGTTGGGTTTTGGCCTTAGATGGTCCTATTTTAATAACGAAATGAATGAAATCCATGGGGCAGAACCCGAAAAAAAAGGGGTAGATTTAAAAAATTTGAGTTCTGGTAAAAATATTACTTGTGTTTTAGATTCAATTTAGTACCTAGATTGGGTCTTGGCTGTAGATGGTCTAACTTAATTATAAATAAATGATTTTAAAAATTATAGTTTTGCTAAAATATGACTTGTGTGGTACTATATTTAAGGTAACTGTCTACGAAGATCCAAGAAATAAATTATAGTTTGATTTGTTTAGTGGTGTTACACTGGGGGGAGAATCTCCAAACGGACGCGTGTGGCGAAAAGGAGGTAATTTTCGCGGACCAAAATGGGTAAAAATTACATTATTCGTGTGAGCTTGAGTGCCCATTTAACAGAGTATTTCCATAAAAATGAATACTATTTAAAAGCCCATTTAAGGAAAAAATATTTTAAATTCCATAACCTCCCCTAAGGTTAAAGATTACAAAGATTTCTATCGACATTATTTGATATATGAAAAATTTTTAACATACAGTTCCTTTTTTGTGGGCCTTTTGCTCTATGTAAGCAGTGATTGAAAAAATGTATTTAATAAACAACCAACAACTGATCTATAAACTCGGTTTGTGTTCCCAGTTTATTTAAAATTTAAATTAGTTACAATAAATTAACTACAATCAATAATAAAATAAATAAATCAAATAATTTACTTAATATTATATAAATTTATTGAAAAATATTTCTGGCCTAATCTAAATTTTTTATCGTTATTAGCACAAACCTTCCAAATTATAAAATACAAACACTGCAACTCTGTCGAAATAGGTATTTTGTTTATCATTTCTAAGACTACGAAGTAAGTGCGATAAGTTTCCGGCCTGACCCACTTCCACTTGAAAAATCTGAATACAACCCTGATATTTTATAGTGGGGCATCTGATTTGATTGTTTACACTGTCCCACTCCGTTCCACACAGGCGGATTTTAAGAAAAAGCTGGCCATAACCCCTAAACACTAAAAAGCCCTGTTTAATTGTAAAATTGCTATTAGTGCAATCACTGATGATCATGCTAGGCCGTGACCATATCACGCCTAATTTGAAAATCAATTGCCATAGTAATGACCAAGGAGATTGAATAGATAATTCAACATCGTTGGTAATGACCGATGAAACTTCCATTTATTTTTTTATGTTATTTGCGTTACTTAAATTTACAAAAGCCCTTTTAAAACTTGCGCCTATTATCAAAAATAATTTTTTTGAACATGGATTTTGAATCTGGAGGTATGTAGCTATTTATTGTACATATTTAACATTGTTTTTTATTTTATTGGTAATATTTTAAACCGGTTTAAAGCAACCGTTGCAGAAAACTTTTTAAATTTTCATTTTCTGAAATAAAATTTGACTAAATGTTTCAACTTCATCCAACTTTATTGACATTTTTGGTCCTATTAAGTGCATGCATATGTTTTCTAAGTAACAAAGTCAGTTTCAGCTGCGGAGTTATGCGGATCGAGTAAAAAAGTTAAAATTTCTTTTTGTTTATATAGAAAATTGTCCAGTAAGAAATACGTACATAATATGCGTAAATTAATAAATAAGTTTTCTTAGCTTTAATAACAATGGTTTTTGTAAACCAAAAGTATAATTATTTCATTTTTACCTTCCTAGCTCGCGCAGCAATGGCTAGAAAAGGTATTATTTTCGACAACAAAAAAAATTAAGATAACACTGAAAATATGTTATTTTGGTGTATTGTATCTTAGCAATTTTATCGTGACGTCTGTTCGTGTGTGTGGTGTATTTAGGTGTGTGTATATCAAACGAAAGGTAATTAAGTCTTAAATTAAACAGAATACATTTTAGTTTATTTAAAAAAAAGGGTGGGAGTAGATTTGAAAACTTAGATTTTAAGGGAAAATATGGCATGTGTCATATCAAACGAAAGGTAATTGAGTCTGGAGTTAAACAAAATACATTTTATATATTTTTTTAAAAAGGGTGTGGGTAGTTTTTTTCAAAATTAGAGTTCAAATCAAAATATGGCTTGTGTGGTATCAAACGAAAGGTCTGAAGTTGAATAAAATATATTTAATTTTTTAGTTATATTAGCTCACACGTACACTATAACTATCGTACACTGTGTGTATAACGAAAGTCGGAAAAACAGAAAAAGTTCAATTAACTTGTTTTTGCAAAAATATCACAGTGATGCAATTGCGAATTTTACATACCAACATGCTGGTAACAACATTTTTTCATGGAGCTATGCTATTATTAAAATCAAATATTGCAATATCTTGTATAAATTGATACAGCCAAAATTCTGGTTTCAACGATTTTTTAGGAAGCATTTTAATTAATTAGTAAAGTTCCAAATTTTATTTTTTTGTGCGGGGTCCTTAAAGAATTTTACTTCTTTATCTTTTTTAAACAATAAATAATATATTTTGTTATTACTATATGCAATTTTAGGGGGCTGTAAATGGATCTTAGGTTTTGACCAGCTTTTTCGTGAAATCCGCCTGTGTGCGTTCCCGCCTATTAGTTTGCTGATAGCTTTGATTGATCGTAGGGCGTTTTCTTGGGATGTTTAAAATTGAGTACCGCGCAGTTATTAAATTTTTAGTAAAAGAAGGGCTGGGTGTAGCCAAATTAAACTTCGTTTGGATGGTGTGTATGGACATATATCCCTTCATTTTCGACTGTGATGGAGTTGGCAAAGTTGTTTAAACTGGGGCGTGAAACCCTTAAAGATGATCCTCGACCGGGTCGACCAGTGGAAGTGGCCAGTCCAGAGAATATTAAAAGTGTTGAGGTTGAACTGCTTAGTGATCGAAGGCTGAAGACTAAGGAGATTGCAGCGAGGTTGGGGCTATCTAAGACAGTGATATTAAATAGTTTAAGATGTGCTACGTATTTTTACGTAAAACTGCACGTTAAGCGCTCTACGTTTTGTTCCAAATTTGAGTTTAAGTTGAATGTTTTTACGTTACCATAACAAGTCTACTAATAGCAGAGAATATGGAATTCGGCACTGTGTTTTTTTGATGTCACAATTTTGTTTTTTGTCTTTTCAACTACAGTAGGAATATATTTGCAAAGAATCGTTTGTACTGGAAGCGGAAATTATCGCCTAGGCCTCATTTTCCGATCGGTCAATCAACCAATTCTATTCTTTGGTAACGTTAAGGTGCCCGCAGACTGCCGTAAGCTAACGTAAATACGTAAGCTCCTAACGTGACCTTGACGACGGTGTGACGAAGTGCGCTTGCGTAACTGTCAAATCGCATGCTTACGTAAAAATACGTAGCACAACTTAAATTATCTCAGAATAATTAAAGATCATTTACACATGAATAAAGTCAGTGCGAGATGGGTCCCCAGAATTCTTTGTTGCCCAAAAGCGGGAACGAGTAGATTGTAACTGCAAGTTTTTGGAGGAGTACAGTTTTTGGAGGAGTACAACTTTAACCCTACGGACTTTTTGGAATCAATTGTTACTGGGGATGAGACAATGATCTTTATGACCCCTTATCCAAAAGAGAGTCCATGGAATGGAGAAAACCAGCCCCTAGTGACTATTATCTTTTATCAAAATTAAAATCCGACTTACGGGGAAGAAAATTTAACACCGATGAAGAAATTCATGCAGCTGTGGAAGCCCATTTTACTTCAAAGGATAAAAATTATTTTTGGAATGGTATAAAATTGCCACCAAAGGGTTCTAACAGGTGTGTTAAACTTATGGGAGATTATATTGAAAAACAGTGACCAACTTGTTTTTATTTTCCTTGTACGTTAGGCCAGAAACTTATGGAACTTACCTCGTACATTAATTTTGATCAATAAAAAAAGTTAAAAACAGAACTAAGACACCTATTTTATACACAAAGTTTAAAATGACAGAAAACAAATTAGTTCAAATACATGATGTCATATCACAAATAAGTAAAATCACTAACTTACTATGTTTAGTAAATAAATTTTTATAAAAAACTTTAATCTTCTCCAAATTTTTATTGTTTGTTGGAAAATACTAGTTTTTTAAAAAAATCACGTTTTTTAGTACATTTAGTAGCCTCCTGACCAACCTAAAGGGCTGTCTGCCCTTGTAATAACAATGGCAGCAGTGGCGCACCCAGAAATATGTCTTGAGAGGCGGCGAGGAATCTGGGTGGGGGGGCGAGGCCTTAGAATGTCGTGTTTTGTGCTATTTTATCGTTTCATTCATAAAATATGAGGAAAATACCTAAAAAAATAATAGGTTTGGAGGGTTCCGGGCCCCGAGCCCCCCTGGGTGCGCCCATGATGACAGTATTATAACCAATTAGTTTCCTATGTACTTGTGATGCAGCAAATGTGTTTTTAAATGGTACTTCCGTTTGGTCTTGTCTATTTAATTGCATCTTCGCTTTTGTGCTTCAGCAAATGTTTCTTCAAATAACGGTTCGCCTTTGTCTTGTAATTACACTGATTGCATTTAAACCATTTGATTTCTTCCGCACTTTTGTGAAGCAATAAATGTCGTAGCAAATATCGCCTTTGCATGCCTTTGTAATCACACTGGCCACATTTAAACCAATTGATTTCATCTGCACTTTTGTGGCGCAGCAAATGAGTATCCATATTGGACTTCTGTTTGGTCATGTAATCACACTGTTCGCATTTAAACCAACTGATTTCATCTGCACTTTTGTGGTGCAGCAAATGACTGTCCAAATTGGACTTCCGTTTGGTCATGTAATCACACTGGTCGCATTTAAGCCAATTGATTTCATCTGCACTTTTGTGGTGCAGCGAATGACTGTCCAAATTGGACTTCCGTTTCGTCATGTAATCACAATGGTCGCATTTAAACCAATTGATTTCATCTGCACTTTTGTGCTGCAGGAAATGTAACTTTAATTTAAACTTCTCTTTGGCTTTGTAATCACACTGGTAACATTTAAACCAATTGATTTCATCTGCACTTTTGTGCTTCAAAAAATGTCTCTTCAAATTGCACTTGAATATGGCCTTGTATTCACACTGGTCACATTTAAACCAATTTATTTTACCTGCACTTTTGTGCTTCACCCAAAAATGTGTTTTCAAATTGTACTTGGTGGCCTTGTAGTCGCATTGGTTACATTTAGACCAATTAATTTCTTTCTTCTTTCTTTTCTTTCTTTGACCATTTTGAATATCCGGTCTAAAAACAATAAAAAATAAAATAGGTTTGTATATAGGAAAAATTGAAAAATTTAACTTATGTACTAAATTTATTAAGCAATATACATTAGATATCTACCCAGCGTATCAGACAGATCAGATCACTTTTTAGTTAAATAGACCATAGTTTAGTTGTCAGAGTAAATAGACGACGCGACGCCTAGATAAGAAAAGAACTCTAAAATATTTGCAATTAAGTAAAAATGAAATTTGTACATTTAACTAAAAAAATTTCTTTCTACCTTAAAAACTACAGTAAGTTGTATGAATGTCTTAATGTCAAAAAAACAAAATGTTTAAAGTTTTATTATTTTCGCATAATAACCAATTCAAAGCAAAAAATTAAACTGCAACAATTTTTCTCTTAAAATAAGTTGTCATGAACAGATTTGTACAAAATATAAAATATAGGTTTGTTCAAATTAAAATATTTTCAAAAATCCCCTATATCAAATAAATACGAGGTATAATTTTAACACCATTTTCAAGAGCTTAAAAAAGAGTATAGTCTTTATATAACAAGACTTACTCAGATAAGATGTCATCCAACATCAAGTCCTCCTGCTTTATCTTCTCACTCTTTAGCTCAAAGTTTTCAGGTTCCCATTTTATGTTGTCTAATGAAGGGCCAGAAAAATGAGTGTCCAACATGCTGCAAAATCAAACTTTTTAAAAGAGCCTATATCCAGAGTAAAACTTTAATAATCTGGAACTACTGGAGTATATTATTTTATTGTTTACTGTAGGTTGGGGGCAAAACTGAAAGAAAAATAAAAGCACAGAAATATATGTCATACAGTAGTGGCCAAACTAATAAAAGTGCCCTAAAACTGTATTAAAATCTGATCCTGCTCTAAACATAAAAAACTAGAAGTATAGTTTAATTTTTTTATATTTTACTCATAAAATATTCTAGTGCCTTTTAAGCAGGTTTTAAAAAATGCTACAAAAAAGTTTTTCCTGTGTAGCTTTAGGCAAAAGTGACTAGTACTATTCGACAGAGCGGTAAAAGTTATAAACTCCTGAAAATTTCATCACCATTGAACAAAGGATTCTCAAGGTATAGATTTTTAAACTTGGAAAAAATTTAAAAAAAATATTCCTCAAGTATTCCTTATTCGATCTGTAAGAAATTCTCAGAAGGTATTTAACTTTTGCCCCTCTTTCGAATGGTATTAGTAGCTTTTGCCTAAAACTACACAGAAAAAATTTTTTGTTGCTTTTTTTTAAACTTGCAAAAAAGGCACTAGAATATTTTATACAAAAAATCGCTATAGCTTGTAAATTGAGAAATACATTGAAGTTTTCAAATAAACCTCCAGTTTTTTAGAGTAGTTGGAGCAGGATCAAATTTTCATACAGTTTTAGGGCATCTTATTATTGTGGCCCCACCACTGTATGACATAATATATTTACGTGCTTTTATTTTCCTTTAAGTTTTGCCCACTAATTCAGTATCTATATACTTGTAAGTACATAATAATATGTATTTTTTGTGTTTTGTATTTTTTTTAAACTGTAAATTCAATGGATTCAATAAGTGTTTGATACTTGTTTGGCCTGACTCACTTGGCATAGCGTATTTGCATTAAAGTAGGAACTCTAATATACAGAGTGTTTCACAACTTATCCACGAAATTTTAACCACATATGCACTGTTACGAAAGAATTTGATTTCTCAAAAAAAAAATGTAATACATTTTACCAGTTAACTTACTTATAAAATCTTTCAATATGAAAAAACAAAAAATTCCTGGTATTTTGATTTCTTTAGTGGTTTGGTACAACATTTGATAGAAATTATTATCGAGTTTTGTGATATCGCAACGATGAACGCAAAATACAGATATTTTTTTTCATTTTGTTAATGAAACTCAGGGTTATAACTTAATTTCTGTAGGACTTTTATTAAATTTTTTTTTTTGAGAAATCAACTTCTTTCGTAACAGTGTATATGTGGTTAAAATTTCGTGGATAAGTTATGAAACACCCTGTATATGATAATAGTTAAAAAACTGTCACCAGGCAAGATACCTTGCAATACGGACGCATTGGCCGAAATAGAAAGAATACGCACTAATATGTTAAATTTTGATTAACAAGACTATTATGTTTATGCCAAAACTACAAACATAAAAAATTAAATTTAGTTTATTAAATAAAAAAAACAGGTCTTCAAAAGAATAAAATAATGTAATTTGCCTAAAAGATTTTGTTACTTGTAACAGCGTAGGGCACGTGCAGATCAAAGAAACACCTAGTCTACAGCGCCCCATGCTTAAAAATTACTTTTTAGAAACTCCAAAAACACGTTTTTAGTGTTTTTACCTTTATTAAACTATAGTTTATTATCATATTTCTAGGTACTTGGAAATAATATCTTACGACAGTTTTCGTTAGCAATATGTATTTTAAAAATAATAATCACATTACATATCTTTTTTGTTTCAAACATACACAGACGACAAATTAAAGGCAGGTAAAACATTAAACCTCAAACAACACTGTGCTGTCAAGTTAACCAAAGGTAACCCAGCTCCAGAACGCTCCGGAGCGGTTACTTTCAGTTTGAACCAGAAGTGAAACAGCTGATTACTGGCATCAAAATTACCCTTAACTAAATTCAAACCGTGGTCGATAATATGCTCTGGTTAAAATTGGTTATACGTTAATAAATTTTTCAAAAAACTTTGAGTATCAAGTCTAAAAAGTTCAATTGAACATAGCTAGGAAAAAATTATATCTGAATTGTTTTAAGCATGAAACCTTTGAATATATAACAGGTTATATACTCACAAATGAGACGCAACATTACTTAAGATCAAAAACTTCACCACGCGGTTACCTACCGCGCAAGCAGATAGAGGACAAAACAGTAGGACGTGATTTGTTGAGCCTACAAACTGTAGGCAATGGCGATGGATTAACTCCATCAAGGTGGGGTTCATTCTTTTAGGTCTTAAGTTTAGGTTGTTCTAATTTTATAAATAATTGTAGGAACCGGGCATTTATTTCACCTATTTTTATTTCAGTCTACGACCTGAAGATGAGAGCTTACAAACATGTAGTTCTAAAAAAAATAAAACTAGTGGAGAACGACTGAACTTGTTTGATTTAGAATTTTTTTTGTATTATTATGGCTTTAGGAAACAAAAATAGAAAAATCCTATGCATTTTTTTTGTTGCAGACGTGTGTGGCAGTTACTGCGCGTTTGATAGGTGTGATGCCGAGTATTAAGCAAGCCCCATTTTGCAAATAGACACTCCTGTACTTAGAAACGCGACCGACCGACCACGTAACGGACCCCATGCGTGCGGTTCAACCGCGCGGTTCCATGTGAAACGTGTCTTAGTATTAAAACCCATCCGGTTAGTTCATCAACTCACCGTTACATTTATCCGGTTCACAGTAATAAAAAAATAAAATGTACACCACTATTTACACCGACCTGTTTAAGTGTATTTTTTTAATACTTATAATAATTATAACTTAAAAATATGGTACACGTTAACGTGTAATAACATAATAAGCATTTCTCAGTGAACTTTGTCTCACAAAAACTCAAATTAACTTTAAAAATAAAGAAAAACCAAATAATGTTTTTTAACGATATGCAATTCTTTAAAAATCTAGTCAGTGCAGTCATATCGCCGTTGAAAATACGTAAAGGCGTATCTAGATTTTAACAATTTCCAGAAACCCGTCTTTCAAATATTTGTATGAAGGGCGTATCTTGAGAAGCGCCTTTACGTCTTAATTAATTTTTTCAACTTTGAGATACGCCCTTAACTTTTCATGTGAACAGTGCGTTTTTGAACCTAAAACACGTTCAAATATGTGCCTTGGCGTATCTAACCAATATTCACCCAATTTCGAGATACGCCTTTACGTATTTTCAACGGCGATATGATTGCTATTAAAAATAGTCTTAAAGTGTGGTGCCACCTCTGTGCTAAACAATACATAAATAATTGAAAACTATTTCTGCAGATACATTACTGTACTAAATACGAATAAATTAAATATTATAAAAAGTGCAAAATATTGGAATATTTTTTTAGTAATATAACCTTACAGTTATTTTGTCTTACTTTAAGTGTATAACCCTTTTTTGAAACATGTAAAAAATCTTTAATATAATAACCCCTTAAATTTGATAGACCTGAATATCTGACAGCCTCTCCGAGGAGAGACATAGAAGTACATGGAGAGGAAGTAATCATCGATGGTGGATCAGAGAAACGAATCGAAAATCTTACATATATTATCAATCAATGCATAAACGGATATCCAGTACCTGATGATTAGAAAATTGCATTCATATCCTCAATACATAAAAAAGGAAACAAGCTGGATTGCAACAATTACAGAGAAATTTCAGTAACCAGTACTCTCAGTAGATTGTACGGTAGGATTCTTAGAGATCTAATAGAGAATGATTATCATGAACAAGAAGAAGAAGAGCAAAGTGAGTTTCGTGTAGGCAGATCTTGTAGTGATAATGTTTTTTGTCTTAAACAAGTAATTGAGAAAAGGAGCGCCAGAAATATTGAGACTCATGTTACCTTTGTGGACCTACAAAAAGCATATGATACCGTTCCAGTAGAAAAACTATGGACAGTGTTAGAGCAGACTAATATCAATTATACATACATAAAAGCGATAAAAGAACTATACAAAGGGTTAAAATCTAAAATTAAAATTGGAAATCGACTTTCAAAAGAATTCTTGGTAACAAAAGGCTTAAGACAGGGATGTTGTATCTCTCCAACTCTTTTTAAAATATATATCGCAGTAGCTCTAAAAAACTGGAAACGTAAAGTGCACGGCATGGGAATACAACTTATCGACCGATGTACCATATACACACTACAGTTTGCTGACGACCAAGTAATTGTAACTAATGATAAAGAAGTGGACAAGACACAGTACTTATGTCTTGGAAACGAATCCAGTAAGTTAGAACTAGACAATGGACAAGTAATATCTCCATGCAATAAGTATGTATACTTGGGTGTCACATTTGATAAGACAGGAACAGACTGTAAAGAACTGGAAAAAGGAATAGTAAAAGCAAAAAAGGTTATTGGATGTCTTAATAGTATTTTATGGAGAAGAGAGATAAAAAAGAATGTAAAATTTAACATATATGAAACAATGGTGAAAAGCATGCTGTTGTATGGAGTAGAGACTTGTCGCGTAACAGAAAAATACAAAACAAAAATGGAAAGTGTCGAAATGGATGCAATAAGAAGATCAATGAGAAATGAGATCATAAAAGAAAGAATGGGAATCGAGGGAAGCAAAACGGATGACATCACTAAAAGGCAACTGATATGGTACGGCCATGTACAACGGATGAACGACGAAAGATTACCAAAACAGGTCCTAGAATGGCAACCAATAGGGCGCAGAAAAAGAGGGCGTCCTAAACTAGAATGGCAACAGTCAATCCAAAGATCAATGAGTCAAAAAAATCTGACAGAAGATGATTGTCAGGATCGAAGGAGGTGGAGAATGGGCGTCGGACAACGTAGAAAAACGTTCTAAACCGACTAAATAAAAAAAATAAAATAAATTTGTTATGTTAATACCTCTTGATTAAATCTAATATTTCGGCTAAGTGGGCTTAGGGTTATATAAAGTTCACTTTTTATCCCAACTTTTAGTGATAAAGGGGTCACTTTTTATTTCCGAGATGAAAAGTGACAAATAAACAAAAAATCGGTATGAAAACTGATCAGACATAAACAGTAAAAATCCAAAAAAAAACGTCAAAACCTAAAAAGACCAAAAATATTGAAAAAAACTCGGACACTGAGCTAAAAAGTACAAAAAATAGCATATAACCCTCCTTATAAAAGTGCCATTTTATCCCTTTACGAATTGTCGCTATAAAATTTCACCTCGGGATAAATAGTGTCACAATATACTACTGTGCCTAAATTCAACGTAAAAAAAAAACAGTTTTTTACTTTATTTTTTGTAAATATGTTTTCCGTAAAAACCAAACTTTTTCTAACTAACTCGATTTTCCACATATTGCTAGTTTGCAGTTACCATCTAGTTGGCATAATTTTTTTTCAATCAATGCAACGCATAGGTGGCACATATTGGCACAGGCATACATAATAATATAATAAATCGTTTATTTGTGCAAAAAGAGATCAAATACAGGGTGTTCGGCACCACATAAACCGTCAAAATTTTTTGGGATATCGTTGGGCTCCTTTGCTACCTTTCCAAACCTTGGAACTTGGGTCCTAAGAGTCACGGCTAAAGAGATATGAATTTTTTTTTAAAATTTCTCAAATTACCCATAATCCCACCTTTAAACCCCCCTAAGCTTTTTATTAATGTCTGGAAAAGCATCATTTTTTTTATAATTCTGTAATCTTATGCTTCTTCAACTAATTAATAGATTTGTTAAAATTGATGTACCAAAGAGACATACGAGGTTTTTTATTGAAGAACAATAGTGATTTTGTGAAAGAAAATCAATTTCAAAATTAAAAATCAAAAAAAGTATCGACAATTAAGAACTTCATTTTCTTTTAAAAACTTCTTTAGTTGATAACCTTTCTAACGGTACGCTACACAGTGATAAAAAATAACATTTCTGCTTTAAAATACGGATATTCCGTCAGAAGGGCGAGACTCGTTCCGAATTGGTAAGAAAAACAATTTGATGTTTATGTCCCTTTGGTACATAAATTTTAACAAATCTATTAATTAGTTGAAGTAGCATAAGATTACAGAATTATAAAAAAAAAAATGGTGCTTTTCCAGAATTTAATAAAAAGCTTACGGGGGCTTAAAGGTGGGATTTTGGGTAATTTGAGAAAAAAAAAATAAAAAATTCATATCTCTTTAGCCGTGACTCAAAGGACCCAAGTTTCAAGGTTGAAAAGGTAGCAAATGACCCCAATAATATCCCAAAAAATTTTGACGGTTCATGTGCCGAACACCCTGTATACATGTAATTATAAACTTATCACTCTGAGGGTCACAAATGCTGCCCAAAATAAACACATATCCCCACGTCAGTTGGGGGGTTTTCGTCAACTCATGACAATATGGTTGACCATCATAAAGAAGGATTTCTTTAGTGTCTCTAAAATATATCACAATATTATTTTTAAACTATTAAATACACAAATAGGTACGTACCTATAAAATTATAATAATAACAAAATAAAATTATCCTAAATTAAAATTTAAAGTTTACAGAGGCCACCGATAAAATAAAAATTAAAAGGAATGGAACAAATATTTTGTAGGTACTAACAATTTTATAAATAATTTCATTTGTCTATTTTTTTATTATTTTTTTTAGGGATTTACATATCTAAATAAACGATAAGTTTTTTTAATTAAAACAAATTAAAATTTTATTAAATACTTAGGTATTGTTTTTATTTATTTTTAATATCAACTATCAGATGAATTTGATGTCTAGGTATAGCGATAAGTCATTATTGAAGGGCAGATTTAAATAGTTTAAATGATGGTTGATATTTTACTCCCACAGGGAGACGATTAAATACTTTGGGGCCAATAAAAATGTAACAACGTTGTTCTATTATTTTCTTAATTTTTTAAAGAATTAGCTGATTTCGTTGCCCAGTAGTTTTATTTTCACGATATGGAGCACCTATTAGGAATATATTAAATGAGTAATGCGCGATAATGCAGAATATGCAATTAACCAAAATATGTCTTAATTAAAAAATGCTCATTATGAATATTTTTCTTCGTTTAAAACTCGTAAACAATGATTGAGTAGAAGCAAAATTTCGGACTTCCAGTAAGTATCTCTAACCGTTTTCAAGTGTAAACTAAACAATCCAATCTACAAGCTCCTACTTATACTGCTTGGTGTGCAGTCAGGTGTGACGGCCCTCCCCCTTTTTAATCCTAAGACGTTTGTTTTCCTTAAGGAGTGGTTTCCATATGTTTGGTATCTCCGTACTTGGTTGACTGAATACTTCTTTATTATGCATTATAAACGCAGCTTCAATAAATTTTCGTTTTCGCCAATGCGACTCCTTATGAAAAACTTTAGCTTCTGACCATTGAATCCTGTGATCATTTGACCATGCATGATCTGCTAAACTGGATTTTTCAATATCTCCTAATTGGGTACTTTTTAGATGTTCATTTACTCTAACCTGAATAGGGCGTTTCGTACTACATATGATTTACCACACTCACGCGGGATTTGATAAATACATTCCTAATTATTTGAGGGATTTTCTGGTTTTGTTTAAGTTACAAAACTCCTTATGGTATTTCCCGATGAAAATAATGTTTTTATATTATAGGGTTTGGCCATTCGTCTTATGTTTTTTGAAATCCGTTGAATATATGGAATTAATAATCGGTTGGGTGTTATTGACGTGTAAAATGTTTTGAATTTTATCTAGGGTAGGCAACGCCTTTTTGTCTACATTGTATACATGCCACTGTTTTAGGCTGCAAAAAATGGGTTTTCAAACCGACTTTCTGTTTGAACTTGTAAACACACTGGTCGCCCTTAAACCAATTGATTTTATGCCGCAGCATATATCTTTTTAAACTACACTTTTGATTGGCCTTAAAACCACAGTGGTTTCATTCAAACCAATTGATTTCGGCTTTGTTTTTATGCTGCAGCGAATGTATTTTCAAATAAGACCTGTATTTAGCCTTGTAATCGCACTGATCGCATTGAATCGGAGTTATTTTTGGTTTTGTAATCGCACTGGGTGCATTTAAACCACTTAATCAAATCCCCGCTTTGTGCTGCAACAAATGCTTCTTCAATTTGTACTTCTCACTGGCCTTGTGATCACACTGGTCGCATGTGAACCAATAGATTTCATCTGTAGTTTTGTGTTGTATTAAATGTCTTTGTAATTGAGTCTTCTGTTTGGCCTTGTAATCACACTGGTCGCATTTAAACCAATTGATTTCTTCTGCGCTTTTATGCTTCAGCAAATGATATTTTAAACTGGACTTGCATATGCCCATGTACTCGCAATCATCGCATTTAAACCAATGATCTGCGGTTTTATGCCGAGTCGAATGTCTTTGTAAACTGGACTTACGTTTGCCTTTATAATCACAATGATTGCATTTAAACCAATTGGTTTCTTCTGCGCTTTTATGCTGCAGCAAATGTGTTTTTAAATTAACCCTATATTTACCCTTATAGTCACAGAAGTCGCAATTAAACCATTTATTCTGATGACTTTCGTGCTGCAAAAAATGTTTTTTTAAATCGGACCTCCATTTTGACTTGTAGTTACATCCGTTGCATTTATACTTATACATTTTGTCCGCATTTTCAGCATCTTTATTTTGACTATCTGAAAAATCCTGTCTAAAAAAATAAAAACAAAATAAATTTGCAAAGGAATAGTTTAATTTAAATTCTAAATTTGTTAAGAAGTGGTGGTTGGTGAGGTAAAGAAGGTGAGTAAGGTACACCAGTGAAAAGAAAAAAACCTCACGTGCCTTGGCAAAAAATCCCGCCAATCATATCGTCCAGAATAGCGTGTCACAATATACAAAGGAGGAGGCACTTAATACATTGTTTCCCGGGATGCGTCAGATGAGCTGAATTTGAGATATGTTGAAGGCCAAACCTTCCTGATATTATTTCCAAATAAAATTGAGGGGGTCATAGGTTTAGTTTTCCAGCTATACTTAATTAAATGCGCGCCACATATGACAAAACGTGACTTTTTGTAGTTTTTTTGCTATGGCTTATCGTCAAATAAAAATAAAAAACCGACATTAGTTTTGTTTAATTGCAAAAAAAATCCTTTTAGGAATGTTATAAATTCTTGACATATAAAATAATTATGAAAAAATACAGGAAAAATATCTGAGATTTATTAAATATAAAGAAAGGAAACTGAAAATGCATGGTCAAAATTAAATTTACTTGCTTTCATATTTCAAATTTTTGATATAACCTGTGTGGTTACTACAAAAAGTCACATTTTTTCATATTTCAGTGGCGCGCATTTAAATAATTAAAAATACAAAAGTATGCAAAAAGCCATGAAGATAGACTCCATCGGCATGTGAATGTGGAAGCAATTCAGCTTCTAGACAATACTATGCTAGTTCGACGACTAAAAAGAGTGAAGCCGTTTGAGCTAGTAAACTAAGTGAATTACACATAAAACAAAATAATGCTATAAACACAACACAATTGTGAGTTACAGACTAAACAAAGCGGGGAGAACTGTTGAGTGAACCCTAAGTTTAAATCTGACTTTTCTAGTAAATTAAGTTAAAACAAAATTGCTAATTAGTCTTACTGACTAGATTGTAATAAAAAAAACACAGTGTGTTTGACAAATAAAAAAATAAAATAATTATAGCTCAAAAACAAAACCAATGACCCCTCAATTTTTTAAGCCAACTATCAGGACGGTGTGGGCTCTAAAATATCTTAATTTCACCTCTTTTGCCGCATTCCGGTAAACAAACTATTCCGTGGACAATTAAACACGTCATGCATGGAATTAGAAAAATGTTTGAAATACCCTGTAAATATATCACATGATTCATTATTTTATTTATTTTATTTTATTTTATTTACACCACTTAACAGGAGTTAACCCAATTACAAAGTGGGGAAGAATACAGTGATTAACAATAACAGAATCTAAGGATAAAATGAAGTACAAAATAAAAGAAATTTACTACATCGTTCGGTTTGGTTCGGTTCGGTTTTTAAAGTAGAGATACTACAATTAAATATGTCACATCTGTCGCAAGTCTGATTGCACGTGTTACAAGCCCGAATTATTGGAGAATTTTTGCAAATATTGGTGCGCTGGTAAGGAAGATAAAACGGAACAGTAGTGCGTGCTGATGCTCTGGGTACTAAAAAATTAATCTTATGCAATAATTCCTGGGAGTCGATTTTATTATGTATTAATTTGAAAATGAATTGCAACTCTGCCAACTTGCGCCGGTCCTCCAACGAAGATATACTGAACCTTTCACAAAGGACCTGGTTCAGAATACCAATTTCGGGATACACACCATCAAGGTTAAAAACAAGGTACTTCAGAAACTTACGTTGAATTTTTTCAATAGTATTAATGTGAGTATCATAATACGGAGACCATACTATGCACGAGTATTCCAAATTAGATCTGACATAAGCAAAATAGAGTAATTTTATACTAGAAATATTTTCTAGGTACTGAGAATTCCGTATTATGAACCCAAGCATTCGGTAGCTTTTCTTTACAACATCCTGGATGTGGGTCGTACTAGCACTGATGATGCTCCTCGTTCTGGCAGGCCAAAAACGGCAACTTCTGAAGAAATGGTGCAAACCATTCACAAACTAATTCTAAAAGATCGCAGATTAGGACTGGAAGAGGTAACTGAGGCTGTGGGCATATCAAAAGAGCGAGTTCACCATAATTTATATGAAGTTTTATGTATGAGAAAGCTATCCGCCCGATGGGTGCCGCGTTTGCTCACGCCAGATCAAAAGCTCGTGCGTCTAACCATTTCAGAGGAAAATTTGGCACTGTTTAGACGTGATTCAGGGGACTTTTTGCGTAGATTTATTACGGTTGATAAAAAATGGGTTCATCATTATACCCCTGAAACTAGCAACAGTCTAAACAATGGACGGCAAAGGACGAATCAGTTCCAAAGAAGAAAAAGGCAGTACCGTCTGCTGGAAAGGTCATGGCAACGGTCTTTTGGGACGCTAAAGGGATACTCCTCAAAGATTATCTCGAAAAAGTAAGAACAATAAACTCAGAGTACTACAGCAACTTACTGGACCAGCTCAAGCAGAATATAAGCGAAAAACGCCCTGGTTTGGCAAAAAATAAAATTTTGTTTCATCAAGACAATGCACCGTGCCACAAGTCCGCTCTTGTAATGGCTAAAATCCATCAGCTAGACTTTAAACTGTTAAACCATCCACCTTATTCGCCAGACCTAGCCCTGTCAGACTTTTATTTGTTTCCAAACCTAAAAAAATTTCTTGCTGGAAAAAAATTTCCTCAGATTTAGAAGTCATTGCAGCTACAAACGCCTATTTTGAAGAGTTCAATAAATCAGAATTGGTGATGGCATCAAATCAGTTAAACATCGTTGGACCAAATGTATTACCTTACAAGGGGACTATGTAGAAAAATAAATTATTATTTAGTCAAATCAAAAAGAATGAAAAAATAGGTAAAACCTATTTTTCATTCTACGAGTGAAACGACAGCGAACCAAGGAAACTAAGTCCATGGCGGGACGAAAACGTCCATCGGTCTATAAGAAAGAAAGACATTTTGTCACAGTTCAACCAGACTATGCTATCACCGTCTCCACGGTATCGGTTTGAAACCGAAAACAATGAGTTAACAATCTTGTAGTCAGTTTGTTCTACTTTGTGTCAGGCAAGCCACGCTTAGAGTCCCTGTATGTTGACATATTTGGATATATTATTAATATATCCAAATATGTCAACATACAGGGACTCTAGCCACGCTGAGGATGGAAATGCCTTTCTCCGAAACACCGGTGTCCGTGGTTGACTATACCCCTATAAAGTTGCCTTTTATACTTTGTTAAATATTATTTAGTCACTATGGTGTTGCGTTCTATGTTAGGCCGGAAACTTTTCATCCCAACTGTATATATATTTTGAACTCCTACCAGTAGGTATGTGAAGCAAACTGTATGTCAAGAATTGATAAAATTCTTAAAAGAACTCTTTTTTCAATAAAATAAAACTAATATCGGTTTTTTATTTTTATTTGACGAAAAGTTATAGCAAAAAAACTAGAAAAAAATCAGGTTTTTTCATATTTCAGTGGCGCGCATTTAAATAAGTATAGCTCGAAAACGAAACCTATGACCCCCCAATTTTTTTTTTTTTAAATATCAGGAAGGTTTGGCCTTCAACATATCTCAAATTCAGCTCATCTGACGCAACCCGGGAAACAATGTATTTAGTGCCTCCGTAACTTGTACAGAATGACACGATGTCCGATACGACAAGTGAGACTTTTTGCCGAGGCACGTGCGGTTTTTCCCTCTCAACTGGTGTACCATGTTCGGCTGCTTCACTTTACCATACGCAGCGCCGCTAGTCAGAGTAAGATCCCTATTTGGTTATATAAAACGTAGTCTGGTTCTAGTGTTTAGTGACCTCACCAATATTGATAATTTTTGGTCCATTCGGTCTCCCAAATTTTTATTTTTTATTAGTAGTTTTACTTAAGTTAAATTTTTAAGAAAATCAAATGTTAGTTTGGCTCAAACACATTCTAAAAAGATAAAGGTATCTTGAGAAATACTTGCACCGGTGTAGTGGTATAGGGCTGATTTAAAAGTATAAGGTATAATGTGTTAAGTAAATAAAGGTCTTAAACAAGGTTGCTGTATCTCGCCGACGCTCTTCAAGATATACTTGGAACAAGTCCTTAAAGTATGGAAGAGAAAATGCCAAAACATGGGAATTCCGTTGGACGAAACCACCTTGTATACTTTATGTTTCGCCGATGATCAGATAGTAGTGGCTCAGGATCATGACGACCTCGAATATATGACACGAAAACTAATAGAAGAGTCCAATAAGTGGGGACTAGAGGTTAATCTCAATAAGACAGAGTATATGTGTATCGGTGGAATGAAACAGGATCTAATCTTAAATACCGGGCAGCGAATTCAGTCCTGTGTTGAGTATAAATACTTAGGTCTAAAAATTACAGCTGACGGAACACTAGACAAAGCTATAAAAGATCGAAACGTACAAGGAAGAAAAGCAATAACTTTATTAAATAATAATTTCGGACCAAAGTATATCAAAACATAACAAAAAGCTTATATATAACACCATTGTAAAAAGTATTATTACATATGGCTCAAAAGTATGGCCAATCAAGGATAGAACAGAAAAAATGCTTTCCTCTACGGAGATGGACTATTGGAAAAGAGCAGTAGGGAAATCAAAAAAAAAAAAGAGTTACAAATCAAAGAATAAGAGAAATTATGACAGTGGGTGAACGTACTTTAGTGGATGATATAAGAACAAAACAACTAGTGTGGTACGGATATGTACAAAGAATGAATGATAAAAGACTACCTAAATAAATACTACAATGGAAACCAACTGGCCGAAGAAAACGAGGACGGCCAAGGAGAAGCTGGAGAGAAGGAATAGACAGTGAAATAAGAATAAGAGGCCTAGATGATGAATTATGGGCAAACCGAAATGAGTGGAGATTGGGTATCGGAAGACGTAGAACGTTGTGAACGATAAATATATATATATATATATATATATATATATATATATATATATATATATATATATATATATATATATAAAATGTGTTTTTTATTTAAAAAAAATTAAATTAAAAAAAAAATTCAAAATAGATTCTTCTTATGTTTTAGCAAGATCCTCACTAAATTTTAAGATGAACAAGGAATGGGTTCAACATTTTACTGTTAAGATTTTTCTTTAACATAAATCCATTATTAACCTTCTTGAAATTTTGTGAGGATCTTGCTAAAACAATAAGGAAAAAAATATTTATTTTAATTAAAATATAATTTTTTGAGAAATTAAAAAAAAAACATTTTTTTATAAAAATTATAATTTGAAAGGTATTTTAAAGACCTTTCGATAAGCCCTACACTGTTATCCTGCTGTAGGTAATCCTTTTTTTTTAACTTCTAAATTGGTAGTTTTTTGCAAAATTCAATTAGAAAGAATCTACTAATCAAAAAAATTTAAAATTTTGGATTTTTCATCACTTTTACGGGCACAATAGATGCACCAAAAATTGATAACATAACATGCCAAACCTTAATTTTTTTGGGAGATCCTGCATACAAATAACAAGACTTACTTCAATGAACTGTCATCCAGCATCAACTCCTCCTGTACCATCTCTTCAGTCTTTAGCTCAAACTCCTCAGGTTCCCATTTTATGCTAGCTGATGAAGGGCCCGGTAAATGAGTGTCCAACTTGCTGCAAAATAAACCTTTTTAAAAAAGCCCAGGTATATGTAATTAAAATTTTAAGTATTTCTTAGGTATAAATCTTACACTGTGAAAATTTTTTCTGTCCCTGGAGAGGATGAAATTAAAGAATAAAACAGTAGAAACAAAATTGTTTAGCGCTCAGCCGAAAGATGAGAAGATATTTTTATACATTAACTAAAAGTTTCCTGTTTTTTTTTTACTATGGCCTTGGTTCTTTCGTCTTGCAGTCTAGTCAAATTATGGAAACTTCGACGACCTGGTATCCAAGAAGATGTTTTTATACCCTTGACAATAGGGTATTTGACAAATTTTAGAAAAGTGTTTAGAATGATACATAGGTCCCTAATTTGCTATATTTATCATGACTACAGTTAAAATCAAGTTTTCTAATTTCCGATTTGAATTTGCCGCTAAACGCTCATTTCTAGCATGGCGTTGCAATGACGTCACACCGCAGTAAACTCGCGGACAGATACACGGCATTTAAGTGTTTATTTGTTTTTGGTCTGTGTTTTTACTGTTCTTTATGTAAAAAAATATCCTATATGTGGTGTGTAGTGCCTCAGTGTTCGAATACTAGCATAAAAACACCTGAAAAACTATTTATGCATGTGCCTACAGCAGTACAAGAACGGAAAAAGTGGCTAGAACTTGCTCGAAGAGACCCAAGGGCCTTATCTAATACATCTTCACTTTACATTTGTGAAGATGACTTTGATGTGAGTATAACTAAATTGTTTCTATTAATTTTTCTCATGTTGTCTATAACATATATAACTATTTTGTAAATGACGATGAAATTTTTGAGGTTATGTTTATTACAAGGGGTGAACAACTATAATAGGCAGAAATGTGTACAAATTTTTAGGCGGTGCTAGGCAGTTATTAGGCAGGACTAGGAAGTACCTCTAAATGCAGGATTAGGCAGTGCACATGCAGGCTAAATGTAGGACTGAGCAGTGCATATGCAATACTAGGCAGTGCATGGGCAGGACTAGGCAGTACCTACGCAGGACTATGCAGTGTAACCTATGCAGTACTTCAAGTATTGCTGGGCGTTGTATACTTTTTGCCTCCCTGTCCTGCAATGTTTGATTGTTTCTTAATGCTAATAATAATGTTGGGTATTTAATTGAATCTATTGTAAGTGGCATATTAAACAAAAAAGCAAAACATAACCTAACCTCAAAATCTAAATGAGTAAAAGTAGGCGAAGAATATCATAAAACAACTTTCAGTTATATACAAAACAACTCATCGAATACTTACATCAACATATTAACGTTTCTAAATTCCGCAGAACAAAAATCACTGTTGTTGGCAAAGAAGCCTGCCACCATAAGGGAAATTGGCAAGTTGAAGCTATCGGCTTTGGAGAATCCGTTTTCCATTGAAAATATTTTTTATAACCAAAACACAAAATTAGCTTGTCTAACGAACTGTCACGATCAGCTGTTTTTCGATCCAAGATGGTCGCCATAGGACAAACAAAGCATTTTCCCATAAGCCGCAATGTTAACAAAAACGTAATTTTAAAAAAAGTAAAACGATTTAATTTACAACAAAGATGCTGTTTTAAGTATTAGACCTTTGTACACATGGGAAAAATGCGTTTGCGTCAGGTTATGTTTTTATTTACTTTTGTTTTTTTTTCCAGTTTTTTACTCACTTTGAATCATTATTATTAGTTTCTGTGCTGTTATGAATTGTGGCAGCTGGGGAGAGCTTGATAATGTTACTTTTGATGGAATGCCAAGTATTTTGACCTTAAAAAATCATCTTGATTTAAATGAACTAGGTATCAGCTCAAGGAAGGGAAAAGAAAGTGGATAAGTGCTCTATTACCTGACTTAACAGAGGATAAATTGAAATATTCGAAAGTTTTTTGTCAGGTTTGTTTTGGATAAATGTGTAACTGCCATTTTGGCAACATTTTCTATTGGGATCTTTTTTTGTGCTTGAGTGGACCTTTTGCAGAAGTGTAACATAGAATTGTGTTAAACTGTAAGAAATATTTCACTATGATTTTTTTACTATTCTAGGCAAGCAACTTTCAAAACTAGAATACACCAATGATCATGACTGGGGTCTCTCCTGAATGGTTTATTGTTTCAAAACAGTTGAAAAATTTTAAAAATGATGGTTGAAAAAAGGGTCCAGAGAAGAAAGAAAAGGAAAACAATATGAGGTTAAAGTGTGAATAATGAGCTGAACCAAATTTGTACACCATCCTACAGAACTCTTAAATAAACTTTTGGTAGTGTAGCATCCTGTATAGTGTCGAGTGAAGTCCTGTATCATCAAAGTTTCTTTTTCTTTAATAAATATTTATTTTATAGACCTCAAAACAGTTTAGAATAAACTGGTAAATTTGACAATCTCCCTAACTCAAACCTCTTTTTATCTTAAACTATTTTGGTGCAAATTTTCCTTTATTCCCATGCTTTTTGACACCTAAAACTTGTACACCATAAAATTTGTATAGTATCTGACTGGACCTACTACAAGTCCTGTTGTGAAATTTCTACGGTACTGTTCTGAGCTTATTGCCAAAAAAAATTTTTTATGGCATCATTAATAATAGATGGAAAAAAAGTAATCTTTGTTGACTTTGATGACCACAAGAAAAACAAATAAGTTCTCTCAGATATTTTTTTCAATTTCTCTCAAAAAAACTTGGGTTCTAATACTCCTAATGGGTCATATGCTGTTATGCCCAATTGTAGAGTAGAGTATAAATTTATTTGCATAAACTTTTAGATACATAATTGAGCAAATACTGTTACAAAAAAACAGTAATAAAAGTAATAGTAACAGTAGTAATACAACGAATATTGTACTGTTGTAAAATTTGAACAGTACTTACTGTTGTGAGCTGATGAACCTTAGGTTTGACTGTTCTTAAGCCCTATGTATTATAGTTCATGGAAAATCATATGGTGATGTACAGTGTGTGAGGCCAATGACAAGGAAAAACTGTATTTTAATTTTGTAAGTTTTTTTTATATAATGTTTACTTAAATTTTTTTAAATAAACATATTTTGTAAAGTACTTATTAGAAGTTTGCTTGACCAACCTCGGTTGGAACTCATATGTGCATATTGATCTGTTGGACTGACCTACCTATAAGTTGTGCCTCTTTTTCATGTCACTACTGGAGGGTTAACACAATTAAACTTTGTATAAACCGAAAAATCATAGTGAAATATTTTTCACAGTTTAACGCTATAGAAGGCCTATTACTTAACAAAAGGTTTAGTCAAGTACAACAAAAGATCCTAATAGAAAACCTGAATCTGATGAGAAAAGTTTAGTCTATTTCAATTTCGTCTCTGTTAAGTGAGCTCTTTGAATAGCACTACTTTCCCCTACCTTGGGCCAGAGAACATATATCCAGTTATTTCTTCGATGCTTGGGCTGATAGTTCATTGATTCATTGGTTAAAAAACTTCAAAAACCTTTGGGGGCCCGATACCTTTGTGGGCCCCAGAGGTCTCATGATGTTGTACTTTATGCTATTTTTTCTGTTTATTCATGAAATATATGGAAAATATCTAAAAAAATATGTGGTTTGGGGGGTCCGGGCCCCTAGCCCCCCGCCCCCTTGGTGCGCCCATGTAATAATTCAAAATAAGTGAAAAAACTAGAAAAAAAAGTTGAAAAAAACAAAATAAACAAAAACATAACCTACTTTTTTGAAGAAAACATGGTCCCTTTTATTTCAGATTTTCTCGCTTTAGTTTAATATTTTTAGGAAAAACGCATTTTTCCCATATGCACAAAGGATCTGTTCTTAAAACTGATTAATTTTTGAGACTAAAGCTCTTGTCGTTTTTGTAAAATTTACGTTTTTGTTAACATTACGGCTTATAAGAAATCGGTTTGTTTGTCCTATGGAAGACATCTTGGATTTGATCATATGTTTTGTTAGACAGCCCTATAAAATCTAATTTAGGACGATAATTCGCACTTTAAACCAAAGCAAACATTACCATCCATAAGAAAATAACACAAAAAATAGATTCGTTTGAGGCGTTTACTGTTTTGTGACGTCACTCGCAGCTGATTGGTAGACCGCCTGTTTTGAATCACGTGGCTAATTGTTTTAATTTAATGAATTTATTTAATTAAAAAAACTATGAATTTAAGAAAAAATTAAACAAAAAAGTTTGTTTTTAGCATTAACAAGACCTAAAGAGATATCTAAAAATAAATATATATTTATTTTTTACTACTGTCAAACACCCTATTGTTGACACATTTTTCTTTCTTTTATATTGATCTATTTTTTGGACCTACGTTGTGGTCTATTTTTTTAATAAATATTTTCCTTACGGTTCTAAAGAGTTGACACAACAAATGAAACTAGTTTTTTGAGCATTGGTATGTATTAGGTAATAAATTAAAAAGATTGACATTAGGAACTTATTGCAATAAAGCACATAACAGGAAAATATCCCTTCTTTCAAACGTGGAATTTCGTACGCGAGAATTTAAAAATCAAACAAGTTTCGTGGCTAATCGGGCAAAAAGGAGTTTTTGTTTCCCTTATATTTTTCCGTGGGTAGCCTGAAAGCTTAACCTCACGGGGGTCCAAGATCTAATGGACACCTAATAAGTGTTGACAGTTAACTGTTTCGTCCTTATGGGACTCCTCAGACCCTCTGCTGGTCAATGTGACAAATCTTGCGAAGTTAATTAGACGGTTTTGTCTCTAATCAAATGTAAATAGTGAGAAAACTATCGCAAGAAGCGTCATCTACCGAGATACGAGAGAAACAAAAAACAAAAGCAGGCGAAACACTGCTATACAATATCGATCTTTTCATTGATCAATATCGAATCTTTATAACCATGTAAAAATTTTGAAAATCCATAGATTAGTTTTTGAGATATTTGCTTTTAAATTTTTAAATTTTACATGAAATGATAAAATAAAAATTAAAACCGAAAAATATAAAATTCTGATTAAATTTTTATTTTATCAGTCCATGTTTAATTTGAAAGTTTGAAGAATATTATCTCAAAAAATAATGGATAGATTTTTGAAGTTTTTACATGGTTGTAAAGACATTCAAGAGGCTTTCAAAACAAGGTATCACTAGACCCAGTTTCCCTATTCAAAATATAGGGGTAAAGTATACCCCTCGAAGATGGTGTGTGCTACAAATATTTCAAAATAGCCAAAAAGTGTCCCCCTTGTACACAAAATCGACGTGTCCGAGCGTTTGTCCAAATTCGCACGAAAAATACCCAAAAAGACGTCTGTTACCTTTTAGTATGTCATTATTATATCATTATCAAACTAATTGCTTTGGTTTTGGAATATTAAATAAAAATCACTACTTACTAATAAACCAAAAGTACACACAGATGGAAAACACAGTAACTGCTCTAACCTGGAAAAACAGAAAACAAAAGAAATCGTCGCGTCGGGGATCTACCAGTTGTGAAACAGGGGATTCCCAGTCAGCTCCGCGACACAGCCTACCTAGGTAGGCTGTGTCCGCGATGCCTATGCGGCAGCCGAATCGATCGATACACATCTTTACAGATGGTTATACTTTTGTACAGCGGCGTACTGACAAATTTTCTGATGTTTAGAATGATAGAAAACCTTTTTAGTTTAATAAGTAAAATTATTGAATATATCGGATATATAGCAAGCTATAAATATCATGATATATATCGTGATATATATCATGATATATATCACTTGATATATATCCGCGGAACCCTGATGGAAAATAATAGTTTTAATGGACTTATGGAGGAGCCGCCGCTGCTATGTTGTACATTTAGGACACCCTGCATAAAAGTTACAAGACTTACTCAAATAAGCAGTCATCCAACATTAAATTCTCTTGCTTTATCTCTTCAGTCTTTAGCTCAAAGTCTTCAGGTTCTGCTTTCATGCTGGTTGATGAAGGGTCAGGTAAATGAATGTCCAATTTGCTGCAAAATTAACCTTTTTTAAAAAAGCTTATAACTAATTAAAACTAAGTATCAATTTTTTTACTGTGAAAAATGAATACTTAAAATAAAAAGCCTTACCCAGATGAATTGTCATCCAACATCACCAGCTCCTGCTTGATCCCCTCAGTTTGAATCTCAAAGCCTTCTGGTTCTGATTTTATGCTGGATGATAAAGGGTTGGATAAATGGGTGTCCAACATGCTGCAAAATAAACCCCTTTAGAAGTCCTAGCATTTATCAATTTTTAAGAGTGAAAAGGTGTATATATTTATGAGTGTGCTCTGTTTCTCTTTAAAAACTTTTTCAAATCAACCAGTCAATTGTTTCGACCATCTTCGATTTTGATGATTTTTGGTATACTTATTCCGCCCCTAGGAAAACTCAGAAATCCAAAATTTTAGATTTTTTAAACCAATAGTTTTTGTGTTATGAATTTTTGAAGAGTGAAAAAATGGTCAATATGTAAATAGTAATATCTTGAAAACTACTAAATTTAGAGAGAAGCGTGGTAGCTTAGTTTAAAGGTATTTTTCAGACCTTTCCAACGATGTATCACTCGGCATACTTTTTTATTTAAAAAAAATCGAAATTTTTGAAGAAAAAAAAAATTTCAAATTTCTAAAAAACAGTATTTTTGATTTTTTTCTTTTTTGATATTTTTTACCTAATTGTATTCCCAACATATATTCCAAATTTTAGGATGGAGAAATGATGGGTTGCTGTTAAAAAAATAATAACACTAAAATCCTGCATAAGAAACAGACCAGTCAGCTAGTTAATTCATAATTAAAATAAGAAGCAACTTTTAATGTTTTTTTTAATTTTGAACAACAAGCCCCCCCACTTGCTGACCTCCCCCCTTCTATGATAGGTGATGTTATTTTACCCTTAACTTCTTTTAATACACTAGAAAAACAGGTTGTGTCATGTTAAATTCATGCCGTCTCATTACAGAAACTTGTTCAATCCTGAAAGTTTTGTAGAAAGGTTTTGTTCACCTGAAATAAGTTGCAAAAATCAAGTATATTCCTGTTAAAAATGCATCTTATTTCTGATTAGTCGCCCCACCAACCTAGATAGTCTCAAGAGATTTCTCAGTCAAACATATCATAGTCTTTCTTAGCCCTTTATTATTTGGTCAGTCCTGCTGTTTATAGTTCGAGTTACCCTAAAAATAGCACAAAATCAAATCAATCATTCTTAAAAGTTACGAAATGTGACAAAGTGGATGTGTTCTTTCAAAGGTGTTCAGACAGGAATGAAAATCTGTGATAGTTGCCGAATCAAACTTTCAACAGAACCAGAAATAGAAGCAGGGTAGGAGCCGAATTATTTTTGAAATTATATTGTGAAATATTTTAGTCCACCATATCATATGGTATGATGGACTATTCAAATCTTGATTTTTTTGACTTTTTAAATGTATTAAAATTAATTTTAAGGTCCTAAAACATCCAAATGAATAATAACAAAGTCTCTCTGTCGTCTATAGTCTGACGGTCTGCTTGTATAAAAAATAACTCGAGCACGTCTGAACCGATTTCAATCAAATTTGGAACAAAAGTCCTTTGCAGTATGGAATGAAATTATTAAATTTAGGTTGAGTCAGTGGCGGGCGAAGGGGGAAAAGGAGGTTGAATAATTTAAAAAATCATAAGTCAACAATGCATCAGCCAATTAATCAAATTGGTACCAAAGTTCTTTGTTAGATAATTTGTTTTTTTTAATTAAGTTAATTTAGTTGTTTAGTGTTTTCTTGTTCAATATTACTTATCCTATTTCTTAACTTTAATGTCGCTGGACTAACATATATAAGATTCCTCTCCCATCCCCATATAATACCTACCATGTCCTCGTAGCTATCGGAAGCTTGAGAACACACACCCAAACTAACAAAGAATTAGAGATGAAACGATTTCCGAATAGGCGGATTTCTAACCAGTGCCTTGGTAGCTCAGTGGAAGAGTGTTTGCCTAGATAGCGAAAGGTTCGATCCCAGCCTGAGGTAAATCTTTTTATTATCTTTGCCGTTATGTCACTAAATTCTCCTCGTTGTTTAATTTATATCTAGGGCGCTAAAACTAACCTTTGTGATAAGATTTCTCATTTAAATTGTGTATATTTTCCATGTAATAAAAGTTTCATTTTGTTTTTAACTTAGAACCCGTTATTTCTCCATCCTAAAATTTGGAATATATTTTGAGAATACCTTAAAGAAAAAAATATCAAAAAAGAAAAAAAATCAAAGATACTGTTTTTGAAAAATGAAAAAAAAAAAAAATTTTTCAAAAATTTTGATTTTTTTTAAATAAAAAAGTATGCTGTGTGATACATCGTTAAAAAAGTCTTTGAAGTACCTTTAAATTGAGGCATCACAATTGTCTCGAGGTTCAGCAGTTTTCAAGATATTAGTATTTTTGTTCGTGCCTGTAAGAGCCAAATGGACCGATTTTTGAATTTTCAAAAATTCATAACACAGAAACTACTAAGTCAAAAAATCTAAAATTTTGAATTTTTAAGTTTTTTTATAGGGAAAATAAGTGTACCAAAAATCATCAAAATCAGAGATGGTCAAAACGAAATCATGGATTTACCCTTATTCCAACATCTTTTACCAACTCATGAATACAGTACAAGTGTGAACTGTTTGAATATTCCAGTTCCAGGACTATCTATAACTAAATGTAGTCCCCTCCATGTGTGTGTAAAATTTTATAACAAACTACCGAATTCTATCCAAAAAGAAAAAAGATTAAAAATATTTTAAAAAAGAGTGTTTCAGTATATTATCTTCATAGAACCATACTCAGTTTCTAAATATCTGGAGTTCTCTCATCCTGCAACATAACACTCTAGTCAGCATGTGTGTAATTAATTGTTTTTTTTTAATTTAATTTTATAAATTTTATTGCTAAATATATAATTTTATAATTTTAGCTGTTGTATTGCTTACTTATTCTTTTTGATACTTTTACTACTGTTTTTTTGTGACTATATTTGGTCAATTATGTATCTAAAAGTTTATGCAAATAAATATGTACTCTACTCTACTCTATCCAACAAAAGCACAGTCTGACTAACAGTAACTGACCATCAGAAAGGAAATCAACAATTTGGCATTTACACAAAACAAAAAGCCAAATTCTATGACATTTTGTGATTTGATGACCAGTAGCTGCAATGATACTGTGTAATATAGTTTCTATATATTTCTATTCAATTGGGCTTTATGTATTGTGTAAAAACAAACTTGTTGATTTCTGCTTTAAGGATCAGTTACTGCAATTCAAACTGTATATTTTAAAAAATTTATTGTCTTCTGTAAATTTCCTTTTTACCAAAAACATTGACAAAACCTTTGACAAAACCCTTGTATGTATGTATGTATTTGCAGGCTTTACTATGTGTCCTGGTCTGTGGCACTACCTTTCTCATTATGTCTCCAGTGACGGATTCAGGATATCACGGTGGAAGGAACCAAGGAGACAGAAAAAAATTAATTTATAAAGAATTTTTGTGTTAAAAATATAAACACGGTCAAAAATTGTGGTTTATGGTTTAGTTAGTTTTTTACTGGAACTAAAGATTAAAGCTTTAAGTCAAGGGGGGGGAGTAAGGACACTCCTCATAGAGCAAGCTCTATAAAAAGCAAAGTCTGACATTGATTTTCTATTTTTTGGTTATTATTTAAGATTTTCCTGGTTTTGGAATTGGCTGCTTGTTTTTATTTGTTATTTTTACCAGTTTTTAAACAGTCTGAAGGTATCTAAGCTATACAGTTATATTTATTTATTTAGAAATAAAAAGTTAAGATTAAAAACTCTATTGAAACCACATAATTATTAAATAAATCTTTAGACTGTGTTAAGTCAACATGTTTAAAATAATAGTGACCTGTGATGCCAAACTGAAAAAATCAATCTTAGGCTTTGCTTTCTATATAGCTTGCTTTACAATGATTGTCCTTAGGTGGGTGCCCGAGTTCCGGGATCTGCTACTGTATCTCTCTAAAAGAAGTCCACTGTAAAATATGGTCAATAGCTTAGCTGTTTGGAATATATGTAGGTTTGCATAGTGATTTACCAGCAAACAAAGTACTCTTACCTAAAACTAGCACTGTTTCCCAAGGTGTATTCCATCAAATTATGTTCAATTTTAATTTTCTTAGAATCACTTTCAGTGGTCGCCCCTTCTTCCAAGGCACTGCAACATGGTCCAACATTATCTGCAGATATGCCTGATGCCATATAATCTATTTTGTTAAAAATGTTTTCAGGCCTAATTAGTTGGTCATCATCTCTTTCTAGTAACTCCTCAGGTTGCTCCACAACAGACCTTTGGAAAGCTTCCATATTTCATAATAGCATTCAGTTGAAAATCACCTACGGGGCTAACTATCCGAGTTATCGAGAAAAAAACTCTAGCTATGCCTTTAAACAAGGACATTTAACTGGAAAATAGTTTCTAAACAATGCTTCTGTAGTTTAATGAGATCGCGTCTCAGTTTTTAAACAAAAGCAAAGGATCTAGAGAAATATAAACAAACAGAACTAAATGTGAGGTAATGTAATGTTAATCCTATGATTTTTTTAACGTCAAGCCCAATCACCAAGGTAATTTAGCCATCAATCGGTGCGCTTACTTTAAATGGACTGCCAAATTCGTGGGACCCTATTCTTAGGTATGAGCTATCACTGGTTTAGCGAAATAGGTTAGAGCAAGGCCAACATAAAAATAGAGGCCACGACCCTGAAAAAATCAGCTGTTCTCCCGGGGCTGAATTTTACATTGAGTCTTATGGAAGGTCAGACGTTTTTTTATGATATTTTCAAAATGGCACTACAGATTTCCGCAAAATTTCAGTGAAATATTCTCAGACACCATCCCGATATTCCACCAAAGGTTTGTAAGGAAGCAACATGATTAAAAGGTTAAAATCTTCAAGATTTAGCATTCCTTATTTTGAATTCAAATTACCCGCCATGTACCACATGCCAACTGTTATATTTGACATGTATTTGACTTTGTCATATGTGATTGTCACATTCGCTTCTGCTTTAAACTTAATTTTTGTGTGAGCTAATAAAGCGGCTATGAAAAATTAGGGCTTACTATACATTTAAAAAAAATTGTTCTGCCAGAATAAAGTAAAAACAATCTCAAAAACGGCTTTATTTAAAAAAAAATAAAATATCCATGAACCGTCATTCCAACTTCAATATTTTAAGGACAATCAGCTGTGTAGTAACGTGACCATCAAAAAAAAAAATCAGCCCCGGATGTGACGTCAACAAAGTGGAGGATCGTGGCCCGTCCATTTTGATAGCCCTGCTCTAGCATGAGATTGAGCAAAATATTGAACGCACCCATTAATGGCTGAATGACCTCAGTAAAATTGGTAAAATCGCCTGACAATCAGAGATAACCTTACTTTAATGAACCTAATCTGTGTTTATCAACATGGGTTCATACAAATAAAAATATTTTACTGGTTTATGCATGCAGCCAAACAAAAACTTAATAACTCGCTGAACCGCGCCGCAAATCCTTTATCTATGATCTTAATATAGTGATGTTAAGGAACAGGTTAAAGTCTGGAACAGGTCGGCTGCTCCGACTAAGGAACAGGTTCCGAAAAGCTCTTTCTAAGGAAAATTGATGGGAAAAAAAACTGTTAGGTCTGTGGAGAGGGTCGGTTCTTCAAAAATGGTAACATTGCATCGTCGCGGCGAGACGACAAGCCGTGAGGCAGCACGCGCAAACCTATACTTTTAAACAAGCATTTAAATGGACAAAATTTTGTTTATGTTTTTCCCAGGGTTAGGACACTCCAAAATTTGTAACCTATTTTTGAAATACATGTATTTCACTTTTTTTGTTATTTTAAACTATTTCAAAGTATTTTAAACATAATTTGTACACCTATTTCAGGAGTGTCGCACCCCTCATGTTTTCCCTCATCATGTTTCCCACACTGATTTTTTTGGTTCTTGTTTGTGATGGAGATGGCAAGATATTAGTGCTTATTATGTGATAGAGATTTGGGAGATTTCAAAGGGAAATTTTTCAACTTAACTTATTTGTTTAGAAACTATTTTCCAACAGCCCTAGCTTGGAGTCAGTTATCCTAGTGCCAAAAGTATTTTTTTCCATAGCCCTAATAGTTATCAGCAAGATTAACACCTAAGCTGATTTTCATTTGAATGCTTCTAAAGCATGGAAGCTTTTAAAATGTCTGGTGTTACACCTATTGTAGAGCAATCTAAGGAGGAATACCTTTCCACAGAGATACTAGAGAAGGGTGATGAACTAATAGTTGTCAAGCCTGAAGACATCTTCAATGAAATAGATGATATGGCATCAGAGCTTTTATTTTCAAATTTACATAAAATTAAAAGAGAAATATCTGCAGACAATTCTGGACCAGGATGCAGTACATTGAAAGAAGGGGTGGCAGTTGAAAGCAACTCTAATGAAATTAAAATTGACAGTGCTAATTTTAGGTAAGAACAAAGATGTATGACTTTCATGCATCTTTGGTAAGATGTTATTGGATTTTAAATAATTTATGTATGTAGTTAAATGATCACTTTACAATCCTACTTCTGATTACAAATTGCAAATCGCTTCCTGGTCTTCCTTCAGAGACACATACAATGAGAAAGGAACTGACACATAGTAAAGCCTGCAAACACATAGGTATCTGTCAAGGATCTCAAACTTCCCAAACAAAGTATCTGGTATAAAATATATAAAATTTTGCAGAAAATACAATAAATTGTCTAAATATATTTTTGCTAAATATATAGAGGTAGAAGCAAGTCAATAGTATTTATTTGTACTATACTTACCTAATTATAGTTTAAGTTAATATTTTAAAACCCTTACTGGGTTTCATCAATAATGATTTACAATTCGTAAAATTATATTATCTGTGATATATATTTAAAAATACTGAAAATTAATACTAAAAAATTGTTTAAAAAAAAACACAGGTGTGATGCACCCTGGACACCTTTGCCTTTCATCAACTTCAAATTTCTGTATTTAGTTGCTTGTATTTTTAATTGTCAGCCTAATGAATCACAAAATTATTTGACATGGTCAAATTAGGCATTTTTAAAATTCATAGTTTTTCCCCACTCTTCAATTTGACAAATCGTCGCCTTAATGCAGAACTATTCTATGTTTAGTTTTTTTGCGAAAACATATAGCTCCAAGCCCGCTTTATTGAATGTAGGACTTTTGGATGTCTAATTGATGAAATGTCTGCACCATTCGCCCGACCAATTTAAAGGACTCACGATCAGTCAATCTAAAAAAATGTTCTCCTGTAAAAACTTAATTTTGTGACTTATAATAGTTCTGCATTAAGGCAATGAAATGCTTTAACTTAAACAAAAAACTTCTGAGCAAAAGTTATTTGAACTTTTTGTCCAGGCACTTTTGACCTTTTTCGCCATCCCTTAAAGTTTGGTGCATCATTTAAATTACACCCTGTACCAGATGTTTTGAATTCGGCTACAAGTATAGGTATACACCACTCCTATGTATCTTATGAGTAGACTCACTAATTAACTAAAAAAATCAAACAAGTCATTTTTAAAAAAATGAAAGCCTGAGCAAAAGGTTTAAGTGTAAATTTTTTACTGTGAAAAACTGATAATTAAGGGGTTTATTTGCAGCAAGGTGGAAAGTCATTTATCTGACCCTTCTTCATCCAGCATTATATTGGAACCTGATGACTTTAACCTTAAAACTGAGGAGATAAAGCAGGAGGAGTTGATGTTGGATGACAACCCATCTGAGTAAGTCTTGTGATTTCAGCTAAATATTTTAAGTGTAAAATAAATACTTAAGGAATGCTTGAAGTATTAACTAGATACAGGCCTTTTTAAAAAGGTTTATTTTGCAGCATGTTGGATACTAATTTACCTGGCTCTTCATCATCCTGCATAAAATGGGAACCTGAAGACTTTGAGCTTAAAACTGAAGATATCAAGCAGGAGGAATTAATGTTGGATGATGATAGCTTATCTGAGTAAGTCTTGTTATTTTTATGAAGGATCTTTCAAATGTACACCAGGGAATTACAGATACAGTTTTGGGTGACTTGGAAATTATTAAAGAGTGATATGATGAAAACTTGCTCTGCTTCAATACAAAACAACAAACTTTTAACATTTAAATTTATTTCGAATAACCTATAACTAGATACTCAACTGATAAAAAGTATGTCCACCAATAAGTTCCTTCAGATTCACTTGGACAACCAGCTTAAGTTTTCAAATCGTATACAAAAATCTTTACAATAAGTTATAGTCTATGGGCCAGCTCTCCAAAATTAAGAAAATTGTATAGTTTGGGGGTACTAATTTTCCTTTTTACATCAGTCAGAGGGGTTTGTCAGGATGTTAAAAAAAATGATTGCCATCTCAAAGTATCAGCTTAACCACATGGTGGCCAATCAGATATGGCCCACAATATTTAAAAATAGCGAAATAGTTTTATTATTTTTATTTCTCTGCATCGTTTGCTTACTGTAGATGCCAATTTTTTTTCTACCTTGGACAGGGGTGCTGGTAGACCCCATATTTACCAGCATTAAAATATGCTTTTACCATTAAATAATCAGACCCTTTTAAGAAAAAACCATCCCCTTCGTTGCTTAAAATTTTCGCAACATTAAAAAAAAGGTAGGTAAAATTATTAACACTAACTACACATGAACACTTTTATAATACTTTTAACTCCGCCGCTTCTATCATATCACTCAGTATCCTAGCTATTTGTAGTCACTTTGTAGTATGGTGATTAATAGTTTTTAGAAAAGTGCACTATAATCCAAAAAAATAAAATTAAATTAATTTAGAAATAAAAAAGTTTTGAATTTTCCATGATTATCCTGTTTTTCATGTTTAAGCCGCATGTATTTGTTTATAGTTTTAGGTTCTTGCATTATTTGCAATTTGGTATTTGAGAATTATATTAGCAATCGCCCATTGCGATCAGAAATTTTAACACACGAAAAGGTGATCTCATATTTTTAGACGTTGATATTTTACGTCTGACTTTTGAGTTTTCATACCTTTGACAGTGGGAAGAAAGAATTATAGAAATCAGTTACTCAGATGACTTGGTCGAGTTAATACCCTGAGAATCTCTCTTTCTTGTATTGAGACACCGCAGCCTGCATAGATGAAAGTTTTCCGAAAATTTATGTATGGCTTCGGTAGTTCAATGTTTAGAATGTTTGCGTACAGAGCAAGAGATCCCGGGTTCGAGTCCCGGCCGAAGCAAAAACTTTTTTCTTATTTTTCTTTCTTTAATTTCACTTGTTGTTTATTTGAGGACAATTTAATTGTTGACACTATTTACATGGTATTTTATTCAGATTTTGGTTACTTGGTTATAACAGAGAACTACGAAATAATTAAATATCTGTTTTGAGGTTAAAACAAGAATTTACAGAAAAATTTTTCAAATTGAAGTTTCTTATTTTTTTACGTAAAATTGAAATTGCATTGCATTAATAAAATCAACTTCTAGCGGAATTTTGCCCAAATTCTGTAAGGTTAGAACATCGAAACCAACATCGTCAAATAGAATACATCTTACTACCTTAATAGTGATTTAAAAAAAATGTTTGCTTTTAAAATACTGGGCCTGGACGGGTGGGCTGAAAGACTTATATGCAAAGTAGCACTTTCTCGCACACTGTGATCTAACTTTGACTGCTTGATAGATGTCTAGTGTAATTTAGTATGTAAGTTTAATATTTTAATTTTTCCTATATGCAAACTTCATTTATTTTTAGACCGGATATTCCAGATAGTCAAAGAAAGCAAAACAATAACGAAATCAGTTGGTTTGAATGCGACCAGTGCTCTTACAAGACCATACACAAGTCCCATTTGAGCAGTCATTTGCTGCACCACAGAAGTGCAGATGAAATCAGTTGGTTTAAATGCAACCAGTGTGATTACAAGGCCATTTTCAAGTGCAATTTGAAGAGACATTTGCTTCAGCACAAAAGTGCCGATGAAATAAATTGGTTCAAATGCGACCAGTGCGATTACAAGTCCAAAGGGAAGTCCCAATTAAAGTTACATTTCCTGCGGCACAAAAGTGCAGATGAAATCAGTTGGCTTAAATGCAACCAGTGTGATTATAAAACCAATCTCAAGTTCAGTTTGAAGAGGCATTTGCTTCAGCACAAAAATGTCGATGACATAAATTATTGGTTTAAATGCGACCAGTGTAATTACAAGACAAATTTCAAGGCTCATTTGAAGAGACATTTGCTTCAGCACAAAAATGCCGATGAAATCAATTGGATTAAATGCGATGAATGTGATTACAAAGCCAAACAAAAGTCTTCATTAGACCGTCATTTGTTGCACCACAAAAGTTCAGATGATATCAATTGGTTTAAATGCAACCAGTGTAATTACAAGACAAATTTCAAGGCTCATTTGAGGAGGCATTTGCTTCAGCACAAAAATGTTGATGACATAAATTATTGGTTTAAATGCGACCAGTGTAATTACATGACAAATTTCAAGGCTCATTTGAAGAGACATTTGCTTCAGCACAGAAATGCCAATGAAAAAAATTGGTTTAAATGCGATCAGAGTGATTACAAGTCCAAAGACAAGTCCAGTTTAAAGTTACATTTCCTGCGATACAAAAGTGCAGATGTAATCAATTGGTTTAAATGCGACGAATGTGATTACAAGGCCAAACGAAGGTATCAATTAGACCGTCATTTGTTGCACCACAGAAGTGCAGATGATATCAATTGGTTTAAATGCAATCAGTGTAATTACAAGTCAAATTTCAAGCCTTATTTGAAGAGACATTTGCTTCAGCACAAAAATGCCGATGAAATAAATTGGTTTAAATGCGACCAGTGTGATTACAAGTCCAAAGACAAGTCCAATTTGAAGAAACACTTGCTTAAGCACAAAAGTGCAGATGAAATCCATTGGTTTAAATGCGACCAGTGTGATTACAAGGCCAAACATAAGTTTCAGTTGAAACCACATTTAATGAAGCACAAAAGTGGAGATGAAATCAGTTAGTTTTAGTCCCAAATAGAATTTTGATTTCCAGGCACATTTGCAGCATCAGAAAAGTACAGATAGAATTAATTAATTGAAATTCAACCAGTGTGATTACATTTGAAGTCCAATTTGAAGAAACATTTGCTTTATTGTCAAAGCAAGATTTCGAAACATCGACTTTCTAAAGATATTTTATATTGCTTTTTCGCAAATGGTCAATTCCCCCTGCTTCGACCCCGCTGAATCCGAATATCCCGGTTGCCACCCCGAAATGTTCACAGGGCCCTTTGGCCGCAAACACAAGCCGCGCAAGATCAGAACCGCGTAAGATTAGAATCGCGCAAGCCCAAAACCGCGCAACAAAAAAGAATCGCGCAACCTATATGATTCGGCTAAGGGTTGGGTCTTCAACAAACCTCCTGATCTCTTTACCCGGATCCTAGAGAGTGAAAAACCTAACCGTTGTCAATTGATCGCTAACGTATCCTAACGTTGTTAATGAAGAATATGGGCCTTCACGGATAGGATATGTTGGCGATCAATTGACAACGGTTAGGTTTCACACTCTTTAGAATCCCGAAATAAAGGTCAGGAGAGTATGTTGCAACAATTTGGTATTGCGCGGTTTGGGGTTGCGCGGTATTGAACTGCCCGGTTTTGGTATTGCGCGGTTTTGGTTTTTCAATTTTCGTCAGCGCGGTTTTAGGTTGCGCGGCTTGTGTTTGCGGCGAAAGGGCACCAAGTCGTTAACATGGCGCCGTAATTTTAAATTTTTGCTGTAAAGGCTCATTTGACACAGGTACATTGTATATAATTATATAACGAAAAAATAATATCATATTAGTTTTTTTTAAACAGCTGTAAAAACCTCCAAAATGCCCCCAGACCCCCCAAAATCTTTGGGTTTTAGGTTTTTTTCAAATTTTCTTAAAAATTAAGCTTTTAAGGAAATTTTTTTATATACCTTATTGTAGACAACAAAATTCCCTTTTTGATAAGGTATGTTTCGGTGGAGTTAGACAAACTCTCCAGTTGCGTTGAAAGTTGAAAAATACCCATGATTTTCTCCCATGATTTTTTTAAAGGTCTTTAGAAAAAAATCTGTTACTACTTTAGATATTAAAGACAATGAAATTTCTTTTAAAATAATGTAGAACAAGGTCGGATTGGTTTCATGATAAATACTTTAGGGGCGTCCGTTATAGAGGTGTGTTGCGATTTAACGAACTGTGACTTTGTCACTGTGACTCGTCAGTCGCAGTCACGGTCTGCTCCATTTCAAACAAAATAGCAGTGACATTTTGTCACAGTCTGGCCTGGTGCACTCCGTCCAATCCCTCGCGATGACTTCGGCGTCACAGCACTGCAAAGCGTGTGTTGCAGCAGTCGCGATCGCTAGTACCCCGAACTAGTAGCTGTTTGCCGGCCTAGGCCAACAGTCGCATAGCGCCGACGCGACAGCATAGCAAAGGGAAGGAACAATTTTCTAGACTGCGATTTTGCTATAGTTGTAGCATTTATGTTTACACCCTGTTTCCACCAATGCATGCCCACCCCGATTCAAAAAACGCATCAGGTGACGCTGCATTTAAAACCGGTGCAAATCCATGAGCCATCACGTGATGCTTTTTTTGAATCGGGGTGGACATGTATTGGTGGAAACAGGGTATTAATTAAACTGCTCCAAAAAATCACTGCTTTTTGTCACTGTGATACGACTGGAGCAGTCACGTCTTGTCAGTGCTCTTCTAAAATCGCAGATTGGCCCATCTCTAGTCCGTTATATAAATCAATTTAAAAAAATTACAAATTAAACTATTTTTGTTACAAGTTTCATTTAATTTTCTCAGAAACTAAACTTAATAGCTTTATTTTTGTTGAAAATTGCATGTTTAATCAATTTGTGAAAACTACGTTACTCTATGTAGTTTTACGTTTCTAGTTGGAGAAATATGAACTCTAGCGCCACCTTTTGTTAAATATGTAGGTTATAACAAAAGGGTTTTACAGGGATGTTATCTCAAATATTTTATTTTGTTTTTGTTACGTATTTTCTGTTAAAAAAATTCTTGTAAACCAATTTGCCTTAAATTTAAAAAGTAGCACTGCTTAAGGTCACTCAATTCAATTTTTGATTCATTTTGAACTAAAAAAAATAAAATACCCGATCCAAAATGACGGGTTAGCGAATTTTTATTCGCTGATTACGATTTTTGACTCGGATCTGAAATGTCGGATAGATATTCTTATCTATAAAGTAAATTGACTTTAAATTAATAAATAAATAATAATAATAAATTATTTAAGTTTAAATGTTAAGGTAAACATTTTGCTTTAACTTTATATACATCAGCAATAAATAAGTATGCAATTATTTTCTTTAATTGGAATACTTAACCTCAAATAACATAAATCGTGCATTTCATTAGCATTGCTGATCGTATTATCACATAAAATCAAATTTTAGATTTTTGTCGCCGTAAATTATTATTCTGTCCTTGTGTGCTACAGTGAGTTAGGTGAGCTAAGAGTTAACTAGGGCGGCGTGTTCGGTCGGCGGTGACGAATTGTACAATATGTCCTATTCATAGATATAAAAATAATTCAATCAAAGATGTCCTATTCATACTTAAGAATAGGGTCCTAACAAATTATTTGTGTCGCGACCATGTGAATAGGCAATATATTGAACGCACCCATTAATGGCTGAATGCCCTCAGAAATTTGGCAAAATCGCCTGACAATCAGAGATAACCTTACTTTTGATCTTCAGCTGTTTTTCGATCCAAGATACAAACAAAGTGTTTTCCCATAAGCCGCAATGTTAACAAAAACGTAATTTTTAAAAAAAGTGAAACGATTTAATTTACAACAAAGATGCTGTTTTAAGTATTGACCCTTTGTACACATGGGAAAAATGCGTTTTTCCTAAAAAAAATCAATTAAAGCCAGTAAATCTCAAATAAAAGGGACCATGTTTTGTTCAAAAAGTCAGGTTATGTTTTTATTTACTTTGGTTTTTTTAACTTTTTTTCCAGTTTTTTACTTAGTTTAAATCATTATTATTAGTTTCTGTGCTGTTATGAATTGTGGCAGCTGGGGAGATCTTGATAATGTTAGTTTTGATGGAATGCCAAGTCTTTTGATCTTAAAAAATCATCTTGATTTAAATGAACTAGGTATCAGCCCAAAGAAGGGAAAAGAAAGTGGATAAGTGCTCTATTACCTGACTGACAGAGGATAAATTGAAATATTCGAAAGTTTTTTGTCAGGTTTTTTTTTTTTGATAAATATGTAACTGCCATTTTGGCAACATTTTCTATTGGGATCTTTTTTTGTGCTCGAGTGGATCTTTTGCTAGGCAAGCAACTTTCAAAACTAGAATACAGCAATGATCCTGACTGGGTCTCTCCTGAATGGATTATTCTTTCAAAATGGTTGAAAAATTATAAAAATGGTTAAAAAAAAGGGTCTGGAGAAGAAAGAAAAGGAAAACAATATAAGGTTAAAGTGTGGGTAATGAGCTGAACCAAATTTGTACACCATCCTACAGAACTCTTAAATAAACTCTTGGTAGTGTAGCATTCTGTATAGTGTCCAGTATCATCAAAGTTTCTTTTTCTTTAATAAATATTTATTTTACAGACCGCAAAACAGTTTAGAATAAACTGGTGAATTTGACAATCTCCCTGACTCAAACCTCTTTTTATCTTAAACTATTTTGGTGCAAATTTTCCTTTATTTCCATGCTTTTTGACACCTGAAACTTGTATACCGTAAAACTTGAATTGCATCTGACTGGACCTACTACAAGTCCTGTTGTGAAATTTCTACAGTACTGTTGTGAGCTGATGAACCTTATGTTTGACTGTACTTAATCCCTATGTATTATAGTTCATGGAAATCATATGGTGATGTATAGTGTGTAAGGCCAATGACAAGGAAAAACTGTATTTTAATTTTGCAAGTTTTTTTTATAAAATGTTTACTTATATTTTTTTGAATAAACATATTTTGTAAAGTACTTATTAAAAGTTTGCTTGACCAACCTTGGTTGGAACTCATATGTGCATATTGATCTGTTGGACTGACCTACCTATAAGTTGTGCCTCTTTTTCATGTCACTACTGGAGGGTTAACACAATTAAACTTTGTCTAAACCTAAAAAAAAAAGAAGGCCTATTACTTAGCAAAAGGTTTAGTCAAGTACAACAAAAGATCCTAATAGAAAACCTGAATCTGATGAGAAAAGTTTATTGTATTCCAATTTTGTCTCTCTTAAGTGAGCCTTGCAGTGAGCTCTTTGAATAGAACTACTTATCCACTTTACCCTACCTTGGGCTGATAGTTCATTGATGCATTGGTCAAAAAACTTCAAATTCAATGAAAACTAACATTATCATTACTTCCTCTGCTGCCACAATTCACAACAGCAAAAAAACTTGACATAATAATCAGTGGTGCACCCAGAAATATGTCTTGGGAGGACCCGAAACCTTTGGGGGCCCAGAGGTCTCATGATGTTGGACTTTATGCTATTTTTTCTGTTTATTCATAAAATATATGGAAAATATCTAAAAAAATATGTGGTTTGGGGGGGTCCGGGCCTCTAGCCCCCCGCCCCCTTGATGCGCCCATGTTAATTCAAAATAAGTAAAAAAACTAGAAAAGTAGTTAAAAAAATCTGAGGAGCAATACCTTTCCACAGAGTTACTAGAGAAGGGTGATGAACTAATAGTTGTCAAGCCTGAAGACATCTTCAATGAAATAGATGATATGGCATCAGAGCTTTTATTTTCAAATTTACATAAAATTAAAAGAGAAATATCTGCAGATGATTCTGGACCAGGATGTAGTACATTGAAAGAAGGGGTGGCAGTTGAAAGCAACTCTAATGAAATTAAAATTGACAGTGCTAATTTTAGGTAAGAACAAAGATGTATGACTTTCATGCATCTTTGGTAAGACTTGTGTTATTGGATTCCAAATAATTTATGTATGTAGTTAAATGATCACTTTACAATCCTACTTCTGATTACAAATTGCAAATCGCTTCCTGGTCTTCCTTCAGAGACACATAGAGTGAGAAAGGAACTGACACATAGTAAAGCCTGCAAACACATAGGTATCTGTCAATGATCTCAAACTTCCCAAACAAAGTATCTGGTATAAAATATATAAAATTTTGCAGAAAAGACAATAAATTGTCTAAATATACTTTTGCTCAATATATAGAGGTAGAAGCAAGTCAATAGTATTTATTTGTACTATACTTACCTAATTATAGTTTAAGTTAATATTTAAAAACCCTTACTGGGTTTCATCAATAATGATTTACAATTCGTAAAATTATATTATCTGTGTTGTTTTATTTTTGTAATTATGTGCTAAAATTATTTAAAAAACATAAAAATGCTGAAAATTAATAGCAAAAAATTGTTTAAAAAAAATACCGGTGTGAGGCCCCCTGGACACCTTTGCCTTTCATCAACTTCAAATTTCTGTATTTAGTTGCTTGTATTTTTAATTGTCAGCCTAATGAATCACAAAATTATTTGACATCGTCAAATTAGGCATTTTTAAAATTCATAGTTTTTCCCCACTCTTCAAATTTCACAAATCGTCGCCTTAATGCAGAACTATTCTATGTTTAGTTTTTTTGCGAAAACGTATAGCTCCAAGCCCGCTTTATTGAATGTAAGACTTTTGGATGTCTAAGTGATGAAATGTCCGCACCATTCGCCCGACCAATTTAAACGACTCACGATCAGTCAATCTAAAAAAATGTTCTCATGTAAAAACTTAATTTTGTGACTTATAATAGTTCTGCATTAAGGCAACGAAATGCTTTAACTTAAACAAAAAACTTCTGAGCAAAAGTTATTTGTACTTTTTGTCCAGGCACTTTTGACCTTTCTCGCCATCCCTTAAGTTTGGTGCATCATTTAAATTACACCCTGTACCATATGTTTTGAATTCGGCTACAAGTATAGGTATACACCACTCCTATGTATCTTATGAGTAGACTAATTAACTAAAAAAATCAAACAAGTCATTTTTAAAAAAATGAAAGCCTTAGCAAAAGGTTTGAGTGTAACTTTTTTACTGTGAAAAACTGATAATTAAGGGGTTTATTTGCAGCAAGGTGGAAAGTCATTTATCTGACCCTTCTTCATCCAGCATTATATTGGAACCTGATGACTTTGACCTTAAAACTGAGGAGATAAAGCAGGAGGAGTTGATGTTGGATGACAACCCAACTGAGTAAGTCTTGTGATTTCAGCTAAATATTTTTAGTGTAAAATAAATACTTAAGGAATGCTTGGAGTATTAATTAGATATAGGCCTTTTTAAAAAGGTTTATTTTGCAGCATGTTGGATACTAATTTACCTGGCTCTTCATCATCCTGCATAACATGGGAACCTGAAGACTTTGAGCTTAAAACTGAAGATATCAAGCAGGAGGAGTTAATGTTGGATGATGACAGCTTATCTGAGTAAGTCTTGTTATTTTTATGAAGGATCTTTCAAATGTACACCAGGGAATTAGGGATACAGTTTTGGGTGACTTGGAAATTATTAAAGAGTGATATGATGAAAACTTGCTCTGCTTCAATACAAAACTTTTAACATTTAAATTTATTTCGAATAACCTATAACTAGATACTCAACTGATAAAAATTATGTCCACCAATAAGTTTCTTCGGATTCACTTGGACAACCAGCTTAAGTTTTCCAATCATACAAAAATCGTTACAATAAGTTATAGTCTATGGGCCAGCTCTCCAAAATTAAGGAAATAGTAAATAATAAATAAATAATAAATAAATAAATAGGTCTTTATTTTCCAGTTGCCAATTAAATTAACAAATCATACTTAAATTTACAAAAAAAAATAACCGGAAAAATGCCGAAGTTCAGTAGGACACCTTGTTTAGTGACAAAGTGTACTGTGTTTTTCATCTTGAGCAAAAAAAAACAATAAAAAAGTAAATTTAGTTAACTCTAAAAAAATAAGTATTCCCGCATATAAAAATACTTTCCCTATCCAATAGCATAATCTAACCTAATGTTACATTTTAGACTATATACTACAAGAAAGTGGACATTTAAAGATAAGACTCATTAATAATATTTATTCTTAAATGATATCGCTAAGGTTTTGTTGTTCCTTAATTAAATTATGTTTAAGGTGACATTTAAAACTTAAAATAGATTTTGTCTTTAAACTATAAGGATATGCATTGTAAACTTTACCAATTTGATAAGAGAAAGATCTCTTATAAAATTCAGTTTTATGTTTTGGAATTTGAAATAAGTTATGTCTGAGGTGCTGAATGTTTTTGGTTAAAATTTTGTCATGCAAATATTTTGGGATTTTGTTACACACTACTTTATGAAAGAGACAAGAAGCGTGGAGAATTCGTCTTCGACTCATGTTTAGCCATTTGATGTTAGGGTCACATAATTTATGAGTAATAAGTTGTCTCTTTCTGATTCCGCATATTAAACGAAGACACGCATTTTGAACAACTTGGATTCTGCGAGAATCATTAGAGTTTAAGCAAGGCCCGTATACCACATCTCCATAATTAAACCTAGATAACACTAGAGAATCGCAAACAATTTTTTTCATAGTCAAACTTAAGTATTTTCTAACCTGATAAATTGTTTTTAAATTAAAATATGCTGCTCTTATGCAATTATTAATGTGGGGTTTAAATCTTAGGGAGCTATCAAATATAACACCTAAGTTTCTTGCCTTTTCTACTAGATATATTAGATCATCTCCCACTGTTAAGAAAATTTGTTGGTCATTAACTTTTGCAAGATTCTTTTTTGTGCCTAAAATCATAAGATTTGTTTTTTTAGAATTTATATTAAGGCAGTGATTATTTGACCATTCTATAAGGTTTTTCAGATCTTCGTTTATTATTATTATTATTGTTCGTCGTCGGCAAATTTTCTTGGTTTGCAGTTTTTTACAGGTGTATCAATTTTATATGTATAACAAATATACATTAAAGGTCCCAATATTGAGCCCTGAGCAACTCCTTTGGTTATTTCTCTTGAATTTGATACTGAATCATTATAAATTACTCTTTGGGTCCTCCCTGTCAAAAAACTTTTTATAAGGTTTAAAGCAAGGTTCGATAGTCCCATAGATTTTAGAATGGCAATTAGGAGCAGATGTCTAATAGTATCAAATGCTTTACTAAAATCAAGTAGCACAAGAGCTGTAAGCTTAGTTTTATCGGAGTTATCACAAATCTCATCAGTGACATCTAAAAGTGTTGTTTCACAGCTGTATCCTGGTCTAAAACCACTTTGGTTGGGAGGCAATAGACTGTGATCCTCCATAAATTGTCGTAACTGTTGATTCATTACTTTTTCTAGGATTTTTGATAACGTACAAAGTATACCCAAGTAACATTATTACCACTCAAGGTTTTATTAATTTGGTTCCAAGGTTATTTAGAGGGTGCTGTTATGGCTTTTAGGATCAATTTGGCTACAAAAAGGTAATTTATATTGCCAATTACCTAAAGAGGTGTTATACAACCAAAAAGTGTTCTTCTGTTCCTTTTAGATACTTTTGGTTTTATTGATTTCTGATTTATAAATATGGTCTTATAAAACCCTTTTACCTAAAGTTTTTAAAAAGAAATAAATATAAACTTTGGTCTTTTAGTTTTTTTCATTACTTTAGGTCATAACAAAAGTGTTTTATAATAGAGCTAAAAGGTTACCTTATATCCTTTTGTTTTTGTAGTTACCAGTAGTTTAATAGTAAATATGATTAATAGGCGGCCATATAGAACCTAGTTTCCTTAAGGTTTTTAAGAGTGGTAAATATAAACTTTAGACTTTTGGTTTTTGCCATTACTTTTAGGCATTTTAAACAGGTTTTAAAAGGAAGGCTTAAAGGTAAACTTAATTCTTTTGTATTTATGGTTACCCGTAGCTGCATATTAAATATTATTTAAATAGGCGGTCATATAAAACTTTGTTTCCTTAAGGGTTCTAACAGAAGTAAATAAATACTTTCGTATTTTAGTTTTTACTAGTACTAGTACAGATTGGTACCTACATATTGCAAGATTGATTATTTATTATCCTCCTGGGTAGGGCACCCAAGCCTAGATAAGGCCTGTTTAAACGGCCAATATAAGAGGTTTCCCTCCAACCTGCAGGCACAACGGATATCATTGCACTGGCCCTCCTGATTGTGTGCAAATTGCACGATAAAAAATATTTAAATTTAACACAACACTTTAAAAAGCAAATACAAAAAATTTAAGTGAGGTTATGTTTACTATGTTTACCTTCTCTTTTTTTATTGGTTTCATAAGCGCACTCAAAAATCCTTGTTGCGATAGAGTAACAAATAAAACCAAGTGACCACTATAAAACGATAATGGCGTATATAGAATTATTTTAAAAATATTGTAAACAGAAAATATTTATCTAGTCGTTTTAGCAGTGTTTTTTAACAATAATTTTACTTTAATTTTGATTTATGTAAACCAAACAGACTTTTTTAATGGTGAATAGTGTAAATTATTTTTTTTATTTTAAATATTTGTTATTCAGTTATCAAAAAACTATTAAAAAGCATTTGTGAGCTGGCGCGCTTGTTTTGAGAGCTTTTCAGATACGATTTTATCAGAAAAATAAGTCTGGCAGGCAATTTGATGATCCACAAAACGACAAACTCCTCATATATAGGTATATTTTTATGTGATACAATAATTTTGGGACTCTGACATTTTTGGCAATTTTATGACCTAAATTATTTTATATAGCCATGTGAATCTAAAATATCGCTAAAGCTTTTATAGGAAAAATTCTTTACTCTAAGGGTATTATGGTATTCAACAGAATTGCCAGGATACCAAATCTAGTTTTATAACAGGATAGAGGACGTTTCTGAGTTGCTTTTAGAACCTGGCATAATAGCTCTAGGCTCTCAAAGGTTCTATACTGGTGGAACCGCTAGAGGGCAAAGCTAGCGTTTATTTCTTATGGTTTTATAATGAGTTTAATACATAGGTTGCCACCACCAATTGGGGAGTCCCATTTAGGAGGTCTAAGGGGTATATAAGGGTAATGGGAACGTGCTAGCGACCAAACATTGAAACTAATGGTTTTAAGGAAAGGCGCTGGCAACCTTTTAGCTTCTGCTATAAATAAAGAAATGTTACTTGGGTAGTATAGTTTGGGGGTACCAATTTTCCTTTTTACAGCAGTCAGAGGGGTTTGTCAGGATGTTAAAAAACAATGATTGCCATCTCAAAGTAGTAGCTTAATCAAATGGTGGCTAATCAGATATGGCCCACAATTTTTAAAAATAGTGAAATAGTTTTATTATTTTACCCCTCTCTGCATCATTTGCTTACTGTAGATGAAAAAATTTTTTCTACCTTCGACAGGGGTGCTGGTAGACCCCATAATGTACCTGAAGACTTGTTTTGTTTTCTTCCTACTTTAATAACCTACCAACATTAAGATATGCTTTTCCCATAAAATACATCAGACCCTTTTTAGAAGAAGATAAAAACTATAATTTTCTGTGATTTATAGTTTTCAAGTTTGGTGGATGGTACCCCTAAGACTTAAGGAACCATCCCCTTTGTTGCCTAAAATTTTCGCAACATTTAAAAAAAAAGGGAATTTTGCAGCGAAAGGGCGCATCCTAGCAAAATATATTAACACTAACTAAACATGAACACTTTTTTGTAATACTTTTAACTCCACCGCTTCTATCATATCACTCAGTATCCTAGCTATTTGTAGTCACTTTGTAGTATGGTGATTAATAATTTTTAATTTTAGAAAAGTGCACTATAATCCAAATAAAATAAAATTAATTTTGAAAAAATCGGTTAAGAAATAAAAAAGTTTTGAATTTTCTAATAAGTGGCATTGTGTTCCCAAAGATAAGGGCTTCCAACCCCTCGAGATTTACTTTGACACAAAATTCAGTCATTTATAAAAGTAAGAAAAATACTTAACCATTAACCTCTTAACCTAAAAGAAATAAAAAATACCAAGCAGCTGTAAAAAGTTATTTGTTTGAGGAAGTATATAATTTTAAATAATTTATACTACGAGTGATCGCGAAAAGGCACTTTCACATATATAGTTCAGGCAAGATTCGGGAAAATCCACTTTCTAGAAGCATTTTATATTACTTTTTGACAAATGGGCAATTCCCCCTATTTTGACCCCGCTGAATCCGAATATCCCTGTTGCCAACTCGAAATGTTGACAGGGACTGAGATATTCAAGATGGCGGCCAAAATGGCGGCGGAATTTTAAATTGCCGCTAAAAAGCCCAAATTGTCACAGGTGTACATTCAAAATATATATTTGTATAATTAAAAAATAATAACATATTATTTTTGTTTTAAATGGCTGCAAAAACCTCCAAAAACCCCCCCAGACCCCTCACAATCTGAATATTTGAGGTTTTTTCCAATTTTCTTAAAAACTAAGCTTCTAAGAGAAAAATGTATAATATACTTTATTGTAGACAATAAAATTCCCTTTTCAACATGGTATAACTTAATAAAGTTATACTAATAACAAGCTCTCCAGCGGCGTCCGTTAATTGAAGTAATTAAAAAAAGTTGAAAAAATACCTATGTTTTTTCCAAGATTTATTTAATTTTTTTAAAAACTAATATCTACAGAAAACCATGTATTACATTTTGGTATACTTAATAAAATTTCCTTCAAAATGACGTATAACTTGATTAAATCTGTTTTATAAATAAAACTTCAGGGGCATCCGTAAATTAAATTAATTTTGAAAAAACCAAACAACAAAAAATAAACCATTTTTGTTACACGTTTTATCTAACTTTCTCAAAAACTAACCTTAACATGAAAAAACTTGTTCCACACTTTTTTGTAGACAGGGAAATTCCCTTTATAAACATGTGAAACTCGGTGGGGTTTGACTTATAGCAAACTCTCCAGCGACGTCCGTCAATGGGGGCGATTTCAACAAATCATTAAAAAAAACATGTTTTTCATTCACGTTTTATTTAATTTTCTTAAAAACGAAGCTCTTTATCTAAAAATGTGTTTTATACTTCGTCATAGCTAATAAATTTTCCTTTCAAACGATGTATAACAAAGTGGAAGTTATTTTATATTTACCGCTCCAGTGGTGTTCTTCATTTAAAGAAATTATTTAAGATCAATCCAAACTAATCAATTTTGTGTCTTATTAGCTTTTCGGTGGATAATAAAGAGCGGCGGATAAAAGGTCGAAAGTACAAAAGGTCCAAAAAATAAGGTCGAAAGTACAAAAGGTCGAAAATACAAAAGGTCGAAAGTACAAAAGGGGGAAACTACAAAACATCAATAAACAAAAGGTCGAAAGTTCAAAAGGTCGAAAGTACAAAAGGTCGAAAGTACAAAAGATCGAAAGTAGTAGTAGTTTGTATTTTTATTATTTTGTTTTGTCGATTTTTTTTCGACCTTTTGTACTTTCGACCTTTTATGGCTTCGGCGGCGGGCCCGATAATAAAATGTCAATAGTATAGAAAACTCTCCAGGGGCGTCCGTAAATTGCAAAAATTACCAAAAAATATTATTTTTGTTACTGGTTTCATTCAATTTCCATCAAATCTCAATTTCAAGTATTTATCATAACATTAACCTCACTTTGTAATATATCATTTAAAAGGAAATTGTCTTATCCTCAATAAAGAATAAAGGCACATTTTTTTCTGAAAATCTTAGTTAGAAAAGATATTTAAATATGCAAGAGAAACTGATTATTTCAGTTATTTTTGAAAATAAGTTTATATTAGTAAGCCTTAAATATGGCAACAACCCGACATTTTAATAAAGTTTTTAAAAGAAAATGTTATGTTCTACAATAAAGTATACTACATATTTTTTCCTAAAAAGTGTAGTTTTTGAGAAAATTTTGAAAAACCTATAGTAAACATGTTTTTTCTAAATAATCCCCTTTTTTTTCCTAACCTTATTGACCAATACATCGTTGGAAAGGGAATTTTATTCTCCACAAAAAACTGTTTGCAACTTTTGATAAAAAGGTTAGTTTTCAAGAAAATTGCATAAAACTGAAAAAAAACAGGTTTTTGGGGGTTTGGGGGGATTTTCTCCGTCCCTGTCGATTTTTCGAGTTGGCAACAGCGATATTTGAATTCAGCGGGGTCAGATTAGGGGGAAATGGTCTGTTGCCATAAAGTAATATGATTTGCTTCTAGACCGAAAACGGAAAGCCTTTTAAAATAATATGCTCTGACTAATAGGCAAAGTAGCACTTTCTGACACACTGTGATCTAACTTTGACTACTGGATAGATGTCTAGTGTAATTTAGTATGTAAATTAAATATTTCCATTATTCCTATATGCAAACTTATTTTTTATTATTTTTAGATCGGATATTCCAGAGAGTCAAAGAAAGCAAAATATTAAAGAAGAAATCAGTTTGTTTAAATGCGACCAGTTCTATTACAAGACCATACACAAGTCCAGTTTGGGCAGTCATTTGCTGCAGCACAGAAGTAAAGATGAAATCCATTGGTTTAAATGCAACCAGTGTGATTACCACGCCGGTTTCAAGTACAATTTGGAGAGACATTTGCTTCAGCACAAAAGTGCAGACGAAATTAATTGGTTTAAATGCGACCAGTGTGATTACAGGGCCAAACTCAAGTCCAATTTGAAGAAACATTTGCTTCAGCACAAAAGTGCAGATGAAATCAGTTGGTTTAAATGCGACCAATGTGATTACCAATCCAAACAGAAGTGTCAATTGGACTGTCATTTGCTGCACCACAGGAGTGCAGATGAAATGAGTTGGTTTGAATGCAACCAGTGTGATTACAAGGCCAATTTCAAGTCCAGTTTGAAGAGGCATTTGCTTCAGCACAAAAGTGCCGATGAAATAAATTGGTTTAAATGCGACCAGTGTGATTACAAGGCCAAAGAGAGATTTAAGTTAAAGTTACATTTCCTGCAGCACAAAAGTGCAGGTGAAATCAATTGGTTTAAATGCAACGAATGTGATTACAAGGCCAAACGAAGGTATCAATTAAACCGTCATTTGCTGTACCACAGAAGTGCAGATGATATCAATTGGTTTAAATGCAACCAGTGTAATTATAAGGCCAATTTCAGGCCCAATTTGACGAGACATTTGCTTCAGCACAAAAATGCCGATGAAATAAATTGGTTTAAATGCGATCAGTGTGATTTCAAGGCCAAACAGAAGTGCAAATTAAAGTATCATTTCTTGCAACACAAAAGTGCAGATGAAATCAATTGGTTTAAATGCGACCAGTGTGATTACAAGTCCAAACAGAAGTGCAAATTAAAGTATCATTTCCTGCAACACAAAAGTGCAGATAAAATCAATTGGTTTAAATGCAACCAGTGTGTTTACAAGGCCAATTTTAAGTCCAGTTTGAAGAGGCATTTGCTTCAGCACAAAAATGCCGATGAAATAAATTGGTTTAAATGCGACCAGTGTGATTACAAGGCCAAACAGAAGCGCAAATTAAAGTATCATTTGCTACAACACAAAAGTGCGGATGAAATCAATTGGTTTAAATGCGATCAGTGTGATTATAAAGCCAAACTTAAGTCCAATTTGGAGAGACATTTGGTTCAGCACAAAAGTGCAGATGAAATTAATTGGTTTAAATGCTACCAGTGTGATTACAAGGCCAAACTCAAGTCCAATTTGGAGAGACATTTGGTTCAGCACACAAGTGCCGATGAAATAAATTGGTTTAAATGCGACCAGTGTGATTACAAGGCCAAAGAGAAGTCCAAATTAAAGTTACATTTCCTGCAACACAAAAGTGCAGATGAAATCAATTGGTTTAAATGCAACCCGAAGTAACATTATTACCACTCAAGGTTTTATCAATTTGGTTCCTAGGTTATTTAGAGGGTGCTGTTATGGGTTTTAGGATCAATTTAGCTACATAAAGGTAATTTATATAGCCAATTACCTAAAGGGGTGTTATACAACCAAAAAGTGATTTATAAAGGGAGTATAATAAAACTGATATTCCTTCTGTTCCTTTTAGATACTTTTGGTTTTATTGATTTCTGATTTATAAAGATGGTCTTATAAAACGATTTTACCTAAAGTTTTTAAAAAGAAATAAATATAAACTTTGGTCATTAAGTTTTTTCATTACTTTAGGTCATCACAAAAGTGTTTTATAATAGAGTTAAAAGGTTATCTTATATCCTTTTGTTTTTATAGTTACCAGTAGTTTAAAAGTAAATATGATTAGATAGGCGGCCATATAGAACCTAGTTTCCTTAAGGTTTTTAAGAGTGGTAAATATAAACTTTAGACTTTTGGTTTTTGCCATTACTTTTAGGCATTTTAAAAAGGTTTTATAGGAAGGCTTAAAGGTAAACTTAATTCTTTTGTATTTATATAGTTACCCATAGCTGTATATTAAATATTATTTAAATAGGCTGCCATATAAAACCTTGTTTCCTTCTAACAGAAGTAAGTAAATACTTTCGTCTTTTATTTTTTTAGGTATTTCTTGTAAAAATAATAGATATACCTAGGTACAGATTGGTACCTACCTATTGCAAGATTGATTATTTAAAGCCCAATAATTAATAATTGTTGAGTTTCCGTCCTCCTGAGTAGGACACCCAGGCCTAGATAAGGCCTGTTTAGACGGCCAATATAAGAGGTTGCCCTCTGCAGGCACAACGAATATCTTTACACTGGCCCTCTCGATTGTGTCGAAATTGCACGATAAAAACATTTAAAAGTGTTGAATTATACGCTTAATCACTTTATAAACAAATACAACAAATTTAAGTGAGGTTATGTTGACTATGTTTACATTGTTCTTTTTTGTTGGTTGCATAAGGGCACTCAAAAATCCTTGTTGCGATACAGTAACAAATAAAACCAAGTGACCACTATAAAACCATAATGGCGTATATAAATTTATTTAAAAAATATTGTAAAGAGAAAATATTTATCTAGTCGTTTTAGCAGTGTTTTTTAACAATAATTTTACTTTAATTTTGATTTATGTAAACCAAACAGACTTTTTTAATGGTGAATAGTGTAAATGATTTTTTTTTAATTTTAAGTATTTGTTATCAAAAAACTATTAAAAAGCATTCTTGAGCTGGCGCGCTTATTTTGAGAGCTTTTTAGAAACGATTTTATCAGAAAAATAAATCTGGCAGGCAATTTGATCATCAACAAAACGACAAACTCGGTATATTTTTACGTGATAAAATAATTTTGGGACTCTGACATTTTTTGCAATTTTGTGACCTAAATTATTTTATATAGCCATTGTGAATCTAAAATAACGCTATAGCTTTTATAGGAAAACTTCTTTACTCTAAAGGTATTATGGTATTCAACAGAATCGCCAGGATACCAAATTACCAAATCTAGTTTTATAATAGGATAGAGGACGTTTCTGAGTTGCTTTTAGAACCTGGCATAATAGCTTTAGGCTCTAAAAGGTTCTATACTGGTGGAACCGCTAGAGGGCGAAGCTGGAGTTTATTTCTTATGGTTTTATAGTGAGTTTAATACATAGGTTGCCACCACCAATTGGGGAGTCCCATTTAGGAGGTCTAAGGGGTATATAAGGGTAATGGGAACGTGCTAGCGACCAAACATTGAAACTAATAAAGGCGCTGGCAACCTTTTAGCTTCTGCTATAAATAAAGAAATGTTACTTGGGACCAGTGTGATTACAAGGCCAAACAGAAGTGCAAATTAATGAATCATTTCCTGCAACACAAAAGTGTAGATGACGACCACTGTGGCCAAAGAGAAGTCCAAATTAAAGTTACATTTCCTACAGCACAAAGGTGCAGATGGTGTCAAGTGATTTAAATGTGAATTATGTGATTACAAGGTCAAACACAAGCGCTACTTGAAGAGACTGTCAAAGCAAGATTTCGGAAGATCGACTTTCTAGAGATATTTTATATTACTTTTTGTCAAATGGTCAATTTCCCGTGCCCTTTGGCCGCAAACACATGCCGCGCAACTCAAAACCTCGCAAGATCAGAACCGCGCATGCCCAAAACTGCGCCACAAACAAGAATCGCGCAAGCTATATAATTCGACTAAGGGTTGGGTCTTCAACAAACTTGATCGCTTTCCCCGGATCATAGAGAGTGAAAACCTAACCGTTGTCAATTGATCGCTAATGTATCCTAACCTTGTTAATGAAGAATATGGGCCTTCACTGACACGGTTAGGATATCTTTGCGATCAATTGACAACGGTTAGGTTTCACACTCCCTAGAATACCGAAATAAAGGTCAGGAGAGTATGTTGGAACAATTTGGTATATTGCGCGCTTTTGGGCCTGCGTGTTTTTGGGTTGCGCGGTATTGAACTTCACGGTTTTGGTCTTGCGCGGTTTTGGTTTTTCAGTTTTGGTCAGCGCTGTTTATGTTTGAGGCGAATGGGCCCTAAATCGTAAACAGGGGCTCAGATATTTAAGATGGCGGCCCACATGGCGTAATTTTTAATTGCCGTTGTAAAGGATCATTTGACATAGGTGTACATTGTATATAATTATATAAAGAAAAAATAATATCATATTAGTTTTTTAAAACAGCTGTAAAAACCTTTAAAATCCCCCCAGACCCCCCAAAATCTTAGAGTTTTAGGTTTTTTCAAATACTTAATTGTAGAAAAAAATTCTCTTGTTAATAAGGTATATTTCGGTGGATTTATACAAACTCTCCAGCGGCGTTCGTTAATTGAAATAATTTAAAAAAGGTATAAAAATACCCATGATTTCTTATGATTTATTCGATTTTTTTAAAGGTTTATAGAAAAACGTGTTACTGTAAATTGAAGAAAAAGTCCATGTTGGGTGGAGGTGATTGATAAACCAAACAAGCTGCTGGAGTCTTTTGGACAGTTTGGTTAATACAGAAAATAAAGTAAAATAAAAAATAAGAACAGCGACTAGAAATCCATCGATATTTTAAACTATTGCGTGCCATATTTTAAATAAATAGATTTTTGTCATATTTTATGAAAATATTCATATTTTTTTTCAAACTTCATAAAACTTCAAATTTTTAAAAAAACCTTCATATTTTTCATATTTTCCCCAATGAAGATGAACTGAGGGGCTAAAAGAGAGTTATTGGAATAAGGCACGGATAAGACCAGGCAGCAATAAGGCCAGGCCTTATTTAGTTTTGCATTATAAGATGCTTTAATTATAACATAGGTTCTGGCCTAATTAAGGATAAATAAATCAGGCCGTATTTAGTTCGAGCCTTAAAACAGCTGGTAAGTCATAATTGAAGCATCTTACAATGTGAAACTGTCTAAATTAGACCTGGCCTTATTGGGGCCTAGTCTTATCCGTGCCTTTTTCCAATAACTCTCTAATGTTTGCTCCAGTGACTACTGTTAATGCAAACACAAATTTAAACTTACCTCTTCCGTCTTGTTAATACATTTTTTTTCTAATAGACTTAAATTAACTTTCAGAGATGACTAGTCAAAATAATGTCAACATTTCAAGATGAGTGGTTAACAACTGACAAAGTCTGAATTGAGTAGGGCTTTTTCATGCATTTTATTCTATTGCTTTAAAATGTTGAGTTTTTTAAATATAATATGATCTCAAAATAGGTGTTTAAAGTATTATACTTAAGACTGTTTTCTGTGTTACTAGACGTACCTATTAAAATGTAGGTACTTTTAAAAATTGTGCCTTGTTTTTGTTTGGCCATCCACGACTAATTCAACTTCTTTATTAATAAAATAAAAATATATAGAGTGAAACCTCTCCTTGTGGACACCTCTATTAAGCGGACACTCCCTTTTAGCGGACAAATTTGTTGGAACCAAGCTTTTCCCTATTTCTTTACATGTAAAATTCACTCCTATAACCGGACGCGGACAATTTTCTTTGGTTAAAAAATTCTGAAACCTCCCTTAACCGGACGCCAACCTCTGACAACGGGACGGAGCGCTGCACGACATGGGCATAAATATTATGTAGTATGTTGGCAACAACGCACTCTGCAGCCGGGGAATTACCTCTTTCCGTTTTAATGCGGAGACTAAATACTTCTGTCGCATTTACAACATATTTTATTCGGCGGGACTGCTGTGTTTTATTTTTATTGTTCAGTTAGGTAGTAATAGATCTCTTTGAAATGGCGCCTAGTAAAAAACTTCTTAGTTTATGTAAAAAAATGGAAGTTGTTAACGTTTCGGAGAAAGAACATCTATCAGCATGAAAAATTTAATATCGGAACAACTCAGGCAGCGGAAATTGTTAATAAATATATATATATATATATATATATATATATATATATATATATATATATATATATATATATTAAAATTTCGCAGTTCTCTCTTATAAGCGGACACCTCCAATAAGCGGACAAAATCAACGAGACCGTGAGTGTCCGGTTATAGGAGGTTTCACTGTATAGTTTTGCTTAGTAAATGTATTTTTCTAAAAAAAAAACTTAGGTTTGGCTTAATCGGTCATTTGGTAGAAGACCAAAAAAAAACCTAATTTTTAGAATAGAATAGAATAGAATATCACTTTATTGCCAACAAGCTTGAAAATCTACAATGTAATATCTTACAAAAAAGCAACGTCAGAAAAAAAAGATCAGAAATCCCACAGCACTCAAGCACAGAGAAGCTCAGCCTCCCAAGAGCTGCAACATTCTATGGTTCACAAGTTACTTGTGTCAAAACATTATTATAATATATTTGTAAAATTCAAGTGCTTTAATTAACGAAAATTTTAAAAATAAAATTTTATAAACTTTTCACTCAGCTGCAAAAATGCTAAAGTGAATGCAAAGACAAAAATGCTAAAATGACATTGTTAATATGCCAAAATGACACTAAATACAAAATTTTAAAAAATATATTATTCATATTTCCTTCATATTTTTTTTTTCAAAGTTTCATATTTTTCTCATTTATATAAAAAAATTTCATATTTTTCATATTATTTTTCTGTTTATCTGCTGAGAGCCCTGAGTTTGTTTGTGCCATGGCGGCCATCTTGTTGCTTATCAGCTGATCCTGACACTTCGTTAGGCAGGCTTATTCCACGACGTCTAATCAACTGTAATTTTCAGATTAAGTATAAAAGCAACGTGGGTCGTCTGATAAAGTTCATCATTAGGGGAGATTAAAAAATAACAATTTTGACGGGGCCAATTACAGTATTAAACTTATATTTTATAATTATAATAAAAAAGTTTTTATTATTAGTAACATAGAAACAAACTGCCAGTAGGGGTGAGAAGGGCAGAGGTAAGGGAAACTTAATTTATGAAAAAATTAATTATACGCAGCCAGGCCAGACATAATGAAGGTTAGAGTAGAAAAGGTTGGGTTAAGTTAGGTTAGATCAGGTCAGTTTAGGTTTGTCAGGTCAGATAAAATTATTTTAGGTACCCGTAAGGCCCGTTTCAGATAGGACCGATAATCAGAGACAGTGGCGTATATAGAAAAATGTTTCGGGGGGGCCCGAGACCCCATGAGTCCGTATATTATGGTATTGTATGTTTGTATTCATGAAATATGTGGAAAATATCTAAAAAAACCTTAGCATCGGGGGGGGGGCTTATATACGCCACTGATCGGAGATATGAATAGACTGTGATCGTCAGCCATCGGTCGTATATGAAACGGTCCTAGCGCCAGCGTTGCCACCTCTACCGATTTTTCGGTAGATCTACCGATTTAGCCTTTTACTTTACGATATACCGAATTACCATAGTTTTCTACCGTTTTTTTTCGATATAAACTTGTTTTTTTTTTGATACGCCTCGTAATCGCGATTTAAAAAAAAAACACCATAAATAAAATATTCTTTTTATGAAAGATCCTTTGTAGAATAAAAAATTTATTTCAAGCCATTGTATTTAAAAGTATATGGCGCCATCTCTTGGATTTTGCGATACTCAGCAGCAAGCGGCATTAAAGATCATGCTATTATAAACCCTGAGGTTTTTTTTATAATATTATCTACCTAAGTATGTACCTAATTTTTTTATTTAATTCTTAGTTTTGATATTTTGTCAGTAAAAACAAATCGTAGAAATACAATTTACCTACTAAATCAATCCAAACTATCGATAGTTCTCCAGCACTGCTTGCTGAGATGATTAAAAAATCTACCGAAATCTACAGATTTTTCTCGAAGCCTTCTACCGAAGACCTCAGGGTCGAAGGTGGCAACTCTGCCTAGCGCTCACTACTGGAGCCGCACGTACCGAAACTGAACGAATCGTAAGAAAATATCCTCTTTGCATTGGTTTAAATACAAGTGCTCTCACTGGCTGGATTTAATAAAAAAATTCCTAAGTAAATAAATACTTTTTTTTGTGATTAAAAAAAAAATCAAGTAAACATGCCTCTATTCTTTGAGTGTTCCACGTTAAAGCCGATCACACACAAAAATGCATAGCGCATAGCATGGCGCATAGAAGTTCAACCTTATGGACTTTTCTTACGCAAATCCAATATGGCCGCTGCTATTCGATCGCTGATTGGCTTTGCACCACTATGTGCCATGCTATGCGCTTATGCATTTTTGTGTGTGATGGGCTTAACAAAAACTCACTAGATACATATTGTATTATATATAATTTTATTTTTAACAATATAGACTTAAACAAGATTTTTTAGCAAGCTTAGTTTTTGAGAAAATTGAATAAAACATAAAAAATTTTAAAAAAATTAATAAAAAAAATAACCTCAATATGCGGATGCCCCTGGAGTGTCAATAATAGCTTTAACACAACTTTTTAATACGCCGTTTGCAAGAACATTTTATTTTCTATAAAATTATTTTCACATTTTTTCCTAAAATGCTTAGTTTTTTTGAAAACTGAGGAAAACCTAAAAAACATTTTTTTTTCGTGTTCCTAAAAAAGAAACCCAATTTATGGCTGCCAATTAAGTGCTAACCGTGGACTTGGCCCACTTCAATGATACATCGTTTAAAAGATAATTGAATTTTCTATAATAAAGTTGATTACACACTTTCTTTAAAATGCTTACCTTTTGAGAAAATGAGATCAAACTGAATAATTTCGGTTTATTTTGCACAATGGAAATACATAGAAAACGTGTGTACTGCTAACACTTCAGTGTTTGTATCTCAGCAAGGGTACTACCCAGAGAACTGAATGATATCTTATTTTATAGGCTATTAGTCTTTATTTTATATTATTACAGATTTTCTCAAAAATAAGCAGTTTCAAAGTTAGGCCATTGATTAAAAAATTGTACAAAATCCAAAATGACGGTGAAATGTTTAGCGGCATAACTCGAAAACCATTCGTCTGACAAAAAAACGTATAGTAACGTTTTTGTAGGAAATTTTATTATCTTCAATCTTTGTCTAAAAATTTTTTTTAGAAAATGTACAGGCATTAAGTAATTTAGAAAAAAACCTTTTCTTGTACTCTAAATCCAAGGGAGCCTCATGGTCGAAAACACAAATTTCATTTTAGGACTCCAAATGTTAACACCATATATCCAAATCGCGACTACACCTTTGGCAAGCTGGGGGTCTTTTTTTCGCTCTAGTGACTGGCCTAGTACAGTTTTGTTCGTTTGCACGTGCAGTAGTAAATATGGATGATGAGGTATTAATTACATTAGTACTGGTTTTATTATCCTTTTTTAACTTATTGGAATAGTTTGGCATTTTTGATAATGTTATTTTAATCAGAATGCCTTAAAACTACGCGGTATAGCCCAAGCATTGATAAAAGGCGTCCATTCTCAGAAAGACCTGATTGTTCAATATTTAAGGAAAATTACACTGTTAACCCAATAAACTCAAAAACATTTTAATAATGTCAAAATAATGTTTTATTTAAAAACATAACGTTAGGTTAGATGTTAATTCTAACGTCATATTCATAGTGAAAAAGAAGCTTAATAACCCGTTTTCTGACGTTAGAAAAATCATCTTATGTTTTTATAACGTTTTTTTAAACTGTTTTTCAAACGTTAAAAAAATATCGATTTTTAACAGTGAAAAAGAAATGTTTTTCTAACATTGAAAAATAAATGTTTTTTTTTAACAATGAAAAAATATATTTTTTTCAAATTCAATAATATTATAAAATAATAATAATGTAAATAAAATTCTTCTAATTTGGAAAAGCAGAGCAGCAAGAGTCCGTTGAGGTTTTCGTGAACTCGACACTCAGTAAAGGAAATTCGGATCCGTAGCTTCTGAAAATAAAATTTAAAATTATATGTAAACAATAATTTTGTAGTAAGTGCCTCGCTCTCGTTCTCATTAATGCTCAAGTGAATACAAGGCAAACAGTATTCAACTGAATGCTCCTTTGAAATTCGCACTCTGATCGGATGAGGTCCCATGCCGAGGCATTCGTTTGGTCCGCTGCGAGGCTTGGGAATTCTGCCTCAAACGAATACGCGGCTTAAGGTCCGGCGGCTTATCATTGTATGCGATATTCCATACAAAACATTTTTTTTTACTTTTGTTTAGTTTTCTTACCTAATTTTGTGATGCTTCATTTAAATCATTGCATACATATTTGTTATTCTTTAACTATACCATCTTTTCCACACAACTGGTCTATATTCGTATCCAAATATGTATTCACTGTCATTATTAATAATTGTGCTTTTAATTTGGCATGTTTGTTTCTACAAAAGGTAAATATTTTAACTAAAATTGCACAAAGCGTATCTGCTACCGACTCGTATAAACTCGCACCGAAAAGCAACTAAATAAATTATGCGGCAGCGCCCTATATACAGTCGAACCTCTCTAACTCGAACCTCTATAACTCGAACCCCTCTATAACTCGAACCTTTTAAGCGGTCCCTCCACTTTTTACATGTATTTTAACCTATGTAACTCGAGTTTCTATAACTCGAACTGTTTTGGTTGTCCCTTCAGGTTCGAGTTATAGAGGTTCGACTGTAGTATAATTTTTTTGAATGTTTAAAAAACATAACATTTATTAGCTTTATATATCTTAAATTCAACGTTAGAAATGAGATCTAGGAAAAACATTATAAAAATAACCATATATTGATGGTATTATTTTTATTGTTAATAAAATTATGATTTTTTAAATATTGGTTTCTTACCGTTATTAAGAAATATATTTTTGGTAATGCTTTTACATGAAATTTTGGTTAGGATTTTCAACATGTTTTTTTAATGTCAAAAGTTGACTTAATTTTAACACAAATTTGTGCTAGAAAAAAAATTTTTTTTTCAACATTTATTTAACGTTTTTTACGATTACGCTTAGAGCAAGGTTTTTCGAGATTTCTGCACTTAAAGTTTTGGGTAAAAATTTTGTGATTTTTATTTGCGTCTTTACCTTGAAAAAAATACAGCATACGCAATAACCGCGCAGCCAAATACCGTCCAAAAACATACCACTCAAAGTTAAAAACCGCGCCGCGTATGTCGGCGCAAATAAATACCTTGCAAGGTTTTTACAACTTACCGACAAAAACCGCGCAACAAAAATACGGCGCAAATAAATACTGCGCAAGGTTTTTACCGCGCAAAAATAATAAACCGCGTAGCCCAATACCACGCAAGTTTTAATTGCGTAAAATAATAAACCGCGCAGCCAATTAATGCGCTAAAAATATCATACGCAGCGAAGTCTACATTCTTATTCATTATTTTTATACGGGAGAAAATCAGAGGGCACCATCTTTTCTTGAAACATTTCAGCCGATATTTGACCTATCTAAAACTCTACTTCGGCATGAGCTATGAAACTTTGCACCGTCGTAGATCTTCATGGATTTAACAACCCCCTCCAAGTTTCATGGAATTCCATAAAGTAGTAAAGTAGTTACAAAATGTCAAAACACGTCAAAATTGCCACTCACTCATGTATAGATCATCAAAATTCTACTGTACTTCCAGACATACTACAAAGCTGAAATTTGGCAGACTGATAGAAATTATGACCAAACCCCTGGAAAAAATCAAAAAACGCCAAAACTCTAATTTACTCCGCTCCCCTATACATGTAAAGTTATGCAAAAGTAACATTGCCCACTTCCAGAAATGGCAAACTGATAGGAACTATGATAAAACTATAGAAAAAAATTTAAAAACCCCAAAATTATAATTTACTTTCCTCCCCTATAAAATTAAAGTAATGTAAAAGTAACATTGCCCACTTCCGGACACGTTAGAGAGCTGAGCTTTGGAAGGCCGATAGTAACTATGATAAAACTATAGAAAAAAATTAAAACACTCCAAAATTCTAATTTACTTTCCCCCCCTATAAATGTAAAGGTGTGTAAAAGTGACATTGCCCACTTCCAGAAACGCTCAAGAGCTGAGCTTTGGAAGGCCCATAGGAACTATGGTAAAACTATAAAAGAAAATTAAAAACCTCAAAGTTTAATTAACTTCCCTCCCCTATAAATGTAGAGTTATGTAAATTAGCATTGTCCACTTCCAGAAACGCTAGAGAGCTGAGCTTTGAAAGACTGATAAGAACTATGACAAAACTATAGGAAAAAATTTAAATACACCAACATTTTAATTTACTTTCCTCCCCTATACATGTAAAGTTATGTAAAATTAACATTGCCTACTTCACACACTAGAGAGCTGAGCTTTAGAAGGCTGATAGGAACTATGATAAAACCATGGGAAAATATAAAAAACTCTCAACATTTTTAATAAGACATTTCATGGAAAAAAAGAAAAGTACGCGAAAGTGGTATTCCGTAAAAAGAATTGAGATAAAATTAAAGCCAAGTTCTCCAATACAAATTTTAAAATGAATGGTTCTTACTAGTTTGGACATGTTTTTATAAACTTGGCTATTACGGCTGCAAATGACTCTTAGGCACAGTGCTAAATTGAACGTAAAGAAGTTTGGCTGAAATAGCAAAGTTTCACCATTCATTTTCAAATTTGTATTGGAAACCTTGGCTTTAATTTTATCTCACTTCTTTTTACACTTTCACGTACTTGGCTTTTTTACATGAAATGTTTTTGTTATGATAGAGGTGTTTTGGACGGTTACAAAGAAAAAGTTATTAGGCGCCTTTGAGTAATAAGTAAAGTTAAAGTTTAAAAGCACTGATAACTTATTTAATTTTGCTTGATTTGGTTGAAAAAAATCTCCCATATCGGCTTCCGTGTGAAACTCACAATGCGTAAAATTCATTTTTTTTAAATATGAATAGACCCCACTTTTTATCTAGCTTTTTGAACTGGGTATATATTTGCTTAAGAAACCTTTAGATTGACTCATAGTCACCGACTCAATTAAAAATGTTTAATTTTGTATCAGGTTTTGCTATTTTGTGTAATGTTTTATGGTTGTGTCATTTAGGCTCTGGCCAAGCAAAAGGTAAATATTAATTAAAAACAAAGATATATAGGATAAAGGCATGACAGTAAATTGCCAAAATTAATAAGGACAGCGCTTAAAAATTGTACTCCGATAACTTTCACTTAAAGTTACAAAAGAACACTTAATTTATCAAATACCAAATTGCAGATAATGCAAGGACCTAAAACTATAAACAACAGGTGAAATTAAAGAAAGAAAAATAAAAAAAAAGTTTTTCTGCTTCGGCCGGGACTCGAACCCGAGATCTCTTGCTCAGTACGCAAACATTCTAAACATTGAACTACCGAAGCCATACATACATTTTCGGAAAACTTTCATCTATGCAGGCTGCGGTCTCAATACAAGTGAGAGATGATCACCGCAGCCTGCATAGATGAAAGTTTTCCGAAAATTTATGTACGGCTTCGGTGGTTCAATGTTTAGAATGTTTGCGTACAGAGCGAGAGATCCCGGGTTCGAGTCCCGGCCGATGCAGAAAAACATTTTTCTTATTTTTCTTTCTTTAATTTCACTTGTTTATAGTTTTAGGTCCTTGCATTATTTGCAATTTGGTATTTGATAATTATATTGGCAATCGCCCATTGCGATCAGAAATTGTAACGCACGAAAAGGTGATCTCATGTTTTCAGACGTTGATTGTTTACGTCTAACTTTTGAGTTTTCATACCTTTGACAGTGGGAAGGAAGAATTATAGAGATCAGTTTGATGACTTGGTCGAGTTAATACCGAGAGTCTCTCGTTCTTCTATTGAGACACCGCAGCCTGCATAGATGAAAGTTTTTCGAAAATTTATGTATGGCTTCGGTAGTTCAATGTTTAGAATATTTGCGTACAGAGCAAGAGATCCCGGGTTCGAGTCCCGGCCAAAGCAGAAAAAAAAACGTTTTTCTTATTTTTCTTTCTTTAATTTCACTTGTTGTTTATAGTTTTACGTCCTTGCATTATTTGCAATTTGGTATTTGATAATTATATTGGCAATCGCCCATTGCGATCAGAAATTTTAACACACGAAAAGGTGATCTTATGTTTTCAGACGTTGATAGTTTACGTCTAACTTTTGAGTTTTCATACCTTTGACAATGGGAAGGAAGAATTATAGATATTAGTTTGATGACTTGGTCGAGTTAATACCGAGAGTCTCTCGTTCTTCTATTGAGACACCGCAGCCTGCATAGATGAAAGTTTTCCGAAAATTTATGTATGGCTTCGGTAGTTCAATGTTTAGAATATTTGCGTACAGAGCAAGAGATCCCGGGTTCGAGTCCCGGCCAAAGCAGAAAAAAAAACGTTTTTCTTATTTTTCTTTCTTTAATTTCACTTGTTGTTTATAGTTTTAGGTCCTTGCATTATTTGCAATTTAGTATTTGATAATTATATTGGCAATCGCCCATTGCGATCAGAAATTTTAACACACGAAAAGGTGATCTCATGTTTTCAGACGTTGATAGTTTCCGTCTAACTTTTGCGTTTTCATACCTTTGACAATGGGAAGGAAGAATTATAGAGATCAGTTTGATGACTTGGTCGAGTTAATACCCTGAGAGTCTCTCGTTCTTGTATTGACACACCGCAGCCTGCATAGATGAAAGTTTTCGGAAAATTTATGTATGGCTTCGGTAGTTCAATGTTTAGAATGTTTGCGTACAGAGCAAGAGATGCCGGGTTCGAGTCCCGGCCGAAGCAAAAAAAACTTTTTTCTTATTTTTCTTTCTTTAATTTCACTTGTTGTTTAACACTTAATTTGTTAATAATTGAGCTATTTTAAAAAAAGCTAAACACCCTCTTTCTGTCTGTCTGTCTGTACGTCGTAGGTTTGTCTCTCTGCTTGTAACGAATAACGTCCATAACTCAAAAAGTGCATGCCCGATTTTAATGAAATTTGGTTCCTAGGTTGGGTTTTGGCTTCTAGATGTGTGTTGATTAAAATCAAGTTTTATATTCTTTTTGTAGAGTACACCACATTTTTTCATGTTGTCAACCAGAGGTATCTTAGCCGTCATGGAAAGGCAACCGTCTATAGTCCGTCAGACGCAGAAAAGTTTGAAATTTATCCATCCGGCAACGGTAGGTCGTTTTTACTGACCTATCCGTGGACAAAGGAAGGAAATCCGTAAGTTTATGCCGAAATTATACTAACTTTTACTAGATAGTTTAAGTTGTGCTACGTATTTTTACGTAAAACTGCACGTTAAGGGCTCTACGTTTTGTTCCAAATTTGAGTTTAAGTTGAATGTTTTTACGTTACCATAACAAGTCTACTAATAGCAGAGTGTTTTTTTGATGTTACAATTTTGTTTTTTATCTTTTCAACTACAGTAGGAATATATTTGCAAAGTATCGTTTGTACTGGAAGCGGAAATTATCGTCTAGGCCTCATTTTTCGATCGGTTAATCAACCAATTCTATTCTTTGGTAACGTTAAGGTGCCCGCAGACTGCCGTAAGCTAACGTAAATACGTAAGCTCCTAACGTGACCTTGACGACGGTGTGACGAAGTGCGCTTGCGTAACTGCCAAATCTCATGCTTACGTAAAAATACGTTGCACAACTTAAACTATCTAATGATACGACATAATTTTCAAACACAGAAAATCTACATTGTTTGTGGCTAAAACTAGCAAACTAGTTGATAAAAATTTTCTAATGCCCTTTAAGATGCTATGAAATAGAAAAAAATTGAGCAGGTTTCGTTCATTTTAATAAAAAATGTATGTACAAATTTTCGGCATATACGTAATATCCCAATACTCCCTGTTACCTATTTACACAATGGTTGGCATTTGATGCAAACATTCAGAAATAAAGATACGAAAAATGCACAGATACCAAATTTACATAGATAGAGTTTTTGTGAACTGTACGCCGATGATTTGACGTAACGAATACAATAATAAAATAATATTCATGCGTAAAAGTATAACCAATCAGGACATTTTATCCTAAGGACCGCAAAAAGGATAGACTTATACCCATTGATATTTGCATTCTGCATCGTAAGGTACCGTAGGTATTGCAATAATACGTACTATATGGAAATAATATGCATGTGTCTTTGAAAGCAACCAATCAGGTCTTTTTTGCTTAAAGACCCGAAGGCCCTCATGTTTGCATCATGAATGGGCAGCTACCGTGAGTATTGGAATATTATGTATATGATATTTTCGGGTCTCTGCTGCTCTGCAAACAGGAAACGCGCGTTTCCGAGGACTTGCAAGCAGGATCGATTCACGGTAGTCGCGCTTGACGTTCGATAGTAAATTCGACTAATTCCTCCCTATGTTCGCAGTAATATGGACCGCATTGTATATTGATTTGACAGTGAAAGTAGAAAGTGAAATATTTAGAACGGTGCACCTGAAGGAGGTATGGGTTACATGAAAATTGGTCCAAAAACTAATAGCACTTTTTATACAGGGTGTTCCAACTAAAAGGTAACAGACGTGTTTTTGGTATTTTTTGTGTGAATTTGGAGAAACCCTCGGACACGTCGATTTTGTTTGCGAGGGGGACACCTTTTGGCTATCTTGAAATTTTTGTAGCGCGCACCATCTTCGAGGGGTATACTTTACCCCTATATTTTGAATAGGGAAAGTGGGTCTAGTGATACCTTCTTTTGAAGTTCTCTTGAATATCTTTAAAACCGTGTAAAAATTTCGAAAATCAATAGATTAGTTTTTGAGATATTTGCTTTCGCAAACAAAATCGACGTGTCCGAGCGTTTCGCCAAATTCACACAAAAAATACCAAAAAACACGTCTGTTACCTTTTACTTGGAACACCCTGTATATGGACTCCTTCCTGACTTCAAAACCATATTCAGATAAATTCTAGCTGATCCTCTTCTCGAAATTTTGTATATTTTTTTACTTTTTTGTATTTTACATGGTATATCTTACGGATAAGTTGATGAGCATGAAATTAGCGAAGCACCCATCGCAGATCGAATCGTGACTAGGTGGATAATTTGCCGTTAATTAGTCGTGAATTAGTTGTGGAAAAATTAATTTTGTCGCTCTTATTTTTGGGTGCTTCGCTAAATTCATATGAAGTTAGAGAGGCACCCTCGTCAAAAATGGCTTTAGACATGACGTATCGAAATCGAATATGGTGGATAATTTGCCACTAGTTAGTCGTTAATTAGACTTCATATGAAGTTAGCGAAGCACCCAAAAAAACGGTCAAAAGTAAGAGCGACAAAATTAATTTTTCCACAACTAATTCACGATTAATTAACGGCAAATTATCCACCTAGTCGCGATTCGATTTGCGATGGGTGCTTCGCTAACTTCATGCTCATAATAAGTTGCAACAGTAATTTTTTGCTTGGTATCAAATTTTTACAATTTACCAAAGAGCTCACCAGAATATATTTTTTATATTTTAAACAATATTTTCTCTATTAGTAGAGTAAATTTGTAGGGTATTTCAAGAAAAAGCTGCACAAAAAGTATATTTTTTATATCTGGCATGGTAGTAGCCAACACCAAAAGCTAAATTTTCATTCGAGGATCCCCTATTTTCCGTCATCAGAATATAAGATGGCGGCTGCCAAAGTTAAGAAAAAATTAATTCCTTACTGTAAGAAGAACCTACTCAATTCAAAAATGGCGGCTATATTTAAAAAAAATCGTTTTTCTTCGATATTTTCGTTATTTTTTGTGCGATATTTATTTTTATTACCTCGTGTTAAAGCTACTGATCAGCTCTTTAAACTTACCCAAAAAAAGTTTCCCCGCCGACACAAAGATGGCACTTAATTTGTCAAAAATAACAGAGAGCTTTTTAATATGTAGACCAAATAAAACTTTTACAAAAAAATTTGTTGGATTTTATGAATAGTATGCCAAATTTTGTAAAAATTTATAAAAAGTTACAATTAGTTTTAAATTCTAATGTACAAAAAAAATATAATTTATTTGTTTTTTAAAGATCGCGGCCGAAAAAAAGTGAAAAAACAAGACATCTCGTTAAAAAAAACACAGATATTTTAAAAATGTCAAAAAAATTACATATGTCACGGTTCGGTTCGGTTCGGTTCGGTTGATTTGATTGAATTACTTAATAGCTATCTCTGTTAATATTGATCTAACAGTAAAGTTTAAATAAGCAAAGTTAAATAAAAATTTTTTTCGTTAGGTTTATAGAGCTGGTCAGTAGCTTTAATATTAGGTATTAAAAATAAATATCACAGAAAAACTAAAGAAAATATTGAAGAAAAAAAAATATTTGTAACCCACTATTATGTTTTGAAGTGACAGGTGTAATTTTTTTTATATTTTTAAATTGAGTAGGTCCCACTTAAAGTTAATTTATCAAAATTAATTTAATTTGTCCTAAAACAAGAAATTATTTTTTTTTCTTAACTTTGGCAGCCGCCATCTTGGATTCTGAGGCCGGAAAATCGGGGATCCTGGAATGAAAATTTAATTTTTGGTGTTAGGTACTACTATGACAAATATAAAAAACATACCTTTTTTCACCCTATTCACTTTGAAAGCTCACCCATAAACCTTTCAAAATATCCTTTCTTGGAATAGTACGCACCTCCAAGATAAAGGTAATTAAACCTTCAATTTTCATAAATGTAGCTCTGGTCGTAAAGGCTGTGCGTTAAGTAAAAAATATATTTAATGAATAAAAAAATTGTGTGTGCTTAAGACCACACGGCAGAAGCGTAAACTTCAACAAGGCGAAATTAATAATACTGGCCTTCATCTGCATCATCATATCGCTCGCTGAATGTTCCTCTCACAGTTAGTCGACTCGTGCCGACTTCACCCGAATGAGCGTTACATAACCGAGCCTGCCGGCTCAGTTCAATTCAGTACCCACAAAAACTGCTAAACGCGCCTAAAGAAGTTTACGCTTCAAAACCTAAACGTGGGACGTCCTATGGCGATCGATATTTCTGTGTTTGAGTGTGTTGTGAATAATGACATTGATTTTCTCAGGCAAAAAACATTGGATATTAACGGTGGCTGCAACCTAAATGGGAAAGTCAGTGAGTTCAGCTTCAACAGAGCTACAAATCAGATGTGGATCCTTAATGGAGATGGTTCAATTTCTAGCGCCTGTAACCCGAATTGGCTACTTATTACCGACCACTATGGCTCACAGATGGTAACCTAGATATAGCACAAGCGTTAATTAAATAGGGACTTACGAGGATGGGATAAAAAGTTTCCCGCCTAACATAGAACGCAACACCATAGTGACTAAATAATAATTTATTTTTCTACATAATCCCCTTGTATGCTAATACATTTGGCCCAACGATGTTCAACTGATTTGATGCCATCACTGAAGTCTGATTTATCCAACTCGTCAAAATAGGCGTTTGCAGCTGCAATGACGTCTAAATTTGGAAGGAAAAATTTGTCCAGCAAGACATTTTTTTAGGTTTGGAAACAAGTCTTTCTAAGTCTGACGGGGCTTGGTCTGTCGAATAAGGTGGATGGTTTAACAGTTCAAAACTGATGGATTTTAGCCATTACAAGACCGGACTTGTGCCAAGGTGCATTGTCCTGCTGAAACAAAATTTTCTTTTTGCCAAACCAGGGCGTTTTTCGCTTATATTCTGCTTGAGCTGGTCCAGTAAGTTGCTGTAGTACTCTGAATTTAGTGTTCTTCCTTTTTCGAGATAATCTATGAAGAGTATCCCTTTAGCGTCCCAAAAGACCGTTGCCATGACCTTTCCAGCAGACGGTACTGCCTTTGCCTTCTTTAGAATTGGTTCGTCCTGTGCCGTCCATTGTTTGGGGTATAATGATGAACCCATGTTTCATCAACCGTAATAAATCTACGCAAAAAGTACCCTGAATCACGTCTAAACAGTGCCAAATTCTCATCTGAAATGGTTAGACGCACGAGCTTTTGATCTGGCTTGAGCAAACGCGACACCCATCGGGCGAATAGCTTTTTCATACCTAAAACTTCACATAAAATATGGTAAACTCGCTCTTTTGATAAGCGCACAGCCTCAGTTACCTCTTCTGCGATCTTTTAGAATTAGTTTGTGAATGGTTTGCATCATTTCTTCAGAAGTTGTCGTTTTTGGCCTCCCAGAACGCGGAGCATCATCAGTGCTAGTACGACCACGTTTAAAGTCCGATACCCAGGTTTTAACTTTGGTATAGGAAGGAGCAGATTCCCCTAGTGTAGCATCTAGTTCAGCTTTTATTTCCGTCGGCAATAACCCTTTGATATTAAAATATTTTATCACGGCTCTTATCTCGTTTTTTTCCATCTTTTAAAATTAACACACTGTATAAACTTTCAAAATAAGCAGGACACAAACTACTCGACGCACTAACTTTAAACTTCGAGCCTATACTGATCACAAGCAAGGCTGCACAAACACGTTGGAACACAAAGGCAAATCGGGCCGGAAACTTTTCATCCCATCCTCGTATTGCAATAAAGCCAGGCAATAATAGTGCAGGGCACTATTCTGACAGTTTCCCATTGAAAATTGACAGTTGATGTTTAAACATTGACAAAACAAAGTCAAATTTCTAGATCCAGTCGTTTATTTTCCATTAATAAAGGTGGCACTATTGATTCCGGCTCTTATGATACACAAAGGCCTAATTTTGAAAAAAGACAGCTGTTATTATAATGCGAAACTGTCAGAATAGTGCCCGGATTTATTGCAATAAGTCCCTATTAATGACTTATTGGAAGTGAAATAAGGTCTAGGAGTAATAGTATTAATACTAGCAATACATAGGACACTTATTGGAATAAAACCCGACCTTATTTTAAAATCGACCCTATGGTGACAGATTTACATATAAAAAACAGCTGCTTTCCTTCAAAATTCGGCCTTTGTGTATTTAAAAAGCGGATATATTAGTGTCGGTATTTATTAAATGAAAGTTAGCGTCTTTATTATTAAATTTGGCTTTGGTATGTCAATTTTGAGAGGTCAGCTGTTAGGTTTCTGTGTAAATGTGTCAAAATAAAGTCGACTCTAAAATAAAGTCAGGTTTTATTCCAATAAGTCCCTATTGACATCTGCCTCGGCCAAAATAGCACGCCACAAATCTCCTCTATTTTTGTTATTCTTTTAAAAATATGACGAACTGAACAATAAAAATAACATCAAAAAACAAACGTAATATTAGTACCCGTAAATTTAAAAAATCAAACAAGTTTTCGTGGCTAATCGGGTAAAAAGAAGTTTTTGTTTTTCTCATATTTTTCCGTGGGTAGCTTTTTTTTACATGTCCTAAAATTTTCCAAGAAAAATATAAAAACCGTTTTTTTGTTTACTTGATCATCTTAATTCTGCTCACAAAAATAGGGTAGTATACAAGGTGTGTAACTTTAACGGCCATTGGGCAACTTTCTTGAGATACAGGGTATCAAAGTTGGAAATTTTTACACTTTTTTGATAATAACTTTTTTAAAAGTCATGTACTAGAACAAGAGCAATAAGTGGAGATGAGAGAATGTTTTTTACAAAAATTATGCGATCAATTTTTCTCAGGAAAAACTATTATTTGGAACAAACTTTTATAATGCCAGATTAAACGCAGTGTTTTTCGTGATATTTTTTGTTAATAAAAAAAAGTTTCTACGATACTACATATTAATAAAGTATCAAAGATATATTTTTTTAAATAAGCAAGCAAAAATTTTAATTTTTTCAAGAATTTCAGTTTTTTATTTTAATTTTATCAAATAGGGAAATAATAGGTAGAATTTTGGATCACAATTATAGCTAATTATTCATTTGACTGTGACAAATTTTATTTTTTTTGTAAAACAGGGATGCTAATTAAGTGCTAAGCGTGGACTTAACCCACTTAGTGATACATCATTGTTTAAAAGATAATTTAATTCTCACAATAATATAATAAGTTGTTTACACATTTTCTGTAAAAAGCTTACCTTTTTAGAAAATTACATAAAACTTAATAATTTCGGTTTATTTTACATATACTATGAAAATACATAGGAAACGGGTGTACTGCATCCTTTCAAAAAGAATATCACGCAGACAACTCAGTGATATCTCATTTTATAGGCTATTAATTAGTATTTATTTTATGTTATTACAGATTTTCTCAAAAATAAGCAGTTGTTTAGGCCATTGGTCAAAATCCAAAATGGCGGCGAAATGTTTAGCCTCAACTTTGTTTTTTTTTTGTACTAGAGCCAAGTAAATTAAAAAAAAACCTTTTTGTGCACACTATAAATATAAGATGGCTGGGGAGCCTCCCCCAAGGTGGAAACTCAAAAACATTTTTGCGATTCCAATGTAAACATTATGTCAAAATCGCAACAATCGATATGAACCTTTTGCACGCTAACATTCTATAATGACTGAACTATATAAAGGCGGCTGTTGCAATTTTAATATTTTTTTGTACAGGTTCAAGATAGAAACTCAATTCCACAAGCAAATCGAGTATGGAGACGAGGAACTGCCAGAGCTAATAATCCCGCTGGCTACTTCTCAGGAAAATAAATTATTTTTACAATTATTTTATTTAAAGTTTCCTGTAAAAATATATATTTAATTGTGAATAGTTTTTGCAGTTCGGTTCAGTTTGGTTCGGTTCGGATTCACATCCTCTAGGATCCCGGGTAGGAAGTCAGGAAAGTTTTTTTTTTAATTATTGGTTCAGTTTGCTTTGCTTCGGTTCGGTTAGATTTGATTAGTTTTCGTAAGGTTAGGTTTTTTAAACTTTCTATTTTCATGTGGTTAGAATCATTTAAGTGAAAATCACCCTGTATTCATCTATTCTAATATATGAGGTAAATAATATTGGTAGATCTGCGCATGCGAAGTCAAGGATTTAAAGTGGACTTGGTAGGGCTAGCGTCTTGTGTTCCAGTACTTCCAGGTCTAAGTCACAGAAGAGTCGCCTTCTGTGTCTAAGTTTCCTTCAGTGTTCTCAACTGCAGGGAATATTTCATACAAAGAAATTCAAGGAAATGTTTTTGATTTCATACATTCAGGCGAGTTTAAAAAAAGTCATAAATAGGTCTCTATCTGATGTTCTGATTTGGTCCCATATACGTCATATTGCTGACGTCTTTAAAACGTCTGAAAATGACGTCATTTTGGGTGTCTTTTGAACCTCATTTAAATGTCATTTACACGTCCTGTTTTTGACGTTTAAAAAACGTGACCTTGCTACCTGGGTATTTAGTGGTTGTAAAGAATTAATTAAGAAGTAACAACAGGGGCGTTCGGTAAAATTTGAGACAAAGGAAGCAATTTTTTTAAACTTGCTCATTTGTATTTTTCTATCCTGTATAGTTTTCGGTATACTTTAATTTCTTGCTTTAGCCTATCGTTATTTATAATACCTATTTATCTTTTCATTAAAAGTTCGGCGGTTGCAATATCCTTTAACAAAACCGAAGCCTCTTGCTGGCACGCCATTGTGAAACGCATATGTACATAATCAAACAGACTGCTTATTTCAAGTTTCATAGTTTCACTATGTTTTACATAACGAAAGAAGCAATTGTATTTGTCGCGTAGAGCGCAAGGACCCGGCGGTTGTCGCGAAAGCGACGCTGCTGTCTGGTCAAATCAAGACCGACAGTCATGAATTCTTATTCGTTTTCCACGCGTACGACAAAGACAACTGCTTATATGATTATCTTCTTATACGCCCTTTTATTATATACAAATATAAGTATATAATATAAGATGCTGCTTTTCTAGTACATAGGTACGCGTAAAATATATTGCTTTTGTTACAGTCTTACCACTCCTACAGGACTGGCGGTAATTACGTAAAGTTTTAATAGTGAATAATTAACAATTTATATTTATTATGTCGGATTGCGAAGCAATGCATCAGAGAGAGTAATAATTAATTGACGTCATTGTTCGTCACCCCCGGTATATACAGGTTGTAACTTAAATCCTAGTTTTATAAGTAAAACGGTTCTAGAGAAAATACTATATCCAAAATGGGGTAATTTCAGTTAGTTTTTTAGGGGTTAATATAAAAAAAAATTGTTGGGGATTTAAATCGGCTATAAAGAACTATTTTCTTTACTAATTGTAAACAGTGTTATTTCAAAACCCTTATTCTATCCCATGCCGTGGCGGATCCAGGGGAGCCAGAGGGGCCCGGGCACCCTCCCTCCCTGATATAATTTTTTTTTAGTTCAACGGAAGAAAATGCCAATGCATTAACCGCAAGTTTGAGCAAACTTAACCCGCAACACCAATTTTTTAATTTTTTTAATAAAAAATATTGAGTATTTCACAAATTTTCGCCTGCGGTGCATTTCGTTACCTGTTCATTTAAATTTCAGACCTAAAAACGCACGCAAACCAATAAATATTTTGGTTGTTGCTTCCTCTTTGGCCCCTGCCCCCTGTATCCGCCCCTGATCCCACCCCTCTTAAGGGGTGGTAGAAAATTGCGGTATTGCGTTGATCCGGTGCTAAATCTATATACGGATGGAATTAATCCAAGTTGGTGAATGTCTAAGACAGTTCCGTATTTATTTACATTCTGCTCCTTTGTATATATGAGATTAAATACTTAATTTTCTTTAAAAGGTGCCTATTATCGGAAACTTTTTTCTTTTGATCTATAAAAAAAATTTCAGCTACCTATATATCAGAAGTACGTGTTGGCAAACAATTACGTAACCAAAGAAATTCAAGGTAGTTGAATGTTTTTGTACGTAACCTATATTTTTCAATACTCTGAAATGCCAAATGTCAAACTTAATTCTTTTCTGAGACATATAAAAATATAATTTGAAAAACAAAAATCACCATTTTAAAAATGGTGTCCTAATATCGGATAGGAGGTAGTCCCAATATCGCAAATGTGCGATATTTGAAATCCATAGTAAAGTTAGAGCTTTTTTATTATACTTTTTAATTAGTTAAAATCATACACTTTTGCAATACAAAAATAATTTGTCAACGCTTAAAACTAAAAACAAAATTGGGAAACCCATAGTGTCCGATATTAGGGCATACATTATATGTGAGGTTATCAACCTTTTCGAAAAGACAAAACTGCAGTAAACCTAATAAATTATATGTCAAATAAAACCTTACAATATGCTTAATTAAATGTCTTTTGTCTTACCTTCTAAGAATAGATTGCCTATAACCAGCAGCGGTAAAATTTTCGTGCACTATGATTTAACGTAAAAACTGAACATCTGTAATTTATGTAGAATCTGTACCTACAGCTTAGGGTAGCATTGGTACATGCACACGCAGGTAGATCGGACCAGTGTTTAGGAAATACTTGACTATCCGATATTAGGAACCTATGCGATAATAGGCACCTTTCCTCTACAATAAAGTTGTATATCATAATGGATTTTAAATAGATAATGTAGCTAGATAAAAAAGCATATCTTTGAGTTAATAAAAGTAACCATGGGGATTTCACTGTTTATTGAGAGTTGTCATGTTTAACTATTTTCTTCATATAAAAAATTTCCAGTTTCAGTTTCGAAATTAAGCAAAATCTCAAAAGAGAGAACTACAAGTTTACATAATAAAAAGGCAAATTTTAAGAAAACTTGCATCAAAATTAGTGTTTTACCCAAAAAAATGACCAGCATATTTAAATTACTTTGGGGTGACAGAAACTTCAAAAAAAGCAGTAGGGAAGATAAAAACAAATTTACCATTAACGATCCAAAATGGCGGAGTTTCTTATTTATACGAATATAATACCGATTTACGTGAAACTTGAAACTTTGCTGTGCTTAAGGTCACTCAATAAAATTTTTCACTGAAACGTAAAAAAATTTAAATGGCGGATCCACAAGGGCGATTTTTCTACAAATATCAAATGTGTAACTTTATGGTGTTTCAGGTCGCGCATTAAGATTTTTGACTCAAACCAAAAACAAAATGATGGACTTTCCCATTTATGAAGCGAAATGTCTCAAATATATTTGGTGGGAAGTTTTTTTGTTATTGCAAAATAGGTTTTTTTATTGAATTGTATAAGGCCCTGAAAGGTAGGGTATAGAAGTGAATGGTTTTTTCTAGCTTGGTAAATGGGTAAAGATTGCTATTTTTGGTCTCGTAGTTGTTGCCTTTGGTGTTCTGTGAATAATCAGCCAGGGCTATCAAAACGGACGGGCCACGATCCTCCACTTTGTTGACGTCACATCCGGGGCTGATTTTTTTTTGATGGTCACGTTACGACACAGCTGATTGTCTTTAAAATATTGAAATTGGAATGACGGTTCATGAATATTTAATTTTTTTTAAATAACGCCGTTTTTGAGATTGTTTTTAATTTATTCTGGCAGAACAATTTTTTTTAAATGTATGGAAAAATATAACAGTTGGTATGTGGTACATGGCGGGTAATTTGAATTCAAAATAAGAAATGCTAAATCTTGAAGATTTACCTTTTAATCATGTTGCTTCCTTACAAACCTTTGGAGGAATATCGGGATGGTGTCTGAGAATATTTCACTGAAATTTTGCGGAAATCTGTAGTGCCATTTTGAAAATATCATAAAAAAACGTCTGACCTCCCATAAGACCCAATGTAAAATTCAGCCCCGGGAGAACAGCTGATTTTTTCAGGGTCGTGGCCTCTATTTTTGTGTTGGCCTTGGCTAGAGACAAATAATTTGTTAGGACCCTATTCTTAGGTATGAATAGGACACATTGTACAATTCGTCACCACCGCCGACCGAACAGGCCGCCTGGTTAACTCTTAGCTCACCGAACTCCCTGTAGCACACAAGGACAGAATAATAATTTACGGCGACAAAAATCTAAAATTTGATTTTATGTGATAACATGATCAGGAATGCTACATGATTTATGTCATTTTAGGTTAAGTATTCCAATTAAATAAAATAATTGCATACTTATTTATTGCTGATGTATATAAAGTTAAAGCAAAATGTTTACCTTAACATTAACTTAAATAATTTATTATTATTATTTATTAATTTAAAGTAAATTAGTTTATAGATAAGAATATCTATCCGACATTCCAGATCCGCTATGATGATATGAATAAAAATTCGCTAACCCGTCATTTTGGATCGGTTATTTTATTTTTTTTAAGTTCAAAATGAATCAAAAATTGAATTGAGTGACCTTAGTTAAAATTTAAGGCAAATTGGTTTACAAGAATTTTTTTAACAGAAAATACGTAACAAAAACAAAATAAAATATTTGAGATAACATCCCTGTAAAACTATTTTGTTATAATCTACATATTTTACCAAAAGGTTCATATTTCTCCAACAACAAACGTACAAAACTACATAGAGTAACGTAGTTTTCACAAATTGATTAAACATATCATTTTCAACAAAAATAAAGCTACCTTCCCACATAGCACAAAAATCACATGAACATTAAATTAACGTGAACAAAAATAACAAAGTTTTTTTTTACTTGAAAACAACCTCATACCATTTGTTAAATCTACATGCTTAAAGATAACTTAAAAACAAGGAGAAATCAAGCTATAAAAATTCACTTTTTCCTGAAGTTTCTGGTGCTGTGTATATAACGTGTTTTTTACCCTCGTTATTTTCATGTACCAAATTCACATTTGAAAAGTCCTCCACAATATGTTCTAAAACGCCACTAGATTAAGACTTCTAAAACCTACTAACATCTTTTTTGGACACGTTTTTTTAATAACATTTTTTTAACTTAAAAGAGACGCGAAATGAAGTTATAAAAGTTCACTAGTTTAAGACTACAATACTTCAAGACAATTTTAAAGATGGCGCTCAAGGCAAGACAAAATATCTATATATCTATCTATCTCTATATATTATGTTTTTTTTAAAAGCTAAACAAGATTTTTTAACAGTCCCAACAAACATCGACCTGCTGGTACTTTACTAATATTGTACTTTAACTGCTGGCATCGGCAACGATGTGCATTATTTTTATTGTTTTTGTATTGTCTAATTTGCATATTATTTAAAAGTGCAAAAAATGCATCATTTTAGTACTTTATTTTTAATACAACGAAAAGTTATACTTTATTTTTGAAGAACGCCAAGTGCAGCCAGCGTTATTGGAAAAAAAACATTTTAAAGGTATATTTAAACAGTTGCTTTTCAAGCACTTTATTTTAGTACAAAACAATTAAATATATTACTGTGAAAATAAAATATTCACAAAAAAACATTTTAATAACATTTTGAAGGTACTCTTAAAGTACATTTAATTTATTATTAAAAGTTTAAAAGTATTTTTAAACAGTTGCTTTTAAAGCACTTTATTTTAGTACAAAAATATTAAATATTTTACTGTGAAAATCAAATATTTACAAAAAAACTGACAAGTTGATGTTTGCCGTCCTTGCCACTAGATGGCAAACACTAGTCAACATTTTACAAGTACACTAAGGAATGTCAAGCTTAATAATGTGAATGATTTTATTTATTTTTAAATTGATGTGGAATGTTCCATAATCCTTGGAAATATCCTCATCTGATATGAAAAGGAATGATCAAATATTTCTTTCCGTAAATATGAGACGTGAGTGAAGTAATGTTCTAACAATATTTATAATAAAAGTAGTTTCTTTGTACTACTAAAAAAATTAATAAAATACAATGCTTTAAAAGTACAGCTTTTTTAAAAAATGTATAAAAATGCAGTTTTTTTGTGTTTACTAAAAATACAAAAAAAAGTGCTTTAAAAGTACATGCTTTTGTGCACAAAGAAGTTTAAAAAAATGCATTACTTTAAAAGTACAGTGTTTTTTGTACTAAAATATATACTTGCTGGCCTGATGCTGGCCGTTGTTCCAAATCAATACGAATTAAGTACTTCCTACTTAGTACTTTGCCGTTATGGGCAGCAGTGAAGGCCAGTACTTAAAAAGTACTTTTTTTGTAATCCATGTTTGCTGGGGTACACTTTCACAGAGTATTAATGTGTCTTTATCAGGTTAAATGACTAATGCGTCGTGATCGTAAAGGATCAGGGATCAGTTTCTTAACAGGTTTTAGAGGCCAAAGCACTGCCTGATAGATTTTGTCAAAGTAAAAAATGCAGACAATAGGTGGCGCTGCTGCTAGTAAAATCTCAAAGTAATTATTCGGTAGAAAAGCCATGCAAGTCGCGTTTTAAAATTCGTGTAGAAAAGTCGTAAATCTAATGTGATTTTAATGTTGCTAAAAATCACTTGAAACTAAGGTAAAAACAGTGCTGTTTTAATTTGATAATGGCGTTATGACAACGCAGTTTTTAGCAACGTTATTTTTTATAACGTTAATGAATGACCTATTAAGCTTGTTTTCATATATGAAATAAACGTTTTTTTCTAGCAGCTTTTAAAATCAACTTCTTTTTTACGTATTAAACACGTGATTGTGCTATGTGGGTTAATACCCTGAACTAGTTTTCATGGATGTCTGTACGTGCCTGCTGGCACCAATTTTCTTTTGATATTAAGTTTAGTTTCTGAGAAAATTAAATGAAACTTGTAACAAAAATAATTTTACTTTATAATAATAAATAATTTATATTACGGACGCCCCTAAAGTATAAAGGCGGGTTGACACGGGTAGGGAAGCACGATCGTGACTCACGCTTTCGTGGGGCACGCGTCATGTCAACAGCAGAGTCGTGAAATAAGAATGGAAACGAATCTCCACGAACGGCATCATGATCGTGAATAAGCAGATTAAAGGTATTTGATATATCACCCCATTTAAAAAAATAAATAAATACGATGAGTGGTGGAAATGTACTACGAATGAGCAATGCAGAAACCTTAAAATTTTGGTTATAAAAAAAGGGACACGCGTGCCGCAGCAGCCCAACGAATTGTAGAGGCTTTAAATTTGTCAGATTTTGCACCCTCTCATGTAAATACAAAATTCAAGAACCTACGAAGCTCTTACGCGCAAGAATTAAAAAAAATTGTTGTACAAAAAGTGGTACTTCTACTGACAATGACCGGGTGGGTAAAAAAATACCGGACAATTTTTTTTTTATTATAGCTTTTGAACTATACAATCGATTTTAATAGGACAAACTGCACTCGATAGAGAATTAATTAGGGTTTTGACTAAATATATTTTATTGTCCGCCATCTGAAAATCCAAGATGGCGGACGAAATTAAATTGTAACCTTCAAAGATGCTCGTTTATTCTTATGTTGCGAACATGTTTTAATTATTTTTTTAAATTAGTAAAAAAGCTGCATTCTTGCCACGCACAACAAGGTATGAACTAGCAAAATCGGTTCAGTGGTTCTAAAAATATTTTTGGTCATGTCTGCATTTATTTCCTTATAACTTCATTGCTACTAAACCGATTTTGATGAAATAAAAAACATCCGAGTGAAAATTGACTGCTTTTTAATGATCATGATCAAAATTTATCGTCATCTTAAACTTTAAGATCGCGGATAAAATCATACTTGATTCTTCAAAATGAAGCGTTTATTCTTATTTGCCGAAAATATTTTAGTTTTTTTTTAATTTATAGAAAACCACTACTTTTCCCTCATACGACGTAAAAATTAGTAAAATCGGTGTGGTGGTTCTCAAAAAATCTATTTTTGTTTCAACCATTGTTTTACAGATTATACGATTTCATTGCGAATCCTGTCTGCATTCATTTCCTTATAAATTTGTTATTACTCAACCGATTTTAGCGAAATAAAAAAAATCGTGGTGAGAATTGATTACTCTTTAAAGATTCTTATCGAAATTTTCCGCCATCTTGGAATTTAAGATGTCGGAAAGAATCATACTTGTTCTTCAAAATGGCATGTTTATTCTTAATTTGTGAAAATGTTTTAGTTTTTTTTTATTTATAGAAAAACACGACTTTTCTCCCGCAATGTTTCGGTGGAGTTAGACAAACTCTCCAGCGGCGTTCGTTAATTAAAGTATTTTTAAAAAGTTGAAAAAATACCCATGATTTCTCCCATGATTTTTTTAAAAGTCGTTAGAAAAAGAATGTGTTACTTACTGCTTTATTATAGACAATGAAAAATTAAAAATATTTTTTTTTATTTAACAACAAAATTAAAAATATTTTTTTTTTATTTAACAACAAAATTAAAAATAAAACTACAAATCTGATAAACAACCTATCGATTATTTAATGTTAGAGCAAGCTGATTATACTAGTGTATTATAGCTAAAAATTGGTAAAAAGCTTAATTCAGATCAAATCAAGAAGTTTAGTTAATCTCAGATTGGCCTGATCTAAATAACTTTGATGGGCAGTTTATATCAGATACATATCAAAACAAAACAGCGAAATATAGTGAAAAAGAAATATCATCCAATCGAGTAGCAGTTGTCTAGAGGTTTAAGATTTGAATTGGTAAGTAAGCTTACTCATGTACTAACAAAGACTGTGGAACGCCAACACGGATTCAGCCCCGAGAACTACTTTGTTTTTCCAGAGATCTACATTGTTTCAGATGAAGCGCACCAGGAAAGACTCGCATGTGTCATCTTGGTGTCTCACTCTATCTCTGTTTCTATTGGGTATTACTATCTCACAAAATATTCACAGAAAACCTAAATAAAGTAGTTGCCTTAAATAAATAATCAAATAAATATATATAATGACCGCTCGCCCGTTACACGATCAATTGACAACGGTTAGGTTTTTCACTCTCTATGATCCGAGGAAATTGATCAGTAGGTTTGTTGAAGACCCAACCCTTAGTCGAATTATATAGGTTGTGCGATTCTTCTTTTTTGCGCGGTTTCGGGCTTGCGCAATTTTGATCTTACGCGGTTCTGATCTTGCGCGGCTTTTGTTTGCGGCCAAAGGGCCCTGTGAACATTTCGGGGTGGCAACCGGGATATTCGGATTCAGCGTAGTCGAAGCAGGCGGAATTGACCTTTTAAAATATCTCTAGAAAGTCGATGTTTCGAAATCTTGCTTTGACAATAAGGCAAATGTTTCTTCAAATTGGACTTCACATGTAATCACACTGGTTGCATTTAAACTAATTAATTCTATCTGTACTTTTCTGATGCTGCAAATGAAAATTCTATTTGGGCTTGTAAATGCACTGGTTACATTTAAACTAACTGATTTCATTTGCACTTTTGAGTTGCAGCAAATGCCTCTTCAAGTAACCCTTGTGTTTGACCTTGTAATCACATAAGTCGCATTTAAATCAATTGATTTCATCTGAATTATTGTGCCGCAGGAAATGTAACTTTAAATTGGACTTGTCTTTGGCCTTGTAATCACACTGGTCGCATTTAAACCAATAATTTATGTCATCGACATTTTTGTGCTGAAGCAAATGCCTCTTCAAACTGAACTTGAGATTGGTTTTATAATCACACTGGTTGCATTTAAGCCAACTGATTTCATCTGCACTTTTGTGACGCAGGAAATGTAACTTTAATTGGGACTTCCCCTTGGACTTGTAATCGCACTGGTCGCATTTGAACCAATTTATGTCATCGGCACTTTTGTGCCGAAGCAAATGTCTTTCCAAATTGCACTTGAAACTGGCCTTGTAATCACACTGGTCGCATTTAAACCAATTGATTTCATCTGCACTTTGGTGCCGTAGGAAATGTAACTTTAATTTGGACTTCTCTTTGGACTTGTAATCACACTGGTCGCATTTGAACCAATTTATTTCATCGGCACTTTTGTGCCGAAGCAAATGTCTCTTCAAATGGGGCTTGAAATTTGACTTGTAATTACATTGGTTGCATTTAAACCAATTGATATCATCTGAACTTCTGTGATACAACAAATGACGGTTCAAATGAGACTTTTGTTTGGCCTTGTAAACACATTCGTCGCATTTAAACCAATTGATTTCATCTGAACTTTTGTGCCGCAGGATATGTAACTTTAAATTGGACTTGTTTTTGGCCTTGTAATCACACTGGGCGCATTTAAACCAACTGATTTCATCGGCAGTTTTGTGCCGCAGGAAATGTAACTTTAATTGGGACTTCTCTTTGGACTTGTAATCACACTGGTTGCATTTAAACCAATTTATTTTATCGGCACTTTTGTGCTGAAGCAAATGTCTCTTCAAATTTCCTTTGAAAATGGTCTTGTAATCACATTGGTTGCATTTAAACCAATTGATTTCATCTTTACTTCTGTTCTGCAGCAAATCACTGCCCAAACTGGACTTGTGTATGGTCTTGTAAGAGCACTGGTCGCCTTTAAACCAACTGATTTCTTCTTTATTATTTTGCTTTCTTTGCCTACCTGGAATATCCGATCTAAAAATAATAAAAAATAAGTTTGCATATAGGAATAATGGAAATATTTAATTTACATACTAAATTACACTAGACATCTATCCAGTAGTCAAAGTTAGATCACAGTGTGTGGGAAAGTGCTACTTTGCCTATATGTGAAAGTGTCTTTTCGCGATCACTCGTAGAATAAATTATTTTAAATTTTATGCTTCCTCACACAAATAACATTTTACAGCTGCTTTGAACTTTATTGTATTTTTTATGTCTCTTAGGTTGAGAGGTAAAGGGTTAAGTATTTTTTCTTACTTTTATAAATGACTGAGTTTTGTGTCAAAGTAAATCTCGAGGGGTTGAAAGTCCTTATCTTTGGGAACACAATGCAATTTATTAAAATTTTGGAAAATTCAAAACTTTTTTTTAACCGATTTTTTTTAAATTAATTTTATTTTATTTGGATTATAGTACACTTTTTTAAAAATTATTAATCACCATACTACAAAGTAACTTATACTAGGATACTGAATGATATTCATATCATATTCATTCTCTTTTTTTGTTACAACACTTATAGTCATGCACCAACTATAGTCAACACATTCTAGGTATTTAAAATTTTCTTGATCTCATTTGTGATATTCCAACTAGTTATTACGTCTTTACAGGGCCTGTCCGAAGTTTGTACTTTAAATTTTTGTATTTTAAATTTTTGTTAATTTTAGTGTATTTGACGTTACTTTTGTCATTCTTATGTTTTATTTTAGTAGTTTAGTTAGGTACTTACTTTTAACATGAATGTGTCATGTGACTTTTTTATTGATATTGTTTTAGAATTTTGTATTGTTAAGCACTTGTATTTTAAAAATTTGACTACCTTTTTAAACTAATAGCCTGTGATATTTTCCTAAAGTTTTCATACCGTTTGTTTTTCTTTGTTGTTGCCGACATTTATATTTTTAGTTCCTATAGTGTGTTTTCACAGCTTTAATATTTTGCTAGGATGCGCCCTTTCGCTGCAAAATTACCTTTTTCTTAAATGTTGCGAAAATTTTAGGCAACGAAGGGGATGGTTCCTTAAGTCTTTAGGGGTACCATCCACCAAACTTGAAAACTATAAATCACAGAAAATTATAGTTTTTATCTTCCTCTAAAAAGGGTCTGATGTATTTTATGGATAAAGCATAATGTTGGTAGATATTAAAGTAGGAAGAAAACAAAACAAGTCTTCAGGTACATTATGGGGTCTACCAGCACCCCTGTCGAAGTTAGAGAAAAAATTTTCATCTACAGTAAGCAAACGATGCAAAAAAACAAAAATAATAAAACTATTTCGCTATTTTTAAAAATTGTGGGTCATATCTGATTGGCCACCATTTGATTAAGCTACTACTTTGAGATGGCAATCATTGTTTTTTAACATCCTGACAAACCCCTCTGACTGCTGTAAAAAGGAAAATTAGTACTCCCAATCTATACTATTTCCTTAATTTTGGAGAGCTGGCCCATAGACTATAACTTATTGTAAAGATTTTTGTATACAAATTGAAAACTTAAGCTGGTTGTGCAAGTGAATCCGAAGAAACTTATTGGTGGACATACTTTTTATCAGTTGAGTATCTAGTTATAGGTTATTCAAAATAAACTTAAACGTTAAAAGTTTGTTGTTTTGTATTGAAGCAGAGCAAGTTTTCATCCCATCACTCTTTAATAATTTCCAAGTCACCCAAAACTGTATCCCTCATTCCCTGGTGTACATTTGAAAGATCCTTCATAAAAATAACAAGACTTACTCAGATAAGCTTTCATTATCCAACATTAACTCCTCCTGCTTGATATCTTCAGTTTTAAGCCGAAAGTCTTCAGGTTCCCATTTTATGCAGGATGATGAAGAGCCAGGTAAATTAGTATCCAACATGCTGCAAAATAATTTAAAAAATCTATATCTAATTAATACTCCAAGCAATCCTTTAGCATTTATTTTACACTAAAAATATTTAGTTGAAATCACAAGACTTACTCAGATGAGTTTTCATTCAACATCAACTCCTCCTGCTTTATCTCCTCAGTTTTAAGGTTAAAGTCATCAGGTTCCAATATAATGCTGGATGAAGAAGGGTCAGATAAATGACTTTCCAACTTGCTGCAAATAAACCTCTTAATTATCAGTTTTTCACAGTAAAAAATTTACACTTAAACCTTTTGCTAAGGTTTTCATTTTTTTTTAAATTACTTGTTTGATTTTTTTAGTTAATTAGTGGGTCTACTCATAAGATACATAGGAGTGGTGTATACCTATACTTGTAGCCAAATTCAAAACATATGGTACAGGGTGTAATTTAAATGATGCACCAAACTTTAAGGCATGGCAAGGAAGTTCAAAAGTGCCTGGACAAAAAGTTCAAATAATTTTAGCTCAGAAGTTTTTTGTTGAAGTTAAAGCATTTCGTTGCATTAATGCAGAACTATTATAAGTCACAAAATTAAGTTTTTACAGGAGAACATATTTTTTAGATTGACTGAGTGTGAGTCATTTAAATTGGTCGGGCGAATGGTGGGGACATTTCATCACTTATGTTTTCGCAAAAAAACTAAACATAGAATAGTTCTGTATTAAGGCGACGATTTGTCAAATTTGAAGAGTGGGAAAAACTGTGAATTTTAAAAATGTCTAATTTGACCATGTCAAATAATTTTGTGATTTATTAGGCTGACAACTAAAAATACAAGCAACTAGATACAGAAATTTGAAGTTGATGAAAGGCAAAGGTGTCCAGGGCGCTTCACACCTGTATTTTTTTAAAACAAATTAATTTTCAGTATTTTTACGTTTTTTAAATAATTTTAGCACATAATTACAAAAATAATCACAGATAATATAATTTTATGAATTGTAAATCATTATTGATGAAACCCAGTAAGGGTTTTAAAATATTAACTTAAATTATAATTAGGTAAGTATAGTACAAATAAATACTATTGACTTGCTTCTACCTCTATATATTTAACAAAAATAAATTTAGGCAATTTATTGTCTTTTCTGCAAAACTTTATATATTTTATACCAGATACTTTGTTTGGGAAGTTTGAGATCATTGACAGATACCTATGTGTTTGCAGGCTCTACTATGTGTCAGTTCCTTTCTTATTCTATGTGTCTCTGAAGGAAGTCCAGGAAGGGATTCACAATTTGTAATCAGAAGTAGGATTGTAAAGTGATCATTTAACTACATACATAAATTTCAAACTAATAACACAAGTCTTACCAAAGATGCATGAAAGTCATACATCTTTGTTCTTACCTAAAATTAGCACTGTCAATTTTAATTTTATTAGAGTTGCTTTCAGCTGCCACCCCTTCTTTCAATGTACTGCATCCTGGTCCAGAATCGTCTGCAGGTATTTCTCTTTTAATTTTATGTAAATTTGAAAATAAAAGCTCTGATGCCATATCATCTATTTCGTTGAAGATGTCTTCAGGCTTGACAACTATTAGTTCATCACCCTTCTCTAGTAACTCTGTAGAAAGGTATTGCTCCTCAGATTGCTCTACAATAGGTGTAACACCAGACATTTTAAAAGCTTCTATGCTTTAGAAGCATTCAGATGAAAATCAGCTTAGGTGTTAATCTCGCTGATAACTATTAGAGCTATGGAAAAAAATACTTTTGTCACTAGGAAATGACTCCAAGCTAGGGCTGTTGAAAAATAGTTTCAAAACAAATAAGCCAAAGATCATTCGAGGCAAGAATTATAAAATGTTCTTGCATTCAAGACATATTCTGGGTTTTATACAAATAAAAATATTTATTAAAATAAAAAGAATAGTTATGGGAAACTCTGTAGGTATTTATACAAAAACAGATAAGAATAAAAACTTAAAATTAAAAGTTGGCCAACTTTTATTTTTTCCGTAGATGTCTTTTTAAGTTGAAAAATTTCCCTTTGAAATCTCCCAGATCTGTATCACATAATAAGCACTAATATATCTCCATCACAAACAAGAACCAAAAAAATCAGTGTGGAAAACATGATGAGGGAAAACATGAGGGGTGTGACACTCCTGAAATAGGTGTACATATTTTGTTTAAAATACTTTGAAATAACAAAACAAAGTGAAATAAATGTATTTCAAAAATAGGTTACAAATTTTGGAGAGTGTCCTACCCCTCGGGAAAACATAAACAAAATTTTGTCCAGTTAAATGCTTGATTAAAAGTATAGGTGTGCGCGTGCTGCCTCACGGCTTGTCGTCTCGCCGCGACGATGCAATGTTACAATTTTTGAAGAACCGACCCTCTCCACAGACCTAACAGTTTTTTTCCCATCAATTTTCCTTAGAAACAGGGTTTCGGAACCTGTTCCTTAGTCGGAGCAGCCGACCTGTTCCAGACTTTAACCTGTTCCTTAACATCACTATATTAAGTTCATAGATAAAGGATTTGCGGCGCGGTTCAGCGAGTTATTAAGTTTTTGTTTGGCTGCATGCATAAACCAGTAAAATATTTTTATTTGTATGAACCCTTGTTGATAAACACAGATTAGGTTCCTTAAAGTAAGGTTATCTCTGATTGTCAGGCGATTTTACCAATAATACTGAGGTCATTCAGCCATTAATGGGTGCGTTCAATATATTGCCTATTCTCATGCTAGAGACAAATAATTTGTTAGGACCCTATTCTTAGGTATGAATAGGACACATTGTACAATTCGTCACCACCGCCGACCGAACAGGTCGCCTGGTTAACTCTTAGCTCACCGAACTCACTGTAGCACACAAGGACAGAATAATAATTTACGGCGACAAAAATCTAAAATTTGATTTTATGTGATAACATGATCAGGAATGCTAATGAAATGCATGATTTATGTCATTTTAGGTTAAGTATTCCAATTAAATAAAATAATTGCATACTTATTTATTGCTGATGTATATAAAGTTAAAGCAAAATGTTTACCTTAACATTAACTTAAATAATGTATTATTATTATTTATTAATTTAAAGTAAATTAGTTTATAGATAAGAATATCTATCCGACATTCCAGATCCGCTATGATGATTTTTTTTATTTGAGTCAAAAATCGTAATCAGCGAATAAAAATTCGCTAACCCGTAATTTTGGATCGGTTATTTTATTTTTTTTTAAGTTCAAAATGAATCAAAAATTGAATTGAGTGACCTTAAGCAGTGCTATTTTTTAAATTTAAGGCAAATTGGTTTACAAGAATTTTTTTAACAGAAAATACGTAACAAAAACAAAATAAAATATTTGAGATAACATCCCTGTAAAACTCTTTTGTTATAATCTACATATTTTACCAAAAGGTTCATATTTCTCCAACAAGAAACGTACAAAACTACATAGAGTAACGTAGTTTTCACAAATTGATTAAACATATCATTTTCAACAAAAATAAAGCTACCTTCCCGCATAGCACAAAAATCACATGAACATTAAATTAACGTGAACAAAAATAACAAAGTTTTTTTTTTACTTGAAAACAACCTCATACCATTTGTTAAATCTACATGCTTAAAGATAACTTAAAAACAAGGAGAAATCAAGCTATAAAAATCCACTTTTTCCTGAAGTTTCTGGTGCTGTGTATATAACGTGTTTTTTACCCTCGTTATTTTCATGTACCAAATTCACATTTGAAAAGTCCTCCACAATATGTTCTAAAACGCCTAGATTAAGACTTCTAAAACCTACTAACATCTTTTTTCGTCAACATTTTTTTAACTTAAAAGAGACGCGAAATGAAGTTATAAAAGTTCACCAGTTTAAGACTACAATACTTCAAGACAATTTTAAAGATGGCGCTCAAGGCAAGACAAAATATCTATATATCTATCTCTATATATTATGTTTTTTTTAAAAGCTAAACAAGATTTTTTAACAGTCCCAGCAAACATCGACCTGCTGGTACTTTACTAATATTGTACTTTAACTGCTGGCAACTGCTGGCATCGGCAACGATGTGCATTATTTTTATTGTTTTTGTATTGTATAATTTGCATATTATTTAAAAGTGCAAAAAATGCATCATTTTAGTACTTTATTTTTAATACAACGAAAAGTTATACTTTATTTTTGAAGAACGCCAAGTGCAGCCAGCGTTAATGGCAAAAAAACATTTTAAAGGTATATTTAAACAGTTGCTTTTCAAGCACTTTATTTTAGTACAAAACAATTAAATATTTTACTATGAAAATAAAATATTCACAAAAAAACATTTTAATAACATTTTGAAGGTACTCTTAAAGTACATTTATTTTAAGTTTTACTGCAAAATTAATATAACAGTCCAAAAACATTTTAAAAGTATTTTTAATAAGTTGCTTTTAAAGCATTTTATTTTAGTATAAAAATATTAAATATTTTACTGTGAAAATAAAATATTTACAAAAAAACTGACAAGTTGATGTTTGCCGTCCTTGCCACTAGATGGCAAACACTAGTCAACATTTTACAAGTACACTAAGGAATGTCAAGCTTAATAATGTGAATGATTTTATTTATTTTTAAATTGATGTGGAATGTTCCATAATCCTTGGAAATATCCTCATCTGATATGAAAAGGAATGATCAAATATTTATTTCCGTAAATATGAGACGTGAGTGAAGTGATGTCCTAACAATATTTACAATAAAAGTAGTTTCTTTGTACTACTAAAAAAATGTATATAATACAATGCTTTAAAAGTACAGCTTTTTTAAAAAATGTATAAAAATGCAGTTTTTTTGTATTTACTAAAAATACAAAGAAAATACATTGCTTTAAAAGTACATGCTTTTGTGTACAAAGAAGTTTAAAAAAATACATTACTTTAAAAGTACAGTGTTTTTTGTACTAAAATATATACTTGCTGGCCTGATGCTGGCCGTTGTTCCAAATCAATACGAATTAAGTACTTCCTACTTAGTGCTTTGCCGTTATGGGCCGCAGTGAAGGCCAGTACTTAAAAAGTACTTTTTTTGTAATCCATGTTTGCTGGGGTACACTTTCACAGAGTATTAATGTGTCTTTATCAGGTTAAATGACTAATGCGTCGTGATCGTAAAGGATCAGGGATCAGTTTCTTAACAGGTTTTAGAGGCCAAAGCACTGCCTGATAGATTTAGTCAAAGTAAAAAATGCCGACAATAGGTGGCGATGCTGCTAGTAAAATCTCAAAGTAAATATTCGGTAGAAAAGCCATGCAAGTCGCGTTTTAAAATTCGTGTAGAAAAGGCGTGAATCTAATGTGATTTTAATGTTGATAAAAATCACTTGAAACTAAGGTAAAAACAGTGCTGTTTTAATTTGATAATGGCGTTATTACAACGCAGTTTTTATCAACGTTATTTTATAACGTTAATTAATGACCTATTAAGCTTGTTTTCATATATGTTTTCTAGCAGATTTTAAAATCAACTTCTTTTTTACGTATTAAACACGTGATTGAGCTATGTGGGTTAATACCCTGAACTAGTTTTCATGGATGTCTGTACGTGCCTGCTGGCACCAATTTTCTTTTGATATTAAGTTTAGTTTCTGAGAAAATTAAATGAAACTTGTAACAAAAATAATTTTACTTTATAATAATAAATAATTTATATTACGGACGCCCCTAAAGTATAAAGGCGGGTTGACACGGGTAGGGAAGCACGACCGTGACTCACGCTTTCGTGGGGCACGCGTCATGTCAACAGCAGAGTCGTGAAATAAGAATGGAAACGAATCTCCACGAACGGCATCATGATCGTGAATAAGCAGATCAAAGGTGTTTGATATTTCACACCATTTTTCAGTCGTGAAAAAGTTGTTGCGTCGAGAAGTTGTGTTAAAAAAAATAAATAAATACGATGAGTGGTGAAAATGTACTACGAATGAGCAATGCAGAAACCTTAAAATTTTGGTTATAAAAAAGGGACACGCGTGCCGCAGTAGCCCAACGAGTTGTAGAGGCTTTAAATTTGTCAGATTTTGGTGATACAAAATTCAAGAACCTACGAAACTCCTACGCGCAAAAATTAAAAATACTCTGCCAATCTATGGGCACCTAAGCTCACACTAAGTACTGTAGTTATAGTGTACGTGTGAGCTAATATAACTAAAAACTGAAATATATTTTATTCAACTCCAGACTCAATTACCTTTCGTTTGATACCACACAAGCCATGTTTTGCCTTAAACTCTAATTTTTAAAATCTACCCCCACCCTTTTTTTAAACACTAAAATGTATCTTGTTTAACTCCAGACTCATTTACCTTTTGTTTGATATCATACACGCCATATTTTCACTTAAACTCTAATTTTTGACATCTACCCCCACCCTTTTTTTTAATAACTTAAAATTCATTTTGTTTAACTCCAGACTTAATTAGCTTTCGTTTGATATCACACACGCCATATTTTCACATAAACTCTCATTTTTGAAATCTACCCCCACCCTTTTAAGTGACTTGCGTTATTTATTCAACTCCAGACTCAATTACCTTTCGTTTGATACCACACAAGCCATGTTTTGCCTTAAACTCTAATTTTTAAAATCTACCCCCACCCTTTTTTAAAAAACTAAAATGTATCTTGTTTAACTCCAGACTCATTTACCTTTTGTTTGATATCATACACGCCATATTTTCACTTAAACTCTAATTTTTGACATCTACCCCACCTTTTTTTTTAATAACTTAAAATTCATTTTGTTTAACTCCAGACTTAATTAGCTTTCGTTTGATATCACACACGCCATATTTTCACATAAACTCTCATTTTCGAAATCTACCCCCACCCTTTTAAGTGACTTGCGTTCGGTGGATTTCGTTCATTTTTTAATGGGACCACCACGGCCCAAGACAGCCTAGGTACCAAATTTCATTTAAATCGGGTTTTTGAGTTATGCGGGTTGGACGTTACAGACAGACATACAGACAAACAGACAGCAAGACAAAAAAGTTTCAAAATCATCTGAAACGCAAAGATATATAAAAATTTTTGAAATCGGAGCAACTTTTTTTTTCTCGAAAAAATTAGGATCACCATAGCTCACACTACTATAGTATAGTAGTAGTGTGAGCTAAAAATTGTTGTACAAAAAGTGGTACTTCTACTGACAATGACCGGGTGGGTCAAAAAAAACCGGACAATTTTTTTTTATTATAGCTTTTGAACTATACAATCGATTTTAATAGGACAAACTGCACTCGATAGAGAATTAATTAGAGTTTTGACTAAATATATTTTATTGTCCGCCATCTGAAAATCCAAGATGGCGGACGAAATTAAATTGTAACCTTCAAAGATGCTCGTTTATTCTTATGTTGCGAACATGTTTTAATTATTTTTTTTAATTAGTAAAAAAGCTGCATTCTTGCCACGCACAACAAGGTATGAACTAGCAAAATCTGTTCAGTGGTTCTAAAAAAAATATTTTTGGTCATGTCTGCATTTATTTTCTTATAACTTCATTGCTACTAAACCGATTTTGATGAAATAAAAAACATCCTAGTGAGAATTGACTGCTTTTTAATGATCATGATCAAAATTTATCGTCATCTTAAACTTTAAGATCGCGGATAAAATCATACTTGATTCTTCAAAATGACGTGTTTATTCTTATTTGCCGAAAATATTTTAGTTTTTTTTTAATTTATAGAAAACCACTACTTTTCCCTCATACGACGTAAAAATTAGTAAAATCGGTGTGGTGGCTCTTAAAAAATCTATTTTTGTTTCAACCATTGTTTTACAGATTATACGATTTCATTGCGAATCCTGTCTGCATTCATTTCCTTATAAATTTGTTATTACTCAACCGATTTTAGCGAAATAAAAAAAATCGTGGTGAGAATTGATTACTCTTTAAAGATTCTTATCGAAATTTTCCGCCATCTTGGAATTTAAGATGTCGGAAAGAATCATACTTGATTCTTCAAAATGGCATGTTTATTCTTAATTTGCGAAAATGTTTTAGTTTTTATTTATTTATAGAAAAACACGACTTTTCTCCCGCAATGTTTCGGTGGAGTTAGACAAACTCTCCAGCGGCGTTCGTTAATTGAAGTATTTTAAAAAAGTTGAAAAAATACCCATGATTTCTCCCATGATTTTTTTAAAAGTCGTTAGAAATAAATGTGTTACTTACTGCTTTATTATAGACAATGCAAAATTAAAAATATTTTTTTTTTATTTAACAACAAAATTAAAAATAAATATGATAAACAACCTATCGATTATTTAATGTTAGAGCAAGCTGATTATACTAGTGTATTATAGCTAAAAATTGGTAAAAAGCTTAATTCAGATCAAATCAAGAAGTTTAGTTAATCTCAGATTGGCCTGATCTAAATAACTTTGATGAGCAGTTCATATCAGATACATATCAAAACAAAACAGCGAAATATAGTGAAAAATAAATATCATCCAATCGAGTAGCAGTTGTCTAGAGGTTTAAGATTTGAATTGGTAAGTAAGCTTACTCATGTACTAACAAAGACTGTGGAACGCCAACATGGATTCAGCCCCGAGAACAACTTTGTTTTTCCAGAGATCTACATGGTTTCAGATGAAGCGCACCAAGAAAGACTCGCATGTGTCATCTTGGTGTTGTGTCTCACTCTATCTCTGTTTCTATTGGTTTCTACTATCTCACAAAATATTCACAGAAAACCTAAATAAAGTAGTTGCCTTAAATAAATAATCAAATAAATATATATAATGACCGCTCGCCCGTTACACGATCAATTGAGAACGGTTAGGTTTTTCACTCTCTATGATCCGAGGAAATTGATCAGTAGGTTTGTTGAAGACCCAACCCTTAGTCGAATTATATAGGTTGTGTGATTCTTCTTTTTTGCGCAATTTCGGGCTTGCGCAATTCTGATCTTACGCGGTTCTGATCTTGCGCGGCTTGTGTTTGCGGCCAAAGGGCCCTGTGAACATTTCGGGGTGGCAACCTGGATATTCGGATTCAGCGTAGTCGAAGCAGGCGGAATTGACCTTTTAAAATATCTAGAAAGTCGATGTTTCGAAATCTTGCTTTGACAATAAGGCAAATGTTTCTTCAAATTGGACTTCACATGTAATCACACTGGTTGCACTTAAACTAATTAATTCTATCTGTACTTTTCTGATGCTGCAAATGAAAATTCTATTTGGGCTTGTAAATGCACTGGTTACATTTAAACTAACTGATTTCATTTGCACTTTTGAGTTGCAGCAAATGCCTCTTCAAGTAGCCCTTGTGTTTGACCTTGTAATCACATAAGTCGCATTTAAATCAATTGATTTCATCTGAATTATTGTGCCGCAGGAAATGTAACTTTAAATTGGACTTGTCTTTGGCCTTGTAATCACACTGGTCGCATTTAAACCAATTTATGTCATCGGCACTTTTGTGCCGAAGCAAATGTCTTTCCAAATTGCACTTGAAACTGGCCTTGTAATCACACTGGTCGCATTTAAACCAATTGATTTCATCTGCACTTTGGTGCAGCAGGAAATGTAACTTTAATTTGGACTTCTCTTTGGACTTGTAATCACACTGGTCGCATTTGAACCAATTTATGTCATCGACATTTTTGTGCTGAAGCAAATGCCTCTTCAAACTGAACTTGAGATTGGTTTTATAATCACACTGGTTGCATTTAAGCCAACTGATTTTATCTGCACTTTTGTGACGCAGGAAATGTAACTTTAATTGGGACTTCCCCTTGGACTTGTAATCGCACTGGTCGCATTTGAACCAATTTATGTCATCGGCACTTTTGTGCCGAAGCAAATGTCTTTCCAAATTGCACTTGAAACTGGCCTTGTAATCACACTGGTCGCATTTAAACCAATTGATTTCATCTGCACTTTTGTGGTACAACAAATGACGGTTCAAATGAGACTTTTGTTTGGCCTTGTAAACACATTCGTCGCATTTAAACCAATTGATTTCATCTGAACTTCTGTGCCGCAGGATATGTAACTTTAAATTGGACTTGTTTTTGGCCTTGTAATCACACTGGGCGCATTTAAACCAACTGATTTCATCGGCAGTTTTGTGCCGCAGGAAATGTAACTTTAATTTGGACTTCTCTTTGGACTTGTAATCACACTGGTCGCATTTGAACCAATTTATTTCATCGGCACTTTTGTGCCAAAGCAAATGTCTCTTCAAATGGGGCTTGAAATTTGACTTGTAATTACATTGGTTGCATTTAAACCAATTGATATCATCTGAACTTCTGTGGTACAACAAATGACGGTTCAAATGAGACTTTTGTTTGGCCTTGTAAACACATTCGTCGCATTTAAACCAATTGATTTCATCTGAACTTTTGTGCCGCAGGTTATGTAACTTTAAATTGGACTTGTTTTTGGCCTTGTAATCACACTGGGCGCATTTAAACCAACTGATTTCATCGGCAGTTTTGTGCCGCAGGAAATGTAACTTTAATTGGGACTTCTCTTTGGACTTGTAATCACACTGGTTGCATTTAAACCAATTTATTTTATCGGCACTTTTGTGCTGAAGCAAATGTCTCTTCAAATTTCCTTTGAAAATGGTCTTGTAATCACATTGGTTGCATTTAAACCAATTGATTTCATCTTTACTTCTGTGCTGCAGCAAATCACTGCCCAAACTGGACTTGTGTATGGTCTTGTAAGAGCACTGGTCGCCTTTAAACCAACTGATTTCTTCTTTATTATTTTGCTTTCTTTGCCTATCTGGAATATCCGATCTAAAAATAATAAAAAATAAGTTTGCATATAGGAATAATGGAAATATTTAATTTACATACTAAATTACACTAGACATCTATCCAGTAGTCAAAGTTAGATCACAGTGTGTGAGAAAGTGCTACTTTGCCTATATGTGAAAGTGTCTTTTCGCGATCACTCGTAGAATAAATTATTTTAAATTTTATGCTTCCTCACACACATAACATTTTACAGCTGCTTTGAACTTTATTGTATTTTTTATTTCTCTTAGGTTGAGAGGTAAAGGGTTAAGTATTTTTTCGTACTTTTATAAATGACTGAATTTTGTGTCAAAGTAAATCTCGAGGGGTTGAAAGTCCTTATCTTTGGGAACACAATGCCACTTATTAAAATTTTGGAAAATTATAAACTTTTTTTTTAAACCGATTTTTTTAAAAACACATAAAAACCATTTTTTTTTCTCCCAAAAAAAAGTTACAACTTGAGTTTTACTTAATATTAGGTGTTTCCAATATTGTCTTAGTCTTAAGTAGTATTAAGAATTGAAAGCTTTGTCAATAAGAAAATGTACATCTTTGGACAATAAAGCATATTTACTACTACTACTACTACTAAGCGGCGGAGTTAAAAGTATTATAAAAAAGTGTTGATGTTTAGTTAGTGTTAATATATTTTGCTAGGATGCGCCCTTTCGCTGCAAAATTACCTTTTTCTTAAATGTTGCGAAAATTTTAGGCAACGAAGGGGATGGTTCCTTAAGTCTTTAGGGGTACCATCCACCAAACTTGAAAACTATAAATCACAGAAAATTATAGTTTTTATCTTCTTCTAAAAAGGGTCTGATGTATTTTATGGGACAAGCATAATGTTGGTAGATATTAAAGTAGGAAGAAAACAAAACAAGTCTTCAGGTACATTATGGGGTCTACCCGCACCCCTGTCGAAGTTAGAGAAAAAATTTTCATCTACAGTAAGCTGATTGGCCACCATTTGATTAAGCTACTACTTTGAGATGGCAATCATTGTTTTTTAACATCCTGACAAACCCCTCTGACTGCTGTAAAAAGGAAAATTAGTACTCCCAAACTATACTATTTCCTTAATTTTGGAGAGCTGGCCCATAGACTATAACTTATTGTAAAGATTTTTGTATACAAATTAAAAACCTAAGCTGGTTGTGCAAGTGAATCCGAAGAGACTTATTGGTGGACATACTTTTTATCAGTTGAGTATCCAGTTATAGGTTATTCGAAATAAACTTATACGTTAAAAGTTTGTTGTTTTGTATTGAAGCAGAGCAAGTTTTCATCCCATCACTCTTTAATAATTTCCAAGTCACCCAAAACTGTATCCCTCATTCCCAGGTGTACATTTGAAAGATCCTTCATAAAAATAACAAGACTTACTCAGATAAGCTTTCATCATCCAACATTAACTCCTCCTGCTTGATATCTTCAGTTTTAAGCCGAAAGTCTTCAGGTTCCCATTTTATGCAGGATGATGAAGAGCCAGGTAAATTAGTATCCAACATGCTGCAAAATAATTAAAAAAATCTATATCTAACTAATACTCCAAGCAATCCTTTAGTATTTATTTTACACTAAAAATATTTAGTTGAAATCACAAGACTTACTCAGATGAGTTTTCATTCAACATCAAATCCTCCTGCTTTATCTCCTCAGTTTTAAGGTTAAAGTCATCAGGTTCCAATATAATGCTGGATGAAGAAGGGTCAGATAAATGACTTTCCAACTTGCTGCAAATAAACCTCTTAATTATCAGTTTTTCACAGTAAAAAATTTACACTTAAACCTTTTGCTAAGGCTTTCATTTTTTTAAAAATTACTTGTTTGATTTTTTTAGTTAATTAGTGGGTCTACTCATAAGATACATAGGAGTGGTGTATACCTATACTTGTAGCCAAATTCAAAACATATGGTACAGGGTGTAATTTAAATGATGCACCAAACTTTAAGGCATGGCGAGGAAGTTCAAAAGTGCCTGGACAAAAAGTTCAAATAATTTTAGCTCAGAAGTTTTTTGTTTAAGTTAAAGCATTTCGTTGCCTTAATGCAGAACTATTATAAGTCACAAAATTAAGTTTTTACAGGAGAACATGTTTTTTAGATTGACTGAGTGTGAGTCATTTAAATTGGTCGGGCGAATGGTGGGGACATTTCATCACTTATGTTTTCGCAAAAAAACTAAACATAGAATAGTTCTGTATTAAGGCGACGATTTGTCAAATGTGAAGAGTGGGAAAAACTGTGAATTTTAAAAATGCCTAATTTAACCATGTCAAATAATTTTGTGATTCATTAGGCTGACAACTAAAAATACAAGCAACTAGATACAGAAATTTGAAGTTGATGAGAGGCAAAGGTGTCCAGGGCGCTTCACACTTGAATTTTTTTAAAACAAATTTTTGGTATTAATTTTCAGTATTTTTACGTTTTTTAAATAATTTTAGCACATAATTACAAAAATAATCACAGATAATATAATTTTATGAATTGTAAATCATTATTGATGAAACCCAGTAAGGGTTTTAAAATATTAACTTAAATTATAATTAGGTAAGTATAGTTAATAAATACTATTGACTTGCATCTACCTCAATATATTTAACAAAAATAAATTTAGGCAATTTATTGTCTTTTCTGCAAAATTTTATATATTTTATACAAGATACTTTGTTTGGGAAGTTTGAGATCATTGACAGATACCTATGTGTTTGCAGGCTTTACTATGTGTCAGTTCCTTTCTTATTCTATGTGTGTCTGAAGGAAGTCCAGGAAGCGATTCACAATTTGTAATCAGAAGTAGGATTGTAAAGTGATCATTTAACTACATACATAAATTTCAAATCCAATAACACAAGTCTTACCAAAGATGCATGAAAGTCATACATCTTTGTTCTTACCTAAAATTAGCACTGTCAATTTTAATTTTATTAGAGTTGCTTTCAGCTGCCACCCCTTCTTTCAATGTACTGCATCCTGGTCCAGAATTGTCTGCAGGTATTTCTCTTTTAATTTTATGTAAATTTGAAAATAAAAGCTCTGATGCCATATCATCTATTTTGTTGAAGATGTCTTCAGGCTTGACAACTATTAGTTCATCACCCTTCTGTAGTAACTCTGTAGAAAGGTATTGCTCTACAATAGGTGTAACATCAGACATTTTAAAAGCTTCTATGCTTTAGAAGCATTTAAATGAAAATCAGCTTAGGTGTTACTCTCGCTGATAACTATTAGAGCTATGGAAAAAAATACTTTTGTCACTAGGACAAATGACTCCAAGCTAGGGCTGTTGAAAAATAGTTTCAAAACAAATAAGCCAAAGATCATTCGAGGCAAGAATTCTAAAATGTTCTTGCATTCGAGACATATTCTGGGTTTTATACAAATAAAAATATTTATTAAAATAAAAAGAAAAGTTATGGGAAACTCTGTAGGTATTCATACAAAAACAAATAAGAAAACTTAAAATTAAAAGTTGGCCAACTTTTATTTTTTCTGTAGATGTCTTTTTAAGTTGAAAAATTTCCCTTTGAAATCTCCCAGATCTGTATCACATAATAAGCACTAATATCTCCCCATCTCCATCACAAACAAGAACCAAAAAAATCAGTGTGGAAAACATGATGAGGGAAAACATGAGGGGTGTGACACTCCTGAAATAGGTGTACATATTTTGTTTAAAATACTTTGAAATAACAAAAAAAAGTGAAATAAATGTATTTCAAAAATAGGTTACAAATTTTGGAGAGTGTCCTACCCCTCGGGAAAACATAAACAAAATTTTGTCCAGTTAAATGCTTGTTTAAAAGTATAGGTGTGCGCGTGCTGCCTCACGGCTTGTCGTCTCGCCGCGACGATGCAATGTTACAATTTTTGAAGAACCGACCCTCTCCACAGACCTAACAGTTTTTTTTTCTATCAATTTTCCTTAGAAACAGGTCTTCGGAACCTGTTCCTTAATCGGAGCAGCCGACCTGTTCCGGACTTTAACCTGTTCATTATCACACACACACAGTTTTTATTTGGCTGCATGCCAGTAAAATATTTTTATTTGTATGAACCCTTGTTGATAAACACAATGAAAAGTAAGGTTATCTCTGATTGTCAGGCGATTTTACCAAATTTACTGAGGTAAGTTAGCCATTAATGGGTGCGTTCAATATATTGTCTATTTACATTTTCGCGACACAAATAATTTGTTAGGACCCTATTCTTAGGTATGAATAGGTCATATTGTACAATTCGTCACCACCGACCGAACACGCCGCTCTAGTTAACTCTTAGCTCACCTAACTCACTGTAGCACACAAGGACAGAATAATAATTTACGGCGACAAAAATCTAAAATTTGATTTTATGTGATAATACGATCAGCAATGCTAATGAAATCCATGATTTATGTTATTTGAGGTTAAGTATTCCAATTAAAGAAAATAATTGCATACTTATTTATTGCTGATGTATATAAAGTTAAAGCAAAATGTTTACCTTAACATTTAAAATTTATTATTATTATTTATTTATTAATTTAAAGTAAATTACTTTATAGATAAGAATATCTATCCACATTTCAGATCCGCTATGATGATTTTTTTTTATTTGAGTCAAAAATCGTAATCAGCGAATAAAAATTCGCTAACCGTCATTTTGGATCGGTTATTTTATTTTTTTTAAGTTCAAAATGAATCAAAAATTGAATTGAGTGACCTTAAGCAGTGCTACTTGTTAAAATTTAAGGTAAATTGGTTTACAAGAAAATTTTTTACAGAAAATACGTAACAAAATAAAATATTTGAGATAACATCCCTGTAAAACTTTAGAACATTTTGTTATAATCTACATATTTTACCAAAAGGTGGCACCAGAGTTCATATTTCTCCTACTAGAAACGTACAAAACTACATACAGTAACGTAGTTTTCAGAAATTGATTAAACATGTTATTTTCAACAAAAATAAAGCTACCTTAATACCCTGAACTAGTTTTTATGGAAGTATGTACGTGCCTGCTGGCACCAATTTTCTTTTGATATTAAGTTTAGTTTCTGAAAAAATTTAATGAAACTTGTAACAAAAATAGTTTAATTTGTAATTTTTTAAAATTGACCTTGTTCTACATTATTTGAAAAGAAATTTCATTGTCTTTAATATCTAAAGTAGTAACACATTTTTTTCTAAAGACCTTTAAAAAAATCATGGGAGAAAATCATGGGTATTTTTCAACTTTCAACGCAGCTGGAGAGTTTGTCTAACTTCACCGAAACATACCTTATCAAAAAGGAAATTTTGTTGTCTAGAATAAGGTATATAAAAAAATTTCCTTAAAAGCTTAATTTTTAAGAAAATTTGAAAAAAACCTAAAACCCAAAGGTTGGGGGCATTTTTGGAGGTTTTTACAGCTGTTTAAAAAAAAACTAATATGATATTATTTTTTCGTTATATAATTATATACAATGTACCTGTGTCAAATGAGCCTTTACAGCAAAAATTTAAAATTACGGCGCCATGTTAACGACTTGGTGCCCTTTCGCCGCAAACACAAGCCGCGCAACCTAAAACCGCGCTGACCAAAATTGAAAAACCAAAACCGCGCAATACCAAAACCGGGCAGTTCAATACCGCGCAACCCAAAACCGCGCAATACCAAATTGTTGCAACATACTCTCCTGACCTTTATTTCGGGATTCTAAAGAGTGTGAAACCCAACCGTTGTCAATTGATCGCCAACATATACTAACCGTATCCGTGAAGGCCCATATTCTTCATTAACAACGTTAGGATACGTTAGCGATCAATTGACAACGGTTAGGTTTTTTACTCTCTAGGATCCGGGTAAAGAGATCAGGAGGTTTGTTGAAGACCCAACCCTTAGCCGAATCATATAGGTTGCGCGATTCTTTTTTGTTGCGGGGTTTTTAGGCTTGCGCAATTCTGATCTCACACGGTTCTGATCTTGCGCGGCTTGTGCTTGCGGCCAAAGGGCCCTGTGAACATTTCGGGGTGGCAACCAGGATATTCGGATTCAGCGGGGTCGAAGCAGGGGGAATTGACCATTTGCGAAAAAGTAATATAAAATATCTTTAGAAAGTCGATGTTCCGAAATCTTGCTTTGACAATAAAGCAAATGTTTCTTCAAATTGGACTTCAAATGTTATCACACTGGTTGCATTTCAATTAATTAATTCTATCTGTACTTTTCTGATGTTGCAAATCTGCCTGGAAATCAAAATTCTATTTGGGCTTGTAAATGCACTGGTTACATTTAAACTAACTAATTTCATCTCTACTTTTGTGCTTCATTAAATGTGGTTTCAACTGAGACTTATGTTTGGCCTTGTAATCACACTGGTCGCATTTAAACCAATGGATTTCATCTGCACTTTTGTGTTTAAGCAAGTGTTTCTTCAAATTGGACTTGTCTTTGGACTTGTAATCACACTGGTCGCATTTAAACCAATTTATTTCATCGGCATTTTTGTGCTGAAGCAAATGTCTCTTCAAATGGGGCTTGAAATTTGACTTGTAATTACACTGGTTGCATTTAAACCAATTGATATCATCTGCACTTCTGTGGTGCAACAAATGACGGTCTAATTGATACCTTCGTTTGGCCTTGTAATCACATTCGTCGCATTTAAACCAATTGATTTCATCTGCACTTTTGTGCAGCAGGAAATGTAACTTTAAACTGGACTTGTCTTTGGACTTGTAATCACAATGGGCGCATTTAAACCAAGTAATTTCATCGGCATTTTTGTGCTGAAGCAAATGACTCTTCAAATGGGCCTTGAGAATTGCCTTGTAATTACACTGGTTGCATTTAAACCAATTGATATCATCTGAACTTCTGTGGCGCAACAAATGACGGTTTAAATGAGACTTTTTTTTGGCCTTGTAATCACATTCATCGCATTTAAACCAATTGATTTCATCTGCACTTTTGTGCCGGAGGAAATGTAACTTTAAACTGGACTTGTCTTTGGACTTGTAATCACACTGGGCGCATTTAAACCAATTAATTTCATCGGCATTTTTGTGCTGAAGCAAATGACTCTTCAAACTGGACTTGAGATTGGGCTTGTAATCCCACTGGTTGCATTCAAACCAACCAACACTTCTGTGGTGCAGTAAATGACAGTCCAATTGACGCTTCTGTTTGACTTGGTAATCACATTTGTCGCATTTGAACCAATTGATTTCATCGGCACTTTTGTACCGCAGGAAATGTAACTGTAATTTGGACTTCTCTTTGGACTTGTAATCACACTGGTCGCATTTGAACCAATTTATTTCATCGGCACTTTTGTGCTGAAGCAAATGTCTCTTTAAATTGCCCTTGAAAATGGTCTTGTAATCACAGTGGTTACATTTAAACCAATTGGTTTCCTCTGCACTTCTGTGGTGCAGCAAATGACTGCTCAAATTGGACTTGTGTATGGTCTTGTAAGAGCACTGGTCGCATTCAAACCAACTGATTTTTTTATTGTTTTGCTTTCTTTGACTATCTGGAATATCCCGTCTAAAAATAAAATAAGTTTGCATGTAGGAAAAATGAAAATATTTAATTTACATACTAAATTACACTAGACATCTGAGTAATTCCACGACAAATCATTCAACAGGGGGAGCTGCTGTCATGAAAAAAAATCAAAATATTTGATAATATTATTAGTGTCCTTAGGAATACCAAATTATTAAATTTTGTTGTCGCCTTCAGTATTTTACAAGCCAGTTTAAAAGTAAAAAAAGAAGAAAATCAGTTGTGGCCTTAATTTTTAAGAAAACTTTAATATTGCTTGGATAATCTTATACAGGAAAAAAATAACGCCACTTTTCTGACTTGGCAAAAATAGTTTTAAAAAAATAGGAAATTTTATGATTTTCTCAATTTTTAATTATTTACACCGGTGCGGAATATGGTCCATCAAAAAAAAAGTCTATACGCACATTAAAGCTCAGTGGCTTGACTATCATACAAGGTAAAAGAAAAATTTCTAGTCCTATTGGTTTCAGCAAACAAAATTTTTAAAATTTGAAAAAAATGCAAAAACCTCAGAATTGGCAACTTTTGACTAAAGAAATTGACATGTCTATCTGTCTATTGAAACTTTGCTTGTGTCTTGTTTTACTTCACAATGTATCGTCTAAATAAAAGTAAAATAAAAAATTTGGGTCTGTCATTTTAACATCAACTTTCAAAGTATTTGGTTAAAGCATGTAAAAAGTAAAAATTTTTTATTCACTTGCAAAAAGAAAAAAATTATATAAAAAAATCATCGTCAGGAGATTATAATTTATAGCCACATACTGTTTTGCGTGACATCCTAGTTTGTGGGTTCAAATCCCATCTTCGTACACTGTCGAAAATTTTTTTTTTAGTTTTAAGAATAATTTTTTGGTGAAACACAGACATTAATTAGCTTGTTTCGTTGGTGGCGTACGCAGGAGGGAGAGGGGTTGGGGGCCTAATCTTTCCAAAGCCATTAAATAACTTCTCCTAAAGATTGAATTTTTCTGAAAGAAATAAATGGTTTTCCAGGACTTTCCTTGTACTCAAGCCCCTTCTCCCAACCCCCTTGGAAAATTTCTGCATACGCCACTGGGCATTAAAAACACTAACTACTAAACTAACACATGGTAACAGTCCATGTGATGCGGTTGGAGGTACTGGGAAACGATTTGTTTTAGATTAAAATCTCAAACGAACAACTGGACACCATTCTTTCACTCCTCTGGAAGGTTTAACTAACCTAAAAATTGTTCGGTTTCTGAAATAATAGAACTCAACTACTTTTCCGATTTTTTAAATATGAGAGTAAGTAACTACTAAAAAAGTAAATAAACTTTTAAAACATTTGTGTAGTGACCTTATGAAGAGAATTTAGATCATAATTTAGTGAACACTGCTCATAATATGAATAAACTTGAGCTTCTGATAAACATTAATTTGCAGGGGCGGATCTAGAAACTTTATTTGGGGGGGGGGATATCATAATAAATATTTCACAAAACTATTTTGCGTAGTAACCAGAAGGTATATTCTGTGTGTCAAAACTAAGTAATATTTTAGATTTGGGGGAGGGAATTTTCCCTTTTTCCCTTCCATAGATCCGCGCATGTAATTTGTGATGCAATTTACCATCACCAAAAATATTAAAATAACATTAAAAAAATGTGTAGTGACCTTAAGGATTACAGACCCAGATTTTTAATTATTGTTTTTAAAAGTATACGATACAGTAAAAAATTTAGCGTACTTGATTATCACCAGCACCCCGATAGATAGGGTCATTTTTGATGGTGAAGTTGAGGGATTTCCCAGACATTCTTAACTCCTTTATGGAACTCCAAGGTAACGTCTACTTTTTAAATATGTTTTATACAAGGAAGATAATATAGTCCTTGAGTATAGCTTTCCAACACTGTATCAAAAATTTAAGAAAACATTACATTTATACCCCAAAAAAATATGAAAACTTCGGGAATTTCTGCGTTTTTTGGATATTCTCTAAATTGAATTAATAAGCCAGGGTAAAAGATTTTGCTAATCGTCACATTTTTTGAAAACTTCTTTTATGCATATTTTCAAAATTATAGGTTGATTTTTTTTAGGTGTTGTTTACTATGAGCATAATTTTTTTCTTTTAAGACCCATTTTGCTCGTTTTTAGACTTTTCAAATGCGTGTGGAAGAGACTAATTGGATTTAGAATCTAAAATTGTGCAAAACTGGTTAAAATTAATTGTCAGGGCACTTTTTTTGAAATTTAGTCAGTCAAAGTTAGACCACAGTGTGCGAGGAAGTGCTACTTTGCATATGGGTCTTTCAGCCCACCCGTACAGGCCGATTATTTTAAAAGGAAACATTATTTAAAATAAAATTTAATCACTATCAAGGTTGTGTATGTGTTCTTTCTGATGATGTTGGTTTCTTACAGAAAGTGTCAAAATTCCGCTAGAAGTTGATTTTCTTAAATAGAATATGCTATTTCTGATTGCGGATTTCAATTCTACGTAAAAGAATAAGAACTATAATTAAAAATAGCGCGAAATTTAAATAAATTAATCGCGCAGAAAATAAGAGAAGAAAAGAAATAGGGAAATTACTGCTTGCACCAACACCTGTATGAGAAAGTTTCTCTTCGCGGTCACTCGTAGAATAAATTATATGCTTCCTCACACAAATAACTTTTTACAGCTGCTTTGAACTTTATTGTATATTTTATTTCTCTTAGGTTGGGAGTTAAATGGTTAAATATTTTTTCTTACTTTTATAAATGACTGAATTTTGTGTCAAAATAAATCTCGAGATTGGCAAAGGAATATTTAGTGTATGTCTCATTTTACTCTATTCGCTTAAAGGCCTTCGTATACTTTTCGTGTCAATGCAAAGTTGACTCCAGGGGTTGAAAGCCCTTATCTTTGGAAACACAATTCCACTTATTGGACATCTGTCAAACTCATGCCAAATACAATATGGCGGCTCAAACATGAAAAACAGGATAATCATGGAAAATTCAAAACTTTTGTATTTCTTAACTGATTTTTTCTAAATTAATTTTATTTTTTTGGATTATAGTGCACTTTTCTAAAAACTATTAATCACCATACTACACAGTGACTACCAATAGCTAGGATACTGAGTGATATGATAGAAGAGGCGGAGTTAAAAGTATTATAAAAAAGTGTTCATGTTTAGTTAGTGTTAATTAATTCCCTTTCACTGCAAAATTACCTTTTTTTTTAAATGTTGCGAAAATTTTAAGCAACGAAGATGATGGTTCCTTAAGTCTTTATGGGTACCATCCACCAAACTTAAAAACTATAAACCACAGAAAATTATAGTTTATATCTTCTTCTAAATAGGGTCTGATTATATAATGGGAAAAGCCTAATATAATATTTTAATGTTGCTAGATATTAAAGTAGGAAGAAAACAAAACAAGTCTTCAGGTACATTATGCGGTCTATCAGCACCCCTGTCGAAGGTAGAAAAACAATTGGCATCTACAGTAAGCAAACGATGCAGATAAAGTAAAATAATAAAACTATTTCGCTATTTTTAAATATTGTACGCCATATCTGATTGGACACCATTTCAATAAGCTACTACTTTGAGATGGCAATCATTGTTTTTTAACATCCTGACAAAACCCTCTGACTGCTGTAAAAATGAAAATTAGTACCCCCAAACTATACTATTTCCTTAATTTTTGAGAGCTGGCCCATAGACTATAACTTATTGTAAAGATTTTTGTATACGATTTGAAAACTTAAGCTGGTTGCCCAAGTGAATCCGAAGAAACTTATTGGTAGACATACTTTTTATCAGTTGAGTATCTAGTTGTAGGTTATTCGAAATAAATTTAAATGTTAAAAGTTTGTTGTTTTGTATCTAAGCAGAGCAAGTTTTCATCCCATCACTCTTTAATAATTTTCAAGTCACCCAAAACTGTATCCCTCATTCCCTGGTGTACATTTGAAAGATCCTTCATAAAATAACAAAACTTACTCAGATAAGCTTTCATCATCCAACATTAACTCCTGCTTGATATCTTCAGTTTTAAGCCTAAAGTCTTCAGGTTCCCATTTTATGCAAGATGATGAAGAGCCAGGTAAATTAGTATCCAACATGCTGCAAAATAAACATTTTTAAAAAGGCCTATATCAAATTAATACTCCAAGCATTCCTTAAGTATTTATTTTACACTCAAAATATTTAGCTGAAATCACAAGACTTACTCAGATGGTTTGTCATTCAACATCAACTCCTCCTGCTTTATCTTCTCAGTTTTAAGGTTAAAGTCATCAGGTTCCAATATAATGCTGGATGAAGAAGGGTCAGATAAATGACTTTCCACCTTGCTGCAAATAAACCCCTTAATTATCAGTTTTTCACAGTAAAAAATTTACACTTAAACCTTTTGCTAAGGCTTTAATTTTTTTTAAAATTACTTGTTTTATTTTTTAATTGGTGGGTTTACTCATAAGATACATAGGAATGGTGTATACCTATACTAGTAGCCGAATTCAAAACATATGGTACAGGGATGGCGAAGAAGATCAAAAGTGCCTGGACAAAAGTTCAATTATAACTTTTGCTCAAAAGTTTTTTGTTTAAGTTAAAGCATTTCGTTGCCTTAATGCAGAACTATTATAAATGACAAAATTAAGTTTTTACAGGAGAACATTTTTTTAGTTTGACTGAGCGTTAGTCATTTAAATTGGTCAGGCAAATGGTGGGGACATTTCATCACTTATGTTTTCGCAAAAAAACTAAACATAGAATAGTTCTGTATTAAGGCGACGATTTGTCAAATTTGAAGAGTGGGGAAAAACTGTGAATTTGTAAAATGCCTAATTTGACCATGTCAAATAATTTTGTGATTCATTAGGCTGGCAACTAAACATACAAGGAAATGTCCAGGGCGTCTCACACCTGTATTTTTTTTAAACAAAGTTTTGGTAATAATTTTCAGTATTTTTACACTTTTTAAATAATTTTAGCACATAACTACAAAAATAAAACATATATAATCAAAATATATTTTTACAAATTGTAAATCATTATTGATGGACCCCAGTAAAGGCTTTAAAATATTAACTTAAACTATAATTAGGTAAGTATTGTACAAATAAATACTATTGACTTGCTACCTCTATATATTTAGCAAAAATATATTTAGACAATTTATTGTCTTTTCTGCAAAATTTTATATATTTTATACCAAATACTTTGTTTGGGAAGTCACAAGTCTTACCAAAGATGCATCAAAGTCATACATCTTTGTTCTTACCTAAAATTAGCACTGTCAATTTTAATTTTATTAGAGTTGCTTTCAGCTGCCATCCCTTCTTTCAATGTACGGCATCCTGGTCCAGCATCCTCTGCAGATATTTCTCTTTTAATTTTATGTAAATTTGAAAATAAAAGCTCTGATGCCTTATCATCTATTTCGTTGAAGATGTCTTCAGCCTTGACAACTATTAGTTCATCACCCTTCTCTAGTAACTCTGTGGAAAGGTATTGCTCCTCAGATTGCTCTACAATAGGTGTAACACCAGACATTTTAAAAGCTTCCATGCTTTGAAAGCATTCAGATGAAAATCAGCTTAGGTGTTAATCTCGCTGATAACTATTAGAGCTATGGAAAAAAATACTTTTGTCACTAGCACAACTGACTCCAAGCTAGGGCTGTTGGAAAATAGTTTCTAAACAAATAAGCCAAAGATTATTCGAGGCAAGAATCATAAATTGTTCTTGCATTTGAGAGATATTCTGGGTTTTATACAAATAAAAATATTTATTAAAATAAAAAGAAAAGTTATGGGAAACTGTGTAGGTGTTTATACAAAAACAGATAAGAATAAAAACTTAAAATTAAAAGTTGGTCAACTTTTATTTTTTCCATAGATGTTTTTTTTAAGTTGAAAAATTTTCCTTTGAATTCTCCCAGATCTCTATCACATAATAAGCACTAATATCCCTCCATCTCCATCACAAACAAGAAGTAAAAAAATCAGTGTGGAGAACATGATGAGGGAAAACATGAGGGGTGCGACACTCCTGAAATAGGTGTACAAATTTTGTTTAAAATACTTTGAAATAACAAAAAAAAGTGAAATACATGTATTTCAAAAATAGGTTACAAATTTTGGAGAGTGTCCAACCCCTCCAGAAAACATAAACAAAAGTTTCTCCAGTTAAATGCTTCTTTAAAATTATAGATGTGCGCGTGCAGCCTTACGGCTTGTCGTCTCGCCGCGACGATTCAATGTTACAATTTTTGAAGAACCGACCCTCTCCACAGACCTAACAGTTGTTTTTCCCATCAATTTTCCTTAGAAACAGGTTTTTGGAACTTGTTTCTTAGTCGGAGCAGCCGACCTGTTCCGGACTTTAACCTGTTCCTTAACATCACTATATTAAGTTTTTATTTGGCTGCATGCATAAACCAGTAAAATATTTTTATTTGTATGAACTATCAACCCTTGTTGATAAACAAAGATTAGGTTAATTAAAGATCAAAATGGTTATCTCTGATTGTCAGGCGATTTTACCAAATTTACTGAGGTCATTCAGCCATTAATGGGTGCGTTCAATATATTGTCTATTCACATGCTTGCGACACAAATAATTTGTTAGGACCCTATTCATAGGTATGAATAGGACACATTGTACAATTCGTCACCGCCGACCAAATACGCCGCCTGGTTAAAGGCCTTCACACACACAATTTACGTAATCCGTAGCATGGCGCATAGCGGGCTTTTAACCAATCAGCGATCGAATAGCAGCGGCCATATTGGATTTACGTAAGAAAAGTCCATAAGATTGAACTTCGAACGCGTTATGTTTTTTTGTGTGTGATCGGCTTAACTCTTAGCTCACCTAACTCACTGTAGCCATCGAAGAAATAACTGGACAAGAAGGACAACACATGTAGAAAATCTCGAGCCCTTGTTATAACGTGAATATCGTACATATCTTCTTCGAATTTAATTTATAAAGAAGTAGGTAAGCCGCGCCGATCGAGTCTTCCACGAAAAACCATAGACGCGCGTACAAAACAAAAATTGAATCAGGTGTCATCGGGTGTTAACGTCGGCTGTCGTCAACGCGAATGCGGCCGGTCGAAGGTCAAGCGAAACGCGTAATATTTGAAGTAGGTATGTAGACTGATTAATAAATACGTACCTACCCAGGTCGATTTCATTTTCTGTTTTATAATATTTGGGTGATCCGTGAAAATAAACCCAGAGCGGAGGCAATTGCAAATTAACAGAAAAAGTAAAATTTACATTTTTAAAAGGTCATAGTTTTATAACCATTTTTTGGATTTTTATGAAAATTTGTGAAATGTCGCATATTTTATATGGTTATGTTAATATTTGCTAGGAGACAAAAATTTACTAAAAAATTTATATCCACGGTTTAAACAGACAGACAGAAAGGCGTTAAGGCTATTTCCTAAATTTTAAAGGAGCTAAAAACGTTTTACGCCCTTATGAAACAGACGATAGGAGCCATATTTGCAACAAACATTCTAGGTCTTGAACTTGTTTTTTTAAACTACTGGGTGGGCCAAAAAAAAACCGGATTTTTTTTTTCATTATAACATTTGAATTATACCATCGATTTTAATGGGACAAACTGCACTTGCCAGAGAATTAATCAGACATTTAAATAAATATATTTTTTTGTCCGCCATCTCAAAATGCAAGATGGCGGATGAAATTAAATTGTACCCTTCAAAGATTCTCGTTTATTCTTGTGTTGCAAACACGTTTTAATTATTTTTTTTTAAAAAACTGCATTCTTGCCACGCACAACAAGGTACGAATTAACAAAATCGGTTCGGTGGTTCTAAAAAAATATATTTTTGTTTCAACCATTGTTTTGAATATTATACGATTGCCAATCATGTCTGCATTTATTTCCTTATAAATTCATTAATACTGAACCGATTTTAAAGACTATATGATCAAAATTTACAGCCATTCTAAAATTTAAGATGGCGGACAGAATCATACTTGATTCTTTAAGATGGCGTGTTAATTCTTGTTTTCTGACAATGTTTTAGTTTTTTTTTAATCTATGGAAAAGCACTACTTTTGGCTCGCACAAAGTAGTACAATCTGGTAAAATCGGTTTGATGGTTCTCAAAAAATCTATTTTTATTTCAGTCATTGTTTAACAGATTATACGATTGCATTGCTAATCCTGCCTGCATTCATTTCCTTATAAACTCATTATTACTGAACCGATCTTAGTGAAATAAAAAATCATTAGGATGTTTTTTCTTTCATTAAAATCGGTTTAGTAGTAATGAATTTATAAGGAAATAAATACAGACTTGATTGGCAAGGCAATCGTATAATATGCAAAACAGGGGTTGAAACAAAAATTTTTTTTTATAAACCACTGAACTGATTTTGCTGATTCGTACCTGGTTGTGCGTGGCAAGAATGTAGTTTTCTTACTAATTTAAAAAAATAATTAAAATATGTTTGCAACAAAAGAATAAACGAGCATCTTTGAAGGTTACATTTTAATTTGGTCTGCCATCTTGGATTTTGAGATGGCGGCAAAAAAATATATTTAATCAAGTCTGATTAATTCGCTGCGAAGTGTAGTTTGTTTCATTAAAATCAATTCTACAGTTCAAAAGTTATAATGAAAAAAAAATTCCGGTTTTTTTGGCCCACCTGGTATATAAAAATTTTTAAAGGTATTTTTTATTCGAAGGTATTTTAGAATTTGGCGTGTACGCCCTTTTATTATTACAAGCTTTTATTTAACTTCACCTGTCTGTATGTATGTATGCATATATTGCAACTCATTTTTGAAGAACTTCCAAACATCCGATTAACTTCAAATTTCGCATAGCGTCTTAGTTCCGATGACAATACAATAATATGGTTTCATCCGGTACCTACCTCCCCCTAACGTGGGGGATGGAGAGGGGGTAAAACTTTAGTTTGTCCGATTTCAACCAAAATTGGTATCTGGGGGTTTTTGAGTATGAGAATTACGAATTTTTGATCAGATTATAAAAATTCAATATGGCGGATTCAAATTGGACGATTTAATGTCAAGTTTTTCTGATTACTTTCAACTGACTTCCACGTATCCGATTGACTTCAAATTCCGCATACCGTTATAGTTCCGATGACAATTCAATAATGTGGTATAACTGATTGCCTACCTCACCCCTAACCTGGTGGACGGAGAGGGGGTAAAATTTTAGTTTGTTGGATTTCCACCAAAATTGGTATCTGGGGGTTTTTGAGGATGAGGATAACGAACTTTTAATCAGATTACAAAAATTCAATATGACGGATTCAAAATGGACGATTTAATGTCAAGTTTTTCTGATTACTTTCAACTGACTTCCACGTATCCGATTGACTTCAAATTTCGCATACCGTTATAGTTCCGATGACAATTCAATAATGTGGTATAACTGATTGCCTACCTCACCCCTAACCTGGTGGACTGAGAGGGGGTAAAATTTTAGTTTGTTGGATTTCCACCAAAATTGGTATCTGGGGGTTTTTGAGGATGAGGATAACGAACTTTTAATCAGATTACAAAAATTCAATATGGCGGATTCAAAATGGACGATTTTTTCTGATTATTTTCAACTGACGTCCACGTAGGTATCTGATTGATTTCAAAATTCACATGCTCTCTCACTAAAAAGGGGGGGGGCGTAGAAGAGGTAAGGCTTTAGTTTGTTCGATCTCGACCAAAATTAATTAATCCTTGCGTATAATGATCATAATAATAACGACAGTTTTAGCATATGTCGCCTTTGTTGGACGGCCTTCTCATCGAAGACAGATATTTTAAAATTGACAGGAAAGACTCCCTGCAATATCGATGCGCAAGCTGAAATGCATAGACTTAGACAAATCTAAAAATTAAAAAATAAATTAAGAAAAAAAACATCGCTTTTATTATTATGATATCAGAACACTCAAAATATAATTTTATGCTTTTTAGTCCATTTTATTATTATTTTCAAAAAGTTTTTTTTTCTAAATTTATTTCAAATGAAAAACGTTATTTTTTTAACTAATAAATAGGAAAACAGGGTTTATGAAAATGTAAGTGAGTAATATTTAACTTTTAATCAAATAAGCTAGGTATACATTTTAAGTTATGTACTTTGTTAACTTTGATAGTTTTTTGAGTTAAATCTTAAAAAATTAATAGAATATTACAGTGATGTAAGGTAGATGAGGGGTATAAGGCTCACCTTTTTTTACGACTGAATTATCTTAAGACAAAAGTAGAAGCTAATATTTCTGTGACAATTTCCAATGCTTTATAGAGTTATCCAACTAACCCCATGAAAAAAAAACACATATAGAAATATTTTACCCCTCTTTCGAATAGTACTGGTCGCCTAAAACTACACTATCTTTTTTTTTTAACGTGGCAGAAAGGCACTACAACATTTGGTGCGAAAAATTGCCCTAGCTTGTGAAATGAGAAATAGATTGAATGTTTAAATATACCTCTACTTTTTTTTATAGTTAGAGCAGGATCAGATCTTTATTCAGTTTTAGGGCATTCTTATTGGCCACCACTGTATTTCTATTTTATTACCCTTTCTCTTGAGTAAACTGTTCACGCAATGATCCCGTGTCAACTCGCGAGACATGCATTGTTTCGCGACACACGCCCGCTCTTCATATAATTTTATTGGCTTGAGAAAGTTAGGGTGACCATTCGGGCTACTTCGTTGTCAGCCCAGTATAGCGTCTATCTTGTCGAAGACGCGACGCAACGTCGTCTTATAATTTGGCGTACATATAGGGGCACTTCCGGGGCATTGCGGGGGCCTTGTCTGGGCATTTCCCGGGCCTTGCGGGAGTTGCCTAGGCTTTTCCGATCCATTGCTGGGTAGGTCGTCAAAAATTCTTTAAAATGATCGGAGCTTTTTTTGGGTTGTCAAAAATGTTATTCACCAAAGTTAGTGGACTTCGAGGGCATCGCCTGGGCATATATTGGATGTTTCAATGCCTTTTAAAGTAAAAAAGTTAGCACCGATGAAGCCCTCGGACAGGATAACCAGCCGGGCCATTTTGCAAAAGAATAATGCGAAAACTAAAGAAGCTTAGCAATATATGTTCAACTTATATACACCCAACAAGTTTTCGTAGCTACAGGGGTAAAAATGGTCTCGTTTCTCTCGTATTTGTTCGTGGGTAGCTCGAAAGCTTAGTCTAACGAGGGTCCAACATCTGATGGATCTATTAAGTGTTGAGAGTTAATTGTTTCGCCCTTATAGAAAAAAAATTGCAAAGAAATGGTGTAGCGAAAATTTTATAACACATGGCGCCGCGAAAAAACATTTTGGTAAAAACTGAAAAACTTGATGCCGCAAGCGAAAATTATAAAAAAATTTAAAATCTTCGGTAAAAATAGTATCAATTGTTAACATTTTGGTTAGTTTTGAATATTTTTGCCACCGCAGTTGGAAATTTTTAAATCAATAATTAATAAGAAAAACAGAGCATTTCACTGGCCTTGGAATGACGCTAATTTCCTCCTAGTTAACAAGACCCCCTGTAGTTACTTTTATGTGAGACGCACGCTGTATAAGTAGGTATCTTAGAGTTTAAGGACGTAGGTTTAGTGTAGTAATTAATATGTACGGCATGACAGTTTTTATTTTATCTTTCCTCTAAAAACCTCCGAGTAAAAAACTTTATTTTGTTCGGTCTTAAATTAATGTGGTGAGATTCAGTAAAATGCCATGATTTATTGCAATAAAATAAATATATATATTTTTTTTTAGTTAAACGATTTTATTATAAAATTTCACAAAAGATATAAAAATAATTTGCTAGATTACTACTGTCTAGATGTACCAATAGCGTTACTGGTACATTAGATATTTTTAAAATCGTGGCGCGATTATTAAAGATCAAATTGAGATGTATACGCGCCACATTTTTATCTCGAACGTAGAATTGATGGGTGTCAATAGATAGTTTAAGTTGTGCTACGTATTTTTACGTAAGCATGAGATTTGACAGTTACGCAAGCGCACTTCGTCACACCGTCGTCAAGGTCACGTTAGGAGCTTACGTATTTACGTTAGCTTACGGCAGTCTGCGGGCACCTTAACGTTACCAAAGAATAGAATTGGTTGATTGACTGATCGAAAAATGAGGCCTAGACGATAATTTCCGCTTCCAGTACAAACGATTCACTGAAAATATATTCCTACTGTAGTTGAAAGACAAAAAACAAAATTGGAACGTCAAAAAAATACAGTGCCGAATTCCATATTCTCTGCTATTAGTAGACTTGTTATGGTAACGTAAAAACATTCAACTTAAACTAAAATTTGGAACAAAACGTAGAGCGCTTAACGTGCAGTTTTACGTAAAAATGCGTAGCACAACTTAAACTATCTAATATCTTTAATAATTTACCCCGACTTTGTATTGAACTTAAAAATATATAATGTGCCAACAGAAATCTTCTAAGGTATTTTTTACATTTTAGTACAATTTTCGAAAAAAATCGTTTAACTAAAAATATAGATTTATATTATTTTTTAATTTTTTTTTAATGAAAAAAACAGAAGTATGCAAGATGTATAATTATGGCTTTCACAGCCTTTCCATTTCTAGTAGTGCCTCATGATTACAAGGTTTCTTTTCTGACAATTTTAGACAATTCCATTCCTCAATCCTTAGTTTATCTGCGATCCCTCCGTTTTTTTCATAAAATAGTATTGTCAGCAGAACAAAACATAAATCTGAAAATCGCATGTTCGTATTTATTTAAATATCAAAGGTCAGAATTTACCTCTTTTGCACTTCTAACCAACCCCTTAATTCCGTTTTTTTCATAAATTTGGATTGTCCCTAGATCAAATCATCATAAATCTGAAAATCGCATATTCGTGTCTGTTTTGATTACTAGTTATGAATTTACCCCCTTTACAGCCCTGACGTCCCCCTACCGCCGTTTTTTTATCATAAAATTATATTGTCACCAGAACCAATCATAAATCTGAAAACGGCATGTTTCTATTTGTATTTTTACAAAGTTCTAAATTTACCCCCTTTACAGCCCTTACCCCTTACCACCCCCTACTTCCGATTTTTGTTCATAAAATTGTATTGTCACCCGATCAAATCATACATCTGAAAACCGCATGTTTGTATCTGCTTTGGTTTCAAAATTCTGAATTGCCCTCCCTTACACCCCTCACCTACCCCCGTATTTCCGATATTTTTAAATAAAATTGTATTATCATTACACCAAATCATAAATCTGAAAACCGCATGGTCATATCTGATTTGGTTTCAAAGTTATGGATTTATCCCTTTTACACCCCTTAACCACCTTTTACCACCCATCTGTTTTCATAGTATTGTATCGTCATCGGACCTACACTACTTTGCTAAATTTCATTAAAATCGGTTCACGGGGAGTGTGTCAAAAATAAATCGCTAGATTTGATGACAGACATCGCCAGGCTCTGTGAAGTTAATAAAAACGTTTAAAACATGGTCACCTTAATAGTGTATCTGAACAGGCGCCTTGCATGCCTCCGCCACTGTAACTCGCAAAGTAACGATCGCAGAGCCCTCTTCTTCTGGCAAAGTTTAACTGGGCTCGCGATTGAGCGATTTGGCGGAGGTTCTTTAGATGTTATATGTTCTCTGCTGTAGCACACAAGGACAGAATAATAATTTACGGCGACAAAAATCTAAAATTTGATTTTATGTGATTATCTATCTGATCAGGAATGCTAATGAAATGCATGATTTATGTCATTTTAGGTTAAGTATTCCAATTAAAGAAAATAATTGCGTACTTATTTATTGCTGATGTATATAAAGTTAAAACAAAGTGTTTACCTTAACATTATTAAACTTAAATATATATATATTTTTTTTGAAATTAATTTAAAGTAAATTAGTTTATATATTAGAATATCTATCCGACATTTCAGATCCGCTATGATGATTTTTCTTTGTTTAAGTCATAAATCGTAATCAGCGAATAAAAATTCGCTAACCCGTCATTTTGGATCGGTTATTTTATTTTTTTTAAAGTTCAAAATGAATCAAAAATTGAATTGAGTGACCTTAAGCAGTGCTATTTTAAAATTTAAGGCAAATTGGTTTACAAGAATTTTTTTATCAGAAAATACGTAACAAAAATAAAATATAAATATATATAAAACATCCCTGTAAAACTTTAGAACCTTTTGTTATAATCTACATATTTTACGAAAAGGTGGCGCTAGAGTTCATATTTCTCCAACAAGAAACGTACAAAACTACATAGAGTAACGTAGTTTTCACAAATTGATTAAACATGTCATCACAGTATACCAATTAAAATACTCTGCCAATATATGGGCCCCTAAGCTCACACTAGGTACTATATTTATAGTGTACGTGTGAGCTAATATAACTAAAAACTGAAATATATTTTATTCAACTCCAGACTAAATTACCTTTTGTTTGATACCACACAAGCCATGTTTTGACTTAAACTCAAATTTTTGAAATCTATCCCAGCCCTTAAAAAAAACAAAAACTAAAATGTATTTTGTTTAACTCCGGACTCAATTACCTTTCGTTTGATATCACACACGCCATATTTTTACGTAAACTGTAATTTTTGAAATCTACCCCCAACCTTAAAAAAAACTAAAATATATTTTGTTTAACTCCAAACTCCATTACCTTTCGTTTCATATCACACACGCCATATTTTCACATAAACTCTAATTTTTAAAATCTACCCCCACCCTTTTATTTGGCTTGTGTTCGGTGGATTTTGTTCATTTTTAAATGGGACCATCTCGACCCAAGACCCAGCCTAGATACCAAATTTCATTGAAATCGGGCAAGCGGTTTTTGAGTTAGGCGCGTTGGTCGTTACAGACAGACATACAGACAGACAGACAGACGGCGCAACAAAAAAGTTTCAAAATCATCTGAAACGCAAAGATATATAACATTTTTTGAAATCGGAGCAACTTTTTTTTTCTCGAAAAAATTAGGATCACCATAGCTCACACTACTATAGTATAGTATATGTGTGAGCTAATAGTAATGACAAATCGGCTTTCTTACAGTGTTGCCACCTCTACCGATTTTTCGGTAGATCTACCGATTTAGCCTTTTACTTTACGATATACCGAATTACCATAGTTTTCTACCGATTTTTTTTCAATATAAACTTGTTTTTTTTTTGATACGCCTCGTAATTGCTATTAAAAAAAAACACCATAAATAAAATATTCTTTTTATGTAAGAGCCTTTGTAGAGTAAAAATTTTATTTCAAGCCATTGTTTTTATATATATATATATACTATATACGATATACTCAGCTGGCAGCCGCAAGCGGCATTAAAGATCACGCTATTATAAACCCTGAGGTTTTTTTTTATAATATTATCTACCTAATAGGGACCTATTGCAATAAAGCTAGGCACAAATTGTGCCGGGCACTATATTGACAGTTTCACATTATAAGAAAAGCTGTCTTCTTTTAAAATAAGGCCATTGTGTATTATAAGAGCCGGAATTAATAGTGACGCCACAATTAATAGAAAATAAACGACTGAATTTCTAAAATCGACTTTGGTATGTCAATTTTGAAAGATCAACTGTCAGTTTTTAATGCGAAACTGTCAATATAATGCCCGGCACAATTTGTGCCCGGCTTTATTGCAATGAGTCCCTAGTATGTACCTAATAATTTTATTTAATTCTTAATTTTGGTATTTTGTCAGTAAAAACAAATTGTAGAAATACAATTTACCTACTAAATCAATCCAAACTATCCATAGTTCGACAGCACTGCTTGCTGAGATGATTAAAAAATTAACCGAAATCTACCGATTTTTCTCGAAGCCTTCTACTGAAGACCTCAGGGTCGAGGGTGGCAACACTGACCCCGTATTTTTAGTTCAGGACAACAGCTCCGCCATGGCGCTATCCCAGCAGAAAATGCAACGTTAAGCCCTATATCCTGCCTGTCTTTTGGAATTTGAATTTGTCAAGCACTTGACATCGATAAAAGTCATAAAACTTGTCAAATTTGTTTTTCGCGAAGATTCACATTTCTAGACATAACCCTAAATTTTGGAAAATTGTCAAATAATGTAGTGACGTAACGGAGTAACCGAAATCCTGTCTACCCGAAAAAGGAATATTAAAAATTAAATGGCGGTCCTGGCTTCAAGCATCGCGTGTGAGAATAAATGGGACGTTTATGTTCTAACGCATTTGAGGCATACATGGCACAACACATGCGAACAATCCACGCCTTGCCTCCGTGTTCTTTCTCTCCCATTCTTACAGCGCCAGAGGTTTGCAGAATACAACGTCTTTCAAGAAATCAAAAAGGCGCTGCCTTTAATATCCCATTAGCGATAATAGAAATAAATCATGTCGCCTTCACGAAAGTCACATGGAGTCCTTACTAGTACAATATTAGATGAAAAATGCGTGATAATGACACCTTAAATTTCTTAGATTTGACCATAAAAAGACATAACTCCAATTTACAATTTTCCATTTATAGAAAGACTACTCAAACAGATCATGTTATTCCGCCAGATTCCAATCCAATCCAATTATTAAGAAAAAGTATAATTCTTTACTAAAAAATCTATTGACTGATCCATTGGATATTTCCATTCCTCCATACCAACCACCTAAATATGAAAAATTAACGTATCTGGGTAGCATCTCTTTGAAAGTGGGAAATGTTTTAAATTCTTTAAATTACAATATTAAGATTGCTTACAAATCTTTTTAAATATTAAAAGCCTTTTTTCGAGAATAAAAGACCCAACTCCAACCATAGAAAAAAGCGGAGTCTACTTACTCTCTTGCGATAACTGCCCCGCTAAATATGTGGGACAAACGGGCCGTAGTTTTAAGGTTAGGGTACGTGAACATTTGAACTCTCAGAAGTCCCCAAACGATAAAAGATCCGCTTTTGGCATGCATTTGAGGGAAACGGGACATTCTTTTAATATAGATAATAATTTTAGAATGTTACATGATAACCCAAAAAGGCAGAAAATTGAATTTTTTCGAAAATTTTGAGATTGCAAATCTCGAAATTGATCAATCGTCAGTTAGTTTAAATGAAACCACTACTAACGCCCACTTCAAAGAGGTAGCTAAAGTTTTAAACAATTTCAAATAAGATTCCTTTGTCTGCTTTTATTTATTGATTTTGTCAATTTTTAATTGTTTCTTTTCATTTATTACATTATTTATTTTATGTTAGATGTCGCTTTGTACCTGTTTCGGATATCTGGGTTTTGTTTATAATATTTATTATTTTAACCTATATTTTCTTTGTCAATTAATTGTATTTTATAAAAATTACGTGTTTATGTCCGTTTGACTGATTTTTAATCTGTATGTTGTTATAAACTATTCTAAATGTTTTTTAATTTTTTATTTTTGTGTGTTCCAGTTTTTCATTTGTTTCAAAGATGATTCTTAACTGTCTGTAAGTATTTTTTAGCATATTTTATTTTAAATATCGTCGGCGACACCGCAAAACCAAGTAACTGACAAAAGTCAAAATTTTCAGGAAGCACTAAAAACCTCACAATTTTGAGTTATTGAAATGGATTTGATAGAAAATAGTTACAAACCACTTGGGAACTATTATCTTAGGGTCTGTACACTTTTTAGAAAATAATTTGCGTGTTTTTATTGGTAGTGTTAGATACTTGGTTTTGACATCTTTCTTTGCACGAAAAGTGCTCCTTACGAGGTTTTGCTCTGTTAATGCTGCAATTTTAAACAACAGCTAGATGCATGTTTTTAACATAAATTATTTATTTATTGGTATCAAAAATACAAAATCAAAATTTTTATTCAAAAAAACATAAACAAATGTAAATACAAACTTAATTAATGAGGTAATGAATCATACAATTCGTGTACATCTAAGGGTAAGACACTTTTAAGTGCTTGTAGATGTTGATACTTCTGATCTTTTATTTTTATACGACTTTTGTTTAATTGGCTAATCCTCTGGCTAATCTGTACATTATTTATAATCTTCAATCTTTGAGGTAAGATAGTCCAATTGTCTGAAAAATTACTCTTAAACGAGATTCCATTATTTTTTTCATATTTCAGACATCTTATATCATTCACATGTAAATCAGTCTTTTTTTGGCCAGGTCTAATACTGCTATAATATCCCAATTTTGAGTAATCTAGAAACCACGTGTGATCCAAATATTTTACCTCAAAAGGTTGCTTCAATCGAGACTTTTTGCACACTTCAATATAATCAGATGGAAGATTTATGTCTTTATTTTTAAGCTTCCTTTCTATCAAACTGTGCACGCTGTCTACTTCCATCTGGGTATGTCCTTTTTCTAAAAATTTTTGAATTACAATTATGCCCGTTTCGTTGGCAAAATGGTATAAAGCATTACTCAAAATGCAATTACGATTCTGGTAACCGCAACCATCGCTAAAGAGGATAATGGTTTTTGTATGCGGATTTTTTCCACAAAACTGGAAAGATGCTTGACAATAAGCGTTGCAAAAATGTTAGCTTCCAGACCACCTTCAGCTTCGTGCCATAAGTAACAGGAGACTTCTTTGTCTACTAAGTTAAAAGTTGTAAAATTGTGAACGCATAATTTTGTTTTGTAGTAAATAGCAGAAGCTTGCAATACAGGGGAAAGCTTCACAGACTGAAGGTCCATAGTTAAAACTGCAATCTCTCTATTTTCCATTTCCATTGCTATTTTTTGTCTGCTTCTTTCTCCTTCCTGGCTTCATCTTTTCTCTTAATGTGGGTCTCTTAATTTTCTTGCGATATGTTCTTAGTCTTATATCCAATGCACACATCGCATTGGTCTTTCTTAGGTTTATGGACAAATATATTTTTGATTTTCATTTGTTTTTTAAAATGAATTAAACTTAGAGCTTTGGCATTATTATCACAATAATCAGTCTTTGTTTGAAACAATGGTTCCAAGTACAGTCTTTGGGTTGATGGTCTGCAATAGTGTGATTCTAATTTAGGAAGTTCGTCTAAAAAGGTTTTTAACACTTCTAATCCATTTTTCAATTCTACAGGTAATCTTGATCTACTGGGCATAGCTATATCGTTGATGTCCTTTATCTTATTATTAGCCGCTTGGTTTAACCAATTTTTTACCATCCACTCCTTCAAATCCAAAGTGTTTAAAAACATCTTTTTGCAAATTCTGAGATTTTCAGTATCCTTTTTTAGGTAATATTCAAATGTCAGTAAGCGACTGGAGTTATCTTCTTTAGGTCGTCGAGTAGTTGTCGTCTTGACCAATGACGAAACGTACACTTTCCGCATGTCCCATGACATTTCCCAAAAATTTAAAAATATATTTTTTCTGTCGAGGGGGCTGAACGTGTTGCAAAACCTATTTTTTGCCTTTTTGCATAAAACAGATTGACAATGGTCTCAGTTTTCTCTCTTCATTTTCGTTTTCATAAGAGTATTTTCCGGTAATTTTATTTTTTCTCAAAGTTTTATATTTACAGCCTTTTTCTCGCAACTTCTTATTTATTTTTCTTGTATCCTTTTCTTCTTTGTATCTTTGTATTTCCTCCTTGATTTCTATAGGCTCAGCTTCTAATTCATTGTTTGCTAAGTTTTCAATATCCATGGTTTCTTCTTCGCTGTCAGAAATTTTCATTTTCCACTGTTTCTACTTTAATTATTCCATTATTGTCGTTGTCTGTATCAAGGTCAGTTACCATATTAATACATTCCTGCAAGTTCTCGTATAACATGTCATCAAATAATTCAGTTTGGAAGGACTCATGAATATGATTTCGTTCGGAAATTTGGATAGTTTTTTCACTCGCAGTTATACAGTCACTTGAAGCAATATCGTTATTTTCTATCAACTCCGCTAATTTTGTTTCGTCATCTGGGCGATTGCAACTTTTTTCGGGTTCTACGATGTCGTTATTATGAATTAGAATTGCGTCGGTATCAGTAGTAACTCTAGAAGTTGGTAAATTATTGGCCGTACTCGCAATGGCTCCATCGATACTACTATTACTAGTCTCATCAGGATTTTTTACTAAATCGGTTCTATTATTCTCCTCATTTGAATATGAATCATCAAATACCAGAAGGTCCTCAAAAAACTCATCACTTTCTAGGATTTTTTGCAACTGCAGAGTTCGAAAGTGGTCGATTTGATGCCATGATAAAAGCAAGTATCTGCAAAATACAAAACAATTATTCAGAAAAGTAAAACGCAAAAACACATAACTGCACGTTACTTTTTAAATACGTTTTTTGAGAATTTCAGCCTTAAAAATAAAACAAATTCATATTTTTTGTGTTAAAACACCACTTGAAATTTGAAATATACTGTTTTAAACAATAATTTAATAAAAATAATGAACTTACCGGTTAAAAATTGCACACAACAACATGACATGGATCAATCACATAGCCAACTGTTATATACTTGTTTTTGCCGTCACGTTTTTTTCGTCAAACAGATGAGTGGTTTTGAATGTTTCGATTTTAAAATATTTAGAATTTTTTGTGAGTTAAGAGATTTTGCACATGCGTCCCCACTAATACAATGAACCGATTTCCGCCAAAATGTAATTTTTCAATTTTTGTCAGTTACTTGGTTTTGCGGTGTCGCCGACGATATTATAATTTAATTATATTTTTTCATTATTCTTACAGACCAGACCACTTGATAATGGTTTTTTAAAAACCGAAACGCGTCGTGGTTAGACAATAAAATATTTGTGAAGTAACCAGGACTTTTCGTTTCTTCTCCTTTAACAATGGTTCAAGGACTTCACCCTGGAGAAATCTACAATTCATTAGTATATGCAATTAATCAAAATTTGTTTTACGCAATCTTTAGAATAAAAATTAATGAAAAAATGCTTATTATGAATATTTTTATTGATGATATAAAAAAAGTGTATTAAATTTTATCTAGGGTAGGCAACGTCTTTCGGCCTACATTGTGGGCACGGCACTGTGTCTTTATGCTGCAATAAATGCATTTTCAAACCGACTTTCTGTTTGGACTTGTAATTACACTGATCGCACTTAAACCAATTGATTTCGTCTTTATTTTTATGCTGCACCATATGTCTTTTTAAACTAAAGCTTCGATTGGCCTTGTAATCACACTGGTCGCAGCTAAACCAATTGATTTCTTCTGCGCTTTTATGCTTCACCAAATGTTTTTTTAAACTCGAGTTGCATTTGGCCATGTAATCGCAATCATAGCATTTGAACCAATAATCTGCGCTTTTATGCTGTCTCGAATGTATTTGTAAACTGAACTTGCGTTTGGCTTTATAATCACAATGATCGCATTTAAACCAATTGATTTCTTCTGCGCTTTTATGTTGCAACAAATGTGTTTCTAAAACAGTCTTGTATTTGGTTTTCAAATCACACTGGTCGCATTTAAACCAACTAATCTGATCTGCACTTTCGTGCTGCAGCAAATGTGTTTTTAAATCGGCCCTCCGTTTGCTCTTGTAGTTACATTCGTTGCATTTAAACTTATACATTTTGTCCGCATTCTCAGCATCTTTATTTTGACTATCTGAAAAATCCTGTCTAAAAAAATAAAAATAAAATAAATTTGCAAAGGAATAGTTTAATTTAAATTCTAAATTTGTTAAGAAGTTAGTGGAAGTTGGTGAGGTAAAGCAGGTGAGCAAGGTACAACAGTGGAAATAAAAAAACCTCAGTATCTTGGCGAAAAATTCCCACTAATCATATTGTCAAGTAGAATATTAATAATTTTAAATATTTTATAAAAATATATAAATATATAAATTTTATTGAACCCTGGGTTGTTTAGTTCCTATTTCCCTGTCCACAGGGAAATAGGAACTAAAGATAAGAATAAAAAGAATCAAAGTTTCTACTAGACTATAATTATTTAAACTGCAGATTATTTGTCTTGAATCTAAAGTTAAAAATTAATAAAAATAAACCTAAAGGTACTTACATCTTAAATTCGTTTGGCGTCAGCCTTCGGGGTTGGTGATCAAACTTTCTCACATCTTTCTGTTGACTTTCACTCAACTCTCCAGTAATCACGAACTTGAATAAATCCCCTGAGTTACTTCGCAACATCGATTTAGGTAAATCCACCGATACAGCAATTTGACCCATTGACATGGTAAAACTGCTGCATCGCCACTTTTGGTACGTAACAACCCAGAGTATTTTAATAAGATTTATATATTTTTATAAAATATTTAAAATTATTAATTTTCTCATGTACAAATTTTAAACGTTGAAAATTTGTGCAGGATGACACGCTATCCCAAACAACAAGCGAGACTTGTTGCCGAGGCACGTGCGGTTTTCCCTTTCAACTAGTCTAGTTCTTAGCGTCACCAATCTTGATCATTTTCGGTACAATCGGTCTCCCAAGTTTTTTCTTTTTTATTAGTAGTTTTACTTAAGTTAAATTGTGAAGAAAAAAAAATCCAGTTTGGCTCAAACATGTTCTGAAAACGATGAAAATATCTTGAGAACTACTTGCACCAGTGTAGTGATATAGGGCTTAATTAAAATCTAAGGTTATTACGCTACTTTGACCGGGTTTGTAAAATTGACCGAAAACTAAAAAAAAGTTAAATTCCGGACCTGTGTAACCTGTTTGAACATGACCAAGTTTCTGAGCATACCGATAAGTAGACTACTGCTTCATCGATGGCCCGCAAATTCGTTTTCGCACGTGGGCTAACGGAGATCTTTCTGAAAAACTTTGACCGGTAAGGTTGCGACAGGTGAATTTTTTTTACCCTGGAAACTTTGTGTTACAGCGTCGTATTTAGTGCACGGTTTTTGTCGCAGCCAACGATAAAGACCGGCCATGGCGCGTTATAAGCAAGTCGGCGGTCACCTGATCCTAGGAGTTCTAATTGTATTGCTTAATATATTATGTGTTTTTACACAATTTAAATCAATTTACAAAAATTTTTTGTTCTCATATAGGCATAAATTAAAAATACTATTTTGTTGATGTATATGTTTATTATGGATAAAAGAACTGAATCTACAAAATAAAAAAATATACAAAATTTGCTCTCTAATATCTTCAGGTACATATATTAGGTACATAATATCGTTAGTTACTTTAAATCTATGCAAGTCTTTCAAAATTGGACATATCAGAACTAAGCTTTTAGTTTTTTAAGTTTTCTTTGAGTGTCATCATCTTTGTTTTCTTTGAGTTCTTATTCAAAGATTTATTAGCAGACACTAAATTATTGTGCTTTTTAATAAAATTATTTTAAAAAACTTTACATGCCCTTAAACTAATTTTTTCAAGCTTTGACAATAGGTTTTCTTCATAAAAACTCTCGCAGAGTTATCTGAAGAAAAATTTTCAATATAAAACATTTCACAATAATTTATTAAAAGGAAACAAGTGATTTTGTGAATAAGTGAGATGGTTTTCACATTCAATGAACTGAATGTAGTGGTCGTCAATAATTTTTTGAAAAATTACCCAGCATAAAGTTTAATATATATTTCATTAATGCGTAAGTTAACTACCAACTCGTGTTCTTTTAAAAGCTGTATCTTACTTTTTAAATATTTCACACTACCAGAGAGATTACTATCTGTTAACAATATTTTACAAATCAGTTTTTTAATATTGCGAGGGTGCAGAAGACATATTACCTTAGAATTGTAAATTCACGTGTATGCACTAGATGACTGGATAAACAAAGATGAAGCCAACATTAAAGTGTATCCACCATCGATTCTCAGGTTACCTAATTGTTTAATAAGAAATGACAATTGAACACATTTTTCACTCTCACTATGGAAAATGTCACTAAGGATGTCTATTACTTGATCAATCGTATCCAAGATCTTATCTTTTACCACTTCTTTCCCGTTTGCAACTTTTATTTTAATAAACTGCATTAGCAATTTAAGTGTATCGGTGCAGTCCAAAAATAAAACTCCTGCTTTTTTGGCAGTTTGTTTTTTGGAATGGACACATTGTTAACATTCACAAAAAATGACAAATCTCCCTCAACAACTAGAGATGCTAACAGTGATGGATTGTTGTTCAAAAACGTCATCAGGCACAGGCAGACTGTGTCACGTTCTTGGGTTAAAATCCAATTTTTGTTTATTTTAGTATTAGAACAATAAAATTTTGAAATGTCAAAATTTGATAAAACTTTTGATTTCTTGTATTGCAATTTCCATTTGTTGCCTCTCGACGTCAGCTTATCAAACAGTAGATACAGGTTATCTACTTAGTTATTTCGGGACATTTTCAAAAATCGTAGGTACAGCATTTTCTGTTAATTTGGGTTTTTGTCTTTTAAAATTTTTTTGCTCTCCATTTAAAACACACTTATCAAACCAAATAATCTGCTCGATAGGAAAATGTTTGATGCAAACTTGTGGACGGTTTAAATTACTTAAATCATTAGGAATTTTTCGCAATTTCATGCACTTGTTTATCCACTGGCAAATTAAAAGTTGGCACATATTAGGTTTCAGTTTTATAGTTGGACCCACAAGGAACAACACTAATTACACATTCGCGGCATTGTTTATCTTATAGGTATTTTCTTTATAATTTACTCATTAGCCATTAATTATTTTAACGCAGCCAACTACAGTCTTTTTCGTGGGCTGTATTATTTTAATAACTTTGATAAAATTCACATAAAATTCGTGCCCGAATTAAAAAAAAATCGACGTAAACAAACATACCAAAACTGAAAACACACATGTTTTATAATGACAGCTGGCCGAGAGGCGTTCTTTTGTGACCCTCCTATGGTCACGTGATATTTCCGCGACCGGGCCGGTCTTTCTCGTGGGCTGCGGTTTTGGTTAAAGTTGTACAGGTATGTACCCTATAGGCTTGTGAAATTATAGTCTTAGCTGAAAACCGCGGTATTTCAGTATTATAAGTTTTTAGAAAAAATGTGCTTATAACCTCAAATTTACTATTTATGTCCATAACTTTAACCGATGTTCGTTCGTGTTCTGTGCAATGGTCAAAGTTACTGAGCGATCAAAGCTAGGGTTATTTTTGGTATTTTTATGTTAAAAATAGCAAAATGCTTACCAAAACTTTTTTTAAACGATTCTTATGGACAAAATTATAACATAGGAGCCATAACTTTGATTTATCGTAGTTTTTAAACAAGCCGTCAATGTTATATCCACCTGTTTGTAACTTTGAACACCCTATGTCTTTTTAAAAAATTTCATGAATCAAAATTGAAACAAACAAACATACAGCAAAATCAAGAGCCTTATTCTGAGCCCCCATGTAGGTCTTTAAATTATTTAAAAATTTTACGCCAAAGTAGATATTCAACTTTATACTTTAAATTAACTAATTTTCAGGATGAACAACGAATGGGTTCATAATTTTACTGTTATCATTTTTCTTCAACATGAATCCATCCCATTTTAAAATTTCGTAAGGATCTTGCTAAAACATTAAGAAAAAAAACTGTTTTTTTATTAAAATATAATTTTTTGAGAAATTATTTTTCTTTTTAAATCTTAATTTCTTTTTTTATAAAAATTATAATTCAAATGGTATTTTAAAGACCTTTAAATAAGTCCTATATCGCTACCCCGCTGTTAGTAAGTAATTCTCAAGATATTTAATTGTTTTAAATTTCCAAAATGGTAGTTTTTTTTTGCAAAATTAGAAAGAATCAAAAAAGTTGAAAATTTAAGATTTTCAACACTTACGGGAGCAATAGATGCACCAAAAATTGTTAATATGATCCGCCAAATCTTAATTTTTTTGGATGCTTTCATATGAAATGACCCATCTGGGAGATCGTGCATATAAATAAAGACTTACTCCACTGAACTGTCATCCAGCATCAGCTTCTCCTGTATCATATCTTCAGTCTTTAGCTCAAACTTTTCAGGTTTCCATTTAATGCTAGCTGATGAAGGGCCCGGTAAATGAGTATCCAATTTGCTGCAAAATAAACCTTTTTAAAAAAGCCTAGGTAAATCTAATTAAAATTTCAAGCATTTATTATGTATCAATTTTTTTGTGAATGTTAACAATGTGTCCATACCAAAAAACAAACTGCCAGAAAAGTAGGAGTTTTATTTTTGGACAGCACCGATACACTTGAAGAGCTAATGCAGTTTATTGAAATAAAAGTGTCAAACGGGAAAGAAGTGGTAAAAGATCAGATTGATCACGTAATAGACATCCTTAGTGACATTTTCGATAGTGAGAGTGAAAAATGTGTTCAATTGTCATTTCTTATTGAACAATTAGGTCTCTTGAAAAGGTCACTTGAGAATCGAAGATATTGTGGATGTTAGCTTCATCTTTGTTTATCCAGTCATCCAGTGCATACATGTCGATTTACAAAACTAAGGTAATATGTCTTCTGCACCCCCGCAATATTAAAAAACTGATTTGTAAAATATCGCTAACAGATAGTAATCTCTCCGGTAGTGTGCAATATTTAAAAAGTAAGATACAGCTTTTAAAAGAACATGAGCTGGTAGTTAATATATATATACATATTTATATATATATATATATATATATATATATATATATATATATATTAAACTTTGTGCAGGGTAATTTTTCAAAAAAGTATTGACGATCAATACATTCAGTTTATTGTGTTTTGTAGAGAAAAACTATTGTCAAATCTTGAAAAAATTAGTTTAAGGGCATGTAAAGTTTTTTAAATAATTTTATTAAAAAGCATAATGATTTAGTGTCTGCTAATAAATCTTTAAATAAGAACACAGACAAAGATGATGACACTCAAAGAAAAATTAAAAAACTTAAAGCTTAGGTTTGTTATGTCCAATTTTAAAAGACTTGTATAGATTTGAAGTAACTAACGATATTATGTACCTAATATACCTGAAGATATTAGAGTGCAAATTTTATATAATTTTTTATTTTATAGATTCAGTTCTTTTATCTATAATAAACACATACATCAGCAAAATATTTTTTTCAATTTTTGTCTATATGAGAACAAAAATTTTTTGTCAATTTAATTAAATTGTGTAAAAACAGAAAATTTATTAAGCAATACAATAAAAATCCTGGAACTCCTAAGATCACGTGACCGCCGACTTGCTTATAATGCGCCATGGCCGGTCTTTATCGTTGGCTGCGGTCTCCAAGTATGGAATCACTTTCGTGTGTTGAAATGTCTGATCGCAATGAGCGATGGCCAATCATATTTTTTTAAATACCAAAGTGCAATATTGCAAGAAAATACCAGTTTAATGGCCTAGTCGAGTTTAATACTCTAAAACCTAGCGTTCCCCTATTGGGCACAAACAGTAGTATTATAGTAAATTTGTAAAATAAAGCTGCAAAAAGGGTATATTTTTTTATATTTGGCATAGTAGTACATTAAACCAAAAGCTAAATTTTCATTCGAGGATCCCCGATTTTCCGGCCCCAGAATCGAAGACTGCCAAAGTTAAGAAAAACATGATTTCCTTGTTTTAAGAGAAACTAAATTAATTTTCATAAATCTACTTTAAGTGGGACATACTCAATTTAAAAAAATATACACCTGTCACTGCAAAAGAAAATGGCGGCTTTATTTTGAAAAAATCGTTTTTCTTCGATATTTTCTTTATTTTTTGTGCGATATTTAAAGCTACTGACCAGCTCTTTAAATGTGCTTAAATGAAATGATAAGTTTCCCAGCCGACTCCAAGATGGCGCTTAATTTTTAAAAAATAAAAAAGACCTTTACAACCTGTAGACCAAATTAAATTTTTACAAATTTTTTTTTTTGGATTTTATTAGCAGTAAGCCAGATTTTGTAAAAATTTATAAAAAGTTACAATTTGACATTTAACATTTTAAGATGGCGGCCGAAGTTCAGATAAAAAAGTAATTTTTTTGTTCTTGTTTGACACAACTAGTATTGCCGTGTAATATATTGATTTATACTAAATGGGGGTCGCCGATTTTAAATATTTCATAATAAATGACATATGTCTATTATTATCCAAGATGGCGGCGGTCAAAATATAAATGCAACTGTATCTTTTTGGTTTGGTAAATCTTTTTATCAAGATATGTAGTTTTATTTATATTTTAAAGATGGCGGCCGAAAAGGTAAAAAACAAACATTTTTGTTTATTTTTTCGAAATTTAACAAAAAAAACTGAGATAACCAAGACATCTCGTTAAACAAAACACAGATATTTTAAATATGTCAAAAAAGTTGACATATGTCACGTGAATAAATTAAAATTAAACCATATTTTACTTAATAGCTATCTCCGTTAATATTGATCTAATAGTAACGTTTAAATCAGCAAAGTTAAATATTTTTTTCCAAATCTTCAGAATATGATGTCAAAAATGACATATGTCATATACTTGTCAAACTATTGACATTATGGTTTATTTTTTTAAATAAATCACACTTATATAATTTTTTTAATTGATAGGGCTCCTTTTTCTGATTTCAAAAATATATAATATGTTGACATTTAGTCCAACCATTGTTGAAATATTTACATTAAAAAAATTATATTCATTGACAAAATGGCAACATCCTTATTGTTTATTTAGATTATTAAAATGCAAACATTTCAATATCGGCTGGTCCAAATGTCAACATGTTATATATTTTAAAAAAACTTTATTAAAATTATTTATCATTTAAAAAATAAACCATGTCAAAAGTGTCATTTTTAACATCAGATTCTGATGACAGAATAATAGAATAATATTAACGGAGATAGCTATTAAGTAAAATATAGTCAATTCAATCAAATCACCCAATACGTGACATATGTCAACTTTTTTGACATTTTTAAAATATCTGTGTTTTGTTCACCGAGATTTTGTTTTTTCCAGTTTTTTTGTTAAACTTCGAAAAAATAAACAAAAATGTTTTTTTTTTCACTTTTTTGGCCGCCCTCTTTAAAAAATAAATAAATTATATTTTTTTGTACATTATGACTTAAAACTAAGAGTAATATAAAACTACATATCTTGCTAAAAAATTTACCAAACCAAGAAGATAATGTTGTTTTTATATTTTGAACGCCGCCATCTTGATTAATAATAGACATGTGTCATTTATGATGAAATATTTAAAATCGGCGAACCCCATTTAGTATAAATCGATATATTACACGGCAATATTAGTACTGTCAAACAAGAACAAAAAAAATTAATAATTATAAAAAACTTTTTTATAATTATTAACTTCGGCCGCCATCTTAAAATTGTAACTTTATAAATTTTTACAAAATTTAGCTTACTATTGATATAATCCAAAAATTTCTTTTTTTTAATTTAATTTGGTCCACAAGTTATAAAGGTCTCTTTTATATTTAACCAAGGCCAACACAAAAATAGAGGCCACGACCCTTAAAAAATCAGCTGTTCTCCCGGGGCTGAATTTTACATTGGGTCTTATGGGAAGTCAGACGTTTTTTTATGAAATTTTCAAAATGGCACTACAGATTTCCGCAAAATTTCAGTGAAATATTCTCAGACACCATCCCGATATTCCACCAAAGTTTTGTAAGGACGCAACATGATTAAAAGGTTAAAATCTTCAAGATTTAGCATTCCTTATTTTGAATTCAAATTACCCGCCATGTACCACATGCCAACTGTTATATTTGACATGTATTTGACTTTGTCATCTGTGATTGTCACATTCCCTTCTGCTTTAAACTTAATTTTTGTGTGAGCTAATAAAGCGGCTCTGAAAAATTAAGGATTACTATAGATTTAAAAAAAATTGTTCTAAAAGAATATAGTAAAAACAATCTCAAAACCGGCTTTATTTTAAAAAAAATCAAATATTCATGAACCGTCATTCCAACTTCAATATTTTAATGACAATCAGCTGTGTCGTAACGTGGCCATCAAAAAAAAAATCAGCCCCGGATGTGACGTCAACAAAGTGGAGGATCGTGGCCCGTCCGTTTTGATAGCCCTGATTTGACATATTCAGCGCCATCTTTGTGTAGGCTGGGAAACTTATAACTTTTTTTCGTTGGGCTTAAAGAGCTGGTCAGTGGCTTTAATATAAGGTATTAGAAATAAATATCGCGCATAAATTAAAGAAAATATCGAAGAAAAACGATTTTTTTTAAATATAGCCGCCATTTTGTTTTAAAGTGACAGGTGTAATTTTTTTACATTTTTGAATTAAGTAGGTCCCACTTAAAGTAAATTTATCAAAATTAATTTAATTTGTCTTAAAACAGGGAATTCGTTTCTTTTTTCCGATGCCGGAAATCAGGGGATCCTCGATTGAAAATTTAGCTTTTGATGTTAGCTACTACCATGCCAAATATAAAAAAATATACCCTTTTTGCAGCTTTTTATTGAAACACCCTGCAAATTTACTCTACTATAGGTAGAAGTTTCCAAAAATGTATACCTATGTTAAAGATTGATTTAAGGATTCGTGAAAACTTAAAAACTTTGTTGAAGGAGGCCATAATAAGGACCTATTGCAATAAAGCCAGACACAAATTGTGCCGGGCACTATTTGGACAGTTTCGCATTATAAAAACAGCTGTCTTCTTTCAAAATTAGGCCTCTGTGTATTATAAGAGCCGAAATTGATAGTACCGACACTATTAATGGAAAATAAAGGACTGGATTTATAAATTCGACTTTGGCATGTCAATTTTGAAAGATTAACTGTCAATTTTCAATGCGAAACTGTCAGAATATTTGCCTGGCTTTATTGCAATAAGTCCCTATTATCTTTCGATAGCTTTTTGGTGAAGATTTTTTGACACCTGTTTCAATCAATTATTGCTAATGGTCCCACCAAAACTGCTAATATTTTGAGAAAAAACTTCATATTATAAACATAATCACCAGTCTTTATTACAGGATCTACAGTGCTAAGTGCTACAATCCTAGGTTTAAAAGTCTACATTTTGGTTGAAGGTTAACTTATTTTTCCCGTGAATGCAATAGTTTTTAATATTTATATAAATTGTTCATAAATACAAAAATATTCAAAGCTAAATAATTCATAAATAACTTAAAACTATATCTGTAGATGCATTACCGTATTAAATACGTATCAATATTTAAATACTGTAAAAAGCACAAGATATTAGAATCCCTTTTCAATTCCACATTCACCAAAACAATCGACAATCGGTTTAATCGTCGCTAACTTGTTTAAAAAATGAAAATGTAAAATATAGCGGACAGCTGACACTGACTTACACCGTTTTAATTCGACATTTCCTAGTGACGTTTGGAGGTTTAAATATGGCTACCATTTTTAAACCAAAATATTTTATTCCTTTTATTTATTTATAACCTTGGTGTGGAAATAATGCCTTTGTTACAACGAAAAAAGATGACCCATATCGTAAGGTATATATATAAATATTAAAAACTATTGCATTCACAGGAAAAATAAGTTAAACCTTCAACCAAAATGTAGCACTATCGACCCTTTAGTAAATACTGGTGAAAGAGTTTTGGTAAAAACGACCCTAGTTTCTTGATAGCCTTCTGTACTACGAAAGAACGTTGCCAAAGTTTTACTTTCTTTTTAGTCGTTATTTCGTAGTAAGTCAGGGACTTTTATATGTTACCTAACTACCACTAGAAAGTTAAGCTTCACTGGAGTCGCAAACAAATATATCCGACAACTATATTATAACATTTTGTAGAAAATGTCTTAATTTTTTCTAAAATTATTTTTTCTGTTACTTTAATTAATAATAATTAATTCAGTAGTCTTGGCTACCATCAAACATGCTGTTTTTGGCTAAATGAAAAACAATTAAAAAGTAGGATTAGTTTAAATATTTTATGAGATTGAGGTAAAATGGGAAATTGCTAAAATATCTAAAATGGGATATCCCGTTTTATCTCAATGAAATGACTGATGAAAACTAATTTATTTTGTGTTTTTTAGATGCCGCCTTTTTACGAACGATTTTTCGTTTTCGTTAAATCTCTGTGTCTTTTCTACAATAAACATTATTGGCATTATTTTACTGGTTATTATTAGGTTATTATTTAACAAAGAAATAATTTGTTTTAGTTTATTTTTTAATTATTTAATTTATTGTTTCTAATGTATAAAATACATATAACAAGGGTTCAGTGTTAATGATATATAAATGTAAGTAATTACAGCTAATTGGTTAGTAACAAAAAATTTTCGTGGTTAGTAAGGTATAGCCTAAAGTTACAAAATTTTAATCACAAAAAAAAATTGAGTAACATACGAGATTTAAATAAGAAAAAATTTAACAAGTAAAGAAAAAGGTTAAAAGAGAAAAAGAAAAGCTAACTTAAATATAAACAGCCAAAATAAGTCTATATTTTTGATGGAAGCAGCAATTTTGAATTTAAAGTTATATTTACAAATCACTTAAAAGGTGTGAACGTGTTTTAACTAACGTTATTAAAAAAAGGTTAACAAGACGAGATATATTGTTTTATCAGTGTTAGCCTCCATCAAGTATAAACTACAAACAATGTGGGCATTCCATGAGACAAATTATGGAAGGACGAAAAAATATCGAAACACAAAATATCGAAAACACAAAATATCGAAACTACAAAATATCGAAAACATACAAAATATCGAAACTACAAAATATCGAAACCAGAAAATATCGAAACTACATTTTATCGAATTACAAAATATCGAAACTACAAAATATCGAAACCACAAAATATCGAAACTACAAAATATCGAAACCACAAAATATCGAATTACAAAATATCGAAAATACAAAATATCGAAAATACAAAATATCGAAAATACAAATTATCGAAAATACAAAATATCGAAAATACAAAATATCGAATCACAAAATATCGAACATACAAAATTTCGAAATTAACAAATATCGAAACCCGACCCTGACGTAACCTAACCTAATCTAACTAAACCTAATCTGACCTAACCACATGAAAATAGAAAGTTTCAAAAACCTAACCTGACGAAACCTAATCAAATCTAGCCGAACCGAACCGAATCGAACTGAACCGAACCAAAGCAAACTGCACCAACAATTAAAAAAAAAAAAACTTTCCTGACTTCTTTCCCGGGATCCTAGAAGCTGTGAGTCCGAACCGAACCGAACTGAACCGAACCGAACGGAACCAAACCGAACCGAACCTAACGGAACCGAACCAAACCTAACCTAACGAAACTAAACTACAAAACTGCTAATTAGGTTTGTTTGGGTATGGTTAGGTTTGGATAGGTTCGGTTCGGTACGGTGCGGTTCGGTACGGTCCGGTCCGGTTCGGTTTGTTTGGAATTCACACCTTCTAGGATCCTGGGAAAGAGGTCAGGAGAGTTTTTTTTTTGAAAAAATTGTTGGTTCAGTTTGATTCGGATCGGTTTGGTTAGATTTGATTAGGTTTCGTTAGGTTAGGTTTTTGGCACTATCTATTTTCGTGTGCTTACGTAAGATTAGGTCTTGGTCAGGTTAGGTGAAGGATCCGAAATTTTCTGTTTTTGATTTTCGATATTTTATTGTTTCGATATATTGTATTTTCGATATTTTGTATTTTCGATAATTTATATTTTCGATATTTTGTTATTCGATATTTTGTATTTTCGATATTTTGTATTTTTGATATTTTGTAGTTTCGATATTTTGTTATTCGATATTTTGTAGTTTCGATATTTGGTTTTTTTGGATATTTTGTATTTTCGATATTTAGTAATTGGATATTTTGTGGTTTCGATATTTTGTAGTTTCGATATTTTGTGGTTTCGATATTTTGTAATTCGATAAAATGTAGTTTCGATATTTTGTGGTTTCGATATTTTGTAGTTTCGATATTTTGTGTTTCGATATTTTTTCGCCCTTCCCAAATTATCCAGTACATTGAGATTGACAAGACACGGAATTATAACGAGTTATGAATAAATGTTATCAATCCCCCACTTCCTCTTACACAGTAGAAATTGTAATTTTGTAACATAATTGGAATTTGTTTTAAATCGGATAAAAAAAGTTTCACTAATACAGATTATACAATATTCATCACAACTTGGTTTTGTATATAAAGAATTGAAGAAACCACTTACATTGTAGAAACAATCTTCATAATTATTGCTACTTTTCAACGATGTTCGGCACCTTCAGACCTTGGTCACGTTTCGGAGAATCGTCCTCGTCTCGCGAGCGTTTCCCAGATGCGTTATCTTGCAAAGCTACGATTTTAGGTGTTCCTTTAACATATTTTATGGTCAAATTAGCTTCGCCAGACTGCTGACGCAATTTTAATTTTATAATTAATATAATTTTATAAAATATAATTAATTTGTTTTAGTTATATCTATCTTTGTGCCATATTAAAAATAAAGAATATATTATTGTAATAACCCGCGAAAATTCAAATTATGACAATTGATGCTAGCAGCCATGTTGGATCCCTCTCTTCCTTTTTAGTACACGCAGCTTTCATATCGTGTAAGTAATTAACGACATTTTATTAATTAACGGGCGCAAATATTCGCCCTAAAGATATCCCCAACTAAGAGATATTAAACTGGCCACCCCTTGGCCAACAGCTGAATGCTTATATTGACTTATATGCTCTGAATGTTCTTCTCTGGAAACATCAGTGTATCGATTCTTGAAACGGGTGAGAGTAAGAATGACCATCTCCCGTCAGGACCAATAGAAATGCGGAAATCAAGTGAGAGCGCATGCGCAGTTTGACTTTCACCCGATTTTGAGGAAGGACTCCTTCTCACCCATTCAAGAATTCATACACAGATCCGTTTCCTATGTCGCAACACAGTTATGGCACAAAGGGTATACAAACTCAAATTAAACACAAAGTTTTATTATTTATTATATGTCCAGTATTTCTCAACATTCTTCCAAAAAGAATTACAATTTTAAGAAATAACTAAAGAAGTTAAAAACTTTATTTTACAAAATCATCATTTATTTGTTGAAATCCTTAATGGAGAACAGTAATGAAACTAAAACATTAGCAAGTAAAATTATTAAATATTGAAAACAAATAGGTTTTACATTCAAATCATAAAAAAGACTAAAATTAGACTATAGTTGCTACTTGGTATAAGTATAATGTACTTTTAAAGACTACATTTTTTATAAAACCAAGGTTTGATTTAGGTTTATTAATAGTTTTAATAAATAAAAGGCTCTGAATTGTTTTACACAAACTGTAGCATTGTGCTAATATAGTTTAGCTATACTTCTTTTTTCGAAAATGCATAATTTTTTGGCATAATATAAAGATACTTTTTTTAAATTTTAGCTCACACATATACTATACTATAGTAGTGTGAGCTATGGTGATCCTAATTTTTTCGAGAAAAAAAAAGTTGCTCCGATTTCAAAATTTTTTATATATCTTTGCGTTTCAGATGATTTTGAAACTTTTTTGTTGCTCTGTCTGTCTGTCTGTATGTCTGTAACGACCAACGCGCATAACTCAAAAACCGCTTGGCCGATTTTAATGAAATTTGGTACCTAGGCTGGGTCTTGGGTCGAGATGGTCCCATTTAAAAATCCACCGAACAGAAACCAAATAAAAGGGTGGGGGTAGATTTCAAAAATTAGAGTTTATGTGAAAATATGGCGTGTGTGATATCAAACGAAAGGTAATTGAGTCTGCAGTTAAACAAAATACATTTTAATTTATTTAAAAAAAAAGGGTGGGGGTATATTTCAAAAATTAGAGTTTAAGTGAAAATATGGCGTGTGTGATATCAAACGAAAGGTAATTGAGTCCGGAGTTTAACAAAATACATTTTAGTTTTTTGTTTTTTTAAGGGTGGGGGTAGATTTCAAAAATTTGAGTTTAAGTCAAAACATGGCTTGTGTGGTATCAAACAAAAGGTAATTTAGTCTGGAGTTAAATAAAATATATTTCAGTTTTTAGTTATATTAGCTCTCACGTACACTATAACTATAGTACCTAGTGTGAGCTTAGGGGCCCATATATTGGCAGAGTATTTTTTATAGGGCTAAGTTTGGTAATTCTCCAATTGTTCATGAATGAAATTTTGAATTTTGTGGCCAATTGGATTAATTTTGTTTTTTGCTAAAACCAACAAGGTAAGTCTTTTGTGAGTATCGAAAATTCGTTTGATATTGCTAATTGTTTTTTGACAGTTTTTTTGATAAATTTCCAAAGTAACGTTCATAGTTTTTACCAGTCTTTCAAAATTATAGTTCTTTCGTGTAATTTCTATGATTTCTACCTATTTTTATGAAATGTACAAAAATTTTTTGAAAAAATAACCTTGAAATTTATTGTGTTAATAGCTATTGTTTAAATCTAAAATTGAGCTGAGTAGACTAAGGGCATTTTACTAATCTCATTTGAAAAAAATTAAACCAACTCATCAGAGCCGGGGAAAAGCAGGATTTTTAAAGAAAAATACATTTTGATAAATTTCCAAAGTTACATTCATTGTTTTTACCAGTCTTTAAAGTTATAGTTTTTTTCGTGTAATTTCTATCATTTCTACCTATTTTTGAGAAGTGTACAATTTTTTTTTTTATAATGATAACCCTGAAATTTATTATGTTAATAGCTTATATTGTTTAAATCTAAAATTTGGACTGAGTAGGCTGAGGGCATTTTAAAAATCTCATTTGGAAAAAGTTAAAACAACTCATCAGAGTTGGGGAAAAGAAGGATATTTTAAAGAAAAATACATTTTGCGATAAATTATGTGGTATTCAATATATTTTATTTAAATATATTTTAAAATATTAACGGGGTGTCCAGCAGACTGGTAAACCTAGAAGTCAGGGAATTTCTCCTTACCTCCTCCTATTTAATAAATTATTTGAATATTTTGGTTCGTGACTCGTGACGAACCAGAGTGCCTCGCCCCGTCTATGTGTGAAAAAAATCAACATTTTATGTTGATGCTTGACAATTGCATATATCAAAATTTAAATAGAAATATATGATTTGCATAACAAAATCGGTTTTTTTTGGGGTTTGGTTCGGTTTCTAATACCACCAACAATTTTTTGAAAAAATAACCTTGAAATTTATTGTGTTAATAGCTATTGTTTAAATCTAAAATTGAGCTGAGTAGACTAAGGGCATTTTACTAATCTCATTTGAAAAAAGTTAAACCAACTCATCAGAGCCGGGGAAAAGCAGGATTTTTTAAAGAAAAATACATTTTGATAAATTTCCAAAGTTACATTCATTGTTTTTACCAGTCCTTTAAAGTTATAGTTTTTTTCGTGTAATTTCTATCATTTCTACCTATTTTTGAGAAGTGTACAATTTTTTTTTATAATGATAACCCTGAAATTTATTATGTTAATAGCTATTTTTAAATCTAAAATTTGGGCTGAGTAGGCTGAGGGCATTTTAAAAATCTAATTTGGAAAAAGTTAAAACAACTCATCAGAGTTGGGGAAAAGAAGGATATTTTAAAGAAAATTTTGCGATAAATTATGTGGTATAAGATTAAATATATTTTAATATAGATTTTTATTAGAAAAAAAATACTTTATACATTAATCGTAGTGTTTAAAAAATATTAACGGGGTGTCCAGCAGACTGGAATGCCAGTGAAGTAGTACTTTTTAGACTCCCCTGTATTCTTTAGCTTTTCCGTCCTGCGCGCAAGCCTGCGAGTGTTTTTTGGTGGTAAATCAACTTCGGCCATTTTACCGGTGTGTAATCAGCATGTAGCTCGCCTCTAAACCACGAAGTGTATAAATTCACCTTTCCGCAACCCTTTTGTCGCAGGGTGGATAGTGAGATTTGTGATGATTATATTGCTCCATAGTGCCTGGTGCTGACTGTGATAATTTAAAGTAAGTTATAGTTTTTAATACCACACACTATATTTTCTAACCTAACCACACCGCACACTTCTATGTTTTACCTCAAATATTTTCAACTTTCTTGTAACTTAAGCCTGTTTTACTTGTTACAGCACTCTGTGGTTTCCTTATAAAAATTAAATACAAGCTATCTGCCCGGAATACCGCCTTTTGCTTTCTCCCACTCCCGCAACCCCTGTCGTTCTGCTTCACCAGGAAGTCAGGAAATGCCACCTTACTTGGGAATTCAGAGACATTTCTGGAAATTTACTGCTAACCAGATAATAAATAAATAAAAATCTAATTCAGAATCAGATCTTTTGTGAATATTTTGGTTAGTGACTCTTAACGAACCAGAGTGCCCGGCCCCGTCTATGTGTGAAAAAAATCAACATTTTATGTTAATGCTTGACAATTGCATATATCAAAATTTAAATGGAAATATATGATTTGCATACCAAAATCGGTTTTTTTTGTGGGTTTGGTTCGGTTGGTAATACCACCAACATACTCGCTGATATTTTTCCTACAATAATTGACTACGTATCACTTTTGCTTAATCACGAATCCTAAACTCACAAACGACAAAGACAGATGCTGGGACACCCTGTACATATTTTGCTTGTTTTCTATTTTCCCTAGATAGTTTTCTATGTAAGTACCTACACTAATCGTGGTTAACCTATATTTTTTAATTGTGACTTGTGTTTAATCTTGTAACACTAGTTGAATTTAAACCAACTGATTTTGTCCGCGTTTTTATATCATGAGCATGAAGTTAGCGAAGCACCCATCGCAGATCGAATCGTGACTAGGTGGATAATTTGCCGTTAATTAGTCGTGAATTAGTTGTGGAAAAATTAATTTTGTCGCTCTTATTTTTGACCGTTTTTTTGTCAAAAATGGCGTTAGACATGACCTATCGAAACCGAATATGGTGGATAATTTGCCGCTAATTAGTCGTTAATTAGTTGTGGAACAATTAACTTTGTCGCACTTATTTTTGACCGTTTTTTCGGGTGCTTCGCTAACTTCATATATTAGCACCCATCGCAGATCGAATCGGGACTAGGTGGATAATTTGCCGTTAATTAGTCTTGAATTAGTTGTGGAAAAATTAATTTTGTCGCTCTTATTTTTGATCGTTTTTTTTGATGCTTCGCTATCTTCATATGAAGTTAGCGAAGCACCCTCGTAAAAATGGCTTTAGACATGACGTATCGAAATTGAATATGGAGGATAATTTGCCGCTAATTAGTCGTTAATTAGTTGTGGAAAAATTAATTTTGTCGCTCTTATTTTTGACCGTTTTTTAGGGTGCTTCGCTAAATTAATTTTTGACGAGGGTGCAACTTTAACTTCATATGAATTTAGCGAAGCACCCTAATAAACGGTCAAAAATAAGAGCGACAAAATTAATTTTTCCACAACTAATTAACGACTAATTAGCGGCAAATTAACCACCTAGTCGCGATTCGATTTACGATGGGTGCCAACATATGAAGTTCTTTAGTTATTATTCATGACTAATTAACGGCAAATTATCCACCTAGTCGCGATTCGATTTGCGATGGGTGCTTCGCTAACTTCATGCTCATTTTTATATCGTCACTAGCGTTTCTTTAAGTCGACCTTGTGTTTGGTCTTGTGATACATAATAATTGCATTTAAACCACTTTTATGCCGCAGTAAATATAGGTTTTAAATTGAACTTACACTTGAAATAACACTGGTAAATAAAATATGTTTATCTTTAAATTGAACTTATATTTGGTCACACTGGTAGCATTTAGAGCAATCGATTTTATTTACGATTTTATGCTGCAGTATATGTAGTTAGACTTGACTTTATATTGCAATAAATGTTTTCAAATCGAATTTTTGTTTGGTCTTGCATTGTACTGTATTGATTTCATCTTTATTTTAATGCCGAAGTAGATGTATTTTTAAACTAGTCTGGTATTTAGCCTTAAATTCACAGTGTTCGCATTTAAACCAGTTGATTTCGTCTTCATTTTTATGCTGCAACATATGTGATTTTAAATTAGACTTGTGTTTTCCCTTATAGTTACAGTGGTCACATTCCCACCAATTGATCTCGTCTTTATTTTTATGCTGCACCATATGTCTTTTTAAACTAGACTTTCGATTGGTCTTAAAATCACAGTGGTTGCATTCAAACCAATTGATTTCATCTTTATTTTTATGCTGTAGCATATGTAATTTTAAATTAGACTTGCGTTTAGTCTTTAGTTCACAGTGGTTACATTTAAACCAAATGATTTCGTCCTTGTTTTTATGCAGGAGCATATGCCTTATTAAACTAGACTTTCGATTGGCCTTAAAATAACAGTGGTCGCACTCAAACAAACTGATTTCATCTTTATTTTGATGCTGCAGCAGATGTGTTTTTAAACTAGTCTTGTATTTAGTTTTAAATTCACAGTGGTAGCATTTAAACCCGATTTGGTCTTCATTTTTATGGTTCACCACAATATGCTGCAGCATATGTCTTTTTAAACTACACTTTCGAATGGCCTTAAATTTACAGTGGTCGCATTTATACCAATGGATTTCATCTTTATTTTGATGCTGCAGCAGATGTGTTTTTAAACGAGACTTGCCTTTAGTCTTAAATTCACAGTGGTTGCATTCAAACCAATTAATTTCATCTTTATTTTTATGCTGTAGCATATGTAATTTTAAATTAGACTTGCGTTTAGTCTTTAGTTCACAGTGGTTACATTTAAACCAAATGATTTCGTCCTTGTCTTTATGCAGGAGCATATGCCTTATTAAACTAGACTTTCGATTGGCCTTAAAATAACAGTGGTCGCACTCAAACAAACTGATTTCATCCTTATTTTTATGCTGCAGCAGATGTGTTTTTAAACGAGATTTGCTTTTAGTCTTAAATTCACAGTGGTTGCATTCAAACCAATTAATTTCATCTTTATTTTTATGCTGTAGCATATGAAATTTTAAATTAGACTTGCGTTTAGTCTTTAGTTCACAGTAGTTACATTTAAACCAATTGATTTCGTTCTTATCTTTATGCAGGAGCATATGCCTCATTAAACTAGACTTTCGATTGGCCTTAAAATAACAGTGGTCGCACTCAAACAAACTGATTTCATCTTTATTTTTATGCTGCAGTAGATGTGTTTTTAAACTAGCCTTGTATTTGGTTTTAAATTCACAGTGGTAGCATTTAAACCCGATTTGGTCTTCATTTTTATGGTTCACCACAATATGCTGCAGCATATGTCTTTTTAAACTACACTTTCGAATGGCTTTAAATTTACAGTGGTCGCATTTATACCAATGGATTTCGTCTTTATTTTTATGCTGCAGCATATGTCTTCTTAAACTAGACTTTCGCTTGGTTTTAAAATCACAGTGGTGGCATTCAAACCAATTGATTTCATCTTTATTTTGATGCTGCAGCAGATGTGTTTTTAAACTAGTCTTGTATTTAGTTTTAAATTCACAGTGGTCGCATTTAAACCCGATTTGGTCTTCATTTTTATGGTTCACTACAGTATGCTGCAGCATATGTATTTTTAAACTACACTTTCGAATGGCCTTAAATTTACAGTGGTCGCATTTATACCAATGGATTTCATCTTTATTTTTATGCTGCAGCATATGTCTTTTTAAACAAAACTTTTGCTTGGCTTTAAAATCACAGTGGTTGCATTCAAACCTTTTGATTTTGCCTTTGTTTTTATGCTGCAGCAAATGTTTTTTAAAATGGGACTTGACATACGTTTTGTAATAGCACTGGTCGCATTTAGACAAATCGATTTCATTTACTCTTTTATTATACAGCAAATAATCATCTAATTTAATCTTGTTATCACATTGGTTGCTTCTAAACTCATTAATATGGTCTGCATTTTCCGGAACACACCAAGTAGTAGGTCTAAAAGTAAGCATAGGAAAAAATTATTGTCCGGCCAGAATAAACTGAGGCTCAAAAGAGATGGCTCAACTCAATCTATCTCCCTTTGTTTACAGCACTTTTGTCTTACTGGGTGGTCTTCATTTTTAGAAAATTTACCATGAACAAAATTTTAATATTACAAAAAAACATGAACAAAATTTTAATATTACAAAAAAAAACGGAACTCGTCGGGTACGTTTAACCAAATAGACTCCAGCCCGTTCATAATTCACATCCTTTTATTGGGTTTCTATTTTTACCGGTGCACAAAGGGGCCAATTGGGTGTAAAAGTGGAAGAAACTAAAAAAACACAAATAGACATATACAATATCTGGAACTCAAATTATGTAGCAAACTAGTGGGCGCTGAAAATGCAACAGAGTATTTTCACTTGTTTTTTAGTATGACGTGAGTTTGACACTTTAAAAACCGTCAGTTTAATTTTTATGATAATTACATACAAATTATTGACTAATTATGTATTACTTTCTCTTATTATATAAATGTGTTATATTTAAAACATTAGAAATTTTTTTACGATGGAGACATCCAGCACAGGTAATTTAACCAAAAACACTAAATACCAATATCTAGCTGTAGGTTGTTGTAGAGTAATCATATTTTTTAAACTAAGAAGTCAATTATTATTAGAATTTACCTTAAAGAAATATAAAAAATATAATTTAGTGTGTGGTAAAATTTTGTTAAGCAAAACAATTGTCACTTTTTTGTTAATTGAATGTTTCTTAACAAAATGTAAAAAAAATGGCTGCGCTTTCTTGCGCCTTTTTGAGATTTTTAATATTAAAAATAAAGTGCCTACATACGACCCAAGTAAAAGAAATTAAACTATACATCTTAAATATAAAACTTGTTTGTTTATTAACGAATTTTTATTAAATAAAAAGTGTTTAATTGACTAAAAATTTGATTGATAGTTTTTTAACATAAATTTGATTAACTCATTAAATTTAAAGATGGCGGACGCGTAAAAATTAGGAAAAGCTTCGTTCGAAAAAATTTTAAAATAAAGGATTTTAATCAAATTGATATAAACAACTTTTTAGGCCTGTAAAAAGCCAAGTGAATTATGGTAGCCGTTACAGTTACTTTAGTTAAAAGGAGTGGGGGGAGGGTAAATCTTCGAAAGTCAAATTTTGAACCAAAACTATTACAAACTTGCCGTTTTCGTATTTTTAACTTAGGAAAGGTGCCCGAAAATTTTTCAAAAATCATCAAAAATCATTTTGACAGATCTTTGTTTTGGAAAGGTTTAAGTGGAATATCAAAGGACCACACACTAGTTTACACAGACCTTATGGGGAATTTTTGTCTCGGTTGAACTGGCTATAATTTTAGTATGTTATAGTGGGGTATGTAACAAAAAAAATGTAAGTAAACTTAAGTTTTTCTATGTACAGTTTTTGAGATATAAACGGTCAAAATTCGTGAAATTGTTTTTTTGTATGTAATAATATTAACTCTTACATCTTGACAGTGAGAAAGAAGAATTATAGAAATCAGTTGATTGGCTTGGTTGAGTTAATACCCTGAGAATTTCTCGTTCTTGTATCGAGACACCACACACATGCATAGGTGGAAGTTTTAGGAAAATTTATGTATAATCTTTGGTAGCTTAATGAAAGAGCGTTTGCGTACAGAGCAAGAGGTTCCGGGTTCGAGACCCGGCCAAAGAGAATTTCTTTTATAATTTTTCTTTCTTTAATTTTACTTGTTGTTTATAGTTAATATTAATAAAACAATGTTAGAAAGCAAAACAATTAAACATGTGTGGAGTGTGTTCACAAAATAATATTAATAGGTCTTATTTTAACATAAATTTTGCCCTTATGTCATTTTTTTACAATGATCTTTAATAAAAAACATAATTTTGTATGTAGAGAATAGCAAAATGCAAGCAAAAAATAAACAACTTTTATCCAAAAAGCTTTACATTAAATTCCTTTTTTTTAGAAAATGGTAAAATTAGTTTTTAGATGCAATATAAGTAAAAAAATATGCATGCATATGTCTTATTGAGGACACTCTGTACAATATGGTATTTTTGGTGACTCCTCTTCCTATTTCAAAATTGACGTGTCCATGATTTTATCTCCAAGTTAAAAAAAAAGGTGATTCCAGACTTTTGGAACATACTGTATGATATGAGCCAGGTTAAATAACTTAAACAGAAATATTATAAAATGTAGAATTTTTAACTCATTTTTAATAAATGTTTAGGTCTTATTTAAATTTTTGTGTAAAAGTACTAAATTTCTTTTAAAAAAATCTATTTTTAAATCACCCTGTAAAAAAAACAAATATTTAAAGCTTTATAAAATATAAAATAGGTGCATTTTAACCTATATCACAATAACCGATACACATTATTTTTGTTTCTAATATTTTGGGTGTTTAAATAATTATTTCAGACATTAGCTCCATTTGGCCCCTCTGTGCGGTGGCCTGAAAGCGACCCCGGCCCGTTCACAATTCACGCCCTTTTATTGGGTTTCTCTTGTTATCATACACATTCTATACCAACAAAAAAAAACAGTGGCGTATCATTTACTCTTTTTAATTTTTTAATAAAACTGTAAAAGGAGTTCCAATTTTGAAGATATAACAAATGGTTTTGGATTTTTGCAATTTTTAGAAAGTCAAGTGGTATTTTTTTAGGTTTCTAGATTTGTACGCACCTACCTTATGAAATAGGTAGGTACCTATATAATATAATGGATATAATATAATAATATTTTTTTAAGAAAAATAAGATTTGGAGTTTTCCAGCAAAAAAAGGCTTAGAAGCCTAGCCTAATAATGATGAATTCCTAAAATAAGAAAAATATATAAGAATAATTAAAATTAACGAACAAATTTGTTTCCAAAAGACCTTGTTTTATAGCTCTTCTGATAATTAGAGCACTCTCGAGGATGTTTTCTAGGAAAGGGGTGTAACTACCCACTTTACCCAGATATTAAGGATTATTTTAATTAATTACTAAATTAAATACAACATAATTGGTATAAAGTAGCAATATTTGGGTTAATAGATTCGATAATTATTATTTATTACACCATTTTAAAGGGTAGGCGGACCTAGTTGTGTCTAGGGTCATTTTAAAACTTGCAGGTGTGTGTAACATACCTAGTATAAACATTATTAAAAGGAAAACTTGCATTTTAGATTAAAAGTGACTAAGGATACCCTACAAATAAATTTAAATCCTACTTTTGTGAAAAAGATATATCCATTTTAGAGATAGAAAAAGCTATTAATAAACTAAAACCCAATAAGTCTATTGGGCATGATGGTATTCCTGCTTTTATATTAAAAGGGTGTAAAGAGTTTTTGCTTGTTCCTTTGCCAATTTTATTGAATATCATGCTTAAAACGTCAACTTTTATACCCATCCATAAAAGTGGTCCTAGACAAAAAATTGAGAACTATCTATCGGCCTATAACAATAGTATGCGCAATTTCAAAAATTTTCGATATCATAATATTTGACAGACTTTTTGCAGAAGTATCAAATAAAATATCTCCCAGACAGCATGGCTTCTTACCCAAAAGATCTACCTTTACAAATCTAACAATTTTCTCTCAATTGATGTTATTTATACGGATTTGGAAAAGGCTTTTGATAAAGTAAGTCACAGCACTATTTTGGATGGACTAACTGGAATGGATGTTTCTCCATATCTAACTAATTTAGTACAATCTTATTTGGGATCTAGCACAAGTAAAAGATATCAGTTCGTGGAATTAAAAGGTAATAGGTCTACTATTTACATAAGTTCTTCGGGTGTGCCCCAAGGGTGAAATCTCGGGCCACTTCTTTTTATTATTGCCTTCAACAAAATTATCTCTAAGGTAAAAAATGTGGAATCATTGGCATTTGCCGATGACTTTAAATTGTTTGTTGAAATTTTCTCATTGGAGGATTGTGAAACACTCCAAAGTGAATTTCAGGACACAGCTCTGTATTGCCAGGAAAATGGTTTTAACTTAAATTTGTGTAAATGCTTTTGTTTGTCATTTAGTCGTAGCAAAAACCTAATTGAATTTGATTATACAATAAATAATGAGAACCTAGAGCGTGTATCTGAACAAAAAGACCTAGGTGTAACCTTTGATGCTAATCTTTCATTTTCATCACATATTATTTCTAAAATTAGGAGTGCCCAGAAAATTGCTGGCTTTATTTGTAGAAATACCAAAAGCTTTAACATTGACGTAAGAATATGCTTATATGACTTGACTGGTATTGCCCTTACTGGAATATGGAAGTGTTATCTGGTCCCCCCAATATGACATTTGGATTGGTTTGATTGAGGGAGTTCAATGAAAATTTTTAAAAGCCATGTACTTTAGAAAGTTTGGGATTTATCCACAAAGAGGTTGTGACAACAAGATCTTATTAAAGATATTTGATAGATTATCACTAAACCAAAGAAGAACTAAAATTTTTTTAACAACAATGTATAGAATTCTTAAAGGGGATGTTGATTGTCCTAGTATAGTTGAACAACTGCCTTTTGCCATAAACCGAATCAATTCAAGGTCGAAAAATATGTTTTACTTAGCTTATCCACGAACAAATCTATTTAAAAGCTCTCCTATCTACAATTTATGCAACTTATTCAACAAATATGCTTCAGATGTGGATATTGACAATGTTAGCTATAAGAAATTTTAAAAAATTATAGATCTAAAAGTGCGCAGCAGTTAATCAAGAAGTAATTATGTAATTTGATTTGTTTTTTATTTGTCATGTGTAGTGTAAGTGACGTATTGTATAAAATATTTTTTTAAATGTAAGAAAGTATCTGTAATTGGCTTTTTGCTGTAGATACTATTGAAATAAATAAATAAATAAATAAAAGGATGTCTAAGCATTTGGACACAACTTCAAAAACAATTATTGCACATGTGATAAAAGCTTGTGAAGCGAAAAGCAAAGAATTAAAACATTCATTTAGTTTCCCTAAGTTTCGAGCACCAAGCTACACAGGATATAGCCACTATAGGCAGAATAAAAAAGGAGATCAAAGAAAACCCTTTGAACCAAGAAGAAGAAACCCTTGAAGAAAGTCTTCGGTTACGGACAGATTTGACGATGGAGACTTTCAACCAATTCGGACCACCATATGTAAATTTTACACGGAATATAAAGTTGTTCCCACTTTGTAACGATAGTGACAGTGACAATAATTCGGAAGAAGATATTGCAACAGACGTGTAAAATATCAAGTACTTATTCTGTCATATTTTTGTTAGCTTTACTTGTACTTGGGTTGTACTATTAATTTTGTAAGCTAGGGTGTAATCTTAAATTTTATATTGGTACTTATACCTACTTATTTTGTTTCTTTATATACAGGGTGTTCGGCACATGAACCGTCAAAATTTTTTAGGATATTGTTGGGGTCATTTGCTACCTTTTCAACCTTGGAACTTGGGTCCTTAGAGTCACGGCTAAAGAGATATGAAATTTTTTATTTTTTTTCTCAAATTACCCAAAATCCCACCTTTAAACCCTCGTAAGCTTTTTATTAATGTATGGAAAGGCACCACTTTTTTTATAATTCTGTAATCTTATGCTAATTCAACTAATTAATAGATTTGTTAAAATTTATGTACCAAAGGGACATACGAGGTCTTTTATTGAAGAACATTAGTGATTTTGTGAAAGAAAATCAATTTCAAAATTAAAAATTAAAAAAAGTATCGACACTTGAGAACTTCATTTTCTTTTAAAAACTCTAGTTGAATGCCTTTCTAACGGTATGCTACACATTGATTTAAAAAAAACAATTCTGCTTTAAAATACGGATATTCCATGAGACGGGCAATAATCGTTCGGACTTGATAAGAAAACCACTAATGTTCTTCAATAAGAAACCTCGTATGTCCCTACTAAATCAGAAGCATTAAGCCTTCAGTGATTTTGCTCATTTGCGTGCAAGAAATTGAATGTCTCACACGAAAACCCATAAATGTAATTTCCAAACAATTATTTATTTGTATAATTATTGTAATGGCGTTTAAAAAAACAATACAACATTCACAACACAAACAAAGTCTCCCATATCAGTGTTATACTAAAATATCAGTTTAGATCGACTGATTCCAAAGCTTGAAGAAAAAATGTTCCTAACCAGAGGCGTAGCGTGCCTCAAGGGGCGGGGGAGTCAAAGGCTGAAAAGGGCGCCCCAAAAAAATGTTTTGCGACCAACAAAAAGAAAAGGTCAACCTGTCTTTCCTTTACTTTCTGTTTATTCTCAGACAGCCGATTTGCTGTTCCATCGATTTGCTGGCGCCGGCCCTGCTACTCAATACCTTACGGCACCCAGACGAACCCCCCGCGCCCCCCCCACGCTACGCCACTGTTCCTAATACGTGCGCAAAGCTCTTTCCTAACTGCTTTTGTGTTATGTAAAGTATCACTTAGTAAAAATAACTATTAGCTTGTCTAACGAACTGTCACGATCAGCTGTTTTTCGATCCAAGATGGTTGCCATAGGACAAACAAAGCGTTTTCCCATAAGCCGCAATGTTAACAAAAACGTAATTTTAAAAAAAAGTGAAACGATTTAATTTACAACAAAGATGCTGTTTTAAGTATTGATCCTTTGTACACATGGGAAAAATGGCAGGTTATGTTTTTATTTACTTTTGTTTTTTTTTTTAAATTTTTCTAGTTTTTTGTTTTCTGTTGTGGCAGCTGGGGAGATCTTGATAATGTTAGTTTTGATGGAATGCCAAGTATTTTGACCTTAAAAAATCATCTTGATTTAAATGAACTAGGTATCATGAAAGAAGGGAAAAGAAAGTGGATAAGTGCTCTATTACCCGACTTAACAGAGGATAAATTGAAATATTCGAAAGTTTTTTGTCAGGTTTGTTTTGGATAAATATGTAACTGCCATTTTGGCAACATTTTCTATTGGGATCTTTTTTTGTGCTCGAGTGGACCTTTTGCAGAAGTGTAACATAGAATTGTGTTAAACTGTAAGAAATACTTAACTATAATTTTTTTACTATTCTAGGCAAGCAACTTTCAAAACTAGAGTACAGCAATGATCCTGACTGGGTCTCTCCTGAATGGATTATTGTTTCAAAACGGTTGAAAAATTAAAAAAATTATAGTTGAAAAAAGGGTCTAGAGAAGAAAGAAAATGAAAACAATATGAGGTTAAAGTGTGGGTAATGAGCTGAACCAAATTTGTACACCATCCTACAGAACTCTTAAATAAACTCTTAGTAGTGTAGCGTCCTGTATAGTGTCCAGTGGAGTCCTGTATCATCAAAGTTTATTTTTCTTTAATAACTATTTATTTTACAGACCTCAAAAACTGGTGAATTTGACAATCTCCCTCTCAACTCAAACCTCTTTTTATCTTAAACTATTTTGGTGCAAATTTTCCTTTATTTCCATGCTTTTTGACACCTAAAACTTGTACACCGTAAAATTTGTATAGCATCTGACTGAACCTACTATGAGTCCTGTTGTGAAATTTCTACGGTACTGTTCTGAGCTTATTACCAAAACAAATTTTTTATGGCATCTTTGTTGACTTTGATGACCACAAGAAAAACAAATAAGTTCTCTCAGATTTTTTTTTCAATTTCTCTCAAAAAAACTTGGGTCCTAATGGGTCATATGCTGTTACGCCCAATTGTAGAGTATATATTTATTTGCATAAACCTTTAGATACATAATTGAGCAAATATTGTTACAAAAAAACAGTAATAAAAGTAATAGTAGTAATAGAACAGCGAATATTGTACTGTTGTAAAATTTGAACAGTACTGTTGTGAGCTGATGAACCATAGGTTTGACTGTACTTAGGCCCTATGTATTATATTTCATGGAAAATCACATGGTGATGTACAGTGTGTGAGGCCAATGACAAGGAAAAACTGTATCTTAATTTTGCAAGTTTTTTTTATATTACCTATGTTTACTTATATTTTTTTAAATAAACATATTTTGTAAAGTACTTATTAGAAGTTTGCTTGACCAACCTCGGTTGGAACTCATATGTGTATGTTGGACTGACCTACCTATAAGTTGTGCCTCTTTTTCATGTCACTACTGGAGGGTTAACACGATTAAACTTTGTCTAAACCGAAAAATCATAGTGAAATATTTTTCACAGTTTAACGCTATAGAAAGCCTATTACTATGTTTATTCATGAAATATATGGAAAATATCTAAAAAAATATGTGGTTTGGGGGGTCCGGGCCCCTAGCCCCCCGCCCCCTTGGTGCGCCCATGTAATAATTCAAAATAAGTAAAAATACTAGAAAAAATTTAAAAAAAAAACAAAATAAACAAAAACATAACCTACTTTTTTGTAGAAAACATGGTCCCATTTATTTCAGATTTTCTCGCTTTAGTTTAATACATAACCTATAAAGTGTTTTTTAAATTACCTTTTCAACAACCCTTTTTAAAAAACACTATTTTTATACTATATAGTTACATACACTAATAAGAAAGAGGACTAAATAAAAGAAATAAATATTTTTCATTCAGGAGTGCAAAATTAAAAAAAAAAATTATAGCCCGCCACAGGACAGAGAAAGATAGCGCTAATTGAAGCCATCTCTTTTGCGCCTCATTTTATTTTAGCCGGACTTGAATTTTAGCATATGACGTAATGTAAACTAGTGGCGTATTCCACTGGGAAAATGAGTGCAACACTGGTGGTGCACTGACACTGGAACGGTGCTGAAAATGAAAAATCGCACTCGTGTGGTATGCAACCCAATATTTAACCTAATCTGTGCAATAACCTCACATTTTTTGTTTTGTTATATATCATCGTTGGTTCGATGAAAAGTACTTTGTGTTCAAAATGAAATTTTACAGGAGACACAAAAGCTTCCTATGACTCCCATTATGAGCTGTACAAATCCTTTTTTATTCTTGGTTTAAGCAACGTTAATATAACATTTTTTGCAAATAATTTTTTATAGGATATCCATTATGAATAGGGCAAATTGATTATGCAAAAATCTCATTTTTGAAAAAAATGTCACATCACAGACCAACGACGATATCCATTTTTATTTGTTTCAAAGTTACACGCCCATAAATAATATCTTAAGATAACAATAAAAATTCGTAAAGTAAATAAATAATTATTTTATTTAAAAAAAGTTAATAAGAATATTTTAAAAATGCCTACCTCCTTATTGAATGCAGGCTTGTGCTCGTATACCAACAGATAGAGTAGTTATCTGTATTTTGCGCTTGTTTTTTAAAAAAGCCTAAACAAAAGTTTACTTTATGCTCCCAAAATTTGAACAATATAATATTTCACGTTTCTTTCAACTAAACCTAACTTTCCCGTAGTAAGTATTAAAGCAATATTTATACTTCAATAACATTTTCTTGAAAAGGAAAATTATTCATTTTCTTCAAACCAAAAAATGTTTGAAAACATTTTCTTAAATTTTTTTTGTTTAAAAATACTTAATTAATACATAATAAGTAATTTTTAAAGGAAAAATTGTTCAAAAAAGTTTTTGATGAAAATATTTTTGAACAAATTTCCATTCAACAAGAACATAATCTAACCTAGCAGCTAGGTAAGGGTGTGCCTCAGCACTAATGGAGATTCGTCCCTCGTGTTCTTTTTTTGGGCAGAATTGAGATTCTTTAAACTTGTTTATGTCGAATTCCTCAGTGCTCAACTCGAGCCAAAACTGTTTCTTGTATATTTATTTTTACTTATAATTATAGCTGCCAGAAAACTCCAATTGTCGGAAAATTAGCCCCAGGGCCCCAGTCAACCAAATCCATATAAATAAGTAGATTTGTTGTTAATTCTGTAAACCACATTTTCAATAAAGTTTTTGATTTTTGGAGTTTCCGTTCTTATTGTTTGCATTGCACAAAACTGTTCCTCTTCATGTCCATCGCTCATACTACTTAGCAGCGAAGAAAATAATAAAAAATCGCTCATCATCGCACTCATTTTTACGTCCCACGACAATAATAAGCGTTTAAAATTAATGGCGAGATAAAGTTTTCGGTGCGGCACGAGCCCTCAGAGCCAGTGTCAAAAAAGCCGAACTCAGTTCAAAAAAGGAATACAAACACCGAGCCAGTTGTGCACCAGTGCTGCACTCATTTTCACAATGGAATACGCCATAGGTTAGGCTGGAGATTAGGAGATAGATGTGAGACCTTTATTGCAGTGACGGCTCGTGGATTTTAATATAGGGGGGAGTCATTTTCGGTTATCACAAATGATGATAGCGTCGTTTAACCCTTAGTCAAAATTATACACACAAAAACGGCCTAAAACTACGGACATTCAACCTTATAAGATGTAAGTTCCCACGTTCTGGACCACAACACAATAAACTACTATAAAAAATGTATTATCCTATTGTCACTTGTTTTAAAATAGTTTTAAGTCTTTGATTGTTTGCACCACAGACTTTATAAAATTTAGATACATATATGCTAATGACGGATGTCTTGTTTAAGATATCCGGGGTGATAACACAAAATTTATAGGTATGACAAGTTTTTAACTACATAAAGCTAGAAAAAAATCTAAAATAAACAAGCCAGTGAAACGTTTCTCGTATATTAGGTAAATTAAAAGCAGCTGATTCATATCCAGGGCCTGTTTTATAGGCGGCATAAATATGGAGCTTTTGACAGGCAAAATCGGGCAAAATCGAAAATTTCACGTACGTCGCCGAACTTGTGCGTGTTGTCTCCATATGGTTTTATTGTCAGAGACTGACAAATAGGGAAATATCGAAACCGCAAGGGCTTGGAGGGAGAAAAAAATATGGGCTGGTTTCGGCTTTGACCGTAAAGTTCGAATTACTTGTCGAATATGAGGGACGATCCAAAAGATGCTGATATAGGAAAATAATAAAATTTACCTATTTGTTTCTTTTGAATACCTATATGGAAAATAATAGTTTTAATTTAATCATAGATTATTAAATTCATTATTAGAGCTTACTTATTAAATATGGCACTGAAGAACTATTTTGGAGATTACGGAATCTTTTCCAAAAATATTTAAATGGAACTGTAGTACCAACTGAGTGGAAAACGTCATATATATCCACAATACACAAAAAAGGACGGAAAGATATATGTGACAATTATAGAGGTATATCTGTGACTAGTACGCTAAGCAGAATATACGGTAAAATAATAAGAAATAAAGTGGAAAGCGAATATAAAGACATGGAGGCAGAAGAACAAGCCGGTTTCAGGGCGGGTAGATCGACTTCTGATCATCTCTTTTGTATAACCCAAGTTATTGAAAAGAAAATGGCATACGGACAAGAGCTGCATCTGCTTTACGTCGATTTGCAAAAGGCATATGATAGTATACCACTAAATCTACTTTGGAAAGCGTTGGAAAACACAAACATAAGCGTACAACTAATTAAGGCCATCAAAGAGTTATACCGCAATAGTAAGGCAAAAGTTAAAATAAAAGCAAAACTAACCAAAGGCTTTCAAGTAAATAAAGGTCTTAAACAAGGTTGCTGTATCAAGATATACTTGGAACAAGTCCTTAAAGTATGGAAGAGAAAATGCCAAAACATGGGAATTCCGTTGGACGAAACCACCTTGTATACTTTATGCTTCGCCGATGATCAGATAGTAGTGGCTCAGGATTATGACGACCTCGAATATATGACACGAAAACTAATAGAAGAGTACAATAAGTGGGGACTAGAGGTTAATCTCAATAAGACAGAGTTATGTGTATCGGTAGAATGAAACAGAATCTAATCTTAAATACCGGGCAGCGAATTCAGTCCTGTGATGAGTATAAATACTTAGGTCTAAAAACTACAGCTGACGGAACACTAGACAAAGCTATAAAAGATCGAAACGTACAAGGAAGAAAAGTAATAACTTTATTAAATGTAATAATTTGGGACGAAAGTATATCAAAACATAACAAAAAGCTTATTTATAACACCATTGTAAAAAGCATTATTACATACGGCTCAGAAGTATGGCCAATCAAGGATAGAACAGAAAAAATGCTTTCCGCTACGGAGATGGACTATTGGAGAAGAGCAGCAAGGAAATTAAAAAGAGAAAGAGTTACAAATCAAAGAATAAGAGAAATTATGACAGTGGGTGAACGTACTTTAGTGGATGATATAAGAACAAAACAACTGGTGTGGTAGGGACATGTACAAAGAATGAATGATGCAAGACTACCTAAACAAATATTACAATGGAAACCAACTGGCCAAAGAAAACGAGGACGGCCAAGGAGAAGCTGGAGAGAAGGAATAGACAGTGAAATAAGAATAAGAGCCTAGATGATGAATTATGGGCAAACAGAAACGAGTGGAGATTGGGTATCGGAAGACGTAGAACGTTGTGCAACCGATAAATATATATATATATATATATATATATATATATATATATATATATATATATATATATATATATATATATGTATATATATGGAGGAGCCGCCGCTGCTTTTTTGTATATTTGGGACACCCTGCATAAAAGTAACAAGACTTACTCAAATAAGCAGTCATCCAACATTAAATTCTCCTGCTTCATCTCTTCCGTCTTGAGTTCAAAGTCTTCAGATTCCGGTTTCTTGCTGGTTGATGGAGGGTCAGGTAAATGAATGTCCAATTTGCTGCAAAATAAAACTTTTTAAAAAAGCTTATAAATAATTAAAACTCTAAGCATTCATTAAGTATCCATTTTTCACTGTTAAAAATTAATACTTAAAATAATAAGACTTACCCAGATAAGTTGTCATCCAACATCAAATGCCCCTGCTTGATCTCCTCAGTTCGAATCTCAAAGCCTTCTGATTCTGATTTTATGCTGGATGATAAATGGTTGGATAAGTGGCTGTCTAACATGCTGCAAAATATACAGTACAAGCATTTATTAAATACTAAGAGTGAAAAGGGCCAATGAAGGTTTAAAACTTTGGTGTGGCGTAACAATAACACAAAAATTTTTGGTCCGAAATATATATGAAAGAACTTTATTTTATAGTTTTAAAAATTTCATTGTCTGTTCTTGCTAAAATAAATGATTTGACTTTCCTCAAACTGGGCTAGTGATTCTAGATGAATTGAAAGTCCCAGTAATAAAAAAAGTAGGGTTTCAAATTTATAAGGTAGATACATAAAAGTTAAAAAAAGATAAGATAACTTATTTGCAAGCCTCAATTTACAACAGATAATTAAAGGTGAAAACTGCATCTGGATAAAAGCAAGTCATATTTAAGATACAGAGGATTTTCTAAAAGTCTGCATTTAGGGCCTATTATTATATGAAATTTTAATTTTGTGTAACTGTCACATTTAGTTTTATTTTTCACTTTATGTTTTTGAGATATTACATAAAATTGTAATTTTTTTATGGAATAACCCTTTTATTTCTTTAAATTTGTTTCTAAGGTATTTTTTTATTTGTTTACTGATTGGCCTGAATAGAAGAGCATGCTTCCTGAGTTATTAACAAAAAACCGTCAAAAAGCACGTTTAAGGGGGAGAACCACCCCCCTGCCAGGGTTGGGGAGGTGGTTCGCTTTCGAAAAATGTTCGGGCGAGTCTTATGTCTATCCATACCAAGTGTGTTGCTTCTATTATTAAACGCAGTATCGGACCCCGTAGGGCTTGAACTATATATGAAAAATGGAAAAATGTAATTTCCATACTAAATTTATTAGGCAAAATTCATGTATACATTAGATATCTATCCAACAATCAGAGTTAGATTACTTTTTAGTTAAATAGACCATAGGCGATTTCAAGCCATTGAACAATTGGTTATTTCTTCTCTAACTTTAAAAGCGAGAATCTGAGAGAGAGCGTTTGACCACGAAACTTCAAAAATCATGAAATTTCACTGCTCCGGTTAACCAAAAATAACCCCGCTTCTTGCCAGGGTTATTAGATATGGGTCGCGGGGAAACGAGAGGACGCTTTGTGGTTAACACCCTCTTTTTCAGATTCTTGCTATAAAAGGAAATTAAGGAATACGCAATTGGTCCATGGCTGCAAATAATCTCATAGTTTAGAAAATAGAAAGTCTCGAAATTCAACAAAAATGTACTGTATTGCCTGAAAACCATAAAAGTTTTCATTGGCAAAGCATCAAGTAATCCGGGCATTCTCCCAATTTTGGTCGCCCTGGGTAAAATCGCAAATGACCGCCCCATTCCCAGTACAAAAACCGAATAGGCAAAAAAAAGCCTTAATATCCACATATTATTATAAATTTTTTTTAGAAAACCGTAAAATAAATTCACTATTATCTAATTCTTTCGCAATTGAATTATCTACGAGATTAAGGCTAAATAATTTACTCGGTCTTGTGACATACAGGTTCCTAAATAATGTTCAATAATTTTTGATTGGGAGAAGCTGTTTGAAATTATATAATATTTTTTATTATTTTTGTAAAATATTTTTTTGATTATTTTTTTTACAATTTTTGGTAAAGTTTAAGAAAAAAAGGATCAACATTTTTGCATTTGAAATGCGCGCCACTCCGCCACCAGGCGACGATTCACGGTACTATGGCCGTTGTATTTGAATCCTACAAGTGATGTGTGCACACGAGATAAACAAACTCATTTCAAGGTAAGCCAGGGTCAATTTTAACGCCATACGGTCTATATTTTTTAGAACAATTAATCGATTTATCAATTAGTGTTTTAGGCTCCCTATTGATCTAATAATAGGGTGGTTCTTAAACGGTTTGTTTTTTTCTATTGAAGCAGAGCAATCAATGCTCTTTTGCGCCGGGTCCACATCAAACCAACAAAACAAAAATATCAACAAAACAGCAACACAACAAAACTGCAAGTTTTCGAAAACACGAACAAATTGTCAACGGCTGTCAGCATATAGGAAAAGAATTAGTGAACTTTTTATGATCCCCGATAGAAAATGTTCTCTTTGGAACTAGCTATTTATGTTTTTTATTCTTCTGACCACTTCCTCTGAAGAAGTATCACACAATATTGCTATTTCCTTTAAGGCGTCTGCCTTTTTTATAAACATTTTTATAATCAGGGTGTCTGGCGTCCCATAACAATCTAGCTTCTCGATAAAGCTCAATTAATTTATATGCATTTTCAACACCCCATTTAATTTATTCTCCGGACATGGTAATTTTGCACACAGAAACAACACAAACTGAACCAAGATGTTTGTTTCTGTTTTATTCGCGTACAGACCAGACCAACAAAGTTGCCTAAAACGAAAACAAAACATCAACACTTTCATTTTTACCAACAGGCGACGGGAAAATAAAAAGTTGCCAAAAACGCCAACAAAACAAAAGAGTTGCTGTTTTGTTGGAAAACATTGAGTTGCTGTTTTGTTTTTGTTTTGTTGGCTTGGTGTGGACCCGCCATAAGAATTTTCAAGTCACCCAAAACTAAATTTCTCGTTTCCTGGTGTACATTTGGAGATCCTGCATAAAAATAACAAGACTTACTCAGATGAGCTGTCATCCAACATCACCTCCTCCTGTTTTATCTCTTCAGTCTTTAGCTCAAAGTTTTCAAGTTCCCATTTTACGCTGGATGATAAAGGGTCAGGTAAATGACTTTCCAACTTGCTGCAAAAATAAAGTTTTTTAAAAAAGCCTATATTTTATTACAATTCAAAAGATTCCATAACACTCTGACAACCGATGCCGGTTATATAAAACTGACAGACTAATATGCGCAATATTGCATTGTCAGTCATTTAAATCTGATAGAATAGGACAATTCAAACTCGCGTCATGCTGTTATGGTCGAGTTTACATTAAAATTAAATTAATAAATTTGTTTATTTACACAAAAAAAAATACATTTAGCAAATAAGGACTCTTACTATTGTGTAAATAAGCAAAGGTATGCCCAAGTACACTAAAGTAATTGTCTAGGGCTTTTTAATTACTTCTTTACTTAATCACCCCAAAACCAAACGTTCAAATAAGAATAGAAATTTAACCCAATATTTGCGATAACTAAATAAATAAAAGTAAAAACAAAACTCTTATTTAATACTACTTAATCTTAAACACAAAAATAATATAATGATAAATAACAGGCTTAATTAAATAAAGAGAACAAAAATATTTTATACATCAATAACTATCAATAAATTATAATTTATTGAGTAATATGGATTATTTCATCATATATATGCGGCATCGATAAAATCCATCTTTTCACTTTATATTTTAAAAGTTTTTTTTGAATAAATATTTTTAAGTTCCAGAGAAAATAAGTTTAAAGTTATGATTCACGTGTTGCGTAAAAACCAATGGAGCCAGAAAAAGGTGTAATTTAGGAAAACTTACGACAAGCAACATTATGAAGTAAAAAAATAATAATGCAATGCCAGTATTTGTAGTTTTGATATTTATTAAATATAATTTTTTTGTCTGTGCAGTGTGAGATTTTGTATTTAATAAAGATATTTTTTTATAGAAAAGTAATAACAAAGCTTAAATTAAAAATATGATGATGATTTCTACGCACTTGTAAATATAGAGTACCTACAGTGGCACTTAATTGTTTCACATCCTCAAGTGCTTTAAATAATACAAAAACCACGTGACTAAAGTGTCTTTTTTTCCCTTGACGAGTTAGAGGCCTTTCTTGGCTCAGGATACAATTCGTCCAGAGATAAAAAGTGTAACTCTGGCACCTAGATTTATAACAATATTATGCCCTTTAGGGACTTAAAATGTAATTTAAGTGCGTGAGATTTCAAGTTGTTTTAAGTCCCTTAGTGATTTAAAGCAAATTTGAGGTTATGTGAAACTAATAGCTTCAAATTTATGTTAGGCGTATTTTTAGTATTCCAAAGAATAGAATAGAATAGAATAGAACAGTGCTTTATTGTCAAGAACAAAAATTCAGTGGACAAAGCAGGCTAAGTCTAACTTATCTATACTCTTTTAAATAATAATAATAAAAAAATATATATATTAAAAGTTACACATCACAGGCATTCAGATGATAGTTATATAAAATAATAATAAAATAATAGTTACACACAACTACAACAGGCTGCATTTTCTTTAAATATTAGAAAATAATAATAAAAACAAAGTCAAATAAATAAAAACAGATTAACAACTAAATTTGTCAAACTAGAATAGAATAAACCAGTGATTTATGGTCAAGAACAAAAATTCCGTGGACAAAGCAGGCTAAGTCTAACTTATCTATACTCTTTAAAATAATAATAATAAAAAAATATATATAAAAAGTTACACATCACAGGCATTTAGATGATAGTTGTATAAAATAATAATAAAATAATAGTTACACACAACTACAGCAGGCTACAAATTTTCTTTAAATATTAGAAAATAACAATAAAAACAAAGTCAAATAACTAAAAACAGATTAACATCTAAATTTGTCAAACTCAATAAAAATAATACAATAAATAAAACCATACATTATTGTAACCCATCCTCAAAAAATTCTGCTAGGTTGTAAAAGGATCTTTCTATTAGAATTCGTTTTAATTTTCTTCTAAACAGCTTAATGGAGCCAGCACATCTAACATGTATCGGTAAGTGATTAAAAATTTTTCTTCCCTCGTAAAATATAGATTTTTGTGCTAAAGCAATTTTTGGGATAGGAAGAGAAATATTGTTTTTTTGTCTTGTTACTCGGTTTGTCTCTACCATAGGCCTGTTATTAAACTTTTTATACACAAGGCTTGACGTTTCAAGAATGTAGATAGAAGAGTCAGTATTTCAAGGCTCTTAAAATAAGGTCTGCAGGATTCCCTTTGGTGCACATTAACAATAAAACGGACTGCTTTTTTTTGTAAAATAAAAAGAAGCTTAAGCAAATATTTACTTGCTGATCCCCAAAATGGGATCCCATATCTAAGATGAGACTCGAATAAGGATAAGTAAACATTTCTGGCCATTTCAGCTCCAAGTTCAGATCTTACACACCTGACAGCAAAGCACCCTGAGGAAAGCTTCCTGCTTAATTGGAAAATGTGTTCTTCAAAACAGAGTCGGCTGTCAATATGAACTCCAAGAAACCTGGACACATGCCCAGTCTGCAAAGGATCATCCCCCAGATTAATACTTTCCATGTCAAACCTAAACCCAAGTATATTGGTTTTATTTACATTGAAGCACAACTTGTTAGAATCATACCATTTCTTGATTTTCTTCAAATCTTGAGAGATAGTTAGTCTAAGGATATTAATGTCCTTGTTATGCCATAGAATGGATGTATCATCCGCAAATAGAGTGAACTCTCCAGAAATCTTAAGATAAACAAGATCATTAATGTAGAGCAAGAAAAGCAATGGTCCTAAAACTGATCCCTGGGGTACCCCACAGTTTATTCTCATTGAGGCAGTACATAAACCTGAAACAAGAACCCCTAAACCCATAACGCTCAAGCTTCTGCAACAGGATCTCATGATCAACACAATCAAAGGCCTTAGACAGATCACAAAAAACTGCAGCGACTGCCTCACCTTTATTAATCTCTGTGTAAACCCTTTCCAAGAAATCAAAAATAGCGTCATGTGTCTCCTTTGCTGGTTGGAAGCCGTACTGCTTTGGTGTAATAAGTCTGTATTTAGTAAGGAAGCTCCACATTCGCTTTTTGACAAGTTTTTCAATGACCTTTGACAATGTCGAAAGTAGGGATATTGGTTTGTAATTTGAGGGCTCATCTGTCGACCCACCTTTGTGAAGCGGAATAACAATTGATGTTTTAAGACATTCCGGATAAATACCCCTCTCAAAAGAGTCGTTAATGGAGGAACACAGCGAAAGAAGAGCACTAACGGGTAGTTTCATTAAAATCTCAGCAGAGATTTCGTCCTCCCCACATGATTTCTTATTTTTTATGTCCTGTAGAGTCTCAGTTAATTCTTGTGGTGACACATCATCAAAATAGAATGAATTAGGAACAGAAACATGAGAGAGAAAACTCAGTGGGTCAATGTCTGAGGAGAGGTTTTTTGTCAGTTTGCCGGCAATACTACAGTAAAACTTATTTAACGTGTCACAGTCAACTCCAACCTCATTCAATTGGGTAGACTTATTATTACTCCGAAACTCATTTATAATGCGCCAGCTTTCCTTTTGAGTGATTTTTGCTTTAAAAAGTCTATCCTTCTAAAATTTATTTTTAGCCAACTCAATCAATGATTTGTGTAGTTTTTTGTATTTATTGCAATATGAAATAAACCATTCTTCCTTGAAAAACTTTCTTAAGTAATTAAGATTTCGCAAAGTAGCCGATGAAATTTTTAAGCCAAAAGTTAGTCATTGTTGAAAACCTTTCTGCTTTGGCTTAACCCATCTCAAAGGAAAAGCCCGTTTAAAATTATCCACGAGAATGCTATGAAAAGCCGCCAGTGGTTCCTGTGATTTGTTAATTCCAGACCAGTTTACACCCTGACATATATTTTAAAAATCGTTGAAGGCTTTTTGACTAAAGATTCTTTTATGTTGTCGTTTTGGTTTATTAGGAGCAGATTTAATAATAAAAATGGAACTAATGGCCTCATGATCAGATAAGCCAGAGTGCAAAACGGAACAAGAAACATCACATAAATTAGTGCAAACATAATCTATGGTAGTTGCTGATGTTTCGGTGATTCTTGTGAGGGTCTCAACGTGCATTGTTAAGCCATATGCTGTTAACATATTATTTATAATTATAGTATTTTTTTGATTTTTACAATAAAAGTCAATGTTAAAATCACCTGCAAGAACTATCCTAGTATTAGGGAGAATTTCACAAAGTATGGTATCCATTTTATTAAAAAATTCATTTACATTGGAGGAAGGTCAACGATAAATGCAAAAAATGTAAAGATTAAACTGCTTGCAGTATGATACTCTCCTTCCATAGATGATCAAATTTTGTAACATTATTGAAGTTAAATAATTGCTTTGACAAAATTAATGTTCCCCCATGAAGCGAATTCTCCCTGCAAGACAAGGAAATGGCAGCGGCGTAGCGTGGGGGGGGCGCGGGGGGTTCGTCGCCCCCCCCCGCCCCGAGGGTAGTGGCGCCCCATAGGTGGGAGAGGCGCCCTTGTGTCGTATCGGCCGCCCCCTCATACATGATGCCTTGTTTTTTGTAGTTGCAAGATTTCGTCAGACGCGCCCTTGTGACTTATCGGCCGCCCCCGGACATATGATGACCTTTTTTTTTTTTGGAGACGGCGCGGTTCAAATTTCTACGGCGCGGTTCTTTTTTTTTGCCGTAAGATTTTTCATCAGTTTTCAGAGGCGCCCTTTTTAGCTGTCGCCCCCCCCCCGCCCTTTCGGGCACGCTACGCCGCTGGGAAATGGTCTGATAGTTAGGAACATGAAAACACTCCTCAGGGTGTAGCCAGTGTTCGGTCACTAGAACAATGTCAGGAAAACTGCAGGACTCCAGAAAGGTAAACAAGTCATTGGTCTTATATCTAAGCGATCTAACATTCTGAAGCATGACTGAGAGATCTACATTGTTTTTTTAAGACCTCCCCTCGGGGAGGGTGGGTACTAAAAAATGATTAACATTGTCAGAAGTGCTGCCTCCAGTAGCTACAATTGTTAGGGGAGTTTCGACATTAATTATATTAATCTTGCTTATTCTCAAAGGAGACGCTTGAGGCACGGAATTAGATTCCGAATCTGAAATGTAAATCCGCGGCGGAGATTTTGAATCCCCTTCTAAGCCTTGCTCAAAATTAGAGATATCTGGAGTGTCAAAACTTTTATCTAATAAAGAAGTATGTAGTTAATGATGAGTTAGTTTCAATATGTTTAAGGCAAGTGTAATTAACCTTTTTAAATTTAGTCAAAAATTTTTTAAGTAGAATTGCCAATTTTGTTAGACCCTTACTGTTTAGAAATATGCCTCTAGCTTAATCCGAATACCTAAACCTATTATACAAATCTAAAAAGTCAATATTTGGAGCATAGTGTCTAATGTTTGTGACAATATTAATAATTTTATTGTTTACACTTTCTATGTTTTTATATGCAATTGATGCCTCATATTTAGCAGGAACTGTGCAGACTACTATGTGTCATTTTGACTAATAAATTTACCAGAATATTCCTTAATTATAATCTCACAAGTGTGTACTTTGGTTTTAAGTTCTCCTATGGTAGATTCCTTTTTAGTTAAAGTGTGCTTATATCTAATATCATTTTCGTCTATCAATTTTTGAAGTTCTACATTCTGTTTTTTCAATCTTTCTATTTCTAATTTACTATCATTATTTTTTTGCAAAAAATTTTGTTTTTCTATGGAGGACTGCGTTTTTGTCTTGGAAATTTTACTATTTAAATTATCTTTCCTAAGTTGCAAATTTTCAGCTGTCAATTTTGCAACCTTAGCGCTTAGGGACTCGATTGTTTTCTTGTCCTTGTATTTCTATTTCTAAATCTTTTTCTGTTGAAAAAACTTCGTCTTGGAAATCTAATGTTTGTCATCTTAAGTTATTGATTTGGCCCTCCTTCTATTCTATCTTATTTGTTAGCTGTTCAATTTTTACATACAATTCCGAGTTTACTTCTAAAGACTTTACCTCAATTTCAACAATAATTTCGCTAAGTTTCCTATTTTCATTATGAATTTTTTCAATTTGTTGCTCATTTGGGTCAAGGTTGTTTGAGCATTTTTTACAGAAATAATGCTCCTTCCGGGATTGAAGCGCTAAAAACCTTATTTCTGTTGTGCACCATTTTTCACAATTGCGACAGAAGATGTTTTTACAATGATCACAAACTGCGCCAAAAATCTGATCGCTCGCTTTAGTCGGTTCTTTAAAAATGCAGCCTTGATTGCATTTACTGCATGTATCAGCCATCTTCAACGATTCACCATATTTCGATAGGTTTCATGAATAGGCACCCACGATTTTTAGGTACTCCAAAAATGGTTTAATGTTTGAAGGTAATTTCTAAACGGCCCCTCAGTGCAGTCAAACTACGAAACTTGCCAGAATCTGTGTTTAACCTCACTTTTAATGTTTTTATTATTTTTTTTTGTGGTAAAATTTCTACTACTACCAGATCAGTTTTGTCCCTCACCTATAGTTCCAAAAGTGGCAGAATCTTTTCCCCACATTTTGGGGCACTGCAGATCTTTATCACTATAGAAAAGTATATACCTACATTTAATTCTTTTAGTAAAGAGAAAATTTAATTCTTGATTGCACTTCTGACAAGTGACGAAAGACACTTTTTATTTGCCCTGAGTAACATTTAGTCTTATTAAGAATAACAGTAACAGCTGTCGAATTTGCTGTTATTTTACCTGACCCAACTAGTTTGTTTTCTATCCTAAAATAGTAAAGTGCATAGTATATAAATCACTTGAATAGTAATTTTTCTCGACAAATTTAAGCCCTCGCTTTGCCCGGGAGACAAACTTTTTGCCTTGAGATTGCTACTTTAGTCTCTAGGTTTATATAGTTCATATTTTATACTAAAAAGAAGCATTTGTTTTAAGTCGTAGTTGTTTTAGCGAAGTATAGATTTGTTATTTTAGCAAGGATTATGGTAAATTTATAATATAGAAATACATTTAATTTGTTTCCATAACATTACAATGTTTATATTTTGAAAAATATCACAATGAAGCTTTCATTCAAACAACCACATAATAATCTGACTGATTTTAGAACTGTCATGTGCCAAAAATTACACAAATCAGATATCTAGAACCCAATGAAACCTGAAATGTGTTACAAAGGCAAGAAAACTAATAAATTATGAAATATAAAGCTTAAAAGAGCTTTCACAATACTAAAAAATATTAACTTAAACCATAACTAGTAGAAATAAAATATTATTGGTAATTTTATTTAACCAGGATGTATTTTAGACAGTTTTTTTGTCTCTCCTGTAAAATTTTATTTTGGAAACATCACAGTTTTCATCAAACCAACCACAACATGATTATTAGGATCGAGGTGCTGAATTTTATGAGTATGAAAAATTTTAAGGCACTTGATGGCACTGAAGTAATGATATATTTATTGATACCTCCACAATTGAGAACAATGCTGCAAACACATAAAATGCCCGTGTCCCAGAAACAAAATTAGTGTCAGTTGAAAACAACTGACATAGCAGTCAGAGTGTGATGTTATCAATTTTACACTAAAAAATGTTTACTTGAAATAACAAGACTTAAAAAAAAAAGACTTACTCAGATAAGCTGTCATCCAACATCAACTCCTCCTGCTTTATTTCCTCCATTTTAAGCTCAAAATCTTTAGGTTCCAATTTTTTGTTGGATGAGGAAGGGTCATGTAAATGAATTTCCAACTTGCTGCAAAATAAAATTCTTTAAGAGTCCAAATATTCCTTAATTATCATTTTTTTACAGTAAAAAATTGAAACACAACCCTTTTGCTAAGGCTTTTAATTTTTTTAAATTACTTGTTTTTTTTAGTTTATTAGTTGGTTTACTCTTAAAAACAAAACAACATAGAAGTGGTGTATACCTATACTCATAGCCAACTTCTACACTGAGCAGTACAGGATAAAATTTAAATGATGCACCAAACTTTAAAGGATGGTGGAGAGGGTCAAAAGTAGCTAGACAAAAAGTTCAAATAAATTTTGGTCAGTTAAAACTGTTTGGTTTTCACTCTCTCCAAAGTCTGTAATTTTACTTTACTTTTGGATTTTTTCTATAAATCTTGAGGTGATTAGAAATGAGGCGACATTTTACTGGCGTGACCAGGTAACAACTGCCTTTATTAAAAATGGTTCGGTTATGTGTCAGTTCTGACAGTTGACATTTATGCAGATACAATATACTTGGTTGGTTATGAATAACGGCTAATGAATAAGCATAACAGTTTTATATGGTTAGTCATGTGACATCCCCCTTTTTATAATGAAAAGTTTAAAGTACAATATTTTTAAAATATGCTTATGCTACTAGTTAGTAAGTTTTGTTTTACAATAAAAACCTTATAGCTAAGAAAACTTGTGTTTTATTAATACCTTATAGCTAAGAAAACCTGTGTCTTATTTATGTCTAAATAAATACCTTTTATAAGTTAAGGATTAAAATTTAAAATGTTATTACAATTATTAGTAAAAATTGGAAAGTTTTGTTGCACTTATTTGTAAGAATAAAAAGTTTTATATAAGATAAAATCAGCAGTTTTAAAATGTTATTTGTAGTTGTTACCTAATCTTAACTTATCACATTTGTAAATCACATTTTTGTTACAACATTTAAAAGTAAAATACAACAGACATACATGCATTGTACAAACAAACAAACACTTAGGCTGTAGTGGTTTTTTGTTTGTTTTTAAATTTAGTTTTTTGAGCTAGTTTTGTGTAAAACTTCAGAAAGGCTTTCTAAGATATTAGAATGAAATATTAAGTTTAAAAATAAAGTTTAGTTTAATTTTGACAAATTATGACAATAATGATATTCACATTATGTAAAGTGAAATCCAAAATTTAAAAGGAGTGAAGTTTTCACTTTATGTAAAGTGAAAAACAGTGCAAATTGAAAAAACTAAAAGTTTATTCTTTTGCAGTTTCTGGACTACTATTTATGACATAATCATTGAGTTTGAATGGAGTTTTTATTTTTCGTCCAAATCTAGTTGTATGACTAGTGCTTTCCTCCCCTTTTTTGGAGTCTTTTTGAAGTTTTTGAGTTTCATAAGAAGTAGTTGGTATTTCTGAATTTGAAGATGAATTTTCACCAAAATTTTGATTTGTCATGTTAGCACTTTCTAGAAGTTTTTTATTTACAAAGTTTTCATATTGAAAGTTGTCATAAGAATTATTAACAAAGTAAGAAGTTTTTTCTTTGTCAGAAGAAGAATTTACAAGACTAGAGCTACAAGAAAAACTAGAATTACAGCTGACAAGGCTATCATTGTCACTACAGCTAGGAACATTGTCAATAAAGTTGTCACCTGAGTTGTCACCTACATTACTACCTACAGAATTACTTTGAAAGTTTGTTACATTTGTATTTTCAGACATGGACCTGTTGTTATCTGAATTTTCGACTATTTTTAAAAATCTTTGAGTGTTTTGAAGTTTATTTTCTGATAACAAGTCAGAGAAATTTTCCGGTTTTCCAGAATTTTGAAAATACTTAAATGAATAATCCTTGGATGTTTTGAACTCTCTAATGAATTTTCGATTTCGTCTAAAGATTTTACCATTTTCCAGCTGTACTAAATATGATCTGAAACTTACTTTTCTTAAAATTTTGCCAGTTTGCCATGGTGTTTGAGGCTTTATTTGAATTTTTACTAGACAATTGTTTTTTAAAGGAGGCAAAGTAATTTTATTTTTGTCATAGTGTCTTTTTTGATTTTGCTGGTTTTTTGTTATATGTGAATTAAACTTTTCTTTTTTAAAATTTTTAGAGAATTTACTATTTATTTCTGGAATTATTGATCTTAAGTTTCTGTGCATGAGAGCATTTGCTGGAGAGTTCTCACCATCCAAAGGTGTATTTCTAAAGTTTAATAAAGCTAAGTATGGATCTTGTTGATTGAAAAAGCATTTTTTTAGAAGATTTTTTACAGACTGCACCGACCTTTCAACTTGTCCATTTGACTGAGGATACAAAGGAGATGATGTAATATGTTGAAATTCCCAATTTTTTGAAAAATTTTTAAATTCTAAACTACAAAAATTACTAGAATTATCGCTCATTAAAATTTTGGGTATGCCAAAACGTGAAAAAACAGATTTAAATTTATTGATTAAATTTTGAGAGGTTAAATTGTGATTCAAATTAACAACTTCGACAAACTTTGAGTAATAATCAACGATTAAAAGATAACATTCAGATTGAAATTGAAAAATATCGGCAGCTACCTTTTGCCATGGAACTTTTGGTATGTCATGAGGCTTCATGGTCTCGGAACCCTGAGATCTCTGATAGGTACGACATGCATTACAGGAGGTTATCATGTCTTCTATTTGTTTTCGCATCCCTGGCCAGAAAAATGACAAATTAGCCATATCTAAACATTTTTTATAACCTAAATGACTATAATGAAGTTTTTGCAAAATTTCTTTACGTAGGGCTTGAGGAACAATTAATTTTTGGCCCTTAAAAATAAGTTGATCAATACATGAAATTTCCTCTTTAAATTTAAAATAAAATTTGACATTTTCTGGGCAGTTTTTGATGCTTTTGGGCCAACCATTCTCTAAAAGGTTTCTCAATTCAGAAAGTTCCGAATCTTCACGAGTTAATTTTTGAATTTCTTGTTTTTTCTGGTCTGTGATATTTAGAGAAAGTTCTACAGCACAAATTTCTGATTCGATATCAAAGTCTAAATTTTCATTAAAGTTTTTTGCACTGAATGCTCTGCTTAAGGCATCTGCTACGATTAGTTTTTTGCCTGGCTTAAAAACAAGTTCAAAATTATATTTTTTTAACTGCATGAGCATTCTTTGCAGTCTCGGTGGAGTGAGATGTAAAGGTTTTTTAATAATTGAGATTAATGGTTTATGATCCGTTTCAATAATGAATTTTCTACCAAAAACGTACTGATAAAAACGTGTTGCACCAAACCAACAGGCTAATAATTCTTTTTCGATTTGAGAGTAGCGAGACTGTGTTTCTGTTAATGCCCTCGATGCATGAGCACATGGTCTATTATTTTGCATCAGAACAGCGGCCATGCCATTCTGAGAGGCATCAACAGAAATAGTCGTAGCTTGGTTAGTGTCAAAAAATTGCAAACATGGTGTTTTTATTAAAAGTGATTTTAAATTTTGGAATGCTTTTTCGTGTTCATTTGACCACTGAAAGATTATATCTTTTTTGAGTAAAGAACGTAAAATTGCAGTTTTTTCTGACAAATTGTTTACAAATCTGGCAATATACGTTACCATTCCTAAAAATCGTTGGAGATCTTTGACGTTTTTTGGACTAGGCATGTCTAATATTGCCTGAATTTTCGATTTGTCCACTTCAATGCCTTTTTCACTAATTTCATGGCCTAGATAAGTTATTTTTTTACATAAAATTTTGCATTTTTCTTTATTGAAACGTATATTGTATTGTGCAGCTCTTTTTAATATTTTTTTTAAGATAGCGTTATGGCCAGAAATGGAATTACTGAAACAAATTATGTCATCTATAAATATTGCACAACCCTCTATATCTCCAAAAATTTGTTGCATGCGTTCTTGATAGACTTCAGATGAGCATGAAAGACCATAGGGTAATCTACAAAAAGAATATCTGCCAAAAGGCGTTGCAAAAGTGCAAAGTTTAGAGCTTTCATCGTCCAATTTTATTTGCAAAAATCCCTGAGTTGCATCTAACGTGCTGAAATATTTAGAACCATGTAATTTTGATGCAATTTCATCCCAAGTTGGCAAATGAAATGACGGTTTTTTCAAAAATTCATTAATTCGGGATGGGTCAAGACAAATTCTTAAGTTACCGTTGGGTTTTTTAACAATTACTATTGGATTTACCCAATCAGTACTCCCAGTGACTTTTTTAATGATTTTATCTTTTTCTAACTGATTTAAAGCAAATTTTAATTTATCAGTTAAAGCCAAAGGAATTTTTCTTGCGGGGCAAACCAGCGGTACAGCATTTTCTTTAAGTTCGATATGATAATCTTTCTCTAAACACCCTACACCTTTAAAAATATGCTTATATTTATTTAAAATTTCATTAATATTTGAATTATTTTGAAAACTATTGTCTATTGACTGTATTTTTTTAATAAGTTGCATTTCCAAACAGCCTTTTAGACCTAATATTGGAATACTTTCAAAATCTACTACATAAAATAAAAGATTGCAACGTTTATTATTTGATCTACATTCCAGATAACACTGGCCCAAAATTGGTAAGCTATGTTTCGTATAAGAACTTAATTTAACATTAGTTTTTTGTAATTTTGAAATATCTACATTAATTTTCCCTAGTACACTTACAGGAATTACGTTGGCCATAGCTCCAGTATCCAGTTTGAATGAGATGTTTGCCCTATCATTGACCTCAAGGTTCGTCACCCAGGAATCCTCGGAGACAGTCCCAATTGCCCCTGATTGTCCCGGCATGGTATTGATTGAAATATCTGTCTCGATCATATCTAAAAATAAAAAATTCTTACAATCGTCATCATCACTTGATGTAGAAGTTTGTTCTTGTTCAATACCGTGAACTCTTTTTTTAAAATTATTTTTGCGGAAGTTGTCACTTTGTTTCGTCTGAAAATTAAATTTTTGATTAGCATTACTAGGAAATTTTAAACAACAATGAGAAAAATGGTTTAAACCTGAACATTTTTTGCACTTAGCTTGGTATGCTGGACATTCTCGATAACCATGTACTCGTTGACAGTTTCTGCATGGCTGACTCTGCTGCGAACTTCTCGTGTTGTGGCTGGTAGATGGATATGATCTCCTCTGGTTGGAAAAATGCCTCGCCCTGGATTGTGGTGGACGGAACTTCTTGTTAACAGCATCGACATCTCCATGTGCATCACCAAAGCCATTGGTAATTTGCCGATTATGTTCTTTAGTTGACTCAGAGTTCATGCAAAAATTTACTGCTTCGTTCAGGGTCTTGCAGTCTTTGTCAAATAGCTGTTTGCGTAATTTGTCACATTTAATTCCGCATACAAGTAAATCTTTAATTAATGATTCTCTCAAAGTCTCCAGTTCACAAGATAATGACAGATTTTTAAGTTCAATAATGAATTGTTCTATTGATTGGCCTTCTTTTTGACGACATGATAAAAATTTATATCTTTCGTAAGTCAAATTGGTTTTTGGATTAAAGTGGTTATCAAATTTTTTTAAAAGATTGTCAAAAGTTTCTTGATCATCATCATTAAACGAAAATGTGTTAAAAATTCTAATACCTTCGTCTCCCATCAAGGTTAACATTTGCGCACATTTCGTAGAGTCTTCTTTCTTAATAATTTCTGTCGCTTTTAGATATGTGATGAACTTTTGCTTCCAAAACTTCCACGATTGAGCTAGGTTGCCATTGGTAAAGCTCATGGGCGTAATGCCTCGGTCCATGCTTTCAAATTTCTTTATCTGCTATCATCCAAAAAACCATAGAATTTTCTTGTCGTGCTTTCAGCTTAGCGGGTAGTCGGCATCTTGAGCTTCAATTTGGTTCTTTTATTTTGACTGCGCCATGTAATTTTACTTTACTTTTGGATTTTTTCTATAAATCTTGAGGTGATTAGAAATGAGGCGACATTTTACTGGCGTGACCAGGTAACAACTGCCTTTATTAAAAATGGTTCGGTTATGTGTCAGTTCTGACAGTTGACATTTATGCAGATACAATATACTTGGTTGGTTATGAATAACGGCTAATGAATAAGCATAACAGTTTTATATGGTTAGTCATGTGACAAAGTCGATCTTTCATTCCGATAGGGGTATTTTCCCTTGGAGTAGTTGTTTCTGTTGGTTTCACACAACCATCGACACATCCCTAATAGGAAAAAAAGTCAGAAGGGTATGTTTTTAATGTTGCAGCAATTTGTTATATTGCTTGGTTTTGGGAGTGAGCAGTTTTGAAATGCAGGTTGTGTTTGCGGTAAAAGGGATGCAAATCATTTTTTATCTTGTTGTTTATTGCTAAGTGTCAGGCTTTAATATGTGTCATTTCCCTTCCCATAAGTAAGTAATATTATTGCCAAGAAGATTACAAGACACTAATCCTAGAATAATATCCAACAAAAAAGCAATGTCAGAATTTGTAAAGTGAAAACACATTTCTTTGGAAAACAAGTTGTTAACATTTTAACATTTTTGTTTTTTAATTATGTAGAAAAAAATATAAGTTAGGTTTTATACATATAGCTTATTTAACTATACATGTTATTAAAATCAAAGCTGTAAAATTAATTTTTCTTTAACATAAAGATTGAGAGCCCTCTTAAACCCCTCATATGTTTAGAAGGAAGTCCAGGAAGCTGTTTGCAATATGTATTTAGTAGTATGATTGTAAAGTGATCATTAACCTACATAAATAAATTTAAGTCAATAATATTACTCTTACCTAGCACTATCAAAATTAATTTGATTAAAATTGCTTTCATCTGCCACCCTTTCTTTTAATGTATCTGAACCTGGTCCAGCATCATTTGCAAATATTTCTCCTTTAATTTTATGTAAATTTGAAAATAAAAGCTCTGATGACATATAATCTATTTTGTTGAAGATGTCTTTAGGCTTGACAACTAGTACTTGATCATCTTTCTCCAGTAACTCTGTGGAAAGGTATTGCTTCTCCAATTGCTCTACAACAGGTGCAAACCCAGACATTTTAAAGGCTTCAATGCTTTAGAATAGCATTCAGTTGAAAATCAGCTTGGATGATAACCACGGTTATAACTATCGGAGCTATCGAAAAAGACTCTTGCTAGACCTACAGCATGGAATCTAGGAATTATTTTATTTAGCTGGAAAATAGTTTCGCCAAACAGCATTCTGGATAATAAACAGATATAAATCACTTAAAGTGAGGCTATGGCATGAATCTTATATATTACGAGGTCATTCAGCCATCAATGGCTGCGTTCACTATTATTGATAAATGCATGGAACCGTCTCCGTAGGAATGAAGATACCGATAAGGCTAGGTGTCCATGGAGGATTATCCGCGCGCATTTATCTTTTCTTGGGTTCTGATTGATTGATTTAAAAATTTGCGCCAATCAAGGCTTAAGAACAAAAAATCCGCGCAAATAATACGCTCAATGGACAGTCGGCTTCCCGCGCCTATATCAGACCCATTAATTGTTTAAATGACTTTTTAGCCAAAAATTTTTTTAAAAAATTTTTAAGATTTCTCTTTCTAGGTTTTTTTATTTTATAAACCTAGTAGATTTTCAGTTAACTTTAAAATATTAAACATACTTTGCAGCAACCTCGCTGTAAGGTTTGTTATATATAAAATAAAATACCTACGAAATTTAAAAATCACGTTTAGACGTAAGATTACAAAATTTGTGATTCAATAAAATCAGTTAGCAACTTGTACCAATCAAGTATATTTATTGCCACTCAACCTATCGCGGCTAAGCCTTTTTGCCCTTATCCTATAGCATCGAAAAAATAACATATAAAGAACCTTCGCCAAATCGATCGATCGCGAGCCCAGTTAAACCTATTCAGAAGAAGAGGCGCTGCGAACGTTTCCTAGCGAGTTTGAATTTCGCGTTTCGCCAGTGGCGGAGACAGGCAAGGCTCCTGTTCAGATATACTATTAAGGTGACCATGTTTTAAACGGTTTTTATTAACTTCACAGAGCCTGGCTGTCTGTCTGTCTATCAAGTCTAGGGATTCATTTTTGACATACTACCCGTGAACGGATTTTAGTTAAATTTAATAAAGTAATGTAGGTCCGATGAAAATAATACTATGAAAAAAGATGGGTGGTTGAGGGGTGTGAAAGGAATAAATCCATAACTTTGGAACCAAATCATATATGAACATGCGGTTTTCAGATTTATAATTTGGTGTGGTGACAGTACAATTGTATAAAAAATCGGAAATACGAGGGTAGGTAAGGGGCGAGGGGGAATTCGCTACCCCAAAAAACGTACAGTGATTTCCATTTTTAAAGGTATTCCCAATAATTCCCAGCTGATTACCAGTGATTCCCAGATGATTAGCAGCGATTCCGTGATTCCCATATGATTACCAGAAAAATGTACAGTGATTACCACCCGCGAATTCCCCCTTGGTCCTCTGCTCTACATTGTATATACAAATGAAATAGAAGATATATTAAAAAATAAACCGTTTGCATTGGCTGTAGATGAAAATGTTGCATTTAGTAAAAATGATCAAAAACATTTAAAAATGACGTAAGAACAACCCTGGAGCAACTGGTCATTTTAAGAAAAAAAACTTTGTATAAACAAAGGTCCGCAAGTGCTTAGTTTTCGAGATAGGATTGTTAAAGTTAAAATTTTTTGTTTGTTTTTTCTTTATAACTCGTGCATTGTTTGAGGTGTTTAGCTTAAATCTGGAACGTTTATTTAGACATACATCATTAAGCATGTCAAATATTAAAAAACCTTAGGGTGATACTTTTTCGGGGTCATGCCCCTTTTTTCCCCCAGAACTTTTTTGCAGTAAGTCACTGGCAGATTCAAAAATATAAAATGAATTCCTTGTTTAATTCAGAAACTTGTTGAATGTTTTGCATCTCTAACCGTTTTTGAGAAAAAAAGCAATTTTTAAAAATTTATAGATTTCATTTCCAATGTCTATATTGTTAATGGATTTGGTAAATAATCAACTAATTATACTAGTCGCAGTAAAAAATAGAAAATATTATATTTTATGCTGTCAACACTAAAGTTTTGAATTGTCAAAATTTCAGGAAAAAAAACTTTTACCCAGTTCAGTTATTAATCATTACTTTTTAAAAATTTTCTAAACTTTTTTTAACACTAGTTTTTAGAAACCGCTGTTAAACGGATTGACTTTATCCAAGCTTTTCTGCCATAACAAAATTTCTTTAAATCGGCCCTGCGTTTGGTCTTGTAGTTACATTGCTCGCATTAAAATTAGTTAATTTTATTTGCACGTTGGTGGTGTAACTAATATTTTATCAAATGGTACTTCTGTTTAGCATTGTAATCGCACTGCTTCCATTTAAATCAATTGATCTTATTTAAACTTTTGTATATCCAAATTGAACATCCGTTTAATTTCATTCCATTTGACTTTATCTTTACTTTTGTGATGTTTCAAGTGTCACCGCAAATGAGACTTCCGTTTGGATTTGTAATCACACTGGTCACATTTGAAACAAAAACTTTTTACCCGATTATCCTCGAAAAAATTTAGACCAGTATAAATCAGTATATGATATACTTCAAATTAAATTTACAAGTGTGAAAGACAAAAACGTTTTCTACTTTTTGAAAAAACCTAAAAACACTACTGATGAGTTTTAAGACTTTTAGAATGATAAGATACAAATTAATTTCATATAAGAAAATTAAAAATTTTTCGAAAAAAAAATATTTACTTTCTAGAAAAGAAGTGACAGTGTACTTACTATACGTATATATATTTATATTGTAAATATCAATTTGTAAGATAATTTATATAATAAAGGTATTATTTAAAAAAAAAAAGATTTTTAAATTCACGGGTTCTAAAATTTACTAACTAGTTAATTTTCTCTTGACTTTTGTGCTGCAATGCTTTCGCTTAGCCCTGAAATTGATTTTTTATGTTCTTTTGTGCTTTATGTGATTTCAACTAAAACTTCCGTTTGGCCTTGTAATCACACTGGTCGCATTTAAACCAATTAATTTCATCTGCACTTATGTATGTGCGTCATTAAATGCGATTTCAAGTGGAACTTATGTTTGGTCTTGTAATGGCACTGGTGACATTTAAACCAATTGATTTCATCTGCAGTTTTGTGCCGCAGCAAATGTCTCTTCAAATAACGCTTCTGTTTGACCTTGAAATTACACTGGTTACATTTAAACCACTTAATTGCATCTGTACATTTGTGTCGCAGAAAATGACTGTCTAGCTTGGAATTGTGTTTTGCCTTGTAATCACACTGGTCGCATTTAAACCAATTGATTTTATCATCACTTTTGTGCTTCATTAAATGTTGTTTAACCAGACACTTAAATTTGGCTTTGTAATCACATTGGTCGCATTTAAACCAATGAATTTCATCTGCCCTTTTGTGTTGCAGCAAATGACAGTCTAACTGGGGCTTCCGTTTGGCTTTGTAATCACACTGGTCGCATTTAAACCAATTAATTTCATCTGCACTTATGTGCGTCATTAAATGCGATTTCAAGTGGGACTTATGTTTGGCCTTGTAATTACACTCGTGACATTTAAACCAATTGATTTCATCTGCACTTTTGTGCTTCAGAAAATGATCGTTCAAATTGGACTTCCGTTTGGCCATGTAATCACACTGATCGCATTTAAACCAATTGATTTCATTTGCACGTTTGTGCTGCAGCAAATGTCTATTCAAATAACGCTCCTGGTTGGCCTTGTAATCACACTGGTCGCATTTAAACCACTTGATTTCATCTGCACTTTTGTGCCGCAGCAAATGTCTATTCATATAACGCTCCTGGTTGGCCTTGTAATCACACTGGTCGCATTTAAACCACTTGATTTCATCTGCACTTTTGTGCTGCAGAAAATGACTGTCCAAACTATACTTCCGTTTGGCCTTATAATCACATTGGTCGCATTTAAACCAATTGATTTCATTTGCACTTTTGTGTTGCAGCAAATGCCTCTTCAAGTAGGTCTTCAGTTTGGCCTTGTAATTACACTGGTTGCATTTAAACGAATTGATTTCTTCCTTATTTCTTTCCTTTCTTTGACGATCTAGAATACCTGATCTAAAAACAATAAAAATAAAATAAGTTTGCATGTTATGTATTAGTTCAGGCCCTTCAACCGAGATTCAAGCGATATGCTACGTTTAATAAAAGAAGCAACACACTTGGTATGGATAGACATAAACTCGCCCGAACATTTTACGTAAGGGAACAACCCCCCAAAACCCTTAAACCTGCTTTTTGATAGTTTTTTGCTAATAACTCGAAAACAGTCAACTTTTCAAAAAATCTTCTGGAGATCATTTTTCAAGCGGATACAATTTCCTTTTCAACGATGTGCCTCAGTACCCTCTGACGGCAGTTGTGCACGTTCCATTAGCGTACGAAAAAAAATAAAAAATTTTAAAATATTTTTTTTAAAATATTTTTTGTGGTATTTTTTATCCTTTGAAGATTTTTTAGCTCTTCAAAACTGGAGAGAGGAGTGAAATGTTTTCATGCGCTGCGTTTATATAAAAATTATGATTTGAAAAATTGAAATTATTGAACTTACGATGTGAGCCAGTCGGTCTTCCTTCTTCTCTTCTCTTCTTGGGATCCCTGGGGAAGAGTCAGTCAGTCGTCACAATTAATTTTCGATAGAAATGTAAAATAATTAGCGCCTGGAATGGCAAAAAACATCAGCAAAATTCAACACTCCCCGACCAAAAGGCGTTATAGCCTTTTGCAGGAAAAAAAAATTAAAAAAAAAAATAATAAAAAAACTATCCAAAATTAAGGGAAAAAAAATAAACCCAATAAGTTTAATTAAAAATTTTTAATTAAGAAAAAAAATGTTTTCCAGAGGAAGATTAAATTTCCCAATTTATAACTATATATAAGACAAACACACTAGAAACAAAAAAAAATCGGTAGGAATTCACTTTTCTACAGGTAAAGGGCATAGTTTAACCAATGGACGTTCCAGCGTGCCATTGGCCGTTTTAAGCGTGGCAATGCGTGCTATGCCGTCTGCACCATATTTTAGCGATAAAATACGACCAAGAACTCATTGAGTGGGGGGCAGGTTGTCAGATTTGATAACAACAAGAGTGCCTATTTCAGGCTGAGTGCCTTGGTCGACCCATTTGCTTCGTTGCTGCAAAGTATGCAAATACTCGACATGCCAGCGTTTCCAAAACTCTTGGTGCAGACGCTGTAGCAGCTGCCATCGAGATAAGCGGTTATAAGAAACAGAGGTCATATCGGGAACTGGCAGAGCAGACACAGGCTCCATATTTAAAAAATGGTTTGGGGTTAAAGCGTTAATGTCATTGACATCAGAGGACATCGCAATTAAAGGACGACTATTTATGACGGCTTCAATTAATGTCAAAACAGTCAAAAACTCCTCATATGTAAGGATTTGATCACCGATTACACGTTTTAAATGCGTTTTAACCGATTTAATTCCCGACTCCCATAATCCCCCAAAGTGAGGGGCAGATGGAGGGTTAAAGTGCCATGCAATCGATTCTTGAGCTGTAGCTTCTTGCATAAGCTTAATTTGCCTATTAGCTCCAATAAAATTCGAACCTTGGTCGCTGAATAGTACGTTAACTCCACGTCTCGCTTTAAATCTTTGGAGGGCAGCTAAAAATACTTCGGACGAAAGGTCACTAGCTAGTTCCAGGTGAACTGCGCCAGTACTATAACATTTAAACAGGACTAAATAGGCTTTGCAAGTTCGAAGCCCTCGGTAGCGCGCGGCCGATAAGACGATTTAAAAGGGTCCTCCAAAATCAACGCCTGAATAAGAAAAACTCTTTAATTGGGAGAGACGCGTGAGAGGCAAATTTCCCATTTGAGGCTCATAATTTTTCGGATTAAGTCGCCAACAATTTAAACACTTACTTAAGACCGTTCTTATAGCTCTCTTTGGCGACAAAATCCAAAATCGTTGCGCTAAAAGAAACTCTAAAGTGCGGAGCCCTGCATGTAAATGTATTTTATGATAATACTCAATGATAAGCGTGGTCAGTCTAGATTGGCGGGGTAACAAAACTGGGTGTTTAGCCTCATATGGCAATGTTGAGAATTTTAAGCGACCACCAACCCTTAAAAGGCCAGTTTCATCAACAAAAACGTGTAATTTTTTGAGGGGCTTGGAAAAACCTTGTTTGCTATTTAAATCATTTTTAAAATAGGTTTGCTGAGTATATAAAATCAAAAAATGTAAGGCATAATTTTTTTCAATCAAGGTAAAATAACCTACTCGTTTAGTAGTTCGATTTCGTGTATTAAAAATAAATCGTAAAACGATGCATAAAACATCTAACAATTTCGAAAAAGACGAATAATAACTTAAAATAGATTCCAAAAAATGGTCACTCTGCGTTACAAATAAATTGAGCGTACGTGCTTCCGCGGATGCCATAGTAGAAGCACCAGGCACAAAAATCGGCCAAGTTGCGTGCGAATCTAACAAAAAAGTGGGGCCTTCAAACCATTCATTTAGCGACAAAAACTCTGATGGGAAAATGCCTCGACTACCCGAATCAGCGATATTTAATTTTGTGTTAATATAAAACCAAAATTCAGATCCTAATTTTTCATGAATATATGAAACTCTATTACTCACGAAGTTATGCCAACGGCTCGGATGCGATTTTATCCAGCACAGGGCTATTTGTGAATCTGACCAAGCACAGATTTTTCGAAAATTCAGCTTGTAAATTTCAAGAACATAGGAAATCAATTTTGCGAGTAGCACGCATGCGCAAAGTTCAAGTCGTGCAATGGTGCATTTTTGTTTCAATGGGGCGACTTTAGTTTTTGACATAATAAATTTTAGAGTAACTAAGTTCTCACAATCAAAACTACGCAGGTATACTACGGCACACATGCCTCTTTCGCTGGCGTCACAAAAACCATGTAACTCAAATTTTTGAGCCTGGTCAGGTAAAATTCTACGAGGAATTTCTATTTGAGACAAAAGATGTACCTCAGATAAAAACTTTTCCCATAATCGAATTATTTCCATGGAAGGCTCGCCGTCCCAACCAACTTTATCTTCCCATAATCTTTGAATAAGGTATTTTAGAAAAAAAGTTACTGGTGCAAGACAGCCGAGCGGATAAAAAATACGGGCTAAAATCGATAACATAGATCGTTTGGTGCATGTAGATTGTTGGGAGTTCACCAAAAATTTAAAACAATCCACGGTAGGGTTCCATTGTAAGCCAAGAATTTTTAAAGAGACATCATTGAGGTCATCGGATTCAAAAGAAAGCGGATTACTACATAAAAGTGTGGGTGAAAAATGCGATAAAAGTGAGGGTTCGTTACTGGACCACTTTCGTAACTCAAATCCACCCCTTTGAAACAAAGAAATAAGTTCATCGCGCAGAGACTCTGCGCGTGCGTAATCAGATGCCCCGGAGCAGATATCGTCTATATAGGTGTCATTTTTGACCGCTTCGGCGGCTAATGGAAAATCTTTACCATCAGTGTTAGCTAACTCAATTAAAACGCGATTAGCTAAAAAAGGACTACAACTCAGTCCATAAACAACAGTTTTTAAATAAAAATCTTGGGGGTCGTCCCTAGGGTCAAACCGCCAAATGATGCGCTGGTAAGTCCAATGCTCAGGCGTCATTAAAATATTTCTAAACATTTGCTTTACGTCGGCGCAAAGTACATATTTATGTAACCGAAAATTTAATAAAATCGTTACAATATTTTTCTGTAATTTGGGTCTCTTTAATAAACAAGAGTTTAAACTTTGATTGGCAACAGTAAAACTTCCATTAAAAACGACGCGTAAACGCGTTGTGCAACTTTCAGAGCGCAAGACGCAATGATGCGGAATCCAAAAAGAATTTGACGTAAAGGACTGGTCTTGAACTGGTTCCATATGTCCTAAATTTAAAATTTCGCCAATAAAATCCCGATATTCTTCATACAACTCCGGAGTTTTTAAAAGACGACGTTCAAGCGAAAAAAAAACGATTTAAAGCGACTTCCCTACAACCAGGGAAACTAGGCGAATTAATTTTAAACGGGAGCAAAACAACGAATTTTCCCGTCGAAGTGCGCGAATAAGTGTCTACAAAAATTTTTTCTGCGAGAGAGTCTTCGGGCGAAACACAAATTTTAGTAGGCACGGATACCAACTCCCAAAATCGTTGTAAAACCACCTCTAGCGGGGGTTGTGACGCGTCAGAATTAATAGTCAAAAGCGAGATTGGCGAATTATTTGCGTGCCTAACGGCCATTCTCCCCAAAACAATGTAACCAAAGATAGTTTTTATCGCGACCGGTTGTTGGTCATCTGAGCCGTAGATACAATCACCCTGTAAAATTCGACCCAAAGAATCAGCTCCTATTAAACAATCAACCGAACCGAACCGAACCGTTCAAATTTAGAAGGTGCGGCCAATTGTCTTTATATAATGGTATGGAGGGCATGTGTTCACTAATTTTATTTACAACAACAGCCTCGGTATTTAAATAAAGATCATTTCTTTCGACTGGCTTAAAACAAATATTAACTCGCCCATTGCTAATGGACGTTTCCATGTCTCCCAAACCCCTAACTTGTACAGAAAAATTTTCCTTAATCAATCCCAAGCGACTTACTGCCCTTTGAGTGATAAAAGACATCATTGAGCCGCAGTCAATAATGCAGCGAAAAATTTGAAAATGCTCAAACTTATCTTTTATCGCGATAAGAGAGGTAGCCAATAAAGTTGCTGTTCCCTGTGATTGCAAGGAATAGGTATTAATTGAGGTAGAGGTAGAGGGTTGAGTGTTCATATGTGGATTTTGCCCATTTTCCTCCGTCTGGGGGTTAGTAAGAGGGGGTGCGTTTTGACTTGCAGGTAAAGTGGGAACCCGAGATGAACCCCTTTCAAAGTGAAGTAAACTATGATGTAATTTTGAGTTACATTGTCGACACGATTTGGTTGATTTACAGGTACGAAGTTCGTGAAAACCACTACTCAAACAATTAAAACAAATTCGTTTTGATTTACAAAAATTGTAGCGTTCAAATGGGGTTTTATTTAAAAATAAAGGGCACTGATACAATTGATGATAAGCGAGCGGGTTACATAATAAACATCTAACAGCGACCGCCATGGACGGGGTTTGTGGAAAAGACTGCGATGCGGGTGGATTGCGTTGATCCACGAAAAAACTTGCGGTACTTTCAGTACTTCTATAATGGGGTTTAGCGTGCGATTTTTGTTTTTGGGGAGGTTTTGAAACAGGGGTTGATTGATTTGTCATTTGGAGTGTATCATAAACAACACAATATTTTGTTAGAGTGTCTATCAACTGACGATAAGAAGGAATCGTGTTGGAGTCATGTTCCAACTCAAAGCGCGTGGCCGTAGCAGTATCCAAACGTTTAAGTACCATCATAATAAGAGGAAAATCCCAAGCGTCCGTATCATAACCTAACTTTTTGAGAGCGGCCAAATTTTCCGAGTACGTGTCTATTAAGCTGCGAAGCGAATTGGAGTCGTCCGGTTTAATTTTTTCAAAATTATCTAAAATTGACCAGTGCGACTGCGCAATAAGACGAGGGTTAGAAAATCTCTTTTTTAATGCGTCATAAGCTATGGGATAATTATGCTCGGTCAAGGGTAAAGCCGACACTACCGATTAAGCGGTTCCTTTACAGGAACTAATCAAATATTGAAATTTTTCCCGATTAGAAATAAAACTCACATTGTGCACTAGAGAGTCATAAATATCTAGCCACGATTGGAAAGACTTGTAGTCACCGTGAAAACTAGGCACCGAAAGTTGAGCTAATTTTGGCGCAGAAAAGTTAAGACCGGAGTGCAAAAATGTACTTTGGTTCATAGCTTGGTTTGGAGCTACGCTACTGCGGCGATTTGCAGGCAAAGAAAAATTTATAGGCTGATCTTTGTCAAACAAATCGTTAAAAATTGCCATAATTTCATAATAATCATTTAAAAAAGAATCGCGCATTAAACTTTCAACATGTAAATCGCAATCAGGCAAATTTAAAATGGCGGACATGACATTTTGATGGTGTTTTAAAAAATCCTTCTTCACGTCTTCAAGCTCTAAACCGCGAACCTTAAATAAGCTATGTAGGGAGGAGTCCTGTTTAGCCCTTCTGGCTAAGTCCAGGACAATGGCGATCTCACTTAGGCAAGAAGCTCTATTAGCTTTATGTTTTTTCCACTTAGCTAAAACCGCAGAAGTTGCCATGACTAAGCGAACAAATTTGTAAAAAAAAATCTCTACAAAAAAAGTTAAAAATATGTCTGCTTTACCAAAACCTATATGCCCTTTTTCCACAAAAGCAAAGTATCTATCAACAAAAATCTCTTAAAAATTAAAATTGCATGTGTTTGCCTTCCACAAGTAAAATCTTTTTAAATTTTATTGTAAACAACAACAAAATAAATTAAAAATTTTAACGATTAAAGTTTAAATTTGATCAAAAAAACAATTGCTCGTGACTGATATAAAAACAATAATCTGAGAAAAAAAAGTCCCAACCTACAAATATGGCTCACAAAAAATACAATGCGGTCAACCGAAAACGTAAAACCACGTTTTCGGTTCACGAAAAATTCAAATGAATAGACAAAAACAATGTCTAGGAGCTCATATTTGGAGAGAAGGACCATGAAGATTTTTTAGCTCTTCAAAACTGGAGAGAGGAGTGAAATGTTTTCATGCGCTGCGTTTATATAAAAATTATGATTTGAAAAATTGAAATTATTGAACTTACGATGTGAGCCAGTCGGTCTTCCTTCTTCTCTTCTCTTCTTGGGATCCCTGGGGAAGAGTCAGCCAGTCGTCACAATTAATTTTCGATAGAAATGTAAAATAATTAGCGCCTGGAATGGCAAAAAACATCAGCAAAAAATTGAGCTGCACCACGCGACCGTATCCGTGTCAATATTTTATTGCAACTGGTTTCGCGAAAAAAGTACAGCGACCGAGTTTTGATTAAATTCCAAACAAGGTGGCTGCTCAAAAAAAAAAACTTAATAAAAAAAGCAATGAAAATTCAACATCCTTAACACTATTTTTTTCTCCAAGTTAAAAATCCCATTATATACAGTTATATACCTATTATGCTGACATATACTTTTTTAAATAGCCGCCTTGAAATAAAAATAAATGTGTTTGTAGAAATCCTTAAATCAAACAAAAATGTTAAACATTCATTTTTGTAACTCAGTAAATAAAAATGAGAGTGAGTAAACAAATATTTTTGGTTAGTAATAACTTAAAACTAACATTTTCTAGTTGACTTTCTTTAAAGTGAGGTGCCCCCCCCCCCCTTCAAAAGTGCTCTCTTACAGTATTTTCCCAATTATTTGCAAACTTTTAACTTGGTAAAAGACAACTAAGTAACAATTATTGAGGCTGATGAAAAGTACTGTCTAACGATGTTTAACACGCCCTCCTTACATCAGTGGCGCACCTTTTATAGGCATTTAAATAAATGAGAGGTGTGGAAAAAACTATTTTTTTAAATTTTACTTTCACGCATGTCTGGTTTTAAAAAATATTTTTAAAGCCGAAGAAATTTCCTTTCCAACGATGTACATCACTCCCCACTTAACGAAGCAGTAGATCTTGCATAGACGCCCCAAGAATCGTCAAATTTGGTATACCCAGTAATAAAAAATATCGAAAAAAATATTTAGGGGGGGAACCACTCTCCCACCAAGAGTGGGCGGATGGTTCCCCCTCGTTATATTTTCGGGGGAGTATACTGTATATTCATACCAAGTGTGTTGCTTCTTAGAATTGAACGCAGCATACCGCTTCAATCTCGGTTGAAGTAATACATAACATGCAAACCTATTTTATTTTTATTGTTTTTAGATCAGGTGTATTAGTACTGTTCCAACATGGTTGTCTGGAAGATTTAACTGTATACCAAATTTGACCACTTTGTGTGCGTCTATTCTAGATCTACCGCTGCCTTGAGGGGGGAGTGATATACATCGCTGGAAAGGAAATTTCTTTAGCTTTAAAAATAAATTTTAAAACCAGACATGTAAGAGAATAAAATTCAAGAAAATTAAAAAAATATTGTTTTTTCCACACCTCTCATTTATTGAAATGCCTATTAAAGGTGTGCCACTGATGTAAGGGGGCGTGTTATACAGCGTTAGAGAGAACTGCTAGTCAGCCTCAATAACTATTACTTAGTTGTTTTTGGCCAAGTTAAAAGTTTGCAAATAATTAGAAAAATACTGTAGAAGATCACTTTTGAGGGGAGCGAGAGGCGAGATCAAAAATATTTTTACCCACCTTGAGTATTATTTACTGATTACAAAAATTAATGTTCAAAATTTTTGTTCGATTTGAGTATTTTTACAAACATATTTATTTATATTTCAAGGCGGCTACTTTAAAAAGTAAGTTAAATATTTAACTGTATACAATGGTTTTTTGAACAAAACTACATTTTTGAAAACAACAATGTGTAAGGATACAAAATGCCACAAGAAAAATAAAAAAAACATATTTTAAACATTTTTTTAAAAACTTTTTTTATAGGCGTAACATGCACCACTGCCTTTAAGGGGTACTAAGGTACATGGTTAAAAAGAAAATTTTATTTGCTTGCAAAATGATCATTACAATATTTTTAGAAAAGTTGACCGTTTTCGAGTTATTAGCAAAAAACCGTCAAAAAGCACGTTTAAGGGGGGAACCACCCCCCCTGCCAGGGTTGGGGAGGTGGTTCCCTTTCGTAAAATGTTCGGGCGAGTCTTATGTCTATTTATACCGAGTGTGTTGCTTCTTTCATTAAACGCAGTATCGGACCCCGTAGGGCCTGAACTATATATGAAAAATGGAAAAATTTAATTTACATACTAAACAAAATTCATGTATATATTAGATATCTATCCAGCAATCAGAGTTAGACCACTTTTTAGTTACATAGACCATAGGCGATTTCAAGCCATTGAACAATTGGTTATTTGTTCTCTAACTTTAAAAGCGAGAATCTGAGAGAGAGCGTTTACCACGAAACTTCAAAAATCATGAAATTTCACTGCTCCGGTTAACCAAATATAACCCCGCTTCTTGCCAGGGTTATTAGATATGGGTCGCAGGGAAACGAGAGGTTGCTTTGTGGTTAAATCCCTCTTTGTCAGGTTCTTGCTATAAAAGGAAATTAAGGAATACGCAATTGGTCCATGGTTAAAAATAACCTATAATAGAGTCTCGAAATTCAACAGAAATGTACTTTATTGCCTGAAAACCATAAAAGTTTTCATTGGGAAAGGATGTAGTACTCCGGGCATTCTCCCAGTTTTTGGTCGCCCTGGGTAAAATCGCAAACGACCGCCCCATTCCCAGTAAAAAAAATGAATAGGCAAAAAAAAGCCTTAATGTCCACATATTATAATTTCTTTTTAGAAAACCGTGAAATAAATTCACTATAATCTAATTCTTTCGCAATTCAATTATCTACGAGATTAAGGCTAAATAATTTACTCGGTCTTGTGACATACTAGGAACCTGTATAATGTTCAATAATTTTTATTGGGAGAAGCTGTTTGGAAATATATAATATTTATTATTTTTTTTAAATATTTTTTTGATTGTTTTTTTTAATAATTTTTGGTAAAGTGTAAGAAAAAAAGGATCAACATTTTTGTATTTGAAACGCGCGCCACTCCGACACGAGGCGACGATTTACGGTACTATGTTCGTTCTATTTGAATCCAACAAGTGATGTGTGCACACGAGATAAAGAAACTCAGAAATTTCAAGGTAAGGTAACGCCATACGATCTGTATTTTTTATAACAATTAATCGATTTATCAATTAGTGTTTTAGGCTCCCTATTGATCTAATAATAGGGTGGTTGTTAAGGGCGGGGTAAGGGTTTTCACTTTCGAAAAATCGAATATTTTTTTTGTCTTATCTTATTGTTTAACATTTCAAGAATATGTCCTTAAAATTTTAAGCCGATATAAGCAATTTTCTTAAAGTTATTGTCTTATTAATCTTCTGGCCTTTAACGGTATAACTCTAACAGCAAAAATATTTTCTTCACTTTTTTAGTTCATAAACTTTACACGCGTTTTTCTCAAAACTACTTTTTCAAAGTCCGTGTTCACTGCCATTTAAAAACTACTTGACCGATTAATTTCAAACTTTATACACATTTTCGACATATAAAATACCGCTCCCGACGTTTAGTTAATTTTTTTGTTTTTACATTAAGGGTGTTTCCCACCTACAAAATTGCGGAATTTTTCGTAGAAAATAATAGTTCACACTTTTGATGGCCTGATCAGAGAACGTTGGGGGGAAGATTTGATTATAATTTAACTAATTTCCATGGTTTTTTATGTTTAGAAAATTTCCGGCCGAGTTATGGTGAACACCGCAAATTGTTTTTTTCCCAAGACGTTCTCGGAGAAGCTCTGTTACCGGCTTATGATTCAATAATTCTGCATGAAAAAAATTACACAACATTGTCAAAAGTATGCTCAATAATGTACAAAAGGTTCGAATGAAATTGCTCAATACATATATGAGAAAAAAAATCGCAAAAAAGTGTTTTTTTTTTTTACGTTGAAACCCTTACCCCGCCCTTAAACGGTTTGTTTTTTTCTATTGAAGCAGAGCAAGTTTGCATCATCTGCTCTTTACGCCGGGTCCACATCAAACCAACAAAACAAAAATATCAACAAAACAGCAACATAACAAAATTGCAAGTTTTCGAAAACACGAACAAATTGTCAACTGCTGTCTACATATAGGAAAATAATTAGTGAACTTTTTATGATCCCCGATAGAAAATGTTCTCTTTGGAACTGGCTATTTATGTTTTTTATTCTTCTGACCACTTCCTCTGAAGAAGTATCACACAATATTGTTATTTCCATTAAGGCGTCTGCCTTTTTTATAACGATTTTTATAATCAGGGTGTCTGGCCTCCCATAACAATCTAGCTTCTCGATAAAGCTCAATTAATTTACATGTATTTTCAACAGCCCATTTAATTTTTTCTCCGGACATGGTTATTTTGCTCACAGAAACAACACAAACTGAACCAAGATGTTTGCTTCTGTTTTATTCGCGTACAGACTAGACCAATAAAGTTGCCCAAACGAAAACAAAACATCAACACTTTGATCTTTACCGACAGGCGACGGGAAAATAAAAAGTTGTTAAAAACGCCAACAAAATAAAAAAGTTGCCAAATTATTCTCATTTTGTTTAAAAAATGTTGGAAAACATTGAGTTGCTGTTTTGTTTTTGTTTTGTTGGATTGGTGTGGACCCGCTATAAGAATTTTCACCCAAAACTAAATTCCTCGTTTCCTGGTGTACATTTGGAGATCCTGCATAAAAATAACAAGACTTACTCAGATGAGCTGTCATCCAACATCACCTCCTCCTGTTTTATCTCTTCAGTCTTTAGCTCAAAGTTTTCAAGTTCCCATTTTACGCTGGATGATAAAGGGTCAGGTAAATGACTTTCCAACTTGCTGCAAAAATAAAGCTTTTTAAAAAAGCCTATATTTTATTACATTTCAAAGCATTCCACAACACTCTGACAACCGATGCCGGTTATATAAAACTGACTAATATGCGCAATATTGCGTTGTCAGTCATTTAAATCTGGTACACTTCACACTCGCGTCATGTCATTAAATTAATACATTTGTTTATTTACAGCAAAAAAACATTTTGCAAATAAGGACGCTTACTATTGTGTAAATAAGCAAAGAGTATGCCCAAAAAGTACACTAAAGTACTTGTCTAGGGCTTTTTAATTACTTCTTTACTTAATCACCCCAAAATCAAACGTTCAAATAAGATTATAAATTTAACCCAATATTTGCGATTAATAAATAAATAAAAGTAATATAACAAAACTCTTATTTAATACTATCTTTAGCGCAAAAATAATATAATGATAAATAACAATATAAAATAAAATAGGTACCTATAAAAAATAATAGGCTTAATTAAATAAAGAAAGAACAAAAAATAATTTATACATCAATAACTATCAATAAATTATATTTTATTGAGTAATATGGATTATTTTATCATATATATGCGGCATCGATAAAATCCATCTTTTCACTTTATATTAAAAAGTTTTTTTTAAAATAAATATTTTTAAGTTCCAGAGGAAATAAGTATAAAGTTATGATTCACGTGTTGCGTAAAAACCAATGGAGCCAGAAAAAGGTGTAATTTAGGAAAATTTACAACAAGCAACATTAGGAAGTTAAAAAAAAAATAATGCAATGCCAGTATTTGTAGTTTTGATATATATTAAATATCATTTTTTTTTGTCTGTGCAGTGTGAGATATAGAGTACCTACAGAGGCACTTTTTTGTTTAGTTTTTCTTTAACTTAATTATTTCACATCCTCAAGTGCTTTAAATAATACAAAAACCACGTGACTAAAGTGTCTTGTTTTCCCTTGATGAGTTACAGGCATTTCTTGGCTCAGGATACAATTCGTCCAGAGATAAAAAGTGTAACTCTGGCACCTAGATTTATAATAATATTATGCCCTTTAGGGACTTAAAATGTAATTTAAGTGGGTGGGATTTCAAAACTGTTTTAAGTCCCTTAGTGATTTAAAGTATATTTGAGGTTATGTGAAACTAATAGCTTCAAATTTATGTTAGGCCTATTTTTAGTATTCCAAAGACACTTTTTATTTGCCCTGAGTAACATTTAGTCTTATTAAGAATAACGGTAACAGCTATCGAATTTGCTGTTATTTTACCTGACCCAACTAGTTTGCTTTCTATCCTAAAATAGTAAAGTGCATAGTATATAAATCACTTGAATAGTAATTTTTCTCGACAAATTTAAGCCCTCGCTTTGCCCGGGAGACAAACTTTTTGCATTGAGATTGCTCCTTTAGTCGCTAGGTTTATATAGTACATATTTTATACTAAAAATAAGCATTTGTTTTCAGTCGTCGTTGTTTCAGCGAAGTCTAAATTTGTTATTTTAGCAAAGATTATGTTAAATTTATAACATAGGAATACATTTAAATTGTTTGGTTGAAAAATATCACAATGAAGCTTTCATTCAAACAACCACATAATACTCTGACTGATTTTAAAACGGTCATGTGCCGAAAAAATCAGATATCTAGAACCCAATGAAACCTGAAATGTGTTACAAAGGCAAGAAAACTAATAAATTATGAAATATAAAGCTTAGAAGAGCTTTCACAACACTAAAAAATATTAACTTAAACCATAACTAGTAGAAATAAAATATTATTGGTAATTTTATTTAACTGTGTATCTTAGACAGTTTTTTTATCACTCCTGTAAAAATTTTTTTTTGGAAACATCACAGTTTTCATCAAACCAACCACGACATGATTATTAGGATCGCGGCGCTGAATTTTATGAGTATGAAAAGTTTTAAGGCACTTGATAGGCACGGAAGTAAGGATATATTTATTGATACCTCCACAACTGAGAACAATGCCGCCAACACATAAAATGCCCGCGTCCCAGAAACAAAATTAGTGTCAGTTGAAAACAACTGACATAGCAATCAGAGTGTGTTATCAATTTTACACTAAAAAATGTTTGCTTGAAATAACAAGACTTACTCAGATAAGCTGTCATCCAACATCAACTCCTTCTGCATTATTTCCTCCGTTTTAAACTCAAACTCTTCAGGTTCCAATTTAATGTTGGATGAGGAAGGGTCATGTAAATAAATTTCCAACTTGCTGCAAAATAAAATTCTTTAAAAGTCCAAATATTCCTTAATTATCATTTTTTCACAGTAAAAAATTGAAATACAACCCTTTTGCTAAAGCTTTTAATTTTTTTAAATTACTTGTTTTTTATAGTTTATTAGTTGGTTTACTCTTAAAAACAAAACAACATAGAAGTGGTGTATACCTATACTCATAGCCAACTTCTACACTGAGCAGTACAGGATAAAATTTAAATGATGCACCAAACTTTAAAGGATGGTGGAGAGGGTCAAAAGTAGCTAGACAAAAAGTTCAAATAACTTTTGATCAGTTAAAACTGTTTGGTTTTCACTCTCTCCAACGTCGATCACAAGGATACGAATGATTCCCCGTTTCGGCCTTTTGGGCCATCCTCAGGTGAATGTAGGCGATAGCTCCGTGTAGAGCATAAGTTGTGTGAAACCAACAGAAACAACTACTCCGAGGGAAAATACCCCTACCGGCATTGAATTATACTGATGGTTTAATGCTTTCGTTGGGAACTTGTTAAAACTGTTTGGTTTTCACTCTCTCCAACGTCGATCACAAGGATACGAATGATCCCTGTCTGGAACACGTCCTGAGAATCAGGAACAAGTGATCCATGCCAATCCACGACCGGTTTCGGCCATTTGAGTCATCTTCAGGTGAATGTAGGCAATATCTCAGTGTAGAGGGAGGAGGACTGTGTTGAAACTTTGCACCAACTATCTTTCAGAACGAGAACAACAGACCAAAATTAATGATATCCATAGTATACCACAGAGGATAAATATAGGGGTACCTCAGGGCACTGTTTTGGGTCCTCTATTCTTTAACATATATATTAAAGGATTGGTCGATCAAGGTATAATTGCTGAAATAGTGTCATATGCAGATGACACAGTACTTGTCTTCTGTGGTATCACTTGGGATGAAGTTAAATTAAAAACAGTAGAAGGTCTGGAAAAGGTAAAAAAGTGGTTGGATATACACAAACTCTCACTAAACTTACAAAAAACTAACTATATTGCCTTTACAAAAACTGAAAAAATCGTCCCACTTTTAAGTTTATTGAAGTTAATTTGCTTAATGAAAAAATAATGGAAGTCGAAACTACAAAGTATCTTGGGATAATTTTTGATTTAAACTTAAAGTGGGCAAAACATGTGGAATATTTGTCCAAAAAATTAAAATCTTTTATATATAGGTTTTACATATTAAGAAATATATTATCAAAATCCATGATGACTTTTTTGTATCAGTGCTTAGTGGAATCACTTTTGAGGTATGGTATACTGGCTTGGGGTGCAATGTATGATAATGCACTAAAACCTTTACAAATTATTCAGAACAAAATACTTAAAATTATTTATAAAGAGCAATATCTATATCCTTCACATCTACTTTATGACTCCAAAATAAATAATATTAGATTAATATATTTTAATACAATTGCAACTTTTATGCACAAAACTAAAAACAAAAAATTTGTGTCACATAATCACTTAACAAGAAATAAAACCAGCCAATTGCTTAGTATACCAGACTGCCACAGTGAGTTTTTTAGAAGGTCTATCGGTTTTTTGGGTCCAAAAGTGTACAATTTATTACCGCCTGAAATTAAAAACAAAATAAGAAATAAGCAATTTTCTAAATTGGCTAAAACATATATCTCGAATAATAAAACCGTTTTTTTGAGACTACTAAGATAAAAGTGTGTCTGTTAGTGTGTGTCTCTTTGAAGGATTAGTTAAGGTTTTTATTTTATTTGGACCAGTGTTTTATTTTTTTGTTGTTTGTTTTAACTTTTGATTTTTTTTTATCAGGTGTTATACTGATTTTTTGTCTATTTGACTATTTTTTTATATATGTTTTTAATTGAGTTTATACATAAAAGATTACTTTAAAAGTAGAAATCAACAACAGCACATACAGGAGTTTAGTCTCCTAGGTGCTTAGTATTAGATGTTATATATAATTAAATGTAATGTACTATTGTATTAAAACATTTTGAATAAATAAACTTTGAAATAAACTTTTGAGCATAAGTTGTGTGAAACCAACAGAAACAACTACTCAGAGGGGAAATACCCCTATCAGCATTGAATTATACTGATGGTTTGATGCTTTCGTTGGGAACTTGTTAAAACTGTTTGGTTTCCCTCTCTCCAAAGTCTATCACAAGGATACGAATGATCCCCGTCTGGAACACGTCCTGACAATCAGGAACAAGTAATCCATGCCAATCCACGACCGGTTTTGGCCTTTTGGGCCATCCTCAGATGAATGTAGGCGATAGCTCCATGTAGAGCATAAGTTGTGTGAAACCAACTACTCTGAGAAAAAATACCCCTACCGGCATTGAATTATACTGATGGTTTGATGCTTTCGTTGGGAACTTGTTAAAACTGTTTGGTTTTCACTCTCTCCAACATTGATCATTCATGCTGATAGGGGTATTTTTCCTCGGAGTAGTTGTTTCTGTTGGTTTCACACAACCATCGACACATCCCTACTAATGTTGCAGCAATTTGTTATATTGCTTCGTTTTGGGTGTGAGCAGTTTTGAAATGCGGGTTGTGTTTGCAGTGAAAGGGATGCAAATCACTTTTTATCTTGGTGTTTATTGCTAAGTGTCAGGCTTTACTATGTGTCATTTCCCTTCTCATAAGTAAGTAATAGCTTTAGATGAATAAATGCCTTTTGAATTTGAATTTGAACTTTATTGCCAACAAGATTACAAGACATTAATCCCAGAATAGTATCCAACAAAAAAGCAATGTCAGAATTTGTAAAGTGAAAACACATTTCTTTGGAAAACTAGTTATTAACAGTTTAACATTTTTGTTTTTTAATTTTGTAGAAAAAATATAAGCTAAGTTTTATCTCGGATTTTATACATATAGCTTATTTAACTACACATGTTATTAAAATCATAGTAAAATTAATTTTTCTTTAACATAAATATGTTTAGAACGAAGTCCAGGAACCTGTTTGCAATATGTATTTAGGTCCTTGCCACATGCAGTTACACTTTTGTGACATTTCCAACCTCTTTATTTATCCTATGCATACTGACAACAACAAAAAAAAATCTGAGCATTGGTTAACAAAAAATGAAATGTTTTGTGTTAGTAATTATACATTAGTATCTAAATATTGTAGAGATTCAAAAAATGGCGGAGGTACGGCGATTCTTATAAAAGAGGATTTTTTGGAGTCTTTTGAGATTGTTCCTATTTCAAAATATGACACCCTTATAGTGGAGAATGTTTTCGAGTTTTCGTTGTTGTACAATAAGAATAATAACTTGTATATTCTGTGCATTTACAGACGACCATATTCTTCAAACTTGCAACAATATTTTGAAAATCTGGAAATTCTTTTAACAGGACTTCCATGTGGAGCTAACCTAGTGTTGGGTGGGGATCTAAATATAAATTATGATGATGACAAATCTGAAGCTACACAGATGTTACAAAACTTGTTTTTCTTATTTAACCTACAAATGCATGTACAACAACCGACCCGAATTACAGCACACACAAAAAGTAAGATTGATTATCTATGCTCAAATATGCGCTTAAAGAGTGTTTTTTTAAATAGCGAGGTAATTCCCATTGGTTTCTCGGACCATGATGCAGTTTTAGCATACTTTGGGTTGGTTCTAACTGAAAAACGTTTTCATAAATTGGGTAGGTTATTTAGTCACAAAAACTATTTAAAGTTTAAATCTGTCTCTCAAAATTTGAGCTGGCCTGAGGTCTCGAATATGGAACATCCTCTTGAATCTTTTCAAAAAGCAGTAAGTAGTATATTTCTTAAATGTTTTCCACTACAAAAAATAAAGAAAATTAACAGGAAGAGTTGGATAACAAAAGGTATCAAAATTTCTTCAAAAAAATATAGGTCTTTGCAAGTGATAAAAAAATTCACAGATAACCCTCATTTTCTTCATTACTTTGCCAAATACAAAACAACATATAAGAAACTGATAAAAGCTGCAAAAAATAAGTTCTACCATGACAAAATAAAAAATTCAAACAACTCAACCAAAGAAAATTGGAAACTTGTGAATCAGTTAACAGGCAGGGACTCTTGTTCTCATTTAAGAGTTGGTGTGGATACTGACACTCTTAATGATTACTACTGTAAGGTTGCTGGTGACATGCAGTCTGGTCTTAAAAGTGACATAAATCCTCTTTCATATTTGTCAGGTGTGGAGATAGATGATGTGTTTGAGCTGAAATCTACAAGTCTGACTGAACTTAAAGAAATAATTAAAAGTATAAAAAATCCTAAATCAAGTGGCTACGACAACATATCTGTTAGATTATTTCAAAATCTTCCTGAAAGTGCTCTCTATGTATTGGTTGAATGTATAAATATCTCTTTTAAATCTGGCATCTTTCCTGATGTACTTAAAACAGCAGTTGTTGTACCAATACATAAAGAGGGCGAAACTGACAAACCCGAAAACTACCGTCCAATATCAATGCTTTCTACACTTTCAAAAATAATGGAAAAGTTGGTTAAAAAAAGGATGTTGGAGTACTTAAATAAACATAACATCTTAAGCAATGTTCAGTTTGGGTTTCAACCATTAAAAGACACTCATGACGCAATGTTTAATCTTCTGGATCAGATTTTTACCGCTTTGAATGAGGACGAAGTTGTCGCTGTTGTTCTTTGCGATTTCTCTAAGGCCTTTGACTGCGTAAACCATGATATTATGTTAAAAAAACTATATGTCTATGGCTTTAGAGAAGTCATGGTTTCGGTCTTATTTTTCAGGAAGAGAGCAGTATGTCAAAATTGGTACTACACAATCCTCAACTTTAAATGTAGCGAATGGTGTTCCTCAAGGGTCGGTTCGAGGGCCAGTCTTATTTCTGCTTTATTTAAATGATATTTTTAGACTGCCAATTCAAGGTCGATTTATGGCATTTGCAGATGATAACACTCTGACATGGAAAGGAAAAAATAGTGTTGCATTGCAGAGACAATGACAGTTTTATCCGAGGGGTGAACAGCTCTCACAATCAGTGTACACATGTCTCACAATCCTTTACAATCTTTACACAATCCCTCCCAATCACCCACAATCTGTCACAACCTTACCACAATCCCTCACAATCTTACCACAATCCCTCACAATCTTTACACAATCCCTCACAATCTTAGCAAAAGATTGTGGATTTTCACAATCGGCATACACATTTTGGGGTTAGCTGGTCACCCCTCGGTTATTAAGTAGCAGGGCCCGCAACAAATGAAAGGGCGGCCAAGGAAACTAGAGACATGATGACCTTTTGTTTTTTTTTTTGGTCACCAGGATTTTTGATGGGACGGCCCCCCCTTCAGGTACGCAGGTACGCTACACAGCTGCACAGTCCTCCCAATCCCTCACAATCTTTCACACTCTTGCCACAATCCCTCACAATCTTTCCACAATCTTAGCAAAAGATTGTGGATTTTCACAATCGGTGTACACATTTTGGGTTAGCTGTTCACCCCTCAGTTTTATCTTTAATTTTATACCAACGACATTTTACTTTTCAATATATTTCGGGTTAGGAAATATGGTCAAAGTCACAAAAGTGTAACTGCATATGGCAAGGACTATGATCATTAACCTACATGAATAAATTTAAGTCAATAATATGACTCTTACCTAGCACTATCAAAATTAATTTGATTAGAATTGCTTTCATCTGCCACCCTTTGTTTTAATGTATCTGAACCTGGTCCAGCATCATCTGCAAATATTTCTCCTTTAATTTTATGTAAATTTGAAAATAAAAGCTCTGATGCCATATAATCTATTTTGTTGAAGATGTCTTTAGGCTTGACAACTAGTACTTGATCATCTTTCTCCAGTAACTCTGTGGAAAGGTATTGCTTCTCCAATTGCTCTACAACAGGTGCAAACCCAGACATTTTAAAAGCTTCAATGCTTTAGAATAGCATTCAGTTGAAAATCAGCTTGAGTGATAACCACGGTTATAACTATCAGAGCTATCGAGAAAGACTCTAGCTAGACCTACAGCATGGAATCTAGGAATAATTTTATTTAGCTGGAGAATAGTTTCGCCAAACAGCATTCTGGAAAATAAACAGATATAAATCACTTAAAGTGAGGCTATGGCATTAATCTTAAATATTACGAGGTCAATCAGCCATCAATGGGTGCATTCACTATTATTGATAAATGCATGGAACCCTATTCGTAGGAATGAAGATAAGGCTAGGTGTCCATGGAAAATTATCCGCGCGCATTTATCTTTTCTTGGGTTCTGATTGATTGATTCAAAAATTTGCGCCAATCAAAGCCTGAGAAAAAAAAATCCGCGCGAATAATACGCTCCATGGACAGTCGGAAATGAAAGAAAATGTTATAAAAAACTTGGATTTCAAGATCCCCTTCTTTTTTCGGTACGTCGACGACTGCGCATGCGCTGTACCAATGAACAACAAAAATCATATTTTAAATTGTTTTAATGCCTATCACAAAAAACTTCAATTTACAATAGAGACAGAAACCGATCACAAGATTAACTTAATAAACAACACAATAAAAACTGAGTGGTACACAAAAGAAACGTGGTCGTCCAGATATTTAAATTTTAAATCACAGCACCCTTTTACCCAAAAAAAATCTGTTATAATTGGTCTCGCAGACAGAGCGATACAGCTATCTGATCCAGATTTTCGAGAATCATCTATAAAAAAAGCAAAAAAAGCACTTGTCCTAAACAACTACCCTGAATCTTTAATTGATAAAACTTTTAAAAATAGAATCTATTTATTTTACAATAAACTTCAACATAAAAACAGAACAACAAATACAAAAAATAATAAATATCTATCAATCTCATATGTACCAAGGCTATCAGAACAAATAAGCAATATTTTTAAACCATATAATATAACAACAGCAAATAAAGGGTACAACTTTTCTAAAAAAAATTTCAGTCAGTTAAAGTCTTCGATCCCAAAGGAGAAAAAAGCCACATTGTATATCAAATACCCTGTAAAAACTGCAACAATGTGTACATTGGACAAACATCACAATATCTCAAAAACTGATTAAATGGACGCAAATACGACAAAAAAAATAAAACAGCCCTAACCAACCACAGTACGTCATTGAATCATACATTTGATTTTAAAAACACAAAAATATTAAAAACTGAATGCCACCAACAAAAAACGAGAGTTTTTGGAAATGATTGAAATACAAAAAAGTGATAATTGTATCAACGCACGGACTGACATAAAACAACTAAATCCAATATATTTTAACTTATTACCAAAAAAATAACACTCTTTCTAACCAAACTCAAACCCACCAAAACATAATATATATTATTGCTTAAAAACATACATAACAAAAACGAAAAAAGTAAAATTATAAGATAGAACAAAAAACTTATCAATATACCTTCCACAACACACACACACACACATTGGCTGTTTAAACAAAAATTAAAATGAAAATATTTTATTAGCAAACTAAGAGTCTTCGTATGCGTGTTATTTGTTTGTATTTAATTTTTTAAAGTGTTTTTCGTGTAAAAAGTGTGACTGTCTTTTTAAAACTGATTTTGACATAATGTAGTGTGAAAATGTGAGTGAATGGTGAGTAATTTTTATTTTTATTTGTGTATTAATTATTTAGTTTAATTTATAGTTTTTCTCTAAAAAATAATTGCTCAGAAAACAAATATCCAAAAGCGTTGTTTTCTTTCTTTTTAGTTTCTGAAGATGGTCTTTGGACCGAAACGTCAATAAATGTGAATCTATATTTGCTAGTTTTATTAGAACCACATCCCCAAGAAACCAACAAAACTAAAAATATAAAATATATGGGTCAGGAAAAAAGAAAAGTCAAATATATATATATATATATATATATATATATATATATATATATATATATATATATATATATATATTTATATTGTAAATATTAATTTGTAAGCTAATTTATATAATAAAGGTATTATTAAAAAAAAAGATTTTTAAATTCACGGGTACTAAAAATCACGTTTGCAAATGTGTTTTCACATGTTCCTTTTCTTCGTCTTATAATTTAACTACTTAATTTTCTCTTGACTTTTGTGCTGCAATAATGCTTTCGCTTAGCCTTGAAATTGATTTTTTATGTTCTTTTGTGCTTTATTAAATGTGATTTCAACTGAAACATCCGTTTGGCCTTGTAATCACACTGGTCGCATTTAAACCAATTAATTTCATCTGCACTTATGTGCGTAATTAAATGCGATTTCAAGTGGAACTTATGTTTGGCCTTGTAATTACACTGGTGACATTTAAACCAATTGATTTCATCTGCACTTTTGTGCCGCAGCAAATGTCTCTTCAAATAACGCTCCTGTTTGACCTTGAAATTACACTGGTTACATTTAAACCACTTGATTGCATCTGTACATTTGTGTCGCAGAAAATGACTGTCTGGCTTGGAATTGCGTTTTGCCTTGTAATCACACTGGTCACATTTAAACCAATTGATTTTATCATCACTTTTGTGCTTCATTAAATGTTGTTTCACCAGACACTTAAATTTGGCTTTGTAATCACATTGGTCGCATTTAAACCAATGAATTTCATCTGCCCTTTTGTGTTGCAGCAAATGACAGTCTAACTGGGGCTTCCGTATGGCTTTGTAATCACACTGGCTGCATTTAAACCAATTGATTTCATCTGCACTTTTGTGCTTCAGAAAATGATCGTTCAAATTGGATTTTCGTTTGGCCTTGTAATTACACTGGTGACATTTAAACCAATGGATTTCATCTGCACGTCTGTGCCGAAGCAAATGTCTATTCAAAAAACGCTCCTGGTTGGCTTTGTAATCACACTGGTCGCATTTGAACCAATTGATTTCATCTGCACTTTTGTGCTTCAGAAAATGATCGTTCAAATTGGACTTCCGTTTGGCCATGTAATCACACTGATCGCATTTAAACCAACTGATTTCATTTGCACGTTTGTGCTGCAGCAAATGTCTATTCAAATAACGCTCCTGGTTGGCCTTGTAATCACACTGGTCGCATTTAAACCACTTGATTTCATCTGCACTTTTGTGCTGCAGAAAATGACGGTCCAAACTATACTTCCGTTTGGCCTTATAATCACACTGGTCGCATTTCAACCAATTGATTTCATTTGCACTTTTGTGTTGCAGCAAATGCCTGTTAAAGTAGGTCTTCAGTTTGGCCTTGTAATTACACTGGTTGCATTTAAACCAATTGATTTCTTCCTTATTTCTTTCCTTTCTTTGACTATCTGGAATATATGATCTAAAAACAATAAAAATAAAATAAATTAGCATTTTATGTGCCTTCATCCGAGATTCCAGCAATATGCTGCGTTTAATAAAAGAAGCAACACACTTGGTCGGTATGGATAGACATAAAACTCGCCCGAACATTTTACGTAAGGGAACAACCCCCCAAACCCCTTAAACGTGCTTTTTGATAGTTTTTTGCTAATAGCTCGAAAACAGTCAACTTTTCCAAAAATCTTCTAGAGATCATTTTTCAAGCGGATGCAATTCCCTTTTCAACGATGTAACTCAGTACCCTCTGAGGGCAGTTGTGCACATTCCATTAGCGTACGAAAAAAGGGAAAATTTTTTAAAATATTTTTTTAAAAATATTTTTGTGGTATTTTTTATCCTTAACACTATTATTTTCTCAAAAAAATATTTTTGGTTAAAAGCCCATTATATACTGAGGGGGCAAACGTAAGTTGGGTTGAGTTTAGGTTGGCTGGTTCACCAATTACACCACTCATTCGAGAAATACCCAATTTTTGAGATAAGAAATTGAAAAACGTAATTGTAAAGTTTATTGAAAGGAAATCAGTAAAAACGATGCATATAAAATATCTAAAGTGCACCTACCTTAGTTTTCATCTAGTTGCAGTCGTTTTGGTCGCTTGGAAGATAGGAAAAAACGGGAAAATTGTAGCACTCACGGCGTTTCTTGTGCTTCTTGTCGGTTTCCCGATTGCGACTCCTCGCGCAGACTAGCGCGTGTCTCGGTGCGAGGATAAGTCATATGCATATACCCCGCGAAATTTGAAATGAAAAATAATATTAAAATATAAAGGTAGCCAAAAGCTGGCAAATAATTCTTGCATCAACATATACAGTTATATACCTATTATGCTAGACATATATATATTTTTTTAAACAGCCGCCCCGAAATAAAAATAAATGTGTTTGTAGAAATCCTTAAATCAAACAAAAATGTTGAACATTCATTTTTGTAACTCAGTAAATAAAAATGAGAGTGAGTAAAAAATTATTTTTGGTTAGTAATAACTTAAAACTTCAAATGTCCCTCTTACAGTATTTTCCCAATTATTTGAAAACTTTTAACTTGGCAAAAAACAACTAAGTAACAATTATTGAGGCTGATGAAAAGTACTGTCTAACGATGTATAACACGCCCTCCTTACATCAGTGGCGCACCTTTTATAGGCATTTAAATAAATGAGAGGTGTGGAAAAAACTAGTTTTTTTTAATTTTACTTTCACGCATGTCTGGTTTTAAAACATATTTTTAAAGCCGAAGAAATTTCCTTTCCAACGATGTACATCACTCCCCCCTTAACGAAGCAGTAGATCTTGCATAGACGCCCCGAGAATGGTCAAATTTAGTATACCAAGTAATAAAAAATATCGAAAAAAATATTTAGGGGGGGAACCACTCTCCCACCAAGACTGGGCGGATGGTTCCCACTCGTTATATTTTCGGGGGAGTATACTGTATTTTCATACCAAGTGTGTTGCTTCTTAGAATTAAACGCAGTGTGTGTATTAGTACTGTTCCAACATGGTTGTCTTAAATGAAGATTTAAGTGTATACCAAATTTGCCAACTTTGTGTGCGTCTATGCTAGATCTACCGCTGCCTTGAGGGGGGAGTGATATACATCGCTGGAAAGGAAATTTATCACCTTTAAAAATAAGTTTTAAAACCAGACATGTAAGACAATAAAATTTAAGAAAATTAAAAAAATATTGTTTTTTCCACACCTCTCATTTATTTAAATGCCTATAAAAGGTGTACCACTGATGTAAGGGGGCGTGTTATACATCGTTAGAGAGAACTGTTAGTCAGCCTCAATAACTATTGTATTGTATGTATTCGAAAGTGGTGGCAGGCCCTACCGGACCTCCATGCACTGCGACCACAAATGGATCTATTGTGCCCACGTACTTACATACTGAGTTTGACTAAAGTGGCATATTTTTTTTTCCACCCAGTACATGAAAAAACTCTGCAGATTACAACAATAAATGATTTAGGCTTAACACTTTGGCTCAAAGAGATAACTATTACTTAGTTGTTTTTGGCCAAGTTAAAAGTTTGCAAATAATTAGAAAAATACTGTAGAACATCACTTTTGAGGGAAGCGAGAGGCGAGATCAAAAGTATTTTTACCCACCTTGAGTATTATTTACTGAGTTACAAAAATGAATGTTCAAAATTTTTGTTTGATTTGAGTATTTTTACAAACATGTTTATTTATATTTCAAGGCGGCTACTTTAAAAAATTATATCTAACTTATTAAATATTTAACTGTATACAATGGGTTATTGAACAAAAATACATTTTTGAAAACAACAATGTGTTAAGGATACAAAATGCCACAAGAAAAATAAAAAAAACTAATTTTAAATATTTTCCCCTTTTTTTTCGGCGTAACATGCACCACTACCTTTAGAGGGTACTAAGGTACATAGTTAAAAAGAAAATTTTATTCGCTTGCAAAATGATCATTAGAATATTTTTAGAAAAGTTGACCGTTTTCGAGTTATTAGCAAAAAACCGTCAAAAAGCTCGTTTAAGGGAGGAAAATGTTCGGGCGAGTCTTATGTCTATTTATACCAAGTGTGTTGCTTCTATCATTAAACGCAGTATCGGACCCCGTAGGGCCTGAACTATATATGAAAAATGGAAAAATTTAATTTACATACTAAACAAAATTCATGTATATATTAGTTATAGTTACATAGACCATAGGCGATTTCAAGCCATTGAACAATTGGTTATTTGTTCTCTAACTTTAAAAGCGAGAATCTGAGAGAGAGCGTTTGACCACGAAACTTCAAAAATCATGAAATTTCACTGCTCCGGTTAACCAAATATAACCCCGCTTCTTGCCAGGGTTATTAGATATGGGTCGCGAGGAAACGAGAGGATGCTTTGTGGTTAAAACCCTCTTTGTCAGGTTCTTGCTATAAAAGAAAATTAAGGAATACGCAATTGGTCCATGGCTGAAAATAACCTCATAGATTAGAAAATAGAGTCTCGAAATTCACTTTATTGCCTAAAAACCATAAAAGTTTTCATTGGCAAAGCATCTAGTACTCCGGGCATTCTCTCAATTTTGGTCGCCCTGGGTAAAATCGCAAATGCTCCCGCCGCCCCATTCCCAGTAAAAAAACTAAATAGGCAAAAAAATAAAAGCCTTAATGGCCACATATTATTATATTTTTTTTTTTAAACCGTAAAATAATTTCACCATAATCTAATTCTTTGGCAATTGATTTATCTACGAGATTAAGGGTAAAAAGTTTACTCGGTCTTGTGACATACAGGTTCCTAAATAATGTTCAATAATTTTTGATTGGGAGAAGCTGTTTGGAATTATATAATATTTTTTATTATTTTTTTTTGAAATATTTTATTGATTATTTTTTTTTTTAAATAATTTTTGGTAAAGTGTAAGAAAAAAAGGATCAACATTTTTGCATTTGAAACGCGCGCCACTCCGCCACGATTCACGGTACTATGGCCGTTCTATTTGAATCCAACAAGTGATGTGTGCACACGAGATAAACAAACTCAGAAATTTCAAGGTAAGCCAGGGTCAATTTTAACGCCATACGGTCTATATTTTTTATAACAATTAATCGATTTATCAATTAGTGTTTTAGGCTCCCTATTGATCTAATAATTGGGTGGTTCTTAAATGGTTTATTTTTTTCTATTGAAGCAGAGCAAGTTTGTATCATATGCTCTTTACGCTGGGTCCACATCAAACCAACAAAACAAAAATATCAACAAAACAGCAACACAACAAAACTGCACGTTTTCGAAAACACGAACAATTTGTCAACTGCTGTCCACATATAGGAAAAGAATTAGTGAACTTTTTATGATCCCCTATAGAAAATGTTCTCTTTGGAACTGGCTATTTATGTTTTTTTATTCTTCTGACCACTTCCTCAGAAGAAGTATCACACAATATTGTTATTTCCTTTAAGGCGTCTGCCTTTTTATATCGATTTTTATAATCAGGGTGTCTGGCGTCCCATCACAATCTAGCTTCTCGATAAAGCTCAATTAATTTACATGTATTTTCAACACCCCATTTAATTTTTTCTCCGGACATGGTAATTTTGCACACAGAAACAACACAAACTGAACCAAGATGTTCGGTTCGGTTTTATTCGCGTACAGACTAGACCAACAAAGTTGCCCAAAACGAAAACAAAAAATCAACACTTTGATCATTACCGACAGGCGACGGGAAAATAAATAGTTGCTAAAAACGCCAACAAAACAAAAAATTTGCCGAATTGTTGTTATTTTGTTTCAAAAATGTTGGAAAACATTGAGTTGCTGTTTTGTTTTTGTTTTGTTGGCTTGGTGTGGACCCGCCATAGGAATTTTTAAGTCATCCAAAACTAAATTCCTCATTTCCTGGTGTACATTTGGAGATCCTGCATAAAAATAACAAGACTTACTCAGATGAGCTGTCATCCAACATAACCTCCTCCTGTTTTATCTCTTCAGTCTTTAGCTCAAAGTTTTTAAGTTCCCATTTTATGCTGGATGATAAAGGGTCAGATAAATGGCTTTCCAACTTGCTGCAAAATAAAGCTTTTTAAAAAAGCCTATATTTAATTACAATTCAAAGGATTCCATAACACTCTGACAACCGATGCCGGTCATATAAAACTGACAGACTAATATGCTAAATAAGCACAGAGTATACCCAAAAAGTACACTAAAGTACTTGTCTAGGGCTTTTTAGTTACTTCTTTACTTAATCACCCCAAAACCAAACATTCAAATAAGAAAATAAATTTAACCCAATATTTACGATTACTAAATAAATAAAAGTAATAACAAAACTTATTTAATATTATTAATTTAATCTTAAACGCAAAAATAATATAATGATAAATAACAAAATAAAATAAAATAGGTACCTATAAAAAATAATAGGCTTAATTAAATAAAGAAAGAACAAAAAATAATTTATACATCAATAACTATCTATAAATTATAATTTTTTGAGTAATATGGATTATTTCATCATATGCAGCATCAATAAAATCCATCTTCAAAAATTTTATGAATAAATATTTTTAAGTTCCAGAGGAAATAAGTATAAAGTTATGATTCACGTGTTGCGTAAAAACCAATGGAGCCAGAAAAAGGTTAAAGTTAAAAAATAATAATGCAATGCCAGTATTTTTTTGTCCGTGCAGTGCGAGATTTTGTATTTAATAAATATATTTTTTATAGGAAAGTAACAACAAAGCTTAATAGAATCTGAAAATTAAACAAATTATGATGATTTCTACGCGCTTGTAAATATAGAGTACCTACTGTGGCACTTTTTTTGTTTAGTTTTTTTTAACTTAATTGTTTCACATCCTCAAGTGCTTTAAATAATACAAAAACCACGTGACTAAAGTGTCTTTTTTTCCCTTGACGAGTTACAGGTCTTTCTTGGCTCAGGATACAATTCGTCCGGAGATAAAAAGTTTAGTGATTTAAAGTAAATTTGAGGTTATGCCAAACTAATAGCTTCAAATTTATGTTAGGCTTATTTTTAGTATTCCAAAGACACTTTTTATTTGCCCTGAGTAACATTTAGTCTTATTAAGAATAACGGTAACAGCTATCGAATTTGCTGTTATTTTACCTGACCCAACTAGTTTGCTTTCTATCCTAGTAGTAGTAAAGTGCATAGTATATAAATCACTTAAATAGTAATTTTTCTCGACAAATTTAAGCCCTCGCTTTGCCCGGGAGACAAACTTTTTGCATTGAGATTGCTACTTTAGTCGCTAGGTTTATATAGTAAATATTTTATACTAAAAAGTCGTCGTTGTTTCAGCGAAGTCTAGATTTGTTATTTTAGCAAAGATGATGGTAAATTTATAACATAGGAATAAATTTAATTTGTTTGGTTAAAAAATATCACAATGAAGCTTTTATTCAAACAACCACATAATACTCTGACTGATTTTAAAACTGTCATGTGCCGAAAATTACAGAAATCAGATATCTAGAACCCAATGAAACCTGAAATGTATTACAAAGGCACGAAAACTAATAAATTATGAAATATAAAGCTTAGAAGAGCTTTCACAACACTAAAAAATATTAACTTAAACCATAACTAGTAGAAATAAAATATTATTAGTCATTTTATTTAACAAGGATGTATTTTAGACAGTTTTTTTATCTCTCCTGTAATATTTTATTTTGGAAACACAGTTTTCATCAAACCAACCACGACATGATTATTAGGATCACAGTGCTGAATTTTATGAGTATGAAAAATTTTAAGGCGCTTGATGGCACTGAAGTAAGGATATATTTATTGATACCTCCACAACTGAGAACAATGCCGCAAACACATAAAATGCCCGCGTCCCAGAAACAAAATTAGTGTCAGTTGAAAACAACTGACATGGCAATCAGAGTATGATGTTATCAATTTTACACTAAAAAATGTTTACTTGAAATAACAAGACTTACTCAGATAAGCTGTCATCCAACATCAACTCCTCCTGCTTTATTTCCTCCGTTTTAACCTCAAACTCTTCAGGTTCCAATTTAATGTTGGATGAGAAAGGGTCATGTAAATGAATTTCCAACTTGCTGCAAAATAAAATTCTTTAAGAGTCCAAATATTCCTTAATTATCATTTTTTTACAGTAACAAATTGAAATACAACCCCTTTGCTAAAGCTTTAAATTTTTTTAAATTACTTGTTTTTTTTTTAGTTTATTAGTTGGTTTACTCTTAAAAACAAAACAACATAGAAGTTGTGTATACCTATACTCATAGCCAACTTCTACACTGAGCAGTACAGGATAAAATTTAAATGATTCACCAAACTTTAAAGGATGGTGGAGAGGGTCAAAAGTAACTAGACAAAAAGTTCAGATAACTTCTGGTCAGTTAATTCAATTCAATTCAATTTAATTCAATTCAATTAAAACTGTTTGGTTTTCACTCTCTCCAACATTGATCACAAGGATAGGAATGATCCCCGTCTGGAACACGTCCTGACAATCAGGAACAAGTGATCCATGCCAATCCTCGACCGGTTTCGGCCTTTTGGGCCATCCTCAGGTGAATGTAGGCGATAGCACCGTGTAGAGCATAAGTTGTGTGAAACCAACAGAAACAACTACCCGAGGGAAAATACCCCTACCAGCATTGAATTATACTGATGGTTTGATGCTTTCGTTGGGAACTTCTTAAAACTGTTTGGTTTTCACTCTCTCCTTATATGAAACACACATCAATACTCATAATTATAATACGCGAGGTAAAAATAATGTAAGATCAATCTATAATAGATTAAAAAGATGCCAAAATTCAACAAAGTACTGGTGTGTCCGTTTTCTGAATGTGCTTCCTCAAACAATAAGAAATTTACAACTCCAGAATGCCTTCTACTTGTTTGAAGAATTTTAAATCATAAATTTGAAACTTGAATGTTTAGTGTTATTTGAATGTTAAGTGTTATTTGAATGTTAAGGTAGGATTTTAATTTAAACAAATTTTACCACTATTTTATTGCTTACTATTTAGAGAGAGAAAGAAAAAAAAAACTGACTTGTGTAAACATTGTTATATGTAAAACACCAATAAATTTTTACTATTTACTAGTTACTCCAACAAGGATATGAATGATCCCGTCTGGAACACGTCCTGACAATCAGGAACAAGGGATCCATGCCAATCCACTACTAGTTACAGCCTTTTGGGCCATCCTCAGATGAATGTAGGCGATAGCTCCATGTAGAGCATAAGTTGTGTGAAACCAACAGAAACAACTACTCTGAGGAAAAATACCCCTACTGGCATTGAATTATACTGATGGTTTGATGCTTTCGTTGGGAACTTGTTAAAACTGTTTGGGTTTCACTCTCTCCAATATCCATCATTCATGCCAATCGGGGAATTTTCCCTCTGAGTAGTTGTTTCTGTTGGTTTCACACAACCATCGACACATCCTTACTAGGAGCCTGGTAAAAAAGTCAGAAGGGTATGTTTTTAATGTTGCAGCAATTTGTTATATTGCTTGGTTTTGGGTGTGAGCAGTTTTGAAATGTGGGTTGTGTTTGCGGTGAAAGGGATGCAAATCATTTTTTATCTTGGTGTTTATTGCTAAGTGTCAGGCTTTACTATGTGTCATTTCACTCTCATAAGTAAGTAATAACTAGAGACCCTGTATGTATGACATATTTTTACTAAAGAGAGACACAACAAACCCATCAAAGTCACTGAAATTAACATATTTTGGTTATGTTATTTTCTTGCCAAATTCATCAGCGTTTCACTAAAATAATTTAAATTGTCAGTGGCGAGTGGCATCAATCATCATGCACCATATAAACAAACACATTTGTCCGCACCCCCTGTATGAGTTTTGTTAAGAATCATTTATTTTTATTTTCCGACGCATATGAATTGACAAGGACAGAAGGTGCGTCTCTCTCTAAACATCACTAGAGTATAGAGGACCAATATTTTCATCCTTTGATTTTGACTTAAATAAATTTGACTTTGAAGAGTTCTCAAACATCTCTTTATATTTAAAATATGTCATACATACAGGGTCTCTAGTAATAACTTTATTGGCAACAAGATTACAAGACATTAATCCTACAATAATATCCAACAAAAAAGCAATTTCAGAATTTGTAAAGTGAAAACACATTTCTTTGGAAAACTAGTTGTTAACATTTTTGTTTTTTAATTTTGTAGAAAAAAATGTAAGTTAGGTTTTATACATATAGCTTATTTAACTACACATTAAAATCAAAGCTGTAAAATAAATTTTTCTTTAACAAAAATATTGAGAGCCCTCATAATATGTTTAGAAGGAAGTCCAGGAAGCTGTTTGCAATATGTATTTAGTAGTATAATTGTAAAGTGATCATTAACCTACATAAATAAATTTAAGGCAATAATATTACTCTTACCTAGCACTATCAAAATTAATTTGATTAGAATTGCTTTCATCTGCCACCCTTTTGTTTAATGTATCTGAACCTTGTCCAGCATCATCTGCAAATATTTCTCCTTTAATTTTATGTATATTTGAAAATAAAAGCTCTGATGCCATATAATCTATTTTGTTGAAGATGTCTTTAGGCTTGACAACTAGTACTTGATCATCTTTCTCCAGTAACTCTGTGGAAAGGTATTGCTTCTCCAATTGCTCTACAACAGGTGCAAACCCAGACATTTTAAAGGCTTCAATGCTTTAGAATAGCATTCAGTTGAAAATCAGCTTGGGTGATAATCACGGTTATAACTATCAGACCTATCGAAAAAGACTCTAGACCTACAGCATGGAATCTAGGAATTATTTTATTTAGCTGGAGAATAGTTTCTAAACAAATAGAAAATAAACAAAGATATAAATCACTTAAAGTGAGGTTATGGCATGAATCTTAAAAATTACGAGGTCATTCAGCCATGGCTGCGTTCGCTATTATCGTTGTTTGATGGAGAGTATTAATGCATGGAACCCTACTCTTAAGGAATGAAGATACCGATAAGGCAGGGTGTCCAATCAAAGCCTGGGATAACTTATCCAAAAATACTTACACCAAACTTATCTTAACTTTAGTATTGTGGCAATTTCATGTTTGTTCTTGTTCATACCTGATTTTTGTAAAAAAAGCCTTAAGCACAAACATAAACGTCAGCATTAAAATCACACCAACTTGGTACTTAAACTCACTTGAAATTTTTTCTCTACTATGTACTTATTTTTCCATAAAAATAAATACTTTTTGAAAGCTCATTTAAGGAAAAATTATTTTAAATTCCAATATTAACACCCCATTAAAAATCATAAAGATTTTAATGGACATTCTTTGTTATGTGAAATATTTATAATAGTAGAGTAAATTTGTAGGGTATTACAAAAAAAAGCTGCAAAAAGGGTATATTTTTTTAAATTTGGCATAGTAGGACCTAACACCAAGAGCTAAATTTTCATTCGAGGATCCCCGATTTTCCGGCCTCAGAATCCAAGATGGCGGCTGCCAAAGTTAACAAAAAAAAATGAATTCCTTGTTTTAAGAGAAATTCAAATAATTTTAATAAATTTACGTTAAGTGGGACCTACTCAATTCAAAAATGTAAAAAAATTAAACCTGTCACTTGATAACAAAATGGCGGCTATATTTTAAAAAAATGTTTTTCTTTGATATTTTCTTTATTTTTTGTGCGATATTTACTTTTAATACCCCGTATTAAAGCTACTAACCAGCACTTTAAACCTGCTGAAAAAAAATAATAAGTTTATCGGCCGACACAAAGATGACGCTAAATATGTCAAACATAAAAGATACAACCTGTAGACCAAATAAAATTTTGACAAAAATTTTTTTTGGATTTTATCAATAGTAAGCCAATATTTGTCAAAATTTATAAAAAGTTGCAATTTAACATTTAAAATTTTAAGATGGCGGCCGCAGTTCAAAAAACTTATTTTTTTAATCTTGTTTGACACTAGTATTGCCGTGTAATATATCGATTTATGCTAAATAGGGGTCGCCGATTTAAAATATTTCATAACAAATGACATATGTCTATTATTATCCAAAATGGCGGCGTTCAAAATATAAAAACAACAGTATCTTTTTTTTTGGTCAAATTTTTTGCCAAGATATGTAGTTTTATATTACTCTTAATTAGTTTTTAATTATAATGTACAAAAAAAATATAATTTATTTATTTTTTAAAGATGGCGGCCGAAAAAGTAAAAAAAAAGCATTTTTATTTTTTTTGCGAAATTTAACAAAAAAACTGGAAGAAACAAGACATCTCATTAAACGAAAGACAGATATTTTCAAAATATCAAAAAAGTTGACATATGTCACGTACCGGGTGATTGACCATATGTTACTTAATAGCTATCTCCGTTAATATTGATCTAACCAAGGCCAACACAAAAATAGAGGCCACGACCCTGAAAAAATCAGCTGCTCTCCCGGGGCTGAATTTTAGATTGGGTCTTATGGGAGGTAAGACGTTTTTTTATGATATTTTCAAAATGGCACTACAGATTTCCACAAAATTTCAGTGAAATATTCTCAGACACCATCCCGATATTCCACCAAAGGGTTGTAAGGAAGCAACATGATTAAAAGGTTAAAATCTTCAAGATTTAGCATTCCTTATTTTGAATTCAAATTACCCGCCATGTACCACATGCCAACTGTTATATTTGACATGTATTTGACTTTGTCATATGTGATTGTCACATTCGCTTCTGCTTTAAACTTAATTTTTGTGTGAGCTAATGAAGCGGCTATGAAAAATTAGAGCTTACTATACATTTAAAAAAAATTGTTCTGTAAAGTAAAAACAATCTCAAAAACGGCTTTATTTAACAAAAAATCAAGTATCCATGAACCGTCATTCCAACTTCAAAATTTGAAAGACAATCAGCTGTGTCGTAACGTGACCATCAAAAAAAAATCAGCCCCGGATGTGACGTCAACAAAGTGGAGGATCGTGGCCCGTCCATTTTGATAGCCCTGATTTAACAATAACGTTTAAATAAGCAAACTTAAATAACTTTTCCTAAATTATCAGAATATGATGTAAAAAATGACATATGTCATACATTTGTCAAACTTTTGACATATGGTTTATTTTTTTAAATAAAACACGCTGTATATATTTTTTTAAATAGATAAAGCTTCTTTTCCTGATTTGCCTAAGCATTGATTAATAAAAAAGGTATTTAATTAACGGCTAAATCCTGATTTATAAACTCAGTTTGTGTTTCAAGTTTATATAATTTTTTTCAAAAGGAGCTTTATTGTCAGTATATCATGTACACATACAAAAAGTCTCGATTAATCTGTAATAAATTTGTTTAAAATGTCTCTGGCCTAATATGAATTTTTTATCGTTATCAGCACAAACCTTCTAAATTATAAAATACATACACATACCTATGCATTATATTTTTTGTCACAAAAACCGTCCCTAATACGATAGCTCTTAAACCTTTAAACCGATTTTCATCAAATGTATAGGTAAAATAGTGTTCAACACTCTAATGAGCTAATTAGATTTTGGTCAAAATCCATTAGCTTTGATGACAGTTTTTTGACAATATATTTTTTTTATTATAACTTTTTAACGGAGCATCGCATCAATATACAGTTTTCGGAGTATAGTAGATTACATTTTGCTCAATAATTTGTGTTATAACCAAAAATTTTGTAGGAGCTTTAGTTTCTGAGATATTTACAAAAAAACTATTTTCAAGGCTGATATATCGTAACTTCACTTGAAGTTTGCTTATAGGCTAACTAGGAAGGTATCAGATCCAGATCAGATAGTCCCCTGACCTTCCTGAAGGGCTGAAAATACTAAAATTATTATTATTGTAAATGACACACAAGTTGCCAGACAATAAGGTTTAAGCATGATTAACACTTTTGTGTCCGTTTGCCCTTGTAATCACAATATCAGTATTTAAACCATTTCATTTCCTCTGTACCTTTGTGATGTAGCAAATGTGTTTTTAAATAGTACTTCCGTTTGGTCTTGTAAAACTATTTCAAATCAAATCAAATCAATAAGCTTTATTGTCCAAAAAAAAGATCTTTTTCATTGACAAAGCAAATACTTAACCTATACTCTTACAATATAAAAACTGTGAATTATGAACTAATAAAAGAGAAAAGAAGAAATATTTTTGTTTAAGACAAATTTATATCTGATATAATGTAAAATTGAGTTTTCTTTTCTGAATTTTTTTTTTGATTCACCTTACTAAGCAAATAAATAAATACATTAAGCACAAAATCAGTTAAAAATAAATAAAAAAATATATATCGTTTTTAATTAATTAAATTTTTATACATATTACACACCATTAAAAACTTAGTTCCTACTTAAAACATTTTCCTCATAAAATTCACTTACACTATTTGGTAATTAGATGCTGTTTTACACACAAACGAAAATTAGAACAATCTTTAATTTGTTGGGGTAAATGATTGTACATTTTAATACTTTCATATAATATTAAATTTTTTGTAAGTGTAAATTTAGGGACTGGTAAGGGTAAATTATTTTGTCATAGGTTATAGTTACTCGTCTGAACACAACCGAAGAATTTTTATAGAAAAGGATTACCGATCCCAAACTAAAAATTTAATTGCATTTTCGCTTTTATTCTTCACCAAATGTCTCTTCAAATGTCTCTGCAAATGACGATTCTCCTTGGCCTTGTAATCACACTGGTCGCATTTAAACCAATTGATTTCATCTGCACTCTTGTGACGTAACAAATGTCGTACCAAATACCGCCTGTGTTTGCCTTTGTATTCACACTGGTCGCATTTAAACCAATTAATTTCATCAGCACTTTTGTGGTGCAGCAAATGACTGTCCAAATTGTACTTTTGTTTGAACTTGTAATCACACTGGTCGCACTTAAACCAATTGATTTCATCTGCACTTTTGTGCTGCAGGAAATGTGCCTTTAATTTAGACTTCTCTTTGGCCTTGTAATCACACTGGTCACATTCAAACCAATTGATTTCATCTGCACTTTTGTGCATCGCCGAAAAATGTCTCTTCAAATTGGACTTCTCTTTGGCCTTGTATTCACACTGGTCACATTTAAACCAATTGATTTCATCTGCACTTTTGTGCTTCACGATAAAATGTCTTTTTAAATAATTGTACTTGGTGGTCTTGTAGTCACATTGGTTGCACCCAATAGTTTCTTTCTTGTTTCTTTCCTTTCTTTGACTATTTTGAATATCCGGTCTAAAAAAAATAAAAATAAAATAAGTTTGCATAAAGGGAAAATTGATAAATTTAAGTTACATACTAAATTTATTAAGCAATATACATTATAAATCATCAAAACGAATTTTATACTTCACACAAAGGTATGTGTGCGTAACTTGCGAGTATCAGAAGGAGAAGGAAGAGTTGATTTTGGTTGTTTTCCTACTTACACAAGGTTGCATCTCTAGACGTACGTTTCTGTGTGTTTCACATCCTCTAGACGTACGTTTCTGTGTGTTTCACGTCATCAGTAGAGAACAGCAAACCCAGGTAAGCCAATTTTAACCAAAACCAACTCCTACATATGAAATACTCGCGTCTGTGCAATGCGAGAAAACTCCAAGCACTCGAAAGTTTAAGCACACTGGCATCGTCTTGTCTGAGACGCAGAAGCGCCATCTATGACAAGTTTCGTCCATTGATGTGGTATTAAAACCACGTAATCACGTAGCAACTAAAAGGCCGTACTGCCCGAAGCATATGCAAAGAAGAAAGATAAAAAACGTGCTGTGTGTGGATCGATAAAAATCAAAACGAATTTTATACTTCACACAAAGTATGTGTGCCTAACTTGCCTAATATTGGTTTTGGTTAAAATTGGCTTACCTGGAAAACAACCAAAATCAACTCTTCCTTCTCCTTCTGACCCTCGCAAGTTAGGCACACATACCTTTGTGTGAAGTATAAAATTCGTTTTGATTTTTATCGAGCCACACGCAGCACGTTTTCCATCTTTCTTCTTTGAATATACATTATAGTTGATATTGTATTAATGTGGCACCGCATCATAGCTATGGTAAACCAAATTTTGCGGCAAAATCTAAGTAAAGAAGCCTTAAAAAATTGGTTTCGCTTTGTACATGCAGTGTGCCGGTCGGGGTTTAATGTTCGAAGCATAAAACACTAAGACCTTTTAAAGGAGAGATCAAATAGGTACGTACCTAATAAATAAAGATCCGAAACATAAAAATGGTAATTTGTTTTGTAAAAACGTCGTAATTTGTTTGACATAAAACGTCAAAACAAAAACTAATAGAAAATGTCAAAGCGTAAACGTAACAACCAGACAAGAGTGTATATGTTCCCTTCTACTGAAATCGTTTGGAGGAAGACATCAATAAAAAGCAAGTAAAATAGTAAGCTAATGACTAATTAGTGCAGTTCCTCATTTTGGGAATCAATATCAATAAAAAAATTGGAAGGAAGTGCGTGCCACTGTACGTAACCCTCTACTCCCTTCCCGCCCATGCAGGTTTTGATGATGCGGTCTCACTTTAATACAATATCAACTATATCTATTCAGTGCATCAGACAGAGTTAAATCACTTATTAAAAAAAAAATCTAAAATATTTGACATTTTTTGAAAAATTAAATTTGTACATTTAATTAAACATTTTCGTTTCTACCTTAAAAACTACAGTACCTTAGATAAAGACGATTTTAAAATGTCTTAAATGTAAAAAAAACAAAATGTTTTATTATTTTTCCATAACTCAAAGCAATATGTTTTGGAAACAAAATCCAGGCCCTTATTGTATGTGAAAACCAAAATCTTTTGTCAAAAATTTAACTGCATCAATTTTTTCCTTAAAATAAGTTGCCATGAACAGCGTTGTACAGAATATAAAATATAGGTTTGTTGAAATTACAATATTTTTAAAAATGCCCTGTATCAAAAAAATATGAGGTATGGCAAAACACCATTTTCAAGAGCTTAAAAAATAGTACAACAATATAATAACCAAGTTTCCTATTTAACTCCATCGAAAATGGGACATGCTGTACAGTCTAAATAATATAAACTTACTTAGATAAGCTGTCATCCAACATCAACTCCTGTTTTATCTCCTCACCCTGTAGCTCAACGTCTTCAGGTTCCCATTTTATGTTGGCTGATGAAGGGCCAGAAAAATGAGTGTCCAACATGCTGCAAAATCAAACTTTAAAAGAGCCTACAGTAAAACTTTAATAATCCGGTGGAGTATATTATGTCTAAGTGTAGGTTTAAATATATTTTCATTAATTTTGAAGAAAAAAAAACAAAATACTATAATTATATACAAACCGCGTTGGCCAAAAAAACCCGATAATTTTATTTTCATTATAACTTTTGAACTATACAATCGATTTTAATGGGAGAAACTGCACTTGGCAGATTGTTAGCTCCCGCTAAATTTCGCGGTTGTTTTTACTTTTTAAAACCACACAATTGGATGACGGATAGAGTACAATTTCGCGCATTTTGACATGCGCACCAAGAATCGGAGAGATCTTTTCTACCGCCTCGAGAAAATGGCGTGTTAATTTACTTTCTCCAACTATTACAAATTTCTACACTTGAAAGTGCTCGATTTTGGTGTACTGAAGCATAGAACTGGAAACTTCAGCCCTTCAGCTACGTGGTGCCATCATTAGATCCGGAAAGGGGCCCCTGGAACGTGGAGAAATTGGCTGCAAACTGGTGAGTACTTTGTTTCTGATTTCCGTTGTGTGGTACCAGCAATTAACCTATGAACCTTAATAAATTCGGGATTACATATCAATTAATTTATGTTTGTTCGCGCTTTCATTTAATAAAATATATACAGTCCACTGCAGTTATCGTTTTTCTAACTGCGGGCATACAGCAGATAATTAATCAGCATTTTGCCTAAATATATTTTTTTTTAAGATGGAGGATGAAATTAAATTGTACATTTCAAAGATGCTCGTTTATTCTTATGTTGCGAACAATTTACTAATTTAAAAAATAATTAAAACATGTTCACAGCAAGAATAAACGAGCATCTTTAAAGGGTACAATTTAATTTCGTTCGCCATCTTGAATTTTGGGATAGCGGACAAAAAAAGATATTTATTCAAAACTATGCAGTTGTCCCATTAAAATCGATGGTATAGTTCACGAGTTATAATGAAAACCAAATTGTCCTGTTTTTTTGGCCCACCTGGTAAATACTGAATGAGCGGGCAAAACTTAAAGGAAAATAAAAGCACATAAATGTATATCATATATGTAAATTCAATGGATTCGTTAAGTGTTTGGTACTTGTTTGGCCGGATTTACGGCAAAGTGAATAAGCATATTTGAATTAAAGTGGGAACTCTAATATATGATAATAGTTAAAAACTATCGGGCAAGACACCTTGCAATATGAACGCATTGGCCGAAATAGAAAGAATGCGCACTAATATGTTAAATTTTGATTAACAAAACTATTATGTTTATTCGAAAACTACAAACATAAAAAATAAATTTCAGCGTTTTAAAAAACATTTCCAAGCTAGTAAGAACCTTTCATTTTGAAATTTGTATTGGAGAACTTGACTTTACTTTTATCTCAATTCTTTTTACGGAATGCCATTTTTGCGTACTTGGCTTTTTTTTAAATTAAAATGTTTTTGTTATGATTCATATTTGACAAATACGTTAAGCCTTCAGTGATTTTGCGCGCGAAAAATTGAATTTTTCACATGAAAATCCACCAATTTCATTTCCAAACAATATTTTATTTAATGAATTGTAGATTTCTCCAGGGTGAAGTCCTTGAACCATTGTTAAAGGAGAAGAAACGAAAAGTCCTGCTTACTTTACAAATATTTTATTGTCTAATCACGACGCGTTTCGGTTACAATACAATTAATTGTATTTTATAAAAATTACGTGTTTATGTCCGTTTGACTGATTTTTAATCTGTATGTTGTTTTAGACTGTTTTAAATGTTTTTTAATTTTTTATTTTTGTGTGTTCCAGTTTTTCATTTGTTTCAAAGATGATGCTTAACTGTCTACCAGACCACTTGATAATGGTTTTTTAAAAACCGAAACGCGTCGTGATTAGACAATAAAATATTTGTGAAGTAAGCAGGACTTTTCGTTTCTTCTCCTTTAACAATATTTTATTTGTATAATTATTGTAATGGCGTATAAAGAAACAATACAACATGCACAACACAAACAAAGTCTCCCATATCAGAGTTATTGGGGTGTTTGCATATTAGTGAAACGACAAACACTCGAATTTAAATTTCCCGCGCCGTCACAAAGTGCTAATGACGTAGGCAATATGGCCGCGCGGCTGACCTATGAGAATGCAGCATTGAAGTGACGTCACATAAGGGGGGGTCTCTCGTTACGGGACCCTTTTCAGGTCTGCACGTATTTTATAGTAAGTCTGTTTTCATCCATAAATATTTGCGCAATCATAAATAATTACGCGGCTTAAATAATGTAAATATCTCAGTTATACAAAAATATCAGTTTAGATCGACTAATTCCAAAGCTCGAAAAAAAAAATCCAAAAAACACGTGCACAAACATAACCTATAAAGTGTTGTTTAAATTACTTTTTCAACAACTTTTTTTTTAAAACACTTATCATATTATTTTCATACTATATAGTTACATATACTAATGAGAAAGAGGACAAAATAAAAGTAATAAATATTTTTTAGTTAGAAGTGCAACAAAATATTTTCAAGAAATTATGGCACGCCACTGGACAGAGAAAGATAGCACTAATTGAAGCCATCACTTTGGCGCCTAATTTTATTCTGGCCGGACAATAAATTTGAATCTTAGGCATATGACTTAATGTAAACTAGGTTAGGCTGGAGATTAGGAGATAGATGTGAGACCTTTGTTGCAGTGACGGCTCTTGGATTTTAATATAGAGGGGGGGGGGTCATTTTCGGTCATCACAAACACAAACAATGACAGCGTCGTTTAAGCTTAAGTCAAAATTATACACGAAAAACCGCCAAAAACTACGGACATTCAACCTTTAAAGATGTAAGTTTCCACCTTCTGGACCACAACACAATAAACTACTATAAAAAATGTATTGTCCTATTGTCACTTGTTTTAAAATTGTTTTAAGTCATTGATGGTTTGCACCACAGTTTGCTAATCACAGATGTCTTGTTTAAGATATCCGAGGTGATAACACAAAATTTACAGGTATGACAAGTTGTTAACTACATAAAACTAGAAAAAAATCTAAAATAAACAAGCCAGTGAATCGTTTCTCGTATATTAGGTAAATTAAAAACAGCTGATTGATATCCAAGGCCTGTTTTATAGGCTGCATAAATACTGGGCTTTTGACCGGCAAAATCGAAAATTTCACGAACGTCGCCGATCTTTTGCGTGGTGTTTCCGTATGGTTTTATAGACAGAGTCTAACAGAGAGGGAAATATCGAAACCGCAAGGGCTTGGAGGGAGAAAAAATATGGGCTGGTTTCGGCTTTGACCGTAAAGTTCGAATTACTTGTGCAATATGAGGGATGATCCAGCTAGATGTTGCTATAGGGTAAGTCCACATCAATTACCAATTTAAAAATATTTTTGAACCTTGAGTTTTTTGATGATGATGACTTTTTGTGTAGTTATTCCCCGCCTAATAAAAAGTAAAAATACAAATTTTGAAATTTGTTGGTTGCATATTTTTTGAGTTATGCATTTCCAAAAATAAAAATATTGACCCATTTTTAGTCTGCATCGGTTTCTTTAAACTTCTATAATTTTTAAACCGTTTAAGATAATTAGCTGAAACTCGCTATCTGTAGAGAACGATTCACAAGCCGAACTTTGATGTGTTGATAGCCTCATTTCCTAAAAAAAGGACAAAGGGTCTATGTCAAAATTATATTTTTGATAAAATCTCAAAAAAGGATTTTTTGTTTTTCTTAATTTTTATTATTATGTATGCAAAATTTTACCTTGGGATGATTATGGGATCATAGTTTTAAAACATTATTTATATCTTGATGCATATATTGTTTGATATTTTTATTTCTATAAAAATTAATATCTGAAGCGCACATATTCTTATAAGGCATCTTATTTATGTAGCATGTATATTATAAAAACGTGGACACCATTGGGCATCTGGTTTCGCTACGTTGACATTTAAATAAAGAAATAATTAATTTAAAAATGTACTTACATAATAACGGGCTCACAAGAATAATTGAGAACCTGTACATAAATGTCTCTTTTCACCCTTTCTCACTGCATTGTTTGATATTGATGAAAATAGTTACATTATTTATCTCTTAAACAGTGGTTGCGCGTGGAGTAAAACTTTAGCGGTGCACATTGCAGCCACACCCAACAGATAACGCCAAGTTGTCTCAGTGCACTAATTTAAGCTGCACCTTTCACAGCCAACGGCAACCGGTGGGTGGCATCACAAGGGTGCGATCGCCGCAATTGATTCACAAGAGCATCAACTGAAGTAAGGCCCAGATTCTGTGTACTGTAATATTCTATATTTCGTAATTAGAATGCGACATAACATTAACGATGCACAGAATGTGGATCTAGTTAAGCGCGGCGCCGGCGGTAGCCGACCTACGCATCCTCTTTCAACTCAAATACAAACACATACATACCGGGTATTAATTCTTAGTTAGTATTCAAGTCTTTGGTGAATTCTTTTGGGGTTTATTGATACTTTATGATGAAATTATTAATTAAAGATTGGTCAGATTTTAATATTTTTTTAAGTAAAATTTGGAGTGTACATGCACATGTGCACTTATTTAGGAATCGCCACTGCTCTTAAAATAGTGGCACAATCGGCCGTACGGTAATTAAATATCAGAGGTGGCGTATTATTTTGACTGATGACTTTTTGTAAAAAACAAAAGTTGCTTAAACATGGCGTTTCTTAGCGTGTTTTCTCAGTCTGTTTGGCTTTGCGACGTATCCGTTCTGGAAATTAATTTGATTTTACGTAGTTACCAAAGTCGAAATGGTAGATTGAAAATCGAAAAAAAATTGGTTGCTATTTTCCACTTAATGTTGCTATGATGACCAAAATCATCCCACAATAGTGAGAAATTCCAGAAATGTGACAGAGTGGATGTGTAATCTTAACTTAGGCGTCGAAATAAGTAAGTGAAAATAGGTAAAATATTAAAGTAGAGGAATTGTCAAATAGTTATATTTAAGGTAAAATAAAAGAATTTTGAACAACATCAATTTACAAAAATAAATTTTCTATATAAATAGTCTAGAAAACAAATATAAAAAAATTGCACAAAATAAAAAATCCGTTTTTAAACTGCATCAAAAATAAATTTTGTGGTGAGACCCCTGCATTTTTTTTACAAGGAGGATGCCACTAGGCATACCATAATTAAGCTTGTAGACCTATAAAATTACACAGCAACTTTTACCTCGATATGCCCAGGACTTTATGAATAACAAGGGTTTAAAGAAATCAAGTCAGCGCTAAAAAGACGATATTAAGCATTAAAAAAAATTTATAACTCAAAAACTAGACTGCTAAAAAATCTAAAATTTTGCAATTTTACTTCTTTCTACTTAGTAAAGAATCTGACCAAAAATTATGAAAATTAAAAGTGACAAGGTCCAAACCATTGGTTGATTTGGTATGGACTTACCCTATAGGAAAATAATAAAATTTACCTATTTGTTTATTTTGAATACCTATATGGAAAATAATAGTTTTAGTTTAATCATAGATTATTAAATTCATTATTAGAGACATTATTTTCTAGGCCATTGACTAAATGACCTCATGGAGGAGCCGCCTCTGCTTTTTTGTATATTTGAGACACCCTGCATAAAAGTAACAAGACTTACTCAACTAAGCAGTTATCCAACATTAAATTCTCCTGCTTCATCTCTTCCGTGTTTAGTTCAAAGTCTTCAGGTTCCGATTTCATGTTGGTTGATGAGAGGTGAGGTAAATGAATGTCCAATTTGCTGCAAAATAAAACTTTTTAAAAAAGCTTATAACTAATTAAAACTCTAAGCATTCATAAAGTATCAATTAAACTAGCATATAGGTCCACTACCAACTGATAAGTATCAATTTTCGATTTGCGTAACGTTTTAATTATAGAAAAAAAAATAGCGAGGACAGAGCTTACACTTACCAGTCTTGTAATGTCCATATGCTGAGTCGAACAAACTGCAGGTTGGGTTTAGAGAACGTTTTGGCACTTTTTAGACGGAGTTTTTCTTGGAATGTTGAAGTTTTATTTTCACTCCGCGCGCGGTTAGCTTGACATTCTTTTCTCAAGTCCCAGTTTCATGCGCCGTTTTTACATTTCATTTTTTCGCGACCAGACGGCTCTTCCTGTGCTCGCTCTAGTCCTTTCATTGGATACACGAGAAATTTAAATAAAAGTCGCGGCGCGGGAAATAAAGGTTTCTTATATTATTATGCGTAATTTTATACTTATAATTTAAATAATAAAACGAAATAAAATAAACAAAAAATTCTAACTTATTTAGCTTATAAATTGAGGATGAAATCTGAACATCAATTTTTCACTGTGAAAAATGAATACTTAAAATAATAAGACTTACCCAGATAAGTTGTCATCCAACATCAACTGCTCCTGCTTGATCTCCTCAGTTCGAATCTCAAAACCTTCTGATTCTGATTTTATGCTGGATGATAAATGGTTGGATAAGTGGCTGCCTAACATGCTGCAATATATACAGTACAAGCATTTATTAATTACTAAGAGTGAAAAGGGCCAATGAAGGCTTAAAACTTTGGTGTGGCATAACAATAACACAAAAATTTTTGGTCCGAAATATATATAAAAGAACTTTATTTTATATGTTTAAAAATTTCATTGTTTGTTCTTGCTAAAATAAATGCCTTGACTTTCCTCAAACTGGGCTAGTGATTCTAGTAGAATTTCAAGTATTTCTAAGGTAGATACATAAAAGTAAAAAAAAACCTCATTTTACAAGAGATGATTAGCTAGTGATATTTAAGCTACAGAGGATTTTCTAAAAGTCTGCATTTAGGGAAGCCTATTACTTTTTTATATATGAAATTTTAATTTTGTGTAACTGTCACATTTACTTTCATTTGTCACTTTTTGTTTTTGATATTTTACATATAATTGTTATTTTTTTAAGGAATGACCCTTTTATTTCTTTATATTAGTTTCTAAAGACAGTTTTCCACCAAATGGACAGTTGAGTTTGTGTTTTGTTTGTGTTTTCTAGTTTCCGAAAAACAAAAACAAATCGAAGACAAACCCAAAACTCTTGTTTCCATCAAGCAGACTGGGTTTTGTTTGAGTTTTGTTTTCGGTCCTTTTCCACTGGTAGTCGCTTGTCAGAATACATAACCAGACTAGCACAACAAAATAAAAGTATAACATAAAAAAACTCAACACGACCCTTTCCACTAAACATACGCGAGTTTCAAAACTCGTCAAAACCTTTTGATGTTACCGATTCCAAACGGGACTCGAAAAACAAAACTCCAACTGTCGCAAAACATGCCAGTCTTGAAAAAGTTGGCCAAAAGTTTCAGTTTTGTTTTATTCAACACCAGTTAATGTTTTGTTTTTGTTTTGTCTGTTTGGTGGAAAACCGGCATTAGGTAGGTTTTTATTCTGTTTTGATTTATTGGCTGAACTTAAAAAATTTTTATATAAAAAAATACAGAAATTGGCCTGGATGCAAGAGCGCACTTCCTACTAGGTAACAAGTATGCAGTGTGAATTCTGATCTTTGCCATATAGTTTTTTTAGGATAGATAAAAATAAATAAAGAAATAATAAATTAAATGACTCAGAAATAAAGAGGGAATTCAAAAATAAACAACTTTATGTAATTAAAAACCAAGTCAAAAAGTGATAGAAAAAATTGAATTTGAAAATGTGTTATTTGGGTGATGTCTGTCTGTGTGTGTGTGTATATATATAATTTCTGTCTGTAGCATGATAGCTCCTCAACTGCTGAACCAATTTTCATAAAGAATAACAAAAAATTAGAAACCCACTTTGCATAGGAGGAGTCTGACAGACTCCTCTACACCATAGTTATAGGTTAAAAATATAAACTTGGTTAGAAATTGTGGTTTATGCATTGGTTATTTTTTTACTTAAACTAAAGATTATAGCTTTATGTCAAGGAGGGGGGTAAAGTTGCTCATCATAGAGGCAGCTCTATAAAAAGCAAAGCCTGACATTGATTTTATATTTTTTGGTTATTATTTTTGACATGTTTGCCAATGGCTGCTTGTTTCTATTTTTTGTTTTTACACAGTCTGAAGGTACCTAAACTATACAGTTATATTTATAAATTTAGATCTAAAAAGTCATAATAAAAACTCTCTTGAAATTATATAATTATTTAATAGACCTTTAGGCTGTGTTAACTCAACATGTTTAAAATAATAGTGAGCTAGCATGCCAAACCAAGGAAAAAGTAAAAAATTATAACCAAAAAATAGAAAATTAGTGTCAGGCTGCTTCAGTTCCTATAGAGCTTGCTTTACAATGAGTGTCCATAGGTAGAAGCCTAGATTCCTGGATCTGCCACTGTCTCTTTCTAAAAGAAGCCTACTGTTTGGAATATGTAGGTTTGCAAAGTGATCATTTATCAGTAACCAAAGTACTTTTACCTAAAACTAGCCCTGTTTTCCAAGCTGTATTCAAACAATTTATTTTCAATTTTAATTTCCTTAGAATCACTTTCAGTGGCTGTCCCTTCATCCAATGTACTGCAACATGGTCCAACATGATCTGCAGATATGCCTGATGTAATATAATCTATTTTGTTGAAAATGGTTTCAGGCCTAATAAGTCGTCTATCATCTCTTTCTAGTAACCCTGTGGGAAGGTATTCCTCATCAGATTGCTCCACAACAGGTGTAACACCAGTCTTTTTAAAAGCTTCCATGTTTCATAATAGCATTCAATGGAAAATCACCTAAGGTGATAACTATCAGAGCTACCGAGAAAAAGAGATCTAGCTATGCCCCAAAACAAGAATATTTAGCTGGAAAATTGTTTCTAAACAAATAAAGAAAAAATAAAAACAAATCTGAGGTTAATCTTATGATGTTTTTACCACGAAGCACTTACCAGGGTCATTTAGCCATCAATGGGTGCGTTCAATACCCAACTATATGCAACTGCCAAATTCGTGGGACCCTATTCTTAGGTATGAAGCTATCGTTGATTTAAGCGACATAGGTGAGAGATATAATAGTAACAGGCTGAATTTTCACAGAACAATAAAAGGCAAAAATTACGAGACCAAAAATAGAAATTTTTACAAGATAGGAAAAAAAACTATTTTTCAATAGAAAAAAACTTCACACAAAAAGTATGTTGAGTTTACTATAGCTTCGTTCCATCATCGCTTGGGACAGTCATAAAACGGTACAAAAAATCCTTTTTGCGTTCCAGGGTCGACGTTGTACTGTTATCGGACAGTCATTTTTCCGTTCCAACAGGCCACGTAAACCGGTTTCGGACTCCTCTAAAATACAAGGATCGAACACATGCGCATTAATTAGATATGTTTGCATCTCACTCTTTTCTTTGTCTGTGTTTATCATATGTTGGATTGGAAAAAATGTATGTAAATTCTTATCCACTTCGTGACAACAAATTTCTAGTTTACTTCATCTGAGATAAAAATATACCATAAATTTACATTGAAATTACATTTGTCTAAGAAAATTACAAAAAAACCGTGAATACCCAAAAAAAATAAATTTATGGCATTTAAGGAAAAATAAACTGAATTACAAAAAAGTTTTAATTTCATACTACATAGCATCTTTTGATTTTTTCGCAAGAGCCTCTTAAGTTTATTTTGACGGGACAGCGGCATGTTTTATATATCAAATGCACATAAGTATTTTCCTAACTTCTTAGAAGTATCGATCACGATCTATATTTTTTTTTTTTTTAATGAATAAAATCACAAATATTTTGTGAATATTGAGGCTTTCTATAATATGTAGGTGATAATAAATAAATATATATATTTTACATAAAACTTGTGACGTTACAAAAAATAAATATTTTTTCACAAGTTTCGCCCAAAAATATGTTCTAATGCAAGTTCGTTTTAATTTTTGGTTTATTTGGTTTATGAGGCAGTCTGTAGTGGTTTATAGTTTGTGAATATAGATTAAATTAATGTAATTTTATCTGCATTTAAAGAACTAAAATTAAAAATGTATTACGATAATCCTATGTAATTTTATAAAAAAATGTGTAATAAATAAAACTAATGTGGCCGTAATTTTTTTAAATAAAATTTACATACAATAAGCAATTTTGCAAAATAATTCACAAATATTTTTTTTTGTTTTGGCTCAAGATTGATTTTAGATAGGAACCTTGTTTAAAAGAGTTTTTTTTCACAGCTTACTATTTTCTTACAAGTGAACTACTTCAAATAGATTTAGCGAATTAAAAAAATATATATTTAAAAAATTTATTTTAAATATTGAAATTTTTTCAAGAACTTTAAAGAGATATATACTGTGGTGGGTACTTTGTTTTAACTTTGCCTATATGAATAGGCAATATAGTGAACGCACCCATTAATGGCTGATTGACCTCAGTGAAAGCGCTTGACAATAAAAGATAACCTTTCTTTTGAACTTTATCAACAAGGGGGGGTTTATATATAAATCAAAATATTTTGTTCTTTATTCAGCCAAATAAAAACTTAAGTTAAGGAACAGGTTCAAGTCTGGAACAGGGTCGGAGCAGTTCCGCTCCGACTAAGGAACAGGTTCTGAAAACCTGTTTCTAAGGAAAAATGATCTGAAAAGAAAAACATAGTCTGCTCCCACACTCTGTTCCACTGATTCCACCTATTCCAACATCCGCTCTGACTCCATGTTCTGGATATTCTGGGAACTATTTTAACTTTAACTGTTCCACTCTGCTACAATAATTATTGCTTCATTGATTTTTTTCTCCTGAATAATGTATGTAGAAAAAATTTATTTTTTTGAATGCAAGAACAATTTATAATTCTTGCCTCAAATGATCTTTGGCTAGCTCCAAGCTAGAAACAGCTCTAGCTTGGAGTCAGTTGTCCTAGCGCCAGGAGTATTTTTTTCAATAGCAATAGTTTTCAGTGAAGTTAACATCTAAGCTGATTTTCAACTGAATACTAAAGCAATACCTTTCCACAAAGTTACTAGAGAAAGATGATGAACAACTAGTTTTAAAGCCTGAAGACATCTCCAATGAAATAGATTATATGGCATCAGAGCTTTTGTTTTCAAATTTACATAAAATTAAAAGAGAAATATCTGTGGATGATTCTGGACCAGGATGCAGTATATTGAAAGAAGGGGTGGCAGCTAAAAGCAATTCTAATAAAATTAAAGTTGATGGTGCTAATTTTAGGTAAGAACAAAGATGTATGACTTTCATGCTTCTTTAGTAAGGGTTGTATTATTGGCTTTAAATTTATATTTTACAATCCTGGACTTCCTTCAGAGACATACAATGAGAAAGGAACTGACACATAGTAAAGCCTGCAAACACATAGGTATCCTCGAGGGGTTTTAACAATAGTGACATTTCATACATTTTATTTTGTGTCAAAATAGAATAAATAAGCAAAATGTAACAATTTTTTCTAGATTAGATTTAGGCTTAGATCCTAGTTTTAGATGTTGTCTGTGTGATTGTATTGATCATCTTTTTGGACAATAAAGAAAGTAAAGTAAAGTAACCCAAAATGTGTACACCGATTGTGAAAATCCACAATCTTTTGCTAAGATTGTGAGGGATTGTGGTAAGATTGTGAAAGATTGAGAGGGATTGTGGTAAGATTGTGAAAGATTGCGAGGGATTATGGAGGACTGTGCAGCGGTGTAGCGTGCCTGAAAGGGCGGGGAGCGACAGCCCATCAAAAATTCTTATGACCAAAAAAAAAAAAAGGTCATCATGTCTATACTTTCCTTTGGGAGGGATTGTGAAGGACTGTGGTAAGATTGTGAGGGGTTGTGGTAAGATTGTGAGTGATTGGGACAGACTGTGTAAAGATTGTGGGATGAAGTATTGTGAAAGATTGTGAGTGATTGGGATGGATTGTGTAAAGATTGTGAAGGATTGTGGTAAGATTGTGAAGGATTGTGAGTGATTGGGAGGGTTGTGTAAAGATTGTGAGAAATGTGTACACCGATTGTGAGAGCTGTTCACCCCTCAGGTATCCTGTATCTCTCAATTTTCTCAAACTTCCCAAACAAGGTATCTGGTATAAAATATATAAAATTTTGCAAAAAACTGACTTACCATATTATTGTTTAAGATTATATTTTAAAGCTACTCAGTTTCATCAATTATGATTTATAATTCGAGAAGTTATATTAACTGTGATATTTTATTTTTGTAATTAAGTGCTAAACTTATTTAAAAAAAGTAAAAATACTGAAAAGTATCAAAAAATTGTTTAAAAAATACACATGTGAGAAGCCTGGGACACATTTGCCTTTCATCAACTTCAAATTTCTGTATTTAGTTGCTTGTATTTTTAGTTGTGGCTTTAGCCTAATGAATCACAAAATTATTTGACAGGGTCAAATTCTGCATTTTTAAAATTTACAATTTTCCCCCATTCGTTAAATTTGACAAATGCTGTAACAAACAAAAAACTTCTGACCAAAAGTTATTTGAACTTTTTGGCTAGGTACTTTTAACCATTTGTCTATGCTTTTAACTTTTGATGGTTTGTTGGAAAGTTTGGTGCATCATTTAAATTACACCCTGTACCATATGTTTTGAATTTGGCTACAAGTATAGATATACACCACCTCTATGAATCTTATGAGTAAACCCACTAATTAACTAAAAAAAAATCAAACAAGTAATTTAAAAAAATAAATAAAAGCCTTAGCAAAAGGGTTAGTGTAATTTTTTTACTGTGAAAAAATGATAACTAAGGAATCTCTGGACTCTTAAACGGGTTTATTTTGCAGCAAGTTGGAAAGTCATTTACCTGACCCCTCTTCATCCAGCATTATATTGGAACCTGATTACTTTAACATTAAAACTGAGGAGATAAAGCGGGAGAAGTTGATGTTGGATAACAGCTCATCTGAGTAAGTCTTGTGATGTCAACTAAACATTTTTAGTGTAAAATAAATACTGAAGGAATTCTTGGTTTATTAATTAGATATACTCTTTTTTAAAAAGGTAAAATAAACCTTTTTAATATAATTTTGCAGCATGTTGGATATCAATTTACCTGGCCCTTCATTGTCCTGCATAAAATGGGAAGCTGAAGACTTTGAGCTAAAAATTGAAGATATTAAGCCAGAGGAGTTGATGTTGGATGACAGCTCATCTGAGTAAGTCTTGTGATTTCAAGTAAATATTTTTAGTGTAATATAAATAATTAAGGAATTCCTGAAGAATAAATTAGATATCTGAGGGCACGGCAGTGCCTTGCCAAGTTTGCACAACTGCTGTACCATCTTTTCTTGAAACATTTCAGCTCATATTTAACATATTTCAAAAAACATCAAAACTGCCACTCACTCATGTATAGAACTTCAAAATAGCTACAAAGCTGAAAATTGGCAGACTGATAGAAATTATGACCAAACCTCTGGAAAAAATCACACCCCAAAATTCTAATTTACTCCCCTCCCCTATACATGTTAAGTTATGTAAAAGTAACCTTGCCCACTACAAGAAACGCTAGAAAGCTGAGCTTTGAAAGGCCAATAGAAACTATGACAAAACTATGGAAAAAAATTTAAACACCCCAAAACTCTAATTTACTTCCATCCCCTATAAATGTAAAGTTATGTAAAAGTAACACTGCCAACTTTCAGAAACGCTGGAGAGCTGAGCTATTTAAGACTGAAAGGCACTATGATAAAACTAGGAAAAAATTTAAACACACCAACATTATAATTTACTTCCCTCCTATAAATGTAAATTTATATAAAAGTAACATTGCCCACTTCCAGACACGGTAGAGAGCTGAGCCTTGGTAGGCTGATAGGCACTGTGATAAAATCATAGGAAAAAATAAAAAAACCTCAAAAATTTAATTTACTCTCCTCCCCTATAAATGTAAAGGTATGTAAAAGTAATCAATCAATCAATTATTGTCAAGAATAAATCATCTGATTGACAAAGCAGATTAAAACTACATAATAAATAAAATAATGGAAAAATGTAATAATGAGAAAAAAAAGAGAACCCTGTGTTAATAGAGTTTTTTCTTTTGTTTGTTTTGTTCTTAAGTAACATTGCCCACTTCCAGAAACACTAGAGAGCTGAGCATTGGAAGATTGATAGAAACTATGATAAAACTATAGGAAAAAATTTTAAAACACCTAAATTTTATTTAAAATTTAAAAACACCTAAATTTTATTTTACTTCCCTCCCCTATACATGTAAAGTTATGTAAAAGTAACATTGTCGAGTTCCAGAAACTCTAGAGAGCTGAGCTTACTAAGGCTGGCAGGAACCAAGATAAAACTATGGGAAAAAAATTAAAAACTTCAAAATTTGGCATTGCAAAAGTTTTAAACAATATTCCGCTTATTTTACTACTTTAAAAATTAAATATTACTCAATTGACTCTTAGGCACAGTGCTAAATTGAACATAAAGAAGTTTGGCTGTAATAGCAAAGCTTAAAAAATATTTCCAAACTAGTAAGAACCTTTCATTTTGAAATTTGTATTGGAGAACTTGGCTTTACTTACTTTGTTTTTACATGAAATGTTTTTGTTATGATAGACTTTTTTAAAAAGGTATATTTTGCAGCATGTTGGATACTAATTTACGTGGCCCTTCATCATCCTGCGTAAAATGGGAACCTGAAGACTTTAAGCTGAAACATGAAGATATCAAGCAGGAGGACAATTCATCTGAGTAAGTCTTGTGATGTCAACTAAATATTTTTAGTGTAAAATAAATACTTAAGAAATGCTTGAAGTATTAAGTAGATATAGGCTTTTTTTAAATAGGTTTATTTTTCAGCATGTTGGATACTAATTTACCTGGTCCTTCATCGTCCTACATAAAAGGGGAACCTGAAAACTTTGAGCTAAAAACTGAAGATATCAAGCAGGAGTTGATGTTCGATGACAGCTTATCTGAGTAAGTCTTGTTATTTTTATGCAGGACCTTTCAAATATAGATCAGAATTTAAATTAGATTAGATTAGAATATAGCTTTAGTTGCATACATTGTTTACATAGTCTCATTTAAAAGTTTTAAAAATTGTAAATATAAAAAACAATTAACTACCTACACACCTTATATGTCAAGCTCAAGACTGTTTAAAAAAAAAACAATAAAAAGACATCATATTAATTATTAATAACAAAATTTAAAAAGAAATAGAAAAAACAATAGAAATAATCCATGATGGACAAAAAAAGCTAAATAATACATAAATAACTTAAAACTATATGTGTAGATGCAGTACCGTATTTTATATGTATCAATATTTAAATACTGTAAAAAGCACAAGATATATTAGAATCCCTTTTCAATTACACATTCACCTAAAAACAATCGACCATCGGTTTAATCGTCGCTAACTTGTCTCAAAAATTAACATGTAAAATATAGCCGTCCGCTGACACTGACTTACACCGTTTTTATTCGACATTTCCTAGTGACGTTTGGAGGTTTAAATATGGCTACCATTTTAACCTATGTGTGGAAATAATGTCTTTGTTACAATGAAAAAAGATGACCCATATCGCAAGGTATTTATGAACAATTTATATAAATATTAAAAACTATTGCATTCACGGGAAAAATAAGTTAAACCTTCACCCAAAATATAGACTTTTAAACCTAGGATTGTAGAAAATATATACACCAGTAAATGTTACAATGTTTAATTGTTAAAATTATTTTACCTCTGCAAGAAACTCGTGTTTTCATGCCAAGCAGAACGCGTACAACTTTTTTTTGAAGGATCAGTATTTTATCTGCACCAGAAGCTCCCCCCCAGAACATGACTCCATAACGCATAATTGAATAGAAGTTTGCATAATATACTGAAAGCAACACATTTTGTTGCAGGTAATTCTTTACAACTGTTAAAGGGTAGCAAGCTGAATTTAACTTCTTGGAAACATGCTAAAGGTGCAAATTTCAATTTAAATGTTGGTCTATAAGGAATCCTAAAAGTTTTACCGATTTTGAATATTCTGGGAGAAAACCTCCACCGCTTCTGGGTACTGATCTTGAGACTAGGAAGTCCTAAAAAAAAACAACCACTGTTTCGTTACTATTCAAAATAAATCTCTTACCCCTAAACCAATCCTCCGTCTGATCTAATGTACTCCATGCAATATTTATAAGACCCTCCAGTGTCTCACTCCAAAAAAGACCATTTGAATCATCAGCAAAGTTTACTAGAGGTAAATCATTTATATATATATATTTATCGTTTTCACAACGTTCTACGTCTTTCGATACCCAATCTCAACTCGTTTCTGTTTGCCCATAATTCATCATCTAGGCCTCTTATTCTTATTTCACTGTCTATTCCTTCTCTCCGGCTTCTCCTCGGCCTTCCTCGTTTTCTTCGGCCAGTTGGTTTCCATTGTAATATTTGTTTAGGTAGTCTTACATCATCCATTCTTTGTACATGTCCGTACCACACCAGTTGTTTTGTTCTTATATCATCCACTAAAGTATGTTCACCCACTGTCATAATTTCTCTTATTCTTTGATTTGTAACTCTTTCTCTTTTTGATTTCCCTGCTGCTCTTCTCCAATAGTCCATCTCCATAGCGGAAAGCATTTTTTCTGTTCTATCTTTGATTGGCCATACTTCTGAGCCGTATGTAATAATACTTTTTACAATGGTGTTATATATAAGCTTTTTGTTATGTTTTGATATACTTTGGTCCCAAATTATTCCATTTAATAAAGTTATTGCTTTTCTTCCTTGTACGTTTCTATCTTTCATAGCTTTGTCTAGTGTTCCATCAGCTGTAATTTTTAGACCTAAGTATGTATACTCATCACAGGACTGAATTCGCTGCCCAGTATTCAAGATTAGATCCTGTTTCGTTCCACCAATACACATATACTCTGTCTTATTGATATTAATCTCTAGTCCCCACTTATTGTACTCTTCTATTAGTTTTCGTGTCATATATTCGAGATCGTCATAATCCTGAGCCACCACTATCTGATCATCGGCGAAACATAAAGTATACAAGGTGGTTTCATAGAACGGAATTCCCATGTTTTGGCATTTTCTCTTCTAGACTTTAAGGACCTGTTCCAAATATATCTTGAAGAGCGTAGGCGAGATACAGCAACCTTGTTTAAGACTCTTATTTACTTGAAAGCCTTTGGTTAGTTTTGCTTTTATTTTAACTTTTGCCTTACTATTGCGGTATAACTCTTTGATGGCCTTAATTAGTTCTACGGTTATGTTGGTCTTTTCCAACGCTTTGGAAAATCATTTATATAGATAAGAAATTAGAAACTAAAGACAGTTCCTTGGGGCACACCGAGGTCGTTGTTCATGGTCTCTGAAAAAGACTTGCACCCATCTGATTCTAGACATACTGTCTGTCTCTGCACTTATTTATCTTAAACACGATGTTTAAAAAAAAAGGGCGGTACGTCACACCTGACTGCACACATGCTGCACACCAAGCAGTAAGAAGTACCTGTAGACGGGATTGTTTAGTTAACACGTGAAAACGGTTAGAGATACTTACTAACCGAAACTTCGTGTTTAAAATAAGTAAAGACAATGGAAGTCCGAAATTTTATTTCTACTCAATCATTGTCTACGAGTTTAAACAATGAGACATACACTTAATATTCCTTTGCCAATCGTGAGATTTCCTTTGACATAAAATTCAGTTATTTATAAAAGGAAAAAAAATACCCAAGAGAAATAAAAATACAATAAAGTTCAAGGCAAAAAATCTCTCTGTGCACACTTTTCCATATATGCAGAGTAGCACTTTCCCGCACACTGTGTCTAACTTTGACTGCTGGATAGATGTTTAGTCTAGGATGTTAATTAAATATTTCCATTTTTCCTATACAGGGTGTTCGGCACCTGAACCGTCAAAATTTTTTGGGATATTGTTGGGGTCATTTGCTACCTTTTCAACCTTGGAACTTGGGTCCTTAGAGTCACGGCTAAAGAGATATGAATTTTTTAATTTTTTTTCTCAAATTACCCAAAATCCCACCTTTAAACCCTCGTAAGCTTGTTATTAATGTCTGGAAAAGCACCATTTCTTTTTATAATTCTGTAATCTTATGCTTCTTCAACTAATTAATAGATTTGTTAAAATTGATCTAAAAAAGGGACATACGAGGTTCTTTATTGAAGAACATTAGTGATTTTGTGAAAGAAAATCAATTTCAAAATTAAAAATTAAAAAAAGTATCGACAATTGAGAACTTCATTTTCTTTTAAAAACTTCTTTAGTTGATTACCTTTCCAACGGTATGCTACACATTGATAAAAAAAAACATTTCTGATTTAAAATACGGATTTTCCGTCAGAAGGGCGAGACTCGTTCGGAATTGGTAAGAAAAACAATTTGATGTTTATGATCGTTTACCTACTTAAACAAAAGTTAAACTTTTAACAATAATGTATTGTGTTCTTTATTTATAAATTTTGTTCGAAACGATCATATCCGTATTTTAGAACAGAATTGTTTTTTTAATCAATGTGTAGCATACCGTTAGAAAGGTAATCAACTAGAGAAGTTTTTAAAAGAAAATGGAGTTCTCAAGTATTGATACTTTTTTTAATTTTTAATTTTGAAATTGATTTTCTTTCACAAAATCACTAATGTTCTTCAATAAAAAACCTCTTGGTACATAAATTTTAACAAATCTATTAATTAGTTGAAGTAGCATAAGATTACAAAATTATAAAAAAAAATGGTGCTTTTCCAGACATTAATAAAAAGCTTACGAGGGTTTAAAAGTGGGATTTTGGGTAATTTGAGAAAAAAAAATTAAAAATTCATATCTCTTTAGCCGTGACTCTAAGGACCCAAGTTTCAAGGATGAAAATGTAGCAAATGACACCAACAATATCCCAAAAAATTTTGACGGTTCATGTGCCGACCACCCTGTATAATATGCAAACTTATTTTATATTTATTATTTTTAGCCCCGATATTCCAGATAGTCAAAGAAATTGGTTTAAATGCAACAAGTGTGATTACAAGGCCAATGTCAAGTCCAATTTGAAGAGACATTTGCTTCAGCACAAAAGTGAAGATGATATTAATTGGTTTCAATGCGACCAGTGTGATTACAAGGCCAAACTGAATTCCAGATTAAAGGTACATTGTCTGCAGCACAAAAGTAAAGATGAACTAAATTGCTTTAAATGTGACCAGTGCCATTACAAGACTATATGGAAGTCCAATTTGGACAGTCATTTGCTCCGTCACAAAAGTGCAAATGAAATTAATTGGTCTGCATGCAACCAGTGCGATTATAAGACCAAACACAAATCCAATTTGAAGATGCATTTGCTTCAGCACAAAAGTGAAGAAGAAATCAATTGGTTTAAATGCGACCAATGTGATTACAAGGCTAGACGAAAGTATCAATTGGACCGTCATTTGCTGAACCACAGAAGTGCAAATGAAATTAATTGGTTTAAATGCAACCAGTGTGATTACAAGGCGAATTGCAAATCCAATGTGAACAGACATTTGCTTCAGCACAAAGGTGCCGATGAAATAACTTGGTTTAAATGCGAGCAGTGTGATTACAAGGCCAAACAGAAGGGACTTTTGGACCGTCATATGCTGCACCACAAAAGTGCAAATGAAGTCAGTTGGTTTGTATGCGACCACTGCTATTACAAGTCCAAACACAAGTCCGATTTGAAGGTACATTTGCTTCAGCACAAAAGTGATGTTAAAATCAAGTGGTTTAAATGCAACCAATGTGATTACAAGGCCAAACGAAAGTCTCAATTAGACCGTCATTTCCGGCACCACAGAAGTCCAGATTAAATAAATTGGTGTAAATGCGACCAGTGTGATTACAAAGCCAAAGAAAAGTTCAAATTAAAAGTACATTTCCTGCAGCAGAAAAATCCAATTGATTTAAATGCGACCGATTTGAATAGTTAAGAATTAAGAACTCAAAACATCTGGCGATACTATTAATATGGCTAAACATGTAAAATTACAAAAACATCTCAAAAATGGCAATGACAACAATATGAATACGACCCCAAAAGCTAGCAAGTTCCCTGTTATCCTCAGAATCGCAATAAAAATATCTTTATTACTATTAGTCCAGTCAACGAGAGGGTTGTAGAGTGCATGGAGGGGGAAGAATTTTTCTCTCCGGAGATAGCTTTAGTTAGGACATTAACATATCAAAAGTCCCCACCTCTAGCCCCCCCGCTTCAGTGGCGGAGAGGGGTAAAAATGTACAATTTTTCGGTTTTTTCCCTATAACTCAATTACGGCGCGGTGTTCAAAAAAAATGTTAGATTAAAAATTTAAGAGCATTAAATTCCCTACAAAATTTGTATGCTAACCTGAACTTTAACTGTATTAGATTTTGTGATAGTGGCAACCAAAAATCGTTGATTTTTGCAAAACACATTTTTGCACCATATTTTTCTCAGACTTCTTCATCTAAAATTTTTGTTTTTAATTTTAGAAAAAAATCGCGAATAACGACAATGTAGTGCATTCAGTTTTGAAAAAGGTATTTATTTATCTTTAAATGTGTGATCATAAATAAAAAGTTGTTTTAGTTTTAAGTTGACATTTCTGATTTTCTACAAAAATCTGTATAATTACTTTTACTATTACCATCATCATCATTATGAGTCTTCGGTCAAGCTATTGACCTTAAGGGCACTAGAATGGGGGTAAATTAAAAGGAAGAAGTATTATTTGAAAGGAAATACGTTCCACTCCAGTTGGAATTATTATTATTATTTTTAAGGGTTATACATTTATTGAGCCAGCTAAAAGATTGGATACCTAGTCATTGATAGTTAAGTTTTTACACCTATAATAAGAACAATTTTTAGATTGATTTATATCAACTAGCCTTCTATAGAGCATTCTTAACATATTGTCTATGCCTACAAATTTTAAATTCATATTGCATATGGAAAAAAAATCGAAAACTTATATATCTGTAGATACAAGAACTGATTCAATTCTTTACAAACGTAGTAATATTTGGATAGAGGTGCTGTGAAAATCTTTATAATTAATATTCTTATAACTATTTTGCTTGTCTTCCTTTTTTGAATTTCTGGCTCGACTCCTTCATCTTCATTATGATTGATTAAAACAGACAAACCCTTTAATTTTAAATCAATCAATCGTTTCATATTTGCCTTTGATTGTGTAAATAAAGAACATCTGTAGGTATTTAGGGAACTTTCATTTGCCGAAGAGTTATACCATTTTAGCAGGTATAACTGTTAAGCAAGTTCTACTTCAGCATGAAAGAGCGGGGATTGTAAAAGACTTGGGCTGTTTTTTAGATTTTAGGGCGTTTTTGGTAAAGCTTTATAAATACTTGCTGACCCCCTCTAAAATGCGTCTGATGTTCAATCGCAATCGGTAAATTTTCGTAGATGGATTATGCTATTTCTACTTATATCTAACAGGATTTATAAACAAAATATTGTGGTTGGGTGGAGTATTTACGACCTGGATTATCGAAAAATCTATATTCTACAATGACGGCTGCAGAGCTCACAATATCCTGTGATGCTTGCAGCATTGTGATTATACTTTATTAAAGTTTTTCTTTAGTGATTTTATAAGACAGTCTCTGTTTTTAGGATTGCACAGAAATTCCTGACTTAAACTAATTAGATTATCAAAAGTTAAATAAACTGATTTTTTCATACAATACCGTCTTTTTTGTTTTGCAGCCTTAGCCATTAAAAACAATCTTAGAGAATGATTTAATTCAATGAATAGAAAAATCTAAGAAAACAGAAACAGAGCAAACGTAGCCTAAATAATGGATCTTGGTGAATGAGACTTGTTTTTATTAACAAAAAATAATAAAAAAAAACATTGCGTTTAATATGGCATTTATAAAAATTTATACCGAAAAATAGTTTTTTCTAAAAAAAATTGACCGACTATTTTTTCTAATACACAACTCTAGCCAATTTCATATTTTAACTGCGTTTTTTTAAAAAGTTATTATTAAAAAATTGCCAACTTTGATGCTCTGTATCTCGACAAACAAAGAGTTTTCACCCATGCGTTATAAGAACTTTTTTATCGGACATGACCTCATCTATCACCTGTTGACCTATGGCCCCTGGGTTATGGGACACCCTGTATATATTGAATTTTTCACGTCACTGGTGTTGTTAGGCAGGCTGTGCTGGTGGTCCAGCTGATTTTGGTAAATAAAAGTTAGACGAAAAGGGCGCTTCATGTGCTTAGTCGCCAGGCTGATGATATGATATGAACAACTAATTGTAATGTATTGATAAATCAGCTGTTCAATGCCCACATATCTACGCGCACAAGCGCTTGCGTGAGGATCGCTCTTTTATCTCGGCTTTACGTGCGTCGTGACACGCGTCTGATAAACTTTGATTAATTAGCTAGCTAAAGTGACTTTATAGTGAAATAAACTGTACCATCGTCCATCCGACACTCCTCTCGCACTTTGTATGTTTTATTTTACACTAATATTTTTTGAAAACTAACGCACTTTTCCTACTGGTTTTTAGTACATCCTTATAAAATATAATTTTTTAGACGTACAGTCGTTATTTTTTTTTAGCCCGCGTTATTTTTTATTACACAAAACTTAATTTCCTTTGAGTAAAGATATTTTTTTTGTGCGCCATCCTAAATTTTAAAATGCGAACCAGAATCAAACATAACCGTTTAAAGAGGCTCGTTTATTCTTATTTTCCGTTGTTTTTTGAATTTGTAAAAAAGCTAATTCTGCCATGCACAGAAGAATCATTGAAATCGGTTTAATGTTTCCCGAAAAATGTTTATTTTTCAACACTTGTATCAATTATACGATTACCTTTACAATTTTGTCTGCATTAATTTCCCTATTAATGAATTTTTACTAAACTGATATTCTAATTTAATAAAAACCATTGCAGTAAAGATAATGACCAAAATTTGTCGTCATATTGAAATCCAAGATGACGGACTTAATCAAACTTGACCCTACATAAATGATTCTTGTATTCCGAGACATTTTTCAGCCCTCTTAAAAAGTAGATCAATGATCCAGGCTTGCCACACACAAAGATGGTACAACTAATCATTAGAATCTCTCTAGTAGTTTTCGTGATATTAGTGTTTGTCAAGCGCGGATCTGGGTCAAAATCTAGGGGGGGGGGGGGTAATAGTCGACGATTTTTTTTTTGTAATATAATTTTTTTTTCTAGGGCGGGTAATTTTCCTGCTCTCCATTATTTTATTAGGAAAAATTGCATATTTTTTTTCTAAGGCGGGGGGGTAACCACCCTGTTACCCCCCTCAAATCCGCGCTTGGTGGTTGTTGCATTTTAGACGCTTGCATCTCTGCATTAATCACTTTATAAAAGCATTACTGAACCGATTTTATTGAAATACGAAGATTCTCACCATGACGCTTTTTATTTAATTGAAATAGGTACAGTAGTAATAAATTTATAGGAAAATTAATGCTGAACAATATAGAGTGCGTTCGAGTAGAAAATCCGTCGAGCGAGCGGGGCGTAATGACGTCACGGACTGAACGCCCTGTTTTCGCGGTTCGACTCGAACGAAAAAGGCATTAGTAGTTTACAAATTTCTAACCCTACATTTTCGGGAGAAAATTTTTGTTTATTTTTGCAATTTAAAACAGTTTGTAAATAAAAATCCCTAGATTAAAATCGCCTGTAAGTTTATACGAGTGTAGCAATTCTACAATTTGTTGAGGGATAAAAAGACACTTTGATCACGCGGTTTATTTATAGGGTATTTTTCGCACATTTGATCTCTTCCAAGTTTTTTTTTATGGGGGTTTTATGCTGGGTTTATACAGATAAAAATTTAAATAAAAATAAAATAATTTTCAGATTATTTATTTATAATCTTTAATTTTTACCCTATATCTTGTAAGTAGTTCAAGATATCGATGTGTGGTTTCCCTAGATTAAAATCGCCTGTAAGTTTATACGAGTGTAGCAATTCTACAATTTGTTGAGGGATAAAAAGACACATTTTGATCACGCGGTTTATTTATAGGGTATTTTTCGCACATTTGGTCTCTTCCAAGTTTTTCTTTTTTTATGGGGGTTTTATGCTGGGTTTATACAGATAAAAATTAAAATAAAAATAAAATAATTTTCAGATTATTTCTTTATTATCTTTAATTTTTACCCTATATCTTGTAAGTAATTCAAGATATCGATGTGCGGTTTTCGGCATTAATTTTTTTACAAAATTCGGGCTCGTTACATATGTTAGTTTTTTCTATGCTCCGCTGGAAATGGGCATTTCCTATCAAAAGTGTCCAATTTGAAAAAAAGCGACAAAAGTTTGAAAAATGAGTTTAAATAAAATGGGCTTTTTATGGAAGAATACAGCGATAATTACTGATAATGTTTTAGTGCAAATTAACGATAATTTGCTCTAGTGCAAATTATCGCTGTAATTCGTTCCTTTTTAGTCCAAATCTGCCAGTCACATTGATTTTATTGGTCAATATTTTTCTGAAGGAAATAGTCAATATAACTCCCCTCTTTTTATGGGCAAAGTTAAGATAATGTATTTTATTTTATTTCATGATTTTTTTATTAGCCAAAACTTCTCATTTCAGGTATAATTTTCCTGTGCGCTCTTTTATTGCGTGTGTTTTTTTATGTGTGCGCTCTTTTCCTGTGTGGATATTTTCTGTCCGCGTTTTTCTTACGCGATGATCTGTACCCTTATTTATACGCCGCTTTGCCATTACCCACCAGAATTTGGTTACAGAACCACTGGTCGATGGTTAAAGCCTCACTGGGCAATCGTGGATAATTCTTAACGCTCCGCATCGCGGCAAATTTGGAGCACCCTGGTAGTCTTTCTTCTTCATCCTCCTCAGAATCTTGAAAACATAATTCTCCAGCAAACTGAACTGCGTCCATATATTTTATTTGACAAAACAAACAGTAAGAAAACAGTCGTAAAAAAATGAAAACAAAAGTTTAAAAGTATAAAAAAGTAGGGTTATGTAATACGCCCGCTTTTCTCCATCCTCAAGCTAGGGTCATATCGAGCATGCCCCGAGGGTTCGCTCGGTGACATCTCGAACGCAAAAGGGCGTGTTCCGAGCGTCAACTTGAACGGAAAAATGGACCTCGGGGCGCCCGGGTTGCCTACTCGAACGCACTCATAAAGTCTATAAAAGAATGGTCGGAAAAAAAATTATTATTAGGTTTTAATTAAAATTGCTTATACAGTCGAACCTCTCTAACTCGAACCTCTGTAGAACTAGATCCTTTAAGTTGGTCCCTGAACATTTTTTAATTTTTATATGTATTAGCCTCTTTAACTCGAATTTCTATAACTCGAACCTCTCTGTAACTCGAACCGTATTCCAAGTCCCGCCAACGTCAAAATCTCTCTAAGACAAACCTTTAAAATCGATTAAAGCTGAAATTGACCGCCCAAGCGTTAGCTATTGTGTGATCTTAACCATAGAGAAAAAGTTAGAAATTTTAAGAAAAGTGGAGAATGGAATCCAAAAATAAATATTTGCCAGGAATATGATATACCGAAAAGTACATTATCCACTATGCAAAAAAATATAAAAAGACAATGTAGTTTTTAAGTATCTATACATTTATTTTAAGTTAGTTTTGTACTTTGCAACTGTTTTAATCCAATAAAAATGTTTATTGGAATATATGATTTTTTTTGTCGAACTCTCCATAACTCGAACTGTTTTGGTTGGCCCTTTAAGTTCCAGTTATGGAGGTTCGACTGTATTTTTTATTTAATATTTACTAATCAAACCGCCATTTTGTATAAAGTCGTTAAAGGGCAAGTCTGTACAACTTTCCTGCCTACAAAAATTTCCCATTAATGACATACCATCTATTTACTAAATATCTCTGACATGGCTAGAACATGCGCAGTGTATCAAAGCTTGAAAAGCTTATCTGTTCCCCCGAGGCAAACTATACCAAGTTCAGAGTTCTAAGAAAAACGGGTTGAAAGATTTGTATAATTAATTTATAAAAGTATCTTTTTCTAAAATTTCGACTTTTTTTAAATTTAAGACCAAAAAAAGATTTTCATAAGATTTTGAACTTGATTGCGTTTAAATAATTTAATTATTTTCTTTTTTTTTCGGCGGACTTGTCATAGTTTGACATAGGAAAAAAACTGTGTGTGGGGGTATAATTCTTAAGACTCTAACTTTTACCAATGAATACAAACTATCGTGTATTCATTGCTTTTACAGATTTATTCCTAGCTAAACGAGAATACAAAATTGTTCTTTAAAATGGACTTTCAGGTATTTTCTCAAATTTTTTACTTGGTAGTTTCCATCCCTGGTACAGTCGGGGACTTTTTAAATTGCCGTTGTATTTATTTCTGTCAAATCATTAATTTAAACAAATCAAAAAAAATTGTTTAAATGGGTGATTCCACCGTTACGTGTGTGACATTCAGACTTATTTTTTTTAGAATTGTTGCTTTTAAACGCAACAAAAATACATCGTAATTATTAAATATAATTTTGTTGGGTTAAGTTGTTAGTTTTGCTTACGTTAACGCCAAAAAAATCACTGATTGAAAAATATTAACTTACTTATAAGATTATAAAAATTCGTTACGTGTGTGACATTTATTTCTCTACAGAATAATGTATTTTTGTTATTTTACAAATTTTCTGTGAACTGCCAAATACTTAATTCAACTTTTATTTTTTAATTAATACTTGGTAATATTTTGTGCAATAAGATTTACATTTAAATGCCCCTTTATGCATTTTATTTATAAACTTAAAAGTGAGTTACGTGTGTGACAACAACGTGTTACGTGTGTGACAACAACGTGTTACGTGTGTGACTAATGAACAAATACAAAAAGTAACAGCTAATAATATTTTATTTTTAAAATGAACTATAACTACTAACTAGACAACTAAAAAGGATATTTTATTAAAAACTTCATAATTACTTGACCAAATAACTTCTTACCTAAATTTTTTGGGTTAGGCTTATTTAGTTTTATAAATGGTAATCTGCTGTTGTGGTCTTCATAAAGAAGTTGATTTTAAACACTTGATGCAGCTTTATAAAAGTCAAGCAAATTTTGGACTACCAATTTTTCATCTTTAGATTGAGATAGTTGCCAAACCAAAGATTCTACGCATCCTCCTATACCGCCTACTACACCTTTGCCGTAGCTTGTGGAAAAATACTTCCGTGTAAAATTAACATAAAATTTGTCTTTTAAAAATGGAAGTAATTATTTATTTTTGAATTCCGATGATGGTCCATCACTAAAAATTATCACATCTTCTTTTTGACCTTCTGTAAAAATTATCTCAAACAACTTGTTAACAAAAAAAATATGGTATTTTTAGTCTTTTCTTTTGTGTCCGAGCATATCAAAAAGTTTTCTCTTAGAAAAGAGGTTCTTATAAACATAGGTCTAAAAATGTATAGATTTCAAGATACGTCAAACATTTTTGTAAATATAATTTTTTCATAAGAATGTTACAATGTACTAAGTAAATTTTACACAACTTTGTTGAAATTCGACAGTGTTATTTGTAGAAGTAGGTGGCCAATTTAGGCCTAACTGGAATAACATTATTAGGTCTAGTAGCATTCCGCAGATGAACACAACGAATAATATAATTATTTTGTTTTTTATTTACGCCAATAATGACTATACAAACTATTCCTTTTAGAATTACTCAAAGAATAGGCCAAAAATTAATAAACAAAATTATTTAGATTTATTTCTGTTGATAAAAAAAAACTTATAGCATGCAATTTTTTAAAATTTTGTTTCTGGTATCTTATAAATGTGTTGGCTTTTGACAAAAAAAGTTCGTTTAAGTAATGCCTAATTTCCGAGTTATACATTTTTATTTCTCTTTTCGTTACGTGTGTGACCAAGTACAAACAAGCGAACTTTGGCATGAAAATTTGTACATTAATTGTATATGGTACTACGGTATGGTTAATTTATTGTTTAATATCAAAAGCTTAAGGAAAAACAGTTTTTTGAGATGTTTATCTTTAAGCTAAAATAATGGATATTGTTATATAAATTAGTTTAATGCTTTTTTCTTCCGATTTTTTGGGAAAATAGAAAAACTATATGAAGTCCTTACTCAAGATCATAAGCTAAGTAGGGTTGGCTTTAATTTAAGACTAATTTTGATAACCTATAAAAATGTTTAAAACATATCCGCTTAGGACCACTTTCTGTGGAATCGCCATCATATGTATGTATACAGACAGAGTTAAAGTTCACAATTGTTTTGTTTTGGTTTAAACAACTTTTCCGAATTCCAAATAGGAATATTTTTTATTTTCGAGGGCGGCAATTTAAAAAGTCTCCGACTGTACAAATATATGTAGTGGATATCATACTTTTTGAAAAAAGACTGCATAAAAAAGGCCTTGAATAATATTACATAGTCCAATTTTAGTTAATGTTTTCTTTTACTGGCTGTTTTGGGAACACAAAATTGCACAACCGTTTAAGCTACCCAATTTTTCTACTAAGCTATAAAAACATCATAGTATTTACTATAATTTACCAACAAAAGCAATTTTTAAAAATGGATTTCTATTTCAATGTTTATATTATTGATTGATTTGGTAAGTAATCAATAAATTATATTAATGGCAGCAAAAAATAGAAAATAAAATATATTTTATGCTGTTAAGGTTGTAAGGTTTGCAATTCATAAAATTAAAAAAAAAACTTGGGCCTAATTCAGTAATAATTTATTTATAAACCTTTTTTAACAGCAGTTTTAAGAAACTGCTGTTAAACAAATTGACTTTATCCAAGCTTTTATGCTACGACAAATTTCTTTAAATCAGCCCTGCGTTTGGTCTTGTAATTAAAACCAATTTATTTTATCTGTTTGTAATCACACTGGTCGCATTTAAAACAAATGTTTTCTTATTTTGTGCTGTAGCAAATGTGTTTTCACATGGGGCTTTTGTTTCGCCTTGAAATTAAACTACTTAATTTCATCTTGGTTTTTGTGCTGCAATAAATGTCTAATCAAATAACGCTTTCCCTTAACCTTGAAATTACACTGGTCGCATTTGAACCAATTGATTTCAGCTGCACTTTTGTGCTTCATTAAATGTGTTTTCAAGTGGAACCTACGTTTGGCCTTGTAATCACATTGTTCGCATTTGAACCAATTGATTTTATCAGAATCTGCACTTATGTGCTTCATTAAATGTGATTTCAAGTGAAACTTATGTTTGGCCTTGTAATCACATTGGTCGCATTCGAACCAATTGATTTTATCTGCACTTTTGTGCTTCATTAAATGTGATTTCAAGTGGAACCTTTGTTTGGCCTTGTAATCACACTGGTCGCATTTAAACCAATTGATTTCATCTGTACGTTTGTGTTGCACCAAATGCCTATTCAAATAATCCTTCTGGTTGGCCTTGAAATTACACCGGTCACATTCAAACCACTGGATTTCATCTGCACTTTTGTGTAGCAGCAAATGCCTGATCAAATGGGCCTTCAGTTTGGCCTTGTAATCGCACTGGTTGCATTTAAACCAAATAATTTCATCTTCACTTTTGTGATGCAGCAAATGTTTGTTCAAATTGACCTTATGTTTAGACTTGTAATCACATTGGTCGCATTTGAACCAATTAATTTCATCTGCACTTTTGTGTTGCAGCAAATGACTGACCAATTGGAACTTCCTTTTGGCCTTGTAATTACACTGGTTGCATTTAAACCAATTGATTTCTTCCTTCTCTCTTTCCTTTCTTTGACTATCTGGAGTAAGTGGAATAGCCGCTCTAAAAACAATAAAACAAAAATTAGTGTAGGAAATTAAACAGGTTATTGCCTTCCTCCACTAATTTTTTAATTTGTTTTAAACAAATTGTCCTGACATGTTTCATATGCAGAAACTTACATCTTCAGGGGACATTACATTACAGTAGCTGTGCTTGACAATTACACTTGCTTAACTCGGCTTGATTAAGCAGCGGAATTAAAGTAAAGAGTTTACTGCCAGGGAGCAGCCTCACTCCCTGCAATGACCAAGAAGGCTGATGGTACAGAAAACTAAGTAGGTATAGTGAGAACAACTCTCAAATGTTGAATCTGCTTTATTGAGATAAATCCTCTTTTTTTATATTAACAAATTGTTATGGTTCGTGATAAAATATAAAATTCCATACAATTTGTCTAAATAATTTATATAATTTAAATAGGTAAACTTGAGAAGGTTAGTTTATGTTATTAAAACCTAATTTCTCAAGATCACCTGTGTTTAAATAATAAATTTAACTAAAAATGAAGATTTATGAAAAATGGTAAAAAAAGAAAATCTGTTTAATTTTGTAATTAAACAGTAGCTAAACATAGTTTTTAACCAGTTTTTCAAAATCTTGTGCTAATTTAGTTTGGTAATGTCCCCTGAAGATGTAAGTTTCTGCTTATGAAACATGTCGGGACTATTTGTTTAAAGCAAATTAAAAATTAGTGGAGGAAGACAATAACCTGTTTAATTTCCTATTCAATGACTCCACCATAATATGCACTATTTCCTAAAATTAAAAATAAGTGTGCATATAGAAAAAATGGTAAAATATTACATACTAAATTTATTAGGCAAAAATACAGGGAATTTTTTTTTAACTTACAATGGCTATATTTTTTAAACCAAGGGAGATATGAAAAAAATAAAAAATACTGTTTCTATAAAAGCCGGGGGGAATACAAATGACATATTTTTCGAACCACCCAGACCCACTCCTTAAGCCCCACCCCTACCCACTATTTAAAATCTTAAATAGCAATACTCCACTTGTGATAGCTTCCTGGAAAGCTTACAAGTGCTAATCATTCGTCATAATTTTTTTTTTGGAAAATCAAAAACTACCCCTAAATTTCAAAAAATATTGTTTTTTCTTAAAAAAATAACATTATTGAGTTTAGAAGGTTTGAATATCAATTTAATAAATTTTTTAATTATTTTTTCATTTTCTCACACTACCTCCTCCCACCTCTTAAACCCCACCCTCGTTCACTTTAAAATCTAAAACGACAATTTGGAAGATCCTGCATAAAAATAACAAGACTTACTCAAATAAGCTGTCATGCAACATCAACTCCTCCTGCTTAATATCTTCAGTTTTTAGCTCAAAGTCTTCAGGTTCCCATTTTATACAGGATGATGAAGGGCCAGGAAAATTAGTGTCCAACATGCTGCAAAATAAACCTTTTTAAAAAAGTCTAACTAATAATCCAAGCATTTCTTAAGTATTTACTTTACACCAAAAAATGTTAAGTTGAAATAACAAGACTTACTCAGATGAGCTGTCATCCAACATTAACTTCTCCTGCTTTATCTCCTCAGTTTTATGATCAGAGTCTTCAGGTTCCAACTTTATGCTGGATGTTGAAAGGTCAGGTAAATGACTTCCCAACTTGCTGCAAAATAAACCTCTTTAAGAGTCCAGATTTTTCTTAATTATTAGTTTCTTCAAGTAAAAAATTCACACTTTACCCTTTTGCTAAGGCTTCCAGTTTTATTTTTTAATTACTTTTTTCTTTTAGTCAATTAGATGATTTAGTTCGAAAAACAAAAAAAAGACACCTAGAAGTGGTGTTTACCTATACTTACAGCCAAATTTAAGATATGGTACAGGGTGTAATTTAAATGATGCACTAAACTGAACGGGTTGGTGAGGAAGGTCAAAAGTGCCTAGACAAACAGGTCAAATCACTTTTGGTCAAAAGTTTTTTGTTTAAGTTAGAGTATTTGTCAAATTTAAAGAGTGGGATTAAAAATACAAGCATCTAAATACAGAAATTTCAAGTTGATGCATGCCCTATATTTTGTTTTTTGTTGAAAAGAAAAAACACATTAAGTGGATTTTTTTTACACATAAGATTTTTGCTTTCATCTCATCTTATACTCTATCTCCCATAAGAGAACTTTAAATTATTAACTTAATTAGGTAAGTATAGTACAAATAAATATTATTGATAATTCATCCATGGTTGTACCTCTATGTATTCAACAAAAATATATTTAGGCTTTATTGCCTTTTCTGTAAAATTTCATTTTTAAAGCAGGTTGTTGTGCAGCAGTTTTTATCTTGGTGTTTATCAAATCGCCCCTTGTATTTTAATGCCGATACCTTGTTTGGGAGGTTTGAGATCATTGACAGATGACCTATGTTTTTGCAAGCCTTACAATGTGCCATTTCCTTTCTCATTGTAATGTCTTTGAAGAAAGTTCAGAATCGTTCAGAATCGTTCAGAATCGTTAATTATTATTGACATGGGAGAAAGTGAAAACCACAGTGGGATTGTAAAGTGATTTTAAAGTCAATAATATGACTCTCACCAAAGATGCATGAGTCATACATTTTTGCTCTTACCTAAAAGTAGCACCTTCAATTTTAATTTTATTAGAATGGCTTTCAGCTGCCAGCTCTTCTTTGAATGTACTGCATCCTGGTGCAGCATCATCTGTAGATTTTTCTCTTTTAATTTTGTGTAAATTTGAAAATAAAAGCTCTGATGCCATATAATCTACTTTGTTGAAGATGTCTTCAGGCTTGATCACTAGCAGTTTATCTTTCTCCAGTAACTCTGTGGAAAGATATTATTCCTCAGATTGCTCTACAACAGGTGCAACCCCAGACATTTTGATTGTTTCCATGCTGCTAATAAATAAATTCAATTAATTGAAAACACCTTCCTATTGTAAAAACTCAGTTGAGACCAATCGGACAAGAGCCAAAACAGTGTTAAAAATTTATTTTAGTATTTATTTGGTACAATAAACAGCATTATATTATTAGCTTGTCTAACGAACTGTCACGATCAGCTGTTTTTCAATCCAAGATGGTCGCCATGGGACAAACAAAGTGTTTTCCCATAAGCCGCAATGTTAACAAAAACGTAATTTTTAAAAAAAGTGAAACGATTTAACTTACAACAAAGATGCTGTTTTAAGTATTGAACCTTTGTACACATGGGAAAAATGCGTTTTTCTTAAAAAAAATCAATTGAAGCCAGTAAATCTCAAATAAAAGGGACCATGTTTTGTTCAAAAGTCAGGTTATGTTTTTATTTAATTTTGTTTTTTTTTACTTTTTTTCCAGTTTTTTACTCAGTTTGAATCATTATTATTAGTTTCTGTGCTGTTATGAATTGTGGCAGCTGGGGAGAGCTTGATAATGTTAGTTTTGATGGAATGCCAAGTATTTTGACCTTAAAAAATCATCTTGATTTAAATGAACTAGGTATCAGCTCAAAGAAGGGAAAAGAAAGTGGATAAGTGCTCTATTACCTGACTTAACAGAGGATAAATTGAAATATTCGAAAGTTTTTTGTCAGGTTTGTTTTGGATAAATGTGCAACTGCCATTTTGGCAACATTTTCTATTGGGATCTTTTTTTGTGCTTGAGTGGACCTTTTGCAGAAGTGTAACATAGAATTGTGTTAAACTGTAAGAAATATTTCACTATGATTTTTTTACTATTCTAGGCAATACAATACAGCAATGATCATGACTGGGTCTCTCCTGAATATCCATTCATGATAAATTGAAATATTCGAAAGTTTTTTGTCAGGTTTGTTTTGGATAAATGTGCAACTGCCATTTTGGCAACATTTTCTATTGGGATCTTTTTTTGTGCTTGAGTGGACCTTTTGCAGAAGTGTAACATAGAATTGTGTTAAACTGTAAGAAATGTTTCACTATGATTTTTTTACTATTCTAGGCAATACAATACAGCAATGATCATGACTGGGTCTCTCCTGAATATCCATTCATCCATTGTTTCAAAACGGTTGAAAAAAGGGTCCCGAGAAGAAAGAAAAGGAAAACAATATGAGGTTAAAGTGTGAATAATGAGCTGAACCAAATTTGTACACCATCCTACAGAACCTTAAATAAACTTTTGGTAGTGTAGCGTCCTGTATAGTGTCGAGTGAAGTCCTGTATCATCAAAGTTTCTTTTTCTTTAATAAATATTTATTTTACAGACCTCAAAACAGTTTAGAATAAACTGGTGAGTTTGACAGTCTCCCTAACTCAAACCTCTTTTTATCTTAAACTATTTTGGTGCAAATTTTCCTTTATTTCCATGCTTTTTGACACCTAAAACTTGTACACCGTAAAATTTGTATAGTATCTGACTGGACCTACTACAAGTCCTGTTGTGAAATTTCTCCGGTACTGTACTGAGCTTATTAGCAAAAAAAATTTTTTTGCCATCATTAATAATAGATGGATAAAAAAGTAATCTTTGTTGACTTTGATGACCACAAGAAAAACAAATAAGTTCTCTCAGATATTTTTTTCAATTTCTCTCAAAAAAATTTGGGTTCTAATACTCCTAATGGGTCATATGCTGTTACACCCAATTGTAGAGTAGAGTATATGTTTATTTGCATAAACTTTCAGATACATAATTGAGCAAATATTGTTACAAAAAAACAGTAATAAAAGTAATAGTAACAGTAGTAATACAACAGCGAATATTGTACTGTTGTAAAATTTGAACAGTACTTACTGTTGTGAGCTGATGAATTTGACCGTACTTAAGCCCTATGTATTATAGTTCATGGAAAATCATATGGTGATGTACGATGTGTGAGGCCAATGACAAGAAAAAACTGTATTTTAATTTTGCAAGTTTTTTTTTATATAATGTTTACTTATATTTTTTTAAATAAACATATTTTGTAAAGTACTTATTAGAAGTTTGCTTGACCAACCTTGGTTGGAACTTATATGTGCATATTGATCTGTTGGACTGACCTACCTATAAGTTGTGCCTGTTTTTCATTTTACTACTGGAGGGTTAAAACAATTAAACCACAGATCACCTTTGTTAAGATGATCCGTGATTAAACTTTGTCTAAACCTAAAAATCATAGTGAAATATTTTTCACAGTTTAATGCTATAGAAGGCCTATTACTTAGCAAAAGGTTTAGTCAAGTACAACAAAAGATCCTAATAGAAAACCTGAATCTGATGAGAAAAGTTTAGTCTATTTCAATTTCGTCTCTGTTAAAGTGAGCCTTGAAGTGAGCTCTTTGAATAGAACTACTTTCCCCTACCTTGGGCTGATAGTTCATTGATTCATTGGTCAAAAATCTTCAAAAACCTTTGGGGGGCCCCAGAGGTCTCATGATGTACTTTATGCTATTTTTTCTGTTTACTCATGAAATATATGGAAAATATCTAAAAAAATATGTGGTTTGGGGGGTCCGGCCCCCTAGAAAAAAAGTTTAAAAAAAAACAAAATAAACAAAAACATAACCTACTTTTTTGAAGAAAACATGGTCCCTTTTATTTCAGATTTTCTCGCTTTAGTTTAATATTTTTAAGAAAAACGCATTTTTCTCATATGCACAAAGGATCTATTCTTAAAACTGATTAATTTTTGAGACTAAAGCTCTTGTCGTTTTTGTAAAATTTTTGTTAACATTACGGCTTATGGGAAATCGGTTTGTTTGTCCCATGGAAGCACAGATTAGGTAAATAAGTATAAAACATGGAAGACATCTTGGATTTGATCATATGTTTTGTTAGACAGCCCTATTTGTATAAACCTTGTTTATTTACATCAAAAGTAAGGTTATTTCTAATTGTGAGGCGAATAGACTAAGGTCATTCAGCCATCAATGGGTGCGTTCAGTACACAGTAGTTAACACTATAGTCTAAATACCGTGCGTTTAATACACTGCCTATTCACATAAATAATCTTGCAACCCACATAATTTGTTGGGAAGTTATCAAGGTATGAAGCTACGGATGCCTCACCGATATGAACTGCACAGATTAGGTAAATAAGTATAAAAAATGAACTGGAACATTAGTGATTTTTTCCGCTCTGCACCAAGACAAAAACTCGACAATTAAGTTTCAATCAACAATTACTAAAGTATTTCAAATTATTCCCGATGCACCAAGCTAAAATTTTCACTAATTGGCTGTGGCCAAAGTCCGCGAGTTAAATAAAGATAATTGAGCATGCGCGTAGTCAGAGTCTCGCTCAGAGTGGGACAAAAAAGTTTAAAAAAATGTACAATCAAATAACCTAAACTTAATTTAATATTAACTTGCGAGGAGTGCGAATAAACCTTGATAGAACGTCTTACTAAATGAGCTAAAGCCAAGCTGGGGCAGGTGACAAGCCAGGGTGGGGCAAGTGCCCCACCCTGACTACGCCCAAGTAATTGAGGCCTCTAGGATCAACACCCGCCAAATCCAGTTTTGATCAAAAATTTGTTCTATACAGCAAAATATTCTCCTACCTACTTAACATATTATTATATCATTGTGAATAGTACTACAGTTGCAAAACCTACCTAATCCTTCCTAAAATACAGTTTGAAAATTCAGTCCTGTTATTGTTACCGTTGTTTGATGGATCTACATCAAACCAGCCGCACAGTTTTTCAGAAGCACAATCTTACAAAAAATATTTATATATTTCAAGATATACAGGGTGTTGGTGAAAAACATGCTAATATTATAAAAATACTTTTAAAACATGGTGTTTTTTTAGGCAGTGGTACAAAATAGCGCAGGTCATAATAACACATGGTCAAAATAGCGCAGGCCAAAATAACGCATGGGCAAAATAGCGCATGACCATAATAGCGCAGGCCAAAATAGCGCATGAGTTCTTTCCCGGGATCCTAGAAGTTGTGAATCTAAACCGAGCCGAACCAACATATTTCAAAAAAACTTTCCCGAGATCCTAGAGGGTGTGAATCCAAACCGAACCGAATCGAACTCGGTTCGGATTCACACCCTCTAGGATCCCGGAAAAGAAGTAAGAAAAGTTTTTCATGAAAAAACATGTTGGTTCGGTTCGGTTATTTTATTATTATTATTATTTATTTATTATTTTTTCGGATTCATACCCTAGGATCTCTAGAAAGAAGTTTTTTTTAACAATATGTTGGTTTGGTTCGGTTCAGATTCACACCTTCTAGGATCCATTTTCGGGATGCGCTATTTTTAGCATGCGCTATTTTTGGCATGCGCTATGTGTGCATGCGCTATGCTGGACTGCGCTATTTTGACCGGCGCTATTATGGCCATGCGAAATTTTTGAAGAAAATAATAAAATGTTTTTATACGAAAACCGTATACATTAAACGAAAAAAATCAATAGCGGACATTTTCTTGCCAAAGAATAAGAATTTCAATAATAATTGTTATGTAGAAAAATAGTGGAGTACTATTATGTTCTTCAAAATTGATGTATTTTAAACATATGTCTGATACCAAAAACATTTTTATTTACTGTGTAGTCTGTAAAGGTAGCCACACACGTACAGTTTTTCCTCAAGGTTTGGACTGCGCAGTCCAGGGCTTGAGAATTTCCTCAACGTGTGTGGCGAAATCCTTGAGGCCGCCGGTGGACTGTACAGGCCATAAAATCCTATTTAAAAAACCTTTGTGAATAACTGTTCAGACCTGCCTGAACAGGTCAAACTCAGTGTGTGTGGTAGCATATTAAGGTTAATTCATCAGTTTTCCGCTGTGGGTGTGCTGACGAACCGAAACATGAACCGTCAATTTTTGGAAGATTTGATCAAAATATATGAGAGTGAGCGTTGACTTCGGCACACGAAGTGTAAGAAATACCACGATTGAAATAAAAAAGATGCCGGGTAGCTGGGTACGCAAAATTGGTCGAAAAACTGAAAGAGGTTAAGGTCAATGATAATAAATTCAAATAGCTTTGCTCGTCTATTCTCAAATAGTTGTGCCAATCTTTAGGAAAAACCCAACTCAGTTCTCTTAATGTGCTTCTTTTCGCGCACCTTTTTTTCACAATAAGCCAACCAATTGCCACTAAAGCATCATCATCAGTACTGACATTAATTTGGTCTGTGTGTGGGACATCCTCATTTAAAGAAAATCCTCAAGGCTGTGACTGCACAGTTTTGCCTTGAGGAATAACTGTACGTGTGTGCCTACCTTAAGAGACTCTAATTTTTTATACAGGGTGTAGAACATCCAAGTAATACTAAAATTAATTATCCTTAAAGTTACCTTGGTTACTAAAACATAATCCATATAAAATAATATACAGTGCGGACGTAAAAATCCCCCCCTGTTAACTTTTGAACGGAATTAGATATCAACTTCAAACAAAAAGCATGTTGAATGGTATCAACTTTACTACTTTCTGACGTATTGCTTTGAACCGTGGTGTGAGCGTAAGACCATAAAGTCACTAACAACGTTAAATTCTTAAATGAGAAGGGGGTCGCGTGATACATTGTTTAAAAAGTATTTTAATTCTCTAATAAAAAAAAAGTTATAAATTCGGTTCAATACTCACTAAGTTATGTGTGTTTATGTTTAGAGTGTTTGCAACTCCTCTTAATCTTCAGCAGTTTCAGATATTGAATGGAAGTAAAACCTATATTTAATGGTAACATTGCAGTTACTTTTTAGTGTACCCCTCATTACCGTAATGTTGCCTTAAGACTATAAGGTCACTGACACCTTTAAATTTTTTAAAGAAAAGTGGTCGAGTGATACCTTGTTTAAAAGGTATTTTTATTCCCTATTTAATACTGTTAATTTTAGGAAAAAATGTTTTATACTTACCGAGTTATTAATTATTCACCTCCATAAACCTAGCAAGCCCACCTCAATAAAAATTTAAAAAATGTATTCCAGAATTATGTGCTTTTTATGTGCTAATTTCGTCCACTTTTTAAAATTTTTGTGCTCCTTTGGTTTCCACGGAAATTTAAAAAAATGATTGGCGTGCTAGCTTTATATAAAGCTAGCAAGCCCATACAGAAATAATCAATATTTTTATAATATTTATATGCGAAAATTAAGTGCTTTTTATGTGCTCCCGTTTGCTAAAAACAAAATTCCATTTATCAAGTTTTTAACCTTTTTTTTTAAAGAAAATGTGTGGGCTGGCTAGGTTTATATAAACCTAGCAAGCCCACTTCAATAAAAATAAATAAAATACATTCCAGAATTATGTGCTTTTTATGTGCTAATTTCGTCCACTTTTTAAAATATTTGTGCTCCTTTGGTTTCCACGGAAATTTAAAAACATGATTGGCGTGCTAGCTTTATATAAAGCTAGCAAGCCCATACAGAAATAATCAATATTTTTATAATATTTATATGCGAAAATTAAGTGCTTTTTATGTGCTCCCGTTTGCTAAAAACAAAATTTCATTTATCAAGTTTTTAAGCTTTCAAAAAAAAAATGTGTGGGCTGGCTAGGTTTATATAAACTTAGCAAGCCCACCTCAATCATAATAAATAAAATACATTCCAGAATTATGTGCTCTTTATGTGCTAATTGCGTCCACTTTTTAAAATTTTTGTGCTCCTTTGGTTTTCACAGAAATTTAAAAAAATGATTGACGTACTACAATACAGAAATAATAAATATTTTTATGCCCACCTCAATAAAAATTTAAAAAATTTAAAAAATTTATTTTAAAATTATGTGCTTTTAATGTGCTAATTTCGTCCACTTTTTAAAATTTTTGTGCTCCTTTTGTTTCCACGGAAATTTAAAAAAATGATTGGCGTGCTAGCTTTATATAAAGCTAGCAAGCCCATACAGAAATAATCAATATTTTTATAATATTTATATGCGAAAATTAAGTGCTTTTTATGTGCTCCCGTTTGCTAAAAACAAAATTTCATTTATCAAGTTTTTAAGCTTTTTTTTTTTTAAATGTGTGGGCTGGCTAGGTTTATATAAACCTAGCAAGCCCACCTCAATAAAAATAAATAAAATACATTCCAGAATTATGTGCTCTTTATGTGCTAATTTCGTCCACTTTTTAAAATTTTTGTGCTCCTTTGGTTTCCACGGAAACTTAAAAAAATGAGTGACGTGCTAGCTTTATATAAAGCTAGCAAACCCATACAGAAATAATAAATATTTTTATAATATTTATATTCGAAAATTAAGTGCTTTTTATGTGCTTCCGTTTGCTCAAAACAAAATTCCATTTACCAATTTTTTTAAGCTTTTTTTTAAAAAGAATGTGTGGGCTGGCTAGGTTTATATAAACCTAGCAAGCCCACCTCAATAAAAATAAATAAAATACATTCCAGAATTATGTGCTCTTTATGTGCTAATTTCGTCCACTTTTTAAAATTTTTGTGCTCCTTTGGTTTTCACGGAAATTTAAAAAAATGATTGACGTACTACAATACAGAAATAATAAATATTTTTATGCCCACCTCAATAAAAATTTAAAAAATTTATTCCAAAATTATGTGCTTTTAATGTGCTAATTCCGTCCACTTTTTAAAATTTTTGTGCTCCTTTGGTTTCCACGGAAATTTAAAAAAATGATTGGCGTGCTAGCTTTATATAAAGCTAGCAAGCCCATACAGAAATAATCAATATTTTTATAATATTTATATGCGAAAATTAAGTGCTTTTTATGTGCTCCCGTTTGCTAAAAACAAAATTTCATTTATCAAGTTTTTAAGCTTTTTTTTTTTAAATGTGTGGGCTGGCTAGGTTTATATAAACCTAGCAAGCCCACCTCAATAAAAATAAATAAAATACATTCCAGAATTATGTGCTCTTTATGTGCTAATTTCGTCCACTTTTTAAAATTTTTGTGCTCCTTTGGTTTCCACGGAAACTTAAAAAAATGAGTGACGTGCTAGCTTTATATAAAGCTAGCAAACCCATACAGAAATAATAAATATTTTTATAATATTTATATTCGAAAATTAAGTGCTTTTTATGTGCTTCCGTTTGCTCAAAACAAAATTCCATTTACCAATTTTTTTAAGCTTTTTTTTAAAAAGAATGTGTGGGCTGGCTAGGTTTATATAAACCTAGCAAGCCCACCTCAATAAAAATAAATAAAATACATTCCAGAATTATGTGCTCTTTATGTGCTAATTTCGTCCACTTTTTAAAATTTTTGTGCTCCTTTGGTTTTCACGGAAATTTAAAAAAATGATTGACGTACTACAATACAGAAATAATAAATATTTTTATGCCCACCTCAATAAAAATTTAAAAAATTTATTCCAAAATTATGTGCTTTTAATGTGCTAATTCCGTCCACTTTTTAAAATTTTTGTGCTCCTTTGGTTTCCACGGAAATTTAAAAAAATGATTGGCGTGCTAGCTTTATATAAAGCTAGCAAGCCCATACAGAAATAATCAATATTTTTATAATATTTATATGCGAAAATTAAGTGCTTTTTATGTGCTCCCGTTTGCTAAAAACAAAATTCCATTTATCAAGTTTTTAACCTTTTTTTTAAAAATGAGTGGGCTGGCTAGGTTTATATAAACCTAGCAAGCCCACCTCAATAAAAATAAATAAAATACATTCCAGAATTATGTGCTCTTTATGTGCTAATTTCGTCCACTTTTTAAAATTTTTGTGCTCCTTTGGTTTCCACGGAAACTTAAAAAAATGATTGACGTGCTAGCTTTATATAAAGCTAGCAAACCCATACAGAAATAATAAATATTTTTATAATATCTATATTCGAAAATTAAGTGCTTTTTATGTGCTTCCGTTTGCTCAAAACAAAATTCCATTTACCAATTTTTTTAAGCTTTTTTTTTTAAAAAATGTGTGGGCTGGCTAGGTTTATATAAACCTAGCAAGCCCACCTCAATAAAAATAAATAAAATACATTCCAGAATTATGTGCTCTTTATGTGCTAATTTCGTCCACTTTTTAAAATTTTTGTGCTCCTTTGGTTTCCACGGAAATTTAAAAAAATGATTGGCGTGCTAGCTTTATATAAAGCTAGCAAGCCCATACAGAAATAATCAATATTTTTATAATATTTATATGCGACAATTAAGTGCTTTTTATGTGCTCCCGTTTGCTAAAAACAAAATTTCATTTATCAAGTTTTTAAGCTTTTTTTTTTTTTAAATGTGTGGGCTGGCTAGGTTTATATAAACCTAGCAAGCCCACCTCAATAAAAATAAATAAAATACATTCCAGAATTATGTGCTCTTTATGTGCTAATTTCGTCCACTTTTTAAAATGTTTGTGCTCCTTTGGTTTTCACGGAAATTTAAAAAAATGATTGACGTACTACAATACAGAAATAATAAATATTTTTATGCCCACCTCAATAAAAATTTAAAAAATTTATTCCAAAATTATGTGCTTTTAATGTTTTAATTCCGTCCACTTTTTAAAATTTTTGTGCTCCTTTGGTTTCCACGGAAATTTAAAAAAATGATTGGCGTGCTAGCTTTATATAAAGCTAGCAAGCCCATACAGAAATAATCAATATTTTTATAATATTTATATGCGACAATTAAGTGCTTTTTATGTGCTCCCGTTTGCTAAAAACAAAATTTTATTTATCAAGTTTTTAAGCTTCTTTTTTTAAAAAATGTGTGGGCTGGCTAGGTTTATATAAACCTAGCAAGCCCACCTCAATAAAAATAAATAAAATACATTCCAGAATTATGTGCTCTTTATGTGCTAATTTCGTCCACTTTTTAAAATTTTTGTGCTCCTTTGGTTTCCACGGAAACTTAAAAAAATGATTGACGTGCTAGCTTTATATAAAGCTAGCAAACCCATACAGAAATAATAAATATTTTTATAATATCTATATTCGAAAATTAAGTGCTTTTTATGTGCTTCCGTTTGCTCAAAACAAAATTCCATTTACCAATTTTTTTAAGCTTTTTTTTTAAAAAATGTGTGGGCTGGCTAGGTTTATATAAACCTAGCAAGCCCACCTCAATAAAAATAAATAAAATACATTCCAGAATTATGTGCTAATTTCGTCCACTTTTTAAAATTTTTGTGCTCCTTTGGTTTTCACGGAAATTTAAAAAAATGATTGACGTACTACAATACAGAAATAATAAATATTTTTATGCCCACCTCAATAAAAATTTAAAAAATTTATTCCAAAATTATGTGCTTTTAATGTGCTAATTTCGTAAACTTTTTAAAATTTTTGTGCTCCTTTGGTTTTCACGGAAATTTAAAAAAATGATTGCCGTGCTAGCTTTATATAAAGCTAGCAAGCCCATACAGAAATAATAAATATTTTTTTATACGACTGTCTTGTAAAAGGGGGTTTTGCGCACGGAGAACACGATCTGAAAATGGCATATTGCGCACGCTGTGTGCAAAACGTTTTGCACACGCTTATGTTATTTTTGCGCACGCCTATATCATTTCTGCATACGGGTCTCCCGTCATTGTGATTTTTGTTGTTGTCACCCATCAATATAAGTTGGCTTAGTTCCGTAGCAACCGTCACTGCTCGTATGTTTTGTTGATTAGATACGTCAAAAAATTGTTGAATTTTTAAAGTTTTGTTGTAAAAATGTCGGAAATAAAAACAAGTTAAATTAAAATTTGATTTTTCTTTCTTTATTAGCAGTCGTATAAAAATATTGTAAAAAACTCGTTTGAAAACCTCTTTGCACACTCCCTCGACTTGTAGACCTCGCCTTCGGCTCGGTCTACCAAACTGTCTCGATCGTGTGCAAAGAGTCGTTTTCAAACCTTGTTGTTTAAATAACTATTATAATATTTATATGCGAAAATTAAGTGCTTTTTATGCGCTTCCGTTTGCTAAAAACAAAATTCCATTTACCAAGTTTTTAAGCTTTTTTTAAAAAAAATGTGTGGGCTAGGTTTATATCATTAACTTCAAGTAGTAGACTTGGAATAGGCTCGTATTTCATTCATAAATTCATTTTTGTTTTGGAACGGTATGCAAAACAAAATTTAGTGAGTGGGAAAGAGATACAAAACGTGTTTTGTTTTGGTTTTATTCTTATGTGGCAACGCCGGGTTGTTGCTTTACTACGTATGTCTGTGATAGGTGCGGTTTAATCCTAGATGTAGGCAGTGGCGGAGTAAAATAAAATAAAAGTAAAATAAAAATAAATAAAATGACTTTTAACATAGGAAGTCCATAAATAATATTATTAACACGATTTTTTTTTATCATTCTCCTCTTCGTTACGTCTTTTATAGACAAATTAGATTAAAAAACATTGGGCGCCGTACAACTCGGCTTCCGATTATACTTTTTTTGATAAAATATTTAAAAAACACAGAATATTCAAAAATGTCTAATAAATACTTTACGCAATTTTCTTGCGATATGACTTTGCTAACTATTTGTAGTCAGTAGTAGACCTGAGTCCATTGAGTCGAGTGTTGAAATATATCCTGAGAATTTTTAGGTTTTAAGAATGTTTTTAAAAATTTATCATTTTAAGGTTTTAAGAATTTTTCAAAAATTTTAAATTTTTTTAAAATTTGAAGATTTTTCGTAAAAAAAGTTTTTAGAAGCGTTATCGCAAAATATTTAATTGCAAAACAACTATTTGCACCGAAGAAATAAACCGATGGGTTGATCAATATGTTAATACTGTTAACGACCAATAAGAATCAGGACCTGGTAGGACTTACTTTTAAGAACTCAGCAGGAATATAAAAATTGTAGTAAGGTTTGGTTAGGTATTTTTTAAACCTGAACCGGACCAATAAGGACTGACAGGATCTATACATATATTTTTGTTGTTATGATATTGATCTGCATTTTTTGTACTAATTTCGGTGCCTGATATTTGTGACTGGTGAACTTTGGCATCTTCAAAAATCAAAATTAGAATTGTAACAATAAATAACTTATATAAAAATATTAAAATACAGGGTGTAATTTTAATGATGCACCAAACTTTAAGGCGTGGTACAGAAGGTCAAAAGAAGAATATTTTTCCCAGTCCACTTTGCATAAAACCTCTTTATTTTTTAGATACTGGGTGTCAAAGTTAAGGATTTTTTTCGATTTTTTATTATAACTTCCTTGAAAATTGCAATAGAAAATCAGAATTTTTTGGAGATATGTGCTACAATAGAAGTAACAATTATGTGATAAAATGATTTAAACAAAAAATATTACTGAAAATTATGACTGTGATCTGTTTTTTTCAAAAAATCTTTTTAAATTTGGTACTATTATCACAATTTTTTATAATTATTAAGAGGCCTTTAGATGTTTACAAAAGCCTATCTCAAAATTATTTTGTGAATTTAATAGCTCAGAAAAAAAATAATTCTCACAAAAATTTACAAATTTATACCTATTGCAAAGGTTATGTGGCCAAAAAAGAAATAGAAAATTTTTTGATCACAATGAACTAGAAAATTATTTGACGATGTCAAATTTGTCATTTTTAAATGTCCCAGTTTTACCTCACTCTTCAAACTTGTCAAATGCTTTAACTTGGAAACAAAAAACTTTTGACCACTAGTTATTTGAACTTTTTCTCCAGTTTTGACCTTCTGCACCAACTCTTAAAGTTTGGTGCATCATTTAAATTATACCCTGTATACTTGGTCATCTAAATTCAATGTTTTGATCCTTTTTTTAGTCGAAAAGTTAAGATTTAGTACCCTGTTTACATTATTGACAATCTTATAGTTAAAGCGTCCGCCAAGGAAGTCAAAAGGCCACTAAGTAAGTAAGGTATCTTACTTTAAAAACAAATAAATAGTGAAGTTAAAATTTTAACGACATGAGATTACTAACTAAAACCGCTACAAATAACAGGTAAAAATGGTTAGGTTAAGTTTAAAAAAACTATTTTTTTTTTAATTCAAAATCCCAAGTCTCTTAGGAACTATGGCAGCGTCAAAAATTGCTTACTGTAGCTGCGTTCGGTATTTGCATCTCAGACGCGACGGATTTTTGGTCAGGTGATTGCAGATTAGTCTGAGCAAATTGATATTAACGAAAGGAACCGATCTAACCAAAAACATTATGTACATATTGCAACTCACGCCCAGCTATAATTTTGGCAAAATTTTCCTGTGATGTCGGAAATTTATATAATTTGTTGAAAAGTTGCTTATGTCTGATAAATTTTGTTGTTCCACTACTTTTGAAAGACCCTATAGATAGGTATAAAAAAAATAAAGGCCTTGATTTTGAAAAATTGGATTTGTAAGAAATGTAGGTACCTGTAGTTTGCTTGGGGTTTTTCAAGTTATAAGATGTACCTAGATAGGTAGGCAAATTCCTTGAGCCAAAATATTTGTTTATTTTGTTGTATAAACGCATAACAAATTGTAAATTGTAATTGACAAATATTAAACGTACAATTTTTCAAAAAACAATAAATAAACAAGAACCGTGTACCTAACTTCTACCTAGTTATCCCCTTTCGTAACAAAATAAACTAAAGTACCTACCTATATGACAACATCTAGTTCAATAAAATTATCATTTTATAAAATAATATTTTCACACACAACCATTCACAAAACATGCACAAAACTAAACATGTACGCCAATGGATTAGGCAATATTTTGACATTTTAACTCACCGATGAAATGATGTTTCTTTATCTAAAACATCAAGTTTTTTACACACAGTACACTGCCCAACCATTATATCGGTTAAGAAAATAGTTTTTATCGTCTTTCTTTAAAAAAAACAGAAATTTGTCTTTAATTTGCCAAAAAACACAATAAAATCACTGAAAAAATCGAAAGCTAACTAGCAACACTGGTTTTCCACACATGAATGAATGAATATACGAGCGTTAGTTTCGTTTGCCGGGACATTTTGGCCCGCTGTGTCTCTTTTCCGCTCGATGTGGGAGGGTTTGAGAGAGATGCAAGACATACGGCGCATTTTGAGATGACTACTAAACGAATAATTACTACGCGTGTGTTCACTTTTCAGAATAGTGCTTTTTGGATATCTCTTTCGCATGCAGAGCGGGGGGATATGACAAAGATGTAAACTGTCTCGACCCTTTAAGATAAGTTATTAAATTAAATTTACTTCGCTCTTGTTATTTTTATATCCTTCTCTATCGTGCCTGCAATGGGTCGTGTTCCATCTTTATTGCCGTTTAAAAAATACATACGTCACATGAGACAGAAGATTTGATTTTTGCTCAGCATTCTCTCTCTGTTTCCTTATCTATACCTCTAAATCAATGGTTTATATATACCTAGCACGCCAATCATTTTTTTAAATTTCCGTGGAAACCAAAGAACCACAAAAATTTTAAAAAGTGGACGAAATTAGCACATAAAAAGCACATAATTCTGGAATAAATTTTTTTGAATTTTTATTGAGGTGGGCATAAAAATATTTATTATTTCTGTATGGGTTTGCTAGCTTTATATAAAGCTAGCACGTCAATCATTTTTTTAAGTTTCCGTGGAAACCAAAGGAGCACAAAAATTTTAAAAAGTGGACGAAATTAGCACATAAAGAGCACATAATTCTGGAATGTATTTTATTTATTTTTATTGAGGTGGGCTTGCTAGGTTTATATAAACCTAGCCAGCCCACACATTTAAAAAAAAAAAAGCTTAAAAACTTGATAAATGAAATTTTGTTTTTAACAAACGGGAGCACATAAAAAGCACTTAATTCTCGCATATAAATATTATAAAAATATTGATTATTTCTGTATGGGCTTGCTAGCTTTATATAAAGCTAGCACGCCAATCATTTTTTTTAATTTCCGTGGAAACCAAAGGAGCACAAAAATTTTAAAAAGTGGACGAAATTAGCACATTAAAAGCACATAATTTTGGAATAAATTTTTTAAATTTTTATTGAGGTGGGCATAAAAATATTTATTATTTCTGTATTGTAGTACGTCAATCATTTTTTTAAATTTCCGTGAAAACCAAAGGAGCACAAAAATTTTAAAAAGTGGACGAAATTAGCACATAAAGAGCACATAATTCTGGAATGTATTTTATTTATTTTGATTGAGGTGGGCTTGCTAAGTTTATATAAACCTAGCCAGCCCACACATTTTTTTTTTAAAAGCTTAAAAACTTGATTAAAGAAATTTTGTTTTTAGCAAACGGGAGCACATAAAAAGCACTTAATTTTCGCATATAAATATTATAAAAATATTGATTATTTCTGTATGGGCTTGCTAGCTTTATATAAAGCTAGCACGCCAATCATGTTTTTAAATTTCCGTGGAAACCAAAGGAGCACAAAAATTTTAAAAAGTGGACGAAATTAGCACATAAAAAGCACATAATTCTGGAATGTATTTTATTTATTTTTATTGAGGTGGGCTTGCTAGGTTTATATAAACCTAGCCAGCCCACACATTTTCTTTAAAAAAAAAGGTTAAAAACTTGATAAATGGAATTTGGTTTTTAGCAAACGGGAGCACATAAAAAGCACTTAATTTTCGCATATAAATATTATAAAAATATTGATTATTTCTGTATGGGCTTGCTAGCTTTATATAAAGCTAGCACGCCAATCATTTTTTTAAATTTCCGTGGAAACCAAAGGAGCACAAAAATTTTAAAAAGTGGACGAAATTAGCACATAAAAAGCACATAATTCTGGAATACATTTTTTAAATTTTTATTAAGGTGGGCTTGCTAGGTTTATGGAGGTTAATTATTCTCGATTTTAGTGCGCACAACTCCATTTAGTTTTGAGCAGCTTTAGTTTAAATAAAAAATATGTTTACCAATGATACTCTTGCCACTTTTTTACGTGTTTTTAACCACCGTTATATTAATTCAAGATTCACAAGGTCACTAACACATTTTTAAATTTAATTATTATTTGGCGCGTAAAATATTTAGAGGGTTACACTAAAAAGTAACTGCAATGTTACCATTAATTATAGGTTTTACTTCAATTCAATATCTCAAACTGCTGAATACTAAGAGGAGTTGCAAACACTATAAACATAAACACACTTAAATCCGTGAGTATTGAACCGATTTTATAACTTTTTATTTTTTTGATTAGAGAATCAATTTTAAACAATGTTACACGACCCCCCCTTCTTATTTAAGAATTTAAAGTTGTTAGTGACCTTATGGTATTACGCTCACACCACGGTTCAAAGCAACACGTCAGAAAGTACTAAAGTTGATACCATTTAACATGCTTTTTGTTTTAAATTGATATCTAATTCCGTTCAAAAGTTAACGGGGGGGGGGGAGGATTTTTACGTCCGCACTGTATATTTTTTGAGAACTTGAAAAATTCGATAATACATTTAAATTTAGTTGTCTACGATTAAGGTATAATTTCAAAGTAAAAAATGTGTAATGTAAAACTAGATATCTTTAGCAATTCCCGGTATTTTGTATCTTTCTAGTTTTATTTTATTAAACAGAGTAATTTAGGTTTTAAACTGACCATTTATAAAATATTTTTAGTTCAATATTTAAAGTATTTTTTTTAAATAGTTTTATTTTGGATGGTATGGAATGTCTGCTTAACAAATAACAATATATTATTTTTTTATAGCTGGTTTGGGATTTTAAAACACACTGAGCCGGTCTGGTCACGCAAAAGCACCTGTACCATGAAGTTAGTAAGAAATGCATGTGCGCTACACAAATGGATGTTAAAATTTGCATTGTTCTATATGAACGCATCGTTTGTTTCATAGATTTATGTACCTTTCTTTCTAACCACAAGCATTTACAGAAACCGTTGCGTTCAATTTGGATATTGCATGCTCACGTTACACAGCGACGATCACAAGACTTTCAGGCATATTAATTAAACCGCACGCTCGCTAAAAAAACGTACTAAAATATGTATAGTACCAAATTTTATTATGAGTTTTTGAAAAACTGTACTTTTATAAAATTTTATTGGGTGTTCACAGCACAAATAGAACTATGGAGAAACCACCACTGAAGAAGAATATATATTTTATTCTGCCAACACCAAAGTTTTGCAATTGTTGAAATTTGAAAAAAAAAACTTGTACCTAATTCAGTTATAAATCATAAACGTTTTTAGAAACTGCTGTTAAACAGACTGACTTCATCCAAGCTTTTTTGCCACAACAAAATTTCCTTAAATCGGCCCTGCGTTTAGTCTTGTAATTACATCGCTCGCATTAAAATTAGTTGATTTTATATACTAATATTCTATCAAATGGTACTTCTGTTTGCATTTGTAATCGCACTGCTCGCGTTTAAATCAATTGAGTTATTTAATTCCATTTTAACTTTTGAATTTTCAAATTGAACGTCTATTTGCCCTTGTAAACTCACTGGCGGCTTTTAAACCAATTGATTTCATCTTTACTTTTGTGATGTTGCAAGTGTCACCGCAAATGAGACTTCCGTTTGAATTTGTAATCACACTGGTCGCATTTAAAACAATGGATTTCTTATTTTGTGCCTTTGTTTCGCCTTGTAATTAAACTACTTAATTTCATAATGGCTTTTGTGCTGCAATAAATGTCTCTTTAAATAACGCATTCTCCTAGACTTGAAATTACACAGATCCTCTTCTGTGGTTCATAAAATGTGGTTTTAACTGGGACTTCCGTTTGATCTTGTAATCGCACTGGCCGCATTTAAACCAATAATTTTGTCTGCTCCTACGTGCTTCTTCATTAAATGTGATTTCAAGTTGAACTTATGCTTGGCCTTGTAATCACACTGGCCGCATTTAAACCAAATGACTTCACCTGCAAGTTTGTGCTGCAGCAAATGTCTCTTTAAATAACGCTTCTGTTTAACCTTGAGCTGACACCGGTCACATTTAAACCACTTGATTTTATCTGCACTTTTGTGTTGCAGAAAATGACTTTTCAACTGAACCTTCCGTTTTGTCTTAAAATCACACTGGTCGCATTTGAACCAATTAATTTCATCAGCACTTTTGTGTTGCAGCAAATGTCTCTTTAAGCAGTCCTTCTGTTTGGCCTCGTAATTACACTCGTTGCATTTAAACCAATTGATTTCATCTTTACTTTTGTGATACACCAAATGTGTGTTCAAATTGACCTTATGTTTAGACTTGTAATCACATTGGTCGCATTTGAACCAATTAATTTCATCTGCAGTTTTGTGTTGCAGCAAATGACTGAACAATTGAAACTTCCTTTTGGCCTTGTAATTACACTGGTTGCATTTAAACCAATTGATTTCTTCCTTCTCTGTTTCCTTTCTTTGACTATCTGGAATAAGTGGAATATCCGGTCTAAAAACAATAAAACAAAAATAAATGTGCATATAGGCAAAATACATATACACTACATATCTATCGTCAGAGTTAGATAACTTTTTAGTTAAATAGATAATAGGCGATTTTCAGCTATGGACCCATTGGATATTAATTTTCTTTTCCTTTAAAAAACCGAATCTGAGAGAGAGGTTTGACCTCAAAACGTCAAAAATCATGCATTTTTACTGCTCTGGTTACACAAAGATAACCCCGCTTCTTGCCAGGGTTATTAGGTATAGGAAGAGAAGGAATAAGCAATGGCTAAAAATCGCCTCCTAGTTTAGTTATTCAGAGTAAATAGACGACTAGATTACAAGATAGTGAGTCTCCTAATTCAACAAAAATATATTTTAATTTGGTAAAAGTATCACATCCTTGCAGATCAACTACACAGTTTTTTGTAAATATCTCAGAAACTAAAACTAAAAACTCTAACCGAACCGAACAAATTATTGAGCCGAACATAATCTAATATATTTCGAAAACCGCATATTGATGCGATGCTCCGTTAAAAAGTTAGCATTTTTAAAAAATTTTAATTGTCATTAGCATTAATGGATTTTGACCAAAATCTAATCAGCTCGTTAAAGTGTCGAATTCTATTTTACCTGAAAATTTTATGAAAATCGGTTTAGCGGTTTAGGAGCTATTGTGTTACGGACAGACATACACATACACACAGACAAACATCACGACGATATTGTTAAGATAGGTCAAAATACACCCAAATTTTCGGCGTTTTCTCAAAAAAATAAATTCCGTCGAAACTAATACCTTCTCTAGCGATTGCTACGCGGTAAAAATCAGTCAGTCAAAAAAATAATTTAGGAAAGACAAATATATTGTTTATAAAGTCATTTGCCGTAATGTGCCGTAATTTATATTAACTTACTAATGAGTTGTAACCTTTTTAGTCTGATGAAGACAAAAACCATTGTCGAAACGTTACTGATGGATTAAAGCGTATATTTATGAGAACAACAGTGTCCTTATTCCCACTAAATCGAAGCATCTAGTATTCAGGATTTCTCCAGACTTTTAATAGCTCTGGGCAAAATCGAAAATGGCCGCCCCATTCCCAGTAAAAAAACCACATATCTCAGTGGCTAAGCGTCCATGTAACCACTGTTACCATTGATCAAAAATCTTGAAAATAAATATTTTATGACTACCGTGAAATTGTTTTATTAGCTCACACATATACTATACTATTTTTTTTTAACAACGATATGTTATAGTAATTCCTAAAATAATACGCTCTATACTGTCGGGGCTATGCGTTTATAACGACGATTGCATATACTGCATGTTACCAGTTTCGTTGGTGGATACGCGTGGTTTACAGCCCTTGTTAATAAATCTTTTTTGACAGGAGTTTTTCCGTCATCTTTTAAAATTAGTAGTTATACCTATTTTAAAAAAAGGAGATCCTAATATCGGGGATAATTACAGACCAATAAGTATAATACCTTTGTTTAGGAAGATTATTGAAAAAATATTAAAAGATCGTCTTGTTCAATATTTTGAAAAAAATAAACTGTTGAGTCAGGATCAGTTTGGTTTTAGAGGTGGACTTTCCACAACTAAAGCTTTAATTAAAGTTTTGGAATATGTGGTCGAGGGGTTTGATGCTGGTTCGCACAGTGTATTGACTTTGTGCGACCTGTCGAAGGCCTTCGATTGCGTCAATATATTCTGCTTAAGAAATTAGAGGCATACGGATAAGAGGTCTGCCCTTGAAACTTTTAGAAAGTTACCTCAAGGACAGGTCTTAGTCGGTATATTTTGACAATCAACTTTCTGAAAAAAGAAACTTAAGGCACGGAGTTCCTCAAGGGTCAATATTGGGCCCTTTTCTGTTTGTCACCTATGTTAATGATTTAAGCTATCACATGATTAAGATTAAAAGTGCCAGATTTGCCGACGACACTACATTTACAACTTACAGCCCCAATTTTGACGCTTTACTTGATAGCTCAAAATCCGCTTTAAATCAAGCAGAAAAATGGTTTTAGTGCTAATAATCTGTTATTAAACAAGGACAAAACGCAAATTCTAAAAATACCAAAATTCAAAATTAGCTCAGGACCACTCTGTAACACTTTTGGGAATCACTATAGATGACAAGCTTTCGTGGGTGCAACACACCGACAATCTAAGTCGTTCTCTGTCAAGTGTAACATTTTTGATTAGAAGGCTTCGTTCTTTTGTTAGCTTTGATGTTTTGAAAACTTGTTATTTCGCACTGTTTCATTCAAGAATTTCATATGCAATTCCCCTATGTGGTCATAGTACTGCATCATTGCCGGTTTTTAAATTACAGAAAAAGGTTATTAGAATTATATGTGGTGCACACTATCGCGCCCATTGTAGATCTTTATTTCAAGAATACAAAATAATGCACTTGCCTTGCTTGTACATATATTTTACCCTCATAGAAATTCACAAAAAAGTTAATTTACCATCTACCAATAAAAATCACTTACATAATCTAAGATCTGATTTAATTACCCTGCCATTCCAAAAGTTAACAAAATCAAGTAAAAATTCGTTAAATTATCATTTATATAACAAACTACCAGAATCTATAAAAAGTAATTCGAACAAAAAATTTAAAACAGCAATAAAAAACTTTTTAACAAAAAAGTTTCACAGGCAAGTCCTCAGAGGTAAAGGTAGCTCAGGGACGCGTTTCGGCCTCATTAGGCTTCATTCAGCCCGAGCATAACCATAAGCCTAATGAGGCCGAAACGCGTCCCCGAGCAACCTTTACCTCTGAGGACTTGAGACTTTTTACCTCGTGAACTTCCTTCAAATTTTAAAAAACTTTTTACTTGCTCATTGTTTTTATACTGTCCAAGAATACTTGGATTATGTTTTTGTTTAAGTGAAAAGACCTGCAAACAGCGCACTTTCGCTATTCTTTTTTTTATACGCCTATTAATGTATGTTTAATGTTTGTGATTTTTTTTGTAAGGTTTTTATTTTATTTTAATTTTTTTTATTGGTTTATACAAAATATTATTAGTGTTACAATATTATGTATTTACGCTTACTATTTTACTATGGTTAGTTTTAAGATAATTTTTTTTTACTTATAGCCTTATGCTTTTTTGTTGCATTGTATTTTTTTTTCAACTTTCTGACTTGCTATAATTGTATATTGTACAAAAAGTAGTCAAATAAACTCTACTCTACTCTTCGGCTTCGTCTGTCTTGTCGCGTACTGAATTCTAGAGCGCGAAAGCGTGGGCGCGTCGGGATATTATGTACGCTTGTTACCATTATTTGTTTTGGTTACTCCTTAAGCAGAATTTACATAGGTCGATTTTCATTTCACCGTGCGGCAAGTCGCATTAACATGACGCGACTAAAATCGTAAGGGTAATAGGTCACTTTTGTTGAAAATGTGAGAACAGGTGATTTACGTGCTGGAATTTAAATAGTACATGGAGAGGAAGTAATCATCGAAAAAGAAATGATAAAGAATAGTATTAAAAAGCTTAAATCCGGAAAAGCTAGCGGACCTGGGGGAATATATGCTGAAATGCTCAAATATGGATCAGAGAAACTATTCGAAAATCTCACATATATTATCAATGCATAAACGGACATCCAGTACCTGATGATTGGAAAATTGCATTTATATTCTCAATACATAAAAAAGGAAACAAGCTGGATTGCAACATTTACAGAGGAATTTCAGTAACCAGTACTCTAAGTAGATTGTAGGGTAGGATTCTTAGAGATCTAATAGAGAATAATTTTCATGAACAAGAAGAAGAAGAGCAAAGTGGGTTTCGTGCAGGCAGATCTTGTAGTGATAATGTGTTTTGTCTTAAACAAGTAATTGAGAAAAGGAGCGCTAGAAATATAGACTCATGTTACCTTTGTGGACCTACAAAAAGCATATGATACCGTTCCAGTAGAAAAATTATGGACAGTGTTAGAGCAGACTAATATCAATCATACATACATACATAAAAGCGATAAAAGAACTATACAAAGGGTCAAAATCTAAAATTAAAGTTGGAAATCGACTTTCAAAAGAATTCCTGGTAACGAAAGGCTTACGACAGGGATGTTGTATCTCTCCAACTCTTTTTAAAATATATATCGCAGTAGCTCTAAAAAACTGGAAATGCAAAATACACGCCATGGGAATACAACTTAACGACCGATTTACCATATACACACTACAGTTTGCTGACGACCAAGTAATTGTAGCTAATGATAAAGAAGGCATGGAATATATGATGAGAAAGTTAACGGAAGAATACCAAAAGTGGGGGTTAACAGTGAACGTGGACAAGACACAGTACTTATGTATTGGAAATGAAGCAAGTGAATTAGAACTAGAAAATGGACAAACAATATCTCCATGCAATGAGTATGTATACTTGGGTGTCACATTTAATAAGACAGGAACAGACTGTAAAGAACTGGAAAAAAGAATAGTGAAAGCGAAAAAGGTTATTGGTTGTCTTAACAGTATTTTATGGAGCAGAGAGATAAAAAGAATGTAAAATTTAACATATATGAAACAATGGTGAAAAGCATGCTGTTGTATGGAATAGAGACTTGTCGCGTAACAGAAAAGTACAAAGCAAAAATGGAAAGTGTCAAAATGGATGCAATAAGAAGATCAATGAGAATATCCAGAACTGTTCATATAAGAAATGAGATCATAAAAGAAAGAATGGGAATCGAGGGAAGCATAACTGATGACATCACTAAAAGGCAACTGATATGGTACGGCCATGTACAACGGATTAGCGACGAAAGATTACACAGAGCTTGCCAGCCCCCCCCCTCCCAGAAAAATGTAGCAGCCAAATATTGCAGCCGAAAAAACTATTTACATATCTTTTATTATAAAAAAAAACATATTTATGTTGCTAATGTTTTTATAATATTTTCACAGCAGACAAAGAAGTTACAGTTAAATTAAATTATTATTGTCTTATATTTTTTCAATTCTTTGTACACACACACTTTCTTATCATTTACTAGTCGATAAGTATTCTTTTTAAATCATTCGAAACGCGTAAAATATAGCATTTTTAGTATATTTATCCTCCAACCTTCACTTACTGCAGAAATCTAGAATCAATTCTAAATTTCTTCCCAACTTCCTCTTTGGTCGATAACCCAATTATTTTTTAAAAGCACATTTTCAAATGCTGTCGGTCTGTGTGTCTTCCGCGTCGCTCACTTTGTAGCCACTGAAACTCCTGCGCCAATAGTAACAATATTTAAATTGTTTTTTAGGTTTGGACCAGTACACCCTTTAAAGCTACCCACTAAAAACCACATCGCTAAATGCCAATAAAAATCCTAGTTTAATAGCTACAAAATTTAGACGATTACAACTAAATTTTCTATTTGTGTTACCTGGTGCTAGGTAAAATGTATATAAACATTTTCGCCTTTATTATCCACGTTTTAAAAATTTTCTCCGCTAATTTTTTTGGTACACACTTTTTCAACCAAACATCCGCCTTTCAAAAAAGCTATGTAAAATTTACTTTAGACTTACTCAGATAAGCTGTCATCCAACATCAACTCCTCCTGCTTAATATCTTCAGTTTTTAGCTCAAAGTCTTCAGGTTCACATTTTATACAGGATGATGAAGGGCCAGGAAAATTACTGTCCAACATGCTGCAAAATAAACCTTTTTAAAAAAGCCTGTGTCTAACTAATAATCCAAGCATTCCTTAAGTACTGCCGTGTCATCTTACAGGCCAATATCTTTGCTGCCAATTATATCCAAGCTCTATGAAAAATTATTGCTTAAAAGAATAAAACCCATCATAGAAAGACAAGAAATTATTCCATCTCATCAATTTGGTTTTCGAGACAAGCATTCCACTATAGATCAAGTACACAGAATTACTAATATAATAGAAAAAGCACTAGAAGAGGGAAAAGTTTGTTCTGCAGTTCTTCTAGATGTAGCAGAAGCATTTGACAAAGTGCGGCATGAAGGCCTTAATTTTAAACTAAAACGGTTTCTGCCAAAACAATATTTGGATATTTTGGAATCATACATATCTGATAGACATTTTAGAGTAAAACAGGAAGACTCATACTCAAATTTAAGAGAAATTCCAGCAGGCGTGCCCCAGGGTAGCGTACTAGGCCCTTATCTATACTTATTATTCACTTGTGATATCCCAAAGCCAGAAAATTGTCACTTAGCAACATTTGCCGATGATACTGGTTTATTGACGGTAGAAAAATCTATTGAAAAATGCATAGAAAAACTTCAGGATGCAGTCACCCAAGTTCACAGTTGGACCACAAAGTGGCGAATAAAATTAAATGACCAAATCAATTCATGTTGATTTTACAAACAAAAATATAAATCACATACAAATAACAATTAACAACATTCCAGTACCATATTCGAATCAGGCAAAAGCACATGTTAAGAAAAAAAAAGAAGAACTTGAGATAAGGTATAGAAAAATGAACTGGCTAATTGGAAGGAAGTCCAATTTAACAATTCATAATAAGTTACTGCTTTATAGACAAATACTGAAACCAGTATGGACATATGGTATTCAATTATGGGGTTGTGCTAAAGAGAGTAACATTCTAGTTGTACAGGGATTTCAAAATAAAGTATTAAGAAACATTGCGAATGCACCTTGGTACGTTCGAAATAGTGACCTTCATTGAGATCTAAAAATCGAAACTGTAGCAGAGACTATAAAAAAGTACGCAAAAAGCCATGACTCCATCGGCATGTGAATGTGGAAGCAATTCAGCTTCTACACAATACTATGCTAGTTCGAAGACTAAAAAGAGTGAAGCCGTTTGAACTAGTAAACTAAGTGAATTACACATAAAGCAAAATAATGCTATATAAACACAACACAATTGTGAGTTACAGACTAAACAAAGCGGGGAAAACTGTTGAGTGAACCCTAAGTTTAAATCTGACTTTTCTAGTAAATTAAGTTAAAACAAAATTGCTAATTAGTCTTACTGACTAGATTGTAATACAATAAACACAGTGTGTTTGACAAATAAAAAAAAATTCCTTAAGTATTTACTTTACACCAAAAAATGTTAAGTTGAAATAACAAGACTTACTCAGATGAGCTGTCATCCAACATTAACTTCTCCTGCTTTTTCTCCTCAGTTTTATTATCAAAGTCTTCATGTTCCAACTTTATGCTGGATGTTGAAAGGTCAGGTAAATGACTGTCCAACTTGCTGCAAAATAAACTTCTTTAAGAGTCCAGATTTTTCTTAATTATCAGTTTCTTCAAGTAAAAAATTCATACTTTACCCTTTTGCTAAGGCTTCCAGTTTTTTTTTTAATTACTTTTTTCTTTTAGTCAATTAGATGATTTAGTTCGAAAAGCAAAAAAAAGACACCTAGAAGTGGTGTATACCTATACTTACAGCCAAATTTAAGATATGGTACAGGGTTTAATTTAATGATGCACTAAACTGAAGGGGATGGCGAAGAAGGTGAAAAGTGCCTAGACAAATAGGTCAAATCACTTTTGGTCAAAAGTTTTTTGATTAAGTTAAAGTATTTGTCAAATTTGAAGAGTAAGATTAAAGATACAAGCATCTAAATACAGAAATTTGAAGTTTTTTTGAAAAAAAAAATCCATTAAGTGGATTTTTTTTACAAATAAGATTTTTGCTTTAGCCCATGTCATGGATAAAAGGGCGGGGGGGAGGGGGCAAAGACCTTAAGGGGCGCAAATATAGGTATGGGGGTCAAGTAAATTTCAAACCTTTTTTTAAAATAATAACACTATTATTTCTATTTGTTTCTCAAAGGATTCCAGGGGCGCCAAGCACAGTGGGGCGAGGGGGGATTCGCCTATACAACACTCCACTGCTTTAGCCCCTAGCTCTAGTCATACTCTATCTCCCCTAAGAGAGCTTTAAATGATTAACTTAATTAGGTATGTAAAGTACAAATAAATATTATTGACAATTCATCCTTGGTTGTACCTGTATGTATTCAACAGAAATATTTAGGCTTTATTGTCTATTGGAGTTTTTATCTTGGTGTTTATCAAATTGCCCCTTGTATTTTATTGCAGGTACCATGTTTGGGAGGTTTGAGATCATTGACAGATGTGCCATTTTCTTTCTCATTGTGTATCTCTCTGAAGTCCAAGAATCATTTTGCAATATGTAATTGGTATTGCCATTGGAGAAAGTGAAAACCACATAGTTTTCATGTAATTAGTAGTGGGATTGTAAAGTGATTTTAAAGTCAATAATATAACTCTTACCAATGATGCATGAAAGTCATACATTTTTGCTCTTACCTAAAAGTTGCACTTTCAATTTTAATTTTATTAGAATGGCTTACAGCTGCCAGCTCTTCTTTGAATGTGCCACATCCTGGTGCAGCATCATCTGTAGATTTTTCTCTTTTAATTTTGTGTAAATTTGAAAATAAAAGCTCTGATACCATATAATCTACTTTGTTGAAGATGTCTTCAGGCTTGCTCACTAGTAGTTTATCTTTCTCCAGTAACTCTGTGGAAAGGTATTGCTCCTCAGATTGCTGTACAACAGGTGCAACCCCAGACATTTTGAAAGCTTCCATGCTGCTAATAAAGAAATTTCCAGTATTTATTAAATAAAATCAGTTTATAACTTTTAACAAAACTAGTTACTAATTGGGCTTAAAGTACATTTGATATTTTCATAGCACAAAGACATAAATCTTGTGTGTGCTAATTTGTTTTTTTTTACTTTTCTAAGGCTTAAAAGTTATAAAGACCTATTTAATCTTTAATTTAACAACTTTAAGTTCTAGATTAAAATAAATAAATAAGCTAATTGTTTTTTTAACACTTAAAAATTACAAGTACCTTTGAGATCTTAAAAAAAAATCAATTCAATTTCAAGTAAAAACACCTTCCTATTGTAAAAACTCAGGGACTAATACGACAAGAGCCAAAACAGTGTTAAAAATTTATTTTAGTATATATTTGGCAGAATTAGCTTGTCTAACGAACTGTCACGATCAGCTGTTTTTCGATCCAAGATGGTCGCCATGGGACAAACAAAGCGTTTTCCCATAAGCCGCAATGTTAACAAAAATGTAATTTTTAAAAAAAGTGAAACGATTTAACTTACAACAAAGATGCTGTTTTAAGTATTGAACCTTTGTACACATGGGAAAAATGCGTTTTTCTTCAAAAAAATCAATTGAAGCCAGTAAATCTCAAATAAAAGGGACCATGTTTTGTTCAAAAGTCAGGTTATGTTTTTATTTACTTTTGTTTTTTTTTACTTTTTTTCCAGTTTTTTACTCAGTTTGAATCATTATTATTAGTTTCTGTGCTGTTATGAATTGTGGCAGCTGGGGAGAGCTTGATAATGTTAGTTTTGATGGAATGCCAAGTATTTTGACCTTAAAAAAATCATCTTGATTTAAATGAACTAGATATCAGCTCAAAGAAGGGAAAAGAAAGTGGATAAGTGCTCTATTACCTGACTTAACAGAGGATAAATTGAAATATTCGAAAGTTTTTTGTCAGGTTTGTTTTGGATAAATGTGCAACTGCCATTTTGGCAACATTTTCTATTGGGATCTTTTTTTGTGCTTGAGTGGACCTTTTGCAGAAGTGTAACATAGAATTGTGTTAAACTGTAAGAAATATTTCACTATGATTTTTTTACTATTCTAGGCAATACAGCAATGATCATGACTGGGTCTCTCCTGAATATCCATTCATCCATTGTTTCAAAACGGTTGAAAAATTTTAAAAATGATGGTTGAAAAAAGGGTCCGGAGAAGAAAGAAAAGGAAAACAATATGAGGTTAAAGTGTGAATAATGAGCTGAACCAAATTTGTACACCATCCTACAGAACCTTAAATAAACTTTTGGTAGTGTAGCGTCCTGTATAGTGTCGAGTGAAGTCCTGTATCATCAAAGTTTCTTTTTCTTTAATAAATATTTATTTTACAGACCTCAAAACAGTTTAGAATAAACTGGTGAGTTTGACAGTCTCCCTAACTCAAACCTCTTTTTATCTTAAACTATTTTGGTGCAAATTTTCCTTTATTTCCATGCTTTTTGACACCTAAAACTTGTACACCGTAAAATTTGTATAGTATCTGACTGGACCTACTACAAGTCCTGTTGTGAAATTTCTCCGGTACTGTACTGAGCTTATTAGCAAAAAAAATTTTTTTGCCATCATTAATAATAGATGGATAAAAAAGTAATCTTTGTTGACTTTGATGACCACAAGAAAAACAAATAAGTTCTCTCAGATATTTTTTTCAATTTCTCTCAAAAAAATTTGGGTTCTAATACTCCTAATGGGTCATATGCTGTTACGCCCAATTGTAGAGTAGAGTATATGTTTATTTGCATAAACTTTTAGATACATAATTGAGCAAATATTGTTACAAAAAAACAGTAATAAAAGTAATAGTAACAGTAGTAATACAACAGCGAATATTGTACTGTTGTAAAATTTGAACAGTACTTACTGTTGTGAGCTGATGAATTTGACTGTACTTAAGCCCTATGTATTATAGTTCATGGAAAATCATATGGTGATGTACGGTGTGTGAGGCCAATGACAAGAAAAAACTGTATTTTAATTTTGCAAGTTTTTTTTTATATAATGTTTACTTATATTTTTTTAAATAAACATATTTTGTAAAGTACTTATTAGAAGTTTGCTTGACCAACCTTGGTTGGAACTTATATGTACATATTGATCTGTTGGACTGACCTACCTATAAGTTGTGCCTCTTTTTCATTTTACTACTGGAGGGTTAAAACAATTAAACCACGGATCACCTTTGTTAAGATGATCCATGATTAAACTTTGTCTAAACCTAAAAATCATAGTGAAATATTTTTCACAGTTTAATGCTATAGAAGGCCTATTACTTAGCAAAAGGTTTAGTCAAGTACAACAAAAGATCCTAATAGAAAACCTGAATCTGATGAGAAAAGTTTAGTCTATTTCAATTTCGTCTCTGTTAAGTGAGCCTTGAAGTGAGCTCTTTGAATAGAACTACTTTCCCCTACCTTGGGCTGATAGTTCATTGATTCATTGGTCAAAAAACTTCAAAAACCTTTGGGGGGCCCCAGAGGTCTCATGATGTACTTTATGCTATTTTTTCTGTTTACTCATGAAATATATTGAAAATATCTAAAAAAATATGTGGTTTGGGGGGGTCCGGCCCCCTAGCCCCCCGCCCCCTTGGTGCGCCCATGTAATAATTCAAAATAAGTGAAAAAACTAGAAAAAAAGTTTTAAAAAAAACAAAATAAACAAAAACATAACCTACTTTTTTGAAGAAAACATGGTCCCTTTTATTTCAGATTTTCTCGCTTTAGTTTAATATTTTTAAGAAAAACGCATTTTTCTCATATGCACAAAGGATCTATTCTTAAAACTGATTAATTTTTGAGACTAAAGCTCTTGTCGTTTTTGTAAAATTTACGTTTTTGTTAACATTACGGCTTATGGGAAATCGGTTTGTTTGTCCCATGGAAGACATCTTGGATTTGATCATATGTTTTGTTAGACAGCCCTATATACATCAAAAGTAAGGTTATAAGGTTACATAGAGTGCGTTCGAGTAGAAAACCCGTCGAGCGAGCGGGGCGAAGTGACGTCACGGACAGAATGCCCTGGTTTTCGTGGTACAACTCGAACGGAAAAGGCATTCACCGGTTACAAACTTCTAACCCTAAATTTTCGGCAGAAAATTTTTGTTTATTTTTGCAATTTAAAACTGTTTGTAAATAAAAAACCCTAGATTAAAATCGCCTGTAAGTCTATACAAGAATGTAGCAAGGCTACAATTTGTTGAAGAATAAAAAGACACTTTGATTACGCGGTTTATTTATAGGTTATTTTTCGCACATTTGGACTCTTCCAAGTTTTTCTTTTTTGATGGCGGTTTTATGCTGGGATTAGACAGATAAAAATAACATAATTTTAAGATTATTTCTTTATTATCTTTTATTTTTACCCTATATCTTGTAAGTAGTTCAAGTAACAATGTTAGTTTTTTCTAGCTCCTCTGGAAATGGGCGTTGTCCAATTTGGATCACTCTGTACATAAATGAAAAAAGCGATAAAAGTTTGAAAAATGAGTTTAAATAAAATGGGCTTTTTATGGAAGAATACAGCGATAATTTGCTTTAGTGCAAATTACCGATAATTTGTTTTAGTTCAAATTACCGATAATTTGCTAGTGCAAATTACCGATAATTTGCTCTAGGGCAAATTATCGCTGTAATTCGTTCCCTTTTCGTCCAAATCTGCCAGTCACATTGATTTTATTGGTCAATATTTTTTTGAAGGAAATAGTCAATATAGTCCCCTCTTTTTATGGGCAAAGTTGAGACAATTTATTTATTTTATTTTATTTTAATTCATGATTTTTTTATTAGACAAAGCACTTTAGGTATAATTTTTCTGTGCGCTCTTTTTCTGTGTGGTTTTTTATGTGTGTACCCTTTTCCTGTGTGGATATTTTCTGTGCGCTTTTTTCCTACGCGATTTTTTCCTGTACCCTTATTTATAGTCGCCGCTTTGCCATTACGCACCAGAATTTGGTTAGAGAGCCGCTGGCTGGCCGATGGTTAAAGCCTCACTGGGCAATCGCGGATAATTCTTAGCGCTCCGCATCGCGGCAAATTTGGAGCACCCTGGTAGTCTTTCTTCTTCTTTCTCCTCAGAATCTTGGAAACATAATTCTACAACAAAACTGAAATGCGTCCATGTATTTTATTTGACAAAAAAACAGTAAGAAAACAGTCGTAAAAAATGTAAACAAAAGTTTAAAAAAGTACGGTTATGTAATACGCCCGCTTTTCTCCATCCTCAACCTCGGGTCATATCGAGCGTGCCCCGAGGTTTCGCTGGGTGTCATCTCGAACGCAAAAGGGCGTGCTCCGAGCGTCAACTCGAACGGAAAAATGGACCTCGAGGCGCCCAGGTTGCCTACTCGAACGCACTCATAGAGAAAATTTTACGAGTCGTTAAATACCGAGATGAATTCCAAGACGTGCGCAAGCGTTGATCTGTCACTTCTGCCAACCAATCAACTGAGAGATATTTCAGTATGGTTTTATACAGCAAAACTTTAATAATTCCCAGTTCTTTTTGATGAAAATTCGTCGTTTTTGTGCTGTGATAATGCCGGTGACATGCAAGTTGTGTGACAAATTATTTAGTGCCAATTTAATTTGAATAAACACTGTCAAAGTAAACATGGCATACAAAAACAAAGGTATTCCTATGCAGAAAGTGTTTTTATGTTTAGATGCCTAGAATGTAAATGCTCCTTCCTAAAAAACTTGCATCATTGTGATCATTTGAAATACAAACACAATCAAGAAATACTTAAAGAAACATTGGAGTTGAGAGTCAATACTCCCATGACAAAACAAAATAAACGTGAAATGCATAAGATCATATAGAAGGAATACTGCATATACCTCAAAAAATATTAATCGCAGCACATAGATATTGTATATTTTTGAAACCAAAAAGAAAAGACGAATCTTAAAATGCAAAAATATACAGGGTGTTCCCTCTCAAAAAATCGACTTCATTGTCACACCCTGTACAGGGTGTCCCAAATTCGTTGTTTTATTTTGTGGTGTCGGGTATTTCTAGGGGAGATAGAAAAAAACTAACCCCCTTTGCGACGCTCAAATTTCAAGAGAAGCCTAAAGGTGAAAACCACATTTGGATATAGCAAGCCGTTTTAAAGCTACGGAGTGTTTTTGTCTGCATTTTGGGAGGGGGTATAACTTTTTTGTTTATGAAAATTTTGTTTTTGTGTAAATAGCTTTCTTATAGATCTTTTCTTGAAGAATTGAAGGATGTAAACGGTTTTTTTTATTTCTTTTGGTTTTTAAGATATTGCATAAAGTTGTTATTTTTCTTACAGAGACTCTTTTCTTATTCGATTTTTAAAATCAGCTTAAAATTTCCTTTAAAATGATGTATCACACTCAATATTTTATTTTTTTATTTTTTTATTGTTTTCTTTATTTTTATTTTTTAATCACCTCTTTATTATTTTTTTATTTTTATAATTTTATAATATTAAAATATTTTAAACCCATTAAGCAGACTAAAATATGTGGTAAAAATAAAAAAAATACAAAAATATAAAGAAATAAAGGGAAAAAAAATTAGTTTTATGTGATATCTCAAAAACTAAAAGTGACAAATGAAATTTAATTTAACAGAATGTTTTCACAGAAATAAAAAATATTAATAAATAAACAAGTTATAGACCCCTTCCCAAAATGCAGACTTTTTAAAAACACCCCGTCGTTTAAAAACGGCTTGCTATATCAAAATGCGATTTTCACCTTTAAGCTTCTTTTGAAATTTGAGTGTCGCAAAGGGGGATCAGTTTTTTTAGCTCCTCTAGAAATACCCGAAACCCCCCAAAAACATCGAATTTGGGACACCGTGTACATGGTGACGAATAGAAAAAAATTATGTTGGCTTTTAAAGTTGTCATAATTAACCAAAAAAATCTCAATTTATTTTCAATGATAAAGTGGCTGAGTGCTCCGGTTATAAAAAACCACCCGGTACCTACATAAAATCATACCTAAAAATTAGAATTGACCATTATTTTATACCTTGAATTTTTTATTATACGTTAAGCTCTTTGATCTCGCGCCAATCACGGTATTCGCGCCAATAATTTAAATTAGACGTTTATTTTGGCGCATGCTCCTTTGATGGAATTCATCTCGGTATTTAACGACTCGTAAATTTTTTTATTTTGTCTCTGTAAGGTTATTTTTAATTGAGGTAAAATGACTAAGGTCATCCAGCCATCAATGGGTGCGTTCACTTAACGGTAGTTAAACACAGTTGTGGCAAAACCTTTTTCTCAGTGTAGACTTTTTGGGGATATTGATTTATAGAGAGACCTTGGTGCGTGCGCAGCGTGGCTTGACCGTTGTCATTGAAGGAGAAAATTCTGGTTAGGTTCGCGCGGTGCTGGTTTCACTGTTTCACATCCCTTACTGAGTGGTGATAATTTGTGCGAACCCTTTGGTTAATTCTCAAGAGGAGTAAAGATTCTTTTTGGGGCACCGGTCGTGCAGGTAGGCAATATTTTTGTTTTGTAAAATTAATTTTAATTATTTTTATTTTCTTTTGTTGGTTTATAACCCTAAATTTGTTTTTTTCATTGTTGCAGTTATCATTACCAAGTATCATTACAAGCCCTCCAAAACTAAACCTACCGTGTTGTCAATAAAACCCCCTGAGCAACGAGTTTTGTCGCATCTGGCGCCCAACGTGGGGCCACGTTGAAGACGCCATATTTGAAGGCCATGTTACCCAGAACACCAGCACATTTGGGACACACACGTAGGAGCTTAGATCTAAGGCAAGAGGTATTCCGGGATGGACCGCCTACAGAACATGAAGGTAATAGGGAACAATTTTATCCTCCTGGGGACGAGCAAAACATCAGTGTGAGGATGCAAAATTTGAATGTAAATAATGGGGCAAACATTCAGGAATCCCATAATTTACACCCCCGCCAGTCTCCATTGTTTTATGTTGTCGAGCAGCACCAGCAGTCGTCCAGTGAAAGCTCCAGGAACACACAGGGTTACCGAAATTTTCAACCGAACTTGCAACAGAGTTTTCATCAGCCTGCACCGGCTTTTGGGGGGCAACAAAGTAATTTAGAACAAAATTTTCAATTAAACTCTATGTTGCAAAACCCTCCAGGCGCTAGTGTAGGCAGGAATGTTACTTTTGTCCGCCAAAACACTCAAAATCCTAATTTAGTTGTAAGACCTAGTAGTTCTGGAAATCGAGACTTATGTAACCCTGGTGCCTCAAGCAGAGTCTATTTTTTATCACCTTCAGAAGCCATTAAAATCCTAAAACCTTTTGAGGAGGATGGCTCCCAACACGCAGTCGATTTTTTATTTAATTTAGAAACTATAGTAGATGTCGAAAACCTACCCTTTAATGCAATAATTTTTATATTGAACCATACTTTGGGGGAGACTGTCAAAAATTGGTTTAACGTTTTTGTCAGGGGTATTCAATCATACCAAGAATTTAAAGTAGCCTTTTTAGAAACCTATTGGGGTGAGGACCAGCAGTCCGACGCTAGGGATTTACTTCACCACGGGAAATACATGGGTCAGGGAAAGTTGGCTGACCATTTTAATCGTTATGTAAACCTAGCAAAGTATATAGAACCCCCTTTGTCTGAAAGACAATTGGTATGCAAACTTGCGCGCCATTTTGTCGATTTTAATAATGTTGGGACTTCATTAATAGGGGTAAGCACCCTTAAAGAGGCCTTAAGTAGGCTAAGGGAGGCCGATGTGTTGTTAAGAGAAAAACAAAATTTAAATGTTAGTAAAAACTCAGGATTTTCTAGTAAGGGTGGTCAACCTCGCGATACATATCTCGAGAGGGAGCGTTTTTCGCAGCAGAATAATAGAAGGTTTAACTCAGGCCCTAAAAAACAAGTAGCTCATATGGACCTGGAAGATAATGCTCCGGGAAACGAACTGAACTCTCAAAATTGAGCTCCGATTTGAGGGTGCAGTATAAAGGGGCTAACATCTTAATTGCGAACGATCCGAGGGATGATTTGCTTCAAGAGTGCGAATTTGAACACTCTTTAAATGACAGCAGGTCACCTCGAATTCTGATAAATATTTTTAATTTTCCATTTTGCGCCCTCGTGGACAGTGGCAGCGATGTTTCCGCGTTGTCCGAAGTTGTCTGGCAGCAGTTGTCCGCTTTTCATACCGAAGTACCATGGTTTAAATGCACAGGAATCAGGGTGAAAGGTGCTTTTCGCGCGAAGCAGCAAAGCGTTCTGGTGCAAGCCCATATTCCCTTTAAAATTAAAGATAAAATTCTTACGCACGAATTTTTGGTAATAAGTGGCTTATCTTGTCCGGTTATTTTGGGTAGCGATATGCTGCGTTTTTATTGCGTAAAAATTAATTTGGAAAGTAAACAATTAGAGATAAAAACCGGGAGCGAGATCTTATTTGTGCCGGAGTACGTGGAGACCCATTTTTGTCCTGAGCCGTCCCATATTTGTCTATTGTCAAACAGGGGTACATCTAGCCCAAAAGTTTTAGCTTATTTAAATAATGAGTCATATTTAAACGAGAATTGCAGCGACGAGGTGCAAAAAACGTTTTTAAATATAAATAAAAATTCAGGGTCACACCTCATGCCGCGAAGTAGGTTTGATAAGACGTTCATTGATACATTCGAAAATCGTAATTTAACGGAGTTTGAGAAAAAACAATTTAGGGATTTATTTTATAAATATGAAACCATTTTCTCCGATATACCGGGGCTAACCAAAGAGTACGTCCATCCTTTAAAACTAATGGATGACCGCCCGTTTTTTGTAAAGCCATACCCGATCCCTATGGCACATCGGGAAAGTGTCAGTAAAGCGATTGAACAAATGGAGAGATGGGGGGTTATAGAGCGCTCTCCCTCCAAATACGTGTCACCCCTTATGACCGCTGTTAAAAAGGACCAAAGCGTCCGCGTGTGCCTTGATAGCAGACGCTTAAACTCGGTTTTGGAGCCGGATTTTGAACAACCCCGCCCTATTTTAAAAATGATGCGCGGTAAAAAATTCTTATCTACCTTAGATTTATCTCACGGCTACTGGCAAATTCCCCTTCGTGAAGAAGATTGTCAGTATACCGGATTTATGGTTGGAAGAAAAACTTATGTTTTCAAACGCCTCCCGTTTGGGATAAAAACGGCCGTCAGCGGGTTCACTAGGGCAATGGACACAATTCTCGGAAAAGAATTTGACAGTTTTCTATTAAAATATGTTGATGATTTTATTTTAATGAGCGATTCGTTTATCGAGCATTCGGAACATCTAGAAAGAGTTTTTGTCCGATTGCGAGATGCTGGGCTAACTCTGAAGCTCTCCAAATGCCGATTTATGAGACAAAGTATGCTGTATTTAGGGTACCAACTGGACTCGGAGACCATTCGCCCTAATTTAGAGAGAGTTCAAGCCCTAAGGGATTATGTGCGCCCTACAAATATTAAACAGATTCAATCATTTCTTGGGCTGTGCCAGTACGATCGTATTTATTCGCCGAAATTTGCCGAACTATCACTTCCTTTAACGAAACTTTTACGTAAGGAAAATAAATGGGACTGGGGCCCTGAACAAGAAAATGCTTTTCAGGGGTTAAAAAATCTTTTGGAAGATGAAGTTTTGTTGTATCATCCCGACTTTTCCAAATCTTGGCACGTTGCAACGGACGCCTCTGATGTGGGGGTTGGTGCCACGTTGTTCCAGGTTATTAACGGGGAAAGAAAGGTGGTAGCGTATGCCTCGCGACTTCTACTTGACAGAGAGACCCGGTATTGTTCATCTGAGAAGGAGATCACGGCCGTTCTATTCGCTTTTCAGCGCTGGCGTGTTTACCTACTAGGTAAAAAGTTTTATCTTTATACCGATAACAGCGCAATTAAATATTTAAATTCGTGCCGCCTTTTATCAGACCGAATATCAAGATGGGTTCTTACCCTCCAAGAGTACTCTTTTGAAGTTGTTTTCACACCCGGAAAAAACAATGTAATAGCGGATGCGTTGAGCAGATACTCTTGCACGCGTTTTCCCACCCCTCAAAATAAAACTTTTCACGTTTTTGCCAATTTCAAATTGCCCGCAACCGTTTTAAAATCTATAAAAAATATTATCCCACTTCAGAATGCTGACGAAACGCTCAAAACCATAAAATCGAGACTGGATTCAAGTGAGAAATTAAAATCACAATTTTTTATACACCAAAACGTCTTGTATAAAATCGCAGCGGAAGATCGGTTTCTATTATGCGTACCGAGGTCCTTGGTGCCTGAGATTATTAGGGCTTACCACCAGGTTTTGGGCCACTTTGGCATCTACAAAACTTGGGTGGCACTTAGGCACGAATTATGGTGGACGAATATGCACCGTTTGGTAAAGAAAGAGCTTAGAACTTGTGAAATTTGCCAGAAGGCGAAAATATCCATCCTTCCAAGTCCTCCACATATGCAAATAATCCCACAAGGCCCGCATGATATCCTAGCTATGGACATTTTGGGTCCTCTGATCCGTAGCCGTTCTAATGTCCAATACTTGTTCGTTATCGTAAATTTATACACGAAATATGTTGCTTTATACGCGTTAACAAAGGCAACGGCGCGCTTAATGATAAACTGGTTCGTAAAGGATTATTTAACTAAATTTCAACAACCTCTGCGTGTTCTTCACGACCGTGGCACGCAATTTACGTCAAATATTTGGCAAAATACACTAAAGGAGCGCGGCATCAAGATTGTTTTTTCTTCTATTCGTCACCCGCAGGGAAATCCCTCGGAACGCACGATGCGTGAATTGGGTCGCCTATTACGCACCTATTGTAGCGAGCGGCATAGCAAGTGGGCATTGGAAGTAAACAATTTTGCAAATTTTTTGAATGCAGTGGTCCACGAGAGTACTGGATTTGCTCCTGAAGAGTTGCAACTGGGAGTTCCGCGCGTGCGCTTATTACCCTCGACTTTACCAAGCCCAGTGAATCGCGAAAAGTCTCTTGAAGAAAAATTAATCTTGGCGGAGGCTACTCTTCAAAACCGTGCAAGGAGAAGGGCTATCGCTAATCCCGGCCGACCATTTAAGGATTTTCCCGTTGGCTCATTGGTATTGCTCCGTGCTAATAATGTATCATCTGCCATAGCTGCCGAGACCAAGAAGATGCTTCTTTTGTTTACTGGCCCGTTCCGTATAAAAAAGAAACTCCATGAAGCCACCTATGTACTAGAAAATCCAGATACGGGGGTTGAAAGGGGGACATTCCACGCTTCTCATCTTAAAGTATATAATTCGCCACTTCAGCCTCGATAGGGTCCTTTTTTTTTTGAACCCTTACTCGCCTTCGTTGGGGGGCAAGTTGTGGCAAAACCTTTTTCTCAGTGTAGACTTTTTGGGGATATTGATTTATAGAGAGACCTTGGTGCGTGCGCAGCGTGGCTTGACCGTTGTCATTGAAGGAGAAAATTCTGGTTAGGTTCGCGCGGTGCTGGTTTCACTGTTTCACATCCCTTACTGAGTGGTGATAATTTGTGCGAACCCTTTGGTTAATTCTCAAGAGGAGTAAAGATTCTTTTTGGGGCACCGGTCGTGCAGGTAGGCAATATTTTTGTTTTGTAAAATTAATTTTAATTATTTTTATTTTCTTTTGTTGGTTTATAACCCTAAATTTGTTTTTTTCATTGTTGCAGTTATCATTACCAAGTATCATTACAAGCCCTACAAAACTAAACCTACCGTGTTGTCAATAAAACCCCCTGAGCAACGAGTTTTGTCGCACGTTCACTGTCGTGTCGGTCTATAAGACCAAGACTCACTTTGGCTGGGCGCTGACTCGGTCTATTGGACCGAGTTAGTTTACAAGTGTTTTGCGCCAACGGTACTATTACGGTGAACTACACACGCTTAGTAGGAAAATGGTGGGAAAAACCCAAAAATCGAAATATTTCGTCAAAAAAGACACACATATATTTTATTTTAGTTGTTTATTTTTTTTGGGCAGTAATGGTTTTTGGCAACAATTTTATACCTTTAACCGGCCTGGAAGACAAAATGGCAAAAATAGCTATGGCAGTGAACGTGTTAAATACGGTGCTTTCACTACACTGCCTATTCACATGAATAATCTTGCGACCCAAATAATTTGTTAGGAAGTTATAGAGGTATATGAATTAAGTTTCAATCAACAATTGCTAAAGTATTTCAAATTATTTCCGATGCACCAAGCTAAAATTTTCACTAATTGGCCAAAGTCCGCGAGTTAAATAAAGATAATAATTGAGGCCTCTAAGATCAAAACCCGCCAAATCCAGTTTTGATAAAAAATTTGCGCTATTTTGGCTTGCGCTATTTTGGCCATGCCCTATTATGGCCTGTGCTATTTTGGCCATGCGGAATTTTTGAAGAAAATAATAAAATAATTAATTTAATATATTTTATACGAAAACCGTACATTAAGCAAAAAAAATTAACAGCGGACATTTGCTTAGCAAAGAATGAGAATTTCAATAATAATTTTTATGTAGAAAAATAGTGGAGTACTATTATTTTCTTCAAAATTGATGTATTTTAACATATGTCAGATACCAAAAAATATTTTATTTACTCCGTAGTCTCTAAGAAACTTTATTTTTTTATACACGGTGTTAAAGGAGAACATCCAAGTAATACTAGAATAAATTATCCTATAAATTTACCTTGGTTTATAAAAAAAATAATCCATATAAAATAATATATATTTTTTGAGAACTTGAAAAATTCGTTATTACATTTAAATTTAGTTGTCTACGATTAAGTTATTTCAAGGTAAAAAATATGTAATGTAAAACTAGATATCTTTAGCAATTCCCGGTATTTTGTATCGTTCCATCCAGTTTTATTTTATTAAGCAGAGTAATTTAGGTTTCAAACTAGCCATTTATAAAATATTTTTAGTTTAATAATTTGAGGATAAATGACCTTTTTTACGGCACTGTAAAATAAAAAATAAAGGTATTTTTTTAAATGGTTTTATTTCGGATGGTATGGAATGTCTGCTTATCAAATGACAATATACGCAAAAGCATCTGTACCAGATGCATGTTAAAATTTGTATTGTTTTATATGAACACATCGTTTGTTTCATACATTTAGCTACCTTTCTTTCTAACCACAAGCATTTACAGAAATTGTCGCGTTCAATGTGGATATTGTACGCTCACGTTACACAGCAACGATCGCAACTACCGCAAGACTTTCATACATATTAAACCGCGCGCTTGCTGAAAAAACCTAGTATAATTTTTTTGTGCTTTTGAAAAACTGTACTTTTATAATACTATATTGGGTGTTCACAGCACAAATAGAACTATAGAGAAACCATCACTGAAGAAGAATATATTTTATTCTGTCAACACCAATGTTTTACAATAATTGTTAAAATTTGAAAAAAAAAACTTGTACCTAATTCAGTTATTAATCAAAAACAACAGTTTTCAGAAACATTTGCCTGCGTTTAGTCTTGTAAACACATTGCTCGCATTAAAATTAGTTGATTTTATCCACACTTTGGTGGTGCAACTAATATTTTATCAAATTATTCTTCTGGTTGCCTTTGTAATCGCACTGTTTGCATTTAAATCAATTGATGTTATTTAAACATTTGTATGCCCAAATTGAACGTCCGTTTGCCCTTGTAATCTCACTGGCGGCTTTTAAACCAATTGACTTCATCTTTACTTTTGTGATGTTGCAAGTGTCACTGCAAATAAGACTTCCGTTTGGATTTGCAATCACACTGGTCGCATTTAAAACAATTGATTTCTTATTTTGTGCTGTAGCAAAGGTGTTTTCACACGGTGCCTTTGTTTCGCCTTGTAATTAAACTACTTAATTTCATCTTGGCTTTTGTGCTGCAATAAATGTCTCTTCAAATAACGCATTCCCCTAGAGTTGAAATTACACTGGTCCTCTTCTGTAGTTCATAAAATGTGGTTTCAACTGGGACTTCCGTTTGGTCTTGTAATCGCACTGGCCGCATTTAAACCAATTAATTTCATCTGCTCCTGTGTGCTTCTTCATTAAATGTGATTTTAAGTGGAACTTATGTTTGGCCTGGTAATCACACTGGTCTCATTTAAACCAATTGCCTTCATCTGCAAGTTTGTGCTGCAGCAAATGTCTTTTTAAATAACGCTTCTGTTTGACCTTGAGATTACACCGGTCACATTTAAACCACTTGATTTCATTTGCAGTTTTGTGTTGCAGAAAATGGCTGTCCAAGTGGGTCTTGAGTTTTGCCTTGTAATCACACTGGTCGCATTTGAACCAATTGATTTCATCAGCACTTTTGTGTTGCAGCAAATGTCTCTTCAAGTAGGCCTTCTGTTTGGCCTTGTAATTACAGTGGTTGCATTTAAACCAATTGATTTCATCTTCACTTTTGTGATGCAGCAAATGTTTGTTCAAATTGGCCTTAAGCTTAGACTTGTAATCACATTGATCGCATTTGAACCAATTGATTTCATCTGCACTTTTGTGCTTTATCAAATGTGATTTCAAGTGAAACTTATGTATGGTCTTGTAATCACATTGCTCGCATTTGAACCAATTGATTTCATCTGCAGTTTTGTGCTTCAATAAATGTGATTTCAAGTGGAACTTCTGTTTGGCCTTGTAATCACACTGGTCGCATTTAAACCAATTAATTTCATCTGCAGGTTTGTGCTGTAGCAAATGCCTATTCAAATGACGCTCGTGGTTGGTCTTGAAATTACACCAGTCACATTTAGATATCTTGTTTTCATCTGCATTTCTGTGAAGCAGCAAATGTCTTTGCAAACTAAAATTATGTTTGGCCTTGTAATCACATTGGTCACATTTGAACCAATTAATTTCATCTGCACTTTTGTGTTGCAGCAAATGACTGTGCAATTGAAACTTCCTTTTGGCCTTGTAATTACACTGGTTGCATATAAACCAATTGATTTCTTCCTTCTCTCTATCCTTTCTTTGACTATCTGGAATAAGTGGAATATCCAGTCTAAAAACAATAAAACAAAAATAAGTGTGCAATAGAAAAAATGGTAAAATCTTACATACTAAATTTATTAGGCAAAAACATATACACTACATATCTATCGTCAGAGTGAAATAAATAATAGGCGATTTTTAGCCATGGACCCATTGAATATTTCTTCTTTTCCTTTAAAAAACAGAATCTGAGATGCATTTTTACTGCTCTGGTTACACAAAGATAACCCCGCTTCTTACCAGGGTTATTAGGTATAGGGGAGACTGTAAATAACATTTGTAAAAAATCTAAATGGAAAACAACAATTGATAAAATTCAGTCAACAGAAACAAACTTTATACTAACAAACAAGTACGAAATTTCAAATTATTTTAATGATTTTTTTACAGAAATTGGTACAAATTTAGCGGAAAAGATACAAAACATTGATTATATAGAAAATATTAAGAGGGTGACAAACACAATAGGTTTTTTTGAAGAAGTATCATGCAGAGAGGTCGCACATTTTATTAAAGGGCTTAAACAAAAAAAATCTCCTGGATTCGATGGAATAAGAACTGAAACACTTAAAGAAATATGTGTTGAAATAACTCCTATTCTGACCTACTTAATTAATTTTAGCTTCCAACTAGGCGTCTTTCCAAATGTGTTGAAATTGGGAGAAATAAAACCTTTATATAAGGATGGACCCAAATTGGATGTTAGTAATTATAGGCCAATTTCTTTGATTTCAAATATTTCGAAAATTTTTGAAAAATGTATAAAGAAAAGAATGGTGAGATTTTTAGACAAAAATAATATTATATCTAAAAAACAGTTCGGTTTCCAGAAAAACAAATCAACAGAGGATGCTATTATAGAATTAACATCAAATATTTACAAAGCAGTGGACAACAAAAAAGCTTCTCTCTGTGTTTTTGTTGACCTAAAAAAAGCATTTGATACAGTCTCTCATGAAAAACTGATTTCAAAATTAAATAGATATGGTTTTGTGGGAAGTGCTTTAAATCTAATAAAGGACTATTTACATAACAGAAAGCAATGTGTCAGTCTTGAAGGTATCAAAAGTGAAATGAGAACCGTCACTTGTGGTGTACCTCAAGGAACGGTTTTGGGGCCTATCCTGTTTATAATATACATCAACAGCCTTTTAAACTTAAATAGCAAAGGAATAATTCTAAGTTTTGCAGACGACACTGCAATTTTTTACTCTGCTGATACCTGGGATCAACTTAAACACAAAGTTGAAGAGGATCTGGTTAATATTAGCAAGTGGTTTCAATATAACAAGCTAACTAATAAGGAAAAAACAAAATTTATTACTTTTGCATCGTATTCAAACACATTACCAACTTTTGACACAGTTAAGATTGATGCAAATATTAACATTTCGAAGACTGACTCGACAAAGTACTTGGGTATCATTATAGATCAACATTTAAGATGGAACAAGCATATTAAGCATCTTACAAAAAAGACAAGATTCCTTGTAACAAGGTTCTCTCATCTTAAGGACTATCTGAGCACGACCTATCTCAGGCATATCTATTATTCTCTCTTTCAATCGCAGCTTAACTATGGCATTGTTGGATGGGGAGTTGTTAGAGACGATTATCTACAAGAAATTAATGTATTACAAAAATGGGTTTTAAAAATTATTTTTCGCAAAAATCGAACGTATTCCTCCGAACTTTTATATAGAGAAAGTAAAATTTTTGACTGCAGGCAACTTTATTTTAACAAACTTTTAATGGCTATAAACAAAAAAAAATCATTGGAAGCTATTACCCATCAACATAATACTCGGTACAAAAATGATTGTGCATTGATCCCCTCAAGTAACAAAACTATTACTCAGCGATCATTTCTTTATAGCGCCAAAATTTTTTAATTCGCTACCAATATTTCTTAGAAACATAATTTATAGCAAAAACTTTAGAACAAGATTAAAAGACTGGATAGTAAACTTGGATAGATTAGAAATACATAAGTTTTATGAATATAGTATATAAGAGCTGTTTTTAGAATATATAGGTATAACTTACGTGCTCAATAAATACAAAAATAAGGAACTCGTAGCTATATATAAAAAAAAAAAATATGTGTGAAATACTAAAATAGACAAACAAACCCGATTTGTGTCAAATAAAATCCCGATTAGTGACTTAAATCCTGATTTGTGACCATAAAAACTATTAGTGATTATCGATCCTATTTTAAATATTAAAAACTGTAAAATTAAGTAAAAAAAAAAGCACTAACAAGCAGTCTTAGATTGCTTCAGTGCTAGCTGAGTTTATTTATCATAAATATTTTTTGTTAGCTATTATTAATTATTGTATTTTTATCTGATAAATAAACCATTTATTATATTATATTATTATTATTAGGTCGCAAGGAAAAGAGAGGTTGCTTTGCAGTTTAAACGCTTTTAAAGGAAGAGAAGTAATAAGTAATGGCTGAAAATCGCCTCATAATTTAGTTATGCATAGTAAAGAGTCTAGAGACCTAGATTAGAAGATAGTGAGACTCCAAATTCAACAAAAATATACTTTAATGTATGAAAACCATAACACCAGTATTTACAAAGACCTTAAAACTTAGCATTTTAGACCGGGTTTAAGTATCAAGTCTATAGACTTGATACCGACCGGTTTAAGTGTATTTTTTTAATATTCAAGGGTTAAGTAACTCCAAAGATTTGGTTCACCCTAATGTGCAATATGATAGTAAACATTTCTCGGTGAGTTTCATCTCATATAAATTCAAATTAACTTTATTAAACCATGTAATAACAATAACTTTTTAACGAAATGTCATTTTTTGAACATTTGTCAGTGCAGTCGTAGGATTAAAAATAGTCTTAAATTGTAGTACCACCCCTGAGGGGTGATTTAAAGTTCGAAAAATAAGAGAAATAACTAATAAAAAACATATACAAAAATTGTCAAAGCTTAATAATACATAATTTACTTAAAACTATGTCTACGGTATTAAATACGTATCAATATTTAAATATTGTAAGAAGCGCAAGATATATTAGAATCCGTATTCAATTACACATCCACCAAAACAATTGAATATTGGTTTAATCATCGCTAACTTGTCTAAAAAATTAACATGTCAAATATAGCGGACAGCCGACACATGTTTTTATTGGACATCTCCTAGTGATGTGTGGAGGTTTAAATATGGCTACCATTTTTAAACCAAAATATTATAGTATTTTTATTTATTTCTAACCCTTGTGTGGAAATAATGTGTTTGTTACAACAAAAAAAATGACCCATATCGCAAAGTATTTATGAACATATTATATAAATATTAAAAATTCTCAGGGGGCGCCCTAAAATTGAGGTAACTTTTAAAACTTACCAAAAAAAACATTTTTGTAATTTAAAAAAAAAAAACTAATGTCAGTGGGATGAAATAAGGTAAAAAATCATTTAGTCCCTAAGAAGCTTAGTTTTGTTAAAAAAAATCATACATTGTTATACAGAAATTGCTTATTTTGATTATTATAAAATCTTTTTAGTCAAAACTGATTAATTCTCTGCCAAGTGTAGTTTGTCCCATTAGAATCGATGATACAGTTTAAAAGTTATAATAAAAAAAATTGTCCATTTTTTTGGCCCACCCGGTATGTGTCTTATTTTGTAAGATCTTATTAAAGAATTTAAAAGATCTAAAACATATCGAATGTGGAATTTGATATGTTTTACCATTTCCAAGTACTTTGAATACATTTCTCATAGCATAGCATTTCAAGCTAACTTATTGTTAAGTTTTTAAATATGGTTGAAAACTTAAGCTGGTTGTCCAATTGAATTCCAAGAAACTTATTTTAGGACTTATTTTCTATCGGTTGTCCAATTGAATTCCAAGAAACTTATTTTAGGACTTATTTTCTATCAGCTGGGTATCTAGTTAAAGGTTATTGCAAATAAATTTAAATGTTAAAAGTTTGTTGTTTTGTATTGAATCAGAGCAAGTTGGCATCACACCACTCTTTATTAATTTTCAAGTCACCCAAACCTGTATCTCTCATTTCCTGGTGTACATTTGGAAAATCCTGCATAAAAATAACAAGACTTACTCATGCAACATCAACTCCTCCTGCTTAATATCTTCAGTCTTTAGCTCAAAGTCTTCAGGTTCCCATTTTATACAGGATGATGAAGGGCCAGGAAAATTAATGTCCAACATGCTGCAAAATAAACCTTTTTAAAAAAACCTGTGTCTAATTTGAACAAGTTTCCCAACTTGTTTTTATTTTTGTAAATAATTATATTCTCTAATTTTCACTTAAAATTAGAGAAGCTATCTCTCTTAGTTTTAAATATTTTTGGGATACATTTTCTACGCTTACAAGCGTTTTTAGAATATTATTTTGATTTACTTTACGCTATATCTTTCCATATTTTAAATGTAAACTTCGCGCGCTTCTTCCAGCAATGAAGGATTTGAGATAAGCGGCTAAATTCGGCCTAGCAGACGCAAACGCCGATTGTCTGAGAGAACAACTCAACCACGCGCCTCGTGCAAGTAAAGTCACCGCACCGCTATTATTTTATATTAAAATTGTGGAAACTATTAATTTTACGCTTTAGTTTATTAGATATTAGTGTTTGGAACATTGTGAACTATAGAACAATGGAGAGTCTGGTACTTCGCGTATAATCGGGCTGGCCAGCCAAGTAGCTACGAAAGACATCTAATGGTAAGTCGTTTCTTGACAATTTTTCATTGCTACGCTATTTTTTAGTAAATAAGTTTAGGCTCTTTTTTCCCTGTCGGAGCCCTGTGGAAAGATACAGTCCCTCTTAACTCCCACACGTTTTTCTCGAGCTATCTCGAGTGGTCCTTCGGTATATTTTATTTTCTACAGAAGGCCTGACCTCACCATTTGGTCCAGGTTCGAGCCCGATAACAGGACCCCGGGAAAAATTAAAGTCTAAATCGCATTTTGTTAAAAATAAAATTTTTAATAAATACGCTGACCTTGCTCTTTTTGCTGTGCTCGCAGTAAAAATAACAAGTAAAAAAGTACCGAACGCGCATTGTTTTCGCGCATTTCCTACCTCTTTTTGGCTTGGCGTCGAATGCACGTAGGAAAAGTTTCCAACACAAAGATATTAAGAGGTAAATGAGACTTGTTTACATTTTTTATCGCCTATTCTCTTTTCTTTTTAAACGCTTTTAATTTTTAAATATTAAAAATTTCGGAAACTAATCGTTCACCTGTTTTAACGGAGTTTTTTAAAAACATTACAATGAGTACGCAACTTAAGAAGTTAGAAGCACTCCGTAATGTACAACATAATCGCATTAATACTCTTCATAACTTAGCTAATGCTTGCCTAACGGATGATACAAAAAAACCGTGTTTACAGGTTCGACTTATCGACCTTGATGAAATGAAAGAAACATTTTTTATTTATCAAAATCAAATAATAGAGGCTTATTCGGCAAGTCCGGAGAGACTGGAAGAAGAAAATGAACGCCTTACTGAGTTTGACGACAGCTTCTATGATATTAAAAGAATTCAAAAACAACTATTTGAGGTGAAAATTGAAGCTCCTCAACCTCAAAACTTAACGCAAATTTCAAATTCTTCTGATCCAGACCGCTTTATGGCGTCTTTAATGCCAAGACTGCGCATTGTCGAATTTCATGGCGACATCACTAAGTTTCCAACCTTTCTAGATATGTACAATAGTTCTGTACACAATAATCCTAGTATTCCTACAAACGCTAAATTTAATTTGTTACTGTCCTACCTAAAAGGACCGCCTTTAAACGTAGTTAAACACTTACAAATAACCGACGCTAATTATATAATCGCTTACAATACGCTTCTAAAACGCTATCATAACCCCCGCTTATCGGCTCAAACTTATTGGCGCTCCGTGTATAATTTTCCCGCTCTCAAAGACGACAATCCAGAAACACTGCGCACGCTGCTTGATGTTTTTTCAGAAAACATTGAGGCTTTAAAAACTCTCAATTACGACACTGATCAATGGTGTTTTCCGCTGGCCAACATTTTACTAGATAAATTGCCTGAGGTACTACTTTCGCGCTTTGAACTAGCTAATTCTAGGTCTAATGAAATGCCCAAATATCAAGAAATTTATAATTTTCTTGAAAGTCAATGTAATTCGCTTTATTCGCTACACTCTAAAAATAGATTTAAAAATAATAAACAGTTTTATAAAAATAACGCCTCGCCTTATTATACAAAAACGCTACTTGGTACGGAAAATACTCATTCTAAAGATAGATGCGCTTTTTGTGATTCTAACACACATTCAATATATTTATGTAACGCATTTAAAGGTAAATCTCCCTACGAACGCTATTCTTACGCTAAAAATAAAAAACTATGTTTAAATTGTTTAAGCTCAATACATTTAACAAATTCTTGTCAAAGTCTACGCTCATGTCGCTATTGCCCTGGTAATCAAAGACACCACTCATTAATTCATTTTGAGCGAAATTATAATTACGCTAATTCTCAAAATCAAAATAGATCACATTTTGATGCTAACGTGAATTTCTCACAAAATCTCTCTAATATGTCTTCCAACGCATCTCCAAGTAGTTCACCACGTGGTTACTTGGCCAGTCAGCAAAGTTTTAGATCCCCGGCTACTGGGTGTCCGCTTCAAAATTACTCTACTCAAAATAATAACCATTTTACTTCGACGTCTTCTAATTCACAAGTACCAATCGCAACTCCTTCGGGTTCTAACCCCACGCATTGTGGTTTTATTTCTGCGCAATCGCAAGTTTTATTGTCAACTATCCTAGTAAAAATTCAAGATGTCCGCGGTAACTTTCAAACAGTTAGAGCCGTTTTAGACAGCGGTTCGCAAAACACTTTCTGTTCTCAAAAATTAGCGCAACAATTGGGCCTTCCCAGACAACCCTTATGTTCAAATATACAGGGGGTTGGAGGCAACTCTCTTACTTCTGATCTAGGATCGATTTTTATTAAAATTTGTAATTTTCAAAAACCAGATATTTTTGTGTCTACGCAAGCGATTATTTTGCAAAAGGTTTGTACTGATTTACCGTCAGTAAAAATAAATACAGAAAATTGGCATTTTATAAAAAATTTACCCTTAGCAGATCCCACTTTTTACAACCCTTCGCCTATAAATTTTGGTATGGATCTATTTCCACTAATTATACAGGGTGAAAAAATCGCTAGCGATGATCCAAATCATCCCTTTGCTATGGGAACTATTTTCGGCTATATTTTGATGGGACAAATAAATCAACCCTTAATTTCTACCCCGCCAATTAATGCTCTTTTTTGTCAAAATGAAAATGACTCGCTTTCGCAATTAATTTCAAAATTTTGGGAAACCGACTGCGTCCCCCAAAAAACTCATTTGAAACCAGAGGATGAAATTTGTGAAAATTATTTTAAACAGAGCGTGTCGCGTAATCAAGAAGGCCGGTATACTGTCTCCCTTCCCTTTCGCACATTTGAGAATCCACCGCAGTTTCCTACAATCAAACAAGTCGCGCTAAATCGTTTCTTATCTTTAGAAAAAAAACTGCTTCGCGATAAAAACTTGTATTGTGAATATTCTAAATTTATGAATGAATATTTGGAATTGGGTCATATGGACTATGACTCAGAAAAAGAAGACGATTCAGACAGCTATTTTATTCCACATTTCGCTGTTGTTAAAAATGAAGCTATCACTACTAAGACAAGGGTAGTTTTTAATGCGAGTGTTACTGACCCTTTTACGCATATTTCGCTTAATCAAGTATTATTATCGGGTCCAAAACTACAAAAAGATATTATTCAAATATTATTACATTTTCGCCTTAACCCTGTGACGCTCACCTGCGATATTCAAAAAATGTATCGTGGTATAAATATCAACCCTGATCATCAAAAATACCAAAAAATATTTTGGCGGTTTAACCCTAATGAAAAAGTTTCCATTTTTAAACTACGAACTGTCACTTACGGAGTGAACTGTTCACCATATCTCGCTTTACGCACCCTTCAGCACTTAGCTGAGTCCGAATATGATAACTACCCTCACGCTGCTAAAGTTATACTTAACGATACCTATATTGATGACGTCACTACTTCATGTAAAACGGTTCAAGAGGCGTTAAATTTGCAGCATGAGCTTACGGAATTGTTAGGAAACGCTGGCTTGAAATTACACAAATGGTCTAGCAATCGCTCAGAAGTGATCTCTCATTTAGATCCCTCCTTAGTCAACCCCGCAGTTTTATCTCTCGATTCGGATGACGTCACTAAGGTCTTAGGCCTGTGCTGGCATCCTTCATACGACGAGTTTCGATTTAACATATTACCTAATCAGCAAAGCTGTACAAAAAGGACGCTTCTCTCTTTTTTAGCACGCTGCTATGACCCCCATGGTTATCTTACCCCAGTAACATTCACTTTAAAATATTTGATTCAACAAATTTGGTTACTTGGTATTTCCTGGGACGCCACGCCTACTTTAGAAATAGTTCGTCAGTGGACACTCTATCAATCTGAATTTCAAGTTTTAGAAAAATTTAGTTTACCCCGCCACATTGACATCACAAACGCCGAATCCATCGATCTCTGTGGTTTTTGTGATGCGAGTGAACGAGGGTACGCATGCGTAATATACTTACGTGTCTTACGAAACGCTAAATATCACATATATTTTGTTCTTGCGAAAAGTCGCATCGCTCCACTTAAAAAATTTGTTAGTATTCCGAGAATAGAACTTCTAGCCGCTACTCTTTTATCTGAGGTCTTAAAATACACATATGATATATTCATAAAAAGGTTCACAATAAATAATATTTACGCTTTTTCGGACGCAATGGTTGTTTTACACTGGATAAAATCCCATCCAAGTAAATGGAAAACTTTTGTCGCAAATCGTGTTAGTCTTATCCAAGATAATATTAATCCAGAATGTTGGTTATATACCCCCACATTTCTCAATAGTGCCGATGTAGCCAGCCGCGGCTGCTCGCCGAGTGAGCTTTTAAATCATCCCCTATGGTGGGCCGCCCCTAGTTTTTTACAAGAATCTTTCGATAAATGGCCAACAAAAACCCCGCAAGTCAAAATAAATGACAGTTTAGAGACTGAGGAACGAAAAAATGTTGCTCTGATTTCTTGTGACCGAACAACGGAAAATTTTTTAGATTCGCTTTTAAATAATAAATCCGATTTTTACGCTATTCAACTACTTTTAGCCCGCAGTTTACGATTCATAAATAATTGTAGACTATCCGCAGACGTCAGAAAAAAGACAAATATAGATTATATCGATCTCTTTAACGCTTTAAAATGTTTGGCTAAGCACGAACAACAAAAATACTTTTCTGAAGTAATTCTTAACCTTCAAAACCAGAAAAAATGCATAAAACCCATACAAAAATTGAATCCCTTTTTAGACCAGGATGGTCTTATAAGAGTTGGAGGACGCATTCAACAAGCCATGACTATTTCTTACGGACAAAAACATCCTCTTCTTTTACCCAAGGAAAGTAGACTTTCTTATATTTTTATTGAATATATGCACAAAAAATATTTGCATGTCGGAGTGCAAACAGTCCAATATCTCATTAGTCAAATTTTTTGGATTTTATCTGCCAAACGCTTAATTAAAACGGTTTTATCCACATGTGTTCGTTGCTTTCGCGTCAAACCGCATTCTTATGAGCAAATCATGGGACAAATTCCGTCCTACCGCTTGATTCCACAAAAGCCTTTTACTTTTAGTGGAGTAGATTTTAGTGGTGCTATACCTATCACTCTCAGTAAACACAGAGGTGTAAAAACACAAAAAGCATATATCTGCCTTTTTATTTGTCTAAATACTAAAGCTTTACATCTCGAGTTAGTGTCAGATCTAACTTCGGACGCTTTTTTAGCTGCGCTACGTCGCTTTGTTGCCCGAAGAGGTTACATAAAAACTCTTTTTTCAGACAATGGCACAAATTTCGTTAAATCAAGCAAAGAATTGCTTGATCTTGCAAGAAATGCTTGCACGCAACAAGCTATCGCCTGGAATTTTATCCCTCCATCAGCTCCCCACTTCGGCGGTCTTTGGGAGTCAGGGATAAAATCAGTAAAAACTCACTTAATTCGTACCATTGGCTCGCAGATTCTGAGTTATGAGGAGTTGTACACGGTTCTTTGTCAAATTGAGGCGATTTTAAATTCTCGCCCCTTGACCCCGCAATCTACCGACTGTAACGATCTACAGGTTTTAACACCGGGACATTTTTTAACACATGGACCTTTAGTTTCTGTTCCTGACGAAGATTTTTCAAGTAAACCTGAGAATCGGTTATCGCGATGGAACTTGGTCCAACGAATACAAGCCGATTTTTGGCGTCGTTGGAGCCAAGAATTTTTACATACTCTTCAAGTACGAAATAAATGGTTGGAACCATGCGCAGAGCCAAAAATAGGTACCCTCGTTCTTATCAAAGACGAGTTATCACCGCCCCTTCAATGGCGGGTAGGTCGCATTATTGAAATTTTTAAAGGGCCTGATGGGCACGCTAGGGTGGCAAATGTTCGTACCGCGTCCGGTATCTTTAAACGACCTTTAGTCAAGCTTTGCCCCCTTCCAATTGATTCAGATTCACCTACCGAAAAATGATGCTCATTTTGGTGGGCCGAATGAACAAGTTTCCCAACTTGTTTTTATTTTTGTAAATAATTATATTCTCTAATTTTCACTTAAAATTAGAGAAGCTATCTCTCTTAGTTTTAAATATTTTTGGGATACATTTTCTACGCTTACAAGCGTTTTTAGAATATTATTTTGATTTACTTTACGCTATATCTTTCCATATTTTAAATGTAAACTTCGCGCGCTTCTTCCAGCAATGAAGGATTTGAGATAAGCGGCTAAATTCGGCCTAGCAGACGCAAACGCCGATTGTCTGAGAGAACAACTCAACCACGCGCCTCGTGCAAGTAAAGTCACCGCACCGCTATTATTTTATATTAAAATTGTGGAAACTATTAATTTTACGCTTTAGTTTATTAGATATTAGTGTTTGGAACATTGTGAACTATAGAACAATGGAGAGTCTGGTACTTCGCGTATAATCGGGCTGGCCAGCCAAGTAGCTACGAAAGACATCTAATGGTAAGTCGTTTCTTGACAATTTTTCATTGCTACGCTATTTTTTAGTAAATAAGTTTAGGCTCTTTTTTCCCTGTCGGAGCCCTGTGGAAAGATACAGTCCCTCTTAACTCCCACACGTTTTTCTCGAGCTATCTCGAGTGGTCCTTCGGTATATTTTATTTTCTACAGAAGGCCTGACCTCACCATAATTAATAATCCAAACATTCCTTAAGTATTTATTTTACACTAACAAATGTTAACTTGAAATTACAAGACTTACTCAGATGAGCTGTCATCCAACATTATTTTCTCCTCAGTTTTATGAACACAATCTTCAAGTTCCAACTTTATGCTGGATGGTGAAAGGTCAGGTAAATGACTTTCTAACTTGCTGCAAAATAAACCTCTTTAAGAGTCCAGATTTTCCCTAATTATCAGTTTCTTTAAATAAAAAATTCACACTTAACCCTATTGCTAAGGCTTCCAGTTTTTTTTTAATTACTTTTTTTAGTTAATTAGATGGTTTAGTCCAAAAAACAAAAAAAGGATACCTAGGAGTGGTGTATACCTATATACTATCCAAAGTTAAGATATCGTGCAGGGTGTAATTTAAATAATGCATCAAACTTAAAGGGATGGCAAGGAAGGTCAAAAGTGCCTAGACCAACAGGTCAAATAACTTTTTGTCAAAAGTTTTTCGTTTAAGTTACAGCATTTGTCAAATTTGAAGAGTGGGGGAAAACTGTTCATATTAATAATGCCAAATTGGACCATGTCAAATAATATCCATTAAGCTGAAGCCACAATTTAAAATACAAGCATTTAAATACAGAAACTTGAAATTGATGGACACCTTATATTTTGTTTTTTTTTGTTGAAAAAAAATGCATTAAGTGGATATTTTTTACACATAAGATTTTTGCTTTACACTCGGTTTCCACCTACGTTTTTCTCGTGGGTGCCCGCTCACGCGTCACATGATCTTAATATGAAATGTTATGACAGTCATGTGAGGCGTGCGCAGGCACACACGAGAAAGTCGTAGGTGGGAACCGGGTTCTAGCTCTAGTCATACTCTATCTCCCATAAGAGGGCTTTAAATTATTATAATAATCCTTTATTGTCAGGATAAATCCCAATTACAAGACAATTTAAAATTAAAAATTACAAGATAATTTAAAATTAAAAATGAAAACAGTTATTGTAAACTTAAATCTAGTAATTTGGCTAGTGATCCTAGTATAACAGATACAGGTACATTGTGGTATAATTCATCACAAAAAAGAAAGAAAAGTAACTCAAAGAAAATTTAAGGAAGGAAAAACAAACTTAAGAATAAAATCCTAATAGTTAAGCTACTCATAAGCAAGCAAGCAAGACATAACAATAATAATAATAAATACTTTTAATTTTTGGTATTATTTTAGTTTTGAATGAGTTAAATTATTAACTTAATTAGGTAAATAAAGTATAAGTATAGTACAAATAAACATTATTGACAATTCATTCTTGGTTGTACCTCTATGTATTCAACAAAAATATATTTAGGCTTTATTGTCTTTTCTGTAAAAATTAATTTTTAAAGCAGAAGTTTCTATCTTCGTGTATATCAAATCGCCCCTTGTATTTTATTGCAGATCATGTTTGGGAGGTTTGAGATCATTGACAGATGACCTGTTTTTGCAAGCTTTACAATATGCCATTTTCTTTCTCGTTGTATATGTATCTGAAGAAAGTTCAAGAATTGTTGTGCAATATGTAATTAGTATTGATATTGGAGAAATGGAAACCACATAGTTTTAATGTAATTAGGGATTGTAAAGTGATTTTATAGTCAATAATATGACTCTTACCAAAGATGTATGAGTCATACATTTTTGCTCTTACCTTAAAGTAGCACCTTCAATTTTAATTTTATTAGAATGGCTTTCAACTGCCAGCTCCTGTTTGAATGTGCTATATCCTGGTGCAGCATCATCTGTAGATTTTTCTCTTTTAATTTTGTGTAAATTTGAAAATAAAAGCTCTGATGCCATATAATCTACTTTATTGAAGATGTCTTTAGGCTTGCTCACTAGTAGTTTATCTTTTTCCAATAACTCTGTGGAAAGGTATTGCTCCTCAGATTGATTTACAACACTGCTAACAAAGAAATTTCAAGTATTTATTAAATAAAATCAGTTTATAACTTTTAACAAAACTAGTTACTAATTAGGCTTAAAGTACATTTGATATTTTCATAGCACAAAGAAATAAATCTTGTGTGTGCTAATTTGTTTTTTTTTTAACTTTTCTAATGCTTAAAAGTTATAAAGACCTATTTAATATTTAATTTAACAATTTTAAGTTCTAGATTAAAATAAATAAGAAAGCTAATAATTGTTTTTTTAACACTTAAAAATTACAAGTACCTTTGAGATCTTAAAAAAAAATCAATTCAATTTCAAGTAAAAACACGTTCCTATTGTAAAAACTCAGTTGGGACTAATACGACAAGAGCCAAAACAGTGTTAAACATTTATTTTAGTATTTATTTGGCAGCAACAGCAAAATATTTTTATTTGTATAAAACTTGTTTATATACAACAAAAGTAAGGTTATATTTAATTGAGGTAAAATGACTAAGGTCATCCAGCCATCAATGGGTGCGTTCACTACACGGTAGTAAACACGTTCACTGTCGTGTCGGTCTATAATACCGTGTTTCCCCCAATGCAGGCCCACCCCGATTCAAAAAACGCATCAGGTGACACTGCATTTAAAACCGGTGCACATCTTGCTCCTTTGCTTTTTAATATTTTTATTAATGATGTTGTAGAATGTTTTATTAATAGTGATTGTTTAAATTATTGTGATGACATAAAGTTTTTTAAAATAATTAAATGTAAGAGTGATGCCGAATTAATGCAAAAAGATATTGACCGATTTACTGAATGGTGTGACTTGAATGATATGGTGTTAAATGTTTCAAAATGTAAATATATTCAATTTTCTCGTAGCTCAAAACCAGTCTCAAACAAATACTTAATAAACAAAATTCCAATTGAGGAGGTTGGTATTATTCGTGACCTTGGTGTGATGCTTGACTCAAGACTCACATTTTCTGAACATATAAGTTGTATATGTAAAAAGGCCTTTAAAATGCTAGGTTTCTTAAAGAGAAACACAACAGACTTTAATAATGTAATTGCTCTAAAAACTCTATATACATCACTCGTAAGGTCACATGTGGAAAGTAATGTAAATGTTTGGTCTCCTCTTTCTAAAAGTCATATAGATGCTCTCGAGAGAATTCAAAAGAAATTTTTGAGATATGTTGGCTATAAATTGAAAAGTCCACAAGAAATAATAGACTACAATCAGATATGTAGGCTTTTAAATCTGGATACACTTGAGAATCGAAGGAAAAACGCAGATATTACTTTATTGCACAAACTGATACATCATCAAATTGACTGTCCAGAACTGGTAGAAAAAATTAACTTTTATGCACCTATAGTGCGTTTACGTAAAACCAATACATTTCTTCCAAATCAACATAGAACAAATTATGGCCAGCATTACTCATTTTCAAGGATATTGAGAAATTCAGAGATTCATCTTGATATCTTTTCAACAAAATTGAATACTTTAAAAAACCATTTAAAGAAAAATAAAGTGTTGTATAATATGAAACCTTAACTTTACTTTTGCTTTTATTTATGAATGCATTATTTATGACTACCTACTTTAAAATTATAATTAAATTTATATATATTTTTTGTTAATACTATATACTAATAGGTGAAAAGTTCTAGATGTTCTTATGTAAGATTTTTCTTTTTTGTAAGTGGATTTGTATCCGTAAATAAAAAAAATAAATAAAATAAATCCATGGGACTTCACGTGATGCGTTTTTTTAATCGGGGTGGGCATGCATTGGTAGAATCAGGGTTTAAGCACAGCCTACAGGTAGGCTGTGGTTTAAGACCGTGACTTACTTTGACATGGGCGCCGCGCCGACTCGGTCTATTGGACCGAGTTAGTTTACAAGCGTTTTGCGCCAACGGTACTATTACGGTGAACTACACAAGCTGAGTAGGAAAATGGTGGGGAAAACCCAAAAATCGAAATATTTTGTCAAAAAAGACACAAATATATTTTATTTTAGTTGTTTATTTTTTTTTGGGCAATAATGGTTTTTGGCAACAATTTTATACCTTTAACCGGCCTGGAAGACAAAATAGCAAAAATAGTTAAAAAACCCATTATGGCTTTTGGATCCTTTTATGGGATCGGGGGTGAAACAAAATAGACCGGTTCGAAAATAGGAAAAATAATTTCCGCGGTGAACCTTCAAGCTAGTAAAATATTGGCCTACCTTATAATGCTGAAGTCGAAAATCGAAATAGGTCGAGCGCAGGGCATTTCCCTCGGTCTTGATGTTCTCTCCATAGTATCAGAGTGGGAGAAGCACACGCGACGATGCGCGAAAACTGCGGCCAATAAAGGCACCCAAAGGTTCACATACATAGAAGTATATTATAATAAAGCGAAAAAATGTAATAATAATTAATTTTAATTAACTAATTACCGAATCGGCAAAAAACATAAAAGGTAAAATTCTATCATTTATCCCTAGATAAGAAATAATTTTATTAAATTTATCCAAAATCCAACAAATAGCTATGGCAGTGAACGTATTAAATACGGTGCGTTCCCTACACTGCCTATTTACATGAATAATCTTGCGACCCAAATAATTTGTTAGGAAGTTATCAAAGTATATGAAGCTACCGATGTCTCACCGATATGAATTGGAACATTAGTGATTTTTGCCGCTCTGCACCAAGGCAAAAATTCGACAATTAAGTTTCAATCAACAATTGCTAAAGTATTTCGAATTATTCCCGATGCACCAAACTAAAATTTTCACTAATTGGCTGTTTTTATTAATTGGCCAAAGTCCGCGAGTTAAATAAAGATAATTGAGGCCTCTAAGATCAAAACCCGCTAAATCGTTTTGATAAAAATTTGTTCTATACAGAAAAATATTCTCCTACCTACTTAACATATTATTATCTCAATGTGGATAGTACAACCGTTGCAAAACCTACCTAATCCCTGCTAAAATACAGTTTGAAAATTCAGGCTTGTTATTGTTACCGTTGTTTGATGGATCCCCATCAAACAACGATAATAACTGTAATTGTTACTCCACAAATAAAAATGACGAAACCGCACAGTGTTTCAGAAGCATTGAAGATATACAGGGTGTTGGTAAATAACATACAATAAGGTAGTTATTGAGTCCATTTTAAGAAAAAAAAACTTTTAAAACATGGTGTTTTTTTTAGGCAGTGGTACAAAATAGCGCGGGACATAGGTGTTTTTTTAGGCAGTGGTACAAAATAGCGCGGGACATAGGAGCGCACGCCATAATAGCGCAGGTCATAAAAGCGCATCGCCAAAATAGCGCATGACCATAATAGCGCATGCCCAAAATAGCGCATCCCCAAAATAGCGCATGACTTCTTTCCGGGAATCCTAGAGGTTGTGAATCTGAACCGAACCGACCGAACTAAACCGACCCAAACCAACATATTAAAAAAAAAAAAAATTACTGACTTCTTTCCCGAGGTCCTAGTGGGTGTGAATTCAACCCAAACCAAATCGAACTCGGTTCGGATTCACACCCTTTAGGATCCCAGGAAAGAAGTAAGAAAAGTTTTTTTTTTTAAAACATGTTGGTTCGGTTCGGTCTGGTTCGGATTCATACCCTCTAGGATCTCTAGAAAGAAGTCAGGAAAGTTTTTTTTTAATATGTTGGTTCGGTTCGGTTTAGATTCACACCTTCTAGGATCCCGGAAAAGAAGTGATTCGCTATTTTCGGGATGCGCTATTTTGGCTTGCGCTATTTTGGCCATGCCCTATTAGGCGTGCGCTATTTTAGCCATGCGGAATTTTTGAAGAAAATAATAAAATAACTAATTGTATATATTTTATACGAAAACCGTACATTATTAGCGGACATTTGCTTAGCAAAGAATGAGAATTTCAATAATAATTTTTATGTAGAAAAATAGTGGAGTACTATTATTTTCTTCAAGATTGTTAAACATATGTCAGATACCAAAAAAATATTTTATTTACTGCGTAGTCTGTAAGAAACTCTAATTTTTTATACAAGGTGTTAAAGGAGAACATCCAAGTAATACTAGAATACATTATCCTTAAAGTTACCTTGATTTATAAAAACATAATCCATTTCAAGGTAAAAAATTTGTAATGTAAAATTAGATATCTTTAGCAATTCCCGGTATTTTGTATCTTTCCATCCAGTTTTATTTTATTAAGCAGAGTAATTTAGGTTTCAAACTAGCCATTTATAAAATATTTTTAGTTCAATATTTTAACGATAAATGACCTTTTTTACGGCACTGTAAAATAAAAAATAAAGGTATTTTTTTAAATGGTTTTATTTTGGATGGTATGGAATGTCTGCTTATCAAATGACAATATATTATTTTTTCTAGCTAGTCACGCAAAAGCATCTGTACCAGATGCATGTGCGCTGCACAAATGGATGTTAGAATTTGCATGGTTTTATATGAATAATTGTTTCATAGGTTTATGTACCTTTCTATCTTACCACAAGCATTTACAGAAGCCGTCGCGTTCAATGTGGATATTGTACGCTCACGTTACACAGTGACGATCGCAACTACCGCAAGACTTTCATGCATATTAAACCGCGCGCTAGCTGAAAAAACCTAGTATAATTTTATTATGTGTTTTTTAATGACTGCACTTTTATAAAACTTTATTGTGTGTTCACAGGACAAATAGAACTATGGAGCTAAATTTCGCGGTTGTTTATATATTTTTAAAACCACACAATTGTATGAAGGACAGAGTGCATTTCGCGCATTTGGACATGCGCACCAACAACCAGAGAGATCCTTTGTCAATCGCCTCGAGAAATGGCGTGTTAATTTCGTTCTCCAACTATTTTCAAATTTCTACACCTGAAAGTGCTCGATTTTGGTGTACTGAAGCATAGAACTAGAAACTTCAGCCCTTCAGCTACGTGGTGACATCATTAGATCCAAAAAGGGACCCCTTGGAACGTGGAGAAATTGGCTGCAAACTGGTGAGTGCCTTTGTTTCTGATTGCCGTTGTGTGGCACAACAATTAACCTATGGACGTTTGATTATTTCGTAATTTCATATCAATATATTTATGTTTGTTCGCGCTTTCATTAATTAAAATATTTACAGTCCATTGCAGTTATCGTTTTTCTAACCGCGAGCTAACACCATCACTAAAGAAGAATATATTTTATTCTGGCAACACCAAAGTTTTACAATAATTGTTGAAATTTGAAAAAAAAAACTTGTACCCAATTCAATTATTAATCATAAACAACAGTTTTTAGAAACTTTTGTTTAACAGATTGACTTCATCCAAGCTTTTCTGCCACAAGAAAATTTCTTTAAATCGGCCCTGCGTTTAGTCTTGTAATCACATTGCTGGCATTAAAATTAGTTGATTTTATCCGCACTTTGGTGGTGCAACTAATATTTTATCAAATAATACTTCTTGTTGTTGACTTTGTAATCGCAATGCTTGCATTTAAATCAATTGATGTTATTTAAACATTTGTATGCCCAAATTAAACGTCCGTTTGCCTTTGTAATCTGACTGGCGGCTTTTAAACCAATTGATTTCATATTTACTTTTGTGATGTCGCAAATAAGACTTCCGTTTGGATTTGTAATCACACTGGTCGCATTTAAAACAATTGATTTCTTATTTTGTGCTGTAGCAAAGGTGTTTTCACACGGTGCCTTTGTTTCGCCTTGTAATTAAACTACTTAATTTCATCTTGGCTTTTGTGCCGCAATAGAGTTGAAATTACACTGGTCCTCTTCTGTGGTTCATAAAATGTGGTTTCAACTGGGACTGCCGTTTGGTCTTGTAATCGCACTGGCCGCATTTAAACCAATTAATTTCATCTGCTCCTGTGTGATTCTGCATTAAATGTGATTTCAAGCAAACCTTCCGTTTCGCCTTGTAATTACACTGGTCACATTTAAACCACTTGATTTCATCTGCACTTTTGTGTTGCAGAAAATGACTGCCCAAGTCGGACTTGCGTTTCGCCTTGTAAGCACATTGGTTGCATTTGAACCAATGGATTTCCTCTGCACTTTTGTGCTTAAGCAAGTGTTTCTTCAAATCGTACTTGACTTTGACCTTGTAATCACACTGGTCGCATTTAAACCAATTGATTTCATCTACACTTTTGTGTTGCAGCAAATGACTGTCCAAACTATACTTCCGTTTGGCCTTATAATCACACTGGTCGCATTTCAACCAACTGATTTCATTTGCATGTTTGTGCTGCAGCAAATGTCTATTCAAATAACGCTCCTGGTTGGCCTTGTAATCACACTGGTCGCATTTAAACCACTTGATTTCATCTGCACTTTTGTGCTGCAGAAAATGACTGTCCAAACTATACTTCCGTTTGGCCTTATAATCACACTGGTCGCATTTCAACCAATTGATTTCATTTGCACTTTTGTGTTGCAGCAAATGCCTCTTCAAGAAGGCTTTCTGTTTCGCCTTGTAATTACACTGGTCACATTTAAACCAATTGATTTCATCTGCACTTTTGTGTTGCAGAAAATGACTGTCCAAGTTGGACTTGCGTTTCGCCTTGTAATCACATTGGTCGCATTTGAACCAATTAATTTCATCTGCACTTTTGTGTTGCAGCAAATGACTGTCCAATTGAAACTTCCTTTTGGCCTTGTAATTACACTGGTTGCATATAAACCAATTGATTTCTTCCTTCTCTCTTTCCTTTCTTTGACTATCTGGCATAAGTGGAATATCCGGTCTAAAAACAATAAAACAAAAATATGTGTGCAATAGAAAAAATGGTAAAATCTTACATACTAAATTTATTAGGCAAAAACATATACACTACATATTTATCGTCAGAGTGAAATAAATAATAGGCGATATTCAGCCATGGCCGATTGGATATTTCTTCTTTTCCTTTAAAAAACAGAATCTGAGAGAGAGGTTTGACCTCAAAACGTCAAAAATCATGCATTTTTACTGCTCTGGTTACACAAAGATAACCCCGCTTCTTGCCAGGGTTATTAGGTATAGGTCGCAAGGAAAAGAGAGGATGCTTTGCAGTTTAAACGCTTTTAAAGGAAGATAAGGAATAAGCAATGGCTGAAAATCGTCTCATAGTTTAGTTATTCACAGTAAAGAGAATAGAGACCTAGATTAGAAGATAGTGAGACTTCAAATTCAACAAAAATATACTTTAATGTCTGAAAACCATAACACCAGTATTTACAAAGACCTTAAAACTTAGCATTTTAGACCGGGTTTAAGTATCAAGTCTATAGACTTGATACCGACCGGTTTAAGTGTATTTTTTAATACTCAAGGGTTAAGTAACTCCAAAGATTTGGTTCACCCTAATGTGCAATATGATAGTAAACATTTCTCAGTGAGTTTCATCTTATATAAATTCAAATTAAATTTATTAATAAAGAAAAACCACATAAAAACTTTTTAACAAAATGTAATTTTTTGAACATTTGTCAGTGCAGTCGTAGGATTCCCGTTAAAAATAGTCTTAAATTGTAGTACCACCCCTGAGGGGTGGTTTAAAGTACGAAAAATAATAGAAATAATCCAAGATTGATAAAAAACTTGTATACAAAAATTTTCAAAGCTTAATAATACATAATTCACTTAAAACTATGTCTGTAGATGCACTACGGTATTAAATACGTATCAATATTTAAATATTGTAAGAAGCGCAAGATATATTAAAATCCGTTTTCAATTACACATCCACCAAAACAATTTAATATCGGTTTAATCATCGCTAACTTGTCTAAAAAATTAACATGTCAAATATAGCGGACAGCCGAAACATTGGACATCTCCTAGCGACGTTTGGAGGTTTAAATATGGCTACCATTTTTAAACCAAAATATTATATTATTTTTATTTATTTCTAACCCTTGTGTGGAAATAATGTGTTTGTTACAACAAAAAAAATGACCCATATCGCAAAGTATTTATGAACAATTTATATAAATATTAAAAATTCTCCGGGGGCGCCCTAAACTTTTAAAACTTACCAAAAAAAGCATTTTTGTAAATTTTTTTTAAAAACTAATGTCAGTGAGATGAAATAAGGTAAAAAATCATTTTGTACCTAAGAAGCTTAGTTTTGTTTAAAAAAATCATAAAATGTTATACAGAAATTGCTTATTTTGATTATTATAAATATCTATTTAGTCAAAACTCTGATTAATTCTCTGCCAAGTGTAGTTTGTCCCATTAAAATCGATGATACAGTTTAAAAGTTATAATGAAAAAAATATTGACCATTTTTTTGGCCAACCTGGTATGTGTCTTATTTTGTAAGATCTTATTAAAGGATTTAAAAGATCTAAAACATATCGAATGTGGAATTTGATATGTTTTACCATTTCCAAGTACTTTGAATACATATCTCATAGCATAGCATTTCAAGCTTACTTATTGTTAAGTTTTTAAATATGGTTGAAAACTTAAGCTGGTTGTCCAACTGAATTCCAAGAAACTTATTTTTGGACTTACTTTCTATCAGCTGGGTATCTAGTTAAAGGTTATTGCAAATAAATTTAAATGTTAAAAGTTTGTTGTTTTGTATTGAAGCAGAGCAAGTTTGCATCACACCACTCTTTATTAATTTTCAAGTCACCCAAACCTGTATCCCTTATTTCCTGGTGTACATTTGAAAAATCCTGCATAAAAATAACAAGACTTACTCATGCAACATCAACTCCTCCTGCTTAATATCTTCAGTCTTTAGCTCAAAGTCTTCAGGTTCCCATTTTATACAGGAGGATGAAAGGCCAGGAAAATTAATGTCCAACATGCTGGAAAATAAACCTTTTTAAAAAAGCCTGTGTCTAATTAATAATCCAAACATTCCTTAAGTATTTATTTTACACTAAAAAATGTTAACTTGAAATTACAAGACTTACTCAGATGAGCTGTCATCCAAAATTATTTTCTCCTGCTTTATCTCCTCAGTTTTATGATCACAGTCTTCAAGTTCCAACTTTATGCTGGATGGTGAAAGGTCAGGTAAATGATTTTCTAACTTGCTGCAAAATAAACCTCTTTAAGAGTCCAGATTTTCCTTAATTATCAGTTTCTTTAAATAAAAAATTCACACTTAACCCTTTTGCTAAGGCTTCCAGTATTTTTTTTTAATTGTTTTTTTCTTTTAGTTAATTAGATGGTTTAGTCCAAAAAACAAAAAAAGGATATCTAGGAGTGGTGTATACCTATATACTATCCAAAGTTAAGATATGGTAGGGTGTAATTTAAATAATGCATCAAACTTAAAGGGATGGCAAGGAAGGTCAAAAGTGCCTAGACAAACAGGTCAAATAACTTTTTCCCAAAAGTTTTTTGTTTAAGTTACAGCATTTGTCAAATTTGAAGAGTGGGGGAAAAATGTTCATATTAATAATGCCAAATTGGACCATGTCAAATAATATCAATTAAGCTGAAGCCACAATTGAAAATAAACAAGCATTTAAATACAGAAATTTGAAGTTGATGCACACCTTATATTTTGTTTTTTTTTTGTTGAAAAAAAAACCCATTAAGTGGATTTTTTTTACACATAAGATTTTTGCTTTACACCCAGTTTCCACCTACGTTTTTCTCGTGGGTGCCCGCTCACGCGTCACATGATCTCAATATGAAATGTTATGACAGTCATGTGACATGTGCGCGGGCACGCATGAGAAAGTCGTAGGTGGGAACCGGGTTCTAGCTCTAGTCATACTCTATCTCCGATAAGAGGGCTTTAAATTATTAACTTAATTAGGTAAATAAAGTAGGTAAGTATAGTACAAATAAACATTATTGACAATTCATTCTTGGTTGTACCTCTATGTATCCAACAAAAATATATTTAGCCTTTATTGTCTTTTCTGTAAAATTTCATTTTTAATGCAGGCGTTTTTATCTTGGTGTATATCAAATCGCCCCTAGTATTTTATTGCAGATATCATGTTTGGGAGGTTTGAGATCATTCACAGATGACCTATGTTTTTGCAAGCTTTACTATGTGCCATTTTCTTTCTCATTGTATATGTATCTGAAGAAAGTTCAAGAATCGTTTTGCAATATGTAATTAGTATTGACATTGGAGAAAGTGGAAACCACATAGTGTTAATGTAATTAGTAGTGGGATTGTGAAGTGATTTTAAAGTCAATAATATGACTCTTGCCAAAGATGCATGAAAGTCATACATTTTTGCTCTTACCTTAAAGTAGCACCTTCAATTTTAATTTTATTAGAATGGCTTTCAGCTGCCAGCTCCTCTTTGAATGTGCCACATCCTGGTGCAGCATCATCTGTAGATTTTTCTCGTTTAATTTTGTGTAAATTTGAAAATAAAAGCTCTGATGCCATATAATCTACTTTGTTGAAGATGTCTTTAGGCTTGCTCACTAGTAGTTTATCTTTCTCCAATAACTCTGTGGAAAGGTATTGCTCCTCAGATTGCTCTACAACAGGTGCAACCCCAGACATGCTAATAAAGAAAAGAAAGAAATGCAATTTAATTTCAAAGTAAAAACACCTATTGTAAAAACTCAGTTGGGACCAATACGACAAGAGCCAAAACAGCGTTAAAAATTTATTTTAGTATTTATTTGGCAGTTTAAACAGCAAAATATTTTTATTTGTATAAACCCTTGTTTCTAAACATCAAAAGTAAGGTTATTTTTACGTGAGGCAATTGACGAAGGTCATCCAGCCATCAGTGGGTGCGTTCACTACACGGTAGTTAAACACTATAGTTTAAATACCGTGCGATCATGGATAATAATGCAGAGGCCTTAGTGATATATCTTTGAGCCAAAGTGTTAAGCCTAAATCATATTGTTGTAATCTGCAGAGTTTTTTATTGTGCTGGGTGGAAAAAAAAAATATGCCACTTTAGTCAAACTCAGTATATAGGTACATGGGCACAATAGATCCATTTGTGGTCGCAGTGCATGGAGGTCCAGTAGGGCCTGCCACCACTTTCGAATACAATACAATACAATACCGTGCGATCACTACACTGCCTATTCATTGAAAATTCAGGCTTGTTGCCATTGTTTGATAAACCTCCATCAAACAACGATAATACCTATAATTGTTACTCCAAAAATAAAAATGCCAAAACCGCAAACAAGCCGCGCCGGTCTGGTCACGCAAAACACCATAAAGTTAGTGGGAAATGCATATGCGCTCCACAAATGGATGTTAAAATTTGCATTGTTTTATATGAACGCATTGTTTGTTTCATAGATTTATGTACCTTTCTTTCTAACCACAAGCATTTACAGAAACCGTCGCGTTCAATGTGGATTATGCACGTTCACGTTAAACAGCGGGACCGCAACTGCCGCAAGACATACTAATCCGCGCGCTTGCTGAAAAAAACGTAGGATAATATGTATAGTACCATATTTTATCATTTTTAAAAACTGTACTTTTATGAAATTTTATTGGGTGTTCACAGCACAAATAGAACTATGGAGAATACATTTTATTTTGTCAACACCAAAGTTTTGCAAATTGTTGAAAATTGAAAAAAAAAACTAAATGTACCTAATTCGGTTATTTTTTAATCAGTTTTTAGAAACAGCCGTTAAACAGATTGACTTCATCTAAGTTTTTCTGCCACAATAAAATTTCTTTAAATCGCCCCTGCGTTTAGTGTTGTAATTACATTGTTTTAGCGTTTAGTGTTGTAAAACTTGGTAATCGCACTGCTCGCATTTCAAATAAATTAAAAATATTTAAACTTTTTTCTGTCAAAATTGAACTTCCGTTTGCCCCTGTAATCATATTGTCGGCTTTTGAACCAATTGATTTCATCTTTACTTTTGTAATGCTGTAAGTGTCCCCGCAAATGAGACTTCCGTTTGGCATTGTAGACTCACTGGTCGCATTTAAACCAATTGATTTTTTCTGCACTTCTGTGCTGTAGTAAATATGATGTCAAATGGTACTTCCGTTTGGAATTGTAAACAAACTACTTAATTTATTTCTGCACTTTTGTGCTAAAGCAAAGGTATCTTCAAATTAGACTTGAGTTTGGCCTTGTAATCACACTGGTTGCATTTAAACCAATTGATTTCATCTGCACGTTTGTGTTGCAGGAAAAGTATCTTCAAATTGAAAAGACTTCGGCGTGAAAAGGGTGCAAGCCACAAAAACTAACAAATTCATATTTTTAGTGCAAATAGTTCAGAAGTAAAGTTACAAGCCACATACAACTCAGTTTAACGATCCTCCGACAGAATACAATGGTGCGGCAAAATGACCTTTTCACCTTTTTTGCTAGGCAACGAATATTTTCATTATAACGATACAAGCCACAAAGATGAGAGAAACACGTGGGTTTTCTTCGATTTAGATGAGTTTTCTAGTGATTTAGGAGCCAAAAAGGAATATAATTAGAGTGAAAACAGTTCATCATCCCCTGAGGAGCAACCGGTATGGCTTTAAGGTTATGTGGCATACACCCTCCCAAGTAACATTATTACCACTCAAGGTTTTATTAATTTGGTTTCTAGGTCATTTAGAGGGTGCTGTTATGGGTTTTAGGATCAATTTGGCTACATAAAGGTAATTTATATTGCCAATTACTTAAAGAGGTGTTATACAACCAAACAGTGATTTATAAAGGAAGTATAATAAAACTGATATTCCTTTTGTTCCTTTTAGATACGGTTTTATTGATTTCTGATTTATAAAGATGGTCTTATAAAACCCTTTTACCTTAAGTTTTTAAAAAGAAATAAATATAAACTTTGGTCATTTAGTTTTTTTCATTACTTTAGGTCATCACAAAAGTGTTTTATAATATAGCTAAAAGGTTACCTTTTATCCTTTTGTTTTTATAATTACCAGTAGTTTAAAAGCAAATATGATTAGATAGGCGGCCATATAGAATCTAGTTTCCTTAAGGTTTTTAAGAGTGTTAAATATAAACTTTAGACTTTTGGTTTTTGCCATTACTTTTAGGCATTTTAACAAGGTTTTATAGGAAGGCTTAAAGGTAAACTTAATTCTTTTGTATTTATAGTTACCCATAGCTGTATATTAAACGTTATTTAAATAGGCGGTCATATAAAACCTTGTTTCCTTAAGGGTTCTAACAGAAGTAATAAATACTTTCGTGTTTTATTTTTTTTAGGTATTTCTGGTAAAAATAATAGATATACCTAGGTACAGATTGGTACCTACCTATTGCAAGACTGATTATTTAAAGCCCAATAAATAATAATTGTTGAGTTTCCGTCCTCCTGGGTAGGACTTCCAGGCCTAGATAAGGCCTGTTTAGACGGACAATATAAGAGGTTGCCCTCCAACTTGCAGGCACAACGAATATCATTGCACTGGCCCTCTCGATTGTGTCGAAATTGCACGCTAAAAAACATTTACAAGTGTTGAATTATACGCTTTTAAACACTTTAAAAAACAAATACAAAAAATTTAAGTGAGGTTATGTTGACTATGTTTACTTTGTTCTTTTTTGTTGGTTTCATAAGGGCACTCAAAAATCCTTGTTGCGATACAGTAACAAATAAAACCAATTGACCACTATAAAACCATAATGGCGTATATAAATTTATTAAAAAAATATTGTAAAGAGAAAATATTTATCTAGTCGTTTTAGCAGTGTATTTTAACAATAATTTTACTTCAATTTCGATTTATGTAAACCTTTTTTTAATGGTGAATAGTGTAAATTATTTTTATTTTAAATATTTTTATTTTGTTATCAAAAAACTATTAAAAAGCATTTTTGAGCTGGCGCGCTTGTTTTGAGAGCTTTTCAGATACGATTTTATCAGAAAAATAAATCTGGCAGGCAATTTGATCATCAACAAACGGCAAACTCGGTATATGTTTTATGTGATAAAATAATTTTGGGACTCTGACATTTTTCGCAATTTTGTGACCTAAATTATTTTATATAGCCAGGGGCGGCTCGTCCATAGGAGCGCTGGTGCGCGCGCACCCCCAGCAAAATAAAATAAATACAAACTATTATTAAATAATTACTGTTGTTTTTTATTTATTTTTTAATGATCCCGATCCCGCTAGTGGCATCTATCGGCCATTAACGGAAGTAATTAATACTTTTCGACTTGATGCTTGCTGCCGCATACGGTGGTCTTCGATCGCCTCGCTTCGCTTGAATCTAGAGATATGAGAGGGCGGGCTTGAATCTGGAGGTGCGCGTGGATTCGGCATTCCTATTTAATCCAATTTTTGCCACGCAATTGGATCGGAAATGCTCGGGATATCGGCCGAGAAAAGGGCGAGGTGGTGCGCTAAATCAATACACACTTGCATCGTTTTTTTTTAGTTCTCAGCTGTTCTCGTTAGTATGCGTGTATTGGGCGTAATTAAAATTTATTTACGCAGTTTTTAAGTGAATTTTATGCTGTTTTCGGCTTCTTGTTTGTAATTTTTGGGTTAATTATTATCTACAAGTGTCGAGTATGTCTGAGGCAGTTATAAGTTCGAGTTCGGGTAATCCTGGAAGTAATTCAAGACTTAATTGTGTACAAAACATTAAGCAAGCGTTTCCTCCTTTAATTTAAATCAAAAAATTGAAATAAAAAGATTAGGAAGGCCGACTCCAGAACTAGAATTGTCGCAAACTTGCTCCAAAAGAAAAGAAGGTAGGAATTTTAAAAGATACTTTAGAAAATATATTTACCAATAAAACAACTGGATTTGTGGATGTGATGTTACAAACTCGTTATTTTGTTTGCCATGCTTATTATTTTTCAATGCAAGCATGGATAAAAGCTGGAGCCGCATAGGGGTAACTGACTTAAATCATCTACAGGCAAAAATTAAAAAGCATGAATTTTTGAATCAATGTATACGAACATTACAATATGAAATGGTACCTATTTGAATCAAAAGCTAAGATAAAACGGTTTTGTACATTGAATTAATGTTATCCATCGTTGGCTAAAAACTAATATGTATGTATACGGTAGGTAATTTTTTTTTGTGCAGGCATATTTTTATTTATTGGAGATCTGCTTTTTTTCACTTTGACAATCTTATTAGGTACCTAGTGGGCACCATAAGTTCTTTTATTTGGCTACGAATAAATATGCAAATTTTTTTAACTTTATTTATTTTAAATTTATTTCGACTCACTTATTATAGCGCACACCCATTCTTATACTTCACGAGCCGCCACTGTATATAGCTATTGTGAATCTAAAATATCGCCATAGCTTTTATAGGAAAACTTCTTTACACTAAAGGTATTATGGTATTCAACAGAATCGCCAGAATACCAAATTTAGTTTTATAATAGGATAGAGGACGTTTCTGAGTTGCTTTTAGAACCTGGCATAATAGCCTTAGGCTCTAAAAGGTTCTATACTGGTGGAACCGCTAGAGGGCTGCGAGCTAGAGTTTATTTCTTATGGTTTTATAGTGAGTTTAATACATAGGTTGCCACCACCAATTGGGGAGTCCCATTTAGGAGGTCTAAGGGGTATATAAGGGTAATGGGAACGTGCTAGCGACCAAACATTGAAACTAATGGTTTTAAGGAAAGGCTCTGGCAACCTTTTAGCATTTGCTATAAATAAAGAAATGTTACTTGGGCGTTTACTGAAAATTTTGGCGACATAATTTTGAAAGTCATGTGTCTTATTCTGTGGCATATAACCTTTTCCCGAAATTTTATTGAATCTAATTTTTTTGAATTTAGAAATTGGCGTTAAAAATTGGGTTAAGAAACTGATGAACCAAAAATGGAAGTAGTACCCGTTAAGTGATAACTAAGTTCTTATTTTTAATCCTTGTGTTATTTTAGATTAATGATTATTTTTTCAATTGTGGCATCCAAGCACAGCAATGCTTGCTACGACTACGATGCCACGCCAACATACAAGGAACGGAAGCGGGGACGACATCGTCAGTCTGCCGACAACTGCTGTCAAGTCCAGTCCGCGTATAATGTACTGTAACTATTCCGCGTCTTATTAATTGTTAAATGTACTCAAAAATGTGATTTATAAAGCTGTGATATAATACAAAGAATATGAACTAATTTGACTCTTTTATTTCATACAAATACTTTTCATAAGCTTAAACCTAAACATAACATCAATTAAAAGGATACAAGCCACAATTTTTAAACAAATAAATCTTAAAAAACAAAATCGGCGTTTTATTTTCAATTTCTTTTTATTGGTAAGATACTCACTCAATAACCAATTTTTATCTTTTATACTTAAAATCAATTGCACTTAAATTAGATTTTGTGGATTAAAATGATTTTCAAAAATTAATTTCTCGTGAATTTGACCTTGTAATCACACTGGTCGCATTTAAACCAATGATTTCATCTGCACGTTTGTGCTGAAGCAAATGAATCTTCAAATTGGACTTGACTTTGGCCTTGTAATCACACTGGTCGCATTTGAATCAATTGATTTCATCTGCACGTTTGTGCCGCAGCAAATGTCTCTTTAAATAGGGCTCCTGACTGGCCTTAAAATTACACCGGTCACATTTAAACCAATCGATTTCATCAGCACTTTTGTGCTTCATTAAATGTCGTTTTAACTGAAACTTACGTTTGGCTTTGTAATCACATTGGTTGCATTTAAACCAAGTGATTTCATCTGCATTTTTGTGCTGAAACAAATGTTTCTTCAAATTGGACTTGAGTTTGGCCTTGAAATCACATTGGTGGCATTGAAACCAATTGATTTCATCTGCACTTTTGTGCTGCAGCAAATGTCGCCTCAAATAACGCTTCTGTTTAGCCTTGAAATTACACTGGTCACATTTAAACCACCACTTGATTTCATCTGCACTTTTGTGCTTCAGGAAATGTCGTTTTAACTGAAACTTATGTTTGGCTTTGTAATCACATTGGTCGCATTTAAACCAATTGATTTCATCTGCATTTTTGTGCTGAAGCAAATGATTCTTTACATTGGGCTTGCGTTTAGACTTGTAATCACACTGGTCGCATTGAAACCAAGTGACTTCGTCTGCACTTTTGTGCAGCAGCAAATGTTCCTTTAATTGACGCTCCTGTTTGGCCTTGAAATTACACTGGTCGCATTTAAACCAATTGATTTCATTTGAATTTTTGTGCTGAAGCAAATGATTCTTTACATTGGGTTTGCGTTTAGACTTGTAATCACACTGGTCGCATTTAAACCAATTGATTTCATCTGCAGGTTTGTGCTGCAGCAAATGTCTCTTTAAATAATGCTCCTGTTTGGACTTGTAATTACACTGGTCGCATTTAAACCAATTGATTTCATCTGCACTTTTGTGTTGCAGCAAATGATACTTTAAGTGGGACTTCCGTTTGGCCTTGTAATCACACTGGCTGCATTTAAACCAATTAATTTCATTTGCACTTTTGTGTTGCAGCAAATGACTCTTCAAGTAGGCCTTCAGTTTGGCCTTGTAATCACACTGGTTGCAACCAAACCAATTGATTTCTTCCTTCATTCTTTCCTTTCTTTGACTATCTGGAATATCTGATCTAAAAACAATAAAAATAAAATAAGTTTGCATGTATATTAAAAATAGAAAAAAATTAATTTACATACTAAATTTATTAGGCAAAATTATTTCTTCCCTTACTTTAAAAGCGAGAATGTGAGAGAGAGCGTTTGACCACAAAACATCAAAAATCATGAATTTTCACTGCTCCGGTTAACCAAATATAACCCCGCTTCCAGCCAGGGTTATTAGATATGGGTCGCTGGGATATGAGAGGATGCTTTATGGTTAAAAACCTCTTTGTCAGGTTTTTACTACAAAAGAAAGTTAAAGAATACACAATTGGTTCATGGCTGAAAATCGCCTAATACTTTAGTTACTCACAGTGAATATGCTCCTAGATTAGAAGATAGTGAGTCTCGAAATTCAACAGAAATGTACTTTATTGGCTGAAAACCATAAAAGTTTTCATTGGCAAAGCATCTAGTACTCAGGGCATTCTCCTAACTTTTGATCACCCTGGGCAAGATTGCAAATGACCGCCCCATTCTTAGTAAAAAGAACTGATATGTAAAAAAATAAAAGCATACAATGGCCACATAATATAAAATACAAAATAACGAAAACCAAAAACTCTCTGTGTTGCTAATAAATATTATCTTTATCGTTTTTAGAATAAGTTGCGCCCTGTGACGAAATGACTTACAAGCATTGTGCGAAGCATGGCTTCCCTTAAGAAATCAGACATAATAAAAATAAATTGTTAATAGTTAACTATTAAAACTTGACATAATTAGCGACAGTCCTGTAGGAGTAATAATATCAGAAGCAATATATTTTGCGCTTACTTTACTACAAAAGCGGAATCTTATGTCATATATCTATTTGTATATAATAGAACACGTATAAGAAACGACAACCATATAAGCAGTTGTTTTTGTTTTACGCGTAGAAAACGAATAAGAATTCATTGACTGTCGGTCTTGATTTGGCCCGAAAGCAGCGTCACTCTCGCGACAACCGCTGGCTCCTCGCGCTCTACGCAGGAGATACAATTGCTTCTCTCGTTATGTACAACATAGTAGGGGGTTCAATGCATGCCAGCTCAATGCGAGGATTCAGTTCGCGCCCTTTAGCCTTGAAATAAGCAGTCTGTTCGATTACGTACATACGTGTTTCAGAATGGCGTGCCAGCAAGAGGCTTGGGTTTCGGTATAGGATATTTCAACGGTTGTTAAAACTATACATTTATGTGATTATATAGTGTGTTTTTTGATTAACCAAAAGTTCTTTATCTCAAAGTTTTATTGAAAAGACAAATATAATCATAACAAAAACATTTCATGTAAAAAAAGCTTAGTACGCGAAAATGGTATTCCGTAAAAAGAATTGAGATAAAAGTAAAGCCAAGTTCTCCAATACAAATTTCAAAATGAAAGGTTCTTACTAGTTTAGAAAAACATTTCCAAACTAGTAAGAACCTTTCATTTTATAATTTGTATTGGAGAACTTGGCTTTACTTTTAACTCAATTCTTTTTACGGAATGCCATTTTCGCGTACTTGGCTTTTTTTACATGAAATGTTTTTGTTATGATTTCACTTCTTTTTTAAAGGAATTGGATAATATTTAATTTTTAAAGTAGTAAAATATGCGGAATATTTAAGTTTTTTCCATGGTTTTATCATAGTTCCTATCAGCCTTCCAAAGCTCAGCTCTCTAGCGTTTCTGAAAGTGCACAATGTTACTTTTACATAACTTTACATGTATAGGGGAGGGAAATAAATTAAAATTGTCGTGTTTTTAAATGTTGTCTCTAGCGTTCCAGGATGTGGGTAATGTTACTTTTACATAACTTTACATTTATAGGGAAGGAGAGTAAATGAAAATATTGAACTTTTAAATTTTTTTCCCATGGTTCTATCATAATTTCTATCAGCATTCCAATACTCAGCTCTCTAGCGTTTCTGGAAGTGGGCAATGTTAGTTTTATATAAATTTACATTTATAGGAGGGAAGTAAATTAAAATGTTGGTGTTTTTAAATTTTTTCATATAGTTTTATCATCTTGTCTTTCAGTCTTAAAAAGTTCAGCTCTCTAGCGTTTCTGGAAGTGGGTATTCTTACGTTTACATAACTTTACATTTATAGGGGAAGGAAGTAAATTAGAATTTTGGGGTGTTTTAATTTTTTCTATAACTTTATCATAGTTACTATCGGTCTTCCAAAGCTCAGCTCTCTAGCATGTCTGGAAGTAGGCAATGTGACTTTTACTTAACTTTACATTTATAGGGGAGGGAAGTAAATTAGAATTTTGGGGTGTTTTAATTTTTTCCTATAGTTTTATCATAGTTCCTATCAGTCTGCCAAAGCTCAACTCTCTAGCATTTCTGGAAGTGGGCAATGTTACTTTTACATAACTTTACATGTATAGTGGAGGGGCGTAAAGGTTTTTTGATTTTTTCCAGGGGTTTGGTCATAATTTCTATCAGTCTGCCAAATTTCAGCTTTTTAGCATGTCTGGAAGTACAGTAGAATATTGATGATCTATACATGAGTGAGTGAGTGAGAGAATTTCGACGATTTTTGAAGTTTCGTAACTACTTTACGGAAGTCCATAAAACTTGGAGGGGTTGTTAACTTCATGCAGATCTACGACTATGCAAAGTTTGAGATGCGTAGCTCATTCCGAAGTAGAGTTTTAGATAGGTCAAATATCGGCTGATATGTTTCAAGAACTGCCGTGCCCTCAGATAAATAGAGGAAGACCCAAGCCCAAAATGAAAGCGCTTATAACGAAAATTAAAACGAGCAACACATTTTATTTCCGATAAGTATGATCATCATCATAGCGGTTTTAGCGATTTAAATAATTTATAGTAGTAAATGTAATGTAGTAAATCCTAATAAAATAATATGTGAGCATTTTATCCTAAGAGTGGTCACAATACCCTGGCCCCCTATTCTACTTTGAATTCGACAATTGTGGGTACAACTGATGTTTTTCGGTAAACGATACTTTCTCGAGGCCTTTAAAACAACATTTGTGTAGTCATAAAGTGTGTTTTTGTGTATTTTTGTTGAAAAAAATATTTTTTCCCAAAGTTTTAATGAACAGATAAATAGTTATCAAATAGGCTAAAGCAAGAAATTAACGTTTTTTGTATTTTTCAACTTAATAAAATTCAGTTTTATTCTGTTTTCAGTCAATTTAAAATTCATGTCAGAAATCCTGTGATTTAATCCTCAACCAACAAAAATGGACATAAAATACGAGCAATAACATATGAACCCGACAAACGGCCAAAGCAGCATTCAAGGTGAGTTCAGCAAAAGATTCCGCCACTCTGAATTAATGAATAATATAACTTCAGCTAGGTCACAGTGTACCTACACTGTAGTAAGCTTGCATCTTCCTATAATAAATAATTTCACTATAATCTAATTATTTAGCAATTGAATTATCTACGAGATTAAGGCTGAAGAGTTTAATCGGTCTTGTGCTCCTTTCACCATTAGCTACAGAGACCGGAACAAATAAAATAAGTTAAGTATAAAGATATGGCATAGGTGTAATAAGTTCACATAAATTAATATGCTTCAAAGAAGCTATTGACAAATTTAGATTTTTAACAATTGCATTAATCGTTACGTTACGCGCGTCTGTTCCCTTTTCCGACACGATTTACCCTCAGTAGCTGAATAAATAGAATCATTTGCATTTTTGTCCCTAAAGAATTCTTTTAAAAAAATATTTTTCAAAACAGCCATCCTGGGCGGCTGCTCCGTTGCTCCCCTCCCCCCTTGGGACGACTGTAATACATACCTTAAAAACTACAGTAAGTTGCGTAAAGACTTATTTAAATTTGCACCTAGATACCCCAGGGGCGGTCCCAGACTTTCAAAGAGGAGGGCTATTTAAAGTTTTTAAACAAAAAAAACATTTGCTCATTTATGTAATACACCCGGCCGAGGACGAGACATCGGCGCATTTCCTCTCATCATGTGAAGCATATAAGGAGGCAAGAAGAGAGGTATTTGAAGAGGAAGCCTTTCAGACGAAGGACCTTCTGAATCTGAGGTGGCCTGATATTCTGACATTGGTACAGAATACGGGCAGATTCCTTAGCGAAGTAAGGACGCAGTAGGGGGGATGCCCGGGAGTTAGCGAAAAAGGCGCTTCATGTGCCTAGTCACCAGGCCTAGAGCCTACCCCACACTACTACCAATATGTAATACACCCGAATGGGGAATGGGACCTCCGATCAACACGCCACGGGGCCAACTCGCAGAGCCGATTCGCCGCCAACCATATTGGTCCTCGACTTAACTTGCCGCTGCGCCAAATCGCCGCCAGGACAACTTGTCGCCGCCGTGTTACATTCCAAGTTTGATTAGTCTATTTTTAACAGAACAATCTAAAAAACATCCGAAAATTACTTTTTTAAAATTATTTTTTTAAAACATTTTATTCCAATAACCTTTTATTCAAAAAATTCATGTTCAAAAAACATTTTTTTTAAATATTTTTCAAATAGCGCATTTGAGACATGTTTTTAGTGAGAAAAGTTCAGGTCTCAACATTTTCGAATACGTTTACAATCAATTGAGGTTAAGCTTAGGTGAACATCGATTTCGACCTCCCAAAAGAAGAACAGTGGAGCTAACAAAAAATAAATAAGTCAGTCCAATTCAAATATTTAATAAAGAAAATTTCAAACTCAGTCCAAGGCGCGCAAAGACCGGCGGCGAGTTGTCCCGGCGACGGGTTGGCACGGCGATGAATTGGCCGCGGTGTCGGCAGCCGGGAATCATCCGGGACCAACCAGAATGTGTCTGTTGTATTTGTAGGTCTCTGGCAAAGGGGGGACGGGCATTTTAAATGTTAGAAGGTTTGTTTTCAGGTCACTCAAAACTGTATCCCTTATGCCCTGATGAACATTTGGGAAATCCTGCACAAAAATTACAAGACTTACTTAGACGAGGTCATCCAGTCATCCAAGTTCAACTCCTCCTGCTTGACCTCTTCAGTCTTTACCTCAAAGTTTTCAGGTTCCCATTTTATGCTGAATGATAAGGGGTCAGTTAAATGACTTTCCAACTTGCTGCAAAATAAATCCTTTTAAAAAAGCCTATATTTAATTACAATTCAAAGCATTCCTTAACAATCTGACGACCGATGCCGGCATTATGTGTATCTTTGTTTTTTTGTTGTAATATCAAACTGACAGACTATTATTCACAATATTGCGTTGCCAGTCACTACGTCTGACAGCCACGGATTTCTTAACCTCAAAATGGATTGCTAACATATCGCTGAAAACCCTTAAAATCACTGCATGTATTTGACGTTCTGGGTCCACTTCTGTTAACAGCACGTTTTTTTCGGGTGTGCGCTATTTGCATCACTGAAATAGAGGCAGGCGCGTCGTTTTTTGACAAGTTTGACGTTCACTAGTGTTTACCGATTTGGACGCTCGAGCTTTCGAAGTCCGATCACCGCGGCGCCACCTTAGACCCTCGTTTTCTACAGCCAAACCACCGCTGGGCTCCATTGTGCTCTATATGAATCAGCTGATCGATCTCGTATTTTCTGAAGTTCACATTTTTGTTTTTGTAACTGCAATTTTTACGGATTTTACCAAAAGTTTTGTTTGGTGTGTCCCAAATTGTACCAACCATAGACGAAAGTTCAACAATTTGTCATTAAATTTCAAGTAAGTTTGTAAGTGTGGTAACACTGGAATCAGTGTTGCCACCAAATTAGGATCCACAACGTCAAACGCATGGTGCAGTGATTTATTATATCAAGCGTTAGCTATCCATTTTGAGGTTAACAAGTCCATGCTGACAGCATTACAGTTCACGGCCGCTGTTTAGGTAGAGTTTACATGAAATTTTACAAGCCCATTAGGATCGCGCATCTAAGTTGGTAAATAATTTATTAGGAGTTACGCAAACACATACAATGCCCGCGGCCCCAGGAGGGAAATCAGTGTCAGTCGAAAACGACTGACATGGCAGTCAGGGTGTTAAGTATCTATTTTACATTAAAAAATGTTTACTTGAAATAACAAGACTTACACAGATAAGCTGTCATCCAACATCAACTCCTGCTTTATCTCCTCAGTTTTTAGCTTAAATTCTTCAGGTTCCAATTTAATTCTAGATGCTGAAGGGCCAGGTAAATGAATTTCCAACTTGCTGCAAAATAAGTCTTTAAGAATCCAGATATTCCTTAATTATGAGTTTTTTACAGTAAAAAATTTACACATCACCCCTTTGTCACGGCTTCAACTTTCTTAAATTATTTTTTTTTAGTTTCCTAGTTGGTTTACTTTTAAAAACAAAAAGAAACATAGGGGTGATGTATACCTAGATTGTGGGGAATAAAGCTAAATGAGTCAAAATGCACTGTACTAAGAATTGGTCCAAATCTGTCGATTGTGGTGGAGCAAAACGACTTTGATGTCATTGTCACATCAGATCTTAAAAAAGCGAACTCTTTTGTCTATTTTATTAAACACGAGTTTAGAGATCATTCAATCGAAATGATAGCAAAGTTGTACAAAAGTTACATCCCGCCAAAACTGGAGTATGCATTCACAGTGTGGAATCCTAACTATATTAAGGATATTGAAATGTTGGAGAAAATTCAGAGGAGAGTAACAAAAATACCACCAGAGTTGCAAAATCTGCCATACCCTGAAAGGTTAACAAGACTTCGGATAACAACCCTGAAAGAAAGAAGGCACGGAGGGGATTTGATAGAAACTTAAAAAATGGATATTATAACTGTGCTTTTGAAAGTATCTTCTATCAAAATCACAATTAGTAACTTCACGGACATTCAAAAAACTAGATAAAGAAAAAGCTGCAAAACTACAACGTAACAATTACTTTGCTAATCGGATTGTTACTCGTGGAATGTTTTATCGGAAAACACAGTAACTGCGCCTACCTTAAACGTGTTTAAAAACAGATTAGACAGAGAACTAAAAAATAGTGCAGCTAGAATGATACATTATACTGCGTAAAAGTGAACAATAACTCTACAGACAAAACGATAGCTTGATCGGTTCTACCGCCTGCAATTGGAACATTACATGATAATTTTGAACACCCTGTAGATTAAGGAGATACAATGTGGCCAATTGACCAATTTTTTAATGAATTAATGAGCTATTATATTTACATAGATTTTTGTACATATCTTAAGGCCGCTTAATAAAATCAGAAAATATTATTATTAATATTACCCCTACATTTCGTAATTTACGGACCAGCTGGTAAATTAATTTATTTAGTCTATGACCAAACCTCAAAAAATTCCTTTCATATTTATTATTGAACCTGGGCTTAGGATACCTGAGATTGACTTTAGATGCCTCTGAAGTAATGTTAGTTGTTTGCCTCAGACCCGAGGCTACCCTAGCTGATAACGCAAATTGGCAGCTGGTTTTTTAAAGTGGCTATCCGCATTTCATTTTTTCTTTTCAGATTTTATCACTTTCATTTCATAGACTTTCCATCCATTGTGGTTGTGCCCAAGTTGTACCGTACTGAAAATGTCTAACACGACTGTAACATCGATATATACGGCTACCACTACCTTGTTGTGAGGACCAGTCAATAAATTAATTTATTTAGTCTATTACCAAACCTCAAAAAATTCCTTTCATATGAAACGAGTTATATCTGTAGTTACGATGTTGTCTAATTTGGAAAGGCTGATTAAGCCTTATTTGTCTAGAAGGGACATGAATATTGGTTTTTGCAAGTAGCTCTGGACTAAAGCTATGAGTGCAGTAGATTATAGAATATGTAAGATCCTTGTGCATATGCCTGATCTGGAGAGTAGTAATATTAAGAGAACCTTCAACATGTGAGTAATTGATATCTTCAACTCCATGGTGTTCCTTGAATAAAGTAAATCTTAGGAATTTATGTTAAACTCCCTCAATAGCCCAGATATGGACAGTGCAGGGAAATAAACAAAAATCGGTAAGTTGTGGTTATGTAAGCAATTATTGATTTGCAAATTAAGTGTATCCATATGGCTAAATTTTCCCAAAATATTGTTATAGAATAGAATATAATTAGTACTTTAAGTTTTGAACATGTCAAAATTAAAAAAAAAATTAAAGCTAGTCAGTCAGTCATTCTTTCAAAAATAAAAATGTAGTAAAAGCGTTTCTATTTTAAAATAATTACCTACATTTAAGTTGTTACAGGTACAAAATGCATATGATACAGTTTAAAACCTTATTAAAATATTAATGCTACATTTTGATAGTTGAGATCAAATTAGGAAAATCTAATCAGAAAATCAAAACCTTTTATTAAAAAGTTGTGCAAACTGTAGAAAGCCTCTTTTTTTAATATTTCCTTTATTGATGCAAGAAATTTAGTAGTAGAATAGTCTTTTATTTTTTTTTACACCACCCCTGCTAGAATTTAATCTAAAGTAGTTGATTTTTAGTTGGTCTTTGGTTCTAGTAGTATAAGAATGATTTGCATTATTTGTTTGATAAATATGTAAGTTATTTTTGATATATTTTAGGCAAACAAATATATATAACGACGGAAACGTGAAAATTTCAAGACTTAAAAGCAGGTCTGGCATCTTCTCTATACTTTAGGTTTGATATAATTCTTATTATTTTTCTCTGGAGTGCAAAAATCCTATCTGAGTAGCATGAGTGTCCCCAGCTCAGCAGACCATAAGCTATATTAGATTCAAATCTTGCATAATATGTTATTTTTCGAGTAGAATCTGAAACACTTCTACTGAGTGATCATATTAAGTAGAGACTTTTTAGGTTTACTGATAATTGCTCTACATGGCCATCCCACTTTAACTTTGAGTCGACATAAATTCCCAAAAGATGAACTGATTTACACATGTCCTCATCTGGTAAAGGTCTATGTGAAAAATAAATTAGATGAGTTTTAATATCATTTAGAATAAAGCCAATTTTTAAAAACCACTCTCCAATCTGTATTTTGCAGCTCTCAAGTTTATTTTTTTATTTATTCAGGTCAATGCCACTAGCCTCCAGCGTCGTGTCATCGGCAAAAGGCAAGGCCTCCACATCCTTAACCACTCCATCTAGCTCATTAAAATAAATGAGAAAGAGTACCGGCCTGAGCACTGAGCCATGTGGGACCCCACCAACGACACAGCACTGGCCAGAAGCTTGGCCATTTATTTCAGTGAACTGCCTTGTAAAAAATTTACTATTAAATCTGAACATTTTCCATCAAAGTTATAAAGTTTTAGTTTTTGTATCAAGTTTTTATACAGACATATATAGTCAAAAGCCTTTGTTAAATCGCACATCAGTACTCCAGTATCAATGGTGCTTTTATTTTTAGGAAAAGCAAATTGACAACTAGAGAACAAGTCATGAAGCTACTCTAGCTATTTTAAGCTCCTGAAGAAAATTCGAGTTTTTTGTGCAGTTATTTATTAGCTTGGTTAGTCAATGAACTTGTAAATTACAAGAATCAAACATAATCTAAAAAAATAGAAGATAACAATCTTTAGTGTCTCATTTAGAAAACAAATGAAGGTAACTTTGCACTCAAGAACAGCTGTGAGCATTCAAGGATACAACATTTTCATTCCCGGGAGACAACTTGTTATCCCTAAGTTAAGTGCCTAAATCATTTTTTGTTGTAGTCTGCAGAGTTTTTCTATGTACTGGGTGAAGAAAAAATATACCACTTAAGTTAAACTTAGTAGTTACATGGGAACAATAGACCCACATGTTGTACAAATATACATACACATACAATATCTTGTTTGGAAAGTTTTAAATCATTGACAGATGTGTTTGCACGCTATACTATGTGTCAATTTGTTTCTCATAGTATATGTTTTAGAAGGAAGTCAAGGAAGCTGTTTGCAATATGTATTTATTTGTATGAATGTAAAGTGATCATTTACCTCCATACATAAATTTAAGTAAATGATCTTACTCTTACCTTAAACTAGCACCATCAAAATTAATTTGATTAGAATTGCTTTTAGCTACCACCCTTTCTTTAAATGTACCGCCACCTGGTTCAGCATTATCTGCAGATATTTCTCTTTTAATTTTAGGTAAATTTGAAAATAAATGCTCTGATGTCATATAATCTTTTTTACTGAAGATGTCTTCAGGCTTGATAACTAGTAGTTCATCATCTTTCTCCAGTAACTCTGTGGAAAGGTATTGCTCCTCAGATTGCTCTACAACAGGTGCAACCCCAGACATTTTGAGAGCTTTCATGCTTCTAATAAAGAAATGCAATTTAATTTCAAGTAAAAACACCTTCCTATTGTAAAAACTCAGTTGAGACCAATACGACAAGAGCCAAAACAGTGTTAAAAATTTATTTTAGTATTTATTTGGAAGTATAAACAGCAAAATATTTTTATTTGTATAAACCCTTGTTTATATACATCAAAAGTAAGGTTAATTTGACGTGAGGCGAATGACGAAGGTCAACCAGCCATCAATGGGTGCGTTCACTACACGGTAGTTAAACACTATAGTTTAAATACCGTGCGTTCACTACACTGCCTATTCACAGGAATAATCTTGCGACCCAAATAATTTGTTAGGAAGTTATCAAGGTATGAAGCTGCGGTCGCCTCACGATATGAATTGAAACATTCGTGATTTATGCCGCTGGTATGAAGCTACCAATGCCTCACCGAAATGAATTGAAACATTAGTGATCTTTGCTCCTCTACACCAAGACAAAAATTCAACAATTAAGTTTTAATCAACAAATACTAAAGTATTTCAAATTATTCCCGATGCACCAAGCTAAAATTTTCACTAATGGACTGGTCTTACTGTAATTGGCCATAATACAGCAAAATATTCTCCTACCTACTTAAATTATTATTATATCAATGTGAATGTTAGACTTAAAATATATTTTTTTTCTTACTCTAAGATGTGAATAGAACTACAGTTGCAAAACCTACCTAATTTCTCTTAAAATACAGTTTAAAAATTCAGGCTTATTATTGTTGCCATTGTTCGATGGACCTGCATCAAACAACGATAATACCTATAATTGTTACTCCAAAAATAAAAATGCCAAAACCACAAACAAGCCGCGCCGGTCTGGTCACGCAAAATACCTGTATCCTGAAGTTAGTGGGAAATGCATGTGCGTTCCACAAATGGATGTTAAAATTTGCATTGTTTTATATGAACGCATTGTTTGTTTCATAGATTTATGTACCTTTCTTCACAGCGACGACCGCAACTGTCCGCAAGACTTTCAAACATACTAAACCGCGCGCTTGCTGAAAAACCGTAGGATAATATGTATAGTACCATATTTTATAATGAGTTTTTAAAAAATGTACTTTTATGAAATTTTCACAGTTCAGTGTTCACAGCACAAATAGAACTATGGAGAAACCACCACTAAAGAATACATTTTATTTTGTCAACACCAAAGTTTTGCAAATTGTTGAAATTTGAAAAAAAAAACTTGTACCTAATTCGGTTATAAATCATAAACTTTTTTTAATCAGTTTTTAGAAACAGCTGTTAAACAGATTGACTTCATCTAAGTTTTTCTGCCACAACAAAATTTCTTTAAATCGCCCCTTCGTTTAGTCTTGTAATTACATTGGTCATATTAAAAGTAATTGATTTTATCTGCACTTTTGTGGTGCAACTATTTTATCAAAAGGTACTTCTGTTTGCCTTGGTAATCGCACTGGTCGCATTTCAAATAAATTAAAAAGATTTAAACTTTTTTCTGTCAAAATTGAACTTCCATTTGCCCCTGTAATCATATTGTCGGCTTTTGAACCAATTGATTTCATCTTTACTTTTGTAATGTTGTAAGGGTCCCCGCAAATGAGACTTCCGTTTGGCATTGTAGACTCACTGGTCGCATTTAAACCAATTGATTTTTCTGCACTTCTGTGCTGTAGTAAATATGATGTCAAATGGTACTTCCGTTTGGAATTGTAAACAAACTACTTAATTTATTTCTGCACTTTTGTGCTAAAGCAAAGGTTATCTTCAAATTGGACTTAAGTTTGGCCTTGTAATGACACTGGTTGCATTTAAACCAATTGATTTCATCTGCACGTTTGTGCTGAAGGAAATGTATCTTCAAATTGAAGACTTCGGCGTGAAAAGGCTGGAAGCCACAAAAACTAACAAATTTATATTTTTAGTGCAAATAGTTCAAAAGTAAAGTTACAAGCCACATACAACTCAGTTTAATGATTCTCCGACAGATGACAATGGTGCGGCAAAATGACCTTTTCACATTTTTTTCTAGGCAACGAATATTTTCATAACAACAATACAAGCGACAATCATGAGAGAAACACGTGCTGGGTTTTCTTCGATTTAGATGAGTTTTCTAGTGATTTAGGAGCCAAAAAGGAAGAGAACTATAATGAGAGTGAAAACAGTTCATTATCCCCTGAGGAGCAACCGGTACACCCTTTTACTGAAAATTTTGACGACGTAATTTTGAAAGTCATGCGGCTTATTCTGTGGCATATAACCTTTTCTCGAAATTTTATTGAATCTGATTTTTGGAATTTAGAAATTTGCGCTAAAAATTGGGTTAATTAAGAAACTGAGGAACCAAAAATGGAAGTATAACCCGTTAAGTGATAACTAAGTTCTTATTTTTAATCCTTGTTATTTTAGATTAATGATTATTTTTTCAATTAAAAGGATACAAGCCACAATTTTTAAACAAATAAATTTTAAACACAAAATCGGCGTTTTTTTTTCAATTTCTTTTTATTGGTATGATACTCAATAACCAATTTTATCTTTTGTACCTAAAATCAAATACATTGCACTTAAATTATATTTTGCGGATTTTTAATAATTAATTTTTCTTGAATTTGGCCTTGTACTAACACTGGTCGAATTTAAACCAATTGATTTTATCTGCACGTTTGTGCTGAAGTAAATGTATCTTTCAATTGAAGACTATGGCGTGAAAAGGGTGCAAGTCACAAAAACTTACAAATTTATATTTTTAGTGCAAATAGTTCAGAAGTAGATTTAGGCGACAAAAATGGCTGTGAGTTTAACTCAAACAATAGTGTAAAGGACAAGGACTATAATGAGAGTGAAAGTGAAGACACTTCATCATCCTCTAAGGAGCAACGGTATGTCTTTAAGGTTATGTGGCATACACCGTTTTACTGAAAATTTTGGCGACGTAATTTTGAAAGTCATGTGGTTTATTCTGTGGCATATACCGTTTTCCCGGAATTTTATTGAATCTGATTTTTGGAATTTAGAAATTGGCGCTAAAAATTGGGTTAATTAAGAAACTGAGGAACCAAAAATGGAAGTAGTACTCGTTAAGTGATAACTAAGTTCTTATTTTTAATCCTTATTAGATTAGATTCATGATTATTTTTTCAACTGTGGCATCCAATCTTGCTACGACTACGATGCTATGCCAACATACAAGGAGCGGGGACGACAACGTCAGTCTGCCGACAACTGCTGTCAAGTCCAGTCCGCGTATAATGTACTGTAACTAGTCCGCTTCTTATTAATTGTTAATTGTACTCAAAAATGTGATTTATAAAGCTGTGATATAATACAAAGAATATGAACTAATTTGACTCTTTTATTTCATACAAATACTTTTCAAAAGCTTAAATCTAATACAAGCCACAATTTTTAAACAAATAAATCTTAAAAAACAAAATCGGCGTTTTATTTTCAATTTCTTTTTATTGGTAAGATACTGACTCAATAACCGATTTTTATCTTTTATACCTAAAATCAATTGCACTTAAATTAGATTTTGTGGATTAAAAATGATTTTCAAAAATTAATTTCTCTTGAATTTGGCCTTGTAATCACACTGGTCGCGTTTAAACCAATTGATATCATCTGCACGTTTGTGCTGAAGCAACTGTATCTTCAAATTGGACTTGTAATCACACTGGTCGTATTTGAATCAATTGATTTCATCTGCACGTTTGTGCTGAAGCAACTGTATCTTCAAATTGAAATTGAATTTGGCCTTGTAATCACACTGGTCGCATTTGAATCAATTGATTTCATCTGCACGTTTGTGCCGCAGCAAATGTCTCTTTAAATAGGGCTCCTGACTGGCCTTAAAATTACACAGGTCACATTTAAACCAATCGATTTCATCAGCACTTTTGTGCTTCATTAAATGTGGTTTCAACAGAAACTTATGTCTGGCTTTGTAATCACATTGGTTGCATTTAAACCAAGTGATTTCATCTGCATTTTTGTGCTGAAACAAATGTTTCTTCAAATTGGACTTGAGTTTAGCCTTGAAATCACATTGGTGGCATTGAAACCAATTGATTTCATCTGCACTTTTGTGCTGCAGCAAATGCCGCCTCAAGTAACGCTTCTGTTTGGCCTTGAAATTACACTGGTCACATTTAAACCACCACTTGATTTCATCTGCACTTTTGTGCTTCAGGAAATGTGATTTCAACTGAAATTTATGTTTGGCTTTGTAATCACATTGGTCGCATTTAAACCAATTGATTTCATCTGCATTTTTATGCTGAAGCAAATGATTCTTTACATTGGGCTTGCGTTTAGACTTGTAATCACACTGGTCACATTGAAACCAAGTGACTTCATCTGCACTTTTGTGCAGCAGCAAATGTCCCTTTAAATGACGCTCCTGTTTGGCCTTGAAATTACACTGGTCGCATTTAAACCAAGTGATTTCATTTGCATTTTTGTGCTGAAGCAAATGTTTCATCAAATTGGGCTTGACTTTAGCCTTGTAATCACACTGGTCGCATTTAAACCAATTGATTTCATCTGCACTTTTGTGTTGCAGCAAATGATAGTTTAAGTGGGACTTCCGTTTGGCCTTGTAATCACACTGGCTACATTTAAACCAATTGATTTCATTTTCACTTTTGTGTTGCAGCAAATGTCTGTTCAAATAGTACTTCTGTTTGGCCTTGTAATCACACTGGTTGCAACCAAACCAATTGATTTTTTCCTTCATTCTTTCCTTTCTTTGACTATCTGGAATATCTGATCTAAAAACAATAAAAATAAAATAAGTTTGCATATGTATATGAAAAATAGAAAAAAAGTAATTTACATACTAAATTTATTAGGCAAAATTATTTCTTCCCTAACTTTAAAAGCGACAATGTGAGAGAGAGCGTTTGACCACAAAACATCAAAAATCATGAATTTTCACTGCTCCGGATAAACAAATATAACCCCGCTTCCTGCCAGGGTTATTAGATATGGGTCGCTGGGAAACGAGAGGATGCTTTATGGTTAAAAACCTCTTTGTCAGGTTCTTACTAAAAAAGCTGAAAATCGCCTAATAGTTTAGTTACTCACAGTGAATAGGCTCCTAGATTAGAAGATAATAAGTCTCGAAATTCACCAGAAATGTACTTTATTGTCTGAAAACCATAAAAGTCTCATTGGCAAAGCATCTAGTACTCAGGGCATTCTCCTAACTTTTGGTCACCCTGGGCAAAATTGCAAATGACCGCCCCATTCTTAGTAAAAAGAACTGATATGTAAAAAAATAAAAGCATATAATGGCCACATAATATAAAATACAAAATTGCGAAAACCAAAAACTCTCTGTGTTGCGAATAAATATTCTCTTTATCGTTTTTAGAATAAGTTGCGCCCTGTGGCGAAATGAGTTACAAGCATTGTGCGAAGTCATCAGGGGCGTGCGGTCTATGTAAGCGCGGAAAGCATGGCTTTCCTTAAGAAATCAGACATAATAAAAATAAATTGTTATTAGTTCACTATTAAACCTTGACGTAATTAACGCCAGTCCTGTAGGACATTTTATCCTTAGGGTGGTCACAATACCCCGCCTCCCCTATTACACTTTGATTTCGACAGTGGTGGGTACAACTGATGTTTTTCGGCAAACGATACTTCCTAGAGACCTTTAAAACAACATTAACACCAGTATTTACTAAGGCGTAAGTTTTAGTCTAGGTTTTGGTTTAAGGTTTAGGTTTAAAATTTAAATGTGCATTGGTTTGGAAAAATTGATTTTTTGCCGAAACAGGCCGCAATTGATTTGGTATTTTTACCCGTATGGACGATAAAATGTCCTAAAAATTGAAATTTAAGACGATTTGTTCTTGAAATGGGCCATATAGACCGGAAAAAAGAAGAAAACATGGAAAACTGATTTTTCTACAATTGTCTAATTTAGACCTCTACGTCACTTTAAACCCCTAGGTCATGGGATTCCGACTAAAAATCGTCCTAAATTTTAAACTACCTACGGGGAGTGGTTTATCTCATTGTAACTTGCAGACAATCACGTTTTTGTTAATTTATTTGTTAAAAATGTAAAATTTGATCACATTTAGGAACGATATGACAAAATTTTATACGATTTTTAGCTTCAATTAACTATTAGAGCGAGTTTTTTAGGGCAATGTACACAAGGGTGGATAAACCGTTTAGTACTAAAGTCTCATATCTCTTTTATATTTTAGCATGTAGCTTTTAAACGATATTTGCCTTGACGAGGAAAGTAAAGAAACGATCTTCAGATTAAAATCCAAATAAACTCACACGCGATTTGTTTATTTGCAAATAATCTTTAAATTAATATAATAAAAAATGTTTTTATTTATTTATTTATTGTAGCAGTCATTTTCCATTAATGGTTTTAATACTCTCTAGCCATACAGATATATTTAAGATGTACGTGCACCGAGATGACAGCAGATGACAATCCCAGTAATTAGTCCAGCAAGTGTCAGTCAAGTCACTTTTACGTCATTTTAATAAATTTAAAAATTTATTTTTCAGTTTCGCTTTGTTTGTACAAGTTATATAATAAAAATTACGAAATTAGAACACATTTTCCGACAATGTCAAGTTTGGGAAGTAAGTGTAAATTGAAAAATGTAAGTAATTCACTTAAATATCGATGCATTTTCACTTAAACCTCGTTCCCTACAAACTTAAACCTATAGTTTAAACCATTTCTTTTCCGTTTTTTCCATTTTTTTTTACAAAATCCTTGCAGATGCTTATTTAAACCGGTTTTTTTCCATTGCGATATAACCTATGTGGTTATAATTAGTCCAAAATTCCATTAACTTTTATTAAGTTTGAAAGAAATTCAGTTAAAACGTTTCACAAAAGATAAACTAAAAGTTAAACCTAAACCTAAACTTTAAATTTAAACCCTAAACCATCTTAGTAAATACTGGTGTAAGTGTTTTAATAATAAATAATAAATAGGTATCAAATAGGCTAAAGCAAGAAATTAAAGTTTACTGAAAACTAAAAAAGATGGAAAAATATAAATAAGCAAGTTTTAAAAAAATTGCTTCCCTTGTCTCAAATTTCACTGCATGCCCCTGGAAGTGATGTCATAAAGTGGAATTTCAGGTTGACACAGAACACCTAGCTAACAGCGGCGTAGCGTGCCCGAAAGGGCGGGGGGGGGGGGCGACAGCTAAAAAGGGCGCCTCTGAAAACTGATGAAAAATCTTGTGGCAAAAAAAAGGTCACAAAGGCGCCTCTCACAAATCTTGCGACCAAAAAAATAAAAAAGGTCTTCATGTCGTTAGTTTCCTTTGGCACCCACTCAATTACTCAATTGGCCATTACCGGCCCGACTTAATAAAGCTGAGGGCGCTTCGGCCACCTATGGGGCGCCACTACCCTCGGGGCGGGGGGGGGGCGACGAACCCCACGCGCCCCCCCCCCACGCTACGCCGCTGCTAGCTAAACGTTTTTTGTATTTTTTAACTTAATAAAATTCAGTTTTATTCTGTTTTCAGTCAATATAAAATTCATGTCAGAAATCCTGTGATTTAATCCTTAACCCCAAATAAAAAAGTGGACAAAAAATACGAGCAATAACAACCCGACAAACGGCCAAAGCACCATTCAAGGTGAGTTCAGCAAAAGATTTCGCCACTCTGAATTAATGAATAATATAACTTCAGCTAGGTCACAGTGTACCTACACTGTAGTTAGCTTGCATCTTCCTATAATAAATAATTTCACTATAATCTAATTATTTAGCAATTGAATTATCTACGAGATTAAGGCTAAAGAGTTTAATCGGTCTTGTAGCACCAGTAGCTACAGAGACCGGAACAAATAAAATAAGTTAAGTATAAAGATATGGCATAGGTGTAGTAAGATCACATAAATTAATATGCTTCAAAGAAGCTATTGACAAATTGAGATTTTTAACAATTGCATTAATCGTTACGTTACGCGCGTCTGTTCCCTTTTCCGATACGATTTACCGCAACACACCTCAGTAGCTGATTTGCATTTTTGTCCCTAAATAATTCTTTTAAAAAAAATATTTTTCAAAACGGCCATCCTAGGCGGCTGCTCCGTTGCCCCCCTCCCCCCTTGGGACGACTCTGTAGTACATACCTTAAAAACTACAGTAAGTTGCGTAAAGGCTTATTTAAATTTGCACCTAGATACCCCAGGGGCGATCCCAGACTGTTAAAGAGGGGGGGCTATTTAGAGTGTTTAAACAAAAAAAAACATTTGCTCATTTATGTTATACACCCGGCCGAGGACGAGACATCGGCGCATTTTCTCTCATCATGTGAAGCATATAAGAAGGCAAGAAGAGAGGTATTTGAAGAGGAAGCCTTTCAGACGAAGGAGCTTCTGAATCTGAGGTGGCCTGATATTCTGACCTTTGTACAGAAGACGGGCAGATTCCTTAGCGAAGGAAGGACGCAGTGGGGGGGATGCCCGGGGGTTGGCGAAAAAGGCGCTTCATGTGCCTAGTCACCAGGCCTAGAGCCACCCCACACTACTACCAATATGTAATACACCCGAATGGGGAATGGGTCCTTCGATCAACACGCCACAGGGCCAACTCGCAGGGCCAATTCGCCGCCAACCATATTCGTCCTCGACTTAACTCGCCGCTGCGCCAATTCGCCGCCGGGACACCTTGTCGCCGCCGTGTTACATTCCAAGTTTGATTAGTCTATTTTTAAAAGAACAATCTAAAAAAAAATCCGAAAATTACTTTTTAAAAAATATTTTTTTAAAACATTTTATTCGAATAACTTTTTTTCAAAAAATTCATGTTCAAAAAACATTTTTTTTTTAATATTTTTCGAATAGCGCATTTGGGACATGTTTTTAGTGAGAAAAGTTCAGGTCTCAACATTTTCAAATACGTTTACAATCAAAGTTTTTTTTCGTTTACAATCAATTGAGGTTAAGCTTAGGTGAACATCGATTTCGACCTCCCAAAAGAAGAACAGTGGAGCTAACAAAAAATAAATAAGTCAGTCCAGTTCAAATATTTAATAAAGAAAATTCCAAACTCAGTCCAAGGCGCGCAAAGACCGGCGGCGAGTTGTCCCGGCGACGGGTTGGCACGGCGATGAATTGGCCGCGGTGAGTCGGCAGCCGCGAATCATCCGGGACCAACCAGAATGTGTCTGTTGTATTTGTAGGTCTCTGGCAAAGGGGGGACGGGCATTTTAAATGTTAAAAGGTTTGTTTTCAGGTCACTCACAACTGTATCCTTTATTCCCTGATGAACATTTGGGAAATCCTGCACAAAAATTACATGACTTACTTAGACGAGCTCATCCAGTCATCCAAGTTCAACTGCTCCTGCTTGACCTCTTCAGTCTTTACCTGAAAGTTTTCAGGTTCCCATTTTATGCTGGATGATAAGGGGTCAGTTAAATGACTTTCCAACTTGCTGCAAAATAAATCCTTTTAAAAAAGCCTATATTTAATTACAATTCAAAGCATTCCTTGACACTCTGACGACCGATGCCGGCATTATGTGGATCTTTGTTTTTTTGTTGTAATATTGCGTTGCCAGTCACTTACGTCTGACAGCCACGGATTTCTTAACCTTAAAATGGATTGCTAACATATCGCTGAAAACCCTAAAAATCACTGCAGCATGTATTTGACGTTCTGGATCCGCTTCTGTTAACAGCACATTTTTTTTGGGTTTGCGCTATTTGCATTACTGAAATAGAGGCAGGCGCGTCGTTTCTTGACAAGTTTGACGTTCACTAGTGTTTACCGATTTGAACGCTCGAGCTTTCGAAGTCCGATCACCGCGGCGCCACCTTAGACCCTCGTTTTCCACAGCCAAACCACCGCTGGGCTCCATCTTGTTCTATATGAATCAGTAGATCGTTCTGGTATTTTCTGAAGTTCACATTTTTGTTTTTGTAACTGAAATTTTTACGGATTTTACCAAAAGTTTTGTTTGATGTGTCCCAAATTGTACCACCAAATTAGAATCCACAACGTCAACCGTCAAGGTGCAGTGATTTATTATATCAAGCGATAGCTATCTATTTTGAGGTTAACAAGTCCATGCTGACAGCATTACAGTTCTCGGCCGCTGTTTTGGTCGAGTTTACATTAAATTTTATAAGCTCATTAGGATCGCGCAGTTGGTAAATAATTTATTAGGAGTTACGCAAACACATACAATGCCCGCGGCTCCAGGAGGGAAACCAGTGTCAGTCGAAAATGACTGACATGGCAGTCAGGGTGTTAAGTGTCTATTTTACATTAAAAAATGTTTACTTGAAATAACAAGACTTACACAGATAAGCTGTCATCCAACATCAACTCCTGCTTTATCTCCTCAGTTTTTAGCTTAAATTCTTCAGGTTCCAATTTAATTCTAGATGCTGAAGGACCAGGTAAATGAATTTCCCACTTGCTGCAAAATATGTCTTTAAGTCCAGATATTTCTTAAATATGAGTTTTTTACAGTAAAAAATTTACACATAACCCCTTTGCCACAGCTTTCAATTTTTTTTAATTATTTTTTTTTAGTTTATTAGTTGGTTTTTAACAAAAACTCATAGCCTTCTTCTACAGTGACTAGTACAGGATAAAATTTAAATAATGCACCAAACTTAAAGGGATGGTGGGCAAGGTCAAAAGTAGCTAGACAAAAAGCTCAAATAACTTTTTGTTTTCAAATTATAGCATTTCTCAAATTTAAAGAGTGGGGGAAAAATTTGAATTTTAACAATGCCAAATTTTATTATGTCAAATATTTTTGTGATTCATTATGATTAAAAAATGTTTTATTGTTTTGTTTCAAAAGTTATACAGGGTGTTCAAAGTTAAGCCGGCACTATTACCAATGAACTTTAATTAGTAATAGTAATAGTCAATGAACAAGTTCTTTGACTATTATTAACTTTATTAATAGGGATTTATTGCAATAAAGCCAGGCAGTAATTGTGCCGGGCACTATTCTGACAGTTTTGCCTTATAAGAACAGCTGTCTTCTTTCAAAATTAGGCCTTTGTGTATTTTAAGAGCCGGAATTAATAGTGCGGCCACTATTAATGTAAAATAAACGAACGAACTGTCAGAATAGCGCCTGGCTTTATTGTAATAAATCCCTAATATTAGAGCTACAAGATGGTGACAACAGAAAGAAAATCAAATGACGCGTAAGTGAGTTATGATAAAAAACACACTTTTTTTTAATGTGTTACCCGGTATACAACTTTACTCATTTAACCGACCCTCTAGCTCTAAAAACAACGAAGTTAACAATAGTCCCGACTTAACTTTAAGACTTCCTATCTCTTTGATCTTATTAACCTTATAGAAAGCCAAATGAAAAATATTGCTGATGACGGCAAACTCTATACAAAGCCCATACTCAGTGAAGTACAACTCCAAGAAGACCTAAGGAATGTTGAAGAATGGTCTAGATTGTGGGGAATGAAGCTAAATGAGTCAAAATGCACTGTACTAAGAACTGGTCCAAATCTGTCGAATGTGGCGGAGCAAAACGACTTTGGTGTCATTGTCACACCAGAAAAGCGTTTCTGTCTTAAAATAATTACCAACATTTAAGTTGTTACAAGGTACAAAACACACATTAGGATATGATACAGTTTAAAATCTTATTAAAATTTTAATGCTACATTTTTATAGCTGAGATCAAATTAGGAAAATCTAATCAGAAAATCAAAACCTATTATAACAGTAAGATTGAAATCAGATGATAGTTATTGTAATCATTTCTTTTTCCTCCCTGATCATTATTGACTCAAAATTAACATTTGAGGATCATGTCAACTCAATCTCAAAAAAACTCTGTTCAGCTATTATGTTCTTAAAAATCTCGCCAGGATAATAGACAAGGCTACTATATCAATTGCCTATCATGGACTCTTCCATTCAGTCTGTGTGTACAACCTACTTGCCTGGGGAAACTCGGCGCATGCGCCACAAGTGTTCGGTCTACAGCAAAGGGCGGTGAGAATCATGGCAGGAGTCGGATACAGGGACGATGTAAGATCTGCGTTTCAGTCTCTAAAAATGCTAACTCTCTCCTCACAATACATATTTGAGTCTCTTCTTCATTTTCATCAGAACAATACATAATTATGACACTACAAACAAAGATAACATACGAATAGACTTTCTGCGCTTAAAGACCTCCTGGAGGGCGACGCGACATTATGCACCAGCTTTTTTTTAAAATAATCTTCCCCAGGGAGTGAGACCTTTGCCCTTAAGCCTTTTAAAAATAAAATAAAAGAGCTTTTAATTAGAAAATGTTTTTACTCCAAAGAAGAATTTCTACAGTGTGATATTACAGATCTGGACTTTTAATCTTTTAACTGTTTTAAACAAACTTAGGGCCAAAAATGAGAAAAGAAACAATATTTTAACAAAAATTAAAACATGATAAATAATAAAATAGGTATATTAATAGAGTATTCACCAGTGATTTAAATTATAGTAACTAGTAAGTTTTTCCATAAATAAGTAAATTGTTTAACTATTATTGATGATGTCCAAATTTTATAGTTTTTTTTTAAATAAATTGAAACTTAAAATCTTAAAGACTGGTTTTACTCTAGCTATTTTAGGTGCCTGAGGAAAATATGAGTTTATGGTGCAGTTATTTATTAGGTTTGTCAGTTGTACTAAATCAAATCAAATCAAATCAAAAATACTTTGTCAAAAAAGAAAAATAAATTTTCACAAGACAAAGCAGGCTAAATCTACGATAATATAAACAAAAAAAAATCAAAACAATAAACAACCAAGGGTGAATTTCTATCCTATTAATGTGCACTAATAAATACATCAATAATCCTTAGGTATCTACGTTTACACTTGAACAAGTTACATACATATAAATATATTTTTAGCTCACACTACTACTATACTATAGTAGTGTGAGCTATGGTGATCCTAATTTTTTCGAGAAAAAAAATGTTCCTCCAATTTCAAAATTTTTTATATATCTTTGCGTTTCAGATGATTTTGAAACTTTTTTGTTGCGCCGTCTGTCTGTCTGTAAAGGCCAACGCGCATAACTCAAAAACCGCTTGCCCGATTTTAATTAAATTTGGTACCTAGGCTGGCTGGGTCTCGGGTCGGGATGGTCCCATTAAAAATGAACGAAATCCTTCAATCACAAGCCAAATAAAAGGGTGGGGGTAGATTTAGTTTTAAAAAAAATGTGGGGGTAGATTTAAAAAATTAAAGTTTAGGTTAAAACATGGCTTGTGTGGTATCAAACAAAAGGTAATTGAGCCTGGAGTTGAATAAAATATATTTCAGACTTTAGTTATATTAGCTCACACGAACACTATAACTATAGTACCTAGTTTGAGCTTAGGTACCCACGAGGGTACCCATATATTGGCAGAGTATCTTTTTAGTTAAAAGAATAAAAAACTGAATTAAAGTTAAAACACAATACAATATATAAAAGGTAAAAATATATAACAAACAAAAAAAAATGTGTTAAAAAGACAGTCAAAAAAATATACAAAATAGGCCAAATCATAGTTAATTTAAAGCTAAAATGTTTAAAAATAATATTAAAAAAGTCATTAAAATTCTAATATAAAAGAAAAATCTGTCAGAAGGACACTAGTAATATGTTTTTTACAGACTTAAGCAGATCAACCAATAGGCCATTACAGTGTCGACTTTTTTTATTCTTTATTATGTCTCTTACATTATTGTAACTTACTACTCGAAATGTAAAATATGTTATTTAACTATGTCAACAAAGTGATTGTTAAATTCATCAACATTATTATACTCATAGTTTTATTTTATAGTTGGTCTCTATTGTAGTACACTATTGTAAACCAGTTCTTATAATTTATGTATATTAAATGAATAAATACACTTAACTATCTTTTATTTTTTTAAATTCTTTTAATCCTTATACCAACAAATGTTTATCCTGTGTGCAAAGTGTGCACAATGTTTTTCTTAAGTTTGCTTCCTGTTGTTAGTTAACTACATATAAGTGTGAGAAAGAATATATTTTTCTTTAAGCAACAGATTCTGCAAAAAAAACATGAGAAACATAATCTAAAAAAGTAGAAGCAAACCATCCTTAGTGACTCATGTAGAAAACAAACAATATTAGTTCCTAGATTTGCATGAATGTATTCTAAACCTTGCAGTCACAAACAGCTGTGAGCATTATATATACCACTTAGGTCAAACTTAGTAAGTGTCTTTTCCTTTCTGATAGTATATGTTTTAGAAGGAAGTATGATGGTAAAGTGATCATTTACCTACATACATAAATTTAAGTGAATGATCTTACTCTTACCTAAAAGTAGCACCATCAAAATTAATTTGATTAGAATTGCTTTCAGCTGTCACCCTTTCTTTAAATGTTCCGCAACCTGGTCCAGCATCATCTGCAGATATTTCTGTTTTAATTTTATGTAAATTTGAAAATAAAAGTTCTGGTGTACTAATATAATCTTTTTTATTGAAGATGTCTTCAGGCTTGACAACTAGTAGTACATCATCTTTATTCAGTAACTCTGTGGAAAGGTATTGCTCCTCAGATTGCTCTACAACAGGTGCAACCCCAGACATTTTGAAAGCTTCCATGCTTTAGAATAACATTCAGTTGAAAAATCAGCTTGGGGGATAACCACGCTAATAACGATCAAAGCTATCGAAAAAGACCTAGATCTACAGCATTGAAACTAGGACTTGTTTATTTAGCTGGAGAATGGTTTCTAAACAAATAATTTAATGGAAAGAACAGTCGGGAAAATAAACCACAGAACACCAAAGGAAATAAACAAAACAATCACCTAAAGTAAGGTTATGCATATGCAGTTTAGTTTTTACGTGGTCAATCAGCCATCAATGGGTGCGTTCCATATTTATAGCTCAAGCCAGAGGTGACAAGCTATTATTTTATTTGATGATCTGCAAAATTCTTTTTAGAACGGGAAAATGGATCCACAGGCGATAATTGAAAAACATAAGTACTTTTTGGAGAAAACGGCGCCGCATCAAAAACTTGCTAATAATAAAGAAACTACTTGAACATTTTAAAAAATTTCGGAATTTTTTTTTTTTTAAACATGGGTCTGCCGGCGAATACTTTAGAAAAGTTGGGTACTTGTTGGAAAAACTGGGGCTACAAAAGAATAAAAACAAGAAAAAAGTGTAATAGTAAGCGAGCAATTTAAAAAAATTAGCTACTTTTAGAAAAAGGAGGCGCCGTAGGTGAATATTTTAGAAAAATTAGGTACTTGTTCAAAGAGTGGTGCCACAGAAGGAATTTTTTCGTAAAAATTATAAAAGAAGGTGCCGTAATAAAAACTTATTAAGAAAAATAAAATAATTTAAAGAATAAAAATGTACCTTAAACCAAAAATGTTTGGAAAAAATCACACTAAATGCAAGAGTTTTGGTTAGTTTCAAAAGAATACCCATCGCCATCGAAGAAATAACATATCCAGTTATTTCTTCGATGCCATCGCATATAGTCGATATATTTTTTACAGATTTTTTCAGTTCGCCGCTGATATAATGCTCAGTTCGTTTGGTGGTGACTATAAAGTAAACATTATTTTTATAAAAGTTCTACTAAATTAGAATAGGGTTCTGGTACGTTTCACCACTTTACTCAAAACTTATTATAGCAAGGTTTTTTTGCATGAAAATGATTCTTTGGACTATTTGTATAGTCGATTTAAGTACGGAAAATTAACAAAAAGTATTTGATTTTCTTAAAAATATTTTTTTAAAAAAATGCTTACATACCGATTTTCATCCAGTTGTTTTTTTTTCGAACCAAACTTTTGACATGTCACGGTCTAGTTTCATACATCTTGGTGAATTGTTACACACACTGATGTATGTTTTTTAAATTTGGATAAATTTAAGGTTTTTGCGGACTTTTTCAGTAATTTTAAGTTCAAGTTTGGTCTTTCATCGCGAAAGTATACACTTATTATTATCTCTACAGGCCGGTATCATACAACGATCCTAAACACAGATCCTAAACACACAGGGTTGCTTATTTCAATTCAACTCTACGTTAGCGTCGCTCAAGCGAGATAACACTGCCTGCTTACGTCACCAGCGGACCAGTTGCTTTGTTTGTATTGAAAGTTCGTGTGATTTTAAGGTGTTTTTGACGTTTTTATCTCCGTTTTTTTTGCCTTTTTTTTATTAATTTGACGATGTGGTTGACCATTTAGGAGGTAAATAAACCTTTAGAAATGTGAATTAAGTGAATTGATATAAAGAAAGCACATTAATTCATTGTTGAAATGAAAGCTTTGTGTTCCCTCTTTCAGTGTAGAAATATAAATGTAATATCAAATAAATACCTTTTTGTTACTACATAATATAAGTGTATTTTATTTTATCTGCAACAAAAACAATACATTATACATATAATAATTTAAATTGATTAAACTTTTAGAAAAAATCCTACTTCTATTCAGACCTGTCACGAGTACATTATGAAAGTACCTACTTCAAGTACAAGTACCAAGTACATTAAGATTTGTAAAAGTAATTGAAGTACCAGTATTGCCACTCTCGACACTGACGTCTTCGGTAGAAGGCTTCGAGAAAAATCGGTAGATTTCGGTAGATTTTTTAATCATCTCAGCAAGCAGTGCTCTATCGATAGTTTGGATTGATTTAGTAGGTAAATTGTATTTCTACGATTTGTTTTTACTGACAAAATACCAAAATTAAGAATTAAATAAAAAAATTAGGTACATACTAGGGACCTATTGCAATAAAGCCAGGCACAAATTGTGCCGGGCACTATATTGACAGTTTCGCATTAAAAACTGACAGTTGATCTTTCAAAATTGACATACCAACGTCGAATTTAGAAATCCAGTCGTTTATTTTCCATTAATTGTGGCGTCATTATTAATTCCGGCTCTTATAATACACAATGGCCTTATTTTGAAAGAAGACAGCTGTTCTTATAATGTGAAACTGTCAATATAGTGCCCGGCACAATTTGTGCCTGGCTTTATTGCAATAGGTCCCTATTAGGTAGATAATATTATAAAAAAAACCTCAGGGTTTATAATAGCGTGATCTTTAATGCCGCTTGCGGCTGAGTATATCGCAAAATCCAAGAGATGGCGCCATACATACACTTTTAAAAACAATGGCTTGAAATAAAATTTTTATTCTACAAAGGATCTTACATAAAAAGGATATTTTATTTAGTTTATATTGAAAAAAAAAATCGGTAGAAAACTATGGTAATTCGGTATATCGTAAAGTAAAAGTCTAAATCGGTAGATCTACCGAAAAATCGGTAGAGGTGGCAACACTGTGAAGTACTAAGTAAGTACATTTTTTTTTTCAAATGTACCTACTTCAAGTACCAAGTACATTATAAAAGTACTTGATTTTCCCCAAGTCTTTCAAAGTCAAAAATGAGAAAAATGCCAAAAATATCCAAAAAAAATGTCAAAAATGTTAAAAAATTTGAAAAATCTCAAAAAACTTCAAAAAATATCTAAAATGACAATATATGTAAACATTTAAAAATTCTCAAAAAATTTCAAAGATGTAACAAAATGTAAAACTTGTCAAAAATGTTTATAAAATTTTCTGAAAGGTTTTATTTTTTGGAATATTATTATAAGTATGTAAATATGTATTACTAAATTGCATTTATTTATTTTTTCTGCACTGATCATTTTACATCCTAACTACTAATCCATGGATTTTCGAAACTTTTACACGGTTGTAAAGATATTCAAGAGAGCTTCAAAACAAGGTATCACTAGACCCACTTTCCCTATTCAAAATACAGGGGTAAAGTAAACCCCTCAAAGGGTCTACGTGCTACAAAAATTTCAAGATAGCTAAAAAGTCTCTCCCTCGCAAACAAAATCGACGTGTCTCGGCATTTTTAAAAATTTTCAGCAGTTCTCGAGAAATATCGGGTGGAAAGTTTTAAATGGGACACAGTGTATATTGAATTATTTGTATAATTGTAAGATTTTTAGTTCTACTCTTTATTTAGGTAACGTTTGTTAAAATATATTATTTATTTGGGTCATTTCGCATAAGCCTTCTAAGGGCTTAGTGTAAGCGGTTTCTATAATCAAAAGATAATCCATTTTCGTCACATTTTAAAAAATTTTTTTAGAAATATGTTTTTTTGAACCATTTGGTATTATCTTTACTTTTATAATACTGTATGTCCCCACAAATGAGGCCTCCGTATGGCCTTGCAATCAAGCTACTTAATTTCATCCTTGTTATAGGGTGCTTCAGCAAATGTCTCTTCAAAAAACGTTCATGTTTGGTCTTAAAACTACACCTATCGCATTTAACCCTGCGGGCCGGGCGCCCCTAATTGATACACGAAACCGGACGCCGGGTCTGTAGTGAATTGACGGCAATTTGCTTTTAAATAAAATAATTTTATGTTTGATAAGTTTTATAAATGTTTTATTGACCTGAAAAATATATATTCATTCCAAACATTTTTTTCTTAGGGATAAACTAAAATTTTTTACAGATATTTAAAAATTACATTTTTAAAAACAAACTCATATAGAATATATTTACTGGTTTTTAGCAGTATTGGAACATTGTGTGCACCAAGGTTCCAAATAAAAAATAAACAAATTTTTGATTTTTTGACAAAAATACTTTGTTTTTCTCAGCTTTTTTTTAAATAGTATCTTTTATTCGTTCCAGGTTGTACTAAATAAGTACTAAATAAGTATATTTCTGTTTTGCGTTTCGGCCACCTCATCTCCTCGTTCCCTTGGGATGTTTGGCTCCAAGCAGTGCCACCAAGGATATTGCTTCTACATTAATGAGTGCTGCACCAAGTATAACATCAAGCCGGGCGCTGGGTCTCACAGACTTTTAATTAAATATTATGAATTATTTCTCAGCATCACACTAGGTCACATTCTAGAAAGGTATTAAAAGACGCTATGTGCGCCGATACCTTGCCGAAGAAACCCGAGCGATTAACGACAGCTCAGGTCTCATAGACTCGGCGCACACACACACTTTTGTGCTAAAGCAAATGTTTCTTCAAATTGGACTTGCATTTGGCCTTGTAATCACACTGGTCACATTTAAATTAATTAATTTCATTTGCACGTTTGTGCCGCAGCAAATGTCTCTTTAAATAAGGCTCCTGGCTGGCCCTAAAATTACACCGGTCACATTTAAACCAATTGATTTCATCAGCACTTTTGTGCTTCATTAAATGTGGTTTCAACAGAAACTTATGTCTGGCTTTGTAATCACATTGGTCGCATTTAAACCAAGTAATTTCGTCTGTATTCTTGTGCTGAAACAAATGTTTCTTCAAATATGACTTGAGCTTAGCTTTAAAATCACATTGGTGGCATCTAAACCAATTGATTTCATCTGCAGGTTTGTGCTGCAGTAAATGTCTCTTTAAATAACGCTTCTGTTTGGCCTCGAAATTACACTGGTCACATTTAAACCACTTGATTTCATCTGCACTTTTGTGCTTCATTAAATGTGGTTTCAACTGAAACTTATGTTTGGCTTTGTAATCACATTGGTCGCATTTAAACCAATTGATTTCATCTGCATTTTTGTGCTGAAGCAAATGATTCTTTAAATTGGGCTTGCGTTTAGACTTGTAATCGCACTGGTCGCATTTAAACCAATTGATTTCATCTGCAGTTTTGTGTAGCAGCAAATGTCCCTTTAAATGACGCTCCTGTTTGGCCTTGAAATTACACTGGTCGCATTCAAACCAATTGATTTCATCTGCATTTTTGTGCTGAAGCAAATGTTTTTTCAGATTGGGCTTGAGTTTAGCCTTGTAATCACACTGGTCGCATTGAAACCAATTGATTTCATCGGCAGTTTTTTTCTGCAGCAAATGTCGCTTCAAATGACGCTTCAAATGACGCTCCTCCTTGGCCTTAAAATTACACTGGTCACAATTAAACCAATTAATTTCATCAGCACTTTTGTGCTTTATTAAATGTTGTTTCACCTGAAACTTTTCTTTGGCTTTGTAACCACATAGCTCGCATTTAAACCAAATGATTTCATCAGCATTTTTGTGCTGAAGCAAATGTTTTTTCAAATAGGGCTTGAGTCTAGCCTTGTAATCACACTGGTCGCATTTAAACCAATTGATTTCATCTGCATTTTTGTGCTGAAGCAAATGTTTCTTCAAATTGGGCTTGAGTTTAGCCTTGTAATCACACTGGTCGCATTTGAACCAATTAATTTCATCTGCAAGTTTGTGCTGCAGCAAATAATGTCCCTTTAAATAACGCTCTTGGTTGGCCTTGTAATTACACCTGTCACATTTAAACCACTTGATTTCATCTGCACTTTTGTGTTGCAGCAAATGACAGTTTAATTGGGACTTCCGTTTGGCCTTGTAATCACACTGGCTGCATTTAAACCAATTGATTTTATTTGCACTTTTATGCTGCAGCAAATGGCTCTTTAAGTAGGCCTTCAGTTTGGCCTTGTAATTACACTGGTTGCATTCAAACCAATTGATTTCTTTCTTAATTTTTTCCTTTCTTTGACTACCTGGAATATCTGATCTAAAAACAATAAAAATAAAATAAGTTTGCATATGTATATAAAAAATAGAAAAAAATTAATTTACACACTAAATTTATTAGGCAAAATTATTTATTCTCTACCTTTAAAAGCGAGAATCTGAGAGAGAGCGTCTGACCACAAGACATGAAAAATCATGAATTTTCACTGCTCCGGTTAACCAAATATAAACCCGCTTCCTGCAAGGGTTATTAGATATGAGTCGCGTTAAAACGAGAAGATGCTTTATGGTTAAAACCCCCATTGTCAGGTTCTTACTATAAAAGGAAGTTAAGGAATACACAATTGGTCCATGGCTGAAAATCGCCTAATAGTTTAATTACTCACAGTGAATAGACTCCTAGATTAAAAGATAGTGAATCTCGAAATTCAACAGAAATGTACTTTATTGTCTGAAAACCATAAAAGTTTTGGTCACCCTGGGCAAAATTGCAAATGTCCGTCCCATTCTTAGTAAAAAGAACTGATATGTAAAAAAATAAAAACATATAATGGCTACATAATATAAAATACAAAACAACGAAAACCAAAAACTCTCTGTGTTGCAAATAAATATTCTCTTTATCGTTTTTAGAATAAGTTGCGTCCTGTGGCGAAAAGAGTTACAAGCATTGTGCGAAGTCATCAGGGGTGTGCGGTCCATGTAAGCAAGGGAAGAATTGCTTCCCTTAAGAAATCAGACATAATAAAAATAAATTGTTATTAGTTCACTATTAAAACTTGACGTAATTAGCGCCAGTCCTGTAGTACATTTTATCCTTAGGGTGGTCACAATACCCCGCCTCCCCTATTCTACTTTGGATTCGACAATGGTGGGTACAACTGATGTTTTTCGGTAAACGATACTTTCTCGAGGCCTTTAAAACAACATTTGTTTAGTCATAAAGTGTGTTTTTGTGTATGTTTGTTGAAAAAAATATTTGTTTTCAAAGTTTTAATAAAATAGGTATCAAATAGGCTAAAGCAAGAAATTAAAAATAAACAAAAAAAGATGAAAAAATGCAAATAAGCAAGTTTAAAAAAAAACACATGCCCCTGGAAGTTGTGTCATAAAGTGTTAGGGATTGTCAGGTTGACACAGAATACCTAGCTAAACGTTTTTTGTATTTTTCAACTCAATAAAATTCAGTTTTATTCTGTTTTCAGTCAATATAAAATTCATGTCAGAAATCCTGTGTTTTAATCTTTAACCCCAAATACAAAAGTGAATATAACATACGAGCAGTAACAAACCGACAAACGGCCAAAGCAGCATTCAAGGTGAGTTCAGCAAAAGATTCCGCCACTCTGAATTAATGAATAATATAACTTCAGCTAGGTCACAGTGTACTTACACTGTAGTTAACTTATAAATATAATAATAAATAATTTCACTATAATCAATTATTTAGCAATTGAATTATCTACGAGATTAAGGCTAAAGAGTTGAATTGGTTTTGCGCTTCTTTCACCAGTAGCTACAGAGACCAGAACAACTAAAATAAGTGAAGTATAAAGATATGGCATAGGTGTAATTAATATACTTCAAAGAAGCTATTGGCAAATTTAGATTTTTAAATTGCATTATTCGTTACGTTACGCGCGTCTGTTCCCTTTTCCGACACGATTTACCGCAACACATCTTAGTAGCTGAATAAATAAAATCATTCACATTTTTATCCCTAAAGAATTCTTTTAAAAAAAGTATTTTTCAAAACGGCCATCCTGGGCGGCTGCTCCGTTGCCCCCCTCCCCCCTTGGGCCGACTCTGTAGTACATACCTTAAAAACTGCAGTAAGTTGCGTAAAGACTTATTTACATTTGCAGCTCAGGGGTAGTCCCAGACTTTCAAAAAGGGGGGCTATTTAGAGTTTTTAAACAAAAAAAACATTTGCTCATTTATGTAATACACCCGGCCGAGGACGAGACATCGGCGCATTTCCTCTCATCATGTGAAGCATGTAAGGAGGCAAGAAGAGAGGTATTTGAAGAGGAAGCCTTTGAGACGAAGAACCTGCTTAATCGGAGGTGGCCTGATATTCTGACCTTTGTACAGAAGACAGGCAGATTCCTTAGCGAAGGAAGGACGCAGTAAGGGGGATGCCCGGGGGGTTGGTTCAAAAAGGCGCTTCATGTGCCTAGTCGCCAGGCCTAGAGCCTACCCCACACTACGACCAATATGTAATACACAGGGGAATGGGACCTTCCGATCAACACGCCACAGGGTCAACTCGCTTGACCAATTCGCCACCAACCGTATTCGTCCTCGACTTAACTCGCCGCTGCGCCAAATCGCCGCCGGGACAACTTTACATTTACATTCCAAGTTTGATTACTCTATTTTTAAACAATCTAAAAAAAAATCCGAAAATTACTTTAAAAAACTAATTTTTTTTTAAGATTTTGATCGAATAGCGAATTTTATTCAGAAAAATTAATGTTCAAGAAACATTTTTAAAAAATATTTTTCGAATAGCATTTGGAACAGTGGAGCTAACAAAAAATAAATAAGCCAGTACAATTCAAACATTTAATAAAGAAAATTTCAAACTCAGTCCAAGGCGCGCAAAGACCGGCGGCGAGTTGTCCCGGCGACGGGTTGGCACGGTGGTGAATTAGCCGCAGTGAGTCGGCAGCCGCCTGTTGTATTTGTAGGTCTCTGGCAAAGGGGGGACGGGCATTTTAAATGTTAAAAGGTTTGTTTTCAGGTCACTCAAAACTGTACCCCTTATTCCCTGATGAACATTTGGGAAATCCTGCACAAAAATTACAAGACTTACTTAGACGAGGTCATCCAGTCATCCAAGTTCAACTCCTCCTGCTTGACCTCTTCAGTGTTTACCTCAAAGTTTTCAGGTTCCCATTTTATGCTGGATGATAAGGGGTCAGTTAAATGACTTTCCAACTTGCTGCAAAATAAATCCTTTTAAAAAAGCCTATATTTAATTACAATTCAAAGCATTCCTTAACACTCTGACGACCGATGCCGGCATTATGTGTATCTTTGTTTTCTTGTTGTAATATAAAACTGACAGACCATTATTCACAATATTGCCTTGCCAGTCACTTACGTGTAACAGCCACGGATTTCTTAACCTCAAAATGGATTGCTAACATACTGCTGAAAACCCTCAAAATCACTGCAGCATGTATTCGACGTTCTGGGTCCGCTTCTGTTAACAGCACGTTTTTTTTTGGGTTTGCGCTATTTGCATCACTGAAATAGAGGCAGGCGCGTCGTTTCTTGACAAGTTTGACGTTCACTAGTGTTTACCGATTTGGACGCTCGAGCTTTCGAAGTCCGATCACCGCGGCGCCACCTTAGACCCTCGTTTTCCACAGCCAAACCACCGCTGGGCTCCATTGTGCTCTATATGAATCAGCTGATCAATCTCGTATTTTCTGAAGTTCACATTTTTGTTTTTGTAACTGCAATTTTTACGGATTTTACCAAAAGTTTTGTTTGATGTGTCCCAAATTGTACCAAACATAGACGAAAGTTCAACAATTTGTCATTAAATTTCAAGTAAGTTTGTAAATGTGGTAACGCTGGAATCAGTGTTGCCACCAAATTAGGATCCACAACGTCAAACGCATGGTGCAGTGATTTATTATATCAAGCGTTAGCTATCCATTTTGAGGTTAACAAGTCCATGCTGACACCATTACAGTTCACGGCCGTTGTTTAGGTCGAGTTTACATGAAATTTTATAAGCCCATTAGGATCGCGCATCTAAGTTGGTAAACAATTTATTAGGAGTTACGCAAACATATACAATGCCTGCGGCCCCAGGAGGGAAATCAGTATCAGTCGAAAACGACTGACATGGCAGTCAGGGTGTTAAGTATCTATTTTACATTAAGAAATGTTTACTTGAAATAACAAGACTTACACAGATAAGCTGTCATCCAACATCAACTCCTGCTTTATCTCTTCAGTTTTTAGCTTAAATTCTTCAGGTTCCAATTTAATGCTAGATGCTGAAGGGCCAGGTAAATGAATTTCCAACTTGCTGCAAAATAAGTGTTTAAGAATCGAGATATTCCTTAATTATGAGTTTTTTACAGTAAAAAATTTACACATAACCTCTTTGCCACAGCTTTCAATTATTTTTTTTCTACAGTGACTAGTACAGGATAAAATTTAAATAATGCACCAAACTTAAAGGGATGGTGGGGAAGGTCAAAAGCAGCTAGACAAAACGGTCCAATAACTTTTGGTCAGACGCTTTTTGTTTTCAAATTATAGAATTTAAAGAATGGGGGAAAAATGTGAATTTTAAGAATGCCAAATTTTATTATGTCAAATATTTTTGTGATTTATTATGATTAAAAAATGTTCTATTGTTTTTTTCCAAAAGTTATACAGGGTGTTCAAAGTTAAGCTGGCACTATCAAATATGAAGGGTGGTGGCCTTGTGGCTGTTGGTTATATGTGGGTTAAATCAAATTAAATAAATACTGTTTACATCACAGGCACTATTACTAACTTTATTAATAGGGACTTATTGCAATAAAGCCAGGCAGTAATTGTGTCGGGCACTATTGTGATATGTAGTTTGAGTAGGGTTGGGGTGGGTTGGTTTAAATTGTCTACCCTTACACTTCTCTGCTATAATTTAATGAATTTGGAGTTTCACTAAACTTCGAGTTAACGAGGCTAAAACGAAAACGGGTAAATTTCCTTACGCCCCTCGCTTTTATTATTATGATATCAGAACACTGAAAAAATTATTTTATGCTTTTTAGTCCATTTTATAAAAGCTTGTTTTCAAAAAGTTTTTTTTTCTAAATTTATTTAGATTATGTTTCTCATGTTTTTTTTGCAAAACCTGTTGCTTAAAGAAAAATATATTCTTTCTCACACTTATATGTAGTTAAAGAACAAATGAAGCAAACTTAAGAAAAACATTTTGCACACAATAATTTGTTGGTATGAGGATTAAAAGAATTTAAAAAAATAAAAGATAGTTAAGTTTATTTATTAATTTAATATACATAAATTATAAGAACTGGTTTACAATAGTGTACTAGAATAGAGACCAACTAAAAAATAAATCTATGAGTATAATTAATAATATTGATGAATTTAACAATCACTTTGTTGACATAGTTAAATAACATAACAAAAAACTTTAGGACAGGTGACACTGACACAAATAAAAATCTAAAAAATAAAATCTCCATCCATCCCATCCATTTGATAAAAGCTTGTTTTCAAAAAGTTTTTTTTCTAAATTTATTTTTTAATTTTTAGATTTGTCTATGCATTTCAGCTAGTGCATCAATATTGCAGGGAGTCTTTCCTGTCAATCCCTAAAACTGGTCGTTATTATTATGATCATTATATGCAAGGATTCATTAATTTTGGTTGAGATCGAACAAACTAAAGCCTTACCTCTTCTAGGCCCCCCCCCTTTTTTTAGCTGGAGAGCATGTGAATTTTGAAATCAATCAATACCTACGTGGAAGTCATTTGAAAGTAATCAGAAAAACTTGACATTAAATCGTCAATTTTGAATCCGCCATATTGAATTTTTGTAATCTGATTAAAAATTCGTAATCCTCATCCTCAGAAACCCCCAGATACCAATTTTGGTGGAAATCTGACAAACTAAAATTTTACGCCCTCTCCGCCCTCCAGGTTAGGGGTGAGGTAGGCAGTCAATGATACCACATCATTGAATTGTCATCGGAACAATAATGGTATGTGAAATTTGAAGTCAATTGGACACGTGGAAATCAGTTGAAAGTAATCAGAAAAACTTGACATTAAATCGTCCATTTTGAATCCGCCATAATGAATTTTTATAATCTGATCAAAAATTCGTAATCCCCATCCTCAAAAACCCCCAGATACCAATTTTGGTGGAAATCCAACAAACTAAAATTTTACCCCCTCTCCGCCCTCCAGGTTAGGGGTGAGGTAGGCAGTCAATGATACCACATTATTGGATTGTCATCGGAACTATAATGGTATGCAAAATTTGAAGTCAATCGAATATGTGGAAGTCAGTTGAAAGTAATCAGAAAAACTTGACATTAAATCGTCCATTTTGAATCCGCCATATTGAATTTTTGTAATCTGATCAAAAATTTGTAATTCTCATCCTCAAAAACCCCCTAACAATAGATACCAATTTTGGTTGAAATCGGACAAACTAAAGTTTTACCCCCTGTCCACCCCCAATGTTTGGGGTGAGTTGGGAACCCGATGAAACCATATTATGGAATTGTCACCGGAACTAAGATGCTATGCGAAATTTGAAGTCAATTGGATGTTTGGAAGTTCTTCAAAAATGAGTTGCAAGATTTGATTACATACATACAGGTGAAGTTAAATAAAAGCTTGTAAAAAATAGAAGCAAACAATCCTTAGTGTCTCATGTAGAAAACAATCAAAATTAGTTCCTAGATTTACATGAATGTATCTAAACCTTGCACTCACAAACAGCTGTGAGCATTATATATACCACTTAGGTCAAACTTAGTAAATGTCTTTTCCTTTCTCATAGTATTTGTTTTAGAAGGAAGTATGATTGTAAAGTGATCATTTACCTACATAAATAAATTTAATGGAATGATCTTACTCTTACCTAAAACTAGCATCATCAAAATTAATTTGATTAGATTTGCTTTCAGCTGCCACCGTTTCTTTAAATGTTCCGCAACCTGGTCCATCATCATCTGCAGATACTTCTGTTTTAATTTTATGTAAATTTGAAAATAAAAGTTCTGGTGTTATAATATAATCTTTTTTATTAAAGATGTCTTCAGGCTTGACTAGTAGTACATCTTCTTTCTTCAGTAACTCTGTGGAAAGATATTGCTCCTCAGATTGTTCTACAACAGGTGCAACCCCAGACATTTTGAAAGCTTCCATGCTTTGAATAACATTCAGTTGAAAATCAGCTTCGGTGATAACCACGCTAATAACGATCGAAAAAGACCTAGACCTACAGCATTGAAACTAGGACTTGTTTATTTAGCTGGAGAATGGTTTAGCAAGAAAATAAACAACTAAAGTAAGGTTATGCATATGCACACACATATGCAGTTTAAATATTACGTGGTCAATCAGCCATCAATGGGTGCGTTCCATATTTATAGCTCAATCCAGAGGAGAGAAGCTATTATTTTATTTGATGATTGCAAAATTCTTTTTAGAACGGGACAATGGATCCACATGCGATAATTGAAAAACATAAGAACTTTTTGGAGAAAACGGCGCCGCATCAAACACGCTAATAATAAAGAAACTACTTGAACATTTTTAAAAAATTCGGAAAAATTGCGCCCTGGAAACGATGGTTTTTGAAAAACAAGGGTCTGCCGGCGAAAACTTGGATACTTGTTGGAAAAAATGAGGCTACAAAAGAATAAAAACAAGAAAAAAGTGTAATAGTAAGCAAGCAATTTAAAAAAATTAGCTACTTTTAGAAAAATAGGACGCGGTAGGTCAATTTTTTAAGTGATTCCAGATTGAGATGGGGCTAGTCCTGGCAAAACACAGACACTGGAGTGACGAGAATCCGCATATTGTTGTAGAAGGACACAACCGAAATCCTCAAAAGCTTCATGTTTAAGGGGAAATACTGGGCGATAAAATAATAGGCCCAATTTTTATCGACGGAAATTTGTTGGATGAGGTTTATGTGGAAATTCTGAACAGTTTGATAAAGCCGGTAATTGTAAATGAAGTGGAAAATTAAAGAGATTTGGGAGGAAATCTAAATGAAGACCTAATACATTTTCAATAAGATGGAGCCCCTACGCATTATGCTATTGTCGCAAGGCGGTAGCTGGATAGATTTTATCCTTTGGCAGAAGGGGTCCAATCGAGTGGCCGCAAATGTCACCTGACCTCACACCTGCTTTGGACTTCTTTTTGTGGGGTTACATTAAATTCATAGTCTACAAGATTAAACCATCTTCGTTGGAAGAAGTGCGCCAGACGATAATTGAAGCATATCGAAATATCCCTAGAGAGATCTTCCAAAAAGTAAGAAAACTGTGTCATTTCGAACAATTGTTAAAATAAAGACCTACCTAGCATTTTCAATTTTGTTTCATTTTTTTTTAATTGACAACTACCTTTCTTCTTACTACTTACTAGTAAGTTTTTGAAGTTTTTTAGAAAGAGATTTGAAAGTAGGTACAACGATCTCTTTTAGATTAGGATTTTGAGTGGGGATATAGCATTAAAGAATAGGTTAGATAATAGGTAGTTGTGAGCTTTAATGCAATGATTGAGATTCTGGTAAAATCTTCATACTTTTTAGTTAGACAGATAAATAGATATATCTCTTGTTCTTAACAGCATTTACAATAAAATACTTATACCTAATTGGTGTAGAACTCGTCATTTAAAATAAAAGTACTAGTAGTTAAACAAAAATTAGATAACAATTAACAAATTGCACGTCAAATTTCTAACAATTAACATTGATTTTCACACACGTTAATTTTTACAGGCATCTACATAATACATCACAACTTTTTACCGATTAATAGGTTAGGTTTTTTTGAAAAAAATCAACCTTTTCAAATTGAAGAGTCGTTTTTAAATTTATGTACATTTTTTCAACGTTAGCACCTATTTTTATAGGCTTTCCAACGGCTTGTCATAAGTAAAGACCAAGATCAAAATTGATTTTTAGTTATTTTTTTTGATTTTACCATATAACTTTTATGATATAATTTTTATAAGCTTTCCAAAGAGGTGCCACAAGTGGGGTATTGCCATTTAAGATTTTGAAGTAAGTGAGGGTGGCGCGTCGGTGGGTCGGGGTGGTTTAAAATATACGTAATTTTTATTCCCCCTTTATTTTATAGAAATGGTAATTTTTATGTTTTTGCTATCTTTTTTGGTTTAAAAACTATAGCTATTGTAAGTTTTTAGTGGCCCACCCTGTATTTTATGCTGTCAACACTGAAGTTTTGCAATTATTGAAATTTGAAAAAAAAACTTGTACTCAATTCAGTAAAATATTAATAACTTTTTTTAACACCAGTTTCTAGAAACAAAATCTCTTTAAATAGGCCCTGCGTTTAGTCTTGTAATTACATTGCTCGCATTAAAATTGAACTTCCGTATGCCCTTGTAGTCGACTGCACATTCATATAAATAAAGATAACTTGCCAGGCGTTAATAATAAACTATATTTAGACTAAAAATATATCTTCATTTGCAAGAGATCATAATTTAAAATTAAACTCATCCAAATCACAAATTTTAATTTTAAAGAAAAACAAACAAATTAGAGAACACCTCGATCTGAATCTAAACATAAAAATAAACAACGAAAGTATTCCAATAGTTCCAAAAGCAATATTTGACGATTGTATTTCATTTGAACAACATATTAAAACAAAACTTACTGCTGTATATTCGTTTAAAAGGTTTAAATAAATATAAAAGTTCTTATCATCAAAACAAAAATACTTTTTGTGTGACTCCGTGATTTATCTTTATTTAATTATACAGATGTGGTCTATAGCGACTCCTTGTCTTGGTAATCTAAAAAATCAATACAAAAAATTCAAAATAGCTGCATGAGATTTGTCTACAACATTCCCCACAGGTGTCATATTACCCTACATCTTAACAGCAATAAAATTTTAAAGTTGATTAATCGTCGGATGCATCATTTGTATACTTTGGTTCATCGTATCATAAAAACTGGTAAACCGATTTACCTTACCAGAAAATTTTTGGCTTTATCGCATAGAACAAGAAACGCCACAGGTTTATTATCCCCTCGACATAGAACGGCAGATTTACAAAACTCATTTTTGTATAATGCTATTAGAATATGGAATGAAATTCCAAGGTAAATAAAAAAGCTTTCATTAAAGTGTTATTCTAAATATACAAAATAAAAACTGTTGGAACAACTGCTTTAAAAGTTTTTATCTACTTTTGGGTTGGCTTAAAAAAATACTTGTATTTTTTTCTCCCTTGATGATGATTATGATTTAATTAATACTTCGCTGTTTCCCCCGATGGGCGTTTAGGCTTCCGGCTTTGGTGTGTGTCTGCATAAATATGTATTGAATTATTTGTATAATTGTAAGATTTTTAGTTCTACTCTTTATTTAGGTAACTTTTGGTAAAATATATTATTTATTTGGGTCATTTCGCATAAGCCTTCTAAAGGTTTAGTTAGTGTAAGCGGTTTCTATAATCGAGAGATGGTTTTTGTCACATTGATTTAAAAATTTTTTTTTAGAAATGTTTTTTTGAACCAATTGATATTAACTTTATTTTTGTAATACTGAATGTCCCCGCAAATGAGGCCTCCGTTTGGCCTTGTAACCAAGCTATCTAATTTCATCCTTGCTATAGGGTGCTTCGGCAAATGTCTTTTCCAAGAACGCTCCTGTTTGGCCTTGAAACTACACCTATCGCATTTAATTCTGCGGGCCGGGCGCCCCTAATTGATTCACGAAGTCTAGCAGACCCAATGTCAATAGTGACGAATTGATTAAAAGAATGTTATGTTCATATACGTAATATTCCAATACTCCCTGTTACCTATTTACACAATGGTTGGCGTTTGATGCAAACATTCAGATATAAATATACGAAAAATGCACAGATACCAAATTTACATAGATAGAGATTTTGTCAACTGTACGCCGATGATTTGACGTAACGAATACAAGGATAAAATAATATCCATGTGTAAAAGTATAACCAATCAGGACATTTTATCTTAAGAACTGCAAAAAGGGTAGACTAATACCCATTGATATTGCTATTGCAAATATGTTTGCATTCTCCATCGTAAGGTTCCGTAGGTATTGCAATAATACGTACTATATGGAAATAATATGCATATGTCTTTGAAAGCAACCAATCAGGTCTTTTTGGCTTAAAGACCCCAAGGCCCTCATGTTTGCATCATGAATGGGCAGTTACCGTGGGTATTGGAATATTATGTATATGGTTATGTTGGATAAGTTTTATAAATGTTTTATTGACCTGAAAAATATATATTCATTCCAAACATTCTTTTCTTAGGGATCAACTTAAAACTAAAACTTTTTACAGATATTTAAAAAATTAAAAAAAAAATTTTACGTTACATTTACATTAAATGACATTTTTTAACAGTAGTTTTTTAAAACAAACGCCATATAATATATTTACTGGTTTTTAGCAGTATTGCAACACTGTGTGCACCAAGCTTCCAAATAAAAAGACAAACAAATTTTTGATATTTTTGACAAAAATACTTTCTTTTTATTGGCTTTTTTTTAAAGATATACCATCTTTTATTCGTTCCAGGTTGTACTTTTTAATTATTCACATTTCTGTTTTGCGCTTCGGCAACCTCTTCTCCTCGTTCCCTTGGGATGTTTATCTCCGAGCAGTGCCACCAAGGATATTATTTATACATTAATGAATGATGCACAAAGTATAACGTCAAGCCGGGCGCTGGGTCTCACAGACTTAATTAAATATTAAAAAAAACCAATACACGAATTAACTCGTTCTTTCTCAGCAGCACACTAGGTCACATTCTAGAAAGGTATTAAAACACGCTATATGCCAGGATACCTTGCCGGAGAAACCCGAGCGATTAACGACAGCTCAGTTCTCACAGAATCGGCGGCAATTAATTTTATCTACATTTTGTGCTAATGCAAATGTTTCTTCAAATTGGACATAAGCTTGGCCTTGTAATCACACTGGCCGCATTTAAACCAATTGAATTAATCTGCACGTTTGTGCCGCAGCAAATGTCTCTTTAAATAAGGTTCCTGGCTGGCCTTAAAATTACACCGGTTACCTGTGCTTCATTACATGAGGTTTCAACTGAAACTTATGTTTGGCTTTGTAATCACATTGGTCGCATTTAAACCAATTGGTTTAATCCGCGCGTTTGTGCGTAAATGATTCTTTAAATTGGGCTTGTATCTAGACTTGTAATCACACTGGTCGCATTTGAACCAATCGATTTCATCAGCACTTTTGTGCTGCAGCAAATGTCGCTTTAAATAATGCTTCTGTTTGGCCTCGAAATTACACTGGTCACATTTAAACCACTTGATTTGATCTGCACTTTTGTGCTGAAGCAAATGTTTCTTTAAATTGGACTTGAGCTTAGCCTTATAATCACACTCGCTGCATTTAAACCAATTGATTTCATCTGCATTTTTGTGCCGAAGCAAATGTCTGTTCAAGTAGGTCTTCAATTTGGCCTTGTAATTACACTGGTTGCATTCAAACCCAGTGATTTCTTCCTTCTTTTTTTCCTTTCTTTGACTATCTGAAATATCTGATCTAAAAACAATAAAAATTAAATAAATTTGCATATGTATATGAAAAATGGAAAAATTTAATTTACATACTTTTATTAGAAAAAATTCATGCACAGGGAAACCTCTCCTTGCGAACACCTCTATTAAGCGGACACTCCCTTTAGGCGGGCAAATTTGTTGGAATCAAGTTTTTGCCTATGTCTTTACATGTAAAATTCCCTCCTATAACCGGACACTCTAACAACCAGACGCCGACAATTTTTTTTGGTTAGAAAATTCTGAAACCTCCCTTAACCGGACGCGAACCTCTGAAAACGGGACGGAGCGATAAATATTATGTAGTATGTTGGCAACAATGCACTCTGTAGCCGGGGAATTACGTCGTTCCGTTTTAATGCGGTGACGAAATACACCTGTCGTATTTACAACATTATTTTATTCGGCGGGACTGCTGTGTTTCTTGTTCAGTTGGGTAATAATAGATCTCTTTGAAATGACGCCTAGTAAAAAAACTTCTTAGTTTATGTGGAAAAATGGAAGTTGTTAACGTTTCGAAGAAGGAACATTTATCAGCACGAAAGATCGCCGAAAAATTTAATATCGGAAAATCTCAAGCAGCGGAAATTGTTAACAAATATATATCAAAATTTCGCAGTTCCCTCTTTTAAGCGGACACCTCCAATAAGCAGACAAAATCGACGGAACCGTGAGTGTCCGCTTATGGGAGGTTTCACTGTATACATTAGATATCTATCCAGCAGTCAGAGTTAGATCACTTTTAGTTAAATAGACTATACGCCATTTTCAGCCATTGAGCAGTTGGTTAATTCTTCTCTAACTTTAAAAGCGAGAATCTGAGAGAGCATTTGACTACAAAACTTTAAAAATAATGAATTTTCACTGCTCCAGTTAATCAAATTTATCGCCACTTCCTGCCAGGGTCGTGAGATATGCGTCGCAGGGAAACGAGAGGATGCTTTATGGTTAAAACCCTCTTTGTTAGGTTCTTACTAAAAAAGAAAGTTAAGGAATACGTAATTGGTTCATGGCTGAAAATCGCCTCATAGTTTAGTTACTCACAGTGAACAGACTCCTAGATTAGAAGATAGTGAGTCTCGAAATTCAACAGAAATGTAGTTTATTGTCTGAAAACCATAAAAGTTTTCATTGGCAAAGCATCTAGTACTCAGGGTACTCCCAACTTTTGGCCGCCCTGGACAAAATTGCAAATGACCGCCCCATTCTTAGTAAAAAGAACTGATTGTAAAAAAATAAAAGCATATAATGGCCACATAATATAAACTACAAAATAACGAAAACCAAAAACTCTCTGTGTTGCGAATAAATATTCTCTTTACCGTTTTTAGAATAAGTTCCCCCTGTGGCGAAATGAGTTACAACCATTGTGCGAAGTCATCAGGAGCGTGCGGTACATGTAAGCAAGGGAGGCATTGCTTCCCTTAGGAAATCAAACATAATAAAAATAAATTATTAATATTTCACTATTAAAACTTGACCTAATTAGCGCCAGTCCTGTAGGAGTTGTAAGACTGTATCAGAAGCAATATCTTTTGCGCGTATTATACTAGAAAAGCAGGATCTTATGTCATATATCTATTTGTGTATAATAAAAGGGCGTATAAGAAACGACAACCATATAAGCAGTTATTTTTGCGTACTACGTACGCGTAGAAAACGAATAAGAATTCATTGACTCTCGGTCTTGATTTAACCCGAAAGCAGCGTCACTCTCGCGAAAACCGCTGGCTACTCGCGCTCTACGCGGCAAATACACTAGTAAGGAGTCAATGCGCAAGCTCAATGCGAGGATTCAGTTCGCGCCCTTTAGCCTTGAAATAAGCAGTCTGTTTGAGTACGTACATATGAGGTTCAGAATGGCGTGCCAGCAAGAGGCTTCGGTTTTGGTAAAGGATATTGCAGCGGTCGTTAAAACTATACAATTATGCTTTTTTAAAAAGACAAATATAATAAATAGGAGTAGCCGAAGCCCGAAATGAAAAAGATTACAACAAATATTAAAACTTACACACGACATTTTAGTTTTGATAAGAATAAGCAGTACAAGTGCCTAACCTGTTGTGGGAAAAAAATAAAGCGGTTTTAGCGATTTAAATAATGTATAAGGTAAGTAAATCCTAATAAAATAATATGTGAACATTTTATCCTTAGGGTGGTCATAATACCTCGATGTTTTTCGGTAAACGATACTTTCCAGAGGCCTCTAAAACAACAGTTGTGTAGTAAAGTGACTTTTTGTGTATTTTTATTGAGAAAAATATTTTTTCCCAAACTTTTAATGAACAGAATCAGAAATAACGTAAAAAAGAAATAAAGTTTACTGAAAACTAAAAAGGATCAAAAAATACGAATAAGCAAGTTTTAATAAAAACACACGCCCCTGGAAGTCATGTCATAAAGTGTTAGGGATTTTCAGGTTGACACACAATAGCTAGCTAAACTTTTTTTGTATTTTTCAACTCAATAAAATTCAGTTTTATTCTGTTTTCAGTCTACATGAAATTCATGTCAGAAATCCTGTGTTTTAATCCTTAACCCCAAATACAAAAGTGGTTATAAAATACAAGCAATAACAAACCGACAAACGGCCAAAGCAGCATTCAAGGTGAGATCAGCAAAAGATTCCGCCACTCTGAATTAATGAATAATATAATTTCAGCTAGGTCACAGTGTACCTACACTGTAGTTAGCTTGCATTTTCTTGCTTTTTTTAGAAAACCGTTATATAATTTTACTATAATCTAATTATTTAGCAATTGAATTATCTACAAGATTAGGGCTAAAGAGTTTAATCGGTCTTATGCTTGGCCTTCTTTAATCAGTAGCTACAGAGACCGGAAGGACTAAAATAATTCTTAGTGCAGTATAAAGATATGGCATAGGTGTAATGAGTCCACATAAAACAATATACTTCAAAGAAGCTATTGGCAAATTTAGATGGCCCGATATTCTGACCTTTGTACAGAAGACGGGCAGATTCCTTAGCGAAGGAAGGACGCAGTTGGGGGGATGCCCGGGGGTTGGCGAAAAAGGCGCTTCATGTGTCTAGTCGCCAGGCCTAGAGCCTACACCACACTACTACTGCTATGTAATACAGTCGAATGGGGAATGGGACCTCCCGATCAACACGCCACAGGGCCAACTCGCGGGGCCAATTCGCCGCCAACCGTATTTGTCCTCGACTTAACTCACCGCTGCGTCAAATCGCCGCCGGGACAACTTGTCGCCGCCGTGTTATATTCCAAGTTTGATTACACTATTTTTAAAAGAAAAATCAAAAAAAAATATTTTAACTTTTTAAAAATTATTTTTTTTTTAAACATTTTATATGAATAGCCTTTTATTCAAAAAATTTATGTTCAAGAAAAATTTAAAAAAAATATATTTCGAATAGCGCATTTGGGACATTTTTTAGTGAAAAAAGTTCAAGTCTCAACAGTTTCGGATACGTTTACAATCAATTGAGGTTAAGCTTAGGTTAACACCGATTTCGACCTCTCAAAAGAAGGACAGTGGAACTAACAAAAAATAAATAAGTCAGTCCAATAAAAATATTTAATAAAGAAAATTCCAAACTCAGGTCAAGGCACGCGAAGGCTTGTGGCGAGTTATCCGGGCGACGGGTTGGCACGGCAGCGAATTGGCCGCGGTAAGTCGGCAGCCGCGAATTATCCTTGACCCACCAGAATGTGCCTGTTATATTGCCTGTTGCTCTCTGACAAAGCGTATTGTAGCATAGCAAGTTTGCATAACAACTCGTCGTTGATCTTACAAACTGACGTAGCTCATTTATTGTAATTTTACAAGAGAGCAATTTCAAGTTTTAGGGAAAGTTTATATTGGATTTATATCACTAAAAATGTTCTTGAGATAACATCGTACTGCTTCAAAACCTATAGCATTTAAGTTAAGATAATTTGTGAGATAAAAGAACGACACAAATAAGGTAGTATTATGGTCTTATCTCAAAACTGCATTTTTTTCAGATATGTCAGTTTGTAAGATCAACCACGAAATGCTCTTTAATAATTTTTAAGTCACCCAAAACTTTATCCCTCATTCCCTGATGTACAGTTAGGGATTTTTAAAATTGCCGCGCTCGAAAATAAAAAATATTCCTATTTGAAATTAGGAAAAATCAGTTTAAACCAAACCAAAAAAAATTAAACCTTACCTCTGTATGTATACGTACATATTTAAAAATCTCTTTTTTCTGGTATCGTTAAATGTAAAATTTCATCAGAAACAATACATCGGCAATTTTAAGTCCCCGACTGTACATTTGGGAGATCCTGCACAAATATTATAAGACTTACTTAGATGAGCTCATCCAGTCATCCAACACAAACTGCTCCTGCTTGACCTCTTCAGTCTTTACCTCAAAGTATTCAGGTTCCCATTTTATGCTGGATGATAAGGGGTCAGTTAAATGACTTTCCAACTTGCTGCAAAATAAATCCTTTTAAAAATGCCTATATTTAGTTACAATTCAAAGCATTCCTTAACACTCTGACGACCGATGCCGGCATTATGTGGATCTTTGTTTTTTTGTTGTAATATTGCGTTGCCAGTCACTTACGTCTGACAGCCACGGATTTCTGAACCTCAAAATGGATTGCTAACATATCGCTGAAAACCCTAAAAATCACTGCAGCATGTATTTGACGTTCTGGGTCCGCTTCTGTTAACAGCACGTTTTTTTTGGGTTTGCGCTATTTGCATCACTGAAATAGAGGAACGCGTCGTTTCTTGACAAGTTTGACGTTCACTAGTGTTTACCGATTTGGACGCTCGAGCTTTCGGAGTCCGATCACCGCGGCGCCACCTTAGACCCTCGTTTTCCACAGCCAAACCACCGCTGGGCTCCATCTTGTTCTATATGAATCAGTAGATCGTTCTGGTATTTTCTGAAGTTCACATTTTTGTTTTTGTAACTGAAATTTTTACGGATTTTACCAAAAGTTTTGTTTGATGTGTCCCAAATTGTACCACCAAATTAGAATCCACAACGTCAACCGTCAAGGTGCAGTGATTTATTATATCAAGCGATAGCTATCTATTTTGAGGTTAACAAGTCCATGCTGACAGCATTACAGTTCACGGCCGCTGTTTTGGTCGAGTTTACATTAAATTTTATAAGCTTATTAGGATCGCGCAGTTGGTAAATAATTTATTAGGAGTTACGCAAACACATACAATGCCCGCGGCTCCAGGAGGGAAACCAGTGTCAGTCGAAAACGACTGACATGGCAGTCAGGGTGTTAAGTGTCTATTTTACATTAAAAAATGTTTACTTGAAATAACAAGACTTACACAGATAAGCTGTCATCCAACATCAACTCCTGCTTTATCTCCTCAGTTGTTAGCTTAAATTCTTCAGGTTCCAATTTAATTCTAGATGCTGAAGGACCAGGTAAATGAATTTCCCACTTGCTGCAAAATAAAAGTCTTTAAGAGTCCAGATATTTCTTAATTATGAGTTTTTTACAGTAAAAAATTTACACATAACCTCTTTGCCACAGCTTTCAATTTTTTTTAATTATTTTTTTTTAGTTTATTAGTTGGTTTTTAACAAAAACGCATAGCCTTCTTCTACAGTGACTAGTACAGGATAAAATTTAAATAATGCACCAAACTTAAAGGGATGGTGGGGAAGGTCAAAAGTAGCTAGACAAAAAGCTCAAATAACTTTTTGTTTTCAAATTATAGCATTTCTCAAATTTAAAGAGTGGGGGAAAAATTTGAATTTTAACAATGCCAAATTTTATTATGTCAAATATTTTTGTGATTCATTATGATTAAAAAATGTTCTATTGTTTTTTTTCAAAAGTTATACAGGGTGTTCAAAGTTAAGCCGGCACTATTACCAATGAACTTTAATTAGTAATAGTTAGTAATAGTAATAGTCAATGAACAAGTTCATTGACTATTATTAACTTTATTAATAGGGATTTATTGCAATAAAGCCAGGCAGTAATTGTGCCGGGCACTATTCTGACAGTTTTGCCTTATAAGAACAGCTGTCTTCTTTCAAAATTAGGCCTTTGTGTATTTTAAGAGCCGGAATTAATAGTGCCGCCACTATTAATGTAAAATAAACGAACGAACTGTTAGAATAGTGCCTGGCTTTATTGTAATAAATCCCTAATATTAGAGCTACAAGATGGTGACAACAGAAAGAAAATCAAATGACGCGTAGGTGAGTTATGATAAAAAACACACTTTTTTTAATGTGTTACCCGGTATACAACTTTGCTCATTTAACCGACCCTCTAGCTCTAAAAACAACGAAGTTAACAATAGTCACGACTTAACTTTAAGACTTCCTATCTCTTTCTTATTAACCTTATAGAAAGCCAAATGAAAAATATTGCTGATGACGGCAAACTCTATACAAAGCCCATACTCAGTGAAGTACAACTCCAAGAAGACCTAAGAAATGTTGAAGAATGGTCTAGATTGTGGGGAATGAAGCTAAATGAGTCAAAATGCACTGTACTAAGAACTGGTCCAAATCTGTCGAATGTGGCGGAGCAAAACGACTTTGGTGTCATTGTCACACCAGAAAAGCGTTTCTGTCTTAAAATAATTACCAACATTTAAGTTGTTACAAGGTACAAAACACACATTAGGATATGATACAGTTTAAAATCTTATTAAAATTTTAATGCTACATTTTTATAGCTGAGATCAAATTAGGAAAATCTAATCAGAAAATCAAAACCTATTATAACAGTAAGATTGAAATCAGATGATAGTTATTGTAATCATTTCTTTTTCCTCCCTGATCATTATTGACTCAAAATTAACATTTGAGAATCATGTCAACTCAATCTCAAAAAAACTCTGTTCAGCTATTATGTTCTTAAAAATTTCGCCAGGATAATAGACAAGGCTACTATATTAATTGCCTATCATGGACTCTTCCATTGAGTCTCTGTGTACAACCTACTTGCCTGGGGAAACTCGGCGCATGCGCCACAAGTGTTCGGTCTACAGCAAAGGGCGGTGAGAATCATGGCAGGAGTCGGATACAGGGACGATGTAAGATCTGCGTTTCAGTCTCTAAAAATGCTAACTCTCCCCTCACAATACATATTTGAGTCTCTTCTTCCTTTTCATCAGAACTCCAATAATTACGAAAAATGACAAGAAGTACATAATTATGATACTACAAACATAACATAACATACGAATAGACTTTCTGCGCTTAAAGACCTCCTGGAGGGCGACGCGACATTATGCATCAGCTTTTTTTAAATAATCTTCCCCAGGGAGTGAGACCTTTGCCCTTTAAGCCTTTTAAAAATAAAATAAAAGAGCTTTTAATCAGAAAATGTTTTTACTCCAAAGAAGAATTTTTACAGTGTGATATTACAGATCTGGACTTTTAATCTTTTAACTGTTTTAAACAAATTTAGGGCCAAAAATGAGAAAAGAAACAATATTTTAACAAAAATTAAAACATGATAAATAATAAAATAGGTATAATAATAGAGTATTCACCAGTGATTTAAATTATAGTAACTAGTAAGTTTTTCCATAAATAAGTAAATTGTTTAACTATTATTGATGATGTCCAAATTTTATAGTTTTTTTTAAATAAATTGAAACTTAAAATCTTAAAGACTGGTATTACTCTAGCTATTTTAGGCGCCTGAGGAAAATATGAGTTTATGGTGCAGTTATTTATTAGGTTTGTCAGTGGTACTAAATCAAATCAAATCAAATCAAAAATACCTTGTCAAAAAAGAAAAATAAATTTTCACAAGACAAAGCAGGCTAAATCTACGATAATATAAACAAAAAAAAAATCAAAACAATAAACAACCAAGGGTGAATTTCTATCCTATTAATGTGCACTAATAAATACATCAATAATCCTTAGGTATCTACGTTTACACTTGAACAAGTTACATACATATAAATATATTTTTAGCTCACACTACTACTATACTATAGTAGTGTGAGCTATGGTGATCCTAATTTTTTCAAGAAAAAAAATGTTCCGATTTCAAAAATTTTTATATATCTTTGCGTTTCAGATGATTTTGAAACTTTTTTGTTACGCCGTCTGTCTGTCTGTAAAGGCCAACGCGCATAACTCAAAAACCGCTTGCCCGATTTTAATTAAATTTGGTACCTAGGCTGGCTGGGTCTCGGGTCGGGATGGTCCCATTTAAAAATGAACGAAATCCATCAATCACAAGCCAAATAAAAGGGTGGGGGTAGATTTCAAAAATTAGAGTTTATGTGAAAATATGGCGTGTGTGATATCAAACGAAAGGTAATTGAGTCTGGAGTTGAACAAAATAAATTTTAGTTAAAAAAAAGGGTGGGGGTAGATTTCAAAAAATAGACTTTAAGTGAAAATATGTCGTGTGTGATATCAAACGAAAGGTAATTGAGTCTGGAGTTAAACAAAATACATTTTGGTTTTAAAAAAGGGTGGGGGTAGATTTAAAAAATTAAAGTTTAGGTTAAAACATGGCTTGTGTGGTATCAAACAAAAGGTAATTGAGCCTGGAGTTGAATAAAATATATTTCAGACTTTAGTTATATTAGCTCACACGAACACTATAACTATAGTACCTAGGTGAGCTTAGGTACCCACGAGGGTACCCATATATTGGCAGAGTATTTTTTTAGTTAAAAGAATAAAAAACTGAATTAAAGTTAAAACACAATACAATATATAAAAGGTAAAAATATATAACAAACAAAAAAAATTGTGTTAAAAAGACAGTCAAAAAAATATACAAAATAGGCCAAATCATAGTTAATTTAAAGCTAACATGTTTAAAAATAATATTATAAAAGTCATTAAAATTCTAATATAAAAGAAAAATCTGTCAGAAGGACACTAGTAATATGTTTTTTACAGACTTAAGCAGATCAACCAATAGGCCATTACAGTGTCTACTTTTTTTATTCTTGGGTTTATTTATTATGTCTCTTACATTATTGTAACTTACTACTCGAAATGTAAAAATTGAAGAGATTTTATTTTTTAGATTTTTATATGTGTCAATGTCACCCGTCCTAAAGTTTTTTGATATGTTATTTAACTATGTCAACAAAGTGATTGTTAAATTCATCAACATTATTATACTCATAGATTTATTTTTTAGTTGGTCTCTATTGTAGTACACTATTGTAAACCAGTTCTTATAATTTATGTATATTAAATAAATAAATAAACTTAACTATCTTTTATTTTTTTAAATTCTTTTAATCCTCATACCAACAAATGTTTATCCTGTGTGCAAAGTGTACACAATGTTTTTCTTAAGTTTGCTTCCTGTTGTTCGTTAACTACATATAAGTGTGAGAAAGAATATATTTTTCTTTAAGCAACAGATTCTGCAAAAAAAACATGAGAAACATAATCTAAAAAAATAGAAGCAAACCATCCTTAGTGTCTCATGTAGAAAACAAACAATATTAGTTCCTAGATTTGCATGAATGTATTCTAAACCTTGCAGTCACAAACAGCTGTGAGCATTATATATACCACTTAGGTCAAACTTAGTAAGTGTCTTTTCCTTTCTGATAGTATATGTTTTAGAAGGAAGTATGATTGTAAAGTGATCATTTACCTACATACATAAATTTAAGTGAATGATCTTACTCTTACCTAAAAGTAGCACCATCAAAATTAATTTGATTAGAATTGCTTTCAGCTGCCACCCTTTCTTTAAATGTTCCGCAACCTGGTCCAGCATCATCTGCAGATATTTCTGTTTTAATTTTATGTAAATTTGAAAATAAAAGTTCTGGTGTCATAATATAATCTTTTTTATTGAAGATGTCTTCAGGCTTGACAACTAGTAGTACATCATCTTTATTCAGTAACTCTGTGGAAAGGTATTGCTCCTCAGATTGCTCTACAACAGGTGCAACCCCAGACATTTTGAAAGCTTCCATGCTTTAGAATAACATTTAAGTAGAGTTTATACAGAAACATGGCATGACGTACGACATAGCATGACATGACATAACATTACAGAAGGAAACATGGCTGTTTATACAAAAAACATAACATGACATAATATAAAGCTTGGTCCAATCACAGCTTGACTTTTGTTCATGTGATTTTGGAACTTTCAGCTGTCTTCTGTCATTTAGTTTTCTGTTGCTGTTTTGAAAATATGGATGATGGTTAATTTATTGAACAGGTGCAGGGCTTCCCTGCCCTGTATAATAAAAAAGACAAGTGATACAAAGATAAGAATGCCACTAGCTGCAAGGCCAATGAGAACTAGAAGCTGTACTTCTTCATCCATCTAAAACAAGTATATACATCACTTAAACTAACCAAAGGGCCATCATCACATGTATTAGGGGAGCCCCAATTACCTGCAACAAAAATGAATGAAAAAAAGGCTACCTACTTATATGTACTTAAATATCTGACGTTTTGCTTACCTTTTTTGCATAATTATTTCTTTTTTAAACAAAAAAAACCACATCAAAACTATCCAAACACAATATAAAAGTAGGGTTATGGTAAAAAATCGTAAACAAATGACGTCGCGATCATGCGCCTAATGTGATTTCACACAAGACATGACATAAAAAGATAAAAGTTGGGCATCTTTTTATGTCTCATGTTATGTCATGTTATTTTTCTGTATAAACACCAGCAGGGTTTGTCATAAGCTCAACTCTGTTATGTTATGTCATGCTATGTCTTATGTCATGCCATGTTGCTGTATAAACTCTACTTTAGTTGAAAAATCAGCTTGGGGGATAACCACGCTAATAACGATCAGAGCTATCGAAAAAGACCTAGATCTACAGCATTGAAACTAGGACTTGTTTATTTAGCTGGAGAATGGTTTCTAAACAAATAATTTAATGGAAAGAACAGTCGGGAAAATACGGCTGTCTAACAAAACATATGATCAAATCCAAGATGTCTTCCATAGGACAAACAAACCGATTTCCCATAAGCCGTAATGTTAACAAAAAAGTAAATTTTACAAAAACGACAAGAGCTTTAGTCTCAAAAATTAATCAGTTTTAAGAACAGATCCTTTGCGCATATGGGAAAAATGCGTTTTTCTTAAAAATATTAAACTAAAGCGAGAAAATCTTAAATAAAAGGGACCATGTTTTCTTCAAAAAAGTAGGTTATGTTTTTGTTTATTTTGTTTTTTTTTAACTTTTTTTCTAGTTTTTTCACTTATTTTGAATTATTACATGGGCGCACCAAGGGGGCGGGGGGCTAGGGCCCCGGACCCCCCCAAACCACATATTTCTTTAGATATTTTCCATATATTTCATGAATAAACAGAAAACATAGCATAAAGTACAACATCATGAGACCTCTGGGGGCCCCCCAAAGGTATCGGGCCCCCAAAGGTTTTTGAAGTTTTTTGACCAATGAATCAGCCCAAGGTAGGAGAAAGTAGTTCTATTCAAAGAGCTCACTTCAAGGCTCACTTAACAGAGACAAAATTGAAATAGACTAAACTTTTCTCATCAGATTCAGGTTTTCTATTAGGATGTTTTATTGTACTTGACTAAACCTTTTGCTAAGTAATAGGCCTTCTATAGCGTTAAACTGTGAAAACTATTTCACTATGATTTTCAGGTTTAGACAAAGTTTAATTGTTTTAACCCTCCAGTAGTGACATAAAAAAGAGGCACGACTTATAGGTAGGTCAGTCCAACAGATCAATATGCACATATGAGTTCCAACGGAGGTTGGTCAAGCAAACTTCTAATAAGTACTTTACAAAATATGTTTATTTAAAAAAATATAAGTAAACATTATATAAAAAAAAAACTTGCAAAATTAAAATACAGTTTTTCCTTGTCATTGGCCTCACACACCGTACATCACCATATGATTTTCCATGAGCTATAATACATAGGGCTTATAGTATGGTCAAACCTAAGGTTCATCAGCTCACAACAGTAAGTACTGTTCAAATTTTACAACAGTACAATATTCGCTGTTGTATTACTACTGTTACTATTACTTTTATTACTGTTTTTTTGTAACAATATTTGCTCAATTATGTATCTAAAAGTTTATGCAAATAAATATATACTCTACTCTACAATTGGGCGTAACAGCATATGACCCATTAGGACTATTAGAACCCAAGTTTTTTTGAGAGAAATTGAAAAAAATATCTGACAGAACTTATTTGTTTTTCTTGTGGTCATCAAAGTCAACAAAGATTACTTTTTTTTCCATCTATTATTAATGAGGCCATAAAAAAATTTTTTTGGTAATAAGCTCAGAACAGTACTGTAGAAATTTCACAACAGGACTTGTAGTAGGTCCAGTCAGATACTATACAAATTTTATGGTGTACAAGTTTTAGGTGTCAAAAAGCATGGAAATAAAGGAAAATTTGCACACCGATTTGCACCAAAATAGTTTAAGATAAAAAGAGGTTTGAGTTAGGGAGTCAAATTCACCAGTTTATTCTAAACTGTTTTGAGGTCTGTAAAATAAGTATTTATTAAAGAAAAAGAAACTTTGATGATACAGGACTTCACTTGACACTATACAGGATGCTACACTACCAAGAGTTTATTTAAGAGTTCTGTAGGATGATGTACAAATTTGGTTCAGCTCATTATTCACACTTTAACCTCATATTGTTTTCCTTTTCTTTCTTCTCTGGACCCTTTTTTCAACATTCATTTTTAAAATTTTTCAACCATTTTGAAACAATACTCCATTCAGGAGAGACCCAGTCATGATCATTGCTGTATTCTAGTTTTGAAAGTTGCTTGCCTAGAATAGTAACAAAATCATAGTGAAATATTTCTTAACACAATTCTATGTTACACTTCTGCAAAAGTCCACTCAAGCACAAAAAAGATCCCAATAGAAAATATTGCCAAAATGGCAGTTACACATTTATCCAAAACAAACCTGACAAAAAACTTTCGAATATTTCAATTTATACTCTGTTAAGTCAGGTAATAGAGCACTTATCCACTTTCTTTTCCCTCCTTTGAGCTGATACCTAGTACATTTAAATGAAGATGATTTTTTAAGGTCAAAATACTTGGCATTCCATCAAAACTAACATTATCAAGCTCTCCCCAGCTGCCACAATTCATAACAGCACAGAAACTAATAATAATGATTCAAACTGAGTAAAAAACTGGAAAAAAAGTTAAAAAAAAACAAAAGTAAATAAAAACATAACCTGACTTTTGAACAAAACATGGTCCCTTTTATTTGAGATTTACTGGCTTCAATTGATTTTTTTAAGAAAAACGCATTTTTCCCATGTGTACAAAGGTTCAATACTTAAAACAGCATCTTTGTTGTAAATTAAATCGTTTCACTTTTTTTTAAAATTACGTTTTTGTTAACATTGCGGCTTATGGGAAAACGCTTTGTTTGTCCTATGGCGACCATCTTGGATCGAAAAACAGCTGATCGTGACAGTTCGTTAGACAAGCTAATAAACCACAGAACACAAAGGAAATAAACAAAACAATCACCTAAAGTAAGGTTATGCATATGCAGTTTAGTTTTTACGAGTCGTTAAATACCGAGATGAATTCCATCAAAGGAGCATGCGCCAAAATTAACGTCAAAATGTCTAATTTAAATTATTGGCGCGAATACCGGGATTGGCGCGAGATCAAAAAGCTTAACGTATAATAAAAAATTCAAGGTATAAAATAATGGTCAATTCTAATTTTTAGGTATGATTTTATGTAGGTATCGGGTGGTTTTTTATAACCTGAGCACTCAGCAACTTTATCATTGAAAATAAAGGGCTATAATAAATTGTAGATTTTTTTGGTTAATTATGACAACTTTAAAAGCCAACATAATTTTTTTCTATCCGTCACCATGTACAGGTGTCCCAAATTCGATGTTTTTGGGAAGTTTCGGGTATTTCTAGAGGGGCTAAAAAAACCTGATTCCCCTTTGCGACACTCAAATTTCAAAAGAAGCTTAAAGGTGAAAATCGCATTTTGATATAGCAAGCCGTTTTTAAACTACGGGGTGTTTCTAAAAAGTCTGCATTTTGGGAAGGGGTCTATAACTTGTTTATTTATTAATATTTTTTATTTCTGTGAAAACATTCCTAAGACACTTTTTTTAGACGAATTAAACTATTAAATTAAATTTCATTTGTCACGTTTAGTTTTTGAGATATCACATAAAATTAATTTTTTTTATTTTTACCACATATTTTAGTTTGACTAATGGGTTTAAAATATTTTAATATAATAAAATTATAAAAATAAAAAAATAATAAAGAGGTGATTAAAAAATAAAAATAAAGAAAACAAAAAAAAATTAAAAATTAAAATATTGAGTGTGATACATCATTTTAAAGGAAATTTTAAGCTGATTTTAAAAATCGAATAAAAAGAGAGTTATTCTGTAAGAAAAATAACAACTTTATGCAATATTTTAAAAACCAAAACAGATAAATAAAAACCGTTTACATCTGTCAATTCTTCAAGAAAAGATCTATAAGAAAGCTATTTACACAAAAGCAAAATGCAGACAAAAACACTCCGTAGCTTAAAAACGGCTTGCTTGCACCTTTAGGCTTCTCTTAAAATTTAAGCGTCGCAAAGGGGGCTCAGTTTTTTTCTATTTCCCCTAGAAATACCCGAAACCACAAAAAAATAACGAATTTGGGACACCCTGTACAGGGAGTGACAATGAAGTCGATTTTTTGAGAGGGAACACCCTGTATATTTTTGCATTTTAAGATTCGTCTTTTCTTTTTGATTTCAAAAAATTACAATATCTATGTGCTGCGATTAATATTTTTTGAGGTATATGCAGTATTTCTTCTATATTGCATTTCACGATTATTTTGTTTTGCCATGGGAGTATGGACAAATTTAAACGCGCTAAATCTTAAAAAATGTTTATCGTAGCATAGACATACAGTAGAACCCCGATGACAGTGATTATTCAAATTAAATTGGGCACTAAATAATTTGTCACACAACTTGCACGTCACCGGCATTTTCACAGCACAAAAACGACGAATGTTCATCAAAAAGAACTGGGAATTATTAAAGTTTTGCTGTATAAAACCATACTGAAATATCTCTCAGTTGATTGGTTGGCAGAAGTGACAAATCAACGCTTGCGCACGTCTTGGAATTCATCTCGGTATTTAACGACTCGTTAGTTTTTACGTGGTCAATCAGCCATCAATGGGTGCGTTCCATATTTATAGCTCAAGACAGAGGTGACAAGCTATTATTTTATTTGATGATCTGCAAAATTCTTTTTAGAACGGGAAAATGGATCCACAGGCGATAATTGAAAAACATAAGTACTTTTTGGAGAAAACGGCGCCGCATCAAAAACTTGCTAATAATAAAGAAACTACTTGAACATTTTAAAAAATTTCGGATTTTTTTTTTTTTTTAAACATGGGTCTGCCGGCGAATACTTTAGAAAAGTTGGGTACTTGTTGGAAAAACTGGGGCTACAAAAGAATAAAAACAAGAAAAAAGTTTAATAGTAAGCGAGCAATTAAAAAAAATTAGCTACTTTTAGAAAATGAAGGCGCCGTAGGTGAATATTTTAGAAAAATTACGTACTTGTTCAAAGGGTGGTGCCACAGAAGGAATTTTTTCGTAAAAATTATAAAAGAAGGTGCCGTAATAAAAACTTAATAAGAAAAATAAAATAATTTAAAGAATAAAAATGTACCTTAAACCAAAAATTTTTGGAAAAAATCACACTAAATGCAAGAGTTTTGGTTAGTTTCAAAAGAATACCCATCGCCATCGAAGAAATAACATATCCAGTTATTTCTTCGATGCCATCGCATATAGTCGATATATTTTTTACAGATTTTTTCAGTTCGCCGCTGATATAATGCTCAGTTCGTTTGGTGGTGACTATAAAGTAAACATTATTTTTATAAAAGTTCTACTAAATTAGAATAGGGTTCTGGTACGTTTCACCACTTTACTCAAAACTTATTATAGCAAGGTTTTTTTTGCATGAAAATGATTCTTTGGACTATTTGTATAGTCGATTTAAGTACGAAAAATTAAGGAGGTAAATAAACCTTTAGAAATGTGAATTAAGTGAATTGATATAAAGAAAGCACATTAATTCATTATTGAAATGAAAGCTTTGTGTTCCCTCTTTCAGTGTAGAAATATAAATGTAATATCAAATAAATACCTTTTTGTTACTACATAATATAAGTGTATTTTATTATATCTGCAACAAAAACAATACATTATACATCTAATAATTTAAATTGATTAAACTTTTAGAAAAAGCCTATTCAGACCTGTCACAAGTACATTATGAAAGTACCTACTTCAAGTACAAGTACCAAGTACATTAAGATTTGTAAAAGTAATTGTAGTACCAGTATTGCCACTCTCGACCCTGACGTCTTCGGTAGAAGGCTTCGAGAAAAATCGGTAGATTTCGGTAGATTTTTAAATCATCTCAGCAAGCAGTGCTCTATCGATAGTTTGGATTGATTTAGTAGGTAAATTGTATTTCTACGATTTGTTTTTACTGACAAAATACCAAAATTAAGAAATAAATAAAAAAATTAGGTACATACTAAGGACCTATTGCAATAAAGCCAGGCACAAAATGTGCCGGGCACTATATTGACAGTTTCGCATTAAAAACTGACAGTTGATCTTTCAAAATTGACATACCAACGTCGAATTTAGAAATCCAGTCGTTTATTTTCCATTAATTGTGGCGTCATTATTAATTCCGGCTCTTATAATACACAATGGCCTTATTTTGAAAGAAGACAGCTGTTCTTATAATGTGAAACTGTCAATATAGTGCCCGGCACAATTTGTGCCTGGCTTTATTGCAATAGGTCCCTATTAGGTAGATAATATTATAAAAAAACCTCAGGGTTTATAATAGCGTGATCTTTAATGCCGCTTGCGGCTGAGTATATCGCAAAATCCAAGAGATGGCGCCATAAATACACTTTTAAAAACAATGGCTTGAAATAAAATTTTTATTCTACAAAGGATCTTACATAAAAAGGATATTTTATTTAGTTTATATTGAAAAAAAAATCGGTAGAAAACTATGGTAATTCGGTATATCGTAAAGTAAAAGTCTAAATCGGTAGATCTACCGAAAAATCGGCAGAGGTGGCAACACTGTGAAGTACTAAGTAAGTACATTTTTTTTTCAAATGTACCTACTTCAAGTACCAAGTACATTATAAAAGTACTTGATTTTCCCCAAGTCTTTCAAAGTCAAAAAATGAGAAAAATGCCAAAAATATCCAAAAAAAATGTCAAAAATGTTAAAAAATTTGAAAAATCTCAAAAAACTTCAAAAAATATCTAAAATGACAATAAATGTAAACATTTTTTAAAAATTGTCAAAAAATATGTTTGCATATGTATATAAAAAAATTAATTTACACACTAAATTTATTAGGCAAAATTATTTCTTCTCTACCTTTAAAAGCGAGAATCTGAGAGAGAGCGTCTGACCACAAGACATGAAAAATCATGAATTTTCACTGCTCCGGTTAACCAAAAATAAACCCGCTTCCTGCAAGGGTTATTAGATATGAGTCGCGTTAAAACGAGAAGTTGCTTTATGGTTAAACCCCCCATTGTCAGGTTCTTACTATAAAAGGAAGTTAATGAATACACAATTGGTCCATGGCTGAAAATCGCCTAATAGTTTAATTACTCACAGTGAATAGACTCCTAAATTAAAAGATAGTGAATCTCGAAATTCAACAGAAATGTACTTTATTGTCTGAAAACCATAAAAGTTTTCATTGGCAAAGCATCTAGTACTCAGGGCATTCTCCCAACTTTTGGTCACCCTGGGCAAAATTGCAAATGTCCGCCCCATTCTTAGTAAAAAGAACTGATATGTAAAAAAATAAAAACATATAATGGCCACATAATATAAAATACAAAACAACGAAAACCAAAAACTCTCTGTGTTGCAAATAAATATTCTCTTTATCGTTTTTAGAATAGGTTGCGTCCTGTGGCGAAAAGAGTTACAAGCATTGTGCGAAGTCATCAGGGGTGTGCGGTCCATGTAAGCAAGGGAAGCATGGCTTTCCTTAAGAAATCAGACATAATAAAAATAAAATGTTATTAGTTCACTATTAAAACTTGACGTAATTAGCGCCAGTCCTGTAGTACATTTTATCCTTAGGGTGGTCACAATACCCCGCCACCCCTATTCTACTTTGGATTCGACAATGGTGGGTACAACTGATGTTTTTCGGTAAACGATACTTTCTCGAGGCCTTTAAAACAACATTTGTTTAGTCATAAAGTGTGTTTTTGTGTATGTTTGTTGAAAAAAATATTTTTTCCAAAGTTTTAATGAAATAGGTATCAAATAGGCTAAAGCAAGAAATTAAAGTTTACTGAAAACAAAAAAAGATGAAAAAATGCAAATAAGCAAGTTTAAAAAAAACACATGCCCCTGGAAGTTGTGTCATAAAGTGTTAGGGATTGTCAGGTTGACACAGAATACCTAGCTAAACGTTTTTTGTATTTTTCAACTCAATAAAATTCAGTTTTATTCTGTTTTCAGTCAATATAAAATTCATGTCAGAAATCCTGTGTTTTAATCCTTAACCCCAAATACAAAAGTGGATATAACATACGAGCAGTAACAAACCGACAAACGGCCAAAGCAGCATTCAAGGTGAGTTCAGCAAAAGATTCCGCCACTCTGAATTAATGAATAATACAACTTCAGCTAGGTCACAGTGTACTTACACTGTAGTTAACTTGCATATTCCTATAATAAATATAATAATAAATAATTTCACTATAATCAATTATTTAGCAATTGAATTATCTACGAGATTAAGGCTAAAGAGTTGAATTGGTTTTGCGCTTCTTTCACCAGTAGCTACAGAGACCAGAACAACTAAAATAAGTGAAGTATAAAGATATGGCATAGGTGTAATTAATATACTTCAAAGAAGCTATTGGCAAATTTAGATTTTTAAATTGCATTATTCGTTACGTTACGCGCGTCTGTTCCCTTTTCCGACACGATTTACCGCAACACATCTTAGTAGCTGAATAAATAAAATCATTCACATTTTTATCCCTAAAGAATTCTTTTAAAAAAAGTATTTTTCAAAACGGCCATCCTGGGCGGCTGCTCCGTTGCCCCCCTCCCCCCTTGGGCCGACTCTGTAGTACATACCTTAAAAACTACAGTAAGTTGTGTAAAGACTTATTTACATTTGCAGCTCAGGGGTAGTCCCAGACTTTCAAAAAGGGGGGCTATTTAGAGTTTTTAAACAAAAAAAACATTTGCTCATTTATGTAATACACCCGGCCGAGGACGAGACATCGGCGCATTTCCTCTCATCATGTGAAGCATGTAAGGAGGCAAGAAGAGAGGTATTTGAAGAGGAAGCCTTTGAGACGAAGAACCTGCTTAATCGGAGGTGGCCTGATATTCTGACCTTTGTACAGAAGACAGGCAGATTCCTTAGCGAAGGAAGGACGCAGTAAGGGGGATGCCCGGGGGGTTGGTTCAAAAAGGCGCTTCATGTGCCTAGTCGCCAGGCCTAGAGCCTACCCCACACTACGACCAATATGTAATACACAGGGGAATTGGACCTTCCGATCAACACGCCACAGGGTCAACTCGCTTGACCAATTCGCCACCAACCGTATTCGTCCTCGACTTAACTCGCCGCTGCGCCAAATCGCCGCCGGGACAACTTTACATTTACATTCCAAGTTTGATTACTCTATTTTTAAACAATCTAAAAAAAAATCCGAAAATTACTTTAAAAAACAAAATTTTTTTTAACATTTTGATCGAATAGCGAATTTTATTCAAAAAAATTAATGTTCAAGAAACATTTTTTAAAAATATTTTTCGAATAGCATTTGGAACATGTTTTTAGTGAGAAAAGTTCAGGTCTCAACATTTTCGAATATGTTTACAATCAATTGAGGTTAAGCTTAGGTTAACATCGATTTCGACCTCCCAAAAGATGGACAGTGGAGCTAACAAAAAATAAATAAGCCAGTCCAATTCAAATATTTAATAAAGAAAATTCCAAACTCAGTCCAAGGCGCGCAAAGACCGGCGGCGAGTTGTCCCGGCGACGGGTTGGCACGGTGGTGAATTAGCCGCAGTGAGTCGGCAGCCGCCTGTTGTACTAATACTCTCTGGCAAAGGGGGGACGGGCATTTTAAATGTTAAAAGGTTTGTTTTCAGGTCACTCAAAACTGTACCCCTTATTCCCTGATGAACATTTGGGAAATCCTGCACAAAAATTACAAGACTTACTTAGACGAGGTCATCCCGTCATCCAAGTTCAACTCCTCCTGCTTGACCTCTTCAGTGTTTACCTCAAAGTTTTCAGGTTCCCATTTTATGCTGGATGATAAGGGGTCAGTTAAATGACTTTCCAACTTGCTGCAAAATAAATCCTTTTAAAAAAGCCTATATTTAATTACAATTCAAAGCATTCCTTAACACTCTGACGACCGATGCCGGCATTATGTGTATCTTTGTTTTCTTGTTGTAATATAAAACTGACAGACCATTATTCACAATATTGCGTTGCCAGTCACTTACGTGTAACAGCCACGGATTTCTTAACCTCAAAATGGATTGCTAACATATTGCTGAAAACCCTCAAAATCACTGCAGCATGTATTCGACGTTCTGGGTCCGCTTCTGTTAACAGCACGTTTTTTTTTGGGTTTGCGCTATTTGCATCACTGAAATAGAGGCAGGCGCGTCGTTTCTTGACAAGTTTGACGTTCACTAGTGTTTACCGATTTGGACGCTCGACCTTTCGAAGTCCGATCACCGCGGCGCCACCTTAGACCCTCGTTTTTCACAGCCAAACCACCGCTGGGCTCCATTGTGCTCTATATGAATCAGCTGATCAATCTCGTATTTTCTGAAGTTCACATTTTTGTTTTTGTAACTGCAATTTTTACGGATTTTACCAAAAGTTTTGTTTGATATGTCCCAAATTGTACCAACCATAGACGAAAGTTCAACAATTTGTCATTAAATTTCAAGTAAGTTTGTAAGTGTGGTAACACTGGAATCAGTGTTGTCACCAAATTAGGATCCACAACGTCAAACGCATGGTGCAGTGATTTATTATATCAAGCGTTAGCTATCCATTTTGAGGTTAACAAGTCCATGCTGACACCATTACAGTTCACGGCCGTTGTTTAGGTCGAGTTTACATGAAATTTTATAAGCCCATTAGGATCGCGCATCTAAGTTGGTAAACAATTTATTAGGAGTTACGCAAACATATACAATGCCTGCGGCCCCAGGAGGGAAATCAGTATCAGTCGAAAACGACTGACATGGCAGTCAGGGTGTTAAGTATCTATTTTACATAAGAAATGTTTACTTGAAATAACAAGACTTACACAGATAAGCTGTCATCCAACATCAACTCCTGCTTTATCTCTTCAGTTTTTAGCTTAAATTCTTCAGGTTCCAATTTAATGCTAGATGCTGAAGGGCCAGGTAAATGAATTTCCAACTTGCTGCAAAATAAGTGTTTAAGAATCGAGATATTCCTTAATTATGAGTTTTTTACAGTAAAAAATTTACACATAACCTCTTTGCCACAGCTTTCAATTATTTTTTTTCTACAGTGACTAGTACAGGATAAAATTTAAATAATGCACCAAACTTAAAGGGATGGTGGGGAAGGTCAAAAGCAGCTAGACAAAACGGTCCAATAACTTTTGGTCAGACGCTTTTTGTTTTCAAATTATAGAATTTAAAGAATGGGGGAAAAATGTGAATTTTAAGAATGCCAAATTTTATTATGTCAAATATTTTTGTGATTCATTATGATTAAAAAATGTTCTATTGTTTTTTTCCAAAAGTTATACAGGGTGTTCAAAGTTAAGCTGGCACTATCAAATATGAAGGGTGGTGGCCTTGTGGCTGTTGGTTATATGTGGGTTAAATCAAATTAAATAAATACTGTTTACATCACAGGCACTATTACTAACTTTATTAATAGGGACTTATTGCAATAAAGCCAGGCAGTAATTGTGTCGGCACTATTGTGATATGTAGTTTGAGTAGGGTTGGGGTGGGTTGGTTTAAATTGTCTACCCTTACACTTCTCTGCTATAATTTAATGAATTTGGAGTTTCACTAAACTTCGAGTTAACAAGGCTAAAACGAAAACGGGTAAATTTCCTTACGCCCCTCGCTTTTATTATTATGATATCAGAACACTGAAAAAATTATTTTATGCTTTTTAGTCCATTTTATAAAAGCTTGTTTTCAAAAAGTTTTTTTTCTAAATTTATTTAGATTATGTTTCTCATGTTTTTTTTGCAAAATCTGTTGCTTAAAGAAAAATATATTCTTTCTCACACTTATATGTAGTTAAAGAACAAATGAAGCAAACTTAAGAAAAACATTTTGCACACAATAATTTGTTGGTATGAGGATTAAAAGAATTTAAAAAAATAAAAGATAGTTAAGTTTATTTATTAATTTAATATACATAAATTATAAGAACTGGTTTCCAATAGTGTACTACAATAGAGACCAACTAAAAAATAAATCTATGAGTATAATTAATAATATTGATGAATTTAACAATCACTTTGTTGACATAGTTAAATAACATAAAAAAAAACTTTAGGACAGGTGACACTGACACAAATAAAAATCTAAAAAATAAAATCTCCATCCATCCCATCCATTTGATAAAAGCTTGTTTTCAAAAAGTTTTTTTTCTAAATTTATTTTTTAATTTTTAGATTTGTCTATGCATTTCAGCTAGTGCATCAATATTGCAGGGAGTCTTTCCTGTCAATCCCTAAAACTGGTCGTTATTATTATGATCATTATATGCAAGGATTAATTAATTTTGGTTGAGATCGAACAAACTAAAGCCTTACCTCTTCTTGTCAAAAGGATGATTTATTCTTGACAATAAAGTATTTTTTGATTTGATTTGATTTGATTCTAGGCCCCCCCCTTTTTTTAGCGGGAGAGCATGTGAATTTTGAAATCAATCAATACCTATGTGGAAGTCATTTGAAAGTAATCAGAAAAACTCGTCATTAAATCGTCAATTTTGAATCCGCCATATTGAATTTTTGTAATCTGATCAAAAATTCGTAATCCTCATCCTCAGAAACCCCCAGATACCAATTTTGGTGAAAATCTGACAAACAAAAATTTTACGCCCTCTCCGCCCTCCAGGTTAGGGGTGAGGTAGGCAGTCAATGATACCACATCATTGAATTGTCATCGGAACAATAATGGTATGTGAAATTTGAAGTCAATTGGACACGTGGAAATCAGTTGAAAGTAATCAGAAAAACTTGACATTAAATCGTCCATTTTGAATCCGCCATAATGAATTTTTATAATCTGATCAAAAATTCGTAATCCCCATCCTCAAAAACCCCCAGATACCAATTTTGGTGGAAATCTAACAAACTAAAATTTTACCCCCTCTCCGCCCTCCAGGTTAGGGGTGAGGTAGGCAGTCAATGATACCACATTATTGGATTGTCATCGGAACTATAATGGTATGCAAAATTTGAAGTCAATCGAATATGTGGAAGTCAGTTGAAAGTAATCAGAAAAACTTGACATTAAATCGTCCATTTTGAATCCGCCATATTGAATTTTTGTAATCTGATCAAAAATTTGTAATTCTCATCCTCAAAAACCCCCTACCAATAGATACCAATTTTGGTTGAAATCGGACAAACTAAAGTTTTACCCCCTGTCCACCCCCAATGTTTGGGGTGAGTTGGGAACCCGATGAAACCATATTATGGAATTGTCACCGGAACTAAGATGCTATGCGAAATTTGAAGTCAATTGGATGTTTGGAAGTTCTTCAAAAATGAGTTGCAAGATTTGATTACATACATACAGGTGAAGTTAAATAAAAGCTTGTAAAAAATAGAAGCAAACAATCCTTAGTGTCTCATGTAGAAAACAAACAAAATTAGTTCCTAGATTTACATGAATGTATCTAAACCTTGCACTCACAAACAGCTGTGAGCATTATATATACCACTTAGGTCAAACTTAGTAAATGTCTTTTCCTTTCTCATAGTATTTGTTTTAGAAGGAAGTATGATTGTAAAGTGATCATTTACCTACATAAATAAATTTAATGGAATGATCTTACTCTTACCTAAAACTAGCATCATCAAAATTAATTTGATTAGAATTGCTTTCAGCTGCCACCGTTTCTTTAAATGTTCCGCAACCTGGTCCATCATCATCTGCAGATATTTCTGTTTTAATTTTATGTAAATTTGAAAATAAAAGTTCTGCTGTTATAATATAATCTTTTTTATTAAAGATGTCTTCAGGCTTGACTAGTAGTACATCTTCTTTCTTCAGTAACTCTGTGGAAAGATATTGCTCCTCAGATTGTTCTACAACAGGTGCAACCCCAGACATTTTGAAAGCTTCCATGCTTTGAATAACATTCAGTTGAAAATCAGCTTCGGTGATAACCACGCTAATAACGATCGAAAAAGACCTAGACCTACAGCATTGAAACTAGGACTTGTTTATTTAGCTGGAGAATGGTTTAGCAAGAAAATAAACAACTAAAGTAAGGTTATGCATATGCACACACATATGCAGTTTAATTATTACGTGGTCAATCAGCCATCAATGGGTGCGTTCCATATTTATAGCTCAATCCAGAGGAGAGAAGCTATTATTTTATTTGATGATTGCAAAATTCTTTTTAGAACGGGACAATGGATCCACATGCGATAATTGAAAAACATAAGAACTTTTTGGAGAAAACGGCGCCGCATCAAACACGCTAATAATAAAGAAACTACTTGAACATTTTTAAAAAATTCGGAAATATGCGCCCTGGAAACGACGGTTTTTGAAAAACATGGGTCTGCCGGCGAAAACTTGGATACTTGTTGGAAAAAATGAGGCTACAAAAGAATAAAAACAAGAAAAAAGTGTAATAGTAAGCAAGCAATTTAAAAAAATTAGCTACTTTTAGAAAAATAGGACGCGGTAGGTCAATTTTTTAACTGATTCCAGATTGAGATGGGGCTAGTCCTGGCAAAACACAGACACTGGAGTGACGAGAATCCGCATATTGTTGTAGAAGGACACAACCGAAATCCTCAAAAGCTTCATGTTTAAGGGGAAATACTGGGCGATAAAATAATAGGCCCAATTTTTATCGACGGAAATTTGTTGGATGAGGTTTATGTGGAAATTCTGAACAGTTTGATAAAGCCGGTAATTGTAAATGAAGTGGAAAATTAAAGAGATTTGGGAGGAAATCTAAATGAAGACCTAATACATTTTCAATAAGATGGAGCCCCTACGCATTATGCTATTGTCGCAAGGCGGTAGCTGGATAGATTTTATCCTTTGGCAGAAGGGGTCCAATCGAGTGGCCGCAAATGTCACCTGACCTCACACCTGCTTTGGACTTCTTTTTGTGGGGTTACATTAAATTCATAGTCTACAAGATTAAACCATCTTCGTTGGAAGAAATGCGCCAGACGATAATTGAAGCATATCGAAATATCCCTAGAGAGATTTTCCAAAAAGTAAGAAAACTGTGTCATTTCGAACAATTGTTAAAATAAAGACCTACCTAGCATTTTCAATTTTGTTTCATTTTTTTTAATTGACAACTACCTTTCTTCTTACTACTTACTAGTAAGTTTTTGAAGTTTTTTAGAAAGAGATTTAGAAAGTAGGTACAACGATCTCTTTTAGATTAGGATTTTGAGTGGGGATATAGCATTAAAGAATAGGTTAGATAATAGGTAGTTGTGAGCTTTAATGCAATGATTGAGATTCTGGTAAAATCTTCATACTTTTTAGTTACACAGATAAATAGATATATCTCTTGTTCTTAACAGCATTTACAATAAAATACTTATACCTAATTGGTGTAGAACTCGTCATTTAAAATAAAAGTACTAGTAGTTAAACAAAAATTAGATAAGATAACAATTAACAAATTGCACGTCAAATTTCTAACAATTAACATTGATTTTCACACACGTTAATTTCTACAGGCATCTACATAATACATCACAACTTTTTACCGATTAATAGGTTAGGTTTTTTTGAAAAAAATCAACCTTTTCAAATTGAAGAGTCGTTTTTAAATTTATGTACATTTTTTCAACGTTAGCACCTATTTTTTATAGGCTTTCCAACGGCTTGTCATAAGTAAGGACCAAGATCAAAATTGATTTTTAGTTATTTTTTTAATTTTACCATATAACTTTTATGATATAATTTTTATAAGCTTTCCAAAGAGGTGCCACAAGTGGGGTATTGCCATTTAAGATTTTGAAGTAAGTGAGGGTGGCGCGTCGGTGGGTCGGGGTGGTTTAAAATATACGTAATTTTTATTCCCCCTTTATTTTATAGAAATGGTAATTTTTATGTTTTTGCTATCTTTTTTGGTTTAAAAACTATAGCTATTGTAAGTTTTTAGTGGCCCACCCTGTATTTTATGCTATCAACACTGAAGTTTTGCAATTATTGAAATTTGAAAAAAAAACTTGTACTCAATTCAGTAAAATATTAATAACTTTTTTTAACACCAGTTTCTAGAAACAAAATCTCTTTAAATAGGCCCTGCGTTTAGTCTTGTAATTACATTGCTCGCATTAAAATTGAACTTCCGTATGCCCTTGTAGTCGACTGCACATTCATATAAATAAAGATAACTTGCCAGGCGTTAATAATAAACTATATTTAGACTAAAAATATATCTTCATTTGCAAGAGATCATAATTTAAAATTAAACTCATCCAAATCACAAATTTTAATTTTAAAGAAAAACAAACAAATTAGAGAACACCTCGATCTGAATCTAAACATAAAAATAAACAACGAAAGTATTCCAATAGTTCCAAAAGCAATATTTGACGATTGTCATTGGCGTAGTTAGGGGGGGGCCAGGGGGGGCCTAGCCCCCCCTGAAGTCCCTCAGGCCCCCCTAAGATATTTTAGGCCTCCCCTACCGACTAGTAGTAAAAGAACATGACGCTGAAAATACATACTTTTCTATTATTATTCGGGAAATATTCAAATAAAATAGGTGCATTAAAATTTAAAATCATTCAGATAATGTTTACATTTCAGGAAAAAGCCCTTGTCTTGCGGAATTAGGCTTTTTCTCTTTAAATTATCGGTAACTTTTCTGCACTTATGCAATTTCCCGAAAATATTTTTTAAATTTAAACATAATTATGCATATTGAATATTTCATACATATTGGCGACATCTTGTAAAATATTATAGAAGTGTAAGTTAAATTTCGCATTTAATAAAGACAGCGACCTTTGCCCCTCTGTTTCCGAAATCGGGTTGTAGATGTCGTAAGGTTATAAAAGACCTTTTTAAACTGTTTTTCTAAAATAAATATAATAATCTTTTTAGTTTTTTTGAGGTTAGCGTTTAGTGTCTTATGGAAATTTTCCGATTTTGGTGACAATTTCATAACCATTTTCATATTAAGTTTTCCCACGTCGTTAAATGGAATAAATTCGTCGAGCAATACCGGGAAATTTTTAATATTAATACTTCTACTCTAAGAGCAGAAATGACCGTTTTAAAGAATTGTATTTTTCGGTTAAATCAAACTGTTGGTCATGATTCTATCAAACAACATATAGCAGAAAACACCTATCCAAACCTCTACCAACTTTTTAAAGTTGCGAGTATTCTTCCAATTTCAAGTGCAACTTGCGAGAGGTCTTTCTCTGCCATGAGGAGAGTTTTTAATTGGCTTAGAACAACTATGACTCAAGAGAGACACTCAGGTTTGTCATTGTTATTCATAGAAAAAGATGTTGAGGTCGACTTAGACAGTGTGGTAGACGCTTTCAGTCAGCGACGTAGAAAACTTTCTTTGTAGAATTGCTGAATTACATACTTCCTGTGTATACATATAAATAAGTTGGTAAATGTATTATTAAATTTGTTATATTAAAATATTAGAACATTTAATGCGCGTATTTTTTTTTATTCATTGCACACTTTGCACGACTCTTTAAAACCTATGTTTGCTTTTTGTTCAAGATAGACCGGGGCCACGGCCCCCCCTGAAAAGCAAGGCTAGCTACGCCAATGACGATTGTATTTCATTTGAACAACATATTAAAACAAAACTTACTGCTGTATATTCGTTTAAAAGGTTTAAATAAATATAAAAGTTCTTATCATCAAAACAAAAATACTTTTTGTGTGACTCCGTGATTTATCTTTATTTAATTATACAGATGTGGTCTATAGCGACTCCTTGTCTTGGTAATCTAAAAAATCAATACAAAAAATTCAAAATAGTTGCATGAGATTTGTCTACAACATTCCCTACAGGTGTCATATTACCCTACATCTTAACATCAAGTATTTGTATACTTTGGTTCATCGTATCATAAAAACTGGTAAACCGATTTACCTTACCAGAAAATTTTTGGCTTTATCGCATAGAACAAGAAACGCCACAGGTTTATTATCCCCCCGACATAGAACGGCAGATTTGCAAAACTCATTTTTGTATAATGCTATTAGAATATGGAATGAAATTCCAAGGTAAATAAAAAAGCTTTCATTAAAGTCCTATTCTAAATATACAAAAGAAAAACTGTTGGAACAACTGCTTTAAAAGTTTTTATCTACTTTTGGGTTGGCTTAAAAAAATACTTGTATTTTTTTCTCCCTTGATGATGATTATGATTTAATTAATACTTCGCTGTTTCCCCCGATGGGCGTTTAGGCTTCCGGCTTTGGTGTGTGTCTGCATAAATATGTATTGAATTATTTGTATAATTGTAAGATTTTTAGTTCTTCTCTTTATTTAGGTAACTTTTGGTAAAATATATTATTTATTTGGGTCATTTCGCATAAGCCTTCTAAGGGTTTAGTTAGTGTAAGCGGTTTCTATAATCGAGAGATGGTTTTCGTCACATTGATTTAAAAAATTTTTTTTAGAAATATGTTTTTTTGAACCAATTGATATTAACTTTATTTTTGTAATACTGAATGTCCCCGCAAATGAGGCCTCCGTTTGGCCTTGTAACCAAGCTATCTAATTTCATCCTTGCTATAGGGTGCTTCGGCAAATGTCTTTTCCAAGAACGCTCCTGTTTGGCCTTGAAACTACACCTATCGCATTTAATTCTGCGGGCCGGGCGCCCCTAATTGATTCACGAAGCTGGACGCTGTGTCTAGCAGACCCAATGTCAATAGTGACGAATTGATTAAAAGAATGTTATGTTCATATACGTAATATTCCAATACTCCCTGTTACCTATTTACACAATGGTTGGCGTTTGATGCAAACATTGATATAAATATACGAAAAATGCACAGATACCAAATTTACATAGATAGAGATTTTGTCAGCTGTACGCCGATGATTTGCCGTAACGAATACAAGGATAAAATAATATCCATGTGTAAAAGTATAACCAATCAGGACATTTTATCTTAAGAACTGCAAAAAGGGTAGACTAATACCCATTGATATTGCTATTGCAAATATGTTTGCATTCTCCATCGTAAGGTTCCGTAGGTATTACAATAATACGTACTATATGGAAATAATATGCATATGTCTTTGAAAGCAACCAATCAGGTCTTTTTGGTTTAAAGACCCCAAGGCCCTCATGTTTGCATCATGAATGGGCAGTTACCGTGGGTATTGGAATATTATGTATATGGTTATGTTGGATAAGTTTTATAAATGTTTTATTGACCTGAAAAATATATATTCATTCCAAACATTCTTTTCTTAGGGATCAACTTAAAACTAAAACTTTTTAGATATTTAAAAAATTTAAAAAAAATTTAACGTTACATTTACAGTCGAACCTCTATAACTCGAACCTGAAGGGACAACCAAAACAGTTCGAGTTATGGAGAGTTCGAGTTATAGAAACTCGAGTTACATGGGTTAAAATACAAGTAAAAAGTGCAGGGACCGCTTAAAAGGTTCGAGTTATAGAGAGGTTCGAGTTATAGAGAGGTTCGAGTTACAGAGGTTCGAGTTAGAGAGGTTCGACTGTACATTAAATGACATTTTTTAACAGTAGTTTTTTAAAACAAACGCCATATAATATATTTACTGGTTTTTAGCAGTATTGGAACACGGTGTGCACCAAGCTTCCAAATAAAAAGACAAACAAATTTTTGATATTTTTGACAAAAATACTTTCTTTTTATTGGCTTTTTTTTAAAGATATACCATCTTTTATTCGTTCCAGGTTGTACTTTTTAATTATTCACATTTCTGTTTTGCGCTTCGGCAACCTCTTCTCCTCGTTCCCTTGGGATGTTTGTCTCCGAGCAGTGCCAACAAGGATATTATTTATACATTAATGAGTGCTGCACAAAGTATAACGTCAAGCCGGGCGCTGGGTCTCACAGACTTAATTAAATATTAAAAAAACCAATACACGAATTAACTCGTTCTTTCTCAGCAGCACACTAGGTCACATTCTAGAAAGGTATTAAAATACGCTATATGCCAGAATACCTTGCCGGAGAAACCCGAGCGATTAACGACAGCTCAGGTCTCACAGAATCGGCGGCCGGCCGGCAGGGTTAAATCAATTAATTTTATCTGCATTTTGTGCTAATGCAAATGTTTCTTCAAATTGGACATAAGCTTGGCCTTTTAATCACACTGGTCGCATTTAAACCAATTGAACTAATCTGCACGTTTCTGCTGAAGCAAATGTATCTTCAAATTGGACTTGAATTTGGCCTTGTAAGCAACTGGTTGCATTTCAATCAATTGAATTCCTCAGCACGTTTGTGCCGAAGCAAATGTTTCTTTAAATAAGGTTTCTAATTCCATCAGCAATTTTGTGCTTCATTAAATGTGGTTTCAACTGAAACTTATGTTTTGCTTTGTAATCACATTGGTCGCATTCAAACCAATTGGTTTAATCTGCACGTTTGTGCTGAAGCAAATGATTCTTTAAATTGGGCTTGTGTTTAGACTTGTAATCACACTGGTCGCATTTGAACCAATCGATTTCATCGGCACTTTTGTGCATCAGCAAATGTCGCTTCAAATAACGCTTCTGTTTGGTCTCGAAATTACACTGGTCACATTTAAACCACTTGATTTCATCTGCACTGTTGTGCTTTATTAAATGTGTTTTCAACTGAAACTTATGTTTTGCTTTGTAATCACATTGGTCTCATTTAAACCAGTTGGTTTAATCTGCACGTTTGTGCTGAAGCAAATGATTCTTTACATTGGGCTTGTATTTAGACTTGTAATCACACTGGTCGCATTTGAACCAATCGATTTCATCAGCACTTTTGTGCTTCAGTAAATGTCGCTTCAAATAACGCTTCTGTTTGGCCTCAAAATTACACTGGTCACATTTAAACCACTTGATTTCATCTGCACTTTTGTGCTTTATTAAATGTGTTTTCAACTGAAATTTATGTTTGGCTTTGTAATCACATTGGTTGCATTTAAACCAATTGATTTCATCTACATTTTTGTGCTGAAGTAAATGATTATTTAAATTGGGCTTGTGTTTAGACTTGTAATCACACTGGTCGCATTTGAACCAATCGATTTCATCCGCACTTTTGTGCATCAGCAAATGTCGCTTCAAATAAAACTCCTGTTTGGACTTAAAATTACACTGGTCACATTTAAACCACTTGATTTCATCTGCACTTTTGTGCTTCATTAAATGTGGTTTTAACTGAAACTTACGTTTGGCTTTGTAATCACATTGGTCGCATTTCAACCAATTGACTTCATCTGCATTTTTGTGCCGAAGCAAAGGTTTCTTCAAATAGGACTTGAGTTTAGCCTTGAAATCACACTGGTCGCATTTAAACCAATTGATTTCATCTGCACTTTTATGCAGCAGCAAATGTCGCTTCAAATCAAGCTCCTGTTTGGACTTAAAATTACACTGGTCACATTCAAACCACTTGATTTGATCTGCACTTTTATGCTGAAGCAAATGTTTCTTTAAATTGGACTTGAGCTTAGCCTTATAATCACACTCGCTGCATTTAAACCAATTGATTTCATCTGCATTTTTGTGCCGAAGCAAATGTCTGTTCAAGTAGGTCTTCAATTTGGCCTTGTAATTACACTGGTTGCATTCAAACCCAGTGATTTCTTCCTTCTTTTTTTCCTTTCTTTGACTATCTGGAATATCTGATCTAAAAACAATAAAAATTAAATAAATTTGCATATGTATATGAAAAATGGAAAAATTTAATTAACATACTTTTATTAGAAAAAATTCATGTACAGGGAAACCTCTCCTTGCGAACACCTCTATTAAGCGGACACTCCCTTTAGGCGGGCAAATTTGTTGGAACCAAGTTTTTGCCTATGTCTTTACATGTAAAATTCCCTCCTATAACCGGACACTCTAACAACCGGACGCCGACAATTTTTTTTGGTTAGAAAATTCTGAAACCTCCCTTAACCGGACGCGAACCTCTGAAAACGGGACGGAGCGCTCCACGACATGGGGATAAATATTATGTAGTATGTTGGCAACAATGCACTCTGTAGCCGGGGAATTACCTCTTTCCGTTTTAATGCAGAGACGAAATACACCTGTCGTATTTACAACATTATTTTATTCGGCGGGACTGCTGTGTTTATTGTTCAGTTGGGTAAGATCTCTTTGAAATGGCGCCTAGTAAAAAACTTCTTAGTTTATGTGGAAAAATGGAAGTTGTTAACGTTTCGGAGAAGGAACATTTATCAGCACGAAAGATCGCCGAAAAATTTCAGCGGAAAATTGTTAACAAATATATATATCAAAATTTCGCAGTTCCCTCTGTTAAGCGGACACCTCCAATAAGCGGACAAAATCGACGGAACCGTGAGTGTCCGCTTATGGGAGGTTTCACTGTATACATTAGATGTCTATCCAGCAGTCAGAGTTAGATCACTTTTAGATAAATAGACTATACGCCATTTTCAGCCATTGAGCAGTTGGTTAATTCTTCTCTAACTTTAAAAGCGAGAATCTGAGAGAGCATTTGAGCACAAAACTTTAAAAATCATGAATTTTCACTGCTCCAGTTAATCAAATTTATCCCCACTTCCTGCCAGGGTCGTGAGATATGCGTCGCAGGGAAACGAGAGGATGCTTTATGGTTAAAACCCTCTTTGTTAGGTTCTTACTAAAAAAGAAAGTTAAGGAATACGTAATTGGTTCATGGCTGAAAATCGCCTCATAGTTTAGTTACTCACAGTGCACAAGATTAGAAGATAGTGAGTCTCGAAATTTAACAGAAATGTAGTTTATTGTCTGAAAACCATAAAAGTTTTCATTGGCAAAGCATCTAGTACTCAGGGTACTCCAAACTTTTGGCCGCCCTGGACAAAATTGCAAATGACCGCCCCATTCTTAGTAAAAAGAACTGATTGTAAAAAAATAAAAGCATATAATGGCCACATAATATAAACTACAAAATAACGAAAACCAAAAACTCTCTGTGTTGCGAATAAATATTCTCTTTATCGTTTTTAGAATAAGTTGCGCCCTGTAGCGAAATGAGTTACAAGCATTGTGCGAAGTCATTGCTTCCCTTAGGAAATCAGACATAATAAAAATAAATTGTTAATAGTTTACTATTAAAACTTGACGTAATTAGCGCCAGTCCTGTAGGAGTTGTAAGACTGTATCAGAAACAATACATTTTGCGCGTACTGTACTAGAAAAGCGGCATCTTATAATAGAAGGGTGTATAAGAAACGAAAACCATATAAGCAGTTGTTTTTGTCGTACGCGTAGAAAACGAATAAGAATTCATTGACTCTCGGTCTTGATTTGACCAACTCTCGCGACAACCGCTGACTACTCGCGCTCTACGCGCCAAATACATTTGTTTCTTTTGTTATGTAAAATATAGTAGAGGGTCAATGCGTGCAAGCTCAATGCGAGGATTCAGTTCGCGCCCTTTAGCCTTGAAACAAGCAGTCTGTTCGAGTACGTACATAAGCGTTTCAGAATGGCGTGCCAGCAAGAGGCTTCGGTTTCGGTAAAGGATATTGCATTGGTCGTTAAAACTATACAATTATGTTTTTTTGAAAAGACAAATATAATAAATAGGAGTAGCCAAAGCCCGAAATGAAGCAAATTACAACAAATATTAAAACTTGCACACGACATTTTAGTTCTGATAAGTATGAGCAGTACAGGTGCCTAACCGGTTGTGAGAAAAAATAAAGCGGTTTTAGCGATTTAAGTAATGTATAAGGTAAGTAAAGCCTAATAAAATAATATGTGAACATTTTATCCTTAGGGTGGTCATAATACCTCGATGTTTTTCGGTAAACAATAGTTTCCAAAGGCCTCTAACACAACAGTTTTGGTGTAGTCATAAAGTGTCTTTTTGTGTATTTTTATTGAGAAAAATATTTTTTCTCAAAGTTTTAATGAACAGAATCAGAAATAACGGTAGGCTAAAGCAAGAAATTAAAGTTTATTGACAACTAAAAAGGATAAAAAAATACGAATAAGCAAGTTTAAAAAAAAACCACACGCCCCTGGAAGTCTTGTCATAAAGTGTTAGGGATTGTCAGGTTGACATACAATAGCTAGCTAAAGGTTTTTTGTATTTTTCAACTTAATAAAATTCAGTTTTATTCTGTTTTCAGTCCATATGAAATTCATGTAAAAAATCATGTATTTTAATCCTTAATCCCAAATACAAAAGTGGATATAAAATACAAGCAATAACAAACCGACAAACGGCCAAAGCAGCATTCAAGGTGAGATCAGCAAAAGATTCCGCCACTCTGAATTAATGAATAATATAACTTCAGCTAGATCACAGTGTACCTACACTGTAGTTAGCTTGCATCTTCTTGCTTTTTTTAGAAAACCGTGATATAATTTTACTATAATCTAATTATTTAGCAATTCAATTATCTACAAGATTAGGGCTAAAGAGTTTAATCGGTCTTATGCTTGTGCTTCTTTAATCAGTAGCTACAGAGACCGGAAGGACTAAAATAATTCTTAGTGCAGTATAAAGATATGGCATAGGTGTAATAAGTCCACATAAAATAATATACTTCAAAGAAGCTATTGGCAAATTTAGATGGCCCGATATTCTGACCTTTGTACAGAAGACGGGCAGATTCCTTAGCGAAGGAATGACGCAGTTGGGGGGATGCCCGGGGGTTGGCGAAAAAGGCGCTTCATGTGTCTAGTCGCCAGGCCTAGAGCCTACACCACACTACTACTGCTATGTAATACACTCGAATGGGGAATGGGACCTCCCGATCAACACGCCACAGGGCCAACTCGCGGGGCCAATTCGCCGCCAACCGTATTCGTCCTCGACTTAACTCACCGCTGCGTCAAATCGCCGCCGGGACAACTTGTCGCCGCCGTGTTATAATCCAAGTTTGATTACACTATTTTTAAAAGAAAAAAAAAAAAAAATATTTTAACTTTAAAAAAAAATTTTTTTTAAACATTTTATATAAATAGGATTTTATTCAAAAAATTTATGTTTAAGAAAAATTTTAAAAAAATATAATAGCCCATTTGGGACATTTTTTAGTGAAAAAAGTTGAGGTCTCAACAGTTTCGGATACGTTTACAATCAATTGAGGTTAAGCTTAGGTTAACACCGATTTCGACCTCTCAAAAGAAGGACAGTGGAACTAACAAAAAATAAATAAGTCAGTCCAATAAAAATATTTAATAAAGAAAATTCCAAACTCAGGTAAAGGCGCGCGAAGGCTGGTGGCGAGTTATCCCGGCAAAGGGTTGGCACGGCGGCGAATTGGCCGCGGTGAGTCGGCAGCCGCGAATTATCCTTGACATACCAGAATGTGCCTGTTGTATTGCCTGTTGGTCTCTGACAAAGTGTATTGAAGCAGAGCAAGTTTGCATCACAAATGCTCTTTAATAATTTTTAAGTCACCCAAAACTGTATCCCTCATTCCCTGATGTAACATTATAAGACTTACTTAGATGAGCTTATCCAGTCATCCAACACAAACTCCTCCTGCTTGACCTCTTCAGTCTTTACCTCAAAGTATTCAGGTTCCCATTTTATGCTGGATGATAAGGGGTCAGTTAAATGACTTTCCAACTTGCTGTAAAATAAACCCTTTTAAAAAAGCCTATATTTAAGTAAAATTCAAAGCATTCCTTAACACTCTGACTACCGATGCTGGCATTATATTTTTTTGTTGTTATATAAAACTGACAGACTATTATTCACAATATTGAGTTGCCAGTCATTTACGTCTGACAGCCACGGATTTCTTAACCTCAAAATGGATTGCTGACATATCGCTGAAAACCCTAAGCGCCGGTACACACACGCGTTTTTCTGCTGAAAAACGCGGGTGTGTACCGGCGCTAAAAATCACTGCAGCATCTATTTGACGTTCTGGCTCCGCTTCTATTAACAGCACGTTTTTTTTTGGGTTTGCGCTATTTGCATCACTGAAATAGAGGCAGGCGCGTCGTTTCTTGACAAGTTTGACGTTCACTAGGGTTTACCGATTTGGACGCTTGAGCTTTCGAAGTCCGATCACCGCGGCGCCACCTTAGACCCTCGTTTTCCACACCCAAACCACCGCTGGGCTCCACCTTGTTCTATATGAATCAGTAGATCGTTCTCGTATTTTCTGAAGTTTACATTTTTATTTTTGTAACTGCAATTTTTACGGATTTTACCAAAAGCTTTGTTGGATGTGTCCCAACCATAGACGAAAGTTCAACAATTTCTCATTCAATTTCAAGTAAATTTATAAGGGTGCTATCACTGGAATCAGTGTTGGCACCAAAATAGGATCCATCACGTCAAACGCATGTTTATTATATCAAGCGTTAGCTATCAATTTTTAGAAGAGTGAGAAGAAGTCCATGCTGACAGCATAGTACAGTTCACGGCCGCTGTTTTGGTCGAGTTAACATTAAATTTTATATGCTTATTAGGATCGCGGCGCTTAATTTTATGATTTGGAAAAATTTTAAGGCACGACGGCAGTAAATAATTTATTAGAAGTTACGCAAACACATACAATGCCCGAGGCCCCAAGAGGGAAATCATTGTCAGTCGAAAACGACTGACATGGCAGTCAGGGTGTTAAGTATCTATTGTACATTAAAAAATGTTTACTTGAAATAACAAGACTTACACAGATAAGCTGTCATCCAACATCAATTCCTGCTTTATCTCTTCAGTTTTTAGCTGAAATTCTTCAGGTTCCAATTTAATGCTAGATGCTGAAGGACCAGGTAAATGAATTTCCAACTTGCTGCAAAATAAAAGTCTTTAAGAATCCAGATATTCCTTAATTATGAGTTTTTTACAGTAAAAAATTTACACATAACCCCTTTGATACGGCTTTCAATTTTATTAAATTATTTTTTTTTAGTTTATTAGTTGATTTACTTTTAAAACAAAAGGAAACCTAGGGGGTGATGTATACCTATAAAAACTCATAGCCAACTTCTACACTACGGATAAAATTTAAATGATGCACCAAACTTAAAGGGATGGTGGGGAAGGTGAAAAGTAGCTAGACAAAAATCTCGAATAACTTTTGGTCAGACGCTTTTTGTTTTCAAATTACAGCATTTGTCAAATTGAAAGAGTGGGGGAAAAATGTGAATTTTAAGAATGCCAAATTTTACTACGTCAATATTTTTGTGATTCATTATGATTAAAAAATGTTCTATTGTTTTTTTAAGGATATTGAAATATAGTAAAGGTTCCACACTGTGAATGCATACTCCAGTTTTGGCGGGACGAAACTTTTGTACAACTTTGCTATCATTTCGATTAAATGATCTCTAAGCTCATGTTTAATAAGATAGACAAAAGAGTTCGTTTTTTTAAGATCTGATGTGATAATGAGACCAAAGTCGTTTTGCTCCGCCCCAGTTGACAGATTTGGATCAATTCTCAGTACAGTGCATTTTCAGGGTATGGCAGATTTTGCAAGTCTGATGGTGTTTTTGTTACTCTCCTCTGAATTTTCTCCAACATTAAGGAAATTGAAATTGTTCATTTATTTCACACTAGATACATTTTATACAAAATTACAATTTTAGTTGGATTAGTCTTCCTGTGCATTAATGGCTTGTCAGAAGGCTAATCTGTTGTAACATGTCACATTTAAAAAAATTTAAAATATACTTAAGTCTTAAGATATAAGGTACATAGGTATTGAAATTTAAAGCATTTAAAGCCTAGGCAGTATAACTTATATAAATAACATACAATATTATAATGTATCATACATATAAATTATAGTTACAAAACAAATATACACATTCTTTGTTTGAAATTCGTAGACAATGATTGTGTAGAAATAAAATTTCGGACTTCCATTGTCTTTATTTATTTTAAAACACGACGTTTCGGTTAGTAAGTATCTCTAACCGTTATCAAGTGTAAACTAAACAATCTAGTCTCTAGGCTACTACTTATACTACTTGGTGTGCAGTCAGGTGTGACGGCCCGCCCCCTTTTTTAATTCTAAGACGCCTGTTTTCCTTAAGGAGTGGTTTCCATATGTTTGGTATGTCCGTGCTTGGTTGACTGAAAACTTCTTTATTCTGCATTATATACGCAGCTTCAATAAACTTTCGTTTTCGCCAATGCGACTCCTTATGTAAAACTTTAGCTTCTGACCACTGAATCCTGTGATCATTTGACCATGCATGATCTGCTAAACCGGATTTTTCAATATCCCCTAATTGGGTACTTTTTAGATGTTCATTTACTCTAACCTGAAGAGGGCGTTTCGTTTCACCTACATATGATTTACCACACTCACACGGGATTTGGTAAATACATTCCTTATTATTTGAGGGATTGTCTGGTTTTGTTTTAGTTACAAAACTTCTTATCGTATTTCCCGAAGAAAATACTGTTTTTATATTATAGTGTTTAGCTATTCGTCTTATGTTTTTCTGAAATCCCTTGAACATATGGAATGTTAATAACACCTAACGGATTATTATTTTGAGAATTTGGTACATTTAGTTTGTTTTTAATTTTAAATATCGTTGAGTTTATTAATTTCTCGGAATAACCATTCTGTTGTAAGTCCTTTTTAATGTTGTTAATTTCTGTGGTTAATTCTTCATTATTACTACAAATATTTACGGCTCTTAAATACAAACTTCTTATAACTCCTTGTTTTGTTGCAACAGAATGATTAGACTTAAAATTTAGGTACTGTCCCGTGTGTGTAGGTTTCCTATATACAGTGGTTTGAATGTTTCTGTCTAATCGTTTGACAAGAACATCCAAAAAAGGTAAGGCCGAATCTTTTTCAATTTCCATGGTGCACTTGATTGTTGGTCTAATACCGTTTAAATGGTGTAGAAAATTTTGTAGTTCGTCATCATTTTCCGGCCATATAATAAATGTGTCATCCATGTATCGTAGCCATAGTTTTGGTTTGACTCTTGCAGTGTTGATCGCATGGCCCTCGAACCACTCCATGTAGATGTTTGCTACCACTGGCGAAAGAGATGAACCCATTGGGAGTCCATCATTTTGCGCGTAAAACTTATCTTTCACTTGAAAGTAAGAGTTACGGAGACAGAGCTCCAAAAGATCCATCACCCCCTCCACCGATAGCGTTGTTCTCTCGTGAAGTGTATTATCAGTTTGTAATTTGTTTTTAATGATACTGAGTGATTAGATCCCGGCGATAGATTTGTAAGTTTTGATGTAGAAAGTCTCTACACCAACGTGCCAACAAATGAGTGATTAGATCCCGGCGATAGATTTGTAAGTTTTGATGTAGAAAGTCTCTACACCAACGTGCCAATAAATGAGTCACTCAGTATCATTAAAAACAAATTACAAACTGATAATACACTTCACGAGAGAACAACGCTATCGCTGGAGGGGGTGATGGATCTTTTGGAGCTCTGTCTCCGTAACTCTTACTTTCAAGTGAAAGATAAGTTTTACGCGCAAAATGATGGACTCCCAATGGGTTCATCTCTTTCGCCAGTGGTAGCAAACATCTACATGGAGTGGTTCGAGGGCCATGCGATCAACACAGCAAGAGTCAAACCAAAACTATGGCTACGATACATGGATGACACATTTATTATATGGCCGGAAAATGATGACGAACTACAAAAAAATTTTCTACACCATTTAAACGGTATTAGACCAACAATCAAGTGCACCATGGAAATTGAAAAAGATTCGGCCTTACCTTTTTTGGATGTTCTTGTCAAACGATTAGACAGAAACATTCAAACCACTGTATATAGGAAACCTACACACACGGGACAGTACCTAAATTTTAAGTCTAATCATTCTGTTGCAACAAAACAAGGAGTTATAAGAAGTTTGTATTTAAGAGCCGTAAATATTTGTAGTAATAATGAAGAATTAACCACAGAAATTAACAACATTAAAAAGGACTTACAACAGAATGGTTATTCCGAGAAATTAATAAACTCAACGATATTTAAAATTAAAAACAAACTAAATGTACCAAATTCTCAAAATAATAATCCGTTAGGTGTTATTAACATTCCATATGTTCAAGGGATTTCAGAAAACATAAGACGAATAGCTAAACACTATAATATAAAAACAGTATTTTCTTCGGGAAATACGATAAGAAGTTTTGTAACTAAAACAAAACCAGACAATCCCTCAAATAATAAGGAATGTATTTACCAAATCCCGTGTGAGTGTGGTAAATCATATGTAGGTGAAACGAAACGCCCTCTTCAGGTTAGAGTAAATGAACATCTAAAAAGTACCCAATTAGGGGATATTGAAAAATCCGGTTTAGCAGATCATGCATGGTCAAATGATCACAGGATTCAGTGGTCAGAAGCTAAAGTTTTACATAAGGAGTCGCATTGGCGAAAACGAAAGTTTATTGAAGCTGCGTATATAATGCAGAATAAAGAAGTTTTCAGTCAACCAAGCACGGACATACCAAACATATGGAAACCACTCCTTAAGGAAAACAGGCGTCTTAGAATTAAAAAAGGGGGCGGGCCGTCACACCTGACTGCACACCAAGTAGTATAAGTAGTAGCCTAGAGACTAGATTGTTTAGTTTACACTTGATAACGGTTAGAGATACTTACTAACCGAAACGTCGTGTTTTAAAATAAATAAAGACAATGGAAGTCCGAAATTTTATTTCTAAATATACACATATTAAAATTAAAATTACACACACCCGTACTAAAATTATACGAACTTAGGAAATATTTCTGTGATGGAGAAGAGGTGCGCCTATATATAAAAAACATACTCACACCATTTGCACTGGTCATCAGAGTGACCTGGAGCCCTTCAAGTCTCTTATGAGAGTTTAGAAGTTTAGTGTTATTATTTTCTAATTTTTTCATTTATTTTAGGAATGGAAGTTTGCAGTGGATCATTTCCGTCTCTCTTTTAATCCACTCAGCCAGTTCGAGATAATATTTCTTGTGGTTACCAATAATTTTAAATTTATTTGGCATTAAGTTGTAAAGTCTTGGACCTATAAATGATACATGGCGTTTACAAGCTAAAAAGTTAACTCTATCTATAATTATATGTTCATTAGTTCTAGATCTAGTCTGAATATTATGCTGTGGTAGATTTTTAGCTGTTGTATTTTTATTCATATATTTAAGTGTATTTAGTATATAAATTTGCCTAATAGTCAAAACATTGCTGTCAAAAAACAGGTCTTTTGTAGAGTACCTCTTTGGTTTTTTGTTTATTATTTTAAGAATATTTTTTTGTGTTGTAATTAGATTTTTAAGGACTGTGCTACAGGCACTTCCCCATATTCTTATTCAATATCTTAGTATCGACTCAACAAGTGCCTGATCGATTTTAAATAAATTTTTTGGCATAAATTCACGCAGCTGATAAAATTTGTAAATCGTTTTTCTTAATTTTTTCGTTATAAGGTTTTTGTCAATGTAGACACCCAGATATTTTATATTAGTAACCGATTTAATTATTGTACTACAGTCACAGTCTATTTCCTTGTTAAAACATTGATAGCTGTGTATTTTTATTTCTGTAAATTCATTTTCATTTTGATTGCTAATGTTGTTAATGCAGAAGGGAATAAAATGAGTTTTGGATTCGTTTAACGACAAAAGATTCTGATCCAGCCATAATTTAACTATAGTTATATATTTTTCAGCTAGACTATGTACCTCCAGGTTCTTGCTTTTATTAAACTAACTGAGTCATCAGCATAACATATTATAAAACTATTTTCTTTTGGCAGAATTTTAGTTAGGTGGTTTATGTATAAAGAAAATAAAATTGGCCCAAGGACTGTACCCTGTGGCACACCCAGTTCTATCATATCTTTTTTGCTTATATCTTTACCTATTTTTACTTGTTGTGTTCTTGGATTAAGGTATGATTGAAATATTTTTAATTCAGTTCCTCTAATACCAATGTGTTCCATCTTTTTCAATAGAACTGGGTGAGCCACGGTGTTAAATGCCCTTGCTAGGTCCATGAATATCCCAATGGTTTTGTAACCCATTAAAATTATTTATTACTTTCCCAGATAAAAGTTGAATCGCATCTTTAGTGGAAAGCTTACTACGAAACCCAAACTGTGTATCTGAAAAATATTTTTCCAATAACTTGTTAATTGAATTTGTAACAGCTATAGGGCGATAATTTTCTTTACTTTGCATATCACCAGTTTTTTATTACGGGAGTAATAATTGCATTTTTTAGAATGGCGGGGTAGATACCAGTTTTTATTATTTATTTTATTATTATTTATTTATATTATTAATGTTAGAGAAAATTCAGAGGAGAGTAACAAAAATACCACCAGAGTTGCAAAATCTGCCACACCCTGAAAGGTTAACAAGACTTCGGGTAACAACCCTAAAACAAACAAGGCACGAAGGGGATTTGATAGAAAGTTACAAAATTACAAGAGGATATTATAACTGTGATATTGAAAGTATCTTCTATCAAAATCACAATCAGTAACTTCGCGGACATTCAAAAAACTAGATAAAGAAAAAGCTGCAAAACTACAATGAATGAACTACAATGTAACCATTACTTTGCTAATCGGATTGTTACTCGTGGAATGCTTTATCGAAAAACACAGTAACGGCGCCTACCTTAGACGCGTTTAAAAACAGATTAGCTTGATCGGTTCTACCGTCTGCAATTGGAACATTACAGGATAACTTTGAAGACCCTGTAGATTAAGGAGATACAATGTGGCCAATTAACCAATTTTTTAATGAATTAATGAGTTATTAAATTTACAAAAAACTTGAGATTGATTTTTGTACATATCTTAAGGCCCCTTAATAAAATCAGAAAAAATTACTATTAATATTACCCCTACATTTCGTAATTTACGGACCAGCCGGTAAATTAATTTATTTAGTCTATGACCAAAACTCAAAAAATTCCTTTCATATTTAATATTGAACCTGGGCTTAGGATACCTACTGAGATTGACTTTAGCTGTCTCCATAGTAATGTTAGATGTTTGCCTCAGACCCGAGGCTACCCTAGCTGATACCGCAAATTGGCAGTTGGTTTTATAAAGTGGCTATCCACATTTCATTTTTTCTTTTAAAATTTTATCACCTTCATTTCATCGCCTTTCCATCCATTGTGGTTGTGCCGTACTAAAAATGCCTAACGAGACTCTAACATCGATATATACGGCTACCACTACCTTTTTGTGAGGACCAGTCCGTAAATTAATTTATTTAGCCTATTACCAAACCTCAAAAAATTCCTTTCACATGAAACGAGTTATATCCGTAGTTACAATGTTGTCTAATTTGGAAAGGCTGATTAAGCCTTATTTGTCTAGAAGGGACATGAATATTGGTTTTTGCCAGTAGCTTTGAACTAAAGCTATATGAGTGCAGTAGATAATAGAATATGGTGAGATCCTTGTGCATATGCCTGATCTGGAGATTAGTAACATTAAGAGAACTTTCAACATGTGAGTAATTGATATCTTCAACTCCATGGTGTTCCTTAAATGAAATGAATCTTAGGAATTTAAGTTGAACTCTCTCAATAGCCCAGATAGGGACAGTGTAGGGAAATAAACACAAATAGGTACAAAAGTTGTTTTTACATAAGCAATAAATGATTTGCAAATTAAGTCTATCATATGGCTAAATTTTCCCAAAAAATTATTATAGAATAGAATAGAATATATTTCATGCTTTTAACAATACAGTTTTGCATAATGTCAAAATTGAAAAAAAATTAAAAACTTAAAACTACTTTACTACATAAATCTACCAAGTAATCACCACTTCTACTATAATCAGTCAGTCAGTCATTTTTCCAAAAATAAAGTAGTAAAAGCGTTTCTTGTTACAAGGTACAAAACACACATTATGATTTGATACAGTTTAAAACCTTATTAAAATCTTAATGCTACATTTTGATAGTTGAGATCAAATTAGAAAATTAGATAAAATGAATTTAAATAAAATGATTGGGAAAAAAACAAGAATTTGTAGGCAACAACTAGAATTTGTAGGCAAAAAAGTCATCCCAACTGTAGAAAACCTCTTTTTTTAATATTTCCTTTATTGATGCAAGAAATTTAGTAGTTGAATAGTCTTTTATTTTATTTGGTAAATGCTGCTAGAATTTAATCTGAAGTAGTTGATTTTTAGTTGGTTCTAGTAGTATAAGAATGATTTTCAGTATTTGTTTGATAAATATGTAAGTTATTTTTGACATATTTTAGGCAAACAAATATATATATAATGATGGAAACATGAAAAGTTCAAAACTTTTAAAAGCAGGGCTGGCATCTTCTCTATACTTTAGGTCATATAATTCTCATTTTAGCTCACACATATACTATACTATAGTAGTGTGAGCTATGGTGATCCTAATTTTTTTGAGGAAAAAAAAGTTGCTCCGATTTCAAAAAAATTTTATATCTCTTTGTGTTTCAGATGATTTTGAAACTTTTTTGTTGCGCCGTCTGTCTGTCTGTATGTCTGTCTGTCTGTCTGTAACGACCAACGCGCATAACTCAAAAACCGCTTGGCCGATTTTAATGAAATTTGGTACCTAGGCTGGGTTTTGGGCCGAGATGAAGAAAATCCACCACCGAACACAAACCAAATAAAAGGGTGGGGGTAGATTTCAAAAATTAGAGTTTATGTGAAAATATGGCGTGTGTGATATCAAACGAAAGGTAATTGAGTTTGGAGTTAAGCAAAATATATTTTAGTTTTTTTTAAGCGTGGGGGTAGATTTCAAAAATTACAGTTTACATAAAAATATGGCGTGTGTGATATCAAACGAAAGGTAATTGAGTCCGGAGTTAAACAAAATATATTTTAATTTTTATTTTTTTAAGGGTGGGGGTAGATTTCAAAAATTTGAGTTTAAGTCAAAACATGGCTTGTGTGGTATCAAACGAAAGGTAATTTAGTCTGGGGTTGAATAAAATTTATTTTAGTTTTTAGTTATATCAGCTCACATGTACGCTATAACTATAGTAGATACTTAGTGTGAGCTTAGGGGTCCATATATTGGCAGAGTATTTTTCTCAGGAGTGCAAAAATCCTAGCTGAATGGCATGAGTGTCCCCAGCTATATTAGATTCAAATCTTGCATAATATGTTATTTTTAGAGTAGATTCTGAAACACTTCTACTGAGTGATCATATTAAATAGACACTTTTTAATAGTTTTACTGATAATTGGTCTACATGGCCATCATACTTTAGTTTTGAGTTGACATAAATAAATCCAATTTTTGAAAACCAATGTCCAATCTATATTTTGCAGCTCTCAAGTTTATTTTTTAATTTATTCAGGTCAATGCCACTAGCCTCCAGCATCGTGTCATCGGCAAAAGGCAAGGCCTCCACATAAATGAGAAAGAGTACTGGCCTGAACTGATGACACAGCACTGGCCAGAAGCTTGGCCATTTATTTCAGTGAACTGCCTTGTAAAAAATTTAGGATTAAATCTGAACTTTTTTCATCAAAGTTATAAAGTTTTAGTTTTTGTGTCAATTTTTTATGATATATACAGTCAAAAGCCTTTGTTAAATCGCACATCAGTACTCCAGTATATCAGCATCAATGGTGCTCTTATTTTTATGAAAACCAAATTGACAACTAGAGAACAACTCATGACATTACTCTAGCTATTTTAAGCTCCTGAGGAAAATTCGAGTTTTTTGTGCAGTTATTTATTAGCTTAGTTAGTCAATGAACTTGTAAATTACAAGAATCAAACATACTCTAAAAACATAGAGCAAACAATCTTTAGTGTCTCATTTAGAAAACACATGAAGTTAACTTTGCACTCAAGAACAGCTGTGAGCTTTCAAGAATACAACATTTTCATTTCTGGAAGACAACTTGTTATCCCTAAGTTGTTGTAGTCTGCAGAGTTTTTCTATGTACTGGGTGAATATACCACTTAGGTCAAACTTAGTAGTTACATGGGAACAATAGACCCACATGTGGTGCAAATATACATACAATACCTTGTTTGGGAAGTTTCAAATCATTGACAGATGTGTTTGCAGGCTATACTATGTGGCAATTTCTTTCTCATAGCATATATTTTAGAAGGAAGTCAAGGAATCAATATGTATTTATTAGTATGAATCTTTATATATTTATTACTATAAGGTATGAATGTAAAGTGATCATTTACCTACATACATAAATTTAAGTTATTGATCTTACTCTTACCTTAAACTAGCACCATCAAAATTAATTTGATTAGAATTGCTTTCAGCTGCCACCCTTTCTTTTGATGTACTGCAACCTGGTCCAGCATTATCTGCAGATATTTCTCTTTTAATTTTAGGTAAATTTGAAAATAAAAGCTCTGACGTCATATAATCTTTTTCACTGAAGATGTCTTCAGGCTTGATAACTAGTACTCATCTTTCTCCAGTAACTCTGTGGAAAGGTATTGCTTCTCAGATTGCTCTACAAGAGGTGCAACCCCAGATATTTTGAAAGCTTCCATGCTTTATAATAACAATCAGTTGAAAATCAGCTTGGGTGATAACTACACTAATAACTATCAGAGCTATCGAAAAAGACCTAGACCAACAGCATTGAAACTAGGACTTGTTTATTTAGCTGGAGAATGGATTCTAAACAAATAAGTCAAAGAGCAGTCGGGAAAATAAACTATTTACAGATCACCAACCAAAACCACAGGAACACCAACCCAAAACAATCACCTAAAGTGACGTTATGCAGTTTATCTTAAAATTACGAGGTCAATCAGCCATCAATGGGTGCGTTCAATTTATGCGTCAAGCCCTTAGAGTAATAAAAATTACTCTACAAGCCACAGAACACCAAGGGGACAAGGTAGCATTTTTTTTGATGATCTGCAAATTTTTTTTATAACGGGAAAATGGAACCGCAGGCGAAATGTGAAAGTACTTTTACTTTTTTTAAAAACGGCGTGGCATCAACAACTTGTTCAAAATCAAGAAACTACTTGATCATTTTAAAAAATTTGGGAAAAATTGTGCCCTGGAAATGAAGGTTTTTGAAAAAAATGGGTTTGCCGGCGAAAACTTTAGAAAAGTTGGGTACTTGCTGGAAGAAACGGGGTTTTTTTTGAACCAATTGGTATTAACTTTACTTTTGTAATACTGTAAGTGTGTATGTGAGTCCCCGCAAATGAGACTTTGGTTTGGCCTTGTAATCAAGCTACTTAATTTCAATATAGGGTGCTTCAGCAAATGTCTCTTCAAAAAAACGTTCCTGTTTGGCCTTGAAACTAAACCTAACGTATTTAACTCTGCGGGCCAGGCGCCCCTAATTGATACACGAAGCCGGGCGCCGGGTCTAGCAGACCTAATGTCAATAGTGACGAATTGACGGCAATTTGTTTTTAAATAAAAGAATGCTATGTTGGAACATTTTATAAATGTTTTATTGACCTGAAAAATATATATTTATTCCAAAAATTTTTTCTATAAACTAAAATTTTTTACATATATTTAAAAAATTAAAAAAAAAATTAAAGTTAAATTTACATTAAATGACATTTTTAAAACAAACTCAATACAATATATTTACTGGCTTTTAGCAATATTGGAACTTTGTGTGCACCAAGCTTCCAAATAAAAAATACACACAAATTTTTGATATTTTTGATAAAAATACTTTCTTTTTCTCGGCTTTTTATTAAAGAAATAGAATATTTTATTTGTTCCCACTAAGCACAAAATCGTAAAAAACGTTAAATACATGTTGAAAAAAAATGTTCTTTTTCTAACACAAATTTGTGTTAAAATTAAGTCAACTTTAAAAAGCATTACCAAAAATATATTTCTTAATAACGTTAAGAAACCAGCATTAAAAAAACCATAATTTCACTAATATTAAAAATAATACCATCAATATATGGTTATTTTTATAATGTTTTCCCTAGATCTCAATTCTAACGTTGAATTTAAGATATATGAAGCTAATAAATGTTTTGTTTTTTAAACATTAAAGAAATATACTATAGAGTCCCACTACCTGAACATCGCCATTAGTTGCGTTTCGCTGCGAGTTTATACGAGTCGGTAGCAAAGACGTTTTTTGTAATTTTGGTTAAAATATTTGCATTTTGCAGAAAGAAACATGACAAATTTAAAGCACAATTATTAATATTGATACTAAATACATATTTGGATCGGAATATTACTCCAGTTGTGTGGGAAAGATGGTATAATTAAAGAACAACAAATGGGTGTGCAGTGATCTAAATGAAGCACCACAACAAAATCAGGTAAGAAAAAGTAAACAAAAGAAAAAAAATGGTTTTGTATGAAATATCGCATACCTATAGGTAATCAGACAGGGAATGCGACAATTCACCGCGGACGATTAGCCGCCGGACCTTAAGCCGCGTATTCATTTAAGGCAAAATTATATAATAATAATAAATCGTCTTTATTGATAAATAAATGTTACATAGGCGAGGTTTAGCAAACTGCTACTTCGAAAGCCTCGCAGCGGGACCAAACGAATGCTTCGTTTGCATTGCCTTGTATTCACTTGAGCATGAATTTTTTGGCCTCGTGGCGAGGCACTTACTACAAAATTATTGTTTACATAGAATTTTAAATTTTATTTTCAGACGCTACGAGCCGAATTGCCTTTACTGAGTGTCGAGTTCACGAAAACCTCACCGGACTGTTGCTGCCCTGCGTTTCCAAAATAGAAGAATTTTATTTACATTATTTATGTTACCTTATCTTTAGAAACATTTATTTTTCAATGTTAGAAAAACATTTCTTTTCCACTGTTAAAAATCAATATTTTTTAACGTTCGAAAAAAACGTTATAAAAACAAGATTATTTTTCTAACGTCAGAAAACGGGTTATTAAGCTTCTTTTTCACTATGAATATGACGTTAGAACTAACATCCAACCTAACGTTATGTTTTTAACTTATACATTATTTTGACGTTATTAAAATGTTTTTGTGTTTAGTGGGTTTCAGGTTGTACTAAATAAGCAATCACATTTCTGTTTTGCGTTCCGGCAACCTCTTCTCCTCGTTCCCTTGGGATGTTTGTGTCCAAGCAGTGCTGCCAAGGATGTTATTTATACATTAATGAGTGCTGCACTAAGTATAACGTCAAGCCGGGCGCTCGGTCACAGAGACTTTTAATTAAATATTTAAAAAACCAATACGCGAATTAACTCGTTCTTTCTTAGCGGCACATTAGGTCACATTCTAGGAAGGTATTAAAATACGCTATGTGCCAGGATACCTTGCCGGAGAAAGCCGAGTGATTAACCACAGCTTGCATCTCACCGACACGGCGCCCGTATTTTTCTCTGCATTTTTGTGCTAAAGCAAATGTATCTTCAAATTGGACTTGAGTTTGGCATGGTAATCACACTGGTCGCATTTAAATCAATTGATTTCATCTGCACGTTTGTGCCGCAGCAAATGACTCTTTAAATAACGCTTCTGTTTGACCTTGAGATTACACCGGTCACATTTAAACCACTTGATTTCATCTGCACTTTTGTGTTGCAGTAAATGACTGTTAAACTGAGACTTCCGTTTGGCCTTGTAATCACACTGGTCGCATTTAAACCAATTGATTTCATCTGCATTTTTGTGCTGCAGTAAATGTTGCTTCAAATAACGCTTCAGTTTGGCCTTGAAATTACACTGGTCACATTTAAACCACTTAATTTCATCTGAACTTTTGTGCTTTATTAAATGTGCTTTCAACCAATACTTATTTTTGACTTTGTAATCACATTGGTCGCATGTAAACCAATTGATTTCATCTGCATTTTTGTGCCGAAGCAAATGACTCTTTAAATAACGCCCCTGGTTGGCCTTGTAATCACAATGGTCACATTTAAACCAATTGATTTTTTCTGCACTTATGTGTTTTAGCAAATGGCTGTTAAAATTAGGCTTCCGTTTGGACTTGTAATTACATTGGTCGCATTGGAACCAGTTAATTGCATCTGCACGTTTGTGCTGTAGCAAGTGACTGTCCAATTGCAACTTTCTTTTGGCCTTGTAATCACAGTGGTCGCATTTAAACCAATTGTTTTCATCCGCAAGTTTGTGCTGCAGTAAATGTCTCTTTAAATAACGCTTCTGGTTGGCCTTGAATTTATCTTCATTTTTGTGCTGAAGCAAATGTTTCTTCAAATTGGCCTTTTGTTTAGCCTTGTAATCACACTGGTCGCATTTAAACCAATTGATTTCATCTGCACTTTTGTGCTGCAGTAAATGTCTCTTTAAATAAAGGTTCTTTTTAGCCTTGAAATTACACTGGTTGCATTTAAACCAATTGATTTCATCTGCACTTTTGTGCTTCATTAAATGTGATTTCAAGTGGAACGTATATTTGGACTTGTAATCACATTGGTCGCATTTAAACCAATTAATTTCATCTGCACTTTTGTGCTGAAGAAAATGTGTCGTCAAATTAGACTTGAGTTTCGCCTTGTAATCACACTGGTCGCATTTAAACCAATTGATGTCATCTGCACTTTTGTGCTGCGGCAAATGTTTCTTTAAATAACGCTCCTGGTTGGTCTTGAAATTACACTGATCACATTTAAACCACGTGATTTCTTCTGCACTTTTGTGATGTAGCAAATGACTGTTTAATTGAAACTTGCTTTTGCCCTTGTAATCACACTGGTCGCATTTAAACCATTTGATTTCATTTGCACTTTTGTGTCGCAGCAAATGCCTCTTCAAGAATGCCTCCCGTTTGTCCTTGTAATTACACTGGTTACGTTCAAACCAATTGATTTCTTCCTTCTTTCTTACATTTATTTGACTATTTGGATTATACGGTCTAAAAACAATAAAAATAAAATAAGTTTGCATATATGAAAAATGGAAAAATTTAATTTACATACTAAATTTATAGGCAAAATACATACACACTAGATATCTATCCAGCAGTCAGAGTTAAATCACTTTTTAGTTAAATTGTCTATAGGCCATTTTCAGCTATTGAACAATTGGTTATTTATTCTCTTCCTTTTCTCTGAGAGAAAGCGTTCAAACACGAAACTTCAAAAATCATCATGTTCACTACTCCGGTAAACCAAATTTAACCCCGCTTCTTGCTAGGGTTATTAGATATGTTGATATGTTCTGGCTATTAAAAGAAGAGAAGGAAGCAATTGGTTCATGGCTGAAAATCGAATCATAGTTTAGTTACTCAAAGTGAATAGACTCCTAGATTAGAAGATAGTGAGTCTCCAAATTCAACAGGAATATGAAATTCAACAATTACTTTAGTGTCTGAAAACGATAAACGTTTTAATTGACAAAGCACCTAGCATACAAGGCCCTCTCCCAACTTTTGGTTTCTTAGTAAAAAAAATTGAATATGTAAAAAATATAAGCATATAATGGCCAGATATTAAAATAAAATACAAAAAAACGAAAACCAAAAACTCTGTGTTGCGAATAAATATTCTCTTTATCGTTTTTATAATAAGTTGCGCCCTGTAGCAAAATGAGTTTATGCGAAATCATCCTAAAGTGTTAGGGATTGTCAGGTTGTCACACAAGAGCTGGCTAAACGTTTTTTGTATTTTTCGACTCAATAAAATTCAATTTTGTACTGTTTTTGGTCCATATAAAATTCATGTTAGAAATCTTGTGTTTTGATCGCCAACCTCAAATAGCAAAAGATTCCCCACATTATGGTCCTTAATAACTGGTATTTTTAGACGCCGTTTCAGTGGAGAAATCTATGATTTTTAGTGAATAGAAATAAAAAGAAAAGTGGATGGAAGAATTATTCGAACTAATAGATAGTAAATAACAGGAAAATCAATCAAATACTCTGCCAATATATGGGCCCCTAAGCTCACACTAGGTACTATAGTTATAGTGTACGTGTGAGCTAATATAACTAAAAACTGAAATATATTTTATTCAACTCCAGACTAAATTACCTTTTGTTTGATACCACACAAGCCATGTTTTGACTTAAATTCAAATTTTTGAAATCTACCCCCACCCTTACAAAAAAACAAAAACTAAAATGTACTTTGTTAAAGTCCGGACTCAATTACCTTTCGTTTGATATCACACACGCCATATTTTCACTTAAACTCTAATTTTTAAAATATACCCCCACCCTTTTTTTTTAAATAAATTAAAATGTATTTTGTTTAACTGCAGACTCAATTACCTTTCGTTTAATATCACACACGCCATATTTTCACATAAACTCTAATTTTTGAAATCTACCCCCACCCTTTTATTTGGTTTGTGTTCGGTGGATTTTGTTCATTTTAAAATGGGACCATTTCGACCCAAGACCCAGCCTAGGTACCAAATTTCATTAAAATCGGCCAAGCGGTTTTTGAGTTATGAGCGTTGGTCGTTACAGACAGACATACAGACACACAGACAGACAGACATACAGACAGACAGACAGACAGACAGACGGCGCAACAAAAAAGTTTCAAAATCATCTGAAACGCAAAGATATATAAAAATTTTTGAAATCGGAGAAACTTTTTTTTTCTCGAAAAAATTAGGATCACCATAGCTCACACTACTATAGTATAGTATATGTGTGAGCTAAAATACGATGCATAGCAATAAATTTAGACAATAAATAAATAAAAATAGGCAGTAAATAGCTTTTGCTAGCAAACCTTCAAAAAGCAAATAGTATTTTTTGCAAATAAATAGAGACAAACCAAGTAACTAGCCAAGTGTATGTAATACCATATATATTTATTGAAATAGTAGAATATAATTAAAGTTCAATTAGAGTCGTAAAATAATTAGTTTGAACATGCTAGGACATACGTGCTCTAAACTCCAGCGTTTATAAAGTAGAAAGACATAGTAATAAATTGCAGTGTTGAGTCAGACATCGGCGCAATTTAAAGCCTGCTTGGGTGAGTTGAATAGAAGCGCGACTTTGCAGTGACAGTTCCAGACAACTGAAAGAACACGTCAGATGTTTGAGCAGGTGGAAATAGTTCAGCGGCACGCAGGTAAAAAGTTTGGTTGTAAATTTGGAGCAGTACAGGTCAGCAGTAAGTTTGTCGAGAGAAAAGGTAAGGGCTTGGGTAAGTACAGGCTTCATTTTAAAGGGTTTTTAGCAATTTAAATATAAATATATTGTGTTTTATTTCCTTGGCTTTCTTAGCCCCTCTAAGTGGTTTATTATAATAAATACAAATAATAATAAAATAAAATGTCTTCAAAAAGAGATTTTTTTTTAAAAATTATAAGCGATAGTAAACAAATACAATCACAGTTGGATAGATATGGTAAATTTCTTCAAATTTGACAAATAAAATAAAAATAAGAGAGCGGGGTTGTAAGAAATTGTTTGGTGAATGTATTAAAGTTCAGTTAGAAATAAAATGTTTGAACGATTCACCGGAAGAAGGGGCAATTTATTTAGATTTTGAGGAAAAATATTTTAAAGTAATTTGTGGATATAAAGCGTTTATTAAAGCTCCAGAGACAGTAAATAGTGGCCCAGATAAGCAGCAAAATGCTCCAGGCCAAGGCTCGGTAAAACTAGAACCGTTAGGTTTACCGAGTTTTCATGGCAATTCAGAGTTGCGAAAATTCTTAAACACAATAAACAAAAATGTGCGTGCGTTAAAAATACTAGGAGAACCAGTTGACACGTGGGATATAATTTTCCTTTTTAATTCTAAATCTTTCATGTCAATGTTGTAGTAAAGGGAATCATCCAATTTATCCCTGCTCAAAGTTTTTTAATATGAATTAATCTCAGCGGGTTGTTGAAATAAAAAAATAGCTTTTGTGCATAAATTTTTTTTACGGTAATCACGTGAGCACAGTGTACAATCAGGGTTTGCACAAAATGCGAAAACCTCACAACATGCTTTTGCATGTTGATTTCACAAGAAATTCGCGGTACAATAATAATACCAGTCAAACGATGCAAAATAATAATGCACAAAACAATACTCAGTCTCAACCAAATAATAATAAGACAGTCAATAATCAAGAACAAAATCCACAATCTAATAATGTGGCAAATAAATCCAATAGTCAGTGCAACCTGTTAACTAGTGACAGTAAAAATAATTGTCAAAATAATAATAAAGCATGATAAAGTAGATAGTGATATGATAGTACAATAAGTTCTAATAGTAGTGAAGTTTTAGTATCAATGGCTAGTGTTTTTATTGTTGATAAAGCAGGAAATAGAATGGAACAAAAAGCCTTGTTAGATTGTGGCTGTTAGTAAAACCTAATCACAGAGAATTTGTTAAAGTTGGAGCATCAGGAACATCATAGGTCAGTAATCGGAATTAATAGCTCAGTAACAAAGTCGACAAAATTGGTAAATGCAGTGATTGAGTCAAAGTTTTACCCATACTCTGCCAATTTACAATTTCATGTGTTGGATAAAATAATTGGTTCAAAGTTAAGAATGGAGAAAATAAATAGAAAGATGCTAAAAGTACCATTCAATATACAATTGGCAGACCAGAAATTTGGGAGCATGCCTGTTTTACGATTTAATGTCAAGAAATTAAATAAGAATAGAAAACAATAAGTGGTAATTTTCCATTCAACAATAAAACAAGCAATAATAAAAGTGTTTGTAATTTGACAATTGGATTAGATACATTAAAACGATAAGTTGAAAGGATGTGGGAAATGTATGAACTGCAGAAGATTTATTTTTGAGTACAACTAAATATGCAAGTGATCGAAAATTAGAAATGATTGAATCTGCCAAAATGAAATAAGTCAGCTTCATGCAAGAGTATGAAGATTTAGAACATATGACAGTTATAAGTACTAAGCTGCAAGTGCTAAATCAAAGGAATAAGTTTGAATCAGAAAACATAGCGTAGTAATAGGAGCAGACGTTGACAAAAGGTACAGGATGGTATGGATAACAGAGAAACAAAGAGTAGTTTGGAAAGCGAATAGTAATAAATCATGAAAGCATTATAGATTAAATACAGTTACGTACGGCACAACACCAGCCTCCTATTTAGCGATTCGAAGCCTACATATGGTATGGTTGATGACTTATTAACAGGGACTAATACGATTGAAAAAGCAGTAAAATTTAAAAATGACACAGCGAAGATAGATGTGGATTCTGACTACGGAAATTTGTAGTAAACAAATATTCAAAAACTCTGATAAGACGACAGAACTATAAGTTTTAGACCAAGAAGTAACGAAAACTTTAGGAATAATTTGGAATATAAAAGAACAAACGTAAATTTTAGGCTCGTGAATTTAAAAACCAAACAAGTTTTCGTGGCTAATCGGGTAAAAAGAATGATGAAAGAGTTAACTGTCAACATTTATTAGGTCCAGTAGATCTTGGACCACCGCGAGGATAAGCTTTCGAAATGCCCACGGAAAAATATGAGAGGAACAAAAAGCTCTTTTTACCCGATTAGCCACGAAAACTTGTTTGATTTTTAAATATAAAAGATCAATTGCAATATAAGCTCGAAATTGGAAATGGCGTCATGTGACGCAGAAAACTGAATGATTAGTGAGTTATGGTTGCAAAGAAAATTGGCCCATAATAAATATGACTTGATAGAAGATGAAGTACGAGAACGAAGGAGCAAAGAGGAAGTGTGACTATAGCAGCTGTTTTTGATCAAAATATTTTTAAAACGTCTTCTAATTTGTTTAAATTAAAGAGTAATAGCATGTTTCAAGATTTTTTAAAAATTCGATAAGAGATAAAGCAGGAAGAAAAGGACGAAACAATAACAGGTTTTTTGACAGTTGAAGAATTAGATAGGAGTTTGTGAATTTGAAACGGAAATTAAGGCTTTAAAGTCAAATAAGCAAATTCCACATAACAGTAATAAGATAATTTCACTAAGCCCTTTTCTGGATGATAGTGGTGTGTTGAGTTGGAGGTAGAATAGAAAAATCTTCAGATAGTTTTACGTAAAAACACCCAGTAATGTTAAAAAGGTTTTGCGATCTTGTATCACATGTATTCGTCCTGGGCCAAACACGCCGCCGCGTTACATCGCCGCTGGGACAATTTGTTGCCGCCCTGTTTTTAGATTATTTGATAAAAATATTTAAAAAATTCTATTTTTAAAAACGAAAATTAAAAAAATTACTATTTACAAATAATTTTTTTAAAAAACATTTTACTGAAAAAGCTTTTTATTCAAAAAATGAATGTTCAAGAAACATTTTTTTAAATTTTTTTAAAAATCTTTTAAATCACGAATTTGGGATACTTTTTTAGTGGAAAAAATTTCAGGGGTATGTCTGGACAGTTTAGAATAGGTTTGCAATCAATTGAGATTAAGCTTAGGTTAACACCGATTTTGATCACCCAAAATAAGGACAGGAACGCTAATAAAAAATAAATAAGTCAGTCCAATTAAAACCTTTAGTAAAGAAAATTTCAAACTCAAACCAAGGCGCGTAAATGCCGGCAGCGAGTTTACCCGGCGACGGGTTGGCACGGCGGCAGATTGGCTGCGGTGAGTCGGCAGCCGTTAATTGTCCTTGACCCACCAGAATGTGCCTATTGTATTGGCATGGGCATTTCAAATGTTAAAAAGTTTGGTTTTTTTCTATTGAAGCAGAGCAAGTTTTCATCACATGTGTTCTTTAAGAATTTTCAAGTCACCTCAAACTCAATTCTTCAATCTGGTGTACATTTGGGAGATCCTGCATAAAAATAACAAGACTTACTCAGATAAGCTATCATCCAACATCACCTCCTCTTGTTTTATCTCTTCAGTCTTTAGCTCAAAGTTTTCAGGTTGCCATGTTATGCTGGATGACAAAGGGTCAGATAAATGATTTTCCAACTTGCTGCAAAATAAACCTTTTTAAAAAAACCTATATTTAATTACAATTAAAAGCATTCCTTAACACTCTGACTACCGATGCCGGCATTATATTTTTTTGTTTTTTTTTCACAATATTGCGATGTTAGCATGGGCGCACCCAGATTTTTTTACATATTTTCGACATATTTCATAAAAAAACACAAAAAATAGCTTAAAATTCGACATCATGAGGCTTCGGCCCCCCCAAGAGGCCTCGGCCCCCCACAAGACATATTCCTTGGTGTGACTGCTGTTAGTCATTTATGTTTGACAGCCACATATTTCTCAACTTAAAAATGAATTGCTGACGTCGATGAAAACCCCAAAAATCACTGCAGCATGTATTTGACGTTCTGGCTCCGCTTCTGTTGGCAGCACTTTTTTTTTGGGCTTGAAGAGGCAGCCGCGTTTTTTTTTTTACAAGTTTCACTTACGTTTACTAGGTTTTACCCATTTGAACGCTGGATCTTTCGAAGCCCGTTCACCGCGGCGCCACCAGTAGACTCTCGTTTTTCCATACCCAAACCACCGCTGAGCTCCACCTTGATCTATATGATTCAGCTGATCGTTCTCGTATTTTCCGAAGTTCAAATTTTCGTTTTTGTAACTACAATTTGTACAGATTTTAGTTTTATTTGATGTGTGCCAAACTGTAACAACCATAGACGAAAGTTTAACAATTTCTCATTCAATTTCAAGTATACTGAAATCAGTGTTACCACCAAAATAGGATCCACAACGTCAAACGCATGGTGCAGTGATTTATTACACCAAGCGTTAGCTATCAATTTTGAGGTTAAGAAGTTGGTGCTGACAGCATAGTACTTACAGTTCACGGCCGCTGTTTTGGTCGAGTTAACATAAAATTTTATATGCTTATTAGGATCGCAGCACAGAATGGCTGTGAGGGTGTTAAGTATCTATTATACATTAAAAAATGTTTACTTGAAATAACAAGACTTACACAGATAAGCTGTCATCCAACATTAACTCCTGCTTTATCTCTTCAGTTTTTAGCTTAAATTCTTCAGGTTCCAATTTAATGGTAGATGCTGAAGGGCCAGGTAAATGAATTTCCAACTTGCTGCAAAATAAAAGTCTTTAAGAATCCAGATATTCTTTAATTATGAGTTTTTTACAGTAAAAAATTTACACATAACCCCTTTGCCACGATTTTTAATTTTCTTAAATTATTTTTTTTTTAGTTTATTACTTGGTTTACTTTTAAAAATACAAAGAAACATAGGGGGGTGTATACCTATAAAAACTCATAGCCAACTTCTACACTGACCTGTACAGGATAAAATTTTAATGATGCACCAAACTTAAAGGGTTGGTGGGGAAGGTCAAAAGTAGCTAAACTAAAAACAGGATGGTTACAACAGAAAGAAAATCAAATGACGCCTAGGTGAGTTATGATAAAAAACCACATTTTTTTATTGGGACGCCCGGTACACAACTTTGCCCATTTAACCGACCCTCTAGCTCTAAAAATAACGAAGTTCGGTTTGGTTCGGTTCGGTGCCGACTTAAATTTAAGACTTCCTATCTCTTTGATCTTATTAACCTTATAGAAACCCAAATGAAAAATTTTGCTGATGATGGCAAACTCTATACAAACCCCATACTCGGTGAAGTACAACTCCAAGAAGACCTAAGGAATATTGAAGAATGGTCTAGATTGTGGGGAATGAAGCTAAATGAGTCAAAATACACTGTACTAAGAATTGGTCCAAATCTGTCGATTGTGGCGGAGCAAAACGACTTTAATGTCATTCTCACATCAGATCTTAAAAAAGCGAACTCTTTTGTCTATCTTATTAAACATGACTTTAGAGATCATTCAATCGAAATGATAGCAAAGTTGTACAAAAGTTACATCTCGCCAAAACTGGAGTATGCATTTATAGTGTGGAATTGAAATGTTGGAAAAAATTCAGAGGAGAGTAACGAAAATACCACCAGAGATGCAAAATCTGCCATACCCTGAAAGGTTAACAAGACTTGGGATAAGAACCCTGAAAGAAAGAAGGCACGGAGGGGATTTGATAGAAACATATAAAATTACAAGTGGATATTATAACTGTGCTATTGAAAGTATCTTCTATCAAAATCATAATCAGTAACTTCGCGGACGTTCAAAAAACTAGATAAAGAAAAAGCTGTAAAACTACAATGTAACCATTGTTTTGCTAATCGGATTGTTACTCGTGAAATGCTTTATCGGAAATAGGTGTTCTGCGAACTTTATATAAAGTTAGCAAAACACCATATTTAAAAAAAAAATGGGCATGGCAAATTTTTTGTTTTCACAACTAATTTACGGATAATTAACGGCAAATTGTAAACAAAATTTTTTAAAGATAAATCCGTTGTTTCTATAGGTGTTCTGCTAACTTTATATAAGGTTAGCAAAACACCATATTTTTTTTAAAAACGGGCACAGCAAATTTTTTGTTTTCACAACTAATTTACGGATAATTTTACGGCAAATTGTAAACTAAATTTTTTTTTAGATAAATCCATTGTTTTTATAGGTGTTCTGCTAACTTTATATAAAGTTAGCAGAACATCATTTTTTTTTCAAAATGGGCAAGTCAAATTTTTTGTTTTCACAACTAATTTACGGATAATTAACGGCAAATTATGAGCATATGATTTTTTTCAATTTCCAAAGTTGTTCTGCAAACTTTATATACATCAACCACTCCTACTATAATTAGTCAGTCAGTCAATCTTTCAAAAATAAAAATGTAGTAAAAGCATTTCTATTTTAAAATAATTACCTACATTTAAGTTGTTACAAGGTACAAAATGCATATGATACAATTTAAAACCTTATTAAAATCTTAATGCTACATTTTGATAGGTGAGATCAAGGTTGAGATCAAATTAGGAAAATTTAATCAGAAAATCAAAACCTTTTATTAGATAAAACTTAAAACAACTAGAATTTGTAGGCAAAAAAGTTGTCCAAGCTGAAAAAAGCCTCTTTTTTAAATATTTCCTTTATTGATGTAAGAAATTTAGTAGTAGAAGTCTTTTATTTTTATTTGGTAAATGGTTATAGAATTTAGAACCAGAGTAGTTTACACCATACCTGCTAGATCTAAAGTAGTTGATTTTTAGTTGATTGATTTGCATTATTTGTTTGATAAATATGTGAGTTATTTTTGATATATTTTAGGCAAACAAATATATATAATGATGGAAACGTCAAAATTTCAAGACTTTTAAAAGCAGGTCTGGCATCTTCTCTATACTTTAGGTTTGATATAATTCTTATGTCCCGGCCAAGGACAACTTTTTTTCTGATTTTTCTTTCTTTAATTTCACTTAACTGATTATAAGTGTGTAAAAGAATCACTTTGCACACTTGATAAAAACTATTCCTGATACAAAAAAAGATGTGAAGAATATATTTTTCTTTAAGCGACAGATTCTGTAAAAAAGACATGCCAAACATAATCTAAAAAAACAGAAGCAAACAATCCTTAGTGTCTCATGTAGAATACAAACAAAATTTGCACGGCTGTATTCTAAACCTTGCACTCACAAAACAGCTGTGAGCATTATATATACCAATTAGGTCATACTTACTCGAAAATTAGATTTTTATATCATTGAAATCGTCGTACAAAACGGCACCAGCCAGTTTTTCTAGAATGTGGCTATCTTAAAAAACAAGGAAGTTATGTAGTCAGTATGTAGTTAAATAAACTATAGTTAGTATGTAGTTAAGTAAACTTCAAACTCTATTTCCCAAAACACTAGTTTTTCACTTACTAGGTTTCTGCTTTGCACAGCAGAATAGACCCACAGGTGGTTGTGGGGCACGGAGTTCCTGAGAGAGGTCCAGCAGCTCCTGCCACCAATTTAGAATACAAATACAATACCTTGTTTGGGAAGTTTTAAGTTCAAGTTCAAGTTCATTTATTTCAAATGCTTAAATAATTTACAATACATTTGACTATCATCCCTAAGTCCCAAGTGACTTGTCGGGATGCTAGTTTTTGTCAAAAATCTTAATTCTAACATAGGTAACAATAACAATATTATCACAGTCGAAAATCACAAGTAATAGTCGTTATAGAGAAAAAATAGTAACAGAGAAATAGAAGATATAATCCCTATCAAGTGACAACAACCATAGTGTTTTGCGGTTAACCGAGTCTGAACCGTGCCAGAATCCAATCCACTGTTCTCTGACAAACATACATGCTCACACACACATACATACCATATCATACATAGTTTTTATTTTTACAAAATATTTAGTTTATCTATAATGTCAGAAGAGCAATTTTTTATCCAGTTTGTAATTTGATTATTAAATGTTTTTTTGTTACTCATTAATTTTATTTCATTAGGTATCATGTTAAAGAGATGAGGCCCAACAAATGCAATGTGTCGCTGACAAGACCTGTAATCAACTCTGGATACAACCAAGTTTCGATTTGTTATAGACCTTGTTGTAATATAATCATTTAATTAATTTATGTAAATGTAATAATAATGTAATTTAAATCATTGACAGATATGTGTTTGCAGGTTTTACTATGTGTTGGTGCAAGAATTATTTGCCAGCTTTTGGCTACTTTTATACTTTAATATTATTTTTCATTTCAAATTTCGCGGGGTATATGCATATGACTTATCCCCGCACCGACACACGCGCGAGTCTGCGCGAGGAGTCGCAATTGGGAAACTGACAAGAAGCACAAGAAAACGCCGTGAGTGCTACAATTTTCCCGTTTTTCCTATCTTCCAAGCGACCAAAACGACTGCAACTAGATGAAAACTAAGGTAGGTGCACTAAAGATATTTTATATGCATCATTTTTACTGATTTCCTTTCAATAAACTTTACAATTATGTTTTTCAATTTCTTATCTCAAAATATTGGGTATTTCTCGAATGAGTGGTGTAAGTGGTGAACCAGCCAACCTAAACTCAACCCAACTTACGTTTGCACCCTTACTATGTGTCATTTCCTTTCTCATAGTCATTGAGTAAATAACCCATATAGAGGAGCCACCGGCAAGCTTTACCATATTGAGGGGCAGATGACACTAAAATAAATTCATCTGGTACGCAAGAGACAACTACTATGATCTAATGGCATTTGTATGATAGGCATGAGCCTCGGAACTGGCACATGTAACTAAATCGTACTAGCAGTCCCTGACTATTGTGTACCAGATGAATTTATTTCAGCACCATCTGTCCCTCAATATGGTAAAGCTTGCCGGTGGCTCCTCTATATGGGTTATTTACTCAATGTCATAGTACATATATGTTTTGGAAGGAAGTATGATTATGAAGTGATCATTTACCTACATACATAAATTTAAGTGAATGATCTTACTCTTACCTTAAACTAGCACCATCAAAATTAATTTGATTAGAATTGCTTTCAACTGTCACCCTTTCTTTAAATGTACCGCCACCTGGTCCAGCATTATCTGCAGATATTTCTCTTTTAATTTTATATAAATTTGAAAATAAAAGCTCTGATGTCATATAATCATTTTCACTGAAGACATCTTCGGGCTTGATAACTAGTAGTTCATCATCTTTCTCCAGTAGCTCTGTGGAAAGGTATTGCTCCTCAGATTGCTCTACAACAGGTGCAACCCCACACATTTTGAAAGCTTCCATGGTTTAGAATAACATTCAGTTGGAAATCAGCTTGGGTGATAACCAAGGTTATAACTATCAGAGCTATCGAAAAAGACCTAGATCTACAGTATTGAAACTAGGACTTGTTTATTTAACTGGAGAATGGTTTCTAAACAAATAAACCAAAGAGCAGTCCAGAAAATAAACTATTTATCACTAAAAATATTTATTTGGACAAGCAAAACAATCACCTAAAGTGAGGTTATGCAGTTTATCTTAAAAATTACGAAGTCAATCAGCCATCAATGGATGCGTTCAATTTAAATGTCAAGTCACAGAACACAGGTAGTATTCTTTTTTTGATGATTTGCAATTTTTTTTTTAACGGGAAAATGGGCCACAGGCAAAAATTGAAAGTACTTTTTGGAAAAAACGGCGCCGCATCAACCACAAAATCAAGAAACTACTTGATCATTTTAAAAAATTTCGGAAAAATTGCTCCCTGGAAAGGATTTTGAAAAAAATGGGTCTGTCGGCGAAAACTTTAGAAAAGTTGGGTACTTGTTGGAAAATACAGGGCTACAAAATACAAACAAAACAAGAAAAAAGTGTCACTGTATGTAGGCAAACAATTTTAGTTTTAGAACGAGGGTGCCGTAGGTCAAAATTTTAGAAAAATTAGATACATGTTGGAAAAGTGGCGCCACAGAAGGAAAATTTTCGTAAAAAATTTTACAAAGAGGTGCCGTAACGAAAACTTCTTAAGAAAAATAAAATAATTTAAAGAATAAAAATGTACCTTAAACCAAAAATTTTTGGGAAAAATCACATTAATGGTTAATCAGTAATAGTCAGTATAGTCCATTAGTTTTTGAGATAATTGCTTTCAAACTTTCAAATTTAACATGGACTGATAAAATAAAAATTGATTTAGAATTATATATTTTTCGGATTTAATTTTTATTTTATAATTCCATGTTAACTTTGAAAGCAAATATCTCAAAAACTAATGCATGGATTTTCGAAATTTTTACACGGTTGTAAAGCTATTCAAGAGAGCTTCAAAACAAGGTATCACTAGACCCACTTTCCCTATTCAAAATATAGAGGTAAAGTATACCCCTCGAAGGGGGTTCGTGCTACAAAAATTTCAAGATAGCTAAAAAGTCTCCCCCTCGCAAACAAAACCGACGTGTCTCGGCATTTTTAAAAATTTTTAGCAGTTCTCGAAAAATAACGGGTGGAAATTTTTAAATGGGACACGTATATTGAATTATTTGTATAATTGTAAGATTTTTAGTTCTACTCTTTATTTAGGTAACTTTTGTTAAAATATATTATTTATTTGGGTCATTTCGCATAAGCCCTCTAAGGACTTAGTGTAAGCGGTTTCTATAATCGAGAGATGGTCCATTTTCGTCACATTTTTAGTTTTTTTTTTAGAAATATGTTTTTTTGAACCATTTGGTATTATCTTTACTTTTGTAATTCTGTATGTCCCCGCAAATGAGGCCTCCGTTTGGCCTTGCAATCAAGCTACTTAATTTCATCCTTGCTATAGGGTGCTTCATCAAATGTCTCTTCAAAAAACGTTCCTGTTTGGTCTTAAAACTACATCTATCGCATTCACGGTGGATAGAATAAACCGGTGTTCGGATCTTATATATATATATATATATATATATATATATATATATATATATATATATATATATATGTCGAATTTTCACGTCACTGGTGGTCCAGCTGATTTGTGTAAACAAAACTTAGATCTGATATGAACAACGGGACAACTAATATTTTTAAAATATTTTGAAAACTAAGGCAATTTTCCTACAGTTTTCTAGTACATCCATATAAAATGTAATTTTCTAGACGTATTGTCGTTATTTTTTTAGCCCGCTTTATTTTTTATTGCACAAAACTTAAACTACAAGTCAAAATGAATGTGATCGTTTAGTATCAAAGGTGAACTGAGGACTATTGGGTAGTAAACAAAGATGTAGGTCAGCGGATGATTTTTGAAGCTGAAACGAACACATTATTTTCTTTGAATTTTAATTTTTGTGTAAAGAGAAATGAAGCGGACTAAAAAAAATAACGACTGGTATGTCTCAAACATATTATTTTATAAGAATATACTAAAAAATAGTAGGAAAATTGCCTTAGTTTTCAAAAAATATTAGTTGTTCATATCATATCTAACTTTTGTTTATGAATATCAGCTGGACCACCAGTGACGTGAAAATTCGACATACATTTATAAGATCCGAACACCGGTCTATTCTATCCACCGTGTATCGCATTTAACCCTGCGGGCCGGGCGCCCCTAATTGATTCACGAAACCGGACGCCTGGTCTAGCAGACCCAATGTCAATAGGGACGAATTGACGGCAATTTGCTTTTAAATAAAAGAATGTTATGTTGGAGTTTTATAAATGTTTTATTGACCTGAAAAATATATATTCATTCCAAACATTTTTTTCTTAGGGATAAACTAAAAACTAAAACATTTTACAGGTATAAATTTTTTTTTTTTTTAAAGTTAAATTCACATTAAATGACATTTTTGAAATTCTTTTGTAAAACTTAAACTGCAATACAAAAAATAATTGACTCTTATTTTTGACAACCATGCTAGATGTCCCGTGACAATTTTGATAGACAGGTGATACCCAAAAAGTACAATATTTTTATTTAAATAAATAGATCCATGATGGATCTGATACCTTCCTAGCCCATTAGCACGCACACTCCAAATGTACACACCATTTTAACGTTTAAATTATGCGATTTCCTCATCTCCATGGTAACAATTGTTTTCATAAAATAACCAGCTGACTATGATTTTGCAAAATACTCAACATTCCCTGAAGGCCGATCAACTCCTTTCAATTTAGTAGATACCCTTTGACCTACCTTGGCGTCTATTTTTCTAGTGAATGTCTGTTTTTTCACCTTCGTAGCTCGCACCGAAAATGTGTTATTTGGGTGTCTATCTATCTTAGCAATATCGCCATGACATCTGTTCGTGTGTGTGTAAAATAGTTTGCAATACTGTATAGAGCTGATTAACTTTTGGTCGAAATCCATTAATGCTAATGACAATTTTTTGACAGTTTAAAAATTGAAAATATGCTTACTAACTTTTTAACGGAGCCTCGCATCAATATGTGGTTTTCGGAATATAGTAGAACGTTTTTCTTAATAATTTATATTATTACTAAAAACGTCGTAGGATCCTCCATTTCTGAGATATTTACAAAATCTGTTTTCAAGGCTGATATAGCGTGAAGTGTGCTAATGGATCCATTTATTTAAAGAAAAGTATGAATTACATAGAAATATTGTACGTTTTGTGTACCCCTTGTACAGGGTGTCCCAAATTGGGCACTTTTAGGGGGTTTAAGGTACTTCTAGGGGAGACAGAGAAAAACTGACCACGCATTGCGAGGCTCAAATTTCAAGAGAAGTAGTAAAAACCGCATTTTGAAATATCGTCTCGTCTTTGAGCTACGGGGGCTTTTTGAAAAGTCTGCATTTTGGAAGGGGGTCTATAACTTCGTTATTAGTGGAAATTTTGATTTAGAGTAATTTGCAATTTTATAGACTATGTCACGAGGAATTCACCCGCTAAACTAAATTTTAACTGTCACTTTTAGTTTTTGAGATATGACATAAAGTTGCATTTTTTCTTATGGAATGGCCTATATTTTAATTAATTTTCGAATTCGTCATTGAATTCTTTTCAAAACGATGTATCATATGTCATAGTTTGATTGAGCGGTTTAGGAGATATTCAGCTTTTTCACTTATTTCTAGTGCGCTATGATTTCCTGCTAAGGCAGGTCAAGGCACTTCAGTATTTTTATTATTTTAAACAGTCAAAAATAGAGTAAGCCTGGTTTGGAAAAATTATAATTCAGCTGACGGCCCTCAAAGCTTGTAATTATCCGTTTAAGTGTTCGGTGGATTGAAGTTCTCGGTATGCCTGTGGCAGCATCTAATTGTCTCAATGATCGCGAATTATTTTGTTTTAACTCACCAATAATGCCTATCTCCTCTAACTCACGATCCCTCCTAACGTCATATATTTTACCCCGCCGTTTTGAAAAAGCCATACTGAACAAGGTTCCTTTTCAACTTTGGAAATATATCCATATACGGTTGTCTTCGTTCGGGATACCTTTGAAGATATAAGTTTCCAGCGCCCTGTCGATCATCATTACTTTCCCAGTAACATTTTAACATTGATACATATTTTAAAATAAAATTAAAAACGCTTTTGTGCAAAATAATTTCATATCAAAGCGTAATGTCAAATTGTTTAAACAATTGAAAACAATGACAAAACGCCACGACGCAAGGCCAACTTGATTTGCATAGTATCAGACAACAAAACTATAGGAGCATTGAAGTAGGATTTGACCGCAAGCTTTCACGTTAATGGCGCATGACGTCATTCAACGCCTACTAGACAAAAATAAAAAACTTTAATTATCTTCGAAACCGCTGAATAAAACTATGACATATGATACATCATTTTGAAAAGAATTCAATGACGAATTCGAAAATTAATTAAAATATATGCCATTCCATAAGAAAAAATGTAACTTTATGTCATATCTCAAAAACTAAAAGTGACAGTTAAAATTTAATTTAGCGGGTGAATTCCTCGTGACATAGTCTATAAAATTGCAATTTACTCTAAATCAAAATTTCCACTAATAACGAAGTTATAGAACCCCTTCCAAAATGCAGACTTTTCAAAAAGCCCCCGTAGCTCAAAGACGAGACGATATTTCAAAATGCGGTTTCCATTATAAGTGTTCCCTTGAAATTTGAGTCTCGCAATGCGTGGTCAGTTTTTCTCTGTCTACCCTAGAAGTACCTTAAACCTCCTAGAAGTGCCCAATTTGGGACACCCTGTACATAAAAATTGTCATATAATATAAGAGAATATACGGTAAAATAATAAGAAATAAAGTGGCGAGCGAATATAAAGACATGGAGGCAGAAGAACAAGCTGGTTTCAGGGCGGGTAGATCGACTTCAGATCATCTCTTTTGTATAACCCAAGTTATTGGAAAGAAAATGGCATACGGACAAGAGCTGCATCTGCTTTACGTCGATTTGCAGAAGGCATATGATAGTATACCACTAAATCTACTTTGGAAAACACAAACATAAGCGTACAACTAATTAAGGCCATCAAAGAGTTATACCGCAATAGTAAGGCAAAAGTTAAAATAAAAGCAAAACTAACCAAAGGCTTTCAAGTAAATAAAGGTCTTAAACAAGGTTGCTGTATCTCGCCAACGCTCTTCAAGATATATGTGGAACAAGTCCTTAAAGTATGGAAGAGAAAGTGCCAAAACATGGGTATTCCGTTGGACGAAACCACCTTGTATACTTTAAGTTTCGCCGATGATCAGATAGTAGTGGCTCAGGATTATGACGACCTCGAATATATGACACGAAAACTAATAGAAGAGTACAATACGTGAGGACTAGAGGTTAATCTCAATAAGACAGAGTATATGTCTATCGGTGGAATGAAACAGGATCTAATCTTAAATACCGGGCAGCGAATTCAGTCCTGTGATGAGTATAAATACTTAGGTCTAAAAATTACAGCTGACGGAACACTAGACAAAGCTATAAAAGATCGAAACGTACAAGGAAGAAAAGCAATAACTTTATTAAATGGAATAATTTGGGACCAAAGTATATCAAAACATAACAAAAAACTTATATATAACACCATTGTAAAAAGTATTATTACATACGGCTCAGAAGTATGGCCAATCAAGGATAGAACAAAAAAAATGCTACGGAGATGGACTATTGGAGAAGAGCAGCAGGGAAATCAAAAAGAGAAAGAGTTACAAATCAAAGAATAAGAGAAATTATGACAGTGGGGGAACATACTTTAGTGGATGATATAGGAACAAAGCAACTGGTGTGGTACGGACATGTACAAAGAATGAATGATGCAAGACTACCTAAACAAATACTACAATGGAAAACAACCGTCCGAAGAAAACGAGGACGGCCAAGGAAAAGCTGGAGAGAAGGAATAGACAGTGAAATAAGAATAAGAGGCCTAGATGATGAATTATGGGCAAACAGAAACGAGTGGAGATTGGGTATCGGAAGACGTAGAACGTTGTGAAACCGATAAATATATATGTATATAATATAAGAGTCAATTATTTCTATCCCTTTATTGTATTAAAGTTTAAGTTTTATAAAAGAATTTCAATTTATTCGTATGTTGGAGGAGCCATATACCCGCCAATGTATCTCGGAAACCAGTCATAGGATCGTTTTGAGCCCATGAAAACTTGATCAGGAGGTCGAGGTCTACAACATACTAAAATTTCATCAAATTGGATTTTTTAAAATCCCATTTAAGGTGTGCATGCTCCTTTTTGATATTTTTTACAAAAATATTCTTTTTCTCGGCTTGTTTTTAAAAGAAATAGCATATTTTATTCGTTCTAGGTTGTACTAAATAAGTATTCACATTTATGTTTTGCGTTCCGGCAAGCTCTTCTCCTCGTTCCCTTGGAATGTTTGTCTCCAAGCAGTGCCACCAAGGACATTATTTATACATGAGTACTGCACAAAGTATAACGCCAAGCCGGGCGCTGGGTCACAGAGACTTTTAATTAAATATTTAAAAAACCTAAACCTACATTCTAGGAAGGTATTAAAACACGCTATGTGCCAGGATACCTTGCCGAAGAAACCCGAGCGATTAAAATTATTATTAAATCAGTTAATTTTATCTGCACTTTTGTGCTAAAGCAAATGTATTTTCAAATTGGACTTGAACTTGTCATCACACTGGACGCATTACAATCAATTGATTTCATCTGCACGTGTGTGCCGCAGCAAATGTCTTTTTAAATAAGGCTCCTGGCTGACCTTAACATTACACCGGTCACATTTAAACCAATTGATTTCATCTGCACTTTTGTGTTGCAGCAAATGTTTCTTTAAATTGGACTTAAGCCTAGCTTTGTAATCACACTCGCTGCATTTAAACCAATTGATTTCATGTCCATTTTTGTGCTGAAGCAAATGTTTGTCTAAATTGGACTTGAGTTTAGCCTTGTAATCACACTGGTTACATTTAAACCATTTGATTTCATCTGCACTTTTGTGTTGCAGCAAATGTTTCTTTAAATTGGACTTAAGCTTAGCTTTGTAATCACACTCGCTGCATTTAAACCAATTGATTTTCTGTCCATTTTTGTGCTGAAGCAAATGTGTGTCTAAACTGGACTTAAGTTTAGCCTTGTAATCACACTGGTCGCATTTAAACCAATTGATTTCATCTGCAAGTTTGTGCTGCAGCGAATGTCTGTTCAAACGGTATTTCTGTTTGGCCTGGTAATCACACTGGTCGCATTTAAACCACTTGATTTCATCTGCACTTTTGTGTTGCAGCAAATGTTTCTTTAAATTGGACTTAAGCCTAGCTTTGTAATCACACTCGCTGCATTTAAACCAATTGATTTCATGTCCATTTTTGTGCTGAAGCAAATGTTTGTCTAAATTGGACTTGAGTTTAGCCTTGTAATCACACTGGTCACATTTAAACCATTTGATTTCATCTGCACTTTTGTGTTGCAGCAAATGTTTCTTTAAATTGGACTTAAGCTTACCTTTGTAATCACACTCGCTGCATTTAAACCAATTGATTTTCTGTCCATTTTTGTGCTGAAGCAAATGTTTGTCTAAACTGGACTTGAGTTTAGCCTTGTAATCACACTGGTCGCATTTAAACCAATTGATTTCATCCGCAAGTTTGTGCTGCAGCGAATGTCTGTTCAAATGGTATTTCTGTTTGGCCTGGTAATCACACTGGTCGCATTTAAACCACTTGATTTCATTTGCACTTTTGTGTTGCAGAAAATGATTGTCCAAACTAAACTTCCGTTTGGCTTTGTAATCACACTGGTCGCATTTAAACCAATTGATTTCATTTGCATTTTTGTGCTGAAGCATATGTTTCTCTAAATTGGACTTAAGTTTAGCCTTGTAATCACACTGGTCGCATTTAAACCAATTGATTTCATTTGCACTTTTGTGTTTCAGCAAATGCATCATTAAGTAGTTCTTGAATTTGGCCTTGTAATTACACTGGTTGCATTCAAACCAATTGATTTCTTCCTTATTTCGTTCATTTCTTTGACTATCTGGAATATCCGGTCTAAAAACAATAAAAATGAAACAAATTAGCATATGTATATGAAAAATGGAAAAATTTAATTTACATACTAAATTTATTAGACAAAATACATGTATACTTTAGATATCTATCCAGCAGTCAGAGTTAGATCACTTTTTAGTTAAATAGACTATAGGCGATTTTCTCCTCTTCCTTTTCTCTGAGAGAAAGCGTTTGAGCACGAATTTTAAAAAAAAAACACGCCATTTTGAAGAATCAAATATGATTCTGTCCGCCATCTTAAATTTATCGATGGCGGTAAATTTTGATCATGATCTTTAAAAAGCAATCAATTCTCACCAGGATGTTTTTTATTTCATCAAAATCGGTTCAGTAGTAATGAAGTTATAAAGAAATAAATGCAGACATGATTGGCAAGGCAATCCTATAATATGCAAAACAATGGTTGAAACAAAAAAAATTTTTTTTAGAACCACTGAACCGATTTTAGACTAGTTTGTACCTTGTTGTGCGTGGCAAACATGCAGCTTTTTCAGTAAGTTAAAAAAATAATCATAACAAAAACATTTCATGTAAAAAAAAGCCAACTACGCGAAAATGGCATTCCGTAAAAAGAATTGAGATAAAAGTAAAGCCAAGTTCTCCAATACAAATTTCAAAATGAAAGGTTCTTACTAGTTTGGAAATATTTTTTTAAACTTTGCTATTACAGCCAAACTTCTTTATATTCAATTTAGCACTCTGCCTAAGAGTCATTTACAGCCGTAATAGCCAAGTTTAGAAAAATATTTCCAAACTAGTAAGAACCTTTCATTTAAAAATTTGTATTGGAGAATTTGGCTTTACTTTTATCTCAATTCTTTATACGGAATGCCATTTTCGCGTACTTGGTTTTTTTTTACATTAAATATTTTTGTTATGATTTCACTTCTTTTTTAAAGGAATTGGATAATACTTAATTTTTAAAGTAGTAAAATATGCGGTAAATTGTTCAAAACTTTTGCTTTTGTTACTTAAATTTTTGAGGTTTTTTAATTTTTTTTCCATGGTTTTATCGTAGTTCCTATCAGCCTTCCAAAGCTCAGCTCTCTAGCGTTTCTGAAAGTGCACAATGCTACTTTTACATAACTTTACATGTATAGGGGAGGGAAATAAATTAAAATTGTCGTGTTTTTAAATTTTGTCCTATAGTTTTATCATAGTTCCTATCAGTCTTCCAATGCTCAGCTCTCTAGCGTTTCTGGAAGTGGGTAATGTTACTTTTACATAACTTTACATTTATAGGGGAGGAGAGAAAATGAAAATATTGGACTTTTTAAATTTTTTCCCATGGTTTTATCATAATTTTTATCAGCATTCCAATGCTCAGCTCTCTAGCGTTTCTGGAAGTGGGCAATGTTAGTTTTATATAAATTTACATTTATAGGAGAGGAAAGTTAATTAAAATGTTGGTGTTTTTAAATTTTTTCATATAGTTTTATCATATTGTCTTTCAGTCTTAAAAAGTTCAGCTCTCTAGCGTTTCTAGAAGTCGGCAGTGTTACTTTTACATAACTTTTCATTTATAGGGGAAGGAAGTAAATTAGAATTTTGGGGTGTTTTAATTTTTTTCTATAACTTTATCATAGTTACTGTCGGTCTTCCAAAGCTCAGCTCTCTAGCATGTCTGGAAGTAGGCAATGTTACTTTTACTTAACTTTACATTTATAGGGGAGGGAAGTAAATTAAAATTTTGGAATTTTTTTATTTTTTCCAGGGGTTTGGTCATAATTTCTATCAGTCTGCCAAATTTCAGCTTTGTAGCATGTCTGGAAGTACAGTAGAATATTGATGATCTATACATGAGTGAGTGAGTGAGTGAGTGAGTGGCGATTTCGACGTTTTTTGAAATTTCGTAACTACTTTACTACTTTATGGAATTCCATGAAACTTAGAAGGGTCGTTAACTCCATGGAGATCTACGACTGTGCAGAGTTTGAGATTCGTAGCTCATTCCGAAGTAGAGTTTTAGGTAGGTCAAATATCGACTGAAATGTTTCAAGAAAATATGGTTTCGGCGCGCGAACTTGGCGAGGCACTGCCGTGCCCTCAGATTAAGACATGTTCGCAACACAAGAATAAACGAGCATCTTTGAAGGGTACAGTTTAATTTCGTCCGCCATCTTCTCTGATTAATTCTTTATCAAGTGCAGTTTATCCCATTAAAATCGATTGTACAGTTCAAAAGCTATAATGAAAAAAAATTGTCCGTTTTTTTTTTGGCCCAGCCGGTATAATTCATGTCAGAAATCTTGTGTTTCAATCGCCAACCCCAAATAGAAAAGTGGATATAAAATACGAGCAATAACAAACCGACAAACGGCCAAAGCAGCATTTAAGGTAAGTTCAGCAAAAGATTCTGCCACATTGAATTAATGAATAATATCACTTCAGCTAGGTCACAGTGTATTCACTCTGTAGTAACGTTGGATCTTCTTGATTTTTTAAAGAAAACCATAAAATAATTTCACTATAATCTAATTAATTAGCAATAGGGTATTTGACAAATTTTAGAAAAGAGTTTAGAATGATACATAGATCCCTAATTTGCTACGCAAAATGATTAAAATAGTATATTTTATCATGACCACATTTAAAATCAAGTTTTCTAATTTCCGATTTGAATTTGCCGCTAAAACGCTCATTTTTAGCATGGCGTTGCAATGACGTCACCGAGCAGTAAACTCACGGACAGATACACGGCATTCAAGTGTTTATTTGTTTTTGGTCTGTGTTTTACTGTTTTTTATGTAAAAAAATGTCCTATAAGTTGTGTGTAATGCCTCAGTGTTCGAATACTAGCATAAAAACACCTGAAAAACTATTTATTCATGTGCCTACAGCAGTAAAATAATGGAAAAAGTGGCTAGAACTTGCTCGAAGAGACCCACGGGCCTTATCTAATACATCTTCACTTTACATTTGTGAAGACCACTTTGATGTGAGTATAACTAAATTGTTTCTATTAATTGTTCTCACGTTGTCTATAATATATATATAACTATTTTGTAAAAGACGATGAAATTTTTGAGGTTATGTTTATTACAAGGGGTGAACAAGTATAATAGGCAGAAAGGTGTCCAAATTTTTAGGTGGTGCTAGGCAGTTATTAGGCAGGACTAGGAAGTACCTCTAAATGCAGGATTAGACAGTGCACATGCAGGCTAAATGTAGGACTGAGCAGTGCATATGCAAGACTAGGCAGTGCACATTTGTTATGAAGGGTCATAAGAATTCTTTGAAACAAAATGTATTTAGAAAATGTTGTTTTAAAAAAGCAATTTTTGTTTGTTTCTTAATGCTTAAAATAATAATGATTGGGTATTTAATTGAATCTATTGTAAGTGGCATATTAAACAAAAAAGCAAAACATATAACCTAACCTCAAAATCTAAATGAGTAATATCGTAAAAAAACTTTCAGTTATATACAAAACAACTCATCGAATACTTAAATCAACATTTTAACGTTTCTAAATTTCGCAGTACAAAAATCACTGTTGTTGGTAAACAAGCCTGCCACCATAAAGGAATTCAGCATTGGCAAGTTAGAGCTATCGGCTCTGGTGAATCCGTTTTCCATTGAAAATGTTTTTTATAAGCAAAACACAAAATAAAATCTAATTTAGGACGATAATTCGTACTATAAACCAAAGCAAACATTACCATCCATAAGAAAATAACACAGGAAATAGGTTCGTTCGCGGCGTTTACTGTTTTGTGACGTCACTCGCAGCTGATTGGTAGACCGCCTGTTTTGAATCACGTGGCTAATTGTTTGAATTCAATGAATTTGTTTAATGAAAAAACTATGAATTTGAGAAAAAATTAAACAAAAAAGTTTGTTTTTAGCATTCCCAAGACCTAAAGAGATATCTAAAAATAAATATATATTTATTTTTTACTACTGTCAAACACCCTATTGAAATATCTACGAGATTAAGGCTCAAGAATTTAATCGGTCTTACTCCTTTCACCAGTAACTACAGAGACCGGAAGGACTAAAATAATTCTTAGTGGGGTAGTAAGTCCCCATATAATAATATACTTCAAAGAAGCTATTGACAAATTTACATTTTTGGAATTGCATTAATCGTTATTCATTCTTTTGAGGGCAAACAATTGCGCGCCTCTGTCCCTTTTTCCGTCACGATTTACCGGAACACACCTCAGTAGCTAAACAAATAGAATCATTTGCATTTTTGTTCTTAAAATGCCTTAATAAAAAAGAATTCTTCTCAAAAAAATATTTTATTTTTAAATAAAAGCAAGGTAAAATTAACAAAACATTTTAAAACTGCCGTCCTGGGCTGCTACTTCGTTGCCTCGCCCTTGGGCCGACTCTGTAGTACTTAAAATTAGTTTATAGTTAAAATACCAAAATCAAAACTCTATCAATCAATCAATTCAACAAACATCAATTAAAGCAGTCCTTAAAATGCATAAAACATTTAATTAACATATGTTTCTACCTTCTAAACTACAGTAAGTTGCGTAAAAAACGGTCCCAGTTTTGTTCAGTTATGTAATACACCTAAATGGGCAATGGGACTGCCCGATCAATACACCACAGGGCCAACTCGCGGGGCCAATTCGCCGCCGACTGTATTTGTGCTCGACCAAACTCGCTGCCGGCGCCAAATCGCCGCTGTGGTAGATTCCAAATTTGATTACTCTATTTTTAAAAACAAAAATCTAAAAGACAATAATTACTTTTTACAAATAAACATTTTACTCGTAAAGCCTTTTATTCAAAAAATTTCAAGAAACATTTTTTAAATTTTTTTAAAATGCTTTTCGATGGGTAGATGGCGCTGTTGAGCGAGTAGGTTGTTGTTGTGGTGGCTCCAGAAAAACAGTGAAAATACGATATTTATAGTGCCAAATAAAATCATTTCTTTTGCATAACTAATAGTTTAGTAGTGTGTACATATTCCTACGTGAGGATATTGTCAAAAAGTGCCAAAATGTCGAAGAATCCAACCCTAAAAGAAGTAAGTGTGTTGATCAATTGAATTCAAAAATGGCCTTGAGAGTTTTAAAAGCGAATTATCGTCAATTTCTCCTACTCCTGTTGCATCAGCGGTTCCTGGGGATTTTATGCCGAAATTCCAGATGTTCGAATCCATGATCAATTCATCCCTTGCTGATCTGCAGGGTGAAATGAAATCCTTAAAAGAGTCTGTTGAGCAAATTGAGAAAGAAAGCAAACGCAGTCAGGCCAGACAACTGTCAAACGTGATCGTTGTGCGCGGAATCGATGAAAATGTAAACAATCTCTATGAATGTCTGATAGATATTTTAAAAAATAAATTGAAAATTACGGATATAAACAAACGGGACATCAATTATTGTTATCGCATTGGTTTAAAGGACACGCAAAAAAATAAACCAAGGCCGCTTGCCGTTCAGTTTTGCACGAAGTGGATTCGCAATCAGGTATTTTTTAGTAAAAAATATCTGAAAGGTTCGAAAATTTTAATTACGGAAATGTTAACTCAGGACAGTTTAAACCTCTTCAAAAAAGTGCGGGATGTTATGGGAAAATCATCGTGGACCTTTAATGGTCGTATTTACGCGAGTGTGCAAAATAAAAAAATCCTTATTAGTTCCGAGAGTGATTTAATCAAATTTAAAAATCCAATACTTAGTGATAACAGTGATACCAATTTGAATAGTGCCGATACTGGGAATGTTGCATATAATAATCAGTAAATTTTTGTATTGTAGGATCAAATAATGTAAGTTAATCTTTTTTATTTTTTGCAACTTTTATTTTTCAACTACCTACCTACGATATTGTTACGCCTTTTGAAATATGTATAATAAAAATTGCACATTATGCTAAATAAGAATATTTATTTTAATTTGGTCACTATAATACAGTCGAACCTCTCTAACTCGAACCTCTATAACTCGAACCTCTCTATAACTCGAACCTTTTAAGTGGTCCCTGCACTTTTTACATGTATTTAAACCTCTTTAACTCGAGTTTCTATAACTCGAACTCTCCATAACTCGAACTGTTTTGGATGTCCCTTGAGGTTCGAGTTATAGAGGTTCGACTGTATTTTAAAAATTTGATATACCAATTTAGTTTTTTTTTCTGGTTGACACCAAGTAAACAACTTTACTGCTTATTTATCAACCTTATTTTTTCTATTTAACTTGTTTTTTTTTCTAGTATAGTATCATAGTACCTTAGTAATAAATTTAATAATATTAGAGATCATAAATTTGAGCATACCTTATTTCTATTCTAATTTTAGTTTATTTATTTTTTCAATCATAAATTAAAACTTATTATGAAAATTGGCCATTTGAACATTAGATCAGTATTCACGGGTTTTAGTGACTTCAAACTTTTAGTACAAAAACACAATTTCGATGTTTTTATGCTTAGTGAGACTTGTTTAAACGCAAATATTAGCACTAATGTCTTAAATATACCTGGATACACATTTTATAGACATGATAGGTTGGGTAGGGGAGGGGGAGTGGGTGCTTATGTCAAAAGTAATTACTCTTGTCAAACAATCCAATTTGAATTCGCCGTTAATACTAACCTGGAGTTTTTATTTTTTTAAATTAACACTAAATTACAAAATATTTCTGTTGGAACATTATATAGACCTAAAGATAAAAATATGAACAATTTTTTAGAAGACTGTGAAAATATTTTTTCTTTTTTATGTCCCAACTTTGATGAGGTCATATGTTTGGGGGACTTTAATACAGATTTTTTAGATCCTAATAACCCAGTGAATTTTTGTTTGGAATCATATAATTTATGTCAAATTATTGAGGAACCTACTAGAGTTACCAGAACTACCAGTAAATTGTTGGATCCCATCTTTGTGTCAAAAAAAGAACTGGTGATTTCTAGTGGAGTAATAAATACTGATCACATATCAGATCATAGTCTTACTTACTGTGATCTTTCAATAATAAAACCAAAAATATCTCAAAAATTTATCAAAGTAAGATCTTTTCATAGCTTTAGTCAAGAGGAATTTGACTGTGACTTGAAACAACTTCCTTGGCATTTAATTTTGAGAGAAAATAACATTGACAAAAAAGTTGATATCTTTAATAATTTTATCATATCATTATTTGATCGTCACACCCCAATTAAAGAAATTAAAGTTAGTAAACCCAAAGCGCCTTGGCTAACACATAACCTAAAATTAATAATGAAAGAGCGCGATAGAGCTTTGCAGAAATTTAAACAAACTAAAAATCCCGGTGACTACAGTACTTATAAAGATCTCCGTAACTTTGCCCTTACTTGTCTACGCAGAGAAAAAAAAGCTCATCTTAATTCACTTATGGCTGACAAAAAAAATCCAAAAAAACTGTGGTCTACATTGAGTGATTTTAATATTAAAACAAATAAATCAAGTGACATTCCCCATCATCTATGTAACCCTGATGATATTAATAACTACTTTTCTAGTTTTTTGCAGACCGTATCAAATAACTGTCAAGGTCAAATAAACTTTTTTCAATCAAATTACTATGAAAATTCAAACTCTTTTAGTTTCACCATGACTACTGTTCAAGAGGTAAATTCGATCTTGCAGAGCCTGAGTTCAAATGCTTATGGCGTGGATGAAATTTCAGTTCGTATGATCAAATACTGTTCCCCTTTTATTAATCCTTATATAATATTATATAATATTAAGTTTTCAATTTTTTCCTCTAGGTTAAGTGCTCTATATTTTTTTAAGTATCATAATGACCTTATCTTACATACTACATTTATTTTTAAGTTTTTTTTTTGCTATATAGGTATTTAAGCTTTGTTAATAAGAGTTTATATTCTTGAACAATAAAGCATGTTTGAACTGAACTGAAAATTGAACTATCACTAATATACTTAATTCTTGTATTGAACATGGCTACTTTCCGCAAAAATGGCGAGTAGCTGTGGGCAAACCTTTGCCTAAGAAAAATAGTCCTGAGGAATTTTCGGATCTGCGCATAATCAGTATCCTACCAGCTATTTCTAAAATTCTCGAAAAAGTTCTATATAAACAAATCTATAATTACTTAACTATGAAAAATATTCTTCCCGATTTTCAATGCGGATTCAGAAAGGGATACTCCACAGCCACAGCCCTTGCAACAGTTTTGAGTGACGTGATAGAGGCTTACGATAAGGGTGAAGTTACGGCATTAATCTTGTTGGATTTTTCCAAAGCGTTCGACACCATAGATCATAGACTAATGTTAGCCAAACTTAAGTTTTATGGGTTTGACGATCTTGCCCTGAGTTTGTCAAAGTCTTACTTAAATGATAGGTTTCAACGCATTACTTGCAACGGCCGTACATCTTCACAAATGGACATACTGTCTGGTGTTCCTCAGGGTAGCGTCCTAGGGCCTCTCTTTTTTTTAATTTACACAACAAGTATTTTAAAGGCAATAGAATACTGTAAAGCCCAGGCCTACGCTGATGATGGCCAGCTATATGGTCATTTTGATGTGGGTGGTGCGAGGAACGCTGAAGAACTAATTAATAAGGACTTAAACAAAATTCACAAGCTTTCTTTAGAACATAACCTAAAATTAAATGCCAGTAAGTCATATGTCCTCTTTTTTGGGACGAGGGATAAAGTAACTATTTTAAAACAGCAGCTTAATTTGCAAATTGATAATATTCCTCTAAATGTCGTTAATTCTGCCAGAAATCTTGGAATTATTTTAGATACTGAAATGAGATTTCGTGAACATGTTAAAAAGTTAATACAAAAATCATTTTTAAGTCTTAAACTTCTTTATTCAAACAAACACTTTCTTAATAAAACATTAAAACGCGATTTATGTGAAAGTTTGGTCTTATCGAATTTCAACTACTGTGATTTTATCTATGGCACATGTCTAGATGTAGCGTGCAAAACTCGAATACAAAAAATCCAAAATAGTTGCTGCAGACTTATTTTCAACCTTAAAAAGTATGATCGTGTCTCTGAAAAAATAAAGGAGCTTTCCTGGTTAAGAATGGACAAGCGCATGAAGCTTCATTTGGTTAATTTTACCCACCAGCTTTTACAAAGTACCCATTCTACCCCCCTTAAAGCTAAGTTTATAACACGGCAAAATGACCGTATACGTAGTTTAAGAAATGATAACCTATTATCAATTCCTAAATATCGAACTGCCCTTTTTAAAAGAAGTTATGTGTACAATGCTATAATGTTATACAACTCTTTGCCCAGTGCATTGAAGAGTCTAACAATAATAAAGTTTAAAAAAGAAGTAAAAAAATATCTGTTTACAAACTAAAAATGTGACTATTTTTTGTGAAATATTGTATGCTCACTGTTTTTTTTTCTCCTTATCAATACTATGTTGAAAAGAATAATGTAGTGTTTATATTTTTGTTGTTGATATGCTCGATCAGCTGTCAATGCTTTTTTTGTCTTCTAGTGGTTAAGTAGAATAGCTAATAGCTAGACTTCGCCACACTGAAGCCTATTTGTATGAGATTTGTAATTTATTTTTTCAAATTAATAAAAGTCGTTTTTATTTATTATTTATTTATTTATTTTCGAATAGCCAAGTTGGGACATTTTTTAAGTGAAAAAGTTCAGGTTACGACAGTTTCGGATACGTTTGCAATCAATTGAGGTTAAGCTTAGGTTAACACCGATTTCGACCTCCCAAAACAAGGACAGGGGAGCTAACACAAAATAAATAACTCCAATTAAAACATTTATTTAAGAAAATTCCAAACTGCAAGGCGCGCGAAGGCCGCCGGCGGTAAGTTGTTCCGGTAATTGACCGCGGTGAGTCGGCAGCCACGAATTGTCTTTGACCCACCAGAATGTGCCTATTTTGTATTTTTAGGTCTCTGGTAAAGGGCGGACTCGCATTTTAAATGTTCAAGGTTTGTTTTTTGCCTTCCTAGACCGCACAACAATGGCTAGAGAAGGTATTGTTTTCGACGAAATATTTTTTTTTGAGATAACGCCGAAAATGTGTTATTTGGGTGTATTTTGACCTACCCAAGCAATATCGTCATGATGTCTGTGTGTGTGTGTGTCTGTGTGTATATCTATCCGTTACGCAATAGCTCCTAAACCGCTTAACCGATTTACATGAAATTTTCAGGTAAGATAGTACTCGATACTGCAACGAGCTGATTAGATTTTAGTTAAAATTCATCAATGCTAATGACAGTTTTTTGACAGTTAAAAAGTTTAAAAAATGCTAACTTTTTAACAGAGTGTAGCATCAATAGGCGGTTTTCGGAATATAAAAGCGCGCATTTTTTGAAAAAATTTGTGTTATAACCAAAAAGTTTGTAGGAGCTTTCCTTTCGGAGATATTTACAAAAGACTGTTTTCAAAGTTTATATAATGTGAAGTGTGCTAATGGCCTAGGAAGGTATCAGATCCGTCATGGATCCATTTATTTTCTATTAAAGCAGAGTTTCCATCACACATGCTCTTTAATAATTTTCAAGTCACCCAAAACTGGTGTACATTTGGGAGATGCTGCATAAAAATAACAAGACTTACTCAGATGAGCTGTCATCCAACATCAACTCCTCCTGCTTGACCTCTTCAGTCTTTAGCTCAAAGTTTTCGGGTTCCCATTTTATGCTGGATGATAAAGGGTCAGGTAAATAACTTTCCAACTTGCTGCAAAATAAACCTTTTTAAAAAAGCTTATCTTTAATTACAATTCAAAGCATTCCTTACTACTTTGACTACCAATGCTGGCATTATATTTTTTTTGTTCTCATATAAAACTGAGACTATTATTCACAATATTGCGTTGTCAGTCACTTACGTCTGACAGCCACAGATTTCTTAACCTTAAAATGGATTGCTCACATATCGCTGAAAACCCTAAAAATTACTGCAGCATGTATTTGACGTTCTGGCTCCGCTTCTGTCAGCAGCACTTTTTTTTTGGGTTTTCGCAATTTTGACAAGTTTGACTTACATTCATTGAGGTTAACCGATTTGAACGCTCGAGCTTCCGAAGTCCGATCACCGCGGCGCCACCTTAGACCCTCGTTTACCACACACAAACCACTGCTGGGCTCCACCTTCTTCTATATGGATCAGCTGATTGTTCTTGTATGTAATTTTTTTTGTAACTGCAATTTTTGTATGTGTGCCAAATTGTACCAACCATACACGAAAGTTCAACAATTTCTAATTCAATTTCAAGTAAGTTCAGTAACACTAGAATCAGTGTTTTCACCAAAATAGGATCCATAAAGTCCATAGATGCAAATTCATTATTATAAGTGTTAGCTATCGATTTTGAGGTTAAGAAGTCCATGCTGACAGCATTACAGTTCATGGTCACTGTTTTGGTAGAGTTTACACTAAATTAAATATGCTTATTAGGATCATGACACTGAATTTTAAGAGTATGAAAAATTTTAAGGCACTTGAGGGCACCTAAGTAAATAATTTATTAGGAGTTATGCAAACACATACAATCCTCTCGGCCCCAGGAGGGAAATCAGTGTCAGTTGAAAATGACTGAAATGGCAGTCAGTGTGTTAAGTATCTATTTTACAATAAAAAATGTACTAGAAATAACAAGACTTACACAGATAAGCTGTCATCCAACATCAACTCCTGCTTTATCTCCTCAGTTTTTAGCTGAAATTCTTCAGGTTCCAATTTAATGCTAGATGCTGAAGGGCCAGGTAAATGAATTTCCAACTTGCTGCAAAATAAGTCTTTAAGAATACAGATATTCCTTAATTATAAGTTCTTTACAGTAAAAAATTTACACATAACCCCAAGCATAATCCCTTTGCCACAGCTTTCAATTTTCTTTATTTTTTTAAAATTTTTTTAGTTGGTTTACTTTTAAAAACAAAAATTTTGTATATGTTTTAGAAGGAAGTATGATTGTAAAGTGATCATTTACCTACATACATAAATTTAAGTAAATGATCTTACTCTTACCTTAAACTAGCACCATCAAAATTAATTTGATTAGAATTGCTTTCAGCTGCCACCCTTTCTTTAAATGTATGGCAACCTGGTCCAGCATTATCTTTTTCATTGAAGATGTCTTCAGGCTTGACAACTAGTAGTTCATCATCTTTCTCCAGTAACTCTGTGAAAAGGTATTGCCCCTCAGATTGCTCTACAACAGGTGCAACCCCGGACATTTTAAAAGCGTCCATGCTTTAGATTAACACTCAGTTGAAAATCAGCTTGGGTCATAACCACGGTAGGACTATCAGAGCTATCGAAAAAGACCTAGACCTACAGCATTGAAACTAGTACGTCGGGAAAATAAACTATTAAAGATCACCAAATATATTCATTTGCACACCTAAAACAATCACCTAAAGTGAGGTTATGCAGTTTATCTTAAAATTTCCGAGGTCAATCAGCCATCTATGGGTGCGTTCAATTTATACGTCAAGCCACAGAACACCAAGGGGACAAAGTAGCATTTTTTTTTGATGAATTGCAAATTTTTTTATAACGCGAAAGTGGAGCCCCAGGCGAAAATTGAAAGTAGTTTTCGGAAAAAACGGCGCCGCATCAACAACTTGTTCAAAATCAAGAAACTACTTGATCATTTTAAAAAATTTCGGAAAAACTGCGCCTTGGAAATGAAGGTTTTTGAAAAAAATGGGTCTGTCGGCGAAAACTTTAGAAAAGTTGGGTACTTGTTGCAAAAAACAAAGAACAAGAAAAAAGTGTCACTGTATATAGGCAAACAATTTTAAAAAAATTAGCTACTTTTAGAACAAGAGGGCGCCGTAGGTCAAAATTTTAGAAAAATTAGATACTGACGCCACAGAAGGAAATAAATAAAAGGAGGTGCCGTAACGAAAACTTACGAAATTAATTAAGAAAAATAAAATATTTTAAAGAGTAAAAATGTACCTTAAACCAAAAATCACAATAAATTTAAAAGTTTTAGTAAGTTTCCGAAAAATCCGCGTCGCATATATAGTCGGTATTTTCACAGACTTGGTCAGTTTGCCCCTGATTAGTCACAGGTTTGATCTGTGATATAATGCTTAATTAGTTTGGTGGTGACTTAAGCAAAACATCATTTTTATTAAAAGTGCGACTAAACTATAATAGTACCTAATTAATATTTATACAAAAAACGATATGCATTAATCCTAACAATTAAATATTAAATCAAATGTAAATGGTAGGTTGTAATTCGACGAGCACCTCTTGGAGAGGGCGCCTGCACAGTTTGAGAAGCGTGTGGCTTGTAAACACCATAGACCTATAATAAGAATGGACTAAGCACGTCGCGTAAGCGCAATGTTGGCGAAGTTATTCCAGAGTGAGATGGGGCTAGTGACGAGAATCCGCAAATTGTTGTTGAAAGACACACCCGAAATTCTCAAAAGCTTAATGTTTAAGCGGGAATACTGGGCGATAATATAATAGGACCATTTTTTATCGACGGAAATTTGTCAGGTGAGGCTTATGCGGAAATGGTGAACAGTTTGATAATGCCGGCCATTGTAAATGAAGTGGAAAATCAAAGAGATTTGGGAGAAAATTTGAATCTGAATAAAGACCTAATACACTTTCAACAAGATGGAGCCCCTCCGCATTATGCTATTGTCGCAAGGCGGTAGTTGGATAGATTTTATCCTTTGGCAGAAGGGGTCCAATCGAGTGGCCGCAAATGTCACCTGACCTCACTCTTTTGGACTTCTTTTTGTGGGGTTACATTAAATTCATAGTCTACAAGATTAAACCATATTCGTTGAAAGAATTGCGCCAGACGATAATTGAAGCATATCGAAATATCCCTAGAGATTTTCCAAAAAGTAGGAAAATTGTATTTTTGTATGAAACAAAACGGCTATCATTTCGAACAATTGTTAAAATAAAGACCTACCTAGCATTTTCAATTTCGTTTTATTTTTTTTGTAATTGACAACTACCTTTCTTCTTACTACTTACTAGTAAATTTTTGAAGTTTTTTAGAAAGAGATTTAGAAAGTAGGTACGATCTCTTTTAAATACATTAGATTAGGATGTTGAGTGGGGATAGCATTAAAGGTTAGGTTAGATAATAGGTAGTTAGTAGTTAAGCTTTAATACAATGATTGAGATTCTGGTAAAATCTTCATACTTGTTCATAACAGCATTTACAATAAAATACTTATACCTAATTGGTGTAGAACTCGTCATTTAAAATAAAAGTACTAGTAGGTAAACAAAAATTACATAAGATAACAATTATCAAATTGCACGTCAAATGTCTTACAATTAACCTTGATTTTCACACACGTTAATTTTTACAGGCATCTACATAATACATCACAATTTTTCACCGATTAATAGGTTAGGTTTTTTTTAAATCCACCTTTTTAAATTCAAGAGCCGTTTTTAAATTTATGTACATTTTTTTAACGTTAGCACCTATTTTTTATAGGCTTTCCAACGGCTTGCCATAAGTAAGGATCAAGATCAAAATTGATTTTTTACTTGAAAGGTAGTTTTTTAATTTTACCATAAAACTTGAGGTGTTACAAGTGAGGTATTGCCATTTAAGCTTTTGAAGCTACAAGTGGGGTTGGCACCTAAGGGGTGGGTCGGGGTGGTTTGAAAAATACGTAAATTTTATTCCCCTCGATTTTATAGAAACGGTATTTTTTATTTTTTTGTTATCTTTTTTGGTTCAAAAACTATAGCTATTGTAAGTTTTTAGTGGCCCACCCGGTAGTTTATGCTATCAACACTGAAGTTTTGCAATTGTTGAAATTTAAAAAAATACTTTTATACAATTTAGTAAAAAATTAACTTTTTTTGACACCAGTTTTTAGAAACAGCTGTTTAACTTCATCCAAGCTTTTCTGCGACAACAAAATCTATTTAAATAGGCCTTGCATTTAGTCTTGTAATTACATTGCTCGCATCAAAATTCAACTTCCGTATGCCCTTGTAGTAAACTGCACATTCCTATAAATAAACATACCTTGCCAGACGTTAATAATAAACTATATTTAGACTTTAAAAATATATCTTCATTTGCAAGAGATCATAATTTAAAATTAAACTCGTCCAAATCACAAATTTTAAATAAAAACAAACAACTTAGAGAACACCTCGAGCAGAATCTAAACATAAACATAAACAACGAAAGTATTCCAATAGTTTCAAGAGCAAGAAACTTAGGCGTTATACAGTACAATCCCGATTATTCGAATCGCGATTTTCCGAAATCCGGTTTATCCGAAACAAACTACAGTGAAGTCCGGATATAACGAACCTCAAAAATGAACTTAATACGGTTCGTGATATCCGAGGTTCGTTATAAACAGTAATAAATAAATTTAGTTTAATTTTTTGTGTTTCTTTTTTTAATAGTATCCAAGATTAAGAAAACTAAAAATATTACAAAAAATACTATAAATTTTTATATTTTTGGAAAAAGGCAGAATACATCCGAATAAAGACGTTTATTATTATTGTTATACATATAAATATGTAAAGTACATAATATGGTGGTATCTAACACATACATAAAATAAGCCTAAATCTTTTTTTTATTATTATTATTAAATCCATAATTTTTGTTTGTACATTTCTATTTAAAAAATATTCCCTGTTTATATAGCTTTCAAGGTTACAAAATGATGCCCATATTTTATCAGGAACTTGACGTGATTCCAAAAAATTACGAGTTTCCGAAATTTTGTTATCTATTTCACGAATGGTTGGAACATAAACCTTATAGACTTCAACAGAATTATCTTGAACAGGGTCACCATTATCTTCGTCATTATCACTTGAAACCATGTTTGAGGTTACGGAGAGATTATAATTTGCTCATCAGTCAACGTTTCTCTTGCTACAATGTCTTTATCAATAGTCACATAATCGTTAAAATCGAAATCACACATTTTTCTCTTAGCTTATTCTTCTACTAAATCAAGCATATCATTATCGAATTCATACACGTGATCATATTCTGGGTCTTGTGCATGTCTTTGCAACTATTCGTGTCGTTGCCGTATCGTCTAGTGTGAAAACGCCCATTGTCTGCTTATATAAAGTTCGTTTTAAAAGAAAAATACATATTCTAGATTATTAAAATTAGGTTCGCTATATCCGGAAATTCGCTATAAGCGGGATCGTTATAACCAGCAAGACAATACATGAGTATTTATGGATGACTTTTCGTATTAAGAAAAAAGGTTTGTATTAACCAGAAGTTCGCTATAAACGGGTTCGTTATAAGCGGACTTCACGGTATTTAAAACAAAAATCACGATTAACCGAAAAAATTCGCATTATACGAAACGCGTATGGGATTCACCTATACTGCTAGGTGGTTCCCTTCGGGGTTTCGCGGCAATACGACGGTCTAAAATGCCAATTGTTTTAGTTAGCCGACACAAATGTTTTTAAGTCGATCTAATGATATACGCATCCTAAACTAATATTTTCCAAAAAAAAATCGGATTAACCGAAATTTCGATTATCCGTAATCACTTTGGTCCACATTATTTCGGATAATCGGGACTGTACTGTATTTGACAATTGTATTTTATATGAACATCATATTAAAACAAACTTACTGCTAGATATTTGTTTAAAAGGTTTATATAAATATAAAAAGTTCTTAGCATCAAAATAAAAATACTTTTTGTGTGACACCTTGATTTTTTCTTTATTTGATTATGCAGATGTGGTCTATAGTGAGTCCTTGTCTTGGCAATCTAGAAAATCAATACACAAAATTCAAAATAGTTGCATGAGATTTGCCTACAACATTCCCTACAGGTCTCATATGACCCTTCATTTTAACAGCTATAAAATTTTAAGATTAATCGTCAAAGGCATCATGTGTATACTTTGGTTCATCGTATCATAAAAACTGATAAACCGATTTACCTTGCCAGAAAATTGTTTTGACATACAACAAGAAACGCTCACAGGTTTATTATCCCGACATAGAATGGCAGCTTTTAAAATACTCTGCCAATCTATGGGCACCTAAGCTCACAGTAGGTACTATAGTTATAGTGTGAGCTCATATAATCAAAAACTGAAATATATTTTATTCAACTCCAGACTCAATTACCTTTCGTTTGATACCACACAAGCCATGTTTTGACTTAAACTCAAATTTTTTCAATCTACCCCCCACCCTTTTAAAAAAAACTAAAATGTATTTTGTTTAACTCCAGACTCAAATACCTTTCGTTTGATATCACACACGCCATATTTTCACTTAAACTCTAATTTTTGACATCTACCCCCACCCTTTTTTTAAAAATAAACTAAAATTCATTTTTTTTAACTCCAGACTTAATTACCTTTCGTTTGATATCACACACGCCATATTTTCACATAAACTCTAATTTTTGGAATCTACCCCCACCCTTTTATTTGGCTTGCGTTCGGTGGATTTTGTTCATTTTTAAATGGGACCATCACGGCCCAAGACCCAACTTAGGTACCAAATTTCATTAAAATCGGACAAGCGGTTTTTGAGTTATGCGGGTTGGTCGTTACAGACAGACAGACAGCAAAACAAAAAAGTTTCAAAATCATCTGAAACGCAAAGATATATAAAAGTTTTTGAAATCGGAGCAACTTTTTTTTTCTCGAAAAAATTAGGATCACCATAGCTCACACTACTTATATAGTAGTAGTGTGAGCTAAAATCATTTGTGTATAATGCTTCTAGAACATGGAATGATCTTCCAAGATAAATAAAAAAGCTTTCATAAAAGTCCTACGCTCAATATACAAAACAAAAACTGTTTGAACAACAACAACTGCTTTCAAAGTTTTTATCTACTTTTGGTTGGCTTAAAAAAATACTTGTATTTTCTCTCCCCTGATAATGATTAAGACTTAATACTTCGCTGTTTCCCTCGATGAGCGTTTTGGCTTTGTGTGTCTGCATAAATATATATTGAACTATTTGTATAATTGTAAGATTTTTAGTTCCACTCTTTATTTAAGTAACTTTTGCTAAAATATAGTATTTATTTAATTGATTTGGGTCATTTCGCACAAGCCCCCTAAGGATTAGTGTAAGCGGTTTCTATAATCGAGAGATGGTCCATTTTCGTCACATTGATTTTTTTATTTTCTTAGAAATATGTTATATTGTTATACTATTAGATTGACAAAATAAACTTTTTAAATTGAATTGAACTTGTAATCATACTGGTGGCTTTTGAACCGATTGATTTCATCTTTACTTTTGTAATGCTGCAAATGAGACTTCCGGTTTACTTTGTAATCACACTGGTCACATTTAAAGAACAGTTGATCTTTTCTGCACTTGTGTGCTGAGCAAATTGTTGTCAAATGGTTCTTCCGTTTGGCCTTGTAATCAAACTACTTAATTTTATCTTTGATATGGTGCTTCAGTAAATGTCTATTCAAAGAACGCTCCTGTTTGGCCTTGAAACTACACCTATCGCATTTAACCCTGCGAGCCGGGCGTCCCTAATTGAAACACGAAGCCGGGCGCCGCCGGGTCTACCAGACCCAATGTTAATAGTGACGAATTAATGGCAATTTTTTTTAAATAAAAGTAATTAAAATAAGTTTTATAAAAATTTTATTGACCTGAAAAATTTATATTCATTCCACACATTTTTTTCTTAGGGATAAACTAAAATTTAAATTTTGTTACAGATATTTTTAAAAATCTTTAAAAAAATTAAAAGTTAAATTTAAATTAAATTACATTTTTTAAAAGTAGTTTCTTAAAACAAACCCAATAGAATACATTTACTGTATTTTAGCAGTATTGAAACACTGTGTGCACCAAGCTTTCAAATAAAAAAGCACAAATTTTTGATATTTTTGACGAAAATACTTTCCTTTTCTCGGCTTTTTTTAAAAGAAATACCATCTTTTATTCGTTCCAGGTTGTACTAAATAATTACTACCATTTCTGTTTTGCGCCCGGCAACCTCTTCTCCTCGTTCCCTTGGGATGTTTGTCTCCAAGTATATATAAGTATAACGTCAAGCCGGGCGCTGGGTCTCACAGATTTTTGGGAAAAATTCCGATCACCTGATCATTTTGGCAAAAATCATGCGCGATTTGCACACGCTGGGAGTTTGAAGCGCCCCCTTGTATTTGACAAGGGAATCAAGTCCACTCACTTCCGACAAGACACTGCAAGAAGTCACACGTGTTTTAAGATTTAAGACCGAAATTCCAACCACAAGAAAAGCCGCGGTGCCGCGAGTGAAGTGTACTACTGCTGCTGAATGAAAGAAGGCAAGCTTCTAGTGTGTTGCCGATTTTTTTGCTTTGTTTTAGTTCAATAGAAGTCTGATTTCCCAGACGGGGTGAATTTAACTTTGGGCTAATTTTTTTGTGATATCTCTAGTTTTCTCGCCTACGGGCAGAGTCGTCTAGTATTAAAACACGGTATGTGCCAGGATACCTTGCCGAAGAAACCTGAGCGATTAACGACAGCTCAGGTCTCACAGACTCGGCGCCCGGCCCGCAGGGTTAAATCAATTAAGTTTATCTGCACTTTTGTGCTAATGCAAATGTGTCTTCAAATTGGATTTGAGCTAGGCCTTGTAATCACATTGGTCGCATTTAAACTAATTGATTTAATCTGCACGTTTCTGGTGAAGCAAATGTATCTTTAAATTGGACTTGTAATTACACTGGTGGCATTTCAATCAATTGATTTTATCTGCATGTTTGTGCCGCAGCAAATGTTTCTTTAAATAAGGCTCTTGGCTGGCCTTAAAATTACACCGGTCACATGTCAACCAATTGATTTCATCATCACTTTTGTGCTTCATTAAATGTGGTTTCAACTGAAACTTATGTTTGGCTTTGTAATCACATTGGTCGCATTTAAACCAATTGATTTCATCTGCACTTTTATGCTGCAGCAAATGTCGCTTTAAATAACGCTCCTGTTTTGCCTTGAAATTACACTGGTCACATTTAAACCACTTCATTTCATCTGCTCTTTTGTGCGTCATTAAATGTTCTTTCAACTGAAACTTATGTTTGACTTTGTAATTACATTGGTGGCATTTAAACCAATTGATTTCATCTGCACTTTTGTGCTGAAGCAAATGTCTGTCCAAATTGAACTTGAGTTTAGCCTTGTAATCACACTGGTAGCATTTAAACCAATTGATTTCATCTACATTTTTATGCTGAACCAAATGTCTCTTTAAATAAGGCTCCAGCTTGGCCTTGAAATTACACTGGTCACATTTAAACCACTTGATTTCAGCTGCACTTTTGTGTTGCAACAAATGTTTGTTTAAATAGGACTTGAACATAGCCTTGTAATCACACTCGTTGCATTTAAACCAATTGATTTCATCTGCACTCTTGTGCTGAAGCAAATGTTTCTGCAAATAGGACTTGAATTTAGCCTTGAAATCACACTGGTCACATTTAAACCACTTGATTTCATCTGCACTTTTGTGATGAAGCAAATGTTTCTTTAAATTGGACTTGAGTTTAGCCTTGTAATCACACTGGTCACATTTAAACCAATTGATTTCATTTGCGTTTTTGTGCTGAAGCAAATGTTTCTCTAAATTGGACTTGAGTTTAGCCTTGTAATCACACTGGTCGCATTTAAACCAATTGATTTCATTTGCACTTTTGTGTTGCAGCAAATGCTTCTTTAAGTAGGTCTTCAGTTTGGCCTTGTAATTACACTGGTTGCATTCAAACCAATTGATGTCTTCCTTCTTTTGTTCCCTTCTTTGACTATCTGGAATATCCGGTCTAAAAACAAGAATAAAAAATTTTTTAATAAAAAAACACCTAACTGCTAAATTTACTTGTAAGTACTAGTTGCAATTGAGTACAAAATTGATAGGTATATCTATATTGTACGACATGCTTCAACTTTTAGTTTTAATGTCGAAAGCGCACTTACGAAATTATACAGTTTTGTATTTTCATGAATCAAGTTATTGGGTAATTTTGTACCCAACTGCGACTAGTCGTTACAAGTAAATTTAGCAGCTGGGTATTTTAAAACAAAAAAAAAGTTATTGGATGTCTTAACAGTATTTTATGGAGCAGAATGATAAAAAAGAATGTAAAATTTAACATATATGAAATAATGGTCAAAAGCACGCTGTTGTATGGAATAGAAACTTGTCGCGTAACATGGATGCAATAAGATCAATGAGAATATCTAGAATAGATCACATAAGACATGAGATCATAAGAGAAAGAATGGGAATCGAGGGAAGCATAACGGATGACATCACGAAAAGGCAACTGATATGGTACGGCCATGTACAATGGATGAACGACGAAAGATTACCAAAGCAGGTCCTAGAATGGCAACCAATAGGGCGCAGAAAAAGAGGGCGTCCTAAACTAGAATGGCAACAGTCAATTCAAAGATCAATGAGTCAAAAGAATCTGACAGAGGATGATTGTTAGGATCGAAAGAGGTGGAGAATAGGTGCCGGACAACGTAGAAAAACGTTCTAAACCGACATAGTAGTAGTAGTGGTTTTTTTATTAATTTTTTTTTTATTTCCAACTTTTAGGTTTAATTCTTATTCAGCCTTATAAAAAGCACTATGCATTTACAATTCATTTAGCTTTACCCAAAAAGTACGTGTAGATTTTCTACGGACGCGAATAGTATTACCTTCCATTGAGTGAAGGTGGCGGAAGAGTGAACTAGTAAAATGGTGTCGAAGAAAATCTTAAAGCGTGTGCCGAAATACTTTTTGAAATCGCTCTAAATTTGTGAAAGGTATAGCTACAACTATTACTAATAAGGAGGGTGGGGAGAAGACAGGGAGAGGAAGGAGAAAACTAGTGAAATGATGTTGGAAAATAAGTTTTAAAGCGTGTGCAGAAAGAACTTTTTAAATCGCTCTATATTTGTGAAAGGTATAGCTACAACTATTACTAATAAGGAGGGAGGGGAGAAGAGAAGGAGGGAGAAACTAGTAAAATAATGTTGAAAAAAAGTCTTCAAACGTGTGCAGAAAGAACTGTTGAAATCGCTTTATATTTGTGAAAGTTATAGCTATAACTATTACTAATAAGGATGGCGGGGAGGAGAGAGGGAGATAGGCGGGGGAGGGGGGGGAAATAGTAACATGGTATTGGAAAAAAAATTTTAAGCGTATGCAGAAAGAATTTTAAAAATCGCTTTATATAATTAGATAAAATTATGCGAAAAGGGTTTTTGAATAGGGTGGGGGGAATGACAGGAGGAGAGATGGGTCGGAGCAGGGAGGACTATAAAGTAACTACAACAAATTAGAGGACATTTGCAATGGGTCATCAAAGGAATTTCAATAAAATCGCCTGAAATTTAGATAATTTATATGCCTTAAAGCCTACATCATGTGACAAAATGGCGTCTAAAGACCGCCATATTGATACCTGTTTAAAAAAATATAGCCTATAGCACCTTCGGGATCCGTAGCAATTCAACTACACCTTTTTTGTCAAAATCGGTTGAGCCGTTTAGCCTCTAGCGTGACACAAACATAGATATTTACATACATACAACAATCGAAAAATATTACCCTTCCTTCGCCGGGCTGCCGTTTGGTAAAAATTAAATAAATTTGCATAGGTATATGAAAAATGGAAAAATTTAATTTACATATCAAATTTATTAGACAAAATTCATGTATACATTAGATATCTATCCAGCAGTCAGAGTTAGATCACTTTTTAGTTAAATAGACTATAGACGATTTTCAGCTAGTGAACAATTGGTTATTTCTTCTCTGACTTTAACAGCGAGAATCTGAGAAGGAGCGTTCGACCACAAAACTTCAAAAATCATGAATTTTCACTGCTCCGGTTAATCAAATATAACCCCACTTACTGCCAGGGATGCTTTATGGTTAAAACCCTCTTTGTCAGGTTCTTACTATAAAAGGAAGGTAAGGAATACGCAATTGGTCCATGGCTCACAGTTAGGAATAGACTCGTAGATTAGAGAATAGTGAGTCTCGAAATTCAACAGAAATATACTTTATTGTCTGAAAAGCATAAAAGTTTTATTGACAAAGCACACACAGGGCCCGCTCCCAACTTTTGGTCGCTCCCGGTAAAATCGCAAATGACCGCCCCATTCTTCCCAAGAAAATGTAAGCATATTGTCACGAGGGGGTTGTCGTGACTATTTGTGTACTTGTTGCGCACAAATAAAGAGGATCATGAGATAGTTTAAGGGTTTATTTAATACTAGTACAAAGATACTTACACACTAATCACTACTGTCTGGCTCAGTCTTCTGTATTCACGTGTAGGTCGGGTTCAGCTCTTGATCAGAATCTCTTTACTGTTTCTATACTTGACTATTAAGAACTTAGGTACTTAGCGTACTCACTGAACTGACCCTCGACTATCCGTTCTTGATTCGTTTTATAGAAGCATGTGATTACAAACGTGTTTCAATCTTAAACATAAATCGTTTGCACCACATACTTCCTAGGTTGACGTCCTAATAGTTTTACATCAGGTCAACCAACCAAGTTCCGGATAGCATGCCCAAATTACATACATGACATATGCCCCTCTTCGAAGAAGACTGGACCCACAGTTTTAAACAAAATAATTTAAAATCTGATTTAAGCAAAAAGAAAAGAATAAAAAATTAACAATTTAACAATCCAATCGACAAATTAATAAATTAACCAAATATTACTCTGATTCGCGCAGCTTTACTTGCTCTTGGATCTTCTTTCTTCTTCATGACTAGTTACTGGTTAATGTTACCGCAGTCTTGCTATGTCAACGGAAATTGCGGGTTGCATGCTGCCTTATTCTTCCTCGACGTTTGCAGATCGCTCTGTAGCCATTGCCCATTTACTATTTGCTTATCGCCATAAATACTCTTCATCTCAAATTAGTTTCATGGGAAGATTTTGCTTCGGATTGCTAGGTTGTCGTATTGATTAGCTACATGACAAATTGGAGGGTTGACATTGACTCCCCCCGCTAGATACGTTGCTGGTCTGGTGTATATGGTTTGTTATGAGCTTGCGATAGGTTGACGATTGACTATCTGTGCTTGAGCATGATGCTATCCGGTCAGCTTTGCTCACCCGCTTATCCGTCGATTGCATAACTTTGGCTTGGCCGCTTTGCTTGACCTTTAGAGATATTGCTTAGACATCATACACATACAGTCTTCATTAGATTCTTCTCTTCTGGATTCGGAGCAAGTTAGGCTGGCGAATCTAAAACATACATTACGAGAGCTCATTAGACAAAAATTATGAATTTAAATACACATTTAATTTCATTTAAAAATATTAGAAAAATCTGGGCTTTTTGCCACAATAATTAAAAAATGGTATACCTAAGTAAATTATATAAGGGTCAACAAAAGTAACAAAAAATATATGGGTATAAAAAAATAACATAAATAATCTAAATTTTAATTATCATAAGTACAATACGTACATAGGCCGATTTTCATTTAAACAGTTAGATGTTCACAAATCATTTTTTTTTTAATGTGAATATAATAAATTAAAAATATTAATTACAATTGAGTCCAGTTTAATAAAAGTTATGAAAATATATTCAAAGTTCAATCTATTTAAACTTATTCAAAAAAGTACTAGTTTAGATTTAGATATTTATTTCTTACATAAATTGTATAAATATCAAGTGTAATTTAGAGTAAAAAAAAAACATTTTTAGCAAAATGATAAAGAAAAGCTAAAACAACAAAAAAGTTAACAAAAATGCATTAAACATCTTTACTATTTACTGCCTTAACGTTTGATTGTTTTATTTATGGGTTGACCCATTTAATAATGAAATTACAGTTTCTATTATCAAGCAGAATTTTGGAATTTTAGTATGTATATCCTAAATGTAATAGATATAAATATTTAACTAAAAAAAAATACATATTTTTCAAAATATCATATGGTACAAAAATAACCTTATCGGATTACAAAAGAATAAATCCTATGGTATAATATAATTAAAATGCGCATATTTAAAATATCTTATTTAGCACCTTTACATTTTTTAACAAATATTTCTAACTCATTCACATAAACTTCATATTAAAGCCATAATTCTTACCAACATACGACATCTTATAACTTCATCTTATATCTACTTCTATTTACCTTTATTCATACATCTAAAAAATTACTGTATTAAACACTACTTTTGAATCCATGCTTTAATAATTATAGGTACCTTTATACATTTTAAGTCGACTTAAGCTTTTACCTTATTATTTATCCAATGCCTTTTTTGGGCCCTGACATTGGCGTAAACAAAAAGATTAACTAAAGTTTTGTGATCACCCTTAAAAAAAAATCAACTAAAACTCCTTGCTAAAACACTAAGTATAACTATATCCGTTAAACTCAATAAAATTATATTTGCTGTATCTTGTAATATACATGTCTTACACCAACTATCATTCTTATCCATATATGCATTCTTACTACTTGGCTAGCCAATTCAAAACAGTATTTTACTCATTTAATCTCTTTTATCTTTAAAGACATAAGCACAAAATAACAATTAAGATTCCTGAAAAGTCATGACATCATTGGGTAATAAATACATACCATCAAAACAAAATATTTATCTACTAAAAATCATAATTTTTTCATACTTATTTCTTTTGAAGGACGGAGCTCCGATGTGTTTTTAAAAATCAAAGGCTTTTAAAGCCTATATAAACGGAGTTTTTACTATCGTAAAACTAAATAACCTGTTTAGGCGTTAAGCCTTTTGCTAAGACCAGTTTGCATACTTACGGATAATACCTACGACTTTTGTTACCTCATTGGCAAATTATTTTACCATAAATCCATCATGATGATGACAATAATTATTATTGACAAGTTCTTTTTGTTTAGGCCTTGAACTTCACTTTGAATAGGGAACATTTTTCCTTGCTATTTTTCAAATAAGGCCCATTTTGTATTTCTTAGCCTTAGTCTTACTTATTATTTTTCCTAAAAATTACCTAAAACTCAGAAAATATGTTATTATTCAGGTATTTAACATGATATGGATGTGTGGATTAACAAACCACAGTACTGAAAATTAAAATGCGTACCTAATTATATTGTAAAAAAGAAAGACTGATAGTGTGTGTTGCCTATCGATATGTGTATCCTATCCTGGCATCTGGATACCGATATTACTATTAGAAAGTCGCGTTCTGGTGCATTTTTAGGTTAAAATGTTCTTCAAATTTTGAAGACATCTGGAATCATTGAATTAAAAAATACAAGCAGGTCCTTATTAGTCGAACTTATAAAAAAATTATTCTAAAGAACGTCTTTAGAGCTTAGGCTAAAGGAACTGGAGGCTCAAACTGAGATTAAGTTTTAGTCTGAATTGACATATATAAACTTACTTCGATAGGCAAATTAGTTTAATTTAATTTTGCATAGATGACCATAACATAGCCAAATGATAAGAGTTACTGTTTTCCTAAAAAGTTTATTCGAGAAGAGTAGAAATATTTATCCAGATAATTCAACAATATAATTTGGGGCAAATGAAAAAATAATAAAAATGTAGATTCGGCAAATAAGTAGCAAAAAGTAGTGAGTGTATGTATACCAGATATTGCCAATCATATTTATAAGTTTAAAAGATAGAAATGTTATTTAATGTACTCGAAAATTGGGTAATTATGGTAGAAAAATAAAATACATAGAATGCTTCAGTATAGAGCTAAGCCATTTCTTTAAAAATTTTAAAAATATGTATATTTATATGTAACCACAGCAAAGAAAAAGTACTAATTTTTATTTCTAACTTTAGTAATAAAACATTTGTGCCATACAGTGATCCACAATAGATCCAATTGTGACTGCTTTAAAATAATGCATCCTTAAAATTCTTTAAAATGTTAGATAAGAGTGAAGGCTAAAGTTATAGAGATAAAATACAATTGCCTAATTATTATCTCATTGATTCGGTTTTCTAAGAAAATGTGTTGCCATATGGAAATCCATCTTGTATAATTTTCAGAAGGTGGTGGCCTAATAAGAGCATTGCTTCATAGTGTAAAAAATATACATAATTGTTTGAAGAATCAATAAAAGACAACTAATTAAAACTAAAAAAAATTGATGTATGGAGGGTTAAACTAAGAGTTAATTTAGCTTCAGTCGTTGCGAAAAAAAAATGTGATAGAAACTTGTCTTCCAGATGCCAGATTTAATACTATTTAATGAGATTATTTTAGAGATGCAGGCAAAAAATAATTAGTTAAGACGCACTGAATATTGGCCGTCATCAATATTGCTATCGTTATCATTATCATTATAAATATAGCCATCTTGAGTAATCATGTTACATAAGTTTTCTGAGGAACTATTCTGAAAAGCCGAGAACAACCTTTAAACTGAAAATTCCAAATTATTTAAACTATTTTGAGACAGGTAATGGTCATTTTGCTTGTTTATATTAAACATCGGATTTTGACTGCATTTTTGTTTACAATGTGAAATTTCATACTTGTTATTGCGATAAAAATTTCGTAAATGTTTTGTTTTTCTTTCGAGGCCAATGTCACTGGCTGATGTTTTACCTATTTGAAAATTATGATTGTTGATATAAACATTTCTATTAATTTTAGACTTTGATTTTTCATTTTTAAAATACAAATTTTGATTATTACTTTTGGTAAAAAAGCCTAAATTTGCACCCCTATAAATTTTTATTAATTTATGGTGCCTGGATAAAATTTGAAAATGGACAAAATCTTTTAAAATTGTTGGTTGTGAGACTTACTCCAGATGCTTAGCTTTAAGGCCTTTAGTAAGCTGAAAGTTCGGAAAATTATTTAAAATCTGACTTGTAACTTTACATGGAATTTTTATATTTAGTGTTTCATTTGGATCTAAATAAAATATTTTTGGCGATTTCAAAAAAATCTGGTCATATTTGCGTTTAGTAAATTTATCTGTGACGGAGAGGCAAGAGTCTAAAGGACCAGAATACGAATTATAAAAATTAACTGAAAAGTCCTCCCCTATTGTCACCTTACTATTGCAATAGTCAATAACGACTTTACTTTGTTTAAGAAAAGAAGTACCCAAAATTAGAGGTACTGGTAGTTCTTCCACTACAAGGGCAGAAACCCTGTGTTTTAAATGGCCAAATTGGATTTCTATGTTTGTTTTCCCTAATGGGTTAACAAAATGACCACCTGCTGTAGATAATCTACTATTCCCTTGAATTTCCAAAATTTTTCCAGCTAAACTTTTATGTATTATGTTTTGTGAAGATCCGCTATCTAATAAAATATTTAAATTTTTTCGGTGATTTATGGAACCTTTGATTTGCAAGATATTTGAATTTGAACTAAAACACGACAAGTTTATATCCTCCTCAAAATTTTGATCCGATACGTATGAATTTTGCACTTTTGTTTCTGCGATTCGCTGTAACAAAAGTACAATGTCTTTAAGTTTGTCTTGTGTCATGTTATTTGTACATAAAATTTTAAAATTTTCATAAAATTCCCTCAATATTCCATCTTCAAATGTCTCTAAGAAATCGAGAAATTCTATTTTAGGACTAATTGAATTTGACAAAGATAATAGTGAAAAATAATAGCTTTTAATGCTTTCATTGGATAACTGTTTTCTTTGCCTAAACTGTTCTCTGAATTTTTTATATGCAAATTTGCCACCAAAATAGTTTATAAAATCTGTTTTGACGTCATCCCATGTCTTATTTTTGTTTGAGTTTGTCTGTGTATAGCTTGTGTACCAAAAATTTGCGGGCTTTTCCAAATAGGACTTTAAACATCTTATTTTAAATGTGTTCGGCCAAAAATTTTTGTCACAAATTCTGTCGTATTCATTTATAAAATTAACGGGGCAACTGCAAATCGGATCAAACGTAGGTGGTTCTGTAAATTGAGGCACGATTGGAGTCATATTAAGTGTGTTGCAAATTGGTTCCATATTTAAAACAATAAAAACAAAAAATATCTGAAGAGAAAAAAATAAAATAAGATAAACTTATTAGTCCTAGAGGCCTACAAAATGTACTGCCCAGCAAAATTAACGACCTACCAATATTCAAAAACCCTTAAGAAATGCTAAAATCTCTATAAAAATAACTTAAAAGAAAAATGACAAAAAGAGATAAAGTATCTTTCGAAAAAGATAACGGCGCCTCCACCATATGTCACGAGGGGGTTGTCGTGACTATTTGTGTACTTGTTGCGCACAAATAAAGAGGATCATGAGATAGTTTAAGGGTTTATTTAATACTAGTACAAAGATACTTACACACTAATCACTACTGTCTGGCTCAGTCTTCTGTATTCACGTGTAGGTCGGGTTCAGCTCTTGATCAGAATCTCTTTACTGTTTCTATACTTGACTATTAAGAACTTAGGTACTTAGCGTACTCACTGAACTGACCCTCGACTATCCGTTCTTGATTGGTTTTATAGAAGCATGTGATTACAAACGTGTTTCAATCTTAAACATAAATCGTTTGCACCACATACTTCCTAGGTTGACGTCCTAATAGTTTTACATCAGGTCAACCAACCAAGATCCGGATAGCATGCCCAAATTACATACATGACAATATAATGGCCACATATTAAAAACCAAAAACTCTCTGTGTTACGAATAAATATTCTCTTTATCGTTTTTAGAATAAATTAGGCCCTCTAGCGCAATGAGTTACAAGCATTGTGCGGTCATGTCATAAAGGATTGTTAGGTTGACACACAATAGCTGGCTAAACGTTTTTTGTATTTTTCAACTCAATAAAAGTTTTGTACTGTTTTCAGTCAATTTAAAATTCATCTCAGAAATCCTGTGTTTTAATTGCCAACCGCAAATACAAAAGTGGATATAAAATACGAGCAATAACAAACCGACAAAGATTCCCCACATTATGGTATTCAAGGAGTCGAATAACTGGTTTTTTAGAAGCCGTTTCAGTAAAGAAATCTATGATTTTTAGTGAGTAAAAATAGAAATAAATAGAAGAGTGGTTGGAAGAATTATTCGAAATAATAGATAGTAAACATAGTAAACATTATTTTTTAAAAATATTTTTCAAATAGCGAATTTGGGTCATTTTTTTTGTAAAAAAGTTCAGGTCTTGACAGTTTCCGGTAAGCTTGACAGTTTCCGGTAAGCTTAGATTAACACAGATTTCGCCTCCCAAAACAAGGACAGGGGAGCTAACACAAAATAAATAAGTCAGTAGTCAGTCCAATTAAAACATTTAATAAAGAAAACTCCAAACTGCAAGCGAAGGCTGGCGGCAAGTTGTTCCGGCAATTGGCCGCGGTGAGTCGGCAGCTGCGAATTGTCTTTGGTCCACCAGAATGTACCTATAGTACTTCTAGGTCTCTGGCAAAGGAGGGACTTTTTCTATTAAAGCAGAGAAGTCACCCAAAACTGGTTCACATTTGGGAGATCCTGAATAAAAATAACAAGACTTACTCAGATGAGCTGTCATCCAACATCAACTCCTCCTGCTTGACCTCTTGAGTCTTTAGCTCAAAGTTCTCAGGTTCCCATTTTATGCTGGATGATAAAGGGCCAGGTAAATGACTTTCCAACTTGCTGCAAAATAAACCTTTTAAAAAAAGCCTATATTTAATTACAATTTAAAGCATTCCTTACCACTCTGACTACCAATACCAGCATTATATTTTTCTTTCTTATCATATAAAACTGACAGACTATTATTCACAATATTGCTGTGTCAGTCACTTACGTCTAACAGCCACAGATTTCTTAACCTCAAAATGGATTGCTGACATATCACTGAAAACCCTAAAAATCATTGCAGCATGTATTTGACGTTCTGGCTCCGCTTCTGTTAACAGCATTTTTTTTGGGGTTTTTGCTATTTGGACAAGTTTGACTTACATTCACTAGGTTTTACCGATTTGAACGCTCGAGCTTTCGAAGTGCGATCACCGCGGCACGTCCTTAGACCCTCGTTCTCCACACACAAACCACTGCTGGGCTCCACATGTTCTATATAAATCAGCTGATTCTTTGTTTGAAACTCGTAGACAATGTGTAGAAATAAAATTTTGGACTTCCATTGTCTTTATTTAATTTAAAACACGACGTTTTGGTTAGTAAGTATCTCTAACTGTTTACTGTTCCAGTTTACACTTGATAACGGTTAGAGATACTTACTAACCGAAACGTCGTGTTTTAAATTAAATAAAGGCAATGGAAGTCTGAAATTTTATTTCTACAATCAGCTGATTGTTCTGGTATTTTCTAAAGTTCCAATTTTCGTTTTTGTGACTGCAATTTTTATGGATTTTACGAAAAGTTTTGTTTGTATGTGTGCCAAATTGTACCAACCATAGACAAAAGTTCAACAATTTCACATGCAATTTCAAGTAAGTTCGGTAACACTGGAATCAGTGTTGCCACCAAAATAGGATCCACAATGTCAAATGCAGGGTGCAGATTTATTATAACAAGCATTAGCTATCTATTTTGAGGTTAACAAGTCCGTGCTCACAACATAGCACAGTTCATGGCTGCTGCTTTGGTAGAGTTTACATTTTAAGGCACTCGATGGCACCTAAGTAAGTAAATAATTTATTAGGAGTTACACAAAACACATACATGCCCACGACCCTGGCGGGAAATCAGTGTCAGTTGAAAATGACTGATATGGCAGTCAGGGTGTTAAGTATCTATTTTACATTAAAAAATGTTTACATGAAATAACAAGACTTACACAGATATGCTGTCATCCAACATCAACTCGTGCTTTATCTCTTCAGTTTTTAGCTTAAATTTATCAGGTTCCATTTTAATGTTAGATGCTGAAGGGCCAGGTAAATGAATTTCCAACTTGCTGCAAAATAAGTCTTTAAGAATCCAGATATTCCTTAATTATGAGTTTTTTACAGTAAAATATTTACACATAACCCCGAACATAACCCCTTTGCCACGGCTTTCAATTTTCTTACATTATTATTTTTTTAGTTTATTAGTTAGTTTACTTTTAAAAACAAAAAGAAACATAGTCTATGTTTTAGAAGGAAGTATGATTGTAAAGTGATCATTTACCTACATACATAAATTTAAGGGAATGATCTTATTCAATCTTACCTTAAACTAGCACCATCAAAATTAATTTGATTGGAATTGCTCTCAGCTGCCACCCTTTCTTTAAATGTACCACAACTTGGTCCAGCATTATCTGCAGATATTTCTCTTTTAATTTTATGTAAATTTGAAAATAATGACCCTGATGTCATATAATCTTTTTCATTGAAGATGTCTTCAGGCTTGACAACTAGTAGTTCATCATCTTTCTCCAGTAACTCTGTGAAAAGGTATTGCTCCTCAGATTGCTCTACAACAGGTGCAACTCCAGACATTTTGAAAGCTTTCATGCTTTAGAATAACATTCAGTTGAAAATCAGCTTGGGTGATAACCACGGTTATAAGTATCAGAGCTATCGAAAAAGACCTAGACCTACAGCATTGAAACTAGAACTTGTTTATTTAGCCGGAGAATGGTTTCTAAACAAATAAGGCAAAGAGCAGTCGGAAAAATAAACTATTTACAGATCACAAAAAATATTTATTTGCACACCCAAAACAATCACCTAAAGTGAGGTTATGCCGTTTATCTTAAAAATTATGAGGTCAATCAGCCTTCAATGGGTGCGTTCAATTTACACATCAAGCCACAGAACACCAAGGGGACAAGGTAGTATTTTTAGCTCACACATATACTATACTATAGTAGTGTGAGCTATGGTGATCCTAATTTTTTCGAGAAAAAAAAAGTTGCTCCGATTTCAAAAATTTTTATATATCTTTGCGTTTCAGATGATTTTGAAACTTTTTTGTTGCGCCGTCTGTCTGTCTGTATGTCTGTCTGTCTGTCTGTCTGTATGTCTGTCTGTAACGACCAACGCGCATAACTCAAAAACCGCTTGGCCGATTTTAATGAAATTTGGTACCTGGGCTGAGTCTTGAGTCGAGATGGTCCCATTTAAAAATGAACAAAATCCACCGAACACAAACCAAATAAAAGGGTGGGGATAGATTTCAAAAATTAGAGTTTATGTGAAAATATGGCGTGTGTGATATCAAACGAAAGGTAATTGAGTCTGGAGTTAAACAAAATACATTTTAATTTATTTAAAAAAAAGGGGAGGGGTATATTTCAAAAATTAGAGTTTAAGTGGAAATATGGCGTGTGTGATATCAAACGAAAGGTAATTAATTCCGGAGTTCAACAAAATACATTTTAGTTTTTGTTTTTTAGCTCACACATATACTATACTATAGTAGTGTGAGCTATGGTGATCCTAATTTTTTCGAGAAAAAAAAAGTTGCTCCGATTTCAAAAATTTTTATATATCTTTGCGTTTCAGATGATTTTGAAACTTTTTTGTTGCGCCGTCTGTCTGTCTGTTTGTCTGTCTGTCTGTCTGTGTGTCTGTCTGTAACGACCAACGCGCATAACTCAAAAACCGCTTGGCCGATTTTAATGAAATTTGGTACCTGGGCTGGGTCTTGAGTCGAGATGGTCCCATTTAAAAATGAACAAAATCCACCGAACACAAACCAAATAAAAGGGTGGGGATAGATTTCAAAAATTAGAGTTTATGTGAAAATATGGCGTGTGTGATATCAAACGAAAGGTAATTGAGTCTGGAGTTAAACAAAATACATTTTAATTTATTTAAAAAAGGGGGGGGGGGTATATTTCAAAAATTAGAGTTTAAGTGAAAATATGGCGTGTGTGATATCAAACGAAAGGTAATTAAGTCCGGAGTTCAACAAAATACATTTTAGTTTTTGTTTTTTTTAAGGGTGGGGGTGGATTTTAAAAATTTGAGTTTAAGTCAAAACATGGCTTGTGTGGTATCAAACAAAAGGTAATTTAGTGTGGAGTTGAATAAAATATATTTCAGTTAGTTTTTAGTTATATTAACTCACATAACTATAGTACCTAGTGTGAGCTTAGGGGCCCATATATTGGCAGAGTATTTTTGAAGATCTGCAATTTTTTTTTTAACGGGAAATAGGCGAAAAATAAAAGTACTTTTCAGAAAAACGGCGCCGATGTGGGGTATTGTCATTTCAGATTTCGAAGTGAGTGGGGGGGGGGTGACGCCTGAGGAGTGGGTCGGGGTGGTTTTTTATTCCCCTTGATTTTATAGAAACGATATTTTTTTGCTATCTTTTTTGGTTTAAAAACTGTAGCTATTTTAACAACAGTGAACGTGATAAATAGTCTTGTAATTACATTGCTCGCATTAAAATGAATTGATTTTTTCTGCACTTTTGTACACAGTGTGCCTGAACGTATAGGTTACATAAAAATTGTTCCAAAAACTAATTGCACAATTTGAATATGGAGTTTTTCCTGACTACAGAGCGATATTCGTATAAATCCTAGCTGATCCTCTTCTCGAAATTTTATCAATTTTTTGCCATTTTTCTAGTTAGTCTAGGCGCTGGCTCCTGTCACGTGTGACCTAATATGTGCGCTCAGTTTGACTGCGGGGCATTGTTAAACACCCATAGTTGTATAAAAAAAACTTGGTCACGTGGTCAAACTCATGGTCGTTTGGCCGCCATCTTTGAAAATGGCTGCCAAATTGAAAAATTTGTTTAAGCGTACTTCCTACCCAGTCATCCGATTTTAATTTTTTAAGGCTTTCGGTTCATTTTTTTATACTGCTATGGGTGCTTAACAAAGCCCCGCAGTCAAACTGAGTGCACATATTATGTACGCTATGTACCAGGATACCTTGCCGAAGAAACCAGATTAACAACAGCTCAGGTCTCACAGACTCGGCGCCCGGCCCGCAGGGTTAAACCAATTAATTTTATCTGCAATTTTGTGCTACTGCAAATGTATCTTCAAATTGGACTTGAATTTGGCCTTGTAATCACACTGGTCGCATTTCAATCAATTGATTTTATCTGCACGTTTGTGCTTCAGCAAATATCTCTTCAAAGAATGCTCCTGTTTGGCCTTGAAACTACACCTATCGCATTTAACTCTGCGAGCCGGGCGCCCCTAATTGATACACGAAGCCCGGCGTCGCCGGGTTTACCAGACCCAATGTTAATACTGACGAATTGATGGCAATTTTTTTTTTAAATAAAAGAACAAGGATAAGTTTTATAAAAATTTTATTGACCTGAAAAATATATATATTCATTCCAAACATTTTTTTCTTAGAGATAAACTACAAACTAACTTTTGTTACAGTTATTTAAAAAATCTTTTTAAAAAAATTAAAAGTTAAATTTACATTAAATTACATTTTTGAATAGTAGTTTCTTAAAACAAACCCAATAGAATACATTTACTGTATTTTAGCAGTATTGAAACACTGTGTGCACCAAGCTCCCAAATAAAAAGACACAAATTTTTGATATTTTTGACGAAAATACTTTCTTTTTCTCGGCTTTTTTTTAAAAAAATACCATCTTTTATTCGTTCCAGGTTGTACTAAATAATTATCAACATTTCTGTTTTGCGTTCCGGCAACCTCTTCTCCTCGTTCCCTTGGGATGTTTGTCTCCAAGTATATATAAGTATAACGTCAAGCCGGGCGCTGGGTCTCACAGACTTAATTATTTATTAAAAAACCAATACACGAATTAACTCGTTCTTTCGCAGCAGCACACTGGGTCACATTGTAGGAAGGTATTAAAACACGCTATGTGCCAGGATACCTTGCCGAAGAAACCCGACCGATTAGCGACAATTCAGGTCTCACAGACTCGGCGCCCAGCCCGTAGGGTTAACTCAATTAATTTTATCTGCACTTTTGTGCTAATGCAAATGTGACTTCAAATTGGATTTGAGGTGGGCCTTGTAATCACATTGGTCGCATTTAAACTAATTGATTTAATCTGTACGTTTCTGGTGAAGCAAATGTATCTTCAAATTGGACTTGTAATTACACTGGTCGCAGTTCAATCAATTGATTTTATCTGTTTGTGCTGCAGCAAATGTTTCTTTAAATAAGGCTCTTGACTAGCCTTAACATTACACCGGTCACATGTCAACCAATTGATTCCATCATCACCTTTGTGCTTCATTAAATGTGGTTTCAACTGAAACCTATGCTTGGCTTTGTAATCACATTGGTCGCATTTAAACCAATTGATTTAATCTGCGCATTTGTGCTGAAACAAATGTATCTTCAAATTGGACTTGAGTTTAGCCTTGTAATTACACTGGTGGCATTTAAACCAATTGATTTCATCTGCACTTTAATGCTGCAGCAAATGTCGCTTTAAATAACGCGCCTGTTTGGTCTTGAAATTACACTGGCCACATTTAAACCACTTCATTTCATCAGCACTTTTGTGCTTCATTAAATGTGGTTTTAACTGAAACTTATGTTTGGCTTTGTAATTACATTGGTCGCATTTAAACCAACTGATTTCATCTGCATTTTTGTGCTGAAGCAAATGTATCTTCAAATTAGACTTGAATTTAGCCTTGTAATTACACTGGTGGCATTTAAACCAATTGATTTCATCTGCACTTTAATGCTGCAACAAATGTCGCTTTAAATAACGCGCCTGTTTGGTCTTGAAATTACACTGGCCACATTTAAACCACTTCATTTCATCAGCACTTTTGTGCTTCATTAAATGCGGTTTTAACTGAAACTTATGTTTGGCTTTGTAATTACATTGGCCGCATTTAAACCAACTGATTTCATCTGCATTTTTGTGCTGAAGCAAATGTATCTTCAAATTGGACTTGAATTTAGCCTTGTAATTACACTGGTGGCATTTAAACCAATTGATTTCATCTGCACTTTTATGCTGCAGCAAATGTCGCTTTAAATAACGCTCCTGTTTCGCCTTGAAATTACACTGTTCACATTTAAACCACTTCATTTCATCTGCTCTTTTGTGCGTCATTAAATGTCCTTTTAACTGAAACTTATGTTTGACTTTGTAATTACATTGGTCGCATTTAAACCAATTGATTTCATCTGGATTTTTGTGCTGAAGCAAATGTCTGTCCAAATTGGACTTGAGTTTAGCCTTATAATCACACTGGTAGCATTTAAACCAATTGATTTCATCTGCATTTTTGTGCTGAAGCAAATGTCTCTTTAAATAAAGCTCCTGCTTGGCCTTAAAATTACACTGGTCACATTTAAACCACTTGATTTCATCTGCACTTTTGTGCTGAAGCAAATGTTTCTTTAAATAGGACTTGAGCTTAGCCTTGTAATCACACTCGCTGCATTTAAACCAATTGATTTCATCTGCACTTTTGTGCTGAAGCAAATGTTTCTTCAAATAGGACTTGAATTTAGCCTTGAAATCACACTGGTCACATTTAAACCACTTGATTTTATCTGCACTTTTGTGCTGAAGCCAATGTTTCTTTAAATTGGACTTCAGTTTAGCCTTGTAATCACACTGGTCGCATTTAAACCAATTGATTTCATTTGCATTTTTGTGCTGAAGCATATGTTTCTCTAAATTGGACTTAAGTTTAGCCTTGTAATCACACTGGTCGCATTTAAACCAATTGATTTCATTTGCACTTTTGTGTTGCAGCAAATGCCTCTTCAAGTAGGTCTTCAGTTTGGCCTTGTAATTACACTGTTTGCATTCAAACCAATTGATCTCTTCCTTCTTTTTTTCCTTTCTTTGACTATCTAGAATATCCGGTCTAAAAACAATAAAAATTAAATAAATTTGCATATGTAAATGAAAAATGGAAAAATATGCCTTACATACTAAATTTATTAGAGAAAATTCATGTGTACATTAGATATCTATCCAGCAGTCAGAGTTAGATCACTTTTTAGTTAAATAGACTATAGGCGATTTTCAGCCATTGAACGATAAAAGTTTTAATTGACCAAGAACAAACAGGGCTCTCTCCCAACTTTTAGTCGTTCTCGGCAAAATCGCAAATGACCGCCTCATTCGTCCAAAAAAAAATGCCACACATTAATATCAAATACAAAAAAACGGAAATCAAAAACTCTCTGGGTTACGAATAAATATTCTCTTTATCGTTTTTAGAATAACCTGCGCCCTCTAGCTAAATGAGTTATAAACAATGTGCGAAGTCATGTCATAAAGTGTTCGGGATTGTTAGGTTGACACACAACAGCTAGCTAAACGTTTTTTGTATTTTTCAACTCAATAAAATTGAGTCAATATAAAATTCATCTCAGAAATCCTGTGGTTTAATCGCCAACCCCAAATACAAAAGTGGATATAAAATACGAGCAAAATCAAACCGACAAGCGGCCAAAGATTCCCCATATTATGGTATTCAAGGAGTCGAATAACTGTTTTTTTTAAATGCCGTTTCAGTGAAGAAATCTATGATTTTTAGTGAGTAAAAATAGAAATAAATAGAAGAGTGGTTGGAAGAATTCAACAGCCGTCATCGAATAAGCATGCGATGCGATGCACGCAAAAATATAAGTTGACTTTGAACATCGGACCACCTTTCGGAAAGGGTGTAAAAGCGTGGGTCCAGTACGCAGTATAAAGATCCCTGCCCTCGACAAAGAGGTGTCAGGCAAAACTAAGTCCTCTTAGAGAAAGAAAGTTTAATATATGATGTACGGACAAATCGAGGTTTGCGAAGTCGCTAGACCAAAAATGGTCTCCCCACCGCTACTACTACTACTAGCCCCCCTAAGTGGATTATTGTAATAAATACATAATAATATAATAAAATCAAATATCTTGAAAAATAGAATCTATCTCTTAAAAAATTTAGAAGCAATAGAAAACAAAATTTGACAAATAAAATAAAAAAAGTTGTAAGATTTAATTTGAGAAATTGTTTATTGAATTTATTAAAGTTTAGTTTAAAAAAATATTTGAACGATTCACCTGAAGAAGAGGCAATTCATTTAGATTTTGAGGAACAATATTTTAAAATAATTTGTGTAATGTAAAAATACTAGAACAACCAGTTGACACGTGGGATATAATTTTCTTTTACCATTTTAATTCTAAATTAGATTTCAATTCCGAGCGGGAGTGGAAAATCCACAATATAACGCATAAAACAGTCAAGTATGAAGATTTTATGTAATTCCTTACGACTAGATGTCAAGTGCTTGAAAGTTTGCTTGTTTGTTTTGCTTGAAATATAATTGAAAATAAACAGCAAAATATTTTTAAGAACAATGAAAAAGGTCGCTCAGTCCGAGAAAAGTCTGAAACTCAATCCCAACCTTCAATGCAAAATCCTTCATGTCAATGTTGTAGTAATCCAATTTATCATTGCTCAAAGTTTTTAAATATGAATAAACCTCAGAGCGTTGTTGAAATAAAAATATTGCATTTGTGCCTAAATTGTGTTAACGATAATCGCGTGCACACAAAATGCGGAAAACCTCACAATATGCTTTAGAATCAAAAATAATACTGCGCAAAACAATACTCAGTCTCAACTAAATAATAATAAAATAGGCAATAAATCCACAAACCAATAATATGGCAAATAAATCCAATAGTCGGTGCAACGTGTTAACTAGTGACAATGAAAATAAGTGTCAAAATGATAATAAAGCAGGTAAGCATGATAAAGTAGATAGTGAGTTAGTAAAATAACTTCTAATTACAGTGAAGTTTTACTATCAACGGCTAGTGTTTTTGATGTTGATCAAGCAGGAAATAGGATAGAAGCAAGAGCCTTGTTAGATTGTGGCTATCAGTTAAACCTAATCACAAAGAATTTGTGTTTGAAAAGGGATTACCGAAATATACAGCAGTAGCTAAACGAATAGAATCATTTGCATTTTTGCTCTTAAAACGACTTAAAGAAGAATTAAAAAAAAATTTTTTTCAATAAAAGCAAGAAAAAATTAATAAGACTTTTAAAACGGCCGTCCTGGGCTGCTACTCCGTTACCTCCTCCTTGAGCCGACTCTACAGTACTTAAAATTAGTTTATAGTTAAAATCATAAAACATCAAATAAAGAAGTCCTTACAATGCAAAAAACATTTAACATTTGGTTCTACCTTAAAAACTACAGTAAGTTGCGTAAAGAACGGTCCCAGTTTTCTTCAGTTATGTAATACATCCAAATGGGGAATGGGACCACCCGATCAATACGCCACAGGGTCAACTCGCGGGGCCAATTCGCCGGCGACCGTATGATACTTTATACAAATAAACATTTTATTTGAAAAGCCTTTTATTCAAAAAATTAATGTCCTAGAAACATTTTTTTAATAATACTTTTCAAATAGCGAATTTGGGACATTTTTTTAGTGAAAAAGTTCAGCTGCGAATTGTCTTTGATCCACCAGAGGAGGGACTTCTTTCTATTAAAGCAGAGAAGTCACCCAAAACTGGTGTACATTTGGGAGATCCTGCATAAAAATAACAAGACTTACTCAGATGAGCTGTCATCCAACATCAACTCCTCCTGGGTGACCTCTTCAGTCTTTAGCTCAAAGTTTTCAGGTTCCCATTTTATGCTGGATGATAAAGGGTCAGATAAATGATTTTCCAACTTGCTGCAAAATAAACCTTTTTAAAAAAGCCTATATTTAATTACAATTTAAAGCATTCCTTACCACTATGACTATTAATGCCGGCATTATATATTTTTTTGTTGTCATATAAAACTGACAGACTATTAATCACAATATTGCGTTGTCAGTCGCTTACGTGTAATAGCCACGGATTTCTTAACCTCAAAATGGATTGCTGACATATCACTGAAAACCCTAAAAATCACTGCAGCATTTATTTGACGTTCTGGCTCTGCTTCTGTTTTTTTGGTTTTTACTATTTGCATCACTAAAATAGAGGCAGGGGCGTCGTTTTTCAACAAGTTTGACTTACGTTTGCTAGGTTTTACCGATTTGAACGCTCGAGCTTTCGAAGTCCGATCACCGCAGCGCCACCTTAGACCCTCGTTTTTCACACACAAACCACCACTGGGCTCCAACTATTCTATATGAATCAGCTGATTTCTTTGTGTGTAACTCGTAGACAATGATTGAGTAGAAATAAAATTTCGGACTTCCATTGTCTTTATTTATTTTAAACACGACGTTTAAGTTAGTCAGTATCTCTAACCGTTTTCAGTTTACACTTGAAAACGGTTAGAGATACTGACTAACCGAAACGTCGTGTTTAAAATAAATAAAGACAATGGAAGTCCGAAATTTTATTTCTAATCAGCTGATTATTCTCATATTTTCTAAAGTTCAAATTTTCGTTTTTGTAACTGCAATTTTTACGGATTTTATGAAAAGTTTTGTTTGTATATGTGCCACATTGTACCAACCATAGACAAAAGGTCAACAATTTCTTATGCAATTTCAAGTAAGTTCGGTAACACTGCAGTCAGTTGCGACCAAAATAGGATCCACAACGTCAAACACATAACAGCAGCAGCAGATTTATTATAACAAGCGTTAGCTATCCATTTTGAGGTTAAGAAGTCCGTGCTGACAACATAATACAGTTCACGGCCGCTGTTTTGGTCGAGTTTACATTAAATTTTATACACTTATTAGGATCGCGGCACTGAATTTTATAAGTATGAAAAATTTGAAGGTGCTCGATGGCACCTAAGTAAGTAAATAATTTGTTAGGAGTTATGCAAAACACATACATGCCCGCAGCCCCAGGAGGGATATCAGTGTCAGTCGAAAACAACTTATTTATTTATTTATTAAACACTTATAGCACTTGAAAATAACAAAGTTAAAAAAAGTTACATATTATAAATATAAAGTAAATATGGGTAATATCTTACATCTAAAATTTTGTTAAAAGTATATCAGTCAAGTGTTTTTTTTTATACTAAGTAAAATTAAAAAATTTAATGTCAAAAAAAATACAAAAAAGGACAGTCATACAGAAAAAACCTTCATCACAGAATAGTAAAACAAAACAGCATCACATTTTTTGATAGGTATATCACATTTTTTTTATCACATTTTTTAATTCACTTAAAGGTGTAGCAAACACATCAAACTGGAGATTACTTGCATAGGACATGGCTCTATTAATAGAGTTATTTTGACCATATGAGGTTCGATGGTTTTCCAGTATGAAAGTGTTCACCATCCTGAGATTCCAAGTAGGTACATTGAAATTGACTAGAGAAAGAAGTTCCGGACATACTATTTGATTTTTAATTATTGTACATATTAAAAGTTGGTCATTATTTATTCGTCTTGATGTCAGACTTTTTAAATTCATCAACTGCATAAGTACTGGATAATCAATATTCTCTGATGGTATACTAAGTTTATATCCTATATATTTTAGAAAAATTTTTTGCACTCGCTCTATTTGATTAATATGTGTGGAAAAATGAGGTGACCACACCTGTGTGCAGTTTTCGAGATGTGAAAAAAGAGCTTTAAGTGCCCAAATGTTCTTAAACTCTCTGGTATGACGCTTAATAAAACCCAGCATTTTCAATGCTTTATTGCAACAATAAGTAATATGATCTTGATGTAATCTTTTTGTCGAAAAGTATGCCCAAGTCTTGATAGAATCAAGACTTTCTAGAGCCACATTATCAAGGTAATATATATTTAATTTAGGCTTTATTTGCCTGGTAAATTGTATATATTTGCATTTTGAGACATTTAGACTCATTTTATTTAATTTACACCAATTTGTCAGCCGTAAAAGGTCGTCTTGCATTTTATCCCTACATACTGATGTATTAATAATTTTAAAAATTTTTAGATCATCAGCGTAAAGCAAAAAGAAGCAGGCCTTTATACAGGTTCCTATGTCATTTATAAACAAGTTGAATAGTAAAGGAGCAAGATGTGCTCCTTGAGGAACTCCTGATGTGACCTCAATAGCACGGGATAAATATGAACTGACCCTTACAATTTGTTTACTTACTTTACTTAAGTTTACGCCCCATGAGAAAAGACTGTAACCATAATAGCAAAGAACCACAGACCCCATAATCCTCTAACTTTGCAATCAGCAAAGAGTGGTCCACCCGGTCAAATGCCTTGGAGAAGTCTGTGTAAACTGAGTCAACAGCGCAGCCCCTCTCCAAGGCACCTGAAATAGTTTTTTCAAAGAAGGTTGCTGGTGATTGACCGACCACTGGTAAAGCCATGTTATTGTGTTATTATAACATTTGAAAAGAGCCCTGAGAGGCAATCTGTTACTAATGAATCCAGAACTTTTAAACTGACATGGCAGTACAAGGGTGTTAAGTATCTATTTTACATTAAAAAATGTTTACTTGAAATAACAAGACTTACACAGATAAGCTGTCATCCAACATCAACTCCTGCTTTATCTCTTCAGTTTTTAGCTTAAATTCATCAAGTTCCGATTTAATGCTAGATGCTGAAGGGCCAGTCAAATGAATTTCCAACTTACTGCAAAACAAAAGTCTTTAAGAATCCAGATATTCCTTAATTATGAGATTTTTACAGTAAAAAATTTACACAAAACCCCAAACATTTTAGTTTATTAGTTGGTTTACTTCTCAGTTTACTTTAAAAAGAAACATAGTGTATGTTTTAGAAGGAAGTATGATTGTAAAGTGATCATTTACCTAAATACATAAATTTAAGTAAATGATCTTACTCTTACCTTAAACTAGCACCATCAAAATTAATTTGATTGGAATTGCTTTCAGCTGCCACCCTTTGTTTAAATGTACTGCAACTTGGTTCAGCATTATCTGCAGATATTTCTCTTTTAATTTCATGTAAATTTGAAAATAAAAGCTCTGATGTCATATAATCTTTTTCATTGAAGATGTCTTCAGGCTTGACAACTAGTAGTTCATCATCTTTCTCCAGTAACTCTGTGAAAAGGTATTGCTCCTCAGATTGCTCTACAACAGGTGCAACCCCAGACATTCTGAAAGCTTCCATGCTTTAGAATAACATTCAGTTGAAAATCAGCTTGGGTGATAACCACGGTTATAACTATCAGAGCTATCGAAAAAGACCTAGACCTACAGCATTGAAACTAGAACTTGTTTATTTAGCAGGAGAATGGTTTCTAAACAAATAAGCCAAAGAGCAATCGGGAAAATAAACTATTTACAGATCACCTAAAATATTTATTTGCACTACCAAAACAATCACCTAAAGTGAGGTTATGGAGTTTATCTTAAAAATTACGAGGTCAATCAGCCATCAATGGGTGCGTTCAATTTATACGTCAAGCCACAGAACACCATGGACAGGGTAGTATTTTTTTTGATCTGCAAATTTTTTTTATAACGGGAAAATGGAGCCACAGGCGAAAATTGAAAGTACTTTTCGGAAAAAACGGCTTCGTCGTATTTTTATTCCCCCTTGATTTTATAGAAACGGTATTTTTTTGCTATCTTTTTTGGTTTAAAAACTGTAGCTCTTTTAAGTTTTTAGTGGCCCATCCCGTATTTTATGCTGTCAACACTAAAGTTTTGCAATTGTTGAAATTTGAAAAAAAAACTTTTACATAATTCAGTAAAAAGAATTTTTTCAACACCAGTTTTTAGAAACAACTGTTTGACTTCATCCAAGCTTTTTTGCCACAACAAAATCCACGTTGGTTGCTGACTGGTTTGGGGCTGCCTACGCCCAGAAGCTAAAATAGTTTTTTGTGAAATAATACAGTTTTGATACGAGAAAAACGACAACATTTCTAAAAAAAACTCAAAAATAGCGCCCTAACTAGGACGTCTTAACAGCCTCTTGCTAAAAAAAATTCACTAGAATTCACAAAATTCACCACAGAAGCGGTGGGCGTCGAAAGACGTCTTCAACAGCGAACTTGTTAAATATACCCTACGTTTAGTCTTGTAATTACATTGCTCGCATTAAAATTAATTGATTTTATCTGCACTTTTGTAGAGCAACTTATAATTTATCAAACTATCCTTCTGTTTGTCTTTGTAATCACACTGGTCACATTGATATCTATTGATTTTATTTAAACTTTTGTCGGTCAAAATTGAACTTCTGTTTGCCCTTGTGGTCAACTGCACATTGCTATAAATAAACATACCTTGACAGACGATAATAATAAACTATATTTAGACCTTTAAAATATGTCTTCATTTACTTAAACTCATCCAAATCACAGATTTTAATTTTAAATAAAAACAAACAGATTAGAGTACGAAAGTATTCCAATAGTTTCAAAAGCAAGAAACTTGGGCGTTATATTTGACAATTGTATTTCATTTGAACATCATATAAAAACAAAAGTTACTGCTGGATATATTCGCTTAAAAGGTTTATATGAATATAAAAAGTTCTTCAAATCAAAACAAAAATACTTTTTGTGTGACTTCTTAATTTTATCTTTATTTGAATATGCAGATGTGGTCTATAGCGAGTCCTTGTCTTGACAATCTAAAAAACAATACCAAAAATTCAAAATAGTTGCATGAGATTTGCCTACAACATTCCCTACAGGTGTCATATTGCCCTTCATTTTAACAGCAATAAAATTTTAAGGTTAATCTTCGGAGGCATCATTTGTATACTTTGGTCAGATCAGATCAGATAGTAGTGGCTCAGGATTATGACGACCTCGAATATATGACACGAAAACTAATAGAAGAGTACAATACGTGAGGACTAGAGGTTAATCTCAATAAGACAGAGTATATGTGTATCGGTGGAATGAAACAGGATCTAATCTTAAATACCGGGCAGCGAATTCAGTCCTGTGATGAGTATAAATACTTAGGTCTAAAAATTACAGCTGACGGAACACTAGACAAAGCTATAAAAGTTTGAAACGTACAAGGAAGAAAAGCAATAACTTTATTAAATGGAATAATTTGGGACCAAAGTATATCAAAACATAACAAAAAACTTATATATAACACCATTGTAAAAAGTATTATTACATACGGCTCAGAAGTATGGCCAATCAAGGATAGAACAAAAAAAATGCTACGGAGATGGACTATTGGAGAAGAGCAGCAGGGAAATCAAAAAGAGAAAGAGTTACAAATCAAAGAATAAGAGAAATTATGACAGTGGGGGAACGTACTTTAGTGGATGATATAAGAACAAAGCAACTGGTGTGGTATGGACATGTACAAAGAATGAATGATGCAAGACTACCTAAACAAATACTACAATGGAAACCAAGTGGCCGAACAAAACGAGGACGGCCAAGGAAAAGCTGGAGAGAAGGAATAGACAGTGAAATAAGAATAAGAGGCCTAGATGATGAATTATGGGCAAACAGAAACGAGTGGAGATTGGGTATCGGAAGACGTAGAACGTTGTGAAACCGATAAATATATATGTATATAATATAAGAGTCAATTATTTCTATCCCTTTATTGTATTAAAGTTTAAGTTTTATAAAAGAATTTCAATTTATTCGTATGTTGGAGGAGCCATATACCCGCCAATGTATCTCGGAAACCAGTCATAGGATCGTTTTGAGCCCATGAAAACTTTTGATCAGGAGGTCGAGGTCTACAACATACTAAAATTTCATCAAATTGGATTTTTTAAAATCCCATTTAAGGTGTGCATGCTCCTTTTTGATATTTTTTACAAAAATATTCTTTTTCTCGGCTTGTTTTTAAAAGAAATAGCATATTTTATTCGTTCTAGGTTGTACTAAATAAGTATTCACATTTATGTTTTGCGTTCCGGCAAGCTCTTCTCCTCGTTCCCTTGGGATGTTTGTCTCCAAGCAGTGCCACCAAGGACATTATTTATACATGAGTACTGCACAAAGTATAATGCCAAGCCGGGCGCTGGGTCAGAGACTTTTAATTAAATATTTAAAAAACCTAAACCTACATTCTAGGAAGGTATTAAAACACGCTATGTGCCAGGATGCCTTGTCGAAGAAACCCGAGCGATTAACGACAGCTCAGGTCTCACAGACTCGGCGCCCGGCCCGCAGGGTTAAATCAATTAATTTTATCTGCACTTTTGTGCTAAAGCAAATGTATTTTCAAATTGGACTTGACCTTGGACTTGTAATCACATGGTCGCATTTCAATCAATTGATTTCATCTGCACGTGTGTGCCGCAGCAAATGTCTTTTTAAATAAGGCTCCTGGCTGACCTTAACATTACACCGGTCACATTTAAACCACTTGATTTCATCTGCACTTTTGTGTTGCAGCAAATGTTTCTTTAAATTGGACTTAAGCTTAGCTTTGTAATCACACTCGCTGCATTTAAACCAATTGATTTCATGTCCATCTTTGTGCTGAAGCAAATGTTTGTCTAAATTGGACTTGAGTTTAGCCTTGTAATCACACTGGTCACATTTAAACCATTTGATTTCATCTGCACTTTTGTGTTGCAGCAAATGTTTCTTTAAATTGGACTTAAGCTTAGCTTTGTAATCGCACTCGCTGCATTTAAACCAATTGATTTTCTGTACATTTTTGTGCTGAAGCAAATGTTTGTCTAAACTGGACTTGAGCTTAGCCTTGTAATCACACTGGTCGCATTTAAACCAATTGATTTCATCTGCAAGTTTGTGCTGCAGCGAATGTCTGTTCAAATGGTATTTCTGTTTGGCCTGGTAATCACACTGGTCGCATTTAAACCACTTGATTTCATTTGCACTTTTGTGTTGCAGAAAATGATTGTCCAAACTAAACTTCCGTTTGGCTTTGTAATCACACTGGTCGCATTTAAACCAATTGATTTCATTTGCACTTTTGTGTTTCAGCAAATGCATCATTAAGTAGTTCTTGAATTTGGCCTTGTAATTACACTGGTTGCATTCAAACCAATTGATTTCTTCCTTATTTCGTTCATTTCTTTGACTATCTGGAATATCCGGTCTAAAAACAATAAAAATGAAACAAATTTGCATATGTATATGAAAAATGGAAAAATTTAATTTACATACTAAATTTATTAGACAAAATACATGTATACTTTAGATATCTATCCAGCAGTCAGAGTTAGATCACTTTTTAGTTAAATAGACTATAGGCGATTTTCTTCTCTTCCTTTTCTCTGAGAGAAAGCGTTTGACCACGAATTTCAAAAAAACACGCCATTTTGAAGAATCAAGTATGATTCTGTCCGCCATCTTAAATTTATTGATGGCGGTAAATTTTCATCATGATCTTTAAAAAGCAATCAATTCTCACCAGGATGTTTTTTATTTCATCAAAATCGGTTCAGTAGTAATGAAGTTATAAGGAAATAAATGCAGATATGATTGGCAAGGCAATCCTATAATATGCAAAACAATGGTTGAAACAAAAATATTTTTTTTTAGAACCACTAAACCGATTTTAGGCTAGTTCGTACCTTGTTGTGCGTGGCAAGCATGCAGCTTTTTCAGTAAGTTAAAAAAATAATTAAGACATGTTCGCAACACAAGAATAAATGAGCATATTTGAAGGGTACAGTTTAATTTGGTCCGCCATCTTGGATTTTGAGATGGGGAACAAAAAAATATATTTAGTCAAAACTCTGATTAATTCTCTATCAAGTGCAGTTTGTCCCATTAAAATCGATTGTACAGTTCAAAAGCTATAATGAAAAAAAATTGTCCGGTTCTTTTTGGCCCACCCGATATAATTCATGTAAGAAATCTTGTGTTTCAATCGCCAACCCCAAATAGAAAAGTGGATATAAAATACGAGCAATAACAAACCGACAAACGGCCAAAGCAGCATTTAAGGTAAGTTCAGCAAAAGATTATGCCACATTGAATTAATGAATAATATCAGTTCAGCTAGGTCACAGTGTATTCACTCTGTAGTAACGTTGGATCTTTTTTAAAGAAAACCATAAAATAATTTCACTATAATCTAATTAATTAGCAATAGGGTATTTGACAAATTTTAGAAAAGAGTTTAGAATGATACATAGATCCCTAATTTGCTACGCAAAATGATTAAAATAGTATTATTTATCATAACCACATTTAAAATCAAGTTTTCTAATTTCCGATTTGAATTTGCCGCTAAAACGCTCATTTTTAGCATGGCGTTGCAATGACGTCACAGAGCAGTAAACTCGCGGACAGATACACGGCATTCAAGTGTTTATTTGTTTTTGGTCTGTGTTTTTACTGTTTTTATGTAAAAAAAATGTCCTATAAGTTGTGTGTAATGCCTCAGTGTTCAAATACTAGCATAAAAACACCTAAAAAACTATTTATTCATGTGCCTACAGAAGTAAAAAAATGGAAAAAGTGGCTAGAACTTGCTCGAAGAGATCCAAGGGCCTTATCTAATACATCTTCACTTTACATTTGTGAAGATCACTTTGATGTGACTATAACTAAATTGTTTCTATTAATTTTTCTCACGTTGTCTATAATATATATAACTATTTTGTAAAAGACGATGAAATTTTTGAGATTATGTTTATTACAAGGGGTAAACAAGTATAATAGGCAGAAAGGTGTCCAAATTTTTAGGCGGTGCTAGGCAGTTATTAGGCAGGACTAGGAAGTACCTCTAAATGCAGGATTAGGCAGTGCACATGCAGGCTAAATGTAGGACTCAGCATATGCAAAACTAGGCAGTGCATATTTGTTATAAAGGGTCATAAGAATTTGAAACAAAATGTATTTAGAAAATGTTGTTTTAAAAAAGCAATTTTTGATTGTTTCTTAATGCTTAAAATAATAATGATTGGGTATTTAATTGAATCTATTGTAAGTGGCATATTAAACAAAAAAGCAAAACATATAACCTAACCTCAAAATCTAAATGAGTAAAAGTAGGCGAAGAATATCGTAAAAAACTTTCAGTTATGTACAAAACAACTCATGAAATACTTACATCAACATTTTGACGTTTCTAAATTTCGCAGTACAAAAATCACTGTTGTTGGTAAACAAACCTGCCACTATAAAGGAATTCAGCATTGGCAAGTTGGAGCTATCGGCTTTGGAGAATCCGTTTTCCAGTGAAAATGTTTTTTATAAGCAAAACACAAAATAAAATCTAATTTAGGACGATAATTCGTACTATAAATCAAAGCAAACATTACCATCCATAAGAAAATAACACAGAAAATAGGTTCGTTCGAGGCGTTTACTGTTTTGTGACGTCACTCGCAGCTGATTGGTAGACCGCCTGTTTTGAATCACGTGGCTAATTGTTTGAATTCAATGAATTTATTTAATTAAAAGAACTATGAATTTGAGAAAAAATTAAACAAAGAAGTTTGTTTTTAGCATTCCCAAGACCTAAAGAGATATCTAAAAATAAATATATATTTAATTTTTACTGCTGTCAAACACCCTATTGAAATATCTACTAGATTAAGGCTCAAGAATTTAATCGGTCTTGCTCCTTTCACCACTGGCTACAGAGACCGGAAGGACTAAAATAATTCTTAGTGGGGTAGTAAGTCCCCATATAGCATATACTTTAAAGAAGCTATTGACAAATTTACATTTTTGGCAATTGCATTAATCGTTATTCATTCTTTTGAGGGCAAGGGTCTGTCCCTTTTTCCGACACGATTTACCGGAACACACCTCAGTTGCTAAACAAATAGAATCATTTGCATTTTTGTTCTTAAAATGCCTTAATAAAGAAGAATTCTTCTCAAAAAAATATTTTATTTTTAAATAAAAGCAAGGTAAAATTAACAAAACATTTTAAAACTGCCGTCCTGGGCTGCTACTTCGTTGGGCCCGACTCTGTAATACTTAAAATTAGTTTATAGTTAAAATACCAAAATCAAAACTCTATCAATCAATCAATTCAACAAACATCAATTAAAGCAGTCCTTAAAATGCATAAAACATTTAATTAACATATGTTTCTACCTTCTAAACTACAGTAAGTTGCGTAAAAAACGGTCCCAGTTTTGTTCAGTTATGTAATACACCCAAATGGGCAATGGGACTGCCCGATCAATACGCCACAGGGCCAACTCACAGGGCCAATTCGCCGCTGACTGTATTTGTGCTCGACCAAACTCGCCGCCCGCGCCAAATCGCCGCTGTGTTAGATTCCAAATTTGATTACTCTATTTTTAAAAACAAAAATCTAAAAGACAATAATTACTTTTTACTCGAAAAGCCTTTTATTCAAAAAATTAATGTTCAAGATACATTTTTAAAAATTTTTTAAAATGCTCTTCGAATAGCCAAGTTTTTAGTGAAAAAGTTTAGGTTACGACAGTTTCAGATACGTTTGCAATCAATTGAGGTTAAGCTTAGGTTAACACCGATTTCGACCTCCCAAAACAAGGACAGGGGAGCTAACACAAAATAAATAAGTCCAATTAAAACATTTATTAAAGAAAATTCCAAACTGCAAGGCGCGCGAAAGCCGCCGGCCGGCGGTAAGTTGTTCCGGCAATTGACCGCGGTGAGTCGGCAGCCGCGAATTGTCTGTGACCCACCAGAATGTGCCTATTGTATTTGTAGGTCTCTGGCAAAGGGCGGACTCGCATTTTAAATGTTCAAGGTTTGTTTTTGACCTTCCTAGACCGCACAACAATGGCTAGAGAAGGTATTGTTTTCGACGAAATATTTTTTTTAGAGATAACGCCGAAAATGTGTTATTTGGGTGTATTTTGAACTACCAAAGCAATATTGTCATGATGTCTGTGTGTGCCTATGTGTGTGTGGGTCTGTGTGTATATCTATCCATTACGCAATAGCTCCTAAACCGCTTAACCGATTTACATGAAATTTTCAGGTAAGATAGTACTCGATACTGCAACGAGCTGATTAGATTTTAGTTAAAATTCATCAATGCTAATGACAGTTTTTTGACAGTTGAAAAGTTTAAAAAATGCTAACTTTTTTACGGAGCGTCGCATGAATAGGCGGTTTTCAGAATATAAAAGCGCGCATTTTTTGAAAAAATTTGTGTTATAACCAAAAAGTTCGTAGGAGCTTTCCTTTTGGAGATATTTACAAAAGACTGTTTTCACAGTTTATATAATGTGAAGTGTGCTAATCGCCTAGGAAGGTATCAGATCCGTCATGGATCCATTTATTATCTATTAAAGCAGAGTTTCCATCACACATGCTCTTTAATAATTTTCAAGTCCCCCAAAACTGGTGTACATTTGGGAGATGCTGCATAAAAATAACAATACTTACTCAGATGAGCTGTCATCCAACATCAACTCCTCCTGCTTGACCTCTTCAGTCTTTAGCTCAAAGTTTTCGGGTTCCCATTTTATGCTGGATGATAAAGGGTCAGGTAAATGACTTTCCAACTTGCTGCAAAATAAACCTTTTTAAAAAAGCTTATCTTTAATTACAATGCAAAGCATTCCTTACCACTTTGACTACCAATGCTGGCATTATATTTGTTTTGTTCTCATATAAAACTGACAGACTATTATTCACAATATTGCGTTGTCAGTCACTTACGTCTGACAGCCACAGATTTTATTTTATTTTATTTTATTTATTTATTTATTTAATCAACGTATAAGGTACATTTTCAAGTAAATTAAATTAAATACAGTTGTTTAAAATCCTAACTTATTATTGCACAAGCAATGAGCAATAATAAATCACCAAACAATTTTATGTAAGAACAAATTTTTTTGCAGCTGATTTAAATTTTTCTAAGTTTGAAAAATTAAAATAATCAAGTTTAGAGTAATGCTTATTAGCAGTGTTTGATATTCGGTTTACTGGACAATGGAGCAAGTAGAATGCTCTACAGTATGGCACATGTAGAAGAGACTGGTTACGAGTGTGATAAGCTGGAACATGTATTTTAAGAGTTTCTAAACATTCAGGACTCTTAATGTTGTTAAAATTTTTATATACAAAGCACACATCGTAATACTCTCTTCTGCTGGACAAAATGTTCAGATTAAGGTAGGACTGAGTTAAGTCTCTTGTAAGATGTGTGCCAGTTTTTGAAAGAGTGTAGCATGCAAACTTTAGAAATTTGTTTTGGACATTATTTAATCTGTCTATGTTAATTTGATTATAAGGACACCAAATAATATTAGAAAATTCAAGTATTGACCTACAATATGAAATATACAGTGTTTTCAATGCAAAAACATTTGTAAAGTCCTTACATGTTCTTTTGATGAACCCTAGCATACGGTTCGCCTTATTGATAATATTCTCATAATGGGTGTGGAAGGACAGTTCACTATCCAGGTAAACACCTAAATCTTTGATGACTGTAACTTCCTCGAGAATAATGTTATCAATAGAATACTGAGCTGGCAATTTTACGGTTAGCCGGCTAAATCTTAAAAATTTGCATTTATCTGGATTTAAAGACATATCATTGGCCTGGCACCATGAGAAGACAATGTCAATATCTCTTTGTAGCTGCCAAATATCTCTTAGTGACGTGATTTTAATAAAAAGTTTTAAATCGTCAGCAAACATTAGGAAATGACAAGAGAGTAATTCGCCAAGGTCATTAATAAAGAGGATGAAAAAAAGGGGTCCCAGGTGCGACCCTTGGGGAACGCCAGATGTTACTGTGAATGGATTAGATAGGTGACCATTAATTTTAACTTGCTGCCATCTGTCGATCAGATAGGAGCCCACCCAATTTAGCAAAGCTGCAGATAAACCATAAAAAGAAAGTTTTAGTAGCAGCAGAGAATGGTTTACTTTATCAAAGGCTTTGCTGAAATCAGTGTATATAGCATGTGTCTCTAGCCCTTTATCAAAGTTTTGAAAGATGTGGTTTGTAAACAAGTACAGGTTTGTATCTACAGACCGGCCAAGGGTGAACCCATGTTGTGACAGAATTTTACTCTGGAAATGGCCAGACATAATTTCCATGACACACTGTTCAAAGACTTTAGGAAGTGCTGATAAAATACTAATTGGCCTGTAGTTTTTGATGTCACTTTTATCGCCAGATTTGTGAATGGGAGTAATGTAAGAAAGTTTCCAGACATTTGGAAATCTGCCAGATTTTAGAGAACTGTTAAAAAGCAGGTAAAGAGGATAGTAGAGTGTTTGAGAGCAAAGCTTTAAGACTCTGTTTGGAATTCCATCAGGGCCTTTACCTTTTTTGATGTCAAGGGAACTTAATGCTTTTTCTACTGCAACAGCGCCAATAGTGATTTCGCTAAGATTATCATGTATTTCTTTATCAACTTCCTGTGGATGGTTTTTCTTTGCATTGAACACAGACGAAAAGAACCTGGCAAACAAATTGGCCACATCCTCACCCTCTGTTGCTGTTGCATCGTCCAAATGCATTTCCTGGGGCACTCCTCCAGTACTCGATTTGGAGCGAATGAATTTCCAAAAAGTATTTGGATTATCATTAACAGAGTTTTCTGTTTCCTTTATGAAAAGTTCATAGCAATGAGCAGATAATAACTGACATTGCCTTCTCAAAGTGCTGAAATGAACGTAGTCAATATCACAGTTAGTACGTTTATATTTCTTATGCGCTAACTTTTTCTGAAAAATTAAGTTTTTTAGTTCATGAGAAAACCATTGAGGAAATTTAGACGAAGGTTTAAACACTTTAACTGGAACAAAATTATCGAAGCACGAAAATAGGACAGAGTACAGATTATTAGTTGTTTTATCAATATCATCATCCAGAATAGATAGCCAGTTAAAACTTAAAAAATAATTATTTATTCGTGCGAAATCCGCATTTTTAAAGTCATAGTAAAAACACTCTTTAGGTTCCAGATTTTTTGCGGATTTACTATGTAATAATATTTCTAAAGGTGGGTGCAATGGATCTGGTTTAACCAGTCCAACACTCTTTACTACGGCCTTAAGCTCAAAGTTTGCAAAACAGAGATCAAGAATTTTATTTTGGTGATTTACTATCCCATTATACTGAGTTAGTTCGAGAGATGCGTACGTATCACACACTAGCACATCTTTTGCATTGAACAAATTTGACGGCGAAAAACCGGACTTACTGACGTTTTGAGAGCACGTGACTTCCGCAAAATTGTAGTCACCTGCAACATCTGAAGGCAAGAAGCTCGAGTCTTCGATGTTTTGAGACCATGTAATGTCAGGAAGGTTAAAATCACCAACCACTATAACTCTTTCGAACAACTCGCCTGCTGTTGATACCGACTTTAAGTGGGCTTCATAAACGGATATACCCATGTGTGGAGGAATGTAAACGCAGCCGACGCAGTAAGTTGCGTCATCAATCGACACTGACACCCAGATTTCTTCAACGGCTGGGTTACTAAAGTTTAGCCGGTGAGATTTGTAACGGCCGTTTATTGCAAGAATAACTCCACCTCCTTTTGATTTAGTACTGTTTATAGAGTTTCTGTCAGTTCTATATACGGCGTAACGAGAGTCAAGAAGTTCAGCATCATTTATGGTGGAGTCAAGCCATGTTTCGGTTAATGCAATGACAGAATATGATTCTATTTGAGCAGAGCAGAATATTTCTTTAAGTTTGGTTTTTGAACCACGCAGGTTTTGATAAAAAAGTGAAACGAGTTCTACTGATGGGCATCTTGAAGTTGTTGTCCTGACCGAAAATTCTTGTTTGCAGGTTCGTTCCGTGACGGGCGTGGACGAAACTCCTTAACGGCTGTGCCATCAGGCCATAGCCCAGGTTCCATTAGGCCCTTTAAAATGGATTCTTTAACACCAATTTTGAAAGATGCTACATCTTCATTTTGAACAAGCACATGACATTTTACATCATTGATACCAAGTTTGTTCTGTACATAATCGATAACTTGTTCTTCAGTAGTACTAGGATTGCATCTACCCAGGTACAACCATTGTCTACGCTCTCCAGCTGTAAAAGATCCATTGCCAGAACTTGTACCAATCACTATATTAGGTCTGGCGCGGTTTTTTGGGAGCATAGGAGCAGAAGAAGTAGAAGAACTACTATTTGTATTTTCATTTTGTTTAGGATGATTGGCCTGGTGATTAGCTCTATTTGCGCTATGGTTAACTGTTGGAGGGAACCGCTGAGTTTGGTTGCTATTATTTGTTTGTTGCCACTTAGGCATTGTATCAGACACTGGTGTGTCCACGGAGTTTGTGGGGACCCTTGGAGCAGAGTTTTTTAAGGTTTTTATTTCATCTTCCAGTTTAGTAACTTGGTACAGAAGATTCGTGTGAGCAAGTTCAAGTTCGCTAATCCTAGTTTCATGATTTTGAATAATTGTGTTAGTGTTAGCGTTTGGAATCGTTTCATAGTTAACATGAGTTTTTTGTATATCATATGCATTTGTTTTGGCAATAGCTTTGAGGTCATTTTTTACTGTAGTAATCAGTTGATCATTTGTTTTAACAATATCACCTTTAACTTTGGTAAGCTCATCAAGCATATGTTTATTTAGTTTTGCTAGTTCTGATTGTAACATTGAGGTAACTGAAGATGTAATGTTGCAGCATAGTGTGTTGAAATCTGGCTGCAAGGAGGTATTTTGTAAATGAGTATTGATAGGAATATTTTTATCTGGTTGATTTTTGTATTCCATAATGGGTATCATACAAGTTTCACAGGCGAAGATCATTACTCTAGATTTCATTTGAGTTACCTGAGCTTCGGACGTTGTTAGCTTGGAGCATGCTAAACAGAAAGGTAAATTGCAGAATTCACAATTTATTTTATATTTCACCTCCTTTTCAGTAAGTGTGCTTTTGCACTTTGAACAAGACATTATGCTCTTCTATTCCACTGTGCAGTGCATGAGTTTACTAAAATCGCTGAACACACCCTTCGCAAGTTTGTTTGTGGCTGACTGGTCACCTTAGCGTGGCTAACTTCTGATTTGTTTACAAATTATGACGGTCAGCTGTTTATGGAACTTAGTATGGTGGGTTTTTTATACAGTTTCTTATTGCACAAATTAAACTGATAACAAGTTTAATTAGCTAAAATTATGCTAATTATGAGTGATGAAGTCAATAACACTTACGTGGATACAGTACCAGCTGGGCTGTAAGTTGAACACTGTTTACTTAACTTATGTGTACTAATAAGCTGGAATAAGGCTAAAATTGAAGAGCCACATTGATACTGATATCATACCACAAATGTTTCTCTGCGATAACCTTAAAATGGATTGCTCACATATCGCTGAAAACCCTAAAAATTACTGCAGCATTGTATTTGACGTTCTGGCTCCGCTTATGTCAGCAGCACTTTTTTTTTAGGTTTTTGCAATTTTGATAAGTTTGACTTACATTCACTGATGTTAACCGATTTGAACGCTCGAGCTTTCGAAGTCCGATCACCGCGGCGCCACCTTAGACCCTCATTTACCACACACAAACCACTGCTGGGCTCCACCTTCTTCTATATGGATCAGCTGATTGTTCTTGTATGTAATTTTTTTTGTAACTGCAATTTTTACAGATTTTATGAACAGTTTTATTTGTATGTGTGCCAAATTGTCCAACCATACACGAAAGTTCAACAATTTCTAATTCAATTTCAAGTAAGTTCAGTAACACTAGAATCAGTGTTTTCACCAAAATAGGATCCATAAAATCAACCCCATGGTGCAAATTTATTATTATAACTGTTAGCTATCCATTTTGAGGTTAAGAAGTCCATGCTGAAAGCATTACAGTTCATGGTCACTGTTTTGGTAGAGTTTACACTAAATTAAATATGCTTATTAGGATCATGGCACTGAATTTTAAGAGTATGAAAAATTTTAAGGGACTCAAGGGCACCTAAGTAAATAATTTATTAGGAGTTATGCAAACACATACAATGCTCGCAGCCCCAGGAGGGAAATCAGTCAGTCGAAAATGACTGAAATGGCAGTCAGTGTGTTAAGTATCTATTTTACAATAAAAAATGTACTTGAAATAACATGACTTACACAGATAAGCAGTCATCCAACATCAACTCCTGCTTTATCTCTTCAGTTTTTAGCTGAAATTCTTCAGGTTCCAATTTAATGCTACATGCTGAAGGGCCAGGTAAATGAATTTCCAACTTGCTGCAAAATAAAAGTCTTTAAGAATCCAGATATTCCTTAATTATAAGTTCTTTACAGTAAAAAATTTACACATAACCCCAAGCATAATCCCTTTGCCACAGCTTTCAATTTTCTTTATTTTTTTAAAATTTTTTTAGTTGGTTTACTTTTAAAAACAAAAATTTTGTATATGTTTTAGAAGGAAGTATGATTGTAAAGTGATCATTTACCTACATACATAAATTTAAGTAAATGATCTTACTCTTACCTTAAACTAGCACCATCAAAATTAATTTGATTAGAATTGCTTTCAGCTGCCACCCTTTCTTTAAATGTACGGCAACCTGGTCCAGCATTATCTTTTTCATTGAAGATGTCTTCAGGCTTGAGAACTAGTAGTTCATCATCTTTCTCCAGTAACTCTGTGAAAAGGTATTGCCCCTCAGATTGCTCTACAACAGGTGCAACCCCTGACATTTTGAAAGCGTCCATGCTTTAGATTAACATTCAGTTGAAAATCAGCTTGGGTCATAACCACGGTAGGACTATCAGAGCTATCGAAAAAGACCTAGACCTACAGCATTGAAACTAGTACGTCGGGAAAATCACAGATTAGGTAAATAAGTATAAAAAGGGAAAATAAACTATTAAAGATCACCAAATATATTCATTTGCACACCTAAAACAATCACCTAAAGTGAGGTTATGCAGTTTATCTTAAAAATTACGAGGTCAATCAGCCATCTAGGGGTGCGTTCAATTTATACGTCAAGCCACAGAACACCAAGGGGACAAAGTAGTATTTTTTTTTTGATGATCTGCAAATTTTTTTATAACGCGAAAGTGGAGCCACAGGCGAAAATTGAAAGTAGTTTACGGAAAAAACGGCGCATCATCAACAACTTGTTCAAAATCAAGAAACTACTTGATCATTTTAAAAAATTTAGGAAAAACTGCGCCTTGGAAATGAAGGTTTTTGAAAAAAAGGGGTCTGTCGGCGAAAACTTTAGAAAAGTTGGGTACTTGTTGCAAAAAACAACAAGACACTGTATGTAGGCAAACAATTTTAAAAAAATTAGCTACTTTTAGAACAAGAGGGCGCCGTAGGTCAAAATTTTAGAAAAATTAGATACTGACGCCACAGAAAGAAATAAATAAAAGGAGGTGCCGTAACGAAAACTTAAGAAATTAATTAAGAAAAATAAAATAATTTAAAGAAAAAAAATGTACCTTAAACCAAAAATTTATGGAAAAAATCACAATAAATTTAAAAGTTTTGGTAAGTTTCCGAAAAATCCGCGTCGCATATATAGTCGGTATTTTCACAGACTTGGTCAGTTTGCCCCTGATTAGTCACAGGTTTGATCTGTGATATAATGCTTAATTAGTTTGGTGGTGACTTAAGCAAAACATCATTTTTATTAAAAGTGCGACTAAACTATAATAGTACCTAATTAATATTTATACAAAAAAAATCACGATATGCATTAATCCTAATAATTGTAATTCGAGCACCTCTTGGAGAGGGCGCCTGCACGGTTTGAGAAGCTTGCGGCTTGTAAACACCATAGACCTATAATAAGAATGGACTAAGCACGTCGCGTAAGCGCAATGTAGGCGAAGTTATTCCAGAGTCAGATGGGGCTAGTGACGAGAATCCGCAAATTGTTGTTGAAAGACACACCCAAAATTCTCAAAAGCATAATGTTTAAGCGGGAATACTGGGCGATAGTATAATAGGCCCATTTTTTATCGAAGGAAATTTGTCAGGTGAGGCTTATGCGGAAATGCTGAACAGTTTGATAATGTCGGCCATTGTAAATGAAGTGGAAAATCAAAGAGATTTGGGAGAAAATTTGAATCTGAATAAAGACCTAATACACTTTCAACAAGATGGAGCCCCTCCATATTATGCTATTGTCGCAAGGCGGTAGCTGGATAGATTTTATCCTTTGGCAGAAGGGGTCCTTCTTTTTGTGGGGTTACATTAAATTCATAGTCTACAAGATTAAACCATCTTTGTTGGAAGAATTGCGCCAGACGATAATTGAAGCATATCGAAATATCCCTAGAGAGATTTTCCAAAAAGTAAGAAAATTGTATTTTTGTATGAAACAAAACGGCTATCATTTCGAACAATTGTTAAAATAAAGACCTACCTAGCATTTTCAATTTTGTTTCATTTTTTTTGTAATTGACAACTACCTTTCTTCTTACTACTTACTAGTAAGTTTTTGAGAAAGATATTTAGAAAGTAGGTACTACAATCTCTTTTAAATACATTAGATTAGGATTTTGAGTGGGGATAGCATTAAAGGTTAGGTTAGATAATAGGTAGTTGTGAGCTTTAATACAATAATTGAGATTCTGGTAAAATCTTCATACTTTTTAGTTAGACAGATAGATAGATATATCTTTCTTGTTCATAATAGCATTTACAATAAAATACTTTTACCTAATTGATGTGGAACTCGTCATTTAAAATAAAAGTACTAGTAGGTAAACAAAAATTACATAAGATAACAATTAACAAATTGCACGTCAAATGTCTTACAATTAACATTGATTTTCACACACGTTAATTTTTACAGGCATCTACATAATACATCACAATTTTTCACCGATTAATAGGTTAGGTATTTTTTAAATCAACCTTTTTACTTCCAAGAGCCGTTTTTAAATGTATGTAAATTTTTTTAACGTTAGCACCTATTTTTTATAGGCTTTCCAACGGCTTGCCATAAGTAAGGATCAAGATCAAAATTGATTTTTTACTTGAAAGGTAGTTTTTTAATTTTACCATAAAACTTTTATGATGATATGATTTTTATAGGCTTGAGGTGCTACAAGTGCGGTATTGCCATTTAAGCTTTTGAAGCTACAAGTGGGGTTGGCACCTAAGGGGTGGGTCGGGGTGGTTTGAAAAATACGTAAATTTTATTAACTATAACTAATTATAAAATTTTTAGTGGCCCACCCGGTATTTTATGCTATCAACACTGAAGTTTTGCAATTGTTGAAATTAAAAAAAAACTTTTACACAATTTAGTAAAAAATTAACTTTTTTGGCACCAGTTTTTAGAAACAGCTGTTTGACTTCATCCAAGCTTTTCTGCGACAACAAAATCTATTTAAATAGGTCCTGCATTTAGTCTTGTAATTACATTGCTCGTATCAAAATTGAACTTCCGTATGCCCTTGTAGTCAACTGCACATTCCTATAAATAAACATACCTTGCCAGACGTTAATAATAAACTATATTTAGACGTTAAAAATATATCTTCATTTGCAAGAGATCATAATTTAAAATTAAACTCGTCCAAATCACAAATTTTAAATAAAAACAAACAAATTAGAACACCTCGAGCAGAATCTAAACATAAACATAAACAACGAAAGTATTCCAATAGTTTCAAGAGCAAGAAACTTAGGCGTTATACAGTACAATCCCGATTATTCAAATCGCGATTTTCCGAAATCCGGTTTATCCGAAACAAACTACAGTGAAGTCCGGATATAACGAACCTCAAAAATGAACTTAATACGGTTCGTTATATCCGAGTTTCGTTATAAACAGTAATAAATAAATTTAGTTTAATTTTTTTTGTTTCTTTTTTTAATAGTATCCAAGATTAAGCAAAACTAAAAATATTACAAAAAATACTATAAATTTTTATATTTTTGGAAAAAGGCAGAATACATCCGAATAAAGACGTTTATTATTATTGTTATACATATAAATATGTAAAGTACATAATATGGTGGTATCTAACACATACATAAAATAAGCCTAAATCTTTTTTTTATTATTATTATGAAATCCATAATTTTTGTTTGTACATTTCTATTTAAAAAATATTCCCTGTTTATATAGCTTTCAAGGTTACAAAATGATGCCCATATTTTATCAGGAACTTGACGTGATACCAAAAAATTACGAGTTTCCGAAATTTTGTTATCTATTTCACGAATGGTTGGAACATAAACCTTATAGACTTCAACAGAATTATCTTGAACAGGGTCACCATTATCACTTGAAACCATGTTTGAGGTTACGGAGAGATTATAATTTGCTCATCAGTCAACGTTTCTCTTGCTACATATTAAGGAAATGCTGAAAGAGTTACAGTGGTTATCTGTTCCTGACCTCTTTTTATGTAACACCCTCGTTTTTATACATAAAATAAAATTAGGCCTTGCTCCACAATATTTAACCGATAGAATAACATATAATTTTAGCATTCACACATACAACACAAGATCTAGAAATAATTTTTATATACCCAAGGTAAACCAACATAGATCACAAAACTCATTGTTCTTTAAAGGGTTGAATGCATATAATTTATTGGATGAACATTTGAAATCTTTACTAGATATAAATAGATTTAAGATAATGGTTAAAAGAAAACTCTTAGAGGAAAACTAAGAGCTTACTATAGTGTAACATAATTTTTAAACCTGATTTAGTCTGTAACAGTAGTTTTGTGGTTTAATTTATTTATTTAGTGTTTGTCTTTTTTTTTGTCATTTTATCATTGATTGTTTTAGTCAGTCATATTAAACATTTGACTGTTTTGCGAGGTGGAAAGTGATTTTGTTTAATAGTGCAATACAAATATTTATATATTAGTTTTTACACCAGATCGATGACTAAATAAAGAATTTATATATATATATATATATATATATATATATATATATATATATATATATGTCTTTATCAATAGTCACATAATCGTTAAAATCGAAGTCACACATTTTTCTCCTAGCTTATTCTTCTACTAAATCAAGCATATCATTATCGAATTCATACTCGTGATCATATTCTGGGTCTTGTGCATGTCATTGCAACCATTCGTGTCGTTGCCGTATCGTCTAGTGTGAAAACGCCCATTGTCTGCTTATATAAAGTTCGTTTTAAAAGAAAAATACATATTCTAGATTATTAAAATTAGGTTCGCTATATCCGGAAGTTCGCTATAAGCGGGATCGTTATAACCAGCAAGACAATACATTAGTATTTATGGATGACTTTTCGTATTAAGAAAAAAGGTTCGTATTAACCAGAAGTTCGCTATAAACGGGTTCGTTATAAGCGGACTTCACTGTATTTAAAACAAAAATCACGATTAACCGAAAAAATTCGCATTATACGAAACACGTATGGGATTCACCTATACAGCTAGGTGGTTCCCTTCGGTGTTTCGCGACAATACGACGGTCTAAAATGCCAATTGTTTTAGTTAGCCGACACAAATGTTTTTAAGTCGATCTAATGATATACGCATCCTAAACTAATATTTTCCAAAAAAAAATCGGATTAACCGAAATTTCGATTATCCGTAATCACTTTGGTCCACATTATTTCGGATAATCGGGACTGTACTGTATTTGACAATTGTATTTTATATGAACATCATATTAAAACAAACTTACTGCTAGATATTTGTTTAAAAGGTTTATATAAATATAAAAAGTTCTTAGCATCAAAATAAAAATACTTTTTGTGTGACACCTTGATTTTATCTTTATTTGATTATGCAGATGTGGTCTATAGTGAGTCCTTGTCTTGGCAATCTAGAAAATCAATACACAAAATTCAAAATAGTTGCATGAGATTTGCCTACAACATTCCCTACAGGTCTCATATGACCCTTCATTTTAACAGCTATAAAATTTTAAGATTAATCGTCAAAGCCATCATGTGTATACTTTGGTTCATCGTATCATAAAAACTGATAAACCGATTGATTTACCTTGCCAGAAAATTGTTTTGACATACAACAAGAAACGCTCACAGGTTTATTATCCCGACATAGAATGGCAGCTTTTAAAAAATCATTTGTGTATAATGCTTCTAGAACATGGAATGAACTTGCAAGATAAATAAAAAAGCTTTCATAAAAGTCCTACTCTCAATATACAAAACAAAAACTGTTTGAACAACAACAACTGCTTTCAAAGTTTTTATCTACTTTTGGTTGGCTTAAAAAAATACTTGTATTTTTTCTCCCTTGATAATGATTAAGACTTAATACTTCGCCGTTTCCCTCGATAAGCGTTTTGGCTTTCGGCTTTGTGTGTCTGCATAAATATATATTGAGCTATTTGTATAATTGTAAGATTTTTAGTTCCACTCTTTATTTAATTAACTTTTGTTAAAATATATTATTTATTTAATTTATTTGGGTCATTTCACAGAAGCCCTCTAAGGGCTTAGTGTAACCGGTTTTTTATAATCGAGAGATGGTCCATTTTCGTCACATTGACTTTTTTTATTTTCTTAGAAATATGTTCTATTGTTATACTATTGGATTGACGAAATAAGGTGATCTTTTCTGCACTTGTGAGCTGAGCAAATTCTTTGTTGTCAAATGTTAAAACACGCTATGTACCAGAATACCTTGCCGAAGAAACTCGAGCGATTAACGACAGCTCAGGTCTCACAGACTCGGCGCCCGACCCGCAGGGTTAAATCAATTAATTTTATCTGCAATTTTGTGCTACTGCAAATGTATCTTCAAATTGGACTTGAATTTGGCCTTGTAATCACATTGGTCGCATTTCAATCAATTGACTTCATCTGCACGTTTGTGCATCAGCAAATATCTCTTCAAAAAATGCTCCTGTTTGGCCTTGAAACTACACCTATCGCATTTAACCCTGCGAGCCGGGCGCCGCTAATTGATACACGAAGCCCGGCGTCGCCGGGTTTACCAGACCCAATGTTAATACTGACGAATTGATGGCAATTTTTAAAAAAATAAAAGAACAAGGATAAGTTTTATAAAAATTTTATTGACCTGAAAAATATATATATTATTCCAAACATTTTTTTCTTAGAGATAAACTACAAACTAACTTTTGTTACAGTTATTTAAAAAATCTTTTAAAAAAAATTAAAAGTTAAATTTACTTTAAATTACATTTTTGAATAGCAGTTTCTTAAAACAAACCCAATAGAATACATTTACTGTATTTTAGCAGTATTGAAACACTGTGTGCACCAAGCATCCAAATAAAAAGACACCAATTTTGATATTTTTGACGAAAATACTTTCTTTTTCTCGGCTTTTTTTGAAAGAAATACCATCTTCGTTCCAGGTTGTACTAAATAATTATTAACATTTCTGTTTTGCGTTCCGGTAACCTCTTCTCCTCGTTCCCTTGGGATGCTTGTCTCCAAGTATACAGTGTGTGTGTCCACGTAAGTTGGCGGCATATGGGAAACTTTTTTATTATTAGCTTTACGAAAAAAAGTTATTCTTCATAAAAAGTTCTGCATGGTCCAAAACCTAAAATGCAACCATCAGATGTTAAATTTTTTCAGTCATATTACGAGGTTTGTCAAAAAATGTGATTTTTGCTCCAGAGTAAAGTACCTTTCTTTTTGACAATATCGAAAATTGTTATAAAGAAAAGATGTTTAGAATTAAAAGTAGCTTTCAAATATTCAACATTGTTTATTTACATTAAAAAATATTTTTTTCTACATTTTCTGCGATTACGTTGGAAATTTAAGTTTGCACATTAAAGCATAATTAATCTAGGATGCAAATACTAATAATGTAAAGAAACAATGTTGAATATTTGAAAGCTATTTTTAATTCTAAACATCTTTTCTTTATAACAATTTTCGATATTGTCAAAAAGAAAGGTACTTTACTCAAGAGCAAAAATCACATTTTTTGACAAACCTCGTAATATGATGAAAAAATTTAACATCTGATGGTTGCATTTTAGGTTTTGGACCATGCAGAACTTTTTATGAAGAATAACTTTATTTCGTAAAGCTAATAATAAAAAAGTTTCCCATATGCCGCCAACTTACGTGTATGTATATAAGTATAACGTCAAGCCGGGCGCTGGGTCTCACAGACTTAATTATTTATTAAAAAAACCAATACACGAATTAACTCGTTCTTTCGCAGCAGCACACTAGGTCACATTGTAGGAAGGTATTAAAACACGGTATGTGCCAGGATACCCTGCCGAAGAAACCCGAGCGATTAGCGACAGCCCAGGTCTCACAGACTCGGCGCTCAGCCTGCAGGGTTAAACCAATTAAATTTTATCTGCACTTTTGTGCTAATGCAAATGTGTCTTCAAATTGGATTTGAGCTGGGCCTTGTAATCACATTGGTCGCATTTAAACTAATTGATTTAATAAGCACGTTTCTGGTGAACCAAATGTATCTTCAAGTTGGACTTGTAATTACACTGGCCGCAGTTCAACCAATTGATTCCATCATCACTTTTGTGCTTCACTAAATGTGGTTTCAACTGAAACTTATGTTTGGCTTTGTAATCACATTGGTCGCATTTAAACCAATTGATTTAATCTGCACATTTGTGCTGAAGCAAATGTATCTTCAAATTGGACTTGAGTTTAGCCTTGTATTACACTGGTGGCATTTAAACCAATTGATTTCATCTGCACTTTTATGCTGCAGCAAATGTCGCTTTAAATAACGCTCCTGTTTCGCCTTGAAATTACACTGGTCACATTTAAACCACTTCATTTCATCTACTCTTTTGTGCTTCATTAAATGTCCTTTCAACTGAAACTTATGTTTAACTTTGTAATTACATTGGTCGCATTTAAACCAATTGATTTAATCTGGATTTTGGTGCTGAAGCAAATGTCTGTCCAAATTGGACTTGAGTTTAGCCTTATAATCACATTGGTAGCATTTAAACCAATTGATTTCATCTGCATTTTTGTGCTGAAGCAAATGTCTCTTTAAATAAAGCTCCTGCTTGGCCTTGAAATTACACTGGTCACATTTAAACCACTTGATTTCATCTGCACTTTTGTGCTGAAGCAAATGTTTCTTTAAATAGGACTTGAGCTTAGCCTTGTAATCACACTCGCTGCATTTAAACCAATTGATTTCATCTGCACTTTTGTGCTTCATTAAATGTCCTTTCAACTGAAACTTATGTTTAGCTTTGTAATTACATTGGTCGCATTTAAACCAATTGATTTCATCTGGATTTTTGTGCTGAAGCAAATGTCTGTCCAAATTGGACTTGAGTTTAGCCTTATAATCACATTGGTAGCATTTAAACCAATTGATTTCATCTGCATTTTTGTGCTGAAGCAAATGTCTCTTTAAATAAAGCTCCTGCTTGGCCTTGAAATCACACTGGTCACATTTAAACCACTTGATTTCATCTGCACTTTTGTGCTGAAGCCAATGTTTCTTTAAATTGGACTTCACTTTAGTCTTGTAATTACACTGGTCGCATTTAAACCAATTGATTTCATTTGCATTTTTGTGCTGAAGCATATGTTTCTCTAAATTGGACTTGAGTTTAGCCTTGTAATCACACTGGTCACATTTAAACCAATTGATTTCATTTGCACTTTTGTGTTGCAGCAAATGCCTCTTCAAGTAGGTCTTCAGTTTGGCCTTGTAATTACACTGTTTGCATTCAAACCAATTGATTTCTTCCTTCTTTTTTTTCTTTCTTTGACTATCTAGAATATCCAGTCTAAAAACAATAAAAATTAAATAAATTTGCATATGTATATGAAAAATGGAAAAATATACTTTACATACTAAATTTATTAGACAAAATTCATGTATATATCAGATATCTATCCAGCAGTCAGAGTTAGATCACTTTTTAGTTAAATAGACTATAGGCGATTTTGAGCCATTGAACGATAAAATTTTAATTGACAAAGCACACACAGGGCTCTCTCCCAACTTTTGGTCGCTCTCGGCAAAATCGCAAATGACCGCCCCATTCTTCAAAAAAAAATGCCACACATCAATATAAAATACAAAAAAACGAAAACCAAAAACTCTCTGGGTTATGAATAAATATTCTCTTTATCGTTTTTAGAATAACCTGCCTCTAGCGAAATGAGTTATAAGCAATGTGTGAAGTCATGTCATAAGGTGTTAGGGTTTGTCAGGTTGACACACAACAGCTAGCTAAACGTTTTTTGTATTTTTTAACTCAATAAAATTCAGTTTTATACTGTTTTTAGTCAATATAAAATTCATCTCAGAAATCCTGTGTTTTAATCGCCAACCCCAAATACAAAAGTGGATGATGATCTATGATTTCTAGTGAGTAAAAATAGAAATAAATAGAAGAGTGGTTGGAAGAATTCAACAGCCGTCATCGAATAAGCATGCGATGCGATGCACGCAAAAATATAAGTTGACCTTGAACATCGAAAATATACGCAGGTGTAGTCCAGGAGCCCACACGCAGCCAGCCGAGGAACCAGGGATATAAACCCAGGAGCCTGCTATAAGTGCTATATAGTCGGAACCAGGATGGCGCCAGCATAAATCTCCTACAGTCAACTCACGACGACCACGACTATTGCGCTGAAAAAGAAAAGAAGTCTATCGTCTATAACCAAGTTCTGCTGGGACGATAGCGGTGTTAGATAAATGCAAGTCTAACATGTAGCAGGACCACCTTTCGGAAGAGGTGTAATACCGTGGGTCCACTGTGTATACTTGCTACGCAGTATAAAGATCCCTGCCCTCGAAAAAGAGGCGTCAGGCCAAATTAAGTCCTCTTAGAGAAAGAAAACTTGCATCCAAAGGGTCAGGTAAATTTGGAGCAGGTCAGCGGTAAGTGTGTAGAGGCAAGAGGTAAGGAATGGGGGGTTTTTGTACTAAGTGCTATACTTGTAATATTTTTTATTTTTCAGATTTCATTGGCAGACAGAGCGCTTTCGGCATTACGCCATCATCAGTGTCTTGAAAATGTTTGCACTGAGAAGAAAATTGTATCTGGTCCACATTTCAGTACATCTCAATGTTTCTTATATCCACTATAACCACTCTGTATTAATAAAATTGACTGAATACATTGACATATCACTATAATGTTAAAATTGATGGTTTTTTGAAAACTCTAGAGTTTGTAAAAACATAAAACATAAACTATTTATTTCGGTTGACCTGGGCCAGGAACTTTGTCTTTGGATTGGAGTGTGTTTCCTTTTTATTTACTTGTTTTTATGATAATTATGGAAAATAGGGTGGTTTTTTATATTTTTAATGGTTCGTGTTGATAGCATGACAATATTATGTCCTGACATGGGATTGTCAGTGTTAATGTTTCTCAGCCTTTGGATTTAAGGCGATGTGTACAAAACGATTAGAATAAATTATTTGTGGTGTACTCATCAGTTGTTTGTTTATTCAATTCCATTGGTTTTGAGGCTTTTCTAACTTATTTATCGATTTTACAGTTTTTGTTGTGATAAAAGGTAAGGGCTTGGGTGAGTACAAGCTTCATTTTAAAGGTTTTTTAGCAATTGTTGAATAAAAATAAATATATTGCGTTTTATTTATATGCTTTCCTTAGCCCCCTTCAGCTGCAGGGTAGTGCCGTGGTTTGGTCGTCGGCTTCACATGCAGAAGGTACCAGGCTCGCGTCTCGAACGTTGCAAAAACAAAAAAAAATCTGTCGCCTTGTCGCCCACTTCCTTTCAGCGTTCAACAGCCGTCATCGAATAAGCATGCGATGCGATGAACGCAACAATATAAGTTGACTTTGAACATCGAAAATATACGCAGGTGTAGTCCAGGAGCCGACACGGAGCGAGCCGAGGAACCAGGGATAATAACCCAGGAGCCTGCTATAAGTGCTATATAGTCGGAACCAGGATGGCGCCAGCATAAATCTCCTACAGTCAACTCACGACGACCACGACTGTTGCGCTGAATAAGGAAAAAAAGTCTATCGTCTATAACCAAGTTCTGCTGGAACGATAGCGGTGTTAGATAGATGCAAGTCTAACATGTAGCAGGACAACCTTTCGGAAGAGGTGTAAAAGCGTGAGTCCACTGTGTATACTTGCTACGCAGTAAAATATCCCTGCCCTCGACAAAGAGGTGTCAGGCAAAATTAAGTCCTCTTAGAGGAAGAAAACTTGCATCCAAAGGGGCACATGCATCAGTTTGATATATGATGTACGGACAAATCGGGGTTTGCGAAAAGGGCGCGCCGTGTGCCTAGTCGCAAGACCAAAAATGGGCTCCCCACTACTACTACTACTACTAGCCCCCTAAGTGGTTTATTGTAATAAATACATAATAATATAATAAAATAAAATGTCTTCAAAAAGAGAATCTCTTAAAAAATTTAGAAGCGATAGAAAACAAATACAATCACAGTTAGGTAGATATGGTGAAGTTATTCAAAATTATGATAATTTGACAAATAAAATAAAAATAAGAGACCGGTTTGTAAGATTTGAGAAATTGTTTGATGAATTTATTAAAGTTTAGTTAAAACAAAATGTTTGAACGATTCACCTGAAGAAGAGGCAATTCATTTAGATTTTGAGCAATTAAGCGCGGTTCAAAAATTTTGATATTTACAAAATTGCTTTAAAGGTGACGCTGCTCAGGTAATCATATCTCTCTGGTCTACAGATTCAAACTATAAAATCGCTTTTAAATTATTCCGTGCAAGGTATGAAAGTAAAAAGTTAATAATTGTACATTCTCACTTAAAATACCACCAAATCGTCGCTTTGTTAGATTCCAAGTTTGATTACTCTATTTTTAAAAACAAAAATCTCAATGATACTTTTTACAAATAAACATTTTATTTGAAAAGCCTTTTATTCAAAAAATTAATGTTCAAGAAACATTTTTTTTATTTTTTTTTAAATACTTTTCAAATAGCGAATTTGGGAAATTTTTTTAGTGAAAAAGTTCAGGTCTTGACAGTTTCCGATACGTTTGCAATCAATGTTAAGCTTAGATTAACACCGATTTTGCCTCCCGAAACAAAGACAGGGGAGCTAACACAAAATAAATAAGTCAGTCCAATTAAAACATTTAATAAAGAAAACTCCAAACTGCAAAGCGCGCGAAGGCCGGCGGCAAGTTGTTCCGGCAATTGGCAGCGGTGAGTCGGCAGCTGCTGTACTTCTAGGTCTCTGGCAAAGGACTCGCATTTTAAATGTTAAAGGTTTTTTTTCTATTAAAGCAGAAAAGTCACCCAAAACTGGTATACATTTGGGAGATCCTGCATAAAAATAACAAGACTTACTCAAATGAGCTGTCATCAAAAATCAACTCCTCCTGCGTGACCTCTTCAGTCTTTAGCTCAAAGTTTTCAGGTTCCCATTTTATGCTGGATGATAAAGGGTCAGGTAAATGACTTTCCAACTTGCTGCAAAATAAACCTTTTTAAAAAATTACAATTTAAAGCATTACCGCTCTGACTACCAATGCCAGCATTATATTTGTCTTTCTTATCATATAAAACTGACAGACTATTATTCACAATAATGCGTTGCCAGTCACTTCCGTCTGACAGCCACGGATTTCTTAACCTCAAATCACTGAAAACCTTAAAAATTATTGCAGCATTTATTTGACGTTCTGGCTCTGCTTCTGTTGCCAGCACTTTTTTTTTGGGTTTTTCAACAAGTCCGATCACCGCGGCGCCACCTTAGACCCTCGTTTTTCACACACAAACCACCGCTGTGCTCCAACTATTCTATATCAATTTATTGGACTTACCAGACAGGAGATATGTATACTGACTGGTCTTTATATGGGTCACTGTCGACTGAGAGTACCCATGCACAGAATGGGACTAACAGAAGAGACGGAATGTAGACTCTGTATGGAGGATGACGAAACAGTCAGACATGTACTGTGCGAATGTCCGGCTATTGCACGTTTACGTCAGAATACTTTCGGTAAACCTCAGATCGACTCAGAAGATCTGAACAGTGTCTCACCCAAACTGATAGCCGGCCTTTTTGGAGGATTAGGCATACAGTGGTGAGAAACCACTCAAAACAATATACCCACTGGTGGTCGCAATGGAAGGGTGCAAGGCCCACTCACATATGAATCATCATCATCATCATCATCATTCTATATGAATCAGCTGATTGTTCTCATATTTTCTGAAGTTCAAATTTTCGTTTTTGGAACTGCAATTTTTACGGATTTTATGAAAAGTTTTGTTTGTATGTGTGCCACATTGTACCAACCATAGACAAAAGTTCAACAATTTCTCATGCAATTTCAAGTAAGTTCGGTAACACTGGAGTCAGTGTTGCCACCAAAATAGGATCCACAACGTCAAACGCAGGGTGCAGATTTATTATAACAAGTATTAGCTATCCATTTTGAGGTTAAGAAGTCTGTGCTGACAACATAGTACAGTTCACGGCCGCTGTTTTGGTCGAGTTATAAAACGTCATACAAAAGATTTCACAAACATCGATTCATTAAAAACATTATATTACACTCTAGTGCGCTCTATACTTGAAAGCAACTCATCTGTTTGGTCTATCACTCTACTTACATATCAAAACTTGAAAAAGTCCAAAACAAATTTCTTAGATACATAGCTTTTAAACTCAAAATTCCTTTTGATAATATAGATTACACTGAACTTAGGGCACTTCTAAAGCTAGATACTTTGGCTCAGAGAAGAACTGCAGCTGATCAAATTTTTGTTTTTAAACTTATTAACGATAAAGTGGACTGTGCAAGTCTGCTCTCATCACTTAGATTCTATGTACCTCCTTGCCTACTAAGAGATCCTCACTTCTTTGAAACAGAACATCATCGAACTCTCTATGGGCAAAATAATCCAATCAATAGAATGATGCAAAATGCGAATAAATTAGAAGTAGACTTCTTCAATACCTCATTATACACAATTAAAAAAATAACAAGAAATCATTGATAAAAAATCTAATCATCAATCAAATCTAATCATATAAGTATAACAGTATTTAACATCATTAAAAATGTGATTTACATAAAGTACCTTACTACTATATGTTTTACTGGAATGTAAATAAGATTTAAGTAGAATATATTGTAAATTTTACTTTTTTACTCAAGTGGGGCAACCCATTAATAAAACAGTAAAACAGTCGAGTTTACATTAAATTTTATACGCTTATTAGGATCGCGGCACTGAATTTTATAAGTATGAAAAATTTTTAAGGTGCTCGATGGCACCTAAGTTAGTAAATAATTTGTTAGGAGTTACGCAAAACACATACATGCCCCCAGCCCCAGGAGGGAAATCAGTGTCAGTCGAAAACAACTGACATGGCAGTACAAGACTTACACAGATAAGCTGTCATCCAACATCAACTCCTGCTTTATCTCTTCAGTTTTTAGCTTAAATTCTTCAGGTTCCGATTTAATGCTAGATGCTGCAGGGCCAGGTAAATAAATTTCCAACTTGCTGCAAAATGAAAGTCTTTAAGAATCCAGATATTCCTTAATTATGAGTTTTTTACAGTAAAAAATTTACACAAAACCCCGAACATTTTAGTTTGTTAGTTGGTTTACTTCTCAGTTTACTTTAAAAACAAAAAGAAACATAGTGTATGTTTTAGAAGGAAGTATGATTGTAGAGTGATCATTTACCTAAATACATAAATTTAAGTAAATGATCTTACTCTTACCTTAAACTAGCACCATCAAAATTAATTTGATTGGAATTGCTTTCAGCTGCCACCCTTTCTTTAAATGTACTGCAACTTGGTTCAGCATTATCTGCAGATATTTCACTTTTAATTTTATGTAAATTTGAAAATAAAAGCTCTGATGTCATATAATCTTTTTCATTGAAGATGTCTTCAGGCTTGACAACTAGTAGTTCATCATCTTTCTCCAGTAACTCTGTGAAAAGGTATTGCTCCTCAGATTGCTCTACAACAGGTGCAACCCCAGACATTCTGAAAGCTTCCATGCTTTAGAATAACATTCATTTGAAAATCAGCTTGGGTGATAACCACGGTTATAACTAACAGAGCTATCAAAAAAGACCTAGACCTACAGCATTGAAACTAGAACTTATTTATTTAGCCGGAGAATGGTTTCTAAACAAATAAGCCAAAGAGCAGTCGGGAAAATAAACTATTTACAGATCAGCAAAAATATTTATTTGCACTCCCAAAACAATCACCTAAAGTGAGGTTATGGAGTTTATCTTAAAAATTACGAGGTCAATCAGCCATCAATGGGTGCGTTCAATTTATACGTCAAGCCACAGAACACCATGGACAAGGTAGTCTTTTTTTTGATGATCTGCAAATTTTTTTTATAACGGGAAAATGGAGCCACAGGCAAAAATTGAAAGTACTTTTCGGAAAAAAACGGCTTCGACGTATTTTTATTCCACCTTGATTTTATAGAAACGGCATTTTTTTCTATCTTTTTTGGTTTAAAAACTGTAGCTATTTTAAGTTTTTAGTGACCCATTCCGTATTTTATGCTGTCAACACTAGTTTTGCAATTGTTGAAATTTGAAAAAAAAATTGTACCTAATTCAGTAAAAATAATTTTTTCAACAGCTGTTTGACTTCATCCAAGCTTTTTTGCCACAACAAAATCCACGTTGGCTGCTGACTGATATACCCACTCCCAGAAGCTAAAATAGTTTTTTGTGAAATAATACACAGTTTTGATACGAGAACAACGAAAACATTTCTAAAAAAACTCAAAAATAGCGCCCTAAAAGCTAGGACGTCTTAAGACGCCGTCAACCTCTTGCTAAAAAATTCACTAAATTCACCACAGAAGCGGTGGGCGTCAAAAGATGTCTTCAACAGCGAACGTGTTAAATATACCCTGCGTTTAGTCTTGTAATTACATTGCTCGCATTAAAATTAATTGATTTTATCTGCACTTTTGTAGTGCAAACTAATATTTTATCAAACTATCCTTCTGTATGACTTTGTAATCGCACTGGTCGCATTGATATCAATTGATTTTATTTAAACTTTCGTCGGTCAAAATTGAACTTCCGTTTGCCCTTGTAGTCAACTGCACATTCCTATAATTAAACATACCTTGCCCGACGATAATAATAAACTATATTTAGACCTTAAAAATATGTCTTCATTTGCAGGAGATCATAATTCAAAATTAAACTCATCCAAATGACAGATTTTAATTTTAAATAAAAACAAACAAATTAGAGAACACCTCAAGGTGAATCTAAACATAAAGATAAACAACGAAAGTATTCCAATAGTTTCAAAAGCAAGAAACTTAGGCGTTATATTTGACAATTGTATTTCATTTGAACATCATATTAAAACAAAACTTACTGCTGGATATTGAAAAATATATATTTATTCCAAACATTTTTTTTAGGGATAAACTAAAAACTAAAATTTTCTACAGATATTTAAAAAAAAAGTTAAATTTACATTAAATTACATTTTTAAAAACAAACTCAATAGAATATATTTACTGGTTTTTAGCAGTATTGGAACAATGTGTGCACCAAGTTTCCAAATAAAAAAGAAACAAATTTTTGATATTTCTGACAAAAATACTTTTTCTCGGCTTTTTTTTAAAGAAATAGCATATTTTATTCGTTCCACGTTGTACTAAATAAATATTTACATTTCTGTTTTGCGTTCCGGCAACCTCTTCTCCTCCTTCCCTTGGGATGTTTGTCTCCAAGCAGTGCCACCAAGGAGATTATTTATACATTAATGAATGCTGCACAAAGTATAATGTCAAGCCGGGCACTAGGTCTCAAATATTTAAAAAAAACCAATACACGAATTAACTCGTTCTTTCTCAACAGCACACTAGGTCACATTCAAGAAAGGTATTAAAACACGCTACGTGCCAGGATACCTTGCCAAAGAAATCCGAGCGATTAACGACAGCTCATGTCTAACAGACTCAGCGCCCAGCCCGCAGGGTTAAATCAATTAATTTTATCTGCTCTATTGTACTGATGCAAATGTGTCTTCAAATTGGACTTGAGCTTGGCCTTGTAATCACACTGGTCGCATTTCAATCAATTGATTTCCTCTGCACGTTTGTGCCGCAGCAAATATCTCTTTAAATAAGGTTCCTGGCTGGCCTTAAAATTACACTTTGTGCTTCATTAAATGTGGTTTCAACTGAAACTTATGTTTGGCTTTGTAATCACATTGGTCGCATTTAAACCAATTGATTTAATCTGCGCGTTTGTGCTAAAGCAAACGTATCTTCAAATAGGACTTGAGTTTAGCTTTGTAATTACACTGGTGGCATTTAAACCAATTGATTTTATTCTGCACTTATGTACTGCAGCCAGAGCTGTCAGGTAGTTCAAGTACACTACTTGAAATTGTACTTCAAGTACTTACATGTACTTCAAGTACTGTACTTGAAGTACATCTACAATCCGTTAACTGTACTTGGTACTTATAACAATGTACATGATTTTCTCAAGTAAAGAACTTCAAGTACATTATAAGTACATCAAGTACATACAAAATTTTATTTTTGGCATTTTTTTCATATTTAAAGTACTTGAAGTACTTCTATTGCAAAAGTAAAAGACTTGGGGAAAATCAAGTACTTTTATAATATACTTGGTTCTTGAAGTACTTAGTACTTCAAGTCCTTTTACAAATCTTAATGTACTTGGTACTTGTACTTGAAGTGCTTTCATAATGTACTTATGGCAGCTCTGGCTGCAGCAAATGTCGCTTCAAATAACGCTTCTGTTTGGTCTCGAAATTACACTGGTTCACATTTAAACCACTTGATTTCAACTGCACTTTTGTGCTTCATTAAATGTGTTTTCAACTGAAACTTATGTTTGACTTTGTAATCACATTGGTCGCATTTAAACCAATTGATTTCATCTGCATTTTTGTGCTGAAACAAATGTTTCTTCAAATTGGTCTTGCGTTTAGCCTTGAAGTCACACTGGTCGCATTTAAACCAATTGATTTCATCTGCATTTTTGTGCTGAAGTAAATGATTCTTTAAATTGGGCTTGCGTTTAGACTTGTAATCACACTGGTCGCATTTGAACCAATCGATTTCATCAGCACTTTTGTGCAGCAGCGAATGTTGCTTCAAATAAAGCTCCTGTTTGGACTTAAAATTACACTGGTTACATTTAAACCACTTGATTTCATCTGCACTTTTGTGCTTCATTAAATGTGGTTTTAACTGAAACCTACGTTTGGCTTTGTAATCACATTGGTCGCATTTCAACCAATTGATTTCATCTGCATTTTTGTGCTGAAGCAAATGTTTCTTCAAATAAGACTTGAGTTTAGCCTTGAAATCACACTGGTCGCATTTAAACCACTTGATTTCATCTGCACTTTTGTGCTGAAGCAAATGTGTCTTCAAATTGGACTTGAGCTTAGCCTTGTAATCACACTCGCTGCATTTAAACCAATTGATTTCATCTGCATTTTTGTGCTGAAGCAAATGTCTATTCAAGTAGTTTTTCAGTTTGGCCTTGTAATTACACTGTTTGCATTCAAACAAATTGATTGCTTCTTTCTTTTTTTCCTTTCTTAGGCTATTTGGAATATCCAGTCTAAAAACAATAAAAATCAAATAAATTTGCATAAGTATATAAAAAATGGAAAAAAAATAATTTACATACAAATTCAAGTATACATTAGATATTTATCCAACAGTCAGAGTTAGATCACTTTTTAGTTAAATAGACCATAGGCGATTTTCAGCCATTGAACAATTGGTTATTTTTTCTCTTCCTTTTCTTTGAGAGAGAGCGTTTGACCACGAAACTTTAAAAATCATGCATTTTCACTACTCCGGTAAACCAAATATAACCCCGCCTCTTCAGTTTAAATTTTGAAACCAAAATTAAGACATATCTAACAAATGATGGTATAAAAATGAACTTTATTCCCCCCGGTCTCCACATTTCGATGGGCTATGGAAGGCGATTGTAAAACAGACTAAATACCATTTAAAAAGAATGGCAACGCGTCTTTAACTTCCGAAGAGCTAGGGTATTTACGCAAGTTGAAACTTGTATGAACTCGCGACCCCGTTATCGAATGATCGGGCTCACACTCGGGAATTTTCAAGTCGGTGATTCACGTGTGGTTTTAGCAGAATCTGACGTAAAAGACATAAACACCAGTATTTACTAAGACCTTAAGACTTAGCATTGTAGACCGGGTTTATGTATCAAGTCTATAGACTTGATACCTACCTGTTTAAGTGTATTTTTTTAATACTCACAGGTCAAATAACTGCAAAGATTTGGTTCACCCTAATGTGCAATTTCTCAGTTAGTATCATCTCATATAAATTCAAATTAACTTTAGAAATAAAGAAAAACCACATAAAAATTTTGTAACCAAATGTCATTTTTTGAAAACTTAGTCCGTGCAGTCGTAAGACTCCCGTTAAAAATAGTCTCAAATTGTAGGGGTGACATTTGGAGGTTTAAATATGGCTACCATTGTTAAACCAAAATATTTGATTATTTTTATTTATTTATAACCTTTGTGTTTAATGCTGCCAGTTATTTTTTCTTTATTGTTTTATTTTGAATTTTTTGGAAAACCTAACCTTAAAGTTTGTTTTGATATTTTTGGGCTTTCTGCAAAAACCTTCAAAAAAAGAAAGTCCTGTTTGGGAAAAATTCCGATCAGGTGATAATGTCTCTCTTTGTTGAAAGGTATTTTCTTTTTGATCACTTGATCATTTTGTTGAAATCATTCGCGTTTTTTGTTCACGCTGGGAGTTTGAAGCACCACACGTGTTTTCGGGTTGAAGACCGAAATTCCAGTCACAAGAAGGGGCGGTGCCGCCAGTGAAATTTTGGGACTGCTGCAGAATTACAGAAGGTAAGCTTCTAGCGTGTTGCCGATTTTTTCCTTTGTTTTTTAGTTTAATAGACTCTGTTTTCCCAGGCGGGGCGAATTTAATTTTGGGGTTATTTTCTTTGGGATATCTCTAGTTTTTCTCCCCTTCAGGGCTGAGATCTCTACTTTGTGTGGAAATAATGTCTTTGTTACAACGAAAAAAGATGACCCTTATCCCAAGGTATTTATGAACAATTTATATAAATATTAAAAACTATTGCATTCATGGGAAAAATAAGTTAAACCTTCAACCAAAATGTAGACTTTTAAACCTAGGACTGTAGCACTTAGCACTGTAGACCCTTTAGTAAATACTGGTGTAATAGGCTAAGTATCTCAAACAAGTTATTAGTAATTTGAACAAGCGCAACAAATACTTGTACCCAAACGAATGAAATCTTGAGACAGGTCATTTTAAAGGAAGAAAATGTACCTCCCTTAAAATGATTATTAGGACGAATAGAGAAGCTGTACGGCAGACTCTTAGTTAAAACAGCTACAGATAGTTTCAAAAGAGCAGTCAAGTTGTGTTTACTACCTTTAGATAAATAAGTTAGTTATTTTTTTAAGTAACATAAGATTTCTTTAATATTTAGTATTTTTTTATATTATTTAATTTTTTTTGAAAGTAGGATGCTTTTAAGGGCGGGGCCGGCGGTATGTTGCGAATAAATATTCTCTTTAACATTTTTAGAATAAATTACGCCTTTAGCGAAATGAGTTACAACCATTAGGGATTGTCAAGTTGAACGTCTTATGTATTTTTCAACTCAATAAAATTCAGTTTGGTACTGTTTTCAGTCAATATAAAATTCATGTCAGAAATCCTGTGATTCAACCCTAAATACAAAAGTGGATATAAAACACGAGCAATAACACACCGACAAACGGCCAAAGCAGCATTCAAGGTGAGATCAGCAAAAGATTCTGCCACTCTGAATTAATGAAAAATATCACTTCAGCTAGGTCACAGTGTACTCACTCTGTAGTTATGCTGAATCTTCTTGCTTTTGTTAGAAAACCGTGAAATCATTTCGCTATAATCTAATTCTTTAGCAATTAAATTATCTGCGAGATTAAGGCTCAAGAATTTAATCGGCCTTGCTCCTTTCAGCAGTAGTACAGAGACCGGAAGGACTAAAATAATTCTTAGTGGGGTAATAAGTCCACAAAAAATAATATACTTCAAAGAAGCTATTGACAAATTTACATTTTTGGCAATTGCATTAATCGTTATTCATTCTTTTGAGGGCAAACAATTGCGCGCGTCTGTCCCTGTTTGCGACACGATTTACCGGAACACACCAATATTTAATTTTTAAATAAAAGAAAAAATGAACAAAACGTTTTAAAACGGCCGTCTTGGGCTGCTACTCCATTGCCTCCCGCTTGGGCCGACTCTGTCGTACTTAAAATTCGTTTATAGTTAAAATACCAAAACTTTATCAATCAATCAATTCAACAAACATCAATTATAGCAGTCCTTAAAATGCATAAAACATTTAATTAACATTTGTTTCTACCTTAAAAACTACAGTAAGTTGCTTAAAAACGGTCCCAGTTTTGTTCAGTTCCACACCCAAATGGGGAAGGGAACCCCCCCCGATCAATACGCCACAGGGCCAACTCGCGGGGCCAATTCACCGCCGACTGTATTTGTGCTCGACAAAACTCGCCGCCGGCGCCAAATCGCCGCTGTGTTAGATTCTAAATTTGATTACTCTATTTTTTAAAACAAAAATCTAAAAGACAATAATAACTTTTTACAAATAAAAATTTTACTCGAAAAGCCTTTTGTTCAAAACATTTTTTAAAATTTTTTTAAAATGCTTTTCGAATAGCGAAGTTGGGACATTTTTTTAGTGAAAAAGTTCAGGTTACGACAGTTTCGGATACGTTTGCAGTCAATTGAGGTTAAGCTTAGGTTAACACCGATTTCGACCTCCCAAAACAAGGACAGGGGAGCTAACACAAAATAAATAAGTCCAATTAAAAAATTTATTAAAGAAAATTCCAAACTCCAAGTCGCGCGAAGGCCGCCGGCGGCAAGTTGTTCCGGCAGTTGACCGCGGTGAGTCGGCAGCCGCGAATAGTCTTTGACCCACCAGAATGTGCCTATTGTATTTGTAGGTCTCTGGCAAAGGGCGGACTCGCATTTTAAATGTTCAAGGTTTGTTTTTTAGCTTCCTAGCCCGCACAGCAATGGCTAGAGAAGGTATTGTTTTCGACGAAATATTTTTTTTTGAGATAATGCCGAAAATGTGTTAGTTGGGAGTATTTTGACCTACCCTAGCAATATCGTCATGATGTCTGTGTGTGTGTGTGTGTGTCTGTGCGTGCGTGTGTGTATGTATGTGTGTGCGTGCGTGCCTGTATGTGACGCAATAGCTCCTAAACCGCTTAACCGATTCACATGAAATTTTCAGGTAAGATAGTACTCGATACTGCAACGAGCTGATTTTAGTTAAAATTCATCAATGCTAATGACAGTTTTTTGACAGTTAAAATGTTTTAAAAATGTTAACTTTTTAACGGAGCGTCGCACAGAGGGGCCGGGACCCATAAAAGTTACCAAAAATATGAAATTCAGGATATGAAATTTAAGTGAAAAAAACGCTTCCAAATTATCCTCCTTGCATCTCTTTCTTTATTTAAGGCATCCATAAAAAAGTGCGTACAACAAAACAATTAATAGCGCTTGTCAAAGGTAACGTCATTTTAATTGTGTTGCATGCATTCTTTAAAGTGAAATATTTGGTACTTTCAAAGGTCATTTTCTCTGTGACAGAATTTCTTAGAACTAAAAAGTAAATAACTAGCACTAACTAGGGTAAGTATAGATTTGTTTAGTATAAATTTATTTAGTTTATTTTTTAATGTAATTTAGATAATTAAATTCTAATCAAAACGCAACAGAAATGGAGTTTTGTTTTAAAACTGTAGTTTCAGCTGGCTGAAAAGTTAAGGATCCATTCGAATCCATCACACACTTTTATTACTTCCTTTTCTACAAAACCTCATCTTTAATGTGGTATAAGCATTTTTTGTGGTATTTTGCGGTTTAACTCAAGAAAACGATTTCCAGAGTTTCAAGCATTTGCATTTTGTGTGACATTATAACAAGCCACATTTCCGTCTAAATGTCCCACACACTATAATTTAAATTTAATGAAAAAATATCACTCTGTTTTGGTTTATTAACAACTGCCTAGTTAAAAAAAGGACTAAACACATTTTAGAATCATATTCTGCCAATTCTTGGGCATTTAAGCATAAAAGATTAAAATCAGAATTGGAATAAAAAATAAGTAGGTACTTATTTTCTCCGCAACTATTTATTAATTTCCTAAAAAAAATTATAAATATTTTTTGAGTTATAAGCTTTGGTTACAGTTATATAAACATATAGGGATACATACAGACAAAAAGGAAAAATCCAAAAATGCTTCAAATTATTTTTTACAAAAGCTTGTAGCTTTCAGTAGAATCACTAGAGATAATAATTAATTATAGTTTGGTATATTGTGCGCTAAAAATGACAGGAGAAAGTAAGTTTGTTATATTTTAATAAAGACAGAATTTAGAAATATTAGGATTGAAAATTTTTTATTTAAATTAAAAAAAAAATAATATGTGGATTATTTTGAAATCAGCCGTCATGATATTTCAATAAAAGTAAAAGAATGTCCGTCTTTAAATTTAGACCAAAAGTGTCAAAATGTATGTTATAGTTTAAAAATAAGTGGAAAAAAGCTGCTAGAAATGAGTCAACTTTTATTTGAACAAACAGAAATTGATTGGTAAGTAATTTAACTTCCAAAATTTGTCTATTACAAAGTATGTCGTCTGCTAACAGAGTTTACAGAATGTAGTGAAAACAGTAAACGTCAGAAAACTGCACATTTGTGAAAAAAAAAATACAATTGAGGAAATATTATATGCCACCCAAATGGAGTTTATATTACATATTTAAGCTTCCAAACTATTGAAATAATTATTTTTAAATCCCGATTGAGCTTCTGAATACATAAACTTTTTAACAATCTCATCTGACACAAAGACAGAAGTAAGTTTCCTTGCTTAAATTTGCTTTCGTTACCTGGCTGATTCCATTAAAATTGGCGGTCGGTAATCCGCAATCAAAAGACCCCCAAAAAATTATTTGGCAAAATCCATCTCCATCGTCTCCCCGCTACTTCAGATTGTGATAATTATAGCGTAGTTTAGTTTTGTTTTGTTGTTTTTTTTATTCCTTTAAATATACTTTTTTTAAATAGACCATTTTTAAATTTATTCATTTTATTAACATGGGTTATGGGCTATCAAATTAAAAAAATTAATTAAATTTTCCCTAGATAATGAAATTACAATCAGGGAACATAAGGGTTGTTGTTTTTTTTTATTACTTTAAGTTTTAATATTAAATTTTCTTGCTATATGTAAGTACTGCGTTAGCGTACCTCGGCTAACTGCTCGTGCGACAATAATTTTTCATTAAATTATTAATTTTAAGAATAAAAATGCGTTTATAGACAATTTCAATAAACATTATATGCATATAGAATTTTCGGTAACTTTTGTGCGTCACATCAATATGCGGTTTTCGGAATATAGTAGCGCGAATTTTTTGAAAAAAAAACAACCAAAAAGTTTGTAGGAGATATTTACAAAAGACTGTTTTCAAGGTTGATATAATGTGAAGTGTGCTAATGGGCTAGGAAGGTATCAGATCCGTCATGGATCCATTAATTTTCTATTAAAGCAGAGTTTGCATCACACATCACTTACAACTCTTTAATAATTTTCAAGTCACCCAAAACTGGTGTATATTTGGGAGATCCTGCATAAAATAACAAGACTTACTCAAATGAGCTGTCATCCAACATCAACTCCCCCTGTTGGACCTCTTCAGTCTTTGGCTCAAAGTTTTCAGGTTCCCATTTTATGCTGGATGATAAAGGGCCAGTTAAATGACTTTCCAACATGCTGTAAATAAACCTTTTTAAAAAAGTCTATATTTAATTACAATTCAAAGCATTCCGTAACACTCTGACTGCCAATGCCGGCATTATATATTTTTTTTGTTCTTATATAAAACTGGCAGACTATTATTCACAATATTGCGTTGCCAGTCACTTAAGTCTGACAGCCACGAATTTCTTAACATCAAAATGGATTGCTGACATATTGCTCAACTAAAAATCACTGCAGCATGTATTTGACGTTCTGGCTCCGCTTCTATTGACAGCACTTTTTTTTGGGTTTGCGCTATTCGCATCACTGAAATAGAGGCAGGCGCGTCGTTTTTTGACAAGTTTGACTTACATTCGTTAAGTTTTACCGATTTGCGAACTTTCGAATCCGATCACCGCGGCGGCACCTTAGACCTTCGTTTTCCACACACAAAACACCGCTGGGTTCCACCTTGTTCTATATAAATCAGCTGATTATTCTCATATTTTCAGAAATACAAATTTTCGTTTTTGTGACTGCAATCTTTACGGATTTTACAAAAAGTTGTGTTTTTATGTGTGCCAAATTGTACCAACCATAGATGAAAGGTCAATTTCTCATGCAATTTCAAGTAAGTTCGGTAACACTGGCATCAGTGTTGCCACCAAAATAGGATCCACAACGTCAAATGCAGGGTGCAGATTTATTATAACAAGCTTTAGCTATCCATTTTGAGTTTAAGAAGTCCGTGCTGACAGCATACTATCGTTTACGGCTGCTGTTTTGGTCGATTTTACACTAAATTATATAAGTATATTAGGATCATGGCGGTGAATATTATGAGTATGAAACATTTTAAGGCGCTCAACGAGTAAGGATATATTTATTGATACCTCCACAACTGATCATATGGCCACAAATTACTAAAATGTCTGCATCCCAGAAATAAAATTAATGTATACAACTGATATGGAAGTGAGAGTGTTAGGTGTCTATTTTACATTTAAAAATGTTTACTTGAAATAACAAGACTTACTCAGATAAGCTGTCATCCAACATCAACTCCTGCTTTATCACCTCAGTTTTTAACTTAAATTCTTCAGGTTCTAATTTAATGCTGGATGCTGAAGGGTCAGGTAAATGAATTTCCAACTTGCTGCAAAATAAGTCTTTAAGAATCCAGATATTCCTTAATTATGAGTTTTTTACAGTAAAAAATTTACACAAAACCCTGAACATTTTAGTTTATTAGTTGGTTTACTTCTCAGTTTACTTTAAAAACAAAAAGAAACATAGTGTATGTTTTAGAAGGAAGTATAATTGTAAAGTGATCATTTACCTAAATACATAAATTTAAGTAAATGATCTTACTCTTACCTTAAACTAGCACCATCAAAATTAATTTGATTGGAATTGCTTTCAGCTGCCACCCTTTCTTTAAATGTACTGCAACTTGGTTCAGCATTATCTGCAGATATTTCTCTTTTAATTTCATGTAAATTTGAAAATAAAAGCTCTGATGTCATATAATCTTTTTCATTGAAGATGTCTTCAGGCTTTACAACTAGTAGTTCATCATCTTTCTCCAGTAACTCTGTGAAAAGGTATTGCTCCTCAGATTGCTCTACAACAGGTGCAACCCCAGACATTCTGAAAGCTTCCATGCTTTAGAATAACATTCAGTTGAAAATCAGCTTGGGTGATAACCACGGTTATAACTATCAGAGCTATCGAAAAAGACCTACACCTACAGCATTGAAACTAGAACTTGTTTATTTAGCCGGAGAATGGTTTCTAAACAAATAAGCCAAAGAGCAGTCACCTAAAATATTTATTTGCAGTCCCAAAACAATACGAGTCGTTAAATACCGAGATGAATTCCAAGACGTGCGCAAGCGTTGATCTGTCACTTCTGCCAACCAATCAACTGAGAGATATTTCAGTATGGTTTTATACAGCAACACTTTAATAATTCCCAGTTCTTTTTGATGAAAATTCGTCGTTTTTGTTCTGTGAAAATGCCGGTGACGTGCAAGTTGTGTGACAAATTATTTAGTGCCCAATTTAATTTGAGTAAACACTGTCATCGGGGTTCTACTGTATGTCTATGCTACGATAAACATTTTTTTTTAAGATTTAGCGCATTTAAATTTGTCAATACTCCCATGGCAAAACAAAATAAACGTGAAATGCATATAGAAGAAATACTGCATATACCTCAAAAAATATTAATCGCAGCACATAGATATTGTATATGTTTGAAATCAAAAAGAAAAGACGAATCTTAAAATGCAAAAATATACAGGGTGTTCCCTCTCAAAAAATCGACTTTATTGTCACACCCTGTACAGGGTGTCCCAAATTCGTTGTTTTTTTGTGGTGTCGGGTATTTCTAGGGGAGAAAGAAAAAAACTGAGCCCCCTTTGCGACGCTCAAATTTTAAGAGAAGCCTAACGGTGAAAACTACATTTAGATATAGCAAGCCGTTTTTAAGCTACGGAGTGTTTTTGTCTGCATTTTGCTTTTGTGTAAATAGCTTTCTTATAGATCTTTTCTTGAAGAATTGACAGATGTCAACGGTTTTTATTTATCTCTTTTGGTTTTTAAAATATTGCATAAAGTTGTTATTTTTCTTACAGAATAACTCTAAAACTCTCTCTAAAATTTCCTTTAAAATGATGTATCACACTCAATATTTTAATTTTTAATTTTTTTTATTGTTTTCTTTATTTTTTTTTTAATCACCTCTTTATTATTTTTTAATATTAAGCAAACTAAAATATGTGGTAAAAATATAAAGAAATCCCACTAATCCCATAAAGAAAAATTAATTTTATGTGATATCTCAAAAACTAAACGTGACAAATGAAATTTAATTTAACAGTTGAATTCCTCTTAAAAAAGTGTCTATTTCACAGAAATAAAAATATTAATAAATAAACAAGTTATAGACCCCTTCCCAAAATGCAGACTTTTTAAAAACACCCCGTAGTTTAAAAACGGCTTGCTATATCAAAATGCGATTTTCACCTTTAAGGTTCTTTTGAAATTTGAGTGTCGCAAAGGTTGATGAGGTTTTTTTAGTTCCTCTAGAAATACCCGAAACTCCCCAAAAACATCGTATTTGGGACACCCTGTACATGGTGACGGATAGAAAAAAATTATGTTGGCTTTTAAAGTTCATCATCATCATAATTAACCAAAAAAAATCTACAATTTATTATAGCCCTTTATTTTCAATGATAAAGTTGCTGAGTGCTCCGGTTATAAAAAACCACCCGGTACCTACATAAAATCATACCTAAAAATTAGAATTGACCATTATTTTATACCTTGAATTTTTTATTATACTTTAAGCTCTTCGATCTCGCGCCAATCCCGGTATTCGCGCCAATAATTTAAATTAGACATTTTGACGTTAATTTTGGCGCATGCTCCTTTGATGGAATTCATCTCGGTATTTAACGACTCGTCAAAACAATCACCTAAAGTGAGGTTATGGAGTTTATCTTAAAAATTACAAGGTCAATCAGCCATCAATGGGTGCGTTCAATTTATACGTCAAGCCACAGAACACCATGGACAAGGTAGTATTTTATTTTGATGATCTGCAAATTTTTTTTATAACGGGAAAATGGAAAATTGAAAGTACTTTTCGGAAAAAACGGCTTCGACGTATTTTTATTCCCCCTTGATTTTATAGAAACGGTATTTTTTGCCATCTTTTTTGGTTTAAAAACTGTAGCTATTTTAAGTTTTTAGTGGCCCATCCCGTATTTTATGCTGTCAACACTAAAGTCTTGCAATTGTTGAAATTTGAAAAAAAACTTGTACCTAATTCAGTAAAAATAATTTTCAACAAAATCCACGTTGGCTGCTGACTGGTTTTGGGCTACCCACGCCCAGAAGCTAAAATAGTTTTTTGTGAAATAATACACAGTTTTGATACGAGAACAACGAAAACATTTCTAAAAAAACCCAAAAATAGCGTCCTAAGGGCTAGGACGTCTTAAAACGCCGTCAGCCTCTTGCTAAAAAAAAATCACTAGAATTAACAAAATTCACCACAGAAGCGGTGGGCGTCGAAAGACGTCTTCAACCGCGAACGTGTTAAATATACCCTGCGTTTAGTCTTGTAATTACATTGCTCGCGTTAAAATTAATTGATTTTATCTGCACTTTTGTAGTGCAACTAATATTTTATCAAACTATCATTCTGTTTGTCTTTGTAATCGCACTGGTCGCATCGATATCAATTGATTTTATTTAAACTTTTGTCGGTCAAAATTGAACTTCCGTTTGCCCTTGTGGTCAACTGCACATTGCTATAAATAAACATACCTTGCCAGACGATAATAATAAACTATATTTAGACCTTAAAAATATGTCTTCATTTGCAGATCATAATTCAAAATTAAACTCATCCAAATCACAGATTTTAATTATAAATAAAAACAAACAAATTGGAGAACACCTCAAGCTGAATCTAAACATAAACAACGAAAGTATTCCAATAGTTTCAAAAGCAAGAAACTTAGGCGTTATATGTGACAATTGTATTTCATTTGAACATCATATTAAAACAAAACTTACTGCTGGATACTGAAAAATATATATTTATTCCAAACATTTTTTTCTTAGGGATAAACTAAAAACAAAAATTTTCTACAGATATTTAAAAAAAAAGTTAAATTTAAATTAAATTACATTTTTAAAAACAAACTAAAAAGAATATATTTACTGGTTTTTAGCAGTATTGGAACAATGTGTGCACCAAGTTTCCAAATAAAAAAAAAAAAAAAATTTGATATTTTTGACAAAAAAACTTTTTCTCGGCTTTTTTTAAAAGAAATAGCATCTTTTATTCATTCCAGGTTGTACTAAATAAGTATTCACATTCCTGTTTTGGCGTTCCGGCAACCTCTTCTCCTCCTTCCCTTGGGATGTTTGTCTCCAAGCAGTGCCACCAAGGATATTATTTATACATTAATGAATGCTGCACAAAGTATAACGTCAAGCCGGGCGCTAGGTCTCACAAACTTAATTAAATATTTAAAAACAACCAATACACGTATTAACTCGTTCTTTCTCAGCAGCACACTAGGTCACATTCAAGAAAGGTATTAAACCATGCTATGTGCCAGGATACCTTGCCAAAGAAACCCGAGCAATTAACGACAGCTCAGGTCTCACAGACTCAGCGCCCGGCCCGCAGGGTTAAATCAATTAATTTTATCTGCTCTTTTGTGCTAATGCAAATGTGTCTTCAAATTGGACTTGAGCTTGGCCTTGTAATCACACTGGTCGCATTTCAATTAATTGAATTCCTTTGCACGTTTGTGCCGCAGCAAATATCTCTTTAAATAAGGTTCCTGGCTGGCCTTAAAATTACACCTGTTACATGTCAACCAATTGATTCCATGAGCACTTTTGTGCTTCATTAAATGTGGTTTCAACTGAAACGTATGTTTGGCTTTGTAATCACATTGGTCGCATTTAAACCAATTGATTTATCTGCACGTTTGTGCTAAAGCAAACGTATCTTCAAATTAAACTTGAGTTTAGCTTTGTAATTACACTGGTGGCATTTAAACCAATTGATTTTATTCTGCACTTATGTGATGCAGCCAGAGCTGTCAGGTAGTTCAAGTACACTACTTGAAATTGTACTTCAAGTACTTACATGTACTCCACGTACTGTACTTGAAGTACATCCACAATCCGGTAACTGTACTTATAACAATGTACTTGATTTTCTCAAGTAAAGAACTTCAAGTACATTATAAGTACTTCAAGTACATTTAAAATTTTATTTTTGGCATTTTTCTCATTTTTTGACATATTTAAAGTACTTGAAGTACTTCTATTATAAAAGACTTGGGAAAAATCAAGTACTTTTATAATGTACTTGGTTTTTGAAGTACATTTGAAAAGAAAATGTACTTAGTACTTCAAGTCCTTTTACAAATCTTAATGTACTTGGTACTTGTACTTGAAGTACTTTCATAATGTACTTGTGGCAGCTCTGGCTGCAGCAAATGTCGCTTCAAATAACGCTTCTGTTTGGTCTCGAAATTACACTCATTTAAACCACTCGATTTCATCTGCACTTTTGTGCTTCATTAAATGTGTTTTCAACTGAAACTTATGTTTGGCTTTGTAATAACATTGGTCGCATTTAAACCAATTGATTTCATCTGCATTTTTGTGCTGAAGTAAATGACTCTTTAAATTGGACTTGCGTTTAGACTTGTAATCACACTGGTCGCATTTGAACCAATCGATTTCATCAGCACTTTTGTGCAGCAGCGAATGTTGCTTCAAATAAAGCTCCTGTCTGGACTTAAAATTACATTGGTCACATTTAAACCACTTGATTTCATCTGCATTTTTGTGCTTCATTAAATGTGGTTTTAACTGAAACTTACGTTTGGCTTTGTAATCACATTGGTCGCATTTCAACCAATTGATTTCATCCGCATTTTTGTGCTGAAGCAAATGTTTCTTCAAATAAGACTTGAGCTTAGCCTTGAAATCACACTGGTCGCATTTAAACCACTTGATTTCATCTGCACTTTTGTGCTGAAGCAAATGTGTCTTCAAATTGAACTTGCGCTTAGCCTTGTAATCACACTCGCTGCATTTAAACCAATTGATTTCATCTGCATTTTTGTGCTGAAGCAAATGTCTATTTAAGTAGTTCTTCAGTTTGGCCTTGTAATTACACTGTTCAAACAAATTGATTGCTTCTTTCTTTTTTTCCTTTCTTAGGCTATTTGGAATATCTAGTCTAAAAACAATAAAAATTAAATAAATTTGCATAAGTATATAAAAAATGGAAAAAAATAATTTACATACTAAATTTATAAGACAAAATTCAAGTATACATTAGATATCTATCCAGCAGTCAGAGTTAGATCACTTTTTAGTTAAATAGACCATAGGCGATTTTCAGCCATTGAACAATTGGTTATTTTTTCTCTTCCTTTTCGTTTGACCACGAAAACTTCAAAAATCATGCATTTTCACTACTCCGGTAAACCAAAAACCAAAACCCCGCCTCTTCAGTTTAAATTTTAAAACCAAAATTAAGACATATCTAACAAATGTGGTATAAAAATGAACTTTATTCCCCCCGGTCTCCACATTTCGATGGGCTATGGAAGGCGATTGTAAAACAGACTAAATACCATTTAAAAAGAATGGCAACGCGTCTTTAACTTCCGAAGAGCTAGGGTATTTACGCAAGTTGAAACTTGTATGAACTCGCGACCCCGTTATCGAATGATCGGGTTCACACTCGGGAATTTTCAAGTCGGTGATTCACGAGTGGTTTTAGCAGAATCTGACGTAAAAGACATAAACACCAGTATTTACTAAGACCTTAAGACTTAGCATTGTAGACCGGGTTTATGTATCAAATCTACAGACTTGATACCTACCTGTTTAAGTGTATTTTTTTAATACTCACAGGTCAAATAACTGCAAAGATTTGGTTCACCCTAATGGGCAATTTCTCAGTGAGTTTCATCTCATATAAATTCAAATTAACTTTAGAAATAAAGAAAAACCACATAGAAATTTTGTAACCAAATGTCATTTTTTTGGAAACTTAGTCCGTGCAGTCGTAAGATTCCCGTTAAAAATAGTCTCAAATTGTAGGGGTGGTTTAAAGTTCGAAAAACAAATTAAATATGGCTACCATTGTTAAACCAAAGTATTTGATTATTTTTATTTATTTATAACCTTTGTGTGGAAATAATGTCTTTGTTACAACGAAAAAAGATGACCCATATCCCAAGGTATTTATGAACAATTTATATAAATATTAAAAACTATTGCATTCACGGGAAAAATAAGTTAAACCGTCAACCAAAATGTAGACTTTTAAACCTAGGACTGTAGCACTTAACACTATAGACCCTTTAGTAAATACTGGTGTAATAGGCTAAGTAGATATCAGTATCTCAAACAAGTTATTAGTAATTTGAACAAGCGCAACAAATACTTGTACCCAAACGAATGAAATCTTGAGACAGGTCATTTTAAAGGAAGAAAATGTACCTCCCTTAAAATGATTATTAGGACGAATAGAGAAGCTGTACGGCAGAGTCTTAGTTAAAACAGCGACAGATAGTTTCAAAAGAGCAGTCAAGTTGTGTTTACTACCTTTAGAGAAATAAGTTATTTTTTGAAGCAACATAAGATTTCTTTAATATTAAGTATTTAGTATTTTTTTATATTATTTAATTTTTTTTGAAAGTAGGATACTTTATCATTTTCAGAATAAATTGCGCTTTTAGCAAAATGAGTTACAAGCATTAGGGATTGTCAAGTTGAACGTTTTATGTATTTTTCAACTCAATAAAATTCAGTTTTGTACTGTTTTCAGTCAATATAAAATTCATGTCAGGAATCCTGTGATTCAACCCTAAATACAAAAGTGGATATAAAATTCGAGCAATAAGAAACGGACAAACGGCCAAAGCAGCATTCAAGGTGAGATCAGCAAAAGATTCTGCCACTCTGAATTAATGAAAAATATCACTTCAGCTAGGTCAGTGTATTCACTTTGTAGTTATGCTGAATCTTCTTGCTTTTTTTAGAAAACCGTGAAATAATTTCGCTATAATCTAATTATTTAGCAATTAAGATTAAGGCTCAAGAATTTAATCGGTCTTGCTCCTTTCACCAGTACTACAGAGACCGGAAGGACTAAAATAATTCTTAGTGGGGTAATAAGTCCACATAAAATAATATACTACAATTAATCGTTATTCATTCTTTTGAGGGCAAACAATTGCGCGCGTCTGTCCCTGTTTCCGACACGATTTACTGGAACACACCTCAGTATCTTGCATTTTTGTTCTTAAAACGCCTTTTAAAGAAGAATTCTTCTTAAAAAAATATTTAATTTTTAAATAAAATAAAAAATTAACAAAATATTTTAAAACGGCCATCCTGGGCTGCTACTCCATTGCCTCCCGCTTGGGCCGACTCTGTCGTACTTAAAATTAGTTTATAGTTAAAATACCAAAACTTTATCAATCAATCAATTCAACAAACATCAATTAGAGCAGTCCTTAAAATGCATAAAACATTTAATTAACATTTGTTTCTACCTTAAAAAGTACAGTAAGTTGCTTAAAAACGGTCCCAGTTTTGTTCAGTTCCACACCCAAATGGGGAAGGGAACCCCCCCGATCAATACGCCACACGGTCAACTCACGGGGCCAATTCACCGCCGACTGTATTTGTGCTCGACAAAACTCGCCGCCGGCGCCAAATCGCCGCTGTGTTAGATGCCAAATTTGATTACTCTATTTTTAAAAACAAAAATCTAAAAGACAATAATTACTTTTTACAAATAAAAATTTTACTCAAAAAGCCTTTTGTTCAAAAAATTTGTTTAAAAAACATTTTTTTTAATTTTTTTAAAATGCTTTTCGAATAGCGAAGTTGGGACATTTTTTTAGTGAAAAAGTTCAGGTTACGACAGTTTCGGATACGTTAGCAGTCAATTGAGGTTAGGCTTAGGTTAACACCGATTTCGACCTCCCAAAACAAAGACAGGGGAGCTAACACAAAATAAATAAGTCCAATTAAAAAATTTATTAAAGAAAGTTCCAAACTCCAAGTCGCGCGAAGGCCGCCCGCGGCAAGTTGTTCCGGCAGTTGACCGCGGTGAGTCAGCAGCCGCGAATTGTCTTTGACCCACCAGAATGTGCCTATTGTATTTGTAGGTCTCTGGCAAAGGGTGGACTCGCATTTTAAATGTTCAAGGTTTGTATTTTACCTTCCTAGCCCGCACAGCAATGGCTAGAGAAGGTATTGTTTTCGACGAAATATTTTTTTTTGAGATAACGCCGAAAATGTGTTATTTGGGTGTATTTTGACCTACCCTAGCAATATCGTCATGATGTCTGTGTGTGTTTTTGTGTGAGTGAGTGAGAGTGTGTGTGTGTGTGTGTGTGTGTGTATGTGCGTGCGTGCATGCGTGCGTGCGTGTATGTGTGTGTGTGTGTTACGCAATAGCTCCTAAACCGCTTAACCGATTCACATGAAATTTTCAGGTAAGATAGTACTCGATACTGCAACGAGTTAAAATTCATCAATGCTAATGACAGTTTTTTGACAGTTAAAAAGTTTTAAAAATGTTAACTTTTTAACGGAGCGTCGCACAGAGGGGCCGGGACCCATAAAAGTTACCAAAAATATGAAATTCAGGATATGAAATTTAAGTGAAAAAAACGCTTGCAAATTATCCTCCTTGCATCTCTTTCTTTATTTAAGACATCCATAAAAAAGTGCGTACAACAAAACAATTAATAGCGCTTGTCAAAGGTAACGTCATTTTAATTGTGTTACATATGCATTCTTTAAAGTGAAATATTTGGTACTTTCAAAGGTCATTTTCTCTGTGACAGAATTTCTTAGAACTAAAAAGTAAATAGCTAGCACTAACTACGGTAAGTATAGATTTGTTTAGTATAAATTTATTTAGTTTATTTTTTAATGTAATTTAGATAATTAAATTCTAATCAAAACGTAACAGAAATTGAGTTTTGTTTTAAAACTGTAGTTTCAGCTGGCTGAAAAGTTAAGGATCCATTCGAATCCAGCACACACTTTTATTACTTCCTTTTCTACAAAACCTCATCTTTAATGTGGTATAAGCATTTTTTGTGGTATTTTGCGGTTTAACTCAAGAAAACGATTTCCAGAGTTTCAAGCATTTGCATTTTGTGTGACATTATAACAAGCCACATTTCCATCTAAATGTCCCACACACTATAATTTAAATTTAATAAAAAAATATCACTTTGTTTTGGTTTATTAACAACTGCCTAGTTAAAAAAGGGACTAAACACATTTTAGAATCATATTCTGCCAATTCTTGGGCATTTAAGCTTAAAAGATTAAAATCAGAATTGGAACAAAAAATAAGTAGATACTTATTTTCTCCGCAACTATTTATTAATTTCCTACAAAAAATTAATAAATATTTTTTTGAGTTATAAGCTTTGGTTACAGTTATATAAACATATAGGGATACATACAGACAAAAAGGAAAAATCCAAAAATGCTTCAAATTATTTTTTACAAAAGCAAAGATATATAATTTTGGTAAAATCATTGCACTTTTTGTTCTTGTAGCTTTCAGTAGAATCACTAGAGATAATAATTAATTATAGTTTGGTATATTGTGCGCTAAAAATGACAGGAGAAAGTAAGTTTGTTATATTTTAATAAAGACAGAATTTAGAAATATTAGGATCGAAAATTTTTTATTTAAATAAAAAAAAATAATATGTGGATTATTTTGAAATCAGCCGTCATGATATTTCAATAAAAGTAAAAGAATGTCCGTCTTTAAATTTAGACACCAAAAGTGTCAAAATGTATGTTATAGTTTAAAGAAAAGTGGAAAAAAGCTGCTAGAAATGAGTCAACTTTTATTTGAACAAACAGAAATTGATTGGAAAGTAATTTAACTTCCAAAATTTGTCTATTACAAAGTATGTCGTCTGCTAACAGAGTTTACAGAATGTAGTGAAAACAGTAAACGTCAGAAAACTGCACATTTGCGAAAAAAAAAATACAATTGAGGAAATATTATATGCCACCCAAATGGAGTTTATATTACATATTTAAGCTTCCAAACTATTGAAATAATTATTTTTAAATCCCGATTGAGCTTCTGAATACATAAACTTTTTAACAATCTCATCCGACACAAAGACAGAAAATAAATTTGCTTTCGTTACCTGGCTGATTCCATTAAAATTGGCGGTCGGTAATCCGCAATCAAAAGACCCCCAAAAAATTATTTGGCAAAATCCATCTCCATCGTCTCCCCGCTACTTCAGATTGTGATAATTATAGCGTCGTTTAGTTTTGTTTTGTTGTCTTTTTTATTCCTTTAAATATACTTTTTCTAAATAGACCATTTTTAAATTTATTCATTTTATTAACATGGGCTATCAAATTAAAAAAATTAAATTAATTAATGAAATTTTCCCTAGATAATGAAATTACAATCAGGGAACATAAGGGTTGTTGTTTTTTTTATTACTTTAAGTATTAATATTAAATTTTCATGCTATATGTAAGTACTGCGTTAGCGTACCTCGGCTAACTGCTCGTGCGACAATAATTTTTCATTAAATTATTAATTTTAAGAATAAAAATGCGTTTATAGACAATTTCAATAAACATTATATGCATATAGAATTTTCGGTAACTTTTATGTGTCCCGGCCCCACTGTGCGTCGCATCAATATTCGGTTTTCGGAATATAGCAGCGCGAATTTTTTGAAAAAAAAAACAACCAAAAAGTTTGTAGGAGCTTTAGTTTCGGAGATATTTACAAAAGATTGTTTTCAAGGTTGATATAATGTGAAGTGTGCTAATGGGCTAGGAAGGTATCAGGTCCGTCATGGATCCGTTAATTTTCTATTAAAGCATAAAAAAATATAATAAATAACAAGACTTACTCAAATGAGATGTCATCCAACATTAACTCCCCCTGCTGGACCTCTTCAGTCTTTGGCTCAAAGTTTTCAGGTTCCCATTTTATGCTGGATGATAAAGGGTCAGTTAAATGACTTTCTAACATGCTGTAAAATAAACCTTTTTAAAAAAGTCTATATTTAATTACAATTCAAAGCATTCCGTAACACTCTGACTACCAATGCCGGCATTATATATTAGCTCACACATATACTATACTATAGTAGTGTGAGCTATGGTGATCGTAATTTTTTCGAGAAAAAAAAGGTTGCTCCGATTTCAAAAATTTTTATATATCTTTGCGTTTCAGATGATTTTGAAACTTTTTTGTTGCGCCGTCTGTCTGTCTGTCTGTCTGTAACGACCAACGCGCATAACTTAAAAACCGCTTAACCGATTTTAATGAAATTTGGTACCTAGGCTGGGTTTTGGGCCGAGATGGTCCCATTTAAAAATGAATAAAATCCACCAAACACAAACCAAATAAAACGGTGGGGATATATTTCAAAAATTAGAGTTTAAGTGAAAATATGGCGTGTGTGATATCAAACGAAAGGTAATTGAGTCCGGAGTTTAACAAAATACATTTTAGTTTTTGTTTTTTTTAAGGGTGGGGGTAGATTTCAAAAATTTGAGTTTAAGTCAAAACATGGCTTGTGTGGTATCAAACAAAAGATAATTTAGTCTGGAGTTGAATAAAATATATTTTAGTTTTTAGTTATATTAGCTCACACGTACACTATAACTATAGTACCTAGTGTGAGCTTAGGGGCCCATATATTGGCAGAGTATTTTTTTTGTTCTTATATAAAACTGGCAGACTATTATTCACAATAGTCAAAGTCAAAGTCAAAAGTAGCTTTATTGTCTGTAGAAAAAGATTACATTGACAAAGCCATGCTTATCTAACTTAACATCTACCTAATCTGCACTGTATATGCTAATATTAGTAAGAAAATATAAGTATACATATTCATTACAATATAAATAAAGTAAAATAATAATTATAACCAGCAAATAAATTTCACTCCGGTTTTTTAATAGTTGAATCCATAAAATTGGAAATGTGTAAGCCTACTTTAAAGTTTATTAAAATTTGAATCCAAGAAAGAATATTTTATTTCTATTTATCTAGTGAGAAAAAAATTCTTCCAAGCTATAGTAGCTCTTTGTGGCTAAGAATTCCTTTGTCATCCTTCTGAATTTTTTATAGCAAACAATTTGCCTAATTTCCACCGATAAATGATTAAATATTTTTTTTCCATTGTATATAAATGAGTTTTTAAAGAAGGTTGAATGCGGAATTGGAAGTTGCAATAAAAAGGGACAACGACTAGAGTAAGTACTAGGTCTTTCTAATTCGTCTCGATATTTTTTAAACACCAAACAAACTGTCTCCAAAATAAAGATACAACATAATGTTAGTATTTTATGTTCCTGAAATAAAGGTCTACAGGAACTACGTCTTTTTACTCTACAAAGATATCTGATTGCTCTCTTTTGTAAAGTAAATACCGATTTAAAAAGTTGATTTGAACAGCATCCCCAAAAGCATATGCCATAAGAAAGATGTGATTGAACCAAAGAATAGTATACATTTTTTGCCGTAACAAAATCCAAGTTCTGCGCTACTACTCTCAGAGCAAAACAGCCTGAAGCAATCTTACCATTTAACTTTTTAATATGTTCATCAAACTTAAGTGAATTATCAATTATGATACCCAAGAACTTATTAATACCCTGGTTTGTAATATTTTCATTCTGTAGTTGTATATTATTGGGATCACATCTAAAATTTAAAATATGTGTCTTTGAGACATTAAAAGATAATAAATTTGCATCACACCATTCCTTAATGAGACCAAGGTCGTTTTGAACTGTAACTGCGAGCCTTTCAGCAATAACATCATGCCACAAGAATGTGTTAAAACTGGTGATTTTACCACTTATAGAAAGATGTGAAATATCATTCACAAATATCAAAAATATTAGAGGTCCAAGTATGGATCCTTGCGGAACTCCAACATTTAACTGTTGTGTGGTGGAGGTTTCATTACTTAAGATGACTGATTGTGAACGCTCAGATAAATACGACTTAAACCACCTTAACGCTACACCACCGACTCCATACTTCTCAAGCTTTCCCAACAGTATTCTGTGATCCACGCAATCAAAGGCCTTCGATAGATCACAGAACACTGCTGCGACCCTCTCACCTGCATTTAGTTTGAGATAGAGCTCTTCAAGCAAATTAAATATGGCATCACTGGTGCCTATGTTAGCTTGAAAACCAAACTGTGTACTACTAAGAATTCTATTCTCTATTAAAAAATATGTCAGCCTAACTTGTACCAATTTTTCAATTATTTTGGACAATGTCGGTAGTAGTGCAATAGGTCTGAAATTTGAAGGAATGTTGTGATCTCCTCCCTTAAAGATAGGTAGTATTAAAGCTTTTTTTAAACAATCCAGAAAATTTCCTAAATTAAACGATTCATTGATGGCTTCAGCAAGGACAATCAAAACTGATTCAGAGAGTGCCTCAAAAATTCTAAGAGACATTTTGTCCCAGCCAGTAGAGTTTTTGTTTTTTAATTTTTGAAAGATTTCTTTAATTTCAGAAGCTGTTGTGGGACTTAGGGAAAATGTGTTTGTAACAGAAATATTATTTAAATAGTCCAATGGATCTTTAGTTGAATTGATTTTACTAGAAAGTTTCTGGGCTATACTGGAATAGAAAGAGTTTAAATCATTAGCTTTAAGATCTGTAGACACTGAAGATGAATTTTGCCCCCTCAATTTGTTAACTATTTTCCATGTTTCTTTATTTTGATTATGAGATTGCTGAATCCTATTAAAATAATATGACCGTTTAGCGTGTTTTAATGTTCTTTTATAGATAATTTTTATAATAATCCAAAAAATGTATGCTTTTTTTTAAGAGAATTTTTTATATAATTTAATGACCTCATGTTTTTTGCCGAAGTTCGAAGCCCTTTTGTATACCATGGACTTTTTTTCTTTGTTTTAATATTAATAACAGGAAAAGATATATTAAATTTTGTGCACATGAGTAACTGAAAATTATCTAAAGAATCTGGACCGAAGAATACCCTATTCCAGTCTGTTTGGCCACATAACAGAGAGAATTTTCTATAGTTCTTTTTGGAAAAGATTCTACCTCGCCTACTACCAGGTTTAATTTTGATGGGATGTTTAATAGGAAAACTGAACAGCCTCATGATCCGATAAACCAGAGTGGATCGTAGTGCAATCCACCAAATCATTATTAAAAGTTGAGCACACATAATCTAAAGTAGTTGAAGTCGTTGGGGTTATTCTTGTGGGATGAGCTTCATGCATTGTTAAGTTATTTGATTTTAAAATATTTTTTAATGACTCAGCAAAATGACTATTTTGGTCTAGGTAGTTGACATTTAAATCTCCGGCTAGTATTATACTTGCACTGCTTGAGACGCCTGAAAGAAGCGTCTCTAATTTATTAAAAAATGGTATGATATCTACATTTGGGGATCTGTACATACCCAAGATATACAAATTCAATTTAGCACAGAAGACAATACTAAACTCACACACTCTTTCATCCAAAAAATGATCAAATCTAGTTATCAGAACAAATTCATAATTACTAAGAAAATCATTGTACAACATGATCAGTGTGCCACCGTGTAGATGTATTTCTCTAGAAAATTTACCTATCAAAGAGTAATTAGAAATATATACTGGTTCGGCAGGTTCCAACCAATGTTCTACTAATACTACTATACTAGGAAACCCCGTGTCATCCAACAAAAGCAAGAGGTCATCTATTTTGGAGCGTAAAGATCTTATATTAAGTAGAAATAAGTTGCATTTTCCTCCTTGTCAATTGAATAAAATTTGTGTTTGTGAAAAACAATCTCCACTGGGTTCCACCTTGTTCTATATAAATCAGCTGAATATTCTCATATTTTCTGAAATACAAATTTTTGTTTTTGCAACTGCAATTTTTACACGGATTTTACGAAAAGTTGTGTTTTTATGTGTGCCAAATTGTACCAACCATAGATGAAAGTTCAATTTCTCATGCAATTTCAAGTAAGTTCAGTAACACTGGCATCAGTGTTGCCACCAAAATAGGATCCACAACGTCAAATGTAGGGTGCAGATTTATTATAACAGGCTTTAGCTATCCATTTTGAGTTTAAGAAGTCCGTGCTGACAGCATACTATCGTTTACGGCCGCTGTTTTGGTCGATTTTACACTAAATTATATAAGTATATTAGGATCATGGCGGTAAATTTTATGAGTATGAAACATTTTAAGGCGCTCGACGGTACTAGAGTAAGGATATATTTATTGAAAGCTCCACAACTGATCACATGGCCACAAATAACTAAAATGCCTGCATCCCAGAAATAAAATTATTGTATACGACTGATATGGAAGTCAGAGTGTTAGGTGTCTATTTTACATTTAAAAATGTTTACTTGAAATAACAAGACTTACTCAGATAAGCTGTCATCCAACATCAACTCCTGCTTTATCACCTCAGTTTTTAACTTAAATTCTTCAGGTTCTAATTTAATGCTGGATCCTGAAGGGTCAGGTAAATGAATTTCCATCTTGCTGCAAAATAAAAGTCTTTAAGAATCCAGATATTTACAGTAAAAAATTTACACATAACCCCGAACATAACCCCTTTGCCACGGCTTTCAATTTTCTTAAATTATTTTTTTTTTAGTTTATTAGTTGGTTTACTTTAAAAACAAAAAGAAACATAGTATATGTTTTAGAAGGAAGTATGATTGTAAAGTGATCATTTACCTAGATACATAAATTTAAGTAAATAATCTTACTCTTACCTTAAACTAGCACCATCAAAATTAATTTGATTAGAATTGCTTTCAGCTGCCACCCTTTCTTTAAATGTACTGCAACCTGGTCCAGCATTATCTGCAAATATTTCTCTTTTAATTTTATGTAAATTTGAAAATAAAAGCCCTGATGTCATATAATCTTTTTCATTGAAGATGTCTTCAGGCTTGACAACTAGTAGTTCATCATCTTTCTCCCGTAACTCTGTGAAAAGGTATTGCTCCTCAGATTGCTCTACAACAGGTGCAACCCCAGACATTTTGAAAGCTTTCATGCTTTAGAATAACATTCAGTTGAAAATCAGCTTGGGTGATAACCACGGTTATAACTATCAGAGCTATCGAAAAAGACCTAGACCTACAGCATTGAAACTAGAACTTGTTTATTTAGCCGGAGAATGGTTTCTAAACAAATAAGGCAAAGAGCAGTCGGGAAAATAAACTATTTACAGATCACCTACCAAAACAATCACCTAAAGTGAGGTTATGCAGTTTATCTTAAAAATTACGAGGTCAATCAGCCATCAAAAGGTGCGTTCAATTAATACATCAAGCAACAGAACACCAAGGGGACAAATAAGTATTTTTTTTATGTTCTGCAAAAATTTTTTATAACGGGAAAATGGAGGCACAGGCGAAAATTGAAAGTACTTTTCGGAAAAAACGGCTCCGACGTGGGGTATGGTCATTTAAGATTTCGAAGTAAGTGGGGGTGACGCCTGACGGGTGGGTCCACAGTACACGGACCGCAAAGCGGTAGTATAGACACTCGGACTTTCCCGCCAAAAACTATTGAAAAAAGGGCCAGCTATTAGAGGGCGCGCAAAATTACAGATTTCTGTACTTTGACATTTTTGACAGGGTGTCAGCCGCCTAGCGACCTATCGCCATTTTCATTTTTCGTACTCTTTGTTCTTGTGTGGAAGTTCTCTTCGAAGCTTTTTTTGTTAATTTGTGTTTTTTCAGTGATTTTATAGACTTTTTTTGGACTTTTTGAGTTTTATAAGACTCTTTTGTTTATGTATAACTGTTTATTCAAACAGAAGGTATGATGTAATGTCAACAATTTCTTTGTTACTTACAAAAGAAGTGTGATTTAAATCCCTTAACAAATTTTATATTTTTTTTTGCATTGGGATCAAATGAGCACTACTTTTTACAGTGGCGTAGCTAGAAACTGGCAATGGGGGGTTTTGCCATGCCACCTCAACCATTTTCCGAGTTTTTCCAAAAATTTTCCTCGTTTTTCCCAGTTTTTAACTAGGTTTCCCAAACATCTCCCGAGTTTTCCTAATTTTTTTTTAAAATTTTCCGATAAACTCTTTTTCCTAGTTTTTCCGATTATTTCCCGAGTTTTTTCTGAATATTTCCAGAGTTTTCCGAATATTTTCCGAGTATTCCCGATCATTTCCTGAGCTTTTTAAAAATTTTCCGGGTTTATCACGGGTTTTTCCGAATATTTCCAGAGTTTTTCCGAGTTTTCCGAAAATTTTCCGAGTTTTTCAGAACATTTTGTTATTTTTGTTATAACTTTTCATGAAAGGAAAAAGACAGATTTTATGTATTGTTAAACTAATATTTTGGTAAAAAATTAAAAATAGTTAAATTGGCCTCTCTGTGAAAAGCTTTTCCTTATAACTTTCTTGCGCCTTCACGAATAGGTATAATAGGGTAAAACTTGGTAATTCAAATTGTCTTCAACCCAAGTTTTTTTTCATAAATTGTATTGTATTGTATCTATATCTATAAGTACTTATATTATTTTCTCCAATTGAAAAGTTATATTTTTCTATTGCTATGCCCCAAACCCCCCCCCCCCCTGGCTACGCCACGGCTTTCTAGGTTATTTTAAATATCAAGATTATATAAATGTTTTAATATTATTTAATGACTCTTTTAAGTTAGTAAGTTTAATCACAGAATAACTAGGCTTGCACCCTTTATATTTTTGTTAGTAATCATTAATGTGTTTCATATATATCTTTTTATAATATACTTACTATGCTAAGATAAAATACTTTTTATTCAATCCTATTTTTAATGACAATCAGCTTACTGGTGGAAAAATTTCGGAACTGAAACCGGTTTTTTCAACTACGCATGTGCTACTCTCTTTTTTAATTTATTCTCTTTATTGTTCCTTTCGGCTCAAGAGAAACGAATTTCCAAAAGAAGCGAGTGACGCATGCGCAGTCGATCGGTTTGAGTTCGTCCGCATTAGCTCACGCATAAATGCTGGTTGTCCATAGAGCGTATAAGCGGCGCGGATTTATCCTTTCCCAGGCTCTGGTTGGTTGATTTAAAAATTTCAACCATTCAAAGCCAGAGAAAAAAAAATCCGCGCGGATAATATGCTCTCTGGACAGCCGGTTTAAAAGACTCATAGAAATAACGCTCATCCCCTGCACTAAAAGTGCTCCAAAAAATTACGCTCAACTCCCGCACTAAGTGTAGTTCGACCGGCCAGCTATTAGAGGGCGCTGACCAAAACTAAAAACAGTTATAAAAAATTTACAAGGCAGTTTCCGTACTACCGACCTGCGGTCTGTTTACTGTGGGTGGGTCGGAGTGGTTTAAAAAATACGTTATTTTTATTTCCCGTTGATTTTATAAAAACGATATTTTTTTGCTATCTTTTTTGGTTTAAAATCTGTAGCTTCTTTAAGTTTTTAGTGGCCGATCCTGTATTTTATGCTGTCAACACTAAAGTTTTGCAATTGTTGAAATTTGAAAAAAAAATTGTACCTAATTCAGTAAAAATAATTTTTTTAGCACCAGTTTTTAGAAACAGCTGTTTGACCTCATCCAAGCTTTTTTGCCACAACAAAATCCACGTTGGCTGCTGACTGGTTTGGGGTCACCCAGCCCCAAAAGCTAAAATAGTTTTTTGTGAAATAATACACACTAGGACGTCTTAAGACGCCGTCAGCCTCTTGCTAAAAAAAATTCACTAGAATTCACAAAATTCACCAAAAAGCCGTGGGCGTCGAAAGACTTCTTCAACAGCGAACGTGTTAAATAGACCCTGCGTTTAGTCTTGTAATTACATTGCTCGGATTAAAATGAATTGATTTTATCTGCACTTGTGTAGTGCAACTAATATTTTATCAAATTGTACTTCTGTTTGTCTTTGTAATTACACTGGTCGCATTGAAATCAATTGATTTTTAAATTTTTGTCTGTCAAAGTTGAACTTCCGGTTGCCTTTGTAGTCAACTGCACATTCCTATTAATAAACATACCCTGCCAAACGCTAATAATAAACTATATTTAGACCTTAAAAATATGTCTTCATTTGCAAGAGATTATAATTCAAAATTAAACTCATCCAAGTTTTAAATAAAAACAAACAAATTAGAGAATATTTCGAGCAGAATCTAAACATAAAGATAAACAACGAAAGTATTCCAAGAGTTCCAAAAGCAAGAAACTTGGGCGTTATATTTGACAATTGTATTTCATTCAAAAGTTACTGCTGGATATATTCATTTAAAAGGTTTATATGAATATAAAAAGTTCTTATCAATAAAACAAAAATACTTTTTGTGCGACTTCTTAATTTTATCTTTATTTGATTATGCAGATGTGGTCTATAGCGAGTCCTTGTCTTGGCAATCTAAAAAATCAATACAAAAATTTCAAAATAGTTGCATGAGATTTGCCTACAACATTCCCTACAGGTGTCATATTGCCCTTCATTTTAACAGCAATAAAATTTTAAGGTTAATCTTCGGAGGCATAATTTGTATACTTCGGTTCATCGTATCATAAAAACTGATAAAGCGATTTACCGTGCCAGATTTTTTTTTTACTTTATCGCATAGAACAAGAAACGCTTACAGGTTTATTATCCCCAGACATAGAACGGCAGGTTTTAAAAAATAATTTGTGTATAATGCTACTAGAATATGGAATGAACTTCCAAGATAAATAAAAAAGCTTTCATAAAAGTCCGACTCTCAATATACAACAGAAAAACTGTTGGAACAACAACAACTGCTTTCAACGTTTTTATCTACTTTTGGCTGGCTTAAAAAAAATACTTCTATTTTTCCTCCCTTGATGATGATTTAGACTTAATACTTCGCTGTTTCCCCCAATGAGCGTTTTGGCTTTCGGCTTTGTGTGTATGCATAAATATATATTGAACTATTTGTATAATTGTAAGATTTTTAGTTCTACTCTTTACTGAAGTAACTTTTGTTAAAATATATTATTTATTTAATTTATTTGGGCCATTTCGCAGAAGCCCTCTAAGGACTTAGTGTAAGCGTTTTCGATAATAGAGAGATGGTCCATTTTCGTCACATTGATTTTTTTTATTTTCTTAGAAATATGTTCTATTGTTATGCTATTGGATTGACGAAATAAACTTTTTAAATTGAATTGAACTTGTAATCATACTAGCGGCTTTCGAACAGATTGATTTTATCTTTACTTTTGTAATGCTGCAAATGAGACTTCCGTTTTACTTTGTAATCACACTGGTCGCATTTAAACACCAGTTGATCTTTTCTGCACTTGTGTGCTGAGCAAATTGTTGTCAAATGGTTCTTCCGTTTGACCTTGTAATCAAACTACTTAATTTTATCTTTGCTATGGTGCTTCAGCAAATGTCTCTTCAAAGAACGCTCCTGTTTGGCCTTGAAACTACATCTAACGCATTTAACCCTGCGAGCCGGGCACCCCTAATTGAAATACGAAGCCAGGCGCCGCCGGATCTACCAGACCCAATGTTAATAGTGACAAATTGATGGCATTTTTTTTTAAATAAAAGAATAAGGATAAGTTTTATAAAAATTTTATTGACCTGAAAAATATATATTCATTCCAAACATTTTTTTCTTAGGGATAAAGTAAAAACTAAATTTTGTTACAGATATTCGAAAAATCTTTTTAAAAAAATTAAGAGTTAAATTTACATTATATTACATTTTTTAACTGTAGTTTGTTAAAATATATCCAATAGAATATATTTACTGTATTTTAGCAGTATTGGAACACTGTGTGCGCCAAGCTTCCAAATAAAAAGACACACAAATTTTTGATAATCATTCACGTTCCGACAACCTCTTCTCCTCGTTCCCTTGGAATGTTTGTCTCCTCGCAGTGCCACCAAGGATATTATTTAAACATTAATGAGTGCTGCACAAAGTATAACGTCAAGCCGGGCGCTGGGTCTCTCAGACTTAATTTTATATTAAAAAAACTAATACACGAATTAACTCGTTCTTTCGCAGCAGCACACTAGGTCACATTCTAGGAAGGTATTCAAACACGCTATGTGCCAGGATACCTTGCCGAAAAAACCCGAGCGATTAGCGACAGCTCAGGTCTCACAGACTCGGCCCCGGCCGGCAAGGTTAAATCAATTAATTCTATCTGCACTTTTGTGCTAATGCATATGTGTCTTCAAATTGGACTTGAGCTGGGACATGTAATCACATTGGTCGCATTTAAACCAATTGATTTAATCTGCACGTTTCTGGTGAAGCAAATGTATCTTCAAATTGGACTTGAATTTAGACTTGTAATTACACTGGTCGCATTTCAATCCATTGGTTTTATCTGCACGTTTGTACCGCAGCAAATGTCTCTTTAAATAAGGCTCCTGGCTGGCCTTAAAATTACACCGGTCACATGTCAACCAATTGATTTCATCATCACTTTTGTGCATTAAATGTGGTTTCACCTGAAACTTATGTTTGGCTTTGTAATCCCATTGGTCGCATTTAAACCAATTGATTTAATCTGCACGTTTGTGCTGAAACAAATGTATCTTCAAATTGGACTTGAATTTAGCGTTGTAATTACACTGGTGGCATTTAAACCAATTGATTTCATCTGCACTTTAATGCTGCAGCAAATGTCGCTTTAAATAACGCGCCTGTTTGGTCTTGAAATTACACTGGCCACATTTAAACCACTTCATTTCATCAGCACTTTTGTGCTTCATTAAATGTGGTTTTAACTGAAACTTATGTTTGGCTTTGTAATTACATTGGTTGCATTTAAACCAACTGATTTCATCTGCATTTTTGTGCTGAAGCAAATGTATCTTCAAATTAGACATGAATTTAGCCTTGTAATTACACTGGTGGCATTTAAACCAATTGATTTCATCTGCACTTTAATGCTGCAACAAATGTCGCTTTAAATAACGCGCCTGGTTGGTCTTGAAATTACACTGGCCACATTTAAACCACTTCATTTCATCAGCACTTTTGTGCTTCATCAAATGTGGTTTTAACTGAAACTTATGTTTGGCTTTGTAATTACATTGGTCGCATTTAAGCCAACTGATTTCATCTGCAATTTTGTGCTGAAGCAAATGTATCTTCAAATTGGACTTGAATTTAGCCTTGTAATTACACTGGTGGCATTTAAACCAATTGATTTCATCTGCACTTTAATGCTGCAGCAAATGTCGCTTTAAATAACGCGCCTGTTTGGTCTTGAAATTGCACTGGCCACATTTAAACCACTTCATTTCATCAGCACTTTTGTGCTTCATTAAATGTGGTTTTAACTGAAACTTATGTTTGGCTTTGTAATTACATTGGTCGCATTTAAACCAACTGATTTCATCTGCATTTTTGTGCTGAAGCAAATGTATCTTCAAATTAGACTTGAATTTAGCCTTGTAATTACACTGGTGGCATTTAAACCAATTGATTTCATCTGCACTTTAATGCTGCAACAAATGTCGCTTTAAATAACGCGCCTGGTTGGTCTTGAAATTACACTGGCCACATTTAAACCACTTCATTTCATCAGCACTTTTGTGCTTCATTAAATGTGGTTTTAACTGAAACTTATGTTTGGCTTTGTAATTACATTGGTCGCATTTAAACCAACTGATTTCATCTGCATTTTTGTGCTGAAGCAAATGTATCTTCAAATTGGACTTGAATTTAGCCTTGTAATTACACTGGTGGCATTTAAACCAATTGATTTCATCTGCACTTTAATGCTGCAGCAAATGTCGCTTTAAATAACGCGCCTGTTTGGTCTTGAAATTACACTGGCCACATTTAAACCACTTCATTTCATCAGCACTTTTGTGCTTCATTAAATGTGGTTTTAACTGAAACTTGTTTGGCTTTGTAATTACATTGGTCGCATTTAAACCAATTGATTTCATCTGCATTTTTGTGCTGAAGCAAATGTTTCTTCAAATCGGATTTGAGTTTGGCCTTGTAATCACACTGGTAGCATTTAAACCAATTGATTTCATCTGCAAGTTTGTGCTGCAGCAAATGTCTGTTCAAAGAGTATTTCTGTTTGACCTGGTAATCACACTGGTTGCATTTAAACCAATTGATTTAATCTGCACCTTTGTGCTGAAGCAAATGTATCTTCAAATTGGACTTGAATTTAGCCTTGTAATTACATTGGTGGCATTTAAACCAATTGATTTCATCTGCACTTTTATGCTGCAGCAAATGTCGCTTTAAATAACGCTCCTGTTTGGTCTTAAAATTACACTGGTCACATTTAAACATCTTCATTTCATCAGCACTTTTGTGCTTCATTAAATGTGGTTTTAACTGAAACTTATGTTTGGCTTTGTAATTACATTCGTCGCATTTAAACCAACTGATTTCATCTGCGTTTTTGTGCTGAAGCAAATGTATCTTCAAATTGGTCTTGCGTTTAGCCGTGAAATCACACTGGTGGCATTTAAACCAATTGATTTCATCTGCATTTTTGTGCTGAAGCAAATGTCTGTTCAAATAGTATTTCTGTTTGGCCTGGTAATCACACTGGTCGCATTTAAACCAATTGATTTCATCTGTATTTTTGTGCTGAAACAAATGTTTCTTCAAATAGGACTTGAATGTAGCCTTGAAATCACACTTGTCGCATTTAAACCAATTGATTTCATCTGCCAGTTTGTGCTGCAGCAAATGTCTCTTTAAAGAAGGCTCCTGCTTGGCCTTGAAATTACACTGGTCACATTTAAACCACTTTATTTCATCTGCACTTTTGTGTTGCAGCAAATGTTTCTTTAAATTGGACTTAAGCTTAGCCTTGTAATCACACTCGCTGCATTTAAACCAATTGATTTCATCTGCATTTTTGTGCTGTAGCAAATGTTTCGCTAAATTGGACTTGAGTTTAGCTTTATAATCACACTGGTAGCATTTAAACCAATTGATTTCATCTGCAAGTTTGTGTTGCAAAAAATGACTGGCCAAAAAATACTTCTGTTTGCCTTTGTAATCACACTGGTCGCATTTAAACCAATTGATTTCATCCGCACTTTTGTGTTGCAGCAAATGCCTCTTCAAGTAGGTCTTCAGTTTGGCCTTGTAATTACACTGATTGCATTCAAACCAATTGATTTCTTCCTTCTTTTTTTCCTTTCCTTGTCTTTCTGGAACATCCCGTCTAAAAACAATAAAAAATTAAATAAATTTGCATATGTATATGAAAAATGAAAAAAATTTAATTTACATACTAAATTTATTAGACAAAATTCATGTATACATTAGATATCTATCCAGCCAGCAGTCAGAGTTAGATCACTTTTTAGTTAAAAAGACTTTAGGCGATGTTCTGCCATTGAACAATTGGTGATTTCTTCTTTAACTTTAAAAGCGAGAATCTGAGAGAGAGCGTTTGACCACAAAACTTCAAAAATCATGAATTTTCACTGCTCCGGTTAATCAAATATAACCCCGCTTCCTGCCAGAGTTATGAGATATGGGTCGCAGGAAAACGAGACGATGCTTTATGGTTAAAACCCTCTTTGTCAGGTTTTTACTATAAAAGGAAGTTAAGGAATACGCAATTGGTCCATGAGTGAAAATCGCCTCATAGTTTAGTTATTCCCAGTGAACAGACTCCTAGATTAGAAGATAGTGAGTCTCGAAATTCAACAGAAATATACTTTATTGTCTAAAAACCATAAAAATTTCAATTGGCAAAGCATCTAGTACTCAGGACATTCTCCCAATTTTTGGTCGCCCTGGGCAAAATCGCAGTAAAAAACTGAATATGTAAAAAAATTAAAGCAAATACTGGCCATATATTAATATAAAATACAAAAAAAACAAAAACCTAATACTCTCTGAATTAATCAAAAATATAACTTCAGTTACACCCGGTTTCCACCTAAAAACGCATCAGGTGACGTTGCATTTAAAACCGGTTCATATGCGTAATGCGTTTTTCGAATCGGGGTGGGCACGTATAGGTGGAAACTAGGCCTTATGTCACAGTGTACCTACACTAGAGGTGTTGATTTTCGTTACTTTTGAATACTCATTACTAATCGTTACTCGACTACTAAGTAATCATTTTATACAGGATGTTCGGCACATGAACCGTCAAAATTAAAAATCAAAAAAAGTATCGACAATTGAGAACTTCATTTTCTTTTAAAAACTTCTTTAGTTGATTACCTGTCTAACGGTATGCTACACATTGATAAAAAAAAAACATTTCGGCTTTAAAATACGGATATTCCGTCAGAAGGGCGAGACTCGTTCGGAATTGGTAAGAAAAACAATTTGATGTTTATGATCGTTTACCTACTTAAACAAAAGTTAAACTTGTATTGTGTTCTTTATTTATAAATTTTGTTGGAAACGATCATAAACATCAAATTGTTTTTCTTATCAAGTCCGAACGATTATTGCCCGTCTCACGGAATATCCGTATTTTAAAGCAGATTTTTTTTTTTAAATCAATGTGTAGCATACCGTTAGAAAAGTAATCAACTAAAGAAGTTTTTAAAAGAAAATGAAATTCTCAAGTGTCGATACTTTTTTTGATTTTTAATTTTGAAATTGATTTTTTTTCACAAAATCACTAATGTTCTTCAATAAAAAACCTTGTATGTCCCTTTGGTACATAAATTTTAACAAATCTATCAATTAGTTGAAGTAGCATAAGATTACAGAATTATAAAAAAAAATGGTGCTTTTCCAGACATTAATAAAAAGCTTACGAGGGTTTAAAGGTGGGATTTTGGGTAATTTGAGAAAAAAAATTAAAAAATTCATATCTCTTTAGCTGTGACTCTAAGGACCCAAGTTCCAAGGTTGAAAAGGTAGCAAATGACCCCAACAATATCCCAAAAAATTTTGACGGTTCATGCGCCGAACACCCTGTATATTCGTTACTATCGTTACTTTGATTAAAGTAACTGTATTCAATTCAATTATACAATTAGTGCAAATTTCTTGTACTGTCCTTAATTCCAAGATCATTTACTTGTAGGTATATTTTTGTTGTTGACATTATGGAAATATTCAATTGAAATTTTCAAAATGCGGGCTAAAATTAAATAAATGACGGATCTGATACCTTCCAAGCACACTTAATTTAAGCTATCATAATCACCCTTAAAAACAATTTTTTGTAAATATCTCGGTAACCAAAGTTCCTACGATGTTTTTGGTTATAACACAAATTATTGAGCAAAATGTGGTCTACTATATTCCGAAAACCACATATTGATGCGATGCTCCGTTAAAAAGTTAGCATTTTTAAAAATTTTTAATTGTCAAAAAATGTCATTAGCATTAATGGATTTTTGCCAAAATCTAATCAGCTCGTAAGAGTGTGGAACACTATTTTATCAGTAAATTTATAAAAAAAACGGTTCAGCGGTTTAGGAGATATCGTGTTACGGACAGAAAAAAAACACACACACACAGACAGACATCATGACGATATTGCTAGAATAGGTCAAAATACACCCAAAGGACACATTTTCGGCGTTATCTCAAAAAAAACATTTTCGTCGAAAACAATACCTTCTCTACCATTGCTGCGCGGGCTGAAAGGTAAAAAATAAAGGTAGGAATTACGTAGGAACTGTTCTGAGTACAACTTTGTTTTAAAAATCTAATGCCTTACATACAAAGAAATACATACTTAAAATCTAAAAGTAAATAAAAATTCCGAGCAGGCGGCTGCAAGTGTTCAAACAAACAACATTGCCAGATTGTCACATCCTACTTTTTCTTATTATTGTTACCTTTTACAAATACAATTTAAATGAGTTAGTTACTTAAGTTATCATAGTTACTCCCTGATTTTGGATTACCGACTCTCGAGTGAATACTAAAATAATCGAAGGAATCAAAGTAACGAAAGTAATCATTTAATTCTGGGATCGGTATTCGTTACTCCCTTATTTGGAGAGTAAATAGTACTCGAGTAACGAATAGTTACTTTTTCAACACATCTTAGCTACACTGTAGTTAGGTTGCATCTTCACGCTTTTTTTTAGAAAACCGTAAAAATAATTTCACTATAATCTAATTCTTTGGCAATTCAATTATCTACGAGATTAAGGTTAAAGAATCGACTTGCTCTTGTAACATACAGGTTCTTAAATAATTTTCAATAATTTTTAATTGGGAGACGCTTCTTTCACCAGTAGGTACAGAGACTAAAAGCACTAAAAGAATTCTTAGTGCAGTATAAAGATCATAATTGCAGGAATATGAATTTTTTAAATAAAAATATGTATAAAAAATATGAAATTAAGAAAAATATATGAAGGAGATATGAATAAAATGTCAAGTTTTTTTTTGGTTCCATGACTGGTTAAGGTGAATCCATTTTTTTTTTAGGAAAATACATTTTCTAAGCAAAAATGCTTTCTTTATTTATAAAGAAATGTGTCAACAAACATTTTCAAAAAAGATGCATTAGGCAGAAAATATAATTGAACTATGTTCTCTGAATTAGGCCTGGCCATACAAAAACAAGGCAGATTTTGTACTACGTGTCCCATTTTTGATGGGATTAAATGGGAAAGTTAGCTATTAAGAAAGCGATCTGTGGGTTTCACCTTACGCTCTCTTTAGAGCTCTCTAAAAGCAGCTTGTTTTGAGGAAAAAATGACGCTGTCAAATGTTTGACAGAAAGAGTAAATTTAAACTAAATTTACTTTAATACGGACCTGTAAGTTGCGCACAGACTTATTTAAATTTGAACCAGGGGCGGTCCAAGACTTTTAAAAAAGAGGTGCTATCTTAGAGTAATAATTATTACTCAAAGGGTGCTATTTAGATTTAAAAAAAATATATATGGTTAAAACAAAAAAACATTTGCTCATTTGTGTAATATACCCGAATGGAGAATAGGACAATTCGCCGCTGACCACTCGCGGCGACTCAATTTCCACCAGATCAACACGCCAGAGGGCTAACTCCATATACGTTACGTATATGGCTAACTCGCCGCCGAACGTATTCGTCCTGGGCCAAACTCGCCGCCGCGCCAAATCACCCGGGACAATTTGTCGTCGCTGTGTCTATAGATTCCAAGTTTGATTATTTATTTAAAAAAATTCAAAAATTATATTTATTAAAACAAAAATCTCAAAGTTTACTATTAACAAATAATTTTTTTTTAAAACATTTGATTCGAAAAATTAATGTTCAAGAAACATTTTTTTATTATTTTTTTAAATATCTTTCGAATTGCGAATTTGGGATATTTTTTTAGTGGTAAAAAGTTCAGGGGTATGTCTGGACAGTTCAGGATGCGTTTGCAATCAATTGAGGTAAAGCTTAGGTTAACAAAAGAAGGACAGGAAAGCTAATAAAAAATAAATAAGTCAGTCCAATTAAAACCTTTAATAAAGAAAATTCCAAACTAAAACAAAGGCGCGTGAATACCGGCGGCGGGTTTACCGGTCGACGGGCTGGCACGGCGACAGATTGGGTGAATTGTCCTTGACCCACCAGAATGTGTCTATTGCATTTGTAGGCAAAGATGTAGGGGCATAACAAATGTTAAACAGTTTGTTTTTTTTTCTATTGAAGCAGAGCAAAACTCAATTCTTCAATTCCTGCACATTTGGGAGATCCTCCATAAAAATTTAAAGACTTACTCAGATGAGCTGTCATCCAACATCACCTCCTCCTGTTTTATCTCTTCAGTCTTTAGCTCAAAGTTTTCAAGTTCCCATTTTATGCTGGATGACAAAGGGTCAGGTAAATGATTTTTCAACTTGCTGCAAAATAAATATTTTGTTGTCGTATAAAACTGACAGACTAGTATTCATAATATTGCGCTGTCAGTCATTTATGTCTGACAGCCACAACTGTGAAACCCCAAAAATTATTGCAGCATGTATTTGACGTTCTGGCTCCGCTTCTGTTAACAGCATGTTTTTTTTTTGAGTTTGCGCTATTTGCATCATTGAAATAAAGAGGAAGGCACGTCTTTTTTTGATAAGTTTGACTAGGTTTTACTGATTTGAACGCTCGAGCTTTCGAAGTCCAATCACCGCGGCGCCACCTTAGAGCATTGTTTTCCACACACAAACCACCGCTGGGCTCCACTTTGTTCTATGATTCAGCTGATCGTTCTCGTATTTTCTAAAGTTTAAATTTTCGTTTTTGTAACTTTTTTTTAAAATTTTACGGATTGTACCAAAAATTTTGTTTGATGTGTCCCGAATTGTACCAACCATAGACGAAAGTTCAACAATTCGTCATTCAATTTCAAGTAAGTTTATAAGTGTGGTAACACTGGAATCAGTGTTGCCACCAAAATAAGATCCACAACGTCAAACGCATGGTGCAGTGATTTATTTTAACAAGCGTTAGCTATCCATTTTGAGGTTAAGAAGTCTGTGCTGACAGCATAGTACCGTTTACGGCCGCTGTTTTGGTCGAGTTTACATTAAACTGTATATGTTTATTAGGATCTCGGCGCTGAATTTTAGAAGTATGAAAATTTTTTAGGCGCTCGACGGCCCCTAAGTAAGTAAATGATTTATTAGGAAGGAAAATCAGTCACTGGCATTAGGAGTGTTAAGTATCTATTTTACACTGAAAAATGTTTACATGAAGTAACAAGACATCAACTCCTGCTTTATCTTCTCGGTTTTTAGCTCAAATTGTTCAGGTTTTAATTTAATGCTGGATGCTGAATGGTCAGGTAAATGAATTTCCAACTTACTGCAAAATAAAACTATTTAAGAGTCTCCAGATATTCCTTAATTATGAGCTTCCTACAGTAAAAAATGGAGACATCACCTCTTTGCTAAAGCTTTTAATTTTTATAGTGTAAACTTCTTTAGGCGCGTTTAGCAGTTTTTGTGGGTAGTGAATTCAACTGAGCCGTCAGGCTCGGCTATGTAACGGCTATTCGGGTGAAATCGGTTCGAGTCGACTAACTGTGAGAAACATTCAGCGGGCGATATGATGATGCAGATGAAGGCCAGTACACAGAAGAGTCCGGTTCGGTCCGCTTTGCAGAATATGTTATGGGCCAGTATTATTAATTTCGCCTTGTTGAAGTTTACACTTTTGCCGTGTGGTCGTCTTAAGCATATGTTAGCTCGCGGTTAGAAAAACGATAACTGCAATGGACTGTAAATATTTTAATTAATGAAAGCGCGAACAAACATAAATATAATGATATGAAATTACGAAATAATCAAACGTCCATAGGTTAATTGTTGTGCCACACAACGGCAATCAGAAACAAAGGCACTCACCAGTTTGCAGCCAATTTATCCACTTCCAAGGGGCCCCTTTTTGGATCTAATGATGTTACCACGTAGCTGAAGGGCTGAAGTTTCTAGTTCTATGCTTCAGTACACCAAAATCGAGCACTTTGAGGTGTAGAAATTTGAAATAGTTGGAGAACGAAATTAACACGCCATTTCTCGAGGCGATTGACAAAGGATCTCTCTGGTTGTTGGTGCGCATGTCCAAATGCGCGAAATGCACTCGGTCCTTCCTACAATTGTGTGGTTTTAAAAATATATAAACAACCGCGAAATTTAGCGGGAGCTAACATAACTGCCCTCCAAAACACACAATTTTAGAATCTCAACCGGACAGATATAGATATAAGAAAAAGGATCGACCGATAAATATAAATGAATGAAAACAGATAAGTATCATAAGTTTATTTAGAGATAACGAAATCCCGAAAAAAGGCAAAACAAACAAACAAAAAATTTAAAAAAAAGAATAAAAATAAAGAAAAACCTATTGTAATACCCGGTAATAGGTAGAAAAATTAAAATTACTTTTAATTTGGCAAGAGGCACAGTTTTACAACTGGCCGCTTATAAACACCGGTAACCGTTTGTACCGTCGCAACACGCACCTGACCGTCCCCGCCGGGATGCAGTTCGATGACCCGACCGACCAGCCATTTCAAAGGTGATTGAATGTGATCACTTGTTATGATAACCAAATCATTTAATTTGATATTTGGGGACGAATCAGCCCACTTGTGTCGCTGTTGTAGCGTATGCAAATACTCTATAGAATACCGTTGCCAAAAATCATTATGTAGTTTTTGGATTAGTTGCCATCTCGAGAGCCGATTTAGGGGAACCTCGGACAAATCTGACTCCGGAATTTCTGAATTAAGGGGTTCAAGTGTCAAAAAATGCCCAGGGGTAAGAGGTTAAAGATCGTGTGGGTCTGAAGAGGCAGGAGATAAAGGGCGACTATTAAGTACGGCTTCTATGCGACAGGTAAGGGTGGACATCTCCATGATAGACAACTTCTGGTCGCCGACAACTCGAACAAAGTGAGTTTTAAAACTTTTGACGCCAGCTTCTGCCAGGCCATTGAAATGTGGACTGAGAGGAGGTCCCAGATGCCAACGAATAGAAAGTCTGGTGGTAGCACTTCTTGCGTAATCAAGTAATTGGTTACGAAACCCTATAAAATTACTGCCTTGATCTGACCAGCATTGCGTCACGCTTCCACGTCTGGAAATGAATCGATGGAATGCACCTACGAACCCCTCGGTGGACAGTTCCATGGTTAATTCCAAATGCACGCAATGTGTGGCCGTACAGACAAACACACAGACATACGATTTGAAAGCTTTACAACCACGGTAACGATGAGGAATCACAAAGAAAGGTCCACAAAAGTCGATAGCTACACTCGAAAAAGGTTTAAGTTGATTGATTCGATGAGCGGGAAGTGAACTCATTATGGGCGGTCTATAGGGTTTAGGGTTGATTCTAAAACATTGCAAGCACTTGGATATGGTTCTTTGAATTGCCCGTCTGGCAGATAATATCCAAAATTGCTGTAAAAGCAGATTATGTAATGTTTTAAACCCAGGATGAAGGTATTGTCGATGAGCGGACTCGACAAGAAGAGTAGTTAAACGATGGTTACTCGAAAGTAAGACGGCGTGTTTTGCAGAATAAGACAAAAGGTCAGATTTTTGTAATCTGCCACCGACTCTAATGATACTATTTTCATCAAGAAAAGGTGAAAGTCCTCGAAAAGGTTTCGGTATTGGTTTATCCTTAGATAACGCGGAAAAAAGCTCAGAAAAACAAGAACCTTGAACGCGTTTGATAAGAAGGTATAACGCACTTTGCATCTCACCGGTGGTAGGAAAAACAATATTCTCAAAAATAACTTTTTGGTCCGGCGGCTTAGTGGGTTTTTGATAGGAATGGTTTTGAAAAAGGTTAACTATTCGAAGGACATAACAAATGATACGTTGAATTTTTGATATAGATGAATATTTGATAAGAAGTTGATCTAAGAAGTTAACGTCAATTATCGCATTGCAACAGACCTTTGGCTTTTCCTCCAGATTAATATATCCGAAATCAATCGGCATTTTTGATTTATGAAAATCGGGCCATTCGTTTTCGGGAGACCACAAAAACGACGGTGCGTTCCACCACATGTCATGTGACATGAGCTGTGAAGGGGTGGCCCCTCGTGACGCAATATCGGCTGCATTTAAAGCAGAAGGAATGTAGCGCCACGAGTTTGAGGGAATGATTTCTTGGATTCTACTGACTCGATTTCCAACAAAGGTTTGCCAGCGATTAGGAGGAGATGAAAGCCAGTGCAATACGACTTGCGAATCGCAGAAAGTAACGATATTTGTAAAAGTTATTTTTCCTTCATAGCTAGATAAAACGAAGTCAATTAATTCGCTTAAAAGAAATGCGCCTAGGAGTTCTAGCCTAGCCAAAGTTTGTGACTTTATAGGCGCGACCCTAGATTTTGCAGATATGAGAGAAACAGATATATTATTTTCCTCTTCTACACGAAAATATACGACGCCTGCGTTGCCTCGAATTGAAGCGTCACAGAAGCCGATGATCTGACAGGTATTGGTTTTTGACAGTTTGATTTGTCGGGGTAATTGAAAATTGGAAAGAAGCGGGAATTCAGAACGAAGTTTGTTCCAAGAGTCGATGATAGAAGAATCTGATTCTTCGTCCCAGCCTATTTTCGATATCCACAACTGTTGCAAAATAAATTTTGCTTGTAGCAACAAGGGACAAAGAAAACCTAAGGGATCGAAGATTGTTCCTATGATAGATAAAATAGAACGTTTGGTTGGGGGTTTGTCCTTCATTCCGCATTGATAAGAAAAAATGTCGTTTTTTGGATGCCATTGAAGTCCTAAAACTTTGTTAAAGTGGGGTTCCTCCTTGTCAAAAGAGAGAGGCATTTGACGATCGGATTCTGGCAATGTTGCCAATAACTCGGGACATTTTTTAAGTTCAAATCCTCCCGACTTCAACAAATCATTGAGTTCCGTTTGAAGGGAAAGAGCTTCAGAAAGCGAAGGGCTAGTTCCCAAGATATCGTCGATATAGATTGACGTTTTTAGAACAGTACTCGCCATAGGAAAACGTTCCTTTTCTCTCTCTGCCAGCTCATTTAAGGTACGCATGGCTAGAAAAGGTGAGCATGTCATGCCAAAAGTGACAGTAGAAAGTTCCCACACTGAAAGTGGGTCATGTGGAGAAAACCTCCACAATATCCTTTGATAAGGACGGTGATAAGGATTGATAACGACTTGACGGAACATCTGTTTCATATCAGCAATGTAGGCAGTAGGATTAAGACGAAACGTAAGGAGTAAAGAAGCAATATCTTTTTGAAGTTTCGGTCCCGATAACAACGTCTCATTGAGACTAATATTTTTTGGGGTGACTGCCGAACAATCCCAGACTACCCTTAATTTTGTACTTAAGCTTTCCGGCTTTAGTACGCAATGATGTGCTAAAAAACATGTTACGTCGACTTTTGGTTGACTAGATAAAACTAGGCTCATATGATTAGAATCGATATAGTCTTGCATGCAACTTGAATAGGCAGTGTACAGATCAGGATTTTTGAGTAATCTATTTTCTAGAAGTAAAAATCTACGATAAGCTTGCGGATAAGTATTTCCCAGGTCAGGGTTTATTTTATCTTTAAACGGAAGATCTACCATGAATCTACCGCTCGGTTGCCGTACTACACTCGCAGTAAAGATTGATTCTGCTTGTTTTTCTTCCTTTGATAAGATTTGTTTTTTAGGCAAATGTTCGATTTCCCAAAACCTAGGGAGAATGACCTCTAAAGGAGGTGAATGACTCGTTAAAAAACAACTGGTTCGTTCCGTAAGACTACCTACTTTGTCAACTTTTCCCATGAAGACCCAACCAAAGATAGTTTCAAGGGCTGAAGGTTGCCCTATTTGTCCAAGAACCCTGCCCTCCTTAAATATCTGTGCAAATATCTCGCAACCAATAACTAGGTCCACAGGTCTAGATTTGAAATAAGATGGGTCGGCAAGTTTAAGGTTTTCCAAGTGTTTCCATTGATTATCGTTCAAAGTGAATGTAGGCATATTGGAACATAGTTGTGGAACAACAATTGCTTCGAAATTAAGTAAAGGAGTGACTTGTCCTTGTGGCTTAATGTGACATTGAACGAGCCCTTTGGAAGTAAAAGAAGACATCTGATTTAATCCGAATATTTCAGTGGTGTAACTTCGCCTAGGAAGATTAAGACGCTGAATACACTTTTCACTGATTAATCCTGTCTGTGATCCAGAATCAAGCAATGCCCTTACAGGTTGAGAATTTCCGCAACCGTCCATAACATCTATTATGGCGGTGCATAAAAGAAAGGTACCTGAAGGTCCTGAGGTATTTAATGACACATGAAGATTATTGACAGGTGGTGTGTGAATGACAGGACTAGTATCTTGGCTTCCAGACTCTTGATTAGTTTCTAAGATATGAGTTAAAGTGTGGTGCCTTTTACTATTGCAAGTCCTGCATGAATATTTGGATTTGCACGTATCTACCCCATGCAAGGGATGAAAACACGCTAGACATAATTTTTTCTGCTTGAGAAGATAGGCGATCGATAGGTGAGAGATCAAGAAATGTTTGACATTTCGAAAGCACGTGACCTTGATTACACCGGAAACATTTATTCCCGTACTTGAATTAGTTGAGGTGCCAGCCAGTCCTATAAAAGGCGAATTGGATGATTTATAGGTAGGCTTTTGCCCAAACTGATTTCGCATAGAATTTGAATTTTGATAGGTAGGCTTTTGCCCAGACTGATTTTGCATAGAATTTGATTTTTGATAGATAGGCACCCTTTTGGGTGCTGTTGATTGAGGAAGTGATTCCAAAACTTTACATCTTTTTTCTAGAAATTGAAAAAGTGACTGAAAAGTGGGAATTTCGGTATTAGTATTGGCGTGACTCATTTCGAAATTTGAACGCGTCGGAATATCCAATTTTTCTAACAAAATGAAAAAAATAATAAAGTCCCAACTGTCAACGTCAAAGCTAAGTGATTTTAAAATTTCTAGGGATTCAGAAAAGGTGTCAATTAAGTTACGCAATTCTTTAGCTGACTCGTTTTTTAAGGCGGAGTTCATAATTGTGCTTAAAGCATCATTTGCGAGGTCTCGCTTGTTTTGATATCTATTGACTAATTTGTCGTAAGCAATTTTATAATTTTGATCAGATCAGCTAATCCCTGATATCAATTTGAAAGGCTCATCCTCGAGATATTAAAATAAATATTGAAGTTTTCGAACGTTACTTAGACTTTGATTTTGATCTATAATGTTATTAAAAAGATCGAAAAAGCTTGGCCATAATTTTTTATCACCTCGAAATATGGGAATACCTAACTCTTTGAGTTTCGGAGTTTCAGATTCGGTTTGTCGAACATATGATCCCGAAAGGGTTGGGGCCTCAACCGGAAATATTTTAGAGTAAACCCCCTTACACGCATAAAAATATTTACGAGCTTCTGAAAGGATCGCATCCTGCGTTTTAAACTCCTCGTCGACTATCAACATAATGACGTCATTATGCGCCAGCATGCATTTATCGAAGGTTTCATCCAAATCGGAATACCTCACTTGAAACTCGTTTCTCGCTTTTTCATCCTTTGCCGCGGTCTGTGAAAACACATGACACTCGGTTATCGCAGATAAAAAACCCTTGCGTTTTTGCACGGCTTTTTTGACAGACATGATTTTACCTTTGAAATGACGAAATTGTCGGTAATTATACAATTAACGCTAAATTAATGCTTCTGAAATAGAAAAATGACGAATCGTCGAAAATATGCACTAATTTATCGCAATTGATGAAAATTGTTTTAAATATCGAAATGATATGGAACACATCTAATCACAGAAATGTCGGTAAATATACAATTAACGCTAAATTAATGCTTCTGAAATAGAAAAATGACGAATTGTCGAAAATATGCACTAATTTATCGCAATTGATGAAAATTGTTTTAAATATCGATATGATATGGAACACACCTAACACATAAATGAGAAATGTTGTTTGTTTTGTTTTGATTCCTTCTCGATTTTGTTTATACCACGCGGAGTAGACCCGTTACCATAGCAGCGGACCAAAAACAGGTACTGCGCCGACACCTTTCTCTCGTTTCAATACGATGCGAAAAATTCAAGGCCGCCTTGTTTTCGGCGTGAAAATAATGACCGACCTATTAATACCGTGGTATGGAGTAAATTTAAAATAATTCGGCTCGAAAGGAACACTTATGTTAGCTCGCGGTTAGAAAAACGATAACTGCAATGGACTGTAAATATTTTAATTAATGAAAGCGCGAACAAACATAAATATATTGATATGAAATTACGAAATAATCAAACGTCCATAGGTTAATTGTTGTGCCACACAACGGCAATCAGAAACAAAGGCACTCACCAGTTTGCAGCCAATTTATCCACGGCCAAGGGGCCCCTTTTTGGATCTAATGATGTCACCACGTAGCTGAAGGGCTGAAGTTTCTAGTTCTATGCTTCAGTACACCAAAATCGAGCACTTTCAGGTGTAGAAATTTGAAATAGTTGGAGAACGAAATTAACACGCCATTTCTCGAGGCGATTGACAAAGGATCTCTCTGGTTGTTGGTGCGCATGTCCAAATGCGCGAAATGCACTCGGTCCTTCATACAATTGTGTGGTTTTAAAAATATAAACAACCGCGAAATTTAGCGGGAGCTAACAAGCATACACAATTTTTTTAAAATTAATTTTTAGTTTTTTTTAGTTTATTAGTTGGTTTACTTTTAAAACAAAAAAAGGAACCACTTAAAGGGATAAAACGTCAAAGTAGCTAAACAAAAGGTTAAATAACTTTCAGACGCTTTTTGACAATACAATGGCCATCTCAGTGAGCCTGGTCAAATATCATATTAAAATGGAATATGAAGACCCACAATGGACCGGTATGTCCATATGAGACCAGCTGATGTTGCTAGTTGGTGGTCTGCCACCTTACCTAACCTAACCTAGCTCTACTCATACTCTACGTCCTATGAGAGAGCCTTAAAATAAAAATTATTGCCAATTGTGTCCAACCACAGAAATTCAACTTTGGTTGAATTGTCAACCAATATTGATAGAACCCTGTAAGTAGATTTTAATTACATATTAGATCTTTGCTTTAGCACCTAGTCATTCTCTCTTATGAGAGGGCCATAAAATATTAACCTAAACTATAATTAGGTAAGTAAGTAGTACAAATAAATATTATTGACAATAGGGTATTTCACAAATTTTAGAAAAGTGTTTAGAATGAAACATAGGTCCCTAATTTGCTACGCAAAATTATTAAAATAGTATATTTTATCATGACTACATTTAAAATCAAGTTTTCTAATTTCTGATTTGAATTTGCCGCTAAAACGCTCATTTCTAGCATGGCGTTGCAATGACGTCACAGCGCAGTAAACTAGCGGACAGATACACGGCATTCAAGTGTTTATTTGTTTTTGGTCTGTGTTTTTACTGTTTTTTCTGTAAAAAAATGTCCTATAAGTGGTGTGTAGTGCCGCAGTGTACGAATACTAGTATAAGAACACCTGAAAAACTATTTACTCATGTGCCTACAGCAGTAAAAGAACGGAAAAAGTGGCTAGAACTTGCTCGAAGAGACTCACGGGCCTTATCTAATACATCTTCACTTTACATTTGTGAAGATAACTTTGATGTGAGTATAATTAAATTGTTTCTAATTTTTCTCACGTTGTCTAATATATATATAACTATTTCGTAAATGACGATAAAATTATTGAGGTTATGTTTATTACAAGGGTTCACCCCCAACTATAATAGGTAGAAGGGTGTACAAATTTTTAGGCGGTGCTAGGCAGTTATTAGGCAGGACTAAGGAGTACCTTTAAATGCAGGATTAGGCAGTGCACATGCAGGCTAAATGTAGGACTGAGCAGTGCATATGCAAGACTAGGCAGTGCATAGGCAGGACTAGGCAGTACCTACGCAGGACTATGCAGTGTAACCTTTGCAGTACTTCAAGTATTGCTGGTCGTTGTATACTTTTTGCCTTCCTGCCCTGCAATCTTTGATTGTTTCTTAATGCTTAAAATAATAATGATTGGGTATTTAATTGAACCTATTGTAAGTGGCATATTGAACAAAAAAGCAAAACATATAACCCAACCTCAAAATCTAAATGAGTAAAAGTAGGCGAAGAATATCATAAAAGAACTCATCGAATACTTACATCAACATTTTAACGTTTCTAAATTCCACAGAACAAAAATCACTGTTGTTGGCAAAGAAGCCTGCCACCATAAAGGAATGGAGCATTGGCAAGTTGGAGCTATCGGCTTTGGAGAATCCATTTTCCATTGAAAATATTTTTTATAAGCAAAACACAAAATAAAATCTAATTTAGGAGGATAATTCACGCTTTAAACCAAAGCAAACATTACCATCCATAAGAAAATAACAGAGAAAATAGGTTCGTTCGAGGCGTTTACTTTTTTGTGACGTCACTCGCAGATGATTGGTAGACCGCCTGTTTTGAATCACGTGGCTAATTGTTTTAATTCAATGAATTTATTTAATTAAAAGAACTATGAATTTGAGAAAAAATTAAACAAAAAAGTTGATTTTTAGCATTACCAAGACCTAAAGAGATATCTAAAAGTAAATATATATTTATTTTTTACTACTGTCAAACACCCTATTGTGTCCAACCACAGAAATACAACTATTTATTCAACAAACGTAGGTATAAAAATGTATATAAACTTAGCAGAACAACTTTGGAAATTGAAAAAAATTATATTCTCATAATTTGCCGTTAATTAAAAATTTTTATGGTGTTCTGCCAACAGAACACTCTTTAAAAAAACGGGAACGGCAAATTTTTTGTTTCCACAACTATATTACGGTATTTATTAAGGCGACAGTTTCCTGTCAAGAGCCCTGTCGCCAGTCTCATATTTTTTCTCCCGAGTGTGAGAAAACACGTTACTCTGGAGGCCCTTACCTCCCTGATAAGGAGCTTGGCCTGCCTCATTCCCTCCGTTTCTTACCAGAGCGCCTGTTAAAGTCACATTTTAGGGTCGTCATGGCAAGATACTTCGCGATGCCCACAATGGGTTCCTCTCTTACTGGATCAGCTGATGACCTCATTCTAGCTAGTTGGTCAGCCTCCTCATTTCCAAGAATGACCTTATGCCCTGGAACCCAGAGGAGATCAACCTTGTTGTGTCCTGCTAGGGTTTTTAGTACATCCCTACACTCAGATACAAGTTCAGAGCTTTCTCTAGCTAATTTGATAGCAGACACTGCAACTCTACTGTCTGAGCATATCGTGGGCTGAATGCAAAAGTTGGGTAACTCGAAATTTCGTGATTTTGAGTTATCTACTTTTTTATATAGTGGAAATGAAGCGCTATCGAATGCAAAAGCTGAATAATACGTTATTCTAAACTGGCGACGTCTATCTGCAAATGTAAAAAGTAGACAATTCAAACATGTAAACTTTTTTGGAGCTATAAATAGCTAACTTTAGATACCAGTATGTTTTTCTCTATTTTCTGAACTTTTTATTTTATAAAAAAAGACAACTGTGTAAACCCTAAGAATAAAAATTATCTCATATTGTGAAAGCAACCCTTCTCCAGGCGAGTCCTTTTATACTACCAATTAAATTTTATCGATTTTCTCAAAACTACAAAAATCGAGTTACCCAACTATTGCATTCAGCCCACGATATGTAGATGTCTTTTCCTGACAAACACATTACTAGCTTTTTATAACCGCACATTAGAATAGCATATGCACTGTTGGACAAAAGTGAAGAAACTTTTTTTTAAATAATATAGTTTTTGTTTAACGTATTTAAATATATTTTTTATAACATAAGGTGAATAGCAATAAAACAAAGAATATATTACAAAGTTTTAAAAAAATATTGCATTGAAAAATAAAAAAATATATATTCTTCAAAATTATTGGACAAAAATGGAGAAACTTATTAAAAATAATTTTTTTTGCTACAAAGATATGATATATTTTTACCAAATTAATAATGCGTGGTAACCTCCTTATTCTTAATAACTTCGTGAAGTCTTTTTGGTTTGATAAGAGTTGATTATCTCTAATAATTTATTCATAAAATCTGGAGAAATATTTTTCCAAGTTTCGTTCAAAATTCTTACTAAATCTTGCTTATTGTGTATTGGATGTTTTCTGACTTCACGATCCAAGTGCTCCCAAAGGCTTTCAATAATATTTAAATTAGGACTTTGCGCGGGAAAGTCCATTAAAGTGACCTGTTCCTCTTGAAACCAATCCCTTACCACTCTAGAATTGCGTTTTGGGTCATTGTCTTGTTGAAAAACTGAATGAACCGGTAACTTTTCTTCTGCATATGGCAACATTTGATTCTTTAAGATATCCAAGTATCCAAACCGATCCAAAATTCCATCAATAACAAAGTGGTCCCGTACCATACCCTGAAACACAACCCCAAACCATGACCGACCCGCCTCCGTGCTTCACGGTGGATCTGGTGTACTTGGGATCATATCTTTTGCCAACAGGACGGTGAACCCAACGCACTCCGTCAGAACCAAATAAATGAAATTTGCATTCGCCAGAAAACAGCACTTTTTTCCAATTTTCTACAGTCCAGTGTAAATATTTTTTGGTAAATATCAATCGGGCCTTCCAGTTTTTAATGGAAATCATTGGCTTTTTGGCAGATCTTCTACTAAATAAACCTTCATCTATCAATCTTCTCTGAACTGTCTTAGAACATATTGCCACATCGTCTAGTTCCTTTAAAATTGATGAACCCCAGATTTTTCGGGATCTTTTTGGGCAATCCATTTAATATCTTGGTCTAACCTTTTATCAGTTTTTCTGGGTCTTCCCGATTTTTTTAAGGGATTTCAGGGTACCACGAGTTTTGTAGTTGTCTTTGAAACAACTGATTTGTGAACCAGAAGACGCTTTGCTACATCCACCTGTTTGACACCACTTTTGTAAAAATCTAACATTTTTTGTTTTAATTGTTCCGACAAATTTATACCGCGCGGCATTTTAGTTCTAATATAGCAACGTAAAACAGATAGACTGATCAAAATCAAATACAGAAATTAGTGAAAAATATTTATAAACTTTTTTGTTTCTCCACTTTTGTCCACCAAAAAATCATTATTTTTTTATCAAACGGCCAAAACAATTAAATAAAAAATTTGTTTACCAATTTGTTTTGTACTGTGAGCACCAAAAGTATATCTAGACGAAGCAAACGAAAAAATAAAAATTATACCATTATTAAAAATTTTAAAAAGTTTCTCCACTTTTGTCCAACAGTGTACTTCTGCCTGGAAAACAGTGGCATACTTGCCCAGGGAAAAATAAAATTTCGCTCCTGTGGTTCTTCAATATATAAAATTTAGCCATATGATAGATTTAATTTGCAAATCAATAATTGCTTATGTAAACACAACTTTTATACCATGTATATAAAGTTAACAGAACAACTTTGGAAATTGAAAAATATTATATGCTCATAATTTGCCGTTAATTATCTGTAAATTATAAGCATAAATTTTTTTTTTAATTTCGAAAGTTGTTCTGCTAACTTTATATACATCAAAAGAATCCCCTTTACATATCCTAACCGAGTGCTCTGCACTCGCCGCGATAAGACTGTCGCTTTTGGGAAGCTGTGTGCTTAGCCCTGGCAATGTCAGAAAGTTTCAACCCAGAAAAATCTGCTTTTGCCAAGGCAGCAGGTTTTCAGAGGGCCCAGCAAGGTGGTCTAAGTGAATGGAACTTTTCCCGCCCACATAACATTCATTCATTCATCACAAAATTTTCCCAAAATATTATCCTCCTCATAAAAACAAGTGTGTTCAAAATGTTTTTTTTTTAAGTTTGCTTCCCATCATCTGTTAATTGCTTATGAGTGCAAGAAAGAATAACTTTGTGCACTTGATAAGAACTATTCTTGATAGAAAACTGTTATTTAATTGATTTTTTAAAGAACAATAAATATATTGAATTAATAGAAAAAAGGTAGATGTGAAGAATATATTTTTATTTATGCAACATATTCTGTAAAAAAACATCCTAAATATAATATTATATTTAATTTTAATATTTTTAACAATTTTTTTTTTATTAAAATAATAATCATTGTAAAAATTTGTTGGTTAATAAATACTAAAATACCAAATAATCTAAAGAAATAGAAGCAAAGAATCCTTAGTGTCTTATGTAGAAAACAAATGAAGTTAGTTCCTAGATTTGCACCATTATATTCTAAAGCTGCACTCACAAAAAACAGCTGAAAGTGTTCAACAATACCACATTTTCATTGCTGGGAGACAACATGTTATCCCTAAGTTAAGCCTAAATCATTTTTTGTTGTAGTATGCAGTTTTTCTATGTACTGGGTGAAAAAAATATACCCCTTAGGTCAAACTTAGTAGGTACATGGAATCAAGAGACCCACATGTGGTTGCAGGGCATGGAGGTCCCAAGAGAGGTCTAGTAGCACCTGCCACCACTTTAGAATACAAAACCTTGTTTGGGAAGTTTCAAATCATTGACAGATATGTTTGCAGGCTTTACTATGTGTCATTTCCTTTCTCATAGTATATGTTTTAGAAGGAAGTCCAAGAATCTGTTTGCATTTATGATTATGAATGATTAAAGTCTTACCTAAAACTACCACCATCAAAATTAATTTGATTAGAATTGCTTTCAGCAGCCATCCTTTCTTTAAATGTACTGCAACCTGCTGGACCATCATTTGCAGATAATTCTCTTTTAATTTTATGTAAATTTGAAAATAAAAGCTCTGATGCCATATAATCTATTTCATTGAAGATATCTTCAGGCTTGACAAGTAGTAGTTTATCATCTATCTCCAGTAACTCTGTGGAAAGGTATTGCTCCTCAGATTGCTCTACAACAGGTGCAACCTCAGGCATTTTGAAAGCTTCCATACTTTAGAATAACATTCAGTTGAAAATCAGCTAGGGTGTGATAACCACGGCTAAAACTATCAGAGCTATCGAAAAAGACTCTAGACCTACAGCAATAAAACTAGGACTTGTTAGAATGGTTTCTAATGGATCGTTCATACTCGTCTTTTGTCTAGTCTTTTGTCTTGGTTTAGTCATATGTCTTGTCATAAGAAAGTTAAAACCACTGTTTCTTATGGGAGTGTTCATACAATGCTTTTGCTTTTGTTTTTGATTAGTCTTTGTCTTAAGAGTTGCTAACTTTCAATCCTTAGGACAACGACTAATACGAGTGACAGACATCAGCTGATATTTGTTGTTTTTTTACAGGGCGTCCGAAGAGCGCAAGCGCGCGGCCGAAATTTTGAATTTACCGCCATTAATCATGTTTTTAACAGAAAATCTCAACATAACCTCAAAATTTTATTTGTTTTTATTTTCTTTTTCGCTTTTGTTCTTTCGTGTCTGTGTTTCGTGCACAAATTAGGTTAAATAAAATTGTTTTGTGTAGAAAATTACTTTTGAAAAGGGGCCTTTTTATTGAAATTGAATTTTTTTTTCAGTGGGTTATGACTAAGACTAATCAAAAACAAAAGACGAGTATGAACAGCCGATTTTGTTTAAGACAGCTAAGACTAATCAAAGGACAAAGACTAATCAAAAACAAAAGACTAAGACGAGTATGAACAATACTTAAACAAATAATAAACCAATTAAAAAGAGGTTATGCATCTTAAAAATTACGAGGTCAATCAGCCATCAACGGGTGCGTTCACTTATATACCCTGTTTCCGCCAATGCATGCCCACCCCGATTCAAAAAAAGCATCACGTGATGGGCCATGGATTTGCACCGGTTTTAAATGCATGCGTTTTTTTAATCGAGGTGGGCATGTATTGGTGGAAACCAATGAAATTGAAGCTTTTTCTAAGGTATAAACAGGTATTAGCTAATTATTCTGTGTGGTGATTTTTGATATGGAGGTGCATTTTAAAGGCTGGTTGTCTATGAACCGTATTATCCGCGCAAAATTTCAGATAATCAAGTCCCGAGACAAAAATAATTCCCGCGGATAATACGCTCTATGGACAACAAAATCGTGTTCGCTGACAAAGTCGAACCACGGTAGTCGTAGGCTCATTCTACTAGTCTACTAGGTACAGGGTGTCCCAAATTGGGCACTTTTAGGGGGTTTAAGGTACTTCTAGGGGAGACAAAGAAAAACTGACCACGCATTGCGAAGCTCAAATTTCAAGAGAAGACTTTAATATCGTCTTATCTTTGAGCTATGGGGGCTTTTTGAAAAGTCCGAATTTTGGAAGGGGATCTATAACTTCGTTATTAGTGGAAATTTTGATTTAGAGTAAATTGCAATTGTATAGACTTTGTCACGAAGAATTCACCCACCAAATTAAATTTTAACTGTCACTTTTAGTTTTTGAGATATGACATAAAGTTGCATTTTTTCTTATCGAATGGAATATTTTAATTTATTTTCGAATTCGTCATTGAATTCTTTTCAAAATGATGTATCATATGTCATAGTTTGATTGAGCGGTTTAGGAGATATTCAGCTTTTTCACTTATTTCTAGTGCGCTTTGATTTCCTGCTGAGGCAGGTCAAGGCACTCCAGTATTTTTATTATTTTACACAGTCAAAAATATGGTAAGCCTGGTGGAAAAATTATAATTCAGCTGACGGCCTTCAAAGCCTAGTTATCATATTCATACTATTTTTCAACATATGTTCAAAATGCCTATCTCCTCAAACTCACGGTCCCTCCTTATGTCATATATTTTGGCCCGCGGTTTTGAAAAAGACCCATACTGAACAAGGTTCCGTTTCAACTTTGGAAATATATCCGTATAAGGTTGTCTTCGTTCGGGATACCTTTGAAGATATAAGTTTCCAGCGTCCTGTCTATTATCATTACTTTCCCAGTAACATTTTAACATGTCATACTTTTCATCGTTTTGATACATATTTCAAAATAAAATTAAAAACGCTTTTGTGCAAAATAATTTCATATCAAACCGTAATGTCAAATTGTTTAAACAATTGAAAACAATGACAAAACGCCAAGACGTAAGGCCAACTTGATTTGCATAGTATAAGACAACAAAACTATAGGTGCATTGAAGTAGGATTTGACCGCAAGGCTTTCACGTCAATGGCGCATGACGTCATTCAACGCACACTAGACAAAAATAAAAAACTTTAATTATCTCCGAAACCGCTCAATCAAACTATGACATATGTTTTGAAAAGAATTCAATGACGAATTCGAAAATTAATTAAAATATAGGCCATTCCATAAGAAAAAATGCAACTTTATGTCATATTTCAAAAAGTAAAAGTGACAGTTGAAATTTAATTTGGTGGGTGAATTCCTCGTGACAAAGTCTATAGAATTGCAATTTACTCTAAATCAAAATTTCTACTAATAACGAAGTTATAGACCCCCTTCCAAAATGCAGACTTTTCAAAAAGCCCCCGTAGCTCAAAGACGAGACGATATTTCAAAATGCGGTTTTCACTATAAGTCTTCTCTTGAAATTTGAGCCTCGCAGTGTGTGGTCAGTTTTTCTCTGTCTCTCCTAGAAGTACCTTAAACCCCCTAAAAGTGCCCAATTTGGGACACCCTGTACATATAAAATTATTCTCCCAATTTTCTTCCGCCTGACCCCCACCTTGTCACGTAAAAGCCGCGGGGCCGCCATCCCAAATGCATTCATTTTTGGTTTGTGCCTTGTCCGAGAAACAGATAGGTGAACACTAGCAGCTAGCTGTTTGAGGCGGAAGAAAATTGGGAGATTAACTTTCTATGTACCTAGTAGAATGATCCTGTCTGTATACATATGTCGAATTTTCACGTCACTGGTGGTCCAGCTGATTTTTGTAAAAGTTAAATATAATATGACCAATTAATATTTTTTGAAAACTGATACCCTGTTTCCACCAATGCATGCCCACCCCGATTCAAAAAACGCATCACGTGATGGCCCATGGCTTTGTACCCGTTTTAAATGCAGCTTCACCTGATGCGTTTTTTCAATCGGGGTGGGCATGCATTGGTGGAAACAGCGTATAAGGCAATTTTCCTATTGTTTTTAGTATATTCTTATAAAGAATAATTTTCTAGACGTATTGTCGTTATTTTTTTTAGCCCGCTCTATGTTTTATTATACAAAACTTAAAATACAAGTCAAACGAAATAAAACCGAGGACTTGGGAAGAAGCAGGTGGAATGTAATACGTGCCTGCGGGATAAATAAACAAGCTATAGGTGGTTTATTGCTGTTTTTTACAAAACATGAAAGGATTCGGGTGTACAGAAAAAGTGATTAACACAGCAGGTTCCTGGTAAGTGTAATTTTGTTGCAAAATTATTCGACAACGCTAGTTGATTATTATTTTCTTAGATTCTTGTTTAGTAAAATTTTTTTCTAAAAATTTGAAATCGGTGTGGTAAAGCCTAAAGGTACCTATTGTATTGCTGAAAAAGCCGATTATTCAGAGGGAGGTGGAAGGTGGGAAGGTTTTAGATAATAAATCATGACTGTTTGAACCTTAGGGCGTGGTGGGTGTAAGACCACAGTGACAGTATTGTGGGTAGAACCGATCACTTAAAAAAAAAAAACTAATTAGTCATTTAAAAAAAAGAAAACACTAATTGACACACCAGATATGAACCTTTAACATATATTTTTTCCACATTCTTCTTTCTCCTAAAATTATAAAAAAAAATGAAAAAAGCTGAAATTTTGATCGGTTTTACCCCGTTTGACGGTATTCTGCTTGCCTTTGTAATCGCACTGCTCGCATTTAAATCAATTGATGTTATTTAAACATTTGTATGCCCAAATTGAACGTCCGTTTACTCTTGTAATCTCACTGACGACTTTTACACCAATTGATTTCATCTTTACTTTTGTGATGTTGCAAGTGTCACCGCAAATGAGACTTCTGTTTGGATTTTTAATCACACTGGTCTCATTTAAAATAATTGATTTCTTATTTTGTGGTGCCTTTGTTTCGCCTTGTAATTAAACTACTTAATTTCAACTTGGCTTTTGTGCTGCAACAAATGTCTCTTCAAATAACGCATTCGCCTAGACTTGAAATTACACTGGTTTCTCTTTTGTGGTTCATAAAATGTGGTTTCAACTGGGACTTCCGTTTGGTCTTATAATCACACTGGCCGCATTTAAACCAATTAATTTCATCTGCTCTTATGTGCTTCATTAAATGTGATTTCAAGTGGAACTTATGTTTGGTCTTGTAATCACACTGGTAGCATTGAAACCAATTGACTTCATCTGCAAGTTTGTGCTGCAGCAAATGTCTCTTTAAATAACGCTTCTGTTTGACCTTGAGATTACACCGGTCACATTTAAACCACTTGATTTCATCTGCACTTTTGTGTTGCAGAAAATGACTGTCCAAGTGGGACTTGCGTTTTGCCTTGTAATCACACTGGCCGCATTTGAACCAATTGATTTCATCAGCACTTTTGTGTAGCAGCAAATGTCGCTTCAAATAAAGCTCCTGTTTGAACTTAAAATTACACTGGTCACATTTAAACCCCTTGATTTCATTTGCACTTTTGTGCTTCATTAAATGTTGTTTCACCTGACACTTATGTTTAGCTTTGTAATCACATTGATCGCATTTAAACCAATCGATTTCCTCTGCACTTTTATGTTGCAGCAAATGCCTCCTCAAGTAGCCCTTTTGTTTGGCCTTGTAATTACACTGGTTGCACTTAAACCAACTGATTTCATCTGCACTTTTGTGCACCAGCAAATGTCGCTTCAAATAAAGCTCCTGTTTGGACTTAAAATTACACTGGTCACATTTAAACCACTTAATTTCATCCGCACTTTTGTGCTTCAATAAATGTGGTTTTAACTGAAACTTACGTTTGGCCTTGTAATCACATTGGTCGCATTTCAACCAATTGACTTCATCTGCATGTTTGTGCCGAAGCAAATGTTTCTTCAAATAGGACTTGAGTTTAGCCTTATAATCACACTGGTCGCATTTAAACCAATTGATTTCATCTGCAGGTTTGTGCTGCAGCAAATGTCTCTTTACATAACGCTCCTGTTTGGCCTTGTAATTACACTGGTCGCATTTAAACCAAATGATTTCCTTATTTCTTTCCTTGCTTTGACTATCTGGAATATCTGATCTAAAAACAATATAAATAATATAAGGAAAAATGGAAAAATTTAATTTACATACTAAATTTATTTGGCAAACTTCATGTATTACATTAGATATCTATCCACCAGTCAGAATTAAATCACTTTTTAGTGAAATAGACCATAGGTGATTTTCAGCCATTGAACAATTGGTTATTTCTTAGAAATAGAAATAAAATTTCGGACTTCCATTGTCTTTATTTATTTTAAACACGACCTTTCGGTTAGAAAGTACCTCTAACCGTTTTCAAATGTTAACTAAACAATCTGGTCTCTAGGCTACTACTTATACTACTTGGTGTGCAGTAAGGTGTGACGGCCCGCCCCCTTTTTAATCCTAAGAGGCTTGTTTTCTTTAAGGAGTGGTTTCCATTTGTTTTATATGTTTGGTATGTCCGTGCTTGGTTAACTGAAAACATCTTTATTCTGCATTATCATCGCCAATGCGACTACTTATGCAAAACTTTAGCTTCTGACCAAAGTTTTGCATACGGAGTCGTATTGGCGAAAACAAATATATTGAAGCTGCGTGTATAATGCAGAATAAAGAAGTTTTCAGTCAACCAAGCACGGACATACCAAACATATGGAAACCACTCCTTAAGGAAAACAGGCGTCTTAGGATTAAAAAAGGGGGCGAACCGTCATACCTGACTGCACACCAAGTAGTATAAGTAGTAGCCTAGAGACTAGATTGTTTAGTTTACACTTGAAAACGGTTAGAGATACTTACTAACCGAAGCGTGGTGTTTAAAATAAATAAAGACAATGGAAGTCTGAAATTTTATTTCTACTCAATCAGTGTCTACGAGTTTCAAACAAAGTGGTTATTTCTTGTCTACTTTAAAAGCGAGAATATGAGAGAGAGCGTTTGACCATGAAACTTCAAAAATCATGAATTTTCACTGCTCCGGTTAACCAAAATAACTTCGCTTCCTGCCAGGGTTATTAGTTATGGGTCGCGGGGAAATAAGAGGGTGCTTTCTGCTTAAAACCCTCTTTGTCAGGTTCTTACTATAAAAAGAAGTTAAGGAATACGCAATTGGTTCATGGCTGATAATCGCCTCATAGTTTAGTCACTCATAGTAAGTCTCGAAATTCAACAGAAATGCACTTTATTGCCTGAAAACCATAAAAGTGTGAATTGACATAGCATGTTTGATCGCCCTGGGCAAAATCGCAAATGACCGCCCAATTGCGCACGTCTGTCCCTTTTTCGGCACGATTTACAGAAACACACACAGTGGCTGAATTAATAGAATCATTTGCATTTTTGTTCTTGAACGCCTTAAAGAAAAGTCCTTAAAAAAATTTTTTTTATATAAAAAATAAAAGCAACAAAAAAATAGCAAAACATTTTAAAACGATCGTCCTGGGCGGCTATTCCGTTGCCTTCCCCCGACTCTGTAATACTAAAAATTAGTTTATAGTTAAAATACCATAATCAAAACATCATCAATCAATCAAATCAACAAACATTAAAGCAGTCCTTAAAACGTATAAAACATTTAATTAATATTTCTTTCTACCTTAAAAACTACAGTAAGTTGAGTAAAGATTTACGTAAATTTGCACGAGGGGTGGTCCTGGAACGATGGGGGGCTATTTAGATTTTTTAAACATATATACCGGGTGGGCCAAAAAAAATCGGACAATTTTTATTTCATTATAACTTTTGAACTATACAATCGATTTGAATAAAACAAACTGCACTTGGCAAAGAGTTAATAAATTCGTTGTAGTGGTTCTCATAAAATCTGATTTTATTTTAACTATTGTTTTACAAATTATACGATTGCAGCATTGCCAATCCTGTCTGCACCCACTTCTTTATAAATTAATTATTGCTGAACCGATTTTACTGAACTAAAAAACATCATGGTGTAATATGATCTTTAAAAATCAATCAGTTTGCACCATGATATTTTTATTTGACTAAAATTGGTTTAGTAATAATGAACTTATAAAAAACTGAATAAAGACAAGATTGACAAGGCAATCGTATAATTTGTAAAACAATAGTTAAAACAAAATCAGATTTTATGAGAACCACTTCACCGATTTTATTACTTCATACCTTGTTAAACGGGACAAAAGTAGTGCTTTTCGTTAAATTAAAAAAAAACTAAAACATTTTCGCAAAATAAGAAAACGTGAATCTTTGAAGAGTCAAGATGGCGGCAAATTTCAATTATAATCTTTAAAGAACAGTCAATTTTCACCATGATTTTTTTTATTTTACTAAGATCGGTTCAGTAATAATGAGTTTATAAGGAAATTAATGCAGGGATTAACAATGCAATCGTATAATCTGTAAAACAATGGCTAAAACATGAAAAATTTTAAGGGGCTCAACAGCACCAAAGTAAGGATACATTTGTTGATACCTCCACAACTAAGAACAATAGGGACTTATTGGAATAAAGTCATGCATTGACACTATTACTGTAGTATTTTGATAGATTTACATTGCAGGTTGAGAAATGATCTTTCAAAATTGACAAACCAAAGTCGAATTTAAACAGTAATTATTTTGGTTTGTATGGTAAACACAATTCTTATGTTGAAAGATTACTTATCATATTCCAATGCAAAACTGTCAAAATACGGCTTGACACTATTATTGCATGACTTTGTTCCACTAATTCCCTAATGCCGCAAACACATAAAACGCTCGCGTCCCAGGAAAAAAATCAGTGTCAGTCGAAAACGACTGACGATCACCAACCAGACTTACTCAGATGAGTTGCCATCCAACAGCAACTCCTGCTTTATCTCATCAGTTGTAAACTCAAAGTCTTCGAGTTCCAATTTAATGTTGGATGATGAAGGGCCAGGTAAATGAATTTCCAACTTGCTGCAAAATAAAACTCTTTAAGGGTCCAGGTGTTCCTTAATTATAAGTTTTTTACAATAAACAATTGGCACATAACCCTTTTGCTAAGGCTTTCAATTTTTTTTAACACTTTTTTGCTTTTTTTAGTTTATTGGTCGGTTTACTTTTAAAAACAAAAAAGACATGAAAGTGGTGTATACCCATACTCATAGCCAACTTCTACACTGAGCAGTACAGGATAAAATTTAAATGATGCACCAAACTTTAAGGGATGTTGTGAAAGCTCAAAAGCTTTCACAACACTAAAAAATATTAATTTAAACGATAACTAGTAGAAATAAATTATTATTGGTCACTTTATATAACAAGGATGTATTTTAGACAGTATTTTGACTCTCCTGTAAAATTTTATTTTGGACACAATACAATTTTCATCAAACCAACGACCATATGCTTATAGGATCGCGGCACTGAATTTTATGAATATAAAAAATTTTAAGGCGCTCGACAGCACCAAAGTAGTAATACATTTATTGATACCTCCACAACTGAAAACAATAGGGATTTATTGGAATAAAGCCATGCATTGACACTATTATTGCAGTATTTTGACAGATTTACATTGCAGGATCTTTAAAAATTGACATACCAAAGTCGAATTTAAAACTAATTTGTTTATTTATCTATAATTAAAGTCGACAGTATTTATTTCGGTTCATATAGTAAACAAAATCCTTATGTTGAAAGATTAGCTGTCATATTCCAATGCAAAACTGTCAAAATACGGCCTGACTCTATTATTGCATGACTTTATTCCAATAAGTCCCTAATGCCGCAAACACATAAAACACGCTCGTCCCAGGAAAAAAATCAGTGTCAGTCGAAAACGACTGACGATCACCAACCAGACTTACTCAGATGAGCTGCCATCCACCAGCAACTCCTGCTTTATCTCATCAGTTGTAAGCTCAAAGTCTTTGAGTTCCAATTTAATGTTGGATGATGAAGGGTCAGGTAAATGAATTTCCAACTTTCTGCAAAATAAAACTCTTTAAGGGTCCAGGTATTCCTGAATTATAAGTTTTTTACAATAAGAAATTGACACATAACCTTTTTGCTAAGGCTTTCAATTTTTTTTTAATTACTTTTTTGCTTTTTTTAGTTTATTGGTTGGTTTACTCTTAAAAACAAAAAAAAACATAGAAGTGGTGTGTACCTAAACTCATAGCCATCTCCTACACTGAACAGTACAGGATAAAATTTAAATGATGCACCAAACTTTAAGGGATGGTGGGGAAGGTCAAAAGAAGCTAGCCAAAAGGTCCAAATAGCTTTTGGTCACATGTTGTTTGTTTTGAAAAACACATTACAGATAATATAATTTTATGAATGGTCAATCATTATTGATAGAACCTTGTAAGTATATTTTTTTACATATTATTAGATTTTTCCTTTAGCACCTAGAACTACTCATACTCTATAGAGGGCTTTAAAATGTTATCCTAAACCATTATTAGGTAAGTAAGTATAGTACAAATAAATATTATTGACAATTATGTCCAACCACACAAATTCAACTTTGGTTGATTTCAAAGGGCAGTGTGTGGTGTAAAACTGTGGGAGTTCACACCCAAAAAAAACTGCAGTGCAGACAACGCCAAGTTGTGTCAGTGCACTAATTCAAGGTGCTCATAAGCTAGCTTAAAAATACCCAAAAGTGTGGATGTGGACGGCATCAAGGGGGTGTGATATATTTTTCTTTTGTGATTAATTTTAGTGTGTCATTGTTTTATATAGTGATTACCTTGTTTTGTCACATACACATAGTATTTTTTTTATTAATACTTTAGCTTTAGCCTGCTTTGTCATATGATCTTTGATGACAATAAAGTATATTTTGATTTGATATGACCCACATGTAGTTGCGACAAATACAATACTTTGGGAATTTTCAAATCATTGACAAGTATGTTTGCAGACATTACTATGTGCCATTTCCCTTCTCATAGTATATGTTTTAGAAGAAAGACCATGAAGCTGTTTGCAATATGTATTTAGTAGTACACTTGTAAAGTGATCATTCATCAATGTATGTATATATCAATATTACTCTTACCTAGAACTAGCACCATCAAAATTAATTTGATTAGAATTGCTTTCAGCTGCCAGCCTTTCATTAAACATATCGCAACCTGGTCCAGCATCATCTGCAGATATTTCTCTTTTAATTTGATGTAAATTTGAAAATGAAAACTCTGATGCCATATAATCTATTTCTTTGAAGATGTCTTCAGGCTTGACAACTAGTAGTTCATCATCTTTCTCCCGTAACTCTGTGGAAAGGTATTGCTCCTCAGATTGCTCTACAACAGGTGCAACCCCAGACATTTTGAAAGCTTCCATGCTTTAGAATAACATTCCGTTGAAAATCAGCTTGGATGATAACCACAGTTATAACTATCAGAGCTATCGAAAAAGACCTAGACCTACAGCATTGAAACTAGAACTTGATTATTTAGCCGGAGAATGGTTTCTAAACAAATAAGCCAAAGAGCAGTCGGGAAAATAAACTATTTAAAGATCACCAAAAAAAATTATTTGCACACCCAAAACAATAGGGCTATCTAACAAAACATATGACCAAATCCAAGATGTCTTCCATAGGACAAACAAACCGAATTCTTATAAGCCGTAATGTTAACAAAAACGTAAATTTCACAAAAACGACAGTTTTATTAAACTAAAGCGAGAAAATCTGAAATAAATGGGACCATGTTTTCTACAAAAAAGTAGGTTATGTTTTTGTTTATTTAGTTTTTTTTAAATTTTTTTCTAGTTTTTTTACTTATTTTGAATTATTACATGGGCGCACCAAGGGGGCGGGGGGCTAGGGGCCCGGACCCCCCAAACCACATATTTTTTTAGATATTTTCCACATATTTCATGAATAAACAGAAAAAATAGCATAAAGTACAACATCATGGGACCTCTGGGGGCCCCCCAAAGATATCGGGCCCCCAAAGGTTTCGGGTCCCCCCAAGACATATTTCTGGGTGCACCACTGATTATTATGTCAAGTTTTTTTGCTGTTGTGAATTGTGGCAGCGGAGGAAGTAATGATAATGTTAGTTTTCATTGAATTTGAAGTTTTTTGACCAATGAATCAATGAACTATCAGCCCAAGGTAGGGGGAAGTGGATAAGTAGTTCTATTCAAAGAGAGCTCACTTCAAGGCTCACTTAACAGAGACGAAATTGAAATAGACTAAACTTTTCTCATCAGATTCAGGTTTTCTATTAGGATCTTTTGTTGTACTTGACTAAACCTTTTGCTAAGTATAGGCCTTCTACAGCGTTAAACTCTGAAAAATATTTCACTATGATTTTTCGGTTTAGACAAAGTTTAATCGTGTTAACCCTACAGTAGTGACATGAAAAAGAGGCACAACTTATAGGTAGGTCAGTCCAACAGATCAATATACACATATGAGTTCCAAACTCTCATCTTCGAACGCACAAGTGGTGGCAGTCTGAGTAAAAAGTGAGCCAAAAATACCCGTTTTTCGAAAATAAAAACGCGAATCAAACGATCAAATCATTACGTAAGTGAGCAACAATATTAGGGCTGTGATTAAAAATAAAAAAATCCGACCAAAAACGCAAGGATTAATTAAAAAACACCGTTTTTAAAATAGCCACACCCAAAAATTGAGGTTAGAAAACAAAAAGGAGAACGTTCGCGAAGTCAAGGCTTTCCTGTTTGCATTGTTTTTATCAACAGCCTTAAAACCACAGAACAAACCATTTATTTCTATGCTGAAATCAAACAGCTGATCCCACTGTCAAAAAAAAAACAGCTGATTCTGAAATTTCTGGAAATAAAATAATAAATATTTAGCAGAGTTCCGGTTGAACTGAGTAAATTGGACTCTGCATTATAAATCTTACAAAGAACCAGCAAAAAAACCATCTGTTGATAAAAATGGGAAGTAATAGATCCCAGCGGCGTAGCGCGGGGGGTTCGTTGCCCCCCCCCCCCGCCCCGAGGGAGAGGCGCCCTTGTGACTTATCGGCCGCCCCCTGACATATGATGACCTTTTTTTTTTTTTTTGGAGACGGCGCGGTTCAAATTTCTACGGCGCGGTTCTTTGTTTTTGGTCGCAAGATTTGTGAGAGGCGCCTTTTTGACCTTTTGGTTTTTTTTTGTTTTGCCGTAAGATTTTTCATCAGTTTTCAGAGGCGCCCTTTTTAGCTGTCGCCCCCCCCCCCCCCCCCCCCGCCCTTTCGGGCACGCTACGCCGCTGATAGATCCCCCAGAAATAGAACCTCACAAACATGTGGTAAGTGCAATACCATACTGAACCCCAAAATGCCAGACATACTGCAATGTAACCAGAGCTCAGACTGCTGGCCTGCACGGAAATGAAAACAATTGACTACTAAGTTATGCAAAAGACAAACCAAAAATTTGCATGCAAAACTTGCTTTAAAGGAAAACAAAAATTAAGTACACCCAGCACAACCAGAAAAGACACAAAAACTAGCCTATCCTTGGAGGATGTTATGATATTTCTTCAAGAAATGCGAACTGAAGTGAGGGAATTCAAGAGGGATCTTGAATTCTATGCCAATGGATTTGAGCAACAAAAAGTTAAAAACTCACTGTATGAGGAAGAAATAAGCCAATTAAAACAAGAAAACGAAATCATAAAGAATGAAATCATGAAAATAAAATCCAAATTTGAAAAAAATGAAAATGAAAACAGAGAAAACAATCTGATAATTGTGGGAATTAAATACGAACTAGATGGTGGTAAAGCATTAGAAGAAGTAAAGAAGAATGCTGTCAAAGCAATAAAATATGTGAACCCAACCATACCTGAAGAAAGTTTTGAAATACAACTAACAAACCCTAGGAAGGCCAACTCACCGGTACTACTGATGTTCATAAAGCCCAGCGGGTAAAAATACCTTTAAAGAATGTCGCCAACAAAAAGGAAAAATAAACACATTACAATGTGGTATCTCAAGCGAAGAAGACGGAATATACTTCAACGAGGATATGTCTAAAGAGCAAAAGATATTGTTTGGTAAAGCAAGAAAGTTAAAAGGTGAAGGATACTCTTTTGTCTGGGCAAAGGGAGGTAACATCTACGCACGAGAGAAAGAAGATAGTAAGGTTATCAGGATAAGAACAGAGGGAGACATAAACAAATTGCAAAACTAATAAATTAAAATGTATTAACTGAATCAGAACTTAGTTTATTATTATATTTTTTTTTAGCAAACTCTCATGGAGCCTAATGATCTTTATAATGACTTTCAGAATATTGTTGCTGCATCCTGTGACCGCCTCGATGGCATGGATTTTACAACCACTGGGTCTAGGCTGAACCTTATTCATTTCAATATTTCCAGTCTCAACGCACACTTCGATGGTTTAATTGCATACCTAAAAACAGGTAACATTGATTTTGACATAATAATTCTGTCAGAAACAAATAAAATAAATAACTTGAACGACTTCAAACTTGACACTTATGAATTATTCTATAATGAAAGTGTTTTGAACAAGTGTGATGGTACAGTCATTTACATAAAAACTTCATTACTGCCTAAGGCAGAAGTAATCAATATTGGTTTCTCAAGATTCTTAAGGGTCACTCTCACTAAATATGATGTTAAGATGGGACTTACTGCAATCTATAACTCACCCAGTTTAAATAAACTCGACTTTATCGACAACCTAAAACAACTTTTTACTCAAAACTATGAGAAGCACCTTGTTGAAGTGTTCTGCGGGGATACCAACATACACATGTTAGGTGAAAGATTAACAAACTATGCATCAGAATACTTAAACTGCTTAAACCAATCAGGTTATGTAAGCCAAATAAATACATTTACACACATACAAGGAAATTCAAAAAGTTGCATAGACCATTTCTTTTTAAAAAATAATAAAGCACGAATCGAAGCAAACCCCTATGTCATAAAATGTGGTCTTACTGACCATTTTCCCATAGTTTTGTCACTGAAATTCAAAAACAACAAAACATCCACAAGCATAAAAGAACCAATAATAAAAAAAAGCCTTGATTATAATAAAATAACACACTCACTCAAAAATTACAACTGGGAAGAGATTGTAGGTTGCGGGGACCCTAATCTTAGCACAAATAAATTTATTAAAATACTTAACGATATAATAGAAAATGCCACAGAATACAAAACCATAGCCAAAATTAACAAGAAAAAAGAATGGATAACCCCTGCAATAATAAATTCAATAAAAACCCGAGACAGATTGAAAAAAGAAACAATACAAGATCCTCTTAATCAAATAAAACTAATCCGGTTTAGAAATTATCGAAATCAACTAACAAAAATTATTTAAAAAACTAAATGTATGTATTAAAAACAAAAAATGGACAACAACAAAAATGATTCAAGAAAAATATGGGAAATAATCAGAGAAGCTTCTAATGACAAAAATGAAAAAAAGTCAATAAAATCCTTGATTGAAAATAATAGTAAAGTAACAGACCCCCAAAATATATCTAACTTATTTCTTAAATATTACAGTCAGGTAGGAAAAAACTTAAGCAAAAAAATACCAAAACCTACTACAAATTTAAAGAGCCCCGCATACAAAACACTGCCAAGTTTGAACTATTAACAGAAAATGAACTAATATGTCAAATTAACTCTCTAAAAAATAAGGCCACACATTCAATTGGCAATATATCAGCCCAAATCATTAAAGATAGTCACACCACGCTCTTAAAACCCCTGCTTCATATCATTAACACAACTATTACTACTGGCATTTACCCCAAAGATCTAAAAAATTCAATAATTACTCCAGTATTTAAAAATGGAGACTTAGAGAAAAAAGAAAACTACAGACCTATTGCAGTTACAAGCACAATCAATAAATTAGTCGAAAAATGCATAAAATTAAGATTTAACACATACCTTGAGGAAAACAATCTCCTTTCTGAAACTCAATATGGTTTTCGCAAAAATTTAAGTACTGAAGATGCAATTCATCAAATGACAGAAAAAGTTACTAGGAATTTTAACAGTGGTTACAAAACCATAGGTATTTTTATTGATTTAGCAAGGGCTTTTGATACTGTGGCACACCAAATTCTACTACGTAAACTTGAGCAAATAGGCATAAGAGGTACCGAATTAAAATTATTCCGATCATATCTTGATCACGAAAGAACACAACAAGTAAAAATCGGAAAACAAACCAGTGAAAAAAAAAGTAGAATTTGGCGTGCCACAGGGCACAGTTCTTGCACCAGTATTATTTTCAGTATATATAGATTATATAACAAAAATTATACTACAAGACAGAGGATGGGTCATCTGTTACGCTGACGATTCGGTTATATTAATCAGAGCTAAAACATGGCAAGAAGCACAGAGCATGGCTGAAAAGTATATTACAATAAGCAAATTCTGGTTAGATGAAAACAACATTAAATGATACAAAAACATTCTTTATTTCTTTTAGCATGAATAACAAAGAGACTTTTAAAATCCCTAATATAAAAATACACAACTATAAATGTTTTAGTAAAATTGAATCCTGCAATTGTCAAATGAATATAAAAGAAGTACAAAATATAAAGTACCTAGGAGTGATTATTGATAGAAATCTTAAATATGATACACACATAGAATACATCACCAAAAAAATTAGAAAAACAATATATCGTTTTTATCTTCTACGTGAATTCCTATCAATAAAACTTTTGAAAATAGTCTATCAAGCATTAATAGAATCAGTTTTAAATTATGGAATAGGAGTCTGGGGTAGTGCCAGTGGTACAGTTTTAAACAATCTGATAATAGCTCAAAAATACATTCTCAAAATTATAAACAAAAAGCCAAAAAGATACCCAACTAATGAATTATTTAAAGAGAGCAAAGTTTTAAAAATAAGAGAACTCTATGCTTAAACACATGAAAAATAATCAAAAATAGAAAAATCAACATGTCCAGCGCACTGTAGAAACGAGATCTGTTACTCAGGAGCATTTGATTCTAGAAAGGGTTAATTTCTCAGCCTGTCAAAGGCATATTTCTTATGTAGGCCCAAGACTTTATAACTTAATACCATATTCAATCAAACATATCGCCAATAAAAAAACTTATGCCCTATCCGTGACCAGATGGATACTTGAAAACACTGATAAAATCATACAAAAACTACCATTCCTAACCTAACTAGGGAAATTTATAATAAAACAGAACATATTAATAGTTTTATATATTTTATTTATTTAATTTCTTGCAATTATTACCCTTCATTACTACAATATATACTATTAAAAATATAGTGACAGTTGTAGCTTCACATTTTTCAAAAATATAAATATTATAAAAACATAATTATGATGAATGGGTTCAGTCGGACTCACAGGATGCCTAGCTATGAAGGCGGTGGGGATGGCAGGGTTCATATTCTGTTACCATGTAGTTTCTTATCCCTTTTTTAGTTGGATTTCCATTGCAGACAGAAATTCAATGTGTATGTGTGTGTGACTGTCTATGCCTATTCATGGGCAAGTTCTTTAACTAGATTTAAAAAATAAGATGAAATATATTAGTAGATCATTTTTATATAACCTATGAAATAAAATTAAGCTAATATAATGTGATAATATTTAGATTACATATAAAATAATATTAAGCTAATGTGATAATTTAAGACTGACAAGGACCCACCTCCCGACGAGCCAATTAATTGCTCAGGGAGGGTGATCCAGTTTAAATTGTAAAAATTTGTAACATGAACAAAATATGTACTAAATTGAATAAAAAAAAAAATTGAACCGAGGTTGATCAAGCAAACTTCTAATAAGTACTTTACAAAATATGTTTATTTAAAAAAATATAAGTAAACATAGGTAATACAAAAAAAAACTTGCAAAATTAAAATACAGTTTTTCCTTGTCATTGGCCTCACACACTGTACATCACCATATGATTTTCCATGAACTATAATACATAGGGCCTAAGTACAGTCGAACCTATGGTTCATCAGCTCACAACAGTACTGTTCAAATTTTACAACAGTACAATATTTGCTGTTGTATTACTACTATTACTTTTATTACTGTTTTTTTGTAACAATATTTGCTCAATTATGTATCTAAAAGTTTATGCAAATAAATATATACTCTACTCTACAATTGGGCGTAACAGCATATAACCCATTAGGACCCAAGTTTTTTTGAGAGAAATTGAAAAAAAAATCTGAGAGAACTTATTTGTTTTTTGTGGTCATCAAAGTCAACAAAGATGACTTTTTTTTCCATCTATTTTTTGATGCCATAAAAAAATTTTTTTGGTAATAAGCTCAGAACAGTACCGTAGATATTTCACAACAGGACTCATAGTAGGTCTAGTCAGATGCTATACAAATTTTACAGTGTACAAATGTGATAATATTTAGATTACATATAAAATAATATTAAGCTAATGTGATAATTTAAGACTGACAAGGACCCACCTCCCGACGAGCCAATTAATGGCTCAGGGAGGGTGATCCAATTTAAATTGTAAAAATCTGTAACATGAACGAAATATGTAATAAATTGAATTGAATTGAATTGAAAGTTTTAGGTGTCAAAAAGCATGGAAATAAAGGAAAATTTGCACCAAAATAGTTTAAGATAAAAAGAGGTTTGAGTTAGGGAGATTGTCAAATTTACCAGTTTCTTCTAAACTGTTTTGAGGTCTGTAAAATAGTTATTAAAGAAAAAGAAACTTTGATGATACAGGACTCCACTGGACACTATACAGGACGCTACACTACCAAGAGTTTATTTAAGAGTTCTGTAGGACGGTGTACAAATTTGGTTCAGCTCATTACCCACACTTTAACCTCATATTGTTTTCCTTTTCTTTCTTCTCTAGACCCTTTTTTCAACCATAATTTTTTAAATTTTTCAACCGTTTTGAAACAATACATTCAGGAGAGACCCAGTCAGGATCATTGCTGTATTCTAGTTTTGAAAGTTGCTTTCCTAGAATAGTAAAAAAATCATAGTGAAGTATTTCTTACAGTTTAACACAATTCTATGTTACACTTCTGCAAAGATCCACTCGAGCACAAAAAAAGATCCCAATAGAAAATGTTGCCAAAATGGCAGTTACATATTTATCCAAAACAAACCTGACAAAAAACTTTCGAATATTTAAATTTATCCTCTGTTAAGTCAGGTAATGGAGCACTTATCCACTTTCTTTTCCCTTCTTTGAGCTGATACCTAGTTCATTTAAATCAAGATGATTTTTTAAGGTCAAAATACTTGGCATTTCATCAAAACTAACATTATCAAGATCTCCCCAGCTGCCAAAATTCATAACAGCACAGAAACTAATAATAATTATTCAAACTGAGTAAAAAACTAGAAAAAAAGTTTAAAAAAACAAAAGTAAATAAAAACATAACCTGACTTTTTGAACAAAACATGGTCCCTTTTATTTGAGATTTACTGGCTTTAATTGATTTTTTTTAAGAAAAACGCATTTTTCCCATGTGTACAAAGGATCAATACTTAAAACAGCATCGTTGTTGTAAATTAAATCGTTTCACTTTTTTTTAAAATTACGTTTTTGTTAACATTGCGGCTTATGGGAAAACGCTTTCTTTGTCCTATGGCGACCATCTTGGATCGAAAAACAGCTGACCGTGACAGTTCGTTAGACAAGCTAATCACCTAAAGTGAGGTTATGCAGTATCTTAAAAATTACGAGGTCAATCAGCCATCAAAGGGTGCGTTCAATTAATACATCAAGCAACAGAACACCAAGGGGACAAATAAGTTTTTTTTTTATGTTCTGCAAAAATTTTTTATAACGGGAAAATGGAGGCACAGGCGAAAATTGAAAGTACTTTTCGGAAAAAACGGCTCTGACGTGGGGTATCGTCATTTAAGATTTCGAAGTAAGTGGGGGTGACGCCTGACGGGTGGGTCGGAGTGGTTTAAAAAATACGTTATTTTTATTTCCCGTTGATTTTATAAAAACGGTATTTTTTTGCTATCTTTTTTGGTTTAAAAACTGTAGCTATTTTAAGTTTTTAGTGACCGATCCTGTATTTTATGCTGTCAACACTAAAGTTTTGCAATTGTTGAAATTTGAAAAAAAAATTGTACCTAATTCAGTAAAAATAATTTTTTTAGCACCAGTTTTTAGAAACAGCTGTTTGACTTCATCCAAGCTTTTTTGCCACAACAAAATCCACGTTGGCTGCTGACTGGTTTGGGGTCACCCAGCCCGAAAAGCTAAAATAGTTTTTTGTGAAATAATACACAGTTTTGATACCAGAACAACGGAAACATTTCTAAAAAAACTCAAAAATAGCGCCCTAAGGGCTAGGACGTCTTAAGACGCCGTCAGCCTCTTGCTAAAAAAAATTCACTAGAATTCACAAAATTCACCACAAAGCCGTGGGCGTCGAAAGACTTCTTCAACAGCGAACGTGTTAAATAGACCCTGCGTTTAGTCTTGTAATTACATTGCTCGGATTAAAATGAATTGATTTTATCTGCACTTGTGTAGTGCAACTAATATTGTATCAAATTGTACTATTGTTTGTCTTTGTAATTACACTGGTCGCATTGAAATCAATTGATTTTTAAATTTTTGTCTGTCAAAGTTGAACTTCCGGTTGCCTTTGTAGTCAACTGCACATTCCTATTAATAAACATACCCTGCCAGACGCTAATAATAAACTATATTTAGACCTTAAAAATATGTCTTCATTTGCAATAGATCATAATTCAAAATTAAACTCATCCAAGTTTTAAATAAAAACAAACAAATTAGAGAATATTTCGAGCAGAATCTAAACATAAAGATAAACAACGAAAGTATTCCAAGAGTTCCAAAAGCAAGAAACTTGGGCGTTATATTTGACAATTGTATTTCATTCAAAAGTTACTGCTGGATATATTCATTTAAAAGGTTTATATGAATATAAAAAGTTCTTATCAATAAAACAAAAATACTTTTTGTGCGACTTCTTAATTTTATCTTTATTTGATTATGCAAATGTGGTCTATAGCGAGTCCTTGTCTTGGCAATCTAAAAAATCAATACAAAAAACCTACCACATTCCCTACAGGTGTCATATTGCCCTTCATTTTAACAGCAATAAAATTTTAAGGTTAATCTTCGGAGGCATCATTTGTATACTTTGGTTCATCGTATCATAAAAACTGATAAAGCGATTTACCGTGCCAGATTTTTTTACTTTATCGCATAGAACAAGAAACGCTTACAGGTTTATTATCCCCAGACATAGAACGGCAGGTTTAAAAAAATAATTTGTGTATAATGCTACTAGAATATGGAATGAACTTCCAAGATAAATAAAAAAGCTTTCATAAAAGTCCGACTCTCAATATACAACAGAAAAACTGTTGGAACAACAACTGCTTTCAACGTTTTTATCTACTTTTGGCTGGCTTAAAAAAAATACTTCTATTTTTCCTCCCTTGATGATGATTAAGACTTAATACTTCGCTGTTTCCCCCAATGAGCGTTTTGGCTTTCGGCTTTGTGTGTATGCATAAATATATATTGAACTATTTGTATAATTGTAAGATTTTTAGTTCTACTCTTTACTGAAGTAACTTTTGTTAAAATATATTATTTATTTAATTTATTTGGGCCATTTCGCAGAAGCCCTCTAAGGACTTAGTGTAAGCGTTTTCGATAATAGAGAGATGGTCCATTTTCGTCACATTGATTTTTTTTATTTTCTTAGAAATATGTTCTATTGTTATGCTATTGGATAGACGAAATAAACTTTTTAAATTGAATTGAACTTTTAATCATACTAGCGGCTTTCGAACCGATTGATTTTATCTTTACTTTTGTAATGCTGCAAATGAGACTTCCGTTTTACTTTGTAATCACACTGGTCGCATTTAAACACCAGTTGATCTTTTCTGCACTTGTGTGCTGAGCAAATTGTTGTCAAATGGTTCTTCCGTTTGACCTTGTAATCAAACTACTTAATTTTATCTTTGCTATGGTGCTTCAGCAAATGTCTCTTCAAAGAACGCTCCTGTTTGGCCTTGAAACTACACCTAACGCATTTAACCCTGCGAGCCGGGCACCCCTAATTGAAATACGAAGCCAGGCGCCGCCGGATCTACCAGACCCAATGTTAATAGTGACAAATTGATGGCATTTTTTTTTTAAATAAAAGAATAAGGAAAGGTTTTATAAAAATTTTATTGACCTGAAAAATATATATTCATTCCAAACATTTTTTTCTTAGGGATAAAGTAAAAACTAAATTTTGTTACAGATATTCGAAAAATCTTTTTAAAAAAATTAAGAGTTAAATTTACATTATATTACATTTTTTAACAGTGGTTTGTTAAAATATATCCAATAGAATATATTTACTGTATTTTAGCAGTATTGGAACACTGTGTGCGCCAAGCTTCCAAATAAAAAGACACACAAATTTTTGATAATCATTCACATTTCTGTTTTGCGTTCCGACAACCTCTTCTCCTCGTTCCCTTGGAATGTTTGTCTCCTCGCAGTGCCACCAAGGATATTATTTAAACATTAATGAATGCTGCACAAAGTATAACGTCAAGCCGGGCGCTGGGTCTCTCAGACTTAATTTTATATTAAAAAAACTAATACACGAATTAACTCGTTCTTTCGCAGCAGCACACTAGGTCACATTCTAGGAAGGTATTCAAACACGCTATGTGCCAGGATACCTTGCCGAAAAAACCCGAGCGATTAGCGACAGCTCAGGTCTCACAGACTCGGCCCCGGCCGGCAAGGTTAAATCAATTAATTCTATCTGCACTTTTGTGCTAATGCATATGTGTCTTCAAATTGGACTTGAGCTGGGACATGTGGTCGCATTTAAACCAATTGATTTAATCTGCACGTTTCTGGTGAAGCAAATGTATCTTCAAATTGGACTTGAATTTAGACTTGTAATTACACTGGTCGCATTTCAATCAATTGGTTTTATCTGCACGTTTGTACCGCAGCAAATGTCTCTTTAAATAAGGCTCCTGGCTGGCCTTAAAATTACACCGGTCACATGTCAACCAATTGATTCCATCATCACTTTTGTGCATTAAATGTGGTTTCACCTGAAACTTATGTTTGGCTTTGTAATCCCATTGGTCGCATTTAAACCAATTGATTTAATCTGCACGTTTGTGCTGAAACAAATGTATCTTCAAATTGGCCTTGAATTTAGCGTTGTAATTACACTGGTGGCATTTAAACCAATTGATTTCATCTGCACTTTAATGCTGCAGCAAATGTCGCTTTAAATAACGCGCCTGTTTGGTCTTGAAATTACACTGGCCACATTTAAACCACTTCATTTCATCAGCACTTTTGTGCTTCATTAAATGTGGTTTTAACTGAAACTTATGTTTGGCTTTGTAATTACATTGGTCGCATTTAAACCAACTGATTTCATCTGCATTTTTGTGCTGAAGCAAATGTATCTTCAAATTAGACTTGAATTTAGCCTTGTAATTACACTGGTGGCATTTAAATCAATTGATTTCATCTGCACTTTAATGCTGCAACAAATGTCGCTTTAAATAACGCGCCTGTTTGGTCTTGAAATTACACTGGCCACATTTAAACCACTTCATTTCATCAGCACTTTTGTGCTTCATTAAATGTGGTTTTAACTGAAACTTATGTTTGGCTTTGTAATTACATTGGTCGCATTTAAACCAACTGATTTCATCTGCATTTTTGTGCTGAAGCAAATGTATCTTCAAATTGGACTTGAATTTAGCCTTGTAATTACACTGGTGGCATTTAAACCAATTTATTTCATCTGCACTTTAATGCTGCAGCAAATGTCGCTTTAAATAACGCGCCTGTTTGGTCTTGAAATTACACTGGCCACATTTAAACCACTTCATTTCATCAGCACTTTTGTGCTTCATTAAATGTGGTTTTAACTGAAACTTATGTTTGGCTTTGTAATTACATTGGTCGCATTTAAAGTAATTGATTTCATCTGCATTTTTGTGCTGAAGCAAATGTTTCTTCAAATCGGATTTGAGTTTGGCCTTGTAATCACACTGGTAGCATTTAAACCAATTGATTTCATCTGCAAGTTTGTGCTGCAGCAAATGTCTGTTCAAAGAGTATTTCTGTTTGACCTGGTAATCACACTGGTTGCATTTAAACCAATTGATTTAATCTGCACCTTTGTGCTGAAGCAAATGTATCTTCAAATTGGACTTGAATTTAGCCTTGTAATTACATTGGTGGCATTTAAACCAATTGATTTCATCTGCACTTTTATGCTGCAGCAAATGTCGCTTTAAATAACGCTCCTGTTTGGTCTTAAAATTACACTGGTCACATTTAAACATCTTCATTTCATCAGCACTTTTGTGCTTCATTAAATGTGGTTTTAACTGAAACTTATGTTTGGCTTTGTAATTACATTCGTCGCATTTAAACCAACTGATTTCATCTGCGTTTTTGTGCTGAAGCAAATGTATCTTCAAATTGGTCTTGCGTTTAGCCGTGAAATCACACTGGTGGCATTTAAACCAATTGATTTCATCTGCATTTTTGTGCTGAAGCAAATGTCTGTTCAAATAGTATTTCTGTTTGGCCTGGTAATCACACTGGTCGCATTTAAACCAATTGATTTCATCTGTATTTTTGTGCTGAAACAAATGTTTCTTCAAATAGGACTTGAATGTAGCCTTGAAATCACACTTGTCGCATTTAAACCAATTGATTTCATCTGCCAGTTTGTGCTGCAGCAAATGTCTCTTTAAAGAAGGCTCCTGCTTGGCCTTGAAATTACACTGGTCACATTTAAACCACTTTATTTCATCTGCACTTTTGTGTTGCAGCAAATGTTTCTTTAAATTGGACTTAAGCTTAGCCTTGTAATCACACTCGCTGCATTTAAACCAATTGATTTCATCTGCATTTTTGTGCTGTAGCAAATGTTTCGCTAAATTGGACTTGAGTTTAGCTTTATAATCACACTGGTAGCATTTAAACCAATTGATTTCATCTGCAAGTTTGTGTTGCAAAAAATGACTGGCCAAAAAATACTTCCGTTTGCCTTTGTAATCACACTGGTCGCATTTAAACCAATTGATTTCATCCGCACTTTTGTGTTGCAGCAAATGCCTCTTCAAGTAGGTCTTCAGTTTGGCCTTGTAATTACACTGATTGCATTCAAACCAATTGATTTCTTCCTTCTTTTTTTCCTTTCCTTGTCTTTCTGGAACATCCCGTCTAAAAACAATAAAAAATTAAATAAATTTGCATATGTTTATGAAAAATGAAAAAAATTTAATTTACATACTAAATTTATTAGACAAAATTCATGTATACATTAGATATCTATACAGCCAGCAGTCAGAGTTAGATCACTTTTTAGTTAAATAGACTTTAGGCGATGTTCTGCCATTGAACAATTGGTGATTTCTTCTTTAACTTTAAAAGCGAGAATCTGAGAGAGAGCGTTTGACCACAAAACTTCAAAAATCATGAATTTTCACTGCTTCCTGCCAGAGTTATGAGATATGGGTCGCAGGAAAACGAGACGATGCTTTATGGTTAAAACCCTCTTTGTCAGGTTTTTACTATAAAAGGAAGTTAAGGAATACGCAATTGGTCCATGAGTGAAAATCGCCTCATAGTTTAGTTATTCCCAGTGAACAGACTCCTAGATTAGAAGATAGTGAGTCTCGAAATTCAACAGAAATATACTTTATTGTCTAAAAACCATAAAAATTTCAATTGGCAAAGCATCTAGTACTCAGGACATTCTCCCAATTTTTGGTCGCCCTGGGCAAAATCGCAGTAAAAAACTGAATATGTAAAAAAATTAAAGCAAATACTGGCCATATATTAATATAAAATACAAAAAAAACAAAAACCTAATACTCTCTGAATTAATCAAAAATATAACTTCAGTTACACCCGGTTTCCACCTAAAAACGCATCAGGTGACGTTGCATTTAAAACCGGTTCATATGCGTAATGCGTTTTTCGAATCGGGGTGGGCACGTATAGGTGGAAACTAGGCCTTATGTCACAGTGTACCTACACTAGAGGTGTTGATTTTCGTTACTTTTGAATACTCATTACTAATCGTTACTCGACTACTAAGTAATCATTTTATACAGGATGTTCGGCACATGAACCGTCAAAATTAAAAATCAAAAAAAGTATCGACAATTGAGAACTTCATTTTCTTTTAAAAACTTCTTTAGTTGATTACCTGTCTAACGGTATGCTACACATTGATAAAAAAAAAACATTTCGGCTTTAAAATACGGATATTCCGTCAGAAGGGCGAGACTCGTTCGGAATTGGTAAGAAAAACAATTTGATGTTTATGATCGTTTACCTACTTAAACAAAAGTTAAACTTGTATTGTGTTCTTTATTTATAAATTTTGTTGGAAACGATCATAAACATCAAATTGTTTTTCTTATCAAGTCCGAACGATTATTGCCCGTCTCACGGAATATCCGTATTTTAAAGCAGATTTTTTTTTTTAAATCAATGTGTAGCATACCGTTAGAAAAGTAATCAACTAAAGAAGTTTTTAAAAGAAAATGAAATTCTCAAGTGTCGATACTTTTTTTGATTTTTAATTTTGAAATTGATTTTTTTTCACAAAATCACTAATGTTCTTCAATAAAAAACCTTGTATGTCCCTTTGGTACATAAATTTTAACAAATCTATCAATTAGTTGAAGTAGCATAAGATTACAGAATTATAAAAAAAAATGGTGCTTTTCCAGACATTAATAAAAAGCTTACGAGGGTTTAAAGGTGGGATTTTGGGTAATTTGAGAAAAAAAATTAAAAAATTCATATCTCTTTAGCTGTGACTCTAAGGACCCAAGTTCCAAGGTTGAAAAGGTAGCAAATGACCCCAACAATATCCCAAAAAATTTTGACGGTTCATGCGCCGAACACCCTGTATATTCGTTACTATCGTTACTTTGATTAAAGTAACTGTATTCAATTCAATTATACAATTAGTGCAAATTTCTTGTACTGTCCTTAATTCCAAGATCATTTACTTGTAGGTATATTTTTGTTGTTGACATTATGGAAATATTCAATTGAAATTTTCAAAATGCGGGCTAAAATTAAATAAATGACGGATCTGATACCTTCCAAGCACACTTAATTTAAGCTATCATAATCACCCTTAAAAACAATTTTTTGTAAATATCTCGGTAACCAAAGTTCCTACGATGTTTTTGGTTATAACACAAATTATTGAGCAAAATGTGGTCTACTATATTCCGAAAACCACATATTGATGCGATGCTCCGTTAAAAAGTTAGCATTTTTAAAATTTTTTAATTGTCAAAAAATGTCATTAGCATTAATGGATTTTTGCCAAAATCTAATCAGCTCGTAAGAGTGTGGAACACTATTTTATCAGTAAATTTATAAAAAAAACGGTTCAGCGGTTTAGGAGATATCGTGTTACGGACAGAAAAAAAACACACACACACAGACAGACATCATGACGATATTGCTAGAATAGGTCAAAATACACCCAAAGGACACATTTTCGGCGTTATCTCAAAAAAAACATTTTCGTCGAAAACAATACCTTCTCTACCATTGCTGCGCGGGCTGAAAGGTAAAAAATAAAGGTAGGAATTACGTAGGAACTGTTCTGAGTACAACTTTGTTTTAAAAATCTAATGCCTTACATACAAAGAAATACATACTTAAAATCTAAAAGTAAATAAAAATTCCGAGCAGGCGGCTGCAAGTGTTCAAACAAACAACATTGCCAGATTGTCACATCCTACTTTTTCTTATTATTGTTACCTTTTACAAATACAATTTAAATGAGTTAGTTACTTAAGTTATCATAGTTACTCCCTGATTTTGGATTACCGACTCTCGAGTGAATACTAAAATAATCGAAGGAATCAAAGTAACGAAAGTAATCATTTAATTCTGGGATCGGTATTCGTTACTCCCTTATTTGGAGAGTAAATAGTACTCGAGTAACGAATAGTTACTTTTTCAACACATCTTAGCTACACTGTAGTTAGGTTGCATCTTCACGCTTTTTTTTAGAAAACCGTAAAAATAATTTCACTATAATCTAATTCTTTGGCAATTCAATTATCTACGAGATTAAGGTTAAAGAATCGACTTGCTCTTGTAACATACAGGTTCTTAAATAATTTTCAATAATTTTTAATTGGGAGACGCTTCTTTCACCAGTAGGTACAGAGACTAAAAGCACTAAAAGAATTCTTAGTGCAGTATAAAGATCATAATTGCAGGAATATGAATTTTTTAAATAAAAATATGTATAAAAAATATGAAATTAAGAAAAATATATGAAGGAGATATGAATAAAATGTCAAGTTTTTTTTTGGTTCCATGACTGGTTAAGGTGAATCCATTTTTTTTTTAGGAAAATACATTTTCTAAGCAAAAATGCTTTCTTTATTTATAAAGAAATGTGTCAACAAACATTTTCAAAAAAGATGCATTAGGCAGAAAATATAATTGAACTATGTTCTCTGAATTAGGCCTGGCCATACAAAAACAAGGCAGATTTTGTACTACGTGTCCCATTTTTGATGGGATTAAATGGGAAAGTTAGCTATTAAGAAAGCGATCTGTGGGTTTCACCTTACGCTCTCTTTAGAGCTCTCTAAAAGCAGCTTGTTTTGAGGAAAAAATGACGCTGTCAAATGTTTGACAGAAAGAGTAAATTTAAACTAAATTTACTTTAATACGGACCTGTAAGTTGCGCACAGACTTATTTAAATTTGAACCAGGGGCGGTCCAAGACTTTTAAAAAAGAGGTGCTATCTTAGAGTAATAATTATTACTCAAAGGGTGCTATTTAGATTTAAAAAAAATATATATGGTTAAAACAAAAAAACATTTGCTCATTTGTGTAATATACCCGAATGGAGAATAGGACAATTCGCCGCTGACCACTCGCGGCGACTCAATTTCCACCAGATCAACACGCCAGAGGGCTAACTCCATATACGTTACGTATATGGCTAACTCGCCGCCGAACGTATTCGTCCTGGGCCAAACTCGCCGCCGCGCCAAATCACCCGGGACAATTTGTCGTCGCTGTGTCTATAGATTCCAAGTTTGATTATTTATTTAAAAAAATTCAAAAATTATATTTATTAAAACAAAAATCTCAAAGTTTACTATTAACAAATAATTTTTTTTTAAAACATTTGATTCGAAAAATTAATGTTCAAGAAACATTTTTTTATTATTTTTTTAAATATCTTTCGAATTGCGAATTTGGGATATTTTTTTAGTGGTAAAAAGTTCAGGGGTATGTCTGGACAGTTCAGGATGCGTTTGCAATCAATTGAGGTAAAGCTTAGGTTAACAAAAGAAGGACAGGAAAGCTAATAAAAAATAAATAAGTCAGTCCAATTAAAACCTTTAATAAAGAAAATTCCAAACTAAAACAAAGGCGCGTGAATACCGGCGGCGGGTTTACCGGTCGACGGGCTGGCACGGCGACAGATTGGGTGAATTGTCCTTGACCCACCAGAATGTGTCTATTGCATTTGTAGGCAAAGATGTAGGGGCATAACAAATGTTAAACAGTTTGTTTTTTTTTCTATTGAAGCAGAGCAAAACTCAATTCTTCAATTCCTGCACATTTGGGAGATCCTCCATAAAAATTTAAAGACTTACTCAGATGAGCTGTCATCCAACATCACCTCCTCCTGTTTTATCTCTTCAGTCTTTAGCTCAAAGTTTTCAAGTTCCCATTTTATGCTGGATGACAAAGGGTCAGGTAAATGATTTTTCAACTTGCTGCAAAATAAATATTTTGTTGTCGTATAAAACTGACAGACTAGTATTCATAATATTGCGCTGTCAGTCATTTATGTCTGACAGCCACAACTGTGAAACCCCAAAAATTATTGCAGCATGTATTTGACGTTCTGGCTCCGCTTCTGTTAACAGCATGTTTTTTTTTTGAGTTTGCGCTATTTGCATCATTGAAATAAAGAGGAAGGCACGTCTTTTTTTGATAAGTTTGACTAGGTTTTACTGATTTGAACGCTCGAGCTTTCGAAGTCCAATCACCGCGGCGCCACCTTAGAGCATTGTTTTCCACACACAAACCACCGCTGGGCTCCACTTTGTTCTATGATTCAGCTGATCGTTCTCGTATTTTCTAAAGTTTAAATTTTCGTTTTTGTAACTTTTTTTTAAAATTTTACGGATTGTACCAAAAATTTTGTTTGATGTGTCCCGAATTGTACCAACCATAGACGAAAGTTCAACAATTCGTCATTCAATTTCAAGTAAGTTTATAAGTGTGGTAACACTGGAATCAGTGTTGCCACCAAAATAAGATCCACAACGTCAAACGCATGGTGCAGTGATTTATTTTAACAAGCGTTAGCTATCCATTTTGAGGTTAAGAAGTCTGTGCTGACAGCATAGTACCGTTTACGGCCGCTGTTTTGGTCGAGTTTACATTAAACTGTATATGTTTATTAGGATCTCGGCGCTGAATTTTAGAAGTATGAAAATTTTTTAGGCGCTCGACGGCCCCTAAGTAAGTAAATGATTTATTAGGAAGGAAAATCAGTCACTGGCATTAGGAGTGTTAAGTATCTATTTTACACTGAAAAATGTTTACATGAAGTAACAAGACATCAACTCCTGCTTTATCTTCTCGGTTTTTAGCTCAAATTGTTCAGGTTTTAATTTAATGCTGGATGCTGAATGGTCAGGTAAATGAATTTCCAACTTACTGCAAAATAAAACTATTTAAGAGTCTCCAGATATTCCTTAATTATGAGCTTCCTACAGTAAAAAATGGAGACATCACCTCTTTGCTAAAGCTTTTAATTTTTATAGTGTAAACTTCTTTAGGCGCGTTTAGCAGTTTTTGTGGGTAGTGAATTCAACTGAGCCGTCAGGCTCGGCTATGTAACGGCTATTCGGGTGAAATCGGTTCGAGTCGACTAACTGTGAGAAACATTCAGCGGGCGATATGATGATGCAGATGAAGGCCAGTACACAGAAGAGTCCGGTTCGGTCCGCTTTGCAGAATATGTTATGGGCCAGTATTATTAATTTCGCCTTGTTGAAGTTTACACTTTTGCCGTGTGGTCGTCTTAAGCATATGTTAGCTCGCGGTTAGAAAAACGATAACTGCAATGGACTGTAAATATTTTAATTAATGAAAGCGCGAACAAACATAAATATAATGATATGAAATTACGAAATAATCAAACGTCCATAGGTTAATTGTTGTGCCACACAACGGCAATCAGAAACAAAGGCACTCACCAGTTTGCAGCCAATTTATCCACTTCCAAGGGGCCCCTTTTTGGATCTAATGATGTTACCACGTAGCTGAAGGGCTGAAGTTTCTAGTTCTATGCTTCAGTACACCAAAATCGAGCACTTTGAGGTGTAGAAATTTGAAATAGTTGGAGAACGAAATTAACACGCCATTTCTCGAGGCGATTGACAAAGGATCTCTCTGGTTGTTGGTGCGCATGTCCAAATGCGCGAAATGCACTCGGTCCTTCCTACAATTGTGTGGTTTTAAAAATATATAAACAACCGCGAAATTTAGCGGGAGCTAACATAACTGCCCTCCAAAACACACAATTTTAGAATCTCAACCGGACAGATATAGATATAAGAAAAAGGATCGACCGATAAATATAAATGAATGAAAACAGATAAGTATCATAAGTTTATTTAGAGATAACGAAATCCCGAAAAAAGGCAAAACAAACAAACAAAAAATTTAAAAAAAAGAATAAAAATAAAGAAAAACCTATTGTAATACCCGGTAATAGGTAGAAAAATTAAAATTACTTTTAATTTGGCAAGAGGCACAGTTTTACAACTGGCCGCTTATAAACACCGGTAACCGTTTGTACCGTCGCAACACGCACCTGACCGTCCCCGCCGGGATGCAGTTCGATGACCCGACCGACCAGCCATTTCAAAGGTGATTGAATGTGATCACTTGTTATGATAACCAAATCATTTAATTTGATATTTGGGGACGAATCAGCCCACTTGTGTCGCTGTTGTAGCGTATGCAAATACTCTATAGAATACCGTTGCCAAAAATCATTATGTAGTTTTTGGATTAGTTGCCATCTCGAGAGCCGATTTAGGGGAACCTCGGACAAATCTGACTCCGGAATTTCTGAATTAAGGGGTTCAAGTGTCAAAAAATGCCCAGGGGTAAGAGGTTAAAGATCGTGTGGGTCTGAAGAGGCAGGAGATAAAGGGCGACTATTAAGTACGGCTTCTATGCGACAGGTAAGGGTGGACATCTCCATGATAGACAACTTCTGGTCGCCGACAACTCGAACAAAGTGAGTTTTAAAACTTTTGACGCCAGCTTCTGCCAGGCCATTGAAATGTGGACTGAGAGGAGGTCCCAGATGCCAACGAATAGAAAGTCTGGTGGTAGCACTTCTTGCGTAATCAAGTAATTGGTTACGAAACCCTATAAAATTACTGCCTTGATCTGACCAGCATTGCGTCACGCTTCCACGTCTGGAAATGAATCGATGGAATGCACCTACGAACCCCTCGGTGGACAGTTCCATGGTTAATTCCAAATGCACGCAATGTGTGGCCGTACAGACAAACACACAGACATACGATTTGAAAGCTTTACAACCACGGTAACGATGAGGAATCACAAAGAAAGGTCCACAAAAGTCGATAGCTACACTCGAAAAAGGTTTAAGTTGATTGATTCGATGAGCGGGAAGTGAACTCATTATGGGCGGTCTATAGGGTTTAGGGTTGATTCTAAAACATTGCAAGCACTTGGATATGGTTCTTTGAATTGCCCGTCTGGCAGATAATATCCAAAATTGCTGTAAAAGCAGATTATGTAATGTTTTAAACCCAGGATGAAGGTATTGTCGATGAGCGGACTCGACAAGAAGAGTAGTTAAACGATGGTTACTCGAAAGTAAGACGGCGTGTTTTGCAGAATAAGACAAAAGGTCAGATTTTTGTAATCTGCCACCGACTCTAATGATACTATTTTCATAAAGAAAAGGTGAAAGTCCTCGAAAAGGTTTCGGTATTGGTTTATCCTTAGATAACGCGGAAAAAAGCTCAGAAAAACAAGAACCTTGAACGCGTTTGATAAGAAGGTATAACGCACTTTGCATCTCACCGGTGGTAGGAAAAACAATATTCTCAAAAATAACTTTTTGGTCCGGCGGCTTAGTGGGTTTTTGATAGGAATGGTTTTGAAAAAAGTTAACTATTCGAAGGACATAACAAATGATACGTTGAATTTTTGATATAGATGAATATTTGATAAGAAGTTGATCTAAGAAGTTAACGTCAATTATCGCATTGCAACAGACCTTTGGCTTTTCCTCCAGATTAATATATCCGAAATCAATCGGCATTTTTGATTTATGAAAATCGGGCCATTCGTTTTCGGGAGACCACAAAAACGACGGTGCGTTCCACCACATGTCATGTGACATGAGCTGTGAAGGGGTGGCCCCTCGTGACGCAATATCGGCTGCATTTAAAGCAGAAGGAATGTAGCGCCACGAGTTTGAGGGAATGATTTCTTGGATTCTACTGACTCGATTTCCAACAAAGGTTTGCCAGCGATTAGGAGGAGATGAAAGCCAGTGCAATACGACTTGCGAATCGCAGAAAGTAACGATATTTGTAAAAGTTATTTTTCCTTCATAGCTAGATAAAACGAAGTCAATTAATTCGCTTAAAAGAAATGCGCCTAGGAGTTCTAGCCTAGCCAAAGTTTGTGACTTTATAGGCGCGACCCTAGATTTTGCAGATATGAGAGAAACAGATATATTATTTTCCTCTTCTACACGAAAATATACGACGCCTGCGTAGCCTCGAATTGAAGCGTCACAGAAGCCGATGATCTGACAGGTATTGGTTTTTGACAGTTTGATTTGTCGGGGTAATTGAAAATTGGAAAGAAGCGGGAATTCAGAACGAAGTTTGTTCCAAGAGTCGATGATAGAAGAATCTGATTCTTCGTCCCAGCCTATTTTCGATATCCACAACTGTTGCAAAATAAATTTTGCTTGTAGCAACAAGGGACAAAGAAAACCTAAGGGATCGAAGATTGTTCCTATGATAGATAAAATAGAACGTTTGGTTGGGGGTTTGTCCTTCATTCCGCATTGATAAGAAAAAATGTCGTTTTTTGGATGCCATTGAAGTCCTAAAACTTTGTTAAAGTGGGGTTCCTCCTTGTCAAAAGAGAGAGGCATTTGACGATCGGATTCTGGCAATGTTGCCAATAACTCGGGACATTTTTTAAGTTCAAATCCTCCCGACTTCAACAAATCATTGAGTTCCGTTTGAAGGGAAAGAGCTTCAGAAAGCGAAGGGCTAGTTCCCAAGATATCGTCGATATAGATTGACGTTTTTAGAACAGTACTCGCCATAGGAAAACGTTCCTTTTCTCTCTCTGCCAGCTCATTTAAGGTACGCATGGCTAGAAAAGGTGAGCATGTCATGCCAAAAGTGACAGTAGAAAGTTCCCACACTGAAAGTGGGTCATGTGGAGAAAACCTCCACAATATCCTTTGATAAGGACGGTGATAAGGATTGATAACGACTTGACGGAACATCTGTTTCATATCAGCAATGTAGGCAGTAGGATTAAGACGAAACGTAAGGAGTAAAGAAGCAATATCTTTTTGAAGTTTCGGTCCCGATAACAACGTCTCATTGAGACTAATATTTTTTGGGGTGACTGCCGAACAATCCCAGACTACCCTTAATTTTGTACTTAAGCTTTCCGGCTTTAGTACGCAATGATGTGCTAAAAAACATGTTACGTCGACTTTTGGTTGACTAGATAAAACTAGGCTCATATGATTAGAATCGATATAGTCTTGCATGCAACTTGAATAGGCAGTGTACAGATCAGGATTTTTGAGTAATCTATTTTCTAGAAGTAAAAATCTACGATAAGCTTGCGGATAAGTATTTCCCAGGTCAGGGTTTATTTTATCTTTAAACGGAAGATCTACCATGAATCTACCGCTCGGTTGCCGTACTACACTCGCAGTAAAGATTGATTCTGCTTGTTTTTCTTCCTTTGATAAGATTTGTTTTTTAGGCAAATGTTCGATTTCCCAAAACCTAGGGAGAATGACCTCTAAAGGAGGTGAATGACTCGTTAAAAAACAACTGGTTCGTTCCGTAAGACTACCTACTTTGTCAACTTTTCCCATGACGACCCAACCAAAGATAGTTTCAAGGGCTGAAGGTTGCCCTATTTGTCCAAGAACCCTGCCCTCCTTAAATATCTGTGCAAATAGCTCGCAACCAATAACTAGGTCCACAGGTCTAGATTTGAAATAAGATGGGTCGGCAAGTTTAAGGTTTTCCAAGTGTTTCCATTGATTATCGTTCAAAGTGAATGTAGGCATATTGGAACATAGTTGTGGAACAACAATTGCTTCGAAATTAAGTAAAGGAGTGACTTGTCCTTGTGGCTTAATGTGACATTGAACGAGCCCTTTGGAAGTAAAAGAAGACATCTGATTTAATCCGAATATTTCAGTGGTGTAACTTCGCCTAGGAAGATTAAGACGCTGAATACACTTTTCACTGATTAATCCTGTCTGTGATCCAGAATCAAGCAATGCCCTTACAGGTTGAGAATTTCCGCAACCGTCCATAACATCTATTATGGCGGTGCATAAAAGAAAGGTACCTGAAGGTCCTGAGGTATTTAATGACACATGAAGATTATTGACAGGTGGTGTGTGAATGACAGGACTAGTATCTTGGCTTCCAGACTCTTGATTAGTTTCTAAGATATGAGTTAAAGTGTGGTGCCTTTTACTATTGCAAGTCCTGCATGAATATTTGGATTTGCACGTATCTACCCCATGCAAGGGATGAAAACACGCTAGACATAATTTTTTCTGCTTGAGAAGATAGGCGATCGATAGGTGAGAGATCAAGAAATGTTTGACATTTCGAAAGCACGTGACCTTGATTACACCGGAAACATTTATTCCCGTACTTGAATTAGTTGAGGTGCCAGCCAGTCCTATAAAAGGCGAATTGGATGATTTATAGGTAGGCTTTTGCCCAAACTGATTTCGCATAGAATTTGAATTTTGATAGGTAGGCTTTTGCCCAGACTGATTTTGCATAGAATTTGATTTTTGATAGATAGGCACCCTTTTGGGTGCTGTTGATTGAGGAAGTGATTCCAAAACTTTACATCTTTTTTCTAGAAATTGAAAAAGTGACTGAAAAGTGGGAATTTCGGTATTAGTATTGGCGTGACTCATTTCGAAATTTGAACGCGTCGGAATATCCAATTTTTTCTAACAAAATGAAAAAAATAATAAAGTCCCAACTGTCAACGTCAAAGCTAAGTGATTTTAAAATTTCTAGGGATTCAGAAAAGGTGTCAATTAAGTTACGCAATTCTTTAGCTGACTCGTTTTTTAAGGCGGAGTTCATAATTGTGCTTAAAGCATCATTTGCGAGGTCTCGCTTGTTTTGATATCTATTGACTAATTTGTCGTAAGCAATTTTATAATTTTGATCAGATCAGCTAATCCCTGATATCAATTTGAAAGGCTCATCCTCGAGATATTAAAATAAATATTGAAGTTTTCGAACGTTACTTAGACTTTGATTTTGATCTATAATGTTATTAAAAAGATCGAAAAAGCTTGGCCATAATTTTTTATCACCTCGAAATATGGGAATACCTAACTCTTTGAGTTTCGGAGTTTCAGATTCGGTTTGTCGAACATATGATCCCGAAAGGGTTGGGGCCTCAACCGGAAATATTTTAGAGTAAACCCCCTTACACGCATAAAAATATTTACGAGCTTCTGAAAGGATCGCATCCTGCGTTTTAAACTCCTCGTCGTCTATCAACATAATGACGTCATTATGCGCCAGCATGCATTTATCGAAGGTTTCATCCAAATCGGAATACCTCACTTGAAACTCGTTTCTCGCTTTTTCATCCTTTGCCGCGGTCTGTGAAAACACATGACACTCGGTTATCGCAGATAAAAAACCCTTGCGTTTTTGCACGGCTTTTTTGACAGACATGATTTTACCTTTGAAATGACGAAATTGTCGGTAAATATACAATTAACGCTAAATTAATGCTTCTGAAATAGAAAAATGACGAATCGTCGAAAATATGCACTAATTTATCGCAATTGATGAAAATTGTTTTAAATATCGAAATGATATGGAACACATCTAATCACAGAAATGTCGGTAAATATACAATTAACGCTAAATTAATGCTTCTGAAATAGAAAAATGACGAATTGTCGAAAATATGCACTAATTTATCGCAATTGATGAAAATTGTTTTAAATATCGAAATGATATGGAACACACCTAACACATAAATGAGAAATGTTGTTTGTTTTGTTTTGATTCCTTCTCGATTTTGTTTATACCACGCGGAGTAGACCCGTTACCATAGCAGCGGACCAAAAACAGGTACTGCGCCGACACCTTTCTCTCGTTTCAATACGATGCGAAAAATTCAAGGCCGCCTTGTTTTCGGCGTGAAAATAATGGCCGACCTATTAATACCGTGGTATGGAGTAAATTTAAAATAATTCGGCTCGAAAGGAACACTTATGTTAGCTCGCGGTTAGAAAAACGATAACTGCAATGGACTGTAAATATTTTAATTAATGAAAGCGCGAACAAACATAAATATATTGATATGAAATTACGAAATAATCAAACGTCCATAGGTTAATTGTTGTGCCACACAACGGCAATCAGAAACAAAGGCACTCACCAGTTTGCAGCCAATTTATCCACTTCCAAGGGGCCCCTTTTTGGATCTAATGATGTCACCACGTAGCTGAAGGGCTGAAGTTTCTAGTTCTATGCTTCAGTACACCAAAATCGAGCACTTTCAGGTGTAGAAATTTGAAATAGTTGGAGAACGAAATTAACACGCCATTTCTCGAGGCGATTGACAAAGGATCTCTCTGGTTGTTGGTGCGCATGTCCAAATGCGCGAAATGCACTCGGTCCTTCATACAATTGTGTGGTTTTAAAAATATAAACAACCGCGAAATTTAGCGGGAGCTAACAAGCATACACAATTTTTTTAAAATTAATTTTTAGTTTTTTTTAGTTTATTAGTTGGTTTACTTTTAAAACAAAAAAAGGAACCACTTAAAGGGATAAAACGTCAAAGTAGCTAAACAAAAGGTTAAATAACTTTCAGACGCTTTTTGACAATACAATGGCCATCTCAGTGAGCCTGGTCAAATATCATATTAAAATGGAATATGAAGACCCACAATGGACCGGTATGTCCATATGAGACCAGCTGATGTTGCTAGTTGGTGGTCTGCCACCTTACCTAACCTAACCTAGCTCTACTCATACTCTACGTCCTATGAGAGAGCCTTAAAATAAAAATTATTGCCAATTGTGTCCAACCACAGAAATTCAACTTTGGTTGAATTGTCAACCAATATTGATAGAACCCTGTAAGTAGATTTTAATTACATATTAGATCTTTGCTTTAGCACCTAGTCATTCTCTCTTATGAGAGGGCCATAAAATATTAACCTAAACTATAATTAGGTAAGTAAGTAGTACAAATAAATATTATTGACAATAGGGTATTTGACAAATTTTAGAAAAGTGTTTAGAATGAAACATAGGTCCCTAATTTGCTACGCAAAATTATTAAAATAGTATATTTTATCATGACTACATTTAAAATCAAGTTTTATAATTTCCGATTTGAATTTGCCGCTAAAACGCTCATTTCTAGCATGACGTCACAGCGCAGTAAACTCGCGGACAGATACACGGCATTCAAGTGTTTATTTGTTTTTGGTCTGTGTTTTTACTGTCTTTTATGTAAAAAAATGTTCTATAAGTTTTGTGTAGTGCCTCAGTGTTCGAATACTAATATAAAAACACCTAAAAAACTATTTATTCATGTGCCTACAGAAGTAAAAAAATTCAGAAATTCAACTTTGGTTGAATTGTCAATCAATATTATACATAGGTCCCTAATTTGCTACGCAAAATTATTAAAATAGTATATTTTATCATGACTACATTTAAAATCAAGTTTTCTAATTTCTGATTTGAATTTGCCGCTAAAACGCTCATTTCTAGCATGGCGTTGCAATGACGTCACAGCGCAGTAAACTAGCGGACAGATACACGGCATTCGAGTGTTTATTTGTTTTTGGTCTGTGTTTTTACTGTTTTTTCTGTAAAAAAATGTCCTATAAGTGGTGTGTAGTGCCGCAGTGTTCGAATACTAGTATAAGAACACCTGAAAAACTATTTACTCATGTGCCTACAGCAGTAAAAGAACGGAAAAAGTGGCTAGAACTTGCTCGAAGAGACTCACGGGCCTTATCTAATACATCTTCACTTTACATTTGTGAAGATAACTTTGATGTGAGTATAATTAAATTGTTTCTAATTTTTCTTACGTTGTCTAATATATATATAACTATTTCGTAAATGACGATAAAATTATTGAGGTTATGTTTATTACAAGGGTTCACCCCCAACTATAATAGGTAGAAGGGTGTACAAATTTTTAGGCGGTGCTAGGCAGTTATTAGGCAGGACTAAGGAGTACCTTTAAATGCAGGATTAGGCAGTGCACATGCAGGCTAAATGTAGGACTGAGCAGTGCATATGCAAGACTAGGCAGTGCATAGGCAGGACTAGGCAGTACCTACGCAGGACTATGCAGTGTAACCTTTGCAGTACTTCAAGTATTGCTGGTCGTTGTATACTTTTTGCCTTCCTGCCCTGCAATCTTTGATTGTTTCTTAATGCTTAAAATAATAATGATTGGGTATTTAATTGAACCTATTGTAAGTGGCATATTGAACAAAAAAGCAAAACATATAACCCAACCTCAAAATCTAAATGAGTAAAAGTAGGCGAAGAATATCATAAAAGAACTCATCGAATACTTACATCAACATTTTAACGTTTCTAAATTCCACAGAACAAAAATCACTGTTGTTGGCAAAGAAGCCTGCCACCATAAAGGAATGGAGCATTGGCAAGTTGGAGCTATCGGCTTTGGAGAATCCATTTTCCATTGAAAATATTTTTTATAAGCAAAACACAAAATAAAATCTAATTTAGGAGGATAATTCACGCTTTAAACCAAAGCAAACATTACCATCCATAAGAAAATACCAGAGAAAATAGGTTCGTTCGAGGCGTTTACTTTTTGTGACGTCACTCGCAGATGATTGGTAGACCGCCTGTTTTGAATCACGTGGCTAATTGTTTTAATTCAATGAATTTATTTAATTAAAAGAACTATGAATTTGAGAAAAAATTAAACAAAAAAGTTGATTTTTAGCATTACCAAGACCTAAAGAGATATCTAAAAGTAAATATATATTTATTTTTTACTACTGTCAAACACCCTATTGTGTCCAACCACAGAAATACAACTATTTATTCAACAAACGTAGGTATAAAAATGTATATAAACTTAGCAGAACAATTTTGGAAATTGAAAAAAATTATATTCTCATAATTTGCCGTTAATTAAAAATTTTTATGGTGTTCTGCCAACAGAACACTCTTAAAAAAAACGGGCACGGCAAATTTTTTGTTTCCACAACTATATTACGGTATTTATTAAGGCGACAGTTTCCTGTCAAGAGCCCTGTCGCCAGTCTCATATTTTTTCTCCCGAGTGTGAGAAAACACGTTACTCTGGAGGCCCTTACCTCCCTGATAAGGAGCTTGGCCTGCCTCATTCCCTCCGTTTCTTACCAGAGCGCCTGTTAAAGTCACATTTTAGGGTCGTCATGGCAAGATACTTCGCGATGCCCACAATGGGTTCCTCTCTTACTGGATCAGCTGATGACCTCATTCTAGCTAGTTGGTCAGCCTCCTCATTTCCAAGAATGACCTTATGCCCTGGAACCCAGAGGAGATCAACCTTGTTGTGTCCTGCTAGGGTTTTTAGTACATCCCTACACTCAGATACAAGTTCAGAGCTTTCTCTAGCTAATTTGATAGCAGACACTGCAACTCTACTGTCTGAGCATATCGTGGGCTGAATGCAAAAGTTGGGTAACTCGAAATTTCGTGATTTTGAGTTATCTACTTTTTTATATAGTGGAAATGAAGCGCTATCGAATGCAAAAGCTGAATAATACGTTATTCTAAACTGGCGACGTCTATCTGCAAATGTAAAAAGTAGACAATTCAAACATGTAAACTTTTTTGGAGCTATAAATAGCTAACTTTAGATACCAGTATGTTTTTCTCTATTTTCTGAACTTTTTATTTTATAAAAAAAGACAACTGTGTAAACCCTAAGAATAAAAATTATCTCATATTGTGAAAGCAACCCTTCTCCAGGCGAGTCCTTTTATACTACCAATTAAATTTTATCGATTTTCTCAAAACTACAAAAATCGAGTTACCCAACTATTGCATTCAGCCCACGATATGTAGATGTCTTTTCCTGACAAACACATTACTAGCTTTTTATAACCGCACATTAGAATAGCATATGCACTGTTGGACAAAAGTGAAGAAACTTTTTTTTAAATAATATAGTTTTTGTTTAACGTATTTAAATATATTTTTTATAACATAAGGTGAATAGCAATAAAACAAAGAATATATTACAAAGTTTTAAAAAAATATTGCATTGAAAAATAAAAAAATATATATTCTTCAAAATTATTGGACAAAAATGGAGAAACTTATTAAAAATAATTTTTTTTGCTACAAAGATATGATATATTTTTACCAAATTAATAATGCGTGGTAACCTCCTTATTCTTAATAACTTCGTGAAGTCTTTTTGGTTTGATAAGAGTTGATTATCTCTAATAATTTATTCATAAAATCTGGAGAAATATTTTTCCAAGTTTCGTTCAAAATTCTTACTAAATCTTGCTTATTGTGTATTGGATGTTTTCTGACTTCACGATCCAAGTGCTCCCAAAGGCTTTCAATAATATTTAAATTAGGACTTTGCGCGGGAAAGTCCATTAAAGTGACCTGTTCCTCTTGAAACCAATCCCTTACCACTCTAGAATTGCGTTTTGGGTCATTGTCTTGTTGAAAAACTGAATGAACCGGTAACTTTTCTTCTGCATATGGCAACATTTGATTCTTTAAGATATCCAAGTATCCAAACCGATCCAAAATTCCATCAATAACAAAGTGGTCCCGTACCATACCCTGAAACACAACCCCAAACCATGACCGACCCGCCTCCGTGCTTCACGGTGGATCTGGTGTACTTGGGATCATATCTTTTGCCAACAGGACGGTGAACCCAACGCACTCCGTCAGAACCAAATAAATGAAATTTGCATTCGCCAGAAAACAGCACTTTTTTCCAATTTTCTACAGTCCAGTGTAAATATTTTTTGGTAAATATCAATCGGGCCTTCCAGTTTTTAATGGAAATCATTGGCTTTTTGGCAGATCTTCTACTAAATAAACCTTCATCTATCAATCTTCTCTGAACTGTCTTAGAACATATTGCCACATCGTCTAGTTCCTTTAAAATTGATGAACCCCAGATTTTTCGGGATCTTTTTGGGCAATCCATTTAATATCTTGGTCTAACCTTTTATCAGTTTTTCTGGGTCTTCCCGATTTTTTTAAGGGATTTCAGGGTACCACGAGTTTTGTAGTTGTCTTTGAAACAACTGATTTGTGAACCAGAAGACGCTTTGCTACATCCACCTGTTTGACACCACTTTTGTAAAAATCTAACATTTTTTGTTTTAATTGTTCCGACAAATTTATACCGCGCGGCATTTTAGTTCTAATATAGCAACGTAAAACAGATAGACTGATCAAAATCAAATACAGAAATTAGTGAAAAATATTTATAAACTTTTTTGTTTCTCCACTTTTGTCCACCAAAAAATCATAATTTTTTTATCAAACGGCCAAAACAATTAAATAAAAAATTTGTTTACCAATTTGTTTTGTACTGTGAGCACCAAAAGTATATCTAGACGAAGCAAACGAAAAAATAAAAATTATACCATTATTAAAAATTTTAAAAAGTTTCTCCACTTTTGTCCAACAGTGTACTTCTGCCTGGAAAACAGTGGCATACTTGCCCAGGGAAAAATAAAATTTCGCTCCTGTGGTTCTTCAATATATAAAATTTAGCCATATGATAGATTTAATTTGCAAATCAATAATTGCTTATGTAAACACAACTTTTATACCATGTATATAAAGTTAACAGAACAACTTTGGAAATTGAAAAATATTATATGCTCATAATTTGCCGTTAATTATCTGTAAATTATAAGCATAAAATTTTTTTTTAATTTCCAAAGTTGTTCTGCTAACTTTATATACATCAAAAGAATCCCCTTTACATATCCTAACCGAGTGCTCTGCACTCGCCGCGATAAGACTGTCGCTTTTGGGAAGCTGTGTGCTTAGCCCTGGCAATGTCAGAAAGTTTCAACCCAGAAAAATCTGCTTTTGCCAAGGCAGCAGGTTTTCAGAGGGCCCAGCAAGGTGGTCTAAGTGAATGGAACTTTTCCCGCCCACATAACATTCATTCATTCATTCATCACAAAATTTTCCCAAAATATTATCCTCCTCATAAAAACAAGTGTGTTCAAAATGTTTTTTTTAAGTTTGCTTCCCATCATCTGTTAATTGCTTATGAGTGCAAGAAAGAATAACTTTGCGCACTTGATAAGAACTATTCTTGATAGAAAACTGTTATTTAATTGATTTTTTAAAGAACAATAAATATATTGAATTAATAGAAAAAAGGTAGATGTGAAGAATATATTTTTATTTATGCAACATATTCTGTAAAAAAACATCCTAAATATAATATTATATTTAATTTTAATATTTTTAACAATTTTTTTTTTATTAAAATAATAATCATTGTAAAAATTTGTTGGTTAATAAATACTAAAATACCAAATAATCTAAAGAAATAGAAGCAAAGAATCCTTAGTGTCTTATGTAGAAAACAAATGAAGTTAGTTCCTAGATTTGCACCATTATATTCTAAAGCTGCACTCACAAAAAACAGCTGAAAGTGTTCAACAATACCACATTTTCATTGCTGGGAGACAACATGTTATCCCTAAGTTAAGCCTAAATCATTTTTTGTTGTAGTATGCAGTTTTTCTATGTACTGGGTGAAAAAAAATATACCCCTTAGGTCAAACTTAGTAGGTACATGGAATCAAGAGACCCACATGTGGTTGCAGGGCATGGAGGTCCCAAGAGAGGTCTAGTAGCACCTGCCACCACTTTAGAATACAAAACCTTGTTTGGGAAGTTTCAAATCATTGACAGATATGTTTGCAGGCTTTACTATGTGTCATTTCCTTTCTCATAGTATATGTTTTAGAAGGAAGTCCAAGAATCTGTTTGCATTTATGATTATGAATGATTAAAGTCTTACCTAAAACTACCACCATCAAAATTAATTTGATTAGAATTGCTTTCAGCAGCCATCCTTTCTTTAAATGTACTGCAACCTGCTGGACCATCATTTGCAGATAATTCTCTTTTAATTTTATGTAAATTTGAAAATAAAAGCTCTGATGCCATATAATCTATTTCATTGAAGATATCTTCAGGCTTGACAAGTAGTAGTTTATCATCTATCTCCAGTAACTCTGTGGAAAGGTATTGCTCCTCAGATTGCTCTACAACAGGTGCAACCTCAGGCATTTTGAAAGCTTCCATACTTTAGAATAACATTCAGTTGAAAATCAGCTAGGGTGTGATAACCACGGCTAAAACTATCAGAGCTATCGAAAAAGACTCTAGACCTACAGCAATAAAACTAGGACTTGTTAGAATGGTTTCTAATGGATCGTTCATACTCGTCTTTTGTCTAGTCTTTTGTCTTGGTTTAGTCATATGTCTTGTCATAAGAAAGTTAAAACCACTGTTTCTTATGGGAGTGTTCATACAATGCTTTTGCTTTTGTTTTTGATTAGTCTTTGTCTTAAGAGTTGCTAACTTTCAATCCTTAGGACAACGACTAATACGAGTGACAGACATCAGCTGATATTTGTTGTTTTTTTACAGGGCGTCCGAAGAGCGCAAGCGCGCGGCCGAAATTTTGAATTTACCGCCATTAATCATGTTTTTAACAGAAAATCTCAACATAACCTCAAAATTTTATTTGTTTTTATTTTCTTTTTCGCTTTTGTTCTTTCGTGTCTGTGTTTCGTGCACAAATTAGGTTAAATAAAATTGTTTTGTGTAGAAAATTACTTTTGAAAAGGGGCCTTTTTATTGAAATTGAATTTTTTTTTCAGTGGGTTATGACTAAGACTAATCAAAAACAAAAGACGAGTATGAACAGCCGATTTTGTTTAAGACAGCTAAGACTAATCAAAGGACAAAGACTAATCAAAAACAAAAGACTAAGACGAGTATGAACAATACTTAAACAAATAATAAACCAACTAAAGTGAGGTTATGCATCTTAAAAATTACGAGGTCAATCAGCCATCAACGGGTGCGTTCACTTATATACCCTGTTTCCGCCAATGCATGCCCACCCCGATTCAAAAAAAGCATCACGTGATGGGCCATGGATTTGCACCGGTTTTAAATGCATGCGTTTTTTTAATCGAGGTGGGCATGTATTGGTGGAAACCAATGAAATTGAAGCTTTTTCTAAGGTATAAACAGGTATTAGCTAATTATTCTGTGTGGTGATTTTTGATATGGAGGTGCATTTTAAAGGCTGGTTGTCTATGAACCGTATTATCCGCGCAAAATTTCAGATAATCAAGTCCCGAGACAAAAATAATTCCCGCGGATAATACGCTCTATGGACAACAAAATCGTGTTCGCTGACAAAGTCGAACCACGGTAGTCGTAGGCTCATTCTACTAGTCTACTAGGTACAGGGTGTCCCAAATTGGGCACTTTTAGGGGGTTTAAGGTACTTCTAGGGGAGACAAAGAAAAACTGACCACGCATTGCGAAGCTCAAATTTCAAGAGAAGACTTTAATATCGTCTTATCTTTGAGCTATGGGGGCTTTTTGAAAAGTCCGAATTTTGGAAGGGGATCTATAACTTCGTTATTAGTGGAAATTTTGATTTAGAGTAAATTGCAATTGTATAGACTTTGTCACGAAGAATTCACCCACCAAATTAAATTTTAACTGTCACTTTTAGTTTTTGAGATATGACATAAAGTTGCATTTTTTCTTATCGAATGGAATATTTTAATTTATTTTCGAATTCGTCATTGAATTCTTTTCAAAATGATGTATCATATGTCATAGTTTGATTGAGCGGTTTAGGAGATATTCAGCTTTTTCACTTATTTCTAGTGCGCTTTGATTTCCTGCTGAGGCAGGTCAAGGCACTCCAGTATTTTTATTATTTTACACAGTCAAAAATATGGTAAGCCTGGTGGAAAAATTATAATTCAGCTGACGGCCTTCAAAGCCTAGTTATCATATTCATACTATTTTTCAACATATGTTCAAAATGCCTATCTCCTCAAACTCACGGTCCCTCCTTATGTCATATATTTTGCCACGCGGTTTTGAAAAAGACCCATACTGAACAAGGTTCCGTTTCAACTTTGGAAATATATCCGTATAAGGTTGTCTTCGTTCGGGATACCTTTGAAGATATAAGTTTCCAGCGTCCTGTCTATTATCATTACTTTCCCAGTAACATTTTAACATGTCATACTTTTCATCGTTTTGATACATATTTCAAAATAAAATTAAAAACGCTTTTGTGCAAAATAATTTCATATCAAAGCGTAATGTCAAATTGTTTAAACAATTGAAAACAATGACAAAACGCCAAGACGTAAGGCCAACTTGATTTGCATAGTATAAGACAACAAAACTATAGGTGCATTGAAGTAGGATTTGACCGCAAGGCTTTCACGTCAATGGCGCATGACGTCATTCAACGCACACTAGACAAAAATAAAAAACTTTAATTATCTCCGAAACCGCTCAATCAAACTATGACATATGTTTTGAAAAGAATTCAATGACGAATTCGAAAATTAATTAAAATATAGGCCATTCCATAAGAAAAAATGCAACTTTATGTCATATTTCAAAAAGTAAAAGTGACAGTTGAAATTTAATTTGGTGGGTGAATTCCTCGTGACAAAGTCTATAGAATTGCAATTTACTCTAAATCAAAATTTCTACTAATAACGAAGTTATAGACCCCCTTCCAAAATGCAGACTTTTCAAAAAGCCCCCGTAGCTCAAAGACGAGACGATATTTCAAAATGCGGTTTTCACTATAAGTCTTCTCTTGAAATTTGAGCCTCGCAGTGTGTGGTCAGTTTTTCTCTGTCTCTCCTAGAAGTACCTTAAACCCCCTAAAAGTGCCCAATTTGGGACACCCTGTACATATAAAATTATTCTCCCAATTTTCTTCCGCCTGACCCCCACCTTGTCACGTAAAAGCCGCGGGGCCGCCATCCCAAATGCATTCATTTTTGGTTTGTGCCTTGTCCGAGAAACAGATAGGTGAACACTAGCAGCTAGCTGTTTGAGGCGGAAGAAAATTGGGAGATTAACTTTCTATGTACCTAGTAGAATGATCCTGTCTGTATACATATGTCGAATTTTCACGTCACTGGTGGTCCAGCTGATTTTTGTAAAAGTTAAATATAATATGACCAATTAATATTTTTTGAAAACTGATACCCTGTTTCCACCAATGCATGCCCACCCCGATTCAAAAAACGCATCACGTGATGGCCCATGGCTTTGTACCCGTTTTAAATGCAGCTTCACCTGATGCGTTTTTTCAATCGGGGTGGGCATGCATTGGTGGAAACAGCGTATAAGGCAATTTTCCTATTGTTTTTAGTATATTCTTATAAAGAATAATTTTCTAGACGTATTGTCGTTATTTTTTTTAGCCCGCTCTATGTTTTATTATACAAAACTTAAAATACAAGTCAAACGAAATAAAACCGAGGACTTGGGAAGAAGCAGGTGGAATGTAATACGTGCCTGCGGGATAAATAAACAAGCTATAGGTGGTTTATTGCTGTTTTTTACAAAACATGAAAGGATTCGGGTGTACAGAAAAAGTGATTAACACAGCAGGTTCCTGGTAAGTGTAATTTTGTTGCAAAATTATTCGACAACGCTAGTTGATTATTATTTTCTTAGATTCTTGTTTAGTAAAATTTTTTTCTAAAAATTTGAAATCGGTGTGGTAAAGCCTAAAGGTACCTATTGTATTGCTGAAAAAGCCGATTATTCAGAGGGAGGTGGAAGGTGGGAAGGTTTTAGATAATAAATCATGACTGTTTGAACCTTAGGGCGTGGTGGGTGTAAGACCACAGTGACAGTATTGTGGGTAGAACCGATCACTTAAAAAAAAAAACTAATTAGTCATTTAAAAAAAAGAAAACACTAATTGACACACCAGATATGAACCTTTAACATATATTTTTTCCACATTCTTCTTTCTCCTAAAATTATAAAAAAAAATGAAAAAAGCTGAAATTTTGATCGGTTTTACCCCGTTTGACGGTATTCTGCTTGCCTTTGTAATCGCACTGCTCGCATTTAAATCAATTGATGTTATTTAAACATTTGTATGCCCAAATTGAACGTCCGTTTACTCTTGTAATCTCACTGACGACTTTTACACCAATTGATTTCATCTTTACTTTTGTGATGTTGCAAGTGTCACCGCAAATGAGACTTCTGTTTGGATTTTTAATCACACTGGTCTCATTTAAAATAATTGATTTCTTATTTTGTGGTGCCTTTGTTTCGCCTTGTAATTAAACTACTTAATTTCAACTTGGCTTTTGTGCTGCAACAAATGTCTCTTCAAATAACGCATTCGCCTAGACTTGAAATTACACTGGTTTCTCTTTTGTGGTTCATAAAATGTGGTTTCAACTGGGACTTCCGTTTGGTCTTATAATCACACTGGCCGCATTTAAACCAATTAATTTCATCTGCTCTTATGTGCTTCATTAAATGTGATTTCAAGTGGAACTTATGTTTGGTCTTGTAATCACACTGGTAGCATTGAAACCAATTGACTTCATCTGCAAGTTTGTGCTGCAGCAAATGTCTCTTTAAATAACGCTTCTGTTTGACCTTGAGATTACACCGGTCACATTTAAACCACTTGATTTCATCTGCACTTTTGTGTTGCAGAAAATGACTGTCCAAGTGGGACTTGCGTTTTGCCTTGTAATCACACTGGCCGCATTTGAACCAATTGATTTCATCAGCACTTTTGTGTAGCAGCAAATGTCGCTTCAAATAAAGCTCCTGTTTGAACTTAAAATTACACTGGTCACATTTAAACCCCTTGATTTCATTTGCACTTTTGTGCTTCATTAAATGTTGTTTCACCTGACACTTATGTTTAGCTTTGTAATCACATTGATCGCATTTAAACCAATCGATTTCCTCTGCACTTTTATGTTGCAGCAAATGCCTCCTCAAGTAGCCCTTTTGTTTGGCCTTGTAATTACACTGGTTGCACTTAAACCAACTGATTTCATCTGCACTTTTGTGCACCAGCAAATGTCGCTTCAAATAAAGCTCCTGTTTGGACTTAAAATTACACTGGTCACATTTAAACCACTTAATTTCATCCGCACTTTTGTGCTTCAATAAATGTGGTTTTAACTGAAACTTACGTTTGGCCTTGTAATCACATTGGTCGCATTTCAACCAATTGACTTCATCTGCATGTTTGTGCCGAAGCAAATGTTTCTTCAAATAGGACTTGAGTTTAGCCTTATAATCACACTGGTCGCATTTAAACCAATTGATTTCATCTGCAGGTTTGTGCTGCAGCAAATGTCTCTTTACATAACGCTCCTGTTTGGCCTTGTAATTACACTGGTCGCATTTAAACCAAATGATTTCCTTATTTCTTTCCTTGCTTTGACTATCTGGAATATCTGATCTAAAAACAATATAAATAATATAAGGAAAAATGGAAAAATTTAATTTACATACTAAATTTATTTGGCAAACTTCATGTATTACATTAGATATCTATCCACCAGTCAGAATTAAATCACTTTTTAGTGAAATAGACCATAGGTGATTTTCAGCCATTGAACAATTGGTTATTTCTTAGAAATAGAAATAAAATTTCGGACTTCCATTGTCTTTATTTATTTTAAACACGACCTTTCGGTTAGAAAGTACCTCTAACCGTTTTCAAATGTTAACTAAACAATCTGGTCTCTAGGCTACTACTTATACTACTTGGTGTGCAGTAAGGTGTGACGGCCCGCCCCCTTTTTAATCCTAAGAGGCTTGTTTTCTTTAAGGAGTGGTTTCCATTTGTTTTATATGTTTGGTATGTCCGTGCTTGGTTAACTGAAAACATCTTTATTCTGCATTATCATCGCCAATGCGACTACTTATGCAAAACTTTAGCTTCTGACCAAAGTTTTGCATACGGAGTCGTATTGGCGAAAACAAATATATTGAAGCTGCGTGTATAATACAGAATAAAGAAGTTTTCAGTCAACCAAGCACGGACATACCAAACAAATGGAAACCACTCCTTAAGGAAAACAGGCGTCTTAGGATTAAAAAAGGGGGCGAACCGTCATACCTGACTGCACACCAAGTAGTATAAGTAGTAGCCTAGAGACTAGATTGTTTAGTTTACACTTGAAAACGGTTAGAGATACTTACTAACCGAAGCGTGGTGTTTAAAATAAATAAAGACAATGGAAGTCTGAAATTTTATTTCTACTCAATCAGTGTCTACGAGTTTCAAACAAAGTGGTTATTTCTTGTCTACTTTAAAAGCGAGAATCTGAGAGAGAGCGTTTGACCATGAAACTTCAAAAATCATGAATTTTCACTGCTCCGGTTAACCAAAATAACTTCGCTTCCTGCCAGGGTTATTAGTTATGGGTCGCGGGGAAATAAGAGGGTGCTTTGTGCTTAAAACCCTCTTTGTCAGGTTCTTACTATAAAAAGAAGTTAAGGAATACGCAATTGGTTCATGGCTGATAATCGCCTCATAGTTTAGTCAATCATAGTAAGTCTCGAAATTCAACAGAAATGCACTTTATTGCCTGAAAACCATAAAAGTGTGAATTGACATAGCATGTTTGATCGCCCTGGGCAAAATCGCAAATGACCGCCCAATTGCGCACGTCTGTCCCTTTTTCGGCACGATTTACAGAAACACACACAGTGGCTGAATTAATAGAATCATTTGCATTTTTGTTCTTGAACGCCTTAAAGAAAAGTCCTTAAAAAAAAATTTTTTTATATAAAAAATAAAAGCAACAAAAAAATAGCAAAACATTTTAAAACGATCGTCCTGGGCGGCTATTCCGTTGCCTTCCCCCGACTCTGTAATACTAAAAATTAGTTTATAGTTAAAATACCATAATCAAAACATCATCAATCAATCAAATCAACAAACATTAAAGCAGTCCTTAAAACGTATAAAACATTTAATTAATATTTCTTTCTACCTTAAAAACTACAGTAAGTTGAGTAAAGATTTACGTAAATTTGCACGAGGGGTGGTCCTGGAACGATGGGGGGCTATTTAGATTTTTTAAACATATATACCGGGTGGGCAAAAAAAAATCGGACAATTTTTATTTCATTATAACTTTTGAACTATACAATCGATTTGAATAAAACAAACTGCACTTGGCAAAGAGTTAATAAATTCGTTGTAGTGGTTCTCATAAAATCTGATTTTATTTTAACTATTGTTTTACAAATTATACGATTGCAGCATTGCCAATCCTGTCTGCACCCACTTCTTTATAAATTAATTATTGCTGAACCGATTTTACTGAACTAAAAAACATCATGGTGTAATATGATCTTTAAAAATCAATCAGTTTGCACCATGATATTTTTATTTGACTAAAATTGGTTTAGTAATAATGAATTTATAAAAAACTGAATAAAGACAAGATTGACAAGGCAATCGTATAATTTGTAAAACAATAGTTAAAACAAAATCAGATTTTATGAGAACCACTTCACCGATTTTATTACTTCATACCTTGTTAAACGGGACAAAAGTAGTGCTTTTCGTTAAATTAAAAAAAAAACTAAAACATTTTCGCAAAATAAGAAAACGTGAATCTTTGAAGAGTCAAGATGGCGGCAAATTTCAATTATAATCTTTAAAGAACAGTCAATTTTCACCATGATTTTTTTTATTTTACTAAGATCGGTTCAGTAATAATGAGTTTATAAGGAAATTAATGCAGGGATTAACAATGCAATCGTATAATCTGTAAAACAATGGCTAAAACATGAAAAATTTTAAGGGGCTCAACAGCACCAAAGTAAGGATACATTTGTTGATACCTCCACAACTAAGAACAATAGGGACTTATTGGAATAAAGTCATGCATTGACACTATTACTGTAGTATTTTGATAGATTTACATTGCAGGTTGAGAAATGATCTTTCAAAATTGACAAACCAAAGTCGAATTTAAACAGTAATTATTTTGGTTTGTATGGTAAACACAATTCTTATGTTGAAAGATTACTTATCATATTCCAATGCAAAACTGTCAAAATACGGCTTGACACTATTATTGCATGACTTTGTTCCACTAATTCCCTAATGCCGCAAACACATAAAACGCTCGCGTCCCAGGAAAAAAATCAGTGTCAGTCGAAAACGACTGACGATCACCAACCAGACTTACTCAGATGAGTTGCCATCCAACAGCAACTCCTGCTTTATCTCATCAGTTGTAAACTCAAAGTCTTCGAGTTCCAATTTAATGTTGGATGATGAAGGGCCAGGTAAATGAATTTCCTTAATTATAAGTTTTTTACAATAAACAATTGGCACATAACCCTTTTGCTAAGGCTTTCAATTTTTTTTAACACTTTTTTGCTTTTTTTAGTTTATTGGTCGGTTTACTTTTAAAAACAAAAAAGACATGAAAGTGGTGTATACCCATACTCATAGCCAACTTCTACACTGAGCAGTACAGGATAAAATTTAAATGATGCACCAAACTTTAAGGGATGTTGTGGAAGCTCAAAAGCTTTCACAACACTAAAAAATATTAATTTAAACGATAACTAGTAGAAATAAATTATTATTGGTCACTTTATATAACAAGGATGTATTTTAGACAGTATTTTGACTCTCCTGTAAAATTTTATTTTGGACACAATACAATTTTCATCAAACCAACGACCATATGCTTATAGGATCGCGGCACTGAATTTTATGAGTATAAAAAATTTTTTGATACCTCCACAACTGAAAACAATAGGGATTTATTGGAATAAAGCCATGCATTGACACTATTATTGCAGTATTTTGACAGATTTACATTGCAGGATCTTTAAAAATTGACATACCAAAGTCGAATTTAAAACTAAATTGTTTATTTATCTATAATTAAAGTCGACAGTATTTATTTCGGTTCATATAGTAAACAAAATCCTTATGTTGAAAGATTAGCTGTCATATTCCAATGCAAAACTGTCAAAATACGGCCTGACTCTATTATTGCATGACTTTATTCCAATAAGTCCCTAATGCCGCAAACACATAAAACACGCTCGTCCCAGGAAAAAAATCAGTGTCAGTCGAAAACGACTGACGATCACCAACCAGACTTACTCAGATGAGCTGCCATCCACCAGCAACTCCTGCTTTATCTCATCAGTTGTAAGCTCAAAGTCTTTGAGTTCCAATTTAATGTTGGATGATGAAGGGTCAGGTAAATGAATTTCCAACTTTCTGCAAAATAAAACTCTTTAAGGGTCCAGGTATTCCTGAATTATAAGTTTTTTACAATAAGAAATTGACACATAACCTTTTTGCTAAGGCTTTCAATTTTTTTTTAATTACTTTTTTGCTTTTTTTAGTTTATTGGTTGGTTTACTCTTAAAAACAAAAAAAAACATAGAAGTGGTGTGTACCTAAACTCATAGCCATCTCCTACACTGAACAGTACAGGATAAAATTTAAATGATGCACCAAACTTTAAGGGATGGTGGGGAAGGTCAAAAGAAGCTAGCCAAAAGGTCCAAATAGCTTTTGGTCACATGTTGTTTGTTTTGAAAAACACATTACAGATAATATAATTTTATGAATGGTCAATCATTATTGATAGAACCTTGTAAGTATATTTTTTTACATATTATTAGATTTTTCCTTTAGCACCTAGAACTACTCATACTCTATAGAGGGCTTTAAAATGTTATCCTAAACCATTATTAGGTAAGTAAGTATAGTACAAATAAATATTATTGACAATTATGTCCAACCACACAAATTCAACTTTGGTTGATTTCAAAGGGCAGTGTGTGGTGTAAAACTGTGGGAGTTCACACCCAAAAAAAACTGCAGTGCAGACAACGCCAAGTTGTGTCAGTGCACTAATTCAAGGTGCTCATAAGCTAGCTTAAAAATACCCAAAAGTGTGGATGTGGACGGCATCAAGGGGGTGTGATATATTTTTCTTTTGTGATTAATTTTAGTGTGTCATTGTTTTATATAGTGATTACCTTGTTTTGTCACATACACATAGTATTTTTTTTATTAATACTTTAGCTTTAGCCTGCTTTGTCATATGATCTTTGATGACAATAAAGTATATTTTGATTTGATATGACCCACATGTAGTTGCGACAAATACAATACTTTGGGAATTTTCAAATCATTGACAAGTATGTTTGCAGACATTACTATGTGCCATTTCCCTTCTCATAGTATATGTTTTAGAAGAAAGACCATGAAGCTGTTTGCAATATGTATTTAGTAGTACACTTGTAAAGTGATCATTCATCAATGTATGTATATATCAATATTACTCTTACCTAGAACTAGCACCATCAAAATTAATTTGATTAGAATTGCTTTCAGCTGCCAGCCTTTCATTAAACATATCGCAACCTGGTCCAGCATCATCTGCAGATATTTCTCTTTTAATTTGATGTAAATTTGAAAATGAAAACTCTGATGCCATATAATCTATTTCTTTGAAGATGTCTTCAGGCTTGACAACTAGTAGTTCATCATCTTTCTCCCGTAACTCTGTGGAAAGGTATTGCTCCTCAGATTGCTCTACAACAGGTGCAACCCCAGACATTTTGAAAGCTTCCATGCTTTAGAATAACATTCCGTTGAAAATCAGCTTGGATGATAACCACAGTTATAACTATCAGAGCTATCGAAAAAGACCTAGACCTACAGCATTGAAACTAGAACTTGATTATTTAGCCGGAGAATGGTTTCTAAACAAATAAGCCAAAGAGCAGTCGGGAAAATAAACTATTTAAAGATCACCAAAAAAAATTATTTGCACACCCAAAACAATAGGGCTATCTAACAAAACATATGACCAAATCCAAGATGTCTTCCATAGGACAAACAAACCGAATTCTTATAAGCCGTAATGTTAACAAAAACGTAAATTTCACAAAAACGACAGTTTTATTAAACTAAAGCGAGAAAATCTGAAATAAATGGGACCATGTTTTCTACAAAAAAGTAGGTTATGTTTTTGTTTATTTAGTTTTTTTTAAATTTTTTTCTAGTTTTTTTACTTATTTTGAATTATTACATGGGCGCACCAAGGGGGCGGGGGGCTAGGGGCCCGTACCCCCCAAACCACATATTTTTTTAGATATTTTCCACATATTTCATGAATAAACAGAAAAAATAGCATAAAGTACAACATCATGGGACCTCTGGGGGCCCCCCAAAGATATCGGGCCCCCAAAGGTTTCGGGTCCCCCCAAGACATATTTCTGGGTGCACCACTGATTATTATGTCAAGTTTTTTTGCTGTTGTGAATTGTGGCAGCGGAGGAAGTAATGATAATGTTAGTTTTCATTGAATTTGAAGTTTTTTGACCAATGAATCAATGAACTATCAGCCCAAGGTAGGGGGAAGTGGATAAGTAGTTCTATTCAAAGAGAGCTCACTTCAAGGCTCACTTAACAGAGACGAAATTGAAATAGACTAAACTTTTCTCATCAGATTCAGGTTTTCTATTAGGATCTTTTGTTGTACTTGACTAAACCTTTTGCTAAGTATAGGCCTTCTACAGCGTTAAACTCTGAAAAATATTTCACTATGATTTTTCGGTTTAGACAAAGTTTAATCGTGTTAACCCTACAGTAGTGACATGAAAAAGAGGCACAACTTATAGGTAGGTCAGTCCAACAGATCAATATACACATATGAGTTCCAAACTCTCATCTTCGAACGCACAAGTGGTGGCAGTCTGAGTAAAAAGTGAGCCAAAAATACCCGTTTTTCGAAAATAAAAACGCGAATCAAACGATCAAATCATTACGTAAGTGAGCAACAATATTAGGGCTGTGATTAAAAATAAAAAAATCCGACCAAAAACGCAAGGATTAATTAAAAAACACCGTTTTTAAAATAGCCACACCCAAAAATTGAGGTTAGAAAACAAAAAGGAGAACGTTCGCGAAGTCAAGGCTTTCCTGTTTGCATTGTTTTTATCAACAGCCTTAAAACCACAGAACAAACCATTTATTTCTATGCTGAAATCAAACAGCTGATCCCACTGTCAAAAAAAAAACAGCTGATTCTGAAATTTCTGGAAATAAAATAATAAATATTTAGCAGAGTTCCGGTTGAACTGAGTAAATTGGACTCTGCATTATAAATCTTACAAAGAACCAGCAAAAAAACCATCTGTTGATAAAAATGGGAAGTAATAGATCCCAGCGGCGTAGCGTGGGGGGGGCGCGGGGGGTTCGTTGCCCCCCCCCCCCCCCGCCCCGAGGGTAGTGGCGCCCCATAGGTGGGAGAGGCGCCCTTGTGACTTATCGGCCGCCCCCTGACATATGATGACCTTTTTTTTTTTTGGAGACGGCGCGGTTCAAATTTCTACGGCGCGGTTCTTTGTTTTTGGTCGCAAGATTTGTGAGAGGCGCCTTTTTGACCTTTTGGTTTTTTTTGTTTTGCCGTAAGATTTTTCATCAGTTTTCAGAGGCGCCCTTTTTAGCTGTCGCCCCCCCCGCCCTTTCGGGCACGCTACGCCGCTGATAGATCCCCCAGAAATAGAACCTCACAAACATGTGGTAAGTGCAATACCATACTGAACCCCAAAATGCCAGACATACTGCAATGTAATCAGAGCTCAGACTGCTGGCCTGCACGGAAATGAAAACAATTGACTACTAAGTTATGCAAAAGACAAACCAAAAATTTGCATGCAAAACTTGCTTTAAAGGAAAACAAAAATTAAGTACACCCAGCACAACCAGAAAAGACACAAAAACTAGCCTATCCTTGGAGGATGTTATGATATTTCTTCAAGAAATGCGAACTGAAGTGAGGGAATTCAAGAGGGATCTTGAATTCTATGCCAATGGATTTGAGCAACAAAAAGTTAAAAACTCACTGTATGAGGAAGAAATAAGCCAATTAAAACAAGAAAACGAAATCATAAAGAATGAAATCATGAAAATAAAATCCAAATTTGAAAAAAATGAAAATGAAAACAGAGAAAACAATCTGATAATTGTGGGAATTAAATACGAACTAGATGGTGGTAAAGCATTAGAAGAAGTAAAGAAGAATGCTGTCAAAGCAATAAAATATGTGAACCCAACCATACCTGAAGAAAGTTTTGAAATACAACTAACAAACCCTAGGAAGGCCAACTCACCGGTACTACTGATGTTCATAAAGCCCAGCGGGTAAAAATACCTTTAAAGAATGTCGCCAACAAAAAGGAAAAATAAACACATTACAATGTGGTATCTCAAGCGAAGAAGACGGAATATACTTCAACGAGGATATGTCTAAAGAGCAAAAGATATTGTTTGGTAAAGCAAGAAAGTTAAAAGGTGAAGGATACTCTTTTGTCTGGGCAAAGGGAGGTAACATCTACGCACGAGAGAAAGAAGATAGTAAGGTTATCAGGATAAGAACAGAGGGAGACATAAACAAATTGCAAAACTAATAAATTAAAATGTATTAACTGAATCAGAACTTAGTTTATTATTATATTTTTTTTAGCAAACTCTCATGGAGCCTAATGATCTTTATAATGACTTTCAGAATATTGTTGCTGCATCCTGTGACCGCCTCGATGGCATGGATTTTACAACCACTGGTCTAGGCTGAACCTTATTCATTTCAATATTTCCAGTCTCAACGCACACTTCGATGGTTTAATTGCATACCTAAAAACAGGTAACATTGATTTTGACATAATAATTCTGTCAGAAACAAATAAAATAAATAACTTGAACGACTTCAAACTTGACACTTATGAATTATTCTATAATGAAAGTGTTTTGAACAAGTGTGATGGTACAGTCATTTACATAAAAACTTCATTACTGCCTAAGGCAGAAGTAATCAATATTGGTTTCTCAAGATTCTTAAGGGTCACTCTCACTAAATATGATGTTAAGATGGGACTTACTGCAATCTATAACTCACCCAGTTTAAATAAACTCGACTTTATCGACAACCTAAAACAACTTTTTACTCAAAACTATGAGAAGCACCTTGTTGAAGTGTTCTGCGGGGATACCAACATACACATGTTAGGTGAAAGATTAACAAACTATGCATCAGAATACTTAAACTGCTTAAACCAATCAGGTTATGTAAGCCAAATAAATACATTTACACACATACAAGGAAATTCAAAAAGTTGCATAGACCATTTCTTTTTAAAAAATAATAAAGCACGAATCGAAGCAAACCCCTATGTCATAAAATGTGGTCTTACTGACCATTTTCCCATAGTTTTGTCACTGAAATTCAAAAACAACAAAACATCCACAAGCATAAAAGAACCAATAATAAAAAAAAGCCTTGATTATAATAAAATAACACACTCACTCAAAAATTACAACTGGGAAGAGATTGTAGGTTGCGGGGACCCTAATCTTAGCACAAATAAATTTATTAAAATACTTAACGATATAATAGAAAATGCCACAGAATACAAAACCATAGCCAAAATTAACAAGAAAAAAGAATGGATAACCCCTGCAATAATAAATTCAATAAAAACCCGAGACAGATTGAAAAAAGAAACAATACAAGATCCTCTTAATCAAATAAAACTAATCCGGTTTAGAAATTATCGAAATCAACTAACAAAAATTATTTAAAAAACTAAATGTATGTATTAAAAACAAAAAATGGACAACAACAAAAATGATTCAAGAAAAATATGGGAAATAATCAGAGAAGCTTCTAATGACAAAAATGAAAAAAAGTCAATAAAATCCTTGATTGAAAATAATAGTAAAGTAACAGACCCCCAAAATATATCTAACTTATTTCTTAAATATTACAGTCAGGTAGGAAAAAACTTAAGCAAAAAAATACCAAAACCTACTACAAATTTAAAGAGCCCCGCATACAAAACACTGCCAAGTTTGAACTATTAACAGAAAATGAACTAATATGTCAAATTAACTCTCTAAAAAATAATGCCACACATTCAATTGGCAATATATCAGCCCAAATCATTAAAGATAATTACACCACGCTCTTAAAACCCCTGCTTCATATCATTAACACAACTATTACTACTGGCATTTACCCCAAAGATCTAAAAAATTCAATAATTACTCCAGTATTTAAAAATGGAGACGTAGAGAAAAAAGAAAACTACAGACCTATCGCAGTTACAAGCACAATCAATAAATTAGTCGAAAAATGCATAAAATTAAGATTTAACACATACCTTGAGGAAAACAGTCTCCTTTCTGAAACTCAATATGGTTTTCGCAAAAATTTAAGTACTGAAGATGCAATTCATCAAATGACAGAAAAAGTTACTAGGAATTTTAACAGTGGTTACAAAACCATAGGTATTTTTATTGATTTAGCAAGGGCTTTTGATACTGTGGCACACCAAATTCTACTACGTAAACTTGAGCAAATAGGCATAAGAGGTACCGAATTAAAATTATTCCGATCATATCTTGATCACGAAAGAACACAACAAGTAAAAATCGGAAAACAAACCAGTGAAAAAAAAAGTAGAATTTGGCGTGCCACAGGGCACAGTTCTTGCACCAGTATTATTTTCAGTATATATAGATTATATAACAAAAATTATACTACAAGACAGAGGATGGGTCATCTGTTACGCTGACGATTCGGTTATATTAATCAGAGCTAAAACATGGCAAGAAGCACAAAGCATGGCTGAAAAGTATATTACAATAAGCAAATTCTGGTTAGATGAAAACAACATTAAATGATACAAAAACATTCTTTATTTCTTTTAGCATGAATAACAAAGAGACTTTTAAAATCCCTAATATAAAAATACACAACTATAAATGTTTTAGTAAAATTGAATCCTGCAATTGTCAAATGAATATAAAAGAAGTACAAAATATAAAGTACCTAGGAGTGATTATTGATAGAAATCTTAAATATGATACACACATAGAATACATCACCAAAAAAATTAGAAAAACAATATATCGTTTTTATCTTCTACGTGAATTCCTATCAATAAAACTTTTGAAAATAGTCTATCAAGCATTAGTAGAATCAGTTTTAAATTATGGAATAGGAGTCTGGGGTAGTGCCAGTGGTACAGTTTTAAACAATCTGATAATAGCTCAAAAATACATTCTCAAAATTATAAACAAAAAGCCAAAAAGATACCCAACTAATGAATTATTTAAAGAGAGCAAAGTTTTAAAAATAAGAGAACTCTATGCTTAAACACATGAAAAATAATCAAAAATACAAAAATCAACATGTCCAGTGCACTGTAGAAACGAGATCTGTTACTCAGGAGCATTTGATTCTAGAAAGGGTTAATTTCTCAGCCTGTCAAAGGCATATTTCTTATGTAGGCCCAAGACTTTATAACTTAATACCATATTCAATCAAACATATCGCCAATAAAAAAACTTATGCCCTATCCGTGACCAGATGGATACTTGAAAACACTGATAAAATCATACAAAAACTACCATTCCTAACCTAACTAGGGAAATTTATAATAAAACAGAACATATTAATAGTTTTATATATTTTATTTATTTAATTTCTTGCAATTATTACCCTTCATTACTACAATATATACTATTAAAAATATAGTGACAGTTGTAGCTTCACATTTTTCAAAAATATAAATATTATAAAAACATAATTATGATGAATGGGTTCAGTCGGACTCACAGGATGCCTAGCTATGAAGGCGGTGGGGATGGCAGGGTTCATATTCTGTTACCATGTAGTTTCTTATCCCTTTTTTAGTTGGATTTCCATTGCAGACAGAAATTCAATGTGTATGTGTGTGTGACTGTCTATGCCTATTCATGGGCAAGTTCTTTAACTAGATTTAAAAAATAAGATGAAATATATTAGTAGATCATTTTTATATAACCTATGAAATAAAATTAAACTAATATAATGTGATAATATTTAGATTACATATAAAATAATATTAAGCTAATGTGATAATTTAAGACTGACAAGGACCCACCTCCCGACGAGCCAATTAATTGCTCAGGGAGGGTGATCCAGTTTAAATTGTAAAAATTTGTAACATGAACAAAATATGTAATAAATTGAATTAAAAAAAAAAAAATTGAACCGAGGTTGGTCAAGCAAACTTCTAATAAGTACTTTACAAAATATGTTTATTTAAAAAAATATAAGTAAACATAGGTAATACAAAAAAAAACTTGCAAAATTAAAATACAGTTTTTCCTTGTCATTGGCCTCACACACTGTACATCACCATATGATTTTCCATGAACTATAATACATAGGGCCTAAGTACAGTCGAACCTATGGTTCATCAGCTCACAACAGTACTGTTCAAATTTTACAACAGTACAATATTTGCTGTTGTATTACTACTATTACTTTTATTACTGTTTTTTTGTAACAATATTTGCTCAATTATGTATCTAAAAGTTTATGCAAATAAATATATACTCTACTCTACAATTGGGCGTAACAGCATATAACCCATTAGGACCCAAGTTTTTTTGAGAGAAATTGAAAAAAAAATCTGAGAGAACTTATTTGTTTTTTGTGGTCATCAAAGTCAACAAAGATGACTTTTTTTTCCATCTATTTTTTGATGCCATAAAAAATTTTTTTTGGTAATAAGCTCAGAACAGTACCATAGATATTTCACAACAGGACTCATAGTAGGTCTAGTCAGATGCTATACAAATTTTACAGTGTACAAGTTTTAGGTGTCAAAAAGCATGGAAATAAAGGAAAATTTGCACCAAAATAGTTTAAGATAAAAAGAGGTTTGAGTTAGGGAGATTGTCAAATTTACCAGTTTCTTCTAAACTGTTTTGAGGTCTGTAAAATAGTTATTAAAGAAAAAGAAACTTTGATGATACAGGACTCCACTGGACACTATACAGGACGCTACACTACCAAGAGTTTATTTAAGAGTTCTGTAGGATGGTGTACAAATTTGGTTCAGCTCATTACCCACACTTTAACCTCATATTGTTTTCCTTTTCTTTCTTCTCTAGACCCTTTTTTCAACCATAATTTTTTTAATTTTTCAACCGTTTTGAAACAATAATCCATTCAGGAGAGACCCAGTCAGGATCATTGCTGTATTCTAGTTTTGAAAGTTGCTGAATAGTAAAAAAATCATAGTGAAGTATTTCTTACAGTTTAACACAATTCTATGTTACACTTCTGCAAAAGATCCACTCGAGCACAAAAAAGATCCCAATAGAAAATGTTGCCAAAATGGCAGTTACATATTTATCCAAAACAAACCTGACAAAAAACTTTCGAATATTTAAATTTATCCTCTGTTAAGTCAGGTAATGGAGCACTTATCCACTTTCTTTTCCCTTCTTTGAGCTGATACCTAGTTCATTTAAATCAAGATGATTTTTTAAGGTCAAAATACTTGGCATTTCATCAAAACTAACATTATCAAGATCTCCCCAGCTGCCACAATTCATAACAGCACAGAAACTAATAATAATTATTCAAACTGAGTAAAAAACTAGAAAAAAAGTTTAAAAAAACAAAAGTAAATAAAAACATAACCTGACTTTTTGAACAAAACATGGTCCCTTTTATTTGAGATTTACTGGCTTTAATTGATTTTTTTTAAGAAAAACGCATTTTTCCCATGTGTACAAAGGATCAATACTTAAAACAGCATCGTTGTTGTAAATTAAATCGTTTCACTTTTTTTTTAAATTACGTTTTTGTTAACATTGCGGCTTATGGGAAAACGCTTTCTTTGTCCTATGGCGACCATCTTGGATCGAAAAACAGCTGACCGTGACAGTTCGTTAGACAAGCTAATCACCTAAAGTGAGGTTATGCAGTATCTTAAAAATTACGAGGTCAATCAGCCATCAAAGGGTGCGTTCAATTAATACATCAAGCAACAGAACACCAAGGGGACAAATAAGTTTTTTTTTTATGTTCTGCAAAAATTTTTTATAACGGGAAAATGGAGGCACAGGCGAAAATTGAAAGTACTTTTCGGAAAAAACGGCTCTGACGTGGGGTATCGTCATTTAAGATTTCGAAGTAAGTGGGGGTGACGCCTGACGGGTGGGTCGGAGTGGTTTAAAAAATACGTTATTTTTATTTCCCGTTGATTTTATAAAAACGGTATTTTTTTGCTATCTTTTTTGGTTTAAAAACTGTAGCTATTTTAAGTTTTTAGTGACCGATCCTGTATTTTATGCTGTCAACACTAAAGTTTTGCAATTGTTGAAATTTGAAAAAAAAATTGTACCTAATTCAGTAAAAATAATTTTTTTAGCACCAGTTTTTAGAAACAGCTGTTTGACTTCATCCAAGCTTTTTTGCCACAACAAAATCCACGTTGGCTGCTGACTGGTTTGGGGTCACCCAGCCCGAAAAGCTAAAATAGTTTTTTGTGAAATAATACACAGTTTTGATACCAGAACAACGGAAACATTTCTAAAAAAACTCAAAAATAGCGCCCTAAGGGCTAGGACGTCTTAAGACGCCGTCAGCCTCTTGCTAAAAAAAATTCACTAGAATTCACAAAATTCACCACAAAGCCGTGGGCGTCGAAAGACTTCTTCAACAGAATGAACGTGTTAAATAGACCCTGCGTTTAGTCTTGTAATTACATTGCTCGGATTAAAATGAATTGATTGTATCTGCACTTGTGTAGTGCAACTAATATTGTATCAAATTGTACTATTGTTTGTCTTTGTAATTACACTGGTCGCATTGAAATCAATTGATTTTTAAATTTTTGTCTGTCAAAGTTGAACTTCCGGTTGCCTTTGTAGTCAACTGCACATTCCTATTAATAAACATACCCTGCCAGACGCTAATAATAAACTATATTTAGACCTTAAAAATATGTCTTCATTTGCAAGAGATCATAATTCAAAATTAAACTCATCCAAGTTTTAAATAAAAACAAACAAATTAGAGAATATTTCGAGCAGAATCTAAACATAAAGATAAACAACGAAAGTATTCCAAGAGTTCCAAAAGCAAGAAACTTGGGCGTTATATTTGACAATTGTATTTCATTCAAAAGTTACTGCTGGATATATTCATTTAAAAGGTTTATATGAATATAAAAAGTTCTTATCAATAAAACAAAAATACTTTTTGTGCGACTTCTTAATTTTATCTTTATTTGATTATGCAAATGTGGTCTATAGCGAGTCCTTGTCTTGGCAATCTAAAAAATCAATACAAAAAACCTACCACATTCCCTACAGGTGTCATATTGCCCTTCATTTTAACAGCAATAAAATTTTAAGGTTAATCTTCGGAGGCATCATTTGTATACTTTGGTTCATCGTATCATAAAAACTGATAAAGCGATTTACCGTGCCAGATTTTTTTTTTACTTTATCGCATAGAACAAGAAACGCTTACAGGTTTATTATCCCCAGACATAGAACGGCAGGTTTTAAAAAATAATTTGTGTATAATGCTACTAGAATATGGAATGAACTTCCAAGATAAATAAAAAAGCTTTCATAAAAGTCCGACTCTCAATATACAACAGAAAAACTGTTGGAACAACAACTGCTTTCAACGTTTTTATCTACTTTTGGCTGGCTTAAAAAAAATACTTCTATTTTTCCTCCCTTGATGATGATTAAGACTTAATACTTCGCTGTTTCCCCCAATGAGCGTTTTGGCTTTCGGCTTTGTGTGTATGCATAAATATATATTGAACTATTTGTATAATTGTAAGATTTTTAGTTCTACTCTTTACTGAAGTAACTTTTGTTAAAATATATTATTTATTTAATTTATTTGGGCCATTTCGCAGAAGCCCTCTAAGGACTTAGTGTAAGCGTTTTCGATAATAGAGAGATGGTCCATTTTCGTCACATTGATTTTTTTTATTTTCTTAGAAATATGTTCTATTGTTATGCTATTGGATTGACGAAATAAACTTTTTAAATTGAATTGAACTTGTAATCATACTAGCGGCTTTCGAACCGATTGATTTTATCTTTACTTTTGTAATGCTGCAAATGAGACTTCCGTTTTACTTTGTAATCACACTGGTTGCATTTAAACACCAGTTGATCTTTTCTGCACTTGTGTGCTGAGCAAATTGTTGTCAAATGGTTCTTCCGTTTGACCTTGTAATCAAACTACTTAATTTTATCTTTGCTATGGTGCTTCAGCAAATGTCTCTTCAAAGAACGCTCCTGTTTGGCCTTGAAACTACACCTAACGCATTTAACCCTGCGAGCCGGGCACCCCTAATTGAAATACGAAGCCAGGCGCCGCCGGATCTACCAGACCCAATGTTAATAGTGACAAATTGATGGCATTTTTTTTTAAATAAAAGAATAAGGAAAGGTTTTATAAAAATTTTATTGACCTGAAAAATATATATTCATTCCAAACATTTTTTTCTTAGGGATAAAGTAAAAACTAAATTTTGTTACAGATATTCGAAAAATCTTTTTAAAAAAATTAAGAGTTAAATTTACATTATATTACATTTTTTAACAGTGGTTTGTTAAAATATATCCAATAGAATATATTTACTGTATTTTAGCAGTATTGGAACACTGTGTGCGCCAAGCTTCCAAATAAAAAGACACACAAATTTTTGATAATCATTCACATTTCTGTTTTGCGTTCCGACAACCTCTTCTCCTCGTTCCCTTGGAATGTTTGTCTCCTCGCAGTGCCACCAAGGATATTATTTAAACATTAATGAGTGCTGCACAAAGTATAACGTCAAGCCGGGCGCTGGGTCTCTCAGACTTAATTTTATATTAAAAAAACTAATACACGAATTAACTCGTTCTTTCGCAGCAGCACACTAGGTCACATTCTAGGAAGGTATTCAAACACGCTATGTGCTAGGATACCTTGCCGAAAAAACCCGAGCGATTAGCGACAGCTCAGGTCTCACAGACTTGGCCCCGGCCGGCAAGGTTAAATCAATTAATTCTATCTGCACTTTTGTGCTAATGCATATGTGTCTTCAAATTGGACTTGAGCTGGGACATGTAATCACATTGGTCGCATTTAAACCAATTGATTTAATCTGCACGTTTCTGGTGAAGCAAATGTATCTTCAAATTGGACTTGAATTTAGACTTGTAATTACACTGGTCGCATTTCAATCAATTGGTTTTATCTGCACGTTTGTACCGCAGCAAATGTCTCTTTAAATAAGGCTCCTGGCTGGCCTTAAAATTACACCGGTCACATGTCAACCAATTGATTCCATCATCACTTTTGTGCATTAAATGTGGTTTCACCTGAAACTTATGTTTGGCTTTGTAATCCCATTGGTCGCATTTAAACCAATTGATTTAATCTGCACGTTTGTGCTGAAACAAATGTATCTTCAAATTGGACTTGAATTTAGCGTTGTAATTACACTGGTGGCATTTAAACCAATTGATTTCATCTGCTCTTTAATGCTGCAGCAAATGTCGCTTTAAATAACGCGCCTGTTTGGTCTTGAAATTACACTGGCCACATTTAAACCACTTCATTTCATCAGCACTTTTGTGCTTCATTAAATGTGGTTTTAACTGAAACTTATGTTTGGCTTTGTAATTACATTGGTCGCATTTAAACCAACTGATTTCATCTGCATTTTTGTGCTGAAGCAAATGTATCTTCAAATTAGACTTGAATTTAGCCTTGTAATTACACTGGTGGCATTTAAACCAATTGATTTCATCTGCACTTTAATGCTGCAACAAATGTCGCTTTAAATAACGCGCCTGTTTGGTCTTGAAATTACACTGGCCACATTTAAACCACTTCATTTCATCAGCACTTTTGTGCTTCATTAAATGTGGTTTTAACTGAAACTTATGTTTGGCTTTGTAATTACATTGGTCGCATTTAAACCAACTGATTTCATCTGCATTTTTGTGCTGAAGCAAATGTATCTTCAAATTGGACTTGAATTTAGCCTTGTAATTACACTGGTGGCATTTAAACCAATTTATTTCATCTGCACTTTAATGCTGCAGCAAATGTCGCTTTAAATAACGCGCCTGTTTGGTCTTGAAATTACACTGGCCACATTTAAACCACTTCATTTCATCAGCACTTTTGTGCTTCATTAAATGTGGTTTTAACTGAAACTTATGTTTGGCTTTGTAATTACATTGGTCGCATTTAAACTAATTGATTTCATCTGCATTTTTGTGCTGAAGCAAATGTTTCTTCAAATCGGATTTGAGTTTGGCCTTGTAATCACACTGGTAGCATTTAAACCAATTGATTTCATCTGCAAGTTTGTGCTGCAGCAAATGTCTGTTCAAAGAGTATTTCTGTTTGACCTGGTAATCACACTGGTTGCATTTAAACCAATTGATTTAATCTGCACCTTTGTGCTGAAGCAAATGTATCTTCAAATTGGACTTGAATTTAGCCTTGTAATTACATTGGTGGCATTTAAACCAATTGATTTCATCTGCACTTTTATGCTGCAGCAAATGTCGCTTTAAATAACGCTCCTGTTTGGTCTTAAAATTACACTGGTCACATTTAAACATCTTCATTTCATCAGCACTTTTGTGCTTCATTAAATGTGGTTTTAACTGAAACTTATGTTTGGCCTTGTAATTACATTCGTCGCATTTAAACCAACTGATTTCATCTGCGTTTTTGTGCTGAAGCAAATGTATCTTCAAATTGGTCTTGCGTTTAGCCGTGAAATCACACTGGTGGCATTTAAACCAATTGATTTCATCTGCATTTTTGTGCTGAAGCAAATGTCTGTTCAAATAGTATTTCTGTTTGGCCTGGTAATCACACTGGTCGCATTTAAACCAATTGATTTCATCTGTATTTTTGTGCTGAAACAAATGTTTCTTCAAATAGGACTTGAATGTAGCCTTGAAATCACACTTGTCGCATTTAAACCAATTGATTTCATCTGCCAGTTTGTGCTGCAGCAAATGTCTCTTTAAAGAAGGCTCCTGCTTGGCCTTGAAATTACACTGGTCACATTTAAACCACTTTATTTCATCTGCACTTTTGTGTTGCAGCAAATGTTTCTTTAAATTGGACTTAAGCTTAGCCTTGTAATCACACTCGCTGCATTTAAACCAATTGATTTCATCTGCATTTTTGTGCTGTAGCAAATGTTTCGCTAAATTGGACTTGAGTTTAGCTTTATAATCACACTGGTAGCATTTAAACCAATTGATTTCATCTGCAAGTTTGTGTTGCAAAAAATGACTGGTCAAAAAATACTTCCGTTTGCCTTTGTAATCACACTGGTCGCATTTAAACCAATTGATTTCATCCGCACTTTTGTGTTGCAGCAAATGCCTCTTCAAGTAGGTCTTCAGTTTGGCCTTGTAATTACACTGATTGCATTCAAACCAATTGATTTCTTCCTTCTTTTTTTCCTTTCCTTGTCTTTCTGGAACATCCCGTCTAAAAACAATAAAAAATTAAATAAATTTGCATATGTATATGAAAAATGAAAAAAATTTAATTTACATACTAAATTTATTAGACAAAATTCATGTATACATTAGATATCTATACAGCCAGCAGTCAGAGTTAGATCACTTTTTAGTTAAATAGACTTTAGGCGATGTTCTGCCATTGAACAATTGGTGATTTCTTCTTTAACTTTAAAAGCGAGAATCTGAGAGAGAGCGTTTGACCACAAAACTTCAAAAATCATGAATTTTCACTGCTCCGGTTAATCAAATATAACCCCGCTTCCTGCCAGAGTTATGAGATATGGGTCGCAGGAAAACGAGACGATGCTTTATGGTTAAAACCCTCTTTGTCAGGTTTTTACTATAAAAGGAAGTTAAGGAATACGCAATTGGTCCATGAGTGAAAATCGCCTCATAGTTTAGTTATTCCCAGTGAACAGACTCCTAGATTAGAAGATAGTGAGTCTCGAAATTCAACAGAAATATACTTTATTGTCTAAAAACCATAAAAATTTCAATTGGCAAAGCATCTAGTACTCAGGACATTCTCCCAATTTTTGGTCGCCCTGGGCAAAATCGCAGTAAAAAACTGAATATGTAAAAAAATTAAAGCAAATACTGGCCATATATTAATATAAAATACAAAAAAAAACAAAAACCTAATACTCTCTGAATTAATCAAAAATATAACTTCAGTTACACCCGGTTTCCACCTAAAAACGCATCAGGTGACGTTGCATTTAAAACCGGTTCATATGCGTAATGCGTTTTTCGAATCGGGGTGGGCACGCATAGGTGGAAACTAGGCCTTATGTCACAGTGTACCTACACTAGAGGTGTTGATTTTTGTTACTTTTGAATACTCATTACTAATCATTACTCGACTACTAAGTAATCATTTTATACAGGATGTTCGGCACATGAACCGTCAAAATTAAAAATCAAAAAAAGTATCGACAATTGAGAACTTCATTTTCTTTTAAAAACTTCTTTAGTTGATTACCTGTCTAACGGTATGCTACACATTGATAAAAAAAACATTTCGGCTTTAAAATACGGATATTCCGTCAGAAGGGCGAGACTCGTTCGGAATTGGTAAGAAAAACAATTTGATGTTTATGATCGTTTACCTACTTAAACAAAAGTTAAACTTGTATTGTGTTCTTTATTTATAAATTTTGTTGGAAACGATCATAAACATCAAATTGTTTTTCTTATCAAGTCCGAACGAATATTGCCCGTCTCACGGAATATCCGTATTTTAAAGCAGATTTTTTTTTTAAATCAATGTGTAGCATACCGTTAGAAAAGTAATCAACTAAAGAAGTTTTTAAAAGAAAATAAAATTCTCAAGTGTCGATACTTTTTTTGATTTTTAATTTTGAAATTGATTTTTTTTCACAAAATCACTAATGTTCTTCAATAAAAAACCTTGTATGTCCCTTTGGTACATAAATTTTAACAAATCTATCAATTAGTTGAAGTAGCATAAGATTACAGAATTATAAAAAAAAATGGTGCTTTTCCAGACATTAATAAAAAGCTTACGAGGGTTTAAAGGTGGGATTTTGGGTAATTTGAGAAAAAAAATTAAAAAATTCATATCTCTTTAGCTGTGACTCTAAGGACCCAAGTTCCAAGGTTGAAAAGGTAGCAAATGACCCCAACAATATCCCAAAAAATTTTGACGGTTCATGCGCCGAACACCCTGTATATTCGTTACTATCGTTACTTTGATTAAAGTAACTGTATTCAATTCAATTATACAATTAGTGCAAATTTCTTGTACTGTCCTTAATTCCAAGATCATTTACTTGTAGGTATATTTTTGTTGTTGACATTATGGAAATATTCAATTGAAATTTTCAAAATGCGGGCTAAAATTAAATAAATGGATCCATGACGGATCTGATACCTTCCAAGCACACTTAATTTAAGCTATCATAATCACCCTTAAAAACAATTTTTTGTAAATATCTCGGTAACCAAAGTTCCTACGATGTTTTTGGTTATAACACAAATTATTGAGCAAAATGTGGTCTACTATATTCCGAAAACCACATATTGATGCGATGCTCCGTTAAAAAATTAGCATTTTTAAAATTTTTTAATTGTCAAAAAATGTCATTAGCATTAATGGATTTTTGCCAAAATCTAATCAGCTCGTAAGAGTGTGGAACACTATTTTATCAGTAAATTTATAAAAAAAACGGTTCAGCGGTTTAGGAGCTATCGTGTTACGGACAGAAAAAAAACACACACACACAGACAGACATCATGACGATATTGCTAGGATAGGTCAAAATACACCCAAAGGACACATTTTCGGCGTTATCTCAAAAAAAACATTTTCGTCGAAAACAATACCTTCTCTACCATTGCTGCGCGGGCTGAAAGGTAAAAAATAAAGGTAGGAATTACGTAGGAACTGTTCTGAGTACAACTTTGTTTTAAAAATCTAATGCCTTACATACAAAGAAATACATACTTAAAATCTAAAAGTAAATAAAAATTCCGAGCAGGCGGCTGCAAGTGTTCAAACAAACAACATTGCCAGATTGTCACATCCTACTTTTTCTTATTATTGTTACCTTTTACAAATACAATTTAAATGAGTTAGTTACTTAAGTTATCATAGTTACTCCCTGATTTTGGATTACCGACTCTCGAGTGAATACTAAAATAATCGAAGGAATCAAAGTAACGAAAGTAATCATTTAATTCTGGGATCGGTATTCGTTACTCCCTTATTTGGAGAGTAAATAGTACTCGAGTAACGAATAGTTACTTTTTCAACACATCTTAGCTACACTGTAGTTAGGTTGCATCTTCACGCTTTTTTTTAGAAAACCGTAAAAATAATTTCACTATAATCTAATTCTTTGGCAATTCAATTATCTACGAGATTAAGGTTAAAGAATCGACTTGCTCTTGTAACATACAGGTTCTTAAATAATTTTCAATAATTTTTAATTGGGAGACGCTTCTTTCACCAGTAGGTACAGAGACTAAAAGCACTAAAAGAATTCTTAGTGCAGTATAAAGATCATAATTGCAGGAATATGAATTTTTTAAATAAAAATATGTATAAAAAATATGAAATTAAGAAAAATATATGAAGGAGATATGAATAAAATGTCAAGTTTTTTTTTGGTTCCATGACTGGTTAAGGTGAATCCATTTTTTTTTAGGAAAATACATTTTCTAAGCAAAAATGCTTTCTTTATTTATAAAGAAATGTGTCAACAAACATTTTCAAAAAAGATGCATTAGGCAGAAAATATAATTGAACTATGTTCTCTGAATTAGGCCTGGCCATACAAAAACAAGGCAGATTTTGTACTACGTGTCCCATTTTTGATGGGATTAAATGGGAAAGTTAGCTATTAAGAAAGCGATCTGTGGGTTTCACCTTACGCTCTCTTTAGAGCTCTCTAAAAGCAGCTTGTTTTGAGGAAAAAATGACGCTGTCAAATGTTTGACAGAAAGAGTAAATTTAAACTAAATTTACTTTAATACGGACCTGTAAGTTGCGCAAAGACTTATTTAAATTTGAACCAGGGGCGGTCCAAGACTTTTAAAAAAGAGGTGCTATCTTAGAGTAATAATTATTACTCTAAGGGTGCTATTTAGATTTAAAAAAAATATATATGGTTAAAACAAAAAAACATTTGCTCATTTGTGTAATATACCCGAATGGAGAATAGGACAATTCGCCGCTGACCACTCGCGGCGACTCAATTTCCACCAGATCAACACGCCAGAGGGCTAACTCCATATACGTTACGTATATGGCTAACTCGCCGCCGAACGTATTCGTCCTGGGCCAAACTCGCCGCCGCGCCAAATCACCGCCGGGACAATTTGTCGTCGCTGTGTCTATAGATTCCAAGTTTGATTATTTATTTAAAAAAATTCAAAAATTATATTTATTAAAACAAAAATCTCAAAGTTTACTATTAACAAATATTTTTTTTTAAAAACATTTGATTCGAAAAATTAATGTTCAAGAAACATTTTTTTTTTTTTAATATCTTTCGAATTGCGAATTTGGGATATTTTTTTAGTGGTAAAAAGTTCAGGGGTATGTCTGGACAGTTCAGGATGCGTTTACAATCAATTGAGGTTAGACTTAGGTTAACAAAAGAAGGACAGGAAAGCTAATAAAAAATAAATAAGTCAGTCCAATTAAAACCTTTAATAAAGAAAATTCCAAACTAAAACTAAGGCGCGTGAATACCGGCGGCGGGTTTACCGGTCGACGGGCTGACACGGCGACAGATTGGGTGAATTGTCCTTGACCCACCAGAATGTGTCTATTGCATTTGTAGGCAAAGATGTAGGGGCATAACAAATGTTAAACAGTTTGTTTTTTTTCTATTGAAGCAGAGCAAAACTCAATTCTTCAATTCCTGCACATTTGGGAGATCCTCCATAAAAATTTAAAGACTTACTCAGATGAGCTGTCATCCAACATCACCTCCTCCTGTTTTATCTCTTCAGTCTTTAGCTCAAAGTTTTCAAGTTCCCATTTTATGCTGGATGACAAAGGGTCAGGTAAATGATTTTTCAACTTGCTGCAAAATAAATATTTTGTTGTCGTATAAAACTGACAGACTAGTATTCATAATATTGCGCTGTCAGTCATTTATGTCTGACAGCCACAACTGTGAAACCCCAAAAATTATTGCAGTATGTATTTGACGTTCTGGCTCCGCTTCTGTTAACAGCATGTTTTTCTTTTTTGAGTTTGCGCTATTTGCATCATTGAAATAAAGAGGAAGGCACGTCTTTTTTTGATAAGTTTGACTAGGTTTTACCGATTTGAACGCTCGAGCTTTCGAAGTCCAATCCCCGCGGCGCCACCTTAGAGCATTGTTTTCCACACACAAACCACCGCTGGGCTCCACTTTGTTCTATGATTCAGCTGATCGTTCTCGTATTTTCTAAAGTTTAAATTTTCGTTTTTGTAACTTTTTAAATTTTACGGATTGTACCAAAAATTTTGTTTGATGTGTCCCGAATTGTACCAACCATAGACGAAAGTTCAACAATTCGTCATTCAATTTTAAGTAAGTTTATAAGTGTGGTAACACTGGAATCAGTGTTGCCACCAAAATAAGATCCACAACGTCAAACGCATGGTGCAGTGATTTATTTTAACAAACGTTAGCTATCCATTTTGAGGTTAAGAAGTCTGTGCTGACAGCATAGTACCGTTTACGGCTGAATTTTATGAGTATAAAAAATTTTTAGGCGCTCGACGGCCCCTAAGTAAGTAAATGATTTATTAGGAAGGAAAATCAGTCACTGGCATTAGGAGTGTTAAGTATCTACTTTACACTGAAAAATGTTTACATGAAGTAACAAGACTTACTCAGATAAGCTGTCATCCAACATCAACTCCTGCTTTATCTTCTCGGTTTTTAGCTCAAATTCTTCAGGTTTTAATTTAATGCTGAATGCTGAATGGTCAGGTAAATGAATTTCCAACTTACTGCAAAATAAAACTATTTAAGAGTCTCCAGATATTCCTTAATTATGAGTTTCCTACAGTAAAAAATGCTTTCAATTTTTATAGTGTAAACTTCTTTAGGCGCGTTTAGCAGTTTTTATGGGTAGTGAATTCAACTGAGCCGTCAGGCTCGGCTATGTAACGGCCATTTGGGTGAAATCGGTTCGAGTCGACTAACTGTGAGAAACATTCAGCGGGCGATATGATGATGCAGATGAAGGCCAGTACACAGAAGAGTCCGGTTCGGTCCGCTTTGCAGAATATGTTATGGGCCAGTATTATTAATTTCGCCTTGTTGAAGTTTACACTTCTGCCGTGTGGTCGTCTTAAGCATACACAATTTTTTTTAAATTAATTTTTTGTTTTTTTTAGTTTATTAGTTGGTTTACTTTTAAAACAAAAAAAGGAACCACTTAAAGGGATAAAACGTCAAAGTAGCCAAACAAAAGGTTAAATAACTTTTGTTCAGACGCTTTTTGACAATACAGTGGCCATCTCAGTGAGCCTGGTCAAATATCACATTAACAATACCGTGGCAAAACTGGCGAGAGATGGGTAGGGTTAGACCAAAATGGAATATGAAGACCCACAATGGACCGGTAGGTCTATATGAGACCAGCTGATGTTGCTAGTTGGTTGTCTGCCACCTTACCTAACCTAGCCTAGCTCTACTAATACTCTACGTCCTATGAGAGAGCCTTAAAATAAAAATTATTGACAATTGTGTCCAACCACAGAAATTCAACTTTGGTTGAATTGTCAATCAATATTATACATAGGTCCCTAATTTGCTACGCAAAATTATTAAAATAGTATATTTTATCATGACTACATTTAAAATCAAGTTTTCGGCTTTGGAGAATCCGTTTTCCATTGAAAATATTTTTTATAAGCAAAACACAAAATAAAATCTAATTTAGGAGGATAATTCACGCTTTAAACCAAAGCAAACATTACCATTCATAAGAAAGTAACAGAGAAAATAGGTTCGTTCGAGGCGTTTACTGTTTTGTGACGTCACTCGCAGATGATTGGTAGACCGCCTGTTTTGAATCACGTGGCTAATTGTTTTAGTTCAATGAATTTATTTAATTAAAAGAACTATGAATTTGAGAAAAAATTAAACAAAAAAGTTTGTTTTTAGCATTACCAAGACCTAAAGAGATATCTAAAAATAAATATATATTTATTTTTTACTACTGTCAAACACCCTATTGTGTCCAACCACAGAAATACAACTATTTATTCAACAAACGTAGGTATAAAAATGTATATAAACTTAGCAGAACAACTTTGGAAATTGAAAAAAATTATATTCTCAAAATTTGCCGTTAATTAAAAATTTTTATGGTGTTCTGCCAACAGAACACTATTTAAAAAAACGGGCACGGCAAATTTTTTGTTTCCACAACTATATTACGGTATTTATTAAGGCGACAGTTTCCTGTCAAGAGCCCTGTCGCCAGTCTCATATTTTTTCTCCCGAGTGTGAGAAAACACGTTACTCTGGAGGCCCTTACCTCCCTGATAAGGAGCTTGGCCTGCCTCATTCCCTCCGTTTCTTACCAGAGCGCCTGTTAAAGTCACATTTTAGGGTCGTCATGGCAAGATACTTCGCGATGCCCACAATGGACAGCTTACTGGATCAGCTGATGACCTCATTCTAGCTAGTTGGTCAGCCTCCTCATTTCCAAGAATGACCTTATGCCCTGGAACCCAGAGGAGATCAACCTTGTTGTGTCCTGCTAGGGTTTTTAGTACATCCCTACACTCAGATACAAGTTCAGAGCTTTCTCTAGCTGATTTGATAGCAGACACTGCAACTCTACTGTCTGAGCATATCGTGGGCTGAATGCAAAAGTTGGGTAACTCGAAATTTCGTGATTTTGAGTTATCTACTTTTTTATATAGTGGAAATGAAGCGCTATCGAATGCAAAAGCTGAATAATACGTTATTCTAAACTGGCGACTTCTATCTGCAAATGTAAAAAGTAGACAATTCAAACATGTAAACTTTTTTGGAGCTATAAATAGCTAACTTTAGATACCAGTATGTTTTTCTCTATTTTCTGATCTTTTTATTTTATAAAAAAAGACAACTGTGTAAACCCTAAGAATAAAAATTATCTCATATTGTGAAAGCAACCCTTCTCCAGGCGAGTCCTTTTATACTACCAATTAAATTTTATCGATTTTCTCAAAACTACAAAAATCGAGTTACCCAACTATTGCATTCAGCCCACGATATGTAGATGTCTTTTCCTGACAACTACTACTACTACTAAGATTCTAATGCTTGTGCATGATAGGTATGTACCTCTTTCATTTTTAGTCTGTACTTTTCCATGTGGATTTACCTAAGCTTCAAAAACCTCAATTTGGCGCCCTTGTGGCGCAACTTTGTTAGACATCCAGGGGCCTTTTGTAGGTCCCTGGCCTGTCTCCGGGCCGGTACAGGAACGCATCCTGTACCACGGGGTTTTGATGCCCCTCGACCCGTCTCATGAAACGATCCTTCTGCTCCTGGATCGTTTCTGAGATATCCTCCATGTTGAGCTCCCTCTTGATTTGTGCGTTACGCACAAACCAAGGAGCTCCCGCTATTTGTCTTACGACTCTGTTTTGAAAGCTTTGTAGCCTTCCCATTTGTGTTTTGCATACCTTATTCCAGCATGGGGCTGCATACGTTAGTATGGGGCGAACGACTTGCCTCCATATTTGTAATTTTACTCTCCGGTGTAGAGTGCTCCTGGCATTTAACAAGGGGTATAGCCTACTGTGGGCTCCCCTTGCTTTTTGAAGTGCGTTTGATACCTGGTCGTTCCAGGTTAGTTTCTTGTCGAAAACTAACCCCAGGTATTTAACGTTCCTTCTTTGCCAGGGTATCCTTCGACCACCCAGAGCAAGCTCTGTTCGCGGATTGCCCCTTTTCCGTGTAAAGACAATCGCTTGAGTCTTGTCTGGGTTGATCTTGATTTTCCACCTTTTAGCCCAGGTTTCAATTTCTACGAGGTGCCTCTGAAGCCTTGTGACGACGTATTGGATGTTATTACACTTTGACGTTGTCAAAGTGTCATCCGCGTACACATAGAGCTTCGTTTTCCGATCTTTGGGGATGTCACAGGTATACCATGCATATAAGTGTGGCGAGAGCGGGGAGCCTTGCGGGACTCCCGCTCTTATTTGCCTTAACCGGGATCGTAAACAGTCTATCTTTACCATGAAAGTTCTCCCTCCCAGGAACGACTGTAATAACTTGAGGATATGTACTGGTACACCGTTATTCCGCAGTTTTAAAAGAAAGCCGTTATGCCAGACCTTGTCAAACGCTTTTGACATGTCCAGGGCTACCGCTCCTATGTACTTCCTTTTATTGAACCCGCTGACTATTTCCTCTGTCAAGCGGGTTGCTTGAAGTGTTGTACAATGCCTCGGTCTGAACCCGAACTGCTCATTGGGAACAAGTTGTCCCAATTGAGGCAATTCCTGTAGTCGCCTTAAGATTATCTTATCGGCGACTCTTCCTAGACCGGGCAGTAAACTTATGGGGCGGTAGCTATCTGGCAATGTTCTGCTTTTGCCTACTTTTGGCAGCAGAACAATGTCGGCTTTCTTCCATGCCTCAGGGTAGTACTTCAGCCTAAACATACCGTTGACTATATTAGTCAACTCCGCGCACTGTTTTGGCTGAAGCTTCCTCAACATTGTGTTTGTTATTTTGTCGTAACCTGGGGCTTTTCTAACTTTTAGACGTTTAACGATCCCTCTTATTTCCCTTGGCGTGGCATACCTGAGTGAGTCGGGAGTGATTGTTGCGGCTAGCTCTTCCGCGAACGCCGCCGCCTGTCTATCTAGAAAGGTGGGAGGGTCCTGCGGGAAATTGTCCTGGAAGACCTCTTCCAGACAATCCGCAAAGACCTCCACCTTTCTTTCCGGTTCATGTATCTTATCGCCATTGACTCTTAGGGAGGGAATGGCCGTCCTCCCTCCTTTAGTCAATGCCCTCACCATTTTCCACGCAGAGGTTGAGTTCTGTTCGAGATCGACCATTTTCCGTTCCCAACACTGGGTCTGGAACTCCCTGACCCTTTCCTTAACCACGGCCTGTAGCATATTCGCTTGCCGGGTTATTGCAGGGTCCAGGGTAGCCCGGGCTCTTCTCCTCAGTCGGTTTTTATCCCGAATCAGATTTTTCAACCTCAGGGGAAATGCGGTGGGGTTTGCGGCGATATTTGTAACTTCCGCTGTGGATATTTCAAACGCGGACAAAATGTCTGTTTGAAGCTTCTCCACAGCTAGGTTCAGATCTTCACTATTCTCTATTCTTGGAATAGGACCGGTTTGTGACAGCGCGCGTTCGTAAGCCTGCCAATCTGTTTTCCGACTCACTATTTCATGTCGGTTTATTGCGACATCCCCAAGTTGAAACAATAGGGGGAGGTGATCTGAATCCAACGCATGAATGACCGTTAATTCGTGATTCCGATTTACATGCTTTTGTAGGAAGTGGTCAATCCGGGTTGACCGCATTCCTGGCATGTAATGAGTCGGTTCGGTCGGGGAGATTCTTACCAGGTCTTGATCACCTTCGATCACCCTGCTAAGACCTGGCCCATAGGCGTTACTTGTGGGATCTCCCCAGTCTCTGTATTCAGCGTTCAGATCCCCCCCTATTAGGAGCGGTCCTGGAAGATCGTTTATAAGGCTCTCGTATCCTGCATCCGGAAAAACCCTATCCGGTCTGCAGTACAAACGTACGAGCCTTATCGTGGAATTATCTGACATCTTGACTACTACTTGTGTAGCTTCCAAGATGCCGATATCGGGCGTTTCCACTAGATAGTGATCAATGTTTCGTTTAATCACTATCGCGGTACCTCCCAGGATCGCATTTTCCCTATCGTTTCTATGCACCTCGTAGTTTGGTATTGTAAACCTATGGGCTTAAGGTGCGTTTCCTGCACGAGCGCCACATCCACGTTGTGGTCGTGCAGGAAGTCCGTAAACGCGGTCTTTTTCCCGCCAATGCCGTTTGCATTCCATGACATAATTGTCATGGATGCAGGCTGTGCCTTAACTGACATTGCGGGTATTTATTGTGGACATTGTGGGGGTTACCATAAAGCTACTGAGCAGCTGCTGCATTTGCACTTGCATTTGCTGCTGCATTTGCCGCATCATTGTCTCCATGGCCTGCTTCATCAGCGGCTCAAAAGCCGCTGACAGGTCCATGGGGGTCGCGGCACTTTTTTGCGTGTTACCAGTCACGGTGACGTTTTTACCGTCCCAGACTGGCTTTTTATTGGCCGCTATTACCTTTGCAGGTATCGCGGGCTTTTTGATGATTGGTGCCGGTCTTTTCGAGCACACCCGTGCGTTGGCTGTGTGGTCACCCCCGCAATTCGCGCACTTTGCCGGGCTTTCCCTTGCCTTTTTGCATTCCGACGTTTTGTGACCACCAGCGCATTTAACGCACTTGTAGTCCGCGGTACAATGACTTTGGTTGTGCCCGAATAACTGGCACCTATGACATTGTGTCTTTTCGCTTTTCTGCCTTAGGGTCTCGATTTTTATCTTCAAGCCGAACAAATTGTCCTGCTTGAAGATATCTTTTTCTGCCCTAGGCAGAATCACTATCACCATGACCATTGGGACCCTAGTATTATTTCTCACCCGGGTCATCCTGTGGACCTTGTCCGGGTGAAAATTTAAGGCCGCCAATTCGTCCTTAATCTGTATCTCGGTTATGTCCGTGGGTACTCCTTTGAGTACCACACGGAGTTTCTTTTCATCACACGTTTCGAACGTGTGATAGGCCATTTTTTGTTCATCGAGAATTTTTGTCAATGTTCTGTACCCATCGATCGTCGACACCTGAATTTTTATCCCCTCCTTCACCGTCCTGGCTCCAGTAAACAAAATGTTTCTGGATGCCAATAGGCGTTGGAAAGCCAACCAATCCTTGCAATCGCGAAGGATTAGCGGGGGGATCCTTATTTTAGGTGCCGGTTTTGCCGCCACGGTCGGGTTGGGTGTATTGACTGCCCCTGTCTTTGCCGGTTCGGTTTTGAGGTCGTCTTTTTGAGGTGCCTGGAGCTGCGACCCGGAAGGAGAGGAAGTCCCCTTCTTCCGTTTCTTCGAGGAAGTTTTCTGCCAAGTTCCGTCCCCGTCCTCAGCAATTGCTGAGGCTGGATTCGGGACTGGAGCAGTCGACTTCCTCTTAAGTTCCAGAGACTCAATAACGGCCTCTGTAACCGCCGGTGTTTCTTTCAGCTCATCCTCTGTAGGGATGAGCTTGGCCTTGTCTATACCAAGGGCCGCGGCTTTCTTGAGCACTATCTCATAGTGCTTCATTGCCGTCAACAAATCTTTTTGGTGGCGTAAAGCGATGGCTCCGAGCTCCTTATTCTCATCAATTAAATGAGAAATAGGGTCGAAGTCATCGTTCGCAACCTCCATACTGCCTTCTACGCCATCCTGAACGGCCATCCTTGAAGTCCCCGAATTCGAAAAAGGGACTTTTCAAGATGTTCCTGACAAACACATTACTAGCTTTTTATAACCGCACATTAGAATAGCATATGCACTGTTGGACAAAAGTGAAGAAACTTTTTTTTAAATAATATAGTTTTTGTTTAACGTATTTAAATATATTTTTTATAACATAAGGTGAATAGCAATAAAACAAAGAATATATTACAAAGTTTAAAAAAAATATTGCATTGAAAAATAAAAAAATATATATTCTTCAAAATTATTGGACAAAAATGGAGAAACTTATTAAAAATATTTTTTTTTGCTACAAAGATATGATATATTTTTACCAGATTAATAATGCGTGGTAACCCCCTTATTCTTAATAACTTCGTGAAGTCTTTTTGGTTTGATAAGAGTTGATTGTCTCTAATAATTTATTCATAAAATCTGGAGAAATATTTTTCGTTTCGTTCAAAATTCTTACTAAATCTTGCTTATTGTGTATTGGATGTTTTCTGACTTCACGATCCAAGTGCTCCCAAAGGTTTTCAATAATATTTAAATTAGGACTTTGCGCGGGAAAGTTCATTAAAGTGACCTGTTCCTCTTGAAACCAATCCCTTACCACTCTAGAATTGTGTTTTGGATCATTGTCTTGTTGAAAAACTGAATTAACCGGTAACTTTTCTTCTGCATATGGCAACATTTGATTCTTTAAGATATCCAAGTATACAAACCGATCCAAAATTCCATCAATAACAAAGTGGTCCCGTACCATACCCTGAAACACAACCCCAAACCATGACCGACCCGCCTCCGTGCTTCACGGTGGATCTAGTGTACTTGGGATCATATCTTTTGCCAACAGGACGGTGAACCCAACGCATTCCGTCAGAACCAAATAAATGAAATTTGCATTCGCCAGAAAACAGCACTTTTTTCCAATTTTCTACAGTCCAGTGTTAATATTTTTTGGTAAATATCAATCGGGCCTTCCGGTTTTTATTGGAAATCATTGGCTTTTTGGCAGATCTTCTACTAAATAAACCTTCATCTATCAATCTTCTCTGAACTGTCTTAGAACATATTGCCACATCGCCTAGTTCCTTTAAAATTGATGAACCCCAGATTTTTCGGGATCTTTTTGGGCAATCCATTTAATATCTTGGTCTAACCTTTTATCAGTTTTTCTGGGTCTTCCCGATTTTTTAAGGGAATCAGGGTACCACGAGTTTTGTAGTTGTCTTTGAAACAACTGATTTGTGAACCAGACGCTTTGCTATATCCACCTGTTTGACACCACTTTTGTAAAAATCTAACATTTTTTGTTTTAATTGTTCCGACAAATTTATACCGCGCGGCATTTTAGTTCTAATATAGCAACGTAAAACAGATAGACTGATCAAAATCAAATACAGAAATTAGTGAAAAATATTTATAAGCTTTTTTGTTTCTCCACTTTTGTCCAGCAAAAAATCATTATTTTTTTATCAAACGGCCAAAACAATTTAGAGATAAAAAATTTGTTTACCAATTTGTTTTGTACTGTGAGCACCAAAAGTATATCTAGACTAAGCAAACGAAAAAATAAAAATTATACCATTATTAAAAATTTTAAAAAGTTTCTCCACTTTTGTCCAACAGTGTACTTCTGCCTGGAAAACAGTGGCATACTTGCCCAGGGAAAAATAAAATTTCGCTCCTGTGGTTCTTCAATATATAAAATTTAGCCATATGATAGATTTAATTTGCAAATCAATAATTGCTTATGTAAAGTTAACAGAACAACTTTGGAAATTGAAAAATATTATATGCTCATAATTTGCCGTTAATTATCTGTAAATTATAAGCATAATTTTTTTTTTTGATTTCCAAAGTTGTTCTGCTAACTTTATATACATCAAAGAATGCCCTTTACATATCCTAACCGAGTGCTCTGCACTCGCCGCGATAAGACTGTCGCTTTTGGGAAGCTGTGTGCTTAGCCCTGGCAATGTCAGAAAGTTTCAACCCAGAAAAATCTGCTTTTGCCAAGGCAGCAGGTTTTCAGAGGGCCCAGCAAGGTGGTCTAAGTGAATGGGACTTTTCCCGCCCACATAACATTCATTCATTCATCACAAAATTTTCCCAAAATATTATCCTCCTCATAAAAACAAGTGTGTTAAAAATGTTTTTTTTTTTAAGTTTACTGCCCATCATCTGTTAATTGCTTATGAGTGCAAGAAAGAATAACTTTGCGCACTTGATAAGAACTATTCTTGATAGAAAACTGTTATTTAATTGATGTTTTAAAGAACAATAAATATATTGAATTAATAGAAAAAAGGTAGATGTGAAGAATATATTTTTATTTATGCAACATATTCTGTAAAAAAACATCCTAAATATAATATTATATTTAATTTTAATATTTTTAACAATTTTCTTTTATTAAAATAATAATCATTGTAAAAATTTGTTGGTTAATAAATACTAAAATACCAAATAATCTAAAAAAATAGAAGCAAAGAATCCTTAGTGTCTTATGTAGAAAACAAATGAAGTTAGTTCCTAGATTTGCACCACTGTATTCTAAAGCTGCACTCACAAAAAACAGCTGAAAGTGTTCAACAATACCACATTTTCATTGCTGGGAGACAACATGTTATCCCTAAGTTAAGCCTAAATCATTTTTTGTTGTAGTATGCAGTTTTTCTATGTACTGGGTGAAAAAAAAATATACCCATTAGGTCAAACTTAGTAGGTACATGGAATCAAGAGACCCACATGTGGTTGCAGGGCATGGAGGTCCCAAGAGAGGTCTAGTAGCACCTGCCACCACTTTAGAATACAAAACCTTGTTTGGGAAGTTTCAAATCATTGACAGATATGTTTGCAGGCTTTACTATGTCATTTCCTTTCTCATAGTATATGTTTTAGAAGGAAGTCCAAGAATCTGTTTGCATTTATGATTATGAATGATCATAGTCTTACCTAAAACTACCACCATCAAAATTAATTTGATTAGAATTGCTTTCAGCTGCCATCCTTTCTTTAAATGTACTGCAACCTGCTGGACCATCATTTGCAGATAATTCTTTTTTAATTTTATGTAAATTTGAAAATAAAAGCTCTGATGCCATATAATCTATTTCATTGAAGATATCTTCAGGCTTGACAAGTAGTAGTTCATCATCTATCTCCAGTAACTCTGTGGAAAGGTATTGCTCCTCAGATTGCTCTACAACAGGTGCAACCTCAGGCATTTTGAAAGCTTCCATGCTTTAGAATAACATTCAGTTGAAAATCAGCTAGGGTGTGATAACCACGGCTATAACTATCAGAGCTATCGAAAAAGACTCTAGACCTACAGCAATAAAACTAGGACTTGTTAGAATGGTTTATAAACAAATAATAAACCAACTAAAGTGAGGTTATGCATCTTAAAAATTACGAGGTTAATCAGCCATCAACGGGTGCGTTCACTATTATACCCTGTTTCCGCCAATGCATGCCACCCCGATTCAATTTATAGTGAAAACCGCATTTTGAAATATCGTCTTATCTTTGAGCTACGGGGGCTTTTTGAAAAGTCTGCATTTTGGAAAGGGATCTATAACTTCGTTATTAGTGGAAATTTTGATTTAGAGTAAATTGCAATTTTATAGACATGGTCACGAGGAATTCACCCACCAAATTAAATTTTACCTGTCACTTTTAGTTTTTGAGATATGACATAAAGTTGCATTTTTTCTTATCGAATGGCCTATATTTTAATTAATTTTCGAATTCGTCATTGAATTCTTTTCAAAATGATGTATCATATGTCATAGTTTGATTGAGCGGTTTAGGAGATATTCAGCTTTTTCACTTATTTCTAGTGCGCTTTGATTTCCTGCTGAGGCAGGTCAAGGCACTCCAGTATTTTTATTATTTTACACAGTCAAAAATATGGTAAGCCTGGTGGAAAAATTATAATTCAGCTGACGGCCTTCAAAGCCTAGTTATCATATTCATACTATTTTTCAACATATGTTCAAAATGCCTATCTCCTCTAACTCACGGTCCCTCCTTATGTCATATATTTTGGCCCGCGGTTTTGAAAAAGACCCATAATGAACAAGGTTCCGTTTCAACTTTGGAAATATATCCGTATAAGGTTGTCTTCGTTCGGGATACCTTTGAAGATATAAGTTTCCAGCGTCCTGTCTATTATCATTTCCCAGTAACATTTTAACATGTCATACTTTTCATCGTTTTGATACATATTTCAAAATAAAATTAAAAACGCTTTTGTGCAAAATAATTTCATATCAAAGCGTAATGTCAAATTGTTTAAACAATTGAAAACAATGACAAAACGCCAAGACGTAAGGCCAACTTGATTTGCATAGTATAAGACAACAAAACTATAGGTGCATTGAAGTAGGATTTGACCGCAAGGCTTTCATGTCAATGGCGCATGACGTCATTCAACGCACACTAGATAAAAATAAAAAACTTGAATTATCTCCGAAACCGCTCAATCAAACTATGACATATGATACATCATTTTGAAAAGAATTCAATGACGAATTCGAAAATTAATTAAAATATAGGCCATTCCATAAGAAAAAACTTTATGTCATATCTCAAAAAGTAAAAGTGACAGTTGAAATTTAATTTGGTGGGTGAATTCCTCGTGACAAAGTCTATAAAATTGCAATTTACTCTAAATCAAAATTTCTACTAATAACGAAGTTATAGACCCCCTTCCAAAATGCAGACTTTTCAAAAAGCCCCCGTAGCTCGGTTTTCACTATAAGTCTTCTCTTGAAATTTGAGCCTCGCAATGCGTGGTCAGTTTTTCCCTGTCTCTCCTAAAAGTACCTTAAACCCCCTAAAAGTGCCCACTTTGGGACACCCTGTACATATAAAATTAATCTCCAAATTTTTTTCCGTCTGACCCCCACCTTGTCACGTATAAGCCGCGGGGCCGCCATCCCAAATGCATTCATTTTTGGTTTGTGCCTTGTCCGAGAAACAGATAGGTGAACACTAGCAGCTAGCTGTTTGAGGCGGAAGAAAATTGGGAGATTAACTTTCTATGTACCTAGTAGAATGATCCTGTCTGTATACATATGTCGAATTTTCACGTCACTGGTGGTCCAGCTAATTTTTGTAAAAGTTAAATATAATATGACCAATTAATATTTTTTGAAAACTGATACCCTGTTTCCACCAATGCATGCCCACCCCGATTCAAAAAACGCATCACGTGATGGCCCATGGCTTTGTACCCGTTTTAAATGCAGCTTCACCTGATGCGTTTTTTCAATCGGGGTGGGCATGCATTGGTGGAAACAGGGTATAAGGCAATTTTCCTATTGTTTTTAGTATATCCTTATAAAGAATAATTTTCTAGACGTATTGTCGTTATTTTTTTTAGCCCGCTCTATGTTTTATTATACAAAACTTAAAATACAAGTCAAACAAAATAAAACCGACGACTTGGGAAGAAGCAGGTGGAATGTAATGCGTGCCTGCTGGATAAATAAACAAACAGTGGTTTATTGCTGTTTTTTACAAAACGTGAAAAGATTCGGGTGTACAGAAAAAGTGATTAACACAGCAGGTTCCTGGTAAGTGTAATTTTGTTGCAAAATTATTCGACAACGCTAGTTGATTATTATTTTCTTAGATTCTTTTTTAGTTAAATTTTTTTCTAAAATTTTGAAATCTGTGTGGTAAAGCCGATCATACCTATTCTATAGCTGAAAAAGCCGATTATTCAGAGGGAAGGTGGGGAGGTTTTAGATAATAAATCATGACTGTTTGAACCTTAGGGCGTGGTGGGTGTAAGACCACAGTGACAGTAGTGTGGGTAGAACCGATCACTTTAAAAAAAAAACTAATTAGTCATTTAAAAAAAAGAAAACACTAATTGACACACCAGATATGAACCTTTAACATATATTTTTTCCACATTCTTCTTTCTCATAAAAATATTTAAAAAAAAATGAAAAAAGCTGAAATTTTGATAGGTTTTACCCCGTTTGACGGTATTCTGCTTGCCTTTGTAATCGCACTGCTCGCATTTAAATCAATTGATGTTATTTAAACATTTGTATGCCCAAATTGAACGTCCGTTTACTCTTGTAATCTCACTGGTGACTTTTACACCAATTGATTTCATCTTTACTTTTGTGATGTTGCAAGTGTCACCGCAAATGAGACTTCTGTTTGGATTTTTAATCACACTGGTCGCATTTAAAATATTTGATTTCTTATTTTGTGGTGCCTTTGTTTCGCCTTGTAATTAAACTACTTAATTTCAACTTGGCTTTTATGCTGCAACAAATAATGTCTCTTCAAATAACGCATTCGCCTAGACTTGAAATTACACTGGTTTCTCTTTTGTGGTTCATAAAATGTGGTTTCAACTGGGACTTCCGTTTGGTCTTATAATCACACTGGCCGCATTTAAACCAATTAATTTCATCTGCTCTTATGTGCTTCATTAAATGTGATTTCAAGTGGAACTTATGTTTGGTCTTGTAATCACACTGGTAGCATTGAAACCAATTGACTTCATCTGCAAGTTTGTGCTGCAGCAAATGTCTTTTTAAATAACGCTTCTGTTTGACCTTGAGATTACACCGGTCACATTTAAACCACTTGATTTCATCTGCACTTTTGTGTTGCAGAAAATGACTGTCCAAGTGGGACTTGCGTTTTGCCTTGTAATCACACTGGCCGCATTTGAACCAATCGATTTCATCAGCACTTTTGTGTAGCAGCAAATGTCGCTTCAAATAAAGCTCCTGTTTGAACTTAAAATTACACTGGTCACATTTAAACCCCTTGATTTCATTTGCACTTTTGTGCTTCATTAAATGTTGTTTCACCTGACACTTATGTTTAGCTTTGTAATCACATTGATCGCATTTAAACCAATCGATTTCCTCTGCACTTTTATGCTTAAGCAAGTGTTTCTTCAAATTGGACTTGACTTTGACCTTGTAATCACACTGGTCGCATTTAAACCAATTGATTTCATCTGCACTTTTATGTTGCAGCCAATGCCTCCTCAAGTAGCCCTTTTGTTTGGCCTTGTAATTACACTGGTTGCACTTAAACCAACTGATTTCATCTGCACTTTTGTGCACCAGCAAATGTCGCTTCAAATAAAGCTCCTGTTTGGACTTAAAATTACACTGGTCACATTTAAACCACTTGATTTCATCCGCACTTTTGTGCTTCAATAAATGTGGTTTTAACTGAAACTTACGTTTGGCCTTGTAATCACATTGGTCGCACTTCAACCAATTGATTTCATCTGCATTTTTGTGCTTAAGCAAATGTTTCTTCAAATTGGACTTGAGTTTAGCCTTATAATCACACTGGTCGCATTTAAACCAATTGATTTCATCTGCAGGTTTGTGCTGCAGCAAATGTCTCTTTACATAACGCTCCTGTTTGGCCTTGTAATTACACTGGTCGCATTTAAACCAAATGATTTCCTTATTTCTTTCCTTGCTTTGACTATCTGGAATATCTGATCTAAAAACAATAAAAATAATATAAGGAAAAATGGAAAAATTTAATTTACATACTAAATTTATTTGGCAAACTTCATGTATTACATTAGATATCTATCCACCAGTCAGAATTAAATCACTTTTTAGTGAAATAGGTGATTTTCAGCCATTGAACAATTGGTTATTTCTTAGAAATAGAAATAAAATTTCGGACTTCCATTGTCTTTATTTATTTTAAACACGACCTTTCGGTTAGAAAGTACCTCTAACCGTTTTCAAGTGTTAACTAAACAATCTGGTCTCTAGGCTACTACTTATACTACTTGGTGTGCAGTAAGGTGTGACGGCCCGCCCCCTTTTTAATCCTAAGAGGCTTGTTTTCTTTAAGAAGTGGTTTCCATTTGTTTTATATGTTTGGTATGTCCGTGCTTGGTTAACTGAAAACTTCTTTATTCTGTATTATCATCGCCAATGTGACTACTTATGCAAAACTTTAGCTTCTGACCAAAGTTTTGCATACGGAGTCGTATTGGCGAAAACAAATATATTGAAGCTGCGTGTATAATGCAGAATAAAGAAGTTTTCAGTCAACCAAGCACGGACATACCAAACATATGGAAACCACTCGTTAAGGAAAACAGGCGTCTTAGGATTAAAAAAGGGGGCGAACCGTCATACCTGACTGCACACCAAGTAGTATAAGTAGTAGCCTAGAGACTAGATTGTTTAGTTTACACTTGAAAACGGTTAGAGATACTTACTAACCGAAGCGTGGTGTTTAAAATAAATAAAGACAATGGAAGTCTGAAATTTTATTTCTACTCAATCAGTGTCTACGAGTTTCAAACAAAGTGGTTATTTCTTGTCTACTTTAAAAGCGAGAATCTGAGAGAGAGCGTTTGACCATGAAACTTCAAAAATCATGAATTTTCACTGCTCCGGTTAACCAAAATAACCCCGCTTCCTGCCAGGGTTATTAGTTATGGGTCGCGGGGAAATAAGAGGGTGCTTTGTGCTTAAAACCCTCTTTGTCAGGTTCTTACTATAAAAGGAAGTTAAGGAATACGCAATTGGTTCATGGCTGATAATCGCCTCATAGTTTAGTCACTCATAGTAAGTCTCGAAATTCAACAGAAATGCACTTTATTGCCTGAAAACCATAAAAGTGTGAATTGACATAGCATGTTTGATCGCCCTGGGCAAAATCGCAAATGACCGCATAATTGCGCACGTCTGTCCCTTTTTCGGCACGATTTACAGAAACACACACAGTGGCTGAATTAATAGAATCATTTGCATTTTTGTTCTTGAAACGCCTTAGAGAAAAATCCTTAAAAAAATATTTTTTTATATAAAAAATAAAAGCAAGAAAAAAATAGCAAAACATTTTAAAACGATCGTCCTGGGCGGCTATTCCGTTGCCTTCCCCCGACTCTGTAATACTAAAAATTAGTTTATAGTTAAAATACCATAATCAAAACATCATCAATCAATCAAATCAACAAACATTAAATAAAGCAGTCCTTAAAACGTATAAAACATTTAATTAACATTTCTTTCTACCTTAAAAACCCAAAGATTTATTTAAATTTGCACCAGGGGCGGTCCTCGAAAAATGGGGGCTGGGCTATTTAGATTTTTTAAACATATATACCGGTTGGGTCAAAAAAAATCGGACAACTTTTATTTCATTATAACTTTTAAACTATACAATCGATTTTAATAAAACAAACTTGGCAGAGAGACATTTTTTTTAACCATTGTTTTACAAATTATACGATTGCAGCATTGCCAATCCTGTCTACACCCACTTCTTTATACATTTATTATTGCTGAACCGATTTTATGAAATAAAAAAATCATGGTGCAATATGATCTTTAAAGATCAGTTTGCACCATGATATTTTTATTTCACTAAAATTGGTTTAGTAATAATAAACTTATAAAAAACTGAATGGAGACAGGATTGACAATGCAATCGTATAATTTGTAAAACAATGGTTTAAACAAAATCAGATTTTATGAAAACCACTTCACCGATTTTATTACTTCATACCTTGTTAAGCGGGACAAAAGTAGTGCTTTTCGTTAAATTAAAAAAAACCTAAAACATTTTCGCAAAATAAGAATAAACGTGAATCTTTGAAGAGTCAACTATGTTTCTGTCTAACATCTTAACTTTTAAGATGGCGGCAAATTTCAATTATAATCTTTAAAGAACAGTCAATTTAATAAGGAAATTAATGCACACAGGATTAACAATGCAATCGTATAATCTGTAAAACAATGGCTAAAACATGAAAAATTTTAAGGGGCTCAACAGCACCAAAGTAAGGATACATTTGTTGATACCTCCACAACTAAGAACAATAGGGACTTATTGGAATAAACTCATGCATTGACACTATTACTGTAGTATTTTGATAGATTTACATTGCAGGTTGAGAAATGATCTTTCAAAATTGACAAACCAAAGTCGAATTTAAACAGTAATTATTTTGGTTCGTATGGTAAACACAATTCTTATGTTGAAAGATTACCTATCATATTCCAATGCAAAACTGTCAAAATACGGCTTGACACTATTATTGCATGACTTTGTTCCACTAATTCCCTAATGCCGCAAACACATAAAATGCCCACGTCCCAGGAAGAAAATCAGTGTCAGTCGAAAACGACTGACGATCACCAACCAGACTTACTCAGATGAGCTGCCATCCAACAGCAACTCCTGCTTTATCTCATCAGTTGTAAGCTCAAAGTCTTCGAGTTCCAATTTAATGTTGGATGATGAAGGGCCAGGTAAATGAATTTCGAACTTGCTGCAAAATAAAACTCTTTAAGGGTCCAGGTGTTCCTTAATTATAAGTTTTTTACAATAAACAATTGGCACATAACCCTTTTCCTAAGGCTTTCAATTTTTTTTTATAACTTTATTGCTTTTTTTAGTTTATTGGTCGGTTTACTTTTAAAAACAAAAAAAACATAAAAGTGGTGTATACCCATACTCATAGCCAACTTCTACACTGAGCAGTACAGGATAAAATTTAAATGATGCACCAAACTTTAAGGGATGTTGTGGAAGCTCAAAAGCTTTCACAACACTAAAAAATATTAATTTAAATGATAACTAGTAGAAATAAATTATTATTGGTCACTTTATATAACAAGGACGTATTTCAGACAGTATTTTGACTCTCCTGTAAAATTTTATTTTGGACACAATACAATTTTCATCAAACCAACGACCATATGCTTATAGGATCGCGGCACTGAATTTTATGAGTATAAAAAATTTTAAGGCGCTCGACAGCACCAAAGATACCTCCACAACTGAAAACAATAGGGATTTATTGGAATAAAGCCATGCATTGACACTATTTCCTTTGAGATCCTCTATAAAAAACTATCTCACTACAACTTTGACCCAAGTAGTATAGCCCTGGTTAAGTCCTATCTAGAAGATAGGGAACAGTATGTGTGTTTTAATGAAGAGCAGTCGAGAAAGCAGAGGATTTTGCATGGTGTTCCCCAAGGCTCTGTGCTGGGTCCGTTGCTGTTCCTCATTTATATAAATGATTTGCCTAATTTCAGCAATCTTATAAACCTGCTCATCATCCTGTTTGCTGATGACACTACCACCTTGCTTCGCTATCATCCCTCAGATCCAATATTGCAATGGTCTCAAAACAAACAGATACAAATTGAGAACTGGTTCCTAGCCAATAAGCTTAGTCTTAACAATAGTAAGACTCAAAATATAAATTTTACATTGCAAACCTCTCCATTGACCTTAGAAAGCAATGAATCAGTAAAATCTCTGGGGGTTTACCTGGATCCTGGGATGACCTGGGAGGCTCAGGTGAGTCATCTTAGCTCCAAACTGTCAAAGCTTACTTTTCTCATAAGGGGTCTTTCAAAAAACGTATCTAGGAGTACTTTGCTGATGGCATATCATGGATACTTTAATTCTAACATCTTATGCAATTTTAAATTGGGGTCATTCTCCCAACTCTGCACAAATATTCAAGCTTCAACGACGTTGTGTTAGAATTATTGGCGGCATAAAGTATCGTGACTGTTGCAAAAATAGTTTCATAGAGCTGAAACTGCTTACTTTTCCTTGCACTTTCATCCTTCAATGTTTAATCTATGTGAAACAGAACCATGACAATTTCAGAACACATGCTGACATCCACTCCTATCAAACTAGGAATAGAGAGAATTTGGTTCCCAGCTATCACAGACTGCAATGTACCAGGAGGGGCTCGGATTACTTTGGAATTAAATTTTTTAATGTCCTACCAACAGAAGTAAAAAATTTAAGCTTTCACAATTTTAAGAGAAGTGTAAAGACCTACCTTGTAAATCATGCCTTCTATTCTTTCGATGAGTACCTAGATAGTGATTTTGATTTCTAATGTCTAAATTGTTATTTTTTCAAAAATGTTTGTTCCTACAATGTACTTTGTTGTCTTTTTATTAAGTTGTCTTTTTGTTAAGTAGCTTTACTCTAAATAAGATTCATATAATCTATTTGCTTTATTTTAACTAATTTTAAATAAGTTGTGCTATTTTGGCTCCTTTAAGATTTTTTGACTTGTAAACGCACTTTGTGTAATATTTTACCAATAAATAAACTAAACTAAACTATTATTGCAGTATTTTGACAGATTTACATTGCAGGATCTTTCAAAATTGATATACCAAAGTCGAATTGAAAACTACGTTGTTTATTTATCGATAAATAAAGTTAAAAGTATTTATTTCGGTTCATATAGTAAACAAAATCCTTATGTTGAAAGATTAACTATCATATTCCAATGCGAAACTGCCAAAATACGGCCTGACACTATTATTGCATGACTTTATTCCAATAAGTCCCTAATGCCGCAAAGATATAAAATGCCTGCATACCAGTACAGTACGAAAACAACTGACAATCACCATTAAGACTTACTCAGATGAGCTGCCATCCAACAGTAACTCCTGCTTTATCTCCTCAGTTTTAAGCTCAAAGTGTTCGAGTTCCAATTTAATGTTGGATGATGAAGGGTCAGGTAAATGAATTTCCAACTTGCTGCAAAATAAAACTCTTTAAGGGTCCAGGAATTCGTTAATTATAGGTTTTTTACAATAAAAAATTGACGCATAACCCTTTTGCTAAGGCTTTCAACTTTTTTAAATGACTTTTTTGTTTTTTTTAGTTTATTGGTTGGTTTACTCTTAAAAACAAAAAAAACAGAAGTGGTGTTTTTCATAGCCAACTTCTACACTGAGCAGGACAGGATAAAATTTAAATGATGCACCAAACTTTAAGGGATGTTGGGGAAGCTCAAAACCTTTCACAACACTAAAAAATATTAACTTAAATGATAACTAGTAGAAATAAATTATTATTGGTCATTTTATAGAACAAGGATGTATTTTAGACAGTATTTTGACTCTCCTGTAAAATTTTATTTTGGACACATCACACTTTTCATCAAATCATCGACGATATACTTATAGGATCTCGGCACAAAATTTTATGAGTATGAAAAATTTTAAGGCACTTGACAGCACCAAAGTAAGGATAGATTTGTTGCATGCAAGCCATGCATTGACACTATTATTGCAGTATTTTGACAGATTTACATTGCAGACTGACAGTTGATCTTTAAAAATTGACATACCAAAGTCGAATTTAAAACTAAATTGTTTATTTATCTATAATTAAAGTCGACAGTATTTATTTCGGTTCATATGGTAAACAAAATCCTTATGTTGAAAGATTAGCTGTCATATTCCAATGCAAAACTGTCAAAATACGGCCTGACTCTATTATTGCATGACTTTATTCCAATAAGTCCCTAATGCTGCAAACACATAAAACACTCTCGTCCCAGGAAAAAAATCAGTGTCAGTCAAAAACGACTGACGATCTCCAACCAGACTTACTCAGATGAGCTGCCATCCAACAGCAACTCCTGCTTTATCTCATCAGTTGTAAGTTCAAAGTCTTCGAGTTCCAATTTAATGTTGGATGATGAAGGGTCAGGTAAATGAATTTGCAACTTGCTGCAAAATAAAACTCTTTAAGGGTCCAGGTATTCCTGAATTAAAAGTTTTTTACAATAAAAAATTGACACATAACCCTTTTGCTAAGGCTTTCAATTTTTTTTTAATTACTTTTTTGCTTTTTTTAGTTTATTGGTTGGTTTACTCTTAAAAACAAAACAAAACATAGAAGTGGTGTGTACCTAAACTCATAGCCATCTCCTACACTGAACAGTACAGGATAAAATTTAAATGATGCACCAAACTTTAAGGGATGGTGGGGAAGGTCAAAAGAAGCTAGCCAAAAGGTCCAAATAGCTTTTGGTCAGATGTTGTTTGTTTTGAAAAACACATTACAGATAAAATAATTTTATGAATGGTCAATCATTATTGATAGAACCTTGTAAGTATATTTTTTTACATATTATTAGATTTTTCCTTTAGCACCTAGAACTACTCATACTCTATAAGGGCTTTAAAATGTTATCCTAAACTATTATTAGGTAAGTAAGTATAGTGCAAATAAATATTATTGACAATTATGTCCAACCACACAAATTCAACTTTGGTTGATTTCAAACGGCAGGGTGTGGTGTAAAACTTTGGGAGTTCACACCCAAAAAAAACTGCAGTGCAGACAACACCAAGTTGTGTCAGTGCACTAATTCAAGGTGCTCATAAGCTAGCTTAAAAATACCCAAAAGTGTGGATGTGGACGGCCTCAAGGGGGTGTGATTAATTTTTCTTTTGTGATTAATTTTAGTGTGTCATTGTTTTATATAGTGATTACCTTGTTTTGTCACATACACATAGTATTTTTTTTTAATTAATACTTTAGCTTTAGCCTGCTTTGTCATATGATCTTTGATGACAATAAAGTATATTTTGATTTGATTTGACCCACATGTAGTTGCAACAAATACAATACTTTGTTTGGGAATTTTCCAATCATTGACAAATATGTTTGCAGACATTACTATGTGTCATTTCCCTTCTCATAGTATATGTTTTAGAAGAAAGACCATGAAGCTGTTTGCAATATGTATTTAGTAGTACAATTGTAAAGTGATCATTCATCAATGTATGTATATATCAATATTACTCTTACCTAGAACTAGCACCATCAAAATTAATTTGATTAGAATTGCTTTCAGCTGCCAGCCTTTCATTTAACATATCGCAACCTGGTCCAGCATCATCTGCAGATATTTCTCTTTTAATTTGATGTAAATTTGAAAATGAAAACTCTGATGCCATATAATCTATTTCTTTGAAGATGTCTTCAGGCTTGACAACTAGTAGTTCATCATCTTTCTCCAGTAACTCTGTGGAAAGGTATTGCTCCTGAGATTGCTCTATAACAGGTGCAACACCAGACATTTTAAAAGCTTCCATTCTTTAAATTAGCATTCAAATGAACTTGGGTGATAACCACAGTTATAACTATCAGAGCTATCGAAAGACTCTAGACCTACAGCATTAAATCTAGGATTTGTTGTATTTAGCTGGAGTATGGTTTGAAAACAAATAAGCCAAAGAACATTCAGAAAAATAAAATATTAATCCATGAGACAAATTTATAAAAAATGTTACTAATCTTATCTGTCATAAACAAATCACCTAAACTGAGGTTATGTAGTATCTTCATTTTTACGAGGTTAATCAGCCATCAATGGGTGCGTTCAATATTTATAGGTCAGGCAATTATTATAAGGTTCACAAGAAAAAGTATTTGCTTCCATCAACCGTTTTCTTGAAATTTTTATTTTGCTAAAGAGTACCTATCTTCCAAAAATAATACTCTAAAATTTGCTGCCACATGTTGCCTATATAAGAGATATTACTGATTTACTAAAAAGGGATTTTTTCGAGAAAAACGAGTGTTTAATTGTCGGTCATAACAAATTATCAGAAAAAAAAATTTTTCGACGAAAATAATACCTTCTCTAGCCATTGCTGCGCAGGCTAGGAAGATAATAGCTATTGCTGCGCCGGCTAGGAAGGTAAAAAACAGCCAATCATAATATAAGACCTGGTTGGAAGTGAAACTTTTTTTTTTTTTCGGTTTTCTCAAAAGCTAAAGAATAAATCCAAGTGAAAAACTATTTACTAGGTAGGTTCATTGAATACCTACCTATTTTAAAAAAATTGAATTGTGAATATTGTTTTTTTTTTTTTATAAAAAAGATGAAAATAAATATATTTTTTTAATAAACTAGTAAACATATTACTAAAAATATTTGGTTTCCTTTTTAAAAAAACTACCTATGAATAAATTATATTTTAAAAAAATGTTTTTTTGTATTTTTTTTCCTACCCTATAGTTAACTTGTTTTAAAATATTAATACTGTACAAAACACCATGTCCTTAAGTTTAGTTTTTGTTTCTTTAAAGTTAAACACCTTTTAGTAAAAAATATTTTTGTACAATTAAGCATTGTACGAGAAAAAAAACATATATAAAAAAAAATCAACTTTTGGTTAAAAACAGCTTTAAAATATGCACACTTTTATTAGATTTGAAATTTCAGCCAAACTGCTATTGATAGCAAAAATAGTGTTTCGCTAAACTTTAATGGGACAAAGGGGTTTAAACAAAATAAATGTAACCTAGGGGTTTTAAATTATAAACATAGGTACATAAAGTTTTACCTAATAGTCGTTTTATCATGATTTTTCCCCACATATATTAAAAGCTTATGGAGCAGAGATAAAAAATAATGTAAAATTTAACATATATGAAACAATGGTGAAAATCACGCTGTTGTATGGAATAGAGACTACAGAAAAATACAAAGCAAAAATGGAAAGTGTCGAAATGGATGCAATAAGAAGATCAATGAGAATATCTAGAACAGATCATATAAGAAATCAGATCATAAAAGAAAGAATGGGAATCGAGGGAAGCATAACAGATGACATCACTAAAAGGCAACTGATATGGTACGGCCATGTACAACGGATGAGCGACGAAAGATTACCAAAGCAGGTCCTAGAATGGCAACCAATAGGGCGCAGAAAAAGAGGCGTCCTAAACTGGAATGGCAATGAGTCAAAAAAACCTGACGGAAGATGACTGTCAGGATCGATGGAGGTGGAGAATAGGCGTCGGACAACGTAGAAACGTTCTAAACCGACATAGTAGTAGAAGTAGTATATTAAGCTTTAGTTTCTAAGATATCTAAAAAGTTATTTATTCATGTACATATAGACTGGTTTTTGACAGGCTTGGAGAAAAATTATGACATAAAAATCTGAAAATTGCGTATTAATACGAGTAGTAGTACTTATGTCTATAATTTCAACCGTTAATTAACCTTTTTTTTGTCCATTTAAGTTTAGTCAAGCACTATTTTTCCTAAATTTCTTCAAAATTACTTTAATATCTGTTACGCTGGTATTTCAAATAAAATAAAAGTGTGCGCATTTGTGTGTATTTTCTCGTACAGTTCCGAATTGTATAAAAAATAAATTTTCAAAATTCCATCGGTGGTCCGGCTGATATTAACCATTTTCCTAACCTTTACTTAAAGTTGTTTAACTTTAAAAAAACAAAAACCTAATTTTAGTAATTGGTGATCGGTACAAGTGAGGATCAAGCTTAACATTATAAAGTATTACCATTTTAAAACAAGTAACCTACATGGTGGGAAAAAAATTAATTAAAATATTTTTTTTTTAAATATATGTTTTAAAATGTTAGGTTAGGTTTTTTCTTAATTTTATATTGTAGACCGAACGATTTTGCGTATTGTTTGTCTCTTCTTTTTTTTGTGAATAGTTATTACTCTTCGAGAATATCGCAAAAAACAGATTGTTAGAACATTTGGGGCCTTATATCTAGCGAAGCTCAAGGAGGATTTTGGCGAAGAATACGTGGGGATGTGTCCCAGATAATATGACTGTTGAAGTTGGATTAAAACTTATATAAATAAATTTTCGGACTGGTCCTGAGAATGGAGTAGTAAGTAGCCGTATACAGCGATGTTACGATGAGGACCTTTGGCACCACGAAAAGTTCGTTTGATTGTTTTTAAATGGTCGATATCGATAACACAACAAAAGATAACGCTACTAACGCGCTTTTGCGCGCTAAACCCTTTGTAATATTGTTTATAAATTGCGGGAGAAAAATAGGAGGCCTTATTTTGACCCAGAAATTGGTATTTTATTGATGTTAAATTTCGTTACTTTTCGGTATTCGGTACCGATCTTTGCTTCCGTGAAAAGAAATCGCTCGCACGTTTGATTACTAGGAAAGAGTCTTCTGTCTCAAGTTTTGGATGTCCAATAGACGTCCTTCTGGATGTCCAGAAACAGACATTCATTGTGTGACTTACAAAAGTGTGCAAAATGTATTGTACATTGGACGTTCTTGTGCTGTCTGGATACGTACTACTTTAGTAATAAAAATGAGTAAGTACTTCTAAAGTTCAAAAAGATTTCTCTCGACATTCTTTGTGAAACATTTCGAACCTTTAATTTAAAAAAAGGTATTTAAAAAAAGGAAAACTTCAATCTTCTTCAATAAATTTTTATTTGTTTCATTGCTACAAAACACTACATTTTTTTAAATCACGTTTTTTAGTATATTTGAGCTGGAAAAAATAAAATCTATTTTAAATGACACAAGTTGCCAGATGCCACACTTTAGGCATGGTTTACACTTTTGTGTTTGTTTGTTCTTGGTAATAATACTGGAGACATTTAAACCAATTGATTTTATTTTTGTGATGCTGCAAGCGTCACACATCTGCTTCGCCTTGTAATCCCACTTGTCGCAATTAAACCATTGATTTCATCTTCACTTGTGTGCTTTAGCAAATTTATTTTCCAACGATACTTCTGGTTGGCCTTGCAATCAAACTACTTAATTTCTTTTTAGCTTTGGTGCTTCACCAAATGCCTTTTCAAATAACGCATTAGCCTTGGTTTCAAGTGGAACTTTTGTTTGACCTTGTAATCACATTGGTCGCATTTAGCAATTGATTTCATCTGCACTTTTGTGGTACAGCAAATGACTGTCAAAAATGGACTTCCGTTTGGTCATGTAACCACACTGGTGGCATTTAAAGCCCTTGATTTTATCTACCCTTTTGTGATGCAACAAATGTTGTACCAAATACCGCTTTTGTTTGCCTTTGTAAGGGCATTGGTCGCATTTAAACCAACTCATTTCATCTGGACTTTTGTGGTCCAGCAAATGACTGTTTAAATGGGACTTCTGTTTGGCCTTGTAATCACACTGGTCGCATTTAAACCAATTAATTTCAACTGCACTTTTGTGGTGCAGCTGATGGATGTTCAAAAGGGACTTCTGTTTGGCCTTGTAATCACACTGATCGCATTTGAACCAATTGATTTCATCAGCACTTTTGTGGTGCAGCCCATGTATGTTCAAAAGGGACTTCTGTTTAGCCTTGTAATCACACTGGTCGCATTTAAACCAATTGATTTCATCTACACTTTTGTGTTGAAGCAAATGTCTATTCAAATTGCCCTTCTGTTTGGCCTTGTAATCACACTGGTCGCATTTGAACAAACTGATTTCTTGCTTCTTTCTTTCGTTTCTATGATTATCTGGAATATCCGATCTAAAAACAATAAAAATAAAATAAGTTTGTATATGGGACAAATGGTAAAATTTAATTTACATACAAATTAACTAAGAAAGTAAGGTAAAATCCGCATTTTACTATATTCTATCTAAACAACAAAGTTTGCATTGAAAATGGGACATGCTGTATATTTTAAATAACAAGACTCAATCAGATAAGCTGCATCAAGAAGGAGTTGCCTTCTGCTTTATTTCTTCAGTTCATAGCTCAAAGTCTGCAGGTTCCCATTGTATGCGGGATGATGAAGGGCCGCGTAAATGAGTGTCCAACATGCTACGAAATGGACCTTTTTAAAAAAGCCTAAGTCTATCCAGAGACTTCAGTAGCCTGTGGGTATATCTAATTAAAATTCCAAGCATTCTTTAAGTATTAATTATACACCGAAAATCTTTTACTTAAAATAACAAGACTTACTCAGATAAGCTGTCATCCAACATCAACTCCTCCTGCTTTATCTCCTCAGTTTTTAGTTCAAAGTCTTCAGGTTCCCATTTTAGGCTGGCTGATGAAAGGCCAGAAAAATGAGTATCCAACATGCTGCAAAATAAAACAGCTTTTTAAAAGAGCCTATATCTACAGTAAAACTTTAATAATCCGGAACTACTTATTTTACTGGTCTTTTTTAACTGTAGGTTTCAATATATTATAGCCAAAATCCACATAACCCTACAAAAAGAGGATTAATTTTTAACTAGTAATGTTGTAATTTTTAATTTAGCGTAAGTTTTATGTGGTTTTGATGTCCTTTTTACAAATATTTTTATTGTTCAATGTTTTGTAATGTTAAGAAATTTTTGGAGTCCGGCATTTGTATGTGATCTTCACTTTATTGTTTTCCATCTTTATTGTTCCCTGAAGATGAACTTGTATGTTCGAAACTAGTTGGGAACTATAGCCTGAAAATTTATAGATATAGAAACCTTCACCCTGGAGAACTACAAAACCTTACAAAACCTTTTCAGTATATTAGCTCACACGAATACTATAACATAGTAGGAGCTATGGTGATCGTGTCAAAAAGAAGAAAAAAAAATGCTCAGATTCCAAAAATTTTTATGGGTATATGCGTTGCAGATAATTTTGAAACTTTTGGCCGCGCCGTCTCTCTGTAACGACCAACTCAAAAACTACTGTCCCGATTTTAATGAAATTTGATATGTAGGTTGGGTTTTGACTCTACATGGTCCCATTTAAAAATGAATAAAATCCACCGAAAAAAAGGGTGTGAGTAGATTTCAAAACTTCTGGGAAAAATATTACTTGTGTGGTACTTAGTGATGTGGAAATGGAAATATTGGAAATTTCCGAACGTGCTTCGGGAATATTGGAAATATTAAAAAGAATATTATTTCATATTTTGTAACCTTGTAAGCATTAAACTTACTACAGAATAATTTTTATTTCCGATACTATTGAAGATTTTGAGGAAGTAGACTGACAGGACGATGTTATTGAGTGTGATGCTGATGACTGCAATGAAGATATGTCTCTTGCTCGACTAGTGAATAGTGTAGTGTGTCAAGAATGAGATTTTTGTTGTACAAATTTGACCTTATTTCTGTTTATTTGTTTGAAGAATAACTCCTGATTTGTGTTCAACTATAAGCCTTCTGCGTTTTCCGGTGTTTTGTTATGATTTTTATAAATAAACATTCCCTTTTTTCTTATTTTTATAATATTTCATATATTTCCAATGTTTCAGGAAATATTTCCGGAAATATTTCTGAAAATAGATTTGTGAAAATTTTACAACACTAGTGGTACTATATTAAAGGTAACAGTGCATGAAGAAAGTGTATTTTTTTACATTGTAGTTTGTTTCGATCTCCGATCGGAGGCGACCCGGGTGAAAGTTATTTTCGCGCACCAAAATGGGAAAAATTGCATTAAATAATTGTGACTTTAGGTATAGCCTTAAATTGGCAGAGTATTTTTTATTAATTTTGAAAAAAAAACAACATACTTAAAGAACACAAAAAATACATTTGTACTTTCAACTATACATATACTGAATGAGTACTGCCTGGCGAACACTAAAGAAAATAAACGTAAAATAAAAATCATATAAGATGTTTGTAGGTATATACATATTTAACCTACTATAAAATACAAAGAAAAAAGATGGAAAACGTGCTGTGTGTGGATCGATAAATTATTATACTTTACACAAAGGGTGTGTGTGCCTCCTTCTGACACTCGCAAGTTAGGCACACACACCCTTTGTGTGAAGTATAAAATTCGTTTTGATTACTATGAAATAGTTATAAAAACGCTGATATCTTAAAAACTAGAGCCCTAAAAACTCCATTTTGATAAAAAAAATATATTTGTTTGACTTTTTTAACGCTGACATTGTTATTTTTACCAACACTACTTTGTTTTTGGTGTAACTTGCTTTTATTGGATCACTCCTTCGCAGCATTTATGCCGTGACATGAACACAAGGTCAGAAATATAATCCATCAACTAGTTTTTACTTTTTTTAAGTAAACTATTTTAATTTTCTCAAATATTTAGTTTGACTACAGAGCAGTGTTGCCATATTTGTAGGTTTTCTTTAAATATGAAGGGTTTTGAACAAAAATTTTGACTATTTGAGGCAAAGTTATATATTTTGCAACTATTCCAATAGTTTTACCAAACATGTAGATTTTAAATACGCTGTTTTTAATTTTGGTTTTTATAATTTATGATTTAAGTTATAAATCTCTTATTTGTTTGGTATTTTCTTTAAGTTTTATTTAAAAAAATTGTTCATGATATAGTTTTTTTTGGTTTCTTGTCGACCACCCAACCGTTTTTGTGTTTTGAAGGATATGAAGGGTTTTTGTCGCTTAGTTGAAAGAAAGTCGTCAGAAAAGTCTGGCAACACTGCTACAGAGGTTAAAATTGCAAATGGTTGGGTTGGTAAGAGGCAAAAAGAGATCTGGCGCGTGACTGGACTATATAGTAGAGTAAATTTGTAGGGTATTTCAATAAAAAGCTGCAAAAAGGGTATATTCTTTTATATTTGGCATGGTAGTAGCTAACATCAAAAGCTAAATTTTCAATCGAGGATCCCCTGATTTCCGGCATCGGAATCCAAGATGGCGGCTGCCAAAGTTAGGAAAAAAAATTCCCTGTTTTAAGACAAATTAAATTAATTTTGATAAACCTACTTAATTCAAAAAAGTTAAAAAAAATTACACCTGTCACTTTAAAACAAAATGGCGGCTATATTTTAAAAATATCGTTTTTCTTCGATATTTTATTTATTTTTTGCGCGATATTTATTTTTAATACCTCATATTAAAGCCACTGACCTGACTAGCTCTTTAAACCCAATGAAAAAAAGTTATTAGTTTCTCAGCCGACACAAAGATGGCGTTTAATATGTCAAAAATAAAAGAGACCTTTATAACCTGTAGACCAAATTAATTTTTTTTTTTTTGGATTTTATTAATAGTAAGCCAAGTATTGTAAAAATTTCAAAAAAATTACAATTTGAAATTAAAAATTTTAAGATGGCCGCCGAAGTTCAGATAAAAAAGTTATCTTTTTGTTCTTGTTTGACAGAACTAGTATTGCCGTGTAATATATCGATTTATACTAAATAGGGGTCGCCGATTTTAAATATTTCATCGTAAATGACACATGTCTATTATTAATCAAGATGGCGGCGTTCAAAATATAAAAACAACATCTTCTTGGTTTGGTATTTTTTTTTACGAAGATATGTAGTTTTATATTACTCTTAATTAGTTTTAAATTATAATGTACAAAAATAATATAATTTATTTATTTTTTAAAGATAGCGGTCGAAAAAAAAAATTTTGTTTATTTTTTCGAAATTTAACAAAAAAAACTGGAAAAAACAAGACATTTCGGTAAACAAAACACAGATATTTTAAAAGTTTCAAAAAAGTTGACATATGTCACGTACCGGGTGATTTGATTGAATTGACCATATTTTACTTAATAGCTATCTCCGTTAATATTAATCTAACAGTAATGTTTAAATAAGCAAAGTTAAATAATTTTTTCTAAATCATCAGAATCTGATGTCAAAAATGACATATGTCATACACTTGTCAAACTTTTGACATATGGTTTATTTTTTTAAATAAAACACCCTGTATATAATTTTTTTAGTTGATAAGACTCGTTTTTCTGATTTCAAAAATATATATTATGTTAGTGAAATATTTGCATTTTAATAACCTAAATAAACAAGAAGGATGTTGCCAATTTGTTAATGAATATAATTTTTAAAATGCAAATATTTCAACAACGGCTGGACTAAATGTCAACATATTATATATTTTTGAAATCAGAAAAAGGAGCCCTATCAATTAAAAACATTATATACAGGGTGTTTTATTTAAAAAAATTAACCATATGTCAATAGTTTGACAAGTGTATGACATATGTCATTTTTGACATAAGATTCTGATGATTTAGAAAAAATTATTTAACTTTGTTAATTTATACGTTACTGTTAGATCAATATTAACGCAGATAGCTATTAAGTAAAATGTCAATTTATTCAAATTACCCGACACGTGACATATGTCAACTTTTTTGACATATTTAAAACATCTGTGTTTTGTTTAACGAGATGTCTTGGTTTTCTCAGTTTTTTTTGTTAAATTTCGAAAAAATAAACAAAAATGTTTTTTTTAAACTTTTTCCGCCGCCATCTTTAAAAAATAAATAAATTCTATTTTTTTTGTACATTACAATTTAAAACTAATTAAGATTAATATAGAACTACATATCTTGGTAAAAAGATTTACTAAACCAAAAAGATACTGTTGTATTTATATTTTGACCGCCGCCATCTTGGATCATAATAGACATATGTCATTTATTATGAAATATTTACAATCGGCGACCCCCATTTAGTATAAATCAATATATTACACGGCAATACTAGTTGTGTCAAACAAGAACAAAAAAAAATTACTTTTTTATCTGAACTTCGGTCGCCATTTTAAAATGTTAAATGTCAAATTGTAACTTTTTATAAATTTTTACAAAATCTGGCTTACTACTGATAAAATCCAAAAAAAATTTAATTTGGTCTACTGGTTGTAAAGGTCTCTTTTATTTTTGACAAATTAAGCGCCATCTTTGTGTCGGCTGGGAAACTTATCATTTCACTTAAGCAGGTTTAAAGAACTAGCCAGTAGCTTTAATATGAAATATTAAAAATAAATATCGCACAAAAAATAAAGAAAATATCGAAGAAAAACGATTTTTTTAAAATATAGCCGCCATTTTGTTTTGCAGTGACAGGTGTAATTTTTTTTTACATTTTTACATTGAGTATATCCCACTTAAAGTAAATTTATCAAAATTAATTTAATTCCTCTTAAAACAAGGAAATCATTTTCTTTCTTAACTTTGGCAGCCGCCATCTTGGATTCTGAGGCCGGAAAATCGGCGATCCTCGAATGAAAATTTAGCTTTTGGTGTTAGGTCCTACTATGCCAAATATAAAAAAATATACCCTTTTTGCAGCTTTATTCTACAAATTTACTCTACTAATAAGAGTTCCACGATAATTAAAATTCTAAGCATTCTTTAAGTATCAATTTTACACTGAAAAACTTTTACTTAAAATTACAAGACTTACTTAGATGAGCTGTCATTCAACATCAACTCCTCCTGCTTTATTTCCTCAGTTTTTATCTCAAAGTCTTCAGGTTCCCATTTTATGCTGACTGCTGAAGAGGCAGGTAAATGACTTTCCAACTTGCTGCAAAATGAACCTCGGTAAGAGTCAGGGGTGGAGGGGGAACTGTAAACCGGCCCGGAAAAAAATAGGCGACCGGCCTAGGTCACACAAAGGCAAAATTAAAACAACGCTAATCAAAAACCATTTTGATTTTGAAACGACTTAAATTCCTATTCTTAATAAATATATACAGGGTCTACCAGCGAAAACTTACATTGGCCTATATCTTAAAAACGATAATGAATATGGAAAAACTCTCGGACACGTCGATTTTGTTTGCGAGGGGGACACGTTTTAACTATCCTGACAAGCACTTCCTTCGAGGGGTTTACCCCTATATTTTGAATAGGGAAAGTGGGTCTAGTGATACCTTGTTTTGAAGGTCTCTCTCGTTTTCGCCTGCTCTTGTTTTGGTTTCTCTCATATCTCGGTAGATGGCGCTTCTTCCGAAAGTTTTCTTACTATTTAGATAGGATTAGAGACAAAACCGTCTAACTAACGTTGCAAGAGTGTCACATTGACCAAGCAGTGTTCTGGGGAGTCCCATAAAGACGAAACAGTTAACTGTCAACACTCATTAGGTGTCCTTTACATCTTGGCCCCCGTGAGGTGAAGCTTTTAAGCTACCCACGGAAAAATATTAGAGAAACAAAAATCCTTTTTACCCGATTAGCCACGAAACTTATTTGATTTTTAAATTCACTGATACTAAATTTCACGTTTGGAAATAAGGATGATTTGTCACGCCAAAAGTAAGTCAAGTACAGGAAGATCGGGCGCTAATTCGAGTAATCATAAATGACCTTTTCAAGAGAACAAAGAATGCAATAATTTTTTCACAGTTTGCAAGCAACCATTAGAGACAAAACCGTCTTATTAACTTCGCAAGAGTGTCACATTGACCAAGCAGTGTTCTGAGGAGTCCCATAAGGATGAAACAGTTAACTGTCAACACTTATTAGGTGTCCATTAGATCTTGGACCCCCATGAGATTAAGCTTTTAAGCTACCCACAGAAAAATATGAGAGAAACAAAAACTCCTTTTTACCCGCACGAAACTTGTTTGATCCTTATTTCCTTTTAAGGGACTGTTCTTTTATCTACTGCTTTTGGCTACTGCTTGGAAGGACCAACAATTTTCCAACTTAGTAACAATTTTCGCTTTTAGCTCTTTGGTCATATTTTAAGCCATTTTAGGATTAAATACTATGTTTACATATTTATTATTCTGTAACTGATGACAATGTTATTATTTTCTTACTTGGCATTGATAGTTTTGGTATTTTTAAAATAATGTGGTTCTGATAAACCTGACATGGTGGCCTAAAATACAATGCTTACATTTTGGAAAAAGTACTTTAAAGAGTTTCAGATCAGATTTTTTTTTAAATCAGCTGTAAATTATTTTTGTAGATGTCATTGTTTGTCAAAAGTTATAAATAAGAACATATGTAAAAACCCTGTCCATAATACTAATCCTGTGAGGTCCACTATGGTCCACTGAGTGAATAAACTGTTTTTGTTAAAGGTTTCTCAGTGAAGACATGAAGATGATTTTTGAAGTATGAAGCAGTTTTTGCCAAACAGTCTTATTGCAACAATGATCTTACTAGAAACTCATTCAGATGCAAATAGTGTTAGCCTTTACAGAAGCGCTTTAAATAAATTGTAAATAAAATAAAAACAAGTTTATTGTAGTATTTATTGTAAACAAAAGAGTGTATAATTTGTTACATAAAAGCTCATAGTCATATTGCATAGCATTTTTTAGTTCACTGGACAGTTCAGATTCTACTTCAGAGAATGTGTAAACTAATTAATATATTATTTAAGTACATATTATGTAGGTACTTTAAAATGTAAATAAAGAAAAATTACTGTTTTCATATTTATTTTTGGCCAGCATAGAAAAAGTAAAAAAGACTATGGAAATTGGTTACAGTATATAGGATTTGGCAGTTATCCCCTTATGTTATCCAAAAATTAAGCAAAATAAGGGAAAAATTAATAACGTAAACTAATAATAATAGTATATATTTTTTAAACTGCATAAAAAGATCCTAAATCTAGCTTTATCTTTTGTAATAAATTTTTGTCAAATTATTATTTTTTTATATAGGTCTACATGTATATAAGGATCTGTAAAGAAATAGTAAAATTACCAAAAAAGGTGCAGCAGGGAATATTCATAACTTATGTAACACAAAAATTCAGGATTTTTTAAGAAACATTGAGTGTAATATAAGGCTAAATACCCCATCCCCTCTTTCTGATGCTTTTAGTGTGATGGGCCTGAAGTCTTCTTCCACATTCTCAAGCCCGTTTAACAAATTAAGCATTCAAAAGTAAACAAAAATATTAGGTTAGATCACTTAAATTTATATGTGAAAAGTGGGATCCAAGTAAGCTTAACCACTTGACTCTAATTCAGAATGAAAAAGTTGTATATGTGCTTTTAAGAATTCAAATGTTGAATATCCATATATGTTTTGGTGAATCTGTGTGTGTGAATACAGATTTTTTTAAGAATTGGCCCTCAGTTTAGGTAGTTACCTCTTTATTTTTTATTCCATCCTGATTCTCCTCACTGATCATTATGCTTTCAACTGTGAAAACCTCATTGTTTAAAATGTTTATGACTGCAGCAACCAAGATTGACCTTATTATTTTAACTGACTTCCATTTTTTACTGTCCACTTTTCCACAACACATGGCATTAATTTATCCACTTACAATATGTAGTATGTACAATTGCAAAGTAATCATCTATAAAAAAGTCTATAAAACAACTCTTACCTAAAACTAGAACTGTATTCAAGCAATTCATTTTCAATTTTCATAGAATTGCTTTCAGCTGCCACCCCTTCTTTCAATGTACTGCAAGCTGGTCCAACATTATCTGCAGATATTTCTTTTTTAATTTTATCTAAATTTGAAACTAGTTTTGTTGCCATATAATCTTTTTTGTTGAAGATGTTTTCAGCCCTGCTAATTAGTTGTCCACCATATATTTCTAGTACCTATGTGGAAAGCTATTGCTTCTAGGTTTATTCTAGAACAGGTGTAATAACAGACATTTCTAATGCTTCCATGCTTTAGAACAGCTCATTCACTTGAAAATCAGTTGAGGTGAAAACCTTTGTTATAACTATCAGAGATATTGAAAAAAAATCTACAGCCTTAAAACCAGGACTTGTTCGGTTCCCCGACTTGTTCTTTATAGTTGCAAAATAGTTTCTAAGCAAATAAGCATTCGAGAAAATAAAGAAACTATTGACACCAACACAACAAATTATAAACAAAATTTGAAAATTAGTGAGGTTATGGCATGTATCTTAAAAATTTCCAGGTCATTCAGCCATCAATGGGTGCGTTCACTATTATTTTTAAATGCATGGGACCCTATTCTTAGGAATGAAGCTACCGATAACGCAATTTTACCAGCTTATTTATTAACTAATACCCTGTTTCCACCAATGCATTCCACCCCGATTTAAAAAACGCATCAGGTGACGCTGCATTTAAAACCGGTGCAAATCCATGGCCCATCACGTGATGCATTTTTTGAAAAACTCACATCCAAAAATATGTTAAGGTAACTTTAGTATTATGGCACTTTCATGTATTTTTATATCTGATTTTTCTAAAACAACCTTAAGCACACATAAACGTCAGCATTAAAATGACTCTAACTTGGAATCTAAACTCACTTTACATTTTCTCTCTACTAGGTACCACTTTTTCATAAAAAATGTCAACATTATGTTATCTACTAAGGTTAAATATCACAAAGATTTCTATCGACATTCTTTGGTATATGAAACATTACAAACTTAAATCCAATCAACAGCTAACACCTCATATATAAACTCAGTTAGCATTCACAAGTTTACGTTTGCATTTTTATAAAAAACTTCAATCTTTTTCTTGTGGGAAAATGCTATATTTTTTTAAATCACATTTTTCAGTATATTTGATATAACCCCCCCTAAGGGGCTGAAAAAATTACATTATTTAAACCAATTCACTTAATCTGTACTTTTGTAATGTAGCAAATGTGTTTTCAAATTGTACTTCTGTTTGACCTTGTCCTACTATTTAATTGCATCTTCGCTTTTGTGCTTCAGCAAATGTCTCTTCAAATAACGATTCTCCTTGGTCTTGAAATTACACTGGTCGCACTTAAACCAATTGATTTCATCTGCACTTTTGTGCTTCAGGAAATGTACCTTTAATTTAAACTTCTCTTTGGCCTTGTAATCGCATTGGTCACATTTAAACCAATTAATTTCATCTGCACTTTTGTGCTTCCACAAAATATGTCTTTTCACATTGTACTTGCTTATGGCCTTGTAGTCACACTGGTTGCATTTATACCAATTGATATCCTCTGCACTTTTGTGCCGCAAGAAATGTACCTTTAATTTAGACTTCCCTTTGGCCTTGTAATCACATTGGTCACATTTAAACCAATTGATTTCATCTGCACTTTTGTGCTTCCACAAAATGTGTCTCTTCAAATTGGACCTGCGTATTGCCTTGTAGTCACACTGGCTGCATTTAGACCAATTAATATCATCTACACTTTTGTGATGCAGCATATGTCCCTGCAAACTAAAATTCCATTTGGTCTTGTAATCGCATTGGTCGCATTTAAACCAATGAATTTCATCTGCATTTTTGTGCTGTAGCAAATGACTGATCAACTGGGGCTTCCGTTTGGCCTTGTAATCACAATGGTCGCATTTAAACCAATTAATATCATCCTTCTTTCTTTCCTTTCTTTGACTATCTGGAATATCCGGTCTAAGGACAATAAAAATGAAATAAGTTTTCATATGGAAAAAATCGAACAATTGAATTTAAATACTAAATTTATTAAGCAAACTACATTAGACATCTATCCCAGTCGGAGTTTGATCACTTTTTATATTAATTAAATATATCATAGAAGAAAAATCTAAAATATTTGTAACTATGTGAAAATGAAATTTGTACATTTAATAAATAAAAAAAAATCAAATTTTTGTTTCTACCTTAAATACTACAGTAAGTTGCATAAAGATTTATTTTAAAATGTCTTAAATGTCAAAAATAACAAAATGTTAAAATTTTTATTATTTTTGAATAATTAGCAATTCAAAGTAATATTTGTATTGGAATAAAAAAATTCAGGTTCTTATTTTATGTGAAAACCTACACCTTCTGTCAAAAATTTAACTGTATGATTTTTCCCTCGAAATAAATTACCAGCTTTTTAGCGAATATAAAATATAGGTTTCTTACAACACACAATATTTTCAAAAATCCGCTGTATCAAAAAAAAATACGAGATATGACAAAAATATTACCATCATTTTCAAAAACTTAAAAAAGAGTACAGTCTTTATATCATAACCGAGTTTCACATTTAATCACATCGAAAATGGGACACGCTGTACATTTTAAAGAACAAGACTTACTTAAATAAGCTGTCATCCAACACCAACTGCTTTATCTCCTCACTCTTTAGCTCAAAGTCTTCAGGTTCCCATTTTATGTTGGATGATGAAGGGCCAGAAAAATGAGTGTCCAACATGCTACAAAACAAAACTTAAAAAAAAACCTATATCTACAGTAGAACTTTAATAATCCGGAACTAACCGTAAGTTTCAATTCTTTTAAGAAAAAAAAACGTTATAATACTTAAAAAATACATATTATTGTGTACTTACAAGTAAATACTGAATAAGTAGTAAATGTATATCATATGTTCATAAGTATATATGTTTGTAACATACTACAAAATAATACTAAAACGCTGATATCTCAAAAATCACTGAATGGATCCAAATTTGGTTTTGTTTTTATTAATAAGGTATAATTTCCGTGAAAAATATAATAAAATTACTTTGTTTTGATTAATGGAAGTACCCTAAAAACCCCTTTTTGAAAAAAAACTTATTTGATTTTTTCACCGCTGACACTACTTTTGTTTAACCATTTATCTCATAATTTAAAATAAACGGCATTCATTTCAATTTTTTCAAATATTTAGTTAGTCCGGATTACAGGGGTGAGAATTGTTCGGTTGGTAAGAAGCGAAGAGGGATTTGGCGTGTGTCCGGACTATAGAAGTTCTACTGTAATTAAAATTCCAAGCATTTCTTAAGTATCAATTTTACACAAAAATTTTTACTTGCAATAACAGGACTTACTCAAATGAGCTGTCATCCAACATCAACTCCTGCTTTATCTGTTCAGTCTTTAGCTCAAAGTCTGCAGGTTCCCATTTTATGCTGGCTGATGAAGGGCCCAGTAAATTACTTTCCAACGTGCTGCAAAATAAACCTCACCTTAAGAATCCAGACATTTTTTAATGGTTAGTTTTTCACAGTGAAAAATTGACATTTTGAATGCTTAGGGCGGGTATACACTATACGTATTTCGGCTGCGTTTTTTCGGCAAGATGACTGACAACACATTGTTTTAAATTGGAACGTTCACATATGAATACACAACCACCCCGTATACCGCCGAAAATACGTACCTCCGCATGCTGTTCCCGAGCACAATTACCGGTTTGTTGATACAAAACACGTGCAGTCAGGGGCGAGCGTCCACAGTGTGCGGATCGGTGATGCAGAAAATACGTAGCCGAAAATACGCATAGTATACCGTTCACAATAATTTTTGGTGTTGAAATGTAAACTTATTCTAATGATCTGAACAATTTCAAGCGTAAAATTTGTTTCTTGAATAGGGATGGGCATAATTTGGCAACGGATTCGGACTCTACACAAGAGAATAAATACTTTTTCTTTAAAACATTTTTGTCTAAAACGATATTATTATTTTTAATTCGAAAAACGAATTTCAGGCCTAAACAGCCCACTTCCGGTCGGCATCGGAAGTTTAAAATAGCTACCACCAATTCAAAGGGCATATTCAAGTACTTTTTTAGATCATTAAAATATTTATCCCCTAGGTTTGAAAAGGGCTGGACGGCTGGTCTAAGACACTCTGTATATCACGATATATATTATGATATTTATATGACGATATATACAATAATATTTATAGCCTAAATTTCAAGAATTTTAGTCATAAAATTAAAGTGCTTTCCACCACTCTAAATATGAAAAAAATCCTTAATACTCCCACTATAACTGATATTAATGTCACTATAACTGATATTAATGTCACTAATACCGATACTAATAATCCATTAGATGGAAATGCCAAATTTAATGTGAGAAAAATAATGTGAACAAGTATTTGTTTTTAATATATATATTTTTTTTTAAGAGAGAGAATTAAAGTTTCGTTTATAAAAACATAATATTTAGAAAATTTGTGTTTTTCAAGGGGTTAAATAGTTATAAAGGCAGCTGAGACAGTAAATTAGTTTATGCATTTTTTGTACTATATTCTTTTTGGTAAATGACAAATGTCATAAGTATTTTAGTATAGCTAAGTGTGGCATCCCTGCATGCTACGCAGAATGATACGGGGCTACGACGAGCCCACCTAACATACGGAGACGTCACAAGACGCACTCTCTTCCAGTACTCCGTCAAGTCAAACACGTTCACGTCTTATCATGTCCGCATCTTATAATTGTTAACTGTATATTTTATAAGTGATATTAAAAAGCTGTGATAATAATTAATAAATGATAAACATGTAACGAATCGACTTCTTTATTTAATCAATACACATTATAAAAGATAATAAATCTAAATATAACACTAAGATATATGCATATCCGATATATATCATGTGATATTTATACCTATATATCATTTACTATGTCACAGAAATGTTTTTAACAACCTAAACTTTTTATCTCGATTTAAGTCGACATTTTGGGGCAATTAGCATAGATAGGTACAAGAAGAAGGCAGAAGCTTAATTCTAATTAAAGTAAAAATGTTCACGCAATAGTCGCGTGTCAACTCGTGCTTTCGCCAGACATGTATTGTTTCGCGACACGCCTGCTATTAGGCGAATTTTATTGGCTTAAGAAAGTAAGGGTGACCATTAGTGCTGCATCATTCTTAGCCCAGTACCATCAATACTGATTTTTAGAGTGGCCTGTCCTGATTAATTAATTTATGTCATAATTTTTTACTGATTTTTAAGGAAAATGATTATTGGTACTGATAGTCCAGGGCCATAGATTCTTTGATGCGCTTTTAGATAAAGCCTTTACAACATCTGTTTTAATTGATGACTAATGATCCCACCAACACTGCCTGACCTGTTAACAGACCCAAAATTGTCTCAGTCAAAAAGAAAGGTTAGGGTGTCAAAATATTTTTTCAATTTTGAATGGTTTAAGCTACAGTAATGAGACTTAGCACGCACATCGGCCTTTACGTACTTATTCCACGACTGTCAAAAAAAGTTTAATATTTTGCCTCTAGGAGGCGCAAAGGGGCAAAATGTGTTTTCAGATTATGCCTTTTATCACGGATCACCTAACAAACAGATAGGGAACTCAGGTGGTGGGGGGTGCTACGCGCATCTTTCACGCAGCCTGCCATGTTGGGGTCAACCACTCCAGAGGCGCATTCTGTATTTCAATATTTTTTAAACCTTTAGTACGTGTTGAGCATTAGTGGTGTGTAGATGTGATTTTTGTATTTGATATATGTTATTTTTGATTTTAACCAATGGGAACGGTTTGTGCCGTAAGAGACTGTAAATCCACGCGACGGTATACCCTTAATCGAAGTAATTTTCGATTTCCGCACGATCCTATAAGGCAAACTTATACATTATTTTATCTTTCGATTTTTTAAAAACTTTTGCCATATCCTATACAAGGTGAGTCCTATGAGATGAATCTGTAAATGATTTAAGTACAAAGAGTTCTTAAGGACATATAGATCTGCAACCCCTTTGATTTTGTTTTTTTATTTTTTTTATACGTTTGCAGGATTTGTTATATTTATCTCAAATTTAAAAATGCGCCGCCATTAGATCCTAAAAAACAAGATATAAACTATGCTTTGTTTAGAAAGTTTTTGGTGTTTTGTATGAAACAGCGGCATAAGCTCAGTTTGTAGAGAAGGGAAATTTGTAGATTGGTATTTTGATCCTTAAATTAAGCAGAGGTTCACAAATTAAAAGGGTAGGGGACAATTCGCCGCAGCCGATTAACCGCGGCCGATTCGCCGCGGCTGGCTGATTGGCCGCGGCTCGTTTTGCCGTGGGGACATTTCGCCGTCAATCAAATTGCCGCGGGGACAATTTGCCGTGGAAACAATTCGCCGCGAGATTTTTGTTTCATGATATTACCATTGTTTTATTTACCTTGACTTCATATAATATTTTTTTATAAAAATAATGTTTTCAAACTTTCCAACTATTTATTTGGTGGTAACTATACATTCCAGCATTTTTTAATTGGAAAAAATAAATAAAATGGCCAATGTAGAATGGCGGTTTTTGCCATTTATGAACCGATATGCATCAAACTAGAAACTTTAGGATCTTTCAGGGCGCTGATTATTTTTAACTTAAACTGAAAAAAATCAAAATGGGAACCGACCTGAAACACCAAAACTTCTGAAATTTAAGTTAAAAAATAATGATCAGCGACCTTAAAAATCTCATCAGTCCGAGTTAGATACAAATCCGTCCATAAACGGAAAAATCCGCCATTTTGGTTCCGCCATTTTATTTATTTTCCTAATAAAAAAAATGTTGGAAAGGTTTGAAAAAAGTTATAATCAAACAAATATATATGAAGTCAAGCTAAATACAACTGTTTAAACAATTGCCAATAGTAACATCATAAAACAAAAAAATCTCACGGTGAATTGTCCCCGCGGCGAATTGGACCACAGCGAATTGGCCGCGGCGAATTGTCCCCTACCCATCTAAAGAGCCCTTAATAAAAAGAGAAAATAGTCATTTTAGCACTAAATTTATTAACATTTTTAAAACAGATTTTTGGGTAATAGGTTTGAATATTTTTGAATAATTTTGAAACTTAATTATTACCGTTTTGGTAATGCATTATTCCACAAAATTTTAATGGTCTATTATAATTTTTAAGAAACAAACAAAAAATGGAAAAAAAATGCTAAGTTTAACACACTGTAAAAACAAAGAGGTCTAAATGTAATGCGAAAAAAATCTTTGTTTTGACCATTTCCACAACCCCTTAAAGTTTTATACATCATTTAAATTAAACCCTGTATAAGACACTATTATATATTATTTGGTCAAGAGTTTTTATAACACACATTTGTTATAATTTTTTATTATGCTACTATTTACTATTTTAATTTAATAAATATTAGATTTTACTAAATTTTAAAATACTAATTTACCGTGGAGCAATTTTGTGCTAATTGTAAAGATTATTTGGTCACCCTGTATCTCCTTAAACTTTCAATTTTTCGAAAAAACTAATAAATAATATCTGATTCCAGTAAATTAAGAAATTACTCTGCAATGTCAAACTTCTTATATTTAAAATTCACAATTTTACTCCTCTTGAAACTTAATAAATGTTATCCCAATACAACAAAAAAAGCAATCAATTTTTTTCTTTTTGTGTTTGGCTGTATGCTGGAAACGACAACATGCTAACGTATTCTGAACGAAGAAGAAGACCTCTTTTTGTGCTTCCCATATCTCTCATTTAATAGAACATTATTTCCATAGTCCCCTACAGAGGACAAGATATAATATTTTTACGCGGCCGAGACTCTAAAATTAATTTTAGCTCCCATTTTTAGCAGAACAAAACTATTTTAATGTTTTTATTGTTTCTGGCAGTAAAAATATTTTTTCGCATCAACAATCTGAAACATTCATATTTTATGATAAATTTATTTTAGTCTGGCTCTGAGTTTGATTCCCAATGCTCAGCCATCGTTGAATTCTCCGAGATCAAAGACGGCCAGCCGGCTTATTTATCTGTTTGTTAGGTGATCCGTGCTTTTATCTTCTAAAGTATTGCACCTGCACATCTATGTCTTATCAAATTGGTAGCTCATACAATTAACCACTGCTAGATAAAAAAAATTTCAAAGCTGTTAACAAGGCCCCCTAAGTAGGGGTAAAAATGTTTGTAATTTAGAATAAATAAAGCTTAATTGACTTATATGCTGCCATATGTCAGCAAATTTGAGCCAAACAGTTGCAGTTAACACTTCTTAATTTTATATACTTCATACTTTGCTAGCAGTTTCCAGGGGCCAACATCTTATTTTGACATCACTGCAAAATCAGAAAATCACTCATTCAAGGTATTTATTTTATTGGGGCATTTGTTTATCCACTTACAATATGTAGTATGTACAATTGCAAAGTAATCATCTACAAAAAAGTCTATAAAACAACTCTTACCTAAAACTAGAACCATATTCAAGCAATTCATTTTCAATTTTCGTAGAATTGCTTTCATCTGCCACCCCTTCTTTCAGTGTACTGCAAGCTGGTCCAACATTATCTGCAGATATTTCTTTTTTGATTTTATCTAAATTTGAAATTAGTTTTGATGCCATATAATCTTTTTTGTTGAAGATGTTTTCAGCCATAACAATTAGTTGTCTATGTGGAAAGCTATTGCTTCTAGGTTTATTCTAGAACAGGTGTAATACCGGACATTTCTAATGCTTCCATGCTTTAGAACTGCTCATTCACTTGAAAATCAGTTGAGGTGAAAACCTTTGTGATAACTATCAGAGATATCAAGAAAAATCTACAGCCTTAAAACTAAGACTCGTTCTTTATGGCTGAAAAATAGTTTCTAAGCAAATAAGCCAAAAGCATTCGAAAAAATAAAGAAACTATTTACAGCACAGATTAGGTTAAATAGGATGTTTACAGTAGTGGTATGCAAATACTATCTGCTCAATACTTTAATATCTGATACATGGGCGGATTCGAAATAATCGAATCCTTCGACGCCAAATACTCGTTATTCGAATTCCGAGTTGGACCGAAGCCGAAGTGTTACTTTCGTATCAATCGTATCGGCATCAGCCGTATGAGTAATGAGTTTGGAGTACTTGTAATCATTTGGACCAATATTTATTTACTTAAATATTTGATTCAATAGCTGTTGATGTGTTATGTCTAGCAAGGCGGTTTATCTGGCGCAGTGTTGCCAGGCTCAGAAATGTATTTTCCCCAGAATGTATTTGAAAAGTTGTTGTATATTTAAAAATATTTTTACATTCTGGTATGCCTTGACAATATTTCAAAATCAAAGTTCTTCTTATTTACTAAAAATAAAGAATTAAATGTTAAATCATTTGATTATTAAATGAACTATTGCGTATAAGTGTATACGATTGACAACATAGAAAATCTCAGTATTTATTAGATTTACCGATAATATAATGATTACTTAGTACCGAATACAAAGTATCTGATACTCGAATAGGATGTATCAGTATCTACTCGATACTTATAAAAGTAATCGTTGCACATCACTAATTTACAGAACAGCAACACAACAAAATATTAGCTTGTCTAACGAACTGTCACGATCAGCTGTTTTTCGATCCAAGATGGTCGCCATGGGACAAACAAAGCCTTTTCCCATAAGCCGCAATGTTAACAAAAACGTAATTTTTAAAAAAAGTGAAACGATTTAACTTACAACAAAGATGCTGTTTTAAGTATTGAACCTTTGTACACATGGGAAAAATGCGTTTTTCTTAAAAAAAATCAATTGAAGCCAGTAAATCTCAAATAAAAGCGACCATGTTTTGTTCAAAAGTCAGGTTATGTTTTTATTTACTTTTTTTTTTTACTTTTTTTCCAGTTTTTTACTCAGTTTGAATCATTATTATTAGTTTCTGTGCTGTTATGAATTGTGGCAGCTGGGGAGAGCTTGATAATGTTAGTTTTGATGGAATGCCAAGTATTTTGACCTTAAAAAATCATCTTGATTTAAATGAACTAGGTATCAGCTCAAAGAAGGGAAAAGAAAGTGGATAAGTGCTCTATTACCTGACTTAACAGAGGATAAATTGAAATATTCGAAAGTTTTTTGTCAGGTTTGTTTTGGATAAATGTGCAACTGCCATTTTGGCAACATTTTCTATTGGGATCTTTTTTTGTGCTTGAGTGGACCTTTTGCAGAAGTGTAACATAGAATTGTGTTAAACTGTAAGAAATATTTCACTATGATTTTTTTACTATTCTAGGCAATACAATACAGCAATGATCATGACTGGGTCTCTCCTGAATATCCATTCATCCATTGTTTCAAAACGGTTGAAAAATTTTAAAAATGATGGTTGAAAAAAGGGTCCCGAGAAGAAAGAAAAGGAAAACAATATGAGGTTAAAGTGTGAATAATGAGCTGAACCAAATTTGTACACCATCCTACAGAACTTTAAATAAACTTTTGGTAGTGTAGTGTCCTGTATAGTGTCGAGTGAAGTCCTGTATCATCAAAGTTTCTTTTTCTTTAATAAATATTTATTTTACAGACCTCAAAACAGTTTAGAATAAACTGGTGAGTTTGACAGTCTCCCTAACTCAAACCTCTTTTTATCTTAAACTATTTTGGTGCAAATTTTCCTTTATTTCCATGCTTTTTGATACCTAAAACTTGTACACTGTAAAATTTGTATAGTATCTGACTGGACCTACTACAAGTCCTGTTGTGAAATTTCTCCGGTACTGTACTGAGCTTATTAGCAAAAAAAATTTTTTTGCCATCATTAATAATAGATGGATAAAAAAGTAATCTTTGTTGACTTTGATGACCACAAGAAAAACAAATAAGTTCTCTCAGATATTTTTTTCAATTTCTGTCAAAAAAATTTGGGTTCTAATACTCCTAATGGGTCATATGCTGTTACGCCCAATTGTAGAGTAGAGTATATGTTTATTTGCATAAACTTTTAGATACATAATTGAGCAAATATTGTTGTACAGTACAACAGTAATAAAAGTAATAGTAACAGTAGTAATACAACAGCGAATATTGTACTGTTGTAAAATTTGAACAGTACTTACTGTTGTGAGCTGATGAATTTGACCGTACTTAAGCCCTATGTATTATAGTTCATGGAAAATCATATGGTGATGTACGGTGTGTGAGGCCAATGACAAGAAAAAACTGTATTTTAATTTTGCAAGTTTTTTTTTTATATAATGTTTACTTATATTTTTTTAAATAAACATATTTTGTAAAGTACTTATTAGAAGTTTGCTTGACCAACCTTGGTTGGAACTTATATGTGCATATTGATCTGTTGGACTGACCTACCTATAAGTTGTGCCTCTTTTTCATTTTACTACTGGAGGGTTAAAACAATTAAACCATGGATCACCTTTGTTAAGATGATCCGTGACTTTGTCTAAACCTAAAAATCATAGTAAAATATTTTTCACAGTTTAATGCTATAGAAGGCCTATTACTTAGCAAAAGGTTTAGTCAAGTACAACAAAAGATCCTAATAGAAAATCTGAATCTGATGAGAAAAGTTTAGTCTATTTCAATTTCGTCTCTGTTAAGTGAGCCTTGAAGTGAGCTCTTTGAATAGAACTACTTTCCCCTATCTTGGGCTGATAGTTCATTGATTCATTGGTCAAAAAACTTCAAAAACCTTTGGGGGGCCCCAGAGGTCTCATGATGTACATTATGCTATTTTTTCTGTTTACTCATGAAATATATGGAAAATATCTAAAAAAATATGTGGTTTGGGGGGTCCGGCCCCCTAGCCCCCCGCCCCCTTGGTGCGCCCATGTAATAATTCAAAATAAGTGAAAAAACTAGAAAAAAAGTTAAAAAAAAAACAAAATAAACAAAAACATAACCTACTTTTTTGAAGAAAACATGGTCCCTTTTATTTCAGATTTTCTCGCTTTAGTTTAATATTTTTAAGAAAAACGCATTTTTCTCATATGCACAAAGGATCTATTCTTAAAACTGATTAATTTTTGAGACTAAAGCTCTTGTCGTTTTTGTAAAATTTACGTTTTTGTTAACATTACGGCTTATGGGAAATCGGTTTGTTTGTCCCATGGAAGACATCTTGGATTTGATCATATGTTTTGTTAGACAGCCCTATAAACAAATAACAAAATTTAGAAATCACCTAAAGTAAGGTTATGGCACAGAGGGATAATGGTATGTATCTTAAAAATTACGAGGTCATTCAGCCATCAATGGGTGCGTTCAGTATTATTGATAAATGCATGGGACCCTATTCGTAGGAATGAAGCTACCGATAACGCAATGTTACCAGCTTATTTATTAACTTAAGTTAAACAAAAAAACTCACGTCCAAAAATATGTTAACGTAACTTTAGAGCAATTCCACGCCAAGTCATCCAATTTACAAAAAAAGTGTTGCCCTGAAATTAATTTTTTTCTTTAATCATGCTTACTAAATGAAAGGGCTTATGCTTAACCACTTTGCACAATTAGTCTGTTGCACATGCATTTGAAAAGTCTAAAAACGGGCAAAATGGGACTTTAAAGAAAAAATTATGCTCACAGCAAAAAGCACCTAAAAAAATCAACCTATAATTTTGCAAACATGCTAAAAGTAATTTTCAAAAAAATGTGACGTTTAGCAAAATCTTTTACACTGGCTTGATTAGAGCAATTTAGAGAATATCCAAAAAACGCATAAATTCCCAAGTTTTCATATTTTTTCCGGGTATAAATGCAATGCATTCTCCAATTCTGGATACATTGTTGAAAAGCTACGCTAAACGACTATATCTTCCTTGTATAAAACATATTTAAAAAGTAGACGTTACCTTGGAGTTCCACGAAGAAATTAAGAATGTCTAGGAAATCCCTCAACTTCAGCATTAGAAATGACCCTGTCTATCGGGGTGCTGGTGATAATCAAGTAGGCTAAATTTTTCACTGTATCATATACTTTTAAAAACAATAATAAAAAATCTGGGTCTGTGATCCTTAAGGTCACTACACATTTTTTTAATGTTATTTTAATTTTTAGTGTTGTTAAATTGCATCACAAATTACATGCGCGGATCTAGGGGAGGGGAAAAAGGGGAAATCCCCCCCTAAATCTGAAACTACAGTACATTCCCGATTATCCGAAATAATGTGGACCAAAGTGATTTCGGATAATCGAAATTTCGGTTAATCCGATTTTTTTTTTGGAAAATAGGAGTTTAGGATGTGTATATAATTAGATCGACTTAAAAACATTTGTTTATTGTTGTATTGTATCAGAGAACATATAACATTTCTTCGATGATTGTATCGAATACTCTGTCGGCTAACTAAAACAATTCGCAATTTATGCCCACGTATTGCCGTGAAACCTCGAGGGGAACCACCTAGCATTATTGGTGAATCCCAGACGCGTTTCGTATAATGCGAATTTTTTCGGTTAATCGGGATTTTTGTTTTTAAGGTTTGTTTCGGATAAACCGGATTTTGGAAAATCGGGATTGTACTGTACTTAGTTTTGACACACAGAAAACACCTGGTCACTACGCAAAATTTATAAAATAGTTTTGTGAAATATTTATTATGATATTTTATAAAAACAGCGAAAAAACAAACATAAATAATTATCGGCCAATCTCCATTCTGCCTGCTGTGTCGAAGGTTTTTGAGAGGGTGATATACAGAAGAATTCTGGAGTATGTAGTCTCAAATAAGCTCCTATCTGAGACACAGTTTGGATTTCTGCCTAACAAATCGACACAATTGGCAATCTTCAAAACCATTACATAGTCGAGGAGCTAGATAAAAGACAAGCTGTGTCAGGGCTTTTCTTTGACCTCTCAAAGGCCTTTGACACCATAGACCATGAGCTGCTGTTCAATAAGCTAAACAGTTTTTGAATTGGAGGTGTTTGCAAAAAACTTCTACAGTCTTATTTGAGCGACCGGAAGCAGACTGTAAATGTGAGACAGAATGGTTCCGATTGCTTCTCAAAGACCACCGAAATAAAGCAGGGTGTCCCACAGGGTTCGATATTGGGTCCGGTTCTCTTTCTGCTGTACGTCGACGGCCTGTCGGCAGTGGTGGATGCAGATCTTGTGTCTCAATTTGCTGATGACACAGGCGCAATCGTAACTGCAGAATCGGTGTCGGCCCTATCGGTAGGTTGCTCGATAGCAGCAGAACGAATGAAATATTGGAGTGAATGCAATCACTTAAAACTAAACGTGTTAAAAACAAAACTTATAAGCTTTAGAAAGATCGGTGTCTCTGACGTCTCTCTCTATGTTCCCTTGAATGGCAAAACCATAGAACAAACCAATGACAGTAAATTCCTAGGACTTATAGTTGATTCGACCTTAAGCTGGAGTGCACATATACAGTTCACCGCAGGTAGAATAAATAGCCACTGTGCTGCTATTCGGAGATTAAGAGAAATCTTATCTCTGGATAGTCTTACGACCTATTATGCTTCAGTCCAATCTGTCATATGTTATGGAGTGCTTTTCTGGGGAGCGGCGTCGGATGCAGAGAAAGTTTTCAAAGCACAAAAACGAGTAATACGTTGCATGTTAAAATTGCACCCAAGAGCTTCATGTAGATCACATTTTAAAACCCTTAATCTTCTCACAGCTCCTTCACTTTATTTCAAATGTCTAGTCACATTTGTAAAAAAACATCCTGCATTATTTACAATAAATCGAGACAATGCATCTGTAACAGCCATGACCACAAGAACCAGAGATGAACTTGCCATACCTTCACACAGCTCCAGTTTTTTTGAAAGAGGCCCCTATTATCGAGCTGTAAAAACATATCAGATGCTCCCCAAAACAATCAGGAACATACTAAGTATTGTAGGTTTCAAAAAGGCAGTAAATAACTATTTATTAGAAAAACAATATTACTCTTTTGATTTTCTTTTTTAAAACAAAAATAGATGGGTGTGTATGTAAATAGGTATTGTAAGTTTTATATAGCTTTAACTCATTATGAAAATGTATTTTAAGGATCTTAGATCTAACAATTTTTGACGTTGCTCTTGCATTTGTAAAAATGATTTGATGGCAATAAAGATTAAACAAACAAACAAACAAATATTTCCCTCCCCCAAATAAAGTTTCTGGATTCGCCCCTGCAAATCAAGGTTTATCAAAAGGTAAAGTTTATTCATATGAACAGTGTTCACTAAATTATGATGTAAACTCTCTTTATAAGGTCACTACACAAATTTTTTTAAAGTTTATTTACTTTTTTATTAGTTACCTACTGTGATATTTAAAAAATCGGAAAAGAAATTGAGTTCTATAGTTTCAGAAACCGAACAATTTTTTTTTCTGAGCTGATGTAAATTTAGCATCTATATTTAAATCATCCAGAGGAGTGAAAGAATGGTGTTCAGTTGTTGTTTGTTTGAGATTTTAATTTAAAACAAATCGTTCCACAGTACCTCCAACCGCATCACATGGACTTTTACCATGCCTTAGTTTAGTATTTATTTTTTTTAATGCCCAGTGGTGTATGCGGAAATTTTCAAAGGGGGTTGGGAGAGGGGGCTTGAGTAAAAGCACAGTCCTGGAAAACCATTTATTTTTCTTTCAGGAAAATTCAATCTTTAGGAGAAGTTATTTAATGGCTTTGGAAAGATAAGGCCCCCAACCCCCCTCCCTCCTGCGTACGCCACTGTTAAACCTAAACCATTTCATTTACCAAAGAAACAAACTAATTAATATCCGTGTCCCACCAAAAATTTATTCTTAAAACTAAAAAAAAATTTCCGACAGTGTACGAAGATCAGATTGAACCCACAAACTAGGATGTCACGCAAAACAGTATGTGGCTATAAATAAGATCCCCTGACGATGATTTTTATGTATAATTTTTTTCTTTTTGCGATTGAATTGATTTTTTACATGCTTTAACCAAATAACTTAAAAGTTGATGTTAAAATGACAGACCCAGATTTTTTATTTTACTTTTATTTAGACGATACATTGTCAAGTAAAACAAGACACAAGCGAAGGTTCAATAGACGATAGACATGCCAATTTTTTTAATCAAAAGTCAATTTTTAACAATTTAGTTTGCTGAAATCAATACACCTAGAAATTTTTCTTTTGCCTTGTATGATAGTCAAGCCACTGAGCTCTAATATGTGTATAGACTTTTTTTTGATTGACCATATTCCGCACCGGTGTAAATAATTAAAAATCGTGAAAATCATAAAATTTACTATTTTTTTAAAACTATTTTTGCTATGTCAGAAAAGTGAGGTTAATTTTTTTTATGTATAGGATTATCCAACCAATATTAAAGATTTCTTCCGTCAAATTTGTTTTTATATTAGATTTAATACAATAGAAATAAAAAAAATTAAAGCCAAAACTGATTTTCTTCTTTTTTTTTTACTTTTTAAGTGGCCTGTAAAATACGGGAGGCGACATAAAAAACTGAAATTTATTAATTTGGTATTCCTAAGGACACCAATATATGTTTTTTCGTGACATAGCAGCTCCCCCCGTTGGATGATTTGGCGTGGAATTACTCTTTAGTATTGTGGCAATTTCATGTTTGTTCATACCTGATTTTTCTAAAAAAGCTTTAAGCACGTATAAACGTCAGCATTTAAATGACACTAACTTGGAATCTAAACTTATTTTACATTTTCGCTCTACTAGGTAGTACTAGGTACCACTTTTTCATAAAAATTAGTACTTTCTGAAAGCCCATTTAAGGCCAAACTATTTCAAATTCCAACATTATGTGAGCCACTAAGGTTAAAGATCACAAAGATTTCTATCGACATTCTTTGTTATATGAAATATTCCTAATCTTAAGTTCCTGTTTCTGTGGGCCTGTTGCTCTGCGTAAGCATTAATCGATAAAATATATTAATCAACAGCTAACACCTGATTTACAAACTCAGATTGCGTTCCCAGTTTACGTTTGTATTTTTATTAAAAACCTCTTTTTTTCTTTTTTTTTTGTGGCAAAATACTATATTTTTTTAAATCACATTTTTCAGTATATTTGATATGACCCTACCTAAGGGGCTAAAAAAAGAAAATTTATTCTAAATGGTCTGTATTTGACAATGGCATTATTTAAACCAATTCATTTACTCTGTACTTTTGTAATGTAGCAAATGTGTTTTCAAATGGTACTTCTGTTTGAGCTTGTCAAACTATTTAATTGCATCTTCACTTTTGTGCTTCAGCAAATGTTTCTTCAAATAACGGTTCGCCTTTGTCTTGTAATTACACTGATCGCATTTAAACCATTTGATTTCTTCCGCACTTTTGTGAAGCAATAAATGTCGTACCAAATACCGCCTTTGCATGCCTTTGTAATCACACTGGCCACATTTAAACCAATTGACTTCATCTGCACTTTTGTGGCGCAGCAAATGAGTGTCCATATTGGACTTCTGTTTCGTCAAGTAATCGCAACGGTCGCATTTAAAGCACTTGATTTTATCTGCACTTTTGTGATGCAACAAATGTTGTACCAAATGTCGCCTTTGCTTGCTTTTGTAATCACACTGGTTGCATTTAAACCAATTGATCTCATCTGCACTTTTGTGCTTCCACAAAATATGTCTTTTCACATTGTACTTGCTTATGGCCTTGTAGTCACACTGGTTGCATATATACCAATTGATTTCCTCTGCACTTTTGTGCTGCAATAAATGTACCTTTAATTTAGACTTCACTTTGGCCTTGTAATCACATTGGTCACATTTAAACCAATTGATTTCATCTGCACTTTTGTGCTTCCACAAAATATGTCTCTTCAAATTGGACTTGCGTGTTGCCTTGTAGTCACACTGGCTACATTTAGACCAATTAATATCATCTACACTTTTGTGATGCAGCATATGTCCCTGCAAACAAACATTCCATTTGGTCTTGTAATCACATTGGTCGCATTTGAACCAATGAATTTCATCTGCATTTTTGTGCTGTAGCAAATGACTGATCAAGTAGGGCTTCCGTTTGGCCTTGTAATCACATTGGTCGCACTTAAACCAATTAATATCATCCTTCTTTGTTTCCTTTCTTTGACTATCTGGAATATCCGGTCTAAAGACAATAAAAATGAAATAAGTTTTCATATGGGAAAAATCGAACAATTTAATTTAAATACTAAATTTATTAAGCAAACTACATTAGACGTCTATCCAGCAGTCAGAGTTTGATCACTTTTTATTTAAATATATCATAGTTTAGTTGTCGTAGTGAATCGACGACGCCTACATTAGAAGAAAAATCTAAAATATTTGTAATTATGTGAAAATGAAATTTTTACATTTAATAAATAAAAAAAATCAAATTTTTGTTTTTACCTTAAAAACTACAGTAAGTTGCATAAAGATTTATTTTAAAATGTCTTAAATGTCAAAAATAACAAAATGTTAAAATTTTTATTATTTTTGTATAATTAGCAATTCAAAGCAACATTTGTTTTGGAAAAAAAAATTCAGGTCCTTATTTTATGTGAAAACCTACACCTTCTGTCAAAAATTTAACTGTATGATTTTTTCCCTCGAAATAAATTACCTTGAACCGCTTTTTACCGAATATAAAATATAGGTTTCTTACAACTTACAATATTTTCAAAAATCCGCTGTATTAAAAAATAATACAAGATATGACAAAAATATTACCATCATTTTCAAAAACTTAAAAAAGAGTAGTCTTTATATCATAACCGAGTTTCACATTTAATGACATCGAAAATGGGACACGCTGTACATTTTAAATAACAAGACTTACTCAGATAAGCTGTCATCCAACATAAACTCCTGCTTTATCTCCTCACTCTTTAGCTCAAAGCCTTCACGTTCCCATTTTATCTTGGATGATGAAGGGCCAGAAAAATGAGTGTCCAACATGCTACAAAACAAAACTTAAAAAAAACCTATATCTACAGTAGAACTTTAATAATCCGGAACTAACCGTAAGTTTCAATTCTTTTAAGAAAAAAAAACGTTATAAAATACCTAAAAAATACATACTATTGTGTACTTACAAGTAAATACTGAATGAGTACTACCTGGCAATACTTGAAAGAAAATAAAAGTACATAAATGTATATCATATGTTCATAAGTATATATGTTTGTAACATACTACAAAATAATACTAAATCGCTGATATCTCAAAAATCACTGAATGGATCCAAATTTGGTTTTGTTTTTATTAATAAGGTATGATTTCCGTAAAAAATATAATAAAATTACTTTGTTTTGATTAATGGAAGTACCCTAAAAACCCCTTTTTGAAAAAAAAAACTTATTTGATTTTTTCACCGCTGACACTACTTTTGTTTAACCATTTATTCTCATAAGTAAAAATTAACGGCATTTATTTCAATTTTTTCAAATATTTAGTTTGTGTCCGGATTACAGGGGTGAAAATTGTAAATTGTTCGGTTGGTAAGAGGCGAAGAGGGATTTGGCGTGTGTCCGGACTATAGAAGTTTCACTGTAATTAAAATTCCAAGCATTTCTTAAGTATCAATTTTACACTGAAAAATTTTTACTTGCAATAACAGGACTTACTCAGATGAGCTGTCATCCAACATCAACTCCTGCTTTATCTGTTCAGTCTTTAGCTCAAAGTCTGCAGGTTCCCATTTTATGCTGGCTGATGAAGGGCCCGGTAAATAACTTTCCAACGTGCTGCAAAATAAAGCTCACCTTAAGAGTCCAGACATTCTTTAATGATTAGTTTTTCACAGTGAAAAATTGACATTTTGAATGCTTAGGGCGGGTATACACTATGCGTATTTCGGCAAGATGACAACACATTGTTTTAAATTGGAACGTTCACATATGAATACACAACCACCCAGTATACCGCCGAAAATACGTACCTCCGCATGCTGTTCCCGAGCACAATTACCGGTTTGTTGATACAAAACACGTGCAGTCAGGGGCGAGCGTCCACAGTGTGCGGATGGGTGATGCAGAAAATACGTAGCCGAAAATACGCATAGTGTACCGTTCACAATAATTTTTGGTGTTGAAATGTAAACTTATTCTAATGATCTGAACAATTTCAAGCGTAAAATTTGTTTCTTGAATAGAGATGGGCATAATTTGGCAACGAATTCGGACTCTACGCAAGAGAATACATACTTTTACTTTAAAACATTTTTGTCTTAAACGATATTATTATTTTTAATTCGAAAAACGAACTTCAGGCCTAAACAGCCCACTTCCGGTCGGCATCGGAAGTTTAAAATAGCTACCACCAATTCAAAGCGCATATTGAAGTACTTTTTTAGATCATTAAAATATTTATCCCCTAGGTTTCCAAAAGGGCTGGGCGACTAGTGTGAGACACTCTGTATATCACGATATATAATATGATCTTTATATGACGATATATACCCATAATATTTGCAGCCTAAATTTCAAGAATTTTAGTCATAAAATTATAGTGCTTTCCACCAATCTAAATATGAAAAAAATCCTTAATACTCCCACTATAACTGATATTAATGTCACTAATACCGATACTAATAATCCATTAGATGGAAATGCCAAATTTAATGTGAGAAAAATAAAGTGATATTTTTTTAAATTAGAGAGAGAATTAAAGTTACGTTAATTAAAACATAATATTTAAAAAATTTGTGTTTTTCAAGGGGTTAAATAGTTATAAAGGCAGCTGAGACAGTAAATTAGTTTATGCATTTTTTGCACTACATTCTTTTTGGTAAATGACAAATGTCATAAGTTTTTTAGTATAGCTAAGATATATGTATATCTGATATATATCATGTGATAGTTATACCTATATATCATTTACTATGTCACAGAAATGTTTTTAACAACCTAAACTTTTTATCTCGATTTAAGTCGACAATTTGGGGCAATTAGCATAGATAGGTACAAGAAGAAGGCAGAAGCTTAATTCTAATTAAAGTAAAAATGTTCACTCAATGGTCGCGTGTCAGCTCGTGCTTTCGCCAGACATGTATTGTTTCGCGACACACGCCCGCTATTAGGCGAATTTTATTGGCTTGAGAAAGTAAGGGTGACCATTAGTGCTGCGTCATTATTAGCCCAGTACCATCAATACTGATTTTTAGAGTGGCCTGTCCTGATTAATTAATTTATGTCTTAATAATGATTATTGGTACTGATAGTCAGGGGCCATAGAGTCTTTGATGCGCTTTTAGATAAATACTTTACAACATCTGTTTTAATTGAGGACTAATGATCCCACCAACACTGCCTGACCTGTTAACAGACCCAAAATTGTCTCACTCAAAAAGTAAGGTTAGGGTGTCAAAATATTTTTTTAATTTTCAATGGTTTAAGCTACAGTAATGAGACTTAGCACGCACATCAGCCTTTACATACTTATTCCATGACTGTCAAAAAAAGTTTAATATTTTGCCTCTAGGAGGCGCAAAGGCGCAAAATGTGTTTCAATTTCAAATATGCTTTATTGTCAGAAAAATACAAAATTTTTATTGACAAAGCATTAAATATAAATAGACAAAAAATAAAGTGTTTTACATAATACCATAGTTGTGGTCAAAAGTTAAAATAATCTTACCAACATTTAATACCTATACTACTTAATATCATTCTGTACAACCTAATAATTATTGTTAAAATACATATTGATTTAAAAAACACAGATTAAAAAGTATATCACAATCATATAGTAAAATAAAAAAATTAAAAAACAGCTACACTAGGACATTCAATAAACATATCATCAATTAAAAAACTCTTGCAAAGTTTAAAATGCCTTTTCAACTAGCCAATTTTTCAAGCTAATTCTAAATAAAGTATAAGTTTCCTTTTTTTTAATTTCATTTGGAAGCTTATTATATATTTTAAGGCTACAGTAAATAGGGAATTTTTTGTAACAGTAAACTTAGGAATAGGCAGTGGAACATTGTTGTGATTCCTTGTCTGGTATACATGCGTATGTGTTTTTAGATTATGCCTTTTATCTTCTAAAGTATTGCACCTGCACATCTATGTCTTATCAAATTGGTACCTCATACAATTACCCACTGCTAGAAAAAAAAAATTCGAAGCTGTTAATGAGGCCCTCTAAGTAGGGGTAAAAATGTTTGTAATTTAGAATAAATTAAGCTTAATTGACTTATATGCTGCCATATGTCAGCAAATTTGAACCAAACAGTTGCAGTTAACACTTCTTAATTTTATATACTTCATACTTTGCTAGCTGTTTCCATGGGCCAACATCTTATTTTGACCCCACTGCAAAATCAGAAAATCACTCATTCAAGGTATTTTATTGGGTCTGTACATTTTATAAAATACACAAATGTTGTTTAGGGGCGGCCCCTACGTAGGGGTTATAAATTTAAAAAATACAACAAATGACAAAAAGGTTTAACTGGGGTTGCTATCAATCAATATGGCAAAAGTTCTAGATCAGTTATATGTTTGCTGACCATACATAAATTTTAAAAAAAAGTCAATAATATGACTTACCCAAAACTAGCACTGTCTGTAAGCAATTCATTTTTAATTTTCTTGCAATTGCTTTCAGCTGCCACTTCTTCTTCCAAGGTACTGCAATCTGGTCCAACATTATCTGCAGATATTTCTGTTTTCATTTTATCTAAATTTGAAAACAAAAGTTCTGATGCCATATAATCTATTTTGTTGAAGATATTTTCAGGCATGACAATCAGTCACTCAGATTGTTCAACAATTGGTGTAATACCACATTGAAAGAAACATGACTTAGAATGGCCAAGAGAATAGCATTAAATTGAAAATCAGCTTGGGTGATAACAACGGTTATTACTATCAGAGCTATCGAAAAAACTTTAGCTACAGCCTTGAAAATAGGGCTAATTTTAGGAAATAAACAAAGGCTCAACTAAACAAATAACAAAAGTGAGGTTGTGCTATTTATCTTACGAGGTCATTCAGCCATCAATGGGTGTGTTCACTATTTCTTGGTCAAGTAATGCTAAAATCGTGGGACTCTATTCTTAAGAAATAAGCTACCCATACCAAGACGATATGACCAACACAATTTCAAACCTATAGAAACAACATGTTGGTCAACTAAATAATATAAATATTCTCAATGAGTTTACCAGCCGACCGAAGGCATACCCTACCTTGGAGACATTGAATAATACCCCAAAAAAGCTTCCACAATAGGAAAAAAGTACTTATTGTATTTGATCTCTCATTTGTTTGTTAGGGGGCAATTTTTCTATAAGTTTCAGATAAAAGTAGCTACATAGGGTCTTATGGAGATTTCGCAAACGGTAATACATAAAATTTTGGTTAAATGGAAAAAATTTAGTGCTATTTCGAAATTAATCAGATATTGTATCGAAATTAAAAATATCTTCAGGGGTTTGCAAAATATTAAGCAATAAATAAATAATAATTTAAGCGTTTTTTCCAAAAACAGCCCATGTCATAAATTTTAATTTTCGGTAAAAATAGATAAACTAGATGTGGCAATATCCCGCATAGGCATTTTTAACAAAAATCAAAATTTATGACATGGGTTGTTTTTGGAAAAAACGCTTCAATTGATAGGAACGGCAATTTTAGTTTTCCCTTAATATTTTGAAAACACCATCAGATATTTTTAATTTTAATACAGCATTTGATGAAGCTCCAAAAATGTGTCTTATCGTTTCAAAAATCCCCATAAGTACCCATGTAGTTACTTTATCTGGGACGCACGCTATAGGGTAATTTATTTGAAAAAAAACGTTTATTTATTATTAATATTAATGCTCTTGGCATCTAATATTTGATTATTTAAATCAAACATATTCAAGGTAATTCTTAAAAAAATAAAAATTATGTTCTTAACTTTGCCGGAGTTTATTTTAAACACCCTGTACAGAGAAACAAAAATTTTTTTTTAAAATAGGAAATTAGACACTTTTTGCTTCTAGCTAAAGTGCTGAGTGCGTCGGTCTGAATTAAACATAGAGACGTAAACTCGCGTCTTGGACATAAAATGGACGTTCAGTAGCCGTCCAGTGGATTATAAAACTACAATACAAAATATGTCCGTAAGACCCCCTTGTCCAGAAACGGTCCAATGGATGTCCATTAGACGTCCTTCTGGATGTCCATTGGACGTCCTTCTGGATGTCAATTGGACGTCCTTCTGGATGTCCATTGGACGTCCTTCTGGATGTGCATTGGACGTCCTTCTGGATGTCCAGAAACAGACGTCGATAGGACTTACAAAAGTGTGCAAAATGTATCGTCCAATGGACGTTTTTGTACTGTCTGGGTACATACTACTTTTACTTAAAAAAAGCCCATTAAAGGAAATACATAATATTCCAACATTACGTGGTCCACTAAGATTAAAGATCAAAAAAAAATTTTTTTATTAAAAAAAACACTCAACTGCTAAATCTACTTTTACCTACTAGTCGCAGTTAGGTACAAAATTGATAGGTATACCTATAACGTACGACATGCTTCAACTTTTAGTTTTGATGCCTAAAGCGCATTTACGAAATTATACAGTTTTGTATTTTCTAGTAGGTACAAGTAAATTTAGCAGTTGGGTGTTTTTTATTTATTTTTTTTTTATTTACAACTTTTACGTTGAATTGGTATTCAGCCTTATAGAAAGCACTGTGCATTTACCATTCATTTAGCGTTACCCCGGAAAGTACGTGTGGATTTCCTACGGACGCGAACAGTGTTACCTTCCATTGAGTGAAGGTGGGGGAGGAGAGAGGGAGGCGGAAACTAGTAAAATGGTGTTGAAAAAAATCTTAAAGCGTTTGCAGAAGGAATTTTTGAAATCGCTCTAAATTTGTGAAAGTTATAGCTACAACTATTGCTAATAAGGAGGGAAAGGGAGGGAGAGGGAGGGGGAAACTAGTAAAATGGTGTTGGAAAAAAGTCTTAAAGCGTGTGAAGAAAGAATTTTTGAATAGTCCTATATTTAATAAAATTAGGGAGGACTACAAAGTAATTACAGCAAATTAAAGGACATTTGCAATGGAATATTAAACGCATTTCATTAAAATCGGCTGAAATTTAGGTAATTTGAATGACTTAAAGCCGACATCATGTGACAAAATGGCGTCTGATGACCGCCATATTAACTCCTATTTAAAAAAAAAATGCCTACAACACTTTCGGGGTCAGTAGCAATTCAACGACATCTTTTTCGCCAAAATCGGTTGAGCCGTTTAGCCTCTAGCGCGACACAAACATACATATTTACATACATACCGGGAGGGCCACAAAACACCGGAAAACAATTTTTTGAAGTGTAAACTTTAGGCGCGTTTAGCAGTTTTTGTGGGTACTGAATTGAACTGAGCCGTCAGGCTCGGCTATTTAATTCGGGTGAAGTCGGCTCGAGTCGACTAACTGTGAGAGGAACATTCAGCGAGCGATATGATGATGCAGATGAAGGACAGTATTATTAATTTCACCTTGTTGAAGTTTACACTTCTGCCGTGTGGTCTTAAGCACACACAATTTTTTTTTCATTATAACTTTTGAACTATACCATCGGTTTTAATGGGACAAACTGCACTTGAGAGAGAATTAATTAGAGTTTTGACTAAATATATTTTTTTGTCCGCCATCTGAAATTCCAAGATGGCGGACCAAATTAAATTGTACCCTTCATTGATGCTCGTTTATTCTTGTGTTGCGAACATGTTTATTTAAATCAGTAAAAAAGCTGAATTCTTACCACGCACAAGAAGGTACGAATAAGCAAAATTGGTTCGATGATTCTAAAAAAAAATATTTTTGTTTCAACTATTGTTTTGAACATTATATAAATTCATTACTACTAAACGGATTTTGGCGAAATAAAAAACTTCCTGGTTAGAATTGATTGCTTTTTAAAGATCATAACGAAATTTTCTTTATTTTCTGAAAATGTTTTAGTTTTTTTGATTTAATAGAAAGGTACTACTTTTCTCCCGGTTAAAAAGGTACAAAGTAACAAAATCGGTTAAGTGGTTCTCACAAAATCTAAATTTGTTTTACCCATTGTTTTACAGATTCTACGATTCCATTACCAATCCTGTCTGCATTCATTTCCTTATAAATTCTTTATTACTAAATCGATTTTAGTGAAATAAAAAAATCATAGTGAGAATTGATCGCTTTTTAAAGATTTTTATCGAAGTTTTCCGCCATCAAACTGGCTTGTTTATTTTTATTTTGCGAAAATGTTTTAGTTTTCTTTATTTATAGATTTTACTAATTTGTACGTCGTTGTTTGAGGGAAAAGTAGTGATTTTCTATAAATTGAAAAAAACACTAAAACATTTTCGGAAAATAAGAATTACGCCATTTTGAAGAATCAGGTATGATACTGTCCGCCATCTTAGATTTTAAGATGGCGATAAATTTTGATCATGATCTTTAAAAATCACATCTCACCAGAATGTTTTTTATTTTTATCAAAATCGATTTAGTAGTAATGAATTTATAAGGAAATAACTGCAGACATGATTGGCAAGGCAATCGTATAATATGCAAAACAATGGTTGACACAAAAATATTTTTTTTAGAACCACTGAATCGATTTTACTAATTCGTACCTTGTTATACGTGGCAAGAATGCAGCTTTTTACAAATTTAGAAAAAATAATTAAAACATGTTCGCAACACAAGAAAGAATAAAGGAACATCTTTGAAGGGTACATTTTTAATTTCGTCCGCCATCTTGGATTTTGAGATGGCGGACAAAAAAATGTATTTAGTCAAAACTCTGATTAATTCTCTATCAAGGGCAGTTTGTTCCATTAAAATCGATTATACAATTCAAAAGTTATAATGAAAAAAAATTGTCCGGTTTTTTTTGGCCCACCCCGTATATACATATCCCAAGTGAAAAACATCGCCGTGCAGCAGTTGGGTAAAAAGATTTCTCTCGACATTCTTTGTTTTGAAATATTTGGAACCTATAATCTCTGTTTTTGTGGGCCTGTTACTCTGCTTAAGCATAGATTGAAATAAGGTATTTAATCAACGGCTAAAACTGGAGGAGGAGGAAAATTTAAAAACTCGTTAGCTAAATAAATTTTATTAGAAAAACAAAACTTCAATGTTCTCCAATAAATTTTTATTTGTTTTATTATTAGAACACACTATATTTTTTTAAATCACGTTTTTTAGTATATTTGAACCGCCTGACCCCCCTAGAGAGCGGGAAAAAATTTAATTTATTTTAAATCACACAAGTTGCCAGACGACACACTTTTAGGAATGATTTACACTTTTGTGATCGTTTGCCCTTGTAATAACACTGATGGCACTTAAACCAATTGATTTTATTCTTACTTTTGTGATGCTGCAACGAGAGATCTGTTTGGCCTTGTAATCACACTCGTGACACAATGAAACCAGTTGATTTCATCTGCACTTGTGTGCTTTAGCAAATTTATTTTCAAACGGTACTTCTGTTTGGTCTTGTGATTAAACTACTTAATTTCTTCTGCGCTTTTGTGCTTCAGCAAATGTTTCTTCAAAGAACGCTTCTCATTGGCCTTAAAATTACACTGGTCGCATTTAAACCAATTGATTTTATCTGCACTTTTGTGATGCAACAAATGTTGTACCAAATGTCGCCTTTGCTTGCCTTTGTAATCACACTGGTTGCATTTAAACCAATTGATCTCATCTGCACTTTTGTGTTGCAGCAAATGTGTGTTGAAATTGAACTTCCGTTTTGTCAAGTAATCACACTGGTCGCATTTAAAGCACTTGATTTTATCTGCACTTTTGTGATGCAACAAATGTTGTACCAAATGTCGCTTTTGCTTGCCTTTGTAATCACACTGGTCGCATTTAAACCAATTGGTCTCATCTGTACTTTTGTGTTGCAGTAAATGTCTGATCAAATTGAACTTACGTTTCGCCAAGTAATCACACTGGTCGCATTTAAAGTTCTTGATTTTATCTGCACTTTTGTGATGCAACAAATGTTGTACCAAATATCGCCTTTGCTTGCCTTTGTAATCACACTGGTCGCATTTAAACCAATTGATTTTATCTACACTTTTGTGTTGCAGCAAATGTTTGACCAAAACCAACTTGTGTATGGTCTTGTAATTACAATGGTTGCATTTAAACCAATTGGTCTCATCTACGCTTTTGTGTTGCAGCAAATGTACGTTCAAATAGGACTTCTGTTTGCCTTTGTAATCACACTGCTCGCATTTAAACCAATTGATTTCATCTACACTTTTGTGCCGCACCAAATGTCTGTTCAAAAGTAACTTTTGCTTGGCCTTGTAATTACACTGGTTGCATTTAAACCAATTGATTTTATCTACGCTTTTGTGTTGCAGCAAATGTCTCTTCAAATTTGACTTGTGTATGGTCTTGTAATTACAATGGTTGCATTTAAACCAATTGGTCTCATCTACGCTTTTGTGTTGCAGCAAATGTACGTTCAAATAGGACTTCTGTTTGCCTTTGTAATCACACTGCTCGCATTTAAACCAATTGATTTCATCTACACTTTTGTGCCGCACCAAATGTCTGTTCAAAAGTAACTTTTGCTTGGCCTTGTAATTACACTGGTTGCATTTAAACCAATTGATTTTATCTACGCTTTTGTGTTGCAGCAAATGTCTCTTCAAATTTGACTTGTGTTTGGCCTTGTAATTACACTGATTGCATTTAAACCAATTGATTTCGTCTACACTTTTGTATTGCAGCAAATGTATGTTCAAATGGGCCTTCTGTTTGGTCTTGTAATCACACTGGTCGCATTTGAACCAATAGATTTCTTCCTTCTTTCTTTCGTTCCTATGACGATCTGGAATATCTAGTCTAAAAAGAATAAAACTAAAATAAGTTTCAAAACGAATTTTATACTTCACACAAAGGTGTTGGTGCTTAACTCGCGAGTGTCAGAAAGAGAAGGAAGAGTAGCGATCTGGCTCGAGCACTCGAAAGTTGAAGCACACTGGCATCGTCTTGTCTGAGATACAGCTGCGCCATCTATAGACAATTTTCTTCCATTGAATGTGGTTTTAAAACCACGTAATCACCTAGCAACTAAAAGGCTGTACTGTCCAAAGCATATGCAAAGAAAAATGATGGAATAGGTGTTGTGTGCGGATCGATAAAAATCAAAACGAATTTTATACTTCACACAAAGGTGTGTGTGCGTAACTCGCGAGTGTCAGAAAGAGTAGAGTTGGTTTTGGTTAGTTTCAAACTTACACAAGGTAGTATCTCCAGACGTACGTTTCTGTGTATTTCACGTCATCAGTGGAGAACAGCATACCTAGGTAAGCCAATTTTAACCAAAACCAACTCCTACATATGAATTACTCGCATCCGTAAAATACCAGTAAAATCAAAGGTGGGGTGCCATCTAGCGATCTGGCTCGAGCACTCAAAAGTTGAAGCACACTGGCATCGTCTTGTCTGAGACACAGCTGCGCCATTTATAGACAAGTTTCGTCCATCGAATGTGGTTTTAAAACCACGTAATCACGTAGCAACTAAAAGGCCGTACAGGCCAAAGCATATGCAAAGAAAAAAGATGGAATAGGTGCTGTGTGTGGATCGATAAAAATCAGAACGAATTTTATACTTCACACAAAGGTGTGTGTGCTTAACTCATGAGTGTCAGAAAGAGAAGGAAGAGGTTTAGTTAGTTTCCAACTTAGACAAGGTAGCATCTCCAGGCGTATGTTTCTGTGTGTTTCACGTCATCAGTGAAGAACAGTATACCTAGGTAAGTCAATTTTAACAAGAGTCAGATCGCTAGATGGCACCCCACCTTTGATTTTACTCGTATTTTACGGGTGCGAGTAATTCATATGTAGGAGTTGGTTCGACACACAGCACCTATTCCATCTTTTTTCTTTGCATTAAAATAAGTTTGTATGTGGAAAAAATGAGAAAATTTGCATTTTTATTAAACAACGAAGTTGTAATGTCATCGAAAATGGGACACACTATATAGTTTACATAACAAGGCTTACTCAGATGATCTGTCATCCAACATCAACTTCTTCTGCTTTGTTTCTTCAGTTTTTAGCTCAAACTCTTCAGGTTCCCATTGTATGCTGGATGATGAAGGGCCAGGTAAATGAGTGTCCAACATGCTAGAAAATGAACTATTTTAAAAAAGCCTAGATCTATCCACAGACTTCGGAAGTCTGTGGGTATATCTAATTAAAATTTCAAGCATTCCTTATCAATTTTACACTGAAAGTCAGTATAAAAAAATATAAATATAAATATAATATATATTTATAAAAAATATTCTGGAATTAATCGGAATTAATCAAGAAAGAACCTACAACTTCGTTAAAATCTACCGCTTCCAATCTCAAAGTTTTCTTTAACTAAGCATTGTAATGAAAGTGTCAAATTATTTAATCATTTTTCAAATGACCTAAAAAGTATTAAAAATTACAAAACTTTTTGCCACTCTGTCACAGGTATTTTAGTCACCAAAGCTCACTACAGAATCTCTGAGTGCTATGAAACTAGATTTTAAATATAATATAGGTACTACTAATGTAATTTTATTTTATTTTATTTTATCAAAGTAAGTACCATGGTTCAGAAAACTTCTCTTATTGTTAAATTTGTGTTGAAGTTTTGTAGGGATTGTTGATTTGATGTCGAGTCTTATATAGATCTAATAGAAGTTTTTTAATTATTATAGTATAATTAGTGAGATTTTTATATAAAATAAGAAATTTTATCAAGGACAAATAGTTTTATTATATTATAGTCTTAATGTGTATCTCTTGTGTGTCTTGTTTTCAATAAAAGTAATAAATGTGTTTTAGTTTTTGAGATCTTGACTGAAATAGTAAATTTTTGATATTTTTAAGGGTAAAAAACTTACTTTTATGAAATAATGTAGATTTAGTGATTTAAGAAAAAAAACTATTAGCCCGCGAGTGGTTACCTACGATGTTTGAGACAAGGAAAAATACGCAATTTTGATTTTGTATATAAATAAATAAAAATAAAATAAAAATATAATAAAAAAAGGTTTTTTTTGCTTAATTATTAATTTAATAAAATATGCTAAATTCGTGATTTCAGACTGTTGGACCGATGTCACCTAGTTATATTTATTTTCCGTGTTACCGCTGGAGGGTTCAAGACTTTTGTAATTATTTTAACTTCTCTTCTTTGTAATTAATTGTAAGACTTTTGTAATTATTTTAACTCGTCTTTTCACACTGTAGTTGTAGTTTTAGATATTGCTTTGTCAGATAAATAACTATTTCTGGACAATGTTTAATTACAAAATTAACCATTTACCATTTTTCATAAATCTTCATTTGTAGTTAAATTTATTATTTCTTGAGAAATTAGGTTTTAATAACATAAACTAACCTGCTCAAGTTTACCTATTTAAATTATATAAATTATTTAGTTTATAAAACGAGATATATTGAATTTTATATTTTATAATTTCTCACGAACCATAACAATTTTTTTAATATAAAAAGAGAGGATTTATCTTAATAAAGCAGATTCAAAATTTGATAGTTGTTCTCACTATACCTACTTAGTTTACTGTACCATAAGCCTTCTTGGTCATTGCAGGGAGTGAGGCTGCTCCCTGGCAGTAAATTTTTTACTTTAATCCTGCTGCTTAACCAAGCCGAGTTAAGCAAGTGTAATTGTCAAGCACAGCTTGCACAATAATCCTTATTTTGATTTGATTTGATTTTGAAAAACTTTTATTTGAAATAACAAGACTTACTTAGGTGGGCTGTCATCTAACATCAACTCCTCCTGCTTTATCTCCTCAGTTTTTAGCTCAAAATCTTCAGGTTCCCATTTGGTGCTGGCTGGTAAAGGGCCAGGAAAATGAGTGTCCAACATGCTGCAAAATAAAACAACTTTTTGAAAGAGCCCAAGTTCTCTAATACAAATTTCAAAATAAAAGGTTCTTACTAGTCTGAAAATGTTTCTTTAAACTTTACCGTTAAAGCCAATCTTCTTTATGTTTAATTTAGCACTGTGTCTAGGAGTCATTTGCAGCTGTAATAGCCAAGTTTAGAAAAACATTTCCAAACAAGTAAGAACCTTTCATTTTGAAATTTGTATTAGAGAACTTGGCTTTACTTTTATCTCATTTCTTTTTACGGAATACCATTTTCGCGTACATGGCTTTTTTTACATCAGCTCGAAACCCATGGGGGTCCAAGATCTAATGGGCACCTATTAAGTGTTGACAGTTAACTGTTTCATTCTTAAGGGACTCTTCAAAACACTGCATGGTCATTCTGACGCCTTTCTAAAGCTAGAGAGACAATATATACATCTCATCTTACGATATTGGTCAGAGAAATGAGAAATATTACCTGCGATACTATAATCTTTTTATAGAAATGGCGACATCTACCATATACAAAAGAAACTATCAGAGTAAAAACAAAAAGTACGCAGATGAAACAAAAAACAGTACCCTTGACCGTGACATAGGACTTTTTTGTTGAATTGACCACATGATTTTGACAACGTCTTAACAGTATGAGCTAGAAACTTTCTTTAAATTTGTAAAAATATACACAGGGTGTCTCAAAAGTCTGAGTGCACCCAAATTGTGAACTGAACTATTGAACTATAGTTGATAATAAAATAGTCTTTTAGCTTGGTACATTTTGACCCCATAGGGGTTGGTGTTTAAGCCGCCATTTCTAGCTCAGTATCATTTTCTGTTTGAAACTAATAGGCGTTTCTTATTTAGCTTTACATCCTCTTTTGATCTATACTGTTTTTTAGTGACTTTGGTGAAAACATGAAAATTTTGTCCCCAGGGGTAGGTATATGCAAATTTAGTTGTTTTTTACATACATTTGATTCAAACACTTTTTCGCCATTTTTAAACCAAAATGGCGGGTTTATTGCAGGAATTTCGCTGGCACTTTCATTTTTTTTGGGACATGGTCTTATGACAAATCGACTAAAATACATGAGAATTGGTTTGCAATTCAAGCTCAAATTCCTACTGGGCTCTTAGACTATCATTGCTTATAATGTTTTTGACTTCATCAACCAAGATTGACCCTTAAAGCACACTTTTTTTTATTATTTTAAAATCTGACTTAAATTTTTTTTTGTTTATATACACTTAATAATTGTGTTTTTCATTGTTCCACTTACACCTCCCTCAACATACAAAAAAAGTCAATAAAACAGCTCTTACCTAAAACTAGCACTGTATTCCAACAATTCATTTTCAATTTGCATAGAATTGCTTTCAGCTGCCACCCCCTCTTCCAATGTACTACAACCTGGTCCAACATTATCTGCAGATATTTCTTTTTTAATGTTATCTAAATTTGAAATAAAAAGTTTTGATGCCATATAATCTTTTTTGTTGAAGATGTTTTCAAGCCTGACAATTAGTTGTCCATCATTTCTTTCCAGTAACCCTGTGGAAAGGTATTGCTTGTTGGATCGTTCTAGAACAGGTGTAATAACAGACATTTCTAATGCTTCCATAATAATAATGATCCGAGCTATTGAAAAAAAATCTACAGCCTTAAAACTAGGACTCGTTCTAAATAGCTGTTAAAAAGTTTCTAAGGAAATAAGCCAAAAGCATTGGAGAAAATAAAGAACCTATTTACAGCACAGAATAGGTTAAATAAGATATTTATAAAACACCAACACAACAAATTATAAACAAATAACAAAATTTAGAAATCACCTAAAGTGAGGTTATGGTATGTATCTTAAAAATTACGAGGTCATTCAGCCATCAATGGGTGCGTTCACTATCATTGATAAATGCATGGGACCCCAACCCCGCCAACGCGGCTATTTGAATTTCAACAAGTGTGGAAGAATACCGAGAATAGGCAATTTTAATAGCTTATTTATTAACTTATAGCGATTTCGGCTTCACTGCTCTGAAATCAATCGCGGGTAGAGCGGTAACGTCACGAATCTCTCTCCGAGCACCCCGGGATTGATCTAAGATCGAGCGGGATTGCTCGCCTTCGGAGCAAGGGCGAACATGATTTTTCAAACACTTGATCGAAATTTCGTGGGTTTTGTAACCTAAACAAGTAATAATTTTTTTATTTAAATTTTTTTGTTGCCTTGTAGTATATGTATGTAAATTTTCTAAATGCAAAACACGGAAAACACCCATAAAACACACATATATCAAAGGTAGAAACAAATTAATCATATCTAAAAAGTGGGGTTATGTTTTTGTTTTGATCTGGGACCCAATTCTTGAACCACTCGGATTTTTTGTCGTATACGAGTAAAATTCGAATGGTGGTTTCGAGTGCTCGAAAAAATTGCTATTCTTGAATGCCACTCGAACGGCAATTCCGTGTACGACTTTTTTTTTCGACTACACTACTTGGCAACGCAGTTTTCGTATAATTTTGGCCAACCCAACGCCGGTATGTCCGCCTAAACTTGCCGCGATGAAGTAAGGTTGACAGTAGATGGACATATTACGACTCTTCTGTGATATTACCGCCTTTGTTTCTGCAATTTTTTTTTAAAAAGTGATTTATTTTCTAGATATATGTTTTTGCTTTAATAAAAAAAGAAGCTGTGGTTTATTTTGGTAAAGGCAATTATTGTGTAATCATTGGTAACGGTAAGTACCAAATTATAGTAATGGAAATTTGAAATAACCTGTTTGAAGTGTGGAAATTTGGGGGTGAAATTCGCAGTTGAATTTTGAGACTGCTTAAAAGAAAACAAATAAACTTCATAAGTATTCTAAAGGGGTCTTGAACTTGAGGCTTTGTTTGTTGAGTGGCCAGTGTTTGACGAACTTGCATACATCATGCTTTGACAAAAATTGTACAAGTGTTAAGTAACATAGGGGTTTTTACTGAAACATTTGGAGTTTGCCTTTTGTCTGTAGTATAGAAACAATTTAATTTTTTGCTCCCAGTGTTTTTTCTGTTTCTTTTTGAGTAGAACAGTTTTGCCTTTTAGGCCGATAAGCATAATAAACATTTCAAGTAAAAAGTTACAAAATCAGTAACCTTTGTTCAAAAAACCCATTTTTTTTTGTTTAAATTTGAATATCTTTACCTGTCAATTAACTGCAAAAAAATTTAAAACTTGTAGACTAAAGCAGCCCTCATATGATCAGTATGATTTGATTTGAATATGTACATTATTTTTGTAGATGTCTTTGTTTTTCAAAAGTTATAAACAAGGACATATATAAAAATCTTGCCAGTAATACGGATCCAGTGAGGTCTGCTGTGGTACACTCAATGAAAAAACTTTTTGTTACAGGTTTCTCAGAGAAGACATGAAGATCATTTTTAAGGTGTGAAGCAGTTTTTGCCTAGCGGTCCTGTTGCAATGATGATCCTACTAGAAATACTCAGATGCATTTGGTGATCTATTAACTTTTAAAGAACTTTTTTAAATAAATTATAAGTAAAATAAAGTTTATTGTAGTTTTATTGTAAAAAAGATTATACAACTTCTTACATAAAAGCTTATACAGTGAGAACGAGCAAGTTGGAATACATTTTCTAGCAGGTTAAATTAAAAAATTTTTGAATAAACCAAAATCATGCCTACTGAGATTTTTAATGAGCAATATTTTTGATGATTTTTTTTGGACAGAACCCCAGAAAGGGTTCCAACAAGATAAAACTTGTGGCACCTTGTTGCAAAGCCTATTGAAAAAGAAAAATTATGGTTCACTTTTTTATGGAAATCTGTCAAATTAAAAAAAAACATTTTTTATTAGTTTTTGAACAAAGTGCAACAAGTTGAGTCTACCAGTTGCAAAAAATTTTTTGGTATTACTGGACCTCTTGTCAGGGGTCCACCACCTATATTTTAATAAAATTATAGGTTTTACTTTAAATGACACTTATATTCTCTAAAAATTACAAAAAAATATAAATAATTTTCTTTTTGTTAATTTAAAAAAATTATTTGATACCCTTTCTAACAAGGTGCCTTAAGTGGGGTCATTCCATCTTAAAAAATAAGTTGTATGCTAGTGGACCCCTTTCTGGGGGTCTGTCCAAAAAATATTCTGTGAAAATATTGCCGGTTAAAAATCTCAGTTAACATGTGTTTGGATTTTTTCAAAAAACTTAAATTTAACTGACTAGCAAGTTTATTCCTACTGGCTTGTTCTTACACTGTAGTCATATTGCATAGCGTTTTTTAATGCACTTGACAGTAAGTACTTATTATGTACTTTGAAATGTAAATAAAGAAAAATAATGTTTTTATATTTATTTTTGGCCAACATAGAAAAAGTCAGAAAAAATAGTGAATCTGGTAAAAGTATAAGATTAAGTTTATTATTTACATGCAGGGGATTTTCCTACTTGAAGCAGTTGGGCCCTTATATTATCCAAAAATTAAGCAAAATAAGATAAGGTGTTGTACCCAGGGGGGAATCAAGAGGTATCAATGCCCTACAAAATATTTGATAAAGTGTGTTAAAAGAGACACAAATAAGACAAAAAAATTGCACAATACTCAAATTTTTATTGAAACTTTTTAATCCCCCAGTCCCTCCCGAAAACGCTCCTTTTATATATTTTTTCTTGAAAATGTGTTACAAAGTTAAATAATTTTTTTAATTATTTTTCTTTTTTAGAGCTGTTCATTCATGAATTATTAACGCAAAAATTCAGGATTTTTCACTCTCCCCCCCCCCAGTCGTAAGGCATTTCCAAGAAAAAATAAATTAAAAAAAACTGCGTGTCACAAGAGGCTATCCCCCTTCCACCTCTTTGCGTCCTCAAGCTCTGTTATTGCCAAATCGCGTCTTTTTTCAGAAGACCTCCCAGTTTTTTTTAAATAAAGAAAAATTAAGCAAACACCAAAAAATATATTAAAGTAAACAAAAATGTTAGGTTAGATCACTCAGATTCGTATACGGAAATTGAGATTCGAGTGGACTTTACCACTCGACTCTATTTCCGAATGAAAAACTCGTATACGAGCTTTCAAGAATTCGAATGGTGAATATCCGTATACGTTTCGCCGAATCCGTATACGGATTTATTTCAAGAATTGGGTCCCTGAAACGTTGCTCCGTCAAAAGAGATGGAGCAATTCAGAGCACCCGCTCGGAGATTTGCGGGCAATAGTCGAGCACGCAAATCTTTTTTAGGGCACTGCTCTTTTTTAAGTCGAACGCGTGCATCCGTTTCAGAGCAATTTTCGAGCACTCCAGGGCAGTTTTCGAGCAAAAGCCGAAATCGCTATTAGTAAAAAAAAACCCACCTGCAAAAATATGTTATTAGTAGTGTGGCAATTCCATGGACCCAATTCTTGAACCACTCGGATTTTTTGTCGTATACGAGTAAAATTCGAATGGTAGTTTCGAGTGCTTGGAAAAATAGCTATTCTTGAATGCCACTCGAACGCCAATTCCGTGTACGACTTTTTTTTCGACCACACTACTTGGCAACGCTGCTTTCGTATAATTTTGCCAAACTAACGCCGGTATGTGCACCTAAACTTCCGCGATGAAGTAAGTATACTTATTTACCTAATCTGTGGAAGTAAGGTTGACAGTAAATTGACATTACATCTTTTGTTTTTGTAATTTTTTTTTAAAGAGTGATTTATTTTCACGATATGTGTTTTTTAATAGAACAAGAAGCTGTGTTTTATTTTGGTAACAGCAATGATTGTGTAATCATTGGTAACGGTAAGTAACAAATTATAGTAATGGAAATTTGGGGCCTAGGGGCATCTAACCTCTTTGAAGTGTGGAAATTTGGGGGTAAAAATTAAAATCAGTAACCTTTGTTCAAAAAACCCATTTTTTTGTTTAAATTTGAATGTCTTTACCTGTCAATTAACTCCAAAAAAATTAAAAACTGTTGTAGACTAAAGCAGCCCTCATATGATCAGTATGATTTGATTTGAATATGTACAATATTTTTGTAGATGTCTTTGTTTTTCAAAAGTTATAAACAAGGACATATATAAAAATCCTGCCAGTAATACGGATCCAGTGAGGTCTGCTGTGGTACACTCAATGAAAAAACTTTGTTACAGGTTTCTCAGAGAAGACATGAAGATCATTTTGGAGGTGTGAAGCAGTTTTTGCCTAGCAGTCCTGTTCCAATGATGATCCTACTAGAAATACTCAGATGCAATTTTTTAAATAAATTATAAGTAAAATAAAAATAAGTTTATTGTAGTTTTTATTGTAAAAAAGATTATACAACTTCTTATGTAAAAGCTTATACAGTGAGAACGAGCAAGTTGGAATACATTTTCTAGCAGGTTAAATTAAAAAAATTTTGAATACACCAAAATCATCATACTGAGATTTTTAATGAGTAATATTTTTGATGAATTTTTTTGGACAGAACCCCAGAAAGGGGTCCAACAAGATGAAACTTGTGGCACCTTGTTGGAAAGCCTATTGAAAAAGAAAAATTATGGTTCACTTTTTTTTGGAAATCTGTCAAATTAAAAAAAAACATTTTTTATTAGTTTTTGAACAAAGTGCTACAAGTTAAGTCTACCAGTTGCAAAAAAAAATTTGGTATTACTGGACCTCTTGTCAGGGGTCCACCACCTATATTTTAATAAAATTATAGGTTTTACTTTAAATGACACTTATATTCTCTAAAAATTACAAAAAAATAGAAATAATTTCCTTTTTGTTAATTTAAAAAAATTATATGATACCCTTTCAAGTTGTATGCTAGTGGACCCCTTTCTGGGGGTCTGTCCAAAAAATATTCTGTAAAAATATTGCCGGTTAAAAATCTCAGTTAACATGTGCTTGGATTTTTTCAAAAAACTTAAATTTAACCGACTAGCAAGTTTATTCCAACTGGCTTGTTCTCACACTGTAGTCATATTGCATAGCGTTTTTTAATGCACTTGACAGTAAGTACTTATTATGTACTTTGAAATGTAAATAAAGAAAAATAATGTTTTATATTTTATATTTATTTTTGGCCAACATAGAAAGTCAGAAAAAATAGTGAAACTGGTAAAAGTATAAGATTAGGTTTACTATTTACATGCAGGGGCTTTTCCTACTTGAAGTAGTTGGGCCCTTATATTATCCAAAAATTGAGCAAAATAAGATAAGGTGTTGTACCCAGGGGGGAATCAAGAGGTATCAATGCCTTACAAAATAGTTGATAAAGTGTGTTAAAAGAGACACAAATAAGACAAAAAAATTGCACAATACTCAAATTTTTATTGAAACTTTTTAATCCCCCCGTCCCTCCCGAAAACGCTCCTTTTATATATTTTTTCTTGAAAATGTGTTACAAAGTTGTAATTTTTTTAATTATTTTTCTTTTTTAGAGCTGTTCATTCATAAATTATTAACGCAAAAATTCAGGATTTTTCACTCTCCCCCCCCCCACCAGTCGTAAGGCATTTCCAAGAAATTAAAAAAAACTGAGTGTCACTAGAGGCCACCTCTTTGCGTCCTCAAGCCCTTTTATTGCCAAATCGCGTCTTTTTTCAGAAGACCTCCCAGTTTTTTTTAAATAAAGAAAAATTATGCAAACACCAAAAAATATATTAAAGTAAACAAAAATGTTAGGTTAGATCACTCAGATTCGTATACGGAAATTGAGATTCGAGTGGACTTTACCACTCGACTCTATTTCCGAACGAAAAACTCGTATACGAGCTTTCAAGAATTCGAATGGTGAATATCCGTATACGTTTCGCCGAATCCGTATACGGATTTATTTCAAGAATTGGGTCCCATGTTTGTTCACACCTGATTTTTGTAAAAAAGCCTTAAGCACAAAAATAAACGTCAGCATTAAAATCCCACTAACTTGGGACCTAAACTAACTTAAAATTTTCTCTCTACTAGGTAATACTTTTTCATAAAAATTAGTACTTTTTAAAAGCCCATTTAAGGAAAAATTATTTCAAATTCCAACAAGGTTAAAGATAACAAAGATTTCTATCCACAGTTTTTGTTATATGAAATTATACTAACCTTAAATTCCTGTTCTTGTGGGCCTGTTACTCTATGTCAGCATTGATTGATAAAAGGTATTTGTTCCTGTTCTTGTGGGCCTGTTACTCTATATCAGCATTGATTGATAAAAGGTATTTGTCAACAGCTAACACCTGATTTATTAACTCAGTTTGCGTTCCCAGTTTACGTTTACTAAATAAACTTTTATAAAAAAAAGTCAATTTTTTTTGTTTTTTTGTTAAAAAATACTACATTTTTTTAAATCGTGTTTTTTAGTAGATTTAATATGACCCTCTAAGGGGCTGAAAAAAATAAAATTTACTCTATATGGCACACAAGTTGCCAGATGATACGCTTGAGGCATAATTAACACTTTTGTGTCCGTTTGTACTTGTAATCAGAATAGCAGTATTTAAATTAATTCATTTCCTCTGTACTTTTGTGATAGTGATAGTAGCTAATGTGTTTTCAAATGGTACTTCTGTTTGAGCTTGTCAAGCTATTTAATTGCATCTTCGTTTTTGTGCTTCAGCAAATGTCTCTTTAAATAACGATTCTCCTTGGTCTTGAAATTACAGTGGTCGCATTTTAACCAACTGATTTCATCTGCACTTTTGTGCTGCAGGAAATGTACCTTTAATTTAGACTTCTGTTTGGCCTTGTAATCACATTGGTCGCATTTAAACCAATTGATTTCATCTGCACTTTTGTGCTGCAGGAAATGTACCTTTAATCTAGATTTCTCTTTGGCCTTATAATCACATTTGTCACATTTAAACCAATTGAGTTCATCTGAACTTTTGTGCTTACACAAAATATGTCTCTTCAAATTGGACTTGCGTGCGGCCTTGTAGTCACACTGGTTGCATTTATACCAATTGATTTCCTCTGCACTTTTGTGCTGCAAGAAATGTACCTTTAATTTAGACTTCTCTTTGGCCTTGTAATCACATTGGTAACATTTAAACCAATTGATTTCATCGGCAGTTTTGTGCTTCCACAAAATATGTCTCTTCAAATTGGACTTGCGTATGGCCTTGTAGTCACACTGGTCGCATTTTAGCCAATGAATTTCATCTGTACTTTTGTGATATGATAAGATATGTCTCTGCAAATTAAAATTACGTTTGGCCTTGTAATCACATTCGTTACATTTAAACCAATTGAGTTCATCTGCACTTTTGTGGTTCCACAAAATATGTGTCTTCAAATTGGACTTCCGTATGTCCTTGTAGTCACACTGGTTGCATCTAAACCAAGTGATTTCCTCTGCACTTTTGTACTGCAACAAATGTACCTTTAATTTAGACTTCTCTTTGGTCTTGTAATCACATTGGTAACATTTAAACCAATTAATTTCATCTGCAGCTTTGTGCTTCCACAAAATATGTCTCTTCAAATTGGACTGGCGGATGGCGTTGTAGTCACACTGGTCGCATTTGAACCAATGAATTTCATCTGAAGTTTTGTGCCGCAGCAAATGACTGATCAAGTGGGACTTTCGTTTGGCCTTATATTCACACTGGTCACATTTAAACCAATTGATTTTATTTGCACTTTTGTGTTGCAGCAAATGGCTCTTCAAATAGGCCTTCAACTTGGCCTTGTAATCACACTGTTTGCATTCAAACCAATCCTTCTTCCTTTCCTTTCTTTGACCATCTGGAATATCCGGTCTAAAAACAATAAAAATAAAATAAGTTTGGATATGGGAAAAATGGAATTATTTATCTACACATCTAACCAGCAGTAAGAGTTTGATTACTTTTTACCCAACTGCAGCACGGCGAAAGGATTGGGATATGTATGTATGTAAATATGTATGTTTGTGTCACGCTCGAGGCTAAACGGCTGAATCGATTTTCACAAAAAAGGTATCGTTGAATTGCTACTGATCCCGAAAGTGCTACAACCTATATTTTTTTAAACTGGAATCATCATGGCGTTCTTCAGACGCCATTTTGTCACATGATGTAGGCTTTACAAATTATCTAAATTTCAGGCGATTTTAATTAAATCTTTTTGATCACCTATTGCAAATGTTCTCTAATTTGCTGTAGTTACTTTGTAGTCCTCCCTGCTCCCACTTATCTCCCTCCTATCATTTCCCCCACCCTTTTTAAAAACAATATTCGCAAAATTTTAACAAATTTAGGGCGATTTCAAAAATTCTTTCTGCATACGCTTTCAGATTTTTTTTCCAACACCATTTTACTAGTTCCCCCCCCCCCGTCTCTCCTCCTCGCCCTCCTTGTTAGTAATAGTTGTCGGTATAACTTTCACAAATATTAGGCGATTTCAAAAGTTCTTTTTGTACACGCTTTATGACTTTTTTTCCAACATCATTTTACTAGTTTCCCCCCTCCCTCTCTATAGTTGTAGCTATACTTTTCATAAATATAGAGCGATTTCAAAAATTCTTTCTGCAGGTGCTATAAGATTTTTTCGACACCGTTTTACCAGTTCCCTCTTCCCTCTCTCCTCCCCCACCTTCACTCAATGGAAGGCAACACTGTTCGCGTCCGTAGAAAATCCACACGTACTCTTTGGTTAAATGAATGGTAAATGCATAGTGCTTTTTATAAGGCTGAACAAGAATTAAACCTAAAAATTGGAAATAAAAAAAATATGTCATAAAAAAACACCCAACTGCCAAATTTACTTGTAACTACTAGTCGCAGTTGGGTACAAAATTACCCAATAACCTGATTCATGAAAACACAAAACTGTATAATTTTGTAAGTGCGCTTTAGGCATCAAAACTAAAAGTTGAAGCATGTCGTACAATATTATAGATATACCTATTAATTTTGTACCCAACTGCGACTAGTAGTCACAAGTAAATTTTGCAGTGTTTTTTTTTATAAAAAATTTTTTTCTTAGTTAAATAAACCATTATTTAGTTGTCAGAGTGAATCGACGACGCCTACATTAAAAGGAAAATCTAAAAGATTTGTAATTATGTGAAAATGAAAGTGTTACATTTACAAATAAAAAAAATAGTAGAGTAAATTTGTAGGGTATTTCAAGAACAAGCTGCAAAAAGGGTATAATTTTTTTATATTTGGCATGGTGGTAGCTAACATCAAAAGCTAAACTTTCAATCGAGGATCCCTTATTTTCCGGCATCAGAATCCAAGATGGCGACTGTCAAAGTTAAGAAAAAAAATGAATTTCCTGTTTTAAGAGAAATTACATTAATTTTGACAAATTTACTTTAAGTGGGACCCACTTAATTCAAAAATGTAAAAAAAATTAGACCTGTCACTTTAAAACAAAATGGCGACTATATTTTTAAAAAATGGTTTTTCTTCGATATTTTCTTTAATTTTTGCGCGATATTTATGGTTAATACCTCATATTAAAGCCACTGACCAGCTCTTTAAACCCACCGAAAAAAAATTATAAGTTTCCCAGCCGACACAAAGATGGCGCTTAATATGTCAAAAATAAAAAAGACCTTTATAACCTGTAGAACAAATTAAATTCTGACCTAATTTTTTTTTGGATTTTATCAATAGTAAGCCAAGTTTTGTAAAAATTTATAAAAAGTTACAATGTGACATTTAAAATTTTAAGATGGCGGCCGAAGTTCAAATAAAAAAGTTATTTTGTTTTCTTGTTTGACAAATCCAGTATTGCCGTGTAATATATCGATTTATACTAAATAGGGGTCGCCAATTTTAAATATTTTATAATAAATGACACATGTCTTGGTTTGGTAATTTTTTTTACCAAGATATGTAGTTTTATATTACTTTTAATTAGTTTTAAATTATAATGTACAAAAAAAATATAATTTATTTATTTTTTAAAGATGGCGGCCGAAAAAGTAAAAATCAAAACATTTTTGTTTATTTTTTCGAAACTTAACAAAAAAAACTGGAAAAAACAAGACATCTCGTTAAACAAAACATAGATATTTTAAAAATATCAAAAAAGTTGACATATGTCACGTACCGGGTGATTTGATTGAATTGACCATATTTTACTTAATAGCTATCTCCGGTAATATTGATCTAACAGTAACGTTTATATAAGCAAAGTGAAATCATTTTTCCTAGATTATCATAATCTGATGTCAAAAATGACATATGTCATACACTTGTCAAACTTTTGACATATGGTTTATTTTTTTTAATTATATAATTTTTTTAATTAATAAGGCTCATTTTTCTGATTTCAAAAATATATAATATGTTGACATTTAGTCCAGCCGTTATTGAAATATTTGCATTTTAATAACCTAACTAAACAATAAGGATGTTGCCATTTTGTTAATGAATAAAATTTTTTAAATGCAAATATTTCAACACCAGCTGGACCAAATGTCAACATATTATATATTTTTAAAATCAGAAAAAGGAGCCCTATCAATTTAAAAAATTATATACAGGGTGTTTTATTTAAAAAAATAAACCATATGTCAATAGTTTGACAAGTGTCTAACATATGTCATTTTTGACATCACTTAACTTTGCTAATATAACGCTACTGTTGGATCAATATTAACGGAGATAGCTATTAAGTAAAATATGGTCAATTTATTCAAATCACCTGGCACGTGACATATGTCAACTTTTTTGACATTTTTAAAATGTCTGTGTTTTGTTTAACGAGATGTCTTGTTTTTTTTTAGTTTTTTTTTGTTAAATTTTGAAAAATAAAACAAAAATGTTTTTTTTTTACTTTTTTGGTCGCCATCTTTAAAAAATAAATAAATAATATTTTTTTGAACATTATAATTTAAAACGAATTAATGTTAATATAAAACTACATATCTTGGTAAAAAAAATTACCAAACCAAAAAGATACTGTTGTATTTATATTTTGAACGCCGCCATCTTGGATAATAATAGACATATGTCATTTATTATCAAATATTTAAAATCGCCGACCCCCATTTAGTATAAATCGATATATTACACGGCAATACTAGTTGTGGCAAACAAGAACAAAAAAATAACTTGTTTATCTAAACTTCGGCCGCCATCTTAAAATGTTAAATGTCAAATTGTAACTTTTTATGAATTTTTACACAATCTGGTTTACGATTCGGTTCGGTTCGGTCCAAAAAAAATTTTTATAAAAATTTTATTTGGTCTACAGGTTGAAAAGGTCTGTTTTATTTTTGACAAATTAAGCGCCATCTTTGTGTCGGCGGGGAATCTTATCATTTCTTTTAAGCACGTTTAAATAGCTGGTCAGTAGCTTTAATATGAGGTATTAAAAGTAAATATCGCACAAAAAATACAGAACATATCGATAAAAAACAATTTTTTTTAAAAATAGCCGCCATTTTGTTTTGCAGTGACAGGTGTAATTTTTTTTACATTTTTAAATTGAGTAGGTCCCACTTAAAGTAAATTTATCAAAATTAATTTAATTTCTCTTAAAACAAGGAAATTATTTTTTTCTTAACTTTGGCAGCCGCCATCTTGAGTCCGGAAAATCGGGAACCTCGAATAAAAATTTAGCTTTTGGGTTTAGGTACTCATCTGCCAAATATAAAAAAATATACCCTTTTTGCAGCTTTATTTAACAAATTTACTCTACTAAAAGGTTTGTTTCTACCTTAAAAACTATATTAAGTTGCAAAAAGACTTATTTTAACATGCCAAAAATAACAAAATATTTAGTTTTATTATTTTGGCATAATTAGCAATTCAAAGCACTATTTGTATTGGAAAAAAAGATCAGGTCCTTATTTTATGTGAAAACTTACACCTTCTGTCAAAAATTTAACATTTTAGCGCATATAAAATATAGGTTTGTTAAACTTACAATTTTCGCTGTATTAAAAGAAAATCATTTTCAAGAACTCAAAAAAAGAGTACAGTCTTTATATCAACTCCTGCCAAAAAATGCTACAATCGATCAAAGCGCGCTAGTAAAACTAAATGGCAAAAGCATGGAGAATGTGACATCATTTAAACTTCTCGGCCTACACATCGATTCCAAACTTACTTGGAAAACACATATAAGCCAATTGTGCAGCAGGCTGAGCACAGCTTGTTACCAGTTTCAGACACTGCGAGACACAGTGGAAAGTCTGTGCTCAGGGTGATGTACTTTGGGCTTGTACAGTCCCAGATACAGTACGGTCTGATTTTTTGGGGATCCTCCTCACATTCTTTAAGGGCTTTAAGAAAACAGAAAAGTGTCATCCGGAGTATGGCAGGTGTTCCACCAACAACAAGTTGTCATCCGCTATTCACAAAATTTAAAATTTTTAACTTAACATGCCTATACATATTTCAGCTCTTCCTCTTGATAAAAAACAATCAACAGAATTACATGAAAAATAACAACATTCATAATTATCAAACGCGAGGCAACGAGGAAGTACACCAGCCATTCTCCAGGCTCGGAACCTGCCAGAACTCCCCAATCTTTAAGTGTTTTAATAAAGCAACAAATCTTTTTAAACATGAAAAAAATAAAAAAATTGAGAACTGCCTCTTTCTAATAGAGAGATGCTTCTATACACTTGATGAATTTCTAAATTTTCAAGTGTAAAACCTCTAAATTCTAACTACCACAAATGTATTTTAAACTGTATTTGATCTTGTGTGTAGTACCTAATGTCTAAGTTTTATTTAAATGTACCATTTTAATTTAACTGTTACAAATGTAATGTTGGTCTAGATTTAGAAAATAAAAATATTTACTTTTAAGACTTAAGTGAAATAATTTGCGATAGAAAAGCATAATTTGAAATATTTTAATTAAGCAATAAATGAGTACCAAAGAAAAAGGAAAACAATCTTGACTAGTCTGATAAGCTAAAAATTTTTGTAGTAGATGTTAAGCATTAGATGAATAAATGCCTTTTTGAATTTGAATTAGAATCATAACCGACTTTCCCATTTAATCACATCGCTGTACATTTTAAAGAACAAGACTTACTTAGATAAGGTGTCATCCAACACCAACTCCTGCTTTATCTCCTCACTCTTTAGCTCAAAGTCTTCAGGTTCCCATTTTATGTTGGATGAGGAAGGGCCATAAAAATGAGTGTTCAACATGCTAAAAAACAAAATTTTAAAAAAACCTATATCTACAGTAGAACTTTAATTATCCGGAAGTACTGGAGTATATTATTTTATTGTTTTTCTAACTGTAGGTTTAAATATTTTAAAGACAAAAAAACGGTACAAAATACTTAAAAAATACAATAAATACATATTACTGTGTACTTATAAGTAAATACTGAATGAGCACTACCTGGCAAAACTTAAAAGAAAATAAAAGTACATAAATGTATATCATATATTCATGTATACGTGTGAACAAGTCCACATCTAGGGGGCTTAATTTCCATAAGAGGATAAAAAAACAGATAGAGTGTAGCATGTATTAATGAGAGACCGCGATACGCCCGATTCCCGTCGAAAGCGTTTCAGCGTTGCCAAAAATAACCTTGTAAAATAACTACAGGCGCAAGTGGTCCGTTACCGACGAAGCTCGGTCTAGGACCATTGGGCGCCGCCAACTGGGCGCCGGGCCAACTCGGACTAAAAATTTTTTTTTGGATAAAATGTGTAGATGAAAAACAAAATATATTATTTATATAAAAACATCTTTAAAAAATCCTTTAGGCAATTTTTTTGAAATTTGTTTTTGTTAGGTGAAGTTAAATCCATTAAGTCGACTGTTGAATCTTGGTAGCTGTAGTGTTTGGTAACCTGGTAACACAATTTACGCTTTTTATTACAACAATGGTGGATGCAAAACGGCGGATCCAAAACGGCGGATTTCTTTATTTTTAAACCGATTTGTCTGAAATTTAAAAGTTTGCAGTGCCTGAGATAACTAAATACAGTTTTATCCTCAAACTTAAAAAATTCAAAATGGCGAATCCAAAATGGCGGATTTTCTTATTTACTAACCGATTTGCTTGAGGTCATTTAACAAAATTTTTTACTTAAACTTCAAAAAATCAAAATGGTGGATTTTCTTATTTACTAACCGATTTGTCTCAAACTTGAAATATTACATTGCTTATATATATACAAACTTAATTTTGATTTTTTTAAGTTTGAGTTCAAATTGTGTTAAATGACCTCAATCAATGTATTATTTTAAGTTTGAGAGAAATCGGTTAGTAAATAATAAAATCCTCCATTTTGGATCCGCCATTTTGATTTTCTTAAGTTTGAGTAAAAATTTTGGTTAAATGACCTCAAGCAATGTAATATTTCAAGTTTGAGACAAATCGGTTAGTAAATAAGAAAATCCACCATTTTGGATCCGCCATTTTGATTTTTTTAAGTTTGAGTAAAAAATTTTGTTAAATGACCTCAAGCAATGTAATATTTCAAGTTAGAGACAAATCGGTTAGTAAATAAGTAAATTCGCCATTTTGGATTCGCCATTTTGAATTTTTTAAGTTTGAGCATAAAACTGTATTTAGTGATCTCAGGCACTGCAAACTTTCAAGTTTCAGACAAATCGGTATAAAAATAAAGAAATCCGCCATTTTGGATCTGTCATTGTTGTAATAAAAAACGTAAATTGTAGTCTTACCAGGTTACCAAACACTACAACTACCAAGACTCAACAGTCGACTTAATAGATTTAACTTTACTTAACAAAAACAAATTTCAAAAAAATTGCGTAAAGGATTTTTTAAAGATGTTTTTATATAAATAATATATTTTGTTTTTCATCTACACATTTTATCAAAAAAAAATTTTTAGTCCGGCGCCGAGTTGGCCCGGCGCCCAGTTGGCGACGCCCAGTTGTCCCTCGTATAATAGTGAGTGGTCGCAGTCGTCAAAGGGCGGACAACCTGAAACATTTTTTAGGGCGAGAATTATTACATGACTTGATTTTTAGTCCACTTTACAAAAGGTGGACCATTAAACGTGAAATTTAATTTGTTATTTTTATTAAATGTCAGTTTTAGGTCCTAAAACACCGAAATCGGCGAATAAAATAAATGGTCTGTTTGAATACACGATAAATCAAGAACACCTCAAACGATTTTAACCCAATATGATACAGACGTCTTTTGTTGGCATTAGATTTTAGTTAAAAAGAAAGGGGGTTATTATTATTATTATTTAAACAATTTTCCCTTACAACTCTCAGTTATGCATAACTTTACTTGTTATATCGATTTTTGTTTGAAAATGTTCTTATTGTATTTCAATAAAAAACTTTCAAACTTTTTTCTGTAGGTTTTCAGTTATCAAAAAAATAAATAAATCTATTTTCGCCTGCGAGCATCTAAAGTATTGTTCCTCCAATATTTTCTGAAAATTTTGTCTTCGACGCATTTATTCAAGAAGTGTCTGCTTATAATAATATTGATATTTGTTTGAGGCTTCATACCACCTCTGCCGCCCACTAGTAATTTTGATATTTGTGTAAGGCTTCATACCACCTCTGCCGCCCCCTCCTAGGGTCTCGAACCCCTCCAACGGCCCCTACCCACTCTGCGCCACTGCGGTCCACCATTACCTTTTTTTATGGTTGGACTACAAACGCCTTACAAAAACTAAAATTAAATAAGTAGCTTACCTGTAGATTGGTAAGTTATCTTTCAAACAAAATTGTTTGCGAAAGTAAGTGAATACTTTTAGGAACAAGCAGAATTTTAATGTATTATTCTGGTTGAGTATCACTCCGGCTCGGCACTTACATAAAACTAACTAAATTAACCTTTCGCGAATTGAGTACCGGCTTATACTGATATTTTGGCTGAACTGGCAACGTTGGTTTTACGCTTTTCTGCTTTCCCATGCAATCCTTATGGCCCATACAAAAATCCTACCCCTAGATAGAAGGCTGACCACGCTGTATATGTATGTAACATACTACAAAATAATAAGAACACGCTGATATCACAAAAACCACTAAACGATCCAAATTTGGTTTTGTTTTTGTTGATAAGGCAACCTTTGTTATGATTTCCGGAAAAAATATATTAAAATTTCTTTATTTTGATTAATGAGGGTACCCTAAAAACCCTGTTTTGAAAAAAAAACTTATTTTACTTTTTTAACGCTGACAGTTCTTTTTACCAACACTACTTTGTTATTGGAGCAAGTTCTTGCCATGACATGACTACAAAGGACTGCATGGGCGGCTCCATGCTATAATCCATCAAGCCGCAACTTACTTGTCATACTTAGTTTGTGTCGGATTACAAGGGTGAAAATTGTAAATTGTCCAGTTGGTAAGAGACGAAGCGGGATTTGGCGCTTGTCCGGACTATAGAAGTTCTACTGTCATGAAAATTCCAAGCGTTCTTTAAGTATCAATTTTACACTGAAAAATGTTTACTTGAAATAACAACTTACTCAGATAAGCTGTCATCCAACATCAACTCCTGCTTTATCTCCTCAGTCTTTAGCTCAAAATCTGCAGGTTCCCATTTTATGCTGGCTGATGAAGGGCCAGGTAAATTACTTTCCAATGGGCTGCAAAATAAACCTCACCTTAAGAGTCCAGGCATTCCTTAATTATCAGTTTTCGAGTGAAAAATTGACAATTTGAATGTTTAAAATACGTTGGTGCATGTACCGGTAAGAATAATTTTTTGTGTAAAAATGTAATGTAAACTTGTTTTACAGTTTCACTCACTCTAAAGGCAGAGGATATATATATATATATATATATATATATATATATATATATATTATATATATATATATATATCAAGTAATATATATCATGATATAAACTATGTTTCAGAACACCTGTCCACCTCATAAAGTAGAAGATTAATTATTCTAATGATCTGAAAAGTTATTATATCCATATCGATTACGCGACGGGTGGTATTTTCAAATTTCGAAAGTAAAGTATTCAAGGCTATCGTTTCTTAAATAGGGATGGGCATAATTTGGTAACGGATTCGGTTCCTCGACAAGAGACATTTTTTCTAAAACGATATTATTATTTTTAATTCAAAACGAACTTCAAGCCTAAATAGGCCACTTCTGGTCAGCACTGGAAGTTTAAAATAGCTACTACCAATCCCAAGAGCCTATTCAAGTACTTATTTACATATATATATATATATATATATATATATATATATATATATATATTATGATATTTATTGACAAAACTCACTCCCAAATGTCACTAATATAATTATTGATAATAATCCATTAGATTGAAATGCCAAATTTCACTATAGAAAAATAAAGTGAACAAGTTTCGTCTTTTAAAACATAATGTTTAATAAATGTATTTTTTCAAGGGGTTAAATAGATTTAATAAATGTGTTTTTTTAAAGGGGTTAAATAGTTAGATTGAACTGTCAGAGGAATTAAAGGCAGCTTAGTCATGATTGATGAAACCCTGCATAAGAAATTTTTTTACATAATAGATTTTTGTTTTACCACTTAACTCTCTAGTCATACTCTTTCAGTCAATATCTTTTATGAGAGGGCTTTCAAATATTAACTTAAACTATTATGTAAGTAGTACAAATAAATATTGCTGACAATTGTGTCCAATCACAGCAATGCAACATTGTTTGTATTTCTATGTATTCAACAATAGTATATTTTAGGCAATTTATTATTTTCTGTAAAATTTCATTTTTCACACAATAGTGTGTATTAAAACTATTCTCATATTTTATACTAGGGACCTTGTTTTGGAAGTTGTAGAACATTGACAAATATATGTTTGCAGCCTTTACATTAAGGCTTTTTCCTTCATTGAGTAACACTAAACATGACTACCCTGTTAATTAAAACACAGCAAAAATGCATTGTTTTCCTGTTATTGTGGCCTTTTAACTAACGAGGGCAGATGAGTAATCACACAGGGTAAAGCTTGTTGAGAAAATTAAAAACTCTAAGTTACCCTCCACTAAACTTATTTAAATCAAGTCTAGAGAGTTTTCAATTTTCTTGACTTGAACCTCCATTTAGAGATATGGATTAGTTCTTCAATCATAGAGCTTGTTGGTTTTCAAAATGCTTGAATTTGAATTCTATATTTAATATTCTAAAAAAATGATTAGTGATTGATGATGTCACAAAACTGGTCACTTTGAGAAACTGTGACATCATTTTGAGTAACTTAAATTAGTGACCTTGTTAGTGACTAGTTACCAAGGGGCCTGGACAAAATTTTTACAGATATTTTGGTACCACAGATAGTTCTGTGGGCAGCTGATCACCACTGGGATCAAATATTTTTTGCCATAAAGTGTTTTTGATGAAAAAATTGCAGGCCTTTTTTTTTGGTCATCAACTTCTTTGAGGTACATAAAAGTCTAAAATGTCTAGTGGAGAACTGCTTTTAAAAAGCTATGACTACTTTTTACTTTTTGGAAAAAGCAGCAGCAGTAGTTGATGCATTTTTCTTATATTTTTAGGATTGTAAATATAATCCCATATCTTACACAAGGCACATATGCATGAAATGAAGATAGTGCTGCTTTAAAGTCCACATTATCCCTTACCACTCTTAAAGCATTACTTACTGAGTTTGTGACTCTCAAAATCATTAGTGTCTCAATAGATCTCAGTCCCCCCAGATTTTTCATCATTTTTTGGTCTAAACTCAAATAGCTAGTTCTTGTTAATATTAATTTTGAGGTTGTTTGCTTCAAACCATTTATCCAGACATATTAAGGTATGTAGTTACAACATTATTTTTTATTCTATACCAGAGACTTAAAAACCATTCTATCCTAACTCCAAACAGAACTGAACCGATTAAGATAATTGTTGTCAGTGAACACCTCATGGTTTATGACATTTTTAACTTCATTCATGTCCACAACATAAAGGAGGCACCAAGGGAGGCAAATCTGACTTAAATTTTTTGTCAACACATTGAATTCCTCTTTACACTTTGTAGTAGGTAGTCTTCTACACCATAGATAAATTTTTAAAAAATGACTCTTACCCAAAACTAACACTGTCTTCAAGGAATTCATTTTCAATTTTCTTGGAATTGCTTTCAGCTGCCACTTCTTCTTCCAATGTGCTGCAACCTGGTCCAACATTATCTACAGATATTTCTTTTTTAATTTTATCTAAATTTGAAAATAAAAGTTCTGATGCCATATAATCTATTTTGTTGAAGAGATTTTCAGGCTTGACAATTAGTTGTTCATCATGTTTTTCTAGTAACTTTGAGGAAAGGTATTGCTTCTCAGATTCTTCTACAATGGGTGTAATACCAGACATTTTACAAGCTTCTATGACTTAGAATAGCAGAGACTACAGCATTCAGTTGGAAACTCAGCTTTGGTGATAATGACTGTTATAACTATCAGAGCTATCCAAAAGACTACAGCTACAGACAGCTTGTTTTTGGTTTATTTAGCATTCGAGACCTAAAATAAACAAAGTGTGCCAACACAACAAATTATAAAAAAAATAACAAAAACAATCAATTAAAGTGAGGTTGTGGTATTTATCTTTCTTATTAGGTCATTTAGCCATCAATAGGTGTGTTCACGATTTCTTGGTCAAGTTATGCTAAATTCCTCCGATTCAAAAAACGCATCACGTGACGGTGCATTTAAAACCGGTGCAAATCCATGGCCCATTACGTGATGCGTTTTTTGAATCGGGGCATGCATTGGTGGAAACAGCTGAGCTTTTCGAGAACTGTCAATCTCTTTTTCTTTTCATCCATAAGGTCACTGATGACAGGCGTTTCATTTTTATAAGGACTGCGACGTTGAGTTTTGAAAACAGGAGGTGAATGTATAAGAGTTTTCTTAATTCAGTTTACTTTTCTTACCTTGTTTTGTAGTGCTTCATTTAAATCACTGCAAACCTAATATGTTGTTCTTTAACTATACCATCTTTTCTTTACAACTGGAGTATATTCCGACTCAAATTCGTATTCACTTTTATTCTTAATATTTGTGCTATTAATTCCACACGTTTGTCTTCACAAAAGGCAAATACTTTAACCAATATAACACAAAGCGTCTATTTTACCAACTCGTTCTGTAAGTGGGGCTAAGGCAGCGCCCTATATAGTTTTATTTTTGTTAATTATTTTATGTTAAAAAAACAAAACATTTATTAGGTGTATATATCGTAAATTCAACGTTAAAAATGAGTTTAAGAAAAATATTATAAAAAACATATATTTATTTTATGGTGTTCTATTTAGCAATGCAGATAGAATTTTTGAAATCGCTCTATATTTGATAAAAATTATTCGAATATGGTTTTTGAATAGGGTGGGGAAATGACATGATGAATGTGACACAAACATATTTCATATTTACTTACAGACATACAACAATCTAAAAACATTACCCTTTCTTTCGCCGTGCTGCAGTTGGGTAAAACATGTTTGTTACCCTAGGCGGCGCAGCGAAAGGTAGAAAGCATATTTGTTCGTACAGGCTTGCGATAGGATTTAACTCTTTTGGCCGTTGATGCGTAAACGCAACACTATAATTTATGACGTCTTTAAACAAAACCTGCTAGAAATAAACATAATTTTTCCACTTCATACTGAAAGTTTTCTTGGTAAGATACAAGTACAATATCTTTGGAAATATAAATATAATTGTGCTGTTTTGAATTTTGAAAATTAAGGAGTCAAAAGAAGAAAAAAATTAGGTTTTTCAAAAATTTTTCAGGCAGACGGAAACAAAAAAAATCCTCCAAATCCAATTTGATTACCTTTGTCTAACCTTACTTAAGTGAGATTTTTCTATCTCATGCTAAAAAGGTTTCTATTTTTGTAAAAAATATTACTGTAGTGTTGCGTATACGCATTAACAGCCAAAATGGGTTAATCCCTGTTTTTGTGGGCCTGTTGCTATGGTTAAGCATATAATTAAAAAAACGTATTTAATCCACGACTAAGACTAGATTGACGTTCACTAAATAAATTTTATTATAAAAGAAAAACTTCAATCTTCTCCAAGAAATTTTTATTTGTTTCATTGTTGGAAAACACTACATTTGTTGAAATTAGGTTTTTTAGTATATTTATAATAGTGTTTAAAATAACATTTATTTTAAATGACACACGTGGCCAGAAGCCACACTTTGGGCATGATTTACACTTTTGTGTTCGTCTGCCCTTGTAATCATACTGGCGGCATTTAAACCAATTAAATTTATGTTTACTTTTGTGTGCTTCAGCAAATTTATTTTCAAACGGTACTTCTCTTTGGCCTTGTAATCAAACTATTTAATTAATTCTTTGTGCTTCAGCAAATGTCTCTTCAACTAAACTAACTCTTCTCATTGGCCTTAAAATTACACTGGTGGCATTTTAACCAATAATTGATTTTAAGTAGAACTTTTGTTTGCACTTTTGTGTTGCAGCAAATCACTGTTAAAATTGGGATTCTGTTTGAACATGTTATCTGCACTTTTGTGATGCAACAAATGTTGTACCAAATATCGCTTTTGTTTGCCTTTATAATCACACCGGTTGCATTTAAACCAATTGATTTCATTTACACTTTTGTGTTGCAGCAAATGTCTGTTCAAATCGGACTTCCGTTTGGCCATGTAATGACACTGGTCGCATTTAAACCAATTGATTTCATTTACATTTTTGTGTTTTAGCAAATGTATCTTCAAATCGGACTTCCGTTTGGCCGTGTAATCACACTGGTCGCATTTAAAGCACTTGATTTTATCTGGACTTTTGTGATGCAATAAATGTCGTACCAAAAATCGCTTTTGTTTACCTTGGTAATCACACTGGTCGCATTTAAACCAATTGATTTCATCTGCATTTTTGTGCTGCAGAAAATGTTCGTTCAAATTGAACTTCCGTTTGGTCATGTAATCACACTGGTTGCATTTAAACCAAGTGATTTCATCTGCACTTTTGTGCTGCAGCAAATGTTCGTTCAAATTGGACTTCCGTTTGGCCATGTAATTACACTGGTCGCATTTAAACCAAGTGATTTCATCTGCAGTTTTGTGTTGCAGCCAATGTCCGTGCAAATAGGACTTCTGTTTGGCCTTGTAATCACACTGATTGCATTTATACCAAATGATTTCATCTACATTTTTGTGCTGCAGCAAATGGCAATTTAAATGGGTCTTCCGTTTGGCCTTGTAATCACACTGGTCGCATTTGAACCAAATAATTTCTTCCTTCGTTCTTTTGTTTCTGTGACTATCTGGAATATCCAATCTAAAAACAATAAAAATAAAATTAGTTTGTAGAAGGGCAAAATGGGAAAATTTAATTTACATACAAATTAACTAAGAAAGAAAGGTGAAATGAAAATGTGACACACCAGTGGCGGTTATTCAATAAGGGCTGCGGGGCTGCAGCACTGGCTAATTTTGAGTACAGTAATGTATATTTTTTACTACAGAATATTTTAGTCCTTTTTTTCTCACTAATTAGGAGCTACATGAATACAACATTTGTATAATTGGTACAAGGCTCTTCTCAGGTGCAAGCCTGCGTTTTTAATATCGTTGTTTGCTATTCGGTCTCTCCTCGTGGTGTGCTGGGCATTCTGCGCGGTGTAGAGGCGCGGTGGATTTTGTCGGGTCTGTTAATCAAACTATCCCGAATAAAGCATAGATGAATACAGATTGTATCACATAATTAAAAGGATAGAACTATTCAACTGACGTCGCAGCTATGCCAAATTTTAGAAAATCGGGGTAGTCTCCCGTTTATATTAAAAACAGATGAGAACTGCCAATTTGTACCTAGTTGAGTGTTTCCACAATTTACAGTATACTTTTATGAGTAAATATTTATTTTATTTTTTTCCAAAGCAAAGGCATTTTTAATTTTGTAATATTTAAGTAATAAAAAGTGATTGAATGTTTTGCCAATAAAAAAGACAGACGCATTGAACTTGTATATAAAAATAAAAAGAAGTGACTGTTACCAAAGAATATCTATTACCTTTGTACTATATGTACAAGGTGTTAATAAACCCCAATATTTAAAAGTGTACTTTATAAACAAATTGTTCGAATGCTTTAAAAATACAACTTAAAATCTGTATTTTACGTTCGATTAATGTGACTTTACAAAATCTAAAAAATGGGTAGGTAAGTTTTTATTATTTTTAACACTTTTTTTAAATTTGTCTTTGTTCCCCACTTTGCAGAACCGCCACTTTTAAACCTCACGCACCGCCACTGGGACACACCGTACATTTTAAATAACAAGACTTACTCAGATAAGCTGTTATCCAAGATCAACTCCTCCTTTAATTCTTCAGTCTTTAGCCTAAAGTCATCAGGTTCCCATTGTATGCTGGATATTGAGGGGCCAGTTAAATGAGTTTCCAACATGCTAGAAAATAAACCCTTTTAAAAAACTTTAGGTCTATCCACAGACTTCGGAAGTCTGTGGGTATATCTAATCAAAATTCCAAGCATTCCTTAAGTATCAATTTTACACTGAAAAACTTTTACATGAAATAACAAGACTTACTTAGATGAGCTCTCATCCAAAATCAACTCCTGCTTTATCTCCTCAGTGTTTAGCTCAAAGTCTTCAGGTTCCCATTTTATGCTGGATGATGAAGGGTCAGGTAAATAAGTGTCCAACATGCTGCAAAATAAGACAGCTTTTTAAAAGAGTAACTTAAATTAGTGACTAGTTACCAAGGGGCTTCTTACTGGCCAAAATTTGTACAGATATTTCTCTTTAATACCAAATATTTTCCTGATATTTGGGATTTTCCCCTGAGTAATACCATATTCCCCAGTATTTTCCATGTACTCCCCAATAATTACCACCTAAGTGTACAGGTATTTTTCCCCAGTGACAAGTCCCTTGAAAGTAAGCAAGAGAAAAAAGGCAATGACATATAAATCATTTCTGTTCCTGTCAGAGCCCCCTTAAATTAATTTGAAGAGCTATGATTAAATTATGTCCCATATGGGGTGGTTTTTTAATATTATACATTTATTCAAAATATGAACATTTACTTTAATTTATTTGTTTGTTGTTGGTTTTTAGTTGTTGGTCTTGTTTTGAGTTTAATCATAAATAATGTTTCAGTCATTAACTTTAGTATCATAAACTAATGGTAAACTTTAAGAAATTTTATTATTTTTTGGCAAAAGATAAAAAAATAAAGGTTTTTAAAGATAAGTCAAATAGATTTTTCTTTAGTAGTTATGACAAAAAACACAATTAAGACATTTGTTATATGGCTAACTGAGTGTAAAACTGTTTCTTTGGTAAATTCACATTTTCCATTATACACTGGTAGGCTTATTATGCATGGTTGAAAAGCTCTTCTTATGTTCTATTTCATGAGAAACAACAAAGTTGGCTATTGGTACAAAAAACTAGAAGGCCCAGAAAAAATTTATTAACAACATTCTAATACAAAACCACCACATTTTATAAAATTTGTTTACAAGGTGACAGAGATATTTTTAATTTTGATACAGCACCTGATTTTTGGAAAAAGCAGTTTTGTTCATCTTAACTGTATAGTTAGTTTCTTTCAGCCTCTGTTTCAGCAATAGGTACCCTGATGCATTTTTTAAATATTTTTAGTGTTGTTAGCTCAAAATATAATCCCATATCTTACACAAGGCACATATGCATGAAATAAGGATAGTGCTGCTTCTGAGGCTGCTTCAAAGTCTACATTATCTCTTACCACTCTTACAGCATACCTATGTTTTCTTACGGAGTTTGCCAGTTCAAGAATCTAATCATTCCATTTTAAGTCAAAATCTAATGTGACTCCCAAAATCATTAATGACTCAATAGATCTCAGTCCCCCCAATTTCTTCTTGCTAATATTAATTTTGAGGTTGTTTGCTTCAAACCATTTATCCAGACATATGAAGGCAGTAATCCTAACTGATCAGGATTGTCATCAGTAAACACCACATTATTTATGCCATTTTTGACTTCATTCATGTCCACAACATAAAGGAGGCACCAAGGGAGACAAATCTGACTTAAATAAAAACACATTGAATTCCTCCTTACAACTTACACTATGTAGTAGGTAGTTTCCTACATCATACATAAATTTTATTAAAAATTCAATAAAATGACTCTTACCCAAAACTAACACTGTCTTCAAGGAGTTTATGTTCAATTTTCTTGGAATTGCTTTCAGCTGCCACTTCTTCTTTTAAGGTACTGCAACCTGGTCCAACATTATCTGCAGATATTTCTTTTTTAATTTTATCTAAAGTTGAAAATAAAAGTTCTGATGCCATTTAATCTATTTTGTTGAAGATATTTTCAGGCCTGAGAATTAGTTGTTTATTTTGTCTTTCTAGTAACTTTTGAGGACAGGTATTGCTTCTCAGATTGTTCTACAATGAGTGTAATACCAGATATTTTGCAAGCTTCTATGAGTTAGAATAGCCGAAACTACAGCATTCAGTTGAAAAATCAGCTTGGGTAATAACGACTGTAATAACTATCAGAGCTATTGAAAAAACTCTAGCTACAGACAGCTTGTTTTATTTAGCATTCGAGAAAATAAACAAAGTGTTCACAGAGCGCCAAAATAAAAAAAAAATAACAAAAACAATCACTTAAAGTGAGGTTATGGTATTTATCTTATTAAAGTACGAGGTCATTCAGCCATCAATAGGTGTGTTGACGATTTCTGGGTCAAGATATGCTAAATTCGTGGGACCCTATTCTTAGGAATGAAGCTACCGATACCGCGCCGATATGAATTGTAATAGTGAAATAACGAGACCAAAAATAGGCAATTTTTACTAGTGGGTCGATTTTGACGACATTTTGTTAAATCTCTTATTGGAAATTTAACAAAGGTATAATCTCGAGTACAATCTCTGAAGTCACCTTAGCCCTGCTCCCTAGGTAGGATATATTTGGTTAAAAGAACAAAAAAAAATGAATGATATGACGTTTCTTGGTTAGATTCTCCCATTTAAAGGAAGACAACGAAAAACCGGACGATTCATCGCTAAGGCTAAGCCTTTTTATGACAAAAGCAAAGTTTACACAATCAAAATATAAGTTGCTGCACTTGAGCCGGCGGCCGACATCAAACGCTGAATCGCACACTTATTTTGCAGTTACAACCAGCGACTGCCTACGTCGGCACGCGTTTGATCTCTATATTACCATTGATTTTTGACAAGTGCAGCAACTTATATTTTAATTGTGTAAACTTTGGCAAAAGTGACAAGAGATGTAACTAAATTAATACCAATATCGACTCCGGCATCGAAGAAATTATATGTTCTCTGACTCCGGCGAATTGTGTCTGATTAAATCATCAATTTCTGCTACTGTGTGTGCAATTAAAGGCAATTATTAGCGATAGACCGTCCGGTTATTCGTTCTCTCCCTTTAAATGCGAACAGAGAGGGCTTACCCAAGAAACGTCAAAAAATTATGCATTTTAATTGCCGGATTAACCATTAGGAACCGTGCTTCCTAGGTAGGTCATCTTTGGTTAAAAGAACAATGAAAATGCATGATATTTAGACGTTTCTTGGTTAGATTCTCCTATAAAAATTAAAGAAAGAAAACGAAACACCGGACGATTCATCGCTAATAATTGGCTTAAGCCTTTTTATGACAAAAGTGACAAGAGATGTAAACAATGGTATTGCGCATGTCTGGTATGAACTTAATACCAATATCGACCTTGTCGTACGCCCTGTCTGTGTCTGATTACCTATAACGTAGGTATGCGATATTCCATACAAAACCATTTTTTTAATTAAAGGAGTAATCCATATCTCTTAATAGAGTGTTATCGGGGGCGTTGCACTAGCTAGCTTAACAGAACATCACTGATAAACTTTTACAACTCTTACAACACACCGAAAAGTGTTTATTGACTTACTTAAAATGTTAGTAAACTTTTTATAATTTTTTACAACAAAACAAATAGGCCACCACAGGCTACAGACAGCCCACGGTTTTTATACTTTGATACAAGTTGTCTACAGAATTTGACCAGTCATGTGAAGTTAACTGGACGACTGTAGCTGCTACATCGGGTTTCCTTAAAACAAATGGTTTAAGAAAAGCCGGTAAGGACGGTTCGCGGTTCGTTTGTCGAAAACACTTTTATCGAAAACATCTTTATCGAAGACATTTTGATCGAAAATCTTAATTTCGAATGACATTTTGATCGAAAATCTTAATTTCGAATGGCACTTTTATCGAATAGCAATTTAATCGAAAATCATATATTTTTTTAAAACATACTCTCCTGACCTCTTTCCCGGGATCCTAGAGAATGTAAAACCTAACCGTTGTCAATCGATCGCCAACGTAACCGAACCGTGTCAATGTAGGATAGGGCTTCATTGATACGGTTACGGCAGCGTTCGGGCTACAACCGAATCGCAATCATGGACGTCGTTTACAAATATGCGGGCCGCATAACGCGGGCCGCCGGCATATTTGGATAACTTTCAGATATTTTAAAAATGTTTTCGATTAAAAAGTCATTCGAAAAAGTTGTATTCGATAAAATAGTTTTCGATCAAAATGTCATTCGAAATTAAGATTTTTGATCAAAATGTCTTCGATAAAGATGTTTTCGATAAACGTGTTTTCGACAAACGAACCGCGACCCGGTGAGGACTGCGACGTTTTGAGTATCGAAAACAGGAGGTGAATGTATAAGAGTTCTTTTTACTTTTTTTGCCTTATTTTGTGGTGTTTATTTAAGGCACTGCATACCTATATGTTGTTCTTTAACTATACCATCTTTTCCACACAACTGGAGTATATTCCGACTCAAATACGTATGCCACACGTTGGTCTTCACAAAAGGCAAAAATTTTAACCAAAATACCACAGGGTCCATTTTACCAACTCTTATCAACACGCAGGACAGCGAAACTAAAAATGACCGGTTCTGTAAATGTTTGCTTGATTTTTAATCTTACAAAAACCAAACATTTATTGGCTTTATATATCTGAAATTCTACGTTAGAAATGAGATTTAGGAAAAACATTATAAAAATAAACAAACATATTTAATGGTATTATTTTTAATATTAAGGCTCCGAAAAGCGGACATTTGAGTAAAACCTGCGGGGCATACTGGTGCTGCCAGCATCATGCCTGCACCTAATGTTCCCAAGTCAGGGCGAGCGCGGACAGACAAATTTTCTTACCGTTCCGTACGTCTCCGTCACATCTATCTAGCTTACGACGGTACATTCTAGATCGAAGCAAGTTTTAATTTTCAAAAAAAGGAAAATATTAAGTAGGTAGCGGAAAATGAGAAAATCGTCATAAAGTACCTTTTTATCTACTGCCGTTAGTTAGTATCCTAGAAAATGTGAAACCTAACCGTTGTCAATCGATCGCCAACGTAACCGAACCGTGTCAATGTAGAATAGGGCTTCATTGATACGGTTACGGCAGCGTTCGGGCTACAACCGAATCGCAATTATGGACGTCGTTTACAAATATGCGGGCCGCATAACGCGGGCCGCCTGCATATTTGGATAACTTTCAGATATTTTAAAAATGTTTTCGATTAAAAAGTCATTCGAAAAAGTTGTATTCGATAAAAAAGTTTTCGATCAAAATGTCATTCGAAATTAAGATTTTTGATCAAAATGTCTTCGATAAGGATGTTTTCGATAAACGTGTTTTTGACAAACGAACCGCGACCCGGTGAGGACTGCGACTTTTTGAGTATCGAAAACATGAGGTGAATGTATAAGAGTTTTTTTACCTTTTTTGCCTTATTTTGTGGTGTTTATTTAAGGCACTGCATACCTATATGTTTTTCTTTAACTATACCATCTTTTCCACACAACTGGAGTATATTCCGACTCAAATACGTATGCTGGTCTTCACAAAAGGCAAATATTTTAACCAAAATACCACAGGGTCCATTTTAACGACTCTTATCAACACGCAGGACAGCGAAACTTGTTTGATTTTTAATCTTAAAAAAACCAAACATTTATTGGCTTTATATATCTGAAATTATACGTTAGAAATGAGATTTAGGAAAAACATTATAAAAATATTTAATGGTATTATTTTTAATGTTAAGGCTCCGAAAAGCGGACATTTGAGTAAAACCTGCGGGGCATACTGGTGCTGCCAGCATCATGCCTGCACCTAATGTTCCCAAGTCAGGGCGAGCGCGGACAGACAAATTTTCTTACCGTTCCGTACGTCCCCGTCACATCTATCTAGCTTACGACGGTACATTCTAGATCGAAGCAAGTTTTAATTTTCAAAAAAAGGAAAATATTAAGTAGGTAGCGGAAAATGAGAAAATCGTCATAAAGTACCTTTTTATCTACTGCCGTTAGTTAACAATAAGTTTTAAGGTAATTATTCTATAAACTGTTATTTTTCCGCCAGATCGAAAAAAGACTTGTTCTTGGCTTCATTTGGGGTTTTCTGAACCCCTGCAGGGCCTCATTTTCATCATACGGTAAAATTGATCCAAATTTCGCTTGCTTTTTCCCTTTTGTTATATCCAAAATTAAAAAAAAAAACTTATAAAATTAAAGGAATATTGCAAATGATTTTTAAAATGTCAGATGTTAAGGAGGAGCAAAAAATAAAAAAGTATGCAAAGTATATTCGCCATTGGACGTCCGATGTGAAGCTATGGACGTCCGTAATTTCCAAACGTGGGGGTCAACTGAACGTTTTTGTGTTGTCTGGGTACATACTACTATTTTCATCAAAATGAATAACTACTTTTTGAAAAAAATCCCATTTAACGAAAAACCTTCCATATTCCAACATTACGTAGTCCACTAACATTAAAGATCAAAAAGAATTCTCTCGACATTTTTTATTGTGAAATATTTCGAACCTTTAATTCCTGTTTTTGTGGACCTGTTGCTCTGTTTAAGCATACATTAAAAAAGGTATTTAATCGATGACTCAGACTTGATTGACGTTCACTAAATAAATTTTATTTGAAAAGGAAAACCTAAATCTTCTCCAACAAATTTTTATTTGTTTTATTGTTGGAAAACACTACATTTTTTGAAATCACGTTTTCTAGTATATTTGAGCCGCTTTACTAAAGAGCTGGAACAAATAAAATTTATTTTATATGACACAAGTTGCCAGAAGCCACACTTTAGGCATGATTTACACTTTTGTGTTTGTTTGCCCTTGTACTCAAATTGGCGGCATTTAAAACTATTGATTTTGTGTTAACTTTTGTGTGTTCTAGCAAATTTATTTTTAAAAAGTACTTCTGTTTAGCCTTGTAATCAAACTACTGAATTTATTCTTTGCGCTTCAACTAAAGTAACTCTTCTCATTGGTCTTAAAAATACACTGGTCGCATTTAAATCAATTAATTTTAAGAACTTTTGTTTGCATTTTTGTGGTGCAGCAAATGACTGTTAAAACTGGGGTTCCGTTTGAACATGTTATCTGCACTTTTCTGATTCAAAAAATGTAGTACCAAATATCGCTTTTGTTTGCCTTTTCAATTCGGACTACCCTTTGATCATGTAATCACACTGGTCGCATTTAAACCAATTGATTTCATCTGCACTTCTGTCTAATTGGAACTTCGTTTTGGCCTTGTAATCACACTGGTCGCATTTAAAGAACTTGGTTTTATCTGCACTTTTGTGATACAACAAATGTCGTACCAAAAATCGCTTTTGTTTGTCTTGGTAATCACACTGGTCGCATTTAAACCAATTGACTTCGTTTGCACTTTTGTGTTGCCGCAAATGTTGGTTCAAATTGAACTTCCGTTTGGCCATGTAATCACACTGGTCGCACTTAAAGAACTTGATTTAATCTGCACTATTGTGATGCAACAAAAAATGGTGTACCAAAAATCGCTTTTGTTTGCCTTGGTAATCACACTGGTGGCATTTAAACCATTTGATTTCATCTGCACTTTTGTGCTGCAGAAAATGTTGGTTCAAACTGAACTTCCGTTTGGTCTTGTAATCACAGTGGTCACATTTAAACCAATTGATTTTATCTGCACTTTTGTGTTGCAGCAAATGTGTGTTTAAATTGCCCTTCTGTTTGGCCTTGTAATCACACTGATCGCATTTGAACCAATTGATTTCTTCTGTACTTTTGTGCTTCCGCAAATGTTTGTTCAAACTGAACTTGTATTTGGCCTTATAATCACACTGGTCGCATTTAAACCAATTGATTTCATCTGCACTTTTGTGTTGCAGCAAATGACTGTCTAATTGAAACTTCGTTTTGGCCTTGTAATCACACTGATCACATTTGAACCAATTGATTTCTTCTGCACTTTTGTGCTTCCGCAAATGTTGGTTCCAATTGGACTTCCGTTTGGCCATATAATCACACTGGTCGCATTTAAACCAATTGATTTCATCTGCACTTTTGTGTTGCAGCAAATGGCAATTCAAATGGGCCTTCCGTTTGGCCTTGTAATCACACTGGTCGCATTCAAACCAATTGATTTCTTCCATCTTTCTTCCGTTTCTAACACTATCTGGAATATCCGATCTAAAAACAATAAAAATAAGTTTGTAGAAGGGCAAAATAGGAAAATTTAATTTACATACAAATTAACTAAGATAGTAAGATAAAATCCTCATTTTGCTATCTTTATTTATTACAGTCGAACCTCTATAACTCGAACTTAAGTGGACAACTAAGTTAGTTCAAGTTATGGAGACTTCCAGTTATAGAAATTCGAGTTAAAGAGGTTAAAATACATATAAAAAATGCAGGGATTACTTAAAAGGTGCGAGTTATAAAGGTTCGAGTTAAAGAGCTTTGACTCTAACGAAGTTTGCCATTTAATCCCATCGAAAATGGGACACATTTATATTTTAAATAACTTACTCAAGTGAACTTTCATTTAACATTAACTCCTTCTGCTTTATTTCTTCAGTCTTTAGCTCAAAGTCGTCAGGTTCCCATTGTATGCTGGATGATGAGGGGCCAGGTAAATGAGTTTCCAACATGCTAGAAAATAAACCTTTTAATAAACCCTAGGACTATCCGACTTCGGAAGTCTAATTAAAATTCCAAGCATTCCTTAAGTATCAATTTTACACTGAAAAACTTTTACTTAAAATAACAAGACTTACTTAGATGAGCTGTCATCCAACATCGACTCCTCCTGCTTTATCTCTTCAGTTTTTAGCTCAAATCCTTTGGGTTCCCATTGTATGCTGGATGATGAGGGGCCAGGTAAATGAGTGTCCAACATGCTAGAAAATAAACCTTTTTAAAAAACTTTAGGTCTATCAACAGACTTCGGAAGTCTGTGGGTATATTCAATCATAATTCCAAGTATTCCTTAAGTATCAATTTTACACTGAAAAACTTTTACTTAAAATAAGTCTTACTTAGATGAGCTGTCATCCAACTTCAACTCCTCCTGCTTTACCTCCTCAGTTTTTAGCTCAAACTCTTCAGGTTCCCATTGTATGCTGGATAATGAAGTGCCCGGTAAATGAGTGTCCAACATGCTAGAAAATAAACCTTTTTAAAAACGGCTAGTCTATCCACAGACTTCGGAAGTCTGTGGGTATATCTAATTAAAATTCCAAGCATTCCTTAAGTATCAATTTTACACTGAAAAACTTTTACTTGAAATAACAAGACTTACTTAGATGAGCTGTCATTCAACATCAACTTCTCCTGCTTTACCTCCTCAGTTTTTAGCTCAAACTCTTTAGGTTCCAATTTAATGATGGATGATGAAGGGCCAGGTAAATGAGTGTCCAACATGCTGCAAAATAAAACAGCTTTATACAGGAGCCTATATCTACAGTAAAACTTTAATAATGCGGAACTATTGGAGTATATTTATTATTTTATTGTTCTTTTTTAACTATGATTAAATATATTTTCATTAATGTAAGAAAAAAACATCACAAAATACTTAAAAAACAAAAAAATTCACATGTACTTACAAGTAAATAATGAATAAGTACTACCTAACAAAAATTAAAAGAAAATAAAATACATAAATGTATATTATACGTTCGTAATAATAAAATAAATAATAAAACGCTGATATTACATTACAGTTCAAGAGTTATAATGAAAAAAACATTGTCCAATATTTTTTGGCCCACCCGGTAGGTATATCATTTACTATGTCACAGAGTTGCATCTTAACAACCTAAACTTTTTATCTAGTAGTTTATGTGGGGATTAACAGTGAATGTGGACAAGACACAGTACTTATGTATTGGAAACGAATCCAGTGAGTTATAACTAGACAATGGACAAACAATATCTCCATGCAATGAGTATGTATACTTGGATGTCACATTTGATAAGACTGGAACAGACTGTAAAGAACTAGAAAAAAGAATAGTAAAGCAAAAAAGATTATTGGATGTCTTAACAGTATTTTGTGAAGCAGAAAGATAAAAAAGAATGTAAAATTTAACATATAGGAAACAATGGTGAAAAGCACGCTGTTGTATGGAATAGAGACTGGTCGAAATGGATGCAATAAGAAGATTAGTGAGAATATCCAGAACAGATCACATAAGAAATGAGATCATAAAAGAAGAAATCAAGGGAAGCATAACAGATGACATCATTAAAAGAAAACTGAAAGATTACCAAAGCAGGTCCTAGAATGGCAACCAATAGGGCGCAGAAAAAGAGGGCGTCCTAAACTAGAATGGCAACAGTCAATCCAAAGATCAATGAGTCAAAAGAACGTGACAGAAGATTGTCAGGATCGAAGGAGGTGGAGAATATACGTCGGACAACGTAGAAAAACGTTCTAAACCGACATAGTAGTAGTAGTTTTAAAAAAAACTATTATTTTTTATTATTTTGCTTTTAAGTGCACTTTTAATTATTAATCATTATTGATGAAACCCTGTAGATTTTTGTTTTACCACTTAACTCTCTAATCATACACTATCTTTTATGAGAGGGCTTTCAAGTATTAACTTTAACTATAATTAGGTAAGTAGTACAAATAGATATTGCTGACAATTGTGTCCCACCACAGCAATACAATATTGTTTGTATTTTTATGTATTCAACAAAAGTATATTTTAGGCATCTTGTAAAATTTCATTTTTAACACAATGATATCAAAACTATCCTCATATTGTATAATAGGGACCTTGTTTCGGAAGTTGTAGAACATTTACAAATATATGTTTGCAGCCTTTACATTAAGCCTTTTTTTCCTTAGAGTAACGAGATACAGGTAACTTTACTTGGTTTCTGTTTCTCTTCATTGAGTAACACTAAATAAAAATAACAAAACTACATTGTTTTCCTGTTATTGAGGCCTTTACACTAACGAGGGCAGATGAGTAATCACACAGGGTAACCAGCTTAGAAGGTATGGTTGCTTAAAAATTTTAAGTTTCAGAGCACATGTTTTCCTTACAAGCTTGTTGGTCTTCGAAATGCTTGAATTTGAGTTCTATATTTACGATTTAAAAAAAATGATCAGTGACTGATGATGTCATAAAACTGGTCACTTTGAGAAACTGTGACATCATTTTGAGTAACTTAAATTAGTGACTAGTTACCAAGGGGCTTCTTACTGGCCAAAATTTGTACAGATATTTCTGTAGTAATCCACAGGTACATATTTCCCCCAGTCTCTTTATTACCAAATATTTTCCTGATATTTGCGATTTTCCCCTGAGCAGTACCATTTTCCCCAGTATTTTTTATGTACTCCACAATAATTACCACCTAAGTGTACAGGTATTTTTCCCCAGTGAAAAGTCCGTTGAAAGTAAGCCAGAGAAAAAAGGCAATGACATAATCATTTCCCTTCTTATCAGAGCCCTCTTAAATTAATTTTAAGAGCTATAATTAAATTATGTCCCATATGGGGTGGTTTTTAAATATTATAAATTTATTCAAAATATGAACATTTACTTTAATTTATTTCAACTCTTTGTCATCGGTTTTTAGTTGTTTTGAGTTTAATCATAAATAATGTTTCAGTCAGTAACTTTAGTATCATCAACTAATGGTAAACTTGAAGAAATTTTATTATTTTTTGGCCAAAGATAAAAAAATAAAGGTTTTTAAAGGTAAGTCAAATAATTTTTAAAAAATTCTCAGATAGTTATGACAAAAAACACAATTAAGACATTTGTTATATGCTCGGTTATATGGCTAACTAAGTGCAAAACTGTTTCTTTTGTAAATTCACATTTTCCATTATACACTGATAGGCTTGGTCTTGGTCTGAACTCAAATAGCTAGTTCTTGTTAATATTAATTTTGAGGTTGTTTGCTTCAAACCATTTATCCAGATATATTAAGGTAGTACTCCTAACCGATCAAGATCTTTTTGTCATCAGTGAACACCTTATTATTTATGACGTTTTTGACTTCATTCATGTCCACAACATAAAGGAGGCACCAAGGGAGGCAAATCTGACTTAAATAAAAAGACATTGAATTCCTCCTTACAACTTACACTATATGGTAGGAAGTTTCCTCCACCATATGACCATATAACTCTTACCCAAAACTGACACTGTCTTCAAGGAATTTGTTTTCAATTTCCTTGGAATTGCTTTTAGCTGCGACTTCTTCTTCCAAGGTACTGCAATCTGGTCCAACATTATCTGCAGATATTTCTTTTTTAATTTTATCGAAATTTGGAAATAAAAGTTCTGATGCCATAATCTATTTTGTTGAAGATATTATCAGGCCTGAAAATTAGTTGTTTATCTTGTCTTTCTAGTAACTTTGAGGAAAGTTATTGCTTGTCAAATTGTTCTACAATGAGTGTAATTCCAGACATTTTGCAAGCTTTTATGACAGAATAGCCGAGACTACAGCATTCAGTTGAAAAATCAGCTTGGGTGATAGCGACTGTTATAACTATCAGAGCTATTGAAAAAACTCAAGCTACAGACAGCTTGTTTGATTTAGCATTCGAGAAAATAAACAGAGCGCCGACACAACAAATTATAAACAAAAAATAACAAAAACAATCACTTAAAGTGAGGTTATGGTATTCATCTTATATATTACGAGGTCAATCAGCCATCAGTGGGTGTGTTCATGATTTCTTGGTCAAGTAATGCTAAATTCGTGGGAACCTATTCTTAGGTATAACGCTACCGATACAGAGCCGATCAGGGCTATCAAAACGGACGGGCTACGATCCTCCACTTTGTTGACGTCACATCCGGGGCTGATTTTTTTTTGATGGTCACGTTACGACAAAGCTGTCTTTAAAATATTAAAGTTGGAATGACGGTTCATGAATAATTGATTTTTTTAAAATATAAAGCTGGTTTTGAGATTGTTTTTACTATGTTCTTTCAGAACATTTTTTTTTTAATCTTTAGTAATCCTAAATTTTTCAGAGCCGCTTCATTAGCTCACAAAAAAATTAAGTTTAAAGCAGAAGCGAATGTGACAATCACAGATGGCAAAGTCAAATACATGTCAAATATAGCAGTTGGCATGTGGTACATGGCAGGTAATTTGAATTCAAAATAAGGAATGCCGAATCTTGAGGATTTTAACCTTTTAATCATGTTGCTTCCTTACAAAACTTAGGTGAAATATCGGGATGGTGTCTGAGAATATTTCACTGAAATTTTTCGGAAAGCTGTAGTGCCATTTTGAAAATATCATAAAAAAACGTCTGACCTCCCATAAGACCCAATGTAAAATTCAGCCCCCGGAGAACAGCTGATTTTTTCAGGGTCGTGGCCTCTATTTTGTGTTGGCCTTGAGCTGATATGAATTGCACCTTTTCTGATAGCGAAATAACGAGAACAAAAATAGACAATGGGTCGATTATGTTAAATCTCTAATTGGAAATTTAACAAAGGTATAATCTTGAGTACAATCTCTAAAGTCACCTTAGCCCTGCTCCCTAAGGAGACTTATCGTAAAGGCAAGCTTGCTTGACGATGAGTGACCTTACTGCTCCCTAGGTAGGATATCTTTGGTTAATAGAACAATGCACCCCCGTGAAAATGTCATACGGAATATAACAGCGCGAACAGCGCCTGCGATCTGGACAAGGGACTAAATTGGAACTAAACATAATGACGTTTGACAGTGTCATCCTGTTCTGTGGTTTGACTGCTGTTGTGGGAAAGAGAGAGAGCCCACCAGTACAGACAGAAAGAGAGACACGCGACACACCTGAATTTATTCTGTGGTGAATGTCATTTTTGTCGGGTGTTCCCCTCAATCTGATTTTTGATAAAAAAAACTAAAATCAAATCATTGTGTACTAGATCGGCATATTTTGTGAGTCTAACAAGCAGTAGCAGTGTAAAAAAGAAGCCCCAGCAGTATAAAAAACAAGGAGCAGCATATAAAAAGCAGTCCATTCAACGACCCCATACCAGTGAGTTTTAAGGTGGATTTATTGTTCGTTAAAGTGGTAAGTTCATTTATTTAGGCTTACTTCATACTTTCCACTATGAACAATGGAAATTTCTATTTTAAGTAAGGCCGCCTTGTTTATGATAAAAACAAATAGGTTCTAACTTATAAGTCTAAGCTGTTACTACTTCTGAAGAGTTACAGTGATCTATCACTCAGCTGCGACACAGTTTTATGCCAAAAACCACATTCGCTTAGTTTCTACCACCAAAAAACCAACTACTACCACCTTCCCCTACTTCTAACCCCAAAAAACAAACTACTACTACATTCGCTGAGCTTCTACCCCTAAAAAACCAACTACTGCCACCAAAAAACCAACTTCTACCAACGCTTATCTTCTTCCACTAAAAAACCAACTACTACCTTCTTTGATTATGATTGTAGTATTTGGTTTTTTGGTGGTAGAAGCTAGGGGAACTTGGTAGTAGTTGGTTTTTTGCTGGTAGAAGCTAGGGGAAGGTGGAAGTAGTTACTTTATTGCTGGTAGAAGGTAGCAAAAGTTGGTAGTAGTTTGTTTTTTGGTGGTAGAAGGTAATCCAAGGGGATAGTAGTTGGTTTTTAGTGTAAACCTGATCTGTTTACCTAAGTGATAGATAGATAGGTAACTGTTTGGGAGTGGTAGCAGCTGTAATTTATTAGTTAGGGTTGTTTTAACCTCAAACAATACACTCCAATATCAAAAAGTATAAAAAGGTTATTAAAATTTTGATCTGTAAAATATAGGTAGGGGGGGGGGTGGTACCCCATGAGGCCATATTTTATGTTTGTATTCATGAAATATATGGAAAATGTTAGAAAAAACTTAGCTTTTGGGGGGGGGGGGCTGCCTCTGACATATATGCCACTGTGTAGACCCATGTTTGTAGGATAATACATTTTTTTGTTGCATCTTACTGCTTACTTTATGGCAATATGGCTTTGTTTGTTATTGTTATTGCTATATAGCTTTAAAATTCCTGCCTCCCTGCTTAATAAGTTTGACTTAAGCCCTGTTCTGACTGCATCAAACCCATGTCACTATATCCGATGATGGCACTTGGAATGGGATGGTTGCATGCATTTTAGAGAAACTTTCATAGTGACAAACCAGCTTTACAGCCCCAACTATAAACTCAACTTTACTGTATCAATTTGATCATGGCACATACCTGTTTTTTTCTAGGGAGAAAGAGATGTGTCAATATGGAACTGAAACAGTATCCTTGAGTTTTATAAATAGCATTTTTTATTGCCTAATACCCTGTTCGGACTGTGCAACTTTTCCATGCATGCAACTTTTGTGTCCTCTCTCTCACTCAGATGATGTTACTTAAAGAGAGACAGAACAAACAAGTTGCATGCTTTGTTTGGAAATGAATGAAAATTTGTTTTATTTTTAAGTAAAACAAACACTGTTTTTTAATTTTGCAAAGGCAGCTTTGTGTTCCCCTCAGATAGTACTAACCAAGTGGTAACAGCTAACCTGTAAGTTGTACTGTTTTGCCAATAATGCCATGTAAATCTTGGGCTAATGTCAAGAAATCTGTAATGCAATAAGCCATGGGCGCAGCCAGGGGGGGGGGCCCCAAACCTAAGATTTTTTTTTATATATTTTCCACATATTTCATGAATAAACACAAAAAATAGCATGAAATATGACATCATGAAGCCTCGCCCCCCCCCCCAAGACATATTCCTGGGTGCGCCACTGCATAAGCTGTAAAATAATATTTTATTCTGCATAATTACCGGACAATGTAATCTCAAAGCTAAATTTGTATTCAGGGTAGTAATGCTATGTTTTTTGAACAGGTGTCAATTGGAGCTTCAGCAGTCATGTTTTTTAAGGTGGTTTATAAAGTTTCACTTAGTTTTATTTTAATAAATCTAAATTTTTTAACAATCTTAGTGGAAAGTTTGGTTTGGTGAAGTTAAAAAATAATAATAATTTCTTATGGTAGTGATAGTAGTAATTATTTATTTTTCGCAATTTTCACTGTAAAATCTTTTAAAATAAAAATTTTACAAAGTTTTTTTTTTGTTTTATTTATTTTTATTTAATTATTTTAGACAGGTTTTCTTTCTAACATAAAAATTTTTGTTGGTCCCCCAAAAGAGGATTCTGCTCACAAACAATATTTTATAGCTTGTGAAAAAAGAAAACAACTAAATAATTTTTTTTACATGTCAATTGTAATGTCAAAAAATATTTTTTTTCACTTGTTGACACAAAAAATACATATTTTTTAAACTTTTGAATATGGTGGGGGGTGTGACTGTTCTATCTGAAAAAGGTAGTTGTTATTTTGTCTGCACATTCTATTACATGTCAAAACTTCAGAAATCTTTAAACTAGAACAGGTCATTATTCATATAACCTATATTATCATGGCATTTTTCTAAGTAAGGCCTGGTTTACCCAAAAACTTAATGCACAATGAACCAGGGCTATCAAAATGGACGGGCCACGATCCTCCACTTTGTTGACGTCACATCCGGGGCTGATTTTTTTTTGATGGTCACGTTACGACACAGCTGATTGTCTTTAAAATATTGAAGTTGGAATGACGGTTCATGGATATTTGATTTTTTTTTAAATAAAGCCGTTTTTGAGATTGTTTTTACTTTATTCTGGCAGAACAATTTTTTAAAAATGTATAGTAAGCCCTAATTTTTCATAGCCGCTTCATTAGCTCACACAAAAATTAAGTTTAAAGCAGAAGCGAATGTGACAATCACATATGACAAAGTCAAATGCATGTCAAATGTAACAGTTGGCATGTGGTACATGGCGGGTAATTTGAATTCAAAATAAGGAATGCTAAATCTTGAAGATTTTAACCTTTTAATCATGTTGCTTCCTTACAAACCTTTGGTGGAATATCGGGATGGTGTCTGAGAATATTTCACTGAAATTTTGCGGCAATCTGTAGTGCCATTTTGAAAATATAATAAAAAAACGTCTGACCTCCCATAAGACCCAATGTAAAATTCAGCCCCGGGAGAACAGCTGATTTTTTCAGGGTCGTGGCCTCTATTTTTGTGTTGGCCTTGAATGAACAAACTCATTGCTTAATTTTAATATCTCTATTTCCATCTCCTTAGTATTGTAGACATAAAGTATAAACACTAAATCTTTCCATTGTGCATTATGTTATGGGTAAATTAGGCATAAAATAGAAAGTTCACATTACTTTGTTAAGTAATCTTATCTACAGTTTGACTAATGGTATCCGACCCTCGGAACCCAAATCAAAAAATATATTTTTACACAAAACATAAAGCCCAATTGTGTAAAATTCTAAACTATACAATATCAGGACATCCACAAAATCATATAAATTCATAAAATTTGACTTTTGTATTGTGTAAAAACATATTTTTTGATTTCTGTGCTGAGGTCAGATACAATAAGTCAAACTGTATATACAAGTGTCCCATTTTGTCTTATTTTTATTACATATAATAGTGAGTTCATATTGCTCCAATGAAAGCTCCTAATTGAGTTTGACTACATTCTTGAAATATGTAATGCTCAAGGGGGAGAGGATTTAGCCCTGCATTATATTCAATGTGCTTGTTTTTTAATGGGGGAAGCAGGCATATTTTTGTCAACCGCTACAAAAAACTGCAGACTACAACAAAAAATAAATAGGATTTGTATTATAGCACTAGTGCAATATTGAACCATTATTCGTAATGCATGTAAGCCAAAATGGTTTATATAGGGTGTTGTAAAATTCAATAAAATATTTTTAAAGATAATTTCCTAGAGTGATTTCAAGACAAAAAGTTTATATAAACAAAGGTCTACAAACACTTAGTAGTAGAGATACAGGGTGTTTAAATTAACTTTTTTTATATAGCTTTTACAGTTTTTGTGATATTTAGCTCAAATTTGGCTCGTATATTTACTGATAGGCACTACAAGTTAAGGCATGTCAAATAGGTTTTAATTAATTTGTTTATTTTGATATACTCGCCATACCATACTGGAGCATTTTTTATTTTATGATAGCAGCCTTTGGTGCAACAGCGATTTTCTCTAAAATGGTTAAAGATGCAAAAAAATTTCAGAAAAACAAAAAAGTTTGCAAATGAAACAAAGATTTTATTTCTTGTTTTAAAATCCCTACTTCTCCCTACCAGTGGCTTAAAACAAAAACATTCTGGGGGAAAAGGCGACATGGCCCCTGAAAAAGGGTCACTCTGTACATGTTTACTATTATTTGGCATGTCTAAAAGTGTAGTGCCTATAGCTTAATATGCCAAATTTGAACTAAATATCTCGAAAAGTACAAGAGTTATAAAAAACTCAATAAAAGAAACTTTAAAACAAGGCGTTTAAGGTTATATAAAAATTTTGCCTTGAAACCACTTAAGGAATTCAACACTAAAATTATGTTATTGAATTATGAAACACCCTGTATAATGTGTATTTTATAAAAACTTATTTCAATATGTAAATAAACAGTGGCAGAACTACAATGCAGCAAGGCACAGGGTTGCTGAGAGGCGTATGCCCCATAGAGAGCCCGAAGGGTTGGAGTGATCACACACACACAGTGATAAGTAAAAAATGATTTCAGCGAAATTAAAAAGGTTTAGTTGGTGGGAGCACCTCTGCCCTGCAGAAGGTCTTGCTGTATGGTGGTTCTATCACTGCTTGTCTTGCAATTCATTGCAGGGAGAAAGGCTGATCAATAGCAAAAATTGTGTACAGTTCTTTACATAATTCATATTTTTGTTGGTCCTGTAAGTCCTTCTTGGTCTTATTTAGGTATAAAGTGATAAAAAAAAGACAAAAATGACTAACGAATAATACCAAACCTAAGGTCCTGCCAGGACCTAATTTTTACTGATTTTTATTAGTCCGAAGCGCATTGATCAGCCCCTCGGCGCAGGATCTGTCCTGGGAAGGGTTTTAGTTGAGCGAACTGTCTATCCGGAAAAGTGTTTAAGTTCAATAAACTGTGTCTATCACGGAAAGTGTTTTATTTACTATCTGCTCAACGCTGAAATAACAATATCACAGTTCATATAAATGTATCTTTAGCAGTAAAAAAGCTGGTAAGTACTATAATATGTTTATTAATTAATTTTTAAATATTAATATAATACTGTTCATTGAATATCAGCTGATGATGGTACAAAAAGTTTGTTTTTGTTTAAAATGTATTTTTTCAGAACCATTTCATATAAAGTTTTGGTATTTTCCATAAATTTTGTAAAAAAATTATTGTCCACAAAGTTTTATTATTTGACGATATTTTTGTGCAAATTTGATGGAAAAAGTATGCCATGATTTAAATGGGATGGTTCTGAAAAAATACATTTTAACAAAAACAAACGTTTTTCCCATCAACAGCTGATGTTCACTGACCAGCAGATTTATTTTAACAAATATCAGCTGATTTATTTTGACAAAAATCAGCTGTGTCCCGACATGTTTGATCTAGACAGAGGTATAGTCTTCTCTCTTTCTGGACCGTGTTAAGGTTATTCTCGTGTTACCAACGGTTTAACACGTAGTTTGCATTTCTTCCCTTTGGTGTTCTGTGGAACAATGAAAATGCATGATATTTTGAAGTTTCTTGGTTAAATTTTCCTATAAAAATTTAAGGAAGACAACGAAACACCGGACGATTCATCGGATAATTGGCTTAAGATTTTTTATGGCAAAACTGACAAGAGATGTAAACAATGGTATTGCGCATGTCCGGTACTAAATTAATACCAATATCGACCGCGGTGAATTGTCGCACGCCCTGCTGTGTCTGATTACCTATAACGTAGGTATGCGATATTCCATACAAAACCATTTTTTTTAATTAAAGTAATCCATATCTCTTAATGGTGTGTTATCGGGGGCGTTGCACCTGTAGCTTAACGGAAAAGTGTTTATTTACTTATTCAAAATTTTAGTAAACTTTTTATGATTTTTTACAACAAAACAAATATGCCACCACGGGCTACAACAGACAAGGTTTTTATACTTTTACACAGGTTGTCTACAGAATTTGTCGGGTTTAAGACAACCCGGTGAGGACTGCGACGGTTTGAGTATCGCAAACACGAGGTGAATGTATAAGAGTTTTTTTTAAAACTTTTCTTACCTTATTTTGTGGTGCTTGATTTAAGTCACTGCATACCTATATGTGGTTCTTTCACTATACCATATTTTCCACACAACTGGAGTATATTCCGACTCAAATCCCAGGTAGCAAGGGGTTATCAAATGACGTCTTTTTTTCGTCGAAAAGTGGTCATTTGGATGACCAGCAGGTCATCTACCAAAAAATGTTGTCTTTAAGGCGTCAATTACTTGACGTCTTTTCCTAGTGTGTAGTGTAGTGTAGTTTTTGACGTCTGAAAAACGTCATATATTGGTCACTACCCACTTTGTCCAAGGGACATACTGTAAAGGTCGGGGTTTATTTAATAAAATATAAAAATATTTTACCAAAAATATGAGAACTTTTAAGGTTTCCGTTTAGTTGATAATAAAATTTAACAAGACGAAAAATAAATAAGTAAAAAAACAAAATTAATTAGATATTATTTTTTTTAAGAAAAAAAATAATATTCATTAAAATCCAAATTAAAAAAAAAAATTAATTTTTTTCAGAAAAAGAAAAAAAATTCATTAAAACCTAAATTAAAAATATTAAAAACATATTCTAAAACTGGCAGAAAATATACAAGTATTATCGAATCAAGAAAGTAAAAAAAATCACAACAAAAAAATATTTTTAAAATAAAATAATAAAAACCAAAAATTTAAAATATTAAATTTAAAATAATAAATTAAATAATAAAAAAATATTGAGAAACTAGTCGATGAACAAGTAATATTTAAACCAAAAATAAAAAACAAAAGTTAAAATAAAATGATTGAGACTCACATAAAGCCAGCTGAACTAAAACCCTAACACTTATTTTCACTGGAGAGCACTGTTGATTCGATCGATCGCAAAATTACAAATGAAATTAATTAAATGAGCCACAAAAGAGGTTAACAAAAATCCAATTTTTACCTGTTTGTCGGCGTCTTACGAAATTGTTTATATTAGGGGGCAATGAATACACGACTCTTATTGTATTCATTAATTAGGGCTATATTCAGAAACACTGGCTCGATCAAAACACATTGACCTGTTTGGTCATAAAAATTTGTGGGATCAACAAGAAGAGATCGCCTATAAATTCGATTTCTTGAATTATATCCGGGCATTATTAAAGTTCCAGTGTTAAAGATGCAGCCAAAAGTGAAAAATAGTAAACAGTTAAATAAATGTAGTCTTCAAGAAAATCTAGAGTTTTTGAACTCTAGAATAAAAAATATATTTTAGTGATTCGATGACAGAAAGTAAGGTAAAACTATTTGAACATTGATTTAGAGAGATATTTACCGACTTCGACAATAACTTTACAGTCCGAAAATTGATAATTAGAGAGATTTTCTAGAATATTCTATCACTTTCTACGACGCTCTATTCGAAAACTAGAAGAAATATCCAAAAAGTGACTTCTACATTTGCCTAGTAGCAGAAAGAGTGACATTTACTAGTATATTACAGAACATTCCATTAGGTCTTATTTAAGAATCAGAGGAGATATTGAAAAAAAACCAACTACGACATTAACTTTATAGACCAAAAAAAAAATAATAAAAAAAACAAAAAACATTTTAAGTGATTTATCAGGAAGTTGATGCTTACTAGACAAGGATCAGCAAAGATGGAAGATCTAACTAAAATGATGCAGTCTCTCGCAGCTCAAACGGCTCAAAACCAGAACGATATAAGACAGGCCATTGAGCAAAACCAGAACGACATGAAACAGACCATTGAACAAAACCAGGGCGATATGAAACACACCATGGACGACATGAAACACACCATTGAACAAAATCAGAATGATATGAGACAGACCATCGAACAAAACCAGAACGATATGAGACAGAAATTAGATGGCATGCAAGAAAACTTCGATCAGATAAAGAGCAACTCCGAACAGCTGAGAGAAGAGTTCAAGGCAGCAACTGAAGATCTTAAGGAAGAAATAACTCAAAGAATGCAGAATGTAGAAGAAACCGTACAAGACAAATTGCAGAATGTTGAAGAAAAAGTGGAGATTAAGCTACAGAATGTGAAAGAACAAGTTTTTCAAACAGTGGAAGAAAAAGTCCAGGACGTATCAAAGCAGCTTATACAGCTTCAGAAAGAACACAACAAAACAAAAGCTCAGGGCTATGTTGTGAATTCCAACCAAAACATTAAGCCTCCAAATTACGATGGCACGTCTTCCTGGTCCACCTACAAACAACAGTTTGAAGCTGCCGCTGCTGCAAATGGCTGGGACGATGATGAGAAAGCTAGAGCTTTGTTAGTAGCTCTACGAGAACCTGCTCTGGGACTTTTACGGTCTATTCCAGCCGAACAAAAACAAAATTACAATGCTTTAGTGGCAGCCTTAGAAAGAAGGTATGGAGACGAACACTTGCGAAATTTACATTGGTCAGAATTAAATGTTCGTCAACAAAGAGCAGGGGAGTCATTACAAGAGTATGAAGCGGATATCAGGAGGCTGATGTACTTGGCTTACCCAGAAATGCCAGAAAATTACAGAGATCCCTTCACGGTAGATCGCTTTATTAACGGCTTGCGAGACACGGCCAAAAGTAAGGGCTGTTTCAATTCACGAGGGTGAAGAAATGAGCAATGAACAAGAGGTTCCCTCAAAGACGCTAAGCCAAATTCTTCAATCACTGAAAGAGAAGATTGACTCTTTAAAAGAAAGTAGACGATCCCCTCCAAATGTAAAGTGTTTTAGATGCAGACTTACAGGGCACATTCAACGCAATTGTCGTGTCCTAATGAGGTCTCGCCTACCATCTAGCGGGACAAAGTACAGCGTAGTACAGAGGAGATCAGGAAAAACTAAAACTTATCAACACGGAAAGGCGGGTGTTAACTAATGGAAGGGAAGCCCCCAAAATTTACTCTATTAAGAGTTTAAAACATACTGCTGACAGCCTCAACATTGACGGACTTATAAATGGAAGACAAGTTAACATCACAGTAGACACCGGTGCAGCCATATCATTGCTTAAGTCCAAAATTGCAACGAGATATAAAATTCGACCAACAGAAAAGAAAATAACACTTAAGACTGTGACTGGAGAATCCGCCGACGTGGTGGGGCAGACAGACATAGACCTACAGCTGGGAAGATTAAAGATTCGCCACACTGTAATGATTGCCGAAATAGAAGACGAATTTATTTTGGGAATGGACTTGATAAGTAAACATGGATTGGCGTTTGATAATAAATTTAATACCCTAAGATTTGGGAATGAAGAGTTCATTTTGTCAAATAGTCACATCAATAAAGAACCAATAAAGGTTGTGGCAGTATGCACAACAAGACTGGTCGGTAACAGTGAGACCATAATTTTGGGGAGGCTAGAAAGTAAAACATCAAGCTGCGTCGGACTCATAAGCCAACAGAACACACCCAACACCTACCTCGTTGCAAAGTCACTAGTTAAAACCGATAAAGACATCCCGATTAGAGTTGCCAATATTTTCCCAAATAGTGTCAAAATTAATAAGGGGGAGGTGGTAGCATTACTTGAGCCAGTCCAGAAAGTAACAAGATGTGAAGAGCCAACTTCGGAGGATAAAAGTAAGTTACCAACGGAGGTACTTCAGCAATTTCAGTCAACTTGGCAACATCTCACTCCAGAAGAATTTCGTAAAGCGAGAGAGTTTATAGAAGAACAAAGTAATATCTTTGAAACTAAGAGTAGTTCGGGACGCACAAACCTTATTCAACATTCCATCAACACTGGCGATGCTCAACCGATAAGACAGCCCCCAAGAAGACTACCATTGACCAAACAAGAAGAAGTTCACAATCTCATTAATAAAATGCTCAGCGATGGTGTTATTGAAGAGTCATCAAGTCCTTGGTCATCTCCTGTGGTGTTGGTCACTAAAAAGGATGAAAGTACTAGATTTTGTGTCGATTACAGGAAACTTAACGATGTGACTAAGAAAGATAGTTACCCACTGCCAAGAATAGACGACACATTAACAACATTTGCAGGATCATGTTGGTTTTCTACTCTTGACCTAAAAAGTTGGTATTGGCAAGTAGGAATCTTTGAAAAAGAGAAGACTGCATTCTCTGCTGGAAGTGGACTCTATCAGTTTAATGTGATGCCATTTGGCCTATGCAATGCTCCAGTTACATTTGAAAGACTAATGGAAGTCGTTTTACGAGGCCTTACTTGGAAAACCTGTCTAGTATATTTGGATGATGTCATAGTAATGGGGAAATCATTTCAAGATCATCTAGACAATTTACGAGAAGTATTTTCAAGAATCAGAAATGCCAATCTCAAATTAAACTCAAAGAAATGTTTTCTATTCCAAGAAAAAGTTGAATTCCTCGGTCACGTCGTTTCCCGAGAAGGCATCCATACTGACGAAAAGAAGTTACAAGCAATAAAAGAATGGCCTCAACCTCGTGACAAACATGAATTAAAAAGCTTTTTGGGTCTGTGTACATACTACAGACGATTTGTAGAAGGATTCGCCAAAATAGCGTCTCCATTACATAGACTTACAGAAGATAAAGCTTCTTACAGATGGAATACTGAATGTGACCAAGCATTTAGAAGACTGAAGGCAGCATTATGTTCTAGTCCGATTCTCGCATATCCTATTCCAAAAGGTAAATTCATATTAGATACTGATGCGAGCAACGATGGCATAGGAGCAGTACTCTCCCAAGTACAAGATGGAGAAGAACGGGTCATCGAATTTTTCAGCAAAAAGCTATCCAAACCAGCGAGAAATTATTGTATTACCAGTAAGGAGCTCCTAGCCATCATTAAATCCGTGGATCACTTTCACAAATATCTCTATGGACAAGAGTTTCTGATTAGAACGGATCATGCTGCGTTACAGTGGCTCATGAAAATGAAACAACCTGAGGGACAAGTCGCGTGATGGATAGAAAAGCTACAATACCATTTTCAAATTAAGCACCGAGCGGGAAGGGTGCATAATAATGCAGATGCATTGTCCAGAAGACCTTGCCCTGAGGATTGTAAACATTGCGGCAAAATTGACCAGAAAGAAGGAATTACCTACGTGCGCCAGATAAAGTTAGAACCAGATGAAGAATGGATGTCGGCTTCGATTAGAACCACACAGCATAACGACAAAGATGTAGGACGTATCTTGCGATTGCAAGAAGAGAACAAGCCACGACCATCATGGCAGGTATCGCAAACCAAGGGGCGATATTCAAATCACTGTGGGCACAATGGGATTCACTGATACTAGAAGAAAACATCCTTAAACGTGCCTGGGAAAGTGCCGATGGCCTTACTGTGATTAATCAAGTAGTGGTTCCTAGGAGCATGGTAGACAATAAAAATGGCCGAATGCCATGGTGGAAAATCAGGCGCGCACCTAGGCATAAATAAAACCATGGACAAAATTCGAAACCGATTTTATTGGGTTAATTACTTTCAAGATGTGAAAAACTGGTGCCGCCGATGTTCGACTTGTGCAGGCAGCCAAGGTCCCAAAACAAGGTCCAGAGGTCAAAGGAAACAATATAACGTAGGTCTGCCATTCGAACGCATTGCTATTGATGTGGCCGGACCATATCCAGAAACTAAAAAGGGCAACAAATACATCCTTGTTGTCATGGATTACTTTACCAAATGGCCAGAAGTTTTTGTTTTGCCTAACCAAGAGGCCGCTACAGTTGCAGAAGTTCTGGTAAATGATGTTTTCAGCCGATTTGGCATTCCTTTGGAACTACATTCAGATCAAGGAAGAAACTTTGAATCAAAGCTCTTCCAGATGACCTTTTAGGAATACATAAAACACGGACTACTGCTTTACATCCGCAGTCAGATGGCATGGTTGAAAGATTTAATAAAACAATAGAAGAACATCTTTGCAAAGTTGTTGATGACCACCAAACAGATTGGGACCAATATATTCCATTATTTTTGATGGCCTATAGAACCGCCATTCACAATACGACAGGAGCTACTCCATCTAGTATCCTGTTTGGTAGAGAACTGCGTTTACCATGTGATATCATGTTTGGCTCACCTGAAGAAGAACACTTAGAGGTTAATGACTATGTCGAACGTTTAAGGCAAAAGCTGCACGATATCCATGAAGTGGTTAGAGAGCGAATATAAATAGCCAGTGACCGCATGAAAGCGAGATATGACCTGAAAGCAAACTCTTCAGGGTTCAAAGAGAATGATCAAGTCTGGCTATACAATCCTCAACGCAAGAAAGGAAGATCACCTAAGTTGACACCACCATGGGAAGGGCCTTATAAAGTTGTTAAGAGAATTAATGATGTAGTCTACCGAATCCAGAAAAGCCCGAAGTCCAAGATGAAAGTTGTTCATCTAGACAGACTAAAACCTTACCTGGGAAATGTTGATCGAGACGATCAAACCTGAAGAGGAGGATAGTGTTACATATTTAAGTTATTTAAATTTTATAGTTAGAATTTATTTAGGTTTAGTGTAGTATTAGGTTGACGTATTTTATGGTTGTATTCTTAATCTAGGTTTTAGTTGCGTTATCTGTGACAAACTGGTATGCGAACGGTCCGTGTTCAAGAAAAGGGTGGAATAATTCCGAATCGAACAAGGATGGAAAATTCTCGAATAGTAGGCAGACCCTTATATATAGGGCCGGACGTCGTGCATAGGGCAGTAAGAGATAACCAATGGTAGTGATCGCTAGATGTTAACGCGAAGTTAATAGGCGTATTAAAGTAGTGAATTATTAGCAAGTTATTAGTAAGTTTAAGTGCGTGTTTTTGTACATAATTTGTCGAAATAAATTGACGTATCGTTTCTTGACATTTACGAGTTTTATGTGAAGCAGTGAACCCGTAACAATACGTAAATATGGATTAGTAATTATAGTAAAGATGAAAAGATGGATATTGATTTTGAACTTTTGATAGTGCATTTATTATTTGACGAGATCTAGACTATTGGGGTAAATTTACTATGTTGAGTTAATTTCACAATATTGTATGTCCTACAACGTTTTTTTTAGTCTATCATTTTAATTTGCGAAGACAATTTTGTGTTGTTCGTAGATAGACTCTATGGTATTAGCTAATGTTAATTTTAGCGCATTTTCGTAATTAAGTTGAATGTTAAGACCATGCTAGACTTTGGATCTACGATTTTGTATTAATAATTTTTGACTTTAAATATAATGTATTCTTTATAACAATTCGTGTCTAATTTAATAACAACCAAACGTCAATAATAACAACTGGCTTTTATTATAGCTATGTGCAACTAGGACGCCTGCCTCCAAATAAATTTAATGTAATCGTGGAAAGGGACAAGTTGTATAAATATACTTACATAGATGGTGCCCCAATCAGACCGGATTTATACAGAATGTGGGGGTACGTATGTAAAATAAATTAAATATTAAATCAAGACAAACTTGGAGGCGTCTTTCGCTTTAAGGTGGAGATGTGTAAGTCTAGGTATAGGTCTATTTTGATCTGTACCTCACAGACGAACACCGCTGTACCTGTTCCAGTAAAGTCACAGAAGAGTCACCTTCTGTGTCTAAGTTTCCTTCAGTGTTCTCAACTGCAGAGAATATTTCATATATTCAGACGAGTTTAAAAAAAGTCATAAATAGGTTTGTGTCTGTGTGTGTGTCTGATGTTCTGATTTGGTCCCAAATACGTCATATTGCTGACGTCTTTAAAACGTCTAAAAATGACGTCATTTGAACGTGTCTTTTGAACGTCATTTAAAGGTCATTTACACATCAGGTTAGAGACGTCAATGGTCATTAAAAATGACCTGTTTTTGACGTTTAAAAAACGTGACCTTGCTACCTGGGATACGTATTCCACACGTTTGTCTTCACAAAAGACAAATATTTTAACCAAAATAACACAGCGTCTATTTGACCGACTCTTATCAACACGCAGGACAGCGAAACTAAAAATGGCCGGCTCTGTAACTGGGACTAAGGCAGTATTATTATTAGTATATAGTATTATTTTTGTTAAATTTTTAATGTTAAAAAAACCAAACATTTATTAGCTTTATATATCTTAAATTATTAGCATTATTAGAAATGAGATTTAGGAAAAACATTATAAAAATAAAAAAACATATATTTAATGGTATTATTTTTAATGTTAAGGCTCCGAAAAGCGGACATTTGAGTGCGGGGCATACTTGTGGGATGAGGTTAAAAAAAATGTCCTCCCCGCTGGTGCTGCCAGTATCGTGCCTGCACCTAATCCTGCCAAGTTAGGGCGAGCGCGGACCGACGAATTTTCTTACCGTCCCATACGTCCCCGCCACACCTATCTAGCTTACGACTAGATCGAAGCAAGTGTTAATTTTCAAAAAAATTGGAAAATATTAAGTAGGTAGCGGAAAATGAGAAAACCGTCGAAAAGTGCTTTATGTACTGCCGTTAGTTAACAATAAATTTTGAGGTAATTATTTTATGAACTGTTATTTTTCCGCCAGATCGAAAAAAGACAAGTGGCTTCATTTGGGGTTTTCTGAACCCCTGCAGGGCCTCATTTTCATCATACGGTAAAATTAATCCAAATCTCGCTTGCTTTTTCCCTTTTTTTATATCCAAAATTTAAAAAAAAATCTTATAAAATTAAAGGAATATTGCAAATGATTTTTAAAATGTCATGTTGAGGAGAAAAAAATAAAAAAGTATGCAAAGTATAATCGCCATTGGACGTTCGATGTGCAGCTATGGACGTCCGTAATGTTCAAACGTGAGGGTACAATGGACGTTTTTGTGTTGTGTGGATACGTACTACTATTTTCATCAAAATGAATAACTACTTTTTGAAAAAAAAACACATTTAACGAAAAACCTTCCATATTCCAACATTACGTGGTCCACTAATATTAAAGAACAAAAAGATTTTTTATTGTCAAATATTTCAAACCTTAATTCCTGTTTTTGTGGGCCTGTTGCTCTGCTTAAGCATAGATTAAAAAATGTATTTAATCAACGACTAAGACTTGATTGACGTTCACTAAATAAATTTTATTTGAAAAGGAAAACTTAAATCTTCTCCAACAAAGTTTTATTTATTTTATTCTTGGAAAAACTACATTTTTTGAAATCACGTTTTCTAGTATATTTGAGCCGCCTTACTAAAGAGCTGGAAAAATAAAATTTATTTTAAATGACACAAGTTGCCAGAAGCCACACTTTAGGCATGATTTACACTTTTGTGTTTGTTTGGTTTTGTTGCCCTTGTACTCACACTGGCGGCATTTAAACCAACTTATTTTGTGTTTACTTGTGTTTATTTTGTGTGTTCTAGCAAATTTATTTTCAAATGGTACTTCTATTTAGCCTTGTAATCAAACTACTTAATTTATTCTTTGTACTTCAGCAAATGTCTCTTCAACTAAACTAACTCTTCTCCTTGGCCTTAAAATTACACTCGTCGCATTTAAACCAATAATTTATTTTAAGTAGAACTCTTGTGGTGCAGCAAATGACTGCATTTAAAATTGGGGTTCCTTTTGAACATGTTATCTGCACTTTTCTGATGCAACAAATGTAGTACCAAATATCGCTTTTGTTTGCCTTTTCAATTCGGACTTCCGTTTGGCCATGTAATCCCACTGGTCGCATTTAAACCAATTGATTTTATCTGCACTTTTGTGTTGCAGCAAATGTATCTTCAAATCGGACTTCCGTTTGGCCATGTAATCACACTGGTGGCATTTAACTAGCTTGATTTCATCTGCACTTTTGTGGTGCAACAAATGTCGTACCGAAAATTGCTTTTGTTTGCCTTCGTAATCACACTGGTCGCATTTAAACCAATTGATTTTATCTGCACTTTTGTGTTGCAGCAAATTGTCGGCGAAACCGCAAACCCAAGTAATTGCAAAAATCAAAATTTTCAGGAGGCACTAAAAACCTCACAATTTTGAGTTATTGAAATGGATTTGATAGAGATGAGTGGTTTTAAATGTTTCGATTTTAAAATATTTATAATTTTTTGTCAGTTAAGAGATTTTGCACATGCGTCCCCACTAATACAATGAACCGATTGGCGCCAAAATGTCATTTTTGTCAGTTACTTGGTTTTGCTGTGTCGCCAACGAAATGTATCTTCAAATCGATCTTCCGTTTGGCCATGTAGTCACACTGGTCGCATTTAGAGCACTTGATTTTATCTGCACTTTTGTGATGCAACAAATGTCGTACCAAAAATCGCTTTTGTTTGTCTTTTTTGTCAATGAACCGCGAAAATGCTTACAGCGCTAGGACTTTACCGCGCTAGTCACGAACTCGGGCAACTTAGCGCAAGACCTGGACCGCGCATGTTTTAACAGCGCAAATGCAAAACCGCGCAAGCCGTAACAGGGTCTCATGCTAACATATTTTTTTAAAAAACATACTCTCCTGATCTCTTTCCCGGGATTCTAGAGACTGTAAAACCTAACCGTTATCAATTGATGGCTAACGTAACCTAACCGTGTCAATGAAGAGTACGGATCTTCACTGACACAGATAGGATACGTTGGCGATCAATTGACAATGGTTAGGTTTTTCACTCCCTAGGATCCCGGCAAAAAGGTCAGGAGATTTTAATGTTTCGACAATTTAGTATATTGCGCGAATTTGAACTTGCGCGGTATTGACCTGCGCGGTTTTGGTCTTGCGCGGTTGTTTCCACGCGGATGTAGCTTAGTGCGCCGTAAACTACTAGCGCTGTAAGAATTTTCGCGGTAGAGTCCGGCGCGGTAAAATATTTGCGGTTTTGGCCGCGAATCGTTTCTCGAAAAAGTAGTTATGTTGAAAAAATACTTATATTGCAAAAACGAATAATACGAATTATTTTTGGCCTAAAGTATAAAGAATCTTGTAGGATTACTTTTAAAAACAACAAAATTTTGACTGTTACAAATATTTATATACTAAACTGTGGGGTAACGAAGCTAAAAACCTGAAAATCTGCCAAAAAATAAAACATCCTAAGGCACTTAGCTTCGTTACCCAAAGGATAAGTCTGGCAATACAACGTGGTAAAGCCGCTTCAATTCTTGGGACTCTTTTAGCTGGGACAGGTCTGAATAAATTTTTTTAGTTATAATCATTGTGTGGTTTGTATTTTTTTGAAGTGTAAACTTCTTTAGGCGCGTTTAGCAGTTTTTGTGGGTAGTGAATTCAACTGTGCCATCAGGCTCGGCTATGTAACGCTCATTCGGGTGAAATCGGCTCCAGTCGACTAACTGTGAGAAACATTCAGCGAGCGATGTGATGAAGCAGATGAAGGCCAGTACACAGAAGAGTTTGGTTCGGTCCGCTTTGCAGAATATGTTATGGGCCAGTATTATTAATTTCGCCTTGTTCAAGTTTACACTTCTGCCGTGTGGTCTTAAGCACACATAATTTTTTTTATTTTAATTATTTATTTATTTCAGTTTTTACAATTTTATATTTTAATTTTAAGAATCTGTCTTGTAATTTTATAAAATGTGCCTGCTTAACAACAAATAACGCTTTCTATCAGGAGAAGTAAGAAATGCACATAACACCAGACGAAAAAATTTGTAGCATGCACAACCTTCAAGGGGTATACTTTACCCCTATATTTTGAATAGGGAAAGTGTGTCTAATGATACATTGTTTTGAGGCTCTCTTGAAGATTGGAATGATAAAATAAAAATTAAATCCGAAAAATAATAAAATTCTAATTAAATTTTTATTTTATCAGTCCATGTTAAATTTGAAAGTTTGAATGCAAATATTTCAAAAACTAATCGATAGATTTTCGAAATTTGTGTGTACAATGTATCACTAGACCCACCGTCCTTATTCAAAATATAGAGGCACAGTATACCCCTAAAAGGTGGTGCGTGCTACAAAAATTTTAAGATAGCCAACAAGTCTCCCCCTCGCAAACAAAATCGACGTGTCTCGGCATTTATAAAAAATTTTAGCAGTTCTCGAGAAATCCCGGATGGAAAGTTTTAAATGGGACACAGTGTATACTATGTTATGTACAAGTGTCTGTAAGTACGTGATTTGCTAGACAATTATAGATACAAAAATTACTAGTACTGTAATCATGTTTGTATGTCTGTGATGTTAAGATGTTTTTGTAAAAAACATTTTTTTAACGAAAACTTAGTTTTATTTTTTATGTGCATTTTGTTGTTTGCTCACTGGCTTTTATAGTGTTGAGCCTTAAGTGTTTTAAATTTTATTTGTTTGTTAAAATATATATATATATATATATATATATATATATATATATATACCGGGTGGGCCAAAAAAACCGGACATTTTTTTTACATTATAGCTTTTGAACTGTACAATCGATTTTAATAGGACAAACTGCACTTGATAGAGAATTAATCAAAGTTTTGACTAGAAATGTTTTTTTGTCCGCCATCTCAAAATACAAGATGGCGGACAAAATTAAAATGTACCCTTCAAAGATGCTCGTTTATTCTTGTGTTGCGAACATGTCTTAATTATTTTTTTAAGTTAGTGAAAAAGCTGCATGCTTGCCACGCACAACAAGGTATGAACTAGCAAAATCGGTTCAGTGGTTCAAAAAAAAATTTTTGTTGATTGTTTTGCATATTATACGATTGCCTTGCCAATCATGTCTGCATTTATTTCCTTATAACTTCATTACTACTGAACCGATTTTAATGAAATAAAAAACGTCCTGTTGAGAATTCATTGCTTTTTAAAGACCATCTTAATTTATCGCCATCTTAAAATTTAAGATGGTGGACAGAATCATACTTCATTCTTCAAAATGACGTGTTTATTCTTATTTTCCGAAAATGCTTTAGTTTTTTTTTTGTTAATTTATAGAAAACCACTACTTTTTCCTCACACAACGACGTACACATTTGTAAAATCGGTGTGGTGTTTCTCAAAAAATTTATTTTTGTTTCACCCATTGCTTTACAGATTCTACGATTGGATTGCCAATCTTGTCTGTATTCATTTCCTTATAAATTTGTTATTACTAAACCGATTTTAGCGAAATAAAAGCTCTTTAAAGATTGTTATCGAAATTTTCCGCTATCTTGAAATTTAGGATATCGGACAGAATCATACTTGATTCTTCAAAATGGCGTGTTTATTCTTATTTTGCGAAAATGTTTTAGTTTTTTTTTTATTTATAGAAAAACGCTACTTTTCTCCCGCATAAAGAGGTACAAATTAATAAAATCGGTGTAGTGGTTCTTACAAAATGAAATTTCCATTAATTTCTTTATAAATTCAACCGATTTTAGTGAAATAAAAAACATCTTGGTGCAAACTTTAAAGATCATTTAGTTTGCGCCATGATGTTTTTTATTTCACTATAAAACTGAATGCAGACAGGATTGGCAATGCAATCGTATAATTTGTAAAACAATGGTTAAAACAAAATCGGATTTTGTGAGAACCACTTAACCGATTTTATTACTCTGTACCTCGTTAAGCGGGAGAAAAGTAGTGCTTTTTTATAGATTAAAAAAAACTAAAACATTTTTCAGAAAATAAGAATAAACACGTCATTTTGAAGAATCAAGTATTATTTTGTCCGCCATCTTAAATTTTAAGATGGCGATCAATTTTGATCATGATCTTTAAAAAGCAATCAATTCTCACCAGGATGCTTTTTACTTCATCAAAATCGGTTCAGTAGTAATGAATTTATAAGCAAATAAATGCAGATATGATTGGCAAGGCACTCGTATAATATGCAAAACAATGGTTGCAACAAAAATATTTTTTTTTAGAACCCGATGGTTCTAAAAAAAAAATCATCGGTTTGATAACCGATTTTGCTGATTCGTACCTTGTTGTGCGAGGCAAGAATGCGGCTTTTTTACTGATTGAAATAAATAATTAAAAAATGTGTGCAACACAAGAATAAACGAGCATCTTGAAAGGGTACAATTTATTTAGTCAAAACTCTGATTAATTCTCTGTCAAGTGCAGTTGGTTCCATTAAAATCGATGGTATAGTTCAAAAGTTATAATGAATAAAAAAATATGTCCGGTTTTTTTGGCTCACTCGGTATATATATATATATATATATATATATATATATATATATATATATATATAATAACGTTAGAAAATATAAAGGCAACAAGTGGGACGTTCGAAACAGGTTTATATAAATGTGTGTGTTTATGTATGTATGTGTGTATGTATGACGAAACCGAACTATATACAGTGTATTATGGTTAATAAAAATAAATTATTATTATTATTTAAACCAATTGATTTCATCTGCACTTTTGTGTTGCAGGAAATGTATCTTCAAATTGGACTTCCGTTCGGCCATGTAATCACACTGGTCGCATTTAAAACACTTGTTTTTATTTGCACTTTTGTGATGTAACAAATGTCGTACCAAAAATCGCTTTTGTTTGCCTTGGTAATCACACTGGTCGCATTTAAACCAACTGATTTCATCTGCACTTTTGTGCTTCAGAAAATGTTCGTTCAAATTGGACTTCCGTTTGGCCATATAATCACACTGGTCGCATTTAAACCAATTGATTTTATCTGCACTTTTGTGCTGCAGAAAATGTGAATTTAATTTAAACTTCTGTTTGACCTTGTAATCACATTGATCGCATTTAAACCAATTGATTTCATCTGCATTTTTGTGGAGCAGCAAATGATTGTGCAAATTGGACTTCCGTTTGGCCATGTAATCACACTGGTCGCATTTAAAGCCGTTGCTTTTATCTGCACTTTTGTGATGCAACATGTGTTGTACCAAATATCGCCTTTGTTTGCCTTTGTAATCACACTGGTCGCATTTAAACCAATTGGTTTCATCTACACTTTTGTGTTGCAGCAAATGTTTGTTCAAACGGGACTTCTGTTTGGCCTTGTAATGACACTGGTCACATTTGAACCAATTGATTTTTTCCATCTTTCTTTCGTTTCTAACACTATCTGGAATATCCGATCTAAAAACATTAAAAATAAGTTTGTAGAAAGGCAAAATGGGAAAATTTAATTTCCATACAAATTGACTAAGAAAGTACAGTAGAACCCCAATTATCCGTGCTCCACGGGACCGGACGAGGCACGGATAATGCGAACATTCATTTATTACATGTTACATACATATTATGTATATATACTCAAAATATGACAGAACAAAAAAGATCCCATAAGTTCAAACTAAGTTTATATGAAATATGAAAGGAATTTTTTGAGGTGTAGGTAGGTGAGGTTGGTTTTCTAAAGTGGGTATCCACATTTTATTTCTCCTTTTCAGATTTTATCATCTTCATTTCATCGCCTTTCCATCCGTTTTGGTTATGCCGTACTGACAATGTCTAAGGAGACTGTAACATCGATGTATACGGCTACCACTACCTTGTTCTGAGGACCAGCCCGTAAATTAATTTATTAAGTTTATATGTATGCGAGTATGTATGTATTGCATAAAAAGATAACAGAACAAAAACTATAATTCTACATAAGGTTTTGGTTGAGTGATTTCCGGTAACGCTATTTCGATAGAACTTCAAAAACACAATTTCGATGATGGGAAATCATAGCACGGATAATCCGCAGCCCGGATAATCCGCGCACGGATAATCGGGGTTCTACTGTAAGATAAAATCATTTCGCTATCTTTATTTATTACAGTCGAACCTCTATAACTCGAACTGAGGGGGACAACTAAATTTCTTCGAGTTATGGAGAGTGTAAAAAATTCGAGTTAAAGAGGTTAAAATACATATAAAAATGCAGAGACCACTTAAAAGGTTCGAGTTATAGAGAGGTTCGACTGTAATGAAGTTTGCCATTTAATCCCATCGAAAATGGGATACATTTATATTTTAAATAACTTACTCAAATGAGCACATCAACTCCTGCTTTATTTCTTCAGTCTTTAGGTCAAAGTTGTTAGGTTCCCATTGTATGCCGGATGATGAGGGGCCAGGTAAATGAGTTTCCAACATGCTAGAAAATAAACCTTATAAAAAGACCTTAGGTCTATCCACAGACTTCCTTTAGTATCAATTTCACTGAAAAACTTTGACTTGAAATAACAAGAGTTACTTAGATGAGCTGTCCAACCTTTTTAAAAAAAGCCTAGGTCTGTCCACAGCCTTCGGAAGTCTGTGGGTATATTTAATTAAAATTCCAAACATTCCTTAAGTATCAAGTTCACACTGAAATCTTTTACTTGAAATAACAAGACTTACTCAGATGAGCTGTCATCTAACATCAACTCCTCCTGCTTTATCTCCTCCGTTTTTAGCTCAAACTCTTTAGGTTTCCAGTGTATGCTGGATGATGAAGGGCCAGGTAAATGAGTGTCCAGCATGCTAGAAAATAAATCTTTTTAAAAAGGCTAGTCTATCCACAGACTTCCGAAGTCTGTGGGTATATCTAATTAAAATTCCAAGCATTCCTTAAGTATCAATTTTACAATAAAAAACTTTTACTTGAAATAAGAAGACTTACTGAGATGAGCTGTCATCCAACATTAACTCCTGCTCCTTTACCCCCTCAGGTTTTAGCTCAAACTTTTCAAGTTCCCATTGTATGCTGGATGATGAAGGACCAGGTAAATGAGTGTCCAACATGCTAGAAAATAAACCTTTTTAAAAAAGGCTGGTTTATCTACAGACTTCGGAAGTCTGTGGGTATATCTAATTACAATTCCAAGCATTCATTAAGTATCAATTTTACACTGAAAAACTTTTGCTTGAAATAACAAGACAAAGTCTTCAGGTTCCCTTTTTATGCCGGATGATGAAGGGTCAGGTAAATGAGTGTCCAACATGCTGCAAAATAAAACAGCTTTTTAAAAGATAGCCTATATCTACAGTGAAGCTTTAAAAATCCGAAACTATTGAAGTATATTTATTATTTTGTTATTCTTTTTTAACTGTACGTTTAAATATATTTTTATTAATTTTAAGAAAAAAACGTTACAAAATGTTAAAAAACATAAAAAGTACACATGTCCTTGCAAGTAAATAATGAATAGAGCAAAATTATTTAAGAAAAGCCGGACCTGTCCCTCACCCCCTCCGATTTTCTTGATTTTTTGTGGGAATATTACCTACCTGGAGAATAGACAAAAGCCAAAATATATGCTTTCAAAAAATTTTTTCTGTTTTTCATAAATTTTTGACATGATTTTGGGTATTTTCTATAATTCAGAAGTTTTTTGTTGAAAATTGGTACATTGATGTAGAAGTGATCAGAGAACAAGAATGTGGTCAATAATTTGACCTAGGACAAATTTCCACGAAAATGGTGGCCAAAACCCCTAAAATTTACAGAAAAATACCCATTTTTTTTGGGAAAACGTTGAAAAAAATTTTTTTTTTCACATTTTTTGAATGCGTCTTACAGAAAAAGAATCAGCGAATCTAATGAGCCCGTACTCAAATTTTTCGGATTGATCGTTTAGAAAATACATGGTTTCAAAATTGGAAGTTGTTTTTGTAGGCGGTAAATATTGAGATTTCTGACCGAATAAGACAATCTTCGACTTATAGATCTATTTTGTGTGAGCGAGACATATAGCTACCTAACAAAAAGTAAAAAAATGCAAACCCGTCAAACGCGCTGGGTGATTTAGCTATATTAGGCCATTCATTAAAGCGAAAAAAAGCTTGCAAAAAGTGGTAGTCACGATTTTGACATATTATGTTGTTCACATTGGAGTTCTAAAAGAAAATTTAAGTTTTCGACTTGGGTGGGGCGGTTCCCCCCCACCGTCTTGGATTTAGTGTGCACAAAAACCTTTTTTTTTATATTACTTGATCCCTGCACATTTTAGAAAATAAAGTTTTAGACAAAAGTTGAACACAATAAAATTTCTTGCAAAAACGCTATTGTAAAGTTTTTTGTCAGACGAATGGTTTTCGAGTTATGACGCTAAACATTTCTCCGCCTTTTTGGATTTTAAACAGTTTTTTTATTTAGTGGCCTTTAACTTGAAAACTGCTTATTTTTGGGAAAATCTTATAACATAAAATAAAGACCAACTAATAGCTTATAAAATGTCCTATGGATGCCAATTAAGTGCTAACCGTGGACTTGGCCCACTTAGGTGATACATCATTTAAAAGATAATTTAATTTTCTACAATAAAGTTCATTACATACTTTCTGTAAAATGCTTACCTTTTTAGAAAATTACATAAAACTGAATAATTTCGGTTTATTTTGCATATACTATGGAAAAACATAGGAAACGGGTGTACTGCTAACACTTCAGGGTTCTTATCTCAGCAAGGGTACTACCCAGATGAACTCAGTGATATACTATTTTATAGGCTATTAGTTGGTCTTTATTTTACAGATTATCTCAAAAATTACAGATTTTCTCAAAAATAAGCAGTTTCGAAGTTTAAGGCCACTAAAAAAAAAATTGTCAAAATCCAAAGTAGAGGCGAAATGTTTCGCGTCATAATTCAAAAACCATTTGTCTGACAAAAAAATGTATATAAGCGTTTTTGTAGGGAATTTTAACATCTTCAACTTTTGTTTAAAACTTTCTTTTCTTAAACCTACAGTAACCAAGTAATTTTTAAAAAACCTTGTTTGTGCACACTAAACCCATGATGGCGGGGGGGGGGGGGGGGGCAGGGGAACCGCCCCCCACAAGGTCGAATATTTAAATTTGTTTTTAGGACTCCGATGTCATTGTCATATGTTAAAATCGCGACGACAACACCTTCTGCACGCTGGGGATCTTTTTGTCGCTTTACTGACTGGCCTAATATAGCTAAATCACCCAGTGCGTTTGACATGTTTGCATTTTTTACTTTTTTTTTAAGTAGCTACCTGTGTCGCTCACACAAAACTGGTCAAAGATTGTCTTATTGGGTCAAAAATCTCAATTTTTACCGCGAACAAAAAAACTTCCAACTTTGAAACAATGTATTTCCTAAACGATTTATTCGAAAAATATGCTCCAATATGCTCATTAGATTCGCTAATTCTTTATCTGTAAGACGCATTTAAAAAATTTTAAGAAATTTTTTTTTTTCAACGTTTCCCCAAGTGTATTTTTCTGTAAATTTTAGGGGTTTTGGCCACCATTTTTGTGGAAATTTGTCCTAGGTTAAATTATTGACCACATTCTTGTTCTCTGATCACTTCTACATCAATGTACCAATTTTCAACATTTTACTGCAGAAAATTTCTGAATTATAGAAAATACCCAAAATCATGTCAAAAATTTATGAAAAACCGAAAAATGGCTATATCCTAGCCAATACATTTTTTTGAAAGCCAATATTTTGGCTTTTGTCTATTCTCCAGGTAGGTAATATTCCCACAAAAAATCAAGAAAATCGGAGGGGGTGAGGGACAGGTCCGGCTTTTCTTAAATAATTTTGCTCATAAGTACCACCTGACAAAAGTTAAAAGAAAATAAAAGTACAAAAATGTAGATTATATGTTCGTCAGTATATATGTGTGTATGTGTCATACTACAAAATAATAATAGGGACCTTTTGCACGCCCTCCTTTAGCTAACTTTATCCTTTATAAATGCGACATTAAATGACAGATGTCGCGTGATATTTAGAAGCCTAATTTTGACCTTTTGCAGACACAATTTTTTATCCTTTATCATTTATTTATCTGTCAAAGGCCTGTTTTTTGTTCTGTAGGCAAAATAAATTAAAAAGTTCCGAAAACAACTAGAGATAAACTTAAAGAGCAATACCAGTGAAAAACTGCCAGGAAAATATAGGATTACGTCTGTGTTTACTTGTGTACTTCTTTTTTTTTACGCACTTCACAGAACATTGATGACTTCTGGTTAGTTGGTGAACACTGTTGCCAAACAACACATACCTACAAGTTTTTATAAAAAATAATTTTCAATAATTGATATAAAATTAAATCTGCGGATTACCCCGCATTGGTAGCTCTTGAAATAATTGCCTGGTATCAAAAATATTTTTAATTTACATTGCATTTTGTCATTACGTTATATGCGCGGCAACACTGTCCTAAATAAAGGAACTAGTAGCCTGCGTTATTCGAACGCAAGTAAGGTCAAACACTATCCTTTAGTAAAGGATAAGGTTCAAAGCAGGTAACTGCGCATGCCTCAAATAAAAGATTACAGAAAAATGGGACATGCAAGAGGTCATGGTAATGTTAGTTTTCATTGAATATAAAGTTTTTGGACCAATGAATCAAGGTAGGGGAAAGTGGATAAGTAGTTCTATTCTTAATTAAGACCTCACTTCAAGGCTCACTTAACAGAGAAGAAATTGAAATAGACTAAATTTTCTCTAAATATTTCTCATCAGATTCAGGTTTTCTATTAGGATCTTTAGTTGTATTTGACTAAACCTTTTGCTAAGTAATAGGCCTTCTATAGCGTTAAACTGTGAAAAATATTTCACTATGATTTTTAGGTTTAGACAAAGTTTAATTGTGTTAACCCTCCAGTGGTGACATGAAAAATAGGCACAATTTATAGGTAGGTCAGTCCAACAGATCAATATGCACATATGAGTTCCAACCGAGGTTGCTCAAGCAAACTTCTCATAAGTACTTTACAAAATATGTTTATTTAAAAAAAATATAAGTAAACATTAGAGAATTATTGAAATAAAGCCAGGCTATAATAGTGCCAGTCACTATTTTGACGCATTCAAATTGCAATATCAGCTGTGATCTTTCAACATACGGCCTTTGTTTGTTTTAGTTTTTGTGGGTTTGATAAAATAAACATTATGCATGGGTGCACCCAGGGGAGGGGGGGCTAGGGGCCCGGACCCCCCGCAAACCTAATGTTTTTAGATATTTTCGGCATATTTCATGAATAAAAAGGTAAAATAGCATAAAATACGACATCATGAGTCCTCGGGCCCTCCCCCGCAAGAGATATGACGAGATATGATAAGTGTTTTGACGAACCGCACCAACAATTATTTAGTTCGTGATCACACTCAGTTTTCATTTTCAAAACTTAAAAATATTAAGCGTGAGGTGAATGTTTTTTTATCAAACACACAAAAAATATTTTACTTTAAAATCTACCTTTTATTATTAGAACAAAATAAATAAAATACTGATAAACTTTTTGCATATTAAAAAGAAAGGATTTTTGAGTTTAACTTAAAAAGTAAAATTTACAGCGTTTTTAATACATAATATAAATACATATATAAAGGAACCGGGCTTTTTAAGTTACCACTAATTTTAGAAACCACTTAACAGATTTGAATCAAACTTGGCGTATATGTTCTGCGAGCTCTTCTCCTTGATTAAGGTAGTTTTTTTTACGCTATGACGCGTGCAAGTCGGGCTAACCGGCAAAGCCGTGATGTTTAAGCAATATTTTTTTTAAACTGCTTTAAACCCGGGAAGAAGCATGTTCGATATCTAGGTTACTTAAAATGGTTTCTACACGGTGTCCCAAATTCCAAATCAGTCTTAGTTTTTTTTTGGCAACACAGACCTGAGTCAGACTGCCCCGCAAACAAGACTGCTGTTTGGCCTTGTAAGCACACAGGTAGCACTTGTGTGCTTTCGCAAATTTATTTTCAAACGGTACTTCCGTTTGCCCTTGTAATCAAACTACTTAATTTCGTCTTCGCTTTTGTGCTTCAGCAAATGTCTCTTTAAATAACGCTTCTCCTTGGCCTTGAAATGACACTGGTCGCATTTAAACCAATTAATTTGATCTTCACTTTTGTGCTGCAGAAAATGTGGTTTTAAGTGATACTTCTGTTTGACCTTGTAATCACATTGGTCGCATTTAAACCAATTGATTTCATCTGCACTTTTGTGGAGCAGCAAATGACTGGCCAAATTGGACTTCCGTTTGGCTATATAATCACACTGGTCGCATTTAAAGCAGTTGATTTTATCTGCACTTTTGTGATGCAACATATGTTGTGCCAAATATCGCCTTTGTTTGCCTTTATAATCACACTGGTCGCATTTAAACCAATTGATTTCATCTACACTTTTGTGTTGCAGCAAATGTCTGTTTAAATGGGACTTCTGTTTGGCCTTGTAATGGCACTGGTCACATTTAAACCAATTGATTTTATCTATACTTTTGTGATACTGCAAATGTACCAACACCTGACACTTTTGTTTGGCCCTGTAATCACACTGGTTGCAATTAAACCAACTGATTTCATCTGCGTTTTTGTGCTGAAGATAATGTACCTTTAATCCAGACTTCTCTTTGGCCTTGTAATCACACTGGTCGCATTTAAACCAATTGATTTCATCTGCACTTTTGTGCTTCACCAAAATATGTCTCTTCAAATTGGACTTGAGTATGGCCTTGTATTCACACTGGTTGCATTTAGACCAACTAATTTCATCTGTACTTTTGTGATGCAGCATATGTCCCTGCAAACTAGAATTACGGTTCGCCTTGTAATTACATTGGTCGCATTTGAACCAATGAATTTCATCTTCACTTTTGTGCTTTAGCAAATGACTTTCCAATTGGTACTTCCTTTTGGCCTTATAATCACACTGGTCGCATTTAAACCAATTGATTTCTTTCTTCTTTTTTTCTTTTCTATGACTATCTGGAATATCCGAACTAAAAAGAATAAAAACAAAATAAGTTTGTATATCGATACCCTAATTCTGATACGTCGTAACCCACCAAAAAATGAACATTCATATTTTTGCGGCAAAGTTTAGTAATTATGCAAAGCAGCTAAATCCTCGCAACCAACAAAAAAATATCAAACGGTCATTCTCGCGATTTCTAACAAGTCATATCATGCCTACGCTGTTTAATTTGCTTCTAACTTTTCTTATACCTGTAAAATTTTGTTGATTTGGGTATATAAAAATGGAAAAATTTAGTTTACATATAAACTAAGTAAGAAAATAAGGTAAAAACCGCATTTCGCTAACTCTATTAAATCACGAAGTTTGCCTTGGGGCACGCTGTATATTTTAAATAAGAAGACTTACTCAGATGAGCTGTCATCCAAGATCAACTTCTCCTGTAACATGTCTTCAGTTTTTAGTTCAAACTCTTCAGGTTCCCATTGTATGCTGGATGATGAAGGGCCAGGTAAATTAGTGTCCAACATACTAGAAAATAAACCTTTTTAAGAAAGCCTAGGTCTACTTACCGACTTCAGAAGTCTGTGGGGATATCTAATTCAAATTCCAAGTATTCCTTAAAAATCAATTTTACACGGAAAAACTTTTACTTGAAATAACAAGACTTACTTAGATGTGCTGTCATGCAACATTAACTCCTGCTTTATCTCCTCACTTTTTAGCTCAAAGTCTTCAGGATCCCGTTTGATGCTGGTCGATGAAGGGCCAGAAAAATGAGTGTCCAACATGCTGCAAAATAAAACAGCTTTTTCAAAGAGCCGACATCTACAGTCAAACTTTAATAATCTGAAACTACTGGAGTAAATTATTTTATCTGGGGGCAAGGCAGTGCCTCGCCAAGTTCGCACAGTCGTAGATCTTTATAGAGTTCACAACCCCTCCAAGTTTCGTGGACTTCCATAAAGTAGTGAAGTAGTTACCAAATTTCAAAAATCATCGAAAGTTTTCTGCACTTTCCCAACATGCTAACAAAGCGGAAATTTGGCACACTGATAGAAATTATGACCAAACCCTTGGAAAAAATCAAAAAACCCCAAAATTCTAATATACTCCCCTCCCCTATACATGTAAAGTTATGTAAAAGTAACATTGCCCGCTTCCAGAAACGCTAGAGAGCTGAGCTTTAGAAGGCAGATAGGAACTATGATAAAACTATAGGAAAAAATTTAAAAACTCCAACATTTTTAATAAGGTATTGCAAAATTTTTGTACAATCTTCCGCATATTTTACTACTTTAAAACTTAAATATCATTCAAATCCTTTAAAAAAGGAGATTTCTTTACAAAAACATTTCAGGCAAAAAAATCCAAGTACGCGAAAATGTTATTCCATAAAAAGAAATGAGATAAAAGTAAAGCCAAGTTCTCCAATACAAATTTCAAAATAAAAGGTTCTTACTAGTCTTGAAATGTTTTTGTAAACTTGGCTATTACGGCTGCAAATGATTCTCTTAGGCACAGTGCTAAATTGAACATAAAGAAGTGTGGCTGTAATAGCAAAGTTTAAAAAAACATTTCCAATTTACTAAGAACCTTTTATTTTGAAATTTGTATTAGAGAACTTGACTTTACTTTTATCTCAATTCTTTTTACGGAATACCATTTTGAATTAATTCTGAAAAAAAAACGTTACAAAATACTTAAGGAACACAATAAAATACATTTGTACTTTCAACTACATACTGAATGAGTACTTTCTGGCGAATCTTAAAAGGAAATAAACAATGTATAAAATATGTATTTAAAAACCGAACCGAACCTACTACAAAATATTAATAAAAACGCTGATATCTCAAAAACCTCAGTCTTAAAAACCCGTTTTTAACGCCGTCATTGTACTTTATACCAACACTACTTTGGTTTTGGTATAAGTTGCTTTTATTGGACCACTCCTTCGTCAAAGTTTACACAATTAAAATATAAGCTGCACTTGTCAAAAATTAAAGGAATAGAGATCAAACGACCGCCGATGTAGGCTGTCGCTGGTCGTAACTGCAAAACAGGTCTGCGATTCGGCGATTGATGTCGGCCGCCAGCTCAAAGATCCACCAGCCAGTAACCCGCTGCAAAACAGCTGTGCGATTCGGCGTTTGATGTGGGCCGCCAATTTTCTTAAATGTTTACTTGAAATAACAAGACTTACTCAGATGAGCCGTCATCCAACATCAACTCCTGCTTTATCTCCGGAGTCTTAAGCTCACAGTCTTCAGCTTCCCATTTTATGCTGGCTGATGATGAGCCGGGGAAAGGACTTTTCAACTTGCTGCAAAATAAATCTCTTTAATAGTCTAGGCATTCTCCTAATTATCAGTTTTTCACAGTGAAAAACTAACACTTTGAATACTTAAAAAACTTTGTTGCATAACAATCATTTTTGGTGTTGAAACACTTGTTTTACAGCTTTACAAACCTAAATAATCCCACTTTATAAAAATTATTTATTTTATTTATTTATTGTATACTTTACAAACACCAAGACGGTAATTACATGTAAAGTCTTAAGACTACCTACAAATAGGAAAAAAAATATAATTACAAATTACCTACTATCTAAATTAGCTTTTAGTTTTTTTAAAGATATGTTGAAAATATCAATCTGTGTCTCATTTAGTACCTGATTGGTCACAATCATTAGGCGACTGAATGATGATAAACTACTATAGTTAGTGCTAAAAAGTTTTTGGTTGGCTTGATGTAGCCTTAAATTAATCTTTGGCACATTTATGTGAATATAGTTAATTAAATAGCTATTCTTATATTTTATGTTATTTAATATATAATACAGAAATATCACAGCTTGGTTTTTCCTTCTTTCTACCAGAGATTTCATATTAAAGCTTGAGAGCATACTGTTGTATGAGACTTTAAAAGGATAGACATTGTTTCTAACAACATAGAGGTATCACAAAAACTTCTTTTGCACTTTTTCAATTTCATCAATATGTACAAACTCTAAAGGCAGCCAAATTTGTGAGGCATACTCTAGGTGTGGTCTCACTAGAGAATTATATAAGTTAATAATTGTACTTATTTTGAAACCTTTACTATTCCTAATTACAAATCCAAGTGATTTAATAGCTTTATTAACAATATAAGCAAAATGTTTGTTAAATTTCATGTTGGGCTGAAAGTGAATTCCCAAATCCTTAACTTGCGTTTGTCGATTTAGCTCAGAATTGCCAATTTTATATAAATTTATTATTGGGTTGGTTTTTCGAGTAAAACTAACAATTGAACATTTATTGACATTTAGTGACATTCTATTTTTTTTAAACCAATTGTTTATCTTGCCCAAATCGCGTTGAAGTTTCTCACAATCTTCCTGCTCCCTGACAATCCTGCAGAGCTTGAAATCATCCGCAAAAAGAAGTCCTATAGAGTCAATAAGGCAGTCTGGTAAGGTATTTATAAAACACAAGAAAAATAATGGACCTAGTTTACTACCCTGTGGCACACCTGAGGTTGCAACAAAGGTATCAGAACTAGTTGAACCGACTTTTACTTTTTGAACTCTATTTGCAAGGTATGATTTTATAAGAAGGTATGCATCCTCACCAATTCCAAGCTCCACAAGCCTGCCAAGAAGCAAGTCATGATCAACTTTGTCAAAGGCCTTTTCACAGTCTGTGTATATCACATCCAACTGACTTTTACTTGCAATAGCTTCCGATGCCATCTCAGCCATTATTTTGAACACTAAAGGTGGGGTTCAAAGAAAAAAAAAATAATATATATATATATATATATATATATATCAAGAAATCACAGAGTCAGATTGTGATTTGCTTCAATGTGATATCAACAAAGTAAGTAAATGGTTTTTAGATAATAAAATGTTCAGTTGTGACATTTACAAGAAAAACCAGCCTGATCCTATGTAGTTATAAAGTTTTTAATGTTGCGCTAAATCATGCAAATGAAGTTAAGGACTTGGGAGTTTTCTTTCAGTTGAACCTAAAATTTAATAATCATTTTTCTCACATTATAAAAAGATCATTCAAGGGTTTCTTAATCAGAAATACAAAAAACTTTAAAATCTCCATTATAACTAGATTATTTAATGCCCTAGTAAGGCGTCATTTAGAGTATGCTTTACAGATATAGATGCCATTGGAAACTACACATATTGATTGTATTGAAAAAGTACAAAAACGTTTTTAAATTACCTTTATGTTCTTAAAAATAATAGATACCCCTATAAGGTATCATACAAATCTGTTGGATAGTTTTAACTTTGGATCTATTTTGCAAAGAAGACAACAACATGCTGTGATATATCTTTACTATTTTTTAAAATAATGTTATTAATTAATCTAAGAATTCCAACTAATCAAAAATTTTTAATAAAATGATGACAGTTACAAATGAGACTTTGGGTGAGGTCCAAACAGACATATTTAATATCAGTCTAAAAAATTTAAGGGCTGTGCTTTAGATTTTTGTTTTCCTCTTGTAGTTTTAAGATATTTATTAGGCTTAGGTTTTTTTTTTCTTTTTGGTAATATTCTGTAACTTTACATGTAATTGTATAAAACTGTTTGTAAAGTAATCAATAAATAAATAGATATATAGGCTGTTTTATTTAAAGGTAAGCCAGGCTTTTTCAGGTATTTATCATATGTTTTTGGAAAAACCCTCAGACACATCGAGGTTGCCTGTGAGAGGAAAATTTTGGAACATGCACCCTTTTCGAGGGGAAAACTTTACTAGTATATTTTAAAAAGGGAAAGTGGGGAGTCAAGTGACACTTTGTTTGGAAAGACTGGTGAATATTTTTACCCTATAAAAATTTCCAAACTCTATCAATTCGTTTTTGAGCTCATCCTATTTTAAGCCAGAATCTGATGTGACTCCCAAAATCTCCATCGAACAATCTCAGATCCCTCCTAATACTGCACACAAAAAGTGTCTTCATCATTTTTTGGTCTAAATTCAATAAGCTAGTTCTTGTTAATATTCATTTTGAGGTTGTTTGCTTTAAACCACTTATTCAGACCAGTTAAGGGAGTAACCACTTTATTTTTATTCCATCCCAATTCTCCTCATTGATCAAAACCTTGTTATTCATGATGTTTTTGACTTTACTCATGTACACAAAATAAAGAAGAGGAACCAAGATTGACCCTTGAGTCACCTTTTTAATCATTTGAAAATCTGACTTTAAAAAAAAAATTACTCTTACCTAAAATTAGTACTGTATTCAAGCAATTCATTCTCAATTTTAATTTTCTTGGAATTGCTTTCAGCTGCCACCCCTTCTTTCACTGTACTGCAACCTGGTCCAACCTTAACTGCAGATATTTCTTTTTTAATTTTCTCTAAATTTGAAAATAAAGGTTCAGATGCAATAAAATCTTTTTTGTTGAAAATGTTTTCAGGCCTGACAATTAGTTGTCCATCATTTCTTTCTAGGAACTCTGTGGAAAGGTATTGCCCCTCACATTGTTCTAGAAGAGGTGTAATGCCAGACATCTTGAATGCTTCCATGCTTTAAAACAGCTCATTCACTTGAAAATCAGCTGAAAAGTGAGTAAAAACCTGGGTGATAAGTCTCTATCAGAGCTATCGAAAAAAAGATACAGCCTTAAAACTAGGACCAGTTTTATATAGCTGTAAAATAGTTTCTAAGCAAATACTGTAAAATAGTTTCTAAGCAAATAAGCCAAAGAGCATTCGAGGAAATAAACAAACCACCAACACAACAAAATATAAACAAAGAACAAATTACCTAAAGTGAGGTTATGGCATGTGTCTTAAAAATAACGGGTCATTCAGCCATCAATGGGTGCGTTCACTATTATTAATAAATGCAGGGGACCATATTCTTGGGAATGTAGATACCAATAACGCCCCTATATGAATTGCAACAATTGTGATAGTGGCACAGGCTATCAAAACGGACGGGCCACGATCCTCCACTTTGTTGACGTCATATCGGAGATTTTTTTTTGATGGTCACGACACAGCTGATTGTCTTTAAAATATTGAATGACGGTTCATGAATATTTGATATTTTTTTAAATAAAGCCGGTTTTGAGATTGTTTTTACTATATTCTTCTAACAATTTTTTTTTAAATATACAGTTATCCTTAATTTTTCAGAGCAGCTTCATTAGCTCACACAAAAATTAAATTTAAAGCAGAAGCGAATGTGACAAACACAGATGACAAAGTCAACTAAATGTCAAATATAACAGTCAGTGTTGCCAAATTCAAAAATTAAAAGACGCTTGCGATAAAAGTTGCTGGATTTTGCCAAAAAATCCGCATTTTGTACAGGTTATCGACGCCGGAGGAGGGAGGGGGGGTGTCAAAGGCTAAAAAAGGCGTCCATAAAAAAATTTGCTACCAAAAAAAAAGATCATGTCTTTCGTTTACTGCTTTATTCAACAGTCCCTTCCCCCCCTCTCGTAAATTTGCGTAAAAAAAAAACGGTTATCTACTCTTTTTTCTTCATTTTATCCTTTTTGTTTTATATACCTAGGTTACACACTGTTTCATAGTAAACATGAAGAAAAATATAATAATTTTTTTCAAAATTTACTTTAATTCGGACACTGTCAAAAATCACCAGAATTCAGTCTTTTTTAAAAAGTTTTCACCATTTCACCAAATGGATTGAAAAATCACCAGATCTGGCAACACTAATAACAGTTGAGATGCGGCACGCGGGTAATTTGAATTCAAAAGAAGAAATGCTAAATCTTGAAGATTTTAACCTTTTAATCATCTTGCATCCTTACCTACAAGATTTATTTTATGAGAATTTTATACAACATAAAATATTGTCACGAGGGGGTTTTATAAAACCCCCTCGTGACAATATTGTAGCAAAATGGCTTTAAATCTGGATCAAATCGCCATGCAAATATGGTACTTTAAGGCGTTCTGTTGAAAGGAAAAATGACACTACTGAAAGTTGCGTCAATCAAATAATAGTTTTTTGCAAGGCCTACTGGACTATCTACTCTTTTTTGGTAAAGATGTTCAGAAGTTTCAGTATGTTTTTAATTTAACCCTTTTTGGCGAAAAATCAGGTCCGCGAGCCCACTGTGTGCTAATGGAAGAAAGTCGATTGACATTGATTGTCAAAATGACATCTTATAAATACTTATATTTGCAAACTAATCCTAATACTGTTTTAGATTGGGTGCGCCCGTCCCACTAATTTGAGTTAAAAAGAGAGAGTAAGTAGCTGGATGACAAAGTGTGAGTTTAGTAAATAAAACGAGTAGGCCATGGTTTGTTTATTGATATTATGATTGTTTAAAAGTATTAGGCGCCCTTACGAATACATTAATTTAAAAAGAGATGGTAAATAATCGGATAATAATATGTAAGTTCAGTCAATGACACGATAAGATTAGATGGTGGTACGTTCTAGAATCCTATTTTGTGTCGGGGTGCCGTGCTACGTCATAGTTAGCGCCTTATTGATTTCATCTTGACTTTTGTGAAGCAGCAAATGACTGTCCAGATTGGACTTCCATTTGGCCTTGTAATCACATTGGTCGCATTTGATCCAATTAATTTCATCTGAACTTTTGTGTTGCAGCAAATGAGTTTTCAATTGGAACTTCCTTTTGGTCCTGTATTCACACTGATCGCATTTAAACCAATTGATTTCATCTGCACTTTTGTGTTGCAGCAAATGAGTGTTCAATTGGAACTTCCTTTTGGCCTTGTAATCACACTGGTCGCATTTAAACCAATAGATTTCATCTGTTCTTTTGTGATGCAGCCTATGTACCTGCAAACTAAAACTATGTTTCGCCTTGTAATCACATTGGTGGCATTTAAACCAACGAATTTCATCAGCACTTTTGTGTTGCAGCAAATGACTGTTCAATTGGACCTTCCTTGTGGTCTTGTAATCACACTGATCGCACTTAAACCAATTGATTTCATCTGCACTTTTGTGTTGCAGCAAATGAGTGTTCAATTGGAACTTCCTTTTGGCCTTGTAATCACACTGGTCGCATTTAAACCAATAGATTTCCTCTGTACTTTTGTGTTGCAGCAAATGTCTCTGCAAACTATAAGCATGTTTCGCCTTGTAATCACATTGGTCGCATTTAAACCAACGAATTTCATCTGTTCTTTTGTGATGCAGCCTATGTACCTGCAAACTAAAACTATGTTTCGCCTTGTAATCACATTGGTGGCATTTGAACCAACGAATTTGATCAGCACTTTTGTGTTGCAGCAAATGACTGTCCAGATTGGACTTCCGTTTGGCCTTGTAATCACATTGGTCGCATTTGAACCAATTGATTTCATCTGCACTTTTGTGTTGCAACAAATGATTGTTTAATTGGAACTTCCTTGTGGCCTTGTAATCACATTGGGTGCATTTGAACCAATTAATTTCATCTGGACTTTTGTGTTGCAGCAAATGTCCCTTTAAATCACACTCCTGTTTGGCCTTGAAATTACACTGGTCGCATTTAAACGAATTGATTTCTTCCTTCTTTCTTTCCTTTCCTTGGTCATTTTGAATATCCGATCTAAAAGCCATAAAAATAAAATAAGTTTTCCTAATTGTAAACTTTAATTAACATACTAAATTTATTAAGCAAAATACAATAGATATCTATCCACCGCAACAGACAGAGTTAGATTACTTTTTATCGATCGAATCGGCAAGCCTAGATTAGAAGAAAAATCTAAAATATTTACATTTAAGTGAAAATTAAATTAGTTTAATCCAACATTTTTGTTTCTACCTTAAAAACTACAGTGGTTGCATAAAGACTTATTTTAAAATGTCTTAAATATAAAAAAAACTTAATGTTTAAAGTTTTATTATTTTTGCATTATTACTAACTCAAATATTTGTTTTTGGAAAAAAAAATTCACGTCCTTATTGTGTATGAAAACCAACACCGGTCAAAAATAATAATAACTGCATCATTTTTTCCCTAAAAATAAGTTGCAATGAACAGCTTTGAATAGGTTTGTTGAAATTACAATATTTTCAAAAACTCTCTATATCAAAAAAAATACGAGGTATTGTTTTTAGATTATACTGTACCACTGTTTTATTTTATTTTACTTTGTATGTTTTTAGTTTTACTAACATTTTATGCCTTTATACTTATACTATACTTTATATAAGTAATTTAAAAATAATGTATTTTTGTTTTATACAGTATTTTTGGCCTGCTTTGTCAACAGAATGTTTTTTTTTGTTCTTGACAATAATGATGAACAAAGTATGATTTGATTTGATGGCAAAAATGGAGAAAAAAAGGGTTAAAAAAAAGAAAATCTGCCACTGCTAAATGATTATCTGGCTAATTATGATTAAAAAATGTAGTATTATTTTTTTTAAATAAAATTCAAGTTGAGGTACAGGCTGTCAAAATTTCCTCCAAAGAAATTTACTTAATTTTTAAAAACTTTTTTTTTCACTTTAAAAATATCAATAATATATTATTGTTATGTCTACCCTAAGACTTGTTTCTAATAACATAAAAAACAGTTTTTCTTGAAAACAATTTCCCAATTTTTAAATTATTTTTATATACATATTTTTTTTACCACTTTGTTTTTTGTCCTCGGCTACCAGGGCCATGCCGGACATGTACCGTTACATTTTTTGTATGCTGACTACTGTATACTGTCTATAAATATACCTTTGTTGTCACTCTTCTAAGGACACTTCTCCCCAGGAATCCTATAAATGTCTGCCGCACCCGACCTCGGCAACCGACGGGGCTCGAACCCGCCACTGTAGCAAGCGAGATTCCTTAACTCACTTGTGTTCAATGCGCGACGCACTGAGCCACCACGGCTACTTATTTTTATATCTAATTATCGGCATTTAATATGTCATTTATAGAAGTTTATAACAAAAAAACAGTTTTTCTCGAAAAAATGTTCCCACATTTTAAAATTATTTTAATAACTAATTATCGTTCCGATTATGATACACGACTTCACCAAATTTCATATTTTTGCTCGGTTAGTTATAACTAAAAAATTTTTAAAAATCGACAAATGTATCTCGAAATCGAAATTTTGACCCCCATGTTCGCATTTTATGTTGGCTGATGAAGGGCCCGAAACATGTGTGTCCAACATGCTGCAAAACCAAACTTTTTAAAAGAGCCTATATCTACAGTCAAATTTTGATAATCCGGAACTATTGTAGTATATAATTTTATTGGTTTTTTAACTGTAGGTTTAAATATAATTTTATTAATTGTGAAGAAAAAAAACGTTTAAAAATACTTCAAGAACACCAAAAATACATATTATTATGTACCTAAAAATAATAAAAAACCCCATGCTATAAACCATCAAGCCATAACTAATTTTTACTTGTCATAAATAAAAATGAAATGCATTTATTTTAAATTTCTAATAATTATAGAATATTTAGTTTGTGTCCATATTACAGAGGTAAAAATTGTAAATTGTCCAGTTGGAAAGAGGCGAAAAAGGATTTGGCGTGTGTCCGATCTATTAAAGGGGTACTGTAATTAAAATTCCAAGCATTCTTTAAGTATCAATTTTACACCGAAAAATGTTTACTAGAAATAACAAGACTTACTCAGATGAGACGTCATCCAACATCAACTCCTCCTGCTTTATCTCCTCAGTCTTTAAATCAAAGTCTTCAAGTTCCCATTTTATGCTGGCTGATGAAGGGCCAGGGAAATGACTTTCAAATGTGCTGCAAAATAAACCTCTTTAAGAGTCCAGGCTCCAAAATATAACCCCATATGGCTATGTGATAAAAGATTATTACTCAATGTTAAAATTTATCGAGGGGTGAACAGCTAACCCAAAATGTGTACACTGATTGTGAAAATCCACAATCTTTTGCTAAAATTGTGAGGGATCGTGGCAAGATTGTGAGGGATTGTGGTAAGATTGTGACAGATTGTGGGTGATTGGGAGGGATTGTGAAGGATGGTGGAGGACTGTGCAGCGGCGTAGCGCGCCTAAAGGGGCGGGGTGGGCATTGTCCCATCAAAAATTCTTACGAAAAAAAAAAAAAAAGGTCATCATGTCTATAGTTTCCTTTGCCGCCCTCTTCATTTACCGTTACCGGCCCTGCTGCTTAATAACCGAGGGGTGACCAGCTGACCCCAAAATGTGTACGCCGATTGCGAAAATCCACAATCTTTTGCTAAGATTGTGAGGGAACCCCAAAATGTGTACGCCGATTGCGAAACTCCACAATCTTTTGCTAAGATTGTGAGGGATTGTGTAAAGATTGTGAAGGATTGTGGTAAGATTGTGAGAGATTGTGGGTGATTGGGAGGGATTGTGTAAAGATTGTGAAGGATTGTGAACAGATTGTGAGAAATGTGTACACCGATTGTGAGAGCTGTTCACCCCTCGAAATTTATGTTAACAATTGTAAAATTGAAGAAGTTCATAAGTATCTTGAAGTTATTATAGATAAGCAACTTAATCTAAAGCAACATTGTAACTATATAAAGTTTTTAGTTTTAGGAACATTAAATTGTACAGCTTTGGGCTTTTGCAATAAATATAATTTGATTTGATTGCTAAAAAAATATATTTCTTGTACCAACTTGACAGAAAGTTGTCACATTTTACAAAGCTGGTCGTAGTCAAAATCAGTTACTGCTCCTCATTTTCACTACTGCTCTACATTAATTTATTTTTTAAACAATAAAGAGTTAAAATCTTGCAAAAAGTACAAATTAGAGCACTTGGATCGATACTCATGCAAAAAAAAAATTTCCATTAAAGAAATGTTCAGTAAGTTCTCATTAATGAGTGTAAAAAAATAAATTATTACCAAATTACTTAAGTGAGAAGCTAACTTATATGCAGGACATTTATGTGTATAACACAAGAGCAATTATTTTAAATAAATTTTATGTTAACCATTTAGATAACACAGCGAATGAAAATGCATATACACATCAAACAAGGATAGTGCTGCTTCAAAGTGCACATTATCCCTTACCACTCTCACAGCATCGCTATATTTTCTTGAGTTTGCCACTTCCTGAATCTGATCATTCCATTTCAAGCCAGAATCTAATGTGACTCCCAAAAATCTACATTGAACAATCTCAGTTTCCCCCTCATACTGCACACAAAAAGTGTCATTATTTTTTGGTCTAAATTCAATAAGCTGACCAGTTAAGGGAGTAACCACTTTTTTTTATTCCATCCCAATTGAAGTCCACATTTGGGATCAGACAATTCCAAATTTTTAAAAATAATCTTTGCCGAGATTTTTACAAAATACGAATTTTATACTGGGTCATAATATAACAAATACCAATAACATCTATATTAGAACCAAAATTTGGGACAGTTGCAAAACTTGTTTTCAAATTCAGACAGTTTTTTTTTATTTCCCACAAATTTAAATTTGCACCAAGGTCTTCAAACCTCTTCATTGATCAAAACCTTGTTGTTTATGTTTTTGACTTCATTTATGTACACAAAGTAAAGGAGAGGAACCAAGATTGACCCTTGAGGCACACCTTTATTATTTTAAAATCTGACTTAAATTTTTTACTGTCCATTTCTCACACATTGCATTCCTCCACTTACAATATGTAATATAGGTTTGGTTCGGTTTGCAAAGTAATCATCTACCTCCTACACCATACCAATTTTAAAAAACAAAAATTCAAAAAAATGTCTTTTACCTAAAACTAGCACTGTATTCAAGCAATTCATTTTCAATTTTAATTTTCTTAGAATTGCTTTCAGCTGCCACCCCTTTTTCCAATGTACTGCAACCTGGTCCAACATTATCTGGAGATTTTTCTTTTTTAAATTTATCTAAACTTGAAAATAAAAGTTCTGATGCCATAGAATCTTTTTTCAGGCCTGACAATTAGTCGTCCATCATTTCTTTCTAGTAACTCTGTGGAAAGGTATATTGCTCCTCAGATTGTTCTAGAAAAGGTGTAATACTAGACATTTTGAATGCTTTAGAAAAAGCTACAGCCTTAAAACTAGGACTAGTTCTATATAGCTGTAAAATAGTTTCTAAGCAAATAAGCCAAAGAGTATTTAAGAAAAAAAACAAACAAGAAATAACAAAACACCTAAAGTGAGGTTATGGCATATATCTTACAAATTACGGGTCAATCAGCCATCAATGGGTGCGTTCACTATTTATTGATAAATGTATGGGACCCTATTCTTAGGAATGCAGATACCGATAATGCCCCTAGATGAATTCAAACAATTGTGATAGTGGAATAATAAGACCAAAAATAGGCAATTTTTAACAGGTTACTTACTAACTTAGTGAAAAAACTCACCTCCAAAAATATGTTAAGTTAACTTTAGTATTGTGGCAATTCGATGATTGTTCATACCTGAGTTTTGTAAAAAAGCCTTAAGCACAAACAATGGCGTACACAGTTCCCCGAAGCTAAGGTTCTTTTAGATATTTTCCACACATTTCATGAATACACACATAAAATACGGCATCATGGGGTCTGCCCCCCCCCCTTCCATACCTTTTTCTAATTACTAACATAAATTTCAGCGTTAATATCACACTAACTTGGGACCTAAACTCGCTTTAAATTTTCGCTCTAATAGGTTCTACTTTTTTCATAAAAATGAATAATTTTTGAAAGCCCATTTAAGGCAAAATTATTTCAAATTCCAACATTACGTTTTACGTTTACTACGGCCAGTCATTAGAGCGAAAAAAAACCGCAGCTTGCAAAAGGTTCATTTGACATATGTAGTTCACATTGGAGTCCTAAACAAAATTTCTGTTTTCGATATTGGGGGGGGGGGGGGGGCAGCTTTCCCCGCCGTCTTGGATTTATTGTGCACTAAAAGGTTTTTGTTTTAAATTATTTGGACCCTGTATATTTTAGAAAAAAAGTTTTAGACAAAAGTTGAAGACAATAAAATTTCCTACAAAAACGCTTTAATCACAAAAAAAAGTATTGTTATCATGTATTTCACCAATTTTTTAAAAAATCAAGACTTACCGGGAAAACATTTTAATCTGTCTTATAGACAATAAATTTTCTTTCGAACGATGTGTATAGTTATATTATTTAGGAAACCGTAAATATACAAGTGGCGTCCAAAACTGAATTTAAAAAAAAAATCACTAAACATGCGAATATTCTTTGTGTTCCCCGTTAACAAAAACCCACTAGATACATATCGTTTTAAAGATAATTTTATTTTCAACACAATGGAGAAAAACAAGGTTTTTTCAGAAACCTTAGTTTTAAAAAAAATTTAACAATAACACACAAATGCGAGAATCTAACACAGAACGTTTAACCAGGAAACGTCAAAAAATCATGCATTTTTGTTTTGTTTGAACCGAACCAATTTTCTTGGTTAAACGTTCTGTTATATTCTTGCATTTGAACGAAGAGAACGAATAACCGGACGGTCCATCGCTAATAATTGCCTTAGATTAAACGCATCGGGTTCTTCTAATTTTTGTTGACATCATTGCTGATGGCTGTCATAATCATATGTTCCATTGACTGATGGAATCGATTGCAACAATTAGATGGATTTCATACAATTAATAAATTAACTACAATCAATAATTAAATAAATAAATCAAAAAAGTTACTTGATATTATAAAAAATATGTACTGTGATAAATTAATTTTTTATTGTTATCAGCACAAACCTTCTAAATTATAAAATACAAACATACTTATAGGCTACATATTTTTTTTGTAACAAAATAAATATATAAAGTTAAATACTTTTACTGATGCTGAAACTCTGTTGAAATAGGCATATATGTCTATCATTTCTAGTAAAACACTTATTTTATACAAAACCGTAAAATGATAGAATACAAATCAGTTCAAATACAGGTTGTCACACCTTATACTAAAATACAGTTACATTCACAAATAAGTAAAGGCACATGTTTACTAAATAAATGTTTATAAAAATCTTCAATTTTCTCCAAAAAATACTATTTTTTTATATCGCGTTTTTTAGTATATTGACAGGCTAAAGGGCTAAAAATGACACACAAGTTGCTGAAAATACGCTTTAGGCATGATTAGCACATTTGTGTCTGTTTGCCCTTGTAATCACAATGACGCAATGAATGATGCTTTGTGATGCAGCAAATGTATTTTCAAATGGTACTGCCGTCTGGCCTTGTCAAACTATTAAATTGCATCTTTGCTTTCATGCTTCCGCAAATGTCTCTTCAAATAACGATTCTCCTTGGCCTTAAAATTACACTGGTCGCATTTAAACCAAATGATTTCATCTTGACTTTTGTGCCTCACCAAATGTACTACCAAATAACGCCTCCGTTTGCCTTTGTAATTACACTGGTCGCATTTAAACCAATTGATTTCATCTGCACTTTTGTGCCGCAGGAAATGTATCTTTAATTTGGACTTCTCTTTGGCCTTGTAATCACACTGGTCACACTGAAGCCAATTGATTTGATCTGCACTTTTGTGTTGCAGCAAATGTCTTTGCAAACTAAAATTACGTTTCGCCTTGTAATCACATTGGTTGCATTTGAACCAATTAATTTCCTCTGCACTTTTGTGCCGCAGGAAATGTGTCTCTAATATGAACTTCCTTTTGGTCTTGTAATCACACTGGTCGCATTTGAACCAATTGATTTCATCTGCACTTTTGTGTTGCAACAAATGATTGTTTAATTGGAACTTCCTTGTGGCCTTGTAATCACATTGGGTGCATTTGAACCAATTAATTTCATCTGGACTTTTGTGTTGCAGCAAATGTCCCTTTAAATGACGCTCCTGTTTGGCCTTGAAATTACACTGGTCGCATTTAAACCCATTGATTTCTTCCTTCTTTCTTTCCGTTTCTTGGTCATTTTGAATATCCGATCTAAAAGCCATAAAAATAAAATAAGTTTGCATATAGGAAAAATTGTAAAATTTAATTAACATACTAGATTTATTAAGCAAAATACATTAGGTATCTATCCAGCGCATCAGACAGAGTTAGATTACTTTTTATCGATCGAATCGACAAGCCTAGATTAAAAGAAAAATCTAAAATATTTGCAATAAAGTGAAAATTAAGTTAGTTTAATTCAACATTTTTGTTTCTACCTTAAAAACTACAGTGGGTTGCATAAAGACTTATTTTAAAATGTCTTAAATATAAAAAAAACAAAATGTTTAAAGTTTTATTATTTTTGCATTATTACCAACTCAAAGCAAAGTTTTTGGAAAAAAAATTTCACGTGCTTATTGTGTATAAAAACCAACACCTGTTAAAAATAATAATAACTACATCATTTTTCCCTAAAAATAAGTTGCAATGAACAGCTTTGAATAGGTTTGTTGAAATTACAATAGTTTCAAAAACTTTGTATCAAAAAAAATACCAGGTATTGTTTTTAGATTATACTGAATGTTTAATGCTGCCAGTTATTTTTGTTTATTGTTTTATTTTGAATTTTTTGGAAAGCCTAACCTTGGAGTTTGTTTTGATATTTTTTGGGCTTTCCGCAAAAGCCCTCAAAAAAGAAAGTTCTGTTTGGGAAAAATTCCGATCAGGTGATAATTTCTCTCTTTGTTGAAAGTTATTTTCTTTTTAATCACCTGATCATTTTGGTAAAATCATGCGCGTTTTTTGCTCACGCTGGGAGTTTGAAGCGCCACCCTGTGTGTGACAGGGGAATGAAGAAATCACTTCCGACAAAAAACTGAAAGAAGTCACACCTGTTTTTGGGTTGAAGACCGAAAGGCCGCGGCTGGTGAAAGTGTGGAGCTGCTACAGAATTAAAGAAGGTAAGCTTCTAGCGTGTTGCCGATTTTTTTCCTTTGTTTTTAGTTTAATAGACTCTGTTTTCCCACACGGGGCGAATTTAACTTTGAGGATATTTTTTTGGGATATCTCTAGTTTTCTCCCCTTCAGGGCTCAGTTGTCTACTGTACCACTGTTTTATTTTATGTTACTTTGTACGTTTTTAGTCTTACTAACATTTTATGTCTTTATGCTTATAAGTAATTTAAAAATAATGTATTTTTGTTTTATACATTATTTTTGGCCTGCTTTGTCAACAGAATGTTTTTTTTTTTTGTTCTTGACAATAAAGTATGATTTGATATGATGGCAAAAATGGAGAAAAAAAGAGTTAAAAAAAGAAAATCTGCCACTGTTTGTTTTTTGTCCTCGGCTACCAGGGCCATGCCGGACATGTACCGTTACATTTTTTGTATGCTCACTACTGTATACTGTCTATAAATATACCTTTGCAGTCACTCTTCTAGGGACACTTCTACCCAGGAATCCTATAAATGTCTGCCGCACCCGACCTCGGCAACCGACGGGGATCAAACCCGCCACTGTAGCAAGCGAGATTCCTTAACGACGGCTACTTATTTTTATATCTAATTATCGGTATTTAATGTCATTTATAAAAGTTTCTAACAAAAAAAACAGTTTTTCTCGAAAAAATGTTCCCACATTTTAAAATTATTTTAATAAATAATTATCGTTCCTATTACACGACCCCCATGTTCGCATTTTATGTTGGCTGATGAAGGGCCCGCAAAATCTGTGTCCAACATGCTGCAAAACCAAACTTTTTAAAAGAGCCTATATCTACAGTAAAATTTTGATAATCCGGAACTATTGCAGTATATTATTTTATTGGTTTTTTACTGTAGGTTTAAATATAATTTTATTAATTTTGAAGAAAAAAAAACGTTTAAAAATACTTCAAGAACACAAAAAATACATATTATTTTATGTACCTAAAAATAATAAAAAACCCCATGCTATAAACCATCAAGCCATAACTAATTTTTACTTGTCATAAATAAAAATGGAATGCATTTATTTTAATTTTCTAATAATTATAGAATATTTAGTTTGTGTCCGTATTACAGAGGTGAAATTTGTAAGTTGTCCGGTTGGAAAGAGGCGAAGAAGGATTTGGCGTGTGTCCGATCTATTAAAGGTGTACTGTAATTAAATCCAATCCAAGCATTCTGTAAGTATCAATTTTACACCGAAAAATGTTTACTAGAAATAACAAGACTTACTCAGATGAAACGTCATCCAACATCAACTCCTCCTGCTTTATCTCCTCAGTCTTTAAATCAAAGTCCTCGAGTTCCCATTTTATGCTGGCTGATGAAGAGCCAGGGATATGACTTTCGAACGTGCTGCAAAATAAACCTCTTTAAGAGTCCAGGCGTTCCCTAATTATCAGTTTTTCACAATGAAAAACTGACACTTTGAAAACTTAAAAAACTTTGTTGCATAACAGTCATTTTGGTATTAACTCGACCAGGCCATCCAACTGATCTCTATAATTTTTCCTTCCCACTGTCATGGCTTGGTCGAGTCAATACCCTGAGACTTTCTCGTTCTTGTATTGAGACATCACACACATGCATAGATGGAAGTTTTCCGAAAATTTATGTATGCTCTTCGGTGGCTTAATGTAAAGAGCGTTTGCGTTTTCTTTCTTTAATTTCACTTGTTGTTTATAGTTTTAGGTGCTTGCATTATTTGCAATTTGGTATTTGAGAATCATTTTGGTGTTGAACAGCTTTACAAACAAATTAACCCACTTTCTAAAAATTATTATTTTGAACACTAAAGGCTGTTTTTTGTAAAGGTAACCAAGGCTTTTTCGGGTATTTCTTTTACATTTTTGGAAAAATCCTCGGACACATCCATGTTGTTGGCGAGGGGGAAATTTTGTAGCATGCGCACCCTTCGAGGGCTAAACTATATTTTAAATAGGAAAGTGGGGGGGGGGGTCGAGTGACACTTTGTTTTGAAAGACTGTTGAATATTTTACAACTATGTAAAAATGTAAAAACTCTATCAATTCGTTTTTGAGATATTTCCAAATTTTAAAATTTAACATGGACCAATAAAATAAAAATCTTAAATCAGAATTTTATATTTTTAAACAGTCCATGTTAAATTTGAAAGAAAATATCCTTAAAACTAATCCATAGATTTTCGAAATTTTCATACTGCTGTAATGATATTCCAGAGACCTTCAAGACAAGGTAATACTAGACACTTTCCCGATTTAAAATTTAAAGGTAAAGTTTATCCTTGAAGGTTCATGCTATAAAAATTTCTAGATAGCCAATAAGTGTCCCCCTAGGAAACAAAATTGACGTGTTCCAGGATTTTTCCCAAAACGTACGACATATAACCAAAATAGCCTCGGTTACCTCTACAAAAAACACCTAGTATATCATAAGATATAGGATGTCTCAGACCACCGACCGGTCTACTTCAAAACCTAGGGGGTGGAATATCTTAATTATATGAAAAAAAATCGGACGTCCGGACGGCACATGCAGTTGAAAATAGCCAACCACAAAGCGTAATCAAATACAATTTTGATCATTAAAACTATTAATCCCCTAGGTTTGAAAAGGGGTGTACAGGATATCTGAGACACTCTGTACATAACGATATTTATATGACGATATATGTTTATGATCCTTATAGCTTAAAACTCAAGAATTTTATTCATAAAATAAAGGGATATCCACCACACTGAAATTAATGTCACTAATAATATTATTGATACCGATAATCCATTTGTTTTTTATATACAGTGAAACCTCTCCTTGCGGACAAATTTGTTGGAACCAAGCTTGTCCCTATTTCTTTACATGTATTTTTCAATTTCAATTTATTAATTCCTCTTTTGATAACATAGTACTATAAGTTCGTTACTTAAAATATAAAAAAAATACAATTTGATTACATAGTACTATAAGTTCATTACTTAAAATATAAAAAAATACAATTTATACCTCACTAGGCACTGCATTGTAAATTTTAACACACATATAGTAAGGACTTGGTTCTATGTATTGGTATAACAAGGTTCTGTTTATTTCTTGTTTCATTTTTTAAGTTTATGTCATGGTTTTTCTGAAACAAGTTTTTATTTTTATATGTAAAACAGCATATTTTGTACATATACAATGAGTAGACTGCAGCGGCGTAGCGTGGGGGGGCGCGTGGGGTTCGTCGCCCCCCCGCCCCGAGGGTAGTGGCGCCCCATAGGTGGGAGAGGCGCCCTTGTGTCGTAGCGGCCGCCCCTTCATACCTTTTTTTTTTAGTTGCAAGATTTCGTCAGAGGCGCCCTGGTGACTTATCTGTTGCCCCCTGACATATGATGACCTTCTTTTTTTTTTTTTGGAGACGGCGCGGTTCAAATTTCTACGGCGCGGTTCAACGTTCTACGGCGCGGTTCTTTTTTTTTGGCCGCAAGATTTGTGAGAGGCGCCTTTTTGACCTTTTGGTTTTTTTTTGTTTTGCCGTAAGATTTTTCATCAGTTTTCAGAGGCGCCCTTTTTAGCTGTCGCCCCCCCCCGCCCTTTCGGGCACGCTACGCCGCTGGTAGACTGTCATTATGCCCAGCCTCTAGAACAATGGAGCGCAATGTGTTAGATATTGAGCACAACAAACAGTTTGTAAAATTCACTTTTATAACCGGACACTCTAATAACCGGACGCGGACAATTTTTTTTGGGAAAAACGGGACGGAGCGCTGCACGACCTGAGCATAAATATTGTGTAGTATATTGGCAACAACTCACTCTGCAGCCGGGGAATTACCTCCTTCATTTTTGATGCGGAGACTAAATAGTTCTGTCGTATTTACCGAATAAAATATTAACATATTTTATTCGGCGGGACTGCTGTTTGTTATTTTTATTGTTCAGTTAGGTCAGTGTTGCCAGATTGAAAAGTTTTCCTTCAATGTGAAGGGTTCAGAACAAAAATTTTGATGGTTTGAAGGTTTTTATCCGAATTTAAAGGATTTTGACTATTTTGAGGCAAAGTTATATATTTTTCAAATTTTCCAATAATTTTACCAAACTTAAATTAAGTAGGTAAATTTAAATATTTTATTTTTAACTTTGGTTTTTATAATTTATGATTTAAGTTAATCTTTTATTTGTTTGGTTTTTTCATCCATTTTTATTTTAAAAAAATGTTCATGGTATAAAGTTTTTTTGGTTTGGTGTGGACCACCCACCCGTTACTGTTCTGAAGGATATGAAGGGTTTTTGTCACTTAGTTGAAGAAAAGTCATCAGGAAAGTCTAGCAACACTGAGTTGGGTAGTATAATAGATATCTTTGAAATGACGCCTAGTAAAAAACTTCTGAGTTCACGTAAAAAAATGGAAGTTGTTAACGTTTCGGAGAAGGAACATCTATCAGCACGAAAGATCGCTGAAAAATTTAATTTTGGAAAAACTCAAGCAGCGCAAATTGTTCATAAATATATATGAAAATTTCGCAGTTCTCTCTCATAAGCGGACACCTCCAATAAGCGGACAAAATTGACGAAACCGTGAGTGTCCGCTTATAGGAGGTTTCACTGTATATTTTTTTATAATTAGAGTTACAATTAGTTTTGTCATTTAAATCACAATATTTTATAAATGTGTTTGTGTTAAATTTTGGTTTGTGCAAATTTTAGATATACTGGGTGTCCCATAAATTAGGGGCCATAGGCCAACAGGTGATAAAGGAGGTCATGCCTGATAAAAAAGTTTCTATTATGCATGGGTCAAAACTCTTTCTTTGTCGAGATACAGGGCATCAAAAGTGGCGATTTTTAAAACTTTTTTAATAATAACTTAACGCAGTAAAACTATGAAATTGGGTAAAGTCATGTATTAGAACAAGAGCAATAATTTGAAATTAAAATAAAATAAAAAAAAATTATGCGGTCAATTTTTTTTGGAAAAAACTGTTTTTTTTGGTATAAACTTTTATGAATGCCATATTAAACGCAATGTTTTTTTTTTATATTTTTTGTTAATCAAAACAAGTCTCTACCGAGGCATATTAATAAAATATTATTCATATTTTTTAAAAGAAGAGTAAGCAAAAATATTTTTTTTTTAAATAATAATTATTATTTTTGGAGGTTACTTTGACAGCCTGTATCTCCTCAACATGTAATTTTATCAAAAAAAGGAATATCACATTTTTGAATCACAATTAGCTGAGTATTTAGAGGGCTGTGACAGATTTTCCTTTTTTTGTAAAACCCTTTTCCCCCCACTCCTCTAACTTTAAAAATGCTATATCCTAAAAACAGAAGTGTGTTTGCCCCCATGTTATATATATGGCCCCTGAGTTATGGGACACCATGTATATGGACAGTTCTTCAGAAAACCTGTGAAACAGTGTCACAGGGGTGAATATCTCATTTTTTGAAGCAGAAACCTACTTTTTAATCTAAAATAGGATAAAATGCAATCTAATCTGCTACCTCACCAAAAAAAAAAATATATTTTAATTATTAAGGATTTTTGCTGTAATAACAGTAGCTGAGGTCACAGACTTTGTTAATGTCACAACCTCAAGGTGAGCACATTCCGACTTATTTTTTAAAGTTATGGTTAATGATTTACATTAATATAGTTAAGTTCTAACAAGATCAACTAAAAAAAACTATTTTGAGCCAAAATAATAATATTCAACAAAAGGCACTTTGATTTTTTTAAAATAATATCGTTGTCACACCCTCTTTGCATCAGCTTTGTTACCAATTTTTAAATCGCACTAAAATCCATATATGGCAACACAAGCAGCCGCCATTGCATTGTTTCGTTTACTTTAGTCACATTCTTCGCTGTTAAGAAGCAGGTGGACGCTGTGAAGTGTTGGTGTTTTTTTTTTTAATTTTGAAGTGACAAAACAGGTAAGTGACAAGCACACTTTCTCAACTTTGTTGTCAAGTTCCTGACAATACAAAAAATGTCTTAAATAATCTAAATGTGACTTAATAATGCGCAAAACGTAATAAAAAACAGGGCAAAAAAACAGATCCCAACATTTTGTTTTCAAGGAGTTAGGCGGGAAATTTGAATAGATTCCTCAGCTCTGTTAATATCAGCTTTGTTAATACTGGTGGTAACAAAACTGAGGATGTGTTAACAAAGTTGAATATTATAGTATAATTTACTGAAAAAGCTTAGGTAGCAAAAAAATATAATAAATAAGTATTTTCGAATTATTGGGGTCAATTTATAGGCAGAAACGACAGTTGAAACGTTTCGGTCCTTTTCGTTTACACAAAAAGTCAATTAACTGCAGCTTGGGACAGGTTGGGTTGGGTTTACTTACCTTTGCATTTCTTTGCTAGTTGTAGTGAATTAACATTTTTTCAAACAATAATAATTAAATGTAATAACATATCTTCATCTATCAAAAAATCATGGTCAAATAGTCGAACCTCTATAACTCGAACTTCAAGGGACAACCAAATCAGTTCGAGTTATGGAGAGTTCGACTTATAGAAATTCGAGTTAAAGAGGTTAAAATTCATATAAAAAGTGCAGGGACCACTTAAAAGGTTCGAGTTAGAGAGGTTCGACTGTATTACAACGCGGTCATCGCTTTTATTATTATGATATCTGAATGCCCACAAATTATTTTCAACTTTTTAGTGTATTTTATAAAGGCTTAAAAAAAAGTTAATTTTTTTGACATATAAACTTTTTTATAAACATTATGTTTTGGTTTCTAGAAAAATGGCAAAAAGAAGAAAGACACAAAAAAAGGTGCAGATGAAAAAAAAGCAAAATCTAGAGAATGTATGATGGGGATCATGGATCACTTGTTCCTTGTCAGAACATGTTCCAGACGGGGATAATTTGTATCCTTGTGATCGACGTTGGAGAGAGTGAAAACCAAACTGAACCATCAGTATAATTTAATACTGGTAGGGGAATTTTCCCTCAGAGTAGCAGTTTCTGTTGCTTTCACACAACTTATGCTCTACATAGAGCTATCGCCTACATTCACCTGAGGATGGCCCAAAAGGCTGAAACCAGTCGTGGATTGGCATGGATCACTTGTTCTTGATTGTCAAGATGTGTTCCAGACGGGGATCATTCGTATCCTTGTGATCGACGTTGGAGAGAGTGAAAACCAAACAGCTTTAACAAGTTCCCAACGAAAGCATCAAACCATCAGTATAATTCAATGCCGGTAGGAGTATTTTCCCTCAGAGTAGCAGTTTCTGTTGCTTTCACACAACTTATGCTCTACACGGAGCTATCGTCTACATTCACCTGAGGATGGCCCAAAAGGCCGAAACTGGTCGTGGATTGGCATGGATCACTTGTTCCTGATTGTCAGAACTTGTTCGAGACGGGGATCATTCGTATCCTTGTGATCGACGTTGGAGAGAGTGAAAACCAAATAGTTTTAACAAGTTCCCAACGAAAGCATCAAACCATCTATCTACCATTATCTGTAGATTAACTTTTTATATTGTTGCTCATTTAAGATTTAAGTGGTTTAAGAATAGATTAAAAATTTGAAAATAATAGGTTTTAGGTTTTTTGTTCATTATAATCATTTTTGTTTATTTGGTAGTAGTATTTTTTTTAATTTAGTTATGAGAAATTTAAATACAATAAACTTTGCAATATATATTTTCTAAGTGATTTATCAGCTTTGTTAACTTGACCTCAGTTTTGTTAATATACTTTTTTTTAATATTTTTTCTATTTTTGTTGTGTTTTTTGATAAAAAGTAGTTTTTTTTTGTTTTGTTATGACTTTTTTATGTAAAATTTGTTCACTACATATATTTGCTGAGTAATTTATCAGCTTTGTTAACATAACCTCAGCTTTTGCTTTTTAACAACCCAAACTTTTTCCTAAAGTTTTATTGGATTAGGAGTTTTTTATTTTTGTCTTAAGTGCATTTTAAGGGTAGTCAAATACACATACTCGTAAAACAAGATAAGAAACCAACCAAAAATAAAAAATCACAGATAATATAATAATGCAAATTGGCAATCCTTATTGATGAAATCGTCTTGGAAACCCAGTAAGAGGAATTTTTTTTGCATATTAGATGTTTTATGAGAGGGCTTTAAAATATTAACTTAATATTAAACTATAATTAGGTAAGTAGAATAAATATCACTGACAATTGTGTCTATCTAGCCACAGCAGTACAACTTTGGTTGTACTTCTATGTATCCAACAAAAGTATATTTTGTGCATTTTATTCTTTTATGTAAAATTTTGAACAAGAGTTTTTATCAAAACTCCCCTCGAATTTTATACTAGGGACTTTGTTTGGAAGGTTATAGATCATTGACAGATATGTGTTTGCAGCCTTTACAATTATCTTTTCTCCTAAGTAATGACATACCAGTAACCTTATTTGTTTTCTGTATTTCTTCATTGGGTAACACAAACCATGACTACATGAGTATTCACACAGGGTAACCAACGCAGCAGATTTAGTTGCTTGAAATATTTAAGGTTAAGAGCATTTGTTTTCCTTGCAAGCTTCTTGGTTTTCAAAATGCTTAAATTTAAAGGTATATTTTAGGTTAAAAAAAAAAAAGATCTATTACTGACTCCTGCACATTCTTGGTATTAGGAACATAGAGTTGGAATGGGTCAGAAGCTTTGTAAAAAATCGTTCTCAACACCAAGGTCTTCAATTCTCTTCATTTATCAAAACCTTGTTGTTTATGTTTTTGACTTCATTCATGTACACAAAATAAAGGAAAGAAACCAAGATTGACCCTTGAGGCACACCTTTTTTTATTTTAAAATCTGACTTAAATTTTTTTGTCCATTTTTCACACATTGCATTCCTCCACTTACAATATGTAATATAGGTTTGCAAAGTAATCATCTACCTCCTACACCATGCAAATGAAAAAAAAATCAATAAAATGACTCTTACTTAAAACTAGCACTGTTTTCAAGCAATTCAATTTCAATTTTAATAGAATTGTTTTCAGCTGCCACCCCTTCTTTCAATGTACTGCAACCTGGTCCAACCTTATCTGCAGATTTTTCTTTTTTAAATTTATCTAAACTTGAAAATAAAAGTTCTGATGCCATAGAAACTTTTTTGTTGAACATGTTTTCAGGCCTGACAGTTAGTTGTCCATCATTTTCTTTCTAGTAACTCTGTGGAAAGGTATATTGCTCCTCAAATTGTCCTAGAACAGGAGTAATACCAGACATTTTGAATGCTAACTGGACTGAACCGAAGTCGATATCTATGTAGAATGCTTCCATGCTTTAGACAAGCTCATTGAAAATTAACGGGGGTAAAAACCTGGGTATCAGAGCAATCGAAAAAAAGCTATAGCCTTAAAACTAGGAGTAGTTCTTCTTTTAGCAAATGAGCCAAAGAGCATTTAAGAAAATAAACAATAACAAAACACCTAAAGTGAGGTTATGGCCTCAGAAGAGTTGTGGCTCTTCTGTGTTATGGCATGTTTCTTAAATATGACGGGTCATTCAGCCATTAATAAAATAGATCTTTTAAGATAATAATGGGTGCGTTCACTATTATTGATAAATGCATTAACCGAACCCTAGCAGATACCGATAACGCCCCTATATGGATTGCAACAATTGTGATATGTTAAGTTAACTTTAGTATTGTGGCAATTTCATGATTGCTCATATCTGAGTTTTGTAAAAACAATGACACACACAGTTCCCCAAAGCTAAGATTTTTTAAAGATATTTTCCACATATTTCATGAATACACACATAAAGTACGGCGTCATGGGGTCTCGCCCCCCCACTCTTTCAAACCTTTCTCTAATTACGACACTGAGCACAACCATAAATGTCAGCGTTAATATCACACTAACTGGGGACCTAAACTCGCTTTAAATTTTCGCTCTGATATTTTTAATAAAAATGAATACTTTTTGAAAGCCCATTTAAGGCAAAATTATTTCGTATTCCAACATTACGTTTCACGTTCACTAAGGTTAGGATGGAATTTATAGTCGAGCCTTCAGGCCGGCCTTTTGCGAGGGCTCCTTCGTAGATGTCTCAGCGTTTTCATTTTATAATAGGCAGGCCAGTCAGTAGAGCGAAAAAAAAACCCAGCTTGCAAAAGGTGGTGTAGTGGCAATTTTGACATATGTAGTTCACAATGGAGTCCTAAAAACAATTTCAGTTGTTTTCGATCTTGGGGGGGGGCTTCCCCCTCCGTGTTTGATTTATTATGCACTAAAAGGGTCTGTTTTAAATTACTTGGACCCTGTATATTTTGGAAAAAAGTTTTAGACAAAAGTATTGCAGTATCATGTATTTTACCAATTTTTTTAAAAACCAAGCCTTACCGGGAAAAAAATGTTAATCTGTCTTAGACAATTAAATTTTCTTTCGAACGATGTATGTATATAGTTATAATATTTAGGAAACCGTAAATATACAAGGGACGTCCAAAAACTGAATAAAAAAAATATCACTAAGCATGCGTATATTCTTTTAGTGTTCTCCGTTAACAAAAACCCACTAAATACATATCGTTTTAAAGATAATTTTATTTTCAACAAAATAGAGAAAAACAATATTTTTCGGAAAGCTTAGTTTTTAAGAAAATTAAATAACAAAAATAAAATTTTAAAAAAATTATTAGAAAAAAAATTACCTTAATATGCGGACGCCCCTCGTTCTCTTCGTTTAAATGCGAGAATCTAACACAAAGCGTTTAACCAGGAAGCGTAAAAAAATCATGCATTTTTATCGTTTTATTAACCATGATTAAACGGTCTCTCTTTAATTCTCGCATGTAAACGAAGAGAACGAATAACGGTCTATCGCTAATAATTGCCTTAGGTTAAACGCATCGGGTTCTTCTAATTTTTGTTGACATCGTTGCTGATGGCTGTCATAATCATATGTTCCATCGACTGATGGAACAATTAGATGGATTTCATACAATTAATAAATTAACTACAATCAATAATTAAATTAATAAATCAAAAAAGTTACTTGATATTATAAAAAAATATGTACTGTGATAAATTTGTATAAAATGTGTCAGGCTTAATCTAATTTTAGCTCACGCATATACTATACTATAGTTGTGTAAGCTGTGGTGATCCTAATTTTTTCGAGAAAAAAAAAGTTGCTCCGATTTAAAAATTTTTTATATATCTTTGCGTTTCAGATGATTTTGAAACTTTTTTGTTGTGCCGTCTGTCTATCTGTAACGACCAACGCGTATAACTCAAAAACGGCTTGCCCGATTTCAATGAAATTTAGTACCTAGGCTGGGTCTTGGGTCGAGATGGTCCCATTTAAAAATGAACAAAATCCACCGAACACAAACCAAATAAAAGGGTGGGGGTAGATTTTAAAAATTAAAGTTAATGTGAAAATATGGCGTGCGTGATATAAAACGAAACGTAATTGAGTCTGGAGTTAAACAAAATACATTTTAGTTTAAAAAAAAGGTGGGGGTAGATTAAAAAAATTAGAGTTTACGTGAAAATATGGCGTGTGTGATATCAAACGAAAGGTAATTGAGTACGAAGTTAAACAAAATACATTTTATTAGCTCACACTACTACTATAAGTAGTGTGAGCTATGGTGATCGTAATTTTTTGGAGAAAAAAAAAGTTGCTCCGATTTCAAAAATTTTTATATATCTTTGCGTTTCAGATGATTTTGAAACTTTTTTGTTTTGCTGTCTGTCTGTCTGTATGTCTGTCTGTATGTCTGTCTGTAACGACCAACCCGCATAACTCAAAAACCGCTTGTCCGATTTTAATGAAATTTGGTACCTAAGTTGGGTCTTGGGCTGTGATGGTCCCATTTAAAAATGAACAAAATCCACCGAACGCAAGCCAAATAAAAGGGTGGGGGTAGATTCCAAAAATTAGAGTTTATGTGAAAATATGGCGTGTGTGATATCAAACGAAAGGTAATTAAGTCTGGAGTTAAAAAAAATGAATTTTAGTTTATTTTTAAAAAAAGGGTGGGGGTAGATGTCAAAAATTAGAGTTTAAGTGAAAATATGGCGTGTGTGCAAACGAAGGGTAATTGAGTCTGGAGTTAAACAAAATACATTTTAGTTTTTTTTAAAAGGGTGGGGGGTAGATTGAAACAATTTGAGTTTAAGTCAAAACATGGCTTATGTGGTATCAAACGAAAGGTAATTGAGTCTGGAGTTGAATAAAATATATTTCAGTTTTTGATTATATTAGCTAACACTATAACTATAGTACCTAGTGTGAGCGTAGGTGCCCATAGATTGGCAGAGTATTTTTTTTAGGGGGATGGTAGATTTCAAAAATTTGAGTTAAGTCAAAACATGGCTTGTGTGGTATCAAACGAAAGGTGTCTTGTCTGTAGTATATTAGCTCACACGTACACTATAACTATAGTACCTAGTGGGCCTTAGGGGCCCATATATTGGCAGAGTATTTCTATTGTTATCAGCACAAACCTTCCAAATTATAAAATACCCACATACTTTGTAACAAAAATAAAGTTAAATATATTTACTGATGCTGAAAATCTGTTGGAATAGGCATATATGTCTATTATTTCTAAAACAATATTCATTTTGATCAATAAAAAAAGTGTAAAAAAGTGAAAATAGGAGTAAAAGACTTATTTTATACAAAAAGGTAAAATGACAGAATACAAATCAGTTCAAATATAGGTTGTCACACTTTATACTGAAATACAGTTATATTCACAAATAAGTAAAGGCACAGGTTTACTAAATAAATTTAAAAAAAAAACTTCAATTTCCTAAAATAAATTTTTATTTGTTTGTTGGAAAACATTTTTTTTTAATTGCGTTTTTTAGTATATTGACGTGCTAAAGGGCTAAAAAGTCTAAAATTATTATTATTCTAAATAGCACACAAGTTGCCAGAAAATACGCTTTAGGCATGATTAACACGTTTGTGTCCGTTTGCCCTTGTAATCACAATGACAGTATTTGAACCAATTTCCTCTGTGGCTTTGTGACGCAACAAATGTGTTTTCAAATGGTACTGCCGTTTAGCCTTGTCAAACTATTAAATTGCATCTTTCCTTCCGCAAATGTCTCTTCAAATAACGATTCTCCTTGGCCTTAAAATTACACTGGTCGCATTTAAACCAAATGATTTCATCTGTGCTTTTATGATTCAACAAATGTCTGACCAAATATCGCCTGTGTTTGGCTTTGTAATCACACTGGGCGCATTTAAACCAATTGATTTCATCTGCAGTTTTGTGCTGCAGGAAATGTGCATTTAATTTATACTGCTGTTTGACCTTGTAATCACATTGGTCGCATTTGAACCAATTAATTTCATCTGCACTTTTGTGCTGCAGGAAATGTACATTTAATTTACACTTCTGTTTGGCCTTGTAATCACATTGGTCGCAGTGAAACCAAGTAATTTCTTCTGCACTTTTGTGTTGCAGCAAATGTCTTTGCAAATTAGAATTATTTTTGGTCTTGTAATCACATTGGTTGCATTTGAACCAACTAATTTCATCTGCACTTTTGTGGTGCATCAAATGTACATTTAGGTTAGACTTCTCTTTGGCTTTGTAATCACATTGGTCACATTTAAGCCAATTGATTTCATCTTGACTTTTGTGTTGCAGCAAATGACTGTCCAGATTGGACTTCCGTTTGGCCTTGTAATCACATTGGACGCATTTAAACCATTTAATTTCATCTGCACTTTTATGTTGCAGCAAATGACTGTTTAATTGGAACTTCCTTTTGGCCTTGTAATCACACTGGTCGCATTTAAACCAAGAGATTTCATGTGTACTTTTGTGATGCAGCCTATGTACCTTCATACTAAAACTATGTTTCGCCTTGTAATCACATTGGTCGCATTTGAACCAACGAATTTCATCAGCACTTTTGTGTTGCAGCAAATGACTCTTTAATAGGAACTTCTTTTTGGCCTTGTAATCACACTGGTCGCATTTAAACCAATTGATTTCTTCCTTCTTTCTTTCCTTTCTTTGATCATTTTGAATAGCCGGTCTAAAAAAAATAAAAATAAATGATTTTGCATATAGGAAAAATTCAAAAATTAATTTACATACTAAATTTACTAAGCAAAATACATTAGATATCTATCCAGCGCATCAGACAGAGTTAGATCACTTTTGAGTTAAATAGAGAGCATAGGTTAGTTGTCAGAGTGAATCGACGACGCGACGGACGCCTAGATTAGAAGAAAAATCTAAAATATTTGCAATTAAGTGAAAATTCAATTAGTACATTTAATTAAACATTTTTATTTCTACCTTAAAAACTACAGTAGGTTGCATATAAACTTATTTTAAAATGTGTTGAATGTAAAAAAAAACAAAATGTTTAAAGTTTTATTATTATCAATTCAAAGCAATATTTGTTTTGGAAAAAAATTTCTAGGTCCTTATTATGTATGGAAACCTACACCTTCCATCGAAAATAATAATAACCATACTTTTATTTCTCAAAATAAGTTGCCATAAACAGCTTTAAATAGGTTTGTTAAAAATAAAATATATTCAAAAATGTTCTGTATTAAAAAAAATACGGGTAGGACAAAAAATGTTCAAGCCATTGTCGAGATATTAGAAAAAGAGTACAGTCTTTATACAGGGCGTAAACGGTAAGACTCACAATGTTTTAATGGGTAACAGAGGAGGCCAAAATTAGAAAATAAAGTTCATATAACATTTGGATCAGCAACCAGGATATAGGATTTTTAAAGATGGAAGAGTGGGGGAAAAAGGGTTAAAAAAATGAAAATCTGCCACCGCTAAATGATTACACAGGTCTACAGTGATTTTGAGTTTCAAAACTGCTATTTTGCATGTTCGGAGGCCCTTATGCCAAAAAACGCCTTATTTTTGCTTCAACCCCTTTATTTTTTTTTGCGCTTTATATCTTAAAAATTTTATTTTATTAATATACCCATGACATAATTAAATATGTGTGTTCCATGTTAGACATGATTCCATGATGAAATTAAGTGTGATTTGGCAACAGTGGTTTATTTCAGATTTCTCAGCAACGCAATTGAGTTGGCGCAGAAGCGTCGTCACAGCGTTGGAACCTGCTTACATAACATATTGACCTTTACGCGGTTGTTGTCTTTGTTGTTGCGCATTTTTAGTGTTTTAGAGTATAATTTTATATTTGCCATATTTATATACCATAATTTATATAAATATTTGAAGACGTTGTGTGAACAACCCAGATAACTTTTGTTTTATCTGTCTGTGGTAGTTATGTCGTGGTAAAGCAGAAGCAAACTATAACTTCTTTTGTGAAAAACGTATACTACGCGTATTTTGGTGCAAAAATTGGCGACCCAAGTCCTGGGCCCCTCATACTGTTTGTTCTGTTAAAGCATCAAGAAAATTCCAGAAAATCTTGGAGCAGTTAGCGAAGAATAGTTTCACCAAGATACTAAGGAAACGAAAGCGATGCCAAGGCAGATGGAGCATATCAATGATGGCGGACTATTGGTGGATGTTTAAACGGGATATGCCATTAAAAACACAGCCGAATGTCCGGCCAACGTAGCTTTCTGGCAAAAAGACGAAGATTTTACTCTAAAAAGACTAATTAAAGTATTTTTTCCACTGCTTGTTAACTAGTATTTCAGTTTGTACCTGAATAAATTTCGTTTTATTTCTTTAACATTTGCAATAGAGATCCGCCTCTTTGCCCTATCAAAATGTACTTAAAACTAGCAATTATGGTGGGCGCAACTCAAATCCGTTTTTTTTTTTGGATATGCCCCTTCGTCATGTTAGCGACGAATTTCCTCCAAAAAATTTACATTTTTAAAAACTTTTTATTTTTGTTACCTAAAAATTTAAAAAAATATTAATAATATATTATTGTTATGTCTACCTTAAGACTTGTTTCTAATAACATAAAACATAAACAAAAAATTGCGTTTAACATGGCATTTATAAAAGTTTATAACAAAAAACAAACAAAAAAAATGTTCCCACATTTTGAAATCATTTTTATATCTAATTATTGTTCCTATTCTACCAATTAAACCAAATTTCATATTTTTGCTGTATTTTTAAAAAAAGTTATAACCAAAAAAGTTTTAAAAATCGTCACTTAGTCTGTATCTCGAAAACGAAAGGGTTTTGACGCCCATGTTTTATAAACTGTTTTTCTAATTTTGACCTCCGCTATCACTCATTAGAATATTGTCACGGTGGTCCTCAAGAGTCCGCAGGTTTCACTTTCGTGACAGAAAAAACTACCAGCATATGTGAATTCTGGACACCTTCCTGGACATATATCTACTTATTTTAAAATCGAGCCTGCTTCTTCCCGCGTTTTTTGTGTTTTTATATTTTTTTTAGAATAGGGCTTGTTTAGTTCTGAAACCTTTTTTCTTTGGGGTATAAATTTAGCTTTCATTTTATTAATAGTTTTAACTTGCGATTATTTGGGGAAAAATAAGAATTCTTTGAGTTTTATTCATTTTATAATTTTTTCCTTAAAATATCACGTTTATAGCGCGGTAGCGCGCACACAAATTCGCCGGTTTGCCAACCGCCGCCGTGAGGAATTGAATTGGAGTAGATTCCCTAAATGAGCGGCCCTTCTCTTAGAAACCATTGACGAGTACACATGTCGATGGTGGAACTGCACAAGTGAGTGAGGTCCACGTTTTTTTCGTATTATTAATCTCTTATACCTACTTATAAAACCCACTATGGGATTATTACTTTTCACTTATATCGAAGAATTTTTATATTACTCCCCTTACCATAACAGGCCTATATAAATAAATATATTTTTTTATTAAACAGTATATAAATGATGATTCTCAAATGTGAACAAATTATACATAAATTCATAAATAATAATATTTTATTAAAAAGTTATGTTTTGCTTTTCTGTAGAAATATCAAAATAACATTTTAAGAAAAATTGAGCAGCCTCTGTTTAGCACCGATTTCATCAAAATTCTGTTACAGCAAAGATTTTTTGCCTACTGAGGATTCTCAATTGAATTTAGTTTATAACTATTCCAAATTATTAAAAATTCTCGGTGGACAGATTCCCCTGCCTGCTCCGACTAAAGTCCTAGTCTGCATTGCAGAAACATGACTTTCTTGTAAGTGATTAAGTATTATGTGGATTTTTAGTGTTTGGAAAATGCCTAATTGTTTAATAATTTCTCAAATGCTTTATGTCAGTCTCGAGTTGTCAATCATTTGTTTTGGAAAGATTTAGTAACTCTTCTTAGGCGAGACACTGTCGTAGAATGACCTAAAAAATTGAACATTGACTTCAAATATTACCTGGGCGAGATCTTTGAAGGCAATGTTGGCCGAACTTTATTAAAACATGGACACGATCTTCTGTCGCTGCAAATCGACAAATGTAAGCATATTTGCAATGTGTCGATGCGCTTAATATAATCAACAAAATTGTGAAAAAAAGTTTTTCTTCTGCTAATAATGTTTCTTATGTGGATCTCGAGACTGACATAAAGCATTTGAGAAATATTATTAAACAATTAGACATTTCCCAAACACTAAAATTCCACATAATACTTAATCACTTAAGAAGCAGTCATGTTTATAATAATAGCTATAAACTAAATTCAATTGAGAATCCTCATAACCTTACTTTTCTGTGATCCTCAGTATGCAAAAAACTTTTAAAGGGTGTAACAGAATTTTCATCAAATCGTTGTTAAACAGAGGCTGCTCAATTTTTCTTAAGATGTTATTTTGATATTTCTACAGAAAAAAAAACACATTACTTTTTTATAGAATTATATTTTTGTTTAATGTAATTTTAATAAAATAATATTATTAATGAATTTATGTATAATTTGTTTGCATTTGAGAATAATGATTTTTTATACTGTTTAAGAAAATAAAATATAAAAGAATCTTTATTTATATAGCACTATTCTAAAAAAAAAAAACGCAACAAACGCGAGAAGAGGCTCGATTTTAAAATTAGTACATATATGTTCAGGAAGGTTTACAGAATTGAATTCACATGTTGGTAGCTTTTTCTGTCACGAAAGTGAAACCTGCGGACTCTTCAGGACCACCGTGTTGTGAGTCATACCATTTACACCCTGTGTAATAACCAAGTGTGTCCTTTAATCCCATCGAAAATGGGACACGCTGTACATTTTAAATAACAAGTCTTACTCAAATAAGCTGTCATCCAACATCAACTCCTGCTTTATCTCGTCAGTCTTTAGCTCACAGTCTTCAGGTTCCCATTTTATGTTGGCTGATGAGGGGCCAGAAAAATGTGTGTCCAACATGCTGCAAAATAAAACTTTTTAAAAGAGCATAAAACTTTAATAATCCGGAACTACTGGAGTATATTTTTTTATTGGTTTTTAAACTGTAGGTTTAAATATATTTTTATTAATTTTGAAGAAAAAAATAATGTTACAAAATACTTCGAGAACACAAAAAATAACATATTATTATGTACCTACAAGTAAATACTCAGTACTACCTGTCAAAACCAAAAACGAAAATAAAAGTACATAAATGTTTGTTCATAAGTATAAATGTGTGTAACAGACTAGAAAATAATAAAACACGCTGATATCTCAAAAACCACTGAACTGATCCGAATTTGGTTTTATTTTTATTAACAAGGCAAACTTTGCTATGATTTCCGTAAATAATATATTAAAATTTCTTTAATTTAATAAATAGGGGTACCCTAAAAACCCCGTTTTCAAAAAATAACTTTGTTTGATGCTGCCAGTTATTTTTGTTTTATTTTGAACTTTTGGGAAAACCTAACCTTAAAGTTTGTTTTGATATTTTTGGGCTTTTATTTAGCAAAAACCTTCAAAAAAAGAAACTCCTTGTTTGGGAAAAATTCCGATCAGGTGATAATTTCTCTGTTTGAAAGTTATTTTCTTTTTGATCACCTGATCATTTTGGCAAAAATCATGCGCGTTTTACACACGCTGGGAGTTTGAAGCGCCACCCTGTGTTTGACAGGGAAATGAAGATCACAAATCACTTCCGACAAGAAACTGAAAGAAGTCACACGTGTTTTGGGTGTAAGACCGAAATTCCAACCACAAGAAAGGCCGCGGCCGCAAGTGTAGTGTGGAACTGCTGTTGAATGAAAGAAGGTAAGCTTCTAGCGTTTTGCCGTTGCCGTTTTTTTTTCCTTTGTTTTTAGTTCAATAGAGGTCTGTTTTCTATGACGGGGCGAATTTAAATTTGGGGTAATTTTTTTGGGATATCTCTAGTTTTCTCCCTTCGGGCAAAGCCGTCTTGGTCCTTGCGACCCACGTCTAAACTTATTTGACTTTTTTAACGCTGACAATTGTTCTTTTTATCAACACTAATTTGTTTTTGGTGTAAGTTGAACCACTCCTTCGCACCATTTATGCCGTGAAACAACTACAAAGTAAGGCCCACATCAAGCCCCCCATGTCATCATCAAGCAACAACTAGTTTTTACTTGTCATAAAAAAAAATTATGCATTTATTTTAATTTTCTTAAATATTTAGTTTGTGTCTGGATTAGAGAGGTGCAAATTGTAAATTGTTAGGTTGGTAAGATTCGAAGATGGATTTGGCGCGTGTCCGGACTATAAAAGTTCTACTGTAATTGAAATTCCAAGTATTCTTTAAGTATTAATTTTAGACCAAAAAATGTTTGCTTGAAATAACAAGACTTACTCAGATGAGACATCATCCAACATCAACTCCTGCTTTATCTCCGCAGTCTTTAGCTCAAAGTGTTCAGATTCCCAGTTTATGCTGGCTGATGAAGGGCCAGGGAAATGACTTTCGAACTTGCTGCAAAATAAACCTCTTTAAGAGTCCAGGCGTTCTTTAATTATCAGTTTTTCAAAGTGAAAAACTGACACTTTGAAAACTTTGTTCAAAACAATCATTTTGGTGTTGAAACACTTATGTTACAGCTTTACAAACTTAAATTAACCCACTTTCTAAAAATTATTATTTTGAACACTAAAGGCAGGGTTCGGAAAATATATATCAAGTGATATACAGGCTGTTTTTTGTAAAGTTAACTGAGGCTTTTTCGGGTATTTTTCTTTTAGATTTTTGGAAAAATCCTCGGACACATCCATGTTGTTTGCGAGGGGGAAACTTTTGTAGCATGCGCCCTTTTCGAGGGGTAAACTATATTTTGAATAGGGAAAGTAGGGGGTCGAGTGACACTTTGTTTTGAAAGACTGGTGAATATTTTACAACTAGGTATGTAAAAATTTCAAAACTCTATCAATTCGTTTTTGAGATATTTGCATCCAAATGTTACAATTTAACATGGACTGATAAAACAAAAATCTTAAATCAGAATTTTATAGTCCATGCAGTGGCGGTTTCTCTATAAGTGCACATGTGCGCGTGAACTCCCAAATTTAAAAAAATATTCAAATTTGATCATTCTTTAATTTAATTAATAATTACCACAAAAGGAATTCACTAAAGACTGGAATATTATCTAGAAATTATTACCCGGTATGTATGTGTTTGTATTCGTGTTCAAACCAGCCTCTGGTGAATGGCAGCTGCGCTATATAGTTAGTTCGAATCTAATTATTTACTCAAACCAAATTCTATGCACCATAGATGTTATTTCGCATTCTTATTACGAAATATAGAAAGAGAGGACGACATGTCCCAATAGAATTTTACAGTACATAAACTCTTATACAAAAACTAGCCGCCCGCACCCCCGTGATGCCCCACGCGTCAACGCTTCGCGTTGCATGTTAGAGCAGCTCACATGCAATTTTATTTTTGAAGTAAATATAAGTTAAAGACTGTGAGAATTTTTAATTTCAGAAAATGTTGTTTAATACTACTTCAATGTTTTTACAACAGTACCCCTGATGCATTTTTGTTGTATTTTCAGAATTGTTAGTGCCTCCGTTGAGAAACCTCAAAATATAACCCCATATGGCTATGTGATAATAGATTATTACTCAATGTTAAAATTTATGATAATTGCTTCAAAAAATCAAATATCTAAACTAAAAGTATCAAAAAACAAATTTGTGTCAATGTTAACAATTGTAAAATTGAAGAAGTTCGAAGTCACAAGTATCTTGAAGTTATTATAGATATGCAACTTAATCTAAAACAACATTGTAACTACATAAAGTTGCTAAAAAGATATATTTCTTGTATCAAGTTGACAGGACGTTCACATTTTACAAAGCTCTGTGATACTCATGCAAAACAAAAATTACCCATTAAAGAAATGTTAAGTTAGCTTTCATTAATAAACGTAAAACAAAGATTAACATATAATGGTCATTTTTATATTTAAGTTAAAAAATAAATTATTACCAAATTACTTAAGTGAGAAGCTAACTTATCTGCAGGATATTTATGTGTATAACACAAGAGCAAGTATGCAAAATAACTTTTATCTTAACCATTTACATAACAGAGTAAATGAAAATGCACATATGCATGAAACAAGGATAGTGCTGTTTTAAAGTGCACATTATCCCTTACCACTTTCACAGCAAAGCTATATTTTCTTACTGAGTTTGCCAGTAGGAACTGGAGATTCAGGATCTGATCATCCCATTTCAAGCCAGAATCTAATGTGAATCCCAAAATCTATATTGAACAATCTCAGTTTCTCCCTCATACTGCACACAAAAAGTGTCTTCATAATTTTTTGGTCTAAATTCAATAAGCTAGATCTCAATAATATTCATTTTGAGGTTGTTGGCTTCAAACCACTTCTGACTAGTTAAGGGAGTAACCACTTAATTTTTTATTCCATCCCAATTGAGGACCTTGGTCCAAAAACCACTTTTGGGTTCAGACAAGTCCAAATTTTCAAAAATAATTTTAGCTGTGATTTTTACAAAATATCAATTTTATACTGGGTCATAATATAACAAATACCAACAATATCTATATTAGAACCAAAATTTGGGACAGTTGCAAAACTTGTTCAAATTCCCACAGTTTTTTTTGGATTTCCAACAAATTTAAAATTTAAACTTGGCCGGTTTTTGCATAAAGCTCTTTAATCCTCCTCATTGATTAAAACCTTGTTGTTTATGTTACACATACAGATCACATAAGAAATGAGATCATAAAAGAAAGAATGGGATTTGAGGGAAGCATAACAGATGACATCACTAAAAGGCAACTGATATGGTATGGCCATGTACAAGAGATGAATGATGAAAGATTACCAAAGCAGGTCCTAGATTGGCAACCAATAGGGAGCAGAAAAAGAAGGTGTCCTAAACTAGAATGGCAACAGTCAATCCAAAGATCAATAGGTCAAAAAAATCTGACAGAAGATGATTGTCAGGATTGAAGGAGGTGGAGAATAGGAGTTGGACAACATAGAAAAACATTCTAAACCATTTATGTTTTTGACTTCATTCATGAATACAAAATAAAGGAGAGGAACCAAGATTGACACTTGAGGCACACCTTTTTTTATTTTAAAATCTGACTTAAATTTTTTACTGTCCATTTTTCACACATTGCATTCCTCCACACAATATGTAATATAGGTTTGCAAAGTTATCATCTACCTCCTACACCATACAAATTTAAAAAACAAAAATTCAATAAAATTACTTACCTAAAACTAGCACTGTATTCAAGCAATTCATTTTCAATTTTTATTTTCATAGAATTGTTTTCAGCTGCCATCCCTTCTTTCAATGTGCTGCAACCTGGTCCAACCTTATCTGCGAATTTTTCTTTTTTAAATTTATCTAAACTTGAAAATAAAAGTTCTGATGCCATAGAATCTTTTTTGTTGAAGATGTTTTGAGTCCTGACAATTAGTTGTCCATCATTTTCTTTCTAGTAACTCTGTGGAAAGGTATATTGCTCCTCAGATTGTCCTAGAACAAGTGTAATTCCAGACATTTTGAATGCTAACTGGACTGAACCAAAGTCGTTTATCTATGATGAATGCTTCCATGCTTTAGACAAACTCATTGAAAATTAACAGGGGTAAAAACCTAAGTGATATCAGAGCTATCGAAAAAAGCTACAGCCTTAAAACTAGGACTAGTTCTATAAAGCTGTAAAATAGTTTCTAAGCAAATGAGCCAAATAGCATTTAAGAAAATAAACAAACTATCAGCGGCGTAGCGTGGGGGGGGCGCGGGGGGTTCGTCGCCCCCCCGCCCCGAGGGTAGTGGCGCCCCATAGGTGGGAGAGGCGCCCTTGTGTCGTAGCGGCCGCCCCTTCATACCTTTTTTTTTTAGTTGCAAGATTTCGTCAGAGGCGCCCTGGTGACTTATCTGTTGCCCCCTGACATATGATGACCTTTTTTTTTTGGAGACGGCGCGGTTCAAATTTCTACGGCGTGGTTCAACGTTCTACGGCGCGGTTCTTTTTTTTGGCCGCAAGATTTGTGAGAGGCGCCTTTTTGACCTTTTGGTTTTTTTTTGTTTTGCCGTAAGATTTTTCATCAGTTTTCAGAGGCGCCCTTTTTAGCTGTCGCCCCCCCCCGCCCTTTCGGGCACGCTACGCCGCTGCAAACTATTCACATAAAAAAATAACAAAACACCTAAAGTAAGGTTATGGAATGTATCTTAAAAATTACGGGTCATTCAGCCATTAAAGGGTGCGTTCACTATTATTGATAAAGGCATGGGACCCTATTCTTAGGCATGCAGATACCGATAACGCCCCTATATGAATTGCAACAATTGTGATAGTGGAAGAATAAGACCAATAATAGGCAATTTTTAACAGGTTACTGTGAAGAAAACTCACCTCCAAAAATATGTTAAGCTAACTTTAGTATTGTAGCAATTCCATGATTGTTCATACGTTTGTATGCCGTACACAGTTCCCCGAAGCTAAGATTTTTTTAGATATTTTCCACATATTTCATGAATACACATATAAAAAACGGCCTCATGGGGTTTAACCCCCCCCCCACCCCTTCCAAACGTTTTTCTAATTACGACACTGAGTGCAAGCATAAATGTTAGCGTTAATATCCCATAAACTTGGGACCTAAACTCGCGTTAAATTTTCGCTCTAATACTACTTTTTTCATAAGAATGAATACTTTTTGAAAGTCCATTTAAGGCAAAATTATTTCAAATTCCAACATTACGTTTCACATTCACTAAGGTTAGGATGGAATTTATAGTCCAGCCTTCAGGCCGGCCTTTTGCGAGAGGTCCTCGTAGATTTCTCAACGTTTTCATTTTATAATAGGCCAGTCATTAGAGCGAAAAAAAAACCCAGCTTGCAAAAGGTGGTGTAGTGGCGACTTTGACATATGTAGTTCACATTGGAGTCCTAAAAAAAATTCAGTTTTCGACCTTGGGGGGGGGGGGCTTCCCCCGCCGTCTTGGATTTATTGTGCACTAAAAGGTTTTTGTTTTAAATTACTTGGACCCTGTATATTGTGGAAAAAAGTTTTAGACAAAAGTTGAAGACAATAAAATTTCCTACAAAAACGTTTTAATCACAAAAAAAAGTATTATTATCATGTATTTTACCAATTTTTTTTAAACAATCAAGCCTTACCGGGAAAAAACGTTTTAATCTGTCTTATAGACAATTCAATTTTCTTTCAAACGTGTATAGTTATAATATTGTGTTCCCCGTTAATAAAAACCCACTAGATACATATCGTTTAAAAGATAATTTTATTTATAACAAAATAGAGAAAAACAAGATTTTTCAGAAAAGTAAACACACAAACAAAAATTAAAAACAAAATTATTAGAAAAAAATAACCTTAATATGCGGACGCCGCTGTCTCTTCGTTTAAATCCGAGGATCTAACACAGAGCGTTTAACCAGGAGACGTCAAAAAATCATGCATTTTCATTGTTTTATTAACCAATATTCTTGGTTAAACGCTCTCTCTTTGATTCTCGCATTTAAACGAAGAGAACGAATAACCGGACGGTCCATCGCTAATAATTGCCTTAGGTTGAACGCATCGGGTTTTTCTAATTTTTGTTGACATCATCGCTGGTGGCTGTCATAATCATATGTTCCATCGACTGATGAATCATACAATTAATAAATTAACTACAATCAATAATAAAATAAATAAATCAAAGAAGTTACTTGATATTATAAAAAAATATGTAATGTGTTAAATTTATATAAAATGTTTCTGGCTTAATCTAATTTTTTTATTATCAGCACAAACCTTTCAAATTATAAAATACACAAATACTTAGGGTATATATTTTTTTTGTAACTAAAATAAAGTTAAATACTTTTACTAATGCTGAAACTCTGGTGAAATAGGCATATATGTCTATCAATTCTAAACCAATATTCATTTTGATCAATAAAAAAAGTTCAAAAAAGTTAAAATGGGAGTAAAAGATTTATTCTATACAAAAAGGTAAAATGACAGAATACAAATCAGTTCATTCAGTTTATTACATTCATATAGGTTGTCACACCTTATACTGAAATACAGTTATATTCACAAATAAGTAAAGGCACATACTTTTACTAAATAAATTTAAAAAAAGACTTCAATTTCCTAAAATAAATTTTTATTTGTTTGTTGGAAAACATAAATTTTTTTAAATCGCGTTTTTAGTATATTGACGGGCTAAAGGGCTAAAAAGTCTAAAATTATTATTATTTTAAATGACACACAAGTTGCCAGAAAATACGCTTTAGGCATGATTAACACGTTTGTGTCTGTTTCATTTCCTCTGTGGCTTTGTGATGCAGCAAATATGTTTTCAAATGGTACTGCCGTTTAGCTTTGTCAAACTATTAAATTGCTTCCGCAAATGTCTCTTCAAATAACGATTCTCATTGGCTCTAAAATTACACTGGTCGCATTTAAACCAAATCTGTGCTTTTATGATTCAACAAATGTCTGACCAAATATCGCCTGTGTTTGGTTTTGTAATCACACTGGGCGCATTTAAACCAATTGATTTCATCTGCAGTTTTGTGCTGCTGGAAATGTGCATTTAATTTATACTGCTGTTTGACCTTGTAATCACATTGGTTGCATTTGAACCAATTAATTTCATCTGCACTTTTGTGCTGCAGGAAATGTACATTTAATTTACACTTCTGTTTGGCCTTGTAATCACATTGGTCGCAGTGAAACCAAGTAATTTCAGCTGCACTTTTGTGTTGCAGCAAATGTCTTTGTAAATTAGAATTATTTTTGGTCTTGTAATCACATTGGTTGCATTTGAACCAACTAATTTCATCTGCACTTTTGTGGTGCCTGAAATGTACATTTAGGGTAGACTTCCCTTTGGCCTTGTAATTGTAATAACATTGGTCACATTTAAGCCAATTGATTTCATCTTGACTTTTGTGTTGCAGCGACTGACTGGACATCTGCCCTTCCGTTTGGCCTTGTAACCACATTGGTCGCATTTGAACCATTTTTCATCTGCACTTTTATGTTGCAGCAAATGACTGTTTAATTGGCACTTCTTTTTGGCCTTGTAATCACACTGGTCGCATTTAAACCAAGATATATCATGTGTACTTTTGTGATGCAGCCTATGTACCTTCATACTAAAACTATGTTTCGCCTTGTAATCACATTGGTCGCATCTGAACCAATGAATTTCATCAGCACTTTTGTGTTGCAGCAAATGACTGTTTAATAGGAACTTCTTTTTGGCCTTGTAATCACACTGGTCGCATTTAAACCAATTGATTTCTTCCTTCTTTCTTTCCTTTCTTTGATCAGTTTGAATAGCTGGTCTAAAAACAATAAAAATAAAATAATTTTGCATATAGGGAAAATTCACAAAATTAATTTACATACTAAATTTACTAAGCAAGATACATTAGATATCTATCCAGCGCATCAGAAAGAGTTAGATCACTTTTGAGTTAAATAGAGCATAGCTTAGTTGTCAGAGTGAATCGACGACGCGACGGACGCCTAGATTAGAAGAAAAATCTAAAATATTTGCAAATAAGTGAAAATTAAATTAGTACATTTAATTAAACATTTTTATTTGTACCTTAAAAACTACAGTAGGTTGCATATAAACTTATTTTAAAATGTGTTGAATGTAAAAAAAAAACAAAATGTTTAAAGTTTTATTATTTTTACATTATTACCAATTCAAAGCAATATTTGTTTTGGAAAAAAAATTCTAGGTCCTTATTATGTATGGAAACCTACACCTTCTGTCAAAAATAATAATTACCATCATTTTTTTGCTCAAAATAAGTTGCCATAAACAGCTTTAAATAGGTTTGTTAAAAATAAAATACTTTCAAAAATGCCCTGTATTCAAAAAAAATGCGAGTATGACAAAAAATGTTCACGCCATTGTCAAGAGCTTAGAAAAAAAGTACAGTCTTTATACAGGGTGTAAATGGTAAATCACAATGCTTTAATGGGTAATAGAGGAGGCCAAAATTAGGAAAATACTCTGCCAATATATGGGCCCCTAAGCTCACACTAGGTACTATAGTTATAGTGTACGTGTGAGCTAATATAACTAAAAACTAAAATATATTTTATTCAACTCCAGACTAAATTACCTTTTGTTTGATGCCACACAATCCATGTTTTGACTTAAACTCAAATTTTTGAAATCTACCCCCACCCTTAAAAAAACAAAAACTAAAATGTATTTTGTTAAACTCCGGACTCAATTACCTTTCGTTTGATATCACACACGCCATATTTTCACTTAAACTCTAATTTTTGAAATATACCCCCACCCTTTTTTTTAAATAAATTAAAATGTATTTTGTTTAACTCCAGACTCAATTACCTTTCGTTTGATATCACACACGCCATATTTTCACTTAAACTCTAATTTTTGAAATCTACCCCCACCCTTTTATATGGTTTGTGTTCGGTGGATTTTGTTCATTTTTAAATGGGACCATCTCGGCCCAAAACCCAGCCTAGGTACCAAATTTCATTAAAATCGGCCAAGCGGTTTTTGAGTTATGCGCGTTGGTCGTTACAGACATACAGACAGACAGACAGACAGACAGACAGACAGACATACAGACAGACAGACAGACAGACAGACAGACGGCGCAACAAAAAAGTTTCAAAATCTTCTGAAACGCAAAGATATATAAAAATTTTTGAAATCGGAGCAACTTTTTTTTTCTCGAAAAAATTAGGATCACCATAGCTCACACTACTATAGTATAGTATATGTGTGAGCTAAAAAACGTTCATATAACATCGGGATCAACAACCAGGATATAGGATTTTTAAAGTTGGAGGAGTGGGAGAAAATAGGCTTAAGAAAAATCTTCCACCGCTAAATGATTATCAGCACAGTTGCAGCTGCTACAGGGAGGGCAACGGGACAGTGCCCTCCCAAAACTAGACAACAAACATTATTTTTAATTGATTTATTTAAAAAAAGTTAAATCTTCCCTTACGATGATTGTCTAGTTCTTTTTATTGTCTGTGGTTAACAACAAGCGATTAATTGGGTGAACTTTTTTAGCGTAAATAATTACAAGCCGGCAGAACCGCGCGAGACAAGATTTCAATTTCACCCGTCTCAGTGGTGTATGGGTGCCTGATGTCGCGCGGGGGCGGGAGGAATTTTTGTTTTAGTTCACATCGGCCATATTCATCGTGCTTAAACGTTCGTTGCCCTTCTTACATGTTGCCGGTTCTATCCTTAGTGAAGACGCATGAGTTTGTTTTGATTTGTGGTAGGTCAGCCTTGCCGGTCGCATGTCATTGTTTGTTTATGTTATTGTTTGTTTATAAAATGGAAATAAATACCGTCGATTACATAACTAACTGTGCAAATTTAAATACATTGACATATGAACTTCGATTACAAATAAAATCTTTAGGGCCACATAGACCAGACATTAAAATTAATCACAATTTTGGTACAAGTATTGTAGATTGAACGCCTTAGCTATGTGTTGAATTGAAAGAAAATTGTTGATTACGGACAATTTTAATAAACTTATTATTGAGCACTTTGCGCATGTAAAAGAAAGGCAAATGGACTTTATCTATATACAAATAAGCTAAATACTACACCAAGTAGCTGTCTGTTTGGAAAAAACTAAAATAAAATTGTTTCGGTAAGTTTTTTTATCTCATTTTTCATGCAATTTAAATTTTTGCCCCCCAATTGATAACGTCACCAGCCGCCACTGTATTAGACTAATTATTATTTAAAAATGTAGTATTATTTTTTAAATAAAATTACAAGTTGAGGTACAGGCTGTTAAAATTCGTCGTTAACTAAACGAAGAGGCGTATCTCAAAATAACAAGTTTTGAGTAATTCCAGTAAAGATTTTTATTAACTTCAATCTGAGTTTGTTTAACAGTAAAAGATATAAAATGCTGATAATATAAAATATGGAAGGCGGAAAAATATCAAAACACAAAATATCGAAAAACAAAATATCGAATTAAAATATCGAAAGTACATAATATCGAAACTACAAAATATCGAATAACAAAATATCGAAACAAGAAAGTATCGAAAATACAAAATATCGAATAACAAATTATCGAAAATACAAAATATCGAAAATACAAAATATCGAAACAACAAAATATCGAAACAACAAAATATCGAAACAAAAAGTATCGAAAATACAAAATATCGAATAACAAAATATCGAAAATACAATATATCGAAACAACAAAATATCGAAAATCAAAAACAGAAAATTTCGGAACCATCACCTAACCTGACTCTGACCTAATCTAACTTAACCTAATCTGATATAACCACACGAAAATAGATAGTTTCAAAAACCTAACTTAATCAAATCTAACCGAACCGAATGAAACCGAACCAAAGCAAACTGAACCAACAATTTTTTTCTTCCCGGGATCCTAGAATACTTTCCGGGATCCTAGAAGGTGTGAATTCGAACCGAACCGAACTGAACCGAACCTAACCAAACCTAATTAGCAGTGTTGTGGTTTAGTTTGGTTAGGTTAGGTTTGGTTCGGTTCAGTTAGGTTCGGTTCGGTTCGGTTTGGATTCACACCCTCTAGGATCCCGGGAAAGAAGTCAGGAAAGTTTTTTTTTTTAATTGTTGGTTCAGTTTGCTTTGGTTCGTTTCAGTTCGTTTCGGCTAGATTTGATTAGGTTTTGTCAGGTTAGATTTTGGAAACTTTCTATTTTTATGAGGTTAGATCAGTTTAGGTTTAGTTAGATTAGGTTAGGTTACGTCAGGGTCGGGTTAGGGTAAGGTTTCGAAATTTTCTATTTTTGATTTTCGATATTTGTTAATTTCGATATTTTGTACGTTCGATATTTTGTGATTCAATATTTTGTATTTTCGATATTTTGTGATTCGATATTTTGTAGTTTCGATAAAATCTAGTTTCGATATTTTGTGGTTTCGATATTTTGTAGTTTCGATATTTTGTATGTTTTCGATATTTTGTATTTTCGATATTTTGTAGTTTCGATATTTTGTGTTTTCGATATTTTGTATTTCGATATTTTTTCGCCCTTCCATAAAATATTGCAATAGAGATACGCCTCTTTGTAGCGGCAGGATAGTCCAGTGGTTTGGTCGTCGGCTTCACATGCAGAAGATACCAGGTTCGCGTCTCAAACAACGACGCAAAAAGAAAAAAAAGTCATGTAGCCCTGCCGCGCACTTCCTTTTTAGCGTTCAACAGTCGACATCGAAATGGAGTGCGATACTCATGCACACAAAAACATAAGTTGACCTTTTAGATCGAGAATATAAACTGGTGTAGTCCAGGAGCCAACAACCGAGGAGCCTGGATTAATAACCCCGGAGCCTGCTACAAATCTCTTATAAGTCAACTCACGACGACCGCGACTGTTTTGCTGAAAAGGAAGGAAGTCTATGGTTTATAACCTTCTGCTGGGACGATAGCGATGTTAGGTATATGCAAGTCTAACATGACGCACCTTTCAGAGGGGTGTAAAAGCGTGGGTCCACTGTGTATACTTGCTACGCAGTATAAAGATCCCTGCCCTTGACAAAGAGGAGTCCGGCAAAATTAAGTCCTCTTAGAGAAAGAAAACTTGCATCCTAAGGGCACATGCATCAGTTTGGTATATGGTGTACGGACAAATCGGGGTTTGCGAAAAGGGCGCGCCGTGTGCCTAGTCGCTAGACCAAAAATGGTCTCCCACCACTACTACTACTACTACTACGCCTCTTTGCCCTATCAAAATGTACTTGAAATAGCAATTATGGTGGGCGCAACTCAAATTCGTAATTTTGTTTTGGATACGCCCTTCGTCGTGTTAGCGACAAATTTCTTCCAAAAAAATTTACATTTTAAAAACTTTTTATTTTTGCTTACATAACATTTTTAAAAACTATATATAATATATTATTGTTATGTCTACCTTAAAACTTGTTTGCAGTAACATGAAACATAAACAAAAAATTGCGTTTAACATAGCATTTATAAAAGTTTATAACAAAAAAAAAACAGTTATTCTTGAAAAAATGTTCCCACATTTTAAAATCATTTTTATCTATATTGTGAGTCATACCATTTACACCCTGTAAAATAACCAAGTTTGTCCTTCAATCCCAGCGAAAATGGGACACGCTGTATATTTTAAATAACAAGTCTTACTCAAATAAGCTGTCCAATATCAACTCCTGCTTCATCTCCTCACTCTTTAGATCAAAGTCTTCAGGTTCCCATTTTATGTTGGCTGATGAAGGACCAGAAAATTGTGTGTCCAACATGCTGCAAAATCAAACTTTTTAAAAGAGTCTACATTTTTAATAATCTGGAACTACTGCAGTATATTATTTTATTGTTTTTTTTAACTGTATGTTTAAATATATTTTTATTAATTTTGAAGAAAAAAAAAACGTTACAAAATATTTCAAGAACACAAAAAATACATATAACTATGTACCTACAAGTAAATGCTCACTGAGTACTATAGTCTAAATTATACGCATTTGTAATGACGTCACCAGGTGAGAAAAAAACGTATGTTGACAAACTCATGTTTTTGATTGACAGTGACGGATACTTCACATAACCAATTACCTACCAATTTAAAAAATGAATTAATCATAGACACTACTTTTTTTAAAAAGTTTATTGTCACCGCTGTTTATACCCAACTAACATTTATAGTAGCGGCTATATGTTCTAAAGGCTTTGCTACTTCCTTATTAAATAATTATTAATTAATATATTAAAATTTCTTTATTTTGATAAATAGAACAAATTTGACTTTTTTAGCGCTGACATTGTTCTTTTTATCAACACTAATTTGTTTTTGTTGTAAGTTGCTTTTATTGCACCACTCCTTCGCATCATTTATTTGACACAACTATAAAGTAAGGGCTATAAAGCATCAAGCCCCCCATGCTATGATTGATGATGATAATTCATATGTGAGTAGGCCTTGCAGCACAACTAGTTTTTACTTCTCAAATACCAAATTGCAAATAATGCAAGGACCTAAAACTATAAACAAGTGAAATTAAAGAAAAAAAAAATAAGAAAAAAGTTTTTCTGTCTTCAGCCGGGACTCGAACCCGGAATCTCTTGCTCTGTACGCAAACGCTCTTTACATTAAGCCACCGAAGACCATACATAAATTTTTCGGAAAACTTCCATCTATGCATGGTGTGGTGTCTCAATACAAGAACAAGAAACTCTCAGGGTATTAACTCGACCAAGCCATCCAACTGATCTCTATAATTCTTCCTTTCCACTTTCAAAGGTATGAAAACTCAAATTAGACGTAAAGTATCAACGTCTGAAAACATGAGATCACCTTTTCGTGTGTTAAAATTTATGATCGCAATGGGCGATTGCCAATATAATTCTCAAATACCAAATTGCAAATAATACAAGGACCTAAAACTATAAACAAAAAGTGACTTAATGTTAAGCGTTTGCGTACAGAGCAAGAGATTCCGGGTTCGAGTCCCGGCCGAAGACAGAAAACTTTTTTCTTATTTTTCTTTAATTTCACTTGTTTATAGTTTTTACTTGTTATAAATAAAAATTAAATGCATTTATTAGAATTTTTTTCAAATATTTAATTTGCGTTCAGATTACTCAGGTAAAAATTGTAAATTCCAAGCATTCGTTAAGTCAGTTTTACACAAAAAAAAAGACTTACTGAGATGATCTGTCATTCAACATCAACTCCTCCTGCTTTATCTCCGCAGTCTTTAGCTTAAACTCTTCAGGTTCCCATTTTATGCTGGCTGATGAAGGGCCAGGGAAATGACTTTTGAACTTGCTGCAAAATAAATATACAGGGTGTCCTAAATAAAAGCAACTTCATGGGGATTTCGGAAACGGTAATAGATATGAGTTTGTTTAAATGAGAAAAAAGTTGCGCTATTCTAAGCCCAATCAGATGCCGTACCAAAATTAAAAATATCTACAGGGGTTTTTAAAATATCGAGCAAAAACTAAAAATTGTGTCTTTTGAAAAATTGAAATATCGCCGCTATCTTGCAAACAAATTTAATGAAATTTGGTAGTTTTACATAAGCAACTACGGCCAATTGAAAGACGCTAACAAGTTTTTTCTAGGCCTTCTAGTTATTTTGAAACCATAGCCAACTTTGTTATTTCTTATGACCGCCATATTGGATTTATACTTCAATAAATAGATCATAAAAGGAGCTTTTCAACCGTGTATAATAAGCCTATTTTTGGATGACGGAAAATGTGAATTTATTAAAAAAATAGTCTTTCACTTAGGTGGCTGTGAAACAAATGCCGTAGTTATGTTTGTTGTCATACCTATGTAACTACCTTTCAAAACTTTTCCATTTATTTGATTTATATTCAAATCTTTAAGGCCCTTATTTTTTAATTTCTCTCTGGCTAAGAAATAATACAATTTCTTAAAATCTATTATTTAATTTAAAATAAAACTAAAAACCTATAACAAAGCATTGAATTTTGAAATTTTTACACGGGTGTAAAGACATTCATTTTAACCTTTAAAACAAGGTATCACTAGACCCACTTTCCTTATTCAAAATATAGGGGAAAGTATACCCCTCGAAGATGGTGTGTGCTACAAAAATTTTAAGATACTCAAAAACATGTCTGTTACCTTTAAGTTGGGACACGCTGTATATTTTTTTAAAACAAAGTTTACACAGTCCACTTTGTTTGAAACTCGTAGACAATGATTGTGTAGAAATAAAATTTCGAACTTCCATTGTCTTTATTTATTTTAAAACACGACGTTTCGGTTAGTAAGTATCTCTAACCATTATCAAGTGTAAACTAAACAATCTAGTCTCTAGGCTACTACTTATACTACTTGGTGTGCAGTCAGGTGTGACGGCCCGCCCCCTTTTCAATCCTAAGACGCCTGTTTTCCTTAAGGAGTGGTTTCCATATGTTTGGTATGTCCATTGGTTGACTGAAACTTCTTTATTCTGCATTATAAACGCGGCTTCAATAAACTTTCGTTTTCGCCAATGCGACTCCTTATGTAAAACTTCTACATGGAGTGGTTCGAGGACCATGCAATCAACACAGCAAGAGTCTTACCTTTTTTGGATGTTCTTGTCAAATGATTAGACAGAAACATTCAAACCACTGTATATAGGAAACCTACACACACGGGACAGTACCTAAATTTTAAGTCTAAATAAATAAATAAAGACAATGGAAGTCCGAAATTTTATTTTTACACAGTCCAGTAAATAAAGACTAAGCAGTTTCAATTTCAAAAAATGTTGATTACAGCTACTTAAATGTTGTTTACATCAGTGCAGTTGCCTCTGTTCAGATACCCCAAAATATAACTCCATATGGCTGTGATAATGGGCAGTTCTTAAGAAATGGTAACATTTGGTGTGATCATTTAAAAAAAAGTAAAAATGGATCAGGTAAAATTTTACTTAATATTTTATATTGATATAAAACTATAGTGTGATATGTAACCAAGATAACAAATCCTTAGTTTCTGAGTTATGATGGATTTTTAAAAATTGCCTGTTAACATGAGTGACAGTGTTGATCACACTAGTTATATTCAGGACACACTAATAGTTTTAAATCAAATATTGCAAAGAAAAATCAGTAATTTGAAAACTAAAAATAATTGCTATTTATTTTAATAAAAGTACAAAGAGGTACATACAAAAAATTAGGTTTAATATAGGTTGTATTGTTGTCTGTTATTAGTAATAGGTTAACATAATACTTTTAGAACACAGACACTCTTGCACACACTTTCCGGATCCTCAAGTTTTTAAGTTTTTCAATCCAAGAAAGTAATTAATCAGACAAATTTTATGCTATAAGTATTTTTTCAGATGAACTGAAGTTATCAACTTTCAAAATTAGAGATCACACTATGTGACATGTCACATAGTGTGAGCACTTTTTTCCATGGAAGAGAATTAATGGAAAGGTGTTAATTATTTGATTATTTTAAACCCAATGCAAACTAATTTTTACCCATTCACTGTTTTAAAAAGATAAGTAGTTTTTATGTTATAAACCATTTCAGGAGAACATCCCTAATATACTACACAATGTTGAAAATTTTTTTTTAATGATAATTGCTTCAAAAAATCAACTGTTTCAACCTCGGTTTCAACTTAAAAGTAACAAAAATCAAATTTATATATCACTGTTAACAATTGTAAAATCGAAGAAGTGCAAAGTCACTGTCATTTGTCTATGGTCACAAGTATCTTGAAGTTATTATAAATAAGCAACTTAATGTAAAGCAACAATCTTATATGAGATAGTGCTGCTTCAAAGTCCACATTATCCCTTACTACTCTCACAGTATATCTGATCATCCCATTTCAAGCCAGAATTTAATGTGACTCCCAAAATCTTGACTTTCACCATCAATCTCAGTTCCCCCCTCATACTGCACACAAAAAGTTTCTTCAACTTCATTTGTGTACATGAAATAAAGGAGAGGAACCAAGATTGACCCTTGAGGCACACCTTTATTTATTATTTTAAAATTTGACTTCAAATTTTTTACTTCACATTCATTCCTCCACTTACAACTTACAATATTGTTGGACTTCTTACGTAAGGGTGTATCTCATATAATTTTAAAATTGAGTTAAGACTGCAATTGGAATGAATGGGTGTATAATATTTTATACTATAGCTATTCCTCATAGTGAGAATTCTTCATGAGAAGACCGACAATATGTAGTATGTAGGTTTGCAAAGTAATCATCTACCTCCTAAGTACACCATACAAATTTTTTTAAAAAAGGCCAATAAAATGACTCTTACCTGAAACTACCACTGTATTCAAACAATTCATTTTCAATTTTAATTTTATTAGAATTGCTTTCAGCTGCCACCCCTTCTTTCAATGTACTGCAACATCCAACCTTATCTGCCGATATTTCTTTTCTAATTTTACCTAAACTTGAAAATACCAGTTCTGATGCCATATTTTCAGGCCTGACAATTAGTCATCCATCATTTCTTTCTAGTAACTCTGTGAAAGGTATTGCTCCTAAGGACTTGCTTGACGATGAGTGACCTTAATTGCTCCTAAGTGTATGAATTCTTGAATGGAGAAGGAGTACTCCCAAAAAATCGGGTGAAAGTCAAACTGCACATGCGATCTCACTTGATTTCCGCATCTCTATTGGTCCTGACGTGGGAAGTTGCTCATTCTCACTCTCACCCGTTTCAAGAATCCATACACAGGTTGTTCTAGAACAGGTGTAATACCAGACATTTTAAATGCTTCCATGCTTTAGACAAGTTTATTGAAAATTAGCAGGGGTAAAAGCCTGGGTGATAACTATCGAAAAACAGCCTTAAAACTAGGACTAGTTCTATATAGCTGTAAAATATTTTCTAAGTAAATAAACCAAAGAGCATTCGAGGAAATAAACAAACTATTCACACAACACCAACACAAGAAAATCACGGTGGATAATCTCAAAGGATAATCTATCCACCGTGCAAGAAAATACGAGTCGTTAAATACCGAGATGAATTCCAAGACGTGCGCAAGCGTTGATCTGTCACTTCTGCCAACCAATCAACTGAGAGATATTTCAGTATTGTTTTATACAGCAAAACTTTAATAATTCCCAGTTCTTTTTGATGAAAATTCGTCGTTTTTGTGCTGTGAAAATGCCGGTGACGTGCAAGTTGTGTGACAAATTATTTAGTGCCCAATTTAATTTGAATAAACACTGTCATCGGGGTTCTACTGTATGTGTACATTTTTTAAGATTTAGCGCATTTAAATTTGTCAATACTCCCATGGCAAAACAAAATAATCGTGAAATGCAATATAGAAGAAATACTGCATATACCTCAAAAAATATTAATCGCAGCACATAGATATTGTAAATTTTTGAAATCAAAAAGAAAAGACGAATCTTAAAATGCAAAAATATACAGGGTGTTCCCTCTCACTCTCATTGTCACACCCTGTACAGGGTGCCAAATTCGTTGTTTTTTTTGTGGTTTCGGGTATTTCTAGGGGAAATAGAAAAAAACTGAGCCCCCTCTGCGACGCTTAAATTTTAAGAGAAGCCTAAAGGTGAAAACCACATTTAGATATAGCAAGCCGTTTTTAAGCTACGGAGTGTTTTTGTCTGCATTTTGCTTTTCTGTAAATAGCTTTCTTATAGATCTTTTCTTGAAGAATTGACAGATGTAAACGGTTTTTATTTATCTGATTTGGTTTTTAAAATATTGCCTAAAGTTGTTTGTTATATTACTTACAGAATAACTCTCTTTTTATTCGATTTTTAAAATCAGCTTAAAATTTCCTTTAAAATGATGTATCACACTCAATATTTTAATTTTTAATTTTTTTTTATTGTTTTTTTTATTTTTTTTTTTAATCACCTCTTTATTATTTTCTTATTTTTATAATTTTATAATATTAAAATATTTTAAGCCCATTAAGCAAACTAAAATATGTGGTAAAAATAAAAAAAATTAATTTTATGTGATATCTCAAAAACTAAACGTGACAAATGAAATTTAATTTAACAGTTTAATTCCTCTTAAAAAAGTGTCTTAGGAATGTTTTCACAGAAATAAAAAATATTAATAAATAAACAAGTTATAGACCCCTTCCCAAAATGCAGACTTTTGAGAAAGAAACTACGGGGGTAGTTAAAAAACGGCTTGCTATATCAAAATGCGATTTTCACCTTTAAGCTTCTTTTGAAATTTGAGTGTCGCAAAGGGGGATCAGGTTTTTTTAGCCCCTCTAGAAATACCCCAAACCTCCCAAAAACATCGAATTTGGGACACCCTGTACATGGTGACGGATAGAAAAAAATTATGTTGGCTTTTAAAGTTGTCATAATTAACCAAAAAAATCTACAATTTATTATAGCCCTTTATTTTCAATGATAAAGTTGCTGAGTGCTCAGGTTATAAAAAACCACCCGATGCCTACATAAAATCATACCTAAAAATTAGAATTGACCATTATTTTATACCTTGAATTTTTTATTGTACTTTAAGCTCTTTCATCTCGCGCCAATCCCGGTATTCGCGCCAATAATTTAAATTAGACATTTTGACGTTAATTTTGGCGCATGCTCCTTTGATGGAATTCATCTCGGTATTTAACGACTCGTAAGAAAAGGAACCTAAAGTGAGGTTATGGTATGGATCTTAAAAATTACGTGGTTATTCAGCCATCAATGAGTGCGTTCACTATTATTGATAAATGCATGGGACTCTATTCTTAGGAATACCGATAACGCCCCTATATCAATTCAAACATTTGCGATAGTGGAAGAATGAGACCGAAAATAGGCAATTTTTACCAGGTTACTAACTTAAAAAAAACTCACGTTGAGTTACCTTTAGTATTGCGGCAATTTTATGTTTGTTCATACCTGAGTTTTGTAAAAAAAAGCATTTAAAAACGGTGCAAATCCATGTCCCGTTACGTGATGCGTTTTTTGAATCAGGGTGGGCACGTATAGGTGGAAACTATTGCCGTATTCCATTGGGGAAATGAGTGCAGCACTAGTGCACAACTGGCTCGGTGTTTGTATTCCATTGACATGCACTTTTTCAGTTTTCGTATTCCATTGAGCAGGGCTATCAAGACGGATGGGCCACGATCCTCCACTTTGTTGACGTCACATCCGGGGCTGATTTTTTTTTGATGGTCACGTTACGACACAGCTGATTGTCTTTAAAATATTGAAGTTGGAATGACGGTTCATGAATATTTGATTTTTTTTTTAATAAAGCCGTTTTTGACTTTTTTTTTACTTTATTCTGGCAGAACAATTTTTTTTAAATGTATAGTAATCCTTAATTTTTCATAGCCGCTTCATTAGCTCATACAAAAATTAAGTTTAAAGTAGAAGCGAATGTGACAATCACAGATGACAAAGTCAAATATATGTCAAATATAACAGTTTGGCATGTGGTACATGGCGGGTAATTTGAATTCACAATAAGGAATGCTAAATTTTGAAGATTTTAAGCTTTTAATCATGTTGCATCCTTACAAACCTTTGGTGGAATATCGGGATGGTGTCTGAGAATATTTTACTGAAATCTGTAGTGCCATTTTGAAAATATCATAAAAAAAAACGTCTGACCTCCCATAAGACCCCATGTAAAATTCAGCCCCGGGAGAACAGCTGATTTTGTCAGGGTCGTGGCCTCTATTTTTGTGTTGGCCTTGCATTGAGGAACTTATGAATTCAGTTTTGCACTAAGTGCGGCTTTTTTGACACCGGCTCTGAGGGCTCGTGCCGCACCGAAAACTTTTTCCCGCCATTAATTTTAAACGCTTATTATTGTCGTGGGACGTAAAAATGAGTGCAGATAAAGTAGTGAGCGATTTTTATTATTTTCCTCACTGCTAGGTAGTAACAGCGATGAAGATGAAGAGGAACAGTTTTGTGCAATGCAAACAATAAAAGCGGAAACCCCAAAAATCATAAACTTTATTGAAAATGTGGTTTACAGATTCAACAACAAATCTACATGGATTTGATTGACTGGGGCCCTGGCTCTAATTTTGCCTACAGACAAATAAAAATACTGAAAAATAACCCAACAAAGATCAAAAATTCAAATACAAAATTGCAAAAAATATAGTTAAAATCTTTTAAAAAAACTATATTTATTTAATTATTGTATTACGGACCGTCGCAGAAAGTGTGCCCAAAAATCAAGGCGACGCCATTTTTTGGTGCCAAACATTGAGTGTGACACCAGGTTAAGTTTTTGTGATTTTGTTCCAATACGAACTTAAATACGCTGGTATTTTTGTGGCATCATAATGGTGTTTTGTTCAACTTTTGGTTGCAAGAGTCGGAGTGAATAGAAAGTATCAGGAATAACGTTTTATAGGTAAATATTTTGACATAGAAAAAAAAAGCTCTGTAACGAAATAGCGCGTATTAAAATAGCGTACTCATTTGAGCGCGTGTTCAAAATAGCGCGTATCATAATGGCGCGTGTTCAAAATAGCGCGTATCAAAATGGCGCGTGTTCAAAATAGCGCGTGTTTAAAATAGCGTGTGTTCAAAATAGCCTGTCTAAAAATACCGCGTTTTGAAAGATCGCCATTACAAACGTCGCTGTTGCCAAATAATTCGAGTAAGGGGTCTCTTTCTAACATATTTTTTCAAAAAAAAAACTTTCCTGACTTTTTCCCGGTATCCTAAAGGGTGTAACCAAACCGAACCGAACCGATTCAAACCCCACCGAACTGAAATGAACCGAACCGAAACATTTTTCCAAAAATTATTTCTCTAAATTAGATTCCCGATCCTTATTTTCGTAGGTTTCTATTCTAACCTGTGTCAGGGAGTTACTGGAAAAAATGTTTGGGTTCGGTTCGGTTCCGTCCGGTTCGGTTTGGTTACACATCCTCTAGGATCCCGGAAAAGAAGCCAGGGATTTTTTTTTTTTAATATGATAGAAAGAGACCCCTTAGTTGAACTATACGAGTTGTGTTAAGTATAGCAAGCCATCGGTTTATTTAACGGTTAAGTAAGTATAACTTATCTGACCTTGCTCAAACTGTTTAGGTGAATATACCTAAGCAGACCTGATATGCGATATTTTGTACACGCGCTATTTTGATACGCGCTATTTTGAACACGCGCTATTCTAAGCATGCGCTGTTTTGAAAAGCGCTGTTTTGATACGCGCTATTTTGATACGCGCTATTTCGTTACAGAGCCCATTAAAAGACATTGTATTAATTTTATACTGCCTTAAACAGCAAAATTATTTTCTTCCGTTGAAACAGTAGAATTTATAGGCATATTTCAGTTAGGATTCATTTTTAATTAACTGATTTATAAGCTAATTATGCGTGAACGACGACAATTATCCAGAGGCGTAGGCTTTATTTGTTTTTAATATAACCTTCATACTTTAATACTCTTTTTTTTTGTTACTGATTTCCCCTTAAAGTAAAACACTTATTTTATACAAAAAGTTGTCACACCTTATAGTCAGATACAGTTGCATTCATACATAAGAAAAATCACATGTTCCTTGTTGGAAAATATATTTTTTTAAAATCACGTTTTTACTATGTTTGGCAGCCCCCTAACGGCTTTAGCCCGGCTAAAAAAACTAAAATAATTATTATTTTAAGTGGCACACAAGTTGCCAGACAATACGCTTTAGGCATGATTAACACTTTTGTGTCAGTATTTGTACCAATTCTTTTCCTCTGTAATTTTGTAATGCAGCAAATGTGTTTTCAAATAGTATGTACTTCCGTCTGGCTATCCCAAACTATTTAATTGCATCTTTGCTTTTGTGCTTCAGCAAATGCTTCTTCAAATAACGATTCTCCTTGGCCTTGTAATTACACTGGTCGCATTTAAACCAAGCGATTTCACCTTTGTGCCGCAGCATATGTTCTACCAAATATCGCTTCTGTTTGCCTTTGTAATCACACTGGTCGCATTTAAACCAATTTTTAGGTGTAATTTCATGATGCAACAAATGTTGGACCAAATGTCGCCTCTGTTTGCCTTTGTAATCACATTGGTGACATTTAAGCCAATTGATTTCATGTTGACTTTTGTGTTGCAGCAAATGACTGTCCAGATTGGACTTCCGTTTGCCCTTGTAATCACATTGGTCGCATTTAAACCATTTAATTTCATCTGCACTTTTATGTTGCACCAAATGACTGTTTAATTGGAGCTTCCTTTTGGCCTTGTAATCACACTGGTCGCATTTAAACCAAGAGATTTCATGTGTACTTTTGTGATGCAGCATATGTACCTTCACACTACCACTATGTTTCGCCTTGTAATCACATTGGTCGCATTTGAACCAACGAATTTCATCAGCACTTTTGTGTTGCAGTAAATGACTGTTCAATAGGAACTTATTTTTGGCCTTGTAATCACACTGATCGCATTTAAACCAATTGATTTCTTCCTTCTTTCTTTCCTTTCTGTGATCATTTTGAATAGCCGGTCTAAAAACAATAAAAATAAAATAATTTTGCATATAGGAAAAATTCAAAAAATTAATTTACATACTAAATTTACTAAGCAAAATACATTAAATATCTATCCAGCGCATCAGACAGAGTTAGATCACTTTTGAGTTAAATAGAGCATAGCTTAGTTGTCAGAATGAATCAACGACGCGACGGACGCCTAGATTAAAAGAAAAATCTAAAATATTTGCGCAAATAAGTGAAAATTAAATTAGTACATTTAAATAAACATTTTTATTTCTACCTTAAAAACTACAGTAGGTTTGCATATAAACTTATTTTAAAATGTGTTGAATGTAAAAAAAACAAAATGTTTAAAGTTTTATTATTTTTACATTATTACCAATTCAAAGCAATATTTGTTTTGGAAAAAAATTTCTAGGTCCTTATTATGTATGGAAACCTACACCTTCTGTCAAAAATAATAATAACCATCATTTTTTTTCTCAAAATAAGTTGCCATAAACAGCTTTAAATAGGTTTGTTAAAAATAAAATATTTTCAAAAATGCCCTGTATTAAAAAAAAATACGAGTATGACAAAAAATGTTCACGCCATTGTCAAGAGCTTAGAAAAAGATTACAGTCTTTATACAGGGTGTAAATGGTAAATCACAATGCTTTAATGGGTAATAGAGGAGGCCAAAATTAGGAACCGAACCGAACCGAACCGAACCGAACCGAAAAAAAACGTTCATATAACATCGGGATCAACAACCAGGATATAGGATTTTTAAAGTTGAAGGAGTGGGGGAAAATATGCTTGAAAAAAAATAAAATCTGCCACCGCTAAATGATTATTAGACCAGTTGCAGCTGCTACAGGGAGGGCAACGGGACAGTGCCCTGCCAAAACTAGACAACAAACAGTATTTTTAATTGATTTATTTAAAAAAAGTTAAATCTTCCCTTACGATGATTGTCTAGTTCTTTTTCAGCGTAAATAATTACAAGCCGGCAGAACCGCGCGAGACAAGATTTCAATTTCACCCGTTTTCAGTGGTGTATGGGTGGCTGATCTCGCGCGGGGGCGGGAGGAATTTTTGTTTTAGTTGACATCGTCCATATAAATCGTGCTAAAACGTTCGTTGCCCTTCTTACATGTTGCCGGCTCTATCCTTAGTGAAGACGCATGAGTTTGTTTTGATTTGTGGCAGGTCAATTATAAAATGGAAATAAATACCGTCGATTACATAACTAACTGTGCAAATTTAAATACATTGACATATGAACTTCGATTGCAACTAAAATCTTTAGGGCCACACTCATATTGAGCACTTTGCGCATGTAAAAGAAAGGCAAATGGACTTTATCTATATACAAATAAACTAAATACTACACCAAGTAGCTGTCTGTTTGGAAAAAACTAAAATAAAATTGTTTCGGTAAGTTTTTTTATGTCATTTTTATCAATTAAATATTCAATCATTATTATTTTAAGCATTAAGAAACAATCAAAAATTGTAGGACAGGGAGGCAAAAAGTATACAGCGACCAGCAATACTTGAAGTACTGCATAGGTTACACTGCATAGTCCTGCCTATGCACTGCCTAGTTTTGCATATGCACTGCTCAGTCCTACATTTAGCCTGCATGTGCACTGCCTAATCCTGCATTTAGAGGTACTTCCTAGTTCTGCCTAATAACTGCCTAGCACCGCCTAAAAATGTGTACACCTTTCTGCCTATTATAGTTGTTCACCCCTTGTAATAAACATAACCTCAAAAATTTCATCGTCATTTACGAAATAGTTATATATATTATAGACAACGTGAGAAAAATTAGAAACAATTTGAAACTAAGTTATCTTCACAAATGTAAAGTGAAGATGTATTAGATAAGGCCCTTGGATCTCTTCGAGCAAGTTCTAGCCACTTTTTCCGTTCTTTTACTGCTGTAGGCACATGAATAAATAGTTTTTCAGGTGTTGTTATGCTAGTATTCGAACACACCACTTATAGGACATTTTTTTACATAAAAAACAGTAAAAACACAGACCAAAAACAAATAAACACTTGAATGCCGTGTATCTGTCCGCGAATTTACTGCGCTGTGACGTCATTGCAACGCCATGCTAGAAATGAGCAGCGTTTTAGCGGCAAATTAAAATCGGAAATTAGAAAACTTGATTTTAAATTTAGTCATGATAAAATATACTATTTTAATAATTTTGCGTAGCAAATTAGGGACCTATGTATCATTCTAAACACTTTTCTAAAATTTGTCAAATACCCTATTCCAATGCAAAGATTTTTATTAACTTCAATCTGAGTTTGTTTAACTGTAAAAGATATAAAATGCTGATACTATAAAATATTGCAATACGCCTCTTTGTAGCGGCAGGATAGTCCAGTGGTTTGGTCGTCGGCTTCACTTGCAGAAGATACCAGGTTCGCGTCTCAAATAACGACGCAAAAAGAAAAAAAAAGTCACGTAGCCCTGCCGCGCACTTCCGTTTTAGCGTTCAACAGTCGACATCGAAATGGTGTGCGATACTCATGCACACAAAAACATAAGTTGACCTTTTACATCGAGAATATAAGCTGGTGTAGTCCAGGAGCCAACAACCGAGGAGCCAGGATTAATAACCCCGGAGCCTGCTACAGTTGGAACCAGAACGGCGCCAACAAAAATCTCTTGAAAGTCAACTCATGACAACCGCGACTGTTTTGCTGAAAAGGAAGGAAGTCTATCGTTTATAACCTTCTGCTGGGACGATAGCGATGTTAGGTAGATGCAAGTCTAACATGACGCAGGACCACCTTTCAGAAGGGGTGTAAAAGCGTGGGTCCACTGTGTATACTTGCTACGCAGTATAAAGATCCCTGCCCTCGACAAAGAGAAGTCCGGCAAAATTAAGTCCTCTTAGAGAAAGAAAACTTGCATCCTAAGGGGCACGTGCATCATATCCATCAGTTTGGTATATGGTGTATGGACAAATCGGGGTTTGCGAAAAGGGCGCGCCGCATTAACGTATTTTAATATGTTAATGGCGCGCCGTGTGCCTAGTCGCTAGACCAAAAATGGTCTCCCACCACTACTACTACTACTACTACGCCTCTTTGCCCTATCCAAATGTACTTAAAATAGTAATTATGGTGGGCGCAACTCAAATCCGTTTTTTTTTTGGATACGCCCTTCGTCGTGTTAGCGACGAATTTCCTCCAAAAAAATTTAGATTTTAAAAACTTTTTATTTTTGCTTACATAAAATTTTTAAAAACTATATATAATATATTATTGTTATGTCTACCTTAAAACTTGTTTGTAGTAACATGAAACATAAACAAAAAATTGCGTTTAACATAGCATTTATAAAAGTTTATAACAAAAAAAACAGTTATTCTTGAAAAAATGTTCCCACATTTTGAAATAATTTTTATCTATATTGTGAGTCATACCATTTACACCCTGTAAAATAACCAAGTTTGTCCTTCAATCCCATCGAAAATGGGACACGCTGTATATTTTAAATAACAAGTCTTACTCAAATAAGCTGTCCAACATCAACTCCTGATTTATCTCCTCACTCTTTAGCTCAAAGTCTTCAGGTTCCCATTTTATGTTGGCTGATGAAGGGCCAGAAAATTGTGTGTACAACATGCTGCAAAATCAAACTTTTTAAAAGAGTCTACATTTTTAATAATCTGGAACTACTGGAGTATATTATTTTATTGGTTTTTTAACTGTATGTTTAAATATATTTTTATTAATTTTGAAGAAAAAAATATTTCAAGAACACAAAAAATACATATAACTATGTACTACTACTACTATGTCGGTTTATAACGTTTTTCTACGTTGTCCGACGCCTATTCTCCACCTCCTTCGATCCTGACAATCATCTTCTGACAGATTCTTTTGACTCATTGATCTTTGGATTGACTGTTGCCATTCTAGTTTAGGACGTCCTCTTTTTCTGCGCCCTACTGGTTGCCACTCTAGGACCTGCTTTGGTAATCTTTCGTCGTTCATCCGTTGTACATGGCCGTACCATATCAGTTGCCTTTTAGTGATGTCATCCGTTATGCTTCCCTCGATTCCCATTCTTTCTCTTATGATCTCATTTCTTATGTGATCTAATCTAGATATTATCATTGATCTTCTTATTGCATCCATTTCGACACGTTCCATTTTTGTTTTGTATTTTTCTGTTACGCGACAAGTCTCTATTCCATACAACAGCGTGCTTTTTACCATTGTTTCATATATGTTAAATTTTACATTCTTTCTTATCTCTCTGCACCATAAAATCCTGTTAAGACATCCAATAATCTTTTTTGCTTTTACTATTCTTTTTTCCAATTCTTTACAGTCTGTTCCTGTTTTATCAAATGTGACACCCAAGTATACATACTTTATGCATGGAGATATTGTTTGTCCATTGTCTAGTTCTAACTCACTGGGTTCGTTTCCAATACATAAGTAGTGTCTTGTCCACGTTCAGTTAGTCCCCACTTTTGGTATTCTTCCGTTAACTTTCTCATCATATACTCCATTATGTTTGTATATATATCTCTTCAAATGAGTGATTTGTGTTTATTAATTTTTTATCTAATCGGTTCTGATACAATAACTATGTACCTACAAGTAAATGCTGACTGAGTACTACCTGTCAAAACTTAAAAGAAAATAAAAGTACATAAATGTATATCATATGTTTATAAGTATATAATTATGTAACATACTAGAAATTAATAAAAAAGCGCTGATATCTCATCAGTGTTGATCACACTAGTTATATATATTAAAATTGCTTTATTTTGATAAATAGGAGTACCCTAACAAACCCCGTTTTGAAAAAAAAACAAATTTGACTTTTTTAACGCTGACATTGTTCTTTTTACCAATACTACTTTGTTTTTTGTTTGTTTTTTGGGTATGGATAGACCTCATAAGGTGTCTATCAGAGGAAATGAATCGACCTCTGCCTTCCGTAGATTTCAGGTACTCTCTGACCCGGAGGGTTAGCACCTGTCTAGGGTCCCTTTCCCAGGGATACAAGAGAAGACCACACCGGTGTGAAAGGCGAAGAGGGAGGACCTCGGTACGGCGGACATAGTGTAGGTGGCAACCCTTCTTTTTGGGGAAAATAGAAAAGAAAAAACACAGTAGCGTCTGATTCATAATGAGCGGCTGCAAACAGCGTCTGTCCCAGATTGGGCTGCTGAATATAAACTCACCAACACGCCTGGCAAGCGTGGTGTTTTAATGCCAATAACCCCCAATGGGAAAAATCATGGCAAATTTAAAAACAAAAGGAATTGGTCCCCAGATGGGAAGGAAACTCTCCGAATCCCACACCTCTATAGTCTGCCTCACGGAATCTGTGGGAGGCAAAAGTTCGCTTATGACAAAAATTAATTTAAACTTTGTTTTTGTTGTAAGTTGCTTTTATTGCACCAGTCCTTCGCATCATTTATTTGACAAGACAATAAAGTAGGGACTATAAAGCATCATGCATGCTATGATTGATGATGATGATTCATATGTGAGTAGGCCTTGCAGCCCTTCCACTGCGATCTCCAGTGGGTCTATTGTGCTATAAACCATCAAGCCACAACTAGTTTTTACTTCTCAAATACCAAATTGCAAATAATGCAAGGACCTAAAACTATAAACAACAAGTCAAATTAAAGAAATAAAAATAAGAAAAAAGTTTTTCTGCTTCAACCGGGACTCGAACTCGGGATTTCTTGCTCTGTACGCAAACATTCTAAACATTGAACTACCGAAGCCATAAATCAATTTTCGGAAAACTTTCATCTATGCAGTATTAACTCAACCAAGTAATCAAACTGATCTCTATAAATCTTCCTTCCCACTGTCAAAGGTTTATTTAATTTCACTTGTTTATAGTTTTAGGTCCTTGCATTATTTGCAATTTGGTATTTGAGAATTATATTGGCAATCGCCCATTGCGATCAGAAATTTTAACACACGAAAAGGTGATCTCATGTTTTCAGACATTGATAGTTTATATAGCAGAGTACGATTAAATAACTAAGCAGGTCGTGAGTAATTAATAACAGTTTTATTAATGTAAAATAGCGTTTCAAAACAAGACGACGTTTACACGGTCTGTCAAAAGAGCTGTTCAAAAACGACTACTGCCTCTAGTGGCAATATTCTAAACTAAACACAACCATATACATATGAGTTAAACAATAATGCCTATTCCTACTCATATAAGTATTACCTAGTCATGATAAACACAGAATTGTCATTATGTCTAACAGTTTACGTCTAACTTTTGAGTTTCCATACCTTTGACAGTGGGAAGGAAAAATTATAGAGATCAGTTTGATGACTTGGTCGAGTTAATACCCTGAGAGTATCTCGTTCTTGTATTGAGACACCGCAGCCTGCATAGATGAAAGTTTTCCGAAAATTGATGTATAGCTTCGGTAGTTCAATGTTTAGAATGTTTGCGTACAGAGCAAGAGATCCTGGGTTCGAGTCCCGGCCGAAGCAGAAAAACTTTTTTCTTATTTTTCTTTCTTTAATTTCACTTGTATTTTTTACTTGTCAAAAATAAAAATTAAATGCATTTATTATAATATTTTTCAAATATTTAGTTTGTGTCCAGATTACAGAGGTGAAAATTGTAAATTCCAAGCATTCTTTAAGTCAATTTTACACAAAAAACAAGACTTACTTGAGAGATGAGCTGTTATCCAACATCAACTCTTCCTGCTTTATCTCCGCAGTCTTTAAATCAAAGTCTTCAGGTTCCCATTTTATGCTGGCTGATGAAGGGCCAGGGAAATGACTTTTGAACTTGCTGCAAAATAAATATACAGGGGATTTCGGAAACGGTAAGAGATATGAGTTTGTTTAAATTAGAAAAAAGTTGCGCTATTCTAAGCCCAATCAGATGCTGTACCAAAATTAAAAATATCTACAAGGGTTTTTAAAATATCGAGCAAAAACTAAAAATTGTATCTTTTGAAAAATTTAAATATCGCCGCCATCTTGCAAACAAATTTAATGAAATTTGGTAGTTTTGTATAAGCAACTACGGCCAATTGAATGATGTTAACAATTTTTTTCTAGGCCCTCTAGTTATTTTGAAACTATAGCCAACTTTGTTATTTCTTATGACCGCCATATTGGATTTATACTTCAATAAATAGATCATAAAAGGAGCTTTTCAACCGTGTTTAATAAGCCTATTTTTGGATGACGGAAAATGTGAATTTATTAAAAAAATAGTTTTTCACTTAGTTGGCTGTGAAACAAATGCCGTAGTTGTGTTTGTTGTCATACCTACATAACTACCTTTTAAAACTTTTACATTTATTTGATTTATATGCAAATCTTTAAGGCCCTTATTTTTTAATTTCTCTCTGGCTAAGAAATAATACAATTTCTTAAAATCTATCTTTTATTTCTGAAACAAAAGTTTGCACTTATTATTAAATTTAAAATAAAACTAAAAACCTATAACAAAGCATTGAATTTTGAAATTTTTACACATGTGTAAAGACATTCAGGAGGCCTTTAAAACAAGGTATCACTAGACCCACTTTCCCTATTCAAAATATAGGGGAAAGTATACCCCTCAAAGATGGTGTGTGCTACAAAAATTTCAAGATACTCAAAAACATGTCTGTTACCTTTAAGTTGGGACATGTTGTATATTTTTTTGAGACAAAGTTTATGCAGTCCAGTAACTAAAGACTAAGCAGTTTCAATTTCAAAAAATGTTGATTACAGCTACTTAAATGTTGTGCAGATGCCTCTGTTCAGATACCCCAAAATATAACTCCATATGACTGTGATAATGGGCAGTTCTTAAGAAATGGTAACATTTGGTGTGATCATTAAAAAAAAAAAAAAAAATGGATCAGGTAAAATTTTACTTAATATTTTATATTGATATAAAACTATAGTGTGATATGTAACCAAGATAACAAATCCTTAGTTTCTGAGTTATGATGGATTTTTAAAAATTGACATGAGTGACAGTGTTGATCACACTAGTTATATTCAGGATACACTAATAGTTTTAAGTCAAATATTGCAAAGAAAAATCAGTAATTTGAAAACTAAAAATAATTGCTATATATTTTAATAAAAGTACAAAGAGGTACATACAAAAAATTAGGTTTAATATAGGTTGTATTGTTGTCTGTTATTAGTAATAGGTTAACATAATACTTTTAGAACACACACACTCTTGCACACACTTTCCAGATCCTCAAGTTTTTAAGTTTTTCAATCCAAGAAAGTAATTAATCAGACAAATTTCTTGCTATAAGTATTTTTTCAGATGAACTGAAGTTATCAACTTTGAAAATTAGAGAGCAACTTAATGTAAAGTAACAATCTTATATGAGATAGTGCTGCTTCAAAGTCCACATTATCCCTTACTACTCTCACAGCATATCTGATCATCCCATTTCAAGCCAGAATTTAATGTGACTACCAAAATCTTTACTTTCACCATCAATCTCAGTTCCCCCCTTATACTGCACACAAGAAGTTTCTTCAACTTCATTTATGTACACTAAATAAAGGAGAGGAACCAAGATTGACCCTTGAGGCACACCTTTATTTATTATTTTAAAATCTGACTTCAAATTTTTTACTTCACACATTCATTCCTCCACTTACAACTTACAATATTGTTGAACTTCTTATGTAAGGGCGTATCTCATAAACTTTTAAAATTGAGTTAAGACTGCAATTGGAATGAATGGGTGTATCTCAATATTTTATAATTCAATAAAATGACTTACCCTTAGAGTAATAAAATATTTTATTACTCTATGCTTTTACCTGAAACTAGCACTGTATTCAAGCAATTCATTTTCAATTTTATTAGAATTGCTTTCAGCTGCCACCCCTTCTTCCAATGTACTGCAACATCCAACCTTATCTGCAGATATTTCTTTTTTAATTTTATCTAAACTTGAAAATACCAGTTCTGATGCCATATTTTCAGGCCTGACAATTAGTCGTCCATCATTTCTTTCTAGTAACTCTGTGGAAAGGTATTGCTCCTCAGGTTGTTCTAGAACAGGTGGAATACCAGACATTTTGAATGATGCCATGCTTTAGACAAGTTTATTGAAAATTAGCTGGGGTAAAAGCCTGGGTCATAACTATCGAAAAACAGCCTTAAAACTAGGACTAGTTCTATATAGCTGTAAAATAGTTTCTAAGTAAATAAGCCAAAGAGCATTCGAGGAAATAAACAAACTATTCACACAACACCAACACAAGAAAATCACGGTGGATAATCTCAAAGGATAATCTATCCACCGTGCAAGAAAATTACCTAAAGTGAGGGTATGGTATGGCTCTTAAAAATTACGTTGTTATTCAATGAGTGTGTTCACTATTATTGATAAATGCATGGGACCCTATTCTTAGGAATACCGATATCGATAACGCCCCTATATCAATTTAAACATTTGCGATACTGGAAGAATGAGACCAAAAATAGGCAATTTCTACCAGGGTTACTAACTTAGTTAGTTAAAAAATTCAACAAATCAATTCTTAGCAATCCCTAGTAACTGCTGAATTTATGCTGAATGTAGCTGGAATTTTCTGGAATTTGTGAAAATTTTTCAGTTTTGTAAAGCTAAACCAACGATAAATCAAATTCAACAAATCAATTCTCAGCAATGCCTGACAACTGCTTTGAATTTATGCTGAATGTAGCTGGAAATTTTCACGTTGAGTTAACTTTAGTATTGCGGCAATTCCATGTTTGTTCATACCTGAGTTTTGTAAAAAAAAGCAGGAGACGCTGCATTTAAAACCGGTGCAAATCCATGTCCGGTCACGTGATGCGTTTTTTAAATCAGGGTGGGCACGTAAAGGTGGAAACTATGCTTTAAGTACAAACAATGCCGTACATGGTTCCCCAAAGCTAAGATTTGCCAAGTTTTCAGTTTCTAAATACGGGACGCTAATTATTATCGAATTTTTTTGGGAAATTTAGTGCGCAACTCGTGGTCCACTGATACTATTTTGGGGCTGTCAAAAAGTTGCTTCAGTGCAGTTTTAATAAAATATGAGGGTGTAGATAGAACATGCTCAATATAATACAAAAAGTTGCATCAGTTTTCCCAAAAGGATACAAAAGTTGCACTGGTGCTGCATTGTTTCCAAAAGAATTCGCTTTATATTAGTTTTACTTAGTTATCAGTTTTAGGGGGGAGGGGGGGGCGGGCGGGGTGCCTACAGACAAATAAAAATACTGACTAAAAAATATGTCATGCTATAAAATCTATTTGTCGGAAAAAATAAGAAATAAAATCAGACAAATTAACCCAACAAAGATCAAAAAATTCAAAAACAAAACTGCAAAAAATATAGTTAAAATCTTTTAAAAAAACTATATTTATTTAATTTTTAAAGTCATATTTATTTTGGCTTTAAGTTTTTTGTTTATCACTTTGTTTTTTGTTCATACTTCTCTCCAGGAATCCTATAAATGTCTGCCGCACCCGATCTCGGCAACCGACGGGGATCGAACCCGCCACTGTAGCAAGCGATATTCCTTAACTCACTTGTGTTCAATGCGCGCACGCACTGAGCCACTACGGCTTTCCTCTCAATTAAATCAAAACTTTTATTGACAGAAAACTCTGCACAGGTTATTAGGCAGTTTCAGATGAAAATACGGGACTTTAACTGTCCCGTATGAACCCATGATGGGACTCGGGACTTTTGGTATAAATACGGGACAGTCCCGTAAAAAACGAAACGGCTGGCAACCCTGCACGAACTTGGGACCAAAACTTGCGTTAAATTTTCCGTCTACTAGGTACTACTTTTTGCATAAAAATACCTACTTATTAAAAGCCCATTTAAGGGAAAATTATTTCCAATTCTTATTCTTATATTACGTGATCCACTAAGGTTAGGGTAAAATTTATTTAAGTCGAGCCTTGAGGCCGGCCTCTTGGGAGGCGTCCTCGTAGATTTCTCAGCTTTTTCATTTTATAAAGGTTTCCTCAAGAAAGGCTGATCTAAGTTGGAAACTGTATGTATGATATATTTTAAAGAAATAGAGACGCGACCTGGGACAAGGGAAGAGAGGGGACGCGTAACATTGTATTACGGACCGTCGCAGAAAGTGTGCCCAAAAACCAAGGCGACGCCATTTTTGGTGCCAAACATTGAGTGTGACACCAGGTTAAGTTTTTGTGATTTTGTTCCAATAAGAACTTAAATACGCTGGTATTTTTGTGGCATCATAATGGTGTTTTGTTCAACTTTTGGTTGCAAGAGTCGCAGTGAACAGAAAGTATCAGGAATAACGTTTTATAGGTAAATATTTAGACGTAGAAAATAGTGCGTATCAAAATAGCGCGCTCATTTGAGCGCGTGTTCAAAATAGCGCGTATCATAACGGCGCGTGATCAAAATAGCGCGTGTTCAAAATGGCGCGTGTTCAAAATGGCGCGTGTTCAAAATGGCGCGTGTTCAAAATGGCGCGTGTTCAAAATGGCGCGTGTTCAAAATGGCGCGTGTTCAAAATGGCGCGTGTTCAAAATGGCGCGTGTTCAAAATGGCGCGTGTTCAAAATAGCGCGTATCAAAATAGCGTGTGTTCAAAATAGCGCGTCTTAACATAGCGTGTCTAAAAATACCGCGTTTTGAAAGATCGCCATTACAAACGTCGCTGTTACCAAATAATTCGAGTAAGGGGTCTCTTTCTAACATATTTAAAAAAAAAACTTTCCTGACTTTTTTCTCGGGATCCTAAAGGGTGTAACCAAACCGAACCGAACCGATTCAAACCCCACCGAACTGAAATGAACCGAATCAAACCGAAATATTTTTTCAAAAAATTATTTCCCTAAATTAGCTTCCCGATCCTTATTTTCGTAGGTTTGCAAGGGAATTTTTTTTTTTAAATATGTTAGAAAGAGATCCCATAGTCGAACTATATGAGTTGTGTTAAGTATAGCAAGCCATCGGTTTATTTAACGGTTCAGTAAGTATAACTTATCTGACCTTGCTCAAACTGTTTAGGTGAATATACCTAAGCAGACCTGATACGCGATATTTTGTACACGCGCTATTTTGATCACGCGCTATTTTGATTCGCGCTATTTTAAACACGCGCTATTTTGAATACGCGCTATTATGAACACGCGATATTTTGATACGCGCTATTTTGATACGCGCTGTTTTGATACGCGCTATTTTGATACGCGCTATTTCGTTACAGAGCCCATTAAAAGACATTGTATTAATTGTATACTGCCTTAAACAGCAAAATTATTTTCTTCCGTTGAAACAGTACGATTTATAGGCATATTTCAGTTAGGAATCATGTTTAATTAACTGATTTATGAGCGAATTATGTGTGAAGGACGACAATTATCCAGAGGCGTAGGCTTTATTTGTTTATAATATAACCTTCATACTTTAATACTCTTTTTTTTTGTTTCAGATTTCCCCTTAATGTAAAACACTTATTTTATACAAAAAGTTGTCACACCTTATAGTCAGATACAGTTGCATTCATAAATAAGAAAAATCACATGTTCCTTGTTGGAAAATACTATATTTTTTTAAAATCACGTTTTTACTGTTTGGCAGCCCCCTAACGGCTTTAGCCCGGCTAAAAAAACTAAAATAATTATTATTCTAAGTGGCACACAAGTTGCCAGACAATACGCTTTAGGCATGATTAACACTTTTGTGTCCGTTTTTCTTTGTAATCACAATGGCAGTATTTGTACCAATTCTTTTCCTCTGTAATTTTGAGATGCAGCAAATGTGTTTTCAAATAGTACTTCCGTCTGGTTATCCCAAACTATTTAATTGCATCTTTGCTTTTGTGCTTCAGCAAATGTCTCTTCAAGTGTCTCTTCAAGTAACGATTCTCCTTGGCCTTGAAATTACACTGGTCGCATTTAAACCAATCGTTTTCACCTTTGTGTCGCAGCATATGTTCTACCAAATATCGCCTCTGTTTGCCTTTATAATCACACTGGTCGCATTTAAACCAATTTTTATCTGTACTTTTATGATGCAACAAATGTTTGACCAAATATCGCCTCTGTCTGCCTTTGTAATCACACTGGTCGCATTTAAACCAATTGATTTCATCTGCAGTTTTATGCTGCATGAAATGTACCTTTAGTTTGGACTTCTCTTTGGCCTTGTAATTACATTGCTCGCATTTAAACCAATTGATTTCATCCGCACTTTTGTGCTGAAGCAAATGTACCTTTAATGTATACTTCTCTTTGGCCTTGTAATCACATTGGTAACATTTTAACCAATTGATTTCTTCTGCGCTTTTGTGTTGTAGCAAATGTCTTTGCAAACTAGAATTATGTTTGGCCTTGAAATCACATTTGTCGCATTTGAACCAATTTATTTCATCTGCACTTTTGTGTTGCAGCAAGTGACTGTCCAACAGGAACTTCTTTTTGGCCTTGTAATCACACTCGTCGCATTTAAACCAAGAGATTTCATGTGTACTTTTGTGATGCAGCCTATGTACCTTTATACTAAAACTATGTTTCGCCTTGTAATCACATTGGTCGCATCGGAACCAATGAATTTCATCAGCACTTTTATGTTGCAGCAAATGACTGTTTAATTGGAACTTCCTTTTGGCCTTGTAATCACACTGCTCGCATTTAAACCAAGAGATTTCATGTGTACTTTTGTGATGCAGCCTATGTACCTTCATACTAAAACTATGTTTCGCCTTGTAATCACATTGATCGCATTTGAACCAACTAATTTCATCAGCACTTTTGTGTCGCAGCAAATGACTGTTTAATAGGAACTTCCTTTTGGCCTTGTAATCACACTCGTCGCATTTAAACCAATTGATTTCTTCCTTCTTTCTTTCCTGTCTTTGATCATTTTGAATATCCGGTCTAAAAACAATAAAAATCAAATAAGTTTGCATATAGGAAAAATTTAATTTACCTACTAAATTTATTAAGCAAAATACATTAGATATCTACACAACGCATCAGACAGAGTTCGATCACTTTTTAGTTAAATAGACTAAAGTTTAGTTGTCAGAGTAAATCGACGACGCGACGCCGACGCACGGATGTCAGCTTGACTAATTTAGATGATCGAAACCCGAATATCGAACTATTTTCAATCATAACCACTTAAAACAGTGCCTAATTACCTTATAAGTAGGATTGTTGGTATCAAATGGTAGCTAGCTATCGATATTGGTATTCTTTGATAGTTTTTTTAAACTGTATCGATTCTCTTATATATAGGTTTAAGAATCGATACCTTTTTATTATTATTAGGAATATTTTCTTTATCAAGGCACAGACTCCACACACTTTAAACTAAAGAAAGATAAAGGAATAAAGATATTTTTATTGCGATTCTGAGAATAACAGGGAATCCGTATTTAAACAAAACAAAATAAAATAGATAAATAAATAACTGAAATAAAATTTGTTTACTCTACAGTTAGTTGTTTTGAATTGGTTTGTACATAAAAATAAAGTAGAATCAGATGTTTACTTTACTAAAAAAATGTTATGGTAGGAGTAGAAATGCAAAGAAGATTCGGATAAAGTTGTTTTAGAAACCATAAAAGTCATTTATAAATAAAGTACCTAATAAATTTAGTAAAAGGCAAAGGAAGATGCCGATCAAAAATAATGTAGCCATCATCGTTTAGAAAATTTTTTGTTTAGGTAACACATCACATTTGAGAACGTTTATCTCTAGCGATCCAAGCGCGAAGCGATATTCTCTTCTAGAATCGATGTAAAATATCGATATTTTTTTACCGATATATCGATACTATAATAATATCGGGTATCGATACCACAACCCTACTTATAGGTAAACCCCAATGCCGAAAATCTAACTAACTCGTTGTCACTTGTCACGACGACAAGTCATACGGCCGCTTGATTAAGGTCACTCATCGTCAAGCAAGCTTTACCGAACGCGAACCCTACTTTGATTTTCTATGTTTTGGTTATAATTTTTGACATGTTTTCCTCGGTTTTGCATTGGCGGCTCGTTGTTATTTTAAAAATGTGGTTTTAACACAGTTTAATATTGACACAGTTTCAAGATAGTTTGCAGCATACATTTTTGATTCTAATTACATAAATATATATAGTTTAGCTACCTTCATACTGTGTAAAACAACATCTTCAAAATAAAACAGAACCGCCAATGCGAAACCGAGGAAACCATGTCAAAAATAATAACCAAAAAATAGAAAGCCTGACGTTAGCTTCGCTTCCTATACAGCTTGCCTTTACGCTTGATAGCCTGCATAATGATCTGCACTTATTAAAGTGCCTTAATTACCTTGTTAGTAAAATCCAAAGCAGAAAATCGTTCAACTAACTCGTTGTCACGACAAGTCATAGGCCCATTGATAGCCTGTATAATGATCCGCACTTATTTCGCGCGGAAAGACAATTTTCAAAAGTGCTCCTAGTTGGTAAACCAGAGTTTATATGGTAATTTCTTCACGTATGTTAAATAAATATGGGTTTAATTAATAATTAAATTAAACGATTGCAAAGTTTCGATTTTCTTATTAAAAAAATTAGATAAAAGTTATGTATTGAATTATTATAATTTTTCAAATATGTATTTTATATATTGGACTGAAAAAGTACGCATCATTATGTATCAATTATGTTTGTGACTTTATCATTTCAATCACGTATCAAAGGTTGTATTTGTGCTACATTCAGCTGCCGGTTCTTGCCAGAGTATTAGCTGATTTATTGTTTCAGTGTTGGCGCATGGGATTGGCCGATGTAACTTATTTAACGTGTGGTACAAGACACCGGTCTCACAGGATAAAAATCAATCCGTTTTGAACTATGTATGTAAAAATAGTGAATATAAAAACTACGATAAAGTGCATGGTAAAAAAACCTTGCAAAATTTGATAGTGATAGTGATCTATATTGATATATAGTATAGCAAGATTAATAAAATTAGTTAAATTTTTATAAAAAATGTATGTTAAATAAAAAAACTTTGGGCTAATTACGTACACACACTCTGAAAATACCAATTTTTCAAGTTATTTGCTTAAGAGGAAAAAAATGATATGCGACATTATATTTGGAGGCGACTGTACCGTCTCCAGAATGCACAGTATATTAAAATCATTTTTTAAACGCTAGTCAAAATTTAACAAAATTACAACCATAAAATAATTTCGATTGTTCAGAACCGACAAGCTGACCACGGTGCGACGCACACAATCCGTCTAAAGTGTGGAATTAGCTAAATAAACTGAAATAGCCATACAGTATGTTTTGTATCCAAATCAAATAGTAAACGGGTTTGTGCTAAAGGCATATTTGAATCTTCAGAAAGCGTCAGTTTTAGTATTATAAAAATTATTTGTCTAAGGATTTGAAGAGTTGTTCTTTGAAATAAATAATGGTTTGATCATAGAGACATCTAGCACAGATCATAAATCAAAAAAACAATAGTTACGAATAGCTAGACCCCTTTCTGGGGAATAATTTCAAAAATTATTAAATGAACTGTACCTTAAAAGTGCACAGAAATTATAAAAAGGTAACAAAATCTTTGTTTATCAAGCTTTTATTTGACCTATGATCCTTATTTAAAGTTCAGAGTTATCTAAGTTTCCTCTAAAATTGGAATAAGGAACAAGTGTTAACTGGCACTATTTTGAAAATACCTTTTATTGACTTTTCAATTCCTGTACCTTTTGAATTTTTTAATACCTCAAAAACTAATTATTATAATGTTGAATTAATAGCAGCACTATATAAAGGCATTTAAAAACCTTTTTAAGCGAGGTATCACTCGATTTGTTTCCTTATCTAAACTCAAAGCTTATTTTTCACCCTGGCTAGAGTCCCTGTATGTTGACATATTACTTTTTAATCTACTAATTAAAGGAAAAACCACCTTGTTGTCTTCCTTAACTAATTATTTAGTTGTATAAAATCTCAAAAACAACCGCACAATTTATCACATTTTTAGTTGATTTTATTTCGAACTTCATTTTAAAGCCTCAAATTTTTACCTCAATGTACCGGGCCCTCCGACCCAAAAAGAGGAAAACCTTAAAAACTATTTTGTTTAATGTCTAAAAATTTTATAAATTTTTTTCTATCATTGTATTAAAATTTATGTGTTCAGTAGAGGTATATATATTTACTTTAACCTTTAGAAAAATTGTTCGGATACAAAAATTGCCGTGATAACATAATATATAACCCAAAAATACCCTCAGACGCCTCCTTAGATAGTTCCAGAGCTACCCTAGCCTCGATTCAACCTCAGGCTTCTTTAAAATGACTAAAATACATTCGGCTCCTTAAGGCCTTAAGATTTCTATCGAAATTCTTTGTTATATGAAATATTTCTAACCTTAAATTCCTGTTTTTGTGGGCCTGTTGCTCTGCGTAAGTATTGATTAAAAAAATGTAATTAATCAACGGCTGATTTATAAACTCAGTTTGCGTTCCCAGTTTATTTCAAAAGTAGCTTTATTGTCAGTGTAGTATCTACACATAAACAAAACCCTGCTTAAACCAAATTATGTACAATCAATAATTAAATCAAAAAAGTTACTTAATATTATAAAAAAATATGCACTGTGATAAATTTGTTTAAAATATTTCTGGCCTAATCTAATTTTTGTATCGTTATTGGCACAAAATTTCCAAATTATAAAATACATACACATACCTAGGCTATATATTTTTTTTAAACAAAAAATAACTTAAATACTGTTACTGATGCTGAAACTCTGTTGAAATAGGTATATATGTCTGTCATTTCTGAAACAACATTAATTTTGATCAATAAAAAAAGTTTTAAAAAGATAAAAGTCGTATTTTATACCAAAAGTTGGTCACACAGTCAAATACAGTTACATTCACAAAATCAGTAAAATCACATGCTCTTTGTTAGAAAATACTATATATTTTTAAGGGCTGAAAAAACTAAAATTATTATTATTCTAATCACAATGACAGTATTTGAACCAATTCATTTCCTCTGTGGCTTTGTGATGCAGCAAATGTGTTTTCAAATGATACTGCCGTTTGGCCTTGTAAAACTATTTAATTGCATCTATGCTTTCAGGCTTCCGCTCTCTCTTCAAATAATCATCTTGACTTTTGTGCTTTATCAAATGCCTCTTCAAATAACGATTCTCCTTGGCCTTAAAATTACACTTGTCGCATTTAAACCAATTGATTTCATCTCGCCTTTTGTGTCGCACCATATGGTCTACCAAATATCGCCTTTGTTTGCCTTTGTAGTCACACTGGTTGCAATTAAACCAATTATTATCTGTACTTTTGTGATTCAACAAATGTTTTACCAAATATCCCCTTTGTTTGCCTTTGTAATCACACTGGTCGCATTTAAACCAATTGATTTGATCTGCAGTTTTGTGCTCCAGGAAATGTACATTTAATGTATATTTCGCTTTGGCCTTGTAATCACATTGGTCACATTTAAACCAATTGATTTCATCTGCACTTTTGTGTTTCAGCAAATGTCTTTGCAAACTAAAATTACGTTTTGCCTTGTAATCACATTGGTCGCATTTGAGCCAATTAATTTCATCAGCACTTTTGTGTTGCAGCAAATGACTGTCCAATAGGAACTTCTTTTTGGCCTTGTAATCACACTCGTCGCATTTAAACCAATTGATTTTTTCCTGCTCTCTTTTCTTTCTTTGATCATTTTGAATATCCGGTCTAAAAACACTAAAAATAAAATAAGTTTGCATTTAGAAAAAATTTAATTTACCGTCTAAATGTATTAAGCAAAATACATAAGATATCACCCAACGCACCAGACAGAGTTCGATCACTTTTTAGTTAAATAGACCATAGTATAGCTGTCAGAGTGAATCGACGACGCGAGGTTGACGCACACAATCCGTATAAAAGGCGTAATTATAGTTAAGGATGTATATAAGTGGAACCGCGTCATAGCTATGGTAAACCAAATTTTGTGGCAAAATCTAAGTAAAGAAGCCTCAAAAAATTGTTGTTTCACTTTGTACCTGCAGTGTGCCGCTTTATATGTCTATAATAAAACACCGAGACCTTTTAAAGGAGAGATAAAATAGGTATTTACCTAATAAATAAAGATCCGAAACATAAAAGAGAATCCAAAATTATATTAAAATGTGCGCAAATATTGATTTAGTTGCAAAAACGGTAATCAAATCAAATCAAAACATACTTTATTGTCCAAATCTACAAGACTTATTGACAAAGCTAAGCTTAATAACTAAATACCTAACTAAAACAAACAAAAAAAAACAAAAGAAAGTTAATACAAACAAAAAGAAAAAACAAAATTATGAAAAAAAAAATAATAATAATAAAATAATATTATAAAACTAGCAGGTAAAATTTAAAAAAGTGTAAAAAACAGAAAAAATGTAGGTACTCCCAGTTAAAAACTACAAAATTAAAATTTTTTAGAGGTAATAACTAATCACAATTAAAGTTGTCAATTTACATGAAACATGAAAGCGTTGTCAAAATAATTAGGCCTAACCAGAAACAAAGCATAGATAATGAAATATAAAACTATCAATATTAAACACAAAAACATCTATATAAAAAATTTAGAAATCAAGAAGAAATAAAAACAGATTAAAAATATAAAATAAAATACCAATTTTTTTCTCGTTCTAAAGGACACCCAAGAATTAAAAAAAAAACAACTTTAACAAAATTTGCTTGAATTTGCTTAGGTATAAGTAGTAACTGCAACAGTCGCAGCTGCAAAAGAAGCAATATAAAAAACAAAAATAATAATAATAAAATAAATTTGTTTTGTAAAAAGTCGGTCCCAATTTGTTTGACATTAAAACAGTCAAAACAACAACGAATAGACAACGTCAAATCCCAGCTAAATCAATATGTTCGTAACAACCAGACAAGAGTATATATGTTCCTTTCTAATAAAATCGTTTAGAAGAAGACATAAATAAAAAGCAAGTAAAATAGTAAGCTAATGACTAATTAGTGCAGTGCCTCTTTTTGGGAATCAATACCAATAAAAAAATTACAGGAAGTGCGGGCCACTGTGTGTACCCCTCTACTCCATTCCCGCCCATCACGGTTTGATGTCGCGGTGCCACTTTCATACAACATCAAGTATAGCTAAATAAACTGAAATAGCCATAGACTATATTTTGTATCCAAATTATGTAGTAAACAGGTTGGTGATTGAAATACAACTAATTAATTTAACGTGCTTTTGAGCTAAAGGCATACTTGACGCTTCAGAAAGCGTCAGTTTTAGTATTATAAAAATTACATATAAAATTTCAAATAATTACGTAATTTTTTATCTAAGGATTTGAAGAGTTGTTCTTTGAAATAAATATTGGTTTGATCCAAATACGTTAGAGCATAAATATCGGGCATACTCATGCATTCACACACGCGATGTTTGAAGCCAGGACCCCCATTTAATTCTTAATGTTCCTTTTTCGTGTAGACAGGATTTCGGTTACTGCGCATGCGTCAGTTTTAGTGGTTTTGGAACATACTCCGTTACGTCACTACATTAATTGACAATTGTCAAATGTTTAGGATTATGTCTATTATTTTTTTTTCTAAAAACTAGTTGATTAGGTAAAAATATATCATCGTAGTTTTTCTAAAATTAATTGTGCAGATTTATTGTAGACACCATGAAGAGTGTTTAATAAACTGCACTTATTAACAAATTATAAGGAAAAATACAAGTACTTACCTATAGAATAACACTCCCTTGCTTCTCCCGGACATTTTTCCACAAACCGCAAATGTTTTACATGAGCTATTTCCCATTTTTAACAGAAAAAAACATAATTTTACACGACAAAGGTAACACAACAGCTGGGTGCCTTCGTAACAAAACACTTGCGTGCGCACTTGAAAATTCGCGTCTGCGAATTTAAATTTGCCATTGTTTCCAAAGCAAGCTATGAGTGCTTCACTTTTCGATTTTTTCAACATGTATTTATGCTCTAACGTATTTGGTTTGACCATAGAGCCATCTAGTGAAGGTCATAAACCAAAAACACATTAATTACACTGGTCTGCAAAAAATAAAAAAATCTTGAGCCCTGGCATTATTTTTGCTGATTCTTATGTAGAATGACGCCTTCAATCCCAATATAGCTTGCATTTTGTTCTACCACCCACCATTTTTGGGGGAGCAGCCCTTTTATCTATTTTTATAAATTTAAATATTTAGAAGTGAAGAGAATTATATTAGCTGTAAACAATATTAAATAAAAAGATGTGTACCTTCACTTGGTGCTTGCTTTACTTTTATACCTTGAGGTACAACCCAGTCGTTGCAAAAACCAGCAGTACTTCGCCAACATGCTTGTATTCAACCCTGAAAATCAATTTTCCAACTTAGCGATGTCTTGATAAATCCGTTCTCCGTGTTCATCCGAGACTACTCCTAAACTTTAAAAGTCCAGATGCGAGTGAAGGAAGTGTACTTTAAAAGACATGTTACATCCCATGACCTTGTAGGCTAAGACCAATTCCTCGACCTGAGCGACATAATCATCACTTTTGTGGCTACCCAGGAAGTTCTTACACACGTTTTGGAATGCAAAACAAGTTTTTTTTCTTTTTAATTCAGGTGTTCAATAAACGTCGAGTCTTGAAAAAGTTGTCTAATCTGGGGCGCCACAAAAACACCTTCCTTGATTCTAGCCTCACTAAGACGAGGCAATTTAGTTTTCATAAATATGAATGCGTCACCTGTTTTGTACAGTGCTTTTACAAACTGTTTGGTCAGTCCGAGTTTGATGTGCAAAGGCGGCAAGTGAATATTATCTTTCGGGATTAAAGGACTGTTATAACTTAACTTACTACTAAAATTTAAAAAAAAAATGTATGTAAAACGAAAAAATCGACGATGTCCATTTATCATTGAGGTGGAACCGCCCCCCTCCAAGAAAAAGGGCCTACCTGAGGGGAAATTCGCCACCATTAAAAACATAGTGATTTCCATTTTTTATCAATTATTCCTAGTGATTCCCAGAGATTTTCAGGTGTTTTCCAGTCATTTTGAAGTGATTGACAGCGAATTTCGAGTGATTCCCAGGTACGATTCCCAGAAAAATGTACAGTAATTCCCACCCGCAAAATTCCCCTTGGGCCTACCACCTTGCTACAAATATTAATGTTTGAAAACACTAAACGTCTCCAGTACCACAGAAATATTGATGTTAAGGCCAAAATAATCCTTTCCATCCCACCAAACTATCGAAAAGCAGTAAAAATAGTCTCCCCCAAAAATGGGGGGTGATGGGGTAAAACGGAGTTCATATTTGGATTGATGAGGTCATTTTACATAAGAATCGGCAAAAATGGTGTCAGGGTCGATTTTCATGCCGACCAGTGTTACCAATATCTAGACTCCTTTCTGGGGGGTCTGCCCCAAAAAATTTGTTTGTAGGGACATGGGCCACCCTGCATATATAGAGTGTTCGACTAAAAACTTACCAAGTAAAAATTAAATGAATAAAATATCTCACGGTTTTTAAAAACTGCCAGGAATTAAAAGAAACCAAGACACTTTCACCAGTATTTAATAAGACCTTAAAACGTACGTAGCATTTTAGACCGGGTTTAAGTATCAAGACTTGATACCGGCCGGTTTAAGTGTATTTTTGATTACTCACAGGTCAAATAACTGCAAAGATTTGGTTGACCCCAATGTGCAATATGATAGTAAGCATAAATTTTTGAAATATACCCCCACCCTTAAAAAAACAGAAACTAAAATGTATTTTGTTTAACTCCGGACTCAATTACCTTTCGTTTGATCACACACGCCATATTTTTACGTAAACTCTAATTTTTGAAATCTACCCCCACCCTTTTTTTTTACTAAAATGTATTTTGTTTAACTCCAGACTCAATTACCTTTCGTTTGATATCACACACGCCATATTTTCACATAAACTCTAATTTTGTATGTCTACCCCCACCCTTTTATTTGGCTTGTTAGGTACCAAATTTCATTGAAATCGGGCAAGCGGTTTTTGAGTTATGTGCGTTGGTCGTTACAGACAGACAGACAGACAGACGGCGCGACAAAAAAGTTTCAAAATCATCTAAAACGCAAAGATATATAAAAAATTTTAAAATCGGAGCAACTTTTTTTTTTTTGAAAAAATTAGGATCACCATAGCTCACACTACTATAGTATAGTATATGTATGAGCTAATAGTCTCAATTTGTCTGTACCTTCTGTCATGAACAGCTTTGAATACGTTTGTTGAAATTACAATATTTTCAAAAAAAAAATACGAGGTATGGCAAAAAAATTAATACCATTTTCAAGAGCTTAGAAAAAGAGTACATTCATTACACAGGGTTTAAAAGATAAGACTTACAATATTTTCATGGGTAATAAAGGAGGCCAAAATAAGAAAAAAGTTCATAAATATGGGGGTGTAAAACCCCCTCTTTTCAAGATATAGGATTTTTAAAGTTGGAGGAGTAAGGGAAAAAAGGGTTAAAAAAAAAGAAAATATTTCACCGCTAAATGATTATCGGGCTAATCATGAGTTAAAAATGTAGTATTATTTTTTAAATAAAATGACAAGTTGAGGTACAGGCTGTCAAAATTCAGATTTTTAAAAACTTTTTATATTTACTTACATACATTTTTCTAATAACATAAAACATGAACAAAAAATAGCGTTTAAGATAGCACTTATAAAAGTTTATAAAAAAAACATTTTTTCTTGAAAAAACTTTCCCACAGTATTTTTTAAAATTATTTTTATACAAAATTATTGTTCCTATTCTGATACACGACTTCATCAAATTTCATAATTTTGCTGTGTTTTTCAAAGAAGTTGTAACCAAAAAAGTTTTACAAATCGTCAACTTTCATGCTCTGTATCTCGATAACGAAAGAGTTTTGACCCACATGTTTTATGAACTTTTTTCTTATTTTGACATTCTCTATCACTCCTTAAAATATTGTAAGTCATATCATTTACACCATATTATAATAACCGAGTTTCTCATTTAATCCCATCGAACATAGGGAACGCTGTACATTTTAAATAACAAATCTTACTCAGATAAGCTGTCATCCAACATCAACTCCTGCTTTATCTCCTCACTCTTTAGCTCAAAGTCTTCAGGTTCCCATTTTATGTTGGCTGATGAAGGGCCAGGAAAATGTGTGTCCAACAAGCTGCAAAATCAAACGTTTAAAAAAAGCCTATATCTACAGTAAAACTTCAATAATCCGGAACTACTGGAGTATATTACTTTATTGGTTATTTAACTGTTGGTTTAAATATATTTTTATTAATTTTGAAGAAAAAAAAACAACATACTTAAAGAACACAAAAAGTACATATTATTAAGTACAAGTAGATACTGAATGAGTTGGCAAAACTTAAAAGAAAATAAATTAAATAAATGTATATCATATGGTCATAAGTATATTTGTATGTAACATACTACAAAATAGTAAAAAATCTGATATCTGAAAATCCCCCTGAACCGATCCGAATTTGGTTTTGTTTTTATTAACAAGGCAAACTTTGCTATGATTTCCGTGAAACATATCTTACAATTTCTTTATTTTGATAAATAGGGGTACCCTAAAAAATTTGTTTTAAAAAAAACTTATTTGACTTTTTTAACGCTGGCATTGTTCTTTTTACCAAAACTACTTTGTTTTTGCTGTAAGTTGCTTTTATTACTTATGCCATGACACAAATACAAAGTAAGGACTTCATGCCATAATCCATCAAGCCACAACTAGTTTTTACTTATCATAAATGAAAATAAAATGCGTTTATTTAAATTTTCTCAAATATTTAGTTCCTGTCCAGATCACAGAGAAGTGCAAATTGTAAATTGTCAGGTTGGTAAGAAGCAAAGAGGAATTTTGCACGTATCCGGACTATAGAAGTTCTACTGTAATTAAAATTCCAAGTATCACTTCTACACTGAAACATTTTTCCTTGAAATAACAAGACTTACTTAGATGAGCATTCATCCAACATTAACTCCTGCTTTATCGCCGCAGTCTTTAGCTCAAAGTCTTCAGGATCCCATTTTATGCTGGCTGACGAAGGGCCAGGTAAATTACTTTCCAACGTGCTGCAAAATAAAACTCTTTAAGAGTGCAGGCATTCCTTAATTATCAGTTTTTCACAGTAAAAAATTGGCTCTTTAAATGCTAATAATAATTAAAAATAATTTTTGGTGTTGAAATGTAAACTTGTTTTACAGGTTTACTAATTTAAATTAACCCACTGTAAGTTTCAAAGTTTATTTAATCAAAACTTTTAAATACAATAGTACATTACATTTACTTATATACAGGGTGTCCCAGAACTAATGGTACATAGTTAAACTGTAGATTCCCTGGGTCAAAATATTACGATTTAGCCATACTTACCTTAGTCCAAAAGTTCGTACTAACCAAGATACAGGGTGTTAAACTTCATTTTTTCAATTCGATTTTCTTTAATAACTTTTTTACTAATTAATATTTTTGCAAATTCTAACCAGCGTGTAAGTTTTATTAAAATTGGCAAGACGATTCCGTCGAAAAATTTGATGTACAATGTATAGGGTGTTCCTTGGACCACTACCATTGCATACAAATCAGTGTATTTTTCTTGTGCCTCAGTGTATACAAGTTTTTATGTAAAATAATGGGTTTTCCATCCTTTTTATGTAAAAAAGTTATACTGTTTTAAAGTCGCTCAGAGCAACGGTTTTTGAGATTTTTGCATTAAAAGTTTTTATTGCATGTGAGTGATATGCCTACTTTATGTAAGATACTTTCTTCAATTCTTTCTACTAATTAATAATTTTGCACAAAAAATTGGGTTTGGTGGTTTTTGGACATGGACGATTTAATTTTGGTAAAAAAAAATATTATACAGGGTGGTCTCTAGGTCGGTATCGTTACATTAAAATAGGCCTAACTTTTTGTTCCTCGTTGTATAAAAGATTCTATTAAAAACATAAATTTTTTCTATTTGTTTTAAGTAAAAAAGTTATAGCGTTTAGATGTCGCTTAGATCAAAGCTTTTCAAGATATTTGAATTAGAAATTGTTTTTGTATGCGTAAAAGATTTTTGATTAAATTCTTACCTACTTCATACATATTAGCTATAATCAATACTTTTTTATAGCATTCTTAGATTGGATGTTTTCTTAAGAAATATTAAGTTAAAAAATATACAGGGAGGTTCTTGAATTATCATAAGTGCGTTAAAACAATTATTGCAACTGTGGAGGGCTATGTTTTTAATGAGGAACAAAAACCTCTTCCTCTTAGTTTTTTTAAAAATGGTAAGTACGTATACTCTATTAATGCAAGTATTTTTTTATTGTTTTGAAAGAAAATTTTAATTTATTAATAAAATTAATATTTTATTATTTATTAATTGCTCTCAGCAACTAAGTTAAAATTTTAAAATTGACAAATAGTAAATCAAACTTAAAATTGTTTATTATAGTAGGCTTTGAAAATAAAAAACAATAGAATCCAATAAAGTTGCTGTCAGCGTCTATTCTGTCAAACTTTCTTAAAACTACATAACTGTTAGTAAAATTATTTAATAATTAAAATAATATTCTTTTTCAAAACCTGCTTATGTATACACCGAGGCACACTGATGATTTTGATGCAATGCTAGTGGTCCAAAGAACACCCTGTACATTGTACATCAAATTTTTCGTCTTGCAAATTTCAAAAAAAACCTACATGGTGGTTAGTTTTTGCAAAAATATTAATTACTAGAAAGAATTGAAGAAAGCATCATACATAAATTAGGCATATCACTCACATGCAATAAAAACTTTAAATGCAAAAATCTCAAAAACCATTGCTCTGAGCGACTTTAAAACAGTATAACTTTTTTACATAAAAAGGATAGGAAAACAATTATTTTACATAAAAACTGGTATATACCGAGGCACAAGAAAAATACACTGATTTTTATGCAATGGTGGTGGTCCAAGGACCACCCTGTACATTGTACATCAAAATTTTCAACGGAATCCTCTTGCCATTTTAAAAAAAACTTACATGCTGGTTAGTTTTTGCAAAAATATTAATTAGTAAAAAACTTATTAAGGAAAATCGAATTGAAAAAATAAAGTTTAACACCCTGTATCTCGGTTAATACGAACTTTTGGACTAAGGTAAGTATGGCTAAATCGTAATATTTTGATCCAAGGAATTGTCAGCCCACGGATAGAAAAACGTTAAAGGCAATGAATGGACTGTAAATATTATTAATTAATGATATCGCGAGCAAACATAAATATATTGATATGATTTTACGAAATAGTCAAAATGTCCATAGGTAAAATTGTTGGAACCACACAACGGTAATCAAAGACAAGCACTCACCTCCTTTGCAGTCAAGTTCTCCTCGTTCCCAGGGGCCCCCGAATGGATCTAATGATGTTACCACGTAGCTGAAGGGTTGAAGTTTCTAGTTCTATGCTTCAGTACACAAAAATCGAGCACTTTCAGGTGTAGATATTTGAAAATAGTTGGAGAACGAAATTAACACGCCTTTTCTCTAGGCGATTGACAAATGATCTCACTGGTTGTTGGTGCGCATGTCCAAATACGCGGAATGCGCTTTGTCCTTCATACAGTTGTGTGTTTTTAAAAATATATATAAACAACCGCGAAATTTAGCGGGAGCTAACATAACTGCCCTCCAAAACACACAAATTTAGAATCTCAACCGGACAGATATAGATATAAGAAAAAGAATCGACCGATAAATATAAATGAATGAAAATAGATAAGTATCGTAAGTTTATTTAGAGATAACTAAATCCCGAAAAAAGGCAAAACAAACAAACAAAAAATTCAAAAAAAAAAATTAAAAATAAAAAACCTATTGTAATACCCGGTAAAAGGTAGAAAATTAAAATTACTTTTAATTTGGCAAGAGGCACAGTTTTACAACTGGCCGCTTATAAACACCGGTAACCGTTTTTACCGTCGCAACACGCACCTGACCGTCCCCGCCGGGATGCAGTTCGATGACCCGACCGACCGGCCATTTCAAAGGCGTTTGAATGTGATCACTTGTTATGATAACCAAATCATTTAATTTGATATTTGGGGACAAATCAGCCCACTTGTGTCGCTGTTGTAGCGTATGCAAATACTCTATAGAATACCGTTTCCAAAAATCATTATGTAGTTTTTGGATTAGTTGCCATCTCGAGAGCCGATTTAGGGGAACCTCGGACAAATCTGACTCCGGAATTTCAGAGTTAAGGGGTTCAAGTGTCAAAAAATGCCCAGGGGTAAGAGGTTGAAGATCGTGTGGGTCTGAAGAGGCAGGAGATAAAGGGCGACTATTAAGTACGGCTTCTATGCGACAGGTAAGGGTGGACATCTCCATGATAGACAACTTCTGGTCGCCGACAACTCGAACAAAGTGAGTTTTAAAACTTTTGACGCCAGCTTCTGCCAGGCCATTGAAATGTGGACTGAGAGGAGGTCCCAGATGCCAACGAATAGAAAGTCTGGTGGCAGCACTTCTTGCGTAATCCAGTAATTGGTTACGAAACCCTATAAAATTACTGCCTTGATCTGACCAGCATTGCGTCACGCTTCCGCGTCTAGAAATGAATCGATGGAATGCACCTACGAACCCTTCGGTGGACAGTTCCATGGTTAATTCCAAATGCACGCAATGTGTGGCCGTACAGACAAACACACAGACATACGATTTGAAAGCTCTACAACCACGGTAACGATGAGGAATCACAAAGAAAGGTCCACAAAAGTCGATAGCTACACTCGAAAAAGGTTTAAGCTGATTGATTCGATGAGCGGGAAGTGAACTCATTATGGGCGGTCTGTAGGGTTTAGGGTTGATTCTAAAACATTGCAAGCACTTGGATATGGTTCTTTGAATTGCCCGTCTGGCAGATAATATCCAAAATTGCTGTAAAAGCAGATTATGTAATGTTTTAAACCCAGGATGAAGATATTGTCGATGAGCGGACTCGATAAGAAGTGTAGTTAAACGATGGTCACTCGAAAGTAAGACGGGGTGTTTTGCAGAATAAGACAAAAGGTCAGATTTTTGTAATCTGCCACCGACTCTAATGATATTATTCTCATCAAGAAAAGGTGAAAGTTTTCGCAAAGGTTTCGGTATTGGTTTATCCTTAGATAACGCAGAAAAAAGCTCAGAAAAACAAGAACCTTGAACGCGTTTGATAAGAAGGTGTAACGCACTTTGCATCTCACCGGTGGTAGGAAAAACAATATTCTCAAAAATAACTTTTTGGTCCGGCGGCTTAGTGGGTTTTTGATAGGAATGGTTTTGAAAAAGGTTAACTATTCGAAGGACATAACAAATGATACGTTGAATTTTGGATATAGATGAATATTTGATAAGAAGCTGATCTAAGAAGTTGACATCAATTATCGCATTGCAACAGACTTTTGGCTTTTCCTCCAGATTAATATCTCCGAAATCAATCGGCATTTTTGGTTTATGAAAATCGGGCCATTCGTTTTCGGGAGACCACAAAAACGACGGTGCATTCCACCACATGTCATGTGACATGAGCTGTGAAGGGGTGGCCCCTCGTGACGCAATATCGGCTGCATTCAAAGCAGAAGGAATGTAGCGCCACGAGTTTGAGGGGATGATTTCTTGGATTCTACTGACGCGATTTCCAACAAAGGTTTGCCAGCGATTAGGAGGGGATGAAAGCCAGTGCAATACGACTTGCGAATCGCAGAAAGTAACGATATTTGTAAAAGTTATTTTTCCTTCATAGCTAGATAAAACGAAGTCAATTAATTCGCTTAAAAGAAATGCGCCTAGGAGTTCTAGCCTAGCCAAAGTTTGTGACTTTATAGGCGCGACCCTAGATTTTGCAGATATGAGAGAAACAGATATATTGTTTTCCTCTTCTACACGAAAATATACGACGCCTGCGTAGCCTCGAATTGAAGCGTCACAGAAGCCGATGATTTGACAGGTATTGGTTTTTGACAGTTTGATTTGTCGGGGTAATTGAAAATTGGAAAGAAGCGGGAATTCAGAACGAAGTTTGTTCCAAGAGTCGATGATAGAAGAATCTGGTTCTTCGTCCCAGCCTACTTTCGATATCCACAACTGTTGCAAAATAAATTTTGCTTGTAGCAACAAGGGACAAAGAAAACCTAAGGGGTCGAAGATTGTTCCTATGATAGATAAAATAGAACGTTTGGTTGGGGGTTTGTCCTTCATTCGGCATTGATAAGAAAAAATGTCGTTTTTTGGATGCCATTGAAGTCCTAAAACTTTGATAAAGTGGGGTTCCTCCTTGTCGAAAGAGAGAGGCATTTGACGATCGGACTCTGGCAATGTTGCCAATAACTCAGGACAATTGCTTGCCCATTTTTTAAATTCAAATCCTCCCGACTTCAACAAATCATTGAGTTCTGTTTGAAGGGAGAGAGCTTCAGAAAGCGAAGGGCTAGTTCCCAAGATATCGTCGATATAGATTGACGTTTTTAGAACAGTACTAGCCATAGGAAAACGTTCCTTTTCTCTCTCTGCCAGCTCATTTAAGGTACGCATGGCTAGAAAAGGCGAGCATGTCATGCCAAAAGTGACAGTAGAAAGTTCCCACACTGAAAGTGGGTCCTGTGGAGAAAACCTCCACAATATCCTTTGATAAGGACGGTGATAAGGATTGATAAGGACTTGACGGAACATCTGTTTGATATCAGCAATGTAGGCAATAGGATTAAGACGAAATGTAAGGAGTAAAGAAGCAATATCTTTTTGAAGTTTCGGTCCAGATAACAATGTGTCATTGAGACTAATATTTTTTGGGGTGACTGCTGAACAATCCCAGACCACCCTTAATTTTGTACTCAAGCTTTCCGGCTTTAAAACGCAATGATGTGCTAAAAAACACGATACGTCGACCTTTGGTTGACTAGATAAAACCAAACTCATATGATTAGAATCGATATAGTCTTGCATGAAATTTGAATAGGCAGTGTACAGATCAGGATTTTTGATTAATCTATTTTCTAGAAGTAAAAAATCTACGATAAGCTTGCGGATAAGTATTTCCTAGGTCAGGGTTTATTTTGTCTTTAAACGGAAGATCTACCATGAATCTACCGCTCGATTGCCGTACTACACTAGCAGTAAAAATTGATTCTGCCTGTTTTTCTTCCTTTGATAAGATTTGTTTTTTAGGCAAATGTTCGATTTCCCAAAACCTAGGGAGAATGACCTCTAAAGGAGGCGAATGACTCGTTAAAAAACAACTGGTTCGTTCCGTAAGACTACCTACTTCGTCAACCTTTCCCATGACGACCCAGCCAAAGATAGTTTCAAGGGCTGAAGGCTGCCCTACCTGTCCAAGAACCCTGCCCTCCTTGAAAATCTGTGCGAATAGCTCGCAACCAATAACCAGGTCCACAGGTCTAGATTTGAAATAAGATGGGTCGGCAAGTTTAAGGTTTCCCAAGTGTTTCCACTGATTATCGTTCAAGGAGAATGTAGGCATATTGGAACATAGTTGTGGAACAACAATTGCTTCGAAATTAAGTAAAGGAGTGACTTGTCCTTGTGGCTTAATGTGACATTGAACGAGCCCTTTGGAAGTAAAAGAAGACATCTGATTTAATCCGAATATTTCAGTGGTGTAACTTCGCCTAGGAAGATTAAGACGCTGAATACACTTTTCACTGATGAATCCAGTCTGTGATCCAGAATCAAGCAGTGCCCTTACAGGTTGAAAATTTCCGCAACCGTCCATAACATCTATTATGGCGGTGCATAAAAGAAAGGTACCTGAAGGTCCTGAGGCATTTAATGACACATGAAGATTATTGACAGGTGGTGTGTGAATGACAGGACTAGTATCTTGGCTTCCAGACGCTTGATTAGTTTCTAAGATATGAGTTAAAGTGTGGTGCCTTTTACTATTGCAAGTCCTGCATGAATATTTTGATTTGCACGTATCTACATCATGCAAGGGATGAAAACACGCTAAACATAATTTTTTCTGTTTGACGAAAGATAGGCGATCGATAGGTGAGAGATCAAGAAATGTTTGACATTTCGAAAGCACGTGACCTTGATTACATCGGAAACATTTTATTCCCGTACTCGAATTAGTTGAGGTGCCAGCCAGTCCTATAAAAGGCGAGTTGGATGATTTATAGGTAGGCTTTTGCCCAAACTGATTTCGCATAGAATTTGAATTTTGATAGGTAGGCTTTTGCCCAGACTGATTTTGCATAGAATTTGATTTTTGATAGATAGGCACCTTTTTGGGTGCTGTTGATTGAGGAAGTGATTCCAAAACTTTACATCTTTTTTCTAGAAATTGAAAAAGTGACTGAAAAGTGGGAATTTCGGTATTAGTATTGGCGTGACTCATTTCGAAATTTGAACGCGTTGGAATATCCAATTTTTCTAATAAAATGAAAAAAATAATAAAGTCCCAACTGTCAACGTCAAAGCTAAGTGATTTTAAAATTTCTAGGGATTCAGAAAAGGTGTCAATTAAATTACGCAATTCTTTAGCTGACTCGTTTTTTAAGGTGGAGTTCATAATTGAGCTCAAAGCATCATTTGCGAGGTCTCGCTTGTTTTGATATCTATTGACTAATTTGTCGTAAGCAATTTTATAATTTTGATCAGATAAGCTAATCCCTGATATCAATTTTAAAGGCTCATCCTCGAGATATGAAAATAAATATTGAAGTTTTCGAACGTTACTTAGACTTTGATTTTGATCTATAATGTTATTAAAAAGATCGAAAAAGCTTGGCCATAATTTTTTATCACCTCGAAATATGGGAATACCTAACTCTTTGAGTTTTGGAGTTTCGTATTCGTTTTGTCGAACATATGATCCCGAAAAAGATGGGGCCTCAACCGGAAATATTTTAGAGTAAACCCCCTTACACGCATAAAAATATTTACGAGCTTCTGAAAGGATCGCATCCTGCGTTTTAAATTCCTCATCGTCCGAGTCGTCTAGCAACATAATGACGTCATTATGTGCCAGCATGCATTTATCGAAGGTTTCATCCAAATCGGCATACCTCACTTGAAACTCGTTTCTCGCTCTTTCATCTTTTTCCGCAGTCTGCGACAACACATAACACTCGGTGATCGCAGATAAAAAACCCTTGCGTTTTTGTACGGCTTTTTTGACAGACATGATTTTACCTTTGAAATGACGAAATTGTCGGTAAATATACAATTAACGCTAAATTAATGCTTCTGAAATAGAAAAATGACGAATTGTCGAAAATATGCACTAATTTATCGCCAATTGATAAAAATTGTTTTAAATATCGAAATGATATGATACACCACTGAACTCTTGTTTTGTTTTGTTTTGATTCCTACTCGATTTGTTTACACCACGCGGAGTAGACCCGTTACCATGGCAGCGGACCAAAAACACGTACTGCGCCGGCCGACTTTCTCTCTCGACGTTTCAACGACGATGCTGCGAAAAAATTCAAGGCCGCCGTCTTATAGCAAATAATTATTAATACCGTCGTATGGATTCGGCTCGAACGGAACACTTTTATGTCAGCCCACGGATAGAAAAACGTTAAAGGCAATGAATGGACTGTAAATATTATTAATTAATGATATCGCGAGCAAACATAAATATATTGATATGATTTTACGAAATAGTCAAAATGTCCATAGGTAAAATTGTTGGAACAACACACAACGGTAATCAAAGACAAGCACTCACCTCCTTTGCAGTCAAGTTCTCCTCGTTCCCAGGGGCCCCCGAATGGATCTAATGATGTTACCACGTAGCTGAAGGGTTGAAGTTTCTAGTTCTATGCTTCAGTACACAAAAATCGAGCACTTTCAGGTGTAGATATTTGAAATAGTTGGAGAACGAAATTAACACGCCTTTTTCTCTTGGCGATTGACAATGATCTCGCCGGTTGTTGGTGCGCATGTCCAAATACGCGGAATGCGCTTTGTCCTTCATACAGTTGTGTGTTTTTAAAAATATATATAAACAACCGCGAAATTTAGCGGGAGCTAACAGGAATCTACAGTTTAACCATGTACCATTAGTTCTGGGACACCCTGTATATCATCTAATACTAAGCACCTAGGTGACTAAACTCCTGTATGTGCTGTTGTTGAATTCTATTTCTAAAGTAATTTTTTATGTATAAACTTAATTAATAAAATATATAAAAAAATAGTCAAATAGACAAAAATCAGTAAACCACCCTGATAAAAATCAAAAAACAAAAGTTAAAAACACAAATAAACAACAAAAAAATAAAACATTGGTCAAATAAAAACCTTAACTAATCCCTCAAAGAGACACACACTAACATACACACTTTTATCTTAGGAGTCTCAAAAAATGGCTTTATTATCCGAGATATGTTTTAGCCAATTTAGAAAATTGCTTATTTCTTATTTTGTTTTTAATTTCAGGAGGTCATAGATTGTACACTTTTGGACCCAGAAAACCAATAGACCTTTTAAAAAACTCACTGTGGCAGTCTGGTATACTAAGTAATTGGCTGGTTTTATTTCGTGTTAAGTGATTGTGGGACACAAATTTTTTGTTTTTAGTTTTGTGCATAAAAGTTGCAATTCTATTAAAAAATATTAATCTAATAATATTATTTATTTTGGAGTCATAAAGTAGATTTGAAGGATATAGATATTGCTTTTTATAAATAATTTAAAGTATTTTGTTCTGAACAATTTGTAAAGGTTTCAGTGCATTATCATACATTGCACCCCAAGCCAGTATACCATACCTCAAAAGTGATTCCACCAAGCACTGATACAAAGAAGTTATCATAGATTTTGATAATATATTTCTTAATATGTAAAACCTATATATAAAAGATTTTAAGTTTTTGGTCAGATATTCCACATGTTTTGCCCACTTTAAGTTTGAATCAAAAACTATCCCAAGATACTTGGTAGTTTCGAATTCCATTATTTTTCCATTAAGCGAATTAACTTCAATGAACCTAAAAGTGGGCCGATTTTTTTCCGTTTTTGTAAAAGCAATATAGTTAGTTTTTTGTAAGTTTAGTGAGAGTTTGTGTATATCTAACCACTTTTTTACCATTTTTAGACCTACTACTGTTTTTAATTTAACTTCATCCCAAGTGATACCACAGAAGATAAGTACTGTGTCATCTGCATATGACACTATTTCAGCAATTATACCTTGATCTACCTACCAATCCTTTAATATATATGTTAAAGAATAGAGGACCCAAAACAGTGCCCTGGGGTACCCCTATATTTATTATCTGTGGTATACTAAGGATATCGTTAATTTTGGTCTGTTGTTCTCGTTCTGAAAGATAGTTGGTGCAAAGTTTCAACACAGTCGCCTCACCCCATTAGATTCTAGGATTCGCAATAGAATCGTAGATACGTATACCGCAATTTCCATCATTAACATTGTCAGACACTTCTCTCAGTAAAGCACCCATTGCATCACTGGTACCAACCCCTTCAGTAAACCCAAACTATTTATTTGATAATAAATTGTTATTTTTGAAAAAATTAACTAGCTGGACCTTTAAGCATTTTTAAAAAATGTTTGCGAAATTACATTATACTTACTCGTCTGTAATTGGCTACTTGATTTTTCTTGCCAGATTTATATATTGGAACGATTATTGACTTTTTAAAGTGACTGGGTATAGTATCAGTTTTAAAAATTAGGTTGTAAATATGTTTTAATGGTTTTATTAAGTATTGATGGAAATCTTTGATCTGCTTTGCTGTGATCATGTTATAACCCGAACTACTCTCTGGTTTTAATCTACTAATATGCTGAATGAGTTCTTTCTCGTTCACAGGGGTTAGAAACATTGACTTATTTAGAGACTCCATACTGCTTTCATAATCCATTTCTGGAATTTTTTTAAACATTTCAGTACCTATATTTGTAAAATTTTCATTGCAGTAGTTGGCCATTATAAAATTACTTTCAATTGTTTTATTGTTGTTGTCTATGATATTTATATTATTTTTTAAGTTTTTGTTGCAATCTGTAATTTCAGTTATAATTTTGTAGGTTTTTTTAATATCATGTTTGTTATTTTCAAACTTTGTTCTATAATAATCAGTTCTTACTTTATTTAATAATGTTTTAAGATTGTTTCGATAATTTTTATATTCTATTTCTCTTTCTACTGAAAATGATAAAAATCATTATTTTAAACACTAAAAGCGGGATTCGGAGGATATATATCAAGTAATATATATTATGATATAAACAGTATCTCAGACCCAGAGATATTAGAACAGCTAGAGATTCGTTTTCACAACCAACAAAAATAGAAAGAGGGGGTACACCATGCGTTTGACATTACCATTGAAAACGTGGTATACTTTGATTTTATCACGGCCTTGTCAAAATGGCGGAGACTGTCAGTTGTTGGTATTTTTGTATGTGTGCTTTTGTTGAAAAAGAAAGAAATACTCGAACTTTTCGTGCTCTAATGGAAAAAGTACTGTTTTAAGAACCTGAACTTTTTAACAGTTAGATTTCATATCAAATTTAATTAAAAAACGGGCTAAAACTAAATAAACAAAAACACCGGTTGACAAGCACTTTACATTTCTAAACCAGAGAACAAAATGTCAATGGTTAAAAAGGACGGGACGGCGGCCATTTTGGATTTGCCGCTTTTAATTTCGTCAAATCCAATACGTTATTGTTCTATAATCCATGCTCATTCCGTCCGTCCAAAAACTGGGAGATTACGTATTCTAATGATCTGAAAAGTATTTTAACCATATCGAGTACGCGATTGGTGATATTTTCAAATTCCGGAAGCAGCCTATTCAGGCCTAAACTTCGTTTCTTCAATAGGGTTGGCAACAGATTCGGATTCTACGCAAAGAATACGTGCCTTTTATGTAAAACCCGTATTCATTCCCTAGGATTGAAAAGGGGTCGACGGCTGGTATGAGACCCACTGTATATAAAACGGGTAAAAACATAAATAAACAAAAACAGCGGTTGACAAGCACTTTACATTTCTAAACCAGAGAACAAAATGTCAATGGTAAAAAGGACGGGACGGCGGCCATTTTGGATTTGCCGCTTTTAATTTCGTCAAATCCAATACATTAATGTTCTATAATCCATGCTCATTCCGCCCGTTAAAAACTGGGAGATTATGTATTCTAATGATCTGAAAAATTATTATAAATATATCGAGTACGCAATTGGTGGTATTTTCAAATTCCGGAAGCAGCCTATTCAGGCCTAAAGTTCGTTTCTTCAATAGGGATGGGCATAACTTGGCAACAGATTCGGATTCTACGCAGGAGAATACGTGCCTTTTATGTAAAACCCCTATTCATCCCCAAGGATTGAAAAGGGGTGGACGGCTGGTATGAGACCCACTGTATATCACTATATAGATTATGATATCTATACTATACTAAGAAATAGGCATCAAAGTAAGCGGACTCAAACTTAAACCACCTAAGATATGCTGACGATATCGCCTTAATAACAGATAAGAAAGAAGAACTGATCAAAATGCAGGAAGAACTGGATACAGCAGCTAAAACTATAGGGTTGAGTATGATCTACACTAAAACTAAAACAAACACAGATGAAGATATCACGATCAGAATAAACCAAGAAAAAATAGAACAAGTAGATGAATATATATATATATATTTAATTTAGTTGGTTTCTTGGGAATATGGTCCATAAATTAAATAGCAACTTTTAGTTTATATATTTATTGACGTTTCGGTCAGAGACCTTCTTCAGAACTAAAAATGAATTGAAAACAACGTTTAAGGCTATTTGTTCTAGATGCCATTATTTTTAAGAGAGAAAAAAGGTAATTAATAATTAAAATAACAAAAAGTACTTACCAGTCACTCGTTTATAAATACTCCTTACATTACATAGGTCAAAACAAACAAATTTAAAACAGGCATATTTAAACGAAACATTCTTTAAAAAAACAATAAACAAACACCTATTCTAGACGACTATTCTTACTAATAAAATATTATAATTTAAATTTTGTTTAACAGCGCGATATATCTGTGTGTGCGTGTGGTACGGTTCGGTGGGAGGTATAATGATAAGTTTTTTTGTTCTTATAATTTTATTTTTATTTTTTTTATGATTTTGTTATGTATCCTTTTTGCAATATTACATGTTTTGGTGAGTTTGAGGTTGGTTAGAGAGGGTGTTAGTATTTTTTTGTTAATAAGTTAAAATATATTGGATTTAGTTGTTTTATGTCAGTCCGTGAGTTGATACAATTATTACTTTTTTGTATTTCAATCATTTCTAAAAACTCTCGTTTTTTTTTGGTGGCATTCAGTTTTTAATATTTTTGTATTTTCAAAATCAAATGTATGATTTAAACACGTACTGTGGTTGGTTAAGGCTGTTTTATTTTTTTTGTCATATTTGTGTCCGTTTAGGCGGTTTTTCAAATATTGTGAAGTTTGTCCGATATATATCTTGTTGCAGTCTTTACAGGGTATTTGATATATAACGTGGCTTTTTTTCTCCTTTGGGATTGAAGACTTTAGTTGGCTGAAATTTTTTTTAGATAGGTTACAACCTATGCTAATACAAAACTATCAAATTTTATATAATTTGTGTAGAAGATGGCAGAGAATCCGCATCTTTATTAAATAACGAAGTTTGCCATTTAATCCCATCAAAAACGCTGTACATTTTAAGTAAGTAGACTTACTCAGATAACCTGTTATCCAACATCAAGTTCTCCTGTATCATCTGTTCAGTCTTTAGCTCAAACTCTTTAAGTTCCCTTTGTATGCTGGTTGATGAAGGGCCAGGTAAATTAGTGTCCAACATACTAGAAAATACAACTTTTTAAGAAAGCCTAGGTCTATCCATCGACTTCAGAAGTCTGTAAGTATATCTAATTAAAGTATTCCTTAAGTATGAAATTTATACTGAAAACTTTTAGTTGAAATAACAAGACTTTATATGCAGGACACTCATGGGTCAAACCAATGAGTATATGACCTATATAAAGTGGGAACCGGCGAGCCTTGCAACATTGAGGGACAGATGGCGCTGAAATAAATTCGTCTGCTCAGTCAGTTGCCACAGTTGAAAATACAATATTGCCTTAATATACTAATATTTATGCAAAAAAAAGTATCTTGTTAGCACGTCACAAAAAAAAAGTTAAAAATTTAAAATACATTTTTAGAAAACCCTAATTTTTTTAAAAATAAATAACAAACAAAAGTTTTTATACATAGAAAAACACATACTTTACATTAAGTTGAAAAAAAATCTTTGAGAGAGTAATAACTCTTTTCTATTGCAAAACCCTTCACTTTATTTTTAAAAGTTTTAAAGTTATCTGTCTCTGTAAAACATTGCATTTTTAGTGCATGATTGTAAATTTTAAGCCCGAGATATTGGGGACTCTGCTGGCCTATAGCAAGTCTAGAGAATGGAATTTGTCGTTGATTCCGATTTCTAGTTTCGTAGTCATGTTTTTCGGATGTTTCTGGCCATTTATTTATACTTTTTTATACGTAGATAAGAAGTGAAAAAATAAATAGGGATGGGAAAGTCATTCTTTTGAGACTTAAAAAGATCTTTGCAAGATGTTCGTTTGCTTGATTTAATCATATATCTTATCGCCCGTTTCTGCGCGATTAGTATTTGATCGACTGCATTTCCCCAATGAATGATTCCGTAGGCCATAGGAGATTGAAATAGTCCAAAATATACCAGCTTAAGAACGTCCAGCGACACGGTATCTCTTATGTTTAAAATTATGAACAAAAACTAAGTTTTGCCAACACGTGATCAATATGTCTATTCCAAGTTAGTTTCTTGTCTATATAAACACCAAGAAATTTACTTAGTTTCGATATTTTCAATTGATGCCCTTCCACTCTCAGCAGAAGACTTCAATCCGTGGATGTGTTCTTTGGAAGAAATTTCATGACCACCGTTTTTGTGTTGTTATGTTTAGTGGGTCATATACTCATTGGTATAACACAAGAGCAAGTAGGCAAAATAACTTTTATGATACAGGGTGTCTTAATTGCCATGGGTCACTATTGCTATCTCGGTAACTATAAGAACTACAAGGTTGTTCAAATTAGATAAAATGAGCAAACTTTGGGGGACATTAAAAATCTGGTTTCACATTTAAAAAAAAAACTATTATATCCCAAGCTACGGGGGCTTTTCGAAAAATTGCTCAAATCTATTTTATTAAATATATCAAAAAGTATACTTTTTAAAAAATCGTAAATTATTTTTTTTTGCATTTTTGACGGTCTTTAATTAGGTATTTTCGAAAAAAAATTACTCGAGATACTACTATTAACTTACTTTTTTTAGATATGGATCTGTATTTTTTATTCCATTTTTTAAAAGAACTTTTTTTATGATTTTAACGATGTATCACATGTTCATATTTATTTGTATTTTAATGCTAAAAAAATGTTATTTAAGTTTTTTGGCACTTTTACCGTTTTATCATAGGTGGCTTGGACAGCAAAAAAAAACAATTGCTTATAAAAACCCATGATGCGTAATTAAATGTTAAGTTTAGTTTAAACCAACATGGCAGAGTATTTCAATAATGAAAAATTAGATTTAAGACCAACAAAACAATTGACTGTTTTATAAACAGACTGATTCATTTAATAAAAAAAACTGTTTACTAACTTTTAAAATATTTAAACTTATTTAAAAATATTTTTTAAGAAAATTTACCACTTCTAGTTTTCGAGATATTACCATTAAGTTACTGTTTATAGATACGGACATGTATTTTTTATTCCATTTTTTAAAAGAACTTTTTTTTATGATTTTAACGATGTATCACATGTCCATATTTATTTGTATTTTAATGCTAAAAAAATGGCATTTAGATCAGATAGGTATGACAACAAACACAATTAAGACATTTGTTTTACTGCCAACTAAGTGAAAAACTATATATACTGTATTGTAATGTCACATGTTCCATGATACACTCGTAGGCTTATTACATGGTTAAAAAACTCTTTTTATGCTCTATATAATGACATATAATTCCAATATGGCTGCCATAATAAATAACAAAGTTGGCTATTGTTACAAAAAACTAGGCCTAGAAAAAGTTTGTTAACGTCATTCGATTGGCCGTAGTTGCTAATACAAAACTACCAAATTTTATATAATTTGTATACAAGATGGCGCAGAATCCGCATCTTTATTAAATAACGAAGTTTGCCATTTAATTCCATCAAAAACGCTGTACATTTTAAATAACTAGACTTACTCAGATAAGCTGTTATCCAACATCAAGTTCTCCTGTATCATCTGTTCAGTCTTTAGCTCAAACCCTTTAAGTTCCCTTTGTATGCTGGTTGATGAAGGGCCAGGTAAATTAGTGTCCAACATACTAGAAAATACAACTTTTTAAGAAAGCCTATACTTGATGTTGTATTAAAGTGACACCGCGTCATCAAAACCTTGATGGGCGGAAAGGGAGTAGAGGGGTACATACAGTGGCACGCACTTCCTTTAATTTCTTTATTGATATTGATTCCCAAAATAAGGCACTGCACTAATTAGTCATTAGCTTACTATTTTACTTGCTTTTTATTGATGTCTTCTTCTAAACGATTTCATTAGAAAGGAACATATATACTCTTATCTGGTTGTTACGAACATATTATTGATTTAGCCGATGATATTTGTTGTTGTTTTGACTGTTTATGTCAAACAAATTATGACGGAGCTTTTCACAAAACAAATTACCGTTTTTGCAAGTAAATCAATGTTTGCGCACATTTTAATATAATTTTGGATCCTCTTTTATGTTTCGGATCTTTATTTATGAGGTAAGTACCTATTTGATCTCTCCTTTAAAAGGTCTTAGTGTTTTATTATTCGAACATTAACCCCCAGGCGGCACACTGCATGTACAAAGTGAAACACTAATTTTTTAAATCTTCGTTACTTAGATTTTGCCGCAAAATTTGGTTTACCATAGCTATGACGCGGTGCCACTTATATACAACATCAACTATAGATCTATCCATCGACTTGAGAAGTCTGTAAGTATATCTAATTAGAATTTAAAGTATTCCTTAAGTATAAAATTTATACTGAAAACTTTTACTTGAAATAACAAGACTTTATATGCAGGACACTCATGGGTCAAACCAATGAGTATATGACCTATATAAAGTGGCAACCGGCGAGCCTTGCAACATTGAGGGACAGATGGCGCTGAAATAAATTCGTCTGTTCAGTCAGTTGCCCTCTATATGGGTCATATACTCATTGGTATAATACAAGAGCAAGTTTTTTTGCTGTCCAAGCCACCTATGATAAAACGGTGAAAGTTCCAAAAAACTTAAATGCCATTTGTTTAGCATTAAAATACAAATAAATATGGACATGTGAAAAAAAAAAGTTCTATTAAAAAATGGAATAAAAAATACAGGTCCGTATCTAAAAACAGTAACTTAATGGTAATATCTCAAAAACTAAAAGTGGTAAATTTTCTTAAAATATACCATATTAAAGAACGTCAAAAATGCAAAAAAAAACAATTTTTTTGTAAAAACTATACTTTTTGAGATATTTAATAAAATAGATTTGAGCAATTTTTCGATATAATAGTAGCTCGGGATATAATAGTTTTTTTTAAAATGTGAAACCAGATTTTTAATGTCCCCTAAAAACTGCTCATTTTATCTAATTTGAACAACCTTGTAGTTCTTATAGTTACCGAGATAGCAATAGTGACCCATGGCAATTAAGACACCCTGTATATAACATATGAAACAAGAATAGTGCTGCTGTGTACAGCATAGCTATTTTCCGAGCTATTTTCTTACTGAGTTTAATAGTTCCTAAATCTGAATATCCTATTTCAAGCCCGAATCTAATGTGAAAAGCTACTCTATCTATCTACTTCCCCCTCATACTGCACACAAAAAGTTTCTTCATCATTTTATGGTCTGAACTCAAAAAGCTAATTGTTGTTAATATTCATTTTGAGGTTGTTTGCTTCAAACCACTTATTCAGACCATTTCAGGTTCATATATATTAAAAAGTAAATATGTCATGTCGGTATAAAATTCAAGGTAAAACTGTCATTGTCTGGATATAAAAATGCTGACTGTAGGTTGAAAAAAAAATGCACAGATAAAAACAACTCATACATGCCATTTTTCAGATTTTTTTTTGTTACTGTTAGTATGCATATCGCACACCCTCTGAAAAAGAGTCACAACTTAAAAATCGCCGTTATTGAGATAAACCTGCCGCCATCATCAAAATAGTTGTTCCATAAAAGCGTCATATTTATGTTTCGACAATTCACCGCGAGATGGCGATGTGACTCTTTTATTTTGTCCAGTTTAGCTTGGGATGTGTTCCTTTCATTAACGTATTAATATGTTAATGGTTCCTTTACAGTCTCACTTCTGACTTTATAACAGCGTGAACGTGGAGTTTCATCCTGAAAAGAGTCACATTTCGAGTTGTGAAGGTTTTCGTGTGAACTATTGGTTAAATTTGACCCATATAACAAGTAAAATACTGCTCTTTTTTGTGTTGTGACTGTTTTTTCGAATTGTTCAGTGTACTTAGAGTTAAGAAGGAAAAGAAAAAAATCTTTTAAATTTATTAGAGAATAATCACATTCCCAGTTGTTATTCAGCATTTTCTAACTCATTGTAAAAATAAATACAAAGTTTCTTCTTTATTTGTTTTCTTTTTTTATATTATTTACCATCCTGCGTGACATCCTGATTTACAACGTCATGATGTCTTGTTCTAAAAAAGTGTCACAATATTGGGTTTTTGTCTTTTTTTTACTAAAAACAACAAAAATAATTTTTTCTCAGAAATGTACTGCACCAATTACATTGAGTTAATAGGTTCCTTTGGATATAAAATAACATGTTAACTCGTAATTTGTCATGTAAATAAAAAATGAATCTCTCTAATGAACTAAATTCTTTAACAGCGATTTTCTCAAAACAATGTTTTTTGAGTTGTGACTATTTTTTAGCGGGGGTGCGATATGATAAAGAGGTTGGAAACGTCACAAAAGTGTAACTGCCTATTCCTATTTTTTTATTCCATCCTAATTTTCCTCATTGATCAAGATGTGGTCATCTGTGAAAACCTTGTTAAGATGTTTTTACTTCATTCATGTACACAAAATAAAGGAAAGCAACCAAGATGGACCCTTGAGGCACACCTTTTTTTGTTATTTTAAAATCTGACACAAAATTTTTATTGTCCATTTTTCTTCAACACATTGCACTCCTCAACTGACAACTTACAATATGTAGTATGTAGATTTGCAAAGTAATCATGTACCTCATACAAAATTTAAAAAAAAAGTCAATAAAATGACTTACCTAAAATTAGCACTGCATTCAAGCAATTCATTTTCAATTTTATTAGAATTTCTTTCAGCTGCCATTCCTTCTTCCAATGTACTGCAACCTGATCCAACATTATCTGCCGATATTTCTTTTTTAATTTTATCTAAACTTGAAAATAAATGTTCTGATGCCATATACTCCTTTTTGTTGAACATGTTCTCTGGCCTGCTGGTTAGATATTCATCATTTCTAGTAAGTCTATGGAAGGCTATTGCTTCTCAGATTGTTTTACAAGAGGTGTAATACCAGATATTTTGAAAGCTTTTCCATGCTTTAGAACAGCTTATTCACTTGAAAATCAGCTAGGGTGATACCTATCAAAGCTATTGAGAAAAAGCTAGACCCTTAAAACTAATTCTATATAGCTGTAAAATATTTTATAAACAAATAAGCCAAAGAGCATTCGAGAAAATAAACAAACTATTTACAGAACACCAACACAACAAATAGGGAACTTGCCCAAAAAATCGAATCCTTTAAAAACAATTAAAATCATAAGGTATTATCATAAGAAACTTCCTAGAAAAAGAAAAATTCCAATAACAATTAAATTACCTAAGAAATAAAGATTTGAAATTTGAATAACTTGACCTGTTCTTAAAACGCGCTGCCATTGGTTGTGACGTCACGTCTTTGGATCTCGATCCATGCGACCGTTAACCGACATTGAAACAACACGTAAATAATTGATATTGTACTTATTGGAGCTTTGAACGTGGTGTTCGGTTATTTCCGGACGTAGTTTTGTCTAAACTTTCTTAATTTAGTGTTTTGTGATTCTGTTAAAGACCGAAAATGGTTGATGCGGGGTTTATAAAAGGACAATCAGACAATTTACCTACAGTTGATATGTTTATGACCGCATTATACATTAAAAATTCGGAGGATTTTTCTCAACCTGAAGTTCGTGGTGTAAAAGCTCGCAAGTAAGTATAAATACCTAAGTACTGTAAGTACTATAATCTAATAATATATATATATATATATATATATATATATATATCAATATATTTATATTTATATATATAACCATACTAACAAGTCTTATTAAAAATAAGTATATTAATTAAGTAGGTACCCACCTATTTAAAACAAAAATGTGAGGAACTACATGAGGTTTCATTATTTTTATACCACCCATAAGTTTAAACTTTACATAGTTCTCCATATCTTCCGCAATCTAAAACAAAATAAATTGGTAAATTTTTTTTTTAAGTCACCAGCTTTTATAAAATGCACTAAAAATTAAAAAATAATTTTCCAGCATTCTGATATTATTATATTAATAAAAGCGATGGCCGCAAATCAAAGCATAAGTTAATCTAAATTTGTGATCTAAACACTTAAAGAATATTCAACATAGCAGGTCATCAAAGATATGTTTGATGTGCCGCAATGTTATGCCATTACCATACTTATGTCAAAGAAATGCTGGGGTATCTTGGGTCGGGTTGGGTGGGTTTAGTACCTCTGCATTTTTCATCCAAATTGGATAATAGGAAGTGTGTCAAAAACGCATTTTTCTATGGAAGGGGGTGGGGGTAGGGGTGGGAGGATATTTTTTTCTTAATGTTGTATTATTATTGGACCACTATGTGTATACCAAATTTTATCCAAATCAGATAATGGAAAGTGTGTCAAAAACGCATTTTTCTATGGAAGGGGTGGGGGTAGGAGTGGGAGGATATTTTTTTTCTTAATATTGTATCGTCATCAAATCACTATATGTGTACCAAATTTCATCCAAATCGGATAACGGGAAGTGTGTCAGAAACAAATTTTTCTATGGGAGGGGGTGGGGGTAGGGGTGGGAGGATATTTTTTTCTTATTGTTGTATTATCATCAAAGAATAAAGCCGAGGGGTGAACAGCTCTCACAATCGGTGTACACATTTCTCACAATCTGTTCACAATCCTTCACAATCTTTACACAATCCCTCCCAATCACCCACAATCTGTCACAATCTCTCACAATCCTTCACAATCTTACCACAATCCTTCACAATCTTACCACAATCCTTCACAATCTTAGCAAAAGATTGTGGATTTTCGCAATCGGCGTACACATGTTGGGGTTCCCTCATAATCTTAGCAAAAGATTGTGGATTTTCGCAATCGGCGTACACATTTTGGGGTCAGCTGGTCACCCCTCGGTTATTAAGCAGCAGGGCCGGCAACAGTAAATGAAGAGGGCGGCAAAGGAAACTATAGACATGATGACCCTTTTATTTTTTTTTGGTCTCAAGATTTTTTGATGGTACGGTGCCCACCCCGCCCCTCCAGGCGCGCTACGCCGCTGCACAGTCCCTCACAATGTTTCACAATCCCTCCGAATCACCCACAATCTTTCACAATCTCTCACAATCCTTCACAATCTTGCCACAATCCTTCACAATCTTGCCACAATCTTTCACAATCTTGCCACAATCCCTCACAATCTTTCACAATCTTAGCAAAAGATTGTGGATTTTCACAATCGGTGTACACATTTTGGGTTAGCTGTTCACCCCTTGAATAAAGCCTTATAGATATATAAGGTTTTATTCTTTGATTATCATCAGACCACTATGTGTATACCAAATTTTATCCAAATCGGATAATGTGAAGTGTGTCAAAAACACATTTTTCTATAGAAGAAGGTGGAGATAGGGGTGGGAGGATATTTTTTTCTTAATGTTGTATTGTCATGGGACCACTGTGTGTACCAAATGTCATCCAAATTGGATAATGGGAAGTGTGTCAAAAACGCTTCACAAGATTTGATAGTTAGATGTTAAATAGTTAGACAGAACATGTGAAGCTAAATAAAAGCTTGTAACAAAATAAAATACATAATCAAATATTTATTAAGTGTAAACTGATGGTTACCTAAGTAATATTTTTACTAGATAGGTAGGTACCTATATAATATCTAAATAAAATTATTAGTAGATATATATTTTTTTTTTGAATAAGTAATAAAGTAACAAGTTTACCTAATCCTAATTATTTATATTTAGGTATTTATACTTACATTGAAATGATCTTCACAAACATGAATGTTTGTGCTGTTTGTAGAATAATCCTCTACACGTCTTCTGCATGCTTCTAGCCATTTTATTCGTCGCTTTTTATTTTCAGGTACGCGAATAAAAATTTTATCTGGATATTTCACAGTTGAACTCTTACACAAAGGAACGATACAGTATTTATACCAAGTATTTTCACTAGTTTTCATAATAAATACAAAAAATGACAATTAAACAAACTGAGGATAACAATGCGAACTCTGAGAGAAATCAATGATAAATGCTTGAAATGACCTGAATGGCCGTTATACTCATAAGGTGCCCGGGTAGAGGTGGGTTGCGATTTCACGAACTGTGACTTTGTCACTGTGACTTGTCTGTCACAGTCATGGTCTGCTCCAGTCCTAACGAAATAGCAGCGACATTTTGTCACAGTCTGGCACTGACGCCCCGACCGAACCCCCACGTCACTACCGGCGTCGCAGCGTAAAGTCGCGATCGCGAATACCCCAAGCAGTTACAGTGACTGTTTGCCCGCCCACCCGTCTGTCGCGCCGCGTCTACGCGGCAGCACAGTGCAGAGTAGGGAACAATTGTCTAGATTGTGATTTCGCTATAGGTGTGTTTGGTTAAACTGCTCCAAAAAATCTCTGCTGTTTGTCACCGTGACGCGACTGGAGCAGTCATGTCTTGTCACTGCTCTACCAAAATCGCAGGTTGGCCCATCTCTAGGCCTGGGATTTTTCTAAGGAGTGACGTCACAGCGGCTGCCGCGCATTTTGCTGTGTTTGAATATACCAGTCAGCGATTCCAACTTTAATTATTTATTGTAAAATAAGTATTGCGATTTAAGGGCTGATATTTGGTATAATGCGTTTTCATACAGAAACACACATTTTAGTAAAATAAAAAAAAATGGGCAAGTTCCCAATAACAAAACACCTAAAGTGAGGTTATGGTATGTATCTTCATATTTACGAGGTCATTCAGCCATCAATTGGTGCATTCACTATTCTTGATCAATGCATGGAACCCTATTCTTATAACCTGTTTCCACAAATGCATGCCCACCCCGATTCAAAAAACACATAAGGTGACGCTGCATTTAAAACCGGTGCAAATACATGGTCCATCACGTGATGCGTTTTTTGAATCGGGTGGAAACAGGGTATTACGAAGACCGATAACGTTCCTATCTGAATTGCAACAAAATTGTGATAGTGGAACTTAGCACTTAAAAAGTGAGAAAGTGGCCACAGAAATACCCTAGCCTCGACTCAACCTTAAAGCATCCTCAAAATGACTATAAAATGCATTCGGCCCCTTAAGGCGTTGAGTTTAAGGACGTCTCAAGCAGGACTATAAAATGTATTCTGTGCCTTAGGGAGGCCTTGAGTGTCCCGGCCTCCTTAGGGAGAGACTATAAATTCCACCCTTAAAGATCACAAAGATTTCTATAAAAATTCTTTATTATTTATTAAACGAAAGTAGTTACAATCAGTCAATTAACTAAAATCAATAATTAAATAAATAAATCATAAAAGTTAGGTACTCAAAATGATAAAAAATATGTAGTGTACTAAATTTGTTTAAATGTTTCTGACCTAATCTAATTTTTTTTATTGTAATCAGCACGTTTTTGAGTATAATTAGTAGCCCCCTTAGAGGCTAAATGGCTAAAAAACTGAAATTATTATTATTCTAAATAGCACACAAGTTGCCAGACAATACATTTTAGATATGATTAACAGTTTTGTGTCAGTTTGCCCTTATCATCACAATGGCAGTATTTGAACCAATTCATTTCCTCTGTACTTTTGTGATTAGAGTATCCAGACTTGGTCCCGGGAGTTTTCCTAAAAAAAGTGGTCACGGGACTTAGTGAAGGTCCTGGGACCTCAACTTGGTCCCGAAACCGTTAAATTATACGAGACACATGCATAATAAGCGTGACACAAGGATCGCGAAAGCTGTTTAAAGCCTTCTTTACTTTCAGTGAAAACTTTAAACAGCTTTTGCGATCCTTTCGCGTTCATGCAATAGGCGGCGCTGCGGCGCAGCATCGCGCTCTGGACAAAAGTAAGGTTTCCCTATACCTTCCTTTTTCTTTGCTATGTTTGTCAATTTGTTTTTATGTTAACTATTTACCAATATCAATAAACCTGTGTTTTGTTCTGTGTTACATTAATTTAATTACTTTTATTTTAGTTTCGAGACCAGTCCTGATACCTGACATTTGGTCCCGAAGTCCCGAAAACATATTTGGTCCCGGGACTTGGATACCCTATTTGTGATGTAATAAATGTGTTTTTAAATGGTACTTCCGTTTGGCCTTGTCAAACTATTTAATTGCATCTTTGCTTGTGTGTTTCAGCATATGTCTCTTTAAATAACGATTCTCCTTGGCCTTGAAATTACACTGGTCGCATTTAAACCAATTTCTATCTGCACTTTTGTGATTCAACAAATGATTGACCAAATATCGCCTCTGTTTGCCTTTGTAATCACACTGGTCGCATTTAAACCAATTGATTTCATCTGCAGTTTTGTGCTGCAGGAAATGTACATTTAATTTATACTTCTCTTTGGCCTTGTAATCACATTGGTCACATTTAAGCCAATTGATTTCATCTTCACTTTTGTGTTGCAACAAATGTCTGTGCAAACTAAAATTATGTTTGGCCTTGTAATCACATTGGTCGCATTTGAACCAACTGATTTCATCTGCACTTTTGTGCTGCAGCAAATGTTCTACCAAATATCGCCTCTGTTTGGATTTGTAATCACACTGATCGCATTTAAACAAATTTCTATCTGTACTTTTGTGATTCAACAAATGTTTGACCAAATATCGCCTCTGTTTGCCTTTGTAATCACACTGGTCGCATTTAAACCAATTGATTTCATCTGCAGTTTTGTGCTGCAGGAAATGTACCTTTAATTTATACTTCTCTTTGGCCTTGTAATCACATTGGTCACATTTAAGCCAATTGATTTCATCTTCACTTTTGTGTTGCAACAAATGTCTTTGCAAACTAGAATTATGTTTGGCCTTGTAATCACATTGGTCGCATTTGAACCAACTGATTTCATCTGCATTTTTGTGCTGCAGGAAATGTACATTTAATTTATACTTCTCTTTGGCCTTATAATCACATTGGCCACATTTAAGCCAATTTATTTCATTTGAACTTTTGTGGTGCAGCAAATGTCTTTGCAAACTACAATTATGTTTGGCCTTGTAATCACATTGGTCGCATTTGAACCAATTAATTTCATCAGCCGTTTTGTGTTGCAGCAAATGACTGTCCAATTGGAACTTCCTTTTGGCCTTGTAATCACACTGGTCGCATTTAAACAAATTGATTTTTTCCTTCTTTCTTTGATTATTTTGAATATCCGGTCTAAAAACAATAAAAATATTTTTAAAAAAATCATTTTCATACTATCACTTTTTGAGTTAAATAGACCATAGTTTAGTTGTCAGAGTAAATCGCGATGCCTAGATTAGAAGAAACATCTAAAATATTTTCAATTAGGTGAAAATAAAATTAGTGGCAAATCACGAAAAACATTTAATTAAACATTTTTATTTCTACCTTAAAAACTACTGTAGGTTCGATAAAGACTTATGTTGAAATGTCTTAAATGTAAAAAAAAAAACATTTATTATTTTTGCATTATTACCAATTCATAGCAATATTTGTATTGGAAAAAAACTTCCAGGTCCTAATTATGTTTCAAGAGCTTAGAAAAAGAGTACAATCTTTATTCAGGCTGTAAACGGTAAGACTCACAATATTAAAAATAAGAAAAAAGTTCATAGAACATGGAGGTCAACAACCCCTGTTTTTAAGATATAGGATTTAAAAAAAAGAAAATCTGCCACCGCTAAATGATTATCTGGCTAATTATGATTTAAAAATGTAGTATTTATTTTTTTAATAAAATGACTAGTTAAAGTATAGGCTGTCCAAATTTCCTCCAAAAAAATTAACATTTTTAAAAACTTTTTATTTTCCCTTTCATAAAATTTTTTATTATTATTTTTTTAAAAATATCAATGATATGTCATTGTTATGTCCACCTTAAGACTTGTTTCTAATAACATAAAACATGAACAAAAAATTGCGGTTAATATGGCATTTATAAAAAATTATAACAAAAAAATATCTATCTTATTATTATTTATTATTATTATTATTTATATCTAATTATTGCTTCTATTCTGATACACAACTTATTTAACATTTTTGCTGTGTTTTTTAAAGAAGTTATAAACAAAAAAGTTTAATCACCTTTGATGCTCTGTATCTCAAAAACGAAAGAGTTTTGACTTCCATGTTTTATGAACTTTTTTCTTCTTTTGACCTCCTCTATCACTATTGTGTCATACCAATTACACCCAGTATAATAACCGAGTTTCTGGGCAGGCTGTAAATTTTAAATAACAACTCTTACTCAGATAAGCGGTCATCCAACATCAACTCCTGCTTTATCTTCTCACTCTCTAGCTCATAGTCTTGTGGTTCCCATTTTACGTTGGCTGATGCAGGGCCAGAAAAATGTGCGTCCAACAAGCTGCAAAATCAAACTTTTTAAGAGCCTATATCTACAATAAAACTTTAATAATCCGGAACTACTGGAGTATATTATTTTATTGGTTGTTTAGCTGAAGGTTTAAATATAATGTTATTAATTTTGAAAAAAAAGCAAAATGTTTAAAAATACTTTAAGAACACAAAAAATACATATTATTATGTACCTACAAGTAAATACTGAGTGAGTAGTACCTGTGAAAACTTAAAAGAAAAAAAAAGTACATAAATGTATATTATATCTTCATAAGTATATAACATACTACAAAATAATAATAAAACGCTGATATCTCAAAAACCACTGAACCGATCCGAATGTGATTTCAAACTTCGCTATGATGATATGATGAAGGCATATGATAGAATATCCAGAATATATAATACTAGGTATCTAGGTTTACACTTGAACAAGTTACATACATATAAATATATATTTAAAAGTTAAAAGAACAAAAAACTGAATTAAAGTTAAAACAAAATACAATATATACAAGGTAAAAACATACATAACAAACAAAAAAATTGCGTTAAAAAGACAGTCAAAAAAATATACAAAATAGGCCAAATCATAGTTAATTTAAAGCCAAAATGTTTAAAAAACACAAACATATATAGATAAGAAGCACCAGTTCATTTAAAGATAAAAAGAAAAATCAATGTAGTTCAGGTACTTGATGACTAGACTAGAGGATTGTCATAAAATTCACTTAAATTATAATAAGCCTTCTTTAAAAGACTTTTTTTACAGTATTTCTAAAAGATTTAATTTGTTTTTTGGGATTTTATACTACCCGGTAAATGACTGAAAATTTTTCTACCTTCATATATAAGGGAAGTTTTTGTTAGATTTGACTTTGGAATTGGTAGTGGCAAATCACTAGTTTTTACTTGTCATAAATAAAAATTAAATGCATTTATTTTAAGTTACGTCGATTTGCAGAAGGCATATGATAGTATACCACTAAATCTACTTTGGAAAGCGTTGGAAAACACAAACATAAGCGTACAACTAATTAAGGCCATCAAAGAGTTATACCGCAATAGTAAGGCAAAAGTTAAAATAAAAGCAAAACTAACCAAAGGCTTTCAAGTAAATAAAGGTCTTAAACAAGGTTGCTGTATCTCGCCTACGCTCTTCAAGATATACTAGGAACAAGTCCTTAAAGTATGGAAGAGAAAATGCCAAAAGATGGGAATTCCGTTGGACGAAACCACCTTGTATACTTCGCCGATGATCAGATAGTGGTGGCTCAGGATTATGACGACCTCGAATATATGACACGAAAACTAATGGAAGAGTACAATAAATGAGGACTAGAGGTTAATCTCAATAAGACAGAGTATATGTGTATCGGTGGAATGAAACAGGATCTAATCTTAAATACTGGGCAGCGAATTCAGTCATGTGATGAGTATAAATACTTAGGGCTAAAAATTACAGCTGACGGAACACTAGACAAAGCTATAAAAGATCGAAACGTACAAGGAAGAAAAGCAATAACTTTATTAAATGGAATAACTTGGGACTAAAGTATATCAAAACCTAACAAAAAGCTTATATATAACACCATTGTAAAAAGTATTATTACATACAGCTCAGAAGTATGGCCAATTAAGGATAGAACAGCAAAAATGCTTTCCGCTACGGAGATGGACTATTGTAGAAGAGCAACAGGGAAATCAAAGAGAGAAAGAGGTACAAATCAAAGAATATGAGAAATTATGACAGTGGGTGAACATACTTTAGTGGATGATATAAGAACAAAACAACTAGTGTGGTACGGACATGTACAAAGAATGAATGATGAAAGACTACCTAAACAAATACTACAATGGAAACCAAATGGCCGAAGAAAACGAGGACGGCCAAGGAGAAGCTGGAGAGAAGGAATAGACAGTGAAATAAGAATAAGAGGCCTAGATGATGAATTATGGGCAAATACAAACGAGTGGAGATTGGGTATCGGAAGACGTAGAACGTTGTGAAACCGATAAATATATATATATATATATATTTTAATTTTCTCAAATATTTAGTTTGTGTCCGGATTACAGAGGTGAAAATTGTAAATTATCCGGTTGGTAACAGGCGAAGAGAGATTTGGCGCGTGTCCAGACTAAAGAAGTTCTACTTATGTCTCAATTTTAGACTGAAAAATTTTCACTTGAAATAACAACTTACTCAAATGAGCTGTCATCCAACATCAACTCCTGCTTTATCTCCGCAGTCTTTAGCTTAAAGTCTTCAGGTTCCCATTTTATGCTGGCTGATGAAGGTCCAGGTAAAATACTTTCCAATGTGCTGAAAAATAAGCCTCTTTAAGAGTCCAGGCATTTCTTAACTATTAATTTTTCACAGTGAAAAATTGACACTCTAAATGCTTTAAAAACTTTGGTGCATTGACCAGTAACAATAATTTTTGGTGTTGAAAAATAAACTTGTTTTACAGTTTCACAAATTTAAATTAACCCACATTATTTTGAACACTAAAGGCAGGATTCGGGGGATACTATCCTCATATTTTATTCTAAGGACCTTGTTTGCAGCCTTTACATTAAGCCTTTTTTCCTCAGAGTAACAATGTACAAAGTCAGGACTGCATCAGGTCGCCCATGCTATAATCCATCAAGCCACAACTAGAGATCCTGTATGTATGACATATTTATTTTTAAGATATGTCATATATTCAGGGTCGCTAGCCTAACTAGTTTTTACTTGTTATAAATAAAAATAAAATGCATTTATTTTAATTTTCTCAAATATTTAGTTTGTGTCAGGATTGCAGAGGTGAAAATTGTAAATTGTCCGGTTGGTAAGAAGCGAAGAAGGCTTTGGGGTGTGTCCGGACTCTAGAAGTTCATTACTTATGTATCAATTTTAGACTGAAAAATTTTCACTTGAAATAACAACTTACTCAAATGAGCTGTCATCCAACATCAACTCCTGCTTTATCTCCGCAGTCTTTAGCTTAAAGTCTTCAGGATCCCATTTTATGCTGGCTGATGAAGGTCCAGGTAAACCGAACCGAACCGAACTTTCCAATGTGCTGCAAAATAAGCCTCTTTAAGAGTCCAGGCATTTCTTATAACTATCAGTTTTTCACAATAAAAAATTGACACTCTAAAGGCTTCAAAAAGTTTGGGGCATTGACAGGTAACAATAGTTTTTAGTGTTGAAATGTAAACTTGTTTTAGTTTCATAAATTTAAATTATTTTGATACAGCACCTGATTGTGCTTGAAGTAGTGCAACATTTTTCTCATTTAACCAAAATTACATCTCTCACAGTTTTCGAAATCCCGATATAGTTACTTTTATCTGAGACACTGTATAATTAGCTTTTTCAGCTTTTAAGGTTGTGTGTTGTAGTGATCAGTTTCTTTTGTCCTTAAAGATTTTGTTGGAAAGGCAATATAATTTGGGTGAGGACTGGGGGTGATCAGCTGCACTAAATTTGTACACAATTCTGTAGATAAAAATTTGACAACTACTGTGGGAAGCTGATCACCCTTCAGGTGAGGACCTTTTTTTTTTGTTATTAACTTCTTTTGGATGCAAAAAATAATATTATTCATAAAAATTTTAAAAATTGTGGGTGAGAACTTTTTTGTTTTTTTGGTCATCAACTTTTTTTGAGGTAAAAGTCTAAAATGTCAAGTGCAATACTGCTTTTAAAAAGCTGCAAGTGCTTTCACTGCTTTTTGGAAAAAGCAGTTTTGCTCATCTTTACTGTATTGTTAATTTCAGCAGTAGGTACACTGATTCATTTTTCTTATATTTTTAGGATGTCATGATGTAACTACCAAAATAAAAAAAATCAAACTATATGACGTTTTTGACTTCAATTGTATACACAACAAAGGAGGCACCAAGAGAGGCACACATTTTTTTTATTAATATAAAATCTGACTTCAATTTTTTATTGTACAATTTTCTTCAACACATTGCATTCCTCCTTCACTTACTACTACAAAGTAATCATTTACCTAAACTGTCTCCTACACCATACATAAATTTACAAAAAAAAGTCAATATACTCCTACCCAAAACTAGCACTGTCTTCAAGCGATTCAATTTTAATTTTCTTGGAATTGCTTTCAGATGCCACTACTTCTTCCAAGGTACTGCAACCTGGTCCACCATTATCTGCAGGTATTTCTTTTTTAATTTTATCTAAATTTGAAAGTAAAAGTTTTGATGCCATATCTATGAAGATATATTCAGGCCTGACAATAAGTTGTCCATCATTTCTTTCTAGTAACTCTGTGGAAAGGTATTGCTCCTCAGATTGTTCTACAATGGGTGTAATAGCAGACATTTTAAAAGCTTCTATGACTTAGAATACCCAAGAGAATAGCATTTAGTTAAAAATCAGCTTGGGTGATAACTATCAGAGCTATGAAAAAAACTCTAGCAACAGGCTTGAAACTAGGACTTGTTTTATTTAGAGATCCTGTATGTAGTATGACATATTTTAATGAAATGGAGATGTGAGACAAACCCATGAAAGTCACTCAAACTCACATTTTTCAGTTATGTTATTTTCTTGCCAAGTTCATTGGTGTTTCACCAAATAATTTATGTTGTCAGCAGTGAGTGACTTCAATTATCACAGAACACCATCAATTAAGGCCGCTTGACATGGTGCATGACAATAAAATTTGCAGGCAAATCCATGAAATTTTGCCCAGGTGCATGCGCAGTACAAATCCAGCTGATTGTTGCAGGCAATCCATTTTTATCGGTCCGGTGCCATTTTTTTGCATGCAAACTGTATTTGCATGCAAACTGGGGAATTTTTACCTAGATTCTGGGGAATCCATGCATGGCCATGCACAATGTCAAACGAAAAGAAGATTTTTTGCAGGCAACAATTTGACCGAAATTTTTTGCTTGCACCATGTCAAGCGGCCTTTATCATGCAAAAAATAAACAAACACGTATCACACTGTCACTCCCTGTAAATGTTTGTCAAAAATCGTTTATTTTTATCTTACAACGCTTATGAATTAACTAGGACGTTTGTCTCTCTCTAAACAAGGGACCGATATTTCCCTCCTTTGGTAAGTTTCTCGCGTCTATATTGCTTTAAAATATGTCACACCTACAGGTTCTGTAGTTTTATTTAGTATTTTAGAAAATAAACAAACTGCTACAGAGCACCAACATAAACAAATAACAAAAACCAAAATACTTAAAGTGAGGTTATGGTATTGATCTTCTGGATCTCGTTGATCTTTCTAATTATGAAGTCATTTAGCCATCAATGGGTGTGTTCACTATTTTTGAGTACTATTGGAAAATTATTCCAAAATCCAACCAGGGACCCAATTCTTGAAATAAATCCGAATACGGCTTCGGCGAAACGTATACGGATAATCACCATTCGAATTCTTGAAAGCTCGTATACGAGTTTTTCGTTCGGAAATAGAGTCGAGTGGTAAAGTCCACTCGAATCTCAATTTCCGTATACGAATCTGAGTGATCTAACCTAACATTCTTGTTTACTTTAATATATTTTTTGGTGTTTGCTTAATTTTTTTTTATTTTAAACTGGGAGGTCTTCTGAAAAAAGACGCGATTTGGCAATAAAAGGGCTTGAGGACGCAAAGAGGTGGAAGGGGGAAAGCCTCTTGTGACACTCAGTTTTTTTTTAATTTCTTTTTTTCTTGGAAATGCCTTACGACGGGGGGAGAGTGAAAAATCCTGAATTTTTGCGTTAATAATTTATGAATGAACAGCTGTAAAAAAGAAAAATAATTAAAAAAATTACAACTTTGTACCACATTTTCAAGAAAAAATATATAAAAGGAGCGTTTTCGGGAGGGACGGGGGGATTAAAAAGTTTCAATAAACATTTGAGTATTGTGCAATTTTTTTGTCTTATTTGTGTCTCTTTTAATACACTTTATCAACTATTTTGTGGGGCATTGATACCTCTTGATTCCCCCCTGGGTACAACGCCTTATCTTATTTTGCTTAATTTTTGGATAATATAAGGGCCCAACTGCTTCAAGTAGGAAAATCCCCTGCATGTAAATAATAAACCTAATCTTATACTTTTACCAGTTTCATTATTTTTTCTGACTTTTTCTATGTTGGCTAAAAATAAATATAAAATATAAAAACATTATTTTTCTTTATTTACATTTCAAAGTACATAATAAGTACTTACTGTCAAGTGCATTAAAAAACGATATGCAATATGACTACAGTGTGAGAATAAGCCAGTTGGAATAAACTTGCTAGTTGGTTAAATTTAAGTTTTTTGAAAAAATCCAAACACATGTTAACTGAGATTTTTAACCGGCAAAATTTTTACAGAATATTTTTTGGACAGACCCCCAGAAAGGGGTCCACTAGCATACAACTTATTTTTTAAGATGGAATGACCCCACTTAAGGCACCTTGTTAGAAAGGGTATCAAATAATTTTTTTAAATTAACAAAAAAAGAATTATTTCTATTTTTTTGTAATTTTTAGAGAATATAAGTGTCATTTAAAGTAAAACCTATAATTTTATTAAAATATATGTGGTGTACCCCTGACAAGAGGTCCAGTAATACCAAAAAAATTTTTGCAACTGGTAGACTCAACTTGTAGCACTTTGTTCAGAAACTAATAAAAAAAGTTTTTTTTTAATTTGACAATTTCCAAAAAAAATGAACCATAATTTTTCTTTTTCAATAGGCTTTCCAACAAGGTGCCACAAGTTTTATCTTGATGGACCCCTTTCTGGGGTTCTGTCCAAAAAAATTCATCAAAAATATTGCTCATTAAAAATCTCAGTAGGCATGATTTTGGTTTATTAAAAAAAAATTTAATTTAACCTGCTAGAAAATGTATTCCAACTTGCTCGTTCTCACTGTATAAGCTTTTATGTAAGAAGTTGTATAATCTTTTTTACAATAAAAATACAATAAACTTTATTTTACTTATAATTTATTTAAAAAAGTTCTTTAAAAGTTAATAGATCACCAAATGCATCTGAGTATTTCTAGTAGGATCATCATTGCAACAGGACCGCTAGGCAAAAAGTGCTTCACACCTCAAAAATGATCTTCATGTCTTCTCTGAGAAACCTGTAATAAAAAGTTTTTTCATTGAGTGTACCACAGCACACCTCACTGGATCCATATTACTGGCAAGATTTTTATATATGTCCTTGTTTATAACTTTTGAAAAACAAAGACATCTACAAAAATAATGTACATATTCAAATCAAATCATACTGATCATATGAGGGCTGCTTTAGTCTACAACAGTTAAATTTTTTTGCAGTTAATTGACAGGTAAAGATATTCAAATTTAAACAAAAAAATGGGTTTTTTGAACAAAGGTTATTGATTTTGTTAATTTTTACTTGAAATGTTTATTATGCTTATCGGCCTAAAAGGCAAAACTGTTCTACTCAAAAAGAAACTGAGAAAAAACACTGGGAGCAAAAAATTAAATTGTTTCTATACTACTAAATTAAATTGTTTCTATGCAAACTCCAAATGTTTCAGTAAAAACCCCTATGTTACTTAACACTTGTACAATTTTTGTCAAAGCATGATGTATACAAGTTCGTCAAACACTGGCCACTCATTACAAACAAAGCCTCAAGTTCAAGACCCCTTTAGAATACTTATGAAGTTTATTTGTTTTCTTTTAAGCAGTCTCAAAATTCAACTGCGAATTTCACCCCCAAATTTCCACACTTCAAAGAGGTTAGATGCCCCTAGGCCCCAAATTTCCATTACTTTAATTTGGTACTTACCGTTACCAATGATTACACAATAATTGCCTTTACCAAAATAAACCACAGCTTCTTTTTTTATTAAAACAACAACATATATCTAGAAAATAAATCACTTTAAAAAAAAAATTGCAAAAACAAAGGCGGTAATATGTCTATCTACTGTCGACTTTACTTCATCGCGGCAAGTTTAGGCGGACATACCGGCGTTGGGTTGGTCAAAATTATACGAAAACAGCGTTGCCAAGTAGTGTAGTCGAAAATAAAAGTCGTACACGGAATTGGCGTTCGAGTGGCATTCAAGAATAGCAATTTTTTAGAGCACTCGAAACCACCATTCGAATTTTACTCGTATACGACAAAAAATCCGAGTGGTTCAAGAATTGGGTCCCAGGGACCCAATTCTTGAAATAAATCCGTATACGGATTCGGCGAAACGTATACGGATAATCACCATTCGAATTCTTGAAAGCTCGTATACGAGTTTTTCGTTCGGAAATGGAGTCGAGTGGTAAAGTCCACTCGAATCTCAATTTCCGTATACGAATCTGAGTGATCTAACCTAACATTTTTGTTTACTTTAATATATTTTTTGGTGTTTGCTTAATTTTTCTTTAAGGAGAGTTTACACATGCATGGATTTGCTGGCGCCAATAAAAACTGGCGCGCCAGTAAGTTAAATTTGAAGTGTAAACACCGACTTGCACACAAGTTATTTTTTTGCATGCATGTATCAAAAAAGTATGCAGCTGACTGAATTTGCTGGCGCCAGTGGTGACGCATGCGCGCAGAAAAGGAAAATTTTAATGTGTAAACAATTGCTTGCACATCGGCTCGCCAGTTTAAAGTTCATTATTTTAAATTATTTTTTATTTTCATTGTGTTTGAGCTTCAAAATTTTGTTTATTTTTGTTTTTATAGCTTAATATGGCTAAAAAAGTGGTCAGCAGAACTGACCATACAGTTTCTTGAAGGCTATGAATGTTTTCCTTGTTTATGGGATGTACACAGTAGTTCGTATAAAAACAAAGATAGTCGAGATAATGCTTCCCAAAAAATTAGTAAAATAATGACTATTGAAGGCTTTGAAGTTGCAGAAGTAAAAGCAAAAATATGATCCATAAGAAACACATATGCTTTGGAATTGACAAAAATTAAAAAAAACCAACGTTCCGGAGCCGGTGCAAATGAAGTATACACCCCAAAAGTACCATGGTTTAAACAAGCAGACCGAGTTTTAAAGAATATTGTTTAAATAAGAGAAACTCTAGAAGAATATCAAAATGTTGCTTTGTCATTCGAAGATGGTTTTTATAGCTCGCAGGATCATCTGCTGCAAGTTCTCCTAAAAGTTTTTCGGAAGCACCCAAAGTAGATCGACTAGCAATCCATGCTTTAACCCATGCAGATACGGCCTTTTCGTTGTTCCTTTTCCTGAATCTCTTTTATTTTTTTTTTCAATAAAAGTTTAGCGACTATTTTGCAGGCCTCCGAGAGTTCAGCCGACATATCGCGTACACTTTAAAAATGAAACTGGCGTGCCAGTCTTTTTAATTTTCGCCCAATAGTGTAAACCTTTACTGGGGTGCCATTAGAACTGGCGCGAACACTGGCGCCACTAAATTCATGCATGTGTAAACCCACTTTTATTTAAAAAAAATTGGGAGGGTGGCTATAAAAGGGCTTGAGGACGCAAAGAGGTGGAAGGGGGATTTAGCCTGTTTTTTTTAATTTCTTTTTTTCTTGGAAATGCCTTACGACTAGGGGGGGGGGGGAGTGAAAAATCCTGAATTTTTGCGTTAATAATATATGAATTTTTTGGTGATTTTACTGTTTTTTTTAACAGTTCTAAAAAAGACAAATAATTTAAAAAAGTACCAACTTTGTAACACATTTTCAAGAAAAAATATATAAAAGGAGCGTTTTCGGGAGGGGCGGGGGGATTAAAAAGTTTCAATAAAAATTTGAGTATTGTGCAATTTTTTTGTCTGGTTTGTGTCTCTTTTAACACACTTTATCAACTATTTTGTGGGGCATTGATACCTCTTGATTCCCCCCTGGGTATAATGCCTTATCTTATTTTGCTTAATTTTTGGATAATATAAGTGCCCAACTGCTTCAAGACGGAAAATCCCCTGCATGTAAATAATAAACCTAATCTCATACTTTAACCAGTTTCACTATTTTTTCTGACTTTTTCTATGTTGGCCAAAAATAAATATAAAAACATTATTTTTCTTTATTTACATTTCAAAGTACATAATAAGTACTTACTGTCAAGTGCATTAAAAAAACGCTAGGTAATATGACTACAGTGTGAGAACAAGCCAGTTGGAATAAACTTGCTAGTCGGTTAAATTTAAGTTTTTTGAAAAAATCCAAACACATGTTAACTGAGATATTTAACCGGCAATATTTTTACAGAATATTTTTTGGACAGACCCCCAGAAAGGGGTCCACTAGCATACAACTTATTTTTTAAGATGGAATGACCCCACTTAAGGCACCTTGTTAGAAAGGGTATCAAATAATTTTTAAAAATTAACAAAAAGAAAATTATTTCTATTTTTTTGTAATTTTTAGAGAATATAAGTGTCATTTAAAGTAAAACCTATAATTTTATTAAAATATAGGTGGTGGACCCCTGACAAGAGGTCCAGTAATACCAACATTTTTTTTTGCAACTGGTAGACTCAACTTGTAGCACTTTGTTCAAAAACTAATAAAAAAATGTTTTTTTTTTATTTGACAGATTTCCAAATTTTTCTTTTTCAATAGGATTTCCAACAAGGTGCCACAAGTGTTATCTTGTTGGACCCCTTTCTGGGGTTCTGTAAAAAAAATCATCAAAAATATTGCTCATTAAAAATCTCAGTAGACATGTTTTTGGTTTATTCTAAAAATGTTTAATTTAACCTGGTAGAAAATGTATTCCAACTTGCTTGTTCTCACTGTATAAGCTTTTACGTAAGAAGTTGTATAATCTTTTTTACAATAAAAACTACAATAAACTTATTTTTATTTTACTTATAATTTTTAAAAAAAATTGCATCTGAGTATTTCTAGTAGGATCATCATTGCAACAGGACTGCTAGGCAAAAACTGCTTCACACCTCAAAAATGATCTTCATGTCTTCTCTGAGAAACCTGTAACAAAGTTTTTTCATTGAGTGTACCACAGCAGACCTCACTGGATCTGTATTACTGGCAGGATTTTTATATATGTCCTTGTTTATAACTTTTGAAAAACAAAGACATCTACAAAAATAATGTACATATTCAAATCAAATCACACTGATCATCTGAGGGCTGCTTTAGTCTACAACAGTTTTTAATTTTTTTGGAGTTAATTGACAGGTAAAGACATTCAAATTTAAACAAAAAAATGGGTTTTTTGAACAAAGGTTACTGATTTTGTCAATTTTTACTTGAAATGTTTATTATGCTTATCGGCCTAAAAGGCAAAACTGTTCTATACTCAAAAAGAAACTGAGAAAAAAACACTGGGAGCAAAAAATTAAATTGTTTCTATACTACAGACAAAATGCAAACTCCAAATGTTTCAGTAAAAACCCCTATGTTACTTAACACTTGTCCAATTTTTGTCAAAGCATGATGTATGAAAGTTCGTCAAACACAGGCCACTCATTACAAACCAAGCCTCAAGTTCAAGACCCCTTTAGAATACTTATGAAGTTTATTTGTTTTCTTTTAAGCAGTCTCAAAATTCAACTGCGAATTTTACCCCCAAATTTCCACACTTCAAAGAGGTTAGATGCCCCTAGGCCCCAAATTCCCATTACTATAATTTGGTACTTACCGTTACCAATTATTACACAATCATTGCTGTTACCAAAATAAAACACAGCTTCTTGTTCTGTTAATAAAAACATATCATGAAAATAAATCACTCTAAAAAAAAATTAAACAAAAGATGTAATGTCAATCTACTGTCAACCTTACTTCATCGCGGCAAGTTTAGGCGCACATACCGGCGTTAGTTTGGTCAAATTATACGAAAGCAGCGTTGCCAAGTAGTGTAGTCGAAAGAAAAGTCGTACACGGAATTGGCGTTCGAGTGGCATTCAAGAATAGCTATTTTTCCAAGCACTCGAAACTACCATTCGAATTTTACTCGTATACGACAAAAAATCCGAGTGATTCAAGAATTGGGTCCCTGGGCTATCAAAATGGACGGGCCACGATCCTCCACTTTGTTGACGTCACATCCGGGGCTGATTTTTTTTTGATGGTCACGTTACGACACAGCTGATTGTCTTTAAAATATTGAAGTTGAAATAACGGTTCATGAATATTTGCTTTTTTTTTAAATAAAGCCGTTTTTAAGATTGTTTTTACTTTATTCTGGCAGAACAATATTTTTTAAATGTATAGTAATCCTTAATTTTTCATAGCCGCTTCATTAGCTCACACAAAAATTAAGTTTAAAGCAGAAGCGAATGTGACAATCACAAATGACAAAGTCAAATACATGTCAAATATAACAGTTGGCATGTGGAACATGGCGGGTAATTTGAATTCAAAATAAGGAATGCTAAATCTTGAAGATTTTAACCTTTTAATCAAGTTGCTTCCTTACAAACCTTTGGTGAAATATCGGGATGGTGTCTGAGAATATTTCACTGAAATTTTGCGGAAATCTCTAGTGCCATTTTAAAAATATCATAAAAAAACGTCTGACCTCCCATAAGATCCAATGTAAAATTCAGCCCCGGGAGAACAGCTGATTTTTTCAGGGTCGTGGCCTCTATTTTTGTGTTGGCCTTGATCCAACATTACGTGATCCAAGGCCAACACAAAATGATAGCCCTGCGTGATCCACTAAGGTTAAAGATCACAAACGTTTCTATCGACATTCTTGGTAATTAATCCTTATTTTGTCAGCCTGTTGATATATCATTAAACCATATACGAATATTACGTATATGGCTTAAACGTTGATTGAAAAAAGGTATGTAGATAGTCAACGACTAATGATTTGTAAACTCACTTTAAGCGGCTTACTCACGAGCCAATTTGCAGGGGCAATTTAACGTCCCTGCATGTGGTAGATATAGAACAAGCGTTTGCCGATATGTGTTAAATAAAGATACGTTAAATTGCCCGTGGAGATTGGCTGGTGTGTAGGCCGTTTTACGTTCGCAGTTATAATCCATTTATTTAGAAATGGCTAGTTTACAAAAAATAAAATAATATAAATATAACAAACATAAAAATAAAAAAGAAAATTTGTGAAAATAAATTTGGTATGTAAAGCAAAATAAATTTGCTATACATAGACAAAAACCTACTATAACGACATGAAAAGAACTCTGTTCTACTATAGAATCTGTATCACCAGTATTTTCCAGTCGTCCAAATAAAAAATAAACAAATCAAATAATAAAACAAACATGGCTTATAGAAAAACATCATTACGATCCCACTACATGAAATAAAATTGATGATATTATAAACATATTTATATAAAAAGTACAAAATATATACAAAAGAGAAAAAAAATTCTAAAAAACATGAACTTCTTTTAAACAGAACTGCTAAGAAATTCCTATCTATTGTTGTTCTGTGAACAATTTCCCTTAAAAGAGATTTAAACAAATTTACTGTCTGAGCTGCCTTTAGTTCCTTCTACAGTTCATTATAACTATTTAACCCCTTGAAAAACAGTGAGTTTTGCGATCTTTGTTGGCTACAATGCGGTATATGAAAATTTTGGCGGTATCTTGTATTGCAAGCATGCACGTCTTTAAACAAGTGAAATTAAAGAAAATTTGAGTTATCATACCTTTGACAGTGGGAAAGAAGAATTAAAAAGAGCAGTTGGATGACTTGGTCGAGTTAATAGACACCGCAGCCTCGTAGATGAAAGTTTTCCGAGAATATGTGTATGGCTTCGGTATTTCATTCGTTAGAATGTTTGCCTAGATAGCAAGAGATCCCGGGTTCGATCCCCGGCCGAAGCAGAAAACTTTTTTCTTATTTTTCTTTCTTTAATTTTACTTGTTTCTATTTTTAGGTCCTTGCCTTATTTGGAATTTGTTATTTGACATGCACGTCTTAGTTATATAAAATACGATTAAAATAGTTTATGTTCGCTAAATAAATTTTATTAAAAAATAAAAACTTCAGTCTTTAGCAATAAATTTTTTTTTTTTTTTTTGAGAAGATATACACCAGAAATGGTAAAAAAAACATTGTTGTAAAAAATTTAAAAGATCAAATAAATATAATCTAAACTAACTTTGTCGGAAAATAAATTGGGGGTGGCGAGACCCCATGATGTCGTATTTTATGGTATTTATTCATGAAATATGTGTAAAAAAATCTTAGGGGTGAGCGGAAGCGCTTCCCGAAACCCCCTCCCCCCTGGGTGCGCCCACAACCTTTGTGATGCTGCAAGGAATCCCTTTCCATCGTCCATAAAAGATTTTAAAAAAATCGCCCAATATCTTCAGCTCCCATATAATTTATGAAGTTGTCAGTGTTGCTTATAATTTAAAAAATTGGATGTGAGGTAAAGAGGTTGCAGTGAAAGGCGCTTCAAATACACAGCACTATTAGAATCGCTCTTCTTTAGGTGAACTGATATAGCCCAAAATAAATCATATCTCTATAGCCCATTTTAAGCAACCAAAAAAGAGCGGATGTTGTGTGTTTAAACTATTTTATTTTATCTTCGCTTTTGTGCTTCAGCAAATGTCTCTTCATATAAAGCTTTTCTTTCGCCTTGAAATTACATTGATCGCATTTAAACCAATTGATTTCAACTGCACTTTTATGCCGCAACAAATTTCTGTTCAACTTAGATTTCCGTGTGGCCATGTAATCGCATTTTAAGTAATTGATTTCATTTGTCCTTTTGTGAAATAAATTTTCTACCAAATATCGCCTCTGTTTGCCTTCATAATTACACTAATCCCATTTAAAGCAACTGGTTTTCTTTTCTGAACTTTTGTGATGCAGCAAAATATGTTGTGCCAAATATCGCTTCTGTTTGCCTTTGTAATCACACTGGTCGCATTTAAACCAATTGATTTCATCTGGAGTTGTGTGATACTGCAAATACCTAAGACTTCAGTTTGGCCCTATAATCACACTGGTTGCAATTAAACCTATTGATTTCATCTCCACTTTTGTGCTGCAGGAAATGTACTTTTAATTTAAACTTCTCTTTGGCCTTGTACTCACATTGGACACATTTAAATCAATGTGCTTCCACAAAAAATGTCTCTTCAGACTAGACCTGCGGATGGCCTTGTAGTCACACTAATCACATTTAAACCACTTGATTTCATCTGTACTTTTGTGATGTAGCATATGACCCTGCAAACTAAAATTACGTTTGGCCTTGTAATCACATTGGTCGCATTTGAACCAATGAATTTCATCTGCACTTTTGTGCTGTAGCAAATGTTTGTCCAATTGAAACTTCCTTTTCGTCTTGTAATCACACTGGTCGCATTGAAATCAATGGATTTCACCTGTACTTCTGTGCTGAAGCAAAAGTGTTTTTAAATGGGGCTTCCGTTTCGCCTTGTAATCGAACTACTTAATTTTATCTTCGCTTTTGTGCTTCAGTAAATGTCTCTTCAAATAACGCTTTTCTTTGGCCTTAAAATTACATTGATCGCATTTAAACCAATTGATTTCATCTGCACTTTTGTGCCGCAACAAATGTCTGTTCAACTTAGATTTACGTGTGGCCATGTACTTACACTGGTCGCATTTAAAGTAATTGATTTCATTTGTCCTTTTGTGATGCAATAAATGTTCTACCAAATATCGCCTATGTTTGCCTTCATAATTACACTGATCGCATTTAAAGCAACTGGTTTTCTTTTCTGAACTTTTGTGATGCAGCAAAATATGTTGTGCCAAATATCGCTTCTGTTTGCCTTTGTAATCACATTGGTCGCATTTGAACCAATGAATTTCATCAGCACTTTTGTGCTGTAGTAAATGACCGTCCAAATGAAACTTTCTTTTGGCCTTGTAATCACATTGATCGCATTTGTACCAACAAATTTCATCTGCACTTTTGTGCTGTAGCAAATGACTATACAATTGAAACTTCCTCTTGGCCTTGTAATCACACTGCTCGCATTCAAGCCAATTGATTTCATCTGCACTTTTGTGTTTCAGCAAATGATAGTTTAAGTGGGACTTCCGTTTGGCCTTGTAATCACACTGGCTACATTTAAACCAATTGATTTCATTTTCACTTTTGTGTTGCAGCAAATGTCTGGTCATATAGTACTTCCGTTTGGCCTTGTAATCACACTGCTCGCATTCAAACCAATTGATTTCTTTCTTTCTTTCCTTTCTTTGACAATTTGGAGTATCCTGTCTAAAAAAAAATAAAAAGAAAATAAGTTTTTACCAATTTTATACCAAATTTATTAAGTAAATATCCAGCAGTCAGAGTTTGATCACTTTTTAGTTAAATAAACCATAGTTTCGTTGTCAGAGTAAATCGACAACGCCTGGATTAAAAGAAAAATCTAAAATATTTGTAATCATAACAAAAACATTTTATATAAAAAAAAGTACGCGAAAATGGTATTCCATAAAAAGAATTGAGATAAAAGTAAAGCCAATTTCTCCAATACAAATTTCAAAATGAAAGGTTTTTACTAGTTAGGTTAATTTTTTTTATAAACTTTGATATTACAGCCAAACTTCTTTTGTTCAATTTAGCACTGTGCCTAAGAGTCATTTGCAGCCGTTATAGCCAAGTTTAGAACAACATTTCCAAGCTAGTAAGAACCTTTCATTTTAAAATTTGTATTGGAGAACTTGGCTTTACTTTTATCTCAATTCTTTTTACGGAATACCATTTTCGAGTACTGGGCTTTTTTATACATAAAATATTTTTGTTATGATTTCACTCCTTTTTTAAAGGGTTTGGATAATATTTAAGTTTTAAAATAGTAAAATAAGCGGAATATTGCTCAAAACTTTTGCAATGCCTTATTAAAAATGTTGAGGTTTTTTAATTTTTTCCTATGGTTTTATCATAGTTCTTATCAGCCTTCTAAAGCTCTCTAGCGTTTCTGGAAGAGGGCAATGCTACTTTTACATAACTTTGCATTTATAGGAAAGGGAAGCAAATTAAAATTTTGGTGTTTTTAAACTTTTTCCTATAGTTTTATCATAGTTCTTATCAGTCTTCCAAAGCTCAGCTCTCTAGCGTTTCGGGAACTGGGCAATATTACTTTTACATAAATTTACATTTATAAGGGAGGGAAGTTAATAAAAATTTTGTGGTTTTTTAATTTATTTCTATAATTTTATCATAGTTCCTATCGGCCTTTCAAAGCTCAGCTTTCTAGCGTTTTTAAAAGTGGGCTAAAAGTTACTTTTACATAATTTATAGGGGAAAGAAGCAAATTAACATTTTGGGGTTTTAAAATTTTTTCCTATAGTTTATCTACCGTTTCTGGAAGTAAGTAGTGTTACTTTTACATAACTTTAAAATAGAATTTTGGGGTTTTCGTTCCAAGAGTTTGGTCATTATCTCTATCAGTCTGCCAAATTTCAGGTTTGTAGCACGTCTACGCAAGTACAGTAGAATCTATACATGATTGAGTGAGTGGCAATTTCGACGTTTTTTGAAATTTTATAACTACTTTACTAATCTATGAAAGTCCATATTATAGCTAAATAACTCTATAAAGATCTCCGACTGTGCAAAGTTTGAGTTTCGTAGCTCATTCCGAAGTAGAGTTTTAGATAGGTCAAATATGGGCTGAAATGTTTCAAGAAAAGATGGTACTGCAGTTTACGCGAACTTGGCGGGGCACTGCCGTACCCCCAGATTAAGTGAAAATTAAATCTGTATATTTAATTAACATTATTTCTTTCTATCTTAAAAACTACAGTAAGTTGCATAGAGACTTATTTTAAAATGTCTTAAGCCTTGTCCGCACCAAGAAACATTGTTGAAAACAAAGTTAGTAACAAAAAAGTTAATGACAATATATTCCAACAAATTTTCAAACCAAACATTCACAAAAACATTGTTGCGAAATTTGTCTCCAACAAAATGTTGCTGACATTGTTTTGTTACTCCTGTGCAAATGCATTCGTCCAGACTGATTTCGACAGTTGAAAGTAAAAGTACAGCAGAAATGGATGATGGTGAGATTGATATTATTATTGCGGCAGCAGCATGTGTAGTAATATGTGAAACAAAGAAAACAAACAAATAAACGAGCAGCTATTTCCCCCCATGCGTCATACTTCTTTTGCTTATTCTTGTAATCTTTATCAGTTGCATCCCAAAGGATTGATTTTTCACAAAATATTTCTATTAACAGACAAATTTTTTCCTTTGACCACTCCATTGCGTGCCAATTCAAGACTAAATACTAAATTATAAATTCGTTCGAGAAATAGCAAAATATTTATGCCGTTCGCACCAAAGTTTCTAACATCTTACATTTCTTTGATCTTTACCGACAAGTGATGGGAAATTTACTAATTGATGGGAACCAATACTGCTTGACCTGTTAACACACTCAAAAATGCTAAAAACGTAGACGAACCGTTTAAGCTAGAGTAACGAAAGTTAACACGCACAATGGCCTTTAAGTACTAAATTTTCAGGTGTCAAAAAATTACGTATATGTATGGGGAAAATGTGTTTTTAGATTATCCCTTATATCTTCTAGGCTATACATTTAGGTTTCACTAAATTGGTAGCTCAGACAATTACTAACAGGCCTGCTATATAAAATACTCTGCCAATATATGGGCCCCTAAGCTCACACTAGGTACTATAGTTATAGTGTACGTGTGAGCTAATATAATAACTAAAAACTGAAATATATTTTATTCAACTCCAGACTAAATTACCTTTTGTTCGATACCACACAAGCCATGTTTTGACTTAAACTCAAATTTTTGAAATCTACCCCCACCCTTAAAAAAAACAAAAAACTAAAATGTATTTTGTTAAACTCCGGACTCAATTACCTTTCATTTGATATCAAACACGCCATATTTTCACTTAAACTCAAATTTTTGAAATCTACCCCCACCCTTTTATTTGGTTTGTGTTTGGTGGATTTTGTTCATTTTTAAATGGGACCATCTCGACCCAAGACCCAGCCTAGGTACCAATTTTCATTAAAATCGGTCAAGCAGTTTTTGTGTTATGCGCGTTGGTCGTTACAGACAGACATACAGACAGACAGACGGCGCAACAAAAAAGTTTCAAAATCATCTGAAACGCAAAGATATATAAAAAAATTTTGTCATTTTTTTTGTCATTTATGATAAAAAAAATTTATTGACATATACTCTGCCCTAGGTCATCGAGATTGTACCAAAAGAGTGTGGTTTACCACTTCTTAATTTTAAATACTTTATAATTGGCCCCCAGCCCATAGGGGCTGTAAGGGCCCAAAATCTTATTTTGATCAAACTTAATTTTTTTTCTTATAACCGCTTAAAACTTTTTTTTTTAATTAGTAAGTGTGCAGGTAATTGTATGTGTTGTTGCTGCCAGTTATTTTTTGTTTTTATTTGAATTTTTGGGAAAACCTAACCTTAAATTTTGTTTTGATATTTTTGGGCTCTTTATCCTTGTTTGGAAAAATTTCGATCAGGTAATAATTTTTCTTTTTGAACACCTGATCATTTTGGCAAAAATCATGCTTTGCACACGCTGCGAGTTTGAAGCGCCCCCCTGTATTTGTCATGGGAATGGAAAACCACTTCCGCAAAAACCACCGAAGAAGTCACACTTGTTTTAAGATTAAGACCAAAATTCCATCCACAAGAAAGTCCGCGGCGCCGCGAGTGAAACTGTGGAACTGCTGTTAAATGACAGAAGGTAAGCTTCTAGCGTGTTGCCGATTTTTTTGCTTTGTTTTAGTTCAATAAACGTCTGTTTTCCCAGGCGGGGTGAATTTAACTTTGGGGTAATTTTTTTGTGAAATCTCTAGTCTTCTCCCCTTCAGGCAATCAGCCGTCTAGTATTAATTACCAATTAAGTGAGACCTAGATGCACAGGTGCAATAGTCTAGAAGATATAATAACGCCCCCTAGGGGCCATAAATGCAGTTTAGTGAGACGTAAATGTATAGTCTAGAAGATATAAGGGATAATCTAAAAACACATTTTGCCACCATATGGCCCCTAGGGGTCATAAATGTAATTTGTTTTGACAGCTGAAAAATCAGTACAGAAATGTCGATATCCGTGCCAAGTTTTATTACTCTGGCTTAAACCGTTAAAGGTTAAAAAATTGAAGGATTAGTAGTCGATCAAAACAGGTGTTATAAAACCTTCAATAAAAAGCCACAGAGGCTAAACTTTGACCCTATGGTTACTGACCAATATGTCTATATATATATATTTATCGGTTTCACAACGTTCTACGTCTTCCGATACCCAATCTCCACTCGTTTCTGTTTGCCCATAATTCATCATCTAGGCCTCTTATTCTTATTTCACTATCTATTCCTTCTCTCCAGCTTCTCCTCGGCCTTCCTCGTTTTCTTCGGCCAGTTGGTTTCCATTGTAATATTTGTTTAGGTAGTCTTCCATCATCCATTCTTTGTACATGTCCGTACCACACCAGTTGTTTTGTTCTTATATCATCCACTAGAGTACGTTCACCCACTGTCATAATTTCTCTTATTCTTTGATTGGTAACTCTTTCTCTTTTTGATTTCCCTGCTGCTCTTCTCCAATAGTCCATCTCCGTAGCGGAAAGCATTTTTTCTGTTTTATCTTTGATTGGCCATACTTCTGAGCCGTATGTAATAATACTTTTTACAATGGTGTTATATATAAGCTTTTTGTTATGTTTTGATATACTTTGGTCCCAAATTATTTTATTTAATAAAGTTATTGCTTTTCTTCCTTGTACGTTTCTATCAGCTGTAATTTTTAGACCCAAGTATTTATACTCATCACAGGACTGAATTCGCTGCCCAGTATTTAAGATTAGATCCTGTTTCGTTCCACCAATACACATATACTCTGTCTTATTGATATTAACCTCTAGGCCCCACTTATTGTACTCTTCTATTAGTTTTCGTGTCATATATTCGAGGTCGTCATAATCCTGAGCCACCACTATCTGATCATCGGCGAAACTTAAAGTATACAAGGTGGTTTCATCCAACGGAATTCCCATGTTTTGGCATTTTCTCTTCCAGACTTTAAGGACCTGTTCCAAATATATCTTGAAGAGCGTAGGCGAGATACAGCAACCTTGTTTAAGACCTTTATTTACTTAAAAGCCTTTGGTTAGTTTTGATTTTATTTTAACGTTTGCCTTACTATTGCGGTATAACTCTTTGATGGCCTTAATTAGTTGTACGCTTATGTTTGTCTTTTCCAACGCTTTCCAAAGTAGATTTAGTGGTATACTATCATATGCCTTCTGCAAATCTACGTAAAGCAGATGCAGCTCTTGTCCGTATGCCATTTTCTTTTCAATAACTTGGGTTATACAAAAGAGATGATCTGAAGTCGATCTACCCGCCCTGAAACCAGCTTGTTCTTCTGCCTCTATATCTTTATATTCGCTCTCCACTTTATTTCTTATTATTTTGCCATATATTCTGCTTAGCATACTAGTTACAGATATATGTGATATGTGTATATAAATATCTTTAAAAAAGTCAAAGAATGTGGATTTAATACTTTAGAATAGTATATTGTTTAAACCATAAACAACAAAACAAAAAATCCGAAACTTAGAGGCACTATTTTTAAACCAGATTGAAGCCAATTCAATTAGTTTTGTCGGTATGTGGCTTGAAAAATGACCGTACCGATAAAATTTTACTTTTTGAAAAAAAATAATTATCTTTGACTAGACGTTTCTTCACAGCGAATAGATCTAGAGAGCTGTGGTTACCTTTAAATTCTAGAAAATTTATCTAGTGTGAAAAAACTATACTTGAGTACCAAAAAATGCTTTCTTAAGGTGTTGTTTTCCAAAAAACGGTCCCACGGGAATAGCACAGGGATATCAGGGTGCAAACTTGGGAATGAACTACTCTCAAGGATCCTAACAATATATTAAAAAATTGTATATACATGCACATTTCCAATGTTTGCTTTGTTTTTGTAGATAAAATTGGTTGAAAGGCTTGGTCAATTAAATACCCTGAGAACTAGTGTTCCTACACTGTGACACTAACAATGATAGGAAGTTTAAATAAATTTATTATCATGGTTTCGGTGGCTCAATTGGTAGGATGTTGGCGAAGGTTCCGCGTTAAAGTTCCGGCCGAAGCACAGGAAATTCTTTCGTTCTTTAATTTTACCTCTGGTTTGGAATGAACCTTGCATTATTGCATGTTGGTATTTAAAAAAGACTTACTCAGATGAGATGTCATCCAACATAAACTCCTGTTGCTGCATTTCTTCAGTCTTTAGCTCAAAGTCTTCAGATTTCAATTGTATGCTGGATGATGAATGGCCAGGTAAATGAGCGTCCAACATGCTGCAAAATAAACTGTTTTAAAAAAGCTTAGGTATATCTAATTAGAATTCTAAGCATTCCTTGAGTATTAATTATATATGAATAATTTTTACTTAAAAAGACTTACTTAGTTGAACTATTATCCAACATCATCTCCTGCTTTATCTTTTCAATCTTTAGCTCAAAATCTTCAGGTTCCCATTTTATGTTGGATAATGAAGGTCCAGAGAAATGAAACCTACTACAAAATAAAATTTTTCAAAAAAAGTATATCTACAGTAGGATTTTAATAATACATGTTTAATGCTGTCAGTTATTTTTTGTTTTTGTTTTTATTTGAATTTTTGGATAAACCTAACCTTAAATTTTGTTTTGATATTTTTTGGGCTCTTTAGCCAAACCTTTAAAAGAGAACCTCCTTGTTTGGGGAAATTCCGATCAGGTGATCATTTTTCTCTTTATTGAAAGTTATTTCCTTTTTTGAACACCTGCTAAATTCATGCGCGCTTTGCACACGCTGGAAGTTTGAAGCGCCCCCCTGTATTTGATAGGGGAATAAATAACCACTTCCGAAAAGACACTGAAAGAAGTCACACGTGTTTTAAGATTAAGACCAAAATTCCATCCACAAGAAAGTACGCGGCGCCGCGAATGAAACTGGAACTGCTGTTAAATGAAAGAAGGTAAACTTCTAGCGTGTTGCCGATTTTTTCCCTTTGTTTTAGTTCCATTTAACGTCTGTTTAGCCGTCTAATACAGAACTACTCAAGTACATATTTAATTTATCCTAACAAAATGTTACAAAATACTTAAAGAACACAAAGAATACATACCTTCAAGTAAATACTGAATGGGCACTACATAAAAAAATATATTAATATATTTATTTAGTAGCCTAAAAACCCTGTTTTAGAAAAAAAATATTTGACTTTTTATAGGATTATAGCAGCCTGCAACCACTTTTTACTTGTCTTAAGAAACAAAAAAATGGATTTATTTTTTTAATTTGTGCCCAGAGTACAGAAGTAAAAATTGTCTGGTTGGTAAGAGGCAAAGAGAGACGGACTATAGCACCGATATTTACTAAGGCCTATGCTTAAGCCCAAGTTTTGGTTTAAGGGTAAGGTCTTGGCCTAAAAATTAACATGGGCATTGGTTGGGAAAAACAGATTTTTTGGCGAAACAGGCAGGAATATATATGGTTTTTTTACCTGCATGGACGACAAAATGTCCTAAAATTTGAATCATTTGACGATTTTTTTCTTGAAATGGACTATATAAAGCGAAAAAAAGAAGAAAACTTATAACATGAAAAACTGATGTTTATTACAACTATCAATATTGAATTTTTACATCAGTTTAGTCTTAGGTTATGGGATTCCAAGTAAAAGTAATCCTAAATATTAAACTACCTATCTTTTATATAACTTGAAAGCAATCATGTTTTTGTTAATTTGATTATTCAAACTTTACTTATCATATCGCCGAATTTTCACTTAAAGCTACTATACATTTTTTTTACAAAATCCTTGCATATTCTTATTTAAAACACTTTTTTTCAATTGCAATACCTATGTAGTTATAATTAGTCCAAAATTCGATTGAATTTTTATCAAGTTTAAAATAAATGCAGCAAAATTAGAGTTAAACCACAAAAAAACCCTAAAACCTTAAACCTCTTTAGTAAATATCGGTGTAGAATTTGTACTGTAATAAAAATTCCAAGCATTCCTTAAGTATGAATTTTACATTGAAAAATTTTTACTTGAAATAACAAGACTTACTCAGATGAGTTGTCATCCAACATAAACTCTTGCTTTATCTTCTCAGTCTGCGGTTCAAAGTCTTCAGGTTCCCATTTTAGGCTGGCTGATGAAAGGCTAGGTAAACGACTTTCCAACTTGCTGTAAAATAAATAATAATAATGCATTTAGCAGAAATGATAATTTTTGGTGTTGTAATGTAAAGTTTTTTAAAAAAATATCTTTTAGTTTTAAGATATAAAGCTTGTTTCTTTACAATATTAACTGGTGTTCTCTTCTAAACAAAAAATGTATTTACAGTTTTTCTGTAAAACTAATTTAGCAAAAGTTATTAGTTAAAAATTTGTAAAAAAACATGAAAAAAGCTGCCATCTTGGATTTATGACTTCACATAGACCTTCCTACTCAAATTGGAGGCAAACACACAGTGACATAGCATTAAGTTATCTTGCTAATTTTTTTTTTAATCTTGAATTTTTATAATTAAAAATTATTAGGTATATGTTTTTGATTTCTTGAGATATAAATAAAATTCATTAAAATGACATCCTAAAACTTCTTTCCTCAATTTTTTTTTTGGGTAAAAAAAGTTACTATTTTAATTTCTTTATTATATTAATAGGTGTTATCTTCCAAACAAAAAACATATTAACAGTTTTTATGTAAAACAAATAAGTTATAGGCCCAAATTTGTGAAAAAACATGAAAAAAATATGCTCCCAGGTAGCAAGGTCACATTTTATAAACATCAAAAAAAGGTCATTTTTAATGACCATTGACATCTCCAACCTGATGTGTAAATGACCTTTAAATGACATTCGTACACCCAAAATGACATAATTTTTAGACCTTTTAAAGATGTCAGCAATATGACATATTTGGAACCAAAACAGAACATCAGTTTATGACTTTTTTTAAATTCGTCTGAATATATGAAATATTCCCTGCAGTTGAGGACACTGAAGGAAACTTAGACCTGGAAGTCCTGGAACAGATCAAAATAGACCTAAACCTAGACTTATACATCTCCACCTGGAAGCGAAAGAAGCCTCGAAATTTGTCTTAATTTAATATTTAATTTATTTAACATACATCTCCCCACATCTCATATAAATCCAGTCAAGTACTGACTGGGGCACAATCTATATGTAAGTATGAATGTATGTAGTGTGTAGGGTGGGTAGTGACCAATTTATGATGTGTTTAAGATGTCAAAAACTACATGGCAAAAAGACATCAAATAACTGATGCCTTAAAGACAACATTTTTTGGTAAATGACCTGCTGATCATTGAAATGACCACTTTTCAACAAAAAAAGATGTCATTTGATGACCCCTTGCTACCACCTGGGCTGTCTTGGATTTATTATGTCACACCCCTCCTACTCAAATTGGAGATAAACACCTGGTGACCTAAAATTGTGTAGTATTAAGTACCAATCGATCTAGAGTAGTTTTGAAAAATCTTCCACCATAAACCTCTCAACTAGTACCTATGTAGGTTTATGAAGTGATCATTTACAACACTAGCTCCTATACCATACATAAGTACATTAAAAAAAAATAATAAACTGACTTACCTAAAACTAGCATTGTTTTCAAGTAATTCTTTTTCAATTTTAATTTTCTCAGAAGTGCTTTCAGTTGCCAACCCTTCTTCCAAAGTTTTGTAAACTGTTCCATCATTATCTGTAGATATATCTTTTTTAATTTTATGTAAATTAGAAAATAAAAGTTCTGATGCGATATAATCTATTTTGTTGAATATGTTTTCAGGCCTGACAATTAGTTGTCTATCATTTCCGAGATCATTTCTTTCTAGTAACTCTGTCGAAAGGTATGGCTCCTCAGCTTGCTCCATAACATATTGAAAGCGGACTGAACTGAACTCTTCTGTGGCCTGCTCTACAAAAGGTGTGACCCCAGACATTTTAAAAGCTTCCGTGCTTTAGAATAGCATTCAGTTGCAAATCAGTTTGGGTGATAAACACAGTAAAAAGTTAATGGTAAAAACTAACAAAGCTATCAAAAAACTCTAGCTAGACCCTTAAAACTAGGACTTGTTTTATTTAGCTCTAGAGGCTAGAGAATGGTTTCCACAGAAAACCAAACAATTAAGCCAAAGAGCATTCGCGGAAATAAACAAACTATTCACAGAGCAACAACAACAACCATAACCATAGATATATAAACATAAGAGAAAGAAATAAAAGAACTCTGGCAACACTCGGCGTTCAAAGACAAACCCTAATCCCATTTTTTCAACTGAGCATTCACCATTTCTCTCTCATTTCTTCTCATGTAATGTAAACTGGTTCCCTCTTTCTCTCTCTCAAATTTAAATCGGGTATCGGTGATAAAAACTAGATTGCTTCCCTGTCCTCCTTCCGGGAGGTCAACACAAGGCCAACACAAAAATAGAGGCCACGACCCTGAAAAAATCAGCTGTTCTCCCGGGGCTGAATTTTACATTGGGTCTTATGGGAGGTCAGACGTTTTTTTATGATATTTTCAAAATGGCACTACAGATTTCCGCCAAATTTCAGTGAAATATTCTTAGACACCATCCCGATATTCCACCAAAGGTTTGTAAGGAAGCAACATGATTAAAAGGTTAAAATCTTCAAGATTTAGCATTCCTTATTTTTAATTCAAATTACCCGCCATGTACCACATGCCAACTGTTATATTTGACATGTATTTGACTTTGTCATATGTGATTGTCACATTCGCTTCTGCTTTAAACTTAATTTTTGTGTGAGCTAATGAAGCGGTTATGAAAAATTAGGGCTTACTATACATTTTAAAAAAATTGTTCTGCCAGAATAAATTAAAAACAATCTCAAAAACGGCTTTATTTAACAAAAAATCAAATATCCATGAACCGTCATTCCAACTTCAAAATTTTAAAGACAATCAGCTGTGTCGTAACGTGACCATCAAACAAAAATCAGCCCCGGATGTGACGTCAACAAAGTGGAGGATCGTGGCCCGTCCATTTTGATAGCCCTGGTCAACAGAACGGGAGGTCGATATCAATGAAATTGAAGGGTGGTCCAGGGTCGATGTCGGTGTTAAACCAGGGCTATCAAAACGGACGGGCCACGATCCTCCACTTTGTTGACGTCACATCCGGGGCTGATTTTTTTTTGATGGTCACGTTACGACACAGCTGATTGTCATTAAAATATTGAAGTTGGAATGACGGTTCATGAATATTTGATTTATTTTTAAATAAACCCGGTTTTGAGATTGTTTTTACTATATTCTTTTAGAACAATTTTTTTTTAATCCATAGTAATCCTTAATTTTTCAGAGCCGCTTCATTAGCTCACACAAAAATTAAGTTTAAAGCAGAAGCGAATGTGACAATCACAGATGACAAAGTCAAATACATGTCAAATATAACAGTTGGCATTTGGTTCATGGCGGGTAATTTGAATTCAAAATAAAGAATGCTAAATCTCGAAGATTTTAACCTTTTAATCATGTTGATTCCTTACAAAACTTTGGTGGAATATCGGGACGGTGTCTGACAATATTTCACTGAAATTTCGCGGAAATCTGTAGTGCCATTTTAAAAATATCATACAAAAACGTCTGACCTCCCATAAGACCCAATGTAAAATTCAGCCCCGGGAGAACAGCTGATTTTTTCAGGGTCGTGGCCTCTATTTTTGTGTTGGCCTTGGTTAAACTAATACCCTGTTTCCACCAATGCATGCCCACCCCGATTCAAAAAACGCATCACGTGATGGGCCATGGATTTGCACATGTTTTAAATGCAGCGTCACCTGATGCGTTTTTTGAATAGGGGTGGGCATGCATTGGTGGAAACAGGGTATTACCTTTAGGATCGCAAATCCTATAGCACGTTACCCATAGGCATAGGGTCACATGACCCTTGACCCGAACAAAAAAGATTTTTCAAATAATAGTTTTTTCATTTTTGACATTTGACCCCAAAAAAGATTTTAAAAAAATAGTTTTTCAATCAATTTTAAAAAAGATATTTTTCACTTTTTTGATTGAAAAACTATTTTAAAAAAACCTTTTATTATTATGGGCGTTATACGATAAAATAAATACCACAGAGGTGTAAATTATGAATTTATTATTTTAGTAAAAACTAAATAAAATTAAGAAACAATGTCTCAATTGAAAAAACAAAGTTCTAGATTTTTTAATATTGATTTTTCAGCTAAACGTCAATAAATGACATAAAATGTGTCATTTTAGCAATAGTTTTGAAACGAGGTAACACCCTGTACAGGGTAAAATATGCTCTAACCACGCACGTCTTAAATATATCTGTACTGCTAAAGCGTATCGTTGTTTCCATTAAAGCCGATCACATACAAAAATGCATAGCGCATAGCATGGCGCATACAAGTTCAACCTTATGGACTTTTCTTATGCAAAACCAATATGGCCGCTGCTATTCGATCGTTGATTGGTTGAAAGCCCCATACCACGCGTTATGCACCACCTACCTACGGAGGTGTGTGTGAAGGCCTTAAACAGTGAGCGTATTAAAGCGAATAATGGAAAATGACTGCTACAAGCGTTCCGCCATATTGGATTTAATTGAACCCAAACGTATGGCTTGGATTAAACAAGCGAACGCTTAACAAAATTTGAAAGGAACTACTTTCAAATGACGTTGACAATTTGTCATTACAGTGATGTGACTTTGTCAAAATGGGGTTACTTTTTATTAAAAGTTTTTTGGATTTTGGTAGACAAATATATTATCTTGAGTTGGTGTAGCTGCTTACTAGGGTTGTTTTTAAACAAATTTAAAGTATTTATCCTAATACTCTGTTTTCACCAATGCATGCCCACCCTGATTCAAAAAATGCATTCCCATGGATTTGCACCGGTTTTAAATGCAGCGTCACCTGATGCGTTTTTTGAATCGGGGTGGGCATGCATTGGTGGAAACAGGGTGTTAGGTAACTGATAACAACTGTTTTCAAGCTTAGAAAAGAGTTGAGAGCGCGGCATTCATTATCAGTACGCTGATATTATCCAAGCCACATGTGTGGGTTCATTTGAAATCCATCCTGCCGGCACGCTTGTAGCAGTTATTTCTAGAGGCTCTTTTCCAGTACAGTATATTTAAGACGTACGTGGCTCCAAAGTAAAAACGAAACGAAAAGGAGAGAAGTTGCAAATGCGCAGCAGAAAAAATAGGATTTGGGTTTGGCTTTTAACGCCGAGTCGCCATAAACCTTACTTTTGATTGTTGTTCTGTGAAAAGCTGACTGAACCACAGCAAAAATCTGTGCTTTTTATACTTATTTACCTAATCTGTGATCTGTGCTTTTGATGTTTATCAACAAGGGTTTATACAAATAAAAATATTTTGCTGTTTATTCAGCCAAATAAAAACTAAAATAGTGTTGTTAAGAAACAGGTCAAAGCAGCTCCGCTCTGAGTGAGGAACAGGTTTGGAAAATCTGTTTCGGTTCTTTTAGTCCAATGCAATATTTCAAATTAAAAAATATCATTTGTTTTTTAGCTTTGTGAGAAAGGCGACGATATGAGTTATTAATAAATCATCAAATTAAATGTTTAACACTGTTTTGGCTCTAGTCAGATTGGTGCCAACTGTGTTTTTACAATAGGAAGGTGTTTTTACCTGAAATGTGTTATTTGAATATTTTCAGGTTGAATAGGGCAAGGAAATGTTAAAAAAGTTACCTCTAAATATTTTTTTTTCAACAATTTTTTTACTTGAATTTTTGAAGGGATAGTTTTTTAACCACAAAAAAATGGTTAGTTTTTTTGAGGTTTTAATCTATTTTGTATATTTATCACAAAATTTTGTTTAATTATTTTTCATGTATTGAGTTATGGAACAATTTATACCATTATTTTAACAATGGCTTTGCCACAGCGGAAGCGTTCTGTGACTTTTCTAACACTTTTGACTGTGTGAGTCACAGAACACTTTTGAGAAAGCTAGAGCAATATGGTTTTGGAGGGCTAACTCTGGAATGGTGGAATAGATAAATATAAAAAAAGATAAAAGTTTGCCAACTTTTTATTAAAATTTTTATTTATATAATAGACGGCTGTGCGCGCAGGGGAGAAGACTAGAGATTCCAAAAAAATTACCCCAAAGTTAAATTCTGGGAAAACAGACGTATATTGAACTAAAACAAAGGAAAAAAATCGGCAACACGCTAGAGGCTTACCTTCTTTCATTTAACAGCAGTTCCACAGTTTCACTCGCGGCGCCGCGAATTTTCTTGTGGTTGGAATTTGGTCTTAATTTTAAAAGCATGTGTGACTTCTTTGGTGGTTTTTGCGGAAATGATCAGGTGATCAAAAAGAAAATTACTTTCAACAAAGAGAAATTATCGGATCAGAATTTTCCCAAACAAAGAGTTTCTTTTTTAAAGGTTTGGCTAAAATGTCCAAAAATATCAAAACAAAATTAAAGGTTAGGTTTTCCCAAAAATTCAAATAAAACAAAAAATAACTGGCATTTATTTCCTTGAATGCAATCAATCATTCTTGCCTCAAGTGGTCTTTGGCTTATTTGTTTAGAAACTATTTTCCAACAGGCCCAGCTTGGAGTCAGTTGTTCTAGTGACAAGAGTATTTTTTTCCATATCTGTAATAGTTATTAGCGTGGTTATTACACAATCAGATTTTCAACTAAATGCTATTGCAACATTTAAAATGTCCGGGATTACACCTGTTGTAAAGCAATCTGAGGAGCAATACCTTTCCACAGAGTTACTAGAGAAAGATGATGAACTACTAGGTGTCAAGTCTGAAGACATCTTCAACTAAATGGCATCAGAGCTTGTATTTTCAAATTTACATAAAATTAAAAAAGAAATATTTGCAGTTGATGAAGGGGTGGCAGCTGAAAGCAATTCAAATCAAATTAAAATTGACAGTGCTAGTTTTAGGTAAGAGCAAAGATGTATAACTTTCCTGCATCTTTGGTAAGAGTTGTATTATTAACTCTTTTAAATTTATGTATGTGTGGGTAAATTATCACTCAATAATCCTACTACGTATTATGTATTGCAAACCGCTTTCTGAACCTCTTTTAGATACATATACAATGAGAATGGAACTGACACATAGTAAAGCCTGCAAACACATAATCTAAAACTTGCCAAACAAGGTATATACGAGATACCATGTTTGACAAGTTTGATACGTGCGGCGCCGGCGCACAGAGGGGCAAAATCAAGAAAACATGCGATTTAGTGCAGAACTCATTTATCTAATATGGGAGATATTTTTACTGAAAACTATTTATTAATAATCGCTTTACCATAGCAAGTTGGCTTCGGAGAGTCAAACGTCAAACAAATGAATAAAACACCTTGTCAAAGTTAGCGTGTTTCGAAAACTGACGTTGTGCAGTTGTTTTAAGAACACAAATGAATCAACTTTGCCACAATTTTTAATGTTGATCAAGTTTGGTTAAAATAATTTTAATTATGTCAGATAATCACTATGGTGACTACATTATTCTTGTATAAAAAAAAATGCAAAATTTTTTGTTGTTTTTCTTCATTTTGCCATTTTTGTAAAATGTTTCAAAAATTTATTATTTTCTTTAATTTTAAAAATATACGTGGACACAAAGTAACTTGTCGCCATATATGGGAACGTTCCCAACGAAAGCATCAAGCCAGCAGTATGATTCAATGCCGGTAGGGGTATTTTCCCTCGGAGTAGTTGTTTCTGTTGGTGGTACAAAACTTATGCTCTACACGGAGCTATCGCCTACATTCACCTGAGGATGGCCCAAAAGGTCGAAACCGGTCCGGTCGTGGATTGGCATGGATCAGTTGTTCCTGACTATCAGGACGTGTTCCAGAAGGGGATCACTCGTATCCCTGTGATCGACGTTGGAAATAGTGAAAACCAAACAGTTTTAAAAAGTTTCTTCTTTTTCTTTTTTTTACCCGATTAGCCACGAAACTTTGTTTGATTTCTAAACTCACGGGTACCAAATTTCACGTTTGTTAGTATTATTTGGCTTAAAAATTTCGTTGACTGACGCTCACGTGTCTGATAGCGGGTAAAAACGCAATAAGCGTTGATCTGGCCTAAAAGAGCTGTCGTAGGTCACGGATTATTGTTTCTTTTTATTTGTTTTCGATCTTTTCATTGATCGATGTGTATAGCAGTGATTTTCTCCTGCTGTTGTTCTGGTTTCTCTCGTATCTCGGTAGTTGGCGCTTCTTGCGATAGTATTTACATAGCATTAGAGGAAAAACCCTCTAACTTCGCAAGAGTGTCACATTGACCAAGCAGTGTTCTGAGGACTCCCATAGGGACGAAACAGCAGTTAACTGTCAACACTTATTAGGTGTCCATTAGATCTTGGACCCCCGTGAGGTTAAGCTTTCAAGCTACTCACGAAAAAATATGAGAGAAACAAAAACTCCTTTTTTTTACCCGAATAGCCACGAAACTTTGTTTGATTTTTAAATTTACGGGTAGTAAATTTCACGTTTGTTATATTTTTTGTGTTTTTCTTCAAAATAAAAAATAAATTGAAACCTACATTTAAAAAAGAACAATAAAATAATATACTCAAGTAGTTCTGGATTATTGAAGTTTTACTGTAGATATGGGCACTTTTAAAAAGCTGTTTTATTTTGCAGCATGTTGGACACTGATTTTTCTGGCCCTTCATCAGCCACCATCAAATGGGAACCTGAAGACTTTGAGCTAAAAAGTGAGGAGATAAAGCAGGAGTTAATGTTGCATGACTGCACATCTAAGTAAGTCTTGTTATTTCAAGTCTGTTTGAATGCGAAATTGATACTTAAGGAGTGCTTGGAATTTAAATTAGATATAAGCATAGAGGAATATACAGGGCGACAAATTAAAAACCTGGGTTTTCTCTAAAATTATCAGGAAATTAAAAAAAAAACGTCGAAACACTTCGATTTTATTTTTATTTATTTATTGAATTAAAGTCTTGCAAAACACCAAGTTTTACAAAAGGTAATTACAATGTAAGACTAGAGGTAGCAGAATTGTAACATACTCGTAAAATATAAATTTTATCACATTTTAAAACACATACTTACACATAACAATACACACATACAGACAGACCTACAAGAAAAAGAATATACAACTACAGCTACAGATTTCAGTGGCAAACCATGATGTTTTTTCACCAGCTATCAACTACAACATTAGCTTTTTGATTTCTTTAACGGTAGTGTTAAAGAAGTCAATCTCCCTATCTTTATATAAATTATTACAATATTGCAACATTTGGTTTAGAGGACTATCTAAAGAAGACCTAACACTAAATAATTTATCTTTCCTATATCTAAGATTCACTTTAGGAACATGAAAATTGATATCATTTATTATTGCACATTTATGGTATTTAACATTATTTAATAAATAATAATTTGTTTGCAAGGGGGACCTTTTGGCTATCTTGAAATACTAGTAGCACGAACTCCCTTCGAGGGGTATACTTTACCCCTATATTTTGAATAGGGAAAGTGGGTTTAGTGATACCTTATTTTGAAGCTCTCTTGAACATCTTTACAACCATGCAAAAATTTCGAAAATCCATCGATTAGTTTTTGAGATATTCACTTTCAAATTTCCAAATTTAACATGGAATGATAAAAAAAAAAATTAAATCCGAAAAATATAAAATTCTAATTGAATTTTTATTTTATCAGTCCATGTTAAATTTGAAAGTTTGAAGGAATTATCTCAAAAACTAATAGATATAGATTTTTGAAATTTTTACAGTTGTAAGGACATTCAAAAGGCCTTCAAAACAAGGTATCACTAGACCCACTTAAGTAAAGTATACCCCTCGAAGGGGGTTCGTGCCACAAAAATTTCAAGATAGCCAAGAAGTGTCCCCCTTGCAAACAAAATCGACGTGTTTCGGCGCTTTTTTAATTTTCTGATAATTTTCGAGAAAATCCAGGTGGATCTTTTTTCTAAATTGTCACCTTGTATATATTCCTCTATGATATAGGCTTTTTCAAAAAGGTTTATTTTGTAGCATGTTGGATACTAATTTACCTGGCCCTTCATCGTCCTGCATAAAATGGGAACCTGAAGACATTGAGTTAGAAACTGATGATATAAAGCAGGAGGAGTTGATGGTGGATGACAGCGTATCTGAGTAAGTCTTGTTATTTTTATGCAGGATTTACCAAATGTACACAAGGGAATGAGGGATACAGTTTTGGAACTTGCTCGGCTTGAATAGAAAACAACAAACCTTTTAATATTTAAATTTATTTGCAATAACCTATACTATACCTAAGTAGGTACTCAACTGAACCAACCAAAAAGAAGTTTCTTGGGATTCAATAATTGGACAACCAGCTTAAGGGTCCAATCATATACAAAATCTTACCAATAAGTTGGTTAATTCTATGGCATAAGAAATCCATTCAATGCATTTGGAAATGGTTTTTCCGTAGTGGAATCGCATATCCGATATGTTTTACATCCTTTAAATCCTTCGAGATCGAAATGAGACGTACACTAAATTTTTCTTTGCCAATCCCGAGAACCACTTTGATACCAACTTCAGTCATTTATAAAAGTAAGAAAACATATTTAACTATTTGCGAGGGTTGACTTTCAAGTTTGGCATATACAGCTGGAATAAAACAGTAGGTAACTTTTAAAGACTTTATTGTTTCTCAAAGTATTTTCCACGAAAATTAATGCAATTTTGCATGGGCTTAAGTCAGTTGTCAAAGCTGTAATTCCACTCATTTGTTGGTACGGTCAAAATTTCAATCTTGAAAGATTCGACTGCTTCCTCAAGTGACTGAAATCTTTGACCACGCAGTCCATTCTCGAGTTGTATAAAAATCGTTGGAATTTAGGTCGGGACTGTATGGAGGATGGTCCAACAATTCGACGGTTTGTTAGGTTAAAAATTCAATTGTTTTTTGTGCTTTGTGCGAACTTGTCTTGGTGGAGAATGATTCGTCATTGAGGGTTCGTTTTTCGAAGCTCTGCGACTTTCGGCAACCAAATCTGCCGTCCTTAAGCTAGAATGCCGTTAACCACCTATAAAATTTCCTTAGTTTTGATAAAAAAATCTGAAAAATAATAAACAAACGATGCTCCTTGATAACTGTAAGTTATTTGTTTCTTTAAAACGATAAAAGCTTAAGTAGATTTGCCTATAAAAATTGAAGTAGAATAATGTTGTGGTTACGACGGCACCAAAAAATAAAAATTGTCCAAATTTTGGTTAACGGCATTGTAGCTTATGCACGGCAGAAATGGTGATGTACCAATCGGCCTCGGCCAAAAGTTTAAAAAAAATTCCAAGCTAGTAACAACCTTTCATTTTGAAATTTGTATTGAAGAACTTGGCTTTACTTTTATCTCAATTCTTTTTACTGAATACCATTTTCGCGTACTTTTTACATGAAATGTTTTTGTTATGATTAGAATATAGTGAAATGATTTCACGGTTTGCTAAAAAAAAGCAAGAATATGCAACCTAACCAGTGTACAATGTAACCTAACTTAAATTATTTTTAGAGAGTTTTTGGTATTCCTTTTAAGAGTTTTTTGAATTTATTTTAGCTATAATATGCTTTTATTTACATATGTGTTTTTTTTACTGCCCATAGCTATTAAAAGTCTGGAGGAAGCCCTGAGTACTTGATGCTTTGTCAATGAAAACTTTTATGGTTTTGGGAGTCCATCGCACCGACTTTTAAAATCTCCTTTCTTAACTATGGATTGCTTTAATTTTAAGCATGCCTTATTTTTAAATTTGTTGCACCGAGCAAAAATCTCCTCTCTTTTGTTAAGATGCGACCACCTTGTGACCGAACGCCTCTGTTTCAACCAACCTAGTTTTTAAACTATGGAAAAACAACAACACCCAGTACTTCCCAAAATAGTTTTGCCAAAAGCCATCAATTTTTTAGTGTCAAGCCTTTAAAGTTCTTGAATTTTTTAAAGAATACTTGGAAGATGATAAAAACGAGTCGGTACAATCAAAGGACTAAAAATTATAATAAAATTAGGGTAAAGTATAATGGCAGAAAGGAAAATCGTCTTGTTACATCATGCAGTACAGTTTAATTTAAGTGCAAGGGTTTTCTTACACTGGTCAGTCCTATCCTACCCTTACCGCTGTACCAACCAAGCTGTGAACAACAGTTAACCCGAAAATCAGACGAAAATACTGTAATAAAAAGTAGAAGAGAGAACTTTAATTAAATTATTTTTCTTTCTTACAAATCTTTTTGTAATCGATACAAAGGTATATTTTTCACAAAATCATTGTGCCAAAAGAACCAAAATCTAGCCTCTTCTTTTGCAATGAAGTTTGGCAAAATCATTTTTATTTATTTTAAGATTTTTTTACAGTTTTTAAAAAAAAAGCATTTTTTTTACTTTAGTTATTCAGAAAACAAAAATACACCTTCACTTTAATCACAACACTGCTCATTTGTAGATATTGTCATTGGCATGCTATGGCTATGCCAGACGGGTAACATTATTTGACCAGCATCTTATCTTTAAGCAGCTCTAAGGAACAGTAAAGTCACCAAAAAAGGTGACTTAATTTTAACAACACAAATGAAATTTTACCAAATAGTGTTTTCTTTGGATTAAGAAACGGAAAAAAAGTCGGTGCAATGGGCCCTAAAACATTAAAGTTTATTTTTGTTGAATTTGAAGACTCAGTATCTTCTAATCTAGGCGTCTATTGACTAAATCACACAACATCCTCTCGATTTCCCGCGACCGATACCTAAGAACCCTGGAAAGAACCGGGTTTATATTTGGTTAACCCAAGCAGTAAAAATACATGATTTTTGACGTTTTGAGGTCGAACTCTCTCTCAGATTCTCTTTTCTAAAGAAAGGAAATAACCAATTAGTCCATGGCTGAAATTCGCCTATGGTCGATTTAACTAAAAAGTGATCTAACTGTGACGATAGATATCTAGTATTTTGCCTAGTCTTTAGTATGTAAATGAAATATTTCCATTTTTGCTAGATGCAAACTTATTTTATTTTTATTATTTTTAGACCGGATATATCAGCTAGTCAAACAAAGGAAATAAAGAAGGAAGAAATCAATTGGTTTGAATGCTAGCAGTGTAATTACAAGGCCAAACGGGAGTGCAATTTGGACAGTCATTTGCTGCAACACAAAAGTGCAGATGAAATCAATTGGCTTGAATGCGACCAATGTGATTACAAAAGCAGATGGAAGTTACGATTACAGATGCATGTGCTACAGCACACCAGTGCATATGAACTCAATTGGTTTAAATGCGACCAGTGTAATTTCAAGGGTAAACGGAAGTCCAGTTTGGACAGTCATTTGTTGCAACACAAAAGTGCAGATGAAATAAATTGGTTTACATGCGACCAGTGTGATTATAAAGCCAAACGGAAGTCCAATTTGGACTGTCATTTCCTGCAACACAAAAGTGCAGACGAAATCAATTGGTTTAAATGCGACCAGTGTGAGTATAAGGCCAAACAGAAGCCCCATTTGAACAGGCATTTGCTACAGCACAAAAGTTTAGATGAAATCAATTGGTTAAAATGCGACCAGTGTGATTACAAGGCCAAAGATAAGTCCTATTTGAACAGACATCTCCTGCAGCACAAAAGTGCAGATGAAATCAGTTGGTTTGATTACAATTCCAAGTCCCCGTTGGACAGTCATTTGCTGCAACACAAACATGCAGATGAAATCAATTGTTTTAAATGCGACCAGTGTGATTACAAAGCCAATCGAAAGGCCAATTTGAACAGGCATGTGCTACAGCACAAAAGTTTAGATGAAATCAATTGGTTTAAATGCGACCAGTGTGATTACAAGGCCAAAGAGAAGTCCAAATTAAAGATACATTTCCTGCGGCACAAAAGTGCAGATGAAATCAATTGGTATAAATGCAACCACTGTGATTACAAAGCCAAACATAAGTTTCAGTTGAAACCACATTTAATGAAGCACAAAAGTGCAGATGAAATCAAGTGGTTTGAATGTGACCGGTGTAATTTCAAGGCCAAACAGAAGGATTATTTAAATAGACATTTGCTGCGGCACAAACGTGCAGATGAAATAAATTATTTTAAATGCGACCAGTGTGATTACAAGGCTAAAGAAAAGTACAAATTAAAGATACATTTCCTGCGGCACAAAAGTGCTGATGAAATCAATTGGTTTAAATGCGACCAGTGTGATTACAAGGCCAAAGAGAAGTCTAAATTAAAGATACATTTCCTGCGGCACAAAAGTGCAGATGAAATCAATTGGTTTAAATGCGACCAGTGTGATTACAAGGCCAAAGAGAAGTGCAAATTAAAGATACATTTCCTGCGGCACAAAAGTGCAGACGAAATCAATTGGTTTAAATGCGACCAGTGTGATTACAAGGCTAAACAGAAGCCCCATTTGAACAGGCATTTGCTGCAACACAAAAGTGCAGATGAAATAAATTGGTTTACATGCGACCAGTGTGATTATAAAGCCAAACGGAAGTCCAATTTGGAATGTCATTTCCTGCACCACAAAAGTGCAGACGAAATCAATTGGTTTAAATGCGACCAGTGTGATTACAAGGCCAAACAGAAGCCCCATTTGAACAGGCATTTGCTACAGCACAAAAGTTTAGATGAAATCAATTGGTTAAAATGCGACCAGTGTGATTACAAGGCCAAAGATAAGTCCTATTTGAACAGACATCTCCTGCAGCACAAAAGTGCAGATGAAATCAGTTGGTTTGATTACAATTCCAAGTCCCCGTTGGACAGTCATTTGCTGCATCGCAAAAGTACAGATGAAAACAAGTGGTTTAAATGTGACCGGTGTAATTTCAAGTCCATCCACGAGCCTTATTTAAAGAGACATTTGCTTCGGCACAAACATGCAGATGAAATCAATTGTTTTAAATGCGACCAGTGTGATTACAAAGCCAATCGAAAGGCCAATTTGAACAGGCATGTGCTACAGCACAAAAGTTTAGATGAAATCAATTGGTTTAAATGCGACCAGTGTGATTACAAGGCCAAAGAGACGTCCAAATTAAAGATACATTTCCTGCGGCACGAAAGTGCAGATGAAATCAATTGGTATAAATGCAACCACTGTGATTACAAAGCCAAACATAAGTTTCAGTTGAAACCACATTTAATGAAGCACAAAAGTGCAGATGAAATTAAGTGGTTTGAATGTGACCGGTGTAATTTCAAGGCCAACCAGAAGGATTATTTAAATAGACATTTGCTGCGGCACAAACGTGCAGATGAAATCAATTATTTTAAATGCGACCAGTGTGATTACAAGGCTAAAGAGAAGTCCAAATTAAAGATACATTTCCTGCGGCACAAAAGTGCTGATGAAATCAATTGGTTTAAATGCGACCAGTGTGATTACAAGGCCAAAGAGAAGTCCAAATTAAAGATACATTTCCTGCGGCACAAAAGTGCAGATGAAATCAATTGGTTTATATGCAACCAGTGTGATTACAAAGCCAAACATAAATTTCAGTTAAAACCACATTTAATGAAGCACAAAAGTACAGATGAAATCAATTGGTATAAATGCGACCACTGTGATTACAAAGCTAAACATAAGTTTCAGGTGAAACAACATTTAATGAAGCACAAAAGTGCAGATGAAATAAAGTGGTTTAAATGTAACCAGTGTAATTTCAAGGCCAACCAAAAGAACTATTTAAATAGACATTTGCTGCGGCACAAACGTGCAGATGAAATCAATTATTTTAAATGCGACCAGTGTGATTACAAAGCCAAACGGAAGTCCAATTTGAACAGGCATGTGCTACAGCACAAAAGTTTAGATGAAATCAACTAGTTTAAATGCCACCAGTGGGATTACAAGGTCAAAGAAAAATCCAAATTAAAGATACATTTCCTGCGGCACAAAAGTGCAGATGAAATCAATTGGTTTAAATGCAAACAGTGTGATTACAAAGCCAAACATAAGTTTCAGTTAAAACCACATTTAATGAAGCACAAAAGTACAGATGAAATCAATTGGTATAAATGCGACCACTATGATTACAAAGCTAAACATAAGTTTCAGGTGAAACAACATTTAATGAAGCACAAAAGTGCAGATGAAATAAAGTGGTTTAAATGTAACCAGTTTAATTTCAAGGCCAACCAAAAGAATTATGTAAATAGACATTTGCTGCGGCACAAACGTGCAGATGAAATCAATTATTTTAAATGCGACCAGTGTGATTACAAAGCCAAACGGAAGTCCAATTTGAACAGGCATGTGCTACAGCACAAAAGTTTAGATGAAATCAACTAGTTTAAATGCGACCAGTGCGATTACAAGGTCAAAGAAAAATCCAAATTAAAGATACATTTCCTGCGGCACAAAAGTGCAGATGAAATCAATTGGTTTAAATGCAACCAGTGTGATTACAAAGCCAAACATAAGTTTCAGTTGAAACCACATTTAATGAAGCACAAAAGTACAGATGAAATCAATTGGTTATAAATGCGACCACTGTGATTACAAAGCCAAACATAAGTTTCAGTTGAAACCACTTTTAATGAAGCACAAAAGTGTAGATGAAATTAAGATTAAATGTGACCGGTGTAATTTCAAGGCCAACCATAAGGATAATTTAAATAGACATTTGCTGCGGCACAAACGTGCAGATGAAATCAATTGATTTAAATGCGACCAGTGTAATTACAAGGCCAATCTCATTTGAACAGGCATTTGGTACACAGCACAAAAGTTTAGATGAAATCTATTGGTTTAAATGCGACCAGTGTGATTACAAGGCCAAAGATAAGTCCTATTTGAACAGACATTTCCTGCACCACAAAAGTGCGAATGAAATCAGTTAGTATAAATGCGACGACCACTTTGTTTACAATTCCAATCGAGAGTCCAATTTGAACAGGCATTTGCTACAGCACAAAAGTTTAGATTAAATCAATTGGTTTAAATGCGACCAGTGTGATTACAAGGCCAAACAGAAGTCCAAATTAAAGATACATTTCCTGCGGCACAAAAGTGCAGATGAAATCAATTGGTATAAATGCGACCACTATGATTACAAAGCCAAACATAAGTTTCAGTTGAAACCACATTTAATGAAGCACAAAAGTGCAGATGAAATCAAGTGGTTTGAATGTGACCGGTGTAATCAAGGCCAACCAGAAGGATTATTTAAATCGACATTTGCTGCGGCATGAAAATGCGACCAGTGTGATTACAACTGGTGTTAAAAAAAAGTGATGATTTGGAACTGAATTACGTACAAGTTTTTTTAGATTGTAAGAATTACAAAGCTTTAATGTTGACAGCATGAAATATGTTATATTCTAGTATAATTAATTGATTACTTATCAAATCAATCAACAATATAAACATTAAAAATGAAATCTATCAATTTTTAAAAATTGCTTTTTTTGGTAAATTATTATAGTAAATACTAAACCTGAATGTTTTTATGGCTTAGTAGAAAAAGAAGTGATACTAGCTTAAACGGTTGTGCAATTTTGTGTTTCCAAAAATAGCCAATAAAAGAAACCATTAACAAAAATTTGTCTATGTAATATTAGACAAGGCCTTTTCTATGCAGTCTTGCCAGAAATCTTAACTTATTCCAAAAAGTATGGTATACACTGTACCAGAGAGCAGCCTATACAAAGTAAAAAATTTTGAAAAACTTGAAAAATGCCTTAAAAGTTCTTAGGTTCATCTTAAAGAACAACTTGCTATACTTCGCGGTTTGCTAAGAATAAAAGTGTAAAAGGGAGTCTTAAGCTAAGAGTAATTATTACCCTAAGGTCTTAAGGGTTATAGCAAGTCCCAAAAGACAGTTTTTTCCCTATGTCAAACTATGGCAAGTCTCTTTGTGAAAAAAAAAGAAAATAATTAAATTATTTAAACGCAATCAAGTTCAAAACCTTACGCAAATTAAAATCTTGGTCTTCAATTTAAAAAAAGTTGGAGTGTTAGAAAGTGTTGTGACTTCAATAAATTAATTATAAAAATCTTTTAATCCGTTTTTCTCAAAACTTGGACTTGGTATAGTTTGCCTAGGTACAGATAAGCTTTTCCAAGCTTTGATACTCCGCGCATGTTCTAGCCATGTCAGAGATGTTTAGGCAATAAATGGTATGTCAATATTGAGAAATTTTTGTGGACAGGAAACTTGTATAGAGCTGACCTTTAAATACCTTATACTAGAGACCCTGTATGTATGACATATTGTAAATAAAAGAGACGCGACAAACTCTTCAAAGTCAAATTTATTTAAGTCAAAATCAAAGGATGAAAATATCGGTTCTCTATACTCTAGCGATGTTTAGAGAGCTTGTCCTTGTTAATTTATAAGCGTGGGAAAATAAAAATAAACGATTTTTAACCAAAACCTATACAGGGGGTGCCGACAAACGTGTTTGTTTATATGTTGCATGATGTCACTCACTGCTGACAATTACAATTATTTTAGTGAAACGCCAATGAACTTGGCAAGAAAATAACATAACCAAAAAATGTTAATTTCAATGACTTTGATGGGTTTGTCGCGTCTCTCTTTTGTACAAATATGTCATACATACCGGGTCTCTACCTTATACTAAATGGCAGTTTAATTAGTGAAATACAAAACACAAGCAATTTTAATTAATACCTAATATCATTTTTGTTTCGACCATTGTTTTACAGACTATATGATTGCCTTGTCAATTCTTTCAGCATTCATTTCCCTATAAATTTATTATTGCTGTACCTATTACAATAAAATAAAAAGCATCAGGGCGAGAATATTTGTATTTCATTAAAACCGTTTCAGTAAGAATGATTTTATAAAGGAATAGTCTAAAATACAAGCAATTGGTAGAACCAACACTAATACCTTGAGAACTATTTAAGCGATTTGCATGATTAATACCTCTCTGTGTGGCGGACCTGAATCATTTATAGACTTTTAAGAGGGCCGAAATATGCCTCGCAACACAAGAAAAAGCAATCCTTTATGTAGGGTCAAATTGATTGATTAAGTCCGCCATTTTGGATTTCAATGACGGCAAATTTTGATAATTATTTTTAAAGATCAGTCTGTCCTTACTACAATGCTCTTTGTTTAATTAGAATCGGTTTAGTAAAAATTCATTTATGGGGAAATTCTTGCAGACAGAATTGTGAAGGCAAGCGTATAACTGATAAAACAATTGTTAAAAAAAAAACCGATTTCAATGATTACTTCGTTTTGCGTGGCAGAAATAGGGCTTTTTTATGAATTCAAAAAACATTCTAAAAATTACATACAACATTTGAATAAACGAGCCTCTTTGAACGACTAAGTTTGTTTCTGAATGCCATTTTGGAACTTAAGATGGAGCACAAAAATATGTTTAATCAATTGCCTTCAAAGTGCAGTTTGTTTCATTGAAATCGATGCTATAGTTTGAAAGTTATAATGACAAACATTTTGTCCTGGTTTTTTGGCACACCCGGTAAAACACTGCTTGCAGTATGTTTATGAATTTTGTTTTAGCACAACACATGCACTGCCTTGCAGTCGTTGGCGGTTCCTCCATCAGTACACGTGCACTCCCAAATTTTACTTAAAAAAATATTAAAATTTTATTATTTAATTAATAATTAATCATAATAATTTCATCATAAAGTATCAGTAACCCCCAAAAGACTTAAATACTAACTAGAAATTGTTCCCGGTATGGGAAAGAGAGAATGACAGAATCTGGGACTTCCTTCGATTAGTGCTCTTGTGAATCAATTGAGGCAATCGATGCCGCCCGCACCCCCGTGATGTAAGGTCACTCATCGTCAAGCAAAGCTTGCCTTTACGATGAGTGTCCTTACCGTGATGACACCCGCTTCTACGGTTACCGTTGGCTGTTACAGGTGTGTGTGTGTGCACCATAAATTATTGTCTATTACGTGGCGTTATTGGTTGGGCCGCATTGTTTTGATTTCGACGATTTCGTGGTTACGAGAATGAAGGAAGTTTCTACTTCTGATAGCATTAGTGTCCTAGAAGCAGTGGTTACGATGTCTATGACAACTGCAGAAGCAGACAGTTGTTTCTCTAAACTTCAAAGAATCAAAACTTTCCTTATAGTCAGGTTTGAAATAGGCCGTTTTTAGTTCCCGCTTTAAACAAAACACATTTTAGTTTTTTTTTAAAGGGTGGGGGTAGATTTTATAAAAGAGACTAGGTCAAAACATGGCTTGTGTGGTATCAGACGAAAGGTAATTGAGTCTGGAGTTGAATAAAATATATTTCAGTTTTTAGTTCCTTTTCCTGTCACATTTCGACAGCGGAATGAGAATTAAACGGTTTTTCTTTGTTTATCAGATCAAATAATAGAAACACACAAAAAAGAGTAAATCGCGAGATACTTCCCGTTTTAGCCTATCGCAAGACCTTTAAAACATTTAGACACAATTAAGGATTTAATCATATTTTACTCACCATGGGAATGATAAATCAGCTTGCTACAGCCGTATTCTTTAAGCAAATTTAAAGAAAAAAATGAATAAACACTTTTTTAAAACTCCTAATCAAGAAGACTAAAACTTAACCTATACACTGACACGTCGGTTAAAGTGGGACTGTGATTCCCCCGCATTTTGTTTACTAATATGTACAATTGCAAACAGAAGTGATTATATCAGAAAAATTTAATTTTTTAGGAATTTCGCAAAGTCCATGCAAGATGTTTTTAAAATTATTTGATAAATGTTTAGATTAATTGTGTAATAGCACATCAAAACTTTTTTTGAACCTTATGTACTTAAAAATTTCAATTTGTGTTTGGGACAGCCAGCGGAATGAGAATTTTAGTCATTTTTTGGGGTTTATTTGATAACTGTATGCCCAAAAAAAAATTGTATTGTCAGTTAAGTTATAATTTTATGATAATTTTATACAAGTAGTTGCAGGTTGTCTTCCCCAAAAGGCACACTTTCCACGGATTCACCCATATATACTACTAGTGTCGCCGTCGTGGTGTAGTGTTAGCAAGATTGGCCCACACCGGCGGTCCGGGTTCGATTCCTGGCTAGGTACTTGTTTGTTTTTTTTTTAAATGCTTTAACATTGCTCGAACTTTGCGATTGATCCTGATTGGATGGAAAGTCCCAGTATAAATAAACAAAAAAATAATAAATGCCTCTACATAATTTTCATTATCAAAGTGTTATATTGTAATCTACTTTTTAAATTACTGCCTTCTATAAAAATAACATGTCTTGTTAACTTTTTTAATGTGCTACTACTAATTTTAAAAATAAATCCTTTTGCATTTGCTGTAACAAAAGTATTTTTAAATGGTACTTGGCCTGGAAAAAGAACACCTATAGAATACACAGAAATAAATAAAATTATAAGAAAAATGATAAAAGGAAATAAAAGAAAGCTAAGAAATTAATGTTGAGAGAGTTATAGAAAATAACAGAAATATGAAATGGAACCATCACGAGAAACCATGAAGAAACTCCAAACAAAAATAAACAACATAAACTCAGAGCTACAACCTGAAATAAGCAAAGCGGAAATAAAGAGAGCATTAAAGAAAATGAAAAATAACAAATCACCTCGAAAAGACGGAGTAACTGCAGAAATGCTCAAGTACGGTGGTAAGCTCTAGTTAATACCCTCCATATTCTCCTGAATAAAATACTAAAAGAAAAAATAATCCCAAACAATTGGAAAGAATCCATAACCATTATTCTACACAAGAAAGGCGGTAGAGCAGCCCTAAAAAACTATCGACCTATAAAACTCCTCAATGTAAGTTATAAGCTTTTCACGAAAATATTAACAGATAGACTAACAAGACGGTTTGACGGTTATCAGTCAAAGGAACAAGCAGGCTTTAGAAAAGGTTTCAGTATAGTTGACCACTTATTAACCATGAAAATCCTAATAAAACGAGCAAACGAATATAAAAATCCACTATATATTGCGTTTATAGACTTCGAAAGAGCTCTCGATAGCATTAAGCACTGGGCAGTAAAAGCATCTTTAATTAATAGCCGAATAGATCACAGATATACAGACTTTATAGCCAATATATATATAGCGAAGCAACAACATCAATCAAAATCCACGAAGGAACTAAGCCAATCCGCATAAGTAGGAGGTGTCAGACAGGATGACAAAATATCCCCTAAACTATTTAACCAGGCCTAGAAGATGTTTTTAAAAGCTTAGATTGGGAAGAAATCGGCATCAAAGTAAATGGACAATTATTGAACCACCTAAGATATGTTGATGATATCGCCAGCTAAAAATATAGGCTTAAGTATGAACTACACTAAAACTAAAATCATAATAAACACAGGTAGGTCAAAATAAACCAAAAGAAAATAGAACAAGTAGAGGAATGTATATACCTGGGACAAATTCTTAAACTAAAAAAAGAAAACCAAACAGCTGAAATCAAAAGACGAGTAAGATTGGCCCGGCCAGCATTCGGTAAATTAAGCTACATATTAAGAAATACAAAATATTCTGAGTACCTCAAAACGAAAGTATATAACCAATGTTTCCTTCCTGTACTTACCTATGGATTCCAGACCTGGACACTTACAAAATCAAACATGGATAAGGTAACAAACGCCCAAAGATAACAGATAGAAAAAGAAATGAATGGATAAGAAATAAAACAAAAGTAAGTGATGTCAGAGGAGAACTAGCAAAATTAAAATGGAAATTTGCTGGTCATAATATCAGACAGAAAGACGATCGATGGAACAAATGTATTGTAAACTGGAGACCTTGGGAAAATAAAAGAAGTAGGGAAAGACCCCAAATGAGATGGGCGGACGATTTGAAGAAACACGCGGGAACTAGATGGATGAACACGGCGACAGACAGAGAAGAGTGGAAGATATTGGGGGATGCCTATGTCCAAAGATGGATTGAAGAAGGCTAAATAGATAGATAGATAGGGTCGCGGAAATGTCTTCAAAAAATTTTTTTCGAATTTTTTTGTTCACACGGAAAATTGTTCGAAAACATTTTCTTCGAAAGTCGTTTTATTCGAACGGAAATTTGTTCGAAAACATTTTGTTCGAACGGAAATTTGTTCGAAAACAGTTTCTTCGAACGGAAATTGGTTCGAAAACATTTTCTTCGAACGGAAATTTGTTCGAAAACATTTTGTTCGAAAAAAATTTGTTCGAACGGAAATTTGTTCGAAAAAAAATTGTTCAAACGGAAATTTGTTCGAAAACGTTTTCTTCGAACGGAAATTCGTTCAAAAACTTTTTGTTCATTAAAAACAGCAACTGTTTGACTAAAGGGTCTCTTACTAACATATTTTTTCAAAAAACAAATTTCCTGACTTCTTTCGCGGGATCCTAGCGGGTGTGAAACAAAACTGAACCGAACCGAACTAAACAGAATCGAAGTATCGGTTTGGTTTCACACCCTCTAGGATCCCGCGAAAGAAGCCAGTTTTTTTTTTTGAAAAAAATATGGTAGAAAGAGACCCCTTAGTCAAACAGTTGCTGTTTTTGATGAACAAAATGTTTTTGAACGAATTTCCGTTCGAAGAAAACGTTTTCGAACAAATTTTCGTTTGAACAAATTTTTTTCGAACAAATTTCCGTTCGAACAAATTTTTTTCGAACAAATGTCCTTTCGAACAAATTTTCGTTCAAACAAAATGTTTTCGAACAAATTTCCGTTCGAAGAAATGTCCTTTCGAACAAATTTTCGTTCGAATAAAATGTTTTCGAACAGATTTTCGTTCGAACAAAATGTTTTCGAACAAATTTCCATTCGAGGAAAATGTTTTCGAACCAATTTCCGTTCGAAGAAACTGTTTTCGAACAAATTTCCGTTCGAAGAAACTATTTTCGAACAAATTTCCGTTCGAAGAAACTGTTTTCGAACAAATTTCCATTGGAAGAAAAGGTTTTCGAACTATTGCTTTCAAAAAAATGGTTTTCGAACAACGTGTTTTCGAACAAAATTCCGCGACCCAGATATAGACTTGGCCATGTAATCAAATTACTTAATTTCATCTTCCCTTATGTGCTTTAGTAAATGTCTCTTTAAATAACGCTTTTCTATGCCTTTATGACACTGTTCGCATTTAAACCAATCGATTTTGTGTCGCAGCAAATAATGTCTGTCCAACGTAGGCTCTTGTTTGGACATGAAATCACATTGGCTGCATTTAAACCACTTTATTTCATCTCTCATTGTGTGACGCCAGAAATGTTCTATCAAATATGACCTGCGTTTGCTTTTGTAATCACACTGGTCGCATTTAAACCAAGTGATTTCATCTGCACTTTTGTGCCGCCGAAAATAATGTTTCTTCAAGTTGGTCTTCAGTTTGGCATTGTAATTACACTGGCTGCATTCAAACCAAGTGATTTCATCTGCACTTTTGTGCCGCCGAAAATAATGTTTCTTCAAGTAGGTCTTCAGTTTGCCCTTATAATCACACTGGTTGCATCTAAACCAATTGATTTCTTCCTTCTTTTTATCCTTTCTTTGACTACCTAGAATATCCGACCTAAAAAGAATAAAAACAAAATAACTTTCCATATGGGAAAAATGTAATTTACATACTAAATTTATTAATGGTGGGTGTGCCATCGGGCTGTTCGGCCGTCGTCGTTGGAAATTCGTTCTCGACGTTTCGCCATCTCGAGTGGATGGCATCTTCAGGAGATGTTGACTGTTTGTCGGCTTCTCGAAGACTAGTGGTTAGTCTGTCGCGGGCGCAGGTTATATACGCTATGGTGGGCGGGGCGTATATCAGAGCTGGTCGGTGATTGGTCACTTTCCCGAGATTCAGTTTTGTTGTTGTAAGCGAGCCGTTTAGTGTTTTTAAGAACCGGTACCCATGTTCTGTTAATTTTAAGAGTTTCTTCAGATCTATTGAAGTTCTGCTGGTGTTTATGAATTTCGATTGCTTCTCTATAGAGTCTTGGATAGTATGAAGAGGAGGCGCAGAGAACTTGTGTGTCTTCAAATTTTATTCGGTGGTCTTCATTGTTTAGTGTGTGGTCTGCAACTGCGGATTTTTCCGTATGTCCGAGTCGACAGTTGGCTTTGTGTTCTTTGATTCTTGTGTTTACGGACCGTTTGGTTGTTCCGATGTAGAAACTTCCACAGGTACAGGGAATGCGATATACCCCCGAAGAACTTAGTGGGTTCCTTATATCCTTCGCAGATTTGAGGTGGTTCTCGATCTTCTTAGATGGCTTAAAGATCGTTTTTATGTTGTGTTTTCCCAGAATACGTTCGATCCTATCCGTCACTCTAGGGATGTAGGGCAGAAAGGCTCTTGAAGTAACTTCGCGGCTGCTCAATCCACCGCTACTGTTGCTTCTAGTGCTCGGCTTTGGCCGTATACATTTATCTATGTCGCTTTGAGTGTATCCATTTGCTACGAGGGCGTTTTTAAGATGGAAGTGACCAATCACTGACCAGCTCTGATATACGCCCCGCCCACCATAGCTTATATAACCTGCGCCCGCGACAGACTAACCACCAGTCTTCGAGAAGCCGACAAACAGTCAACATCTCCTGAAGATGCCATCCACTCGAGATGGCGAAACGTCGAGAACGAATTTCCAACGACGACGTCCGAACAGCCCGAAAGCACACCCACCATTGGACGATGGCCGCGAAAGCCTTTCACAATTTGTAAATTTATTAAGTAAAATACACGGTGAAAAAATTGTCTTAGATCAAAGCAAATTGCTTTGAAGTAAACAGGGTTCCGCGGATTTATATCAATGATATATATATCCGATATATTCAATAATTTTACTTATTAGACCAAAAATGTTTTCTACCATTCTAAATATCAGAAAGTTTGTCAGTACGCCCTTGTACAAAAGTATAAGCATCTGTAAAGGTGTAGTATCGATCGATTCGGCTGCCGCATAGGCACAGCCTACCTTAGGTAGGCTGTGGCATAGGCATCTCGAAGCTGACTGGGAATCCCCTGTTTTACATCTGGTAGATCCCCGACGTGACGATTTCTTTTGTTTTCTGTTTTGCCAGGTTAGAGCAGTTACTGTGTTTTCCATCTGTGTGTATTTTTGATTTATTAGTTAGTAGTGATTTTTGTTTAATATGTCAAAACCCAAGCATTCAGTTTGGCGTTATTTTGACTGTATAATTAAGAAGAAAAATAGTACTGGAAAATGGGCGAAATATCGAGAGTGCTCAAAGGAGATGCAGAGAAGATTTTTTTAATGTGTTTGTGTTGAAATAAAGTTTATGCATAGGAACGATGTTTCTGTTATTAAATATTAAAATTTTGATAATGATATATATCTGATATATATCCGATATATATCATGTGATATGATATTTATATAAATATCATGATATTTTCGAACCCTGGAAGTAAAATAATTTGTGTTTTCCTATTCACCAAGAGACTACTTTCTTGATATTGCACAAAAAATGTATTGCCTCTTTATTTTAATGTGAAACAGAAATTATTTTATTATAAATTAGAACTGAATTAATTCAAGGCATCATTTTCTCTGGATGCAAAATATTTATTCATTCAAAACAAAACAGTTTTTATTCTAATTCCAAAACAAATAATTTCCTTGACTAAAAATCAAATAATGAAAATTTCTATAGTTTTCCTTCAAGACAATATCTTTTTTTAGGGTAAAATAAGTTTTTTTCAAATTACGACGAATAGAACCTAGATCTGCATTATTTTGTTTCAAGACAAATCTTTACTTGAAATCAAAAATTACTCTCTCAAATCAAAACAAACGGAAATTTGTATTGTTTTTTTTTCCGAGATATTTCTTTTCTTAATTTTAAAAATTGAGCTTATTTTCTAGAAGAAAGGATGCTAATTTCGTTGATGGTAAGCTTATTTTGCTATAGAGAAATATTGGTCCCTATTAGGTTTCTTCCTGGTTAATTATGACGTAACAATTTTTAGGGGCTTAATGCATACTGACCAATGTCTCTCTTATATAAAATGAATGAGATAACGAATAACGCATTTTACCTGGAATTAGCATCTTTTTCTACAAACTAAATTCAATTTGTAAAATAGGTATCTAACAACATCACCTAAAATATACCACCCCTTCACACCTTGCGAACGTTGACTATAAGGCCAGCGCTAAGTATAGGTATTCATAAAGTCTTCTGTATGTATTTACTACGTAGGTAATGGAACAAATGCAATATATGTATAAAAATAAAAAAATATTTATTTTTATTCTGTTCGAAACATAACCCAATAACAACAACATTTTTGCTTCACATCACGTTAATAACTAAGCGCGTAAACGCGTTTTAAAACTTGTCCAAGACAGGAGTTTTATTTTCTTACTTCCAAGACAAATGCCTTAGGTTGTTTTGATTCAACGCGCGGCATATTAGCTCACACATATACTATACTATAGTAGTGTGAGCTATGGTGATCCTAATTTTTTCGAGAAAAAAAAAGTTGCTCCGATTTCAAAATTTTTTATATATCTTTGCGTTTCAGATGATTTTGAAACTTTTTTGTTGCGCCGTCTGTCTGTCTGTCTGTATGTATGTCTGTCTGTGTGTCTGTATGTCTGTCTGTAACGACCAACGCGCATAACTCAAAAACCGCTTGGCCGATTTTAATGAAATTTGGTACCTAGGCTGGGTCTTGGGTCGAGATGGTCCCATTTAAAAATGAACAAAATCCACCAAACACAAACCAAATAAAAGGGTGGGGGTAGATTTCAAAAATTAGAGTTTATGTGAAAATATGGCGTGTGTGATATCAAACGAAAGGTAATTGAGTCTGCAGTTAAATAAAATACATTTTAATTTATTTAAAAACAAAGGGTGGGGGTATATTTTAAAAATTAGAGTTTAAGTGAAAATATGGCGTGTGTGATATCAAACGAAAGGTAATTGAGTCCGGAGTTTAACAAAATACATTTTAGTTTTTGATTTTTTTAAGGGTGGGGGTAGATTTCAAAAATTTGAGTTTAAGTCAAAACATGGCTTGTGTGGTCTCAAACAAAAGGTAATTTAGTCTGGAGTTGAATAAAATATATCTCAGTTTTTAGTTATATTAGCTCACACGTACACTATAACTATAGTACCTAGTGTGAGCTTAGGGGCCCATATATTGGCAGAGTATTTTATATATCTTTGCGTTTCAGATGATTTTGAAACTTTTTTGTTGCGCCGTCTGTCTGTTTGTAACGACCAACGCGCATAACTCAAAAACCGCTTGGCCGATTTTAATGAAATTTGGTACCTAGGCTGGGTCTTGCGTCGAGATGGTCCCATTTAAAAATGAACAAAATCCACCGAACACAAACCAAATAAAAGGGTGGGGGTAGATTTCAAAAATTAGAGTTTATGTGAAAATATGGCGTGTGTGATATCAAACGAAAGGTAATTGAGTCTGCAGTTAAACAAAATACATTTTAATTTATTTAAAAAAAAGGGTGGGGGTATATTTTAAAAATTAGAGTTTAAGTGAAAATATGGCGTGTGTGATATCAAACGAAAGGTAATTGAGTCCGGAGTTTAACAAAATACATTTTAGTTTTTTGTTTTTCTTAAGGGTGGGGGTAGATTCCAAGAATTTGAGTTTAAGTCAAAACATGGCTTGTGTGGTATCAAAGAAAAGGTAATTTAGTCTGGAGTTGAATAAAATATATTTCAGTTTTTAGTTATATTAGCTCACACATACACTATAACTATAGTACCTAGTGTGAGCTTAGGGGCCCATATATTGGCAGATTATTTTTTGTTGTAATAGAGACAATTTATATTGGGTTGTTTTGGGTAAAACCATTGAGTATTTAACTCATATAAAGGAGCCACCGGCGAGCTTTACCACATTGAGGGGCAGATGGCGCTGAAATAAATTCGTCTGGTATGCAATATTCAGGGACTGCCAGTACGATTAAGTTACATGTACGAGTTCCGAGGCTCATGCCTATTATACAAATCCCATTATATCATAGTAGTTGTCTCTGAATATTGCGTATCAGACGAATTTATTTCAGCGCCATCTACCCCTCAATATGATAAAGTTCGCCGGTGGCTCCTCTATATGGGATATTTACTCAATGGTAAAACCCAATTTTCAAGATTCTATTTTTCTTAACGGTAGACAGAGCGTTGTAGCTTCGATAAAAACTAATTTCTGAAAATTAAGCAACAATTCTAAACGACTTATATGAAGACAATTTGCTTCGTTACAAAATGGAGTATACTGAAACAAAACAATTAAAGAAGAAAAATAAAGTCTCATCTCAAGACTAAACGCTGCGTTGACCTAAAAAGAAATATTTGAATTCATAACACATTGTTTTAAGATTGTTTTGTTTAAACACTTATTTTTAATCTAGATTAGTGGAGAAGAAGAGAAAAAGAAAATAAATAAGGTACTAAAGGTATTTCATCTATATAAAAATGTTAAAATAATTTTCTTTATAGGTAAACAATGTACAGCGTGTCCCATTTTCGATGAGATTAAATGGGAAACTCGGTTATTATTAAAGATATCGATTTTCTGATTGCACCTTACCATGCTGTTTTTTGAGCCCTTAAAAATGGTGTAATCAGATTTTTGCTATACCCCATAGTGTGGTTAATACAGGGAGTTTTTGAAAAAATTGATATTTTATTCTGTAAAAACCTTTTCATGGCAACTTTTTTAGAAGAAAATTATGATGTTAGTTTTAGTTTTTGAGATATGGTATTTATCATAAAAAAATTAAATACGAACCTGGATTTTTTTTATCACTATTTTGATTGGTTTTATGCTATTATTATCACAAAATAATAAAAATTTAATATTTTTTTGTTTTAAGGTAAAAAAAATATTTATTATTTTAAAAAAAATTAGTGCGAACCTAGAAATTTCCAACATAAATATAAATTAAAAATTGCTAGTTGAACGTTAATTTAAAGATTAAAAAAAAACTCTACGACAAATTCAAAAAAAATAACGAATTACAAAAAATAACTCATTTTTCGTTAATGTAATGAATGTTCAAACTGATTGCTATTATGTGTAAGACATTGTTGGTAATTTTTCTTAATGTATTTTGCATAAAAATATTTCTGTTGTTTAAATATTGGGTTTATGTTGCTTGAATAAAGCAGTCAAACACAAATATCACATTTTTCAAAATCTGGATATGATCGATTTTGAGTGAGCCATTCACAAAAATGGCAAGTAAAATGACAATGTCAATTCCACGCTTTTGTTTTTCCATGTTAAAATAAATTTCATGAGTTGCTGTGCTTCCATCAAAGAATTACTATGATATTATTTTTGTAACTTTTTAACATTTTTTACTTTAGTTAGAATATTTTTAATTAACATTTCAAAACAAATAAAATAAAAATCGTTCGATTAGTCATCCTTTTCAATTTCAATTTATATTTACGTTGGAAATTTCCAGGTTCTGACTAATTTTTTTTTAATAATAAATATTTTTTTTTCCTTAAAACAAAGAAATATTAAATTTTTATTATTTTGTGATAATAATAGCATGAAACCAATCAAAATAGTAATAAAAAAAATTAAGGTCCGTATTTAATTTTTTTATGATAATAACCATATGTCAAAAATTAAACAATATTTTAAAAAATTGACAACATCATTATTTTGCTCTAAAAAAGTTGCCATAAAAAGGTTTTTACAGAATAATCGATATCTTTAATAACAACCGAATTATTATATAAGGTATACATACCCAGGTGGAAAAAATCTGTCGTGAGAAATTTGTATTTTAGTAGTTAAAATGAATTATTACCAGTGTATTTTGTAAGTTGAATTTAAATTGAATAAACTGAAAACTAAAACTGAAAAACGCAAATTTATTCTATCTATACTATAAAACCAAGTAAGCAACTTGTTCTAAAATGTTATTACTGTATAATATTAAGCTTGATCCCTACTTGTAAAAAACACCATGTACTTAAATTTAGTATTTTTTCTTTAAAGTTGAACAACTTTAAGTAAAGATTAGGCCAATAGTCAATAATAGCCAATGGGAAAAAACTATTTTTATACAATTAAGCACTGTACGAGAAAAGAAAGTTATTTAAATAAAAAAAAAACAAAAACCACATTTTAGTAAATGGTGTTTTTTACAAGTGGGGATCAAGCTTAATATTATAAAGTATCCACATTTTAAAGCAAGTTACCTACAAGGTGCAGAAAAAATATAAAAAATTAATTTTTTTAAAATGTCTATTTTTAAATGTTAGGTTGGGGGCTTTTCACAATAGCGTCGTTCAAAATAGCGGTATTGTTTTAGCGCTGTTTTAAAATAGCGCATAACAAAATAGCGCTCGACTAAATAGCGCTGTTTTAAAATAACGCTAGTAACGAAATAGCGCTAGTATCAAAATAGCGCGTAACGAAATAGCGCCGGTAACAAAATAGCGCTGTTTTAAAATAGCGTGTAATAAAATAGCGCGTAATAAAATAGGGCCAGTATCAAAATAGCAAAATTAAAAAAAGCACCCCTAAAAACAGCAACTGTTTGACTAAGGGGTCTCTTTCTAACATATATAAAAAAAACTTCCCTGACTTCTTTCGCGGGATCCCAGCGGGTGTGAAACAAAACCGAACCGAACCACCCTAGAGGTTGTGAACTAAACCGATACTTCGATTCGGTTCAGTTTTGTTTCACACACGCTAGGATCCCGCAAAAGAAGTCAGTCAAGTTTTTTTTTTATATATGTTAGAAAGAGACCCCTTAGTCAAACAGTTGCTGTTTTTAGGGATGCTTTTTTTAATTTCGCTATTTTGATACTGGCCCTATTTTATTACGCGCTATTTTATTACACGCTATTTTAAAACAGCGCTATTTTGTTACCGGCGCTATTTCATTACGCGCTATTTTGATATTGGCGCTATTTCATACCAGAGCTATTTCGTTAAACGCTATTTTGTTACACGCTATTTTTAAACAGCGCTATTTCATTACTCGCTATTTTGAACGACGCTATTTTAAACAGCGCTATTTCGAACCAGAGCTGCTTTTCTTAACTTTATAGTATAGACCGAATGATTTTGCATATTTTTTCATTCTTGAATTTTTTTAAAGTTATTATTTTTTGAGAAAATCGCAAAAAACTGATTTTTAGGAGATTTGGGGTCTCTCTCTCATATACATAAAATTCCAATACCCATGGTAACTGCCCATTCATGATGCAAACATGAGGGCCTTGGGGTCTTTAAGCAAAAAAAAACCTGATTGGTTGCTTTCAAAGACATATGCATATTATTTCCATATAGTACATATTATTGCAATACCTACGGTACCTTACGATGCAGAATGCAAACATTTGAAATAGCAATATTAATGGGTATAAGGCTATCCTTTTTGCAGTCCTTAAGATAAAATGTCCTGATTGGTTATACTTTTATGCATGAATATTATTTTATTCTTGTATTCGTTAGGTCAAATCATCGGCGTACAGTTGACAAAAACTTTATCTATGTAAATTTGGTATCTGTGCATTTTTCGTACCTTTATTTCTGAATGTTTACATCAAACGCCAACCATTGTGTAAATAGGTAACAGGGAGTATTGGAATATTACGTATATGGGTCTTATATCTGGCGAAACTCAAGGAGGAGTTTGGCGGAGAATTTGTGGGGATGTATTCCAAATACCAATGAGTAGGTGTACAACAATTCAGTTTGCACCTATTTTTTTGAGTTGATTTCTTTATTTGACTGGGCTAGAAGGATATCCTCAGAATTCTGGTGGCTGTGAGTATAATTAAAATCCTAAGCATTCCTTGAGTATTCATTTTATACACTGAAACATTTTTACTTGAAATAACAAGACTTACTTTGAGCTGTCATCCATCATCAACTCCTGCTTTATATCCTCAGTTTTTAGCTCAAAGTCTTCAGGTTCACATTTTATGTTGGATGATGAAGGTCCAGAAAAATGAGTGTCCAACATGCTGCAAAATAAAACCTATATTTACAGTAGAACTTTAATAATCCGGAACTAATTTGCTTTTTATTAAACCAACCTGTAGGCTTAAATATATCATTATACATGTAGGAAAAAAATGTTACAAAATACATAAAGAATACCAAAAATACATAGGGAGAAAGCGGGAGACATGACCATAGGGGCTGACCCACAGTTTTACTTCTTGCCGCTCATTTCGATTTCTCTCTTTCTCTAATAGGAACAGATGAAAATATAAATTTTATCTTTATCTCTTGGGGAGGGAGACTTGAACCAAGCATTTCTATTTTAAATTTCGCGCCATCAGACTAAATTACATTCGTATCCGTCCGTAAACACACGTCATCACGAGAGCAGCGGTCAATTAGTGTAGCTATAGCAAAGACACATGTCTTTTTGCCGCCTAAAAGTGAAAATTTGTTTTTACTGATGCTGCGGATTGTTTTGGTAAGTTTTTAAATTTTTTATTTACTTTTTAGAAGTCAGCATGTCTCTAGAGAGAAATTTCTAAAAATAAACTTTTTGTTGTTAAGAATCTTATTATTAAAAACCTCGGCGCACAGACACAAAAGCACATGGACAAAAAGCGAAATGACAAATATATTGTAATCCTTTATGATGCATATTTTTTTGTTTATTTATGGACACTGTACCTAACATCAGATTGCTTCACTCTCATCACAAAAAAAACCTTACATAATTTAACATAGCCTAACATGCTAGATATAACAACCTAATCTAAGCTCACCTAACCTGGAGTCCCTGTATGTGACAGATATTCAATATCTGGCTTTAACCTAACCCAACCTAATCTAACCTAACCTGAGCTCGCTTCGCTCGTATAACTACCCTACCACAAGGTAGAGACCCTGTACCACAAGCTAGTTTCACTGGTAATTTGATGGTATTTTTCGACTTGCGACGCGGGTATTCAAAATGATGTAAATTTGCGGCTGAAATGAGCTCAGGTTAGGTTAGGTATGCAAGTGAAGCGAGCTTAGGTTAGGCTATATGGGGTGAGGTAACCTTAGGTGGGATTTGGTTAGGTTGTTATATCAAATAGGTTAAGCTAGGTTATATTAATAACAATGTGCTCTTTTGTCTGTGCGCTCTTTTGTCTGTGCGGCCTTTTGTCTGTCCGCCCTTTTGTCTGTCCCCTTTTTTTTCCTGCACTCTTTTGACGCAGCGCCAAATTAAATAACTGATCCAACTTGGTCACGAACCGAACCTATTATTATTGTTAAAGTTTAATTTTAAATTAAAAGTTAAGTGGCATCCTTTTAAAGGCGTAACCCTTGCATAAAAATAAGGCTAAAAGTTCCTATGAAAATGCTTTCTCAGGAAGCTACACTTCTTTGAATAGTACACCTTGAATTGTCACGACGCTAATGCTAATAATTTTGAAAATTTTCTCTAAATTGTTTAAAAAAATGTTAGTAAATGTTAATGCACATTAATTTTCATCAATAAACATACACAAATCCGAAAATGTTCAAAGTCGATTTTCTTGTAAATGTTACTGTCTATCGAATTTAAGTAATAGTACTTTTTTAACATAAAAAGCTCTAGAATTTTATAATTTCCAAACAAAATCGCAAGGAATACAAGAATTAGGGATGTTTTAATTAGTTTTTAACTTTTCCCTTTCCGCATGTGACACTACTAAATAAAAATTTTGAATTTATAACCTTATTAACCAATAAATGTTTATACAGTCCACCAAGTTTCAAAATTTAATTGTAAACTGTTGTAAAAGGTTCTAAAGTTAGAGAAAAAATTGTTTTTAATGTGTTCTATTTAAAAGGGCATAGCTCCCTGAGGAAGCATTTTCAGTTGGAAATTTTTACCTTATTTTTATGCAAGGATTACATACTCCTATATACCTATTGTAAGAGTGGGATGATCACTTTCACACTTTGTCAATAAATACATGGCTAACTGAACACAACATTGAGAAAAACTCCTCGGTAATTAGCCACTGAGTTGATTTGATAGCAGCAACAGCTTGCAATAACTGCGCTTTAATCCTGCAATAGTCGCAATAGTTAAGAATATAGTGTTATTATGCAATATATGTACAAAATTCAGGTCAATGAAGACCTCCTTGGCCTACACCTGCACCTACACCACAGATAAATTTAAAAAAACTGCATAACAACAACATAACATAACATAACAACAAACAACATAATTTGCTTATTAGTACCAATAAAATTTTGGAAAAAATTGTACATGAACAGCTTTTAAATTTTGTTGATGAAAATAATATACTGGTATCACAACGGTCTGGGTTTAGGCAGTTGTTGTGAAACAGCACTACAAACAGTGGTTTCTGATTGGATTGACAAATTGGATAAGAAGGAACATATTTTGGCAGTTTTTGTAGATCTTCGTAGAGCATTTGAAACCATAAATAAGGGGAAGCTTTTAAAAAAATTAAAATCAATGGGTATAAATGGAAAAGTATATAAATTCTTTAAAAATTATTTAAAAGACAGAAAGCAAAAAACAAAGATTCAGGATTGTTTGTCATCAGAAATTGAGGTTGAGACAGGAGTTCCACAGGGCAGTGTATTGGGACCTTTATTGTTCATATTATATGTTAATGATATAGTAAAAGTTTTAAGACATTCACAAATCAGATTATTCGCAGATGATACTTTGCTTTTTATATCGGACACAGATTTAAAGAGATCAGTGGAACTTTTAAATGAGGATTTGAGAAATATTCATGAATGGTTAAATTTTAACAAATTAAAAATAAATGTGAGCAAAACAAAGGGTATGATTATTGGGAAAAGGTCAGATAATATAATTTTTAAAGAGAATCAATATAAACTAGTAATCAATGGGGAGGAAATTGAAATTGTTACAAAGATAAAATATTTGGGAGTCATTTGGGATAATAAACTTAAATTTAGGGAGCATGTTGACTATTTATGTAAAAAAATTAAGAAGAATTAATAATTTTATTAGTAGAAAAACAGCTAAACTAATTTTTAACACCATAGTCTTGCCACATTTTACATACTGTTCAACTTTAATGTTATTATATTGTAATGAGGATATCAACAGGTTACAAAAGCTTCAGAACATCGGAATGAGAACCATATTAAAAGTAAATAGGTATACAAGTATTAATTCAATGTTAAAAAATTTAGAATGGTTAAATGTTAGACAATTCATTGACTACAATGTGATAATATTTATTTTTAAATTATCCAAAGATAGGAATATAGTAGACTTGGTTGATAGGTTAAGGTTGGTGTCTGAAACCCATGGATATGAAACAAGAGCAACAGGTAGTTATTATTTAGAAAGTATTAATAAGCAAACAAGTTTTAATTCTTTGTTTTATAAAGGCATCCGTATTTACAATAAGTTGCCAACTGACATTAAAAGTTTAAATAGTCTCAATATTTAAAAAAAAACTGTTAAAAATCATTTGTTACAAAATACTACATAATAATTTTCCTTCTTATTCAATCTCAATGTCAAATTATTCAATTTCAAATTATTCAAATTCAAATTATCCAAGTTTTCTAGGCCTTTGGATTCAAGAAATATGTATGAGCTTTAGCTATTAGTTTAGGTAGTGGTTTTTTTTTGTATGTTTTTTGTATGTTTAAAATTACAAATATTCTATTTAAAATAGATTTTTTTTCTTTTTTGTTTTTTTTTAGATTAAGTAAAAAATCTTATAAAATTTCTCGGTTTTTTGTCCAAAGAGTATGTTACTAGGTAGGAATGGGTGTATGCTGTATTAGCTTTAGCTATTATAGATAGATAGGTTTTTATTTATTTTTATTGTTTTAAAAGTTAAAATATTTTTAAAAAAAGTTAAGTGCATTAAAAAAAAAATGTGATCTGTGTGTGTAATAAAAATGTTATTACTATTAAGCGTTTAGATATACTATAAGTATTTAAATGTAAATTTTGTTTTTTGTATATTTGTAGCTAATAAACTCCATTCAATTCAATTCAAACATGACACTTACCTATTACTATCACTGTATTCATGCAAATCACTTTCAATTTTAATTTTCTTGAAATTGCTTTCAGCTGCCATGTTTTCTTCCAATGTACTGCAACCTGTTCCAACATTCTCTGCAGATATTTCCTTTTTAATTTCTGATGCCATATAAACTATTTTGTTGAAAATGTTTTCAGGCCTGACAATTATCATCATCTCTTTCTAGTAACTCTGTGAAAAGATATTCCTCCTCAGACTGCTTTACAAACGGTGTAACCCCAGACATTTTAAAAGCTTTAAAGCTCTGGAAAAGCATTCAGTTTGAAATCAGCTTAGGTGATAACCTCAGTTATAAACTATCACAGCTATAAAAAAATAGACTCTAAGCTAGGCAACTGCAACTGACTAAGGAAAAGCCTTAAGACTAGGACTAGTTGCCTAGTTTTAATTAGCTGTAAAGTAAAAAAATAAATAACAAATCAAAGAACACCCAAAACTCCAACAAAGGGTATCCTACACAGAACACCAAAGGGTATCCTACAAGTGGGATTAGGAGATACAAGTATTATCCACTCGCGGCTACAGACTAAAATGCACTCTGGCTCCTTCGATTTCGCGGGGGTAATTTGAACGTATATTTTTAAAATTCGTAGTAGTTCGGGGCCTAAGAGGGAAATTTTGGGGTTTGTCTGCATTTTTCCGTACCGTAATAAAATTTGGCACAGAGGTAGTAGACACCTAGAGATGCCATTTTAGAAGAGGTGCTCCGATGGAACCCAGTGCAGGGCCCAGATACAGGGGCGTACTTGAGGTGGGCAAGAAATTTTTTTTAAATTAAATATGAAACTCATTTCGCGTACAGTTTCTTGTTTGTTTCACCTTATAGCTTGTAAATCCAAAAAAATTACAAAAAGTAAAGTTTTGAAAACGGTTTTTTTCAGGGGAGGGAGCAAAAGGAACGAGGACAGATATAAATTAAGTCAAAACGTCAAACTGTTCACATGATATATCAAAAACTGACACTTGAAATGTACCTGTTCTGAGATCTACGTGAGAGAATATTAAAAACACCTAATCAAACCTAACTTAATAAAATTTGATAAATTAAGTAAAAATGAAGTTTCTGGAATTTTTGAATTATAATGTACAGGGTGTTAAGAGTTAAGTCGCCAATATTACTTACTTCGTTAATATTAGAGCTACAGGGTCAGTTAAATAGACAAAGTTGTGGTATTTTTTTTCTCTGATTACGATGGTGATGAACGAAAAGTAAATCAAATGACGAGTAGGTGAGTTTTGTTAAAAAAAACACATTTTTTTAAATGGGACACCCGGTATTCAGTTCAGTCAATAAAATAATACTACAGTATTGTACTATATTCGTACCAAGTATCATTACGGTACCCAAAAATGCAGACAAAAGTGGCTTAGGCTCCGAACTATAGGAATGCAGGCTAAATCTTTTTGAGCTTTAGGATTTATGAAAAATTTGGTACTATATAATTAAATCACATTTATAATGAAGATTCGATATAAAACAAAAATAAACAAAATGTGAAATGTTTAAGCTATTAGCTGAACTCAAAAACAGATTTTGGGAAACACAAAAATAACAAGTGGGCAGATGCAAAAATAAATTATTCTTCTAGGTATTTACTCTAATAGGTTTTTATTATTTTTAGGAATCAAGAATGTAACAATTGATTTGCTATTACAATTGTCTCTTCTGGCTTAGGCTCAACTCCAGACTAAATTATCTTTCTTTTGATACCACACAAGCCATGTTTTAAATTAAACTCTATTTTTTGAAATCTACCCCCACCCTTTTTTTTGCCTAAAATTTATTTTGTTTAACTCCAGACTCAATTACCTTTCGTTTGATATCACACGTGCCATATTTTCACTTAAACTCTAATTTTTGAAGTCTACCCCCACCTTTTTATTTGACTTGTGTTTGGTGGATTTTGTTCATTTTCAAAAGGGACCATCTCGACCCAAGACCCAGCCTAGGTACCAAATATCATTGAAATCGGGCAAGCCGTTTTTGAGTTATGCGCGTTGGTCCTTACAGACAGACGGACAGACAGACGGCGCAACAAAAAAGTTTCAAAATCATCTGAAACGCAAAGATATATAAAAAATTTTGACATCGGAGCAACTTTTTTTTCTCGAAAAAATTAGGATCACCATAGGTCACACTACTATAGTATGGTATATGTGTGATAATAAATAATAAAAAGCATCAGGGTCAAAAATTTACCTGGATGAAATTTTTTTAAATGAGTTCTTAAATTAGACTTGGAAGAAAAACTGATCTCTTGAGTGCACTCGGTACATTCCATATTTTGAGGTCGATGTATTTTTATATGAATTGAAACAATAACAAAATAAATTTGACCGAACTAACTACACGACAAATATAAAACACGGACTAATTTTTAAAACTGGAAGGGACTTCAAACTTTAAACAGACAAAAACAAAACAATTAAAACCTAACCTCGAAATCGAAGGAGCCAGAGTGCATTTTAGTCTGTAGCCGCGAGTGTATTACTCCCTACAAGCAAATTTACTAAGGACATTCAGCCATCTATGGGTGCGTTCATGGAGCTCACGGTGGATGTCTATTCTATCCACCGTGCATGGAGCTCACTGTGCATGAAGCTAGGGTCCCCGTATTATGATATATTTGAATCAAATACGTAGGACCCTATTCTCAAGAATGAAACTACAGATGTCTCGCCGATATGAATTCGAACATTTGATATTTACCGGTTAGATACTGACCAATGTACCGAAAATAAGAATCTTTCCCAGATTACCAACACAGTTAAAAAAATACTCACCTGTTAAAGAACCCAGTAGTCATGTGGCAAATTCATGTGTGTTAATATACCTGAGATTTTTAACAAATCCTTGTGCACAAACATAACCGTCGTAATTTTTCTCTCTTATAGGTAAGTACTACTCACGGTACCTAGAATTCTAGGGACCGTTTAGTCCTTTAAAAAAAATCTTTTAAAGAAAAATGATTCCAAATTTCAAGTGTACGTGGTCCACCAAGGTTAAAGATCACATAGATTACTCTCGAAATTCTTTGTCTTGTGAAATATTTCTAACCGTTTAGCTACTAACTAGTAAGAACCTTTCATTTTGAAATTTGTATTGGAGAACTTGACTTTACTTTTATCTCAGTTCTTTTTACGGAATGCCATTTTCGCGTACTTGGCTTTTTTTTTACATGAAATTTTTTTCTTAATATTTCACTTCTTTTTTAAAGGAATTGGATAATATTTAATTTTTAAACTAGTAAAATATGCGGAATATTGTTCAAAACTTTTGCAATGCCTTACTTAAAATTTTTGATGTTTTTTAATTTTTGTCCATGGGTTTATTATACTTTCTATCAGTCTTCCAAAGCTCAGCTCTCTAGCGTTTCTGGAAGTGGGCAATAATGTTACTTTTATATAAATTTACATTTATAGGAGAGGGAAGTAAATTAAAATGTTGGTGTTTTAAAATTTTTTCCTATAGTTTTATCATAGTGTCTTTCAGTCTTAAAAAGCTGAGCTCTCTAGCGTTTCTGGAAGTGGGCAGTGTTACTTTTACATAACTTTACATTTATAGGGAAGGGAAGTAAATTAGAATTTTGAGGTGTTTTAATTTTTTTCTATAGCTTTATCACAGTTACTATCGGCCTTCCAAAGCTCAGCTCTCTAGCGTGTCTGGAAGTAGGCAATGTTACTTTTATATAATTTATATTTATACGGGAGGGAAACAAATTAGAATTTTGGGGTGTTTTAATTTTTTCCTATAGTTTTGTCATAGTTCCTATCAGTTTGCCAAAGCTCAGCTCTCTAGCATTTCTGGAAGTGGACAATGTTACTTTTACATAAGTTTACATGTATAGGGGAGGAAAGTATTAGAATTTTGGGGTTTTTTGATTTTTTCCAGGGGTTTGGTCATAATTTCGATCAGTCTGCCAAATTTCAGCTTTGTAGTATGTCTGGAAGTACAGTAGAATTTTGATGATCTATAATGAGTGGTCAGTGAGTGAGTGGCAATTTCGACGTTTTGAAACTTCGTAAATACTTTACTACTTTACGGAAGTCCATGAAACTTGGAGGGGCTCATTCTGAAGTAGAGTTTTAGATAGGTCAAATATGTGCTGAAATGTTTCAAGAAAAGATGGTATGGCAGCGCGAACTTGGCGAGGCACTGCCGATGCCGTGCCCTCAGATATATACATATCCAAGAAAAAGGTATACAGCAATTTATTTTTTTTCAATGTGAACCTATATTTAGTTACTACTTACATGATATCGGGAAGAGTTTGATCATAATTTTCATATTTTCACGCCTAATTAAAATATGCCATAAAAAAATTCTTTCCCTCCACCCTGAAAGTGAAAAATCAATTTAGATCACTATTGGCAATTTGCCACACTTTTTTTCTCAAAATCTAATATAAACTCAAAAAATAATGGCGCAGTGCCGAATCTGCATAACATTATTTTTTCTAATATAAACCAGTTTTAATGGGGCATAGCTCCTGGACGCGCTAGAAAAAAAAACGGGGGAGGTGTGCCTTAGCGCTTCCTTAACCCCACTAAGTATTCTTTTTTTATAATTTTTGTTAAATATAAGCGCAGTGAAAATTAAAAAAAAATACAAAAAATGCAATTTTGCAATATAAGATAATTTTATCAAGGTCAAACAAGGTCAAGTCTGTACCATTTTTTTTTGAATTTCGCTGTTTCAGGACATTAAGAATCTAATTTTCGTTGGTTAAAATTTGTTTTATGCTAAGTTGGAAAAAAGCATATATGCAGCCACCATCGAAACAATGACAGGCCAGTAAAAATTTTTTTTTGAAAATATTAACAACAATGTTGGGTTCTCGGAATATGTCATTTTCTATGAGGCGTTTTTCAAAGTCAAAAAACATTGAACGCCACAAAAATTTTACAGCAATTTTCCACTGGTCTTGATTATAGTTTAAAAGTGTTTTTGCTTTGCTTTTGATAAAAAAATAAAAAATTTGGGAATTTTTTACATCAAAATACTCAAGAATCGTGTTTTTTCGAATAAATCTTAACTTTTCAGGTCATGTAAGGTCAAATGACCTTGAAACCATTTTTTTAAATTGCTGAATACAAGGTATAATCTTGACTATATGGGTATAACCTAATTTTTGACAATTTTTATCCGCCATTTCCCCCACCCCTTTCACGGTGAAGCAAAATAAGGGTGCTGCAGGTCAAAAATTTTGTATTTTTTTACTCAGTTTATGTACAAATTTTCATGCTTTTACCCCCATTTCCCACGTGTCGAGGGTGTACAGCTCTGCCCTACTTTTGCAAAACCTAGTTATTGATAACTTTTTAGGAGAGCGTTTTTTCTGAAATATTTTGCCATTTAGCTAATGGGAAATAATAAAATTGAATTGGCTATTATCGCGAAACCGTAAGAGATAAAAATACAAAAAAATATATTATATGTAATTTTTTGCGCCGGTTTCAAAAGTGCAAAAAAATTTAAAACCTAGTAACTCGAGTTGCTAGGTTTTGCAAAAATAGGGCAGATCTCGGGCTAATATTGTTGTGCTCATAAGACATTTTTGTGTGAGTGTCTTTATTTTAATTAATAACAACCAATACAAGTATTATTTAATTTACAGGTAGTAGTATTAAACGAAATTGTAAAAATTATTTATTTTCCTGGAAAGTATCCTCGCTTCCATACTTGATTTGTTTGAGGAATTGAGTTTCTATCTTGAAGCTGTACAAAAAATATTAAAACAAATGAAAATTTATAAAATCACTGTTATGGTGATTTTGATGAATCATATCGTCGCACACAGGCGGGTTTTAAGAAAAAGCTGGTCATAACCCCTAAACACTGAAAAGCCCTGAAATTTTTTTATGTTATTTGCCTTACTTAAATTTAAAAAAGTTGATGGTTAAAAAGCCCTTTTAAAAATTTCGCCTATTATCAAAAATAATAAATAAATTTTTTGAACATGGATTTTAAATCTGCAGGTATGTAGCTCTTTATTGTACATATTTAACATTGTTTTTTATTTAATTGGTAATATTTTATACCAGTTTAAAGCAACCGTTGCAGAAAACTTTTTTAATTTTCATTTTCTAAAATAGAACTTGACTAAATGTTTCAACTTCATCCAACTTTATTGACATTTTTGGTCCTATTAAGTGCATGCATATATGTTTTCTAAGTAACAAAGTCAGTTTCAGCTGTGGAGTTATAGGGATCGAGAAAAAATGTTTAAAAAAATTTTGTGTATATAAAAAATTGTCCAGTGAGAAATATTTACATAATATGCAGCGCAACATAATTAATAAATACGTTTTCTTAGCTTTAATAACAATGGTTTTTGTAAACCAAAAGTATACTTATTATGCCACATGTATTCTGATTTTATTTTTACCTTCCGAGCCCGCGAAGCAATGGCTAGAGGAGGTATTATTTTCGACAACAAAAGAAATTGAGATAACATTGAAAATATGTTATTTTGGCGTATTGTTTCTTAGCAATTTTATCGTGACGTCTGTCCGTGTGTGTGTCTGTGTGTATTTAGGTGTGTGTATATCTGATCGGCGCAAGCCAAATAAAATGTTTCAAAAATTGGACTATATGTTAAAATATGGCGTATGTGATATCAAACGAAAGGTAATTGAGTCTGGAGTTACACAAAATACATTTTAGTTTATTAAAAAAAAAATGAAAGTAGATTTGAAAAATTAGACTTTAAGGGAAAATATGGCGTGTGTCATATCAAACGAAACTTAATTGAGTCTGGAGTTAAACAAAATACATTTTAGTTTTTTTTAAAGAAAGGGTGGGGGTAGATTTCAAAAATTAGAGTTTAAATCAAAATATGACTAGTGTGGTATCAAACGAAAGGTAATTGAGTCTGGAGTTGAACAAAATATATTTGATTTTTTAGTTATATTAGCTCACACGTACACTATAACTATAGTACCTATTCTCTGTCCTGAATGGAATTTTTACACACTGTTAACAAACCAAACGTGAAAATGTTTATTTATATGTCTTTTCTTAGTAGCACTGCACTGAAACAATCCAAAAAACACAAACTATTCAGCGAAATATCAACAAAACTCTCTTGAAAATACGAATAACATCATATACAACGAACGTAAACATAGGATTTAGCACAAGTGCTGACGTCCCGCCGCTCTCCTCACTCCGCACAATTTGTTAACACAGGTTAAATAGAACTAAGCAGTCCTTTATGTCTATAATCCTTGGTCCGTACCCACCAGTTGTTTTGTTCTTATATCATCCACTAAAGTACGTTCACCCACTGTCATAATTTCTCTTATTCTTTGATTTGTAACTCTTTCTCTTTTTGATTTCCCTGCTGCTCTTCTCCAATAGTCCATCTCCGTAGCGGAAAGCATTTTTCCTTTTCTATCCTTGATTGGCCATACTTCTGAGCCGTATGTAATAATACTTTTTACAATGGTGTTATATATATTCTCTGTCCTGAATGGAATTTTTACACACTGTTAACAAACCAAACGTGAAAATGTTTATTTATATGTCTTTTCTTAGTAGCACTGCACTGAAACAATCCAAAAAACACAAACTATTCAGCGAAATATCAACAAAACTCTCTTGAAAATACGAATAACATCAGATACAACGAACGTAAACATAGGATTTAGCACAAGTGCTGACGTCCCGCCGCTCTCCTCACTCCGCACAATTTGTTAACACAGATTAAATAGAACTAAGCAGTCCTTTATGTCTATAGTCCTTGGTCCGTACCCACCAGTTGTTTTGTTCTTATATCATCCACTAAAGTACGTTCACCCACTGTCATAATTTCTCTTATTCTTTGATTTGTAACTCTTTCTCTTTTTGATTTCCCTGCTGCTCTTCTCCAATAGTCCATCTCCGTAGCGGAAAGCATTTTTCATTTTCTTTCCTTGATTGGCCATACTTCTGAGCCGTATGTAATAATACTTTTTACAATGGTGTTATATATGTATAAGTTTTTTGTTATGGTTTGATATTCAGTGAAACCCCCTATAAGCGGACACTCAAGGTTCCGTCGATTTTGTCCGCTTATTGGAGGTGTCCGCTTAAGAGAGGAAACTGCGAAATGTCGATATATATTTATTAACAATTTCCGCTGCTTGAGATTTTCCGATATTAAATTTTTCAGCGATCTTTCGTGCTGATAGATGTTCCTTCTCCAAAACGTTAACAACTTCCATTTTTCCACATGAACTAAGAAGTTTTTTTACTGGGCGCAATTTCAATGAGATCCATTATTACCCAACTGAACAATAAAAATAAACACAGCAATCCCGCCGAATAAAACAATGTTGTAAATACGACAGAAGTATTTAGTCTCCGCATTAAAACGGAACGAGGTAATTGCCCGGCTGCAGAGTGCATTGTTGCCAACATACTGTCACGAATAGGGGGGCCTGGGGCTGGTTACAGGTATTGCCCGGTCGCTACTTACCAGCCACTACCTTACAACCCCAATACTTATTCGTTGTTAACAATTGATTAAATGATACCGCGCCGGTCGAATTGATCTAACGGAGTTATTTCGATACGAGCCGACGGAGATCTTTGTTTAAAAACTAAGGGATGCAGATTAAATAGCACCTGTAGGGGGTTAAAAGATGTATTATAAATACTAAGAACCGGTAACTGATATAACAAAGGTTGGTGAGTTGGTTCATATTTATGCCCATGTCGTGCAGCGCTCCGTCCCGTTGTCAGAGGTTTTCGTCCGGTTAAGGGAGGTTTCAGAATTTTTTAACCAAAAAAAATTGTCCGCGTCCGGTTATTGGAGTGTCCGGTTATAGGACGGAATTTTACATGTGAAGACATAGGCAAAACCTTGGTTCCAACAAATGTGTCCGCCTAAAGGGAGTGTCCGCTTAATAGAGGTGTCCGCAAGGAGAGGTTTTACTGTACTTTGGTCCCAAATTATTCCATTTAATAAAGTTATTGCTTTTCTTCCTTGTACGTTTCGATCTTTTATAGCTTTGTCTAGTGTTCTGTCAGCTGTAATACTCATCACAGGACTGAATTCGCTGCCCGGTATTTAAGATTAGATCCTGTTTCATTCCACCGATACACATATACACTGTATTATTGAGATTACCCTCTAGTCCCCACTTATTGTACTCTGCTATTAGTTTTCGTGTCATATATTCGAGGTCGTCATAATCCTGAGCCACTACTATCTGATCATCGGCGAAACATAAAGGATACAAGGTGATTTCGTCCAACGGAATTTCCATGTTTTGGCATTTTCTCTTCCACACTTTAAGGACTTGTTTCAAGTATATCTTGAAGAGCGTAGGCGAGATACAGCAACCTTGTTTAAGACCTTTATTTACTTGAAAGCCTTTGGTTAGTTTTGCTTTTATTTTAACTTTTGCCTTACTGTTGCGGTATAACTCTTTGATGGCCTTAATTGGTTGGACGCTTATGTTTGTGTTTTCCAACGCTTTCCAAAGTAGATTTAGTGGTATACTATCATATGCCTTCTGCAAATCGACGTAAAGCAGATGCCGCTCCTGTCCGTATGCCCTTTTGTTTTTAATAACTTGGGTTAAACAAAAGAGATGATCAGAAGTCCATCTACCCGCCCTGCAACCGGCTTGTTCTTCTGCCTCCATGTCTTTATATTCGCTTTCCACTTTATTTCTTATTATTTTACCGTATATTCTGCTTAGCGTACTAGTCACAGATATACCTCTATAATTCTCACATATATCTTTCCGTTCTTTTTTGTCTATTGTGGATATATATGACGTTTTCCACTCAGTTGGTACTACAGTTCCATTTAAATATTTTTGGAAAAGATTCCGTAATCTCCAAAACAGTTCTTCAGTGCCATATTTAATAAGTTCAGCTGCGATATTTCCGGGTTCGGCAGATTTACTGCTTTTTAAGGTTGTGCACACGTTTTTGACCTCAGAGATTGTGAGGGGTACTGGAGATCCCATCGTTCTAATTATATTGTCTCTTTCTTCTTCCTTGAATTCTGCTCTTCTTCAGTTAAAAGTTTTTTAAAATGTTCATCCCATTCTTTGTCTGGTATTGGTGAAATGATCTCTGCATGTTTCTTTTTTAATCGATCTTATAGTTTTCCAGCTTTCGGTACTTCTCCTACCTCCTAAGTAAGAATCTATTTTCTGGCACTTTTGCGACCACGAAAGATTTTTCTTATCACTGATCATTCTTCTCACCTTTGATTGCGCGATTTTGTATTCTTCTCTGCTTCTATCTGTCTTTTGGGATAAGTAGGTGTGATATAATTTCCTTTTTTCCTCTATGTCTCTTTCAATCTCAGCATCCCACCATGGGTTTCTTCTTTTAGAAGTTTCTTCCACTAATCCTAGCGCTTCTTTTGCAGCTTGATGGATTCTTAATATAAATACATTCGTATTCCTCATCTGGGGTTTCACCTAAACTTGTATTAAGTTTTTCGTTCAGTCTCTTTTTGTAGAGGTTTTTTACGCTGTCATGTTCTAGGCTTAGTAGATTATATTTACAGTGATCAGTTTCTTCAATCACTGTATCATCAAGATGTTGTTGATGCAGGCTTCGGCCTTGATAAGGAAAGAGAATTTTGGACTCCAGAAAATAGTGATCACTTCCGCATGTTGATCCACGCTTTGTTCTGATATCTTGAATTTTTAGTTTTGTCTTTTGTTTAGTGATAAGATAATCAATGACGGATTTCAGGTTTTGTGAGGGTTTGGTCCAGGTATTTTTGTGTATTTCCTTATGTTGAAAAAAACCGTTTTGGATTTTTAGGTCTAATTGCTCACATACTGTAATTAGCCGGTTTCCATTGTCATTAACAATATTTTCTCCATATTGGCCAACTGTTAGATCATTAGCTCTATTACCGGTTCTACTATTTAAATCTCCCAATATGACAATTTCTCTAGATGTACTTACTGCTGATATTTCATTGTGTATTTCTTCAAAAAAATTGTCTTTCACGGCTACATTCTCATTATACGCATAGATTCCAAAAATCGTAAGTCTCATTCCATTTATTGTTATATTCATTTTAATTAGCCTTTCATTTACTGCTTCCCAGTTGATGATAAATTTTCTAAATCTTTTGTTGATCAAAATAGACACTCCTTGTTGAGCATGTTTTTATTTGTTTTTATTTTGCCACTCCGGTATAGAAATGGTTATATTGTCCTATATTTTAAAATTCTTTTCCTTTCTTTTTCGTTTCTGTTAGTACAGCAAGGTCTACCTTCATTCTGCTGCACTCATATACTATTTCATTAACTTTTCGATCCATTCCTTGCACGTTCCATGTACCAAAAATCATATTCCTGTTTCTTTGCTTGGTTCGTCTTAGGTTTTTCTTTTCTTTCCGAGGCGTTTGATTGGGATATTTTAGATCCCTGGGCGAAATAATAAACTAAATTGGTGCGTGGAGTAAAACTTTGGGCGTGCCCACCCAAAAAAACTTTTTGGTCATCGAGTAACTACGAAATCGTCTAAATCAGAACAATACGGCCCGAACGATAATGCCAAGATCTTTCACTGCACTAATGTAATGTGCATATAAGCTGGTTTTAAGGCGACAAATTCGATTCAGCCAATTTTTCAAGCAAAAGACAACAAGGCAAAATTTTTAAATATCAGTCAATAGGTGGCACTACATATTAGAGTCCTAGGGACACCTATTCGGTTTCTAAATTGTGGGCCTTACTAAAATTTTAGGGATGACAAAAAAACAACACATTTTGAGTTAGACACTGACGTTAATTTTTGCCTAAAAACACAAGTGGGCGGCTAGTTTTCCAATAGCAACAGAAAAAATAAAAGAATAGAGTAAATAACAAAGCCTATTTTTTGTCAAAAACCAAGGGATGACATTTCATCTTATAAATAAAAATAGAAAAAAAAAAGGTTTATTTACTGTGATAGAAAATACCTATAATTCCGAAGAAGACTTGCCACAATAGGATGGAACACATAATGTTACTATGAGCCTGCCTCTAAATACATCCAGAGCAAAATATATTCAAAGACCTTCAGATGTCATTGATCCAGAATATGAAAACGAAAATCTCCTGATCCACAGATGCTGCACAGGATAAGAAGTAAAGTTTTCGGCAATCATTGTAAATTAAATATAATAAATGAGTTGCTTTTATTGTAGTACTTTATTTTTGTTTTCACAACCTCGTAGAAAAAATATTTTACCTACATACTTAACGAATCTGTGTGCGTCTTCCGCACTGGTTAGGTAAATTACTATTTCCTGCGACCACATATGAAAATGTTGGATTTTACACGATTTGCATCCTCAGAAAACATTAAATTTCTTCCGTGTGCAGAAATTTTTTCGCACATGTGTGACAAGTACTTTCAGTACTTCGGCACATGTATGGAAAGTGTTTAACTGTCACAATACATTTTCGCACATGTGTTGCAAACTACTTTCCCACACGTGCGGAAAAGCAGTTTCATTTGATTTACGCAAAATTAAACACCAATTTTTACAAAAATTAGTATAGTTCAACAGTATTCGTAGGAAAAATAGCGTCCATAACTCGACAGAAAGTAACTTTCTCACGCTCGTGTGAAATTTGTCACTTTCTTCACTTGTTATGTAATAAATAAATAAATGAAAAGGGCTTTATTTTCAACTCAGCGAAGTTAAGCACAAGCTTCTGCATAGAGTAAGATAGCCTTACTCTATGGCTTCTGTTAACTGAGCAATATACTAATTATCAAAAACTATCATAAATTGGTTCGTAATCCCGTGATTTTGTTTGTTACGCTATGGCCCCAGCCCTTAATATAACGTTTTGTAAATAGAAAAAATTGTCTTTAAATACCTACTTATAATCATTTAACTTATATTAACTTATATTAAACGACATTTTATTTTTTCAAAATATCTGAAAATATTGTGAAAATCCGGGTCACGTGATCTTAGTTAAATTTTCTCAATCAAATTGACTTGTCCCCGGTATATGGGGGTGGCGCATCAGTCAGGAGGTTGATGGCTCTTGTCTGATTTGGTGTCCTGCAGCAAATATAAAATTGAGCACGCTTTTGTTAATCCTAATAGATCTCTTCTCTAAAAAACTAGTTGAAACATTATTTCTGTTTATATGCAAGATTTTTTTTAAATCTTCAAACGTATCTTGTTAGATTTTTGATTTTTTTTTGTACATTTCCAAAAAATACAAAAATCGAAACAATTTCGCTACAGTTTTCTATAATACAACTAGGCTACTAAAATGCCAAACATTGTTTTGAAATATTTGTTGTGTTTTAGCCACAACTTTTTTTTTATTTTTTGAATTAAATGATTTCGCGAAAAAATACTCATTTATATACAGTCTGAGAAAAAAAAAATGTTTTAATAAAACTTAAAAAGAACTCGTTTTTATACAGCTTAAGAAATAAAAAATATGTTCCTTGAGTTTTTGGGTTATGAATATTTATTGTAGGTATATTATTTATTGTTAAAAATCATTTTCTTTTAAAAATTATTTGTGTTTTTTGTATAAAAATAATACGTAATAAATAAACAAACAGGACAGAAATACATTTATATGTTAAATGTTTATTAATAGTATTATAATATATCAAGGAATAAAATGAAGCTTTTATCACGAAGTTTATATGCTATTTTTCTCACTGTTTAGTTTATTTTCCAAGTTTTTTCCCATTTTTTGGGTGTTTTTAAGTTTTGTGGTTTTTTCTAGTACCTTTTTATAGTTTTCGTAAGGTTCGTCTTTAATTACTTAAAATTTTATAATACATTTCATACAATAAATATATAATATTATTGTTCGAAAGCATCAACTTCGAAAATCATTTTCTTCAAATCGAAAATTATTCGAAAACATTTTCTTCGAACAAAAGATTGTTCGAAAACGCTTTCCTCGAAAGGAAAATTATTCCAAATCGTTTTCTTCAAACAGAAATTTTTCGAAATCATTTTCTTCAAACGGAAAAAAATTTTAGACCTAGCTTGCCAAACTTAACACAACTCATATAGTTCGACTAATGGGGTCTTTTTCTAACAATTTTTGGAAACAAAAATATCCCGGACTTCTTTCCCGGGATCCTAAAGGGTGTGAAACCAAACCGAACCAACCGAAACCTATTTTCGAAAAATTATTTCCCTAAATTAGCTTTCCGGTCCTCATTTTGGAAGGTTGAAATCGGTTTACTCTAACCTTTCTCAATTGAGCACATCAGGGGGTATCTGGACCGGTTCGGATATGTTTGCGATCAATTGACAAAGTTTAGGAAAATACCAATTTCGACCTTCCCAAAGGAGGAAAGTAGACAAATTTTCAGACAGTTTACGATCCCGGGAAAGAAGTCAGGGTTTTTTTGAAAAAATATGTTAGAAAGACCTTGCCTTAGTCAAACTGTATGAATTGTGTTAGGTTTGGAAATCCAGGTCTAGAGCGTCTTTTTTCGAAAAGCTTGCTTTAGAAGAAAATGTTTTCTATTCGAAGAAAATGGTTTTGAACTATTTCTTACAAACAAATTTCCGTTCAAAGAAATAGTGTTCGAACTAATTTCCGTTTGAAAAAAATGTTTTCGAACAAATTTCCGTTTAAAAAAATGTTTTCGAACAAGTTTCCATTAGAAGAAATTGTTTTCATAAAAATTTCCGTTCGAAGAAAATGTTTTCGAACAAAGTTTTGCGACTCGTCGTGTTGCTGCCCAAAAAAATACCTACCTTATTAGATGTTGATTTTTTAAAAACTTTTCTATGGGGGGGTGTGTGTGTGTGTGTGTACCTGTGTGTCTCTTTGTTTTGCAATCATTACAGTGTAGCTACTTTCGATCTTTGTTTGGACCTTTTGTTTTTCAATCTTTTGTATTTTCGACCTTTTGTTCTTTCGAACTTTTGTATTTTCGACTTTGTGTACTTTCGACGTTTTCTTCGCCGCCCGCTTTTTTTTTAACACCAATAAAAATAATAGTAGGTATATTATAAACCTAGGCCGTACAGTGTTTACTTTTAATCCCACAGCGGGAATTTTCATGCCCAACCGGAAGGAGGGCTATAATTTGCTAAGTGACTAAAAGGGACTTTAATGCCAAGGTTTATTTTTATATACTAATAAATTGGTAAAATTTTTTTTTTAAGTCACAAGCTTTTATAAAATGCACTTAAAATTAAAAAATAATTTTCTAACATTCTAATATTATTATAATAATAAAAGCGATGGCCGACTGATGGAAATCTTGACGATGTTAGCACGATCGTCTTAAAATATATTTTGCTCTGGATGTATTTGGAGGCAGGCTCATAGTAACATTATGTGTTCCATCCTATTGTGGCTAAGTCTTCTTCGGGACTATCGGTATTTTCTATCACAGTAAATAAACACTATCAATGTCACAATAGAGAAAAATTAAATAACTGTACTAAGTCTGAACGCAAAAGAGCTATCCAATTTTTACCCCCAAAACGAGTTCAAGTCCAGGCTTTGCAGAAAATCAAGTTTGAAAAATTTTGAATGTTATTTTTATTTTTTTTGTCATAAGATTGACAAACAAGGAAAATTTTAAAACATAGTTTTGAATTTGAAAAAACAAATGCAAAGATATACCAAATTTTCTATTGAAAAAGATGGTAGCTGCCTTTTCCGAGCTATTAGTCAATATTTATATAAAAATCAATCTAATTTCAATCAACTTCGACAAGAAGCAGTACAATATATCCAAAGTAACTGGGAAGATCTTTCATATTATATTACAAATGCCTGTAAAGAAAACTATTGCCCTAAAATGAGTAGAGATCATGTTTTCGGGACAACCACCGAGTGTTTAGCAATATCAGATTTATATAAACTAAATTTTAACGTGTATTGTAAAAGTTCAGAAAAACATTTCCCTTCTCAAGCAGCGAATACTTCTGATGATTTTTTTGTGCTCCCTATTCGAGCAATGGAAATAAGTAAGTCACAAGATTTTCAAAATACAATAAACCTTCTTTTTTCTGGACCAGCAGATTCAGGCCATTTTGTTCTTTTAGTTCCTATAAATGAACAGGAGCAAAAATGCTTAATATGTGATAAAACTTTCAAAAACTCTAAGGGTCTTAATATTCACAATTCTAAAAAACATTTAAATACATCAAACACTACCAATACCTCGAATAAATTCATCCGAGAACCTATTATTACTTCCGACGAAAATTGTGAAAATAAATTGAAAAATAAAATGCAGCAAATGTGAAAAGTTTTTAAAAAATATGAAAGGATTATCACAACATATAACAATTAAACACAAAAATGAAACCAAACCAATTTCGAATAATGTTGACTCTTTTACCGTAAATAGTTTTTTAAATAAGTTAAAATCATCAGTACCAATTGTAAAACGGATTCCAAAAACAGCCCTATCTTGTATATCAGAAGAACTTTCCAATTTAGTAAAATAATGTGTAAACAAAAATAATCCGGAATCATGGCTTCATCTTTTTGTATTTACATATGCCATTTTAAAAATCCTGGAAAAAAATAATAAAAAACAAATCATTGACGTCTTTAATTAAGGAAAACCTTCAAACATGGAAAAAAACTAAAACTATGACAATTTCTTCATTTATTGAATATTATGAGCCGGATAAACCAAATTATAAACAAGCTTCGACGAAGACCAATACAATTCAACAAATTTGCAAAAAAGTGGAATCAAGAATTGCTGAAGGAGACATCACAGGCGCAATCCGCCTTTTTACATCTGAAGACACATTAGCTCCGAAAAATGAAGAAACTTTAAAAAAACTAGAAGATAAACATCCAAAACATGACAAAATTCAAAGTTTTACAAACATTTCTTTAGACAAATCTGAGTGTATTTTTAATTTTAGTACCACAGACATTAGGAAAGCAATTTTCTCTTTCAGAGCAGGCTAGGCTGGTGGACTAGATGGCCTGAAACCTCAACATTTAAAGGATATTCTGAATGAAAATTTGGGTATAGTCTCTCTTAATCTTCTCTCTTCTCTTGAACTTTTCCTTATTCACGTTCTTAGTGGTTCGGTTCAAGATGTAATCAGTCCTATTTTTTTTTGGTGCTTCTTTGTGTGCGTTTAATAAGAAAGATGGTGGGATACGGCCAATTGCAGTTGGTCTTAGCCTTCGTCGTTTAGCTGCAAAACTAATATGTTCTTCTATTTATGAGTCATTAGAGACACTTTTCCGACCTCATCAAATGGGCTTTGGCACAAAAAGTGGATGTGAGGCAATTACACACTCAACAAGACGTTATCTCTTTTTTCCTCACAACACATAAAATTCTTTTAAAAATTGATTTTTTAAACGCGTTCAATATGGTTAATAGAGAAACAATTTTGTCTCGCGTAAAACAGTATATACCAAATTTTTATCCTTTTATAGAACAATGTTATAAAAATTCCCAGCGAGGTGTTCAACAGGGCGATCCATTAGGGCCACCCCTTTTTTGTTTAGCTATTCATCCTATAATTTCCAACCTAAAATCTGAGATTAACTGTTGGTATCTCGATGATGGCACCCTTGCTGGGATCCTACTATTGTTTTTGAAGCCTTGTTTAAACGCGTCATGTTCAGAAATCGGACTCAAAATTAATTTAAAGAAATGTGAATTTTCAACTATTCACGAAACAGATATACCACTTCAAATTGCTTTTCCACAACATCAAGATACAATAGACATGTTTTCCAACGTTAAACCAGACAATTTAACTTTATTAGGTTGTCCCTTTTCTGAAAATCAAATAAAACTTGTTTTTGACTCTAAGTTCACAAAATTCAAGAAAATTTCAGAGAAACTTTCCGAAGCTGATTCCCATATTGCTTGTTATCTTTTAAGACATTCTTTCGCCATTCCAAGAATAACATATCTTCTTCGCTGTGCGCCCTGTTGGAGGGTTTCTCCTATTCTTAAAAATTTTGATATTTTATTGAAACAATCCTTAGAAACCATAATCAATCGTAAATTTATGAAAAAGCTTGGATTCAATCTTCCTTGCCAATTAAATTAGGTGGGCTTGGGATAAGAGATTCTTCAACCCTCTGCTTTTCTGCCTTTCTTGGGTCAACAAATGACGTTTCAAATCTTCTTCCATCGCTTTTACCAAAATATATATTGGAGATTAATGATAAAGCACACGAAGAAGCACTCTTCTTTTTTAAATCAATAACCAATATTTCAGATGCATCTAATTTAACTTCACAAAAAGATTTTGATATAAAACTTTATCAAACATTTTTAAATAACATTTTGGATACTCAAACATCTTTAAAAGACAAGGCTAGACTTCTAGCTTTACAGGAACCCAAAACCTCTTTTTGGCTTCATGCTTTACCTTCATCTTCTTTGGGTAACCTTTTAGACAACTTGTCCTTCCGCTTATCTGTCGCTCTAAGACTAGGTCAGCCTGTGTGTGAGCAACACGTCTGCACTTGTGGCAAAACAGTTGACATTTACGGCCATCATGGCTTATGCTGCTTAAAGAGTGCAGGTCGTTTAGCTAGACACAGACTGATTAATGATATTATTAAGAGGTCTCTTGGTTCTGCAGATTTTCCTGCAGTACTGGAGCCTCCAGGTGTTTGTCGTGGCGACGGTAAGCGGGCGGACGGGATGACTTTGGTGCCATGGAAGAGAGGTAAGGCTTTAATGTGGGATGCTTCATGCAGGGACACCCTTGCAGATTCCTACATAAACAAAACTTCAGTAAAATCTGGGGAAGCTGCTCAGCTTGGAGAAGTTCAAAAGAGGGAGAAATATAAAGAATTAGAAGATTGTTTCTTATTTTAGACATTGGGCCCGTGGGGAGAGGAAGCTAAGAACTTGATTCATGACATCAGTAAAAAAATTAAACATCAAAAAGTTCGTAGCTTCATCTCCCAACGGATAGGCCTCGCAATTCAAAGGGGTAATGCCGCGTCAATTTTAGGCACAATTAAGCCGGAGTCTGGTATGGAAGAAATTTTTTATTTATATTGTGTTATTGTTCTTATTACTTTTTTATTATTATTATTATTATTATTATTTTACTTTTCTTATGTATTATTTTATTTTTATTAGTTTTTATGTTTTACTATTTTAATAGGCTTTGTTTTTTACTCTATTCTTTTATTTTTTCTGTTGCTATTGGAAAACTAGCCGCCCACTTGTGTTTTTAGGCAAAAATTAACGTCAGTGTCAAACTCAAAATGTGTTATTTTTTTGTCATCCCTAAAATTTTAGTAAGGCCCACAATTTAGAAACCGAATAGGTGTCCCTAGGACTCTAATATGTAGTGCCACCTATTGACTGATATTTAAATATTTTACCTTGTTGTCTTTTGCGTAAAAAATTAGCTGAATCGAATTTGTCGCCTTACAAAAATTTTCGGCTCTGGAACGAAATAGCGATGTACAAAATAGCGAGTATTAAAATAGCGGTATCGAAATAGCGACAATCAAAATAGCGATGTAATGAAAGGGCGACTATCAAAATAGCGATGTAACAAAATAGCGATTGTAACAAAATAGCGATGTAAGAAAATAGCGACGTATCAAAATGGCGACTATCAAAATAGCGATGTAACAAAATAGCGACTATCAAAATAGCGATGTAACAAAATAGCGATATTTTGGTTCGGTTTTGGCATATAGTTCGACAAAGGGGTTTCTTAAAACAAATTTAAAAAAAAAACTTCCTTGACTTCTTTCTCGGGATCCTAGAGGGTGTGAATCTAAACCGAACCGAACCGAACTGAACCAGCATATTTAAAAAAAAACTCTCCAGCCCGGATCCTAGAAAGTGTAAATCCGAACCGAACCAAACTGAACCGAATTCGGTTCAGTTTGGTTCGGTTCGGTTTGGTTTGGTGCGGTTCGGTTCGGTGCGGTGCGGTTCGGTTCGGATTCACACCCTCTAGGATCCTGGAAAAGAAGTCAGGGAAGTTTTTTTTTGAAAAAATTTGTTAGAAAGAAAAGGTGGTATAGTCAAAATACCGCTAGGATGTTATAGCGCATTTCGGTTCGGTTCGGTTTGGATTGATTTAAATCGATTCGGTTTGGTTTGATTCGGTATTTTGACACATCGCTTTTCTGATACATCGCTATTTTGATACATCGCTATTTTGATTGTCGCTATTATGATACATCGCTATTTTGATTGTCGCTATTTTGATACATCGCTATTTTGATATGTCGCTGTTTTGTTACATCGCTATTTTGATAGTCGCTATTTCATTACTCGCTATTTCGTACGTCGCTATTTTGTACATCGCTATTTCGTTCCAGAGCCAAAATTTTCGGGGTGACAAAAAAACACGACATTTTGAGTTTGACACTGACGTTAATTTTTGCCCAAAAACACAAGTGGGCGGCTAGTTTTCCAATTAGTAGAGTTAAAAGCCGCTTCTATCGTGTCACCCCGTGTGCACTTCATTGCTAAAATGTAAGACACAATTTAAATCATTTCTTACACCCTAAGAATGCAAAATCGACTGGTCGTCCAAAAATCGTCGTGTGCAGGGGGTGGTGGGGGTAGTTTTTCCAAAAATTTGTAAAAAAAATTTTTTGCCTTTTTTGAATCTATAAAGTGTGCTCATGACTCCACCAAAAGCATATAGTAATATTACTATCAGAAACATTTATTTTTCAATGTTGAAAATATCGTTCCCAATGCTTTTATATGGAGTTCTCTATTAAACAATTGCTCGCCCTGAAAACGCGTATTTATAATAATTTATAACTTGTTATAACTCGAGAACCCTTTGCTTAATCAAAAAAACACCTTGTGTAAACTTTGTGTATCAAAGATCAGGGATTACAATGATTTTTGAAAAATGTCAATCGGACGCATAGTTTTTTTTTAAAGTAGCAAAGAGTGATGCCATGACGCGACGAACGCGGCAGACACTGACATGCGACGAAGACTTTGACAAAAACTCAAAAAGTACCAAACTAATCTAAAAAATTTTCTCTGATCTTGGTAGGCCCTATCGTTAAAATTATTATAAATTTTTCATTTTGACGTCTCTGTTTTGAGATATAGGCAAATAATTGAAATTTAAAAAAATTCTATTTTTGAAAAACACAGGGACCTATTGCACGTCAATACACTCTATTGCACGTCAATACACTAAGTGGGTGACATCTAAAGCCACATACATTTATTTTGTTATCGTAGAAATAGGTTCAGTCAAGTCACCGGAAGTGATGCAGCAAAATCGTTTCTGAGATATAAATTGTCAAAATATAACCAATGTTTAATTATAAAATTAAACAGATTTTCTTTTTTACCATTTTTCATAAATCTTCATTTTTAGTTAAATTTATTATTTAAACACAGGTGATCTTGAGAAAGTAGGTTTTAATAACATAAACTAACCTTCTCAAGTTTACCTATTTAAATAATATAAATTATATAGTTTATAAAACAACACATTATATGGAATTTTATATTTTATAATTTATCACGAACTATAACAATTTGTTAATATAAAAAGAGAGGATTTATCTTAATAAAACAGATTCAACATTTGATAGTTGTTCTCACTATACCTACTTAGTTTACTGTACCATAAGCCTTCTTGGTCATTGCAGGGAGTGAGGCTGCTCCCTGGCAGTAAACTTTTTACTTTAATCCCGCTGCTTAACCAAGCCGAGTTAAGCAAGTGTAATTGTCAAGCACAGCTTGCACAACCAATTTAAGGTTTTTTATATTTAAGGAGCCCTGGAGAGGAGGGGTGCGACCTACAAAAAAGTTTATTTGAAGTTTTTTTGTTAATTTGACAGTAAAAATAATTTCTGTTATTAAAAAATTAAATTTTTGTATTTTTTTTTTGGCCTGATGACGTCACTTACATAAACGGTGCCAGCGAGTGCTTTTATTCGAGATTTAAACTTATCGTAGAGCTCTGAAATTTGGCACACTAATAGGCATCGACAAACTAAATCGAAATGGATTCTTGCATTTTTTCGATTTGACCCTATACGGGCTTCCGGGAATCCATATTTGAAAGGGAAACTACGCGCCTCCCGTTAAATTCTATATTAGAATCGAGACTTTTGATTTGAGCCCCCCACTCCCCGCTATAGGCATAATAGGTCAAAACAGAAAATTTGACAGCGTAATTAGTTTACACCCTGGAAGACACAATTTTAACGGACGCATCTGTTGCCGTCGAGATAATGAAAATTAATTGTCGGCGTCTTAAAAACGTAGCACCACTTTTTGGCAAATTTTTATGGTTCTTTGGCAAAAACTCAAAAAGTACCAAACTAATCAAAATTTTTTTCTCTGATGTTTATAGATCTTCGTAGGCCATATCGATAAAGTTATTATAAAATTTTCATTTTGACGTCTCGAGATATTGCGCGTCAATGCACTAAGTGGGTGACATCTAAAGCCACAAATTAATATTTTTACCGTAGAAATAGTCAAGTCACCGGAAGTTGAGCAAAAAAATAGTTTGAGATATGACCCTTCAAAGTTTTACATACAAAAGCTGATATCTCAAAAACAACTAAACCGATTCCGATTTGGTTTTTGGTTTTCTAAATAAAACTAACATTGGTATGATTCTTATAGAAAAAATTTTCGTTTTTCCCAACTTTGAAAAAAGTGGAGGGGGGAGGTACCCTAAAAGCTTGATTTAAAAAAAATAGTCCATTTCGGGGGGGGGGGGGGCGAGAGCCACATACTAATATAGAAATAAATTGGAGGCCCGTAGGGCCGAGAGTCACATTCTAATATAGAACTAAATTTCCCTTTTCTTCACGCCTAGCCTTTGATATTTCAAATCACACAAGCACAACATTTATACATAACGCAATTCACAAGCAAAAAACCAAGTAAGTAACTTAAACATCTGTAACCGCGCGAGTTATACGAAAAACGAACTTATGTGTGTCTCGACTTGTCTCAAGACATAGAGTCGCGTTTCGCCTAGCCCGCCGTGCATTTGTAAAATATCTGACCCTTTACTTTAAAAAAAAACTATGCGTCCGATTGACATTTTTCAAAAATAATGGTGATCCCTGATCTTTGATACACAAAGTTTACAGAAGGTGTTTTTTTGATTAAGCAAAGGGTTCTCGAGTTATAACAAGTTATACATTATTATAAATACGCGTTTTCAGGGCGAGCACTTGTTTAATAGGGAACTCCATATAAAAGCATTGGGAACGATATTTTCAAATATAAATGTTTCTGATAGCAATATTACTATATGCTTTTGGTGGAGTCATGAGCACACTTTATAGATTCAAAAAATGCAAAAAAATTTTTTTCCAAATTTTTGGAAAAACTACCCCCACCTACACGACGATTTTTGGACGACCAGTCGATTTTGCATTCTTAGGGTGTAAGAAATGATTTAAATTGTGTGTTACATTTTAGCAATGAAGTGCACACGAAAATCGGTTCTAGAAGCCTTTTACGCGCTTTTAAACTCTACTAAATAGCAACAGAAAAAATAAAAGAATAGAGTAAATAACAAAGCCTATTTTTTTGTCAAAAACCAGGGGATGACATTTCATCTTATAAATAAAAATAGAAAAAAAGTGTTTATTTACTGTAAAATATATTTAAAGACCTTCCGATATCATTGATCCAGAATATGAAAAAGAAAATCTCCTGATCCACAGATGCTGCACAGGATAGGAAGTAAAGTTTTCGGCAATCATTGTAAATTAAATATAATAAATGAGTTGTTTTTATTGTAGTACTTTATTTTTGTTTCCACAACCTCGTAGAAAAAATATTGCACCTACATACTTAGCGAATGTGTTTAGTGCGTCTTCCGCACTGGTTAGGTAAATTACTATTTCCTGCGACCACATATAAAAATGTTGGATTTTACACGATTTGCATCCTCAGAAAACATTAAATTTCATCCGTGTGCAGAAATTTTTTCGCACATGTGTGACAAGTACTTTCAGTACTTCGGCATATGTATGGAAAGTGTTTAACTGTCACAATACTTTTTCGCACATGTGTTACAAACTACTTTCCCACACATGTGCGGAAAAGCAGTTTCATTTGATTTATGCAAAATTAAACACCAATTTTTACAAAAATTAGTATAGTTCAACAGTGTTCGTGGGAAAAATAGCTCCATAACTCGACAGAATGTAAGTTTCTCACGCTCGTGTGAAATTTGTCACTTTGTTCTCTTGCTATGTAATACATAAATGAAAAGCGCTTTATTTTCAGCGAAGTTAAGCACAAGCTTCTGTTAACTGAGCAATATACTAATTATCAAAAACTATCTTATAAATTGTTTCGTAATCCCGTGATTTTGTTTGTTACGCTATGGCCAGCCCTTAAAAAACGTTTTGTAAATAGAAAAAATTGTATGTCTTTAAATACCTACTTATAATCATTTAACTTATATTAAACACATTTTATTTTTTCAAAATATCTGAAAATAATGTGAAAATCCGAGTCATGTGATCTTAGTTAAAGTTTCTCAATCGAATTGACTTGCCCCCGGTAGGTATATGGGGGTGGCGCTTCAGTCAGAAGGTTGATGGCTCTTGTCTGATTTGGTGTCCTGCAGCAAATATAAAATTGAGCACGCCTTTGTAAATACATAACATTATTTATGTTCAGATTTTTTAAAATCTTCAAACGTATCTTGTTAGATTTTTAATTTTCTTTTGTACATTTCCAAATAATACAAAAATCGAAACAATTTCACTACAGTTTTCTATAACACAACTAGGCTACTGAAATGCCAAACATTGTTCTGAAATATTTGTTGTGTTTTAGCCATAACTTGTTTTTTATTTTTTGAATAAAATGATTTCGCGAAAAACTGCTAAGATACGTTTGTTAAAAATGCTATAAAAAACTACCCTTCAATATTTCGACGCGTTCCGCTTTCTCGTTTTCTATTTCTATTAGAACAAAGATTTGGCCAAAAAATGCGATATCAGTGTTGTCAAATGGTAAGTTTTCGGGCGAAGTTTGACGCGGTTGTCATCACAAAAAAAATGCTATAGGGACATGACGTTCTCTCTATATTTCGCACATGTGCTCTTATGAAGGAACCGCCACTGACTGGCACCCCCAGAAGTATAACTTAGCCCCTTTAGTACTTTAATTTGGCATTATACAGTCGCATATTAGATATAGAAGTATAAAATATCCACCTTGCCCCATTTTTCCCTAATGTTAATATGTCCCATATTGTTGATAATTAAAAATTGTAATTAGGTACAAAAACATAGTGTAGGAGTGGTTGCGTCAAATTTGTAATATTTTTCATATCATGCCTCGTAGGTAATAAACTTTATCTAGACTTTCTTTGATATGCCTAATTACAGTTCATTAGACAATAGCTGTCTGACAAACAGGTGATAAGCGACTTAAGATGACCGTGTTTGAAATATTTTGTGGTGGGCCCCACAGTTTATTATAAAGGACAAAAGAAAAAGAGTTATAACAAATACATACATGACAAAAACACAATTGAAGTTTTATATAACATCTTTTATTAAACCAGACAAAATCATAAAACGGGGCTTGACTTGTATGTCTTTTACTAATATTCGTATATAACCTAAAGAAGAGTGGTCCTTCATAGCTCATGTTAAGCAACCCAAGAAGAGCCCAGGCCCCCTTGATCTGCTACTGCACAAGGTAGAATACTTATATTGGACATGTAAAATATAACTGATCTGTTATACCGTCGATGATTTGGAATATGTAGTTGTATTAAAACAAAATTTAGCTCTTCGAAAAGAAAATTGTAACGTATAAAATTGTTCCGGAATGAAATAGCGATGTTCAAAATATCGACAATCAAAATAGCGATGTAATGAAAGAGCGACTATCAAAATAGCGATATAACAAAATAGCGATGTAAACAAAATAGCGATATTTCGGTTCGGTTTGTATTGGTTTGATTCGGTTCGGTTTGGTTTGATTCGGTTTTGGTATAAGTATAGTTCGACTATGGGGTTTCTTTCTAACATATTTTCCTAGAAGATGTGCATCCGAACCGTATCGAACCGAACTGAACCAAACCGAATCAGTATATTTTTCGACAAAAAAAACTTCCCTAGCTTCTTTCCCGGGATCCTGGAGGTTGTGATTTCGATCTGCACCGAACCGAACTGCACCGAATTCGGTTCGGTTTGGTTTGGTTCGGATCGGATTCACATCCTCTAGGATCCCAAGAAAGAAGTCAGGGAAGTTTTTTTTTTAATTTGTTAGAAAGAAACCCTATGGTCAAACTATACTTATGGCAAAAACCGGTATTTTGATACATCGCTATATTGATACATCGCAATTTTGATACATCGATATTTTGATTGTCGTTATTTTGATTGTGGCTATTTTAATACATCGCTATTTTGATACATCGATATTTTAATATGTCACTGTTTTGTTACCAACTCTATTTTGATATATCGCTATTTTGATAGTCGCTCTTTCATTACATTGCTATTTTGATAGTCGCTATTTCATTACTCGCCATTTCGTACATCGCTATTTCGTTCCGGAGCCGCATAAAATTGCAAGCGCATTATTTTTTATTGCATAAGGGTGCTTTCTCCAGTTGTGCTCGTGATCAGTATAGTAGAGTAAATTTGTAAAATAAAGCTGCAAAAAGGGTATATTTTTTTATATTTGGCATAGTAGTACCTAACCCCAAAAGCTAAATTTTCATTGGAGGATCCCCGATTTTCCGACCTCAGAATCCAAGATGGCGGCTGCCAAAGTTAAGAAAAAAAATGATTTCCTTGTTTTAAGGGAAATTAAATTAATTTTGATAAATTTACTTTAAGTGGGATATACTCAATGTAAAAATGTTAAAAAAAATTACACCTGCCACTGCAAAACAAAATGGCGGCTATATTTTAAAAAAATCGTTTTTCTTCGATATTTTTTGTGCGATATTTATTTTTCGTACCTCATATTAAAGCTACTGACCAGTTCTTTAAACCTGCTTAAATGAAATGATAAGTTTCCCAGCCGCCACAAAGATGGCGCTTAATTTGTCAAAAATAAAAGAGACCTTTACAACCAGTAGACCAAATTAAATTTTTACAAAAAAATTTTTTGGATTTTATCAGTAGTAAGCCAGATTTTGTAAAAATTAATAAAAAGTTATAATTTGACATTTAACATTTTAAGATGGCGGCCGAAAAAGTTCAGATAAAAAAGTAATTTTTTTGTTCTTGCTTGACACAACTAGTATTGCCGTGTAATATATTGATTTATACTAAATGGGGGTCGCCGATTCTAAATATTTCATAATAAATGACATATGTTAGTTATTATCCAAGATGGCGACGGTCAAAATATAAATACAACAGTATCTTTTTGGTTTAGTAAATCTTTTTACCAAGATATGTAGTTTTATATTAATCTTAATTAGTTTTAAATTGTAATGTACAAAAAAAATAGAATTTATTTATTTTTTAAAGATGGCGGCCGAAAAAGTTAAAAAAAATCTTTTTTGTTTATTTTTTCGAAGTTTAACAAATAAACTGAGAAAACCAAGACACCTCGTTAAACAAAATACAGATGTTTTAAATATGTCAAAAAAGTTGACATATGTCACGTGCCGGGTGATTTGAATAAATTGACATATTTTACTTAATAGCTATCTCCGTTAATATTGATCTAACAGTAACATTTAAAGTAGCAATCTTATGTCAAAAATGACATATGTAATACACTTGTCAAACTATTGACATATGGTTTATTTTTTAAAATAAAACACCCTGTATATAATGTTTGTAATTGATTTTTTTTTGTTGTTATTCATTAACAAAATGGCAACATCCTTATTGTTTATTTAGGTTATTAAAATACAAACATTTCAATAACGGTTGGTCTAAATGTCAACATATTATATATTTTTGAAATCAGAAAAACGAGTCTTATCAACTAAAAAAATTATATACAGAGTGTTTTATTAAAAAAAATAAACCATATGTCAAAAGTTTGAGATATGTCATTTTTGACATCAGATTCTGATGATTTAGAAAAAATTATTTAACTTTGCTTATTTAAACATTACTGTTAGATTAATATTAACGGAGATAGCTATTAAGTAAAATATGGTCAATTCAATCAAATCACCCGGAACGTGACATATGTCAACTTTTTTGACATTTTTAAAATATCTGTGTTTTGTTTACCGAGATGTCTTGTTCTTTCCAGTTTTTTTTGTTAAATTTCGAAAAAATAAACAAAAATGTTTTTTAAATAAATTATATTATTTTTGTACATTATGACTTAAAACTAATTAAGAGTAATATAAAACTACATATCTTCGTAAAATTACCAAGTCAAGAAGATAATGTTTTTTTATATTTTGAACGCCGCCATCTTGATTAATAATAGTCATGTGTCATTTATGATGAAATATTTAAAATCGGCGACCCCTATTTAGTATAAATCCATATATTACACGGCAATACCAGTTCTGTCAAACAAGAATAAAAAAATAACTTTTTTATGTGAACTTCGGCCGCCATCTTAAAATTTTTAATGTCAAATTGTAATTTTTTTGAAATTTTTACAAAACGTGGCTTATTATTGATAAAATCCAAAAAAATTTTTTTTTTAATTTAATTAGGTGTACAGGTTATAAAGGTCTCTTTTATTTTTGACATATTAAACGCCATCTTTGTGTCGGCTGAGAAACTAATAACTTTTTTTCATTAGGTTTAAAGAGCTGGTCAGTGGCTTTAATATGAGGTATTAAAAATAAATATCGCGTAAAAAATAAATAAAATATCGAAGAAAAACAATTTTTTTAAAATATAGCCGCTATTTTGTTTTAAAGTGAGAGGTGTAATTTTTTTTTACATTTTTGAATTAAGTAGGTTCACTTAAAGTAAGTATCAAAATTAATTTAATTTGTCTTAAAACAGGGAATTCATTTTTTTTCTTAACTTTGGCAGCAGCCTTCTTGGATTCCGATGCCGGAAATCAGGGGATCCTCGATTGAAAATTTAGCTTTTGATATTAGCTACTACCCAGCGCGGCGTAGCGTGGGGGGGGGGCGCGGGGGGCGCGGGGGCCGCGGGGGGCGCGGGGGGCGCGTGGGGCGCGGGGGGCGCGGGGGGGTCGTCGCCCCCCCCCCCCCCCGCCCCGTGGGTAGTGGCGCCCCATAGGTGGCCGAAGCGCCCTCAGCTTTATTAAGTCGGGCCGGTTTTTTTTTGGTCGCAAGATTCGTGAGAGGCGCCCTTGTGACCTTGTGACTTATCGGCCGCCCCCTCACACATGATGACCTTTTTTTTTTTTGTTTTTATTGAAATACCCTACAAATTTACTCTACTAGTAAGTCCAATTAGATTTTCAAAATTATTTCTATACAATTAAAACTGGAGCGATCGGAACTATTGAAGAACTGGATTATTAAGAACATTTTTTTAATAACAAAAAAATTATACCGGGTGAGCTAAAAAAACGGACAATTTTTTTTCATTATAACTTTTAAAGTATAAAATCAAATTTAATGGGACAAACTGCACTTGGCAGAGAATTAATCGGAGTTTTGACTAAATATATTTTTTTGTCCGCCATCTCAAAATTCAAGATGGCGGACGAAATTAAAATGTACCCTTCAAAAATTCTGCTTTATTCTTGTGTTGCGAATATGTTTTTTATAACTTGTTTAAATTAATAAAAAGCTGCGTGCTTGTCACGCACAACAAGGTATAAGTCAGCAAAATCGGTTCAGTGGTTCTAAAAAAAATCCATTTTTGTTTCAACCATTGTTTTGTAAATTATACGATTGCCAATGATGTCTGCATTTTTTTCCTTATAAATTCATTACCACTGAACCGATTTTAATGAAATAAAATCATTCTGGTGAGAATTGAATGCTTTTTAAAACTCATGATCAAAACTTATCGCCATTTAAAAATTTAAGATGGCGGACAGAATCATACTTGATTCTTCAAAATGGCGTATTTATTCTTATTTTTCGACAATAATTTACTTTTTTTTTAATTTATAGAAAAGCACTATTTTTGTTTCAGCCATTGTTTTACAGATTATACGATTGCATTGCCAAATCTGTCTGCATTCATTTCCTTAAAAATTTGTTATTACAAAACTGATTTTAGTGAAATAAAAATAATAATGGTGAGAATTATTACAAACAATATCTAGTATGTATACTTTGCTGTCACATTTGATAAGTCACGAACAGACTGTAAAGAACTGAAAAAAAATCTCTAGAACACATCATAGAAGAAATTAGACTATTGATCACTAAAAGTCAACTGATATGGTACGGCCATGTACAATGGACGAACGGCGATATATATATATGGTAAGTAGTCAACACCTTCTGGCAACAATTTTATTGTTGTGCATACTATGAGACTGGACAGGATGTTTGTGCGGAATCTATTAGGGTTCCTGTATGTGACATATTTGGATATAATTTATTCAAATATGTCAACATACGTCAACTATAACACAAATTAATAACAACCAAGAATATTTAATTATTGTAGGTGTCTTAAAATAACATTTTAAAATTACATTATTTTCCTTCGAAGTATCCGGCATAATTTGTTGCGGTGGCAGTTCCCCGCTTCCAAACTCGATTGGCTTGAGGAACTGAGTTTTTATCTTGAACCTGCACAAAAAGTATTAAACACAAATTAATAGAGAGCGTGGATTGATACGCAGAGATTTATCCTGGGGGGGGGGGTTTAAGCACAAATCCACACATTTTAATCTTGATCTTTGTGGAAAATTCATGTTTTAGGGGTCAATATTTAGTAGCTCTGGGGGAGGCTTCAGCCCCCTGCGCATGCCACTACTTGTAGTCCGGTGGCAAGAGACAACGTCGGTTCTGGAGCAAAAGTCTTTGGGGCGTAATGGTAAAACGGTGACCGTAAATAATTGCACAGGAAAAAAGCAAAAAGGAAATATTTGAATATTCGTGGGTTAGAGAACAGGATCAAAAAAGAAACTACAGTGAATATAACAACGGTTATAACGACATTGAACGGACCGCTTAATTTCGGTCGTTATAACCGAGCGTCGTCATAGAGAAAAAAGGTAACAAACTGGGTTATATATTTTTATTACGAAAAGGTGATTATATATCTCTTCAACTTTTCATTAAAAACTATATTTAAAAAAAAAGTTAAAACCATGGAATATTTTCAGATGTACATACATATATGTATAATGTTATGTGAGTATGTACATATGTATTATGCATGTACGTATGTAAATACATATTTAATGTACATTAATATATAAAATTCTGAGCTTTCTCCTTATCTGTAAAAGCTTTTCGTTTAGACATCGCGTTTAATTTATACATATTCTTAGATACAGCAGCTTAGATTATGTAAACATAAAAGCACACCACATCAATAGCTTTAATACAATATTGGTAACAGACGTTTATATTGGTATAGCCATATTTTTTGTGGTTTATAATAGACGCCTACAATAAAAGGGATTCTCCGAACTTCGGCACACAATGGCTACAGTTCGTCATTACATGCGATATCGCTCGTCGTTTTAATCGATTAGTTGTACCAATTTAAGTTAAATTATTGGTCGCTATTTAAGTAAGTCGTTATATGCGATGTCGTTATAGGCAAAACGTCTTCAATGCATTTAGCATAGAACTCGGTCGGGACCTTGATATGTCGTCGCTATAACCGATATGTCGTAATATCCGATATCGTTATAAGCGAGATTCACTGTATCAAGTTTGTGGCAACGTTTCGGAATATATTTTTCCTTTTTCAAGCCTTCTTGGTCAAAAACAAACAACAAAACAGCGAAAAATTCTATTAAAAATTGAAAAATATCTTTCAATTACCCCTAGTTATGAAGAGTCGTGCCTTAATCCATTTCGAACGGACTCTCGAGACAATAGTTTGAGACTTGAAAAAGGAAAAATATTTACCGAAACGTTGCCAAAAACTGATATGTAGTTTCTTTTTTGGTCCTGTCCTCTAACCCACGAATAGTAAAATACTTATTTACAAGGACACGATGTTTTACAAAAAGGAAATATTTGCACAGGAAAAAGCCGACACAGAGAAAAGCACATGCAAAAAAAAGCGCAGACCAAAAAAGGGCACAAAGAAAAAAGCATAGTAAAACAGCGTACAGGCAAATTCTACAAAGAACATTTTTGAAGTCTTTAGGATTAAAATGCCCGAAGTCAAAAATTAACAGGTTATGTTACTTGATCATTTCAAAATTGTTCACAAAAAGTTTTCAAAAATGAGTTTTGTGTAGAATCTGAGGGCACGGCAGTGCCTCGCCAAGTTCGCGCGCCGTAACCATCTTTTCTTGAATCATTTCAGCCGATATTTGACCTACCTAAAACTCTACTTCGGAATGAGCTACGAATCTCAAACTTTGCGCAGTCATAGATCTCTCCATGGAGTTAACAACCAAGTTCCATAAAGTAGTAAAGTAGTTACGAAATTTTAAAAAACGTCGAAATTGCCACTCACTAACTCACTCACTCACTGATGTATAGATCATCAATATTCTACTGTACTTCCAGACATGCTACAAAGCTGAAATTTGGCAGACTGATAGAAATTATGACCAAACCCCTGACAAAAATCAAAAAACCCCAAAACTTTAATTTACTCCCCTCCTCTATACATTTAAAGATATGTAAAAGTAGCATCGCCCAATTCCAGAATGCTAGAGAGTTGAGCTTTGGCAGACTGATAGGAAAGGTCTAGGACAACTGGGCGCCGCGAACTGGGCGCCGGGCCAACTCGGCGCCGCCAACTGGGCGCCGGCCAACTCGGCGCCGGACAAAAATTTTTTTTTTGGATAAAATGTGTAGATGAAAAATAAAATATATTATTTATATAAAAACATCTTTAAAAATCCTTTATGCAATTTTTTTGAAATTTGTTTTTGTTAAGTAAAGTTAAATCCATTAAGTCGACTGTTGAATCTTGGTAGTTGTAGTGTTTGGTAACCTGGTAACACTACATGTTAAGTTGTTTATAACAACAATGGCGGATCCAAAAATCAAAATGGCGGATCCAAAATGGATTTTCTTATTTACTAACCGATTTGTCTCAAACTTGAAATATTACATTGCTTGAGGTCATTTAACAAAATTTTTTACTCAAACTTTTGCGGCAGGGTATTGCCGTGGTATGGTCGTCGGCTTCACATGCAGAAGGTACCAGGCTCGCGTCTCGAACGATGCAAAAACAAAAAAAAAATCTGTCGCCCTGTCGCCGAGTTCCTTTTCAGCGTTCAACAGCCGTCATCGAATAAGCATGCGATGCGATGCACGCAAAAAATATAAGTCGACATTGAACATCGAGAATATACGCAGGTGTAGTCCAGGAGCCGACACGCAGCCAGCCGAGGAACCAGGGATAATAACCCAGGAGCCTGCTATAAGTGCTATATACATATAGTCGGAACCAGGACGGCGCCAGCATAAATCTCCTACAGTAGTCAACTCACGATGACCACGACTGTTGCGCTGAAAAGGAAAGAAGTCTATCGTCTATAACCAAGTTCTGCTGGGACGATAGCCATGTTAGATAGATGCAAGTCTAACATGTAGCAGGACCACCTTTCGGAAGGGGTGTAAAAGCATGGGTCCACTGTGTATACTTGCTACGCAGTATAAAGATTCCTGCCCTCGACAAAGAGGAGTCAGGCAAAATTAAGTCCTCTTAGAGAAAGAAAACTTGCATCCTAAGGGGCACGTGCATCTGTTTGATATATGATGAACGGACAAATCGGGGTTTGCGAAAAGGGCGCGCCGTGTGCCTAGTCGTTAGACCAAAAATGGTCTCCCCACCACTACTACTAACTAACTGCTCAAACTTAAAAAAATCAAAATGGCGGATCCAAAATGGGGGATTTTCTTATTTACCAACCGATTTGTCCAAACTTGAAATATTACATTGCTTGAGGTCATTTAACAAAATTTTTTACTCAAACTTAAAAAAATCAAAATGGCGGATCCAAAATGGCGGATTTTCTTATTTACTAACCCATTTGTCTCAAACTTGAAATATTACATTGCTTGTAGTTGTCTTATTCCGGATAGGAACTATGATAAAACTATAGGAAAAATCAAAAAACTCCAAAATTTTAATTTACTCCCTTCCCCTATACATTTAAAGTTATGTAAAAGTAGCATTGTCCACTTCCAGAAATGCTAGAGAGTTGAGCTTTGGCAGACTGATAGGAACGATGATAAAACTATAGGAAAAAATTAAAACACCCCTGTAATGGATAGGGTGAATAGATTTTCTTCTTTAATTCATAGTGGATTGTAACTTTCTTTAGGTGTAATTTTCTAATTTAATATTTCTTGATCGCGCAACCATACAAAAGCAATAGGAAAAATGGCACCTACCTTTTGATGGTTATTTCTCTGCTTGCGGGCCCGCTCTCGAAGTAGTCTCACGTTCAGTCTTTGGATTGAGGATGGTAGCACTTAATAACTAAGGTTTTTATGTTTAATAGTTAATTTTCGAAAGAAAATTAATCTTCGAAAGAAGAGAATGATTTTTCACGAGTTCACGTGTTTTTCGCTTGGCAGAATGTCATCTCATGCGCCGTTTGCGCATGTCCTTAGCACCCGCGTTGTTTCGACGGCGCAAGGTGCCACAATTTGAATTTGTATGGCTGATTATTTTTGAGGCGAAATAGATAAATTATAAATAAAATAAAGCTAAAGAAAATTGCAGTAACATTTCCCGCCACCAAAAACGAATGTTTTCAATTATAGTAATTTAGTAGAAAAAAAAACGCGTTTATGCATTTTTTAAGTAAAAAATAGAAAAACAAAAAGATAATTCCAAACATTGTTTGAACAGAAAAAAAATAATATTTTTTTTCCTATTTTGAAAAGAAATTTATATTTACAATTAAACTAAAGAAATTAAAATTTAATATTTTAATTTTAATCTGAAGCCATAGGCAAAGGGCACAGTTTAACTATAGGTCGCTTAAATAACCCGGTTTTAGTTTTCACCGTAACAACCCTTACATGCCCATCTCGGCCGGGGTGTAACTCGACTATGCGTCCAAGTAACCAATGAATTGGTGGCTCATTTTCATTTTTAATGAGTACCAATGTATTCAATTCAATGTTGGGGTTTGGCTCGTGCCATTTGGACCTTTGTTGCAGGGTGTTCAAATATTCTGATTTCCATCTCTTCCAGAAATCTGTGTTCAACCTTTGTATAAGTTGCCAACGAGATAAGGAATTTAGTTTTAAATGAGAAAGATCTGGATCAGGAACTGAATTTAGTGCAGATAACGTAAGAAAATGCCCTGCAGTCAAAGGAGCTAAGTCGCTCGGGTCAGAGCTTTGCGCCCATAAGGGTCTACTGTTTAGCAATGCTTCAACATCGGTTAAAAGAGTATAGTACTCCTCAAAGTTTAAGATTTGATCACCGATAACACGAAGTAAATGGCTTTTAACGGATTTTACACCAGCTTCCGCAAGCCCATTGAAATGTGGGGCAGCAGGTACATTGAAAAACCAAGAAATTTTTGAATGATCTGCGGCGTGCTTTGAAAGCTTGGTAAGCTCCTTGTAAGCTCCCTTGTATGTAGTTGCGCAGTCAGAATAAATATTGGTGCAAACTCCTCTTCGATTGACAAATCTCCGAAAAGCAGCAATGAAAGCGTCTGAAGTTAGGTTAGAAACTAGTTCGAGATGAATAGCTCTAGAAGCTGTGCACACAATCACTAAAATGTAAGCCTTATGAATGACTAATTTACGCCCTTGAGCTAATTTTATAGGTCCAGCGTAGTCAATGCAAACATTTGAAAAACATTTCAGCTGTGATATTCTGAAGCTTGGAAGGTCACCCATGTAGGGGGTAAGAGCTTTGGGTTGAGTGCGATAGCACTTAACGCAAGATGATAAAACCTTTTGAATAACTCTACGTGCTGAAAGTACCCAAAACTGTTGTCTAAGTAAATACATAGTTGTATTAAATCCTGGGTGCAAGTAGGTTGAATGAATATTTTGTATGATCAGCTTGGTAAGTGTGCTATCACTTGGTAATAGTAGGGGGTGTTTTACATCATATGATAATGTGATTGAATTTCTAATCCGCCCGCCAACTCGAATACGATTTTGGGGGTCGAGAAAAGGCGCCAATTTGCGATATGGTTTTGGTAAAAGTTCATTATTTTGAATTTTTAAGAAGATATCAGAAAAATGTTTATTTTGCACGTACTTGACAAGTACAAGTAAAGATTCTTGTAATTCAAAAAGCGTAATAAAACCAGTGCGTTTAGTTTCCTGATGCTTAATATTGAAAAAGTATCTGTGCCAAATAGCAATAATACGTTGAATTTGTAAAATAGATGAATAATTATGTAAAAGATCGTCTAAAATATCATTATTCAGAATTGTGGCCAAAACTTTATTATTAATTTACTTCCCTCCCCTATAAATGTAAAGTTAAGTAAAAGTAACATTGCCCACTTCCAGACATGCTAGAGAGCTGACCTTTGGAAGACCGATAGTAACTATGATAAAGTTATAGAAAAAAATTAAAGCACTGCCCACTTCCAGAAACGCTAGAGAGTTGAACTTTTTAAGACTGAAAGGCAATATGATAAAACTATATGAAAACATTTAAAAATACCAACATTTTAATTTACTACCCTCTACTATAAATGTAAATTTATATAAAAATAACATTGCCCACTTCCAGAAACGCTAGAGAGCTGAGCATTGGAATACTGATAGAAATTATGATAAAACCATGGGAAAAAATTTAAAACGTCCAATATTTTCATTTACTCTCCTCCCCTATAAATGTAAAGTTATGTAAAAGTAATATTACCCACTTCCAGAAATGCTAGAGAGCTGAGCATTGGAAGACTGATAGAAACTATGATAAAACTATAGGACAAAATTTAAAAACATGACAATTTTAATTTATTTCCCTCCCCTATACATGTAAAGTTATGTAAAAGTAACATTGTGCACTTTCAGAAACGCTGGAAAGCTGAGCTTTGGAAGGCTGATAGGAACTACGATAAAACCATGGAAAAAAAACCTCAAAAATTTAAGTAAGGCATTGCAAAAGTTTTGTACAATATTCCGCATATTTTACTACTTTAAAAATTAAGTATTATCCAATTCCTTTAAAAAAGAAGTGAAATCATAACAAAAACATTTCATGTAAATGACTCTTAGGCACAGTGCTAAATTGAACATAAAGAAGTTTGGCTGTAATAGCAAAGTTTAAAAAAACATTTCCAAACTAGTAAGAACCATTTTGAAATTTGTATTGGAGAACTTGGCTTTACTTTTATCTCAATTCTTTTTACGGAATGCCATTTTCGCGTACTTGGCTTTTTTTACATGAAATGTTTTTGTTATGATATTGATTTAGAATATTTTTAGAATTATTAAAATTTATAGAATCATTTTTTTACATGAAATGTTTTTGTTATGATATTGATTTAGAATATTTTTAGAATTATTAAAATTTATAGAAACTTTTAAAATTATCAAAATATTTAAATTTTGAAATTTTTTGAAAATTCGGGGAATTTTCATTATTTGTGAAATATTTAAATGGATTTTGTTCAGAACTTTTTATGATTTACGTCTTAGGTTCATTATTATCCTAGGAGCATAAATAAATTAAAACCGACCGGCAGCACATAAAATAAAAAAGTGATTCATATTCATTTAATCACAAATCTATTTAGCGAACGATCTTAAATTACGTAATGCAAAATCTCAGGATTCTTAACCCCCTCCTCGTATATTCAAGAAAATCACATTAAAAAACATTGACTGTAATGCAAGGCCAAACCCCCCCGCCCTACCCTCTTGAGCGTTACGTAATTTAAGGATAGGCCCTTATCCGTGGTCCGTTGTGACAGTACACCCCCAAAATGTCAAGTAAACTGTAAAAACGTGGCAATTTTCCGCGTACATACAAAAAATGCGCTATTTTCCGTGTGCACTTTTTTCCGTGTGTGTTTTTTTGCTGTCTGCCTATTTCCGGGATTCTGCAACTACTACTATTACAATAAGGTACGCTTCGCTTTGTGCATTTATTATAAATCCCCGCTGCGCAACTTTACAAGTTTTATTAACCCTTATAACTAGGTATCTTAAAAGTGTCTTTTATGAGACATTTTTAAGATGAAACATTCGGATTTTTTAGGACATCTTTAAAATATCTTGAGGTAAATACATATTTTCTGTTATGTCTTGAACATGTATTTTATGTAGGTATGTATATAAAATATTTTTAAACAAAACGATTAATCAATTGTGAAAATCGGATTAGTAGTTTGTAAGTTGTAGTGGGACAACAAAAAATCGTATTTTTGACACATTTTTACTTCTCACGGTCTACATATTAATTTTAAAAAAATATAGTTTCCGATCTGCATCCAAAAATCTGATAAGTAGTTGAGATTCAGAAATTATAGCCCATATCACTCGAGAAAATCATTGGAATCAAACAGGAAATTTTTTAGTTATGGTAGAACAACTGATACGTACCCATATATACCGGGTGGGCCAAAAAAAAACCGGACAATTTTTTCTTCATGATAACTATTGAACTACACTATTGATTTTAATGAGACAAACTGCACTTGGCAGAGAATGGATCAGAGTTTCGACTAAATATATTTTTTGTCCGCCATCGCAAAATCCAAGATGGAGGACGAAAAGAAATTGTTCAAAGACGGTCGTTTATTCTTGTGTTGCGAACATGTTTTCATTATTTTTTTAAATCAGTAGGAAAGCTGCAGTCTTGCCACGTACAACAAGGTACCACTCAGCAAAATCGGTTTAGTGGTTCTAAAAAAAATATTTTTGTTTCAACCATTGTTTTGCATATTATACGATTGCCTTGCCAATCATGTCTGCATTTATTTCCTTATAAATTCATTACTACTGAACCGATTTTAATAAAATAAAAAACATCTTGGTTAGAATTGATTTCTTTTTAAAGATCATGATCAAAGTTTATCGCCATCTTAAAATTTAAGATGGTGAACAGAATCATACTTGATTCTTCAAAATGGCGTGTTAATTCTAATTTTCCGAAAACGTGTTAGTTTTTCTTTAATTTATAGAACAGCGCTACTTTTCCCCCACAAAACGCGGTACAAATTAGTAAAATCGGTGTGACGGTTCTCAAAAAATCTATTTTTTTTGCAACCTTTGTGTAACAGATTATACGATTGCATTGCCATTCCTCTCTGCATTAATTTCCTTATAAATTCGTTATTACTTAACCGATTTCAGTGAAACAAAAAAGTCATGGTTGGGAATTGATTTTTAAAGATCAATCAGTATGCACTATGATGTTTTTATTTGACTAAAATTGGTTCAGTAGTAATGAATTTATGAAGAAACAGAATGCAGACAGAATTGGCAATGCAATCGTATAATTTGTAATAAAAATGGCAGATTATGTGAGAACCACTTTACCGATTTTATTACTTTGCACCTTCTTAAGCGGGAGAAAAGTAGTACTTTTCTATAAATAACAGAAAAAGCTAAATCATTTTCGGAAAATAAAAATAAACGTGATTCTTTGAAGGGTCAATTATGGTTCTATCCGACATCTTAACTTTTAAGATGGCGGCAAATTTCAATTCTAATCTTTAAAGAACAATCAATTCTCACTATGTTTTTTTTATTTCACTAAGATCGGTTCAGTAATAATGAGTTTATAAGGAAATGAATCATTACAGGATTGGTAATGCAATCGTATAATCTGTAAAACAATGGCTAAAACAAAAATAGATTTTTTGAGAACCATCAAACCGATTTTACTAATTTGTACCTCGTTTTTCGGGGGGAAAGCAGTGCTTTTCTACAAAAGAAAATAAAAGCTAAACATGTTCAGAAAATAAGAATAAACACGCGATTTTGTAGAATCAAGTATGATTCTGATTTTAAGATGGTGATAAATTTTGATCATGATCCTTAAAAAGCAAAATCGGTTCAGTAGTAATGAATTTATAAGGTGATAAATGCAGATATATTTGGCAAGGAAATCGTATAATATGCAAAACAATGGTTGAAACAAAAATATTTTTTTTAGAACCACTAAACCAATTTTGCTGAATCGTACTTTGTTGTACGTGGCAAGAATGCAGCTTTCTTACTAATTAAAAAAAATAATGAAAACATTTTCGCAACACAAGAATAAACGAGCATCTTTGAAGGGTACAAATTCATTTCGTCCGCCATCTTGGATTTTGCGATGGCGGACAAAAGAATATATTTGGTCAAAACTCTAATCCATTATCTGTCAAGTGCAGTTTGTTCCATTAAAATCGATGGTATAGTTCAAAAGTTATAATGAAAAAAAATTGTCCGGTTTTTTTTGGCCCACCCGGTACATATATACCAAACCAACCCTCATTTTTATTTTCGCTTCGTTTTATGTATATTTTTTTTCAGATGTAAATTTGCCTTATGAAAATTATTTCTTCTTTTCTTGAAGTTAGTTAAATATTTCAATAAGAGATAATAACTCTGGTCTGCAAAAAGAAAAAAATGCTTGAGCCCTGGATATATTTCCTCTGATTCTTAAGCCGGGATCAAACGACTCGTGTACTTGGCGAATAATTGTTACTTGCGTATGCTTGCCATGTCGTGTGAGTGGGTTGCTTGTACAATTATTTGCCACTCGTTGGTTTTCCATTTGTGGTCGGTAAAAATGGGCCGAGTCAAAGGGCTCACGATTATTCGTACACTTGCCAATATAATACTTGTCTTTAGCCGGGATTTGGCGAATAATTGTTACTTGCGTATACTTGCCAAGTACGCAAATAATTGTGTATTTGCCAAGTACACGAGGCGTTGAGCCCGGCTTTATGTAAAGTGCCGCCCTGATTCCAAATATAGCTTGCGATTTCTTCTACCACCCACCATTTTTGGGGGAGCAGCCCTTTTATCTATTTTAATCACTTTTCGATAATAATAATAATCTTATCTACGAATAAAAAGATCTGTACCTTCACTTAGTGCTCGCTTTCCTTTTATAACCTGAGGTACAACCCACTCGTTTAAAAAACCAGCAGTACTCCGCCAAAATGCTTTCATTCCACATCCCTGAAAATCTCTTTTCCAACTTAGCCATGTCTTAATGAAATCATTCCCCGTGTTCATCCGAGACTGCTAAATTTTCAGGAAAGTAGTCCAGATGCGAGTAAGGGAAGTTCACTTTACATCCCATGGTCTTATACACTAAGAGCAATTCCTCGACCTAAGCGACATAATCATCATCTTTGTGATTACCCAAAAAGTTCGTACACACGTTTTGACTGCAAACCAAGCTCGTTTTTTTTTTATTCAGGTGTTCAATAAAAGTCGAATCTTGAAAAAGTTGTCTAATCTGGGGCCCCACAAAAACACCTTCCTTGATTTTAGCCTCACTAAGATGAGGAAATTTAGTTTTCAAAAATATGAATGAGTCATCTGTTTTATTCAGTGCTTTTACAAACTGTTTGATCAATCCGAGTTTGATGTGCAAAGATGGCAAGTAAATATTATTTTTCAGGACTAAAGGATCGTTACAACGTTTATTACCTACTTGGGATGGTAAGCTGCTGGAAGCTGAAATTAAAAAAAAATGCATATAAAACGAAAAAATCGACAATGTGCTTTACTATTTTTGCGGAACCCCCCCCCCCCCCCCTCAAATATTAATGTTTGAGAACACTAAACGTCTCCAGTACCTCAGAAATAGTGATGTTAAGGCCAAAATAATCCTTTCCATCCCACCAAACTATCGGAAGACAGTAAAAATAGGTAGGGGATCTCCCCCAAAAATGGGGGGTGATGGGGTAAAACGGAGTTCATATTTGAATTCAGGAGGTCATTTTACATAGGAATCGGCAAGAATGGTGTCAGGGCCGATTTTCATGCAGACCAGTGTAATCAGCCGTCAGACAACATGTGACTTAAGGGGCTTTGCAAGGGCCTTTGCGTGTATGGCTGGTGGTGGCTGGCGGAAAAGCGGCGTAGCCAGATAACTGACGCACCAGTTTAAACGGCGTTTTGCAAAGAATCGAGCCCAATTTGACAACAAATCTACTTTTTTCAACCGTCATAGTCGCACTGGTCTTCTGGACAAAAACTTTTATTTTATTTCTGGGGGGCTCTTCAAAAGTTTTGTAATAAACAGCTTAACGTACAAAATTGCTAAACTGCTGCATTTTGTAGCTAAATAATAAGAACAAGACCTTAAAATTTTTGTTATTTAGCTAGCTAAATTTCAGCATGTTTATTAGCAAATATTTAACTTTAAAGGAGCAAGTCCTGGGTAATATTACATCAATAGCCATTTCACCCATAAACACCTGCTATCAGAAAGGTTCTAGAGCTAAAATAATTTGTAAGCCACAGCTAGCTGATTTACAGCAAAAACTAAGCTATGACAACACTTTCACAACAGAGTTTTTGCTTTTAAACTATATTGTCCAGTTTGTGTTACTTGGGTGATAAAGCAAGTCATCTGCCCCCCCCCCCCTGGGTTAGATCGTTTAAAAGAGGAAATTGATTCCTGTTGATTATGCCAGAATTCGTCTTAAAAATTAATCTCAGTCAAAAAATTATGTTAATAGATGCATTTTAAGCAAGGAATACAGCGCATTTAGTGCACAACATTCACCGCCAAGACCATTTTCACAAAACTTCCAACAACGCCATCCATAAGAGTGGTTCAGCGGACATCGGTGTCCGCTCTGGCGCAATGTGTAAAAAAGGCAATTTTCCGTCGCATCACACCAGGGCGGACACTTTTTGTTCATTTTATTACGCCATAGCGGACATCAATATCTCAGGGGACACGTCGTAACAAGTTTACTTGACAAAGCAGATCGCGCGGCAAACGCCTTTCTAAGCTCATTGTTGCATAAATTAGGGTGCTGGACACTAGTCAGTGGTTTTTTTTTTCTCATAAAACAATAAAGTTATAGAGTTCAATGTAGTCCTTTTTTTTATAAAAAAAACAAATGTGTCCGCTGTGGCGCCTAGAGTATAGCTGCTTTAAAAACTTTTTTTATACGCCACAGCGTATACAATAGCGGACATAGGCTTTAAAATTCAAACAAAACTCTGTTTTGAAAAACCACGATCAGTAGGCCATTCTAGAACTCCAAAAAGAATACTTGATAATAAAATATTTTGAAAAATAAATATTTTCAGGGAAATATCTACCACTAAATATAACAGACACCGCGGTGTCTGCCCTGGCGCGATAAACCAACCATGCAGCGGACACCGGCGGTGAATAATTAAATGGAGCTCAGAAGGACCCATTTTCAGATACTAAATAATATGTTACATACTGAATAGTAATCGAAAAAGGGCGCAAATGACCTTTTTGCAGCTGCGAATCGCTTAATCAGTGTTGCCAGACTTTTCTGACGATTTTCTTTCAACTAAGTGACAAAAAACCTTCATATCCTTCAAAACAGTAACGGATCAAACCAAAAAAAACTTTATACTATGAAGAAATTTTTTAAATTAAAGTAGGAGAAAAAAACCAAACAAATAAAAGATTTGTAACTTTTTAACTTAAATCACAAATTATAAAAACCAAAATTCAAAATAGAGTATTAAAATTTACCTATATAAGTTAGGTTTGGTAAAATTATTGGAATATTTTCAAAATATTTAACTTTGCCTCAAAATAGTCAAAAATCTTCAAACCTTCAATAGTCAATTTTTTTGTTCAAAAACCTTTAAATTGAAGGCAAACCTTCAAATCTGGCAACACTGCGCTTAAGAATGAAACATTTACACGGTCGATTTTTTTAACCCGTCGGCGCCGCATGCGGCCTATGGTTGGGTGACAAAAGTCGAACGAGACCCAACTTTTGGCTTTTTCGATCTAGTCGCCTCCGGTGCAGGTGATTTCCAGTTTACACGGCCGATTTTTGGTCGCGCGGCCTGACAGCACGGCGAAAATCGACCCATGCTTTCGATTCGACATGACACCGAACGACAATGCCGGGCGGCAGTGTGTCGATCGACACCATTTGACATCTCTTTGTTTGAAACTCGTAGACAATGATTGAGTAGAAATAAAATTTCGGTTCCATTGTCTTTTTTTATTTTAAACACGACGTTTTGGTTAGTAAGTATTTCTAACCGTTTTCCAGTGTGAACTAAACAATCCAGTCTACAGTAGGCATGGGTAACACTGTGTTGAATGGAACTTTTGTATCGATACCATTCCACGTTTCATGATTGTTGATACAGTCACAACAAATTGTATAACACAATGACATTTTACAAGACGGCGGAAGTTGAATGTTGGTGAGCTGGGGGGCGTACTGTGCGCTATCTGAATGTTTGACGATTGTCCAAATCTATTTGCCATAACTGACAGTTGTTTTAATTGTCGCAACAATGTCGCAGTACTGTTGAAAGAATTAAAGGTAACGTCACGATTGGAAAAAAGCCCGTGGATAGGATATATGTACCTATTATACCACGAATGCGTGACACATCGTGTCATGAAACGTCATGATACTCATGATACTGGCTGCGTTCGGTATTTGGATCTTAGATGCGACAGATTTTTGGTCATGTGATTACAGATTAGTCTGAGCAAATTGGAATTAACGAACGATCCGGATCAAATCGATCAAATTTTTATAGATGGTTATAACCTTAAATATAACCAAAAATATTATGTATAGTTTTTGCAAAGTCACCTGAAATGCTCCTAATACGGGGTTCTATCGATTTCATGAAATTTTGCTTCAATCTGACCTTCAAAAGTTATCCAAATTCATATAAAATCCTCCTGGTATAATTTCAACCCTACCAACAGAGAAAAGGCGCGACTCTTTGCGGTCCAAACACAAAGTACAGGTGGATACACGGCACCTGATTGGCAGATTTTTTTGAGATGCGCTTTTAATTGCTTTCAGGTGTTCTTTTCGGGACCCCTTTAGTCGGCAGTATGCAGAGTTAGAAAATAAATCAGTGTCGTTTCTGTAGGAGTAGGAATAGAAAGTTTTATTATGTATTTTTATTTCTTTAGTTTACGCCATAATTAAATGAAATAATTTTCATGAGTATATCTACCGCCGCCCATGTCACTTTCTTTAAGGGATATGCCGATGGTCGGCTTTAACCTTTGTTCAACTGAGTTTGCAAAAACTTTACCTACATATTGCAACTCACGCCCAGCTATAATTTTGATAAAATTTCCCTGTGATGTCAGAAATTTATATAATTTAACAATCAAACATTAAATAATAGGATTTCAATCAAAGAAATTTATAGTAAATTATTTTTGTAAACAAAACAAATAGGTACACAACATTACGTCACAATCTCGGATTAATCTGTTTCGTCGACCAAAATGTACGGAGCAACCAGATTTACGTCCGACTAGTCTGAGCAGAATTACCGAACGATTCAGATCTACCTCCCCTAGATCTAGAAAGAATTAACGGACGATTTCGATCAAAAAGTTTAATCCGACGTAAATACCGAACGCAGCTACTGTTAAAAATAATATACGAAATAAGTACTACTAGTTATGCATACTGCGACACAGCTGTCTCTTTCGGTTACAGTTAAGTCGAGAGTCGGTAATTCCCCGAATTTCCGAATACCGAAAGTAGAATAAAACAAACAACTATAAAACAACAAAAAAATAAAATATAAATCAGTGTTGGCAAAGCTGGCACAATTTTAAGTCGCTTATAGCTCATCTGTCATGACACACTTGTGCTGACACATTGACTTGATACAGCAAGCAGTGTCAGCGTCATTGTATCGACACGCGAAAATTTGCTGTGTTACCCATGCCTAGTCTACAGGCTACTACTTATATTACTTGGTGTGCAGTTAGGTGTGATGGCCCGCCCCGCTTGTTTTCCTTAAGGAGTGGTTTCCATATGTTTGGTATGTCCGTGCTTCGTTGACTGAAAACTTCTTTATTCTGCATTATAAATAAACGTTTATGGAAAATAAGCTTTTTAGGAATAAATAATAAAATGAAAGGGGCGGGCCGTCATACCTGACTGCACACCAAGTAACGTAATTAGTAGCCTGCAGACTGGATTTTTTATGTTATATTTGAAAATGGTTACAGTTACTTACTAACCGAAACTTCGTGTTTAAAATAAATAATGACAATGGAAGTCCGAAATTTTATTTCTACCATTTGACATAATGTGTGATTTACGGTAAATTGACCAAGATTTGGTTAACATGGATTTACACCTCTCAAAACACGTTGGTATTAGTCTTAAACGTTTTTCCAAACGGGTGCAACCCATTAAATCTTGGTCAATTATTCGTAAAACTAATACTGACGAACAAGGCTACCAGTGGCGGATCCAGCCCCCCTCTGGATTTGCAACTGGTCGGCCCTTTAGTTGTTTTTCGTTACCGTCTGTGCGCCATAGTGGTCGGTAACTAGTAGCCAATTCGGGTTACATGCACTGGAAATTGAACCATCTGCGTTCAGCATCCATATCTGATTTTTAGCTCTGTTGTATTTGTACTTGTTGACTTTCCCGTTTAGGTTACAGCCGCCTGTAATATCCAATGTTGATTCCCTGTAGAAATCAATAATTTATTATTGGAAAATCCATGATTACACATGAGAGAATTGACACTTACACCAGTATTTACTAAGATATTTAAACTTAGCACTTAGACCAAGGTAGACCTTAGTACTAGAGTACTAAAGTATATGAACTTGATACCGACTGGTTTAAGTGTATTTGTTTGATACAGGACAAATTGCTGCAAATATTTGGTTTACGCTAACGTGCAATAGCACAATAGGCATTTTTTTGTGAGGTTTAACATACAAAAATTCAAATTAACTTTAAAAATAAAGAAAAACCACATAAAAAATTTGTAACGAAATGTCACTTTTTTAAAATTTAGTCCGTGCCTTCATAGGATTCTCCTTAAAAATAATCTCAAATTGTAGTACCACCCCTGGTGGTTTAAAGTTCGAAAACTTATATACATATTTGTTTAATACTTACAGGACTAATTGCTGCAAATATTTGGTTTACGCTAACGTGCAATAGCACAATAGGCATTTCTTAGTGAGGTTTAACTTACAAAAATTCAAATAACTTTAAAAATAAAGAAAAACCACTTTTATAACTTTAATATCCCTTAGTTGGGGATATCTTTAGGGCGAATACTCGCGCCCGCTTATTAATAAAATGCCGTTAATTACTTACACGATATAAACGCTGCGTTACTAAAAGGGGTTATTACATCCCTCCATGCTAAGATTGGTGCTTGTACCATGTTTCTTCTTATTTTTTTAACACTGGATTTATGTTTGCTAACATTTTTATTTTAACACACTACATTTATTTTGTATATAAATACTTACAACATTTAACATGTATTATTATTTATTTATTGCAGAAAGAAACGGTTTTGTTTGAGTTTAGTGTTTTTTATTTATATTTCGTTCCGAACGCCTCAGGCACTTATTTTTATCTTTTTCTGTACTCAAAGGAGTTGTCATGTCGTAAGCGGAATATTTCTTATACTTTAGGTCAAATAGTTTTCCAAAATCGCTAATTTGGATTTCTTTAGATGGACTTGTATTAGGGCTATGAAAATCTGCATTTTCATCAGAGTAGCTGGAGGTATCACCTTCATCTGAGCTTCCAAGTTGCTCTTCAGGCAATTCGTCTTGGTAGTCACGGCCATTGACTTCTTTACTTGTACTTGGCGCATTTATGTCTCTTGTTATTGTCCTGCCAATTTTCGTGACGATCTGCCCTTGTTTCTGTGGCTTGCTATTTTCTGGAAAATCATTTGAGATTTCTGTAAATCTTTTATTTATTTGATTTGCATGTCTTTTCCATAACTGTTGGCTTGGCAATCGACGTAAATACACTGTTTTTCCTAGCCTTTTCTCAATAACAGCTTCTGTCCATGACTTTTTGTTTGCTTCTCTGTAATCTCCAACAACTACTCTTTCCCTCTGTTGAAATTCTCTGAAAGTTTCTTTCTTGTTAGGGTTAGTTGTCTTAACCAGTGTATTTTTCTATTCTTCTTCTTCTATGACCTTATGTCTTAGTAAGTCAAGTCGTGTTCTTAGTTTGCATTCAAACATTAACTGAGCTGGAGGTACTTTTGTTACACAGTGATCTGCATTTCTATATGTCAACAAAAATCTCGATAGAAGTGTTTCTATCGGTGTACTACTATTTATTGGATCATCCAGCTCTGTTTTGATTTTTTTCTTAAATGTTTTAACACAATTCTCTGCAAAACCATTACTTTGACTATTATAGGGTGGAATTGTCAAGTGTTTAATGCCGTTTTTTAATAAAAATGATTCGATTTCTCTTGACACAAAGGAAGTCCCATTATCTGGTACTAAAATTACTGGAAGTCCATATAACGCAAAAGTTTCTCTGAACTTCTTTTCTACGTCTTTGCTTGATGCAGATTTCATTGGAAAAATAATCGGCCACTTGCTGTAAGCGTCTACCATGATTAAAAAATTTTGACCACGCTTAAGTTCCGCAAAATCTACGTGAACTCGTTCCTACGGCTTTTCAGCTGCTGGCCAAGGTGTGCAACTTTTGTGTAGATCATCTTTATTTTTTAAACATGCCATACATGATTTTATTTTTTCTTCTAGCTGTCTATCAATTCCGGGCCACCATAAGTAGTAGTAGTAGTCCTAAATGGCTTGGTTCATGTAGTTCTTTTAACATTTCTTTTCTTAATGCCTCCGGAATTACGACCCTATGTCCCCACAAAATGCATCCATTGGCCATTCTCTTGTCGTAGCAGAAAAATTTAAGAAGTTTACTTCACAGATTCCGATGTTTTTATCTGTGGTGTCGTCAGGAAGTCTCGATAAACAGTCTGCAAAATAATTTTCTTTTCCCCGCAAATATTCAATTGAATAATCAAAACCTGACATTTATACAGACCAACGTTGTGATCTGTCTCGTTTTCTTTGCGGGATACTTTATTTTCTCCAAATAAACCTACCAATGGTCGATGATCCGTTCTGATGGTAAAATGTGTCCCTAATAAGTATTCAGCTGCTGCTTCTCGATCCAGTGTTGCCATGTTTTTTTCACTTGCTGAGTACGTTCGGGAAGCACAGGATTCCGTTTTTTTTTTCGTGATATAAAATTGCTGACATACCGTCGTAGCTAGCATCACTTATAAGAATTATTGGTTTATTTTGGTCAAAATGAGCGAGTGTTATGTCTTTTACAATCAATTTTTTTATAGTGTCAAAAGCACTTTGACATTTATCATTCCAGTGAACTGTACATTTAGCTGAGCTATTGCTCTTTGTTAAAAGATTGTAAATTGGGCTCAAAATATTTGATAAGTTAGGTATAAACTTAGAATAATATTGTACTAATGAGCAAAATGATCTTACTTGGGTTGCCGTCGTAGGGGTTGGTGGATTCAAAATAGCCTGTATTTTTTGTCACATTTCCTGATTCCTTCTGTGCAAATTATATGTCCCAGGTAATCAACCTTTTTCTGAAAGAATTTACATTTTGCTGGATGGACCGTGAGACCTGCATCTTTTAGTTTAGTCAAAACAGCCTCTAAATTTTCTATATGATCTTTTAGATCGACTCCTGTGACTGCGATATCATCAGAAAACTCGACCACGCCCTTCATACCCTTAAAAAGTTCTTCTATCGTTTTTTGCGAAGACCACACTTGCTATTTTTACTCCAAATGGGAGCCTCAAATTTCTGAACAGCCCCATATGGGTAGTTATCGTTGTAATTTCTTAAGAGTCCTTGTCAAGCATCAGTTGCGAATATGCTCTCGATAAATCTAATTTTGTGTATAATTTACCACCAGTTAGTTGAGCAAACACTTCTGAGACCCTTGTGTTAGCTCCCGCTAAATTTCGCGGTTGTTTATATATATTTTTAAAAACACACAACTGTATGAAGGACAAAGCGCATTCCGCGTATTTGGACATGCGCACCAACAACCGGTGAGATCCTTGTCAATCGCCTAGAGAAAAAGGCGTGTTAATTTCGTTCTCCAACTATTTTAAATATCTACACCTGAAAGTGCTCGATTTTTGTGTATTGAAGCATAGAACTAGAAACTTCAACCCTTCAGCTACGTGGTGACATCATTAGATCCATTCGGGGGCCCCTTGGAACGAGGAGAATTTGGCTGCAAAGGAGGTGAGTGCACTTATCTGATTACCGTTGTGTGGTTCCAACAATTTTACCTATGGACGTCTGATTATTTCGTAATTTCATATCAATATATTTATGTTTGCTCGCGATATCAATAATTAATTTATACAGTTCATTGCATTTATCGTTTTTCTATCCGCGAGTTAACATAAAGTGCTCCTTCGACCGAATTATTTTAAATAATAAATCCATACGACGGTATTAATAATTATTTGCAAGTCGAATAATAACAGGGCGGTTCAAGGCCGCATCGTCGTTGAAACGTCGAGAGAGAAAGTCGGCGCAGTACGTGTTTTTGGTCCGCTGCCATGGTAACGGGTCTACTCCGCGTGGTGTAAACAAAACGAGTAGGAATCAAAACAAACAAAACAAAAGTTCAGTGGTGTACCATATCATTTCGATATTTAAAATAATTTTCATCAATTGCGATAAATTAGTGCATATTTTCGACAATTCGTCATTTTTCTATTTCAGAAGCATTAATTTAGCGTTAATTGTATATTTACCGACAATTTCGTCATTTCAAAGGTAAAATCATGTCTGTCAAAAAAGCCGTACAAAAACGCAAGGGTTTTTTATCTGCGATCACCGAGTGTTATGTGTTGTCGCAGACTGCGGAAAAAGATGAAAGAGCGAGAAACGAGTTTCAAGTGAGGTATGCCGATTTGGATGAAACCTTCGATAAATGCATGCTGGCACATAATGACGTCATTATGTTGATAGACGACTCGGACGATGAGGAATTTAAAACGCAGGATGCGATCCTTTCAGAAGCTCGTAAATATTTTTATGCGTGTAAGGGGGTTTACTCTAAAATATTTCCGGTTGAGGCCCCATCTTTTTCGGGATCATATGTTCGACAAAACGAAACTCCAAAACTCAAAGAGTTAGGTATTCCCATATTTCGAGGTGATAAAAAATTATGGCCAAGCTTTTTCGATCTTTTTAATAACATTATAGATCAAAATCAAAGTCTAAGTAACGTTCGAAAACTTCAATATTTATTTTCATATCTCGAGGATGAGCCTTTAAAATTGATATCAGGGATTAGCTTATCTGATCAAAATTATAAAATTGCTTATGACAAATTAGTCAATAGATATCAAAACAAGCGAGATCTCGCAAATGATGCTTTAAGCTCAATTATGAACTCCACCTTAAAAAACGAGTCAGCTAAAGAATTGCGTAATTTAATTGACACCTTTTCTGAATCCCTAGAAATTTTAAAATCACTTAGCTTTGACGTTGACAGTTGGGACTTTATTATTTTTTTCATTTTATTAGAAAAATTGGATATTCCAACGCGTTCAAATTTCGAAATGAGTCACGCCAATACTAATACCGAAATTCCCACTTTTCAGTCACTTTTTCAATTTCTAGAAAAAAGATGTAAAGTTTTGGAATCACTTCCTCAATCAACAGCACCCAAAAAGGTGCCTATCTATCAAAAATCAAATTCTATGCAAAATCAGTCTGGGCAAAAGCCTACCTATCAAAATTCAAATTCTATGCGAAATCAGTTTGGGCAAAAGCCTACCTATAAATCATCCAATTCGCCTTTTATAGGACTGGCTGGCACCTCAACTAATTCAAGTACGGAAATAAAATGTTTCCGGTGTAATCAAGGTCACGTGCTTTCGAAATGTCAAACATTTCTTGATCTCTCACCTATCGATCGCCTATCTTTCGTAAAACAGAAAAAATTATGTCTAGCGTGTTTTCATCCCTTGCATAATGTAGATACGTGCAAATCAAAATATTCATGCAGGACTTGCAATAGTAAAAGGCACCACACTTTAACTCGTATCTTAGAAACTAATCAAGAGTCTGGAAGCCAAGATACTAGTCCTGTCATTCACACACCACCTGTCAATAATCTTCATGTGTCATTAAATGCCTCAGGACCTTCAGGTACCTTTCTTTTATGCACCGCCATAATAGATGTTATGGACGGTTGCGGAAATTTTCAACCTGTAAGGGCACTGCTTGATTCTGGATCACAGACAGGATTCATCAGTGAAAAGTGTATTCAGCGTCTTAATCTTCCTAGGCGAAGTTACACCACTGAAATATTCGGATTAAATCAGATGTCTTCTTTCACTTCCAAAGGGCTCGTTCAATGTCACATTAAGCCACAAGGACAAGTCACTCCTTTACTTAATTTCGAAGCAATTGTTGTTCCACAACTATGTTCCAATATGCCTACATTCTCTTTGAACGATAATCAGTGGAAACACTTGGAAGACCTTAAACTTGCCGACCCATCTTATTTCAAATCTAGACCTGTGGACCTGGTTATTGGTTGCGAGCTATTCGCACAGATATTCAAGGAGGGCAGGGTTCTTGGACAGGTAGGGCAGCCTTCAGCCCTTGAAACTATCTTTGGCTGGATCGTCATGGGAAAGGTTGACGAAGTAGGTAGTCTTACGGAACGAACCAGTTGTTTTTTAACGAGTCATTCACCTCCTTTAGAGGTCATTCTCCCTAGGTTTTGGGAAATCGAACATTTGCCTAAAAAACAAATCTTATCAAAGGAAGAAAAACAGGCAGAATCAATTTTTACTGCTAGTGTAGTACGGCAACCGAGCGGTAGATTCATGGTAGATCTTCCGTTTAAAGATAAATTAAACCCTGACCTAGGAAATACTTATCCGCAAGCTTATCGTAGATTTTTACTTCTAGAAAATAGATTAATCAAAAATCCTGATCTGTACACTGCCTATTCAAGTTTCATGCAAGACTATATCGATTCTAATCATATGAGTTTAGTTTTATCTAGTCAACCAAAGGTCGACGTATCGTGTTTTTTAGCACATCATTGCGTATTAAAGCGGGAAAGCTTGAGTACAAAATTAAGGGTAGTCTGCGATTGTTCAGCAGTCACCCCAAAACATATTAGTCTCAATGACACATTGTTATCTGGGCCGAAACTTCAAAAAGATATTGCTTCTTTACTCCTTACATTTCGTCTTAATCCTATTGCCTACATTGCTGATATCAAACAGATGTTCCGTCAAGTCCTTATCAATCCTTATCACCGTCCTTATCAAAGGATATTGTGGAGGTTTTCTCCACAGGACCCACTTTCGGTGTGGGAACTTTCTACTGTCACTTTTGGCATAACATGCTCACCTTTTCTAGCCATGCGTACCTTAAATGAGCTGGCAGAGAGAGAAAAGGAACGTTTTCCTATGGCTAGTACGGTTCTAAAAACGTCAATCTATATCGACGATATCTTGGGAACTAGCCCTTCGCTTTCTGAAGCTCTCTCCCTTCAAACAGAACTCAATGATTTGTTGAAGTCGGGAGGATTTGAACTTAAAAAATGGGCAAGCAATTGTCCTGAGTTATTGGCAACATTGCCAGAGTCCGATCGTCAAATGCCTCTCTCTTTCGACAAGGAGGAACCCTACTTTATCAAAGTTTTAGGACTTCAATGGCATCCAAAAAACGACATTTTTTCTTATCAATGCCGAATGAAGGACAAACCCCCAACCAAACGTTCTATTTTATCTATCATAGGAACAATCTTCGATCCCTTAGGTTTTCTTTGTCCCTTGTTGCTACAAGCAAAATTTATTTTGCAACAGTTGTGGATATCGAAAATAGGCTGGGACGAAGAACCAGATTCTTCTATCATCGACTCTTGGAACAAACTTCGTTCTGAATTCCCGCTTCTTTCCAATTTTCAATTACCCCGACAAATCAAACTGTCAAAAACCAATACCTGTCAAATCATCGGCTTCTGTGACGCTTCAATTCGAGGCTACGCAGGCGTCGTATATTTTCGTGTCGAAGAGGAAAACAATATATCTGTTTCTCTCATATCTGCAAAATCTAGGGTCGCGCCTATAAAGTCACAAACTTTGGCTAGGCTAGAACTCCTAGGCGCATTTCTTTTAAGCGAATTAATTGACTTCGTTTTATCTAGCTATGAAGGAAAAATAACTTTTACAAATATCGTTACTTTCTGCGATTCGCAAGTCGTATTGCACTGGCTTTCATCCCCTCCTAATCGCTGGCAAACCTTTGTTGGAAATCGAGTCAGTAGAATCCAAGAAATCATTCCTTCAAACTCATGGCGCTACATTCCTTCTGCTTTAAATGCAGCCGATATTGCGTCACGAGGGGCCACCCCTTCACAGCTCATGTCACATGACATGTGGTGGAACGCACCGTCGTTTTTGTGGTCTCCCGAAAACGAATGGCCCGATTTTCATAAATCAAAAATGCCGATTGATTTCGGAGATATTAATCTGGAGGAAAATCCAAAAGTCTGTTGCAATGCGATAATTGATGTCAACTTCTTAGATCAGCTTCTTATCAAATATTCCTCTATATCAAAAATTCAACGTATCATTTGTTATGTCCTTCGAATAGTTAACCTTTTTCAAAACCATTCCTATCAAAAACCCACTAAGCCGCCGGACCAAAAAGTTATTTTTGAGAATATTGTTTTTCCTACCACCGGTGAGATGCAAAGTGCGTTACACCTTCTTATCAAACGCGTGCAAGGTTCTTGTTTTTCTGAGCTTTTTTCCGCGTTATCTAAGGATAAACCAATACCGAAACCTTTGCGAAAACTTTCACCTTTTCTTGATGAGAATAATATCATTAGAGTCGGTGGCAGATTACAAAAATCTGACCTTTTGTCTTATTCTGCAAAACACCCCGTCTTACTTTCGAGTGACCATCGTTTAACTACTCTTCTTATCGAGTCCGCTCATCGACAATATCTTCATCCTGGGTTTAAAACATTACATAATCTGCTTTTAAAGCAATTTTGGATATTATCTGCCAGACGGGCAATTCAAAGAACCATATCCAAGTGCTTGCAATGTTTTAGAATCAACCCTAAACCCTATAGACCGCCCATAATGAGTTCACTTCCCGCTCATCGAATCAATCAACTAAAACCTTTTTCAAGTGTAGCTATCGACTTTTGTGGACCTTTCTTTGTGATTCCTCATCGTTACCGTGTTTGTAAAGCTTTCAAATCGTATGTCTGTGTGTTTGTCTGTACGGCCACACATTGCGTGCATTTGGAATTAACCATGGAACTGTCCACCGAAGGGTTCGTAGGTGCATTCCATCGATTCATTTCCAGACACGGAAGCGTGACGCAATGCTGGTCAGATCAAGGCAGTAATTTTATAGGGTTTCGTAACCAATTACTGGATTACGCAAGAAGTGCTGCCACCAGACTTTCTATTCGTTGGCATCTGGGACCTCCTCTCAGTCCACATTTCAATGGCCTGGCAGAAGCTGGCGTCAAAAGTTTTAAAACTCACTTTGTACGAGTCGTCGGCGACCAGAAGTTGTCTATCATGGAGATGTCCACCCTTGCCTGTCGCATAGAAGCCGTACTTAATAGTCGCCCTTTATCTCCGGCCTCTTCAGACCCACACGATCTTCAACCTCTTACCCCTGGGCATTTTTTGACACTTGAACCCCTTAATTCAGAAATTCCGGAGTCAGATTTGTCCGAGGTTCCCCTAAATCGGCTCTCGAGATGGCAACTAATCCAAAAACTACATAATGATTTTTGGAAACGGTATTCTATAGAGTATTTGCATACGCTACAACAGCGACACAAGTGGGCTGATTCGTCCCCAAATATCAAATTAAATGATTTGGTTATCATAACAAGTGATCACATTCAAACGCCTTTGAAATGGCCGGTCGGTCGGGTCATCGAACTGCATCCCGGCGGGGACGGTCAGGTGCGTGTTGCGACGGTACAAACGGTTACCGGTGTTTATAAGCGGCCAGTTGTAAAACTGTGCCTCTTGCCAAATTAAAAGTAATTTTAATTTTCTACCTTTTACCGGGTATTACAATAGGTTTTTTTTATTTTTAATTTTTTTTTTGGATTTTTTGTTTGTTTGTTTTGCCTTTTTTCGGGATTTCGTTATCTCTAAATAAACTTACGATACTTATCTATTTTCATTCATTTATATTTATCGGTCGATTCCTTTTCTTATATCTATATCTGTCCGGTTGCGATTCTAAAATTGTGTGTTTTGGAGGGCAGTTATGTTAGCTCCCGCTAAATTTCGCGGTTGTTTATATATATTTTTAAAAACACACAACTGTATGAAGGACAAAGCGCATTCCGCGTATTTGGACATGCGCACCAACAACCGGTGAGATCCTTGTCAATCGCCTAGAGAAAAAGGCGTGTTAATTTCGTTCTCCAACTATTTTAAATATCTACACCTGAAAGTGCTCGATTTTTGTGTACTGAAGCATAGAACTAGAAACTTCAACCCTTCAGCTACGTGGTGACATCATTAGATCCATTCGGGGGCCCCTTGGAACGAGGAGAATTTGGCTGCAAAGGAGGTGAGTGCACTTATCTGATTACCGTTGTGTGGTTCCAACAATTTTACCTATGGACGTCTGATTATTATTATTATTATTTGCTCGCGATATCAATAATTAATTTATACAGTTCATTGCATTTATCGTTTTTCTATCCGCGAGTTAACACCTTGGAAGGGGATAAAATACACTTGTACTAATTGTACTAAATTATTAAGGGCGCTTCGAAAATCGCCGCAAATTCTTATAGAATTGTCTGCTTTCATGACTGGTACTATGGGTGTTGCGAATTTTGAAGTCACTACCGGTTCAAGAAGAAGAGGGTATTTCTACTATCATTTCAAGTTGTTGCTTTATTTGCTTTTTATATGCTAATGGTACAGGTCTATGCTTTAGAAGAACAGGTGTTGCTTCTGGTTTTAATCTAATTTTAATTTTTTCATATTTATAACAGCCTAACTTATTAGTAAATACCTCTGGGAATTTATTTATAATGCTGCTTTTTACACTGTCTAAGCTATGCATCTCAGTAAAATCAAGTTTATTATTAAATAATTTAAAAAAATCCCTGCCGCTTCGTTGGTTTGATCCTGATTTATTTACAACAAAATCTTGCTAATTTTTTTAAGTCATTCACTTTGCATTCTGCTTTAAAATACCCTATAGGTGTAATTAGATTCCCTGTATAGCTCTAGTATAATATTGTCAGACTCTAAATGGTACTTACTAAATTCTTGGTTATAAAAATCCAAACTTACTGCCGTTAAGGCTGCTCGTGTATCTATGCACATTTTGTATTTTTTTCTATTTATTTCCACTAATATTTGGAATTTATTATCAGCTCCTAAACTGTCGCCAATTTGAAATATATCCAAGTATTGATTGTCTATTTCAGTGTCATTATTTTCTACATTTTCTATTATGTTTTGTCTCCTCATGTTATTTTTTTATAACATAAGAACTCTGGGTTATTTCCCCCACCACAAATTTTACATTTGTGATTGTCGTATCTACATCTCCCAAAATGTAACTTTTGACAAAATCTACACTGTTCCTTTTTATTTTGATATCTTTGTTTTTCTTTATATGTATTTTGTTTTTTGCCATAGTGATTTCCATTATTTTCTTGCATTTTTATTTTATTCCTATTGTTACTATAGCTACCTGCATTATATTGTCCGTTTTTTTCTGCATATATCCAGACATTTACATTCACATTACCTTTACAACGCTATTTGAAATTTTGCAACGCTATTTGAAATATTTCTTGCAATGTTTTTGTTTCTTTTTCTTCACAAAGTCTGTCCAATATGGGCCCTTTTATCATGCCACATATAAATTTGTCCCTTATTATGTTGTTCAGCTCCTTTCCGAAAGAACAAGTTACCGCCAAACTCTTGACCTTAGCGTACCACTGCTACCACACTGCTATAGACTCACTGACAAATTGCTGAGAAACATAAAATTTTATACGTTCCCGCCATACAGTCACAATAGGAGTATATTGTACAGTCAAAAGACTACTTAGCTCATCATACTTTTGTTCTTTTGGCAGCTTTGGATATGTTAAATCCCCCAAAGTTTTATAAGTACTGGTTCCTATTAAGCTTAGTAATGTATTTACCTTTATGGTTTCGTCGGTTATTTTGTTTGCTTGTGAATAGGATTCTAATTTTTCGTTATAAACTAGCCATTCTTGGGTTTCTAGACAAAACTCCGTAATGCTTCCAATCAAAGACATTTTAATTTAATTTTATTGCAACTTATTTTTATTTTTTGAAATATTTTATTTTTACTTTATTCTATTTATTTGCTTTTATGCGTTCAGTTATTTATTTTAGTGGTTGCCTCGAGTATATTTTTCCTTTATTCCGCACTTTTGCGATAATTTTTTGTTTTTTTACTCGAAAACGGGAAAATATTTGTTTTTGTTTACTTGTTTACGAAAACTTAACCGCACAGTATCACGTGTTAAGGTCTTTAAAAATCGGCACGCTTGGTATCTTGTAGGTGAAGAATTTTGCCGAACTTTTCACACATTACATTTTCGCAATTTTTACGATGAAAACACGCAATTGTGATGAAATTTTTTTTCACATCCGTCGCCAGATTAATATCCCTTAGTTGGGGATATCTTTAGGGCGAATACTCGCGCCCGTTAATTAATAAAATGCCGTTAATTACTGACACGATATGAACGATGCGTTACTAAAAGGGAAGAGAGGGATCCAACATGGCTGCTAGCATCAATTGTCATAATTTGAATTTTCGCGAGTTATTACAGTAACGAAATGTCATTTTTTGAAAATTTAGTCCGTGCAGTCGTAGGATTTTCCTTAAAAATAATCTCAAATTGTAGTACTACCTCTAAGGTGTAGTTTAAAGTTCGAAAAACAATAAAAGTAATCCATGTTAAATAAAAAATTTATATACAAATATTATCAAAGCTAAATAATACATAATAAACTTAAAACTATATCTGTAAATGCTTACCGTATTAAATACGTATCAATATTTAAATATTGTAAAATGCGCAAGATATATTAGAATCGGCTCTGGAACGAAATAGCGATGTACAAAATAGCGAGTATTAAAATAGCGGTATCGAAATAGCGACAATCAAAATAGCGATGTAATGAAAGAGCGACTATCAAAATAGCGATGTAACAAAATAGCGATGTAACAAAATAGCGATTGTAACAAAATAGCGATGTAACAAAATAGCGATGTAACAAAATAGCGACTATCAAAATAGCGATGTAACAAAATAGCGATGTAACAAAATAGCGACTATCAAAATAACGATGTAACAAAATAGCGACTATGAAAGAAAATTTTTGGTCAAAGACCCAATAAATTGATTTTTGAACAAAGTAGTAGTGGACGATCTCTAAGGGGACTAAAACATCGATGTATACGGCGATATATATTAAAATAGCGACTATCAAAATAGCGATGTATCAAAATAGCATGGATTAAGTCGCGCACTCCATAATAGCGCAGGTCATAATAGCGCAGGTCACATTAGCGCAGTTCTAAATAACGCATGGCCAAAATAACACATGGCCAAATTAACGCAGGTCAAAATAGCGTATTACTAAAATAGTAAAGTGCAAAATAGAACAGGTCGGCAAAATAAATATCGAAACCCAAAAAATCGAAAACACCAAATATCATTGGACAAACGCTATTTTTCCCGGGATCCTGAAGGGTGTGAATATGAACCGAACCGAACCAAAACGAATCAAAGTAAACCGAACCAGCATATTTTTGCAAAAAAAAACTTTCCTGACTTTTTTCACGGGATCCTAGAGGGTGTGAATCCGAACCGAACCGAATCAAATTGAACCAAACCAGCATATTTTTTCAAAAAAAAAAAACTTCCCTGACTTTTTTCACATCATCCTAGAGGGTGTAAATTCGAATCGAACCGAACCAGCATATTTTTCAAAAAAAAACTTTCCTGACTTTTTTCACGGGATCCTAGGGGGTGTGAAGGTGTGAATCCAAACCGAACCGAACCGAACCAAATTTGGTTTGGTTCGGTTCGGATTCACACCCTCTAGGATCCCGTGAAAAAAGTCAGGGAAGTTTTTTTTTTTGAAAAATATGCTGGTTCGGTTCAATTTGATTCGGTTCGGATTCACGCCCTCTAGGATCCCGTGAAAAAAGTCCGGAAAGTTTTTTTTTTGCAAAAATATGCTGGTTCGGTTAACTTTGATTCGTTTTGGTTCGGTTCGGTTCGGATGCACACCCTCTAGGATTCCGGGAAAGAAGTGAAGCGCTATTTTGACCTACGCTTTTTGGCTTAAGCTATTTTGGTCTGCGCGATTTTGACCTGCGCTATTTTGTAAGACTGCCAACAAAACCTAAAAACCATAAACATAAAATAATAAAATAAAAAAGTCCTGTTCAGCCGAGGTGGACTAGGGCACAAGGATAGGATTTGTGATAAAAATTTAATTCAATAAAGGTGTTTTCGTTAAAATTGTTTTTAATAAAAATGTCATCAAAATAGCGCTGCTACAAAATAGCACGCATCAAAAACGCGCTCAAAGAGCATTATTAAATACAGCAACTGTTTGACTAAGGAATCTCTTTCTAACATATTTTTTCAAAAAAAAAACTTCCCGGTCTTCTTTCGCGGGATCCTAGCGGGTGTGAAACAACACTGAACCGAAACGAACTGAACCGAATCGAAGTATCGGTTTAGTTCGGTTTGGTTTCACAACCTCTAGGATGCCGGTTCGGTTCGGTTTGGTTTCACACCCTCTAGGATCCCGGGACAAAATGAGGGAAGTTTTTTTTTTGAAAATATATGTTAGAATGAGGTTACCGGGAGAATAGCGCGCATCAAAAACGCGCTCAAAAAGCATAATTAAAAACAGCAACTGTTTGACTAAGGAATATCTTTCTAACATATTTTTTCAAAAAAAAAACTTCCCTGACTTCTTTCGCGGGATCCTAGCGGGTGTGAAACAAAACTGAACCGAACCGAACTGAACCGAATCGAAGTATCGGTTTAGTTCGGTTTGGTTTCACAACCTCTAGGATGCCGGTTCGGTTTGGTTTCACACCCTCTAGGATCCCGGGAAAAAGTCAGGGAAGTTTTTTTTTAATATTTGTTAGAATGAGGTTACCGGGAGTGGTAAGTTATAAGACGCTATTTTGAAGCAGCGCTATTTTGATGCGCGCTACTTTGTAGCAGCGCTATTTTATAGCAGCGCTATTTTATAGCAGCGCTATTTTGAGGCAGCGCCATTTTGATGCACGCGATTTTGTAGCAGCGCTATTTTGTAAGGCGCTATTTTGTAGCAGCGCTATTTTGATGCGCGCTATTTTGTAGCAGCGCTATTTTGATGCACGCTATTTTGTAGCAGTGCTATTTTGTAGCAGCGCTATTTTGTGGCAGCGCCATTTTGAAGCAGCGCTATTTTGTAAGGCGCTATTCTGTAGCAGAGCCCTTTTTTAGGCATCGCTTGTTTAATACATTGTTATTTTGATGTCGTTGTTTTTTTAAAAGCGTTTTCTTACAAGCCCAATGAGTGGGGTTGGGTTATGTATGCTGGGTTGGGTTACGTTATGTTAATAAATTGTTTTTTTTATTGTTTTTTTTGAATTGATTAGAAATTAGATAAAGTCTCGTCCAAATTTGCATTCTTAATATCGCTATTTTGATACATCGCTATTTTGATACATCGCTATTTTGATACATCGCTATTTTGATTGTCGCTATTTTGATTGTCGCTATTTTGATACATCGCTATTTTGGTTGTCGCTATTTTGATACATCGCTATTTTGATATGTCGCTGTTTTGTTCCAAACGCTATTTTGATACATCGCTATTTTGATTGTCGCTATTTTGATTGTCGCTATTTTGATACATCGCTATTTTGTTACATCGCTGTTTTGTTACAAACGCCATTTTGATACATCGCTATTTTGATAGTCGCTGTTTCGTTACATCGCTATTTTGATAGTCGCTATTTCGTTACTCGCTATTTTGAACGTCGCTATTTTGTACATCGCTATTTCGTTCCAGAGCCATTAGAATCCGTTTTCAATTACAGATCCACCAAAACAACTAACAGCCATTTCCACCGACTTTTCTTAATGGTAAATTTACAAAGGGATAATTAAATTTTAATTGCCGTTAACCTTTAATTGATTTTCACCGAAACATTTCCTTCCTATTTTTGTTAATTGTTAGTTACAATGTGACAACATCTGCACGATCTATGTGGTGTATGTTTTTGAACAGTCCCTTCTTTGTTGAAAGCGCCAATACCTCAACATTTTTAACCTAACAGTTTGCTTGATATTTTTTTCCTAGTTTTCTTGGAAGGAAACTAGAAAAATTGTTATAATTTCACTTTTATAATACATAGTTTTGACTGTTCCTTAAGTTTGCAGGATGTCCTACATTGGGCATTTTTGGAGGTTTTTGGGTACTTTTAGCCGAGGTAGAAAAAAAACGACAAAGGGGCTAGAGGCTCCAACTTTAAGACATGCTGAAAAGCATATTTGAAAAAATCCCAACTCATTTTTGAGATATTATGATTGAAAAGTCTGGTTTTTAGAAGTGAATCTACAGGGTCTCCAAAAGGTCTGTACAAAATCTTAGCACATATTCCTGAGGTCAAAATCGCAAACCAACTTACCTTAGTCCGAAATTGCTCCGTTTCAGAGATACAGGGTGGTAAATTTAAAAATTAAAAATCGATTTTCTTAAAATGTATGAACATTTCTCAACACATTACTTTAAAAATTGGTACTCGGGGATTTTTTGGGATGCGAAACCTAAATAATGAGCGGCTAGTTCACAATTTGCATTCCGTTTGCTATTGGTCGAAATAGTCAGCTGACTTTTTGATGTTGAACGTTGCCGTTTAAGATTATTATTATATTATATTAAGAGATGGTGCCACCAGTCAAGGATTTAACAAACATTATGTTTACAGCTTTCGGCGTAAAATACGAATATATACTAGTTGTAAGTGATTAAAAGGTGTAGTGGTTTGTGCAGTACATACCTATTGAATTTAACTATATTTATGCATATGCCGATGAGTTTTTTTTTATTGTTTTTTAAAAACATATTATATTCTTTTACAGTTCATGTCATTATTTTTGGGACAACTTTTTACAACTTTTTTTTGTTGGCCTATGCTTTTTGTTATGGTAAATAACTGATCTGTCAAAAAGTTATCTCAAAAATTATGATATATAGTTTAAATTAGCTTCCCTATCCTGTTTTCCTGTCGAAATCGCCAACCAAATTAAAAAAATCAACGAAAAATCTGGAAAATTAATTAAAGAGGTGTGCCTCTATCCATCCTGAACTGACTCCAAGAACAATAGTTTAATGCTTGAAAAATATCTTTGCCGAAAGCATGACAGTTCTTTCTTTTGTCCTTTCTTCTAACCCACGAAATTAAAACATTACCTACCATTATAAGGACATGAAATGTGCACATTCAATTGATTCTCCTTCTCTAACTAATTTTGAAATCGAGGATCAATCACTCGCAAATTCATTTCTACGAAAAACCGCCTAGCCTGTATTTTTAACCACTCATATGCTCACTCATATGAATGTTTGCTTGGCCCGAAGCAGGTGAAAGACACTGTAGTTGCAGGAATCATGTGTAAAAACAACATGAAAAATATCAAGGGAATGATCATTGATTTCAAAAATCTACCCTCTGGCCAAACAAGGAACAATTGGTCACTTTTGATAAAAGCTGAGGCTCTGTTGGGCTCTGCTTACATTACACACAATTTACCTGTCATCAGGATATTCTAATTGGTCGTCTGGCGGAACCTTCTAAAAAAGTCAATTTCTGGCAATCATTGAAATACTGAGGAATGAAAAAAATTATTTTTGGGTATCCCATAGCCACAAAATCTAGGATTCCAATGTCATCCTCCAAAAAATCCCCCACAAGAACTTCCTCCAGGAATTCCAAGTTGTTCATTTCAAACACAAAACACCAAATTTAAAATTCACTCCACTACACAACAAAAAAATGTCAAGCTCCTTTAATTGAAGAAGTTTGGACATTTACCTAATGCAGCTTTAATTGATGGTTAAGGGTCAATTAAATTCGGTGCAGGAGACAAAAACCGTTAATGGTACATCGCTAGAGTCCCTGTATGTTGACATTATATCCAAATATGTCAACATACAGGGACTCTAATCATCGCTAACTTGTCTAAAAATTATCATGTAAAATATAGCGGACAGCTGACACTGAATCTAGCGACGTTTGAAGGTTCAGATATGGCTGCCATTTTAAACCAAAACCAAAATATTGCATTATTTTTATTTATTTTTAAGTTTTGTGCGGATATAAGCATATAAGCATTGTAACAATGAAAAAAGGTGGCCTATATGATTTATGAACAGTTAGACAAATATTAAACACTATTACATTCAAGGCAAAATAATGAGTTAAACCTTAACCAAAATCCATACCGAGTTTTAAGGACTTTTATTTAGTACTTTAGCATTTTAGACCCTTTATAGCCCAAGCGTCAGGTACAAAATATGGGGTTCTATTTGCAAAAAGTCGAACAAAGCTGAAATTTGGTGGGATTGTAGACATACGTCCCCTGATAGTACATCTAAGTTTGCGATCTCAGGGGGTTGCCGCTCGAAGGGATGGGGGATGAAAACTCTGCATCGCAGCGCTTGGAGGAAAATAGCACCGTTGAAGTAGGTGCTATGAAAAAAAGTTAAAATATGTAGAGAACAAAATTGCGCACAATTTTGATTTTTTGAATTTTTTCTCTCCGACCAATAGTTTTTGTTCTACGGCGCACCAAAATTGGGGGGTAGTTTGCAAATTTCAACAAGATCAGAGTTTAATCGAGGATTAAAACAAATATGGCTACCAAAAAATTCTTGTATATTTTTTTTCTATAAGAGTGAGGTTTTCTAAGTAAATTGATGCTTGGTTCGTTACATTTCACCATATAATTTAAAAGATATGATTTTTTGAAGTGCGCCCTTACATACTTGGATATGGGATGACAGATAAAAAAATAAAAAGTTTTCAAAAACATAAAATCAAGACTGGGCGCAAATAGCTATTGGGTTCCCATTAAACATAGTAAAATTCCCGATCCCTCGCCTTTAAGGAACAGTGTCAAAATCGCGGCACCATCTAGGATTTTTTAACTATTTTTACCTTAATTAGTCTTTTACTCAAAAGGTACTGATTTTTTTAGAAAGTATGTGGAAAGGAATATTAAACCCCATTAAAAGACCTATCAGAGAGATATCTTTGAGCTACGTAAGTACTGCCCTTGCAAAGATACGCCCCTGAAGCATCCCCAATATGCTAATTTCTAGCACGTCTAATTTAAAATAAATTTTTAAGTTCAACCATTTTTTTAAAAAAAAAGCCTTTTTTAAAAAAAGTGTAGTTTACATTTTTGTAGAAACTAAAATTTCCATTTAATCCATATACTATTCAGCGCGGTATGTATTCTGGGTCAAGCTCCACTGGCGTCCGCAAACTGGGAATCTTTTAAAAAATCATTTTTATTAAATACTTTTTGCAATTTTCGTAAAAACTAAGCATTTTAAGAGAAAAAAATTATTAAAAATATTGTCAAGAGAATAAAATTCTCTTTCAAGCGATGTAAAATATAGTAGGGTTGAATTTACAGCAAACGATACAGACTTCCTTAAATGGAGGTTATTTACAGAAATCTTAGTTTAATTATAAGTTTTTATTTAACAAATTAACTTTACTTATTACTTAGCATAAACCGATTTTGCACAAAGTACTTTATATTAAAGAAAATTGATTGAGAACTTATAAATAAAACAGATTTTTAACGATTTCTGTAAATTACCCGTATTTATGTAGCGTTAGGAGTAAACTAACAAACTAAATTCTAAAAAGTTATACATCGTTGGAAAGGAAACTTCATTCTGTTAAAAAGCTGTCATTTAAGTTTTTCATAAAGATCTTGGGTTTTCAGAAAATTTGTAAAAACCTTTAATAAAAAATATTTTTTCGTAATTTTTAAAAGGCACTTTTTCTTTAAAAAAGCCACTGAAATGTTAATTGTAACGATCACATAAGGTTGTACATACATCGTTTAAAAGAAAACTTTATTGTCTATAACATAACAGCGTAAATTATTTTTTTCTTAAGAAGCTTTATGTATTTAAAAATTGAGAAAAACTTTTAATTAAAATAGATTTTTGTTGATTTCTATATATAACCCGCATTTAAGAATGTCACTGTGCCTTTAGTAATAAATTTGATCCAACTATATCATACATCGTTGAAAAGGAAATTTAGTTTTCTTAATTAAGTATTCTAAAAGTAATTTCCTAGAAAGCATAGTTATTTGCAAAAATTTCAAAAAATAAATGTTTTTTTTTTGATTTTTGAAACTGATCCCAGTTAAGGGACAGCATTTAAATGATAGCCATAATTTTTAGCAAATTTTGTTATACATCTTCGTAAAGAAAATTTTATCGTCTAATTAAAGCGTGTAAAAGTTTTTTCCAAAGGGCTTTGTTTTTAAACAAATTGGATAAAAACCTACAAACTTAGTAAATTTTCGACGATTTCTGTAAATCACCCACATATTATTATATGGATGCCACTGGGCCGCTAGAAATTTTATTGTTTACAAAAAAGTATATTATTTTTTTCCCAAACAGCTTAGTTTCTCAGAAAATTGGTCAAATTTTACCTCGTTCGATATGTCTTTTAAGGGAACGTCCTTAAATTACGTAACGCAAAAATTCAGGATTTTTCACTTCCCCTTCCCCCTCGTAACGCATTTTCAAGAAAAAACACATTAAAATAACATTGAGTGTAACGCAAGGCCAAATCCCTCCTCCCCCCTAGAGCGTTACGTAATTTAAGGACAAGCCCTAATGAGCTCAAAGTCAAAGTCAAAATATGCTTTATTGTCTAAAATCATAGTTTCGTTGACAAAGCAGAATTATAAAAAATGTTGTAAATCAAGGTCATTAATTAACGAATACATAGCAAACATATTGTAGTAAAAAACAAAAACGGTATCAATCATGAGAAATGGATTAGTTTTCAATTTAAACACGGTATAGTAAAAAAAAACAAAAAGATATTACAAAAAGCAAATAAAAAAGTAAAACGAACAAGATGACAAAAATTAAATAAACATTCAGGTAAAGTTAAGACATTAACGGAAGCGGATAAAAAAGTAAAAACACAAAATGATAAAAAATTAAAACAATAAACATTAAAATAAACTCAAAACATAAACGCTAAAAATGTAAAAACACAAAGTATTGATTAAAAGGATAAAAAATTCAACAATTTATAGTTGAACAAGAAACTTTACAGAATGCGGATAAAATAGGAAAAGCACACGATTATAAAAAATTTAAAAATAAATAATAAAATAAACTCAAAACATGAATGTTAAAAATGTAAAAACACAAATTATTGATAAAACAAAAAATAAAACGATAAAAATGTTTAAATATACATAAAAATTAATTAAAATTAGTAAAAAGATCTAAAATGGAATTATATAAAAGTTAAAAATGGTAAAAAAAATATGTACATGCATTAAAACAACAATACAACAGGTTTAAAAAATATAAAGATATACACAACCAAATAAAAGCCAAAATAAAAGTTTAACAAAAAATGGAGGAGGAGAGCGCGAATTTAGCATGCTTTTAATTAGATAAACATAATAAAAGCAGAAAACGAAAAAAGCAACAAAAAAAAGAATTAAAATAATTTTTTTTTTAAATTAAAATCACAATTCGTCATTAAAATATTCATTTAAATTATAGTATGCTTTATTAGCTAATAATTCTTTTACCGTGGTTCTAAATATTTTGTATGAATCTATATTTCTGACATCATTTGGAAGTTTATTATACATTTTAATTCCACGAGCTTTATATTTCCTTTCTACAGATTTTCTCAAAAGTAAAAAAATAGTCAAAAATCCAAGATGGCGGCGCCATTTTGACCATGTTCCGGAGGGGAAAGGGGTCGGGGTTTTTACTATATTTAATGGGACCCCAACAGCTATTGAATACGCCCAGCGTTGGATTTATATTTTCTTCCCCGCCGCCATCTTGAATATCTCAAAATGCTCAAGGGTGCCAGAGTGGCATCAACCGGATCTTTAAAGATGAGTTCTTGGGCTATAAGAATCAGCAACAAAATTTTCTATATAACTCAAACCCAGGTTGTTTGAAAATCTTCCTGACTATTATAATAGGTCAACAAAAATAAGAAAATATCGACCGTAGATCATGATAAGTATGTAAGGGCGCACTTCAAAAAATCATATCTTTTATAATATAAGGTCAAATGTAACGAATGAAGCATCAGTTTACTTAGAAAAAACCTTGCTCTTATAGAAAAAAAATATACCAGAATTCTTTGGTAGCCATATTTGTTTTAATCCGCGGAGCAGAATAGCACCTACTCCAACGGTGCTATTCTGCTCCAAGCGCTGTGTACTATCAGGGAACCTATGTCTACCATCCCACCAAATTTAATCTTTGTTCGACCTTTTGCAAATAGAAATCCCTTGACGCTTGGGCTATTAGTAAATACTGATGTTAAAGTTGATACGGACTTCGCAAAGCGTTGTCGTTGGCGTAGCTAGGAAATGCTGTAATCTTATTGGTCAAAATTTTGTTTTGACAGCTCACTACACGGCTGCGTTTCGCTGACAACAATCAAGTTTTTATATTAATTAGTGCAATTCGTTAAAATCCATGGGGTGCCTAAATTATCTGATGCATTTCACCAAGGCACCAATTGATGGCATCAATGCTCACCCTGAGAGTTGGTGAGCAATCTTCGATGAATGACAATTACGTCAAAATCAGCTGTTTTTTGTGTTTTTTTTTCGGCTGTGTATTTTTTTTTTGTTTTTTTTTGTTAATTGCTCCACGGTGTTGTAAGCAAAGTTTCGATGGCCATCTTAAAAGATATAAATAGTGACTCAAAACTCGGTTGATGATGTGGTACCTCGTAAAAGTATGAACTAAACTTACGCCTTTCCGTTCGTTGTCCACGGAACAGTCAGTAGGAACGACCTACCGTTAGGGGCTGGATAAACTTCAAATTTTTCTGCGTCCGACGGACTATAGACGGTTGCTTGTCCCGAGCTGCTCAGGTACCTCTGGTTGGCGACGTTGAAAAATGTGGCGTATTCTACACACGAAATATAATAAGGAAAAAAATTGTTTGTAATATAATTTTTTTTGAAGTGTAAACTTCTTTAGGCGCGTTTAGCAGTTTTTGTGGGTAGTGAATTGAATTGAACCATTAGGCTCGGCTATGTAACGCTCTGTTAGCTCCCGCTATATTTCGCGGTTGTTTATATATCTTTTTAAAAACACACAACTGTATGAAGGACAAAGCGCATTCCGCGTATTTGGACATGCGCACCAACAACCAGTGAGATCTTTGTCAATCGCCTAGAGAAAAAGGCGTGTTAATTTCGTTCTCCAACTATTTCAAATATCTACACCTGAAAGTGCTCGATTTTTGTGTACTGAAGCATAGAACTAGAAACTTCAACCCTTCAGCTACGTGGTGACATCATTAGATCCATTCGGGGGCCCCTTGGAACGAGGAGAATTTGGCTACAAAGGAGGTGAGTGCACTTATCTGATTACCGTTGTGTGGTTCCAACAATTTTACCTATGGACGTCTGATTATTTCGTAATTTCATATCAATACATTTATGTTTGCTCGCGATATCATTAATTAATTTATACAGTCCACTGCATTTAACGTTTTTTCTATCCGCGGGCTAACATAAAGTGTTCCTTTCGAGCCGAATTATTTTTAAATAATAAATCCATACGACGGTATTAATAATTATTTACCTAATCTGTGGCCAAGCCAAACAACGGCCTTGAACCGAGTCGAGAAAGTCGTCGGGCAGGGCACGTGTCTTTCGCATGCTCGATTCAGTAAACAAAGAGTAGGAATCAAAACAAAAGTTCAGTGGTGTACCATATCATTTCGATATTTAAAACAATTTTCATCAATTGCGATAAATTAGTGCATATTTTCGACAATTCGTCATTTTTCTATTACAGAAGCATTAATTTAGCGTTAATTGTATATTTACCGACAATTTCGTCATTTCAAAGGTAAAATCATGTCTGTCAAAAAAGCCGCGCAAAAACGCAAGGGTTTTTTATCTGCGATCACCGAGTGTTATGTGTTGTCAAAGAACGCGGAAAAGGATGAAAGAGCGAGAAACGAGTTTCAAGTGAGGTATGCCGATTTGGATGAAACCTTCGATAAATGCATGCTGGCACATAATGACGTCATTATGTTGCTAGACGACTCGGACGATGAGGAATTTAAAACGCAGGATGCGATCCTTTCAGAAGCTCGTAAATATTTTTATGCGTGTAAGGGGGTTTACTCTAAAATATTTCCGGTTGAGGCCCCATCTTTTTCGGGATCATATGTTCGACAAAACGAATCTGAAACTCCAAAACTCAAAGAGTTAGGTATTCCCATATTCCGAGGTGATAAAAAATTATGGCCAAGCTTTTTCGATCTTTTTAATAACATTATAGATCAAAATCAAAGTCTATGTAACGTTCGAAAACTTCAATATTTATTTTCATATCTCGAGGATGAGCCTTTAAAATTGATATCAGGGATTAGCTTATCTGATCAAAATTATAAAATTGCTTATGACAAATTAGTCAATAGATATCAAAACAAGCGAGACCTCGCAAATGATGCTTTAAGCTCAATTATGAACTCCACCTTAAAAAACGAGTCAGCTAAAGAATTACGTAATTTAATTGACACCTTTTCTGAATCCCTAGAAATTTTAAAATCACTTAGCTTTGACGTTGACAGTTGGGACTTTATTATTTTTTTCATTTTATTAGAAAAATTGGATATTCCAACGCGTTCAAATTTCGAAATGAGTCACGCCAATACTAATACCGAAATTCCCACTTTTCAGTCACTTTTTCAATTTCTAGAAAAAAGATGTAAAGTTTTGGAATCACTTCCTCAATCAACAGCGCCCAAAAAGGTGCCTATCTATCAAAAATCAAATTCTATGCAAAATCAGTCTGGGCAAAAGCCTACCTATCAAAATTCAAATTCTATGCGAAATCAGTTTGGGCAAAAGCCTACCTATAAATCATCCAATTCGCCTTTTATAGGACTGGCTGGCACCTCAACTAATTCGAGTACGGGAATAAAATGTTTCCGGTGTAATCAAGGTCACGTGCTTTCGAAATGTCAAACATTTCTTGATCTCTCACCTATCGATCGCCTATCTTTCGTCAAACAGAAAAAATTATGTCTAGCGTGTTTTCATCCCCTGCATAATGTAGATACGTGCAAATCAAAATATTCATGCAGGACTTGCAATAGTAAAAGGCACCACACTTTAACTCATATCTTAGAAACTAATCAAGAGTCTGGAAGCCAAGATACTAGTCCTGTCATTCACACACCACCTGTCAATAATCTTCATGTGTCATTAAATGCCTCAGGACCTTCAGGTACCTTTCTTTTATGCACCGCCATAATAGATGTTATGGACGGTTGCGGAAATTTTCAACCCGTAAGGGCACTGCTTGATTCTGGATCACAGACAGGATTCATCAGTGAAAAGTGTATTCAGCGTCTTAATCTTCCTAGGCGAAGTTACACCACTGAAATATTCGGATTAAATCAGATGTCTTCTTTCACTTCAAAAGGGCTCGTTCAATGTCACATTAAGCCACAAGGACAAGTCACTCCTTTACTTAATTTCGAAGCAATTGTTGTTCCACAACTATGTTCCAATATGCCTACATTCTCTTTGAACGATAATCAGTGGAAACACTTGCAAAACCTTAAACTTGCCGACCCATCTTATTTCAAATCTAGACCTGTGGACCTGGTTATTGGTTGCGAGCTATTCGCACAGATATTCAAGGAGGGCAGGGTTCTTGGACAGGTAGGGCAGCCTTCAGCCCTTGAAACTATCTTTGGCTGGGTCGTCATGGGAAAGGTTGACGAAGTAGGTAGTCTTACGGAACGAACCAGTTGTTTTTTAACGAGTCATTCACCTCCTTTAGAGGTCATTCTCCCTAGGTTTTGGGAAATCGAACATTTGCCTAAAAAACAAATCTTATCAAAGGAAGAAAAACAGGCAGAATCAATTTTTACTGCTAGTGTAGTACGGCAACCGAGCGGTAGATTCATGGTAGATCTTCCGTTTAAAGACAAAATAAACCCTGACCTAGGAAATACTTATCCGCAAGCTTATCGTAGATTTTTACTTCTAGAAAATAGATTAATCAAAAATCCTGATCTGTACACTGCCTATTCAAGTTTCATGCAAGACTATATCGATTCTAATCATATGAGTTTAGTTTTATCTAGTCAACCAAAGGTCGACGTGTCGTGTTTTTTAGCACATCATTGCGTACTAAAGCCGGAAAGCTTAAGTACAAAATTAAGGGTAGTCTGGGATTGTTCGGCAGTCACCCCAAAAAATATTAGTCTCAATGACACATTGTTATCTGGACCGAAACTTCAAAAGGATATTGCTTCTTTACTCCTTACGTTTCGTCTTAATCCTATTGCCTACATTGCTGACATCAAACAGATGTTCCGTCAAGTCCTTATCAATCCTTATCACCGTCCTTATCAAAGGATATTGTGGAGGTTTTCTCCACAGGACCCACTTTCAGTGTGGGAACTTTCTACTGTCACTTTTGGCATGACATGCTCACCTTTTCTAGCCATGCGTACCTTAAATGAGCTGGCAGAGAGAGAAAAGGAACGTTTTCCTATGGCTAGTACTGTTCTAAAAACGTCAATCTATATCGACGATATCTTGGGAACTAGCCCTTCGCTTTCTGAAGCTCTCTCCCTTCAAACAGAACTCAATGATTTGTTGAAGTCGGGAGGATTTGAACTTAAAAAATGGGCAAGCAATTGTCCTGAGTTATTGGCAACATTGCCAGAGTCCGATCGTCAAATGCCTCTCTCTTTCGACAAGGAGGAACCCCATTTTATCAAAGTTTTAGGACTTCAATGGCATCCAAAAAACGACATTTTTTCTTATCAATGCCGAATGAAGGACAAACCCCCAACCAAACGTTCTATTTTATCTATCATAGGGACAATCTTCGATCCCTTAGGTTTTCTTTGTCCCTTGTTGCTACAAGCAAAATTTATTTTGCAACAGTTGTGGATATCGAAAATAGGCTGGGACGAAGAACCAGATTCTTCTATCATCGACTCTTGGAACAAACTTCGTTCTGAATTCCCGCTTCTTTCCAATTTTCAATTACCCCGACAAATCAAACTGTCAAAAACCAATACCTGTCAAATCATCGGCTTCTGTGACGCTTCAATTCGAGGCTACGCAGGCGTCGTATATTTTCGTGTAGAAGAGGAAAACAATATATCTGTTTCTCTCATATCTGCAAAATCTAGGGTCGCGCCTATAAAGTCACAAACTTTGGCTAGGCTAGAACTCCTAGGCGCATTTCTTTTAAGCGAATTAATTGACTTCGTTTTATCTAGCTATGAAGGAAAAATAACTTTTACAAATATCGTTACTTTCTGCGATTCGCAAGTCGTATTGCACTGGCTTTCATCCCCTCCTAATCGCTGGCAAACCTTTGTTGGAAATCGAGTCAGTAGAATCCAAGAAATCATTCCCTCAAACTCGTGGCGCTACATTCCTTCTGCTTTGAATGCAGCCGATATTGCGTCACGAGGGGCCACCCCTTCACAGCTCATGTCACATGACATGTGGTGGAACGCACCGTCGTTTTTGTGGTCTCCCGAAAACGAATGGCCCGATTTTCATAAACCAAAAATGCCGATTGATTTCGGAGATATTAATCTGGAGGAAAAGCCAAAAGTCTGTTGCAATGCGATAATTGATGTCAACTTCTTAGATCAGCTTCTTATCAAATATTCCTCTATATCAAAAATTCAACGTATCATTTGTTATGTCCTTCGAATAGTTAACCTTTTTCAAAACCATTCCTATCAGAAACCCACTAAGCCGCCGGACCAAAAAGTTATTTTTGAGAATATTGTTTTTCCTACCACCGGTGAGATGCAAAGTGCGTTACACCTTCTTATCAAACGCGTGCAAGGTTCTTGTTTTTCTGAGCTTTTTTCCGCGTTATCTAAGGATAAACCAATACCGAAACCTTTGCGAAAACTTTCACCTTTTCTTGATGAGAATAATATCATTAGAGTCGGTGGCAGATTACAAAAATCTGACCTTTTGTCTTATTCTGCAAAACACCCCGTCTTACTTTCGAGTGACCATCGTTTAACTACTCTTCTTATCGAGTCCGCTCATCGACAATATCTTCATCCTGGGTTTAAAACATTACATAATCTGCTTTTACAGCAATTTTGGATATTATCTGCCAGACGGGCAATTCAAAGAACCATATCCAAGTGCTTGCAATGTTTTAGAATCAACCCTAAACCCTATAGACCGCCCATAATGAGTTCACTTCCCGCTCATCGAATCAATCAACTAAAACCTTTTTCGAGTGTAGCTATCGACTTTTGTGGACCTTTCTTTGTGATTCCTCATCGTTACCGTGGTTGTAAAGCTTTCAAATCGTATGTCTGTGTGTTTGTCTGTACGGCCACACATTGCGTGCATTTGGAATTAACCATGGAACTGTCCACCGAAGGGTTCGTAGGTGCATTCCATCGATTCATTTCCAGACGTGGAAGCGTGACGCAATGCTGGTCAGATCAAGGCAGTAATTTTATAGGGTTTCGTAACCAATTACTGGATTACGCAAGAAGTGCTGCCACCAGACTTTCTATTCGTTGGCATCTGGGACCTCCTCTCAGTCCACATTTCAATGGCCTGGCAGAAGCTGGCGTTAAAAGTTTTAAAACTCACTTTGTACGAGTTGTCGGCGACCAGAAGTTGTCTATCATGGAGATGTCCACCCTTACCTGTCGCATAGAAGCCGTACTGAATAGTCGCCCTTTATCTCCTGCCTCTTCAGACCCACACGATCTTCAACCTCTTACCCCTGGGCATTTTTTGACACTTGAACCCCTTAATTCAGAAATTCCGGAGTCAGATTTGTCCGAGGTTCCCCTAAATCGGCTCTCGAGATGGCAACTAATCCAAAAACTACATAATGATTTTTGGAAACGGTATTCTATAGAGTATTTGCATACGCTACAACAGCGACACAAGTGGACTGATTTGTCCCCAAATATCAAATTAAATGATTTGGTTATCATAACAAGTGATCACATTCAATCGCCTTTGAAATGGCCGGTCGGTCGGGTCATCGAACTGCATCCCGGCGGGGACGGTCAGGTGCGTGTTGCGACGGTACAAACGGTTACCGGTGTTTATAAGCGGCCAGTTGTAAAACTGTGCCTCTTGCCAAATTAAAAGTAATTTTAATTTTCTACCTTTTACCGGGTATTACAATAGGTTTTTTATTTTTTTTTGAATTTTTTGTTTGTTTGTTTTGCCTTTTTTCGGGATTTCGTTATATCTAAATAAACTTACGATACTTATCTGTTTTCATTCATTTATATTTATCGGTCGATTCTTTTTCTTATATCTATATCTGTCCGGTTGAGATTCTAAATTTGTGTGTTTTGGAGGGCAGGTATGTTAGCTCCCGCTAAATTTCGCGGTTGTTTATATATCTTTTTAAAAACACACAACTGTATGAAGGACAAAGCGCATTCCGCGTATTTGGACATGCGCACCAACAACCAGTGAGATCCTTGTCAATCGCCTAGAGAAAAAGGCGTGTTAATTTCGTTCTCCAACTATTTCAAATATCTACACCTGAAAGTGCTCGATTTTTGTGTACTGAAGCATAGAACTAGAAACTTCAACCCTTCAGCTACGTGGTGACATCATTAGATCCATTCGGGGGCCCCTTGGAACGAGGAGAATTTGGCTGCAAAGGAGGTGAGTGCACTTATCTGATTACCGTTGTGTAGTTCCAACAATTTTACCTATGGACGTCTGATTATTTCGTAATTTCATATCAATACATTTATGTTTGCTCGCGATATCATTAATTAATTTATACAGTTCATTGCATTTAGCGTTTTTCTATCCGCGGGCTAACAACGCTCATTCGGGTGAAGTTGGCTCGAGTCGACTAACTGTGACAGAAACATTCAGCAAGCGATATGATGATGCAGATGAAGGCCAGTATTATTAATTTCGCCTTGTTGAAGTTTGCACTTCTGCCGTGTGGTCTTAAGCACACACAATTTTTCTCCTATTTTTGCCTTATTTATTAACAAAAAGTACATTTTTTTTCTAGGGGCGGTACTTACCACGTTACCCCTCCCTCAAATTAACCCAATCGCGTGCGGAAAAGTAGCACATTTTGCTCTCGAAAAAGTATAGCACTTTTCGCTCGGATTAAACAAAATATGATTTAATATTGATTTTAAAGATGAATAAGTACTATGCAGACTCTAACAAAGAAATTACCTTGTAGTTATTATTAGCTTGGGATTTCTGAGTTTGGCGAAACAGCTGAAACGCTACCAAGGATTGCCTCAGAAACTAATGAAAGATTTTATGAGAATTGTAATCCTATTTTAGGCATTATATATGACGACATATTCAGCGCCGGTTTAACGACCTACTAGGCCTTAGGCGCTAAAGGTAAGATGGACCCCCATCCCCCTTAAAATCTGCAATGGAATGCATGCAAAAAAAAACATACAGCGGGCCAAGTTATATTTTTTATTGTTTCTTTAAACTTCTTTTATTCCAGATAGGTATATGAGTCGAATTGACAGACAGCTTGGATATTTAATGTGTGAAACTAAACTTTCATAGGCAAGTACTAAAAATCTTTTAATGCTCCCATAAAAAATATATTATGAAACCTATATACTAGGCACTATCGTTCAATAGGCAACAATAAGAAAATACATATAGTAGTACCCGTGAGTGTAATATTAAACAAGTTTTATTGGATAATTCGAGTAGGATAGGAAAGTTTCTTCCCGATTTAATACGAAAATTTTTAGTTTACGTGTACCCAAATTTGGGATTTTTAGTATAAAGCCGACTTCATGAATGCAGAAAATTGCAATCAGCGTTGATCTGACCTAAAGAAAAATGTGTTGTCGAAGCAAACTACTTGCTAGGTAACTAGGTAGCTTTATTGGATACCTAGTTTGAAACAAATGGATCCATGACGAATCTGATAGCTTCCTAGCTACTCTATTAGCACATTTCAGGTGAAGCTATGATATCCCAAGTAACATTTCTTTATTTATAGCAGAAGCTAAAAGGTTGCCAGCGCCTTTCCTTAAAACCATTAGTTTCAATGTTTGGTCGCTAGCACGTTCCCATTACGCTTATATACCCCTTAGACCTCCTAAATGGGACTCCCCAATTGGTGGTGGCAACCTATGTATTAAACTCATTATAAAACCATAAGAAATAAACGCTAGCTTCGCCCTCTAGCGGTTCCACCAGTATAGAACCTTTTAGAGCCTAAAGCTATTATGCCAGGTTCTAAAAGCAACTCAGAAACGTCCTCTATCCTGATATAAAACTAGATTTGGTAATTTGGTATCCTGGCAATTCTGTTGAATACCATAATACCTTTAGAGTAAAGAATTTTCCTATAAAAGCTTTAGCGATATTTTAGATTCACAATGGCTATATAAAATAATTTGGGTCATAAAATTGCCAAAAATGTCAGAGTCCCAAAATTATTGTATCACATAAAAATATACCTATATATGAGGTGTTTGTCGTTTTGTGGATCATCAAATTGCCCGCCAGACTTATTTTTCTGATAAAATCGTATCTGAAAAGCTCTCAAAACAAGCGCGCCAGCTCACAAATGCTTTTTAATAGTTTTTTGATAACTAAATAACAAATATTTAAAATAAAAAAAAATAATTTACACTATTCACCATTAAAAAAGTCTGTTTGGTTTACATAAATCAAAATTAAAGTAAAATTATTGTTAAAAAACACTGCTAAAACGACTAGATAAATATTTTCTGTTTACAATATTTTTAAAATAATTCTATATACGCCATTATCGTTTTATAGTGGTCACTTGGTTTTATTTGTTACTCTATCGCAACAAGGATTTTTGAGTGCGCTTATGAAACCAATAAAAAAGAGAAGGTAAACATAGTGAACATAACCTCACTTAAATTTTTTGTATTTGTTTTTTAAAGTGTTGTGTTAAATTTAAATGTTTTTTATCGTGCAATTTGCACACAATCAGGAGGGCCAGTGCAATGATATCCGTTGTGCCTGCAGGTTGGAGGGAAACCTCTTATATTGGCCGTTTAAACAGGCCTTATCTAGGCTTGGGTGCCCTACCCAGGAGGATAATAAATAATCAATCTTGCAATAGGTAGGTACCAATCTGTACTAGTACTAGTAAAAACTAAAATACGAAAGTATTTATTTACTTCTGTTAGAACCCTTAAGGAAACAAAGTTTTATATGAACGCCTATTTAAATAATATTTAATATGCAGCTATGGGTAACCATAAATACAAAAGAATTAAGTTTACCTTTAAGCCTTGCAATAAAACCTGTTTAAAATGCCTAAAAGTAATGGCAAAAACCAAAAGTCTAAAGTTTATATTTACCACTCTTAAAAACCTTAAGGAAACTAGGTTCTATATGGCCGCCTATATAATCATATTTACTATTAAACTACTGGTAACTACAAAAACAAAAGGATATAAGGTAACCTTTTAGCTCTATTATAAAACAGTTTTGTTATGACCTAAAGTAATGAAAAAAACTAAAAGACCAAAGTTTATATTTATTTCCTTTTAAAAACTTTAGTAAAAGGGTTTTATAAGACCATCTTGATAAATCAGAAATCAATAAAACCAATAGTATCTAAAAGGAACAGAAGAACACTTTTTGGTTGTATAACACCTCTTTAGGTAATTGGCAATATAAATTACCTTTTTGTAGCCAAATTGATACTAAAAGCCATAACAGCACCCTCTAAATAACCTTGGAACCAAATTAATAAAACCTTGAGTGGTAATAATGTTACTTGGGATATCAGCATTGAAAACAGTTTTTTCTAAATATCTCAGAAACTAAAGCTCCTACGAAGTTTTTGGCAATTACACAAATTATTAAGCAAACTACAGTCTACTATAATCCGAAAACCCCATATTGATGCGATGCTCCGTTAAAAAGTTATATTTTTTTTTCATTTTTTAATTGTCAAATTAGAGTGTTGAACACTACTTTACCTAAACATTTTATGAAAATCGATTCAGCGGTTAAGGAGCTATCGTGTTACGGACAGACATACACACACACACAGGAAGACATTACGAAGATATTGCTAAGATAGGTCCAAATAAACCTAAATAACACATTTTCGGCGTTATCTCAAAAAAAAAAATTTCGTCGAAAATAATACCTTCTCTAGCCATTGCTGCCTGGGCTAGGAAGGTAAAAATAATAAATTAAATGCCGTTTGAGGTTTTGATTATAAAAATTATTTGAAAAAAAGGGTAAGAAATTTAAATATTTGTGAATTTTAGTTTTTTATTTATAAGAAGAAAATAAAATTAATTAGAAATTTTCATTAAACTAGCAAGCATATGCCTTTGGAAAACATATTTTTACATCTTTTTTTAAGTGACCAACACCACAGGAGATGACCAAGGACTTGATGACTCCTCAATAAAACCGTCACTGAGCATTTTATTAATGAGATTGTGAACTTCTTCTTGTTTGGCCATTGGTAGTCTTCTTGGGAGCTGTCTTATTGGTTGGGCATCGCCAGTGTTGATAGCATGTCGAATAAGGTTTGTGCGTCCCGAACTACTCTTAGTTTCGAAGATATTACTTTGTTCTTCTATAAACTCTCTCGCTTTACGAAATTCTTCTGGAGTGAGATGTTGCCAAGTTGACTGAAATTGCTGAAGTACCTCCGTTGGTAACTTGCTTTTATCCTCGGAAGTTGGCTCTTCACATCTTGTTACTTTCTGGACTGGTTCAAATAATGCTACCACCTCCCCCTTGTTAATTTTGACACTATTTGGGAAAATATTGTCGACTCTAATCGGGATATCTTTATCGGTTTTAACTCGTGACTTTGCAACGAGGTAGGTGTTGGGTGTGTTCTGTTGGCTTATGAGTCCGACGCAGCTTGATGTTTTACTTTCTAGCCTCCCAAAAATTATGGTCTCGCTGTTACCGACCTTAATTGGTTCCTGATTGATGTGACTATTTGATAAAATGAACTCTTCGTTCCCAAATCTTAGGGTAATAAGCTTTATCAAACGCAAATCCATGTTTACTTATCAAGTCCATTCCCAAAATAAATTCATCTTCTATTTCGGCAACTAATGCATCATCCAAGCCGTTTGCAGCAGCGGCAGCTTTAAACTGTTGTTTGTAGGTGGAGCAGGAAGGCGTACCGTCAAAATTTGGAGGTTTGATGTTTTGGTTGGGATTCACAACATATCCGTGAACTTTTATTTTGTTGTGTTCTTTCTGAAGCTGTATAAGCTATTTTGACACGTCCTGGAATTCTTCTATGGTTTGAAAAACTTCTTCCCTAACATTCTGTAGTTTGTTCTCCACCTTTTCCTCAACATTTTGTATCTTTTCTTCTACGTTCTGCAATTTATTTTCTACCATTTGTTTCACACTATGCATTCTTTGAGTTATTTCTTCATTAAGATCTTCGGTTGCAGTCTTGAACTCTTCTCTCAGCTGTTCGGAGTTGCTCTTTATTTGATCGAAGTTTTCTTGAATCCCATCTAATCTTTGCTCAAATGTCTGTTTCATGTCGTTTTGATTTCCATGGTCTGTTTCATGTCGTCCATGGTTCGTTTCATATCGCCCTGGTTTTGTTTAATGGTCTGTCTCATATTGTTTTGGTTTTGTTCCATGGCCTGTTTCATGTCGTCCTGGTTTTGTTCAATGGTCTGTCTTATATCGTTCTGGTTTTGAGCCATTTGGGCTGCTAGAGCCTGCATCATTTTAGTTAGATCTTCAATCTTTGCCGATCCTTGTATATTAAGCATCAACTTCCTGATAAATCACTTAAAATGTTTATTTATTTTTTTTTTTTGGGCTATAAAGCTAATGTCGAAGTCGATTTTTCAATATCTCTTGCGATTCTCGAATAGAAGGTCGCAGAATATTATGGAATATTCTAGAAATTCTTTCTGATTCTTACTTTTTGAATAACTAAGCTAATGTCGAAGTCGGTTTCTGTATATCTCTTCTGGTTCTCGAATAGAACGTCGTAGAATGTTATGGAATCTTCTAGAAATTCTTTTTAATTCTTACTTTTTAAATAACTTAGCTAATGCCAAAGTCACTTTTTGGATGTATCTTCTGGTTCTCGAATAGAACATCGTAGAAAGTGATGGAATATTCTAGAAAATCTTGCGAATTCTTACTTTTGAAATAACTAAACTAATGTCGAAGTCGGTATTTGCATATCTCTTCTAGTTTTGAATAGAACGTCGTAGAATGTTTTGGAATCTTCAAGAAATTCTTTTTATTTCTTACTTTTGAAATTACTAAGCTAATGTCGAAGTCGCTTTTTGGATATTTCTTCTGGTTTTCGAATAGAACGTCGTAGAAAGTGATGATCCTAGCCGGTGGTACTATGTAAGGATAGTCTTTGCACTATTTATTTCTTTTAGTCTCACTTCTGACACCAATTGTTACGGGTTCTCAACAATTATTAAAACTCGCAACTGTCAAAAACGATATGTCAACTTATTTCGACAATTATGTACAAAAACACGCACTTAAACTTACGAATAACTTGCTAATAATTCACACCTTTAATCGGCCTATTAACTTCGTGTTAATATCCCGCGATCACTACCGTTGGTTATCTTTGACTGACTCCTGATGCGTGACGTCCGGCCCTATATATAGAGTCGTCGAACCTTCGCGAATCATCCATCCTCTTTCGATTCACGATTATTTTAGCCTTTTCTAGAACGCGGACAGTCCGAGCACGAGTGTGTCATAGATAACGAAACTAAAACCTAGACTAAGAATACAACCATAAGATAAGTCAACCTAATACTACACTAAACCTAAATAAATTCCAACTGTAAAATTTAAATAACTTAAATTTCTAACAATATGTAGTTTATTTTTTTGAAATATTAGAATAAATAACCCAGAAAAATATTATTTTTAATAAGCGTCCCTAAAATGCAATAAGCAATTACAAGGTTAATGGTAATAGTTTTAAAGAACTTGACTGTTGAATTATTATATAATAACTACCTACTTAAATTTGAATAGTAGTTTAAACCCATAATAAAAAATAAAGTTATTTTTTTCCTTTTTTTTATTACAATAAATTTAAAGTTGAATTGACTTTGTGGACCAAGGCCCTGCGGGTTAAAGCTAAGACCAGTGACTAGAGTGCCTATAGGATTAACCGGCGCCGGCAATATATTACCGCACTTCCGCCGGACATCAGAGTAAATAATAATAAAACTAGTTGCAGCATGTAATTAGTTATCTCTCTCTAGCGTCTCTGCTGTATCCACTTTTGTTTTAAAATAAATTCTACTAACTTTTTGATTGTTGGCCAGAGATCACATAACCATAAAATACTACACAAAATGGCGACAGATGAAATATAGTTGGCCATCTTAATTCGAATATAAAATAGTAGTTTCTAAACTGGGTAAGTATAATGTAACTTTCAAGGATTTTTAACCAAATATATACAAAATTCTGAAAAAAAATGGGGTCCATTTATGTTTTAAAAAAATATTTTAATAACAATATTGTCACGAGGGGGTTTTGTCGTGACGTATTGTCGTGACGTAACACATTTTAAGTTAGGTTTTACATCTTGTTTACAAAATGCGTATCTTCTATATATGCTCGGCTTCTTATAACTTCTGACTATTGTACTTGTCTTCACTGTTAACTAAGTGTGGGACGTTACGTTCTCAGCTTACAACTAACTGCTAAACTCTTTTGGAGATGGTTTTATTAAAAACCGTTTGCCATTGATAGGATATCGAGATGTGTTTTGTTTCCTGTATAAACATCATCGAGGCCCGGTCGATCACATACGATTTCTATTCCTTATATAATTTTATACAGAAGTTCATTTCCTTAGATTGTTTAGGGTTAATGTGCACTTGCTTATAAACGTGAGTGTCATTTAGTTAATAAGACATTATTTTCTATCCTGACAATATTTAAACCTCTCTTTGCGGATACCTCTATTAAGCGGACACTCCCGTTAGGCGGACAAATTTGTTGGAACCAAGTTTTTCCATATTTCTTTACATGTAAAATTCACTCCTATAATCGGACACTTTAATAACCGGAAGAGGAAAATTGTTTTTTGGTTAAAAAATTCTGAAACCTTCCTTAAGCAGACGCGAACCTCTGACAACGGGACGGAGCGCTGCACGACATGAGCATAAATATTATGTAGTATATTGGCACACTCTGCAATACTTTTGTCGTATTTATTCGGCGGGACTACTGTGTTTTATTTTTACTATTCAGTTGGGTAGTAATAGATCTCTTTGAAATTGAAACTTCTTAGTTTACGTGAAAAAATGGAAGTTGTTAACGTTTCGGAGAACGAACATCTATCGCACGAAAGATCGCTGAAAAACTTAATATCGGAAAAACTCCAGCAACGGTGAGTGCCCGCTTATAGGAGGTTTCACTGTACTCGTAATACGATTTTTAATTTTGAGAATGGGGTAAAACAAGTAGCTGTCCTCTCTGGATATGATCTTTAATCAATCAATCAAATCAAAGTATACTTTATTGTCATGAAAAATCATCTAGGAAAACAGGCTAAACCTAAGTAATTATTTAAAAAAAGATCGGTTTGTATTACATAATAAGTTAAATAAATCACTATATAAAACAGTGAAATACTAAAATTACATATATACATATCACAAAAGAAAAAAAAATCTCATTTCTAAAATTTCAAGACCCTTATAATCACATATTTCTAGATTTCAAACTATTAAAACAATGTATAAAATAGACTATAAAAAAAGAAAAATATATCACATTTCTAAAATCAAGACCCTAAATCACATATTTCTAGATTTTAAACAATTAAAACAATGTATAAAATAGACTATCAAAAAAGAAAAAAATATCACATTTCTAAAATCAAGACCCTTAAAATCACATATTACAGAATAGAGCAATGAGAATAATTCTTAAAGCAGATAAATACACAAAAATTACACTAATGTTAAAAAAATTAAATTGGTTAATGTAAAAAATTTCATTTTCTATAATGTTTGTATATTTATTTACAAAATTCAAAACAATCTACTACCAGAACAACTTAAAGATTTTGTCCTCCAAAATTCAAATTTCCATTCACATTATACAAGATACAAAGACGATTTTCATTTAAATAATTCCCAAAAATTAATTGTCCAAAAATGAATTTTTTGTAAAGGTTTGTCAGAATTCAATAAATTAAAAAACTCAATAAAAAATGAAAAGAAATTAACCACATTTAAAAAAAGTTTAAAAAAATATTTATTTTCAATGCAGTTTGTTTAATTATAGTATTATTCATTTGGATGCAGGTAGAATAAATTATTGTGTTACAGTTGAAAATATTACTTAGTCTATATAATATTTATATAGCTAACAATTAGATTTTAATGTAATTAACTTTACTATTGTTAAAATTGTAGCATATTCTTGCTAAATAAAGTTTTAAAGTTAATTACCTATACCTACAATCACAACGACATAATTTTTTAAAATAAAACAGATAGAAGAGCCAATCTATAGAGTCTGAGGGCAACAATTTAAATTATCTGAGTTGATCATCATAATATTCAGCCCGTGAATAATATGTCTTGTGCTTGTCAAGCAGAAACTTTTTGACTTGTTTTCTAAATTGTTTGATGGATGTCGCAAGTCTGAATGTCAATGGTAAGTGGTGGAACACCTTTCTACCTTCATAAATAAATTACAGATTTCTCGACCAGGGTAGTTCTTGGAATAGGCAGAGGCGCCTTTAAATTTAAGCTTTGACGCGTGGAGGGCTGATCAAATTTCCGAAGATTTCTAAAATTTTTGAAAACAAGTGTAGCGATTTCGATTATATAAATTGATCTTAGTGTTAGGATTCTCTGATTAATAAAATGTGGCTTACAGGATTCTCTCTAATGGACTCCGGCTATAGCACGGACAGTAGGGTGGATCGAAAAATGTCAAAGTTAAAATTTCGATTCGCTATACCGCGCAAAAGTTGCCTTATGCAAATTCGGACAACATCTTCCGATCGCGCAAAACGTCGAAAGTTTTCAAAAAATACGAATTTCACAGTTTTTTCGCAATTTTTTTTTTGTAATTTTAGGTTTGTATTTTCTAATGCTATAGTGCTTAAACGTTAGTAGTGCTATGGAATAACCTGCAAAAAAAATATTACCGCTTTTAAAGCATATCTTCCGATCGCGCAAAACATCTGAATATTTACAAAAATCGCGAATTTATAATTTTTTCCGTAAGTTTACATATACAAATGTGCAGCTCTTTGCTTGCTTAGAAATAATCTAATAAATCTTAATTTATTATCTAAACAACCTAGAATTCACTACGAGGAGGTGGCTGCACTTCGAGTTCCACCCACACCTATCCCTCCATCCAACCATTAAGAGTGAGTGCCGATTTATGCCGTCCTTTCCGATGCCACTTTGTAATCTGCCTTATTGCTGAATTGTCTCCCTCGATTTGAGTGTTGCTCTAATGTATCTATCTTTTGATTGTGGTTCGCATACCTTAAGTGAAGCTTCGGTAACTAGCTTCACGCAACGCTCCACGGCTTGCATGTGACATGGGAACTCTCGTATATCCCAGTCAGGGGCTCACCCGATTGTATGAAGATTTTGAGTTCATTATCACTTATCCCATGGAGAAGAGGTGGAGAAAATATTTTTGTAGTACTCCAATCTATTATTTCCGTAAAATCTAATGCGTCAAATTTAAGTGAAGGAGTGTGAATGTTCCTAATGCGTTTTCCAGTCGAAGCAGTCTGTCTGGCTTTTAGCACTCTTCTAAGCCCTAACTCTCTCATGTGCATCCTCTCATCAAATAGCATCGCTATTAAAATGTTTTCAGGATGCCCATCCGCTATTAAAATGTTTTCAGGATGCCCATCCGCTATTAAAATGTTTTCAGGATGCCCATCCTGAAAACATTTTAATAGCGATGCTATTTGATGAGAGGAGGCACATTAGAGAGTAAGGGCTTAGAAGAGTGCTAAAACCCAGACAGACTGCTTCGACTGGAAAATGAATTGAAAACTTTCACACTCCTTCACTTAAATTTGGCGCAATAGATAGATAGAGATTGGAGTACTACAAAAATATTGTCTCCACCTCTTCTCCGTGGGATAAGTGATGAAGAAATCAAAAGCTTCATACTATCGGGAGAGACCCCTGACTGGGATATACGAGAGTTCCTATGTCACACGCAAGCCGTGGAGCATTGCGTGAAGCTGGTTACCGAAGCTTCACTTAAGGTATGCGGACCGCAATCAAGAGATGAGTACATTATAGAGCAACACTCAAATCGAGGGAGACAATTCAGCAGGAAGGTAGATTACAAAGTGGCATCGGAAAGGACGGCATAAATCGGCACACACTCTTAATGGTTGGATGGAGGGAAGATTGTGGGTTGAACTCGAAGTGCAGCCACCTCCTGGTGGTGAATTCTGGGTTGTTTATATAATAAATTAAGATTTGTTAGATTATTTCTAAGCAAGCGAACAGCTGCACATTTGTATATGTAAACTTACGGAAAAAATAATAAATTCGCGATTTTTGCAAATATTCAGATGTTTTGCGCGGTCCGAAGATATGTTATAAAAGCGACGATATTTTTGTTGCAGGTTATTCTATAGCACTACTAACGTTTAAGCAGTATAGCGTTAGAAAATACAAAGCTAAAAGTACAATAAAAAATATGCGGAAAAACTGTAAAATTCGTATTTTTTGAAAACTTGATGATGATGATAATTTTTTTTTGTTATGCTAGTATACACATAAGGCAACTTTTGCGCGGTATAGCGAATCGAAATTTTAACTTTGACATTTTTCGATCCACCCTAACGGACAGCCTTTTTTGTAATACAAACAAGATCTGTAACAGATACTGATGTGCAGAACCCCAAAATGGAATCCCGTACCTCAAATGCGACTCGACCAAGGCAAAGTACACGGATCTGGCAATCTTGGGGCCTAATTCGGTTTTTGTTGATCGAAACGCAAAGCGCCCAGATGAAAGTTTTAGCTTAGTTTTATATGCTCATTGAATTCTAATTGAATATCATAAAGAAACAAGATAATAAATGAAAAAAATCTTGTCTAAATCTAGCAAAAAAACTCCAGAAAGTGATTATAGTAAGGAAAACGAAAGAACGAAGTGTAGGGTTTTATTTTTTTTCGCATAAGCCCATTATTTTTGGAAAATGGTTAAAAGAGGATTATGTTTGCCTAGCAGGGAAAGGCAGGGCAGCGGAGATACCCTAAGATTTTTGGCGATCAAAAAATGTATAGAGACAAGTACCAAATATGAAATACCGTTGTGTTTTAATGCATAATAAATTAGAAATAATAATAATAACTAAGTAATTTCTAATTTTAATGTTTTTTTAAAAAGCTACCTTTTGGATAAAATTTATAAAATAAATGTTTGTTAGAAAAAAATTGTTTTTACCTATCTTGTCATAGGTATAGTATATAAATAAATGGATCCATGACGGATCTCATACCTTCCTAGCTAGCCTATTAGCACATTTCAGGTGAAGCCATGATATATCAGCATTGAAAACAGTTTTTTCTAAATATCTCAGAAACTAAACCTCCTACGAAGTTTTTGGCAATTACACAAATTATTAAGCAAACTATAGTCTACTATAATCTGAAAACCCCATATTGATGCGATGCTCCGTTAAAAAGTTATAATTTTTTTTCATTTTTTAATTGTCAAAAACTGCCATTAGCATTAATGGATGTTTTCAAAAACATTTTATGAAAATCGATTCAGCGGTTAAGGAGCTATCGTATTACGGACAGACATACACACACACAGGCAGACATCACGACGATATTGCTAAGATAGGTCAAAATACACCTAAATAACACATTTTCGGCGTTATCTCAAAAAAAAAATTCGTCGAAAATAATACCTTCTCTAGCCATTGCTTTGTGGGCTAGGAATGTAAAAATAATAAAATTTAAATAACGTTTTAGGTTTTGATTATAAAAATTATTTGAAAAAAAGGGTAAGAACTAAATGTTTGTGAATTTTGTGAAGGTTTTTATTTATAAGAAGAAAATACAATTAATTAGAAATTTTCATTAAACTAGCAAGCATATGCCTTTGGAAAACATATGTAATTAATTTTTTTTAAATATTAGAATAAATACCCCAGAAAAATATTATTTTTAATAAGCGTCCCTAAAATGCAATAAGCAATTAAAAGGTTAATGGTAATAGTTTTAAAGAACTTGATTGTTGAATTATTATAACTACCTACTTAAATTTGAATAGTAGTTTTTTTTGAAAGAAAACCCATAATTAACCGGCACCGGCGATATATTCCCGCACTTCCGCCAGACATCAGAGTAAATAATAATAAAACTAGTGGCAGCATGTAAATATTTATTTCGCTCTATCGTCCCTGCTGTATCCACTTTTGTTTTAAAATAAGTTCTACTTACTTTTTGATTGTTGGCCAGAACCGAGATCACATAACCATAAAATACTACACAAAATGGCGACAGATGAAATATAATTGGCCATCTTAATTCGAATATAAAATAGTAGTTTCTAGACTTGGTAAGTATAATGTAACTTTCAAGGTTTTTTAACCAAATATATACAAAATTCTAAAATTCTGATAAAAAATGGGGTCCATTTATGTTTTAAAAAAATATTTTAATAACATTATTTTCACGAGGGGGTTTTGTCGTGACGTAACACAGTTTAAGTTAGGTTTTATGGTTTTATTTAACAATACTTATAATTACTACTTATATTAAATACATCTTGTTTACAAAATGCGTATCTTCTATATACGCTCGACTTCTTATAACTTCTGACTATTGTACCTGTCTTCACTGTTAACTAAGTGTGGGGCGTTACGTTCTCAGCTTACAACTAACTGCTAAACTCTTTTGGATATGCTTTTATTAAAAACCGTTTGCCATTGATAGGATATCGAGATGTGTTTTGTTTCCTGTATAAACATCATCGATGCCCGGTCGATCACATACGATTTCTATTCCGTATATAATTTATTACACGTTTTAATACAAATTGAACTATATACAGAAGTTCATTTCCTTAGATTGTTTAGGGTTAATGTGCACTTGCTTATAAACGTAAGTGTCATTTGGTTAATAGGACATTATTGTCTATCCTGACAATATTTAAACCTCTCTTTGCGGACACCTCTATTAAGCGGACACTCCCTTTAGGCGGACAAATTTGTTGGAACCAAAGTTCACTCCTATAATCGGACACTATAATAACCAAAAGAGGACAATTGTTTTTTGGTTAAAAAATTCTGAAACATTCCTTAAGCAGACTCGAACCTCTGACAACGGGACGGAGCGCTGCAAGACATGGGCATAAATATTATATAGTATATTGGCACACTCTGCAACCGCGGAATTATCTCTTTCCTTTTTAATGAGGAGACTAAATACTTTTGTCGTATTTACAACATATTCTATTCGGTGGGACTACTGTGTTTTATTTTTACTGTTCAGTTGGGTAGTAATAGATCTCTTTGAAGTAAAAAACTTCTTAGTTTACGTGAAAAAATGGAAGTTGTTAACGTTTCGGAGAACGAACATCTATCAGCACGAAAGATTGCTGAAAAACTTAATATCGGAGAAACTCCAGCAACGGTGAGTGCCCGCTTATAGGAGGTTTCACTGTACTCGTAATATAGACGATTTTTAATTTTGAGAATGATGTAAAACAAGTAGCTGTCCTCCCTGGATATGAAAGTATACTTTATTGTCATGAAAAATCATCTAGCAAAACAGGCTAAACCTAAGTAAATATTTAAAAAAAAAATCGGTTTATTTCACATAATAAGTTAAATAAATCACTATATAAAACAGTGAATCACTAAAATTACATATATACATATCACAAAAGAAAAAAAAATCTCATTTCTGAAATTAAGACCCTTAAAATCACATATTTCTAGATTTTAAACTATTAAAACAATGTATAAAATAGACTATCAAAAAATAAAAAAATATCACATTTCTAAAATCAAGACCCTTAACCCATTACTGGCCAAGATAAGAAAAAAACATTTTTTTGTTTTTATTTTATTAAAGTAAACTCAGAAGACTAATTAAGATAAATTTTTTGTTAAAAAAATAGGTATTATTTTTAACAAAAAAAAATGTGGGGGCGTGTCAACGCTTATAAACACACAGGATTGCTTATTAGCTCGAATCTTTCAGCGGTAGGCGGCGCCTTGCTTACGTCACTAGTGGACCTCTGCTCAGCGCGCTTGATTTAATACACATTGCAATCGTGAGTTTTCCCGCTTTTTTCTTGCTTATTTGCAAACAAATTTTTTATTCGTGATAGTAAATATAATTAATAATTTCATTCATTCAAAACAAATGATTTGATAAATCAAGAGTTTGCTCTGAGAGCTGAATTTTCCTACCAGACGATATGTTGGAGTTTCTTTTTTAAATAGTTGAAAGTTTTAGAATAGAGGTAGGATTTTTCTAAAAGTTTAATCAATTTAAATCATTAGATGTATAAATTATTGTTTTTGTTGCGGATATAATAAATTACACTTATATTATGTAGTAACAAAAAGGTATTTATTTGATATTTTAGATCTAAAATTGCAATATTTATTATATTATTATATCAAAAACTAGTCAGTTTTTGGAGAAAACAGCCAAATAAGATGTGTTTTTCAACTTCTTATGCTTTAAGCTTTAAGTCAATAGATTTTGACAAGTTTTTTTTTCAAATGATTTACATTGTTTGTGTTATGAGTTGTTTTTATCCCACCCAGTGCCCGTTTTCACTCCTTCTCCTGTAACATGTTTGAAAACTTCTATAAAGAGACTAAAAATACTTAAGAAAAAAACTGAAACTAAACTTGGAGAAACTGTCTACAAAATAAACTTTCCAATAATCAGTTTAATAAAAGAAGTACGTTTGTGGCATGATTACCAATTTTCTTTAATGTGATTAATTTTATAAGCAAGGAGTTTCCAAAAATCCAAAAAAAAATTAAAAGTTTATATAAATATAATAATATAAAAGTATATATATTTATATTTCTACACTGAAAGAGGGAATACAAAGCTTTTATTTCAACAATAAATTAATGTGCTTTCTTTATATCAATTCACTTAATTCACATTTCTAAAGGTTTATCATAATAACAGAGCCAAGTTTAGAAAAAAATTTCCAAACTAGTACGAACCATTCATTTTGAAATTTGTATTGTAAAACTTGGCTTTACTTTTATCTCAATTCTTTTTACGGAATACCACTTTCGTGTACGTGGCTTTTTTTACATGAAATGTGTTTGTTATGATTTCACTGCTTTTTTAAAGGATTTGGATAATATTTAAGTTTTAAAGTAGTAAAATATACGGGATATTGTTCAAAACTTTTGGAATGCCTTATTAAAAATGTTGAGTTTTTTTTATATTTTCCTATGGTTTTATCATAGTTCTTATCAGCCTTCTAAAGCTCAGCTCTCTAGTGTTCCTGGAAGTAGACAATGTTAATTTTACATAACTTACATATTTAAGTTTTAAAGTAGTAAAATATACGGGATATTGTTCAAAACTTTTGGAATGCCTTATTAAAAATGTTGAGTTTTTTTTATATTTTCCTATGGTTTTATCATAGTTCTTATCAGCCTTCTAAAGCTCAGCTCTCTAGTGTTCCTGGAAGTAGACAATGTTAATTTTACATAACTTTACATTTATAGGGAAGGAAAATAAATTAAAATCTTAGTGTTTTTAAATTTTTTCCTATAGTTTTATCATAGTTCCTATCAGTCTTCCAAAGCTCAGCTCTCTAGCGTTTCTGGAAGTGGACAATACTAATTTACATAACTTTACATTTATAAGGGAGGGAAGTTAATTAAACTTTGGGGTTTTTTAATTTTCTTTTATAGTTTTATCATAGTTCCTATCGGCCTTCCAAATCTCAGCTCTCGAGCGTTTCTGGAAGTGGACAATGTTACTTTTACACAACTTTACATGTATAGGGGAGGGAAGTAAATTACAATTTCGGGGTGTTTTAATTTTTTTCTATAGTTTTATCATAGTTACTATCGGCTTTCCAAAGCTCAGCTCTCTAGCGTGTCCGGAAGTGGGCAATGTTACTTTTACATTATTTTAAATTTATAGGGGAGGAAAGTAAATTATAATTTTGGGGTTTTTAAATTTTTTTCTATAGTTTTATCGTAGTTCCTATCAGTCTGCCATATCTGGAAGTGGCCAATGTTACTTTTACATAACTTTACATGTATAGGGGAGGGAAGTCAATTAGAATTTTGGGGTTTTTTGATTTTTACCAGGGGTTTGGTCATAATTTCTATCAGTCTACCAAATTTCAGCTTTGTAGCATGTCTGGAAGTACAGTAGAATTTTGATGATCTATAAATGAGTGAGTGACAATTTCGACGTTTTTTGAAAGTTCGTAACTACTAGTACTTTTGGGAATTCCATGAAACTAAACATGAAGGGATTGTTAACTCCATGGAGATCTACGACTGTGCAAAGTTTGAGATTCGCAGCTCATTCCGAAGTAAAGTTTTAGATAGGTCAAATATCGGCTGAAATGTTTCAAGAAAAGATGGTACGGCGCGTGAACTTGGCGAGGCACTGTCGTGCCCTCAGATTTACCTCCTAAATAGTCAACCACACCGTCAAATAAATGAGAAAACGCAAAAAAACGGAGGTAAAAACGTCAAAAACACGTGTACGCACCTTTGGCGAGAAGCAGATTATTATAAAATAAAATACTAGTCTCTTGTATGAAAAATATCAAAGCAATCGGGATAGCAGCGCGTCAATAAGACAGCTTCAATATTTGTTTGCATTTCAATTTCGTCTAATTTGACATGTTTATGTATAAATTAAATTAAATTTTTTGAAAAAAAAGGTACCCGTAGATAAAATATGGTATCTAACACATGCGGAAAGTGTCTTTACCACCCTTGACGGCTTGACCGAACTCGGTGCGTTAAATTATCACTTTCCACACTTGTTAGGTAAATAACTATTGCGCTCTTTGCGGTTGTAACTTTTGGCTTGAGTGACTGGTAAGACACAACAAAAATTCGTCATAACAGTGACTACCAAGTTGTCATTCCACCGAGTATCCAGAACTTTCAAGTTCGAATCAAAAGCAGAAGTGAAAGAGCCTCTTTCTTTTTTTGACATGATTTTGTTATCTTCAACTGGACATTTTGCAGTACGGTTGTCTCTTACTTTCTCCCAAGTTGTCAAAAAGGGAAAATGACGTGAAAAAATTGTCAAAAAATATTTTAAGCTGTTCGGCTTTTCTACAACAGAAACCCCTATTTTCAGTGTTCTCCATCTTTCCATTATATGAAATAATTTTCCGTCGACATGCGAATCTTGTCTCAACCTGCATGAAACGGCTCACGTCCTCAAAAATGCCACGCTGCAATAACCGGTGCGGCCGAGCGACTCGGCGTATACGCATCCGTTACAAAGTAACTGTCATTCTGGATGTCGTTTTTAAACAACAAATATTAAGATGTGTGTATATTAAAGGAAGAAATATTCTAAATATATATTGCGAGAAGAAATATATAACAAAAAAAGAATTAGTACCCAAGAAAAATGATTATTTGAAGTGAGGGTGCAAACGTAAGTTGGGTTGAGTTTAGGTTGGCTGGTTCACCACTTACACCACTCATTCGAGAAATACCCAATTTTTGAGATAAGAAATTGAAAAACGTAATTGTAAAGGTTATTGAAAGGAAATCAGTAAAAACGATGCATATAAAATATCTAAAGTGCACCTACCTTAGTTTTCATCTAGTTGCAGTCGTTTTGGTCGCTTGGAAGATAGGAAAAACGGGAAAATTGTAGCACTCACGGCGTTTTCTTGTGCTTCTTGTCAGTTTCCCGATTGCGACTCATCGCGCAGACTCGCGCGTGTCTCGGTGCGGGGATAAGTCATATGCATATACCCCGCGAAATTTGAAATGAAAAATAATATTAAAATATAAAAGTAGCCAAAAGCTGGCAAATAATTCTTGCACCAACATTTTCCGGCCACCAAAACACGTAAGTAAGGATACGAAAAAAAAACTATATCTAAATACCCAAATCGTGCAAGTATGCACGAAAATTTACCTTAATTCTAGTAAATTATAAAAAGGAAAAAAAAATTATATATAAAGAAAAGAAAAAAATATAAAATTTTGAGCAAAATTTCGAAAAATTTACTTGTGTTCTACCTCCGGCAGGGGCAGGCCACATAACTTGACCACCGGTCTTCGATAAGTACCAGTGGCGGTTTTTACTGTCACGACGCGAGTAAGCCCATCAGCACCTGGATGTAGCGCTACAACACGTCCGAGTGACCACTGCATAGGTGGTTTTTGCTCATTCTTAATAACGACTAAAGTGTTGACTTTTATGTCATTGCATTTCTCAGTCCACTTAACACGTTGTTGAAGTGTGTTTAAATATTCTAAACGCCACTTTTTCCAAAAGTCAGCTTGAAGTCTTTGGACAAGCTGCCAGCGAGACAAAGTGTTAAGCTTGAGGTCGGAAAAATCAGGTTCTGGTATAGAATTTAAGGGCTCCAATGTTAGAAAATGACCTGGTGTCAGCGGAATGAGGTCATTTGGATATAGACTTTGAGCATAGAGAGGTCTACTATTGAGTAAAGCCTCAACTTGAAACAAGAAGGTAGTAAATTCCTCATATGTAAGGCGCTGCTCGCCTACAACACGTTTGAGGTGAGCCTTGGTGGATTTTACTCCACCCTCGGCTAAACCGTTTAAGTGAGGACTTCCAGGGCTAGAAAAGTGCCACGAAATGCTTAAGCTTTCACATGCTTCCTTTGAGTAGGTTTGAAGTAACCTATCTGCACCGACAAAGGCGGTACCGTTATCAGAATAAACGTGTGATCTCCTTCCACGTCTGGAGACAAACCTTTTAAAGGCCGCAAGAAACGTATAATTCTAAATGCACTGCTTTGGTTGCAGCACAAACGCAAACAAGAATATAGCCTTTATAGAGTTTGGCACCTCGGTGTCTTGACATTAAGATATCAAACGGTCCGCAATAGTCCACGGCAACATGGGGAAATGGTTTTAACTGGGAAATCCTTTGAGGAGGTAAATCTCCCATAAATTGCACAGCTGGTTTTGGATGAAGTCTGAAGCATAAGATACAAGGAGAAACTTCCTTTTCAATAGCGTATCGAGCAGACAGCACCCAAAATTGCTGCCTTAGCAGATAATGTAGGGTTTTGAGACCTGGATGAATGTATTTTGAATGTGTATATTCGATAATTATTGTAGTAAGCCGGTGTGAACGTGGCAAGAGCAACGGATGCTTAGCAGAATAAGAAAGCTCAGATGCATGCTTAATGCGACCGCCTACTCGGAGAGAGCCTTGTTGGTCCAGGAATAATGAAAGTTTACGAAAGGGTTTTGGAAGCAACTTGTTTGTTTTAAATTTTGAAATAAGATCTGAAGATACTGTACGTTGGACATGGCGGACAAGAACAATCATGGAATTCTGCAGTTCCTTTTCCGTTACCAAATGATCTGAGTAATAGATTTTCGAAATTGGTCTAAGCGTGTAGGAAATGATTCGTTGTATTTTCGTGAGAGAGAAATGTCTTGCGTTCTTCCAAATCATCACTGTCGCAAAGATCTGGACAATGAAAGCCATTAGACCATTCCTCTCGTGGAAGGCTTAGAAAGGGTGGACCTTTCCACCACATATCATGGTGAACAAGTTGGTTAGGTGTGAGTCCACGAGAAGCACAATCCGCTGGGTTTTCAGCAGACGGAACATATTGCCATACATGAGGGTGTAAAGTTTCTTGGATTTTGCAAACACGATTAGCGACGAACGTAACCCATCTATGGGGAGAATCAGATAACCAGCGCAAGACCACTTGTGAGTCAGACCACGCCCAAATTTCATTAAACACCAAAGTTTCAGCGTAACTTGCTTGAATGAAAGAGATAAGATCACACAGTAGGGTAGCGCCCAAGAGTTCAAGTCTTGGGAGACTAACCGTTTTAAGTGGTGCAACTTTAGATTTTGCCATAACAAGAAAAGTAAACAGCTCGCCAGAAGATGCTTCAATGCGAAGGTAGACTGTGGCTGCATAACCAACCATTGAAGCGTCGGAAAATCCATGTAATTCTATGCGAGTAGGTTTGTCTATTGTAAGACGTCTAGGTAAATGAAGATTAGAAAGTTCGGGAAGCTCCATGCGAAACTGATTCCAAGTATTTATGATAAGAAGGGGCGGAAGAGAGTCCCACTCTTTCTTTTCCTTCCATAAATCTTGCATCAGATGCTTGGCCAGTAAGGACACTGAGTGGAGAACAGAAACCTTACGGGTCAAATATTTTCATTATTTGAGAAAGGATTCCACGTTTAGTGCAAGGTATAACAAGATATGTAAATGAATCTGTCACTGGATTCCATTGGAGACCAAGCATCTTGACAAAATTAGGCTCTGCTTTGTCGAAAGAAATAGACATTTGTGTATCCGTCTCTGGAAATGATGAAATAAGTTCTGGTTTGTTACTTGCCCATTTTTTGAGCTCGAAACCACCACGACGTAATAATGAAATGAGTTCTTGCTGTAGATCTATGGCCGAAACTACGGAATTGTGGCCGCTTAAAATGTCATCGATGTAGACGTCTTTTAACAGAACTCTAGAAGCATTAGAAAAGTTTTTAGACTCTAATCTAGCCAATTCCTGTAGAGTACGTATAGCCAAGTAGGGTGATGATTTAAGACCATAGACAACAGTTCTGAGAGAGTAGGTTTGAATGGGATCGGTTTCAGAGAATCTCCATAAGATATTCTGATATCGTGTGTGCTCAGGTGTGACAAGAATTTGTCGAAACATTTTAACAACATCTGCAGTAAACACTACAGCATGATATCGGAATTTCAGAAGTATTTCGCGGACATCAGATTGAAGTTTAGCACCTGCGCACAATGTATCATTTAAAGATAAACCCCTAGGACCCTTTTATGAAGCACCAAAAACGCAGCGAATTTTTCCCCTATTGAAAACACTATGGTGGGGAATGAAATATGAACAGTCTAAGATTTCTTTGGAACTAGGTGTAGGGACTGGAATCATGTGACTTGATAATATGTATTCCTTCATGAAGTCTTTGTATGCTTCATAATGCACAGGGTCTTTAAGAAGTCGGAATTCGAGCGATTTAAACCTTTTTACAGCAATAGGATAAGTATCACCTAAAGTAGGCTCTGAGTTAACGAAAGGTAATGAAACTATGAATCTGCCTGATTCGTTACGAGATACTGTGTCCGAAAAGATTTTTTCACATAGAATATCTTCAGGGCTGCTGTGAACTTTATGTGGGACTTGTTCTATTTCCCAAAATTTCTCTAAACAAACTTCTAAGGGCGGTTCTAAAGATGTATAACAGCTAACGACTGTACTTGGCTTGGATTGAGTCGAAGCGTCTACCTTACCAATCAAGACGTAACCGAAAACACTGTTAAAAGCGCTAGCTTGCCCTTTTTGACCATGGATGACTCCATTTTTTAAAATCTGAGGAAATAATTCACAACCGATTAAAATATCTATGGGCCTAGGTATGTTAAAAGTTTGGTCTGAAAGTTTAATGTTCCTAATATGATCCCATTGACTGGAATCTATAGAAACAGAAGGAATATTGGAACATAATTGAGGCAAAACTAAAGCCTCAAACTGAAAGGTAGGATCTATTCTTCCCTGCGGTCGAATAATGCAATTAGTTTTGCCTTTGGTAGTCGAAGATGCCTTTTGATTTAGACCTTGAATGGAAATTGAAAATTGTTGTCTGGGGAGACCTATTAAGGCATTTTTCCGAAATGAAATTGGCTTTAGATGCTGAATCTAGCAAAATCCGCACGGGTTGGTAACTTCCTCTAGAATCCAAAATGTCAGCTACCACTGTTGAAAGTAGAAAAGTAGATTGATTGGGAATAGTTGTGGCGTGACAATTGGTTGAGGAAGTACCTTGTGAAACAGAAAGAAAGTGTGGATTTTCCTGAGTACCAGTATTTGTACCCTGCTGAACACGTGTATTGTTCTGACGGGGGTGGGGGCACAGTAAACTGTGGTGTTTAAGGCCACACCCTCTGCAGCTATAAGAAGAAGAACAATTCCTTGGTCGATGAGAAAAATGCATGCAATTTTCACATAAGTTAATTTGTCTTACATAGGAAAGTCTCTGAATTTTTGTTTAGGAAATCGGGACATCTGGATAGGACATGATTGGACTGGCACAAATGACATTTGAATTGAACGGTTTATTTGGTTGAATTGGATTATTTGAAACTGTAGTATTGAAAGATGAAGTTGATGTATTTTTAGGATAATTATTGTGACTAAAGTTCCGCTGATTATTATTCAGGGGCTTAGCATGATTTGAACTAGAGGGGGGCTTACTAAATGGCTGCATATGTTGGACAGACTCCAAGGCTATACAGTGATTTTCGATAAAGCTGCACAAGCCAGTGTAAGAAGGAATGTCGACTTGGCTTTTCTCTCTGCTATAATATAGCTCAAACTCTGTGCGTAGCTTAACGTCCAACTTGGAAAGCAATTGATTAAAAGTAAGAAAGTTCCACTCTGTCGTGGGAAAACCGAGTTCGGTCAAAATGGCTAAGTTCTCGGAAAAGGTGTCTAACATAAAACGGAGCTCTTTCGCAGAACTGGTTTTCACCGAAACGGAATTCATAGCATTTAGAGCAGTCGTAGCTATGAGACGCTTATTTTGATATCTCTTGACTAGAGCCTCATATGCAATATGATAATTGCTGTCAGATAACGGAATTGTTTTTACCAGACTAAGTGCTTCGTTAGTCACTGAACTACGTAAGTGCTGAAACTTTTCTATATCGCTCAAGTCGCTATCATGAATCATGACCTTATAGAGGTCAAACCAATGTTGCCAATTCTTATAGTTGCCATCGAAACTAGCCAACTTGGGTAAAGGAAAAGATCTAGAATTTACCCTAAGGCTATTGGCAGAAGTATTTAGTGAAACGAAATTAGTATTGCTGGCTCGAAAAATATCATAATAAATGCCACGACATTCATAAAAAAGTAAATCGAATCTTTTTCTTATGTTGTCCTGCTCATTAAAATCGAGTCCCAACTCCTCGAGGGATCCGATGATTTGGTTATGAGACTCGTAAAACTTTTGATGACATTCGTCATTATCCTCGTACCTAGATTTGAAGAGGAACTGGAACGAAGAGTCTGCCTTCGCCTGTTTCGCGACCTCATTCGATTCGGTTATTTGATTTACACAAATAGCACGCTTGTCTAGCAATAATGTCTTTATTGGTTTTGACATTTTGATATTGAAAATTACCTTTTTTAAAAACCAAAGATTTGTTAAAACTTCTAAAACGCATTAAAAATCCAATTTTAATTCATAAAATGAAAGAAAAAATAATTAATAAAATTTCATCAAATTAAAGAATTTTTAATTTATTTTAATAATTAGTAAATTTTAATTAAGGTTGTTTGTACTAACTATCCTCTGATATTACCAACTACCAAACTAGTAAAGAAAAAAAGTTTTGTGTTGAATGAATCTCGATCCCATGCCCTGCGGATCACGAGTCGAGCGCTATATACCCTATGCTATACAGGCTCTTTTCTAAATTATCGGAGTCCGCGGTCAAGCATGTCGACCTATGCCGGCAGTGTAACCCAAGTCAGGTAATTCAAACAGCGCGCGCGTGGCAGCTTACAATACTGTATTGGTCGACTATACCTTTTAATTCCTTAGGTATATTCGATATTCGATATATAACTCACCCGAGTTGATATTTTTAACACACGTGACTTAAGAAAATTCGGAAAATCTCGCCGAAAACGGAAAATTTTGGAAATTTGTTTGTTTGAAAAGTTACAGGATAACTGCTGAAAATGTAAATTGAAAGGAACCGGTTAGAAGGACCATCCAATGAGGGTGCAAACGTAAGTTGGGTTGAGTTTAGGTTGGCTGGTTCACCACTTACACCACTCATTCGAGAAATACCCAATTTTTGAGATAAGAAATTGAAAAACGTAATTGTAAAGATTATTGAAAGGAAATCAGTAAAAACGATGCATATAAAATATCTAAAGTGCACCTACCTTAGTTTTCATCTAGTTGCAGTCGTTTTGGTCGCTTGGAAGATCATAAAAACGGGAAAATTGTAGCACTCACGGCGTTTTCTTGTGCTTCTTGTCAGTTTCCCGATTGCGACTCCTCGCGCAGACTCGCGCGTTTCTCGGTGCGGGGATAAGTCCTATGCATATACCCCGCGAAATTTGAAATGAAAAATAATATTAAAATATAAAAGTAGCCAAAAGCTGGCAAATAATTCTTGCACCAACATGAAGGTATGCATAAAAACCAAAAATAAACATTATTTTAATTAAAAAAATATATTATAAAATATTTAGTTTTTTATTAGATTATAATTTAACATAGAATTATAGGCTGTTGAAAAACCAACCTTTGCGACATAATATTTAAAAAAAATTATGCTAAAAAAAATTATTTTTTTTTTAAGTTGCGTTTACGCACCTTTGGCAAGTAATGGGTTAAAATCACATATTTCTAGTTTAATTACCTATACCTACAATCACAACGACATAATATTCAGTCCGTGAATAATATGGCTTGTCAAGCAGAAACTTTTTGACTTGTTTTCTAAATTGTTTGATGGATGTCGCAAGTCTGACTGTCAATGGTAAGTGGTTGAATACCTTTCTACCTTCATAAATAAAATAAAGATTTCTGTACCAGGGTAGTTCTTGGAATAGGCAGAGGCGCCCTTAAATTTAAGTTTTGACGCGTGGAGGGCTGATCAAATCTCCGAACATTTCTAAAATTTTTGAAAACAAGTTTAGCGGTTTCGATTATATAAATTGATGTTAGTGTTAGGATTCTCTGATTAATAAAATGTGGCTTGCAGGATTCTCTCTGAAGGACTCCGGCTATAGCACGGACAGCCTTTTTTTGTAATACAAACAAGATCTGTAACAGATAAGATGTGCAGAATCCCAAAATGGAATCCCGTACCTCAAATGCGACTCGACTAAGGCAAAGTACACGGATCTGGCAATCTAGGGGCCTAATTCGGTTTTTGCTGATCGAACCGCAAAGCGTCCAGATGAAAGTTTTAGCTGTGGTTTATATGCTCATTGAATTCTAATTGAATATCATAAAGAAACAAGATAATAAATGAAAAAAATCTTATCTAAATCCAGCAAAAAAACTCCAGAAAGTGATTATAGTAAGGAAAACGAAAGAACGAAGTGTAGGGTTTTATTTTTTTTCGCATAAGCCCATTATTTTTCGAAAACGGTAAAGAGGATTATGTTTGCCTAGCAGGGAAAGGCAGGGCAGCGGAGATACCCTAAGATTTTTGGCGATCAAAAAAATGTATGGAGACAGGTACCAAATATAAAATACCGTTGTGTTTTAATGCATAATAAATTAGAAATAATAATAATAACTAAGTAATTTCTAGCTAGCCTATTAGCACACTTCAAGTGAAGCAATGATAATCAGGCATATAACAAGTTTTTTGTAAATATCCCGGAAACGAAAGCTCCTACGAAGTTTTTAGTTACAATACAAATTATTAAAGAAAATTATATTCCGAAAACCGCATGTTGATGCGATATTTCGTTAAAAAGTTAGCGTTTTTAAAAAATTTTAATTGTCAAAAAACTTGTTAGAGTTTCGAACGCTATTTTACCTGAAAAAATACACACACACACATACACACACCCGCACACACAGACAGACATCATGACGAGATTGCTAGGATAGGTCAAAATACACCCAAATAACACATTTTCGGCGTTATATGAAAAACAGCGGCGTAGCGTGGGGGGGGCGCGGGGGGTTCGTCGCCCCCCCGCCCCGAGGGTAGTGGCGCCCCATAGGTGGGAGAGGCGCCCTTGTGTCGTAGCGGCCGCCCCCTCATACATGATGACCTTTTTTTTTTAGTTGCAAGATTTCGTCAGAGGCGCCCTTGTGTCTTATCGGTTGTCCCTTGACATATGATGATCTTTTTTTTTTTTTTTTGGAGACGGCGCGGTTCAAATTTCTACGGCGTGGTTCAAAGTTCTACGGCGCGGTTCTTTTTTTTTGGCCGCAAGATTTGTGAGAGGCGCCTTTTTGACCTTTTGGTTTTGTTTGTTTTGCCGTAAGATTTTTCATCAGTTTTCAGAGGCGCCCTTTTTAGCTGTCGCCCCCCCCGCCCTTTCGGGCACGCTACGCCGCTGATGAAAAAAAAATTTTTCGTCGAAAACAATACCTTCTCTAGCCATTGCTGCGCGGACTAGGAAGTTATAAATTATAATGTTTGTAAAATATAACAAAATAGTTCTAAACTAAACCTGTGGTATGATACCATTGTAAACAAACTCTTTTTGGATCTATAGATACTAGAGTTACAGAAACACTAAGGTTAGAGCTAGTTTTTCTGTACTTCAGTTTAATGTCTTAAATTTTTACCAAACTATCTATCATGAATTAACTGTACGTCTTTGTCATAAAGAATAAAATAGGGATTAATACCCACGGCAGGAATCGTGACGCCACGCACGGTTCGTAAAAAAGCTGTTGCCTAGTAACTCGGGTGTCATGGTGGCCGTTACATCAGTGCTACGTCACAGTTATCCATAAAATCAGCAGTTGCATTTTATTTCATAGCGGCTTTGGACATTTTTTTTATATTTTGGTTTTATTTTGACTTTGAGGTTGTTTTAATAACAATTCTGGGCTTGCTATACATTTAATAAAGAATATAACCAAAAGTAAATAATGGCTCCAAGTCATTTTTATTGGTCCTTAAATTACTTAAGGCAAATTAGTCATAATCTCAAGAGCTGTTTCTATCTCTTCTTCCTAAAATTGGAGAAAGAAGATAATCAATAAGCAAAATTATAAAATATGGCAATATGCATTATTTTTTATATTAATAATTAATATAAAATACTAAATTTAAAAAAATTAAACCCGACTATACAGGTTGGCGACTTTAAATTGATCGCTGGCGTTAGAGGGTTAATGTTTTTTTGCTAACTGAGCTTTTTCACAGGCTTTCTTCCTGACACAAAACATGTTTGGTCGGACCCCCGGAAAAAGGTCTACTGATGACCCACAACTTTTTTTCCAGAGGGGATCACCCAACTTGCAGTACCTCATTCGAAAGTTTATGAAAAAAGAAAAACAACTGTGTATACATTTTTTTGATATATCCTATAAATAAACCTCTGTTATTTTTTTATTTTAATGTCTAAACCAAAATTTTGTACGGCCTTTAGATATGTTAAATATTGCAAATGAGGGGTTGGTTGCGTGCACGTTTTTTCAAATGCAAAAATGGAAATTTTGTATTTCGTGCAAAAAATCTTTATTGAACTATGTCATGGGCAGAGCGCTTTCGACCACTTTGTGGTCATCATCAGTGCCTCTGAAATAAAGAGAGCCTATGATAGTCTGTCTGGCTGGCTAGCCGATGTATTTGTAAACAAAATTGAGAATGATTACATACTGCCGAACAACAAAGAAATCCTATTATGGAGGAGATATGTAGATGATTGTTTTGGAATAATAAAAGGAGACAAAGCAACAGCCACCAAAATCCTTAACAATATAAACAATGCACACAAAAATATCAAATTCACTCTTGAAATAGAAGAAACAAATCAATAAATTTTCTAGACATCGCAATTACTAACAACAACCAATTCAAATATAAAATATACAGAAAGCCAACCCAGACGGACAATGTTATACCCAATTGCTCACACCATCCCACCCAACACAAAATGGCTGCCTTCCACTGTTACATCCACAGATTGCTGAACATACCAATGAACAATGAGGACTATCAAGATGAAGTAAACATAATGTTAGAAATTTAAGTTATTTAAATTTTATAATTGGAATTTATTTAGGTTTAGTGTAGTATTAGGTCGATTTATCTTAAGGTTGTATTCTTAGTCTAGGTTTTAGTTGCGTTGTCTGTGGCTTGCGGTCGCGGTAGTGCGGGAACTTTCCGGACGTCGAAGGCTGCCGGAAAATTCGAGAGAGATGGACGATCCTATATATAGGGCCGGGGTCGCGCACCAGGCAGTCAGTCACAGATAACGTGCTGTAGTGGTCGTGAGATTAACACGAAGTTGATAGACCGATTATAGTAGTGAATTATTAGCAAGTTATTACTAAGTTTAAGTGCGTGTTTTTGTACATAATTTGTCGAAATAAATTGACGTATCGTTTTCAACAATTGCGAGTTTTAATTTGTCGTTGTGAACCCGTAACAATTGGTGTCAGAAATGGGATTAAAAGAAATAAATAGTGCAAAGACTGTCCTTACATATTACCACCGGATAGGAGAATTGGACAGAAAAACAGTAAGTGATTTTTCCAGAATATTCGAAGAAGTTCGATATTGTTTTATTCAAAAACTAAAAGAGATATTTAAGAACCGACTTCGACATTAACTTTACAGACCAAAAATTGATAATTAGAGAGATTTTCTAGAATATTCTATAACATTCTACGACGTTCTATTCAAAAACTAGAAGAGATATACAAATACCGACTTCGACATTAGATTAGTAATTTTAAAAGTAAGAATCAGAAAGAATTTCTAGAACATTCCATCACTTTCTACGACGCTCTATTCGAAAACCAGAAGAAATATCCAAAAAGAGACTTCGACATTAGCTTAGTAATTTCAAAAGTAAGAACTAAAAAGAATTTCTAGAAGATTCCATAACATTCTACGACGTTCTATTCAAAAACTAGAAGAGATATACAAATACCGATTTCGACATTAGTTTAGTTATTTCAAAAGTAAGAATTAGAAAGAATTTCTAGAAGATTCCATAACATTCTACGACGTTCTATTCAAAAACTAGAAGAGATACACAAATACCGACTTCGACAGTAGCTTAGTTATTTTAAAAGTAAGAATTAGAAATTATTTCTAGAATATTCCATAACATTCTACGACGGTCTATTCGAGAACCAAAAGAGATAATCAAAAAGTGACTTCTACATTTGCCTAGTAGCAGAAAGAGTAGCATTTACCAGTATATTCCAGAACATTCCATTCGGTTCTATTTAAGAATTGGAAGAGATATTGAAAAACCGACTTCGACATTCGCTTTATAGCCCTAAAAATAGACGTTTTAAGTGATTTATCAGGAAGTTGATGCTTACTAGACAAGGATCGGCAAAGATGGAAGATCTAACTAAAATGATGCAGGCTCTAGCAGCTCAAATGGCTCAAAACCAGGACGACATGAAACACACTATTGAACAAAATCAGAATGATATGAGACAGACCATCGAACAAAACCAGAACGATATGAAACAGACATTTGAGCAAAGATTAGATGGCATTCAAGAAAACTTCGATCAAATAAAGAGCAACTCCGAACAGCTGAGAGAAGAGTTCAAGAGTGCAACCGAAGATCTTAAGGAAGAAATAACTCAAAGAATGCATAGTGTGGAACAAAAGGTACAAAATAAATTGCAGAATGTAGAAGAAAAGGTACAAAATGTTGAAGAAAAAGTGGAGACCAAACTACAGAATGTTAGGGAAGAAGTTTTTCAAACCATAGAAGAAAAATTCCAGGACATGTCAAAACAGTTTATACAGCTTCAGAAAGAACACAACAAAATAAAAGCTCAAGGATGTGTTGTAAATTCCAACCAAAACATTAAGCCTCCAAATTTTGATGGTACGTCTTCCTAGTCTACTTACAAACAACAGTTTGAAGCTGCCGCTGCTGCAAATGGTTGGGATGATGAAGAAAAAGCTAGAGCTTTGTTAGTAGCTCTACGAGAACCTGCTCTGGGACTTTTACGGTCCATTCCAGTCGAACAAAAACAGAATTATAATGCTTTAGTGGCAGCGTTAGAAAGAAGGTATGGAGACGAACACTTGCGAAATTTACATTGGTCGGAATTAAATATTCGTCAACAAAGACCAGGAGAATCATTGCAAGAGTATGAAGCAGATATCAGGAGGCTGATGTATTTAGCTTACCCAGAAATGCCAGAAAATTACAGAGATCCCTTCACGGTAGATCGCTTTATTAACGGATTACGCGACACAGACTTAGCAAAGTTACTTCGTCGAGAACGCTTCCATAACAGCAGTGAAGTGTTGATTCGAGCCCTTGAAATTGAATCATCAAATAATATGTCCAGGCCAAAAGTAAGAGCTGTTTCAATTCAGGAGGGAGAAGAAACTCAACTCAAAAACGCTAAACCAAATGTTTCAATCACTGATAGAGAAGATTGACTCTTTGAAAGAAAGCAGACGATCCCCTCCAAATGTAAAGTGTTTCAGATGCGGACGTACAGGGCATATTCAACGCGATTGTCGCGTCCAAATAAGGTCTCGCTCGCCATCTAGCGGGACAGAGTACCGAAGAAGAGATCATGAAAAACTAAAACTAGTCAACGCAGAGGGACGGGTGTTGGCTAATGGGAATAGAGCCCCCAAAATTTACCCTATTAAGAGCCTAAAACATACTGCTGACAGTCTTAACATCGACGGACTCATTAATGGGAGAAAAGTTAATATAACAGTAGACACTGGTGCTGCCATATCATTGCTTAAGTTCAAAATTGCAACGAGATATAAAATTCGACCAATAGAAAAGAAAATAACACTTAAGACTGTGACTGGAGGATCCGCCGACGTGTTGGGGCAGACAGATATAGACCTACAGCTGGGAAGATTGAAGATTCGCCACACTGTATTGGTTGCCGAAATAGAAGACGAATTTATTTTGGGAATGGACTTGATAAGTAAACATGGATTTGCGTTTGATAATAAACTTAATACCCTAAGATTTGGGAATGAAGAGTTCATTTTGTCAAATAGTCACTTCAATAAAGAACCAATAAAGGTGGTGGCAGTATGCACAACAAGACTAGTCGGTAACAGTGAGACCATAATTTTTGGGAGGCTAGAAAGTAAAACATCAAGCTGCGTCGGACTCATAAGCCAACAAAACACACCCAACACCTACCTCGTTGCAAAATCACTAGTTAAAACCGATAAAGACATCCCGATTAGAGTCGCCAATATTTTCCCAAATAGTGTCAAAATTAATAAGGGGGAGGTGGTAGCATTATTTGATCCAGTACAGAAAGTAACAAGATGTGAAGAGCCAACTTCCGAGGATACAACCAAGTTACCAATGGAGGTACTTCAGCAATTTGAGTCAACTTGGCAACATCTCACTCCAGAAGAATATAGTAAAGCGAGAGAGTTTATGGAAGAACAAAGTAATATCTTCGAAACTAGGAGTAGTTCGGGACGCACAAACCTTATTCAACATGCTATCATCACTGGCGATGCCCAACCGATAAGACAGCCCCCAAGAAGACTACCAATGGCCAAGCAAGAAGAAGTTCACAATCTCATTAATAAAATGCTTAGCGACAGTGTTATTGAAGAGTCATCAAGTCCTTGGTCATCTCCTGTGGTGTTGGTCACTAAAAAGGATGGAAGGACTAGATTTTGTGTCGACTACAGGAAACTTAACGATGTGACCAAGAAAGATAGTTACCCACTGCCAAGAATAGACGACACATTAACAACGTTGGCAGGATCATATTGGTTTTCTACTCTTGACCTGAAAAGTGGGTATTGGCAAGTAGGAATCTTTGAAAGAGATAAAGAGAAGACTGCATTCTCTGCTGGAAGTGGACTTTATCAGTTTAATGTGATGCCATTTGGCCTGTGCAATGCCCCAGCTACATTTGAAAGACTAATGGAAGTCGTTCTACGAGGCCTTACTTGGAAAACCTGCCTAGTCTCTTTGGATGATGTCATAGTAATGGGGAAATCATTTCAAGAACATCTAGATAATTTACGAGAAGTATTCTCAAGAATCAGGAACGCAAATCTTAAATTAAACTCAAAGAAATGTTTTCTGTTCCAAGAAAAAGTTGAGTTCCTGGGTCACGTCGTTTCCCGAGAAGGCATCCATACCGACGAAAAGAAGCTACAAGCAATAAAAGAATGGCCTCAACCTCGTGACAAACATGAATTGAGAAGCTTTTTGGGTCTGTGTACATACTACAGACGATTTGTAGAAGGATTCGCCAAAATAGCGTCTCCGTTACATAGACTTACAGAAGATAAAGCTTCTTACAAATGGAATACCGAATGTGACCAAGCATTTAGAAGACTAAAAGCAGCATTATGTTCTAGTCCGATTCTTGCATATCCCATTCCAAAAGGAAAATTCATGTTAGATACTGATGCGAGCAACGATGGCATAGGAGCAGTACTCTTCCAAGTACAAGATGTAGAAGAACGGGTCATCGAATTTTTCAGTAAGAAGATATCCAAACCAGAGAGAAATTATTGTGTTACTAGAAAGGAGCTCCTAGCCATAGTTAAATCCGTAGATCACTTTCACAAATATCTCTACGGACAATAGTTTCTGATTAGAACGGATCATGCTGCGTTACAGTGGCTCATGAAAATGAAACAACCTGAGGGGCAAGTCGCGAGATGGATAGAAAAGCTACAACAATACCATTATCAAATTAAGCACCGAGCAGGAAGGGTGCATAATAATGCAGATGCATTGTCCAGAAGACCTTGCCCCGAGGATTGTAAACATTCCAGGAAAATTGACCAGAAAGAAGGAATTACCTACGTGCGCCAGATAAAGTTAGAACCAGATGAAGAATGGATGTCGGCTTCGATTAGAACCACACAACTTAACGACAAAGATGTAGGACCTATCTTGCGATTGAAAGAAGAGAACAAGCCACGACCATCATGGCAAGATATCGCAAACCAAGGGGTGATATTCAAATCACTGTGGGCACAATGGGATTCACTGATAGTAGAAGAAAACATCCTTAAACGTGCCTGGGAAAGTGCCGATGGCCTTACTGTGATTAATCAAGTAGTGGTTCCTAGGAGCATGGTAGACAATATAATGGCCGAATGCCATGGTGGAAAATCAGGCGCGCACCTAGGCATAAATAAAACCATGGACAAAATTCGAAACCGATTTTATTGGGTCAATTACTTTCAAGATGTGAAAAACTGGTGCCGCCGATGTTCGACTTGTGCAGCCAGCCAAGGTCCCAAAACAAGGTCCAGAGGTCAAATGAAACAATATAACGTAGGTCTGCCATTCGAACGCATTGCTATTGATGTGGCCGGACCATTTCCAGAAACTAAAAAGGGCAACAAATACATCCTTGTTGTCATGGATTACTTTAGCAAATGGCCAGAAGTTTTTGCTTTGCCTAACCAAGAGGCCGCTACAGTTGCAGAAGTTCTGGTAAAGGATGTTTTCAGCCGATTTGCATTCCTTTGGAACTACATTCAGATCAAGGAAGAAACTTTGAATCAAAGCTCTTCCAGAATCTCTGTGACCTTTTAGGAATACATAAAACACGGACTACTGCTCTACATCCGCAGTCAGATGGCATGGTTGAAAGATTTAATAAAACAATAGAAGAACATCTTTGCAAAGTTGTTGATGAGCACCAAACAGATTGGGACCAATATATTCCATTGTTTTTGATGGCCTATAGAACTGCCATTCACAATACGACAGGAGCTACTCCATCTAGTATCCTGTTTGGTAGAGAACTGCGTTTACCATGTGATATCATGTTTGGTTCACCTGAAGAAGCACACTTAGAGGTTAATGACTATGTCGAACGTTTAAGGCAAAAGCTGTACGACATCCATGAAGTGGTTAGAGAGCGAATAGAAATAGACAGTGACCGCATGAAAGCGAGATATGACCTGAAAGCAAACTCTTCAGGGTTCAAAGAGAATGATCAAGTCTGGCTATACAATCCTCAACGCAAGAAAGGAAGATCACCTAAGTTGACACCACCATGGGAAGGGCCTTATAAAGTTGTTAAGAGAATTGATGATGTAGTCTACCGAATCCAGAGAAGCCACAAGTCCAAGATGAAAGTTGTTCATCTAGACAGACTAAAACCTTACCTGGGAAATGTTGATCGAGACGATCAAACCTGAAGAGGAGGATAGTGTTACAAATTTAAGTTATTTAAATTTTATAATTGGAATTTATTTAGGTTTAGTGTAGTATTAGGTCGATTTATCTTAAGGTTGTATTCTTAGTCTAGGTTTTAGTTGCGTTGTCTGTGGCTTGCGGTCGCGGTAGTGCGGGAACTTTCCGGACGTCGAAGGCTGCCGGAAAGTTCGAGAGAGATGGACGATCCTATATATAGGGCCGGGGTCGCGCACCAGGCAGTCAGTCACAGATAACGTGCTGTAGTGGTCGTGAGATTAACACGAAGTTGATAGACCGATTATAGTAGTGAATTATTAGCAAGTTATTACTAAGTTTAAGTGCGTGTTTTTGTACATAATTTGTCGGAATAAATTGACGTATCGTTTTCAACAATTGCGAGTTTTAATTTGTCGTTGTGAACCCGTAACAATAATAAAACAAATAGCCTCCAATAATGGCTACAACCCTAGCATGATTGATAAATTAATCAAAAAAGCCCAAAACAAATCCTCAAAAAACAAAGTAAAAACTGAGACAAAATACTGTAGTGTACCTTTTATCAACAAACACCTTAACAAACAAGTCGCAAAAACACTTTGTGAAAACAACGAACAATTATTTATCACAAACAGCAACAACACAAATCTAGGCAAAATCCTATCTAATGCTAAAGATAAAAAAGAGAAACTCAAAAAAAGTGCTATATACAGATTGCAATGTGGCACTTGTCAATCATCATACATTGGAAGAACAAGCAGAAACCTTGATGTGAGGATTAAAGAGCATATGAAAACTCCAGAAAAGTCAGCTTTTGGCAATCACATTGCAAGAACCAAATACTCATTCAGCCCAAACAGCAACTCTAGGATTCTCCACCACATCACCACCAAAAATTTCACAAGATTAGACTTTACCGAAGACATAGAGATCAACAACGAACTAACAAAAAACTCATTAAAATGTTTAAACGAACATGCAACTTTAAAACGAAGCTTCACACCTTTACACCGGAGGCTTATTGACCCAGATCCCCCCCTCTTAACAATTTTATTACAAACAACCAGGTGAGAAACAGATTGGCTTCCATATAAAAACATTTACACACAACACACATTCATCACAGATTCGCTCACACAAATACACCAAATACCACCGCACGTCACACCACACTAAATTAAACACAAACGTAAACCCACCCTTGAGGTCCATTACATGAAACGCACCCTTAAAATATCTTCATACAAAGCACCAACATGATCCTCTATCTATCCACCGATCTTAAAAGCGATCAACATAAACACTTCTTTGTCAAAAGCTACCTGTAAAATTACACCTTTACTGAAAGCTATGTCAATAAAAACAAACAATAAGTTCCTAACCTAGATTTTAAGAAAAATTTTATGAACTACTTTTTAAAACACGACTGAGATTGAAACCCAGAGTACCTTATAGTTTTAGGAAATTTTAACTTTTTATATTATATTTTAACGTGTTTTGTATTCGTATGACAATTTTAATCTGTTTTATGACTTAAGGAACCACACAAAGATCAAAAAGATGTAAGTCTCTTGTTTTTTACAGACTATCATCTAAATTTTGAAATAGGCTCTCTTTATTTCAGAGGCACTGATGATGACCACAAAGTGGTCGGAAGCGCTTTGCCCATGACATAGTTCAATAAAGATTTTTTGCACGAAATACAAAATTTCCATTTTTGCATGTTAAATATTGTTTATGATTATAGGTGTATAGAGCGCATATATATCGCGAACTGACGACGTGTGGATACGTGGTGTACGTCATGGTTCATTTATTTTTCATTTCTGTTTCTTTGATTCTTTTCTTTTTTAATTAAAAAACAATAATTTTTTACCAACAACAAACACTAACAAATACATTTTTTGCTTAGAGTAATAACAATATAACGAGAAGAATCCCCGGCGATGGCAACATAGCTGCGTCACAGGAATTATCTCGCAAAAACCAAACCGGGCTGAAGTTTCACAATATTTTTATAAACATAGCACTTCTTAATTATTTTTAAGTCCAACTAAGTTCTTTTTTACAAAAATAAAACTCAACACAAAGTAAAAATACGCCAAAAATTCAATACACCGGGTCCGACGGCCAAGACAACACTGCTACAATGCTACAACTCGTAGACAATTATTGAGTAAAAATAAAACTTCATACTTCCATTGTCTTTATTTATTTTAAACACGACGTTTCGGTTAGTAATTATTTCTAACCGTTTTCAAGTGTAAACTAAACAATCCAGTCTAAAGGTTACTACTTATACTACTTGGTGTGCAGTCGGGTGTAACGGCCCGCCACCTTTTTTTCCTTAAGGTGCGGTTTCCATATGTTTGGTATGTCCGTGCTTGGTTGACTGAAAACTTTATTCTGCATTATAAACGCAGCTTCAATAAACTTTCGTTTTCGCCAATGTGACTCCTTATGCAAAACTTTAGATTCAGACCATTGAATCATGTGATCATTTGACCATGCATAATCCGCTAAACCGGATTTTTCGATATCCCCTAATTGGGTACTTTTAAAATGTTCATTTACTCTAACATGAAGAGGGAGTTTCGTTTCATCTACATATGATTTACCACACGCACACGGGATTTGGTAAATACTTTCCTTAATGTTTGAGGAATTTTCTGGCTTTGTTTTAGTTACAAAACTCCTCCTTATTAGTGTTTGGCTATTCGTCTTATATTTTCTGAAATCCTTTGAACATATTATTTTGAGAATTTGCTACATTTGGTTTGTTTTTAATTTAGAGATCGTTGAGTTTATTAATTTCTCGGTATAACCATTCTGTTGTAAGTAGGTTTCCTATATACAGTGGTTTAAATGTTTCTGTCTATTCGTTTGATAAGAACATTCAAAAAAGGTAAGGCCGAATCTTTTGCATTTGATTGATGGTCAAATACCGTTCAGAAGATGTAGAAAATTCTGCAGTTTGTCATCATTTTCTGGCCATATAATAAATGTGTCATCCATGTATCGTAGCCATAATTTTGGTTTAACTCTTGCTGTGTTGATCGCGTAGTCCTCGAAGCACTTCATGTAGATGTTTGCTACCACTGGCGAAAGAGACAAACCCATTGGAAGTCCATCATTTTGCGCGTAAAACTTATTTTTTGGTAAGTAAGCTTTCCAATCCTCCTTTTGGGAAATCAAAATCGGTAATAAACCTACCCTTGGTCAAATTATCGCAATTAAATCGTAATCCGTAGAGACACCACCATTTTCCACACAAAAAATGTTACACAAAAAGAATTTTTTTTTCGAAAAAATGCTTTCTTTAAAAGTAGGTTTTCAAAAAAAGTACTTTTTGAGAAAAAAAATTCAGATTTTTTTAAAAATATTTGTAGAAAATGAATAAAATTGCAAACTTAAACCACGGCGGCGGCGAATTGCCCCGGCGGCGAATTGGATCGGGGGATAATTGGTTCAGCTGCAAATTATCATATTCCCTAAAACTATATTTTAAATAGATTATATCAGATCAAATATAGGTTACAACATCGCTTTTTTAAGAAATATTATCGAAGAAAAACGAAGAACAAACATTTTCTCGACTCAAACAATGCCTTCCAAAGCTATTGCTTTTCGGGTTAGCACACAGGGGTTATTTAAAAATGTCACGAAGTTTTTAATGTTAATAACTATGTTCTCGGGCAAATTACGTAACGCAATAATTCACGATTTTTGATCCCCCTTCCTCCTTCACGCATTTTTAATAAAAAATACATCAAAATTTCACTAAGTGTCGCGCAAGGCTAAATTCACTACCCCCCCCTCTTGAGCATTATGTTATTTAAAAATGGCTCCTACATATAAACTGCCCTTCATTTTTTCTGCAAGTTCAAAACGCGAGGTGACGCGACGTGGCAATAACGCCTAAAATAGCACGGTCGAACATTTTTGACCCGTTACACATTTTTTTTTAACTATGACAAATCAATTTTGAAAAAAAAAATTTTTAGGCCTTTTTCGACCCAACTTATTACTTATATCTGTTGTTAGCTACTAGGTTTATAGTATTATTACAAAACGACATTTAAATAATTCACTCGACATTTTTGTTGTCATAAAAAAGAATAAAAATACCAAGACATCCTAGCTGGATTTTCAGTAACTTACACTAAAAGTTATCAATTCAATTTTCCGTGGACGGTATTTTTTATGAGCACGAATGTACGTTACATTTACACCGTGGCTATTAGTAACTAATGTATTGGTACTAATCAGACGTAGATGATGGCTGTGTGACAATTTTGCCCCGCTGTTCCCCATTGTTATTAGGATTTGTATAGTAATTTATATTTGGTTATTAACCTATGTTACTGATAAAATTATAATTACAAAGTAATTATAGTAATTATTATTATTACAAAAATATAATTGTGGTTGCCTAATTTGTCTAATAACATTTCTAATGCCGAATTTCATATACTCGATCTGAAAATTGCAGCTCATTAGAAGTCGCACAATAAGCCTGTCTAACGAACTACTACGATCAGCTGATAAGCGACTAAAAAGGGCCGCTATAGGATAAGCACATTCTACTATATTTTTTTAAATTTAATTAAAAAGAAAATTAGGATCGTAAAAAGAGTTACCGTTACAGTTATTTACTTAACGGTAAAAGCTTCACACAACAGCACCCCTCTGAAATTAGGTCCGGAATTTCGTGGCGAGAGGGCATCTAAAATCTTTAACAACAGCACCCTCTCTTCTCTGTTGTTGCTTACTACTTAGTGGAAACATACGGCAGACCCATCTATCGAATGCTGTTATGGCCGGGCCTTTTTTGTTCGTTGTGTTGCCTTTCTTCTTCAATCAACAATGTGATCGATGCAGTCGGGTCGAGTATAATGCTGCTAGCACAGCAGGTGCGTTATATTTCACACACGATTACTTAAATAAATCTATAACTATCTAGAAAAGTAAAAATTCTTCTTAAAAAAGTTTAATTTCTCAAACTAAATCAAATTTTAAAAAATCCAAATCATGTGTTAACAATCACCATGCATTCGAAAATTTATAAGGTTGATTTGGCTTTTTCGATGACGTCATCAATATCGCCTTACCCTACCATCATCTAACATGCACCCAGCGACACAGTTCCTAGAATAGACCGGACTATGGGATCTTAAATATAACTTAACCAATAATCAAAAGATCATCATCAAGATCATTAAATAAACTTTTCCTCTAGGTTTTAAAGGGGATGGACGGGTGGTCTGGTACACTATATATATATATATATATATATATATATATATATATATATATATATATATATATATATATAGAGGAAAAGTTTATTTAATGATCTTGATGATGATCTTTTGATTATTGGTAGAAGTTTTCAACTTTGGGAGTTGACCGGAAGTGGCTTATTTAGGTCTGGAGTCCGTTTTTCAAATAGGGATGGGCATATAGTAAAAAAATATTGACGTTTAAGAAAAAAAAATGCAAATAAAAGGTACGTATTTTATTGCGTAGAATCCGAATTCGTTGCAAAATTATACCCATACTTAATAAAAAACGGACTTTAGACCTAAATAGGCCACTTCCGGTCAGCGCCGGAATCTAAAAATACCACCAATTGAAAGAGCGTACTCGATATGGCTACAATCATTTTTTAGATCAGTGAAAAAATCCATCGCCTAGGTTTTAAAAGGGGTGGACGGGTGTTCGGGGACACCCCGTATATATATATATATATATATATATATATATATATATATATATATATATTTTTTTTTATACAGGGTGTCCCATTAAGGATGGCAGCCGGATTTATCTCAGATACTAGTACAGCTATACGACTTCAGGAGAAAAAAAATTATAACAAAATCGGGCTTTGTGAATTTACCTAAAATATTTTTGTTTCTGTAGCTCCCCGCTAGGGGGCAGTAATAACACCTCCCAAATATAAAAATTGAATTTTATGACAAAACTCTATGATAAACATACACAAATTTTACCAAATTCATATTCCCTGAAAAATTCTGCATAATTTGGAACTCTCTGAAGATATTCAAAAAATAGTTTTGTTTGTGTATTCAAGGCCAACATAAAAATAGAGGCCACGTCCCTGAAAAAATCAGCTGTTCTCTGGGGGCTGACTTTTACATTAGGTCTTATGGGAGGTCAGACGTTTTTTCAGGATATTTTCAAAATGGCACTACAGATTTCCGCGAAATTTCAGTGAAATATTCTCAGACACCCTCCCGATATTCTAGCAAACTTTTGTAAGGATGCAAGATGATTAAAAGCTTAAAATCTCATGAGAGTCCCTGCAATTATCGTGCAGACTTATTAGCCCAACTAAACTTCATAATCCCGCGCCAGGGATCAAGGCAACTATCCACTTTCTATCTGCCAACGCCTAGACTAAATGTTTTAAAGTATTCACCGCTTTATACAATGTGCGACATTTGTAACAATACTCCAGCTATCGATATATTTAATACCAATTTAAAGCAGCTTAGAAATACGCATTTGCAAAATAATGCCTAAAAGTCCAACCTATTTTTGTACATCTAATTAATGCTTAAGACTACCTTTACTTGTATGCTACTTTTATTGTATATTTATGTAACTCTCATTTATTCCTGTCATTGTAATTGGGTTCGCCCGTAATGATATGGTAAATAAAAAAATAAAAATAAATAAAAAAATAAAAATAAAAAATAAAATCTTCAAAATTTAGCACTTCTTATTTTGAAGTCAAATTACCCGCCATGTACTGCATGCCAACTGTTATATTTGACATGTATTTGACTTTGTCATCTGTGTTTGTCACATTCGCTTCTGCTTTAAATTTAATTTTTGTGTGAGCTAATGAAGCGGCTCTGAAAAATTAAGGATGACTATACATTTAAAAATAATTGTTCTGCAAGAATATGGTAAAAACAATCTCAAAACCGGCTTTATATAAAAAAAAATAAATATTCATGAACCGTCATTCCAACTTCAATATTTTAAAGAGAATCAGCTGTGTCGTGATGTCTACCATCAAAAAAAAATCAGCCCCGGATGTGACGTCAACCAAGTGGAGGATCGTGGCCCGTCCGTTTTGATAGCCCTGGTGTATTATGTGGTGAGACGAGACCTTATTGTGTTATTTGCATGTGTCACACCTGTTATAATTTTTGGACAATTTAATGTTTATTGACGTTTTATAATTTTTTATGTCAAAAACAAATTATAAAACGACACAACAATAAATTGTCAAAAAATTATAACAGGTGTGACACATGCAAATAACAAAATAAGGTCTCGTCTCACCACATCATACACAAACAAAACTATTTGTTAAATATCTTCAAAACTAAGTCAAATCTTGACTTGCGAATTTCAGTAATATCTTAAGGGGCCGACTCGCGCCGAGATTTTCGTGCTAATGTAAGGGTTTGGAAATACACGCTTTTCTTGAAGACGGCTAAAGGTTTTAACAAAAACTTTTTTTATCGTTTAAAGTGATCTTTGGTACAGGCCTAAAACTATTTTTTAGTTAAAAAAACTTCTCCAAAATAGCATGAAATTATGTTTATTTATAGTCAAAAATCGATCATTTTCATATTATTTTTTTAATAGGAAATTGTTATCTGATTCAATCGGGGAAGAATTTCAGGCCTACAAGGGACATTCCTCTAAATAAATAAAAAATAAAAATACAAAAAATTGCAGGTCATCTGGTAGGAAAACGTGTACTGTTAAACCTATAAAGTTTATAGATTATTTTATTTTATAATAATATTATTTTTTGAAATAAAATACTTTTAAATAACTTTTATAGTTTTTATTATAAAGTTCTTACTCAGATGACATCTATGGAAAAGAGAGTTAAAATTTACAAACAGTCGCTTATATACTAAGAAGTAATACCAACCTAATATACCAATACCAAACTGACAACTTAAAGAAACTTAATGTTCCTAAATATAAAACAATTTAGAGAAATGGTGAATGCGCTACAATTATAATTGTCTCTACACCTTACATCCCCCCTTACAAGTTTTTATTGAAAATAAAATACCCTCTGAAATTGAAAAAAAAAATTTAAGTTTTATCACAATAAAGCCAAATAGAATTTTTTTTTAAATTTAATTTAAGTTTTTTTTTTAGATAATAAAAATAAATATTTAGTTTGATAGATTAAAGCAAATAAAGTATTTGAAGAAAATCAAACCTGACTTAAATCTACAAAACAATAATTTAAATTCAAAAATAAATCTAAAATACATGGTAATATGCTATAAAAAAAAATTACTACCCAATAAATAAATAATCTCAGTTGCAAATCATATTTAAAATTAAAAAAAATATTAGCTAAATAAAATAATTAATTAAAGAATCGGTATAATTAATTAAATTAAATAACCAATTACATAAAATCATTAACCCTTAAAAATAAATAAATTTCAATTCAAGAAGAAAAATATGGGTGTACATAGCTATATGTAGGTATAAACTTAAAACTAAAAAAAAATCATTTCAATCAGTCAATATAAAATTTTTTAAAAAAATCTCTATAAATACATAATATTAAATTACCAACAAGATAAATATTTCAAAAAAAAAAACAAAAATAGCAATTTGAAGCATATTACTTTTCTGTTTTTCAATTTTAAAATAAATAAACAATTCGAAAAAAAATGCTATAAATATTTACAGGTTTTAGACAAAACAAAAACATTAAAGCAGGTTAAAAATAGAATGCATTTATAAATAAAATATACAGCAAACAAATAGTATAAAAAAAAATTAAGTTTCCTTTTTTACTGTACTTCTTAAAAAATAAGGATCTCTTACAAATGTATCTTTCTTTAAAATACTGGTTTTATTAAATTTTTACAAACAAGTTGCCAAAATTGTCCTTAACTAAAAATGATCTTGGTTCATTACATTTTTCAACAATAATACCATTTTCCCACTGATGTCTATTTTTAAACATGACTTTATCATCAACCTTCCTTCCCACCTGCCAAGTTTTTTGTTGTTCGATCATAATAAAATTTCTGTTTTTTGCGTCTTTTAATTTTATTTTGCCTTAATTTTTTGTTATCTAAGAGCATAGGTTTGAGCATAGAATCCACAATAGGTAAATCGTCTTTTAAACGTCGATTAAATAACATTTGAGCTGGCGAAAAACCCAGATCAGGAATTGGAGTGTTTCTATGATTTAATAGATAAAAATCTAAATTTTCTAAACTGCCCTTATTTTCATAAATGCATTTTTTTAACATATTTTTGCAAATATTGACACCTTTCTCAGCCATGCTATTACTTCTCGCATAATTTGGGCTAGAAGTAATCAATTTAATATTATGTTCATTTAAAAATTGTTTAAAAATTAAAGAGCTAAATGGATTATTGTCTGAAATAATGATACATGGAAAGCCATGAACTGAAAAAATTGGTTTTAAAACTTTTATGCATTCTTCATTCTACTTTTTAATCTTTTTAATTCAATCCAATTTGAAAAATAATCAACAACCCCCAAAAAACATAAGCCTTTGGATTCTAAAATATCCATACCAATTTTTTCCCATGGTCTTTTAGGCATTTCATGTTGTTTTAAGGGTAGTTTAGGGTTGTTTTGTCGAAATCTTAGACAAATTTCACAGTTAGAAACAAATTGTACTATTTCATCACTAATGTTTGGCCAAAAAATAGATTCTCGCGCCTTTGTTCGACATTTATTAATTCCTAAATGCCCTTCATGTAGTTTTTTTAACATAGACATTCTAAGGCTTAAAGGAATCAACAATCTCTCACCATAAAAAATTAAATTATTTTCAATAGATAATTCGTCTCTAATGTTAGCCCACGGATAGAAAAACGTTAAATGCAATGAATGGACTGTAAATATTATTAATTAATGATATCGCGAGCAAACATAAATATATTGATATGATTTTACGAAATAATCAAAATGTCCATAGGTAAAATTGTTGGAACCACACAACGGTAATCAAAGACAAGCACTCACCTCCTTTGCAGTCAAGTTCTCCTCGTTCCCAGGGGCCCCCGAATGGATCTAATGATGTCACCACGTAGCTGAAGGGCTGAAGTTTCTAGTTCTATGCTTCAGTACACAAAAATCGAGCACTTTCAGGTGTAGATATTTGAAATAGTTGGAGAACGAAATTAACACGCCTTTTTCTCTTGGCGATTGACAATGATCTCACTGGTTGTTGGTGCGCATGTCCAAATACGCGGAATGCGCTTTGTCCTTCATACAGTTGTGTGTTTTTAAAAATATATATAAACAACCGCGAAATTTAGCGGGAGCTAACATAACTGCCCTCCAAAACACACAAATTTAGAATCTCAACCGGACAGATATAGATATAAGAAAAAGAATCGACCGATAAATATAAATGAATGAAAATAGATAAGTATCGTAAGTTTATTTAGAGATAACGAAATCCCGAAAAAAGGCAAAACAAACAAACAAAAAATTCAAAAAAAAATTAAAAATAAAAAACCTATTGTAATACCCGGTAAAAGGTAGAAAATTAAAATTACTTTTAATTTGGCAAGAGGCACAGTTTTACAACTGGCCGCTTATAAACACCGGTAACCGTTTTTACCGTCGCAACACGCACCTGACCGTCCCCGCCGGGATGCAGTTCGATGACCCGACCGACCGGCCATTTCAAAGGCGTTTGAATGTGATCACTTGTTATGATAACCAAATCATTTAATTTGATATTTGGGGACAAATCAGCCCACTTGTGTCGCTGTTGTAGCGTATGCAAATACTCTATAGAATACCGTTTCCAAAAATCATTATGTAGTTTTTGGATTAGTTGCCATCTCGAGAGCCGATTTAGGGGAACCTCGGACAAATCTGACTCCGGAATTTCCGAATTAAGGGGTTCAAGTGTCAAAAAATGCCCAGGGGTAAGAGGTTGAAGATCGTGTGGGTCTGAAGAGGCAGGAGATAAAGGGCGACTATTAAGTACGGCTTCTATGCGACAGGTAAGGGTGGACATCTCCATGATAGACAACTTCTGGTCGCCGACAACTCGAACAAAGTGAGTTTTAAAACTTTTGACGCCAGCTTCTGCCAGGCCATTGAAATGTGGACTGAGAGGAGGTCCCAGATGCCAACGAATAGAAAGTCTGGTGGCAGCACTTCTTGCGTAATCCAGTAATTGGTTACGAAACCCTATAAAATTACTGCCTTGATCTGACCAGCATTGCGTCACGCTTCCGCGTCTGGAAATGAATCGATGGAATGCACCTACGAACCCTTCGGTGGACAGTTCCATGGTTAATTCCAAATGCACGCAATGTGTGGCCGTACAGACAAACACACAGACATACGATTTGAAAGCTTTACAACCACGGTAACGATGAGGAATCACAAAGAAAGGTCCACAAAAGTCGATAGCTACACTCGAAAAAGGTTTAAGCTGATTGATTCGATGAGCGGGAAGTGAACTCATTATGGGCGGTCTATAGGGTTTAGGGTTGATTCTAAAACATTGCAAGCACTTGGATATGGTTCTTTGAATTGCCCGTCTGGCAGATAATATCCAAAATTGCTGTAAAAGCAGATTATGTAATGTTTTAAACCCAGGATGAAGATATTGTCGATGAGCGGACTCGATAAGAAGTGTAGTTAAACGATGGTCACTCGAAAGTAAGACGGGGTGTTTTGCAGAATAAGACAAAAGGTCAGATTTTTGTAATCTGCCACCGACTCTAATGATATTATTCTCATCAAGAAAAGGTGAAAGTTTTCGCAAAGGTTTCGGTATTGGTTTATCCTTAGATAACGCAGAAAAAAGCTCAGAAAAACAAGAACCTTGAACGCGTTTGATAAGAAGGTGTAACGCACTTTGCATCTCACCGGTGGTAGGAAAAACAATATTCTCAAAAATAACTTTTTGGTCCGGCGGCTTAGTGGGTTTTTGATAGGAATGGTTTTGAAAAAGGTTAACTATTCGAAGGGCATAGCAAATGATACGTTGAATTTTTGATATAGATGAATATTTGATAAGAAGCTGATCTACGAAGTTGACATCAATTATCGCATTGCAACAGACTTTTGGCTTTTCCTCCAGATTAATCTCTCCGAAATCAATCGGCATTTTTGATTTATGAAAATCGGGCCATTCGTTTTCGGGAGACCACAAAAACGACGGTGCGTTCCACCACATGTCATGTGACATGAGCTGTGAAGGGGTGGCCCCTCGTGACGCAATATCGGCTGCATTCAAAGCAGAAGGAATGTAGCGCCACGAGTTTGAGGGAATGATTTCTTGGATTCTACTGACGCGATTTCCAACAAAGGTTTGCCAGCGATTAGGAGGGGATGAAAGCCAGTGCAATACGACTTGCGAATCGCAGAAAGTAACGATATTTGTAAAAGTTATTTTTCCTTCATAGCTAGATAAAACGAAGTCAATTAATTCGCTTAAAAGAAATGCGCCTAGGAGTTCTAGCCTAGCCAAAGTTTGTGACTTTATAGGCGCGACCCTAGATTTTGCAGATATGAGAGAAACAGATATATTGTTTTCCTCTTCTACACGAAAATATACGACGCCTGCGTAGCCTCGAATTGAAGCGTCACAGAAGCCGATGATTTGACAGGTATTGGTTTTTGACAGTTTGATTTGTCGGGGTAATTGAAAATTGGAAAGAAGCGGGAATTCAGAACGAAGTTTGTTCCAAGAGTCGATGATAGAAGAATCTGGTTCTTCGTCCCAGCCTACTTTCGATATCCACAACTGTTGCAAAATAAATTTTGCTTGTAGCAACAAGGGACAAAAAAACCTAAGGGGTCGAAGATTGTTCCTATGATAGATAAAATAGAACGTTTGGTTGGGGGTTTTTCCTTCATTCGGCATTGATAAGAAAAAAGGTCGTTTTTTGGATGCCATTGAAGTCCTAAAACTTTGATAAAGTGGGGTTCCTCCTTGTCGAAAGAGAGAGGCATTTGACGATCGGACTCTGGCAATGTTGCCAATAACTCAGGACAATTGCTTGCCCATTTTTTAAGTTCAAATCCTCCCGACTTCAACAAATCATTGAGTTCTGTTTGAAGGGAGAGAGCTTCAGAAAGCGAAGGGCTAGTTCCCAAGATATCGTCGATATAGATTGACGTTTTTAGAACAGTACTAGCCATAGGAAAACGTTCCTTTTCTCTCTCTGCCAGCTCATTTAAGGTACGCATGGCTAGAAAAGGTGAGCATGTCATGCCAAAAGTGACAGTAGAAAGTTCCCACACTGAAAGTGGGTCCTGTGGAGAAAACCTCCACAATATCCTTTGATAAGGACGGTGACAAGGATTGATAAGGACTTGACGGAACATCTGTTTGATATCAGCAATGTAGGCAATAGGATTAAGACGAAATGTAAGGAGTAAAGAAGCAATATCTTTTTGAAGTTTCGGTCCAGATAACAATGTGTCATTGAGACTAATATTTTTTGGGGTGACTGCTGAACAATCCCAGACCACCCTTAATTTTGTACTCAAGCTTTCCGGCTTTAAAACGCAATGATGTGCTAAAAAACACGATACGTCGACCTTTGGTTGACTAGATAAAACCAAACTCATATGATTAGAATCGATATAGTCTTGCATGAAATTTGAATAGGCAGTGTACAGATCAGGATTTTTGATTAATCTATTTTCTAGAAGTAAAAATCTACGATAAGCTTGCGGATAAGTATTTCCTAGGTCAGGGTTTATTTTATCTTTAAACGGAAGATCTACCATGAATCTACCGCTCGGTTGCCGTAATACACTAGCAGTAAAAATTGATTCTGCTTGTTTTTCTTCCTTTGATAAGATTTGTTTTTTAGGCAAATGTTCGATTTCCCAAAACCTAGGGAGAATGACCTCTAAAGGAGGTGAATGACTCGTTAAAAAACAACTGGTTCGTTCCGTAAGACTACCTACTTCGTCAACCTTTCCCATGACGACCCAGCCAAAGATAGTTTCAAGGGCTGAAGGCTGCCCTACCTGTCCAAGAACCCTGCCCTCCTTGAAAATCTGTGCGAATAGCTCGCAACCAATAACCAGGTCCACAGGTCTAGATTTGAAATAAGATGGGTCGGCAAGTTTAAGGTTTCCCAAGTGTTTCCACTGATTATCGTTCAAAGAGAATGTAGGCATATTGGAACATAGTTGTGGAACAACAATTGCTTCGAAATTAAGTAAAGGAGTGACTTGTCCTTGTGGCTTAATGTGACATTGAACGAGCCCTTTGGAAGTAAAAGAAGACATCTGATTTAATCCGAATATTTCAGTGGTGTAACTTCGCCTAGGAAGATTAAGACGCTGAATACACTTTTCACTGATGAATCCAGTCTGTGATCCAGAATCAAGCAGTGCCCTTACAGGTTGAAAATTTCCGCAACCGTCCATAACATCTATTATGGCGGTGCATAAAAGAAAGGTACCTGAAGGTCCTGAGGCATTTAATGACACATGAAGATTATTGACAGGTGGTGTGTGAATGACAGGACTAGTATCTTGGCTTCCAGACGCTTGATTAGTTTCTAAGATATGAGTTAAAGTGTGGTGCCTTTTACTATTGCAAGTCCTGCATGAATATTTTGATTTGCACGTATCTACATCATGCAAGGGATGAAAACACGCTAAACATAATTTTTTCTGTTTGACGAAAGATAGGCGATCGATAGGTGAGAGATCAAGAAATGTTTGACATTTCGAAAGCACGTGACCTTGATTACATCGGAAACATTTTATTCCCGTACTCGAATTAGTTGAGGTGCCAGCCAGTCCTATAAAAGGCGAGTTGGATGATTTATAGGTAGGCTTTTGCCCAAACTGATTTCGCATAGAATTTGAATTTTGATAGGTAGGCTTTTGCCCAGACTGATTTTGCATAGAATTTGATTTTTGATAGATAGGCACCTTTTTGGGTGCTGTTGATTGAGGAAGTGATTCCAAAACTTTACATCTTTTTTCTAGAAATTGAAAAAGTGACTGAAAAGTGGGAATTTCGGTATTAGTATTGGCGTGACTCATTTCGAAATTTGAACGCGTTGGAATATCCAATTTTTCTAATAAAATGAAAAAAATAATAAAGTCCCAACTGTCAACGTCAAAGCTAAGTGATTTTAAAATTTCTAGGGATTCAGAAAAGGTGTCAATTAAATTACGCAATTCTTTAGCTGACTCGTTTTTTAAGGTGGAGTTCATAATTGAGCTCAAAGCATCATTTGCGAGGTCTCGCTTGTTTTGATATCTATTGACTAATTTGTCGTAAGCAATTTTATAATTTTGATCAGATAAGCTAATCCCTGATATCAATTTTAAAGGCTCATCCTCGAGATATGAAAATAAATATTGAAGTTTTCGAACGTTACTTAGACTTTGATTTTGATCTATAATGTTATTAAAAAGATCGAAAAAGCTTGGCCATAATTTTTTATCACCTCGAAATATGGGAATACCTAACTCTTTGAGTTTTGGAGTTTCGTATTCGTTTTGTCGAACATATGATCCCGAAAAAGATGGGGCCTCAACCGGAAATATTTTAGAGTAAACCCCCTTACACGCATAAAAATATTTACGAGCTTCTGAAAGGATCGCATCCTGCGTTTTAAATTCCTCATCGTCCGAGTCGTCTAGCAACATAATGACGTCATTATGTGCCAGCATGCATTTATCGAAGGTTTCATCCAAATCGGCATACCTCACTTGAAACTCGTTTCTCGCTCTTTCATCTTTTTCCGCAGTCTGCGACAACACATAACACTCGGTGATCGCAGATAAAAAACCCTTGCGTTTTTGTACGGCTTTTTTGACGGACATGATTTTACCTTTGAAATGACGAAATTGTCGGTAAATATACAATTAACGCTAAATTAATGCTTCTGAAATAGAAAAATGACGAATTGTCGAAAATATGCACTAATCTATCGCCAATTGATAAAAATTGTTTTAAATATCGAAATGATATGATACACCACTGAACTTTTGTTTTGTTTTGTTTTGACTCCTACTCGTTTTGTTTACACCACGCGGAGTAGACCCGTTACCATGGCAGCGGACCAAAAACACGTACTGCGCCGGCCGACTTTCTCTCTCGACGTTTCAACGACGATGCTGCGAAAAAATTCAAGGCCGCCGTCTTATTGCAAATAATTATTATAACCGTCGTATGGATTTATTATTTAAAAATAATCCGGTTCGAAGGACCACTTTTATGTTAGCCCACGGATAGAAAAACGTTAAATGCAATGAATGGACTGTAAATATTATTAATTAATGATATCGCGAGCAAACATAAATATATTGATATGATTTTACGAAATAATCAAAATGTCCATAGGTAAAATTGTTGGAACCACACAACGGTAATCAAAGACAAGCACTCACCTCCTTTGCAGTCAAGTTCTCCTCGTTCCCAGGGGCCCCCGAATGGATCTAATGATGTCACCACGTAGCTGAAGGGCTGAAGTTTCTAGTTCTATGCTTCAGTACACAAAAATCGAGCACTTTCAGGTGTAGATATTTGAAATAGTTGGAGAACGAAATTAACACGCCTTTTTCTCTTGGCGATTGACAATGATCTCACTGGTTGTTGGTGCGCATGTCCAAATACGCGGAATGCGCTTTGTCCTTCATACAGTTGTGTGTTTTTAAAAATATATATAAACAACCGCGAAATTTAGCGGGAGCTAACATCTAATTTGATGAAACTTTTGTAGTTCAGTGGACAAATTTTTTTTGTTTTTTGGCCAACCTTGCGATAGATATACCATTAATAAAGACAAATTTTTATCGTATTTTGTTTCCAATAAAAATTCGGATTTTTTGTGGTCACTCATAGGAATATTTTTATCAATATTATGTACGACAAAATTGTTTTTCGGATCGTCTTTTACAGAGTGTTTCAAAAAAGATCGAGATAAAAAGTCAGCAATGAACATTTGTTTTCCAGGCAAATAGTTAACTGTTAATTCATATTTCATTAATCTTAGCAGCAATCTTTGCAATCTACTAGAAACTTTATTTATATCTTTTTTAAAAATACTGACAAGAGGTTTCTGATCAGTATAAACTAGCACATTTTGCTTGCCATAAATATAAAAATTAAATCTTTCTGCTGCAAATAAAATTGCTCCCAACTCTCTCTCGATACAAGCCCATCTTTTTTCTGTATCAGTTAAAGCTCTACTTGCAAAAGCTATAGGTTGTCCCTTTTGCAATAAACAAGCCCCGACGCCCTCTTGACTAGAATCACCTTGTATCACAAGATGTTCATTTATGTCATAATGTGTTAGACAAGGAGGTGAAGTTAACATTTGTTTTAATGTGTCAACCCTTTCTGAATGTATTTTTTCCCAGTTCCAAGGATCATTAGAACAAGTTATATTTCTTAATGGTGCTGTTATCTGAGAGAGGTTTGGTAGAAATTTTGCTAAATATTTTAAAAGACCCAAAAGTCTTAAAAGTTCTTTTTTATTTTTAGGATAGTCTAGTTCTAAAATGGAATCTATTCTATTTTTATCTATTTCTATGCCTTTTTCTGAAACTTTAAAGCCTAAAATTTTTACTTCTGTCTTTTTATACTGAAATTTGTCTTTATTAAAGGTTATGTTATTTTTTAGTGCGGGTTTTAAAACTTCATTTAAAATCATATCATGTTCGTTCTCTGTAGTTCCTGATATGATTAAATCATCTATGTAGACTTTATTGCCAAGTATTCCCCCAAAAATGCTAGTATTTTTCATTTGAAAAACTTCAGCTGCTGTGTTAATTCCGAAAGGTAACCTCAAAAACCTATATCTGCCCAAAGGAGTTGAAAAAGTTATTAATTTTGAAGAATTTTCATCTAACTTTATTTGGTAAAATGAGTCTTTCAGGTCTAAAATTGAAAAATATTTTTTATTTGATAAATCACACAAAATTTCATCCGCTGATGGAATCATATAATGCGCCCTTCTAATATAAGGGTTTAATTTCGAAGGGGCTAAACAAATTCTTAATTTTTTATTAGGTTTTTCAGTCACAACAATATTATTAACCCAGTCAGTTGGTTCAGTTTGTTTACAAATTACCCCCTCTGATTCTAACTTTTTAAAACTTTTTCCAAACTCAGGCATCAAGGCTTTTGGAATTCTCCTCGCTGGAAAAACACATGGTATAGCATCATCTTTCAAAGAAAATTTATAAGGTTCCCCTGGAAATGTTCCTAGTCCCTCAAAAACAGGTTTAAATTTTTGTCAAATTTAATTTTTTGAAGAAAATTTTATAAGTTCTCCCTGTAAATTTAAATTATTAATCGTTTTAATTAAATTTAATTTCAAACATGTCTCCAATCTTAGAATAGGTTTACCCTCAGCCCTTACAATCAAAAATTTTATTAAGTGTTTCTCACCACGTATTATACAATTTAGCTTGTAGATCCTATGACGTCAATCCTGGCTCCTCCATAGGCAGTTAGGCTGACGTTGCTTGGGTTGAGCTGTATCTGAGGTGCTACTTTCTGTAGAACCTTGGCAGGCAGGACGTTGCATTGTGCTCCAGTGTCTACCTTTAAAAAAATGTCAATATTATTTATGGAAATATTTTCTAAAAGTTCATTTTTATTTATTGGCTCCCTGTGTATTTTACTTTCAGAGCATATAGATTGCACCTGCAAACAATCTATAAAAAAATCATCATCTGAGGTATTCGAACATGAAGATAAATCTAAATTGTTTAGTTTTTTATTATGATTAAATTTTATTGCATGTGTTTGACTTTTTTTTATTCTTATCAATGTATTTATTTTGAGAACAGCAGGATTCAAAGTGGTTGGCTTTTTTACAAAAACTACGAAATTTCCCAAAAGCTGGACACTGTCAATAACTGTGTCTAGTTTGACATTTGCCACAAAATCTTATTTGACTTTTATTTTGAAAATTGTTAGAAAAATTGGTATTATTGTTAAAATTTTTAGACCCACAATTTTTAGAAAAATTATTTTTTAAAGTTTTTTTATTAGAATTAGAAAAATTACTCATCTGTTTATTCCGATGTGCTCCAACAATATCCACAGAACTTGTGGAAGGCTGATTTTTCTCCATGTCTTCCATCTGCTTCTTGTCTTGGTCATAAATCTTGGATTTAGCTTCCAACTTGTCCAAAGTTAGTTTATCAGTTTGGAAAAGTTGCTCTCTAAGGGATTGGTGTTGCATCCCCATTATGACCATGTCTCGTACCATATCATCGCTATCGGGATACTCACAGGATGAGACCAATGTTTTTAGCTCTGTGATGTAGGAGCTGATGGATTGGTCTATTTTTTGCTTGCATGTGAGAATTCTGTATCTTTCATATACCACATTTTTCTTGGGCTAACAATAATTGGTGAATTTCTTTCTTACGTCATCCAATTTAGCTTTATCTAGCTTTATATTCAGCGTGTTAAATATCTCCACGCCATCATCTCCGATCAAATTGAGAAATATTGCCACTTTGACTGCTTCTACTGCTTCGTTTTTTTCCATTGCTATTAAATATAGCTCGAATTTTTGCCACCATTTCGACCAATTCTTAGCCACATTGCCGGCGACAAAATTCATTGCAGGTGGTGCTCTTAAAAAATCCATGATCATCCACTATTCTAGTGCACTTTTCTTAATTTTTATTCGTGAATTTTACACCTGACACCATATAAAGTTTATAGATTATTATATTTTATAATAATATTATTTTTTGAAATAAAATACTTTTAAATAACTTTTATAGTTTTTATTATAAAGTTCTTACTCAGATGACATCTATGGAAAAGAGAGTTAAAATTTACAAACAGTCGCTTATATACTAAGAAGTAATACCAACCTAATATACCAACATAGAGAGGCTATCTTACTCTATGATACCAATACCAAACTGACAACTTAAAGAAACTTAATGTTCCTAAATATAAAACAATTTAGAGAAATGGTGAATGTGCTAGAATTATAATTGTCTCTACACCTTACAAACCCTTACAAGACCAACAATTGCCGCTTTTGTCATCAATAAAGTGGGGCCCTCTGCTGGTCGCTAAGAATTATTTTTAAAACAATAGCAATATCCTTGTCTTTTCGGTTTTTTACGAAACCGGACCATCAGAGCCGCAGCTAGAATTTTTGGCGCCCGAGGCAGGATTTAAAATTTTTAGTCCCTTTCACCCCTTGATAGAGGTTTTACCAAATCAAAATGGTAAATTATATTTGACATTCTCATATACTTTCCGCACTGTTTTTGAATCGAGTTGTTTGGTATGGAAAGTGGCACGTTTTCGTCTTCACTTTACACACTAAAAAATAGGGCGGCCTATAAACAAACAAATTGTGTGTAAGTGATTGGAAGAAAATATAAACATTTGCACGTGTATAAGTACCGGTGTTTTTTTTTTAAATTTATATATTTTATACAGGAGGTTGTTAATTAGACATTTTCACCTTAACATTGTTAACTTCTAGAGAATGAGCCCGAAATCGAACAAAATGTTCGAAAAAGGGCTGTTTCTATAAGCCTTAAACCATGTTTGAGGTTTCTATGTGTAATTTTAAACAGTGAGACCAACATTGTTTACTGGACGCTATTTCCTGAATATGTACAGGGGTGCTACAAAATACCTATAAAAATACTTTAATTACCTGTCTAAAAATCACTGCTTATTTAGCATTAATTGAATATATATAATTCCATCCACCCTTTTGACATTTTTTTAGATCAATATAATGGCACAGATTTTTAAGGGTCAGAGTTGCGCCGATATTCTAGTGTAAATGTAATTTGTGGTTGTTTAGAAATACACGGTTTTCTCCAAGACGGCTACAGATTTTAAAAAAAACTTTCCTTAATTATTGAAAGTAATCTTTTGTCTAGGACCAGAATTATTTTTAAGTTTAAACAAAATGTCAAAAATTAGATAAAATTATGCTTAAATATAGTCACAAAGCGACAATTTTATAATAATTTTTTTTTATAGGAAATAGATCTTTGTTTTAAACGGGGAAGGATTTCCGTCTTACTGGTGATATTCTACTAAATAATAAAAAAAATTGTTAAAATAAAATGGCATCTGGGACGTTTAAAACGCTTACAATTTATAAAATGTTCCTATCCTCTCTTCTTTTGATAGGGGTTTTACTAAATTCAAAATTACAAATTGTTTTTAACACTCGCGTGCGGAAAATACTGACTTGCGGCAATTTTTTTGGATGAGTTTAGTACGGAAAATGGCAGTTTTTGACACTGTCGTATTTTCACTTTATTTAGCCATCTTTTAATATTTTTGTTACTGTGTAAATATAAGTTCAAATATGTTGTATGTGAATTGTCAATCTATCTACGGCGTGTTATTAATATAATTTGTTTTTTTTATAAAAACCGAGGGGTGATCAGCTGAACCAAATTTGTACACCTTCCTACGGGACTTTAATAAATTGTTGGGCTTGTAGTGTCCTGTATAGTCCTGACTGACAGGCGCCCATAAAAAAATTCGCGACCAACAAAAAAAAAAGTCTTAACTCTCGTTTTTGTTAGAGAGTTGATTTGCCTTTGCCGGCCTCCCTACTTAATCATGCTTAGGGCACCCCTTAGGCGCCAGTACCCTCGGGGTCCTGTATAGTCCTGTGGCAATCCTGTGGAAGTCCTATGGAGTCCTGTATAACGATTTTCTATTTTAAATACATTTGGTAGAAAAATATTTTAAAGAAAAAAATTTGCTAGAAAAACAATTGGTATACAAACATTTCATAGAAAACACATTTAAATGGTAAAAAATATTTTTGGTAAAGTACATTTGGTAGAAAGTACAATTGGCAAAAAACGTATCACAGAAAACACATTTTCTAGAATAACATTTGATAGAAAGTACAATTGGCAGAACAGCAAATGTTAGAAAGGACATTGGGTATGAAAATATTTCATAATCTAACCAAACCTATCCTGACCTAATATGTACTTTTTAAATGTTTTTTTTTATCAAGTCTCTTTCTATCAAAGGTTTTTCTACCAAATCTATTTTCCATTAAATATTTTTTGACCAAATGTTTTTCTAACAAATGTTATTTCTACCAAACTTATTTTCTATCAAGTGTTATTCTACCAAATGCATTTTCTATCAAACATTTTTTACCAAATATATTTTCTACTAAATGTATTCTACTAAATGTTTTTCTACCAGATGTCAAAGCATTTCTAACCTAAGGTGACCACTCTTGACCTAAACTCAAAACATTTTATTACGCACATTTTGGCTTACTTACTTGGCTTTCTTCTGTTTCATTTTGTATAACGCTTTCCGTATTTGAGTAACTTTTATTGTGGTCTGCGAAAATTAGTAAGGAATCAGCCTACAATAAAATTATTTAAAAAAAAATTTTTACGTTGGGTTAAAAAGTGCTCTTTTTATTTTATCACTTGTTTATAGCACTTACCTACCAAGGGATAAAAAGCGAGCGTAGCAAGTACCTAAATTCAACTAGGTACAAAAAGACACTTTTATCCCGCGGTTTATTACGCTATTTTTTAAGCCTAATTGCGAAATAGAACATTATATACCTAGGTACTAAAGTGCACTTTCTATCTCAAGACAAAAAATGCGTAGTAGGAGCTTAGTGAGAGCTACAATTTGCCAAAGGATAAAAAGAGATATATACTATACTAATTTTTGTGCTTATATGGCCCCGTTTTATTAAAATTGTTTGCAAAAAAAAACAGACTTAACTATAGTGGCCTAAATTTTATTTTTCGCACTTTAGGCATTAAAAGTAATAATAGGGATTAAAAGTGACATATAAAGAAATAAAAAAATTAAATTTCTAATAAAAACGTAAAAACCGAGAACCTCCTAGAAAATAGAGAAAACTCGTCAGTCAGTCAAAAAGTGCGAAAAATCGCATAAACCCTGTGATAAAATTGTTCTTTTTATTTTTAATCACGCGGCGAATTGTCCCCTCTAGCTTGTCAAACTACAAACTTTTCGCCTCCGGGAAAAAAGTGGCACGTTTATCCGTTGATATAAACCTGTACTAATTTCTTGACTTTCGTGGACTAAAATTTTTATTCTCTGAAATAGGAGACAAAAATGCGTTTCTAGTCCCTAAAATGAGGGTCAAAAATACGTTTTTATTCGCTGAGGTGCGGTTCGGTTCATTAAGTTTTAAGACATAACTAGTTATATATTCTGTCAAAAATCACCCCCTCTAGCCCTCATGCTGAGTGTTATCTCGGAATTTTTTCTGTCGACTTACTTTCCCTTTTCTCGCCCGATGCATGTATTCGGAGGGTAAAAATTTACAGATCTAAAGGTATCAAAACAAAAATCAGAAGATTTTAAATATATTACCTTTAATTATTATTAAATCTAAAAAAAATCTGAGTCTTCTACTGCCCTCTCCCCTGAACCGAACCGAACTCACACCCCTTAAAAGCTAAAATTAGTTTCTTTAATGTCCCCACCATGAATTATCCCTATTTTATAAAAAAGTTGAAATATATTTGACTCATATTACGTATATGATTTGACTACCTATATGACTATGACTGGCCTCACTGTGTTGGCCTCACTGTGTTTCTGGTTAACACAAGTTGAAGAAACCTTGGGACCCTTCGGTACAGTTAGAGTTGGCATCGTACCAGGACCCGAAAATAAAAGGAGTACGCTTCCATATTATACATATTAAACATAGTTCAACAAAAAGAAAAGTGGCAAAAAACTATCGTTCAAAATATCTAATTATCGCCTACTGCCTAAGCATAATTTATGTTTGCACTTACCACTTTTTTTGGGCCTTTTTTTTTCCTCTTCGCATTAAGTCGAAGTCTCCATTTTTTGCCTTTTCTTCGTTCATCAATACTTACTACCAATGTTTACACGACTGTTATATAATCAAAGTTACTACCCAAATGCACTCAATAAACGAATAAGTACACTTAGTTCAATGAATAGAGGCCAAAATAGGGGGGTTACCCTACAAAAGGTCCGGTAGTTCTGAATTTTGGATATGTTGTTAAGCTCAGGAGTGTAGTTAAAAATCTGAGTTTTCGTCACCCCCACCCCTGTGCTCCCTCCGCCATCTTGAAAAAACCATCAAAAATTGGCACTTTTTTTAGTTTTTTGCCTTTAGTTTCGTTCCAGTACACTAAATCGCAAAAAGAGTTATGTGAAATTTTTTAGAGGATATAATTATCTACAACTGGGTGGTACCATGGCTGTTCTGCGAGCAGTACTAACGGAGCTAGATAATTTCCAAAAATGACTAAAATCACGAGCTTGGGCACATTTTCAGATTTTTTCGATTTTAGACGGCATAAGCTCCGAAATACTTCGTTCTAGGGTAAAAGTTCTAAGAACATATCTTGTATAGAATTTTATCAGCTACAAAATCCATTCTTTAAATGTATTTTTATATATTGTAACGGAGTGGGAGTAACTTTTAACTTAAAGTAAGTAAGTTAGAAAATAATCATTTTTTAAAATTTAGTGCTTTAAACGGCACGTTTTTTATTTATTTTTATTTTTTCGTGTAAATTTAGTGACGTGTAAAAAGGTAAGAGAGCTTAGGGGTCAAACACCTCCTTAAACTAACCACCTCTTCAAAAAACCCCCTCAGACCCCCCAAAATCTAACATATTCAGGTTTTCTCAAATTTTCACAAAAAATGCGCTTCTAAGAGAAAAATGTGTAATATTCTTTATTGTAGACAATGAACTTTCGTTTTGAAAAAGGTACAACTCGATGGGGGTCCACTATTTATAAACTCTTCAGCGGCGTCCGTTAATTGAAGTAATTGAAAAAAGTAAAAAAATATCCATGTTTTTTCCATGATTTATTCGATTTTTTTTAAACCAAGGTTTATAGAACAAAATGTGTTATATATTATTGTAGAAAATAAAATTTTCTTTAAAATGCTGTACAAGAAAGTCGAATTGGTTTCATGGTTATAAATTCAGACGCGCCCGTAAATTTAACCAATTTTAAAAAATCACAAATTAAAATATTTTTGTTACAAGTTTTATCTAATTTTTTTAAAAATAAGCCTAATTTTAAAAAATGCTATGATGCACTTTATTGACAGTAAAATTCTCTTTTCAACGGTGTATAACTCGATGGGGTTTGACTTACAACGAACCCGCCAGCGACGTCCGTAAATGGGAGCCATTTAATTAATTTTTTTAAAAATTATGTTTTGCACAGGTTTTATTTGATTTTCTGAAAACCATACCGTTTATCAAAAAAAATTGTTTACTACATCATTGTAGATAATAAAATTTCCTTTTAAACGTTGTGTAACATGGTAAAAAACATTTCATATTTACCGCTCCAGTGGTGTGCTTAATTTAAAACAATTTTTATTAAATCACACATTTTTTAAAATTGGTTTAATTTACGGGCGCCTGTGAAGTTATTACTATGAAACCAATCTGACTTTGTTATACACCATTTAAAGGGAAATTTTATTATCTACAATAAAGTATAAAACACATTTTTTCAAAAGGGGCTTGGTTTTTAAGAATATCGATTAAAATATGTAACAGAATTAATTTTTTTGGTGATTTAAAAAAAATTGTTTTAAATTAAGCACACCCCTGGAGCGGTAAATATTAAATATTTTTTACCATGTTACACAACGTTTAAAAGGAAATTTTATTATCAACAACGAAGTAAAAAACAATTTTTTTGATAAAGGGCATGGTTTTCAGAAAATCAAATAAAACCTGTGTAAAACATAATTTTTAAAAAAATTTAATAAATGGCCCCCATGTACGGACGTCGCTGGCGGGTTCGTTGTAAGTCAAACCCCATCGAGTTATACACCGTTGAAAAGATAGTATTGCTCTTAATAAAGTGCATCATAGCATTTTTCTAAATTAGGCTTAGTTTTGGAAAAATTAGATTAAACTTGTAACAAAAATATTTTAATTTGTGATTTTTTAAAATTGGTTAAATTTACGGGCGCGTCTGAATTTATAACAATGAAACCAATCCGACTTTCTTGTACAGCATTTTAAAGGAAATTTTATTTGCTACAAAAATGTATAACACATTTTGTTTTATAAACCTTGGTTTAAAAAAAATCGACTAAATCATGGAAAAAACATGGATATTTTTTGACTTTTAAATTACTTCAATTAACGGACGCCGCTGAAGAGTTTATAAATAGTTGACCCCCATCGAGTTGTACCTTTTTCAAAAGCAAATTTCATTGTCTACAATAAAGTATATTACACATTTTTCTCTTAGACGCGCATTTTTTGAGAAAATTTGAGAAAACCTAAATATGTTAGATTTTGGGGAGTCTGGGGGGGTTTTTGAAGAGGTGGTTAGTTTAAGGAGGTGTTTGACCCCTAAGCTCTCTTACCTCTCTTAGTCACTAAATTTACACAAAAAAACAAAAATAAATAAAAAACGTGCCGTTTATCGCACTAAATTTTAAAAAAATATTATTTTCTAACTTACTAACTTTAAGTTAAAAGTTACTCCCACTCCATTACAATATTTAAAAATACATTTAAAGAATGACTTTTGTAGCTGATAAAATTCTCTACAAGATATGTTCTTAGAACTTTTACCCTAGAACAAAGTATTTCGGAGCTTATGCCGTCTAAAGTAGAAAAAATCTGAAAACTTGCCCAAGCACGTGATTTTACTCATTTTTAGAAATTATCTAGCTCCGTTACTACTACTCGCAGAACAACCATGGTACCACTCAATTTTGCGATTTAGTGTACTGGAACGAAGTTACAGGCAAAAAACTACAAAAGTGACAATTTTTGATGGTTTTTTTAAGATGGTGGGGGAAGCACAGGGGTGGGGGTGACAAAAACTCAGATTTTTACCGGACCTTTTGTAGGGTAAAACTCCTCTATTCATTGTACTAACTACTGGTATCGAACTAAACAGATCCGAGTGGCCCGCTTCTCTGATGCCCGAAAATATAATATAAAATATAATATTGCCAGGTAAATGTAGGTAAGCATCGTCAAAGAAAGCGCCGCGAGACGTGACTGCACGCTAGACAATGCAGTGGAGACGTACGGGAGGGTTAAACGATGTCCTTTCGCGCTAGCCCGGGTGTAAGTTCATCGCACCCAGGACCTGAGAATATAAGGGGTTGGTGGCACTTGTAGGGAGGTTGAGGGGGCGGTAAACGCCGCCTCCTCGACACTTTTTTTTTTACCTCGTCCCACACGTATGCCCCGCAGGTGTTTCTCGAATGTCCGCTCTTGGGCACCTTAAATGAATATCGCTTGACAACTTCAAATAAAAATATGAATGGGTTTGTATCTGATTTTTTTAAGAAATTTAGGTTTTTTGGTTTAATATTTTTAAAAAATTTGCTCTTTCCAAAAAATTTTAATTTAAACAAAAAATCAAGAATATTTGCATTTTTTAGGGTTTTCCTAATCAGTCACATAAATAATATGAGTCAGTTTAGTGACCACGTAGAAGTAATTAGGCGTTGACTCGTGACGTAGGTTGACATTAGCACCCTGACATAAATTGTAATTTTGGAACATACTCATTTGCATCTCTTTTTAAAGCACAGCTTATTTTTTATTGCTATCCAACTCATAGCGCTGCACAGTGGGCTCCCGGATCTGATTTTTGACCAAACTGAGAAAAATAGGTTTTGTAACAATATTTTGTTTTGAAATGAGAAAGAAGTATGTACAATCAAAATGGCGAAGTTTCCTATTTATGAACCCGTAAGTATAAAATTTAGTGTTAATAGTCGCTAAATATGATTTTTGACTTAAATTTAAAAAAACTTATTTACCAATAGGTTTCAAATTTGGAACTTTGGCGTGTCTAAAGTCGTTAAGTATAATTATGAAATCAAACTTAAAAACTTTGGGGTGTGTAAAGCCAAAATTACGATTTCTGACTCAAACCTAGAAAAAATATCATGGCGGATCCGAAATGCAGAACCTTTACATTTTTAAACCGATATGTATTATATCTGGAACTCTGCGGTGTTTAACGCCGCTTATTATTATTTTTTACTCAAACAAAAAAAACTTGCATGGCGGACCCAAAATCTTTATCCTATAGACTATCCTATATTTATAAACCGATTTGTGTCAAACCTGTGTAATGTGCAACAAAGTTGCGTTGAAAAGGATGAGGAGTTTACATAATAACATAAACTAAAAATCAAACTAAAAATTAAAAGTATTAAAAAAAGTTAAACGGTATTATTCTTGGCACTACCAAAAACTAAAAAATAATACAAACGTAACACTAACTTTGTAGCGGATAAGAACCTCCAAGTTTAAGGACTGCATAATCAAATAAGAATGATTTTTCTAGAAAAATTTGTTTTTAAGTCCAACAAAATAAATATTTTTATTGCTTCCACTTTTTTATACTAGTTTGTTAAAAGTCAGGTTTGGTAAACTGCTGATGATTTGAAATAGAACCGTTTACCTTAAAAGCTTTTTTACCTAATTTTTCTTTCATAAACAATCCACCTGTAAAAGTTTCATCTGTAATTTTTGGTTTTTGAGATATTGCAGTTGGTTTGTATTATGGAGTGGCCATCTTTTTATTTGATTTTTAAATAACTATAAATATTTCTTTAAAATGATGTGTCATACTGAACTTTTAATTTTTTTATACATTATTTATATTTTTTATTAATATATATTTTTCCATGTTTATTTGTTTAGTTTAGCCTAAAGTGCTTTAAAAATAATAAACAAAAACTTTTGTTAAGACTGACATGCTTTTTTTTGAGTTTCAATTTTTCTCGAAGAAATCCATTTTTAGTAAATTAATAATATCTTACATACGGGCAACTTGCGGTAGCAGATTTTAAAGTACAATTTTTGAAAAATATGAATACATACTCTTTATAAAAATAAAATTTTTAAAAATGGTTGATGAGGGAAGCAAAATTTTTGTCCAACATTTATGAGAAATCTATCTTTTTATAGAATTTCAGAAATGCCACGCAAAAACCATTGCCTGACCTGTCTACACATCAAAATTTGAATCAAAATGTACAGGTAGAAAGTCTAATTAGGGGAAAGGGGGGCAAAATGGGAGACTTAATTTTATAGGCTTATTTCTCCTATTAAATGGTCACCATTGCGTCCGTCATTTGGAATTAAGTTGGCTAGAGACGTTATCTTTATGTTCTACTTTTCAGTTTAAACGATTTAGAACTCCATCATACTTTTATTTTTGTGTAAAGTTGCCTTTGGTAAAATGGGGTGCCTATGTGGCGAAACAGGCCGGGAGGTTGTGTAATTTAGAATCAATATTTTTGTAAGACCAGTTTTATTTATTAAAATACTTGCTTCGTCCCGGCGTTTAGTTTTAAGATATAAAATTTAGAGACATTTATCTAAATTAGAATGCTTTTTATTTTCTTTTTTTTTGCTAGAGTTATGCTAAAACTTTATACTTAAAGTTACTTTATTTCTTGGTTTAACCTAATTTAGTTACTAAGATATGCCTTGCCTACAAAAAGGGTAAAAATTTGAATTTGCGCGGTGAATTATATGCTCAAGAATGCATTGACTTTACTTTATTATTTTTGCTTTTTTTTCTACCTTGAGTATATCCATTTTCCATCCTTTTTTAATTTAAGTTTTTTTCCTAATTTTATACATACCTTTTTACTGCTATATTGCTACATACAGCAGTGCTCCAAAGTCCGTCTTGCTATACGGAGCTCATGCGAATATTTGGGGTACTCTCCATACCAGTGATATATATTGATCGCCAAGTGAAATCACATGCGTGCTTTTTAAGACAGCGGTCGTGTATAAACATTTATGGATTGCTTTGAAGTGCTACTGCTACTACTTTGATTGGAATTATTTGGATTCGACTGTGCAGTTGTCCATGTACCAAGTTCCTTTCATCCAAGGGTAAGTCAAAGTGTTTTTGAGCTGCGTTTCTTTACATTTTTTACTTATTCCCTATGCTACTATTCCTAACTAAGAACACAAAAGTGTAACCTAAGAGTGGGAACTATTGGACTGGAGATCCCTATTGCTACAGTTCGGTTGGTTTGTTGACTTTTTCATGCGAAAGACGTCTCGACCGACCATTTTTTGGTCCTTCGAGCCGGATTTCCCGTTCTGCGTAATAGGTGCTCTCAGAGTTGCATAATTGTGTTTGAAGTTAGGACTTTACTTTGCGTCTTTTTGAGACAAGGCATATCTTAGGTTTTACATTTTATCTACGGTGTGTCTATTGTACGTTGCACGTACCAACTTGCATTGCATTTTTTTATTTGTGCAATATACAAATTGCATACAAATTTTGAAAAATTTATTTTTTTTCAAAATTAAAATTTATTGCGCTGTCGATGTATGTAAGGCTTGCGTTTCCTTGCGTACCTACACAAATTCAGAAACTCTTATCAGTTGCTAAATTTTTTGTGCATATTTATTAGCATTTATACTTTTTGCTAAAAACTTGCTGTTCTTTACTCAATATTTGCTAAAAGCCGCTGGCCTTTTAATATTGCTTTGAATCTTGGTTTACGAGGGAATTTGAAAAGTAGTACGATATATTTTTTAAATTTGCTTCCCTTGTTAACTATTGCTTTACTTTACACTTTAACCTTTTAAAATGGTAAACGATACCGAAAAAAAGGTAAGCTCGGCTAAGGCCTTGCGTCAAACTGCAATCAATCAGTTGAGTGTGCTTGAACACTATGCCAATCAGGCGAAAACAAATCCAGCTGCTCACACAAAGTTTAAAGTTAACTTTAAAAAACTTTCTTCTTGTTGTAAGAGCTTTGAAAAGCATCATAATGCTTTACTGATCTTGATTTCAGACGATTCTGAAGCTCTGGAAGCTCAGAATAAAATACAAAAAGATTTTTTGGATAGATGCGTAGAGGTTGAGGCTTTGCACTATGATTTATTTGAGGTGGAGGCTGAAGAAATAAATCGAAGCCACAATGAGGTAAATAATCAAACAATTATTTTTCCGGAACCAGAATTTTCTCTTCCCAAGTTAAATGTCCCTCCTTTTTCGGGCGATGTTGAGGAGTTTCCAAGCTTTATTGAGATTTACAATGCGGTTGTACATACGCGTAAGAGCTCGGACATTGAGAAGTTTAAATATTTACGTACGATTTTAAGAGGCCCTGCTTTAAATTTAATTAAAAATATACCTCTTGAAGGAAATAATTATTTACTTTGCTACGATACGCTGATTTCCAGATATGACAATAAGCGCTTGCGTGCGGTTTCTTACTGGAAATCTATCGAAAACTCACCTCGGCTATCCAATGATGACGTTTTAGAATTGCGCAAAATGCTAGATACGTTCAAGGAAAACCTTGATTGCTTAAAAAATATGGGATATGCGACCCATAGTTGGTGCTTTATTACTGCGAACATGCTTTTGGATCGATTAGATCCCGGAACGCGTAAGTTATTTGAACAAAATCACGCTTCTAATTTAATGCCAAAATACGAAGATATTTACAAATTTTTAGAGCAACATTGCACGTCTCTTGAATCTTTATCTTTTTCTATGAAACAAAATAATGTTCAAAACTCACGACCAGGGAACTTCTCGAGATCCCCCCGTAATCCACGAAATAAAACAGTTTTACTTGCAAACAGACAGTCACAAAAAACTCCAAATTCCAAACAAAACACGTGTTTCTACTGCAAAGCAAAAAATACACATCTGATTTTTAGCTGTGAATCTTTTTTAGTGAAACCAATTCAAGAACGCATTGATTTTATTAGAAATAATAAGGGATGCACCAACTGCATGGCTAGTTTTCATCAAGTAAACTCGTGCACTTCACAAAAAAGATGTAGATTTTGTTTTTTAAATCACCACAGTCTTTTATGCCCAAAAAATAACTCCCCAGCTTCGGTGATTGCTTCTTCTTCTGTGACGTCTAGTGGATCACAAACTAACCCCGTAGAAAATCAAATTACTGAAAATAAATCTATTCACGCGGGTACTGTGCTTGGCGACTATGACACGTTGCTTTGCACTGCTTTGCTGCACATCCGTGATGCATACGGAAATTGGCACGAAATACGCGCCATCTTGGATAATGGCGCCATGTGCTCCTTTATAACGAAAAAATGTGCGAATGCACTCGGACTTCCTAAATCCAACATTTCGCTTAATGTAAACGGTTTAGGAGATATGTCTACTACGGCGCGCCATGCGGTGCATTGTAAAATTGCTGCTATCGATAATAAATCGAAAATTTTTAGTCTAGAACCTGTATTAATAGACCAAGTTTGCGATAAAATGCCAAGTGTATCTTTTAACCAAAATTCGTTGCACTACTTAACTGGCCTAAAATTAGCTGATCCCAGTTGGTATAATCAAGCTGGCATTCAGGTTCTTATTGGCGCGGACCTTTATGGATCACTTTTAGAAGAAGGTAGACTTTATTTCGGTCCAGACACCCCCTCTTGTATTAATACAGTCTTCGGATGGACTTTGCTCGGAAAAATGCCTCTGCAAAATGCTGCTTTTGCATCAAAAAATATTTCTACTTTTATGGCAACTATTTCCACTCCTGATTTAAATAATACTTTGCAAAAATTCTGGGAGTTGGAAGAGGTTCCTACGGTGGAGAAAAATTCACCTTCAGATATTTTTTGCGAAAAATATTTTGAAAAAACTACTATACGCGATGTGGACGGTAGATACACCGTTTCGGTACCTTTTAAAATCAATCCCGTTGATTTCGGCGATACTCGAACCCTTGCTTTGCGTCGGTTGTACTCGCTTGAAAAACGTTTACTAAATGATAAAAAATTATTTACTTCTTACTCACAAGTAATGCAAGAATACTTGGATATGGGTCACATGCGTGCAGTTTCACCCCCTAATAACTCAGAAATTCATGAATATTTTTATATTGCTCACCATGCGGTTATAAAAGAAAGCTCGAGTAGCACGCCTGTTCGTCTTGTCTTTGACGCATCGAGTCATTCTTTAAATAAGCCTAGCCTAAATCAAGCCCTTCACACGGGTCCTAAACTACAAGGAGATTTAGTTAAAATTTTGCTTAATTTTCGGCTACATAAATATTGTTTTGTTAGCGATATTTCTAAAATGTACAGAATGATAAATGTGGAGGAAAATCAACACAAATACCAACGAATATTATGGCGTTTTAATTCTGAAGAATCGGTGCAAGATTACGAATTAAAAACTTTGACTTTCGGGGTAAACTGTTCTCCATATTTAGCAATTCGAACCTTGCTTAAATTAGCCGATGATTATCAAGACTTACCGTTGGCTTCTGCGATTTTAAAGGACAGCGTCTATATAGACGACTGCGTAGTAAGTTGCAATGATTTTGATCAAATCATGCTTATGAAAAATCAATTAATTGAGTTATTAGGGCGAGGTGGATTTGAACTGAAAAAATGGGCATCAAACGAACCCAAATTGCTTGCAGACTTGCCTGCAACCCACATACAAACCAAAGACTTTTCTTTGGATCGAGAGGATGCAAACTCTCTAAAAATTTTAGGCTTGAGGTGGAACCCTCAAAGTGATAACTTTTTCTATTCTTTTAATTATAATACAAAAATTTGCACTAAGCGTAATTTGCTTAGTACCCTTGCGAAATGCTTTGACCCTTTAGGTTTTCTTACACCGGTTACGTTTTTTGCAAAAAATTTAATCCAGTACTTATGGTTTATAAAGTTAGATTGGGATCAGTTAGCACCCCCGGAAATAATTTCCAAGTGGAAAAAATTGGAGGAAGAACTCAAATTATTTTCTGATTTTTATATCCCAAGAATGATTGATCTCTCTAATTTTCAATTTTGTCAAATTGTTGGATTTAGCGATGCATCCGAGCGCGGTATGTGTGCGGCGGTTTATTTTCGTATTGTTTATCAAAACGGAGATATTAAAACGTATTTTGTGTGCGCAAAATCGAAAGTCGCTCCCATAAAAAGAATCAGTATTCCCCGTTTGGAGCTCTGTGCGGCAGTTTTGCTAGCTAAACTCATTCAATTTATTCAAAATACTTTTGCTAATAAAATTGCTTTTCAAAATACTATTGCTTTTACGGATAGTATGGTAGCGCTCTCTTGGATCAAAGGATCACCACATGCGTGGCGCACTTTTGTATCCAACCGAGTCACATACATACAAGAAAAAATTCAGCCTTGCGATTGGAACCATGTTCCTTCTGAATTAAATGCCGCGGACCCCGGGTCACGTGGTCTATTGCCTGCAGATTTAATTAATTGTTCCCTTTGGTGGCAAGGACCCGAGTTCCTTTGTAAGCCACAAGAGACATGGGATTTTACTAAAAATAATATTACAACACCCAAAGAAGCTCTGGAAGAGGAGCGAAAATTGGTGTTTGCTGCAACAATTGAACCAAATTTTTTGGATTGTCTGCTTAACAAATTTTCAAATTTTTTGCGTTTAATTAGACTTGTTGCTTTTATACTACGTTTTATTCACAATCTTCGCGCGCGTAAATTTAATAATGAGAAAATTATTATTAATTCTACGTGGTTAATACAATATGAGTTACAAAATGCAATATTTGTGCTTATAAAACACGTGCAAAATAAATATTTTCAAAACGAGATTTCTTTACTCGTCGATAATAAACCGTTGCCAAAGGTTTTTAGAAAATTAAATCCGTTTTTGGATCAAAATAATATTTTACGCATTGGCGGAAGATTATGCAATTCGGAATTAGATTATGACAAAAAATTTCCTATACTTTTACCCGGTGATTCTCAATTTACAAAGTTATTGATTGCGCATACTCACGAGAAACATATGCATACCGGCATAAACACGACTTTATTTTTACTTTTTCAAAATTATTGGATTTTTGCAGCTAAAAGGCATATAAGAAAAATAATTTCGCGTTGTTCTACATGCTGGCGCACGCGCCCCAGTAATTATCAACCCCCTGTTGGTAATTTGCCAAAATTTCGCGTTTCACAAGCAAAAGCTTTTCAACACGTTGGCGTTGATCTTACGGGAAGTTTTGCTATTACAATGAGCCGCATGCGCGGTGCAAAACGACTTAAGGCTTATGTCGTTCTATTTATTTGCGGTTGTACGAAGGCGGTACACTTAGAAATTGTGTCAGACTTATCGGCAGACGCTTTTATGGCAGCATTCCGACGTTTTATGGCCAGAAGAGGACGCGTGGAAGTAGTCTACTCGGATAACGCGTCAAATTTTACGCTTTCTGCTAAAATGCTTAACGAGATGTTTGCTGAAGTTGCTAATCGCGAATCAATTCGTTGGCACTTCAACCCTCCATCCGCACCCCACATGGGCGGTTTGTGGGAAAGTAACATCAAAAGTGCAAAGTCTCATTTACTACGAGTAATTGGAGAACAGGTGCTTACTTTTGAGGAGCTTTATACTGTGGTTACGCAAGTAGAAGCTATCCTCAACTCTAGGCCTTTGTGTCCAGTCAGCACAGATCCAAATGATTTGACTGCACTGACGCCCGGTCATTTCCTTAGCCTGGAACCACTTACGACTGTTCCAGACCTCGATTTTGACCAAGTGCCTTTAAATAGGCTTTCTCGGTGGCAGTTGCTGCAAAAACTGCATCGCGATTTTTGGCGTAGATGGCACAGAGATTACTTACATACATTGCAACAGCACGCTAAGGTGAATCAAGACAAAATTGATCCCATTGCGATTGATACGATGGTTTTGATCAAAGATGATCAAACCACTCCCTTAAATTGGGTATTGGGACGAGTAGTAGGATTGCACCCTGGTACTGATAATGTAGTAAGAGTTGCTACAGTTAAAACCTCCAAAGGTTTATTCAAGAGGCCTTTGGTGAAATTGTGCCCTCTCCCTAATGCTTAGTTCAGAAAATACCATACCCTGGGTATTTTCAGGGGGGCCGGAATGCTTCGTCCCGGCGTTTAGTTTTAAGATATAAAATTTAGAGACATTTATCTAAATTAGAATGCTTTTTATTTTCTTTTTTTTTGCTAGAGTTATGCTAAAACTTTATACTTAAAGTTACTTTATTTCTTGGTTTAACCTAATTTAGTTACTAAGATATGCCTTGCCTACAAAAAGGGTAAAAATTTGAATTTGCGCGGTGAATTATATGCTCAAGAATGCATTGACTTTACTTTATTATTTTTGCTTTTTTTTCTACCTTGAGTATATCCATTTTCCATCCTTTTTTAATTTAAGTTTTTTTCCTAATTTTATACATACCTTTTTACTGCTATATTGCTACATACAGCAGTGCTCCAAAGTCCGTCTTGCTATACGGAGCTCATGCGAATATTTGGGGTACTCTCCATACCAGTGATATATATTGATCGCCAAGTGAAATCACATGCGTGCTTTTTAAGACAGCGGTCGTGTATAAACATTTATGGATTGCTTTGAATATCCAACTGCACAGTCCAATCCAAATAATTCCAATCAAAGTAGTAGCAGTAGCACGCTACTACTTTGATTGGAATTATTTGGATTCGACTGTGCAGTTGTCCATGTACCAAGTTCCTTTCATCCAAGGGTAAGTCAAAGTGTTTTTGAGCTGCGTTTCTTTACATTTTTTACTTATTCCCTATGCTACTATTCCTAACTAAGAACACAAAAGTGTAACCTTAGAGTGGGAACTATTGGACTGGAGATCCCTATTGCTACAGTTCGGTTGGTTTGTTGACTTTTTCATGCGAAAGACGTCTCGACCGACCAATACTAAATAAGTTAAAAAGACTTATTTAAAAAATCAAAAGTTGTAATATAATGTACATACATTTTATAATAATTAAATTTAGTAACCAAGTCATCGCTGTCGACTCTCCTACACGAATTTTGCTTCATTTTTTTGCAAAGACAACATAAAATACGACTTTCAGTAATGCTATCAAAAAAAATTTTTGGGCAAAATGGGGTATAGGTTACTAGGTATAACAAGGTACCCCATTTTGCCCCAATGAAAAAACCCCGTTTTGCCCCAAACCACCAGTTAAATTCAAACAAAAATCATACATAGTAAAGGGCGAATTTTACGTGCGATGCATTTAATTATAAATAATACATAAACCCACTAATTTTTCAATGTTAACAAAATTTTAGAAGTCTGTAAAAAATGTACTTACCGTCACAAAATGCGCAAGATATTTTTACAATAAGCAGCGCACAACATCACATTGAGCAAAAACCAACTTAAGCTCAGCCGACCGGCACCAATCATATTGCAGAGAGCTGAACCAGTCATAAGGATAAAACATCTGATATTAAGAGGTTTCAATTTTGCGCAATTTACTTAAAACTGCGATATCCCGTTTTACCCGCGTACCCCATTTTGCCCCCCTTTCCCCTACCTCTTTTTACAAGATCTATTTTATGCGAATTTTATACAACATAAAATATTGTCGTAAAATGGCTTAAAATCTTGATCAAACCGCCATACAAATATGGTACTTTAACGCGAAAAATGACACTTCTAAAAAATAAATGAAAGTTACGTCAATTAAATTATAGTTGTTCAAGGCCTGCTGACTATCTACTCTTTTTAGTAAAGGTGTTTAGAAGTTTCAGTATATTTTTAATTTAACCCTTTTTGGACAAAAATTAGGTCCGCGAGCCCACTGTGTGCATCAGAAAATCGACTGACGTTGATTGTCAAAATGGCATGACTGTTTTAGATTGGGTGCGCCCGTCCCACTACTTTGAGTTAAAAAGAGAGAATAAGTAGCTGGATGACAATGTGTGAGGTTAGTAAATAAAACGAGTTGTCCACTGTTTAGTTATTAGACTCATGTGTGTTTAATATTATTAAGCGCCCCTACTGATACATTAGTTTAGAAAGAGATGGTAAATAATCGGATAATAATGTATAAGTTCAGTCAATGACATGATTAGATTAGTTGGTGGTACGTTCCGAAATCATATTTTGTGTCGGGGTGCCGTGCTACGTCACAGTCAGCGCCTTATTATTTTTTAAATAAAAAGTGACATTCCATCCATGTGGGGAAGTGAGAAAGAGGTATACGTGAGATGTCCAAATTATGCAGGATTTTTTAAGGAATACGAATATGGTAAAATTTGTGTATGTTTATCATAGAGTTTTATCATAAAATTCAACTTTTATAGTTGGGAGGTGTTATTACTGCCCCCTAGCGGGAAGCTAAAGAAACAAAAATATTTTAGGTGAATTCACAAGGCCCGATTTTGTTATAATTTTTTTTTTCCTGAAGTCGTAGCTGTACTAGTATCTGAGATAAATCCGGCGGCCATCCTTAATGGGACACCTTGTATATATATATATATATATATATATATATATATATATGTGTATATATATATTAACAACTTTGTTTTGGATGAAGTTCTTGCTTGTAAGTTCGCTCTTTATTAACTTTACTAAGATCCCGTGTATCCTGGTTCATAGCCGAATATTTTCAATAAGAAAAGAAATGTGTAGAATTTTTATAGAAAAATTATATTTTTAAGTTTTCGTTGAAATATCTTAATGTTGTCGGTGAGGCGAGGAGTTCTAAATCTTTGTTTATTTAAGCCGAGGTATTCTATTTTCGAAAAAAGTGATAAGTAGCTGCTAGTTTTGTGCAGTTTTTTTTTATTAAGTATTTTGTATAAGTAAGTAGCCTACATCGCTCTGCTTAAAAATGTGTAATGGTGTTGTTTTGGCGTTTTTTAAAAACAAAATTAAAAGTATTTTACAAAATTTATTTTCACACTTATAAAAGACCACTAAAATTAGTTTAAAATTTATATACGAGTGATTTTTAAAACTCGTGTGTAGAGATTGCATGCTTTATAGCGCAGTTTTTGTCCGAGTTTACAATTTTTTATTTATTTTATCACTGCAAGCATTAATTTCCTTCTTCTGGGAGTTAAATTCCAACTGTCGACTTAAACAACATTAGATCACTTTCGTATCTGCCTATTGATAATAGTACATAAATACAATTGTACAGGGTGATTTTTCATAAACGTACCTCGTCATAACTTTTTTACTATTTGTCCTAGAGAGATGAAACAAAAACTATAATAATTGGTAAATTAATGTCCATTTGTCTTATTTGAAAGGTTTTTTGACAGCTACTACTAGTTACGAATTAGCGTATTTAATATATTTTTGTATTTTTGAACTTCTTAAGAGATTACCTTTCCAACAATATGACATACTTGGGGGTTTTGAGTGATTTATTTATTTATTTATAAAATATTTTTATTTTGAGTGATAATTGTTAAAAAAAGTTACAAATAAAAAAAATGGATAATTATTTAACAGTTACCATAGTTCTTGTTTCATCTCTCTAAGACAAATAGTAAAAAAATATGGCGATGTACGTTTATAAAAAATCACCCTGTACCATAAATTACAATTAATAGCGATCTAACGACCTGATTAATTGGTTTTTAAAACAAATGCGTTATATTATGTATCCTATATTATAACAAAGCTAACGAAAACTATAAGGGCAATAATATTCTGCATAGTTCATTTATGTAATTTTAGATCGAGTACGGATAAAAGACATTTTCGAAAAGAAAGAAAAAGATAGGAAAAAAATTTATGAAACTCTAAAGTCCGTCTCGTGTCAAAAGTGTCACGATGAAAATGAGCAGAGAATCAAAAGCTTGACCAAAAATTTGTGTCACAACTTCAAACAAAGGTGGAATCACGCCCACCGCATGGGTTGTTGTTTTTTATTTATTTTTTTTGTTATTAAAGTACCTATTACACTAAGTACTAAAATAATTTATGGATCGATAAATAGTTTTATATTTATTCGTAATTTTGTTTTTAACGAAAACAATATCACCTTTTCTGTCATTGGCTTCACGGACCAAACAGCAAAAAATTCAGTATATCTTACAATCCGTGAAGGTAAATATGAGGGGTATTTATATAAAAGTACTCAAATATGCATTCTCAGGTATGTCGTAACATGCTTTTCCTAATAACATTCAGAAAATTAATTATAATCGTTTTTCAACATTTTGGAGGGATCCTGGCCCACTGTGGCACCGGGAAAATTACTGGGCGGATGGATCAAATTTAAATTGATTTATACAAATATAAAGTTGATTGATTTTATAGCCAACAAACAATTTGAATAGAATCCTCTAGATGTAAAACAATATGTCTCACACAGGTCCGATTTTTCTGAGAAAAAAGCAAATATTTTAAAAAATGGAAAAAAAATAATATGGAAAATATTCGACATTTTTGGGTATCTAGGGCAATCTGGATAAAGCATAAATTGAAAATTTTTCGAGAATAAGATAAAGATGAATTCTTCCAGCAACTATCATATGAAATCTTCAAAATTGGAACACCTAGAGAAACAATACTGATAGAAGTCCTAAACTCTAGAACGGGAAAGAAACAACAGGATAAAATAGTAGGGCAATTTGGAGAAGACACTGTTAATGACAATGGAAATAGATTAATCAATATGTGCGACCAAACAGTGGCGGATCCAGGATTTCCGGGGGGGAGGGGCCAAAGTGGCAGCAAACATCAAAATATTTTTTATAAGCGGTTTTTGATAGATCTGGCGTGTGAAATTTAGCATCTAAAGGAGATTTATGGCGCCGCAGTTGAGTTTAAAAAAAAATTAAGTAAAATTTGTGACGAATTCTAAATAAGTGATGCTGCTAAACTAAACAATAAGTTATATATCTGGGATGGGGCCGGGCCGGGCCCCCCCCCCTGGATCCGCCACGGCGGCCAAAACAACCTCCGATTTCTAAACGGCTTTTTTCAACATCGGGAAATGCTTAAGTATACCTGGGTGCAACACCCTAGAAATTTAAAATCCATCATAGATCATATGATTGTCCGGCAAGCTGACACTAAAAATACTCGTACAAGACGCCTATAGAGGAGCGGTGTGTGGAAGTGACCACCGTCTTGTCAAATTCAAAATACCACCCTTTCAAACAAAAAAAATAATAATGAAGGAGACAAAAGAGAACAAAACACTACAGAAATCAGGTACAACCTAGATAGCCTCAACCAAGAAAGCGTAGAGGAATTATACAAAAAACGACTTGGCGAAAACCTCATACAAGTAAACTTTGAAAGCACAGAAGATCAATACGAGTATCTTAAAAGCTGTTTGAAAATTGCCGCTTTTTAAGATCTGGGAAAAAACCAAAAGCCCAATCGAAGAATGCTGTATTGATGGGATGAAGAAATAGAAGGAATGATAAAAACAAAGAGAGATAAATAAAACAGATACAGAACAGCCCAAAGAATGGTACGCAAAGCTATAACGAAAAAGAAGAACGGAAGCTGGAACAGAAGCTACACAAGACTCAATACTTACCTAGGAGGTAGTAACAGTACCGAGAGTTGAAAAATGTTAAGATCTCTTTGTCAAGAAAAGACAAAAGGTATCATCTCACCAATAGCTTTAGAAGATTGTGATAAATACTTCGCGAAACTGCTGACTGAGCAACGGACAGAATATCAACAACCACAACAGGCATAATCCGACATTCAAATACGAACCAATACCAAGCAAGTGAAACTTATTTGTCAATCACTGAAAAACAGAAAATCGCCAGGCCCCGGTAACATCCCTTCAGAATTACATAAACACTGCACATAAGAGCTATATAGATAATTAGCTAGCCTGTTCCAGAAATGCTTTTTAATAAAGTTTGCCAGAAGAATGGAAAACGTCATACATAAAAACGATACATCAGAAGGGAAGTAGAGACATATGTGATATTTATAGAGGAATCGCTGTGCTTAGTACTATTTCAAGAGTCTATGGTAAGCAAATAAAAAAGATAATTGAAGACGAATACTGTTATATTGAGGACGAGGAACAAGCTGGATTTAGAGCTAGGTAGTAGATCCACTGTGGATCACTTATTCACAATAACACAATTAATTTAGAAAAATGCGGCACGTAATCAAGAAATACACCTCCTCTACGTAGATCTCAAGAAAGTGTTCGACAGTGTATTCCAGCTAAAACTTTGGTAGGCTCTCGAAAAAACCAACATCAGCATAACACTAATAAAAGCTGTTTAAGGACTCTATAAGGACAAAACAAACAAAATAAAGAAGGAGCAGACATTATCGAAGAGGTTTAACATCAACAAGGGTCTTAAGCAGGGTTGTGGCTTGTCACCAACATTGTTAAAGATCTATTTAGAACAAGCCCTGAAAACATGGAAAAGAAAGCACATACAGGTGTTTAGTCATCTAGGTGCTTACCAATATTCATTTTATAAAAATTGTGTTATAGGAAATATTTATTGTACATTTGAATTTATTTTAAAATAAATAAGCTTGCAACTTGATAGTGCGAACAGATGGGAATACTACTGAACAATTATGTATTGTACACTGTTTGCTTCGCTGATGATCAAATAATCGTGGCTCAAGACTACGACCCGTAAATTAACCGCAGAATAAGATAAGTGGGGGCTGGAGGTAAATCTTCAGAAAACAGTATATATGTGAATTGGTGGAGAGCAACACGACATTATCTTGAAATAACAACATCAGATAAAACAATGCAAAAAGTACAAATATCTGGGAATGCACATCAATAATGACCGTAGTTTAGATGAAGAAACGAAACACAGAAATAACCAAAGAAGACAAGCAATTTGTTAACTCAAGAGTATTATCTGGGGTAAGGCTGTAGCGAAACAAAGCAAACATAGAATTTACAACAGCATAGTAAAAAGTGTCATCAGTTATGGTAGTGAAGTATGGCCCCTGAAAGAAAAGTCTCTTGAAGCCACTGAAATTGAATATGGAGACGCGCTGCCGGAAAATCAAAACTGGAAAGAGTGAGACATGAGAGAATCTGGGAAATTATGGATGTTAAACACGAAATAACGGCAGACATACAAATTAACCAATTTAGATGGTATGGACACGTAGAGAGAATCCCAAACAAAATACTAAACACCACAGGGAAGAAGAAAGAGAGGAAGACCCAGACTGTTGGAGAGAAGGAATAGACAGATACATCAGAGAAAGAGGAGTAGATGAGAATCTCTTCAAACCGATACTAATGGCGACTGGAAATCAGAAGACGGCGGAGAACGTTATAGACTGATTTATATATAAAAGTGGCACACATGGAAACAAGTAAAGCATAACAACTTTATTAGAGCCGCCCATGCATGAGCTAGGAGGCCAAACATTCCCAGTATTTTACCCTAATCCTAGGCTTAGTCCAGGGTCTTTACAAAGGTTACCTATAGAATTAAAGGTCATTGAACCTGACTGGCCAACTGTAATCAGATTAAAAAATCTAGGCCTTATACCATTTGTTTTATGGAAACCGGATGACGCACGTACAGTCGTCCAGTTAAGTATACATAACTGGTCAAATTCTGTAGGCAACCTGTGTAAAATTATTTAAAGACCTTTGGCTTAGTCAATCGATCTTGTCAAAAATGAGTCAAATCTAAGGATATTTTTGTGATATTATTTATAAATTCGGGTATGCCTCTGTCGGCTTCTGCCAACAGTTTTATTGTCAGATTGGACAGGTTTCTTATATGTGAAAATAAAGCACAAACTATAAAAACAACCAATTTATTATTACATTTGTAAGGTTCGTCTTTTTTAACTCACCTTTTTTGCAATGGGTATCAACCAAGGTAGCATCAATCACTGTTATACCATTTTAATTGTCATTTGTCACTTCCTTTCTTAATTAGCTTGACAGGCAGGCGTCAGGTACCATAAAAATAAAACAATAAACTTACTCATCTGCTCAATTATTCATAAACTTAAAGTTTACTCACCGGGGGCCTCATGCCGCCCTTCCATGCAACTGCACTATCGTACATTCCATTAACAATAAAATCAGATATAACTTTTGGTAATACTTTTAATCTTCTTTCTTCAGCATGCTACCCTAAAATAGTATGAGGGCTTCCCCTGGACGCTTAATTGCCGCTAAAAAATTAGCATCCCAACATCCAAGTGATAAGGTTATCCTTTACTGAAATCTTCCACCTTGATGTGTCATTCAGAAAGCATGTAAGAACCCATAAAACTTACAGATCCTCTAATTTGAAGGAACGCCGGCAGGCACTAACAGCCTCTTAGGTTTTTCTCAGTGGCCCGCCATAATGCGCACTGCCTCAACAGTGATCCGCCATTATGCGCTACACTACTCAACAGTGGTCCGCCATAATGCGCACTGCCTAAACAGTGATCCGCCATAATGCGCACTGCCTAAACAGTGATCCGCCATTATGCGCTACACTACTCAACAGTGGTCCGCCATAATGCGCACTGCCTAAACAGTGATCCGCCATTATGCGTTACACTGCTCTTTCACAAACTATCTCACTTTTCACTACTGAACTACATTCTCTCTTTTTATATTAAACTCTATGCTTGCTTCGCAACACCCAAAACACTTGAGCTTTTACCCGTCTTTACTGGGCAATATCTAACTTCTCAATAATCCTCATATCTTAATGTTTTATTCTATATAATGCTTTTTGCCTGCCTGCCTTTTTAGTCAGCATAAAATAAATAGGTGGGTGTCAATAATTATATTAAGAGGGGGTTTCAACTAATGAATAATAATTAAAGAATATTTCAGGTATATTTATGTTAAATACAGAAAAAGGTAACTACAAACTAATTGATTAAAAATATACGTTACACATTTTTATAAGTAACGGCAAATACAATTTAAAAATTATTTATTTGCGATAGTAGGCAGTTCCTTGCTTCCATACTCGATTTTCTTCAGGAATGGAGTTTTTATCTTTAACCTGCAAAAAAATCAAATTAATATGACTGCCTACGTTTTTATATACAGTTGCTCATAAAATTTTGGACTACACGTATTTTTTAAAACATTTTTACCGCATAACCGAATTTAATTAAAAAAAGGTTGTTGCATAGCCAGAAAAGCATATTTTTAAAAAAAATTAAATATTATTACGCCATGTTGAAACTCAAGATGGCGGATAACTTTAAAGTCATGTAAGAATTTACATTCGTTTTTTCTTATGTGCCCACAAAAATATTAAATTACTATTAGGCTGTGAACAAGCCGGTCTCTGCACTAAAACAAAAAGGTTTTTTTCGTTGAAATCGTGATTTAAGTTTTCAACCATTTATCATTTTCAGTCCAATCTACATTGTGCTGAAACAAGAAAAAATCTCCACTGATTATTACTTTCTTATCTCTTAGCCGATTATGATGAAACAGGAACTATTTTTACATTCATAAAATAGATTCAAAAAAATTATCCAACTTTAAAATGAAAGATGACGACCACGTTCAGTGGTGCACTCAGGATTATGTCTTGGGGGGAGGGGCGAGGTCTCTGGCAGGAGGACCTCATGATGTCGTATTTTATGCTATTTTATCTTTTTATTTATGAAATATGTCGAAAATATCTAAAAAAATCATAGGTGTGGGGAGGTGCAGGCCCCGACCCCCCTCCTCGGTGCGCCTACGATTTTTTAATTTCTTGGGATAACCATTCTGTTGTATGTCTTTTTTCATATTTAGTAGATTTCTGTTGTCAATTCTTTAATATTAATAGAGAATTATTGAAACAGTGCCAGGCTATAATAGTGCCACCTTCACATTGTAATATCAGCTGTGATTTTTCAACACACGGCCTTTGTTTACTATATGAATACTATTTGAACCAGAATAAATAGTACCGGTGTGAAACTAGCAGCCACTTACAGCAGCCAAAATGTGAAGTTAGCAGCCACATTTGGCAGCCTAACAAAAAGGTATATTTTCAAAAATTATTTCATTGAGAAGCTGCAAAAACCTTGGAAAATAACTTTTTTTATTAAGAAATGGAGAATTTGAGAAATTTGGAAAAAAATAAAAAAATTTAAAAGTTCTCTTTAAAAATATAGTTACGCAATGAAACTTGGTAGAGTGTTTAAGTTGCCTACAACTAGTCATCTGTGCAAGCGGCTGCTCCTTGTTCCCGGTTTAACATGGTCAAATGGAAAAAAAATGGAAAAAGAGAAAAAAATTCAAAAGTCACCTTCAAAAACATAGTTACGCAATGAAACTTGGTAGGGTGTTTAAGTAACCTACAACTAGTCATGTGTATAAGCGGCTGCTACTTGTTCCCGGTTTAACATGGTCAAATGGAAAAAAAATGGAAAAACAGAAAAAAATTCAAGTCACCTTCAAAAACATAGTTACGCAATGAAACTCGGTAGGGTGTTAAAAGTAACCTACAACTAGTCATGTGTGTAAGCGGCTGCTACTTGTTCCCGGTTTAACATGGTGAAATGGAACAAAAATGGAAAAACAGAAAAAAATTCAAAAGTCACCTTCAAAAACATAGTTACGCAATGAAACTTGGTAGGGTGTTTAAGTAACCTACAACTTGTCACGTGTGTAAGCGGCTGCTACTTGTTCCCGGTTTAACATGGTCAAATGGAAAAAAAATTGAAAAACAGAAAAAAAATTCAAAAGTCACCTTCAAAAACATAGTTACGCAATGAAACTTGGGAGGATGTTTAAGTAACCTACAACTAGTCATGTGTGTAAGCGGCTGCTACTTGTTCCCGGTTTAACATGGTCAAATGGAAAGAAAATGGAAAAAGAGAAAAAATTCAAAAGTCACCTTCAAAAACATAGTTACGCAACGAAACTTGGTAGGGTGTTTAAGTAACCTACAACTTGTCACGTGTGTAAGCGGCTGCTACTTGTTCCCGGTTTAACATGGTCAAATGGAAAAAAAATTGAAAAACAGAAAAAAAATTCAAAAGTCACCTTCAAAAACATAGTTACGCAATGAAACTTGGCAGAGTGTTTAAGTAACCTACAACTAGTCACGTGTATAAGCGGCTGCTACTTGTTACCGGTTTAACATGGTGAAATGGAAAAAAAATTGAAAAACAGAAAAAAATTCAAAAGTCACCTTCAAAAACATAGTTACGCAATGAAACTTGGGAGGATGTTTAAGTAACCTACAACTAGTCATGTGTGTAAGCGGCTGCTACTTGTTCCCGGTTTCACATGGTCAAATGGAAAAAAATGGAACAATAGAAAAAAATTTAAAAGTCACCTTCAAAAACACAGTTACGCAATGAAACTTGGTAGGGTGTTTAAGTAACCTATAACTAGTCATGTGTGTAAGCGGCTGCTACTTGTTCCCGGTTTAACATGGTGAAATGGAAAAAATATGGAAAAACATAAAAAAATTTAAAAGTCACCTTCAAAAACATAGTTACGCAATGAAACTTGGTAGGGTGTTTAAATAACCTACAACTAGTCATGTATCTTAGCGGCTGCTACTTGTTCCCGGTTTAACATGGTAAAATGGAAAAAAAATGGAAAAACATAAAAAAAATCAAAAGTCACCTTCAAAAACATAGTTACGCAATGAAACTTGGTAGGGTGTTTAAGTAACCTACAACTAGTCACGTGTATAAGCGGCTGCTACTTGTTCCCGGTTTAACAGGGTGAAATGGAAAAAAAATGGAAAAAAAATTGAAAAACAGAAAAAAATTCTAAAGTCACCTTCAAAAACATAGTTACGCAATGAAACTTGGTAGGGTGTTTAAGTAACCTACAACTAGTCATGTGTGTAAGCGGCTGCTACTTGTTCCCGGTTTCACATGGTCAAATGGAAAAAAAATGGAAAAAGAAAAAAAAAATAATTCAAAAGTCACCTTCAAAAACATAGTTACGCAATGAAACTTGGTAGGGTGTTTAAGTAACCTACAACTAGTCATGTGTGTAAGCGGCTGCTACTTGTTCCCGGTTTAACATGGTCAGATGGAAAAAAGATGGAAAAACATAAAAAAAATCAAAAGTCACCTTCAAAAACATAGTTACGCAATGAAACTTGGTAGGGTGTTTAAGTAACCTACAGCTAGTCATGTGTGAAAGCGGCTGCTACTTGTTCTCGGGCTAACATGGTGGAATGGAAAAAAAATTGAAAAACAGAAAAAAATTCAAAAGTCACCTTCAAAAACATAGTTACGTAATGAAACTCGGTAGGGTGTTTAAGTAACCTACAACTAGTCACGTGTATAAGCGGCTGCTACTTGTTCCCGGTTTAACATGGTGAAATGGAAAAAATATGGAAAAACATAAAAAAATTTAAAAGTCATGTTCAAAAACATAGTTACGCAATGAAACTTGGTAGGATGTTTAAGTAACCTACAACTAGTCAAGTGCGTAAGCGGCTGCTACTTGCTCCCGGTTTAACATGGTAATGAAACTTGGTAGGGTGTTTAAGTAAACTACAATTAGTCATGTATCTAAGCGGCTGCTACTTGTTCCCGGTTTAACATGGTGAAATGGAAAAAATATGGAAAAACATAAAAAAAATTAAAAGTCACCTTCAAAAACATAGTTACGCAATGAAACTTGGTAGGGTGTTTAAGTAACCTACAGCTAGTCATGTGAGTAAGCGGCTGCCACTTGTTCCCGGTTTAACATGGTGAAATGGAAAAAAAATGGAAAAAGAGAAAAAATTTCAAAAGTCACCTTCAAAAACATAGTTACGCAACGAAACTTGGTAGGGTGTTTAAGTAACCTACAACAAGTCATGTGTGTAAACGGCTACTACTTGTTCCCGGTTTAACAGGGTGAAATGGAAAAAAAATTGAAAAACAGAAAAAAATTCAAAAGTCACCTTCAAAAACATAGTTACGCAATGAAACTTGGTAGGGTGTTTAAGTAACCTACAACTAGTCACGTGTGTAAGCGGCTGCTACTTGTTCCCGGTTTAACATGGTGAAATGGAAAAAAATGGAAAAACATAAAAAAATTCAAAAGTCACCTTCAAAAACATAGTTACGCAATGAAACTCGGTAGGGTGTTTAAGTAACCTACAACTAGTCATGTATCTTAGCGGCTGATACTTGTTCCCGGTTTAACATGGTAAAATGGAAAAAAAATTGAAAAACATAAAAAAAATCAAAAGTCACCTTCAAAAACATATTTACGCAATGAAACTTGGTAGGGTGTTTAAGTAACCTACAGCTAGTCATGTGTGAAAGCGGCTGCTACTTGTTCTCGGGCTAACATGGTGGAATGGAAAAAAATTGAAAAACAGAAAAAAATTCAAAAGTCACCTTCAAAAACATAGTTACGCAATGAAACTTGGTAGGGTGTTTAAGTAACCTACAACTAGTCATGTGAGTAAGCGGCTGCTACTTGTTCCCGGTTTCACATGGTCAAATGGAAAAAAAATGGAAAAAGAAAAAAAAAATCAAAAGTCACCTTCAAAAACATAGTTACGCAATGAAACTTGGTAGGGTGTTTAAGTAACCTACAACTAGTCATGTGTGTAAGCGGCTGCTACTTGTTCCCGGTTTAACCTGGTCAAATGGAAAAAAAAATTGAAAAACAGAAAAAAATTTAAGTCACCTTCAAAAACATAGTTACGCAATGAAACTTGGTAAGGTGTTTAAGTAACCTACAACTAGTCATGTCTCTAAGCGGCTGCTACTTGTTCCCGGTTTAACATGGTAAAATGGAAAAAAAAATGGAAAAACAGAAAAAAATTCAAAAGTCACCTTTAAAAACATAGTTACGCAATGAAACTTGGTAGGATGTTTAAGTAACCTACAACTAGTCAAGTGTGTAAGGGGCTGCTACTTGTTCCCGATTTAACATGGTCAAATGGAAAAAAAATGGAAAAACAGAAAAAAATTCAAAAGTCACCTTCAAAATCATAGTTACGCAATGAAACATGGTAAGGTGTTTAAGTAATCTACAACTAGTCATGTATCTAAGCGGCTGCTACTTGTTCCCGGTTTAACATGGTGAAATGGAAAAAAAAATGGAAAAACAGAAAAAAATTCAAAAGTCACCTTCAAAAATATAGTTACGCAATGAAACTTGGTAGGGTGTTTAAATAACCTACAACTAGTAATGTGTGTAAGCGGCTGCTACTTGTTCCCGGTTTAACATGTTCAAATGGAAAAAAAATTGAAAAACAGAAAAAAATTTAAAAGTCACCTTCAAAAACATAGTTACGCAATGAAACTTGGTAAGGTGGTCCCGGTTTAACCTGGTGAAATGGAAAAAAAATGGAAAAACAGAAAAAAATTTAAAAGTCACCTTCAAAAACATAGTTATGCAATGAAACTTGGTAAGGTGTTTAAGTAACCTACAACTAGTCAAGTGTGTAAGCGGCTGCTACTTGTTCCCGGTTTAACATGGTATGTTAAAACGGGAACAAGTAGCAGCCGCTTACACACATGACTAGCTGTAGGTTACTTAAACACCCTACAAAGTTTCATTGCGTAACTATGTTTTTGAAGGTGACTTTTGAATTTTTTTCTCTTTTTCCATTTGACCATGTTAAACCGGGAACAAGTAGCAGCCGCTCACACACATGACTAGTTGTAGGTTACTTAAACAACTTACCAAGTTTCATTGCGTAACTATGTTTTTGAAGGTGACTTTTGAATTTTTTTCTCTTTTTCCATCTTTTTTCCATTTGATCATGTTAAACAGGGAACAAGTAGCAGCCGCTTACACACATGACTAGCTGTAGGTTACATAAACACCCTACAAAGTTTCATTGCGTAACTATGTTTTTGAAGGTGACTTGAATTTTTTTCTGTTTTTCCACTTTTTTTCCATTTGACCAAGTTAAACCGGGAACAAGTAGCAGCCGCTTATACACATGACTAGTTGTAGGTTACTTAAACACCCTACCAAGTTTCATTGCGTAACTATGTTTTGGAAGGTGACTTTTGAATTTTTTTCTTTTTCCATTTGACCATGTGAAACCGGGAACAAGTAGCAGCCGTTCACACACATGACTAGTTGTAGGTTACTTAAACAATTTACCAAGTTTCATTGCGTAACTATGTTTTTGAAGGTGACTTTTGAATTTTTTTCTCTTTTTCCATCTTTTTTCCATTTGACCATGTTAAACCGGGAACAAGTAGCAGCCGCTTATACACATGACTAGCTGTAGGTTACTTAAACACCCTACAAAGTTTCATTGCGTAACTATGTTTTTGAAGGTGACTTTTGAATTTTTTTCTGTTTTTCCACTTGACCATGTTAAACCGGGAACAAGTAGCAGCCGCTTATACACATGACTAGTTGTTGGTTACTTAAACACCCTACCAAGTTTCATTGCGTAACTATGTTTTTGAAGGTGACTTTTGAATTTTTTTCTGTTTTTCCATTTTTTTTTTCATTTCACCATGTTAAACCGGGAACAAGTAGCAGCCGCTCACACACATGACTAGTTGTAGGTTACTTAAACACCTTACCAAGTTTCATTGCGTAACTATGTTTTTAAAGGTGACTTTTGAATTTTTTTCTCTTTTTCCATTTGACCATGTTAAACCGGGAACAAGTAGCAGCCGCTTACACACATGACCTGCTGTAGGTTACTTAAACACCCTACAAAGTTTCATTGCGTAACTATGTTTTTGAAGGTGACTTTTGAATTTTTTTCTGTTTTTCCATTTGACCATGTTAAACCGGGAACAAGTAGCAGCCGCTTATACACATGACTCGTTGTAGGTTACTTAAACACCCTACCAAGTTTCATTGCGTAACTATGTTTTTGAAGGTGACTTTTGAATTTTTTTTCTGTTTTTCTATTTGACCAAGTTAAACCGGGAACAAGTAGCAGCCGCTTATACACGTGACTAGTTGTAGGTTACTTAAACACCCTACCAAGTTCCATTGTGTAACTATGTTTTTGAAGGTGACTTTTGAATTTTTTTCTCTTTTTCCATTTTTTTTCCATTTGACCATGTTAAACCGGGAACAAGTAGCAGCCGCTTACACACATGACTAGCTGTAGGTTGCTTAAACATTCTACCAAGTTTCATTGCGTAACTATGTTTTTGAAGGTGACTTTTGAATTTTTTTCTGTTTTTCTATTTGACCATGTTAAACCGGGAACAAGGAGCAGCCGTTTGCACAGATGACTAGTTGTAGGCAACTTAAACACTCTACCAAGTTTCATTGCGTAACTATATTTTTAAAGAGGACTTTTACATTTTTTTGGATTTTTTATTTTTTTCCAAATTTCTCAAATTCTCCATTTCTTAATAAAAAAAGTTATTTTCCAAGGTTTTTGCAGCTTCTCAATGAAATAATTTTTGAAAATATACTTTTTTGTTAGGCTGCCAAATGTGGCTGCTAACTTCACGTTTTGGCTGCTGTAAGTGGCTGCTAACTTCACACTTTGGCTGCTGTAAGGTGGCTGCTAGTTTCACACCAATATAAATAGTGCCTTCTTTTATTAATTGAAAATAAACGGCAAAAGTTTTAAATTCGACTTTGGTATGTCAATTTTGAAGGATTAACTGTTAGTTTTCAATGTGAATGTGTCAAAATAGCGCCCGGCACAATTATAGCCTGGCTGTATTTCAATAATTCTCTATTATAAATTTATTTACACCTCTTAAATACAAACTTCTTAAAAATCCTAAGGCAATTATTAGCGCCGGACAGTTCGGTTATTCGTTCTCTTCGTTTAAATGTGAAAATCAAACGGAGAGCATTTAACCAAGAAACCCTGCTGTGGAGGTAGGTTATCTTTGGTTAAAAGAACAATGAAAACACATGATATTTTGGAGTTTCCTGGTGAAACGCTCTCTGTTTGATTCTCGCATTTAAACAAAGAGAACGAAAAACCGAACGGTCCGTCGCTAATAATTGCCTAAAGATTTATAAAAAGTTTGTATTTAAATTTGTAGTAATAATAAAGAATTAACCACAGAAATCTACAATATTAAAAAGGACTAAGAGCAGAATGGTTATCCCAAGAAATTAATAACCTCAACGATTTCTAAAATTTAAAGTAAACCACACGTAGCAAATTCACAGAATAATAATCTGTTGGGAATAATTAACATTTTATTATGTTCATGGGGTTTCAGTATTTTCATCGGGAAATACGATAATGAGTTTTGTAACTAAAACAATACGGCATGCAATATCCAAATCTCGTGTGTGTGTGGTAAATCATATTTAGGAGAAACAAAACGACCTCTTCATCAAGTTAGAGTAAAGGATCATCAGAAAAGTACCCAATTGGGGGATATTGAAACCTACGGTTTAGCGGAACATGTGGATGTTGGTTAACTGATCAAAGGATTCAATGGTCTGAAGGAAAAGTTATGCATAAGAAGTCGCATTGGTGAAACCAAACGTTAAATGAAATGAGCTGCATTTATAATGCCAAACAAAGAAGTTTTCAGTCAACCAAGCATCGATATATGGAGACAATTTCTTATGGAAAATAAAGCTTAGAGGGCGGGCCGTCACTGAGTGCACCCGAAGTAGTATAAGCAGTAGCCTCTGGACTGGATTATTTGTTTTACACTCGAAAATGGTTAGAGATGCTTATTAACCAAAACGTCGTGTTTAAAATAATTAAAAACAATGCAAGTCCGAAATTTTGTTTCTGTGGTAATTAAAGTTCATTACCGTCGTTTCACCATAGTGGTCTGTAACAAGTAACCAATTTGGGTTACAGTCGCTAGAAATTGAACCATCTTCATTTAGGAACCACATCTGGTTTGAAGCTGCTCTGTTAAAACTGTATTGACTGACTTCCCGGTTTAGACTGCAGCCCCCTTGAATGTCCATTGCGTTTTCCCTGTAAAAATCAGTTATTATTAGGTGAGCTTATAAAAGTCCACTCGCATTAAAACGATTCGTTTCGTCTTGATATGAGTTCTGTCCAAGGGGTCCAGTGCAGCGGTTCCGATTCGACTGGCTCTGATGGTTTAGTGGGCTCACGTTCGCTTTACAATCAGAGGCCGGTCGGTTCGATTCCTATGCCTGCCAGTACAAACTCGAACTTACTTTTTATTTTTTAATAAAGATTCACCCGAGGTAGGTGTAACCTCTGTCTTGGCCATCTAGACTCTTAAACACGGAACCATCGGCTTAATGTGACTTCCGGACCACGGCCTTCTATTGATAAACTTTGCCTTCTTCGTTGATGCCCAAACTCCACCCAACACAGTCATTACTACCTATCTTGGGTGAATTTGTATTCAAAAATGAATAGTAGGTTCGAGTTTCGACAAAGAGTATCAGGCAAAGATAAATCCTCCTTGAGAAAAGAAACTTGGCTACGTAGTGTTGATTGCTTAGAAGAAACTAAAATAGGGGATCTTGGATATGGCAAAAGGGCAATGACTGCGTTCTGTAGAAAGAAGCCGCAACGAAAGTGGAAATGGCTCAGCCCTATTGGAATAACGAAAAACGAAATTGATTACATACTGATTATTGAGAAAAACATCGTTAACAGTTTACAACAAGTAGTGATCACAGGATGGTCAGAACAAAAACCTGCATTGATAGCAATATCCAAATGAAAAGAAAATTTGATAATAACAATGATTAATTTGACATGAATAAACTTACACAAAATAAAGCTTGAATAATAAATAAAGAAATGCTAAAGGAATAACTAACCCAAAACTTAAGATGCGAAAATATATATGAAATAAATGATACGCTGACTAGAGCTATGACTAAAGTAGTAAAGTAGGAGAAGATATCGCACAAAAAGAAAAAAAGAGAGAAAATTGTATATCAGAAATAATGAAACTGATGTAAAAAGGCGGAACCTGGAGAAAGAGGGAAAAAGAACATCGATAGAATGCAAAGAAATAAATAAAACTATATGAAAAATGAGATAAGATGAAAACAAAATAAATGAAAGAGAGAAGAAATAAAAGTTGAAAGAGTTATAGAAAATTACAGAAATATGAAATGTCCAAGGCTGACTCTAGTTAGGTTTGAAATAATTAAAATAAAGGATATTAACTACATAGAAACTAACGTAAAATAGGATATTATAAATATCGCACAACTATTCCTATTTGAAACCAGAAATAAGCATTAAAGAAAGTAATAAATCAACTAGAGAAAACGGAGTAATGGCAGAAATGCTCAAGTACAGTGGTAAAGCTGTAGCTAATACGCTCCATATTCTTCTGAATAAAATACTAAACGAAAAAACAATTCAAAACAACTTGAAATAGTCCATAACCATTATTTGACACAAGAAAGGTGATAGAGCAGACTATATATCGATCGAAGAAAAGATCGATTGAAAAGAAAAAGAATCCGTCTGCGACCTTCCACAGCATATTGTCTTTCAGGTCAGATCAACGCTGATTAGCGAAGAAAACTTGTTTGATTTTTATATTCACGGGTGCTAAAATGTACGTTTAATAGTATTTATTTAGCTTAAAATACCGCTGACTCACGCCGACGTCTTGAAGGTGGGTAAAAACGCTAATCAGTGTTGATCTGACCTGAAAGACAACGTGCTGTCGCAGGTCACGGATGGATTCTTTTTCTTTTCAACAGATCTTTTCATCGATCGATATATAGCAGTTCATTAAACGCCTGCTCTTGTTCTCACTTCTCTCGTATATGGGCAGATGACGCTTCTTGCGAGTTAGACTATTTGGTTTTCTCACTACAAACGTTTGACCAAGCAGTGTTCTGAGAAGTCCCATAAGGCCGAAACAGTTAACCATCAACATTTTTATTAGGTTTCCATTATATCTTTGACCCCCGTGTGGGTAAGCTATCGAGCTACCCACGGAAAAATTCAAGCGAAACAAAAACTTGTTTTAACCCGATTAGCCAGGATAACTTGTTTGATTACTGTACTAAAATTTACGATTGATACTTCATTTTACCTATTATAAAAATTTTTGTCACAAAGGTTTCAGAAAATGTTCATTGTGACCCCAGGTTCCCCTATAATTTTGAGCTAAACTTACGGTTTTCCATTCTTTGTCCACGGATAGGTCAGTATAAACACCCTACCACCGTCGGTCGGGTAAATTTGAAATTTTTGTCTCGTTTTCGGAGAAAAAATAGTTGCCTGTCCCATACTGCTTAGGTACCTCTGATTGGCAACATGGAAGAAGGTGGTCACTTCTAAAATAGGCGTATTATGTAGTTAAGTGAATTATGGTCAAAAATGGTGTCCCGTGTTTGATAGTTGTAGAAGATTTTTTTAGACTACCCTATAGAACAGACAACCGGGTGTTTGCCTTAAATTTGAGTAAAGCGCCTGTGTGACGTCATAATACCAAGATGGCGGTTTTTTTCCATGTTTTCTCACATACTGTGGCTAATAATCTCTAAAATTACACCTGTTTTGAAAAGGGGTGAAGTCAATAAGGTGGAAAATTATAGGCCTGTGGCTATAATAAATAATGTTTCCAAAGTATTTGACATGGCCCTAAGCGATCACTGGTGCTTTTATCTGAAAAATAAAATATCCCCTTTGCAGCATGGATAATGGTCGTTCAATAGTAACAAACTTTAAACAACAAGTGAAATTAAAGAAAGAAAAATAATAAAAAAGTTTTTCTTTCTTTAATTTCACTTGTTGTTTATAGTTTTAGGTCCTTGCATTATTTGCAATTTGGTATTTGAGAAGTAACAAACTTATTATGCGTTACTTAATATATTACTGATGCATTTGACGATTCTCTGCAGGTAGATGTAGTATACACTGAGTTTTTGAAGGCCTTCGATAGGCTCGACCACAGTCTGTTATTAAATAAACTCTGTCAGGCGGCACTTTCTTCATCAGACGTTGATATTTGTTCCTCGTACCTAAAAGGCCGTACCACAGTAAACCAATTGTGGTCGAGCCTCTCAAAAGTTTTCGGTGGGGTCGGGTGTGCCGCAGGGGTCTGTTCTGGGCCCACTATTCTTTATACTTTTCATTAGTAGTATTGTAAATGATCTAGAAGTCGAAGTTTTATTATATGCATATGATTTGAAGATATATATATATATATATATATATATAAGAATGGGGAGTCTGGAATCATGCCTGATGCTTCAGACAGCTATTGATAGAATAACAGACTGGTCTGTTGTAAATAAATTACCATTAAATCTATCAAAATGTAACGTTATGACTTTTACTTTAAAACTAAAAAAAGATTTTATTTGATTATTCTATAGATGGGCAAATTCTGAACAGGCCTAAAGTTTTTAAGGACCTTGGAGTGACTTTTGATCCCACAATGTAATTTGTTGATCATATTGCTAATATTGTCAAAAAATGTTACAAATCTTTAGGTTTCATAATGAGAAATACTCGTGACTTCACTAACACTGACCTTATTAAAATATCGTTCTTTGCTTTTGTGCGATCTGTATTGGAGTATAGTGCTATCGTCTGGAATTCTCATTACGGTGTCCATGTTGAACATCTTGAATCAGTACAAAGAAGGTTTCTTAAATATCTTTCATTCAAACTTGATGGTGTTTATCCTAAGATCGGATTTCCCCATATTGAGCTGTTAGTAAGGGATAAAGTGGAATCTCTTCAAAATAGAAGAACCAAATCTCAGATGATTTTTATGTCCAAAGTTTTGGGGGGTAAAATTAAAATTGATTGTCCACAATTTTTAGGGCAAATATTATTCTATATTTATCTATATTCTCGTAATCCACCTCGCTTCTACTTACCCACACCAAGACTTAATGTTAACAAATATTCGTAATAATTGCAATAAATTTATCGGCAGACTAGATATGTTTAACTGCATTGTAGCTCAAATTAAGAAACTGTGTTTTTAGCTTAGACTATAAAAAAGGGTTTTTAGAGACTTTTAAAAATATAATCCTAATTAGATTTTTTTACAATATTTATATTTAAGTATTCTATTACTACCATTTTTTTTTCTAATTAATTTTGATTAGAATTCGATATGTTTTTGAGCTTAGCTCTTTTTTAATATCTATTTAAATTTTGTATTTTTTCTACTTCCTATTCTGTAATTGGCTTTGCTGTAGAATAGTGTAAAATAAATAAAAATAAATAAATACCTTTTGCTAAATTAGTTTGACAGAAAAACTTAACATATCTTTTTTATTTGCAACATTAAAAAAAATAGATTAATATCTCAAAAACTAACAAATAAATATTTTCTTTATACTAAAAATAGTAACTAATTTTTACCAAAAAAAAATGAGGAAGGAAGTTTTTGTCTACCATAAAGCTCATTTAAACGACAGTTGTTAAATTGCTGTTCTGTTGCGAACAAATCACGTCCTTAGAATTTTTTTTTGTTAAAAGCAAAAGTGTGTGAAAAAATATGGAAATAGTTATTTACCTAACAAATGCGGAAAGTGTCTTTACCACCCTTGACGGCTTGACCGAACTCCGCTCCGCGTCGTTCGGCCAACTGCCGTCGCGTGCGGTAAAGTATCACTTTCCGCATGTGTTAGGTACAATATTTTACCTATGAGTACCTTTTTTTTCAAAAACTTGAATGTAATTTATAAATAAACATGTCAAATTAGATGGAATTGAAATGTAAACAAATATTGAAGCTGTCTTATTGATGCGTTGCTAAGGTTTCTAAGTGGTGCGCGTGCGGTAAAGTAATTACTTTACCGCACGCGAGTAGGTAATAGTTATTTAAACAACAAGGTTTGAAAACGACTCTTTGCACACGATCGAGACAGTTTGGTAGACCGAGCCGAAGGCGAGGTCTACAAGTCGAGGGAGTGTGCAAAGAGGTTTTCAAACGAGTTTTTTACAATATTTTTTATACGACTGCTAATAAAGAAAGAAAAATCAAATTTTAATTTAACTTGTTTTTATTTCCGACATTTTTACAACAAAACTTTAAAAATTCAACAATTTTTTGACGTATCTAATCAACAAAACATACGAGCAGTGACGGTTGCTACGGAACTAAGCCAACTTATATTGATGGGTGACAACAACAAAAATCACAATGACGGGAGACCCGTATGCAAAAATGACATAGGCGTGCGCAAAAATGACATAAGCATGTGCAAAACGTTTTGCACACAGCGTGCGCAAAATGCCATTTTCAGATCGTGTTCTCCGTGCGCAAAACCCCCTTTTACAAGACAGTCGTATAAAAAAGTATTTGTGACATCACAGAAATGTTACTACTCAAATTTGAGGCAAACACCTGGCGACTTAAAATTAAGTGATCCATAATCAATCGATCTAGGGCAGTTTAAAATTTTCTTCCTTATTTTTTTTGTAAACAAAAGTTTAGTATTTAAAAAAATATAATATTAGTTTTTGAGACATAAAATAACAACCGCCATCTTCGATTTACGACAACACACATGGAATCCTACTCAAAAAAAAAATCTTCTACAACTATCCCACGGATGTAACATTTTAGTGGCGTACGAAAGGTTGGGGGGGGGGGGGGTGAATTGATTTGGCTTGGTACGGATTGACAAATTCACAGGCGTGCGCACCATTTTGTATAACTGTAGAAATGTATTACCGAATTTAATAAAACAAGTTGAATTTTTAACAAAAGTTAATTTTATTGGCACAGGTACGATAAAGAAACATGACGTCATTACAAATAAATATATCTAATGTTCATAATCGACCCTCCAAGGGTAATCTCTGCGTACATAGTTTTCCCGTATGTTTTACACCATATCTAAAACGCTTATTTGCATAGATATCCAAATATGATAAGCACAAAATGTTTTACGAAGTTTAGGAATCTTTGGGTCAGAATGTCAAAAAAAAATCTAAATATCAAAACTTGACAGGTCAATGGTTTTTTTTAATGGAACACCCTGTATATTACTCTAGATTTTTATAGGTTTTTTATTCCTGATTTCAAAAATATATATGTTAAAATTATCTCGTTTATTAGTTTTGGAGATATATGAGTTTAAAAGTTTTAAAAACTTAAATTGATACTCCTTAAAACATCAAGGCAGCCATGAAAAAACTCGCCTTGACACAAAAAGTGATGCTGATGTTTTTGTAAGGTATGAAATTTATTAATATTTACCATCCGCGGTGATTCTGCGCAGTAATGCATGGTTGCACCCAAGCCTTAGATTTTTTTACATAGTTTCCACATATTTCATAAAAGAAACAAAAAATAGCTTAAAATTCAACATCATGAGGCTTCGGGCCCCCAAAGAGGTGTCGCCCCCCACCAAGACATATTGCTGGGTGCGCCACTGAGTAATGTTTGGCGTGAGGTGTGGCGTCGCAAGCCAATAAAATAAAAAAATAATATCTAATACTATATTGGGAATTTTCCACATAGCCTTTTTGTTTACACTGGTCAGCAAAAAATAAAAAATCTTGAGCCCTGGCATTATTTCTGCTGATTCTTATTTGTGTTCTTATGTACAATGACGCCTTGAGTCCCAATATAGCTTGCATTTTCTTCTACCACCCACCATTTTTGGGGGAGCAGCCCTTTTATCTATTTTTATCACTTTTCGGTGATAATGATAATCTTATCGACATTTAGTATTTTAGTATTTTTATTAAATTTTTAGGAGTGAAGAGCTGTAAACAGTAATAAATAAAAAGATCTGTACCTTCACTTGGTGCTTGCCTTCCTTTTATACCATGAGGTACAACCCTGTCGTTTCAAAAACCAGCAGTACTTCGCAAACATGCTTGTATTCAACTTCCCTGAAAATCTATTTTCCAACTTAGCGATGTCTTGATAAATCCGTTCTCCGTGTTCATCCGAGACTACTCCTAAACTTTCAGAAAAGAAGTCCATATGCGAGTGAAGTAAGTGTTCTTTAAAAGACATATTACATCCCATGGCCTTGTAGGCTGAGAGCAATTTCTCGACCTGAGCGACATAATCATCACTTTTGTGGCTACCCCGGAAGTTCTTACACACGTTTCGGAATGCAAACCAAGTTTTTTTTTCTTTTTGATTCAGGTGTTCAATAAACGTCGAATCTTGAAAAAGTTGTCTAATCTGGGGAGCCACAAAAACACCTTCCTTGATTCTAGCCTCACTAAGACGAGGCAATTTAGTTTTCATAAATATGAATGCGTCACCTGTTCTGTACGGTGCTTTTACAAACTGTTTGGTCAGTCCGAGTTTGATGCGCAAAGGCGGCAAGTGAATATTATCTTTCGGGACTAAAGTATTGTTATAACTTAACTTACTACTAAAATTAATAAAAAATAACTAAAAAATGTATGTAAAACGGAAAAATCGACGATGTCCATTTATCACTGTTGCGAACCCCCCCCCCCCCAAGAAAAAGAGCTTACCCGAGGGGAAATTCGCCACCCTTAAAAACATACAGTGATTTCCATTTTTTACCAATGATTCCTAAAGATTCCCAGAGATTTTCAGATGTTTTCCAGTAATTTTGAAGTGATGACAGCAAATTTCGAGTGATTCCCAGATGCGATTCCTAGAAAAAGTACAGTGATTAACACCCGCGAAATTCCCCTTGGGCCTACCACCTTGCTACAAATATTAATGTTTGAGAACACTAAACGTCTCCAGTACCTCAGAAATAATGATGTTAAGGCCAAAATAATACTTTCCATCCCACCATGGGGTAAAACGGAGTTCATATTTGGATTCAGGATAATTCTTATACATTTTCTGTAAATAGCTTGATAAATAGAGTGCGCAGAACTTCCGTCAAAATCGACGTTAATACGACGAAATATCGAATATTTCCAGCCTGTTGTAAAACACCTTACTTTTTGGGTAGCCCCACAAACAATTTAATAATATCCTGATTTTCTTCCTTGGAAAAAAACCATCTTTAACTGTTCCTAAAACTATATTTTAAAAATTGACAACACAATAGCATCATATTTTGTGTCAATATTCTTAAGTTTCGTAAAAAATTATGACGCTTTTGTATTTATCATATTTTGGTATCTATTCAAATAAACGTTTTAGATATGGTGTAAAAATATACCGGAAAACCCTGTTCATTATTGTCTGTAAGCATTTAAAGTGGTATAAGTAATATTAGAAACTTATTGGACATTCTAAAATAAGGCTAGCAGTAATAAAACAACCACTTTATTTAAATAAGACCTTTTATCCCTTTTCGATGATAATGATGTCCCCGCGGGCGGCTGGAACAAATGACTTAAGGACTTATTACAATAAAGCCAGGCTGTAATAGTGCCAGCCAGTATTTTGACACGTTCACATTGTAAGATCAGCTGTGATCTTTCAATATAACTATGGCCTTTGTTTACTATATGAACCGGAATAAATTCTGTCTTCCTTTATTAATGGAAAATAAACGATTTAGTTTTAAATTCGACTTTGGTCTGTCAATTTTAAAAGATCAACTCTCAGTTTTTAATGTGAAACTGTCAGAATACTGCCTGGTACTATTACAGCTTGGCTTTGTCCCTATTGAAACATGCTCTTTATAAGGCTGTCCCTTATTTTTATCCCCATATTTAAATGTTTAATCATTAGGTTGGTGTTAGCTCCCGCTAAATTTCGCGGTTGTTTTTAATTTTAAAACCACACAATTGGATGACGGACAGAGTACATTTTCGCGCATTTTGACATGCGCACCAACAATCAGAGAGATCCTTTTCTACCGCCTCGAGAAAATGGCGTGTTAATTTCTTTCTCCAACTTTTACAATTTTCTACACTTGAAAGTGCTCGATTCTTCAGCCCTTCAGCTACGTGGTGCCATCATTAGATCCAGAAAAGGGGCCCCTGTAACGTGGAGAAATTGGCTGCAAACTGGTGAGTGCTTTGTTTCTGATTTCCGTTGTGTGGTACCAGCAATTAACTATGGACCTTTTGATTATTTCGTGATTTCGTAGCAATTAATTTATGATTGTTCGCGCTTTCATTTAATAAAATATATACAGTCCATTGCAGTTATCGTTTTTCTAACTGCGGGCAAACATAAGTGTTCCTTCGACTCGAATTATTTAAATTTACTCCATACGACGGTATTAATAAGTCGGCCATTTCATTTTCACATTTTCACACGGCGACCACACGGCCTTGAAATTTGCCAATCGTATTGAACCGTAGTTTTTCGTGTTAGACCTTCGGTTTCGGCGCGATTCACCTGTTTTCGGTCCGCTGCTATGGTAACGCAGGGTCTACCGCGTGGTCATTTCAGTAAACAAAAATCGAGAATCAATCAAAAAACAAACAAACAATATTTCTCATTTCTGTGATTAGATGTGTTCCATATCATTTCGATATTTAAAACAATTTTCATCAATTCCGATAAATTAGTGCATATTTTCGACAATTCGTCATTTTTCTATTTCAGAAGCATTAATTTAGCGTTAATTGTATATTTACCGACATTTCTGTGATTAGATGTGTTCCATATCATTTCGATATTTAAAACAATTTTCATCAATTGCGATAAATTAGTGCATATTTTCGACAATTCGTCATTTTTCTATTTCAGAAGCATTAATTGTATATTTACCGACAATTTCGTCATTTCAAAGGTAAAAATCATGTCTATCAAAAAAGCCGTGAAAAAACGCAAGGGTTTTTTATCTGCGATCACCGAGTGTTATGTGTTTTCACAAACCGCGGCAACGGACGCAAAAGCGAGAAACGAGTTTCAAGTGAGGTATTCTGATTTGGATGAAACCTTCGATAAATGCATGTTGGCACATAATGATGTCATTATGATGATAGACGACTCGGACGACGAGGAGTTTAAAACGCAAGATGCGATCCTTTCAGAAGCTCGTAAATATTTTTATGCGTGTAAAGGGGTTTACTTTGAAATATTTCCGGTTGAGGCTCCATTCTTTTGGGGATCATATGTTCGACAAAACGAAACTCCAAAACTCAAAGAGTTAGGTATTCCCATATTTCGAGGTGATAAAAAATTATGGCCAAGCTTTTTCGATCTTTTTAATAACATTATAGATCAAAATCAAAGTCTAAGTAACGTTCGAAAACTTCAATATTTAGCCTTTAAAATTGATATCAGGTTATGATTAGCTTATCTGATCAAAATTATAAAATTGCTTACGACAAATTAGTCAATAGATATCAAAAGAAGCGAGACCTCGCAAATGATGCTTTAAGCACAATTATGAACTCTACCTTAAAAAACGAGTCAGCTAAAGAATTGCGTAATTTAATTGACACCTTTTCTGAATCCCTAGAAATTTTAAAATCACTTAGCTTTGACGTTGACAGTTGGGACTTTATTATTTTTTTCATTTTGTTAGAAAAATTGGATATTCCGACGCGTTCAAATTTCAAAATGAGTCACGCCAATACTAATACCGAAATTCCCACTTTTCAGTCACTTTTTCAATTTCTAGAAAAAAGATGGACAGTTTTGGAATCACTTCCTCAATCAACAGCACCCAAAAATCAAATTCTATGCAAAATCAGTTTGGGCAAAAGCCTACCTATCAAAATTCAAATTCTATGCAAAATCAGTTTGGGCAAAAGCCTACCTATAAATCATCCAATTCGCCTTTTATAGGACTGGCTGGCACCTCAACTAATTCAAGTACGGGAATAAAATGTTTCCGGTGTAATCAAGGTCACGCGCTTTCGAAATGTCAAACATTTCTTGACCTCTCACCTATCGAGCGCCTATCTTTCGTCAAGCAGAAAAAATTATGTCTAGCGTGTTTTCATCCCTCGCATGGGGTAGACACGTGCAAATCAAAATATTCATGCAGGACTTGCAATAGTAAAAGGCACCACAGTTTAACTCATATCTTAGAAACTAATAAAGAGTCTGGAAGCCAATATACTAGCCCTGTCATTCACACACCACCTGTCAATAATCTTCATGTGTCATTAAATACCTCAGGACCTTCAGGTACCTTTCTTTTATGCACCGCCATAATAGATGTTATGGACGATTGCGGAAATTTTCAACCTGTAAGGGCACTGCTTGAATCTAGATCACAGACAGGATTCATCAGTGAAAAGTGTATTCAGCGTCTTAATCTTCCTAGGCGAAGTTACACCACTGAAATATTCGGATTAAATCAAATGTCTTCTCTTACTTCCAAAGGGCTCGTTCAATGTCACATTAAGCCACAAGGACAGGTCAATCCTTTACTTAATTCCGAAGCAATTGTTGTTCCACAACTATGTTCCAATATGCCTACATTCACTTTGAACGATAATCAGTGGAAACACTTGGAAAACCTTAAACTTGCCGACCCATCTTATTTCAAATCTAGACCTGTGGACCTAGTTATTGGTTGCGAGCTATTCGCACAGATATTCAAGGAGGGCAGGGTTCTTGGACAAGTAGGGCAACCTTCAGCCCTTGAAACCATCTTTGGCTGGGTCGTCATGGGAAAAGTTTACGAAATAGGTAATCTTACGGAACGAACCAGTTGTTTTTTAACGAGTCATTCACCTCCTTTAGAGGTCATTCTCCCTAGGTTTTGGGAAATCGAACATTTGCCTAAAAAACAAATCTTATCAAAGGAAGAAAAACAAGCGGAATCAATATTTACTGCGAGTGTTGTACGGCAACCGAGCGGTAGATTCATGGTAGATCTTCCGTTTAAAGATAAAATAAACCCTGACCTAGGTAATACTTATCCGCAAGCTTATCGTAGATTTTTACTTCTAGAAAATAGATTACTCAAAAATCCTGATCTGTACACTGCCTATTCTAGTTTCATGCAAGACTATATCGATTCTAATCATATGAGTCTAGTTTTACCTAGTCAACCAAAAGTCGACGTATCATGTTTTTTGGCACATCATTGCGTATTAAAGCAGGAAAGTTTAAGTACAAAATTAAGGGTAGTCTGGGATTGTTCGGCAGTCACCCCAAAAAATATTAGTCTCAATGACACGTTGTTATCTGGACCGAAACTTCAAAAGGATATTGCTTCTTTACTCCTTACGTTTCGTCTTAATCCTATTGCCTACATTGCTGATATCAAACAGATGTTCCGTCAAGTCCTTATCAATCCTTATCACCGTCCTTATCAAAGGATATTGTGGAGGTTTTCTCCACAGGAGCCACTTTCAGTGTGGGAACTTTCTACTGTCACTTTTGGCATGACATGCTCACCTTTTCTAGCCATGCGTACATTAAATGAGCTGGCAGAGAGAGAAAAGGAACATTTTCCTATGGCCAGTAGTGTTCTAAAAACGTCAATTTACATCGACGATATCTTGGGAACTAGCCCTTCGCTTTCTAAAGCCCTTTCCCTACAGATGGAACTCAATGATTTGTTGAAGTCGGGAGGATTTGAACTTCAAAAATGGGCAAGCAATTGTCCTGAGTTATTGGCAACATTGCCAGAATCCGATCGTCAAATGCCTCTCTCTTTTGACAAGGATGAACCACACTTTATCAAAGTTTTAGGCCTTCAATGGCATCCAAAAAACGACATTTTTTCTTATCAATGCCGAATGAAGGACAAACCCCCAACTAAACGTTCTATTTTATCTATCATAGGAACAATCTTCGATCCCTTAGGCTTTCTTTGTCCCTTGTTGCTACAAGCAAAATTTATTTTGCAACAGTTGTGGATATCGAAAATAGGCTGGGACGAAGAACCAGATTCTTCTATCATCGACTCTTGGAACAAACTTCGTTCTGAATTCCCGCTTCTTTCCAATTTTCAATTACCCCGACAAATCAAACTGTCAAAAACCAATACCTGTCAAATCATCGGCTTCTGTGACGCTTCAATTCGAGGCTACGCAGGCGTCGTATATTTTCGTGTAGAAGTGGAAAACAATATATCTGTTTCTCTCATATCTGCAAAATCTAGGGTCGCGCCTATAAAGTCACAAACTTTGGCTAGGCTAGAACTCCTAGGCGCATTTCTTTTAAGCGAATTAATTGATTTCGTCTTATCTAGCTATGAAGGAAAAATAACTTTTACAAATATCGTTACTTTCTGCGATTCGCAAGTCGTATTGCACTGGCTTTCATCCCCTCCTAATCGCTGGTAAACCTTTGTTGGAAATCGAGTCAGTAGAATCCAAGAAATCCTTCCCTCAAACTCATGGCGTTACATTCCTTCTGCTTTAAATGCAGCCGATATTGCGTCACGAGGGGCCACCCCTTCACAGCTCATTTCACATGACATGTGGTGGAACGCACCGTCGTTTTTGTGGTCTCCTGAAAACGAATGGCCCGATTTTCATAAATCAAAAATGCCGATCGATTTCGGAGATATTAATCTGGAGGAAAAGCCAAAAGTCTGTTGCAATGCGATAATTGACGTTAACTTCTTAGATCAGCTTCTTATCAAATATTCATCTATATCAAAAATTCAACGTATCATTTGTTATGTCCTTCGAATAGTTAACCTTTTTCAAAACCATTCCTATCAAAAACCCACTAATCTACCGGACCAAAAAAGAATTTTTGAACATATTGTTTTTCCTACCACCGGTGAGATGCAAAGTGCGTTATACCTTCTTATCAAACGCGTTCAAGGTTCTTGATTTTCTGAGCTTTTTTCCGCGTTATCTAAGGATAAACCAATACCGAAACCTTTTCGAAAACTTTCACCTTTTCTTGATGAAAATAATATCATTAGAGTCCGTGGCAGATTACAAAAATCTGAACTTTTGTCTTATTCTGCAAAACACCCCGTCTTACTTTCGAGTAACCACCGTTTAACTACTCTTCTTATCGAGTCCACTCATCGACAATACCTTCATCCTGGGTTTAAAACATTACATAATCTGCTTTTACAGCAATTTTGGATATTATCTGCCAGACGGGCAATTCAAAGAACCATATCCAAGTGCTTGCAATGTTTTAGAATCAACCCTAAAGCCTATAGACCGCCCATAATGAGTTCACTTCCCGCTCATCGAATCAATCAACTTAAACCTTTTTCGAGTGTAGCTATCGACTTTTGTGGACCTTTCTTTGTGATTCCTCATCGTTACCGTGGTTGTAAAGCATTCAAATCGTATGTCTGTGTGTTTGTCTGTACGGCCACACATTGCGTGCATTTGGAATTAACCATGGAACTGTCCACCGTAGGGTTTGTAGGTGCATTCCATCGATTCATTTCCAGACGTGGAAGCGTGACGCAATGCTGGTCAGATCAGGGCAGTAATTTTATAGGGTTTCGTAACCAATTACTTGATTACGCAAGAAGTGCGTCCACCAGACTTTCTATTCGTTGGCATCTCTCAGTCCACATTTCAATGACCTGGCAGAAGCTGGCGTCAAAAGTTTTAAAACTCACTTTGTTCGAGTAGTCGGCGACCAGAAGTTGTCCATCATGGAAATGTCCACCCTCACATGTCGCATAGAAGCCGTACTTAATAGTCGCCCTTTATCTCCTGCCTTTTCAGACCCACACGATCTTCAACCTCTTACCCCTTATACCATTTTTTGACCCTTGAACCCCTTAATTCAGAAATTCCGGAGTCAGATTTGTCCGAGGTTCCCCTAAATCGGCTCTCGAGATGGCAACTAATCCAAAAACTAGATAATGATTTTTGGAAACGGTATTCTGTAGAGTATTTGCATACGCTACGACAGCGACACAAGTGGGCTGATTCGTCCCCAAATATCAAATTAAATGATTGGGTTATCATAACGAGTGATCACATCCTTTGAAATGGCCAGTCGGTCGGGTTCTCGAATTGCATCCCGGCGGAGACGGTCAAGTGCGTGTAGCGACGTTACGAACGGCTACCGGTGTTTACAGGCGGCCAGTTGTAAAACTATGCCTCTTGCCGAATTAAAAATAATTTTCATTTTTTTACCTATTACCGGGTATTACAATAGGTTTTTCTTTATTTTTATTTTTTTTGAATTTTTGTTTGTTTGTTTTGCCTTTTTTCGGGTTTTCGTTATCTTTAAATAAACTTACGCTACTTTTCTGTTTTTCATTCATTTATATTTATCGGTCGATCATTTTTTCTTATATCTATATCGGTCCAGTTGATATTCTAAAATTGTGTGTTTTGGAGGGCAGTTATGTTAGCTCCCGCTAAATTTCGCGGTTGTTTTTAATTTTAATACCACACAATTGGATGACGGACAGAGTACATTTTCGCGCATTTTGACATGCGCACCAACAATCAGAGAGATCCTTTTCTACCGCCTCGAGAAAATGGCGTGTTAATTTCTTTCTACAACTTTTACAATTTTCTACACTTGAAAGTGTTCGATTTTGGTGTACTGAAGCATAGAACTAGAAACTTCAGCCCTTCAGCTACGTGGTGCCATCATTAGATCCAGAAAAGGGGCCCCTGTAACGTGGAGAAATTGGCTGCAAACTGGTGAGTGCTTTGTTTCTGATTTCCGTTGTGTGGTACCAGCAATTAACTATGGACCTTTTGATTATGTCGTGATTTCGTATCAATTAATTTATGTTTGTTCGCGCTTTCATTTAATACAATATATACAGTCTATTGCAGTTATCGTTTTTCTAACTGCGGGCAAACAGTTGGTGTATTATGTTGTTTTTTTATGTTATGCTATGCTTATTATTCTGTTCGTCATATTTTTAAAAGAATAATAAAAATAGAAGATGTGTGGCAGGCTATTTTGGTACATAGCTAAAGTATCTCCATTTAAAAATACAACTGGCTTGCGAGCAAAGCAAGGCCTATGACGCTTTGTGGCTAAGTCTTAGCAACCCAGCATTCGTTTTAAGCATGGGGTTTGCATTAAGACCGGGCTGTTGCCGTGATGGGAGGCGCAACGTTGCCAAAAAAGATCTTTAGTAAAAACGCGCGCTCTCTAGTGGCATTTTCAAATGGAGACATTGTACCTATAATAATATATCCTGGTATAAAAGGGAGTTGCAAACGAGAAATACCTTAAACTTGGATAATATCTATAAATTTTCGGCGGAGAAATATGTGATTTTCGTACAGAAATCATGATCGGATTCTTTTTTAATTATTTTTGTTCTGCATAAAACAATAATACAAACGATGAAAAAAATCAAAAAAATCTCCAATAAACACTTCCCCAAAAGAAAACAAACAGAATGCAAAATGGTTAGGTAAAAAAGTGACAGCTGAGCTGACAAATTTCAACAATCAAACAAATCAAAATAAGGCCAAGTTACATATATATACTGCATGACTTTACAGTTGAGTTTTGTATTGTATTTTAAAAAAAAGCTGCAAAAAGTTCAGCAGGGTGGTACACCCAAGCTAAATTTTTATTCGAGGATACCCGATTTTCCGGCTTTAAAATCCAAGATGGCGGCTGCGGAAGTTAAAAAATACTCTGCCAATATATGGGCCCCTAAGCTCACACTAGGTACTATAGTTATAGTGTACGTGTGAGCTAATATAAATAAAAACAAAAATATATTTTATTCAACTCCGGACTAAATTACCTTTTGTTTGATACCACACAAGCCATGTTTTGACTTAAACTCAAATTTTTGAAATTTACCCCCACCCTTAAAAAAACAAAAACTAAAATGTATTTTGTTAAACTCCGGACTCAATTACCTTTCGTTTGATATCACACACGCCATTTTTTCACTTAAACTCTAATTTTTGAAATATACCCCCACCCTTTTTTTTTTAAATAAATTAAAATGTATTTTGTTGAACTCCAGACTCAATTACCTTTCGTTTGATGTCACACACGCCATATTTTTCCATAAACTCTAATTTTTGAAATCAACCCCCACCCTTTTATTTGGTTTGTGCTCGGTGGATTTCGTTCATTTTTAAATGGGACCATCTCGGCCCAAAACCCAGCCTAGGTACCAAATTTCATTAAAATCGGCCAAGCGGTTTTTGAGTTATGCGCGTTGGTCGTTACAGACATACAGACAGACAGACAGACAGACAGACAGACAGACAGACAGACATACAGACAGACAGACAGACAGACAGACGGCGCAACAAAAAAGTTTTAAAATCATCTGAAACGCAAAGATATATAAAAATTTTTGAAATCGGAGCAACTTTTTTTTTCTCGAAAAAATTAGGATCACCATAGCTCACACTACTATAGTATAGTATATGTGTGAGCTAAAATAAATACCTGTTTTAGGAGAAATAGAATTAATTTTGATGGATTTACTTTACTTTACTATTGCTAAAAAAAAATTAAGTTCGCCATCCGAGACAAAGATGGCGCTCAAAAGTCAAAAATAAAAGAGACCTTCATAACCTATAGAACAACTTTAATTAGAAAAGCTACAATTTGACGTTTAACATTAAAGATTGCGGCCGAGGTTTAGAGAAAAAAAATATTTTTTCATTCTTGTTTGACAGCACTAGAGTTGCCGTGTATCGTATTATATCAATTTATTCTAAATAAGCATTACTGATTTTACCAATTTCATAATAAATGACATATGTCTAATATGATCCAAGATGGCGGCGTTCAAAATATAAAACAACAGCATTTTTTTGATTTGGTAAATTTTTTTACCAAAAAATTTAATTAGTTATTACTCTAAGCTAGTTTTAAATTATAATGTACAAAAAAATACAATTCATTTACTTTTTAAAGATGGCGGGGGAAAAGGTAAACAAAAAGCATTTTTGTTTTCTTTCGGGGGTTCTATTAGACAAATGTAATTTATTATGGAATTTTTAAAATCAACGATCCCTATTTAGTATAGATTGATATACTACACGGCAACTACACGGCAACACTGGTTCTATCAAACAAGAATTAAAAATGTTTTTTTATCTAAATTTCGGTCGCCATCTTGAATGTTTAATGTCAAATTGTAATTTTTTTATAAATACAAAAGTTTATCATAATCATATAATAAAGTCACTCTTGATAAAATACGTCATTTTTTTTTTGTAAAATAAAATTTGGTCTAGAGGTTATGAAGCTCTCTTTTATTTTTGACATATTAAGCGCCATCTTTGTATCGGCTAGGGAGCCCAATTTTTCTTTCAGTAGCTTTAAAGAAATAGTCATTAGTTCGGTGTAAAAAATAAATATCGCAAAATATTAATGAAAATTTCGAAAAAATACGAATTTTGTTAAATATAGCCGTCATTTTGTTTTGAAGTGACAGCTGTCAAATTTTTTTTACAGTTTTAAGTTAAGTAGCTCCCGCTTAAAGTGAATCTTGGATTCTGAAGTCGGAAAATCGGAGATCCTCGAATGAAAATTTAGCTTAGGGTCAAAGGTACTACTATGCCATAGGTATATAAAAAAATTTACCCTTTTTGCAGCTTTTTTTTATAAATTTATTTATTGCTACGATTATTTGTGTACTAATAAAGTCTAACACCATTCTTATAAAAGTCTGCCATATTTTACAGCGGAACTGCGCAAGCATAGATGTCAATATACTGCTAGCATTATTACTGCTATGAGACTATCACCAAAATCGGTAATACCAGAGAAACAATTATGCTTGGCGATTTTAATAGCCGAACTGGTAGACAAACCCAGAGCAAAGTGATGGGACCATTTGGAGAGGAAGTAACAAATGATAATGGCTTGAGACTGATGCAAATATTGTGTAAAACACACAACCTAAAACTAAATAATGGTTTTTTTAAACATAAGGGTAATCACAGTGGCGTATATAGAAAAAAGTTTCGGGGTGGGCCCGAGACAGTTTGGGGGGGGGGCCCGAGACCTCATGATGCCGTATTTTATGCTATTTTATGTTTGTATTCATGAAATATGTGGAAAATATCCAAAAAAATCTTGGCTTCGGGGGGGGCCCGGGCCCCCAGGCCCCCCCGTATATACGCCACTGGGTATTCATCGATATACCTGGATTCACCCAACAAGAAATCTTAAATCAATCATTGATTATGCTACAGGTGGACAACACTCGCAATGAAAGTGGTATGATGTGCGAGCACTTCGTGGTTTTACCTGTGTATCTGACCACCATCTGGTAAAAGCAAAAATATTATTCCCTTTAAGACAAACAAATAAGGACGAAAGTATTGGAGAAAATGAAAACCTAGAATGCATCGAAGAGAATTAAAAATACAACTTTAGAAGTCTAGAAATCGAAAGTACCCAAAGATTTTATCAGAACCGATTAGATAAAAAACTAATAAACACACTAATTTGAAGAGATATATGCAAACATAATAAAAACCTTGAAGAAATCAAGCAACGAAGCTGTTGGATATCAAAATAATAGAAATAACAGGAAGATGTCGTGGCCGGAGAAAATACAGGAAATGGTCAAAGAGAAAAAACGCACATATTGAAATGGCTCAGTACTAAAGAGCAAATAGATCTGGAAATCTACAGGGACACCAGAAGACAGCTAAGAAATTCGATACGCACTAAAAAAATGAAATGTTCGAGCGAAAATTCTACGATATAAATACACACGTAGGAAGTAGGCAGAGTTCTGAACTATGGAAATTCATTTCTACAGTAAAAAACCTAACAAAAGAAAAAGTAAACATCCAGATCATCAAACCAGAACAATGGAGAGAACACTACAAGAGACTGCTGCAAGAGACGAGACCCGAATATCTGGTGGCCTCTCCGAGGAGAGACATAGAAGTACATGGAGAGGAAGTAATCATCGAAAAAGAAATGATAAATAATACTTAAGTATTAAAAAGCTTAAATCCGGAAAAGCTAGCGGACCTGGAGGAATATATGCTGAAATACTCAAATATGGATCAGAGAAACTACTCGAAAATCTCACATATATTATCAATCAATGCATAAACGGACTTCTAGTACCTGATGATTGGAGAATTGCATTCATATCATCAATACATAAAAAAGGAAAGCTTGGATTGCAACAATTACAGAGGAATTTCAGTAACCAGTACTCTAAGTAGATTGTACGGTAGGATTCTTAGAGATCTAATAGAGAATGATTTTCATGAACAAGAAAAAGAGGAGCAAAGTGGGTTTCGTGCAGGCAGATCTTGTAGTGACAATGTTTTTTGTCTTAAACAAGTAATTGAGAATAGGAGCGCCAGAAATATAGAGACTCATGTTACCTTTGCGGACCTACAAAAAGCATATGATACCGTTCCAGTAGAAAAATTATGGACAATGTTAGAGCAGACCAATATCAATAATACAGACATAAAAGCGATAAAAGAACTATACAAAGGGTCAAAATCTAAAATTAAAATTGGAAGTCGACTTTCTAAGGAATTCCTGGAAAAAAAAAGGCTTAAGACAGGGATGTTGTATCTCTCCAACTCTTTTGAAAATATATATCGCAGTAGCTCTAAAAAACTGGAAACGTAAAGTGCACTGCATGGGAATATAACTTAACGACCTATTTACCATATACACACTACAGTTTGCTGACGAGTAATTGTAGCTAATGATAAAGAAGACATGGAGTATATGATGAGAAAGTCAATGGAAGAATACCAAAAGTGGGGTTTAACAGTGAACGTGGACAAGACACAGTACTTATGTATTGGAAACGAATCCAGTGAGTTATATTGGATGTCTTAGCAGTATTTTATTGAGCAGAGAGGTAAAAAAGAATGTAAACTTTAACATATATGAAACAATGGTGAAAAGCACGCTGTTGTATGGAATAAAGACTTGTCGCGTAATAGAAAAATACAAAACAAAAATGGAAAGTGTCGAAATGGATGCAATAGGAAGATCAATGAGCATATCTAGAACAGATCACATAAGAAATGAGATCATAATAAAAGAATGGGAATCGTGGGAAGCATAACGGATGACATCACTAAAAGGCAACTGATATGGTACGTATGCAAGACGAAAGATTACAGAAGCAGGTCCTAGAATGGCAACCAATAGGGCGCTGAAAAAGAGGGCGTCCTAAACTAGAATGGCTACAGTCAATCCAAAGATCAATGAGTCAAATCTGACAGAAGATGATAGTCAGGATCGAAGGAGGTGAAGAATAGGCGTCGGATAACGTAGAAAAACGTTCTAAACCGACATAATAAAAAATAATTATTACTTATTTCTATTTCAGTCTCTGTGATTTATTATTATTTTCTTTTCAAGTAACGCAAAGTTCCTTAAAATTATTTAAACCACTTAATTAAACTGACTGTAATCGTATGGTTTGCCAGAGCTCAAATGACATAACCATAAAACACTACACAAGATGGCGGCAGTTGAAGTTAAGTTGAACATTTTTAATTGACTGGGCAAGTCTATATTATGGAAATGTTTTTTAATAAACGTTTTGCCTTGTTCAAAAAACAGATAAAAAATGGGGTCTTTTACGACTTAAAAAAAATTGAATATTTTTTTTTATTTTACTTATTTTTAAGTATAATAATAGTTGCTTAAAGCATTTTTTGTAATTGTAATAGAGTAATTTTGTTATATAATAAAAACATTTGTGTGTGTTTTTAAGTAGGGGCGGGTGGGGTGGTGCATTGTATAATAATATTTTATTACGATTTTGTAGGTATATTGTCGCACCCCGGCTTTCGCGACTATAGGGTGCGAGCCATATTGGTAGGGTTGTTGGAGAAGATGAGGATCGTCAGTCTCTATACAACCTTACCAATATATATTTTAATTAAATGTAAAATTAAATAGCTTTGAAATGAAAAAATATAATGGTTTAAGACGTGTATTGGTAATATTAAAATTTCCTTTCTTTTATAAAATTATATCCAATATAAATATAAAGATACTTACAGTATTACTCGTAATAAAAGCAGACACAGGTCAGGACACATCTTTTGGCTCTGTACTCTTTTACTTTCACTTACTTACTGATACCCGCTAATGAGCCAGCACCTCCCAATACAACTTTCTTCCTGCGTCAGCACTTATTGGTTGCCAGGGCCATAATTGCTGACACATCAAAGCGAAGTTCGTTCACTGAACTTTTATTATTTTATAGGTACTGCCTCATCAGCATTTAGGAGAAAGATGTTTTTTTAAATAATTTTAAAATAATAAATTTTATGAAAATCTGATTTTAATATTTTATTATTATTAAAGTTCCAAAAGATAACTTAGTATATTTTCTGAGCAATAAAAAGTTTTATTTCTTTGTCGAAGATTTTTGTCAATAGTCTAATTACGGCCTAAAATATATTTTTAATCTTTAATTTTTTTTTGCATGAACCCAATATTTTTGGAAAATGGTAAAACTATAATAATTATGTTTTCCTATTAGGGGAAGACAGGGCAAGATCGGCACCCTAAGGTATTAGGGCATTAAAAAAATAGATGTATAAAGTAGAAGTACCAGTGGTACCAAATATGTATTATCGGTTTTGAAATGTTTACAAGATAATCGCATTTTATGATGCTTTTGTAAATTTCTTAAGTAATTTTTATAGTTATTTTAAAAGAGATTGTGATTTAGAAAAAGAGAATTTTATTCTTAATATGGAATAGGAAGCCTATTTCCGAATGGCATATAAATAATTTAGAAAGTATCCAAAAGTTTACGTAAAATAATCAAATAAAGTCTCTGTCAACATTCAATCATTATAAACTAACACACTGGGAATAATTTTTTTTTCGCTGTCTCCTGACAATAATCTGTTGCTTGCATGGTGACTCTAGGTCACCAAAGAAATACAGGCCACGACCCTGAAAAAATAAACTGTTCTTGGAGGGCTGACTTTTACATTGGGTCTTATGGGAGGTCAGATTTTTTTAATGATATTTTCAAAATGGCACTACAGATTTTCGAGACATTTCAGTGAAATATTCTCAGAGACCATCCCGATATTCCACCAAACTTTTGTAAAGATGCAAGATGAATAAAAGGTTAAAATCTTCAAGATTTAGCATTCTTTATTTTGAATTCAAATTACCCGCCATGTACCGCATATCAGTTGTTATATTTGACATGTATTTGACTTTGTCATCTGTGTTTGTAATGACATTTGTTTATTTGTTTGTATGTATGTAAAAACTTTTTCGATTTTTTAAGGATTTTTTACAATAAAGTTCATTTAGAATCCAAATATACCAGCGTTAATCTTTTTAAAAGAAAATTACACTACAAAAAAAACATTTTTTGATGTTGTAATTTTTGTAAACACATAGATAACTATATTAGGTTTAAAAAGTCTACCGAGTGCAACAAATAGATGTAGGTAATCTGATTACTTTCCACGCAGAAATGAACACATTCGCTTCTGCTTCATATTTAATTTTTGTGTGAGTTAATGAAGCGGCTCTGAAAAATTGGGGATTACTATACATTAAAAAAAATTGTTCTGCAAGAATATAGTAAAAACAATTTCAATACCGGCTTTATTTAAAAAAAATCAAATATTCATAAACCGTAATTCCAACTTCAATATTTTAAAGCCAATTACAGTCCATTTCATAATTTTTGAGATAACGTTTTGACAGTTATCAGCTGTTTACCATAACAAATATCATAGGCAACGAAAAAAAATAGTAAAAAGTTGTCTCAAAAATTATGAAATAAAATATAGATGTGTCGTGACGTGACCATCAAAAAAAAATCAGACCCCGATGTGACGTCAACAAAGTAAAGGATCGTGGCTCATCCGATTTGATAGCCCTGGGTTGTGGATCCATACTTTATTTTAATAATTTTGTTCTACCTAAGTGTTCTAGACTGTGGTTTCTAATGCTAAGAGAGTTCTGCATTTAAATGTTTACAAATAATTCAAAACGAAGAGCCAGCCGATCTTGCTTCGCCCTACCCTACTATTAATATGTTCCTTTGTTACTGATAAGAAAAATTTTTAAATAATTATGTTCTAGTTGTTACAAATTTCAATTAAAAATTTTTAATTATTTTAGTATCCGGTTTAATGATGAACTTTATCCAGAATTTGATGCTTTCTACACTTAACAAAAAACTTTTTTTGGAAGAAAAGCAAAGTTTTTGAATCCGCATCAGTTGTTAACTGAACCGTCATACTTTAAACTTTTATGTGTCACCAAAAGCTATTAAGATATATGTGAGTTGCGTTTTTATAAGGATTTTTTTTGGAATAGCCATTCTGTTGTCCCTTCTGTAACACGGTAGTATTTTCTATATTACACGCACAAAATCTATCAAATGTGAAACTATTTGTGTTAAAAGATGTAGAAATCAGATAGCTAGTGCTATATAATACTGGACTAGACAAAAATATCAAGTATCTAGGTGTTACAGAAGGGACATCGTCGTTACAGAAGGGACAGCATTTAAAGTACACAATTTATTGCACAAACAAAATTACAGAAATAGATAATGATCAAAAATATAAAGACAGATTATAAATAAAACTAATCTCCAAAGAAAAATTGCAATGTTCCGATATGTAACATAAGGACAATTTCTGTAACATCGAAAAATAGTGTTACTGAGCGGGACAAATCGTGTTTCAGATGGCACAATTTCTTTACATTTTAGCATTTTCCGGGCAAGCCAAATTTATGACACAACTTTTTTCTCAATTTTGTTCAAGATTTCAATGGTTCTGTTGATTTTATTACTTTAATTAAGTTATACGTAAGATAATCCACGTTACACAAAGGACAACATTTGCCTCAAATCTGTAAATTTTAATTTTTCAAACACAAAACGATTTATTATCAATAATTCAAAAACTCTCCGACATTAGGGACCTATTGCAATAGTGCCAGGCACAAATTGCAATAGGTCCCTATTGTTCGTCGCGGTCCTTTATTAGCCACTACTTCTGTTCATACTAAAACTCTAAAACCCGGTTCCCCCCTACGACTTTCTCATGCCTGTCCGCGCACGCGTCACATGACTGTCATAACATTTCATATTGAGATCATGTGACGCGTGAGCGGGCACCCACGAGAAAGTCGTAGGGTGTAAAGCCCGTTGCCCACCTAGGACTTTCTTGTGCGTGCCCGCGCACGTGTCACTTGACTGTCATAACATTTCATATTGAGATCATGTGACGCGTGAGCGGGCACCCACGAGAAAGTCGTAGGTGGGAACCGGGTGTAAGTTGTAACGTAAAATGAGTTTTATTTGCAGAAAAATTGGCTGTTACCGTTTGGGACAGATTTCTTGTGACAAGTTATTTTATTTATTATTTAATTTTCCATCAATTATTCTATATGTTTACACGGTGGCGCACCCGGGAATATGTCTTGCGACGATGTCATATTTTATCTTTTAATTCATGAAATATGTGGGAAATATTTAAAAAATCTGCCTGGGCCTGGGCTCTGAGGCCTCTTCCTGGGTGCGCCCATGGTTTACAAATCTACAAGTCTTAAATTTTTATAAAAGGTAACTTTCAGTTATTAGCTTTATCACTTTAACGGCAATATTTGAATGAGTAGAGGGATTTGTTTCTGGTTAGTTTTCTAACCTACTACAGGAAAACAGGTTGTCACTCTCTAGATCACATTTTAATTATACAAATTTAATATGTAGCTGCGTTCGGTATTTACGTCGGATTAATCTTTTTGATCGAAATCGTTCGTTAATTAACGATCTAGATCTAGGGGAGGTAGATCTGAATCGTTCGGTAATTCTGCTCAGACTAGTCGGACGTAAATCTGGTTGCTCCGTACAATTTGATCGACGAAACAGATTAATCTGAGATTGTGACGTATGTTGTGTAATTGTTTTGTTTACAAAAATATTTTTTTTTATGTAAAAAGAATGAAATCGAATTATTTGATGTTGAAGACAACAAATTATATAAATTTCCGACATCACAGGGAAATTTTGTCAAAATTACAGACGCCCAGCTGTATGCAATATGTACATAATATTTTTGGTTATATTTAAGGTTATAACCATTTATAAAAATTTGATCGATTTGATCTGGATCGTTCGTTAATTCCAATTTGCTCAGACTAATCTGTAATCACGTGACCAAAAATCCGTCACGTCTGAGATGCAAATACCGAACGCAGCTTGTATATTGTTTCCAACAAAACAAAAATTTTAAAAATTAGCAATTAAAATGAAAGCAGAAAAATTATATTTTATTAATTACTAGAAAAAAATCTTTAACATCAAAAAAATGCAAAATGCTCTCATTATGTTTTTTCCTTTCTTGTTTGTAAAACTACCCCCATCCGAACCACGGAGCGGCGTTATTCTTTTATCTACCTACTTGGGCAACGTGGAGATTTTTTTAAGTTGACCTTCAAAACCGACCAAAAATATTCTGTTATAGGATTTAAACCTATGTACGTAAGAAAAAAAATCAATAATTAAATATTTTCCCGAAAAAAATTTTTTTGGTGTCTCATTTACAATCCTCCGATAATGTATAATAATAGTAACCTATAAATAACCTAAACCAATCACCTATCAAAACGGACGGGCCACGATCCTCCACTTTGTTGACGTCACATCCGGGGCTGATTTTTTTTTGATAGTCACGTCACGACACATCTGATTGTCTTTAAAATATTGAAGTTGGAATGACGGTTCATGAGTATTTGATTTTTTTAATAATTAAGCCGGTTTTGAGATTGTTTTTACTATATTCTTAAATATAATAATATAATATAACAATTTTTTTTAAATGTATGGTAATCCTTAATATTTCAGAGCCGCATCATTAGCTCACAATAAAATTAAATTTAAAACAGAAGCAAATGTGACAAACACAGATGACAAAGTCAAATACATGTCAAATATAACAGTTGGCATGCGGTACATGGCGGGTAATTTGAATTCAAAATAAGGAATGCTAAATCTTGAAGATTTTAACCTTTTTATCATCTTGCATCCTTACAAAAGTTTGGTGGAATATGAGGATGGTGTCTGAGAATATTTCACTGAAATTCCGCGGAAATCTGTAGTGACCTCTACTTGATACGATGCTCCGTTAAAAAGTTCAGCATTTTTTAAATGATTTAATTGTCAAAAACTTGTTTTTAGCATTAATGGATTTTGACCAAAATCAGAGAACATATAACATTATTTCTTCGATGCCAAAATCTAATCAGTTCGTTAGAGTGTCGAACACCATTTTACCTAAAAATTTTATGAAAATCGGTTCAGCGGTTTAGAGGCTATCGTGTTACGGACAGAAAAAAAATACACACACACAGACAGACATCACGACAATATTGCTAGGATAGGTCAAAATACACCCAAATTTCACATTTTCGGCGTTATCACAAAAAAAAAAATTCGTCGAAAACAATGCCTTCCTAGCTATTGCTGCGCGGGCTAGGAAGGTAAAAATTAGAGAAAAAACAAGTTTCTTTTTCCTCAAAAAATCGTAATAATAATAAAAAATCACGTTTAAGGTCATTGAATGATATTAAACCCCGGCCAAAATCCATGTTGGCACCATTGAACGTTTGCAACTTATGTGCGTAACGATTAAATTAAAAATTAAAAAAATTAAAATTCTTTTTTAGAAAAAAATAAATAAAAACAAACCATGTACGATGGGCATCATTAACTTTAAAGTTCCCGGTTTTCCCTTTTTTATTAAAAAAAAATTAAAATCCTAGATCTCCAGAAATTCACAACGCAAAAAAAATATGGGGTATTAAAACCGAAATAGCCAAAAACACCGACTAATGGGCGCCATTCTCCAACTGCGGCGTTGCATGTAAATTTATTTATATTTCAAAATTATCAAAATAAATAAATATGTATATAAATTTCACATAAAACTTGTGATATTAGAAAAAATAAATATTTTTTCACATGTTTCGCCCAAAAATATGTGCCAATGTCAGTTCGTTTTAATTTTTGGTAAATTTAGTTTATTAGGCAGTTTGTAGTGGTTTATAGTTTGTGAATATAAATGAAATTAATGCGATTTTATCTGCATTTTAAAGAACTAAAATTAAAAATGTATTATGATAATCCTGTGTAATTGTGTAATCCTTTCTGTATGCAACTTTAATTTCGTGCTCTCGAATTCATACGTTGCCTTCGATCTAGCTTTACGCGAGACAACGATACCTACCGTTTCTTTTAGTCACGTGACTTTGAATTTAACTCTCTCGCACATGATCACATGCCTAAAGTAAATCGATGACTACGCCAACAGCATTATTGTTATTTGTTCGTTCAATCTAACCAAAACCGTTTTAAAACAGGCCTCGTACTGCATTGAGCGCGCTTTACGATTTTTCGGACAGTTTTATGACTGTCGAACGGCCTGATGGAACGAAGCTACTGTAACGAGCTGATTAGATTTTGGACAGTTTTTTGACAGTCAAAAAATTGAAAAAGTTTTAACTTTTTAACGCATCGCATCAAGAAATATGAATAATTTCTGTAATAACCCTTTCCTTTCTGATATATTTATTAAAAACTCATTTCAAGCCTGATATGGCGGAAAGTTAAGTTTAAGTGTGCTAATGGGCTAGGAAGGTATTAGATTCGTCATGAATCGAAATGTTTTTCCTTTCAAAAGGTATCTGCACTGGTCTAATACGCTATGCGTTAATTTACTGATTTTAATTATGAGAATTTAAATTTTTACTCTCAGATGCACTGCAAGCATTTAAGCGCGATTATGGGTTTAATCGCGATTGAGTCCTTGTTGCTCACGTACAAAACGACAATGAGCGAGAATGGATTAGCTAAGCCTTGTTACGGTGCATCTAGCGGTTAGGGGGAAGGGCGAAAAAATATCGAAACACAAAATATCGAAAAACAAAATATCGAATTAAAATATCGAGAGTACATAATATCGAAACTACAAAATATCGAAAATACAAAATATCGAAAACACAATATATCGAATAACAAAATATAACTTGACCCTGAACTAATCTAACTCAACCTAATCTGACGTAACCACACGAAAATAGATAGTTTAAAATACCTAACCTAACGAAACCTAATCAAATCTAACCGAACCGAACCAAACCGAATCGAAGCATAGAGAACCAACAATATTTTCAAAAAAAAAACTTTCCTGACTTCTTTCCCGGGATCCTAGAAGGTGTGAATTCGAACCGAACCGAACCAAACCGAACCGAGTCAAACCGAACCTATCCAAACCTAACCATACCCAACCAAACCTAATTAGCAGTGTTGTAGTTTAGTTTGGTTAGGCTAGGTTTGGTTCAGTTCGGTTCGGTTTGGTTCGGTTCCGTTTGGTTCGGTTCGGTTCGGTTCGGATTCACACCCTCTAGGATCCCGGGAAAGAAGTCAGGAATTATTTTTTTTTAATTGTTGGTTCACTTTGCTTTGGTTCGGTTCAGTTCGGTTCGGTTCGGCTAGATTTGATTAGGTTTCGTCAGGTTAGGTTTTTGAAACTTTCTATTTTCATGTGGTTAGGTCAGATTAGCTTTAGGTAGATTAGGTTAGGTAACGTCACGCTCGGGTTTGGTTAAGGTTTCGAAATTTTCTATTTTTGATTTTCAATATTTGTTAATTTCGATATTTTATATGTTCGATATTTTGTATTTTCGATATTTTATATTTTCGATATTTTGTATTTCCGATATTTTGTATTTTCGATATTTTGTATTTTCGATATTTTGTGATTCGATATTTTGTGGTTTCGATATTTTGTAGTCTCGATATTTTGTAATTCGATAAAATGTAGTTTCGATATTTTGTGGTTTCGATATTTTGTAGTTTCGATATTTTGTATGTTTTCGATATTTTGTATTTTCGATATTTTTTCGCCCTTCCGAGATTCTTTAAGCCTTTTTCCTTCAGGTTACTAGTCACTCATTTAGGTTACTCCAAATGACGTGACCGTGACTTGCAGTGACCAGTTGTATGACATTATCAGTCAATGACAGATGATTTTTTAAAACAAATTGTAAAATATACTTCAAATTTAAAAATCTTGGAATTGCTAAGTTTGAAATAAAAACAAACACATGTAACAGGCAGCTTGTTTGACAGTGGTACTGTTAAATCAAGTGGCCAAGGCTTAAATGTTGTAAGCTACCAATTTGTGCAACAACTTAAAAATTATAATTTAAAAGATTTAACTCTCGAAAGGGAATTTGACGGTTCTTGAAGGAAGTACAACTGCGTATGGCAAGGACTATACAATTATTGTTTTTTTCTCAATTAAATAAACAATCTATGAAAAATATACATACCTGTTCAATTGTTCTTTATCCTTATTTTTCTTCATACATTAAACCTTGTCACTGCTTATGTATATACTAAGTTTGATCATTTTATTTTTGTTCTCTTTAACATACTGGTTGCAACCATTTTTTTCTTATTTTGATATATTTTCTAATTACCTTCTATAGGTAGATTTTAAATACATTATTATTTTATAAAATTCATTATGAGAAAATGTTTTTTATAAACTAATAAATTTAGTACTGTTGCATCAGTATAAATGGTACCTGTTTTATGATGGTACTCAAGGTAAGGAAACTATAAAATTATAAACAAAATGTTTGGCAACAAGAAAATTTTATTGTAAAAACTATTTTGATTTTTGATTAAAACAGTGATTAACTGGTATAAACGGTAATTCAATTAAAAAACAAATGATAATATATAATTGAGAATTAAAGAAAATATATTTACTCAAAGGAATAGTAATTTCCTTTGAATAAATCTCCATTTTAAAAAAAAGTTGACGATAAGAAATCTGACTAAACTCTGTCTTCCCACACGTAACGAAATTTCTAGGTACGACGTGCCTTCAGAGACAGAAAACTATAGCTTTCGCTACGTTTTCCTGTGCTTCAGAAAAGGATATCACCAAAACAAGAATGACAGAACCCCAGATTTCTTTACGAGCGTAAGAACTTGATGATCCGGTTTTACAGCAATGGAAAGAAAAGTTAATATAATGGCCCTATAACCGAACTAGCCCAATACATTTCAAAACTGTTTAAACAGTCAGAAGGTTGCCATTTTCCCAAAATATCTTAAAGCTAGTTACAATACAATAGATGCTAATACAATGACAATTATTGTTATTTATTAATATGCTAAGTTAAGTATTTGAAATTAAAATGAAAAGGTAAACCTATTATAATTTTAAATAATACTGTTGCTGTTTTGAGGTTGGTAGAGCAGCGGGACTGTAAGCGCTGGCCGTTTTATAAAATCTGGGTGCAAAAATCCTTAAAAGGACGATGTAAAAATACTAATTTTTCCGAGCCACACAAAGACAATATAGAGGATTGGCACTCACCTTTTCAGCTGTTTCCGTCGTCCAGAGGAGCTCCTCTCGCTGGCCCAGTCGTTGCAGTCGATCCACACTAGAATCACTTGTTTGTGTAATGGTTTAGTTTGATTTTCTAAGAATGTTATTGGATTTTTTGGTTAATAGAATTTATCACCATGCTGCGTGGTGATCTCGACAGAATACGACAGACGAATCCTTTTTGGTTACGCCTTTTTGCGCAGATTCATTTTTCGTAGATGGCGCTGGCGTTTTGCTTGTGCCAATCAAATTGAAATTGTGTGGGTTTTCCGAATAGGGGAATTTGGCGCAAAATTTGAATTTAAAATTAAAGTTGCACGAACATTTTCCGCCCACTTAAAACGAAGTTTTACATTGAGATTAATTGAATAAACAAATGGCTATATAAAAAAAATATAAGTTAATTCAAAACCTTAAAGGGTAGGTTATTAAAATCCGTTTTAGGTTTATAGATCAAAAAGAAAAAAAATGAAAAAAAAATATATATATATATTCTAGATAACGACATACGAAACAAAACAAGTTGCTTGGGAGTTTAGTGCGCATCTAAAGGTAGTGGGCACAACTTGACCACGGGACGAGTGAAAAGTCCGTGTTGTGTTTTAACAGTAGCAACTCGAATGTGATTATCCCGACCAGGATGTACAGATACTATTCTACCCAGCAACCAGTGTAATGGCGGCCTAGTTTCATCCTTAATTAATACAAGCGTATCTAGCTTGATTTCAACCGAAGGGTCCGACCACTTAGAACGCTGTTGTAAAGTATTTAAGTACTCGAGTTTCCAACGCTTCCAGAAATCGGCATGAATTCGTTGGATAAGTTGCCAACGCTTAAGGGTATTAACTTTAAGGGTAGAAAGGTCAGGATCAGGACACGAATTAAGGGGTTCCATTGTGAGGAAATGACCCGGAGTCAAAGTCGTAAGATCGTTTGGGTCAGAGCTTTGCTCACAAAGGGGTCGAGAATTGAGTAATGCCTCTATTTGGGCGAGGAGAGTATAGAGCTCTTCGAAGGTTAGTATCTGGTCACCGATGACCCGATACAAATGTGTTTTTATGGATTTGACTACTGCTTCTGCTAGACCATTTAGGTGGGGGGGCTCCCGGACTATTAAGACACCATTTGATTTTTAAGCTCTCAGAAGCTAATTTCGAAAGATTATGGAGCTCCTTAATAGCCCCAACAAAGTTTGAGCCTCTATCACTTGTGATTTGGACACAAGTGCCACGTCTAGCGACAAAGCGTCGTAAAGCAGCGATGCACGCCTCTGTGGTTAAATCCGAAACAAGCTCGATATGGATTGCTTTGACAGAAGTATCGACAAAGACTGCGATATATGATTTACCAACTTGTGCTCCACGACGTCTCTGACCTACAAAGGTTTTGATTGGGCCTGCATAGTCTAAGCAAACGTGTGAAAAACATTTTAATTGTGACGTTCTAAAAGAAGGTAAATCCGACATGTACGGAGTATACGGTTTTGGTTTTAAGCGAAAGCAGGGAATACATTGCAATAAAACCCTCTGAATAGCTCGACGTGATGACATAATCCAAAACTTTTGACGAATTAAGTATTGGACTGTGTTTATTCCGGGATGTAAATTTTCGTTATGAGTTTGAATAATGATCAATTGGGTTAATCTATGAGATTTCGGCAATAATAAGGGATGTTTTGCCTCAAAGGAGAGTTGAGAATGCCGTAAGCGTCCGCCCACTCTAAGGAAACCCAATTCGTCCAAAAAGGGCGCGAGTTTACGAAACGGCTTAGGTAATAGCTGATTATTTTGAATTTTTTGAATGATATCCGAAAAACACTCTTCTTGAACCCTTTTAACTAAAACAAGTAGAGCCTTGTGTAGTTCAAAAGCGGAAAAAACGCCGGATAAAGGGTCAACTGAGGTTTTTCGATTGTGAATAAGTCTTAAAAAATGACAAATGATTTTTTGAATGGTATTTAAATTGGATATTTTATCGATTAATCTATCAAAAAAGTTTTGATTTTGAATTTCTGCCGTCAGCACCACTGAATTTTCCGGTTTTTCTTCTTTGAGAACCTCGTCTGGAACTCCCAAAGAACGTTCATTTATAAACCTTTGAATTTGCCACTCCGTAGTGGGCAAGGTAATCCATGGAGGGCCGTGAAACCAAAGAGGGTGATTTATTAAGTTATTAGGCGACAACCCTCTGCTAGCGCAGTCGGCAGGGTTCTCGAGTGAAGTAATGTGATACCATGGGACTTCGGGGATTGTTTCTTGAATACGACTTACGCGGTTTGCCACAAAGGTCTTCCACTTGTGAGGTGAAGATGTGACCCAATGAAGCGTGACCTGTGAGTCCGAGAACGCAAGAATTTCATCGATTACGAGTAATGATGAATAGGTGCGAATAACTAGTTCGAGTAAATCAGCTAATAGAGTAGCTCCAAGTAGTTCCAAACGTGGGATTGAAATAGTGTGTAAGGGAGCAACCCTTGACTTGCCCATGACTAGAGCAGTTTTGATAATTTTATTTGGTAATTCGACGCGAACGTATACGCAAGAAGCGTATCCTAGCTCGGATGCATCGCAGAAACCTAGCAATTGACATCGTTGAATATTATTCGAAAAAATATGTCTAGGTATACAAAGATTCGAAAGAGTGGTTAATTGATTATTGAATTGATTCCAAAGAGTTTTGATTGGATCGGGGGGTATTTCATCCATTCAATCAGTTTTGCATAACCAAAGTTTTTGCATAATCACTTTCGCTAAAAATGAAACAGGCGATAAGAAACCTATAGGATCCCAAATTTTAGCGATAGCTGATAAAATATTCCTTTTGGTGCAAGGTTTTTCTCAAGGGGTACAAGAATAGGTAAAAGTATCTGTAGAAGGGTGCCACTGAAGGCCCAACACCTTAATCGATGTTGAAGAATCGTCTTCAAAGGTAACAGGGATCTGACAATCAGCGGGCGACAAATGTGAAAGAAGTTTCGGATTATTTGATGCCCATTTTCTTAATTCAAATTTCCCCAATTTAAGCAACGCTATGAGATCCCTTTGAAGTGATAAAGCACCTTCTAGAGAGTTAGCTCCACAGCAAATATCGTCCATGAAAATGTTATTCAAAAGGACCTGGGATGCTTCAGGATAATTCTTAGCCTCCAGGATGGCTAGTTCTCTAAGAGTTCTAATAGCTAAATAGGGACTTGAACTAACACCAAACGTCACTGTATTAAGCCTGTATTCCTGCAGGGGTTCATTGGGATCAAATCGCCAAAGTAGCCTTTGGTAGTCCCGATGAATTGGATTAATTTGAATTTGTAAAAAGTGCTGTTTTATATCAGTCAAAAATACGATAGAATAAAATCTGAATTTTAATAGAATTTCGGAAATATCGGCTTGTAATTTTGGTCCTATTAAAAGAGTTTCGTTCATGCTTAGGCCTTTCGAACCCTTAATCGAGGGGTTAAAAACCACCCGGAGTTTAGTCGTTGATTTGTCAAGACGAAGGACTCCGTGATGTGGTAAATAAGAACATAACTGAGGTCTAGGTTCGGATCTTGGAATTAAAGACATGTGCCCGTTTTTGAGATATTCTCTCATAAAATCCGAGTACATACTATAGAAATTTGAATTTTTTATTAAGCGAGATTCGAGAGACAAAAATTGACGGTAGGCCACTGAATATGTGTCTCCTAGGTCAGGAGGGTCAATGTGACGAAAAGGCAAATTTACAGTAAATCGGCCCGAAATATCTCTAGTGGTAGTTTTTTGGAAAATCTCTTCACATCTTTTTTCTTCGGTTGAGAGAAACGTTTTTGACTTAATTGATTCTAGTTCCCAAAATCTGCGAATATTAAAGTCGAGAGACTGCTCACAGGAAGTAAAGTAAGAATTGACTTGAGGTGAAATATTTATGTTTTGAGTTTGGCCCATCAAGACCCACCCAAAAACTGTCTCAAAAGCGGAGGGTAGGCCGTGAGGTCCTGGTATTCGTCCTGATTGGACGATTTCTGTGTAAAGTTGTGCACCTAAGAGTAAGTCAATTGGACCAGGGTTGTAAAATTGGTTATCTGCAAGCTTTAGATTTGAAATATGACTCCAATTGGATGAATCTACCTGTATTGAGGGCATATTCGAACAGAGTTTCGGTAAAACGAAGACTTGAATAGAAAAGGTAGGCTCTTGTTGGCCTAGGGCTCGAATAGTGCAAGTAGAAATGCCGTTAGTGGCCGATGAAGATTGATTTAGTCCCAGAACAGGGATCGAAATTTTGTTTCTTGGCAAGCCTAACCTGTTAAGACAAGCTTCGCTTATCAGGTTAGCTTGGCTACCGCTGTCCAGAAGTGCTCGGACAGGTTGGTAGTTACCCCGACTATCCAGTACCTCTAATTTTATAGTCGCTAGAAGCACTGTCGTCCGGGGCGTCAAGGTGGATAACGAAGAGTATTGATTTGTAGATGTATTTGGATTCGAATTGATTTGAATTGAATTTGAACTGGGTTGAACAAAACTAGGGTTCTGTTGGCTAAGAATTGAATTTGAATTCTGATACGATAAGTTTGTGCCTGTGCTAGGCACGGCCACTTGATTTGGATTAAAACTTTGATTTAAGTTCGAATTTTGATTTGAATTTTGGCTTGAATTAACAAAGGATTGACTTGAATTCTGACGGATTGAATCTGTCATTTGCGATAGATGAATAAGACTATGGTGCCTATGTCGACATACCCTGCAGTTGTAGGTACTACTGCAGTCAATTACTTGATGATTTGAACGTAAACAGTTGATACATAACGATTGTTGTTTTACATAAGTAAAACGATCTGAAGGAGATTTGGAGATAAAAACACCACACTGCGAGAGTGGATGAAAAGAATTATTGCATAATTTGCACTTATAGGGTTGTTGGTTTTGTCGAAATTGAATATTGGATTGTTTATTTGATACTTGTGAGTGCGTATGCGCTAAAAAATTTGATGGAGGGCTTGATTTGTACTGATTATTTGAATAAGAATTATATTTTTGGTTACTAGAATTCGAATAATTTGGTTTTTGCTGTTTTGAAGTCGAAGGTTGCATTTGCGTATTTTGGGGAGATAGCTGTACTGTTTCAAGAGCACGGCATTGGTTAATAAGAAACTGAATTAGATTTTGATATGTTGGAATCTCGGTAGTACTATACTTTAATTCGAAAGCGGTTCTTGTGGTTTGATCGATTTTTGATAATAAAATTGAAAATAAACAAAAACACCACGACGTTACTGGAAATTCAAGATTTTCGAGCGCCGCAATATTCTCGGAAAAGGTATCTACCAAGACTCTAAGATCCTTTGCTGACTGGTTTCCCTTTAAAGAATTTGCATAGTAGATTGAGTTCCAGTAGGTACTGGCTAAAAGTCTTTTATTTTGATAGCGATCTGTTAATACCTTCCAGGCGATTGCGTAATTACTTGCCGTTAATTTTATAGAACTTAAAATATTAAGTGGTTCGCCCTCAAGGAAGGTTAGCAAATGTTGAAATTTCCTTATATCAGAATAATTAGAGTTTTCGTGAACCAAACAAGAATAAACATCGTAAAAGGTTGGCCACTTTTTTACGTTTCCATTAAAGCAAGGTACCTTTAAAGGGCCCAGATCATCGCTACGTGAATAGTGTGAAGTTGCGGGGGTGAAATTTGAATGAACTGAATCGGAACATAAACTCGAAAAAAGAACTTTAGCTTGGTGGTAGAATAGATCCGTATCTATCCTAATTTTGTCCTGTACTTCGAATTCATCATCGTCGTCGTCTTTCAAGAGACCTATGATGTCATTATGAATGTTTTTAAATTGTTCATAGTGATCATCTAACGATTCGTAAAACGCCTTAAAAATTGGCAAGGAAGAACTATCTGATTTAGCTTTTGTTCCCAAGTTATACGTTTTCGTAATACGAGATATTGAAACTTTGCGTTGATTCTCAAGCTTTTTTAACGACATATTGTTAATTAAAAAAATAAAAAATATTTAAAAGGAATAAAACTAACACTTGACCCCTATTGACTTTAATCAGTCCAAAAGAGTCTAACAAGCATATATTTTATTATCGATTTCTCGAATAAATGCAAAAACTTATCAACAGCTGTTATCCTAGGTCGCGATTTTTCTCCCACAATAAATGCACACAAAACAACTTGTACCTACTACCGCTTCTCTTATTATTTACAGGTAAATACTAATTCTACTAGATGTGTTTGTTTACCTGTTAAATAAGAATAAAGCATTTAACTCACAAGCACTTTTGTTGTTTTGAATAACTATAACCTATTATTTAAACAAATACCTATTATTTAAACAAATTTCGATTTTTGAATCAAAACAAACGACGCACCAAGTGCCAATTTCGGCTGCAATGAAATGTGGGTGGAGCCACCGTTAAGCCACGCAAGGGGGGACGGAACCTCCTTTCTAAACCGGACACGGCAACAACGAGTCAAAATGGCGAGGCAAAAATCGAATATTTTTAGCAAACAAATTTTAAAAAACTATCTGGGTCGTGGGACCAGAAAATGTTGCTGTTTTGAGGTTGGTAGAGCAGCGGGACTGTAAGCGCTGGCCGTTTTATAAAATCTGGGTGCAAAAATCCTTAAAAGGACGATGTAAAAATACTAATTTTTCCGAGCCACACAAAGACAATATAGAGGATTGGCACTCACCTTTTCAGCTGTTTCCGTCGTCCAGAGGAGCTCCTCTCGCTGGCCCAGTCGTTGCAGTCGATCCACACTAGAATCACTTGTTTGTGTAATGGTTTAGTTTGATTTTCTAAGAATGTTATTGGATTTTTTGGTTAATAGAATTTATCACCATGCTGCGTGGTGATCTCGACAGAATACGACAGACGAATCCTTTTTGGTTACGCCTTTTTGCGCAGATTCATTTTTCGTAGATGGCGCTGGCGTTTTGCTTGTGCCAATCAAATTGAAATTGTGTGGGTTTTCCGAATAGGGGAATTTGGCGCAAAATTTGAATTTAAAATTAAAGTTGCACGAACAAATACTTATGTGGTTAAGTTTTAACATACACATGCACTTTATCAAAAGAACTACTCAACTCTACAACAGAGGTGTATATTTTTTCTGGCTATGGTTTCACTGAGAAAAGAAACTAAGCAAACGTAAATTTGAATTGCCTTTAAGATATGAGGGCAAATATATTAAAATAAATATTAAACAAATTGAAGCAAATCTGCAAAAACCGTATTGTTACACACACTTAACTTTAAAATTTTTAAGCAACCACGTCGACTAAGCTGGTTACCCTATGTGGTTACTTGTAAAGTTATGGTTAGGGTTACTCAGCGAGAAAAAACAGAAAATCAGTAACTAGGTTGTTAGTTAGAGAAAAAAGACTTTCTGTTGCCTTCTGACAAAATTTTTTGAATAAAGTGATTATTTTGATCAAATTAAAACACAAATTAATGAGAATCAATCATTTAATTTAACGAAAAAAAGTAAATAAAGACAAGTAAAAATAGTTTATTTTCCTAAGTAATTGGTGTGTTTTAATGCATAGACAGTTCCTCGCTTCCATAATCGATTTTCTTCAGAAATTGAGTCTTTCTCTTGAACCTGTAAATACATATAAAAATTATTGCACGTGCATGTACAGAATGTCCCAAATTCGATGTTTTTGGGGGGTTTCAGATATTGACAGGGACGATAGGAAAAAACTGACCTCCCATTGCGACGCTCAAATTTTAAAGGAACCTTAAAGGTCAAAACCGAATCTTGATCTAGCAATCTGTTTTTAAGCTACGGGGTGTTTTTGGCTGCATTTTAGGAGGGGCTCTATACCTTATTATTTATGAAAATTTTGTTTCTTTCTAAAGAGCATTATTATAATTTTTTTCTTGAAGAATTCACAGATGTAAACGGTTTATATTTATCTTTCTTAGTTTTTGACATATTGCATAAAGTTATAGATTTCCTTATGGAATGACCCTCTTTTTATTTGATTTTTAAACTCAGCCTAATATTTGCTTTAGAATGACGTGCCACACTCAATATTTAATTTTTGTTGATTTTTTGTTGTTGTTATATTTTTGTTTTTATGTCAATTTTTTTTATTTTTAAATATTTTTTAATTTGATTATATTAAAAAACCTTCAACCCAGTCATCAAGTTAAATTTTTAAATAAAAAATATGTAAAATAACAAAAATTTTATTAAAAACAATAAAACAAATTTAAAAATAAAATATTACGTGTGATATCTCATTTTAAAGGAAATTTTACACTGATTTCAAAAATCGAATAAAAAGAGGGTAAATTTATTCATTTTTGGCAAATATAGATCGTGATACTTCAAAGAAGAAAATCACATTTTGTAACTTGTACTTTGGTAGGTATATATATAGTGTATATATAACCTTTTGTTACTATAGAATCGCCAGGGGCGTACAACAGAAAAAATTTTGGGGAACGATTAAAAAATTTCAATAAAAATTTGCATATGTATTGTGCAATTTTGAGTTCCCTTAATCCCTCTCTCTATGTACGGCCTTGATAATCACTGCAATTCAAGGAAGGTAAGATATGCTACATATTATTTGACGAGCATTTGATATAATATACAACTAACCGCAGTCCCGTAGAAATAAAAATTAAGAGGCTCTTGCAAAAGGATCAACAAAGTAGATGTACAGGGTGGGGCATTTTCGTTGGTTTTATAGGGTATAGGCTAAACGGTAAGAGATACAAAAAAACTGACATACGTGTCCCGTCCTCTTTTTTAGTGTCTTTTTTAGTGGCGCAATAAAATCTATGCTAACTATATTAGTTTAGCAGATATAGGGTGATTCTCAAAAATTGGCGATTTTTATTATCTCTTATTACTCGGTTATGTATGGAGATAGAAAAAAACCTCAAATACAAAAGTTTTATGATTTTCTACATAGAATCCAGTGGCGTAACTAGAAAAATTAAAAATGTTTTAGTTTTCAAGATATTATCAAAAGTAACATTTTGTTAAATGGAACACCCAGTATGTAAGTATCTCAGATAATTGGATTTTTTCTTGTGATTACAATGATATATAACACTTAATACTTTTCTTTGTCCTAAATAGGTAAAATACGGAAAAATATTTTTTTTTGTAGTTGGCTATGAATTGATTCAATATTTTTTTATTTTATAATAGGTATATTCAGAACCTACTTAACGAGAATATTAAGATATTACTAAACTATAACAACAACATAAATTTGTAATAGGAACTGAATAGTTATTATTAAAATTAGTTACAAAAGGTGCTCAAACTGTCTCCCATTCTGCTCAATGCATTTTTCTACTCGACTTGTAACCGAACGAGTGGCGTTATAGATGCCAATATTTGGTACTCTCTCAATGCAAATAATAAAATTTTCCTACATTGTTACTTCGTGTTTTATAAATTTCATTTTTTATAAATCCCCAAAAATAAAAGTCGAGGGGGGTCAGGTCGGAAGAACGCGGGGGCCATCGGTTTGGCTCATATGTATCAATCCAATTTTCATCAAAATTGGCAGTTAGCAAGTTCCTTATCATATGGCTATTATGTGCTGGAGCACCGTCTTGTTGAAAATAAATGTTATTTATTTCACCTAATGGCATGTTATCCAACTCTATTATTTCATATTCTTCCAAAATTTGTCTGTATTCTTCTGCATTCAAGTTTTCATTAAAAAGCCTGTAGTTAAACACTCTATTTCGATACAGCGCTACCCATGCATGGAATCCAAACCGTCCTTGTTGTACCCTGGCCACCGTCTGATTGGGATTTATGTTTGACCAATATCGATTATTATGTCGATTAAACATTCCTTCGCTAGATTAAGCTTCGTCGGTCCATATTATATTTTGAAAAAAATTGGGATTCTGATTAATCTGTTGCAAAACTCTAAACGCCGTTGTTCTTCTCCAGGATGTAAATTATGAACCTTTCTTATTTTATAAGGTTTATACTTATGCTTTTTTAATATTCTTAAAACTCTATGTTTACTTATACCAATATCATTCTCAATAGTACGACTAGATATCGTCGGATCAGCAGGAACACAAGCCAACGTGTTTATTTCATCCGTTTCGCTATTTTCTTTATTGTAAATCTTATTTCTTGGTTTTCCAAATGACCCATACTCACTTAAATTGTGATACATTCTTTGAAACATCCTTTTGTCTGCCTGACGTCGTTCCGGATAACGGTCAAAATATAGTGTAAGTGCTGCATCTCTATCTTTATTAGATCCAATGTTTAACTTTTCATAGTTTTGATAAAGATCCATCTTAGACAAAAGTAATAACAACAAAGCAAAAATAATACTTAATTGACGTTTGACTTTGTGACAAGTTAAAAAAGCAAAACAAAAGTTCATCCCATCCATAGCCAACTACAAAAAAATATTTTTTGTATTTTACCTATTTAGGAAAAAGAAAAGTATTAAGTGTTATATATCGTTGTAATCGCAAGAAAAAATTCAATTTTTTGAGGTACTTACATACAGGGTGTTCCGTTTAAAAAATGTTACTTTTGATAATATCTTGTAAAATAAAATATTTTAAATTTTTCTGGGTACGCCACTGAATTATACGTATAAAATCATAAAACTTTTGTATTTGAATAATTTTTCTATCTCCATAAATAAACGAGTAATAAAAGATAATAAAAATCGGCAATTTTTGAGAATCACCCTGTATCTGCTAAACCAATCTAGTTAGCCTAGATTTGATGACGCCATTAAAAAAGATACTAAAAAAGAGGACGGGACACGTATGTCAGTTTTTTTGTATCTCTTACCGTTTAGCCTGTACCCTATAAAACCAACGAAAATGCCCCACCCTGTACAATTTTTTTCCGAAAATTTCAAAAATATTTGTATTTTTACCTGTCTTTCCCGACATTTGGTCATGTGTTCAATTTATTTTTCCTTAAATGCCTAAATATAAGTTTTTTTGGATATTTTTTTGGTGATTCACTGTTTCTTGTAATTTTCTCAGACAAATGTAAATTTATTGTAAATTTATGGTTTATTTTTCTCTCAGGTGATGCTGATGTAAACTAGAAATGTGTTACATACAGTTTTTCCAGTGCAACATATGATAAACACAGAGAGAGAAAAGAGTGAAATATTAAGCGGCCTGTTGGAAGGGAAATCTGACTGTCCGATAACAGTACAACGTCGACCTGGAACGCAAATTGAATTTTTTGTCCGGTTTTATGACTGTCCAATGTCCTGATGGAACACATCTAGTAAGACGTAAATATCATCATCGTTGAACTACAGTACTTCTCGGTCAAGTTGATAAAAAGCCGGAGATTTCTTGGTTTTGACATGTTTCTCAAAATACGAACTGTCCGGGCATAACCGGACAGGTGACAACCCGTGAAATATATCACTTTTTTCCCTCGTTACGCAATATACTGTTTCATCACAGTGTAGGTAAGATACCTACACTGCAGTGTTGTCCGGTCTAGGGATTTTCGATTTATGGTAGGGATAAAGGGATTTCGTTGCAAAATCTAGGGAAAATAAAAAAAAAGATTTTTTTCAATTAAATACCAAATATATTTAATATTATTTTAATGAATTTTGGAAATAAAACGAATTAAACAATCTTAATTTTAAGAACTTTGGACAAAAATGTCCCAAATGAAATATACTGATGAATCTTTTATGTTGCCAACACTCTGTAATTTTATATTTGATATCGTGAGTTTGCCACGTCCAAGTGCTACAGTTGAAAGAATTTTTTCAACCATTAACTTAAACAAAACCAAAATCAATAGAAGCTTTTCTGGCATCCTACATACCAAAACACTGATAAAAATCAAGATTGTTTTAGCTTCTTGATTAGCAAACTAACAATAAAATGTATACCCAAAAAAAACATACTACCTATAATTATTTAGCCACCAAAAAAAAACATTTTATTGTTTTTTGTATTGTATTTTTCAACTGGGTAGGGGACAATTCGCCGCGGCCGATTCGCCACAGCCGATAGCAATTGTTTAAACAGTTTTATTTAGCTTGACTTTATATAATATATTTGTTTATTTGTTTGATCATAACTTTTTTGAAAGTTTTCCAACTAGATATTTGGGGTTAGTATCCGGCGGATCCAAAATGGCGGATTTTCCCATTTATCAACCGATATGCATCAAACTCGGAACTTTGGGGTGTTTCAGGTCGCTAATTATGATTTCTAACTTAAACTTAAAAAAAATCAAAATGGCGGATCCGAAATGGCGGATTTTCCCATTTATGAACCAATATGCATTAAAATTGGAATTTTGGGGTGTTTTAGGTCCCTGATTATGATTTCTAACTTAAACTTAAAAAAAATCAAAATGGCGGTTCCACAATGGCGCACTTTCTCATTTATAAACCGATTTGCCTCAAACTTGAAACATCGCGGCGCTTTAGTAACTTAATACAATTTTTTACTTAAATTTAAAAAAAAACAAAAAGGCGGATCCAAAATGGCGGGTTTCCCATTTATGAACCGATATGCATCAAATTCTGAACTTTGGGGTGTTTCAGGTCGCTAATTATGATTTCTAACATAAATTTAAAAATATCAAAATGGCGGATCCACAATGGCGCACTTTCTTATTAATAAACCGATTTGCCCTAAACTTGAAATATCCGGGCGCCTATAAGGTAACTCAATACAATTTTTGACCTGAAAATGGCGGATTCCTCGGGCCAAGGCCCCCCAAGATCCCAAGATTTTTTTAGATATTTTTCACATATTTCATGAATAAAAAAATTAAAGAGTATAAAATTCGCCATCATGAGGCTTGGGTCCCCCTGAGGCATCAGCCCCGCCCCAATTTTCAGGCAAATCAGTTTATAAACAAGAAAGTGCGCCATTGTGGAACTGCCATTTTATTTATTTTAAATTTAAGTCAAAAATTGCATTGTTACCTTAAGCGCCCCAATGTTTCAAGTTTGAGGCAAATCGGTTTATAAATAAGAAAGTGCGCCATTGTGGAACCGCCATTTTGATTTTTTAAAATTAGGTTAAAAATAATAATCAGCGACCTGAAAGATCTCAAAGTTCCGAGTTTGATTCAAATCGGTTCATAAATAGGAAAATCCCCCATTTTATTTATTTTTCCAATAAAAAAAATGTTGAGTTGTATTATACTAACCACCAAATAAAAGTTTGAAAAAGTTATGATCAAACAAATAATCAAATATATTATATGAAGTCAAGCAAAATAAAACTGTTTAAATAATTGCCAATGGTATAATATCATAAAACAAAAAATCTCGCGGCGAATTGTCCCCGCGGCGAATCGGCTGCGGCGAATCGGCCGCGGCGAATTGTCCCATCCCCTTTTAAACTAATGTATATTATTTGCATTTTTAATGGCGAAACTAAAATATTTCTAAATGATGGTTTTGTCTTATTTTATTTGCAGAATGCAGGGTGCAGTGCTTGGCGGTATACAAAGTAACGTGGATTTTCTAGGAATTTCTTAAATATAATCTGGGGATGGTGCTAAATTTAACCTGCCAACACTGCTACACTGTGGTTTCGTGTATCTTGAATTTGATTGTTTAATCAACGCGATTCCAGAAAAGAGCCTACCAGCTATATCTGGCTTACCATCTGTGCGCCATAGTTGTCGGCAGTTAGTAGCCAATCCGGGTTACAGGCGCTAGAAATTGAACCATCTTCGTTGAAGATCCACATCTGATTTTTATTCTTATTGAGTTTGTATTCGCTGACTTTCCTGTCTACTTTGCAGCCACCGCTAATGTCCAATGTTTTTTCTCTGAAAAAATTAAATGTTATTATTTAGAAACGTGAAATTTAGTACCCGTGACTTTAAAAATCAAACAAGTTTCGTGACTAATCGGGTAAAAAGGAGTTTTTGTTTTTCTCATATTTTTCCGTGGGTAGCTTGAAAGCTTAACCTCACAGGGGTCCAAGATCTTCTGTCTCTAATGCTATGTAAATAGTGAGAAAACTCTCGCAAGAAGCGCCATCTACCGAGATAAGAGAGAAACTAGAACAAGAGCAGGCGAAAATAAACTGCTATACATAGCGATCAATGAAAAGATCGATTACAAATAAAATGAAACAAACCATCCGTGACCTACGACAGGTCTTCTGCCTTTCAGGCCAGATTAACGCTGATTGCATTTTTTCCCGCCATCAGACACGTGAGCATCACTCAACGGAATTTTTAAGCCAAATAATACTAACAAACGTGAAATTTAGTACCCGTGAATTTAAAAAAACTCCTTTTTACCCGATTCATGGGTACTAAATTTCACGTTTGCTAGTATTATTTGGCTTAAAAATTCCGCTGATTGACGCTCACGTGTTTGATGGCGGGAAAAAAACGCAATCAGCGTTGATCTGGCCTGAAAGGCAGAAGAGCTGTCGTAGGTCACGGATAGTTTCTTTTCATTTGTAATCGATCTTTTCATTGATCAATGAGTATATGACCCAGATAGAGTGGTAACTGGCAAGCTTTGCAACATTGAGGGGTAGATGGCGCTGAAATAAATTCGTCTAGAAGAATTTATTTCAGCGCCATCTACCCTTCAATGTTGCAAAGCTTGCCAGTTGCCACTCTATATGGGTTATATACTCATTGCATTGATCGATATGTATAGCAGTTTATTTTCGCCTGCTCTTGTTCTAGTTTCTCTCGTATCTTGCGAGAATTTTCTCACTATTTACATAGGATTAAAGACAAAACCGTCTAATTAACCTCACAAGAGTGTCACATTGACCAAGCAGTGTTCTGAGGAGTCCCATAAGGACGAAACACTTAACTGTCAACATTTATTAGGTGTCAATTAGATCTTGGACTCCCGTGAGGTTAAGCTTTCAAGCTACCCACGGAAAAATATGAGAGAAACAAAAACTTCTTTTTATCCGATTAGCCACGAAACTTGTTTGGTTATTATTTAGTTAGTTTATTTATTTACCAAAGTTATTATATTAGAAACAAAATTTTGAACTTTCTTTTTATTTATTTTGAATACGACGTTTCGTTTAGTAAGTATCGCTAACCCTTTTTAAGTCTAAATTAAACAATCCAGCCTACATGCTACTTATTATGAGGGTTATATTTTAAGTTTTGCATATACAGCTGAAATGAAACAGTAGATAACTTTTAAAGACCTTATTGTTTCTAGAAGTATTCTCCACGAAAATTAATGCACTTTTGGATGCTCTCAAACCAGTTGTCAAAGCTGTAATTCCACTCGATGGTTGGTACTGTCAATGTTTACACGACTTTGTTATATAATCAAAGGTACTGTCAAAATTGAAGGCACTGCTTCCTCTGGCGAATGAAATCTTTGACCACGCAGCCCATGCATAATTTTCGGAAAAGTATAGAAATCGATGGGACTTAGGTCGGGACTGCATGGAGGATGGTCCAACAATTCGATTGTGTGTTAAAAATTAGTTTTTCTGCTTTGTGCGAACTTACATTGTCTTGATGGAGGATGATTCGTCGTTTGGGGTTCGTTTTTCGAAGCTCAACGATGACTTTCGGCAAACCAATGGTGATGTACCAATGGGCACTAACAGTCCTTTGATCTTTCAGAGGAATTGTTGCTACATGACCTGCTTTTGAGACAAATGTCGCGACCATCTTTTTGGATACACTTCGAGAACGGACTTTTGTTGGCTTTTCGTCAACAACCAAACAGACGACTGACGCTTCATATGATAAATCCAACATTTATCACCACTAGGGTATCCAGTACCGGGACTTGGTCCCGGGACGGTCCCGGGAGTTTTCCTAAAAAAGTGGTCCCGTGACTCAGTGAAGGTCCCTGACCTCAACTTGGTCCCGAAACCGCTAAATTATGCCAGACACATGTATAATAAGCGTGACACTTATATCTCACTTTTGACAAAAGTAATCTTTCCCTATACTTACCTTTTTATTTGCTACGTTTGTCAATTTGTTTTTTGTTAACCATTTACCAATATTAATAAACCTGTGTTCTGTTCTGTGTTAAATTAATTTAATTAGTTTTATTTAAGTTTCGAGACCAGTCCCGGGACTAGTCCCGGGACCTGACATTTGGTCCCGAAGTCCCGAAAACATATTTGGTCCCGGGACTTGGATACCCTAATCACCACTGACAATGCTGTACACGTTTTCCGAGGTGCCTGCCTCAAAGCGGTGTAGAGTGTTCTGACACCAATTGAGCCTAACTTCTTTCTGTTCGTCAGTTAACAGATGCGGTATCCATTGAGAAACTAATTTTTATACCCCTAACTCATCATTCGTTATGAACATGCGCACAGCATCAATGCTTTCCTGGGTGACAGCCGTTTTTTCTGCACTTGGCCTTGGATCGTCGCTAAAGCTAATCCGTCTAAGCTTGAATTCTCCATACCAACGAGAAACTGTCAAGTGATGTGATGTTTTATTACCGAAAACAGAAATCAACGCGGCAAAGCATTCTTGTTGAGATAATAATAGTCATGCCAAAAACGACCGACGACTAACGCAACTTGACACTGTTGACATTTGAAAGTCACATGTCGTTAACGGCTTCCGTGGAATGCCGCAAACTCACGGACGGTTAATAGGATTTTTGACATACGTAGAACGTGTGCAATTGTGTTTTAGCAAGCTTCTATAAAATTCCGCGCCATTTGGTGGCGCAGGCTGCACAGGTCACAGCAGTGTTGAGCGCACGGTCCCTATATACCGTGTGTTGAGCGGCACCAGGAACAGATGGAAGAACATTAAGCAATCTCTGGCGGAACCCATTTCCTTCACATAGGGAATAATGGGGTAATAAGTAATAGGAATTTTTTTTTGCTACTCTTATAGTTTGTCTTTTGTCATTTGAGATATCTAATAAAAACCTTTCAAATTTTGTACTACAATATTAATAAAGTTTTAGCACTTTTGTTTTTTACAAGCTAACCATTTCAAATAATATTTTTTTTATGTCTAAAGGAAACTCTTTATTTTCCGCTTTAATACTTAAGTTTGCTATCAAATGTAAGTGCAACAAAAAACATTATATTTCTTATTACCCAATTTTTTACAATGTTTCCTATTACCCCACGATAGTCAAAACGGAGGGGTAATACGAAACATTTCCATTCTAAACTTGTTTATAACAAGAAAAACCACAAACAAAGTATTAAAACTGCAAATAAAGTTTTCCTTTAGACAAAAACTCCCCCATCTTCCTCTAATGAATATCACGATTTTATTAGTCTTGCACCACAAACGACAGATAACCGCACCGTCGGCGTCGAATAAAACCAGTACTAAAAATGCTATTTCGAACTGTCAAATATTGTTAAAGTTATCGTTGTCGGTGAAGTTATCGGGCCTAAATTTGGCACGACCAAAAACTATCTAATTTCCCTCGAAAGCTGTAAAAATTATATTTTATAAGAATATACAAAAAAACAGTAGGAAAATTGACTTAGTTTTCAAAAAATTTAAAAAATATTAGTTGTTCATATCATGTCTCTAATGGTGTGTATCCCGAAATTGGTATTCTGAACCAGGTCCTTTGTGAAAGGTTCAGTATATCTTCGTTGGAGGACCGGCGCAAGTTGGCAGAGTTGCAATTCATTTTCAAATTAATACATAATAAAATCGACTCCCAGGAATTATTGCATAAGATTAATTTTTTAGTACCCAGATCATCAGCACGCACTACTGTTCCGTTTTATCTTCCTTACCAGCGCACCAATATTTGCAAAAATTCTCCAATAATTCGGGCTTGTAACACGTGCAATCAGACTTGCGACAGATGTGACATATTTAATTGCAGTATCTCTACTTTAAAAAATATACGATTTTTATAATTTTTATTTCTGCTCACTCAGTGTAGATGTAGTAAATTTCTTTTATTTTGTACTTCATTTTATCCTTAGTTTCTGTTATTGTTAATCACTGTATTCTTCCCCACTTTGTAATTGGGTTAACTCCTGTTAAGTGGTGTAAATAAAATAAAATAAAATAAAATAAAATAAAATAAAATAAAATAAAATAAAATAAAATAAAATAAAATAAAATAAAATAAAATAAAATAAAATAAAATAAAATAAAATAAAATAAAATAAAATAAAATAAAATAAAATAAAATAAAATAAAATAAAATAAAATAAAATAAAATAAAATAAAATAAAATAAAATAAAATAAAATAAAATAAAATAAAATAAAATAAAATAAAATAAAATAAAATAAAATAAAATAAAATAAAATAAAATAAAATAAAATAAAATAAAATAAAATAAAATAAAATAAAATAAAATAAAATAAAATAAAATAAAATAAAATAAAATAAAATAAAATAAAATAAAATAAAATAAAATAAAATAAAATAAAATAAAATAAAATAAAATAAAATAAAATAAAATAAAATAAAATAAAATAAAATAAAATAAAATAAAATAAAATAAAATAAAATAAAATAAAATAAAATAAAATAAAATAAAATAAAATAAAATAAAATAAAATAAAATAAAATAAAATAAAATAAAATAAAATAAAATAAAATAAAATAAAATAAAATAAAATAAAATAAAATAAAATAAAATAAAATAAAATAAAATAAAATAAAATAAAATAAAATAAAATAAAATAAAATAAAATAAAATAAAATAAAATAAAATAAAATAAAATAAAATAAAATAAAATAAAATAAAATAAAATAAAATAAAATAAAATAAAATAAAATAAAATAAAATAAAATAAAATAAAATAAAATAAATAAAATAAAATAAAATAAAATAAAATAAAATAAAATAAAATAAAATAAAATAAAATAAAATAAAATAAAATAAAATAAAATAAAATAAAATAAAATAAAATAAAATAAAATAAAATAAAATAAAATAAAATAAAATAAAATAAAATAAAATAAAATAAAATAAAATAAAATAAAATAAAATAAAATAAAATAAAATAAAATAAAATAAAATAAAATAAAATAAAATAAAATAAAATAAAATAAAATAAAATAAAATAAAATAAAATAAAATAAAATAAAATAAAATAAAATAAAATAAAATAAAATAAAATAAAATAAAATAAAATAAAATAAAATAAAATAAAATAAAATAAAATAAAATAAAATAAAATAAAATAAAATAAAATAAAATAAAATAAAATAAAATAAAATAAAATAAAATAAAATAAAATAAAATAAAATAAAATAAAATAAAATAAAATAAAATAAAATAAAATAAAATAAAATAAAATAAAATAAAATAAAATAAAATAAAATAAAATAAAATAAAATAAAATAAAATAAAATAAAATAAAATAAAATAAAATAAAATAAAATAAAATAAATGTCTAACTTTTGTTTACAAAATTCAGCTGGATCACCAGTGACGTGAAAAATATACCCACATAGCACAATCACGTGTTTAACACGTAAAAAAGGTGTGAGAAAAAAAAAAACGTTGATTTTAACAGCTGCTAGAAAAAAACGTTTATTTCATCAAAGCCAACACAAAAATAGAGGCCACGACCCTGAAAAAATCAGCTGTTCTCCGGGGGCTGAATTTTACATTGGGTCTTATGGGAGGTCAGATGTTTTTTTGTGATATTTTCAAAATGGCACTACAGATTTCCGCGAAATTTCAGTGAAATATACTCAGACACCATCCCGATATTCCACCAAAGTTTTGTAAGGAAGAAATATGATTAAAAGGTTAAAATCTTCAAGATTTAGCATTCCTTATTTTGAATTCAAATTACCCGCCATGTACCACATGCCAACTCTTATATTTGACATGTATTTGACTTTGTCATCTGTGATTGTCACATTCGCTTCTGCTTTAAACTTAGTTTTTGTGTGAGCTAATGAAGCGGCTCTGAAAAATTAAGGATTACTATAGATTTTAAAAAAAATGTTCTAAAAGAATATAGTAAAAACAATCTCAAAACCTGCTTTATTTAAAAAAAAATTAAATATTCATGAACCGTCATTCCAACTTCAATATTTTAATGACAATCAGCTGTGTCGTAACGTGGCCATCAAAAAAAGATCAGCCCCGGATGTGACGTCAACAAAGTGGAGGATCGTGGCCCGTCCGTTTTCATAGCCCTGATTTCATATATGAAAACAAGCTTAATAGGTCATTCATTAAGGTTATAAAAAATAACGTTGCTAAAAACTGCGTTGTAATAACGCCATTATTAAATTAAAACAGCAATGTTTTTACGTTAGTTTCACGTGATTTTTATCAACGTTAAAATCACATTAGATTCACGTCTTTTCTACACGAATTTTAAAACGCGACTTGCATGATTTTTCTACCGAATATTTTTGAGATTTTACTAGCAGCAGCGCCACATATTGTCGGCATTTTTCATTTTGACGAAATCTATCAGGCGGTGCTTTGGCATCTAAACTCCAAACACCTGCTAAGGAACTGATCCCTGATCCTTCACGATCACGACGTACCTGTTATTAAGCTAATAAAGACACATTAATATTCTGTGAATGTGTTTACTGTTAAAAAATCTTGTTTAGCTTTTAAAAAAAACATAATGTATATAGATAGATATATAGATATTTTGTCTTGCCTTGAGCGCCATCTTTAAAATTGTCTTGAAGTGTTGTTGTCTTAAACTAGTGAACTTTTATAATTTCCTTTCGCCTCTATTTGAAGTTAAAAAAATGTTATTAAAAAAAAGGCACCAAAAAAGACGCAGAAAGTTAGTAGGTTTGAGAAGTCTTAATCTAGTGGCGTTTTAGAACATGCTGTGGAGGACTTTTCAAGTGTGAATTTGGTACATGAAAAGAACGAGGGTAAGAAACACGTTATATACACTGCACCAGAAACTTCAGCAAAAAGTACATTTTTATAGCTTGATTTCTTCTTGTTTTTAAGTTATCTTTAAGCATGTAGATTAACCAAAATGAATATTACATGGTATGAGGTTGTTTCCAAGTAAAAAAAAATTGTTATTTTTGTTCACGTTAATTTAACGTTGATGTGATTTTTGTGCTATGTGGGTATATATAAGATCCGAACACCGGTCTATTCTAGGCACCGTGTCTCGCACTGGCGTTTTGAGTTTAGGTTAAGTAAAGATTGAGGTGAAGTTTTAGTAACGACATTCGATCAGTGACGTCCTCTATTTTCCTATTTGCAAAATATAAATACCCTCGTACACACCTTTCCACGGAGTTTTGATCTTATAATTCAAATTTCACTGTTATGATACGAAAGAAAACAATAATGTTTAAATAGAGTCCTAAATATTGACTAAATGCAAAACAAAACTTACTTTTTCCATGGATAGGTCAGTAAAAACGACCTACCGTCGCCAGCTGGATTAATATCGAATTTTTCATATTCTGATGGCTCACGGGTGGTTGCCTTTCCTGTGCTACTTAGGTACCTCTTCCTGCCGACATTGTAAAAGGTGGTGTATTCTACAAACGGAATTATAACATTTGATACACGCACAGTTCTAATAATAGGCTAAAAAGGCAGCTCTTTTTTTTTGTCCGTATCAGTAACAGTATCGAATTGCGCATGTGCCTTATCGAGACGGGTCTTTTAATACTTCAGTGTCAGTATTCTTGAGATCTCCCCGAGGGAGTTATCCCTGGGGAGTGACGATGAGTGTGCACTCCCTCGTTTCTCACCATATTGCATTAATGCAGTATTCTTGGTTTGGGGAATACGTGAATAGTGATATGAAATGGGCGCACTGTTGCTATTTTTAAGGTAAGCACGTAACAATTTCGACCAATAAAAAAGCAAAAAATGTTGACAGACAACTAACCAAATAGAGTTATGTGGTTGAAGAGAAGTATCCCAATTTTTCTTTCCTTGATTTTTTGTTTGTGGACATTGTGAAAAATGTGTTATATAATATAAATTGGGGTAGGGGACAATTCGCCGCCGGCCGAACTTATTTTTTCTTAAATCATAGCTCCCTATCTTCATGTTGGGATATCAAAATCTGTGTTAAACCTAATTGCGGTCAATTGATCGCAAACATATCCTAACCGCTGTGTGGACCACCAGCATTTTGCAAAAAAAATGTCCCCAGAAAAAAAATTGTTCTTCGAAAAAAAAAATGCTTTTTTAAAAAACTAATATACAAAAGAAAACAAAAAGTTGTTTTGCAAAAATTATTTTTGAAAATAATACTTTTTAAATAGTAGTTTTTTCAAAAACCAATTAAAAAAGAAACTATAAAAAAAAAAGTTTTCATTTTTTTATGCTCCAACATTTAAGAAACACACTTAAAAAAAAACAAAACGCACACGTCACCAGAACAAAAATTTTTAGGTTATCTCACAGTTTTTGACAAAAGTCACGACGTCGGGACCTATCGATATCTCCCCGTGAAGTCGCCCGAAATGTCAAAAGTTTTTCGGGTAAGAGTTTCAAGAATACGATTGGGGGAGAAACGCCCACTTTCGCTCGAATTTCGAGGAGTAGTCGCTCGGGGAGATTTCAAGAATAAACACACAGGTCAAACGTATCGCTGCGACACACACAGGCAGATTTCACGAAAAAGCTGGTCAAAACCCAAGATCCATTTAAAGCCCCCTAAAATTGCATACAGTAATAAAAAAATATATGATTTATTGTTTAAAAAAGATAAAGAAGAAAAATTCTTTAAGGACCCCGCACAAAAAAATTAAATTTGGAACTTTTCTAATTAATTAAAATGCTTCCTAAAAAATCGTTGAAACCAGAATTTTGGTTGTATAAATTTATACAAGATATTGCAATATTTGATTTTAATAATTGCATAGCTCCATGAAAAAATGTTTTAACCAGCATCTAGGTATGTAAAATTCGCAATTGCATAAAACAATGTGATATTTTTGCAAAAACAAGTTAATTGAACTTTTTCCGACTTTCGTTATAAATGAAGTATATTGTCTAGCAAGAAAAATACTCTGCTAATATATGGGCCCCTAAGCTCACACAATGTACTATAGTTATAGTGTACGTGTGAGCTAATATAACAAAAATATTAAATATATTTTATTCAACTTCAGACTCAATTACCTTTCGTTTGATACGACATAAGCCATATTTTGATTTGAACTCTAATTTTGAAAAAAAATACCCACATCCTTTTTAAAAAAATATATAAAATGTATTTTGTTTAACTCCAGACTCAATTACCTTTAATTTGATATGACACACGACATATTTTCCCTTAAAATCTAATTTTTCAAATCTACTCCCACCCTTTTTTTAAAAATAAACTAAAATGTATTCTGTTTAATTTAAGACTTAATTACCTTTAGTTTGATATCACACACGCCATATTTTCACATATACTCTATTTTTTTTAATCTACCCCCACCCTTTTATTTGGCTTGCGCCGAACAGATATACACATACCTAAATACACCACACAGACACAAACACGGACAGACGTCACGATAAAATTGCTAAGATACAATACACCAAAATAACATATTTTCAGTGTTATCTCAATTTTTTTTGTTGTCGAAAATAATACCTTTTCTAGCCATTGCTGCGCGAGCTAGGAAGGTAAAAATGAAATCAGAATAGATGGCATAATAATTATACTTTTGGTTTACAAAAACCATTGTTATTAAAGCTAAGAAAACTTATTTATTAATTTACGCATATTATGTACGTATTTCTTAGTGGACAATTTTTTATATACTCAAAAAGAAATTTAAACTTTTTTACTCGATCCGCATAACTCCGCAGCTGAACCTGACTTTGTGCATGCACTTTATAGGGCCAAAAATGTCAATAAAGTTGGATGAAGTTGAAACATTTAGTCAAATTCTATTTCAGAAAATGAAAATTTAAAAGGTTTTCTGCAACGGTTGCTTTAAACCGGTTTAAAATATTACCAATAAAATAAAAAACAATGTTAAATATGTACAACAAATAGCTACATACCTCCAGATTCAAAATCCAATTTAGAATTAAACAGGGCTTTTTAGTGTTTAGGGGTTATGGCCAGCTTTTTCTTAAAATCCGCCTGTGTGCGACACCAGGCTAGCTATTCTCGTACTTGAACGATGTGATAGTCCCGATCAGATGATTTTGCCAAGGGCAAGCTTTAACTATTGGAATAAAGCGAGGCTATAATAGTGCCAGGAACTATTCTGAAAGATTCACATTGAAAACTAACAGCTGATGTTTTAGAACTGATATACCAAAGTCGAATTTAAAACCAAATCGCTTATATATATTTTTATATATATTCCGGTTCATATAGATCACAGCTGATCTTACAATGTGAAGTCAAAATACTGCCTTTCACTATTATAGCCTGGCTTTATTCCAATAATTCTCTATTATCACATGTGCTCCATTAAAAAAACAGGGGGAGTTCTTAATCTCATCGATGCCACCAAATGGGTTCTTAGAAAGTTCTTATGACATCGATCAAACACAATCGAGGATCTGGATCAAAATCTAGGCGGGGGGGGGGGATTGGGGGGGGGGTTTGGGGCAAAAATAGTAACTATTTGTGTACGTATTTTTTTTCGAGAGGCGGTAATTATCCGGTTAACCCTTTATTTACCAACTAGAAGTGTATATATTTTTTTTCTACGGGGGGTAATTACCACGTCACTCCCCCGAACCCCCTCCCTCAAATCCGCATTCAATCAAACAAGACATAGTGAGGAAAAGCTTTTTCCGTACCCTTGTAGAAAAAATATATTACCTTTTTCTGCACCAGAGCCTAAATGAAACAACCATAAAACATTACACACAATGGCGAATATTAAAATAAAGTTGAACATTTTTAATTGAGTCCCTAACTAAATGTGAATCCAAGGCTTTCTTCGGGAAATATATAGGCAGTTAAAAAAACTAGATAAAAAATGGGGTCTCTTCATGTTTTTTTTAAAAAACACGAGTCTACGTATGGTGGGTATTTTACACAAGCCGATCTTTTTGTTATAACTCGTTATAACATAACATAACTATGAATAAGGTTTCTCATTACTTAAGGACAAAACAGTTACTTTCGTCACTTCTTGCATGACCTTCTTCTTCCTAGAAACAACATCTCGGACTTCCATTGTCTTTATTTATTTCAAACATGACGTTTCGGTTAGTAGGTATCTCTAACTGTTTTCAAGTGTAAACTAAACAATCCAGTCTATAGGCTACTACTTATACTACTGGGTGTGCGGTCAGTTGGGCCGTCACAACTTTTTAATCCTAAGACGCTTGTTTTCCTTAAGGAGTGGTTTCCATATGATTGGTATGTCTGTACTTGGTTGACTGCAAACTTCTGTATTCTGCATTATAAAGGCAGCTTCAATTAACTTTCGTTTTCGCCGATGCGACTCCTTATACAAAACTTTAGCTTCTGACCACTGAATCCTGTGATCATTTGACCATGCGTGATCCGCCAAACCGGATTTTTCAATATCTCCCAATTGGGTTCTTTTTAGATGTTCATTTACTCTAACCTGAGGAGGGCCTTTCGTTTCACCTACATATGATTTACCACACTCACATGGGATTTGGTAAATACGTTCCTTATTATTTGAGGGATTTTCTGGTTTTGTTTTAGTTACAAAACTCCTTAACGTATTTCCCTATGAAAAAACTGTTTGTATATTATAGTGTTTGGCTATTCGTCTTATGTTTTCCCTTGAACATATGGAATGTTAACACCCAACGGATTATTATTTTGAGAATTTGCTACATTTGATATGTTTTTAATTTTATAGATCGTTGAGCTTATTAATTTCTCGGAATAACCATTCTGTTGTAAGTCCATTTTAATGTTGCAATATGGGCGTGACGTCTATCTGTGTGTGTGGTTGACCAGCTCATTTTTATAAAAGCTACATAAGATATCGCTGTAAAGAATAAGTTATGTTTTTAGAATTTTTTGAAAGCTAAAGCAAGTACTTATGTCTAATATTACAGATCATTAAAACCTTTAATTAATTTCAAAAAATATAATTATAGTAACTACGTAAATTTTTTTTTTCATATCTTGCCTTATGATAAACTTTATCCAGACTTTGTTTTATTTTATTGCTCATTAGACGTCGCGCAATTAAGCATGTCTAACCCTGGTCTAACGAACAGCCAGAAACAGCTGATAAGCGATTATAAGATGACCGCCATGGGACAAAACAAACTGGTTTCTGATAAGCCGTAAATGTCGAAAAAAACTTTTTTTGTAATAACAGCAAGTAGTAAAAAAGCAACTGTTTAAAAGATCAACATGTTGGCGTTCTAGTTGTAAACTGACCTAACCCGCTCAAAAAAAAAAAAAAAAAACTCGAGCTTGGTTCGTTTCCACGCCCTTAGTTAAGTTTTCGAACTACAAAACATTTTTATTTTATTTTATTTATTTATTCTTTGAAATTTGATTTCAACCCGGTGTTATAAATAACACTCGGTACCTTGGGATAATTAAAAAACCAGATATATTTTTTGTTTATTTTGATTTTAAAATGTTAAAATTGAACCTGGAGCAATTCTATTACACACCGACTTCGATGTGTCCTTGTTTATCAGACCTGATATTCCGTTTTCCTATTTCCTTTAAACCGACCCATTTAAAAATATGATACCTTTATCGAGTGGAGTCAAGAAGCGAACGAGGAAACAACAAAACAGCGAGAAGATAGTGTGTTTGAATTGTCTGTCCCTGTCAGACACATACTGAAAAAAAAAGCGTTGATCATAGCCGCCCTGTGGCATCAACTAAACGGCCCATGCCGAATTAATTAGTGTCCAACTAAACCTAATTAAACAAAACCTCAAAATCGTTAAGCCGCGCGCGCGAAAAACAAAACAGTGCATTAAAGATATTAGTGCGGCTAAAACCATAAAACATATAAAAAGCTAAACAAGGAGTTAACAACGCCGAACGAAGACATACCATCATAGGATTACTCCATTCCCATGGTACCCTTCCTTTGACAGAAAACAACATCGAGGTAAGTCATTTTTTTTCAAATATAACTCTTTTTTTAGCTCCTTTTCTCTCCTTTTCATACCCATTAAGGGTTGTTCGCCCACCTCACTGCGTCAGCTGCAATTACGCTTCTGTTGTTCCCGCGCTCCCTATTGTTTACAGTAGGTGTCCGATTGAGTGGTAGCTCCATAGCTCCTTAGCGAAGAAGCTATTACGTACTCGGCCCGTTTCATTGGTCCTTCGAGAGCCGGATCTCGGTGACAGGACTATTTTTGTATAAGACGCATTGGGGTGAAGTTAGCCCTCTTAATGTGGTTTTTTATTTTCATATGCAAAGCCTATATCTGGTAAAATACTACCTATAGCTCCTTTTTTGCGCCAAGCATAACCTTTCCTTAAGGGTAAAACGTAGCTTTGGTGGTATTTTAATTTGTGGGGTTAATTAAATAAATTATATTTAAATAAATGACCTTCAAAATAAATCGGCTTGTTTGCCTCTTTGCATTGAATATAAATTCGTTTATCGCGCGAACATTGTCCTTGAAGTTGGCTTGACAACAACTTTTTGCTTTAATTATTGTCGGAGTATCAAATTGGATTTTGCACTTACAAATAAACTATTTTAAGTGTAAAAATATTTTGAGTACACCTTGTACTTCAAATCTCCTCTCCTCAAAAATTATTTTGTAAAAAAAAAGCTTCGGTCTGTTACACCATTGTAACATTTTTTTTGCTCAAAAAGTTACTTTGAGTAAGGAAGTTTTATTATTTTTTTACGAGGGAAATCTTGCATTTGCAATAAAAATCTAAAAATCGATTCTAGCATTAAACCGCACGAAAAAGCATCACCGGACCCCCCTAGGGGCGGCAACAGCTTCGTTGGTAAGCCAAAAAAGGTGTTTCACCAGCAAAAACGTCCCCAAGGACAATCCCAGTGCATTTTTGGCAATCAAAAACACATAATATATCGCTGTCATGAGTTTTTAAATAAATCGCCCTCTGAAAGATTCAATTTCATTAAGTCAAAACATGCGTGCATCAACTGCCTAAACTCAGAACACGGGGTTTATGCATGCCCTTCGTCGAAACGTTGCCAATATTGCCCACAGCCTACAGCGCATCACAGTCTTCTTCATTTCCCCTCCTCAGGGGCTCTTTCCCCTTGCCTGATCACGTGGACTCTCAGTCTTCCTCTGGGACTCTCACTGTAACTGCGGGACCTTCTGGAGGTCAGAAAACTCAGGTAGGAATGATGTTGAATGACCAGGAAACAATGTTGGGAACAGTTTTAATAAAAATAAAAGACGCATTTCATAACTGGCAAACTTTTCGCGCCATTCTCGATACAGGGGCGCAAAATACATTTATTACTAAATCTTGTGCTAATAAATTAGGATTGCATAAATACAATGTTGCCATATCTTTGCATGGTCTAGACAGGATGACCACATCTGCAAAATCGGGGATACAACTTACTATTGGTTCGCTTTACGATTCTTCCGAAACTTTTAGCTCCAATGCCATAATTATTGATAAAATATGCGACAAATTACCCCCATGCAATTTAGGCTTGAAAGAGATATCGCAACTAAAAAATATTCAACTTTCGGACCCCAATTTTATTAAGCCTGGGTTCGTACAGGTGCTTTTGGGTAACGATATTGTACCCTACATTTTAAGGGATGGTATCATTTCTTTCGGTCAGAATCAACCGGTTTTTGTCAATACTTATTTCGGCTACACGGTTTTGGGAAAGACTTTATCATCTCTTTGTTTGAAACTCGTAGACAATGATTGTTTAGAAATAAAATTTCGGACTTCCATTGTCTTTATTTATTTTAAAACACGACGTTTCGGTTAGTAAGTATCTCTAACCGTTATCAAGTGTGAACTAAAAAATCTAGTCTCTAGGCTACTACTTATACTACTTGGTGTGCAGTCAGGTGTGACGGCCCGCCCCCTTTTTTAATCCTAAGACGCCTGTTATCCTTAAGGAGTGGTTTCCATATGTTTGGTATGTCCGTGCTTGGTTGACTGAAAACTTCTTTATTCTGCATTATATACGCAGCTTCAATAAACTTTCGTTTTCGCCAATGCGACTCCTTATGTAAAACTTTAGCTTCTGACCACTGAATCCTGTGATCATTTGACCAAGCATGATCTGCTAAACCGGATTTTTCAATATCCCCTAATTGGGTACTTTTTAGATGTTCATTTACTCTAACCTGAAGAGGGCGTTTCGTTTCACCTACATATGATTTACCACACTCACACGGGATTTGGTAAATACATTCCTTATTATTTGAGGGATTGTCTGGTTTTGTTTTAGTTACAAAACTTCTTATCGTATTTCCCGAAGAAAATACTGTGTTTATATTATAGTGTTTAGCTATTCGTCTTATGTTTTCTGAAATCCCTTGAACATATGGAATGTTAATAACACCTAACGGATTATTATTTTGAGAATTTGGTACATTTAGTTTGTTTTTAATTTTAAATATCGTTGAGTTTATTAATTTCTCGGAATAACCATTCTGTTGTAAGTCCTTTTTAATGTTGTTAATTTCTGTGGTTAATTCTTCATTATTACTACAAATATTTACGGCTCTTAAATACAAACTTCTTATAACTCCTTGTTTTGTTGCAACAGAATGATTAGACTTAAAATTTAGGTACTGTCCCGTGTGTGTAGGTTTCCTATATACAGTGGTTTGAATGTTTCTGTCTAATCGTTTGACAAGAACATCCAAAAAAGATAAGGCCGAATCTTTTTCAATTTCCATGGTGCACTTGATTGTTGGTCGAATACCGTTTAAATGGTGTAGAAAATTTTGTAGTTCGTCATCATTTTCCGGCCATATAATAAATGTGTCATCCATGTATCGTAGCCATAGTTTTGGTTTGACTCTTGCTGTGTTGATCGCATGGCCCTCGAACCACTCCATTTAGATGTTTGCTACCACTGGCGAAAGAGATGAACCCATTGGTAGTCCATCATTTTGCGCGTAAAACTTATCTTTCACTTGAAAGTAAGAGTTACGGAGACAGAGCTCCAAAAGATCCATCATCCCTTCCACCGATAGCGTTGTTCTCTCGTGAAGTGTATCATCAGTTTGTAATTTGTTTTTAATGATACTGAGTGACTCATTTATTGGCACGTTGGTGTAGAGACTTTCTACATCAAAACTTACAAATCTATCGCCGGGATCTAATTCGATACCTTTTAAAACCTCCACAAAATGTTCCGAGTTTTTGACAAAAGATTCGGACTTACCCTGTAGTGGTTGAATTATGTCCAACAAAAACCTCGACAAAGTGCTGGTCGGTGAGTCCCTGGAGCTGGTAATTGGTCGCAGTGGTATATCCTTCTTATGGATCTTTGGTAATCCATAAAAATGTGGTGCCTTACTGTGGTGTGGAGTGAGGCGGGATCTAGCAGCGTCCGGGATATTTTCAGCATACTTACCTGCAGGCTGACAAATCAATCAAGATTCTACCAGCCGACAAAGGAAACGCAACGGTGATCATGGATGTCGAGACTTACGACAAAAAGATCCAAGAAGTTCTGGAGAAAGGAGACTACAAGCAACTACCCAAAGACCCAACCACCACCATAGAAGGACGCATCTACAGGACTTTGAAGAAGTATGCTGAAAATATCCCGGACGCTGCTAGATCCCGCCTCACTCCACACCACAGTAAGGCACCACATTTTTATGGATTACCAAAGATCCATAAGAAGGATATACCACTGCGACCAATTACCAGCTCCAGGGACTCACCGACCAGCACTTTGTCGAGGTTTTTGTTGGACATAATTCAACCACTACAGGGTCCGAATCTTTTGTCAAAAACTCGGAACATTTTGTGGAGGTTTTAAAAGGTATCGAATTAGATCCCGGCGATAGATTTGTAAGTTTTGATGTAGAAAGTCTCTACACCAACGTGCCAATAAATGAGTCACTCAGTATCATTAAAAACAAATTACAAACTGATGATACACTTCACGAGAGAACAACGCTATCGGTGGAAGGGATGATGGATCTTTTGGAGCTCTGTCTCCGTAACTCTTACTTTCAAGTGAAAGATAAGTTTTACGCGCAAAATGATGGACTACCAATGGGTTCATCTCTTTCGCCAGTGGTAGCAAACATCTAAATGGAGTGGTTCGAGGGCCATGCGATCAACACAGCAAGAGTCAAACCAAAACTATGGCTACGATACATGGATGACACATTTATTATATGGCCGGAAAATGATGACGAACTACAAAATTTTCTACACCATTTAAACGGTATTCGACCAACAATCAAGTGCACCATGGAAATTGAACAAGATTCGGCCTTATCTTTTTTGGATGTTCTTGTCAAACGATTAGACAGAAACATTCAAACCACTGTATATAGGAAACCTACACACACGGGACAGTACCTAAATTTTAAGTCTAATCATTCTGTTGCAACAAAACAAGGAGTTATAAGAAGTTTGTATTTAAGAGCCGTAAATATTTGTAGTAATAATGAAGAATTAACCACAGAAATTAACAACATTAAAAAGGACTTACAACAGAATGGTTATTCCGAGAAATTAATAAACTCAACGATATTTAAAATTAAAAACAAACTAAATGTACCAAATTCTCAAAATAATAATCCGTTAGGTGTTATTAACATTCCATATGTTCAAGGGATTTCAGAAAACATAAGACGAATAGCTAAACACTATAATATAAACACAGTATTTTCTTCGGGAAATACGATAAGAAGTTTTGTAACTAAAACAAAACCAGACAATCCCTCAAATAATAAGGAATGTATTTACCAAATCCCGTGTGAGTGTGGTAAATCATATGTAGGTGAAACGAAACGCCCTCTTCAGGTTAGAGTAAATGAACATCTAAAAATTACCCAATTAGGGGATATTGAAAAATCCGGTTTAGCAGATCATGCTTGGTCAAATGATCACAGGATTCAGTGGTCAGAAGCTAAAGTTTTACATAAGGAGTCGCATTGGCGAAAACGAAAGTTTATTGAAGCTGCGTATATAATGCAGAATAAAGAAGTTTTCAGTCAACCAAGCACGGACATACCAAACATATGGAAACCACTCCTTAAGGATAACAGGCGTCTTAGGATTAAAAAAGGGGGCGGGCCGTCACACCTGACTGCACACCAAGTAGTATAAGTAGTAGCCTAGAGACTAGATTGTTTAGTTCACACTTGATAACGGTTAGAGATACTTACTAACCGAAACGTCGTGTTTTAAAATAAATAAAGACAATGGAAGTCCGAAATTTTATTTCTAGACTTTATCATGTTCGGGTTTAAATAGCCAAATAAAAACATTTTTTACCAATTCCGGTAACCTAGAGTTAGATATTACTCTTCAAAAATTTTGGGAGGTCGAGAAGGTGCCGGAGGTGCGGTGTCTGAGCCCCGAAGAAAAATACTGTGATAAGTTTTTCTCAGAAACTACTAAAATTACGCCCCAAGGGCGTTTTATGGTTGGCTTACCATTTAAAATCAATTCCCCTGATTTTGGCGATTCTAGACCCATGGCATTAAAGAGGTTTTATTCCTTGGAGCGACGCCTAATACAAAACCAAAGTTCATACACGGCTTATTCTGATATTATGCGCGATTATTTGGAAAATAAACATATGACCGCTGTGGCTCCCCCCCTACTTAAAGAAATAAATAATTATTACTACATCCCTTATTTTGCAATCTGCAAAAAAGAGTCCACGACAATTCCCGCACGAATTGTTTACGACGCTAGCGCATGCGCATCACCGCGACATGTCAGTTTGAATAATGCGCTCTACACGGGGCCCAAATTACAAAATGATATTGTAAAATTGCTTCTCGATTTTCGCTTTGGAAAATACATCTTTGTTACAGACATACGGGCTATGTACAGGATGATAGAAGTGCGCCCAGAAGATAGAAAATTTCAAAGGATTCTTTGGCGTTTTAATCCCTCGGATCCTATTTCAGACTATGAAATAAATGTTGTTGTTTTTGGCGTCACTTGTTCGCCCTACCTTGCGTTGCGCACCATGCAGCAATTAGCAACCGATCACTCGGATCTGCCCCTGGCAACCGAGCTCATTCTTCATTCCTCTTATATAGATGATATCTTGGGAACTAGTGATTCACTGGACACCCTAATTTTGATGAAAAATCAAATAATTTCTTTACTTTCTCGAGCTGGCTTTGAAGTAAAAAAATGGGCCAGCAATCACCCCGACATACTTTCAGACTTACCAGAGTCTCATATCCAAACCGACGCCCTTTGCTTCGATGAGGATAGCCGGAATACGTTAAAAATTCTTGGCTTACGTTGGAACCCTCCCTCTGATGCATTTTTTTATCAGTTTGATCATATCAAGGATCAAAGTTGCACCAATGAATACAACTATCGTGTATTCATTGTCCTAGTGCACAAAGAAAAAGAGGAAAATGTTTTTGCTGTCGAAATCGGAATACGCAATACTTTTGTCAAAAATTAAAAAAAAATGGCTTTGTTTCGAGCATGCAAAACCACTTTGTGAAGATTGCATCGATGAAGAAGCGGTACAGTAAATTTTTGAAAGGTTCTTTTTGTATATGCAAAAAAAAGTTGTTTCTTTGAATTGAGGAAAAAAGTAGGTTTTTATTTTTTTAAGTTGTATTTTATTGCTAATTATTAAACGCATATACCACTAACTTATTATTAGTTTTATTTATGTATAAAAACATCCCCTAAAAAAAAAATTACAATAATATTTTTGTCCTCTGAGGACACACCCGTTCTTTGATGTTACACGGCTTGACCCGTGCGGCGGAGGGTTAATAAAGTATACGTACTTACCATTCAAAAAAAAACTAATACGAAGAGGTTTTTGTTCCTCATTAAAAAGAAAGCCCTACACAGTTGCAATAATGAACAATGATAACACACTTATGATAATTCAAGAACCATCCTGAATATTTTTTAACTTAATATTTCTTAAGAAAACATCCAATCTTAGAATGCTATAAAAAAGTATTGATTATAGCTAATATATATGAAGTAGGTAAGAATTTAATCAAAAATCTTTTACGCATACAATAAAAACTTCTAAAAAAAACCGTTGCTCTAAGCGACATCTAAGCGCTATAGCTTTTTTACTTAAATAAAATTTTAAATTAATGTTTTTAATAGAATGTTGTATACACCGAGGAACAAAAAAGTTAGACCTATTTTATTGTAACGGTACCGACCCAGAGAACACCCTGTATAATATTTTTTTTACCAAAATTAAGTTGTCCATGCCCAAAAACCACCAAGCCGAATTTTTTGTGCAAAATTATTAATTAGTAGAAAACATTTAAGAAAGTATCATACATAAATTAGGCATATCACTCACATGCAATAAAAATTTTAAATGCAAAAATCTCAAAAACCGTTGCTCTGAGCGACTTTAAAACAGTATAACTTTTTTACATAATCAGGATAGGAAAACCATTATTTTACATAAAATCTGGTATACACTGAGGCACAATAAAAATACACTGATTTTTATGCAATGGTAGTGGTCTAAGGAACACCCTGTACATTGTACATTAAATTTTTCAACGGAATCGTCTTACCAATTTTAAAAGAACTTACAAGCTTGTTAGTTTTTGCAAAAATATTAATTATTAAAAAAGTTATTAAAGAAAATCGAATTGAAAAAATAAAGTTTAACACCCTGTATCTCGGTTAGTACGAACTTTTGGACTAAAGTAAGCATGGCTAAATCGTAATATTTTGACCCAGGGAATCTACAGTTTAACTATGTACCATTAGTTCTTTAGTTCTGGGACACCCTGTATAACTTTGCCTTAAAATAGTCAAGACCCCTCAAATTCGGATAAAAACCTTCAATACATTAATAATAGTAAAAATTTTTCTTCAAAACCATTCATATTATAGGAAAACCTTAAAATCTGGCAACACTGTGTGAAGGCAAATATTATAATGTGTCAAAACGTGTTGCATCCGATAACTCCTAGAGCATGGTATACCAGCTGAAAGAGATCAAGAACATCTTTATAGGCAAAAAGTTTTGTTTATAATGTCTTTTTTTTTGTTTCAACTGACATATGCTCTAAGAGTTCGAGGATGCCACGAGTTTTAAAAAGGAATAATCGGTATCGGTGTTTATAATGATTGAAGTTTTTGGTCGTGCCAAATTTAGGCCCGATAACTTCACCGAAAACGATAACTTTAACAATATTTGATAGTTCGAAATAGCATTTTTGGTACCAGTTTTAATCGTCGCCGATGGTGCGGTTATTTGTCGTTTGGTATGCAAGACTATTAAAATCGAGATATTCATTAGGCGAAGATGGGGGAATATTTGTCTGCAGTGTTAATACTTTGTTCGTGGTTTGTCTTGTGTTAAACAAGTAGTTTACGATGGAATTGTTTCGAATTACCCCTTCGTTTTGACTATCGTCGATCGATCTGGGGACAATGTTGCCATTTACTTTCAAACACATTTTTTGGGCAAGAGAAAAAAAAAACAGGTATTAACTCTCAAATTATCTCAAAATTATAAATTACTGAGGATATATTTTATAGGTATATATTCATCTACTTGCTCTATTTTCTCTTGGTTTATTCTGATCGTGATATCTTGATCTGTGTTTGTTATGATTTTATTTTTAGTGTAGTTCATACACAGGCCTATATTCTTAGCTGAGGTATTCAGTTCTTCCAGCATTTTTATCAGTTCTTCTTTCTTATAGGGCCTGGTTTAATAGTTTAGGGGTTATTCTGCCACCCTGTCTAGCACCTCTTCTTATGTGGATTAGCTTGGTTCATTCGTGGATTTTGATTGATGTTGTTGCTTTGCTATATATATTGACTATCAAATCTGTGTATTCGGCTATTAATTAAAGATGCTTTTCCTACCCAGTGCCCAAATGTTGTATTCGTTGGCTCGTTATATTAAAGAATGAGTAACCAGCAAATTTGTTTTGAATGTTTGAAAGTTAATGGCAATATTGTTCTACACATCATATGCTTGGTAATAGTGGGTTTACACATGCATGAATTTAGTGGCGCCAGTGTTCGCGCCAGTTCTATTTGCACGCCAGTAAAGGTTTACACTATTGTGCGAAAATTAAAAAGACTGGCACGCCAATTTCATTTTTAAAGTGTACACGATACGCGATATGTCGGCTGAACTCTCGGAAGCCTGCAAAATAGTCGCTAAACTTTTATTTAAACAAAAAATAAAAGAGGTTCAGGAAAAGGAACAACGAAAAGGCCGTAATGCATGGGTTAAAGCATGGATTGCTAGTCGATCTACTTTGGGTGCTTCCGAAAAACTTTTAGGAGAACTTGCAGCAGAAGATCCTGCGAGCTATAAAAACCATCTTCGAATGACAAAGCAACATTTTGATATTCTTCTAGAGTTTCTCTTATTTAAACAACATTCTTTAAAATTCGGTCTGCTACTTTAAACCATGGTACTTTTGGGGTGTATACTTCATTTGCACCGGCTCCGGAACGTTGGCTTTTTTTAATTTTTGTCAATTCCAAAGCATATGTGTTTCTTATGGATCATATTTTTGCTTTTACTTCTGCAACTTCAAAGCCTTCAATAGTCATTATTTTACTAATTTTTTGGGAAGCATTATCTCGACTATCTTTGTTTTTATACGACCTACTGTGTATCCCATAAACAAGGAAAACATTCATATCCTTCAAGAACTGTATGGTCAGTTCTGCTGACCACTTTTTTTAGCCATATTAAGCTATAAACACAAAAATAAACAAAATTTTTAAGCTCAAACACAATGAAAATAAAAAATAATGTAAAATAATGAACTTAAAACTGGCGAGCCGACATGCAAGCACTTGTTTACACATGAAAATTTTCCTTGTCTGCGCGCATGCGTCACCACTGGCGCCAGCAAATTCAGTCAGCTGCAGACTTTTTTGATACATGCATGCAAAAAAATAACTTGTGTGCAAGTCGGTGTTTACACTTGCAAATTTAACTTACTGGCGCGCCAGTTTTTATTGGCGCCAGCAAATCCATGCATATGTAAACTCTCCTTTAAGTCAGTCCGATGCACGAAGTATGTCTACGCCTGCAAACTGTTAGAAATCACTTTCAAGTATTTTTGCGGGGGAAAAAATTAGGCGTCTCGGCCAAATAAAGTTATTAGAAAATTTAGCCTGTTAGTAATCACTTAAAAAATAGACCGGTGTACTGTAGACTATTTGAGTTAGATGCCATTTAATATTTTTGCAACTTGCTATTTCTAAAGCTTTACATAGGCTACTTTTGTCAAATTTGAAGGCGACTTCACTAAGTACTCAAATCATACCATTACGATGTTTTTTGATACCCCACGATAGTCAAAACGAAAGGGGAATCAGATACTTTTCCATTCTGAACTACTTGTTTATGACAAGCAAAATTTAAGACAATACATAGAAAGTCTTACATTTGACAACAAACTTAGGTATTAAAACTGAAAAATAAAGTGCTTCCTTCCGACAAAAAAAAATATTTTAAATGGTATGCATGTGAAAAATAGGTTTAAAAATCAACAAAAGTGCTAAAACTTTATTGATATTGTAATAGAAAAATTTCAAATGTCTTTCAGATATCTCAAATGACAACAGACAAACTGCAAGAGTAGCAACAAATATTTCCTGTTACCTATTACCTCATCTTCCCCTACGTGAAATAAATGGGTTTCGCCAGAGACTGCTGAATCTTCTTCCATCTGTCCCTGGTTCCGCTCAATACAGGGTCTCTAGGGACCGTGCGCTTAACACTTCTATTAGGGTCACTGCATCCTGGAAGCCTGGCGTCTCTACGTCTTCGTGATGCAGTGACCCTAACTTCTATGACCTGACAACGCCACCAAATGGCGCGGAATTTAATAGAAGCTCGCTAAAACACAATCGCGCAAGTTCTACGTACGTCAAAATAACTACGTTAACCGTCCGCGAATTATCTGCGTTCCACGGAAGCCGCTAACGACATGTGGCGTTCAAAAGTCAACAGTGTCGAGTTGCGTTAGTCGTCGGCCGTTTTTGGCATGACCAAAAACTATCAATTGTACCCCTTTACCTCGTCTGCGGCATGAGCCGCTGCTGCAAGGTAATGATTTAGGACCAACTATATGTTATATAGTGTTATGTTAGTTTTTCAAATCCTATTCTTTTATTTTTCATGAGAATTACAGTTCTGTTGTATTTGCTGATTACGTGAGTGATTTTGCGGTGCTAAACTGCTTTTCCCAGGGCTGTTCCTTTCTTCCATGTTCTTTTTTCTTCTAGAATAGAGCTTTTGTCTTGAACCTATAGAAAAATACTAAAATTAATGTCATTCCACTTTACAACTACTAGGTACTAATGCCTTGTTTTTATTAGATTGAGCATAACCAAGCGAATTCGCTTCCTTTTTCTGGGAATTCTGGTCAAAAAATTCTTCTTACTATTAAGTCTATTGTTAAAAAGGGGATGCTTTTACATCCTATAAAAAAATACATGGATCCATGATGGATCTGATACCTTCCTAGGCCATTCGCCCACTTCAAGTGAACTCAGTTTTTGTAAATATCTCAAAATCGAAAGCTCCTACAGTTTTCAGTAATAACATTTTGGGAAATACGTCTTCTACTATATTCCGAAAAACGCATATTGATGTGATGCTCGGTTAAAAGTATATTTTCAATTTTTAAATTCTCAAAAAACGGTCATTAATGGATTTTGATCAAAATTTAATGAGCTCTTTACAGTATCGTACACTATTCTACCTAAATATTTCATGAAAATCGCTTCAGTGGTTTAGGATGTATCGTGTTACCGACATCAGCTCGACAGTTTTTGTTTGAACTTTTTACTTCCAATATTAACCGAGTTACAGAAAGACACTGTACATTTCTAAAATTTTTAAAAAATATCACAAACCCGTAGATTTAGTTCTTATTGAATTGTGACTTTCATTTTGGGCTCATTTTTACCTTTCTAGCCCGTATAGCAATGGCTAGAGAAAAATAAAATTTTGAGATAACGCCAAAAATGTGTTATTTGGATGTATTTTGACCTATCCTAGCAATATCGTCGTGATGTCTGTCTGTGTGTGTTTGTGTGTATATTATCTCTGTCCGTAACACGATAGCTCTTAAACCGCTGAGCCGATTTTCATAAAATTTTTAGATAAAATAGTGTTCGACACTCTTACGAGCTGATTAGATTTTGGTCAAAATCCATTAATGCTAATGACAGTTTTTTGACAATTAAAAACTTTAAAAAATGCTACGGGGCATCGTATCAATACGCTGTTTTCGGAATATAGTTGACTATATTTTGCTCAATAATTCTTGTTAAAACCAAAAACTTCGTAGGAGCATTAGTTTCTGAGATATTTACAAAAAACAGTTTTTAAGGCTAATATATTGTTATGACCTTAGAGTAATTTTTTATTACTCTAAGGTTATGACTTTACTTGAAGTGTAATAATAGGCTAGCTAGGAAGGTGTCAGATCCGCTATGGATCCATTTATTTGTTTGATAGATTTGCTAAGAGTAGGAAAAAATTTAATTACTATCTGTTTGCCAGCCTCGTCCATGGTAAGCAGCCATTTCAGGTTACAGTCAGTCGCAATGGAACCGTCATCGTTAATGATCCACTTCTGACTCTTTAGATTCATGTTGAAGTTAGACACACTGACTCTCGAGTTCTTTAGGCAACCATTATTAATGCTCAATACTTTTGTGCTGCAAAAATTAAAAATATCGATTTAAAGCCAAACCAAATTTAATATGCTTTATTGCAGTGGCATATCCAGGATTTCCAGAGAAGAGGGGCCAAGGAGGACAGAACCAAAATGTTTTTTTTCTTGCTGTTGCTAAACCCCCTTCCACTTACGTTAGGTTTGATTATGAGTGGTGCGAATGTCGCCCCTCCACTGCGACTCAAGTGGCCTATTGTGGCTCATCCCAACTTAAATATCACCAATACCTATCTCCTTTATGAAGCAGATCACTTTGTTTGGTGATATTTCCTCAAGGTCCTCTCGTGCGACGCAGTAGCAGATTAAATGAAGTAGCGTTTCCTCGTCAAGACCACAGAACCTACACCCTGCAGTTTAAATGAAGTAGCGTTTCCACCCTGGTGTGTTACTTACTCCCAGTCTGTTCATGTGTTTGTTGAGTCGGCATTGGCCTGTGTACAGACCTGTGATTATTCTTAGGCTGTTCCTGTTTAATTCCAGGAGTTCGTTTGTTGTGTGTTTGTCTGGCTTGTTTAGAAAGGCTTTGTAGTGTTGTCCGGGAGTTGCCTGCCACTTTTGAGTTGCCTTTCTGACATCCCAATCTCCTATTTCTTTCATGACAGTGGCCTTAGGTAAGTCGAAGTAAGGCTCCGGTCCAACCAGCGCGGATTCTGCTCCCGCCCTGGCTAGTGCGTCTGCTTTTTAATTTCCCTAAACTCCCGTGTGGCTTGGCACCCACCCAAGACTGATCTTCTTGGTTTTGCTGGCCTGTCTTAGGGTTTGAAACCCCCTCCCACTTGAGCGTTACGTAATTTAAGAATAGTCACTAAATGACTGGGTAAAGGGTTTTCGTAAACTTAAAGTATATTTCTAATCGTGTTCCTTGGCTGAGTCGCACTTCAGCACGGGAGCCGTCACGGATTCGGGCATTTCTAATCATGCCAACGTCCATGCTGTTTTTAGCACATGCGTATTGCAACGCTTTAGGTTATGTTTAAAAAATATGTTAATGGGCCACTTTCTCACTTCGGCTTATCTTAAGTTTTAACTTAAGTTTAAGTTAAAACTTAAGTCCTAAGTAGCTTGCTGTTGTTAAGATAAGTTGTAACTTAGCTCAGCAATTCATAGAACAGAAAATAGTTCAAAGGCTCTCTTTTGGCCAACAAAAAAAAATACATTGAAGTATTCCGTCACATTTGTCATTTTTAATGGTTTGTTTTCTTTTAAAAATTTTTTAAAAAATATTTTAAAACTATCTATGTGTGTTTAATAGATTATAAAAAACATATTTAAAAACGGCATTAATTAAAGGTTTATACTTGTTTTAGTTAATATTATGAATAGGTAGACGGATACTCAATAATTTGTAAAGTTTTTTACATAGGCAATAATATTGAAAACTACATATGAATGTGTGTTAAATATATTAAATCAAATTTATTACAATTAACTTTTTAAATATTTATTAAGGGGCCAAACTTCGCCCAAAAACTTACCATTTGACAACACTGATATCGCGTTTTTTGGCCAAATCTTTGTTCTAATAGAAATAGAAAACGAGAAAGCGGAACGCGTCGAAATTTTGAGGGGTAGTTTTTTAAAGCATGAACAAACATATCTTACCAGTTTTTCGTGAAATCATTTTATTCAAAAAATAAAAAAAAAGTTATGGCTAAAACACAACAAATATTTCAAAACAATGTTTGGCATTTCAGTAGCCTAGTTGTATTATGGAAAACTGTAGCGAAATTGTTTCGATTTTTGTATTTTTTGGAAATGTACAAAAGAAAATCAAAAATCTAACAAGATACGTTTGAAGATTTTAAAAAAATCATGCATATGAACAGAAATAATGTTTCAACTAGTATTTTATAGAAGAGATCTATTAGGATTTACAAAAGCGTGCTCAATTTTATATTTGCTGCAGGACACCAAATCAGACAAGAGCCATCAACCTCCTGACTGAAGCGCCACCCCCATATACCGGGAGCAAGTCAATTTGATTGAGAAAATTTAACTAAGATCACGTGACCCGGATTTTCACAATATTATTCAGATATTTTGAATAAATAAAATGTCGTTTAATATAAGTTAATTTAAATGATTATAAGTAGGTATTTCAAGACATACAATTTTTTCTAGTTACAAAACGTTTTTTTAAGGGCTGAGGCTATAGCGTAACAAACAAAATCACGGGATTACGAACCAATTTATAAGTAGTTTTTGATAATTAGTATATTGCTCAGTTAAAAGAAGCTTATGCTTAACTTCGGTGAGTTGAAAATAAAGCCCTTTTCAATTATTTATTTATTTATTATATAACAAGAGAAGAAAGTGACAAATTTCACATGAGCGTGAGAAAGTTACTTTCTGTCGAGTTATGGACGCTATTTTTCCTACGAACACTGTTGAACTATACTAATTTTTGTAAAAATTGGTGTGCTTTTCCGCACGTGTGGGACAGTAGTTTGCAACATGTGCGAAAACTGAAAGTACTTGTCACACATGTGCGAAAAAATTTCCGCACACGGAAGAAATTTAATGTTTTCTGAGGATGCAAATCGTGTAAAATCCAACATTTTCATATGTGGTGGCAGGAAATAGTAATTTACCTAACCAGTGCGGCAGACGCACACAGATTCGTTAAGTATGTAGGTAAAATATTTTTTCTACGAGGTTGTGGAAACAAAAATAAAGTACTACTGTAAATATTTCTATTATTCTATGAATTCTATATATACCAAAAACTGTTTAAAACTATAAAAAACAATTTGATTAGAACTTTTTTATCTATTGACAACTATCAAAATCAAATTCACAAAAACAATCTGACAAAACAGGTACAATATAAATACCAAACACAAAATATAACAGGAGACTTTCTAACATTTCTCCCCTCAGTAATCTTCTCTTGAAGATTACTACTCTTCTGTTAATTCTAATTTATTTATGGGGCAAACATTGACTACTAGAGCCCGGTATTCTCCATTACTGGTTTTAACATCTTATCATCCTTCATATTCTCCAGCTTTTCGTCATATTCCTCTCCGTCGTCCATTTCTTTCTTTATTAAGCTGATAAATTTATCTCTGTCTCTGTCTAGTGACCTTTTGTATTTGAACGTGTCGACTTTCGTTTCTAACTTATTTTCTTCCTACATCCTTTCGTATGCTTCCTTTACTTGACTGGCTTGTAGTTGGGAATTGCGTTTTTCAATGATTTTCCTTAAATTGACATTCTCAACTTCGCTCTTGGAATTGCTAGCAACAACTGCCGCATACGCTTCTTTCTCTTTTTCCAGCTGCAACTTCAAATCTTCAATCTGTTTTAACATGTCGTTTTTTGCCTCAACGGAGCTTTCGTGCGCCTTTAGCAAGTTTTTCTGTTTGCTTCATAATACTAGTTCGGGTTTCCAAAATTTCGATACGTTCTTTTTTGATTTTTCGAGTTTCTTTCTGGCGGCGCTCCAAAGCAAGTGTCAACCTTGAGTTTTCTTGATTGGCACGCTCTAACATTTCGTACAGCTCTTCGTTTTGTCCAATAAATAATTCCTGATATTCAAGCTCTTTTGTCCCCTTTTGACTATCTTTACAATTTTGTAAAAATTTTTCTTTTTCTTGCTTTATCACTAATAGTTAATTTCTTAAATCGACTTTTTCCCAGAGTTTTTTAGTCTCTTTTTCTTTGTTGAATTTTTGTTCTAATTCGTCACACTTACTTAACAATTCCATTTTTGCTTTATTAACAATATCCAACGTACTTTTTAAGTAATTTCGTTCTTTCTCGAAAGACTTCGAATTTCTCAACACCTTATTTTTCTCGTTTTTAACTTTTTGGAGATTTTCTAGAATTTCAGACTTGTCTTGCAATAATCTTGATTTTTCTTCAAATACTAACTTCAAACTTGCTAAATGTGTAACATTTTCTTCTAAAACCAATGATTTTTCCAACAACAGATTTTCTAACTGTTGTTTTACAATTTGCTTTGCGTTTTCAAACTTGTTACTGTCTAACTTTAGCTGTTCATTTTTATTTTTAAGCAAACATTTTTCTTTTGGTATATCTGACAATTCCTGGTTTTCATTCACTAATTTCGTATTTTCTGTAATTTTCTCTATTGTATTGATTGCTGTTCAATTTGAGTTTCACCCAGTTCTTCAATTTTCTCTTCAAAATCACATTTCTCTTGTTCAAGATGACGTACTATCGTTTCAAATTCATTGTTCTGGTTTATAAAATAAGTTTTTTTCTGACAAGACAGATTGTAGTTCTTCAGGTTTTTCTTCCACTCTGACGTGTAAATTGATATCTAGGTGATCGTTAAAAATTCCTGACTTTCCGTGCACTATCCAACCTAACTTGGTGTAAGACAATATTGGAGAATTTTGCGAACCTTTTATTAAATGTCTTGTTGTAATAAGGTCAGCGTGATCTTGGCCTATTAAAATTTTAGGGTGGGCTCCATTTAAATCAATCCAGTTTACGTTTTGTAAATGTTTCCATTTGTTTTGAAGTGACTTCAAACTAATATTTTGAACTGGAAGGTCCATGTCTGGGATTGTATAAACATCATTCATTTGGAAATACTCTTGATCCAGGGTATTGGATATTTTAAAGTTGACTAAAGTTGAAAATGTCTGTTTATTTGTATTTTTGTCTGTCCATCTTAAATTTAAACATTTTTTAGGACCATTTAAACCAAGCGAAGTTGCTAATTCTTCGTCAATTAAACTTATTGTTGAGCCTTCATCAAAAACTGCATAGGTCTGTATTTCTTTTGTATCTGTTTTCAAAATTACTGGAGCAACTTTTAAAATTATTTCATTATGTTCATTCTTCAACATGTGCCCAACCATTTGTGAAGTAGATGGCATTGGTTCTAAATTCTCTGATTTTATTTGAATATTTTCTTCTTTATTTTTAGCATTACTTAAACTTAGTTCGGATGATTTTTGAGTTTCAAAGTGAAGAAGTTTGTGATGTTTCTTCTTACAGTGTGAAACATCACAATCTTGTCTATTTCTACAATTAACTATACAATGTGTATTTTTCAAACAACAATAGCAAGCTTTATGTTCTTTAACATATTTCCATCTGTCATTTACACTCATTTTTAGAAATTTGGAACAATTTTCTAAATTATGTTTTTCAGAGCAGGCAATGCACTGCTCAGTCCAATTTCTAGTTTCCTGATTTGATACCAACATGGTTCTTTTAAATTTATCATTATTGGGCTTGGATGATCCTTGAACATATGTACAAGCTCGGGCTTTAATAGCTATCCAATCCGTAAAATCTTTTAGCGTGTATTCCTTAAATGAAATTTTCTCGCCCCAAGAAAGCTGCATACCATAAGGCAATTTCTGCATGAGTTCATCTAATAACTGTGGACAAGTTAGATAATTTTGCATATCAAGTGACTCGAGAGTCAAATATAAATTGTTTACAGTTTCATAAAAAGATGTTAAAGCAGCAAAATCGTTCGTTCGTACAATTGACATATTTTTTGCATCTTGTACTAGTGTTCTTACAATAATATCTGGTCTACCATATTTTTCTTTTAAAACATTTATCACTGAAGTAGCTTTTACTGTGGTGGAAATACGTAAACCTTCCACTGCTTTTTTGGCATCTCCTTTTAGGCATTTTCTAAGTCTGCAAATGTTTTCTTCTTCTGATAACTGTAGTATATTAGTAGTATGTTTATATTGATTGTAAAAATTAGGCCAATCTTTTATGGTTCCTGTAAATACGGGTAGTTCTTTATCAATTGTTTGCCTTAGCATGAGTTTCTCTAATTGTGTTTTCTCGCTTACTGAGAAGTTTTCTATATTGTTTGGTGTTTGACGTATATTTTTATTTAAAGGATTTTCTGAGTGAATACAAAATTTGTTTTTATTATCTTCCAGCCAAGGTCCAACTTTATCTATATCTTCTTCACAAATTACATCCAAAAAGTGGCTGCTTTTAGTACTTTTTACTTCATCGAACTTATTACTAACACTTATCTGACTTTTAGATGATGAATCTACATCCCTCAAACTTAACTGGTATTACATTTCCATTATTTCCTTACGAACTTTTTGTTTCTTTTTTCTATCCATTTGTTGGATTCTTTCTTTTTCAGCTTGGATTCTTTCTTTTTCAGCTAGTCTTTCTTTTTCAGCGTCAATTATTTCCTGTTCTTCTTCTTGTTGTAAAATAGCTAATTCTTTCTTTCTTTGAATTTCTAGTAATAACCTTTCTTTGCTTGAAGAGGTTTTAGCAGTTCTATATGTCTTTTGACTTTCACTTTTTTGGCTAATTAATGACTTACTTTTTCTATCAAATTCTTTGTTTGAGAAACCTTTACATTCACTAGCAAGTTCTAAACTCTTTACTATTTATATTTTCTTTTGCCAAGCCTATGGGTATTTTTCCAGAAAAGGTTGACTTAAGAAAACACTGGCGCTATTCACAACCACTTAGTGAACATTTTTGGAATAGATGGCTTAAAGAATACTTACCAACTTTAATTAACAGATCCATAAGTCGCTGGTTCAGATCCGGCTCGAAGGACCAAATGTAAATATTTCTATTATTCTATGAATTCTATATATACCAAAAACTGTTTAAAACTATAAAAAACAATTTGATTAGAACTTTTTTATCAATTGACAACTATCAAAATCAAAGTCACAAAAACAATCTGATAAAACGGGTACAATATAAATACCAAACACAAAATATAACAGGAGACTTTCTAACAACTACAATAAAAACAACTCATTTATTATATTTAATTTACAGTGATTGCCGAAAACTTTACTTCTTATCCTGTGCAGCATCTGTGGATCAGGAGATTTTCGTTTTCATATTCTGGATCAATGATATCTGAAGGTCTTTAAATATATTTTGCTCTGGATGTACTTGGAGGCAGGCTCATAGGTAATTTTTTACAGCACCAAAAGTGTGTCAGTGGACGACGAGCGAAGAACTAACTTTCTCAAATAAATTCGCTATAACTTGAGAAGATAGTTAACGGTGCAATAACTAATAGCGTATTCTTTTCGGAAAAAAATGCAGCACTAGTACAATTTTCGTATTTTTTATGGGAAAACTAGTGCAATTTCTGTATTCTTTTGAGCTACTGAACAGCCTAGTTTTGCTAGGCTGTGCACATTTTCGCCACGGGTTGTCCGAGCTCGTGTTGCACTTGAAAATATATTGGGGCAATTCTTTACAGCACCAAAAGTGTGTCGGTGGACGACGAGTGAAGTACTAGCTGTCTCAAATAAATTCGCTACAACTTGAGAAGATAGTTAATGCATAGCTGTAGAAAAGCAGAGGAGTATTTTCTGGTATGGTGCGGTATGCTATATATTACTTATTCAAATGCACTAAGAAAAGGAGAGGACTAGTAACGCCACTGCAATAACTAATAGCGTATTCTTTTCGAAAAAAATGCAGCATTAGTACAATTCTCGTATTTTTTATGGGAAAACTAGTGCAATTTCTGTATCCTTTTGAGCTACTGAATAGCCTAGTTTTGCTAGGCTGTGCACATTTTCGCCATGGGTTGTCCGAGCTCGTGTTGCACTTGAAAATATATTGGGGCGATTCTTTACAGCACCAAAAGTGTGTCGGTGGACGACGAGTGAGAAGATAGTTAATGCATAGCTGTAGAAAAGCGACGGGGAAGTATTTTCTGGTATGGTGCGGTATGCTGTATACTACTTATTCTAATGTACTAAGAAAAGGAGGGGACTAGTAACGCCACTGCAATAACTGATGGCGTATTCTTTTGTGACAATAATGCAGCACTGGTGCGCCACTAGTGCAATTTTCGTTTTTTTTTTTGGGAAAACTAGTGGAATTTTTTGTATTCTTTTGAGCTACTGACAAGCCTAGTTTTGCAATGCTCTGCACATTTTCGTATTACGGGTTCTCCGAGCTCGGGTTGCACTTGAAATATATTGGGGCAATTTTTTACAGCACCAAAAGTGTGTCAGTGGCGACGAGTGAAGTACTAACTTTCTCAAATAAATTCGCTAGAACTTAAGAAGATAGTTAATGCATAGCTATAGAAAAGCGAAGGGGGAGTTTTTTCTGGTATGGTGCGGTATGCTGTATATTACTTAGGTATACAAATGCACTAAGAAAAGGAGAGGACTAGTAGCGCCACTGCAATAACTAATGGCATATTCTTCGCCACTAGTGCAATTATCTTATTTATTTGAGAAAACTAGTGCAATTTTTTGTATTCTTTTGAGCTACTGACAAGCCTAGTTTTGGTAGGCTGTGCATATTTTTTACCACGGGCTCTCCGAGTTCGTGTTGCGCTTGAAACTATATTGGGGCAATTTTTTTCACCAAAACAATGTCAGTGGACGACGAGTGAAGTACTAACTTTTAGTTAAAGCATAGCTGTAAAAAGTGCTGTATATTAAAGTTCCAAATACAGTACCTCGTAAGTGAACACTTTTTCGATTTTGGTTTTTCGGCATCATTATGATCGTGACAGGCGGTGCCTTATATTGAGAAGCACGTGAGGTTGTAAACAAATTCTAAACACTAAAAAAAATACTTTCACTTAGTAAAAGTTTAAAAAAAAATTAGCTTTCATTGCAGTTAACTACAGTTTTTTGCTTCTCCTGTAGAGTTTTTAAAAATGCACTTACGAGAAACTGCACTTGGACCCTCGTTATACAAATGCAGTAAGAAAAAGGATAGGATTAGTAACGCCACTGCATTAACTATTGGCGTATTCTTTTGGAGAAAAATGCAACACTGTTGCAGCACTAGTAAAATTTTGGTATTTTCTTGGGAAAACTAGTGCAATTTTTTGTATTCTTTTGAGCTACTGACAAGCTTAGTTTTGCTAGGCTGTGCACATTTTCGCGACGGGTTGACCGAGCTTGTGGCACTTGAAATATATTGGGGCAATTCTTTGCAGCACCAAAAGTGTGTCAGTGGACGACGAGCGAAGTACTAACTTTCTCAAATAAATTCGCGATAACTTGAGAAGATAGTTAATGCATAGCTGTAGAAAAGTAGAGAAGGAGTATTTTCTGGTATGGTGCGGTATGCTAACTAATAGCGTATTCTTTTCGGAAAAAAATGCAGCACTAGTACAATTTTCGTATTTTTTATGGCAAAACTAGTGCAATTTCTGTATTCTTTTGAGCTACTGACATGCCTAGTTTTGCTAGGCTGTGCATATTTCGTCACGGGTTCTCCGAGCTCGTGTTGCACTCTAAACTATATTGGGGCAATTTTTTACAGCATTAAAAGTGTGTCAGTGGACGACGAGTGAAGTACTAACTTTCTCAGATAAATTCGCTATAACTTGAGAAGATAGTTAATGCATAGCTGTAGAAAAGCCAAGGGGGGGGGGCTAGTTTATAGTATGGTGCGGTATGCTGTATATTACTTGTTCAAATATGCACTAAGAAAAGTGCCACTGGTGCGCCACTAGTGCAATTTTCGTATTTTTTTGGGAAAACTCGTGCAATTTTTTGTATGCTTTTGAGCTACTGATAAACCTAGTTTTGCTAAGCTGTGCACATCGTCGCCACGGGTTTTCCGAGCTCGTGTTACAATTGAAACTATATTGGTGCAAATTTTTACATCACCAAAAGAGTGTCAGTGGACGACGAGTGAAGTACTAACTTTCTCAAAAAAATTCGCTATAACTTGAGGAGCTAGTTAATGCATTGCTGTAGAAAGGCAAATGGGGAGCATTTTTTGGTATGGTGCGGTATGCTTTATATAACTTATTCAAATACACTAAGAAAAGGAGAGGACTAGTAACGCCACTGCAATAACTAATGCAATAACACCGGTGCACCACTAGTGCAATTTTCGTATTTTTTTGGGAAAACTACTGCAATTTTTGTATTCTTTTGAGCTGCTGTCAAGCCTAGTTTTGCTAGGCTTTGCACATTTTCGCCACGAGTTGTCCGAGCTCGTGTTGCACTTGAAAATATATTGGGACAATTTTATACAGCACCAAAAGTGTGTCAGTGGGCGACGAGTGAAGTGCTAACTTTCTCAAAAGAATTCGCTATAACTTGAGAAGCTAGTAGAATATTTTTAAAAACGCTTTTTCATAGCCTAGATGCGGCTCGGAGGTCTATAAAATGTAATGGATAGGGTGAATAGATTTTCTTCTTTAATTCATAGCGGACTGTAACTTTCTTTAGGTGTAATTTTCTTATTTAATATTTCTTGATCGCGCAACCATACAAAAGCAATAGAAAAAAATGGCACCTACCTTTTGATGGCTATTTCTCTGCTTGCGGGCCCGCTCTGGAAGTAGTCTCACGTTCAGTCTTTGTATTGAGGATGGTAGCACTTAATAACTAAGGTTTTTATGTTTAATAGTTAATTTTCGAAAGAAAATTAGTCTTCGAAAGAAGAGAATGATTTTTCACGAGTTCACGTGTTTTTTCGCTTGACAGAATGTGTCATTTCCTGCGCCTTTTGCGCATGTCCTTAGCACCCGCGTTGTGTTGACGGCGCAAGGTGCCACAATTTGAATTTGTATGGCTGATTATTTTGAGGCGAAATAGATAAATTATAAATAAAATAAAACGAAAGAAAATTGCAGTAACAGGCGGATTTTCCCATTTATGAACCGATTTGCATCAAACTCGGAACTTTGAGATCTTTCAGGTCGCTGATTATTATTTTTAATGTTTATTGAAGTACATACTTTGAATGTACTTAAAGTACTCAAAGTACTTGTAAGTACTTGAAGTATAATTTCAGGTATTTTACTTGAAGTACTTGACAACTCTGAGTTAGAGCTGTCCGTCGGCGTCGTGTCGCCTGTGCGTGTGGCTGTTCGGCCCACAGAGCTCCGGAACCGCTGGACTAATTTTCATGAGATTTCCATGATTAATAGTAACAGTGTTCCGTCAGGTCGTTTGACAGTCATAAAACCATCCGAAAAATCCCAAAGCGCGCGCAATGCAGTACGAGGACTGTTTTAAAACAATTTTGGTTATATGGAACGACCAAATAACTGTCCAAAAAACGATTGTTGTCGGACTGATCGATTTACGACAAATTCAAAGTCACGTTACTAAAAGAAAGGGTAGGTTTCGTGTCTCGCGTAAAGATAGATCGAAGGCAACGTATGAATTCGAGAGCACGAAATTAAAGTTGCACGCAGAAATGATTACACAATTAGATAGGATTATCAAAATACATACATACATTAATATTAGTTCTTTAAAATGTAGATAAAATTACTTTAATATATTTGATATTCACAAACTATAAAGCACTACAGACTGCCTAATAAACTATTTTCCAAAAATTAAAGCGAACTTGCATTAGCACATATTTTTGGGCGAAAGTTGTGAAAAAATATTAATTTTTCTAATATTACAAGTTTTATGGGAAATTTATATATTTGTTTATTTGTATTTTGTAATTTGATTTTTACAAAATATTTGTGAAATTACCTGCATATTATAGAAAGCCTTAATATTCACAAAGTTTTTGTGATTTTATTCATTTTTAGGAAATAGAGATCGTGATACTTCTAAGAAGTTAGGAAAATCACATTTTGTAGATTGTACTTTGGTAGGTATATATAGTTAATGACCTAATGTCGATGCCTTAAAGCGAAGTCGTTTGTTCTTTCGCCAAATCTGGTGTAAAATTTTACATCCGGTCTTACCCCTCTTCTTTTAACTTTTAGTTCAAATGTCACCGGGATTTGCTGCGATCAGGGTAAACCCTTATGTTTCTATTCCTATCCAATCACCTGCTAAACTACTTTTTCTTTTTCTAAGCAGGCTACCGTATGGCTGGTATACCTTTTTTCCATGTGGTATACCTAAAACATTCCGCAGTCCCGTTGTAATAAAAATTAAGAGGCTCTTGCAAAAAAATCAACAGATGCTGCAGATTTTTTTTTTGAAATTTAAAAAATATTTGTATAGTTACGTAGCTTTCCCGGCATTTGGTGACGGGTTGTGAAACTCAATTTATTTTGACAAAAATTTTAATTTTTTGGGTTATTTACTGTTTTTTTAATTTTCTCAGACAAATGTAAATTTAATGTAATTTTATGGTATATTTTTATCTCAGGTGCTGTAAACTAGAGATGTGTGTGTTTTGCATACAATTTTTCCAGTGCAACAAATGATAAACACAAACAAAGAAAAGAGTCAATCTTGTATTTCAGAGTCCGAAGCCGGTTTAAGTGGCTTGATAGAACGGAAAACTGACTGTCCGGTCACAGTACAACGTCGACCTGGAACGCAAAAACGATGTTTCGTATACCGTTTTATGACTGTCGCACGTGATGATGGAACGAAGCTAGTGTTCGACTCTTTAATGAGCTGATTAGATTTTTTTTAAGGCATCGCATCAATATGCTTTATCTTATAAGTGACCAAACTTCTTCTTTATTGTTAAACTTTTTCTTTATAATTAAACATTTTTGTACCTGTATGTTTTTTTTTAATATATAAGTAGGTAATTAAATTACTGCTCTGCTGTTTTCGACTCCTTTTTTTAATTTAAATTATCAATATAAATGTATTGTATAGTTTTGTTGCAAATAAATGTATTTATTATTATCATTATTTTAAACAAAATAATTATTCTGATCAAACTAAAACACAAACTAATAAGAATGAATATTATTTAATTTAACGCTCAAAAGGAAATAAAGACAAGTAAAAACAGTTTATTTTCCTAAGTTTGATTCAACCGCAGTTCCTCGCTTCCATATTCGATTTTCTTCAGCAATTGAGTTTTTTTCTTGAACCTGTACAAAACATATAAGAATTAATGCACCTGCATGTACAGGCAGTCCGAATTCAATGGTTTTAGGGGCTTTCGGCTATTTCTAGGAGATATAGAAAAAACTGATCTCCACTTGTGAAGCCCGATTTTTAAGAAAAGCTTAAAATTAAAAACTGTATCTAAGGGTCCATCTTACCGACTTTTTTTTCGGTTCCTTAAAGTGTTTCTTAATATAATTACACTGGTCCGCAAAAAAAAATCTTGAGCCCTGGAATTATTTCCGCAGCCTTTTTACCTATTTTGATCATTCTTCGATAATAATTATAATATTATCGACATAAATTTCAATTTTTAAGTATAAAGATAGTTATTTCAGTTTCAAACAATAATAAATACATGGACGTACCCAGGGGGGGCCTTGGGGAAGGCCCCCCCCAAGCCTTAGATTTTTTTACATATATTCCACATATTTCTTTAAAAAACACAAAAAATAGCTTAAAATTCGACATTATGAGGCTATGGAGGCGTCGGACCCCCCAAGACATATTCCTGGGTGCGTCACTAATCAATAAGAACTTTCGTACCTTCACTTGGTGCTTGCTTTCCTTTTATACCCTGAGGTACAACCCTCTCGTTTCAAAAACCAGCAGTACTCCGCCAACAGGCTTGTATTTCACTTCCCTGAAATCCTCTTTTGCAACTTAGCGATGTTTTAATAAAACCGTTCCCGTATTCATCCGAGACTGCTCCTAAATTTTCAGGAAAGTAGTCCAGATGCGATAAAAGGAAGTGCACTTTAAGGAACATGTTACATCCCATGGCCTTGTACGCTAAGAGCAATTCCTCGACCTGAGCGACATAATCATCACTTTTATGGTTACCCAAAAAGTTCTTACACACCTTTTGGAATGCAAACCAAGCTCGTTTTTCTTTTTGATTCAGGTGTACAATAAACGTCGAATCTTAAAAAAGTTGTCTAATCTGGGGCCCCACAAAAACACCTTAATATTCGCCTCACTAAGACGAGGAAATTTAGTTTTCAAAAATATGAATGCGTCGCCTGTTTTGTCCAGTGCTTTTACAAACTGTTTGATCAATCCAAGTTTGATGTGCATAAGCGGCAAGTAAATATTATCTTGCGGGACTAATAAGAATCGTTGGCGACATTTTTCTGACCGGGAGTAAATCTTTCTCGTAAAGGCCAGTTCCGTACAATGTAATGTTTGTCCCGTGCTCGGCTGTCCCATTCACAAATAAAGCAACAATATTTTATTTTTTTATTATTGTTTCTGCATGAGCGTATACAAGGGGAGAGGAGGGCTTGGGGGCAAAAGCCCCCCCCCCCAAGATTCTAAAAATAGATTATGTTAAAACTATTTATTTTCCTACTTTTTAATATGTTAATAAATAAAAGTGGAAAAAATTTCCAGCCCCTCCAAGGCGATTTTTTGTATACGCCAGTCTGTATATATATATTTTTATATATACTAATATGTTGTTTTATACTTTGCTGTAACGTTTATTAGCTTTACCGTTAAGCTGCTGGCAGCTAAAATTTTGTAAAAATAATTTAGAAAATGCATATAAAACGGTAAAATCGACAATGTCCATTTACCATTTATGCAACCCCCCAAAACAAATGGCTTACCTTGAACCTTGCTATAAATATTAATGTTTGAGAACTCTAAACTCTCCAGTCTCTCAGATATAATGATGTTAAGGCCAAAAAAAATCCTTTCAGTCCCACCAAACTATCGAAAACAGTAAAAATAGGTAGAAGGGTCTCCCCCGAAAATGGGGGGTGATGGGGAAAAACGGAGTCCATATTTGGATTCAGGAGGTCATTTTACATAAGAATCGGCAAGAATGGTGTCAGGGCCGATTTTCATGCCGACCAGTGTTATAATATGTTTTAAGGAATACTTGAGGCTAAGTAACGAAAAAAAAAGTCGGTGCGATGGGCTATTAATATACCAAAAACTAAATAAAATATTTTTTCTTATGGGGGCTGGTCCTAGTAGCAATATACATCGGTGTTACAGTCTTCTTATAGAGATCAGCAGGACGACAGAAAAAATTAAATGTGGATACCCACTTTAGAAAACCAGCTGCCAATTTGCTTTGTTAGCTAGGGTAGCCTCGGCTCTGAGGCAAAATTCTAACATCACAACGGAGACAGCTAAAGTCAATCTCAGTAGGAATGCTAAGCCCGGGCTCAATATTAATTTTTACCTTCATAGCCCGCGCAGCTATGGCCAGAGGAGGTATTGTTTTTGACGAATTTTTTTTTTAAGATAACGCCGAAAATATGTTATTTTAGTGTATTTTGACCTATTGTAGCAATATCGACGTGATGTCTGTCTGTGTGTGTGTCTGTCGCTGAACCGATTTTCATGAAATTTTCAGGTAAAATAGTGTTTGATACTGTTACGAGCCGATTGGACTTTGGTCAAAATTCATCAATGCTAATGACAGGCGTCGGATCAATATGCGGTTTTTGAAATATAGTAGTAGAGCATATTTTTCTCAAAAATTTGTGTTATAACCAAAAGCTTTCTGGGAGCTTTAGTTTTGGAGATATTTACAAAAAACTGTTTTTAACATTAATATAGTTTATATGGAGTGTGCTAATGGGCTAGGAAGGTATCACATCCGTCATGGATCCATTTATTTTTGCTTCATACCCGAGGCTAACAAGACGCTAGCGCTACCAAGTCCATTTTCAATCCCTGGCTTCGCAAGCGCAGATCTACCAATATTATTTACCTCATCTCTTAGAATAGATGCATACAGGGTGATTTTCACTTGAATGATTCTAACCACATGAAAATAGAAAGTTTCAAAAACCTAACCTAACAAAACCTAATCAAATCTAACCTAACCGAAGGAAACTGAACCAATAATTTTTTTCAAAAAAAAAACTTTCCTGACTTCCTGCCCGGGATCCTAGAGGATGTGAATCCGAACCGAACCAAACCGAACCTAACTAAACTGAACCAAACCTAACCTAACCAAACTAAACTACAACACGTACTGCTAATTAGGTTTAGTTGGGTAGGGTTAGGTTTGGATAGGTTCGGTTCGGTACGGTCCGGTTCGGATTCACATCCTCTAGCATCCCAGGTAGGAAGTCAGGAAAGTTTTTTTTTTGAAAAAAAATATTGGTTTAGTTTGCTTTGGTTCGGTTCGGTTAGATCTGATTAGGTTTCGTTAGGTTAGGTTTTTGAAACTTTCTATTTTCATGTGGTTAGAATCATTCAAGTGAAAATCACCCTGTACATCGATTCTAATACATGAAGTAAATAATATTGGTAGATCTACGCATGCGAAGCCAGGGATTGGAAGTGGACTTGGTAGCGCTAGCGTCTTGTCCCGAGGCTACCTTTGCCAATGCCACAGCCCACCTAACAACCAGCTCACAGGCTCTAGTCGGCGCCTTTCATCTTAGTCGCAGCCCACGAGAAAGACAGGCCCGGGCGCGGAAATATCACGTGACCGTAGGAGTCCCACAAAAAAACGCCTCACGGCCCGCTGTCATTATAAAACATGTGTGTGTTCAGTTTTGGTATGTTTGTTTACGTCGATTTTTTTTGTGAATTTTATCAAAGTTATTAAAATAACGCAGCCCACGAAAAAGACTGTAGTGGGCTGCGTTAAAATAATTAATGGCTAATAAGTAAATTATAAAGAAAATACCTATAAGATAAACAATGCCGCGAACGTGTAATTAATGTTGTTCCTTGTCGGTCTAACTATAAAACTGAAACCTAATATGTTGCAAACGGGAAAGGAGTGGTAAAAGATAAGATCTTGGATAAGATTGATCAAGTAATAGACATCCTTAGTGACATTTTCGATAGTGAGAGTGAAAAATGTGTTCAGTTGTCATTTCTTATTGAACAATTAGGTCTCTTGAAAAGGTAACCTGAGAATCGAAGATATGGTGGATACACTTTAATGTTGGCTTCATTTTTGTTTATCCAGTTATCCAGTGCATACACGTCAATTTACAATTCTAAGGTAATATGTCTTCCGCACCCTCGCAATATTAAAAAACTGATTTGTAAAATATTGTTAACAGATAGTAATCTCTCTGGTAGTGTGAAATATTTAAAAAGTAAGATACAGCTTTTAAAAGAACATGAGTTGGTAGTTAACTTACACTTTATTTAAATAGATATTAAACTGTGTGCTGGGTAATTTTTCAAAAAATGATTGACGACCACTACATTCATTTCATTGAATGGGAAAACCATCTTACTTATTCACAAAATCACTTGTTTCTTTTTAATAAATTATTGTGAAATGTTTTAGATTGATTGAAAATTTTTCTTCAGATAACTCTAGCGAGTGTTTTTGTGGAGAAAAACTATTGTCAAAGCTTGAAAAAATTAGTTTAAGGGCATGTAAAGTTTTTTAAAATAATTTTATTAAAAAGCACAATGATTTAGTGTCTGCTAATAAATCTTTGAATAAGAACTCAAAGATGATGACAGTCAAAGAAAAATTTAAAAACTAAAAGCTTGGGTTTGATATGTCCAATTTTGAAAGACTTGTATAGATTTGAAGTTACTAACGATATTATGTACCTAATATATGTACCTGAAGATATTAGAGTGTAAATTTTGTATAATTTTTTATTTTATAGATTCTGGTTCGTCCCGCCTTCCTTTTTGTAAATATGTTCTTTTTACTATAATTTACCAAATTGGTTCGAATTAGGCTATTTGGTGATTCACTAGAGCATTTTCTATTTTTTGTTTATTTAGTATTAATTAACTAATTAAGTACTTAAAATTACTGGGTTATTTGCATTTGAAACTCCCGCGGTTTTAAAGGCAAATATTACAATTTGCTATAATCAATTTACTTTACATAAAATGCATTTTGAATTACTAAGGTTCCTAGTTCCTTTAATATGGACCTTCGTAATCTCATTCCCTCCTACTTATTCCCTTTTCTCCTACGCCTATGGATTAACGACGCCACTGGGCGCCATGTGGGAGAATGAACGCAGCAGCGATACCTGCTGCCGCAACACAGAGAACCGTTTCGCCTTCGAACGATAATACACGCGTGTTAGCGACTCTCCTACCACATGAATGTGGGTGCAAAGAATACGGTTAAACAGCGTGTCCTCCCATGAGTTCCACTTCCTGTATAAAAATGGTAAGTGAAAATGCATTATTTTTACCTTACATACATTTGTTTATTGCTACACTAACCTAGAAGGTAAACTAGACCATTTCAGAATCCCTTGTACCAGCTTAGCCTATGACCTTATTCCCCTAAAATTACAGTCCACATCTGACACCGTTAAATTCCAGACAACTCTCCTATCTGGACCACCAGGGAGCCCCATTTTTGATCCTTAGCGACCCGGATTTCTGGAATCGTTTTTTTGCCTTTTTAGGTTAGTTTTTTTTACTGGTTTCAAATGCAAGAAAAACCCTTGTTTTTCCTAAATGCCTTTTTTACTGGTTTTAAATGCAAGAAAAACCCTTGTTTTTCTTACATGCCTACTTTAGAAAACCCCTAGGTTTCTAAAATACATTTTGCGATTTTTTTTTGTGTAAAAACAAATGCAAGAAAAACCCTTGTTTTTCTTACATGCCTACTTTAGAAAACCCCTAGGTTTCTAAAATACATTTTGCGATTTTTTTTGTGTAAAAATTAAATATTTTTACCAATAAATTTAACCTTTTCATGCGAAAAACCAAACACAGATAAAATCTGTAAACTACTATGCTTTTTTTTGTTTCGAATAAATCAAGTTTTTTCGTTTCTTTTTTGTAAAAAAAAAAAAACCGTATGGTATTTGGGTGTTTTTTTTGTTTGTCACTGGAAATAGTTTAAAATAGTGTCTGCAAAGTGCTATTATTTTAGCCGTTGTGCCTTCACATTTGTGGATTGCTATAATTATATCCAATTTGCTCGAAAAAAGATCTCCAAATTGCCATATTCATTTTTGCTTATTGCAAATTGCTATGACTATATCCGATTGCGGATGCTTTACTATATTCGTTTTTGCGTAAAAATTGCTATGAATATATCTATTTCTAATTTACTATTATAATATCTGTCTGCAAATGGCTATGATTGTATCCATTTTTTGCGTGCATAATAAATTTTGAAGGAAATTTAATTCTTAACTTGAGAATTTGTTTTCGTGTAAAGGCAGATAAATAGTTTTACCAAATTAAATGCTTTTGATTTGTAGGTATTTATTTTTAAATTTAATACATAGGTACCTACTTATTTGAATTCGCGAGGCGAAGATAAAAAAACTTATACACAAGTTTTTTGTTATCATTAGTTTGCATCGGGTATTTTCTTTACTTTTGTGCGCTTATAGTTTGATTATTGTAATTAAACGTAGGACATTAATATTTATACAGGGTGTCCAAATTTTGATTTTTTTTTCAGTTTACCTAATTTTTGTCAATTATTTTTTGGATTTTTTTTTAAATCATGTCTAGTTCGGATAAAATTTTAAAGGCTAAAGCCTTGCGCTATAGTGCGATTTCACAGCTAAATTTGATCATTGAATCCGCGACCCTCGCAAAAAATGACCCTGCCTATCACAGCGGCTTTAAAGTCAAATTTCGGACATTGTCAAAAATCAAAAAAGATTTTGAAAAGCACCATAATACTTTGTTGACGTTGGTAGCCTCTGATGAGGATCGCTTAGTAGTAGAAACCAAAGTGTCTATGGACTTTTGCAAACGCTGTGACGAGATTTCCACTATATTTTACGAACTTTTCGAACTACCCTTTGAAGATGTAGGGCTTTTGAGCAGTACGATAAATCCCATGGGCAGTCCCTGTGCCTCCACAAACCAGCATGGTTTACTGCCTAGGATAAAAATACCTCTTTTTCAAGGGGAATTTAAGGAGTTTCCAACCTTTTTGCAAGCCTTTAATGCTACCGTGCACAATAATAGGTCGCTGGGAAACTTTGAAAAATTCAATTTGCTTTTTTCTAATTTAAAGGGCCCTGCCCTGGATGTCATTTCTGACATTCCTATCCTTGCTGAAAATTATTTAAATGCCTACCACACCTTGGTGGATAGGTATACAAATAAACGATTACAAGCTTACCTTCACTGGAAGGCAATTGAAGGCTTCTCTCCTCTTACTAAAGAGAATGCTACGAATTTGAGGAATTTGCTTGATTGTTTTTCGAAAAACTTAAGTGCTTTAAAAGTCATGGGTTTTAAAACGGAGTTTTGGGATTGTATTATGGCACAAATGCTCTTGGATAGGTTGGACCCAACCACGCGCAAGGCATTTGAGCAAAATTATTGCTCCAATGAGATCCCCTCTTATGATAAAATTCGTGCTTTTGTTTCTAGCCATTGCATTGCGTTGGAACAAATACAACAAACTCAAGATTACTTAAAAAATAAAGATTTGTCAATTTCAAGTCAGAAAAATCAAGCAAAGTTTCAAAATCGATCTGCTTTGTTTGCTAATACTCAGAGAGCCTCCAAAAATGCCTCCCAGTCTCCAAATGGCCAAAGTGGCTTAAATAATACTCCAAACCCTAAAAATTTTTGTTTTCTCTGTAAAAGTGGCGATCATATAATATACAGATGTCCTAATTTTTTGGCGAAAACTCCCCAGCAACGTTTTGAGATTGTTAAACAACATAAAGCGTGTGTCAACTGTTTGGCCTCAAAGCATAATTTACCCCAGCAATGCAAATCAGAAAAAAGATGTTTACATTGTGGCCAATTTCATCACAGTCTCTTACATTTTTTTCCTATTAATTCTACACCTAGTTCTGCGAGTAGCCCCTCTACTTCTGCAGTGCAACCCCCGAGGAGCCCCGTGGCTACCGAATTTAATAGAACCACTAACACCATTGTTACTGGTATGTCTTTAAATGATCGCGAAGTACTTCTCTGTACCGCTTTAATACGGATACAGGATGTTTTTCAAAATTGGCACACAGTGCGCGCCATCTGTGACTCTGGTGCTCAATCTTCATTTATATCTAAGTCATGTGCTGATAGTTTGGGCCTTCCTAAATTTAATATCGCCATGACTCTACAAAGCTTAGATCGAATGACAACTTCGGCAAAATCTGGAATTAATTGCAATATATCCTCTTTGCGTGATAATAATTTTGTTTTTAATTTTGATGCGATAATACTCGATAAAATTTGTAGTGATTTACCTCATTCCTCATTTTCGATTAAAAGTTTTCCTTTTCTCGCCAACTTAGAACTAGCTGACCCAGGCTTTAATAAAAGCGATAAAATTGATTTATTGTTGGGCGGCGATGTGTACCCTTACATTTTGCTAGATGGTCGTTTGTCTACGGGACCCAACAACCCCGTCTGCATTAATACTATTTTTGGTTGGGGAATAATGGGCAATCTTTCACTTTCACCTTCAACTACAAATCAAATTAAAACATTTTTTACTACGTCAATGAACGATTCTTTTGTCAATTTAGATAAAAATCTACAACGATTTTGGCAAATAGATGACATACCTAATGTCAAGGCCATTGACCCCGAAGATGAGTTTTGCGAAAATTATTTTTTGAAAACTACCTCAAAAAATGAGGAGGGGAGATATATTGTATCTTTACCATTTAAAGTTACTGCTCCAGATTTTGGCGACACTCGATCCATTGCCGTACGTCGTTTTTTCTCCCTTGAGAAGAAATTGCTACAAAACCCTGATTTTTATGCTGCCTACAGCTCTGTTTTACAAGATTATTTAGATAATAATCATATGCAACCGGTTTCTGCACCTTTGCCGACCGAAATTTCAAATCATTTTTATATTGCACACCATGCGGTGTTTAAAAAAGATTCTACTAGCACCCCCCTGAGGGTGGTTTTTGATGCGAGCATGCACGCCCCTGGCAAAATCTCGCTCAACAACGCTGTTTATACTGGGCCCCCTTTACAAAGGGACTTACAAAAAATTTTATTACTTTATCGTTTGCATAAATTTTGCTTTTGTTGCGACATCCGTCAAATGTACAGGATGATTTTAGTTGACCCTAGTCAAACTAATTTTCAAAGAATAGTTTGGAGGTTTGATCCTAACCAGCCTATTCAAGACTTCGAAATAAATAGAGTTTTATTCGGGGTCTCTTGTAGCCCCTTTTTGGCTATCAGAACTTTGCTGCAACTTGCTAGAGAGCATGAGGACCTTCCTCTTGCCTCAAAAATCATTGAGGAGGCAGTTTTTGTCGATGATGTGATTTCGGGAAGTGATGACTTTTTTAAGGCCACTGAGATGAAAAATCAATTAATCGAGCTACTTAGCCGAGGTGGATTCGAATTGCGTAAATGGGCGAGCAATTGTCCCGAGTTACTATCCGATCTTCCTGAGTCACACATTTCGATGAAGGCTCTTTCTCTCGATTTAGATGCTGAAAATTCAACTTTGAAAATTCTCGGTTTAAATTGGAACCCTCATACTGATGAATTTTTTTATACTTTCGACTGTTCTCTCCAAACATGCACTAAAAGAACAATTTTAAGTAATTTGGCCCGCATTTACGACCCTCTGTCTTTGTTGGCGCCAATAGTTTTAATTTTAAAATTAATTGTTCAATACTGCTGGGCAGAAGACTTAAACTGGGACGACCCTGTCAGTCCGGAAATTGTTTTTAAATGGGAAAAATTTAAAAATGAATTAAAGTTTTTGCATTCTGTTAAAATTCCTCGTCAAATAATTTTGCCTAATGCTAGTCAAATCCAGCTAGTAGGATTTTGCGATAGTTCAGAACGGGCCTATTGTGCTGTCGCTTATATTCGAATTTTTTATTCTGATGGAAACATTAAAGTTTTTTTTGTTTGTAGTAAATCTAGAGTCGCACCGTTGCGTCGTAAACTAACTTTACCAAGACTAGAGCTTTTAGGAGCTGTTTTGTTGGCTAAATTAATGGATTTTTTACTAGAAACGTTCTCGGAAAAAATTAAATTTGATAAAATTCTTGCTTTTACTGATAGCACAGTGACCTTATCTTGGATTCAGGGATCTCCTCACAAATTTAAAACATTTGTTTCTAATAGAACTGCCTATATACAAGGAAGAATTAGCCCTGAGTTTTGGCATTATGTTCCTACTGAACAAAATCCTGCTGACTGTGGTACTAGGGAAATGTATCCCTCTGATTTACAAAGATTTTATTTTTGGTTAGAAGGGCCTTCTTTTCTAAACCAACCTACAAATACTTGGGATTTTATGACAGTTACTTACGATGGGAATGCAGTTTTGGAAGAACAGCGAAAAAATATTTTTAACGTTTTTACTTGCGAACAAACAGTTGAATATTATGTAAACAACTTGTTTGAAAAATACAGTTCTCTTTTTAAAATTAAGAGAATAGTTGCTTACTTTTTGCGAGGGTTACAAAAGTTTAAAAATCCCTCATACAATTTTGCTACTGATTACCTTACAAATCAGGATTACTACAAAAGCTTACTTTTTATTTCGAAATGCGTACAATCTTTTTCTTTCCAAAAAGAAATTGAATTACTAAAAGATAAGAAACAGCTTCCAAAAGCTTTTCAAAAATTATGTCCATTTTTGCATAATGAAAGCTACGATTTGCTTCGTGTTGGAGGCCGTTTATGCCATTCAAATTTATCATACGATAAAAAATTTCCAATTCTTTTGCCTTCTAGTGCAAAATTCACTGAATTACTGATTTTAGATTTGCATCGCAGCAATCTTCATTGTGGTATACAGACCACAACTTTTTTACTAATGCAAAACTTCTGGGTATTGTCTGCTAAAAAGGTAGTGAGAAAAGTTTTAAGTTCTTGCCATACTTGCTGGAAAACTAAACCTAACTCTCTTCAACCCCCTATGGGTAACCTACCGAAATTTAGAGTTTCCGAAGCAAAGGTGTTCGAAAATGTAGGTATAGATTTTTGTGGTCCGTTCACGATTACTCTTGGTCGGACCAGAGGTGCAAAAACCATGAAAGCATATGTCTGTTTATTTATCTGTTGCGCTGTTAAAGCCGTGCATTTAGAGTTAGTCTCTGATATGACATCAGAAGCCTTTCTGGCTGCTCTGCGCCGCTTCATAGCTAGAAGAGGACTATGCTCAAAGATCTCTTCAGACTGCGGGACCAACTTCGTGGCCTCTGAAAAATACTTGCGACAAATTTTTTCTGATTGCGTGAAGGGGGAAGGTATAGTTTGGTCTTTTAACCCACCTGCTGCTCCCCACATGGGAGGCATTTGGGAATCAAACATTAAATCTTTAAAGACTCATCTTCACAGGGTAGTTGGAAATCAAATACTCACCTATGAGGAATTAAATACGGTTTTAACCCAAGTTGAAGCCATAATGAACTCACGTCCTTTATGTGCCTTAAGCACCGATCCTACTGATCTGGCGGTCTTGACTCCTAATAATTTTTTAAATTTGAGGCCTCCAGGTACAATACCCGATCCAAACTACTGCGATATTGCGTTAAACAGGCTGTCCAGGTGGCAACTGTTGCAAAGAATGCACCGCGATTTTTGGATTCGCTGGCATCGCGAATATTTGCACACTTTGCAACAGCGAGCCAAATGGCACCAACCTCTTGCTTCCATTGATATTGGTACTATGGTACTGATCAAAGATGAAAATTCCACTCCATTGGATTGGCCCCTAGGCCGCATTGAAGACCTTATTAAAGGTTCTGATAATATTCCACGGGTTGCTATTGTAAAGACTACTAAAGGTACCTACAAACGGCCTTTGGTAAAACTATGCGCCCTGCCTACAAATTAAACTCTCTGAAATGCCCCTGGGCATTCTCAGGGGGGTGGGAAATGGTTCGTCCCGCCTTCCTTTTTGTAAATATGTTCTTTTTACTATAATTTACCAAATTGGTTCGAATTAGGCTATTTGGTGATTCACTAGAGCATTTTCTATTTTTTGTTTATTTAGTATTAATTAACTAATTAAGTACTTAAAATTACTGGGTTATTTGCATTTGAAACTCCCGCGGTTTTAAAGGCAAATATTACAATTTGCTATAATCAATTTACTTTACATAAAATGCATTTTGAATTACTAAGGTTCCTAGTTCCTTTAATATGGACCTTCGTAATCTCATTCCCTCCTACTTATTCCCTTTTCTCCTACGCCTATGGATTAACGACGCCACTGGGCGCCATGTGGGAGAATGAACGCAGCAGCGATACCTGCTGCCGCAACACAGAGAACCGTTTCGCCTTCGAACGATAATACACGCGTGTTAGCGACTCTCCTACCACATGAATGTGGGTGCAAAGAATACGGTTAAACAGCGTGTCCTCCCATGAGTTCCACTTCCTGTATAAAAATGGTAAGTGAAAATGCATTATTTTTACCTTACATACATTTGTTTATTGCTACACTAACCTAGAAGGTAAACTAGACCATTTCAGAATCCCTTGTACCAGCTTAGCCTATGACCTTATTCCCCTAAAATTACAGTCCACATCTGACACCGTTAAATTCCAGACAACTCTCCTATCTGGACCACCAGGGAGCCCCAGATTCAGTTCTTTTACCCATAATAAACACATATATCAGCAAAATATTTTTTCAATTTTTGCCTATAAAAGAACAAAAATTTTTTGTTAATTTATTTAAATTTTGTAAAAACAAATAATATATTAAGCAATACAATAAGAATCCTGGGACTCCTAAGATCACATGACCGCCGACTTGCTTATAATGCGCCATGGCCGGTCTTTATCGTTGGCTGCGCATCTTAGTGTGAATAAAAATATGACGTCACCGACGTCATTTCGGGTTAGAATACAGGGCTGGACTAAGAAATATTGTATTTTAAATAGACAGGATTGGATTTTTAATAATATATTTTAATTTTATTTTCTTGACTTTGTTGTTTTAGTTAACTGTTGTTTTGTTTTAAATAATCATCGGTATATAAACATTCAGAAAAAGTACTAATCAATTAAATATAAAAACCCTAAACAAAACAAAAAAATCTTTTAAAGTTAAGAGACCTTTAAAGTTAAAGCTCTCTTAAATTTAATGAACCGCTAACTCTAAGATATTTTTATTTAAATTTTTGTTTAATCAACTTATTGATATTGCTTGCAGGAATTTCACCCGCCTACTATTTAAACTAATTTTTATCGCCAAACATCAGATCTCACGTTTACCGAACCTGGCGACTTGGATTCGCTTAGCCCGTCTTAAGGTGGGAGTTTGAGTTTTGAGTTTTTGATATTCTTGATCGTTTTTTGTAATTTGTTGAATTGAGCTTAACAGGAAATCTTCTGTGTTATCTATTAACGATATTTTGTAAATGATCAATGACTTTATTTCCACTTGGGTATCTTCTGCTAATAAATCTTCCTTTTCAGGTCGACTAGTAGGACATCTTGACAAAGCATCGGGAATTAAATGATCTTTTCCTTTCTTTCATACTACATTGAATTGATAACCTGCCAATTTTTCCTTCAGACGTTGAATTCGTGGATTCTCAATGTCATCTAAAGTTTTTACATTCAATATTGGAATTAAGGGCTTGATCCGTGAAAATTGTAAATGTATCTAGACCCTGTACATACAATCTGCATTTTGAAACTGCCTATGCGATTCCTAATTGGTACTTTACCATCAAATATAAGAAAAAATAAGAGACCAACTTTTAGAAGATTACAAAGATGTTTTTGATACAGAAGTATTAAAACCGATTAAAGGTCCCTCTGTACACATCCACCCAAAAGAAAATGTTGTTCCATATTCTATAAGTTGTCCAAGAAAAATACCCTTTGCTTGGAGACAAAAAGTGAAAATAATAAAAAAAGGCATTATAAAAGCCGCACAAGATGATCCTTCTGATCTTGTAAGTCCTAACTACTTTACTACTTTATGGAATTCCATGAGACTTGAAAATCTACGACTGTTCAAAGTTTGAGATTCGTAGCTCATTCAGAAGTAGAGTTTTACATAGGTCAAATATCGGCTGAAATGTTTCAAGAAAAGATGGTTACGGCGCGCGAACTTGGCTAGGCACTGCCGTGCCCTCAGATTTAATGCTGTTACCTACATCTACGCCTCTGAAAGGTAGTTTTTCAGCGAGGCTAATTAAAATTCATAAAGTACGTGATCGCAAACAATACAAAATGCAATAAAAATGCCGTGTTGGCTTGACTTACCGGGTGCGCATGACTAAATACTTTAAAGTAAAAATTTTCCCTATTTATAAAACATATGTAAAATTAGTAAACATAGGAAAGGAGGTGTCCTTGTATAATATTTTTGCATTTTCCATCTCTACTTTTTGTTTCTCTTCCCCAGATTACCACTGCCAAACAGTACTTGTCTTTTTTTTACATGAAATGTTTTTGTTATGATTTAATGTAATAATCTTCACTGTTCACATTACTGGGAGGTTCACACAAGCGTGTGTTCACACCAGCGCGAGTCTACTATATTACCAATCGATCAAGGGTAGTAAAAAAACATTTTTCGCAACTACCCTACAGGATACCACAGGCTTTTATACTCTTACCATCTGTGCGCCATAGTTGTCGACAGTTAGTAGCCAATCCGGGTTACAGGCGCTAGAAATTGAACCATCTTCGTTAAAGATCCACATCTGATTTTTATCCTTATTGAGTTTGTATTCGCTGACTTTCCTGTCTACTTTGCAGCCACCGCTTATGTCCAATACATTTTTTCTGAAAAAATAAAATGTTATTATTTAGTTACAGTTTATTTATTTACCAAAGTAACATTATGTTAGAAACAAATTTTTTTTTTATTTGTTTTAAATACGACGGACGTCTAGATTACTAACCCTTTTTAAGTGTATGTTATGTACAGGGTGGGCCAAATTCGATGTTTTTTGCTGGTTTTAGGTATTTCTAGCCGAGATACACAAAAACGAGTGGACATGTCCTGGGCTCGATTTTCGAGACGTCTTCAAATATCAAAACCGCTTCTTGATAAACCTTGCAGTTTTTTAGCTACAAGGGGATTTTGAAAAGTCTGCATTTCTGGAGGTGACCTATAACTTTTTTATTTATGAAAATTTCATTTTGGTGCACGATGCTTTTTTACAGGTTTTTTTATGGAGAATACAACTGTCAAACTAGATTTTATCTATCAGTTTTAGTTTTTGAGATATTAAAAAAAGTTTAAATTTTCTTACGGAATGACTCATTTTTTGTTTTTGTTTCGAAATCTACGTCAAATTTTTTGTTTAACGATATGTCACAAATGAGAGTTCGTTACGCAGTTTTCAAGATATTTAGGATTTTTCATTTGGAGAACTAAAATGTAAGTCCATGAAAAAAAAAACATTTGAATTGTTTTGTAATAATTTCAATCAAAGCCTACTTGCCTTATCTCAATATCAAATAATTACAAAATAAAAAACAATTTTGTTTTAATTTAGACTTTTTTTACATGAAACTATATTAAATGTTCAAGATGGCGGCCATTTTCATTTAGACATAAACGCCATTTTTTTATGTATTCATGTTCATCATGGTTAAAACAAAAACTTACTTGTCTTGGCAATAAAGTAACAGCTTGTCATGTTACGCAGTAATTTGGCAAATTGTAATAGTTATCTAAACAACAAGGTTTGAAAACGACTCTTTGTACACGATCGAGATAGTTTGGTAGACCGAGCCGAAGGCGAGGTCTACAAGTTGAGGGAGTGTGCAAAGAGGTTTTCAAACGAGTTTTTACAATATTTTTTATACGCCTGCTAATAAAGAAAGAAAAATCAAATTTTAATTTAACTTGTTTTTATTTCCGACATTTTTACAAGAAAACTATAAAAATTCAACAATTTTTTGACGTATCTAATCAACAAAACATACGAGCAGTGACGGTTGCCACGGAACTAAGCCAACTTATATTGATGGGTGACAACAAAAATCACAATGACGGGAGACCCGTATGCAGAAATGACATAGGCCTGCGCAAAAATGACATAAGAGTGTGCAAAACGTTTTGCACACAGCGTGCGCAAAATGCCATTTTCAGATCGTGTTCTCCGTGCGCAAAACCCCCTTTTGCAAGACAGTCGTATAAAAAATATTTTTTATGGACTTACATTCTAGTTCTCCAAACGAAAATTCCTAAATATCTTAAAAACTGCGTAATGAACTGTCATTTATGACATATCGTTAAATAGAAAAGTTGACGTAGATTTCAAAACAAACAACAAAAAATGAGTCATTCCATAAGAAAATTTAAACTTTTTGTAATATCTCAAAAAATTAAAAGTAACAGATAAAATTTAGTTTGACGTTGGATTCTCCATAAAAAAACCTGTGAAAAAGCATGTTACACAAAAATGAAATTTTCATAAATAAAAAAGTTATAGGCCACCTCCATAAAAGCAGACTTTTCAAAATCCCCATGTAGCTAAAAAACTACAAGATTTATCAAGAAGCGGTTTTGATATTTGAAGACGTCTCGAAAATCAAGCCCAGGACATAGCCACTCGTTTTTGTGTATCTCGGCTAGAAATACCTAAAACCAGCAAGAAACATCGAATTTGGCCCACACTGTACATCTGTACCCCAGAGCAAGACTATGTTAAGTGCATTTTTGACTTTTTTTGGTTTGAACAACCTTAATACTGACTTAACATTGTTTGCCTAACGATGTCTATGGATGTCTTTAGTTTACTTTTTTTTACGATTTTTCGCATCCTCGGATTTGCCTTTGCCGCCCCCTCACTTTGTTATCCCTGCTACTTAATAACGGGGGGGGGGGGGGTTCGGTTCGGTACGCCGCTGAACAGTAGATAACTTTTAAAGACCTTAATGTTTCTAAGAAGTATTCCCCACGATAACTAATGCACTTTGTTGTTGATTTTTGTCCTTTGTGCGAACTTGCATTGTCTTGATGAAGGATGATTCGTCGTTCGGGGTTCGTTTTTCGAAGGTCAGCGATGACTTTCGGCAAACAAATCGTAATGTACCAATCGGCAGTAGCATTCCTTTGATCTTTCGCGACAATATTTTTGGATACACTTGGACTTTATTTTCAGGTTCATATGAGTAAATCCACCATTTATTACTACTGATAATGCTGTACACGTTTTTCGAGTTTCCTGCCTCCTACATCTTTGTCATTTTTTATTTTATTTTCTGTTCCTTGTGTAGTGCTGTGCAAATACTCTTCCGAATCTACGAAGGCGCGCATTCCTATTCAAGCCACAAAAAAAGCTTTTCTTTCATAAATTGACTAATTTGAAAAATGTTGATATTTGTTTTGTTTACCATCAGCTGTGAGTAAAATAAAAATGGCGGTTCTCGTAATCTCATCGTTCGCGCAGGTTACACGAGTCTTCTACCCACCCTTCAATTTCATTGATTTTTACCCGCTCCGGTTTACGATTCCCCATCCAACTCTGAAGATTGAGGTTTAGTCAGGGCTATCAAAACGGACGGGCCACGATCCTCCACTTTGTTGATGTCACATCCGGGACTGATTTTTTTTTTTGATGGTCACTTCACGACACGGCTGATTGTCAAAAAATATTAAAGTTGGAATGACGGTTCATGAATATTTGATTTTTAAAAAAATAATGCCGGTTTTGAGATTGTTTTTTAGTATATTCTCGCAGAACAATTTTTTTTTAATGTATGGTAATCCTTAATATTTCAGAGCCGCTTCATTAGCTCACACTAAAATTAAATTTAAAACAGAAGCAAATGTGACAAACACAGATGACAAAGTCAAATACATGTCAAATATAACAGTTGGGGTAATTTGAATTCCCTGAATGCTAATGAATGCTAAATCTTGAAGATTTTAATCTTTTAATCATCTTGCATCCTTACAAAAGTTTGGTGGAATATGAGGATAGTGTCTGAGAATATTTCACTAAAATTTTACGGAAATCTATATTGCCATTTTGAAAATATCATACAAAAACGTCTGACCTCCCATAAGACCCAATGTAAAAGTCAGCCCCCGGAGAACAGCTGATTTTTTTAGGGTCGTGGCCTGTATTTTTTTGTCGGCCTTGGTTTACTGTTAGTAACGACATTCGATCAGTGTCGCCCTCTATATTCCTATTTGCAAAATATAAAAGACAGGCCTCGTATACACCTTCTCATGGAAGTTTGATCTATTGGGGTCAATTCTTTACATTTCAAAAAATCTGGCGAAATTTGACAAAATGTGACATAATCTGGCGCTTAAGATTTCTCGTTTAAAAGGCAATTTTTAAACTTAAAAACTTACCTAAAAGGCCATTTCCCACTTTTTGATAGATGTAGCGTCACGATATAATATTTGTTTTTAATTAAAAACCCGTAATTTGTTGAAAATTTTTAATTTAAAAATTGTAAATAAATTCACTATTAACCACACAAACTGAAATGTCAAATTTCGTCACATTTCGTCACATTTCTTTCAAATTTATGAGTCCTATTCGTTTTCTTTATGAGGTCAGCTAAGTTTACTTTCTTTCTTTGTTTTTCACGGTAAAATTAACAAAGAGGGACTAACTGCATGTCGTGGAAGGGTCGCTACAAAATTAGCTCTACGCTGTTGCCACCGTTATATTTGAACGGATTTTTAAGGGAATGTCAAATTATTTCTTTAAAATCTGCCAGAAAAATCTGACCAAGTGGGATACTGGTCAAATTATTGAAGTGGTTATTATTTTTTTACTTTTAAAAAAAGCTAGGCACGTATATAGTTTTTTATTCTGGGGGGTCCTCCCATATAGAAACTGCTGTTCTTCAGTGACGGCCCATGACACAGACTTCGTAAACCAGAGAGAAAATAATAAATTGTCTCTGTCGTAAACTAACAGGAAGGCTGCCCCATAAGGTTTTGGATAGTGTAATTAGAAATACTAGGGTCACTGCATCCTGGAAGTCTAGCGTCTCCCAGGGGTAGCGACACGAGTGTCAAAACCGTACTCAAAATTCCATAGACGTTCGTGAAAAATACTCATTTTTATACAGTCTGAGAAAAGAAAAATGTTTTAATAGAACTTAAAAAGAACTCGTTTTTATACAGCTTAAGAAATAAAAAATATGTTCCTTGAGTTTTTGGGTTATGAATATTTATTGTAGGTATTATTGTTAAAAATTATTTTCTTTTAAATATTATTTCTGTTTTTGTATAAAAATAATACGTAATAAATAAACAAACAGGACAGAAATACATTTCTATGTTAAAAGTTTATTAATAGTATATAATATATCAAGGGATAAAATGAAAATTTTATCACGATGTTTATACGCTATTTTTCGCACTGTTTAATTTATTTTCCAAGGTTTTTTCCCATTTTTTTTGGGTGTTTTTGGTATTGTGGTTTTTTTTAGTATCTTTTTATTCCGAATTTTACATTTTATCAAAAGACAAAAAATGCCCAAATACAGTTCGAGTTTTCGTAAGGTTCGGCTTAATTATTTATATTTTTATAGTACATTTCATATAAATATCTTAATATTATTGTTCGAAAGCATAAACTTCGAAAATCATTTTCTTTAAACCAAAAATTGTTCTAAAACATATTCTTCGAACAAAAGATTGTTCGAAAACGTTTTCTTCAAACAGAAATTTTTCGAAATCATTTTCTTCGAACAGAAATGTGTTCGAAAACATTTTCTTTGAACGGAAATTTGTTCGAAAATATTTTTTTAAAATGAAAATTTGTTCAAAAACATTTTTTCGAAAACAAATTTTTCGAAAAAAAAATTTGACCTGGCTTGCCAAACTTAACACAACTCATATAGTTCGACTAATGGGGTTTTTTTCTAACAATTTTTGGAAAAAAAAACTTCCCTGACTTCTTTCCCGGGATCCTAGAGGGTGTGAAACCAAACCGAACCAACCGAGACCTATTGTCGAAAAATGATTTCCCTAAATTAGCTTTCCGGTCCTCATTTTGGAAGGTTGAAATCGGTGTTAGTCTAACCTTTCTTAATTGAGCATATCAGGAGGTATCTGGACCGGTTCGGATACGTTTGCGATCAATTGACAAAGTTTAGGAAAATACCAATTTCGACCTTCCAAAAGGAGGAAAGTAGACAAATTTTCAGAATGTTTACGATCCCGGGAAAGAAGTCAGGGTTTTTTTGAAAAAATATGTTAAAAAGACCTTGCCGTAGTCAAACTATATGAATTGTGTTAGGTTTGGAAATCCAGGTCTAGAGCGTCTTTTATCGAAAAACTTGCTTTCGAAGAAAATGATTTCTATTCGAAGAAAATGTTTTTGAACAACTATTACTTACGAACAAATTTCCGTTCAAAGAAATGGTGTTCGAATAAATTTCCGTTTAAAAAAAATGTTTTCAAACAAATTTTCATTAGAAGAAATGGTTTTCATAAAAATTTCCGTTCGAAGAAAATGTTTTCGAACAAAGTTCTGCGACCCGTCGTGTTGCTACCTTGAGTTTTTATTGGATGTTGATTTTTTTAAAACTTTTCTATGAGTGTGTGTGTGTACCTGTGTGTCTCTTAATTTTACTTTGTTTTGCAATCATTACAGTGTAGCTACTTTCGATCTTTGTTTGAACCTTTTGTTTTTCAATCTTTTGTATTTTCGACCTTTTGTACTTTCGAACTTTTGTATTTTCGACTTTTTTATTTTCGACCTTTTCTTCGCCGCCCGCTTTTTTTTGAACAATAATAAAAATAATAGTAGGTATATTATAAACCTGGAGCGTGCAGTGTTTACTTTTAATACCACGGCGGGAATTTTCATGCTCGACCGGAAGAAGGGCTATAATTTGCTAAGTGACTAAAAGGGACTTTAATGCCAAGGTTTATTTTTATATACTAAAAATAATAATAATCATAAACTAAATAAATAGGTATTAAACCACTTACCGTACTGTAGTTTTAGCATGTCAAGTATATAAAAAAACAGTGGGCAGTGATAGTTGTCATGGCATTACATTAAACAAAAGTCAGTCAGATGCTAACAAACAAAGGTCACTCATCGTCAAGCAAGGTAAAGCTTGCTTGACGATGAGTGACCTTATAACAAACAATGTGGAAAAAATATTATTTATTTCATAACAAACTAATTAAGTTTACTCGAGAAAAAGTTCGAATTACATTTCTCGAAGATGGAAAATAAAGCATATTCTTACTTTGAGATGGGCATGGAAATGATGCAATAAACAGAATTTCGAAAATTTCACAGTTTCCTGGTTTACAGCCTGGAGAAGTCTAGAAAGTTAAATGCTTCGTTTATATGGAAGCAATATTCTATGCCTAAGGACACAATAACGATCAAAACGAACCAAGCCATCGGCAAAGTAAAGTAAGCTTACGGCAAGCTGGAACAAAATAATCGGTATCGTGTATATATTCCTTTTTGTTTTTTGTATTATGATAAAATAAAATAATCCAAAAACCTATATTTTGCCTTTATGGTTTTAAAGAAATTACTTTCAATCACTGGGGACAAGAAATACTACCTTAGCCCATGAAAAAAGGGATTAAACGTACACCTTTATTCCGTAGAGAGCATAAAACATTTATTAAATAATACAAAACCCAACATAATAGTTTTCTATATTTTAGAATATATATAAAACATGCAAACTATATTTTTGGTTTCCTTCGCTGTGTGGGTCCTAACACAGGGTCCTAATAAATTTGAAATCATAAAAAACTTAGTTTTTTTAGGTTTGTTTATTTGGACAGTAAAATTTATATACCGGATGTGACGGACAGTTCTTTACGTAACATTTGTAAACCATTTAATTTTTTTAAACATAAAAAAAGCTATGCTCCTGACAGTGTCAGATTTGAGTTTTTCGTAAATGAGGTTATGTTTGGTGTCGCTACCCCTGGGAGAGCGGCTAGTTCACAACTTGCATTCCGTTTGCTATTGGTCGAAATAGTCAGCTGACTTTTTAATGTTGAACGTTGCCGTTTAAGATTATTATTATATTATATTAAGAGATGGTGCGTGCCACCAGTCAAGCATTTAACAAAATACGAATATATACTAGTTGTAAGTGACTAAAAAGAGTAGTGGTTTGTGTAGTACATACCTATTGAATTTAACTAAATCTATGCATATGCCGATGAGTTTTTTTTTATTGTTTTTTAAAAACATATTATATTTTTTTTTAATTAGCTTCCCTATCCTGTTTTCCTGTCGAAATCGGTGTTAACCTAACCCTGATAAATTATTCGACAACGTATCCTAACCTGTCCAGATACGCCCCGGTCAGGATACGTTTCCCATCAATTGACCACGGTTAGGTTTTGTTTCAGTTTGGTTTAACACCGATTTCAACCTCCCAAAACGAGGACAGGAGAGTTTTAATTTTAAAAATCCCGCCTGACTATGTCAACCAATAGCAAATGGAATGCAAGTTGTGAACTATCCGCTCGTTGGAAGATGCCAGGCTTTCAGGATGCAGTGACCCTAAGAATAGTCGCCACAGTCTCCATCTGACGAAAATAAGTCGAAGGCGGAATTTTTCAGGGGTGCCACGACCACGTGGTCACTTTGTGCAAGGAAAACTTAAGTTTGCGACACGCTCCCTAGAGGGAGCCACACATATAGGCAGGGAACTGCGTACAGCCGACCTGAAAATAGGTTCATAATATGAATAAAATGAACGGGACCCAAGAAACAAACCTTTAAAACATAAATTTCAAACTTTCTATAAATTCGTATAATTAAAAATAATGTTTGTATAATTATGTAAAATTTCTTGTGTGCCTAATATTATAGATTTGTTAAAAAATTCTAATTTTCTACTTAGCAATAAAAAGTTGAAAATATCCCTAAAAAACTACTATTTACGGATTAGATCAAATTTTGGTCCAGGAGGTGAGTTACAGGGTGATATCGAAAATAGTAGTAAATCTTAATTAAAATCACATTTTTAAAAAACAACTCTGTCAGGAGTTTTAGTTAGCAAATAAGAGTAAGAAATACATTAAAATATGTATCATGAACTTATTGTATTATTTTTAGATCCAGGACGTGAGAGACCTACAGGGTGATATCGAAATTAGAAGCGTAATTTTCTAAAAAACAAATTTTTAAAAAACAATGTTGTCAAGAGCTTTCGTTAGCAAAAAATTATTTGAAACACGTTACACAATCATACCATTATCAGATTTTATCACCTTCAGGTCCAGGAATTGAGCTACATGGTGATATAGAAATTATTAGTGTGTGTAAATTTTCTAAAAATCACATTTTTAAAAAGCAAGGTTGTCCGAAGCTTTTGTTAGCAAAGTATAGTTAGGAATACGTTAAACAATCATACCATTAACTGACTGTATCACCGTTAGGTCCAGGAAATGAGGTACAGGGTGATATCGAAATTAGTAATAAAATTTCGTAAAAATCACGTTTTTAAAAATCAACGTTGTCAGGAGCGTTTGTTAGCAAAAAATAGTTAGGAACACGTTAAGCAATCATACCACTTACGAAATTTCATTTACTTCCAGTAGGTAAGCTGCAGGGTGATATCTAAATAGCAGTAAAGATTTTGAAAAATCACATTTTTAAAAAACAAGGGAGGTGAGCTACAAGGTGAAATGAATAAATAAATCCAAAAATATTTACATATATTTACGTGAAAAACTTTTACTATTTATTTGACAAATTTACAAGTTAATATGATAAAATTTTGACATTAAAACTTATTAGTTAATATAACCAAATCAACTTAAGCCCCTAACTAACCTTGGTCAAAATAAAAGTTTACAAATACACATGAGAAATCCAAAAATCCCTACATTTATTTACGTAACAACATCTTGGTTCGTTGTTCTTTTACAAATTCACAAGTTAGTTTGAAAAAATCATGGCTTTATAATACATATCAAGTATAACCAAACCGAACCAAACCCATATAAATAAGGTTGGTCAATATAAAAATGTACAATAATTATTTACAGAAAAACCTGCCTGCCTTCGTTGTTAATTCACAAATTTACATGCTTATTTGACAAAAATTTTTCATCCAAAATATACAATTAATAGAATCAAACCGAACCAGTTGGTCAATATAAAAATTAACAAATACAAATAGTAAATCAAAATTTTTTTACAAATATTTTACATTTGTTTGATTTGTTGATTAACAAATTTACAAGATATTTTAGAATCTTGGCCCTAAAATATATATTAAATGTAACAAAACGAAAGCCTTCACTAGGCTTGCCTAATGCAAACATTGACAAACATACACGATAAATATAAAAATCTGCACATTTATTTACAGGAAGAAACTGTCTTCGTTGTTATTTCACAAATTTGCATGTTTTTTAGGCAACAATTTGACACCCAAGTTATCTATTTAACATAACCAAACCGAGCCAAATCAAACTCTTATAATTATTAAGCTTGCTCAATATAAAAATGTACAAATACACATAATAAATATTACATTTAATTACATTGACAAACAACAACCTGCACAGAAATATTTTTGTCCCGTACGTCGTTCTTAGTTTTATTTAATTACTTGTATATAGACTTCTTCCAAAGTGAAGCGACTCAACATTTTGCATTTCTTTCAAAAAATCTGTTAATACATGTACCGCTACATAGCTATTTGGTTGTCTGATAAAGGGATATATTTCTTTACTTCTTTAGCTATTTTTACTGAAAACTCCAAATCAACAAAAGCAGTAGTTTCATCCCACTTAAGGTCTTTTACCTTTAAATTTTAAATATCTTTTACATAAATATTTTTTTGTATCGCTTAGGCTTTTAATTGTTTGTACAATAGTTATTTACCTAACAAGTGCGGAAAGAGGTACTTTTCCGCACGTGACGGCAGTTGCACAAACGACGCGGAGCGGAGTTCGGGCAAGCCGTCAAGGATGGAAAAGATAGTTTCCGCAAGAATTAGGTACAATGTTTTTCCTACGAGTGTTTTTGTCCATCTTCTTTATCAAAAAACATGTTTTAATTCGCAAAGATTTTATAATAATGCTAGAAAATGATACGTAAGATAGAATTGTTACATAAATCATTTAATGAGTCCTAAATATCTTCATTTTTAACAAAACAAAAATCGTGCGAAAAAGAAATTTTTCAGCACTAGTGCGGAAAAGTTACTTTTCCGTACGTTTTTTTAACTTTTATTTTTACTTGATTTTTTTTATGCACGGAAAAATAATAAAACAGGATTTTTTTATTATGATATATTAAAAAGAAACTTTATGTAAAGAACATTTAATTAACAATAACGAAAAAGTTAACGATGGTAGATATTGAAATTGAAAGTGAACTTTCTGTTTGTTGATTGGTTGGTGTTTGGCCCACTACAGAAATGCCTTGATCAGTTTGCTGCTTAGAATTACTACTGTAGTGAATGGAGGAAGGTATATTGGTCTGTACAGGCTGTAACACATTACAGGATTCTTCATTCGGTGCTTCTGGTAGCATCGGTTCAGCAGCACTTCTTGAAAATGAAACTTGTGTGTAGGAGGACGGGTTTTCATTTGAAAACGATTGTGGACGGAAAGGTTCTTGCAATTTGGACGTGCGGAAAAAAATCGTGAGGAAAGTAAAAATGATGCGAAAAAGTAAAATTGTGCGGAAAAGTAATTAACGTAATATTCTTTTAATAGATCGCTCAAGAAACCCTAACTTATATGTTCTTGGTTTGTAAACAGTAAGGTGAGGCCAAAAGTTATTTTTAAAAATATGATTTATAAAAAAATTTACTACTAGTATCTTACCTACTGGACCTAAATGTAACGCAGTTAGTGAATAGTATGGTTTGTTTACAATTCCTAACTATTTTTTGCTCACCAAGACTCCTGATAAAGTTGATTTTTGAAATTGTGATTTTTACAAAAGTGTTTTACTAATTTTGATATCACCCTGTACCTTACTCCAAGGACCTAAAGGTAATAGTCAGTTAATGTCATGATTTTTTAACGTGTTCCTAAGCATTTTCTGATAACGAAAGCTCTTGACAACATTGTTTTCTAAAAATGTGATTTTTAGAAAAATACACTAATAATTTCGATATCACCCAGTAGCTAACTTGCTGTCTCTAAAGGTAATACAATATGTTAGTGATATGATTTTTTAAGGTATTTCTAACTCTTGTTTGCTAAGTAAAACTCCTGACAAAGTTGTTTTTAAGAATGTAAATTGTACAACTATTTTTGATATCACCCTGTAACTCACCCCCTGAACCTAAATTTGAAATAATCCGTTAATACATAGTTTAACTTTTTGGGCTATTTTCAACTTTTTATTGTTAAGTAGAGAACTAGAATTTCTAAACAAATCTATAATAAATTTTAAGGTCACCCTGTAGCAGACCTGAACTTAACCTTTATAACCTGGGTTTGGCAGACTTTTTTTCTTTCTCTTCTCATACCTGATAAGAAATATTAGACAAACATTATTTTTAATTATATGATAATAATAATACAACAAGTTTGACATTTATATATTCAAAGGTTATTTTTTGGGCCACGGGTTGCAATAAATCCGGGTATTATTTTTTTTTTCATATCATAACTTATCAAGCCTAATAGTTTTTTTTCCTAAGATTCATTTGATTTCGTTAACATAATAAACGTTTGATTTTGTGGTCGGCTGTACTTAGCCATTCGCTTTGGTCGCAGCCTTCGTAGTTACGAAGGCTGTGTTTTGGTTCGCTTTGCATGTTATTTGAATCCAACTTTAACGAAGTCAGAAAAACGTCTCATGGTTTTGTTATTGTTTTTTTCCGGAAAAATACAATTTTTTAAGAACCTGTGCATCATCAACAATCCCGGAAAAATATTGAATTATCAGCAATCGGGTTTAAAGGTAGGTTTTAGATTATATTTTTCCTCATTTTTCGGTTTTAGACGCTGTATAATAAACTGAAATTTACGATGTTGCCATGATTTAGGGGTAAAATTTGAGGCGTCAAATTTTTTCAGATTGTTTCAAATTATTTCAAATTTTAAAGAATTGCCCCCATTTAGTCGAATTTCGCCAGATTTTTTGAAATGTAAAGAATTGCTCCCTATAATTCAAATTTCACTGTTATGATACAAAACAAAACAATAATATTTAAATAGATTCCTGAACATTGGCTAAATGCAAATCAAAACTTACTTTTTCCATGGAAAGGTCAGTAAAAACGACCTACCATCGCCAGCCGGTTCAATATCGAATTTTTCAGGCTCTGACGGCACAAGGGTGGTTGCTTTTCCTGAGCGACTTAGGTATCTCTTCCTGCCGACATTAAAAAAGGTGGCGTATTCTACAAACGAAATTATAACATTTGATACACGCACAGTTCTAATAATAGGCTAAAAAAGCAGCTCTTCTTTTGTTCGTATCAATAACAGAATCGAATTGCGCATGTGCATAATCGTTACGGGACTTTCAATACCCTAGATCAAACTTATCGCTGCCATTACGTGCTTTGGCCAATGGCAAGCTTTAAATTAAGTCCGAGCCATCACGTGCTATGCGAAAAGACCTCCATTGCGCAAGCTTCTCCTACGATGCGGCTGAGAAACGTTCAGTCTGAAGACAGTGGCGGCGCGTGATAAAAAGCTTTGGGGGAGCACACCAAATAGCGGTGCAGGCGAAAATCTTTTTTTGAGTGCCACGCTAACTTTTTGGGCCTTCGAGTGGGCCATCATATCATATAATTTAGAGCAAATAATTAAAAAAATTGATATTTAGATAATATAGTTACCCACCTATTATTATTGTTTTTATAAATAAGTAATAAATTATCATACCTAGTTGATTTTCTCTTCTAATGGCAAAGATGAAAATTTAATTGTCTTTAAACTTCCGCCATTGTCGTAAATACTAAATCGTCGAAATCAAAACAAACCGCCCGCGCCCGACCGATAATGCCAAGTTGTCTAAGCGCTGGTGGTGTGCAAATACTATCTACTCGATACTTTAATAATATCTGATATATGGACGGATTCGAAGTAATCGAATCCTTCGACGCCAAATATCCGTTACTCGAATCCCGAATGGGACCGAAGCCAAAGTGTTACTTTCGTATCAATCATATCGGCAACGGCCGTATGAGTAACGAGTTTGGAGTACCTGTAATCATTTGGACCGATATTTATTTACTTAAATATTTGATTATTTGATTCAATAGCTGTTGATGTGTTATGTCTAGCGGGGTGGATTTTCTGGCGCAGTGTTGCCAGGCTCAGAAATGTATTTTCCCCAGAATGTATTTGAAAAGTTGCCAGATTTTGAACAAAATTCCCCAGATTAATATATCTACATTTTCGTAATAAAAAAAAATTGTGTGTGCTTAAGACCACACGGCAGAAGTGTAAACTTCAACAAGGCGAAATTAATAATATTGGCCCATAACATATTCTGCAAAGCGGACCGAACCGAACTCTTCTGTGTACTAGTAGTAGACGCCTTCATCTGCATCATCATATCGCTCGCTGAATGTTTCTCACAGTTAGTCGACTCGAGCCGATTTCACCCGAATGAGCGTTACATAGCCGAGCCTGACGGCTTAGTTGAATTCAATACCCACAAAAACTGCTAAACGCGTCTAAAGAAGTTTACACTTCAAAAACTACAAACATGTAAAACATCAATATTTTTATTTTTTGCATACTTAGTACTTAAAATTTCAACTCTACTCAGTATTTATTGGATTTACCGATAATATAATGATTACTTAGTACCGAATACCAAATATCTGATACTTGAATAGGAAGTATCAGTATCTACTCGATACTTTAAAAAATCGTTGCACACACAACTACTAAGCGCACGAATCAAAAGTGCCCATGATCTGCTCTAACATGCAACGCGAACCGACGACGCAGGGGTAATCACGGAGGTGCGGGCGGCATTGTGGCTGGTTTTTGTAAACGCGCTGTGTCGAAGGAAGGTTCAGATTCTATGTGCTGTAAAATTCTATTGTTAAATTAAGGAATGATCAAAGTTTAATATTTTTTAAGTAAAATTTGGGAGTGCACGTGCACATGTGCACTTATGGAGAAACCGCCACTGTCTGAAGAGCGGACGACTATGCCATTGGTCGAGACAAATCATTTCGCACAACACGCGAGCACTCAGATTTTTCTATAGATCAAAGCGTTTGATGTGGATGGTCACATCGTTCAAGTAGAAGAATAGAGCCTTCGTAGGGTGTCGATGCCCCGAACGCATTCAAACCAATTTCTGTGTTCTGTTTTCTGGTTTAAGAAGGTCGAGTCCCGCCGTCTAAAACGAAATGGTTGTATCTGCATGGTGTGTGAAACTGAAACATTTGCTTTAAAAGTAAGAATTCTGAGCAACGCAAGTCATCCATTTTAGAAAAAAGTGTTGCCGTGACATTTTATTTTTTTCTTTAATCATGCTTATTAAATGAAACAGCTTATGCTTAACCACTTTTGCACAATTTTAGATTTTTAAATTTAATTAGTATGTTGTACACACATTTGAAAAGTCTAAAAACAGTCAAAATAGGACTTTAAAGAAAAAATTATGCTCATAGTAAACAGCACCTAAAAAAAATTAACCTATAATTTTGAAAACATGCATAAAAGTAGTTTTCAAAATAATGTGATGTTTAGCAAAATCTTTTATACTGGCTTAATTAGAGTAATTTAGAGAATATCCAAAAAACGCAGAAATTTTCGAAGTTTTCATATTTTTTTGGGGTATAAATGTAATGTTTTCTTATATTTTTGATACAGTGTTGGAAAGCTATACTCAAGGACTATATCTTCCTTGTATAAAACATATTTAAAAAGTAGACGTTACCTTGGAGTTCCACGAAGAAGTTAAGAATGTCTGGGAAGTCCCTCAACTTCAGCATCAAAAATGACCCTGTCTATCGGGGTGCTGGTGGTAATCAAGTAGGGTAAATTTTTCACTGTATCATATACTTTTAAAAACAAGAATAAAAAATCTGGGTCTGTAATCCTTAAGGTCACTACACATTTTTTTGTTATTTTAATATTTTTAGTGATGTTAAATTGCATCACAAATTATAGGCGTGGATCTACGGGGAGGGATGCCCCCCCTCAAATCTGAAACTTTACTCAGTTTTGACACATAGAACACACCTCCTGGTCACTATGCAAAATAGTTTTGTGAAATATTTATTATGATATTTTCCCCCAAAATAAAGTTTCTAGATCCACCCCTGCAAATTAAGGTTTATCAGAAGGTAAAGTTTATTTATATGAGCACTGTTCAATAAATTATGATCTAAACTCTCTTCATAAGGTCACTACACAATTTTTTTAAAAGTTTATTTATTAGCTCACACTACTACTATACTATAGTAGTGTGAGCTATAGTGATCCTAATTTTTTCGAGAAAAAAAAAGTTGCTCCGATTTCAAAAATTTTTATATATCTTTGCGTTTCAGATGATTTTAAAACTTTTTTGTTTCGCCGTCTGTCTGTCTGTAACGACCAACGCGCATAACTCAAAAACCGCTTGCCCGATTTTAATGAAATTTGGTACCTACGCTGGGTTTTGGGTCGAGATGGTCCCATTTACAAATGAACAAAATCCACCAAACACAGGCGAAATAAAAAGGTTGGGGGTATATTTCAAAAATTAGTTTATGTAAAAATATGGCGTGTGTGATATCAAACGAAAGGTAATTGCGTCTGGAGTTAAATAAAATACATTTTACTTTTTTAAAAAGGGTGGGGGTAAATTAAAAAAATTAGTGTTTATGTGGAAATATGGCGTGTGTGATATCAAACGAAAGGTAATTGAGTCTGGAGTTAAACAAAATACATTTTAGTTTAAAAAAAAGGTGGGGGTAGATTTGAAAAATTAAAGTTTATGTCAAAACATGGCTTGTGTGGTATCAAACGAACGGTAATTGAGTCTGGAGTTCAATAAAATATATTTCAGTTTTTAGTTATATTAGCTCACACGTACACTATAACTATAGTACCTAGTGTGAGCTTAGGTGCCCATAGATTGGCAGAGTATTTTAGTAGTTACCTACTGCCATATTTAAAAAATCGGAAAGAAGTTGAGTTCTATAATTTCAGAAACCGAACAAATTTTTTTTCTGAGCTTGAAGTAAATTTAGCATCTTTAGTTAAATCATCCAGAAGAGTGAAAGAATGGTGTCCAGTTGTTGTTTGTTTGAGATTTTAATGTAAAACAAATCGTTTCACAGTACCTCCAAACGCATCACATGGGCTTTTACCATGCGTTAGTTTTGTACTTAGTTTTTTTTAATGCCCAGTGGCGTATGCAGAAATTTTCCAAGGGGTTTGGGAGAGGGGGCTTGAGTAAAAGCAAAGTCCTCATTTTATTCTTCTTTCAGAAAAATTAAATCTTTAGGAGAAGTTATTCAATGGCTTTGGAAGGATTAACTCCCAACCCCCCTTCCTCCTACGTACGCCACTGTTAAACTTGAACCATTTCATTCACCAAAGAGACAAACTAATTAATGTCAGTGTCTCACCCAAAATTTATTCTTAAAACTAAAAAAAAATATCCAACAGTGTACGAAGATGGTACTTGAACCCACAGACTAGGATGTCACGTGAAACTGTATGTGGGTATAAATAAGACCCCCTGGCGATGATTTTTATATATAATTTTTGCGACCGAATTAAAAAATGTGATTTTTTACATGCTTTAACCAAAAAGCCTAAAAGTTGATGTTAAAATGATAGATCCAACTTTTTTATTTAACTTTTATATAAATGATACATTGTCATTTATATAAATAGGGTACGGGGTAGACCTCGTCAGATGTCTATCAGGGGAAATGAATCGACCCCTGCCCTCCGTAGATTCCAGGTACTCTCTGACCCGGAGAGTTAGCACCTGTTTAGGGTCCCATTCCCAGGGTTACGGGAGAAGACCACATCGGTATGAAAGGCGGAAAGGATGGACCTCGGTACGGTGATCATAGCGCAGGTGGCAACCCTTTCTTTTAGGGATAGTATAAAAGAAGAAGATGCTGCCTTGTAGTACCGGCGTTGGAATCGTCAAAGGCTAGGGGAAGAAAACCTCGATCAAAAATCACCTGGTCCTCCAGGTTGGGGGTTGGGGCATTAGACTAACTCTCTGATACCCGGAAAAAACGTACACTGTTAAAAAACCCAATCAAACGCCTCGGAAAGAAATGAAAAACCTAACACGAACCAAGCAAAGAAACAGGAATATGATTTTTGGTACATGGAACGTACAAGGAATGAGTCGAAAAGTGAATGATATAGTCCATGAGTGCAGCAGAATGAAGGTTGACCTTGCTGTACTAACAGAAACGAAGAAGAAAGGAAAAGGATCTGAAAACCTAGGACAGTATGACCATTTCTATAGCGGAGTGGCAAAAGAAAAACATGCGCAACAAGGAGTATTTATTTTGGTCAACAAAAGATTTAGAAAATATATCACCAACTGGGAAGCAGTAAATGAACGGCTAATAAGAATGAATATAACAATAAAAGGAATGAGACTTACGATTTTTGGAATCTATGCGTATAATGACGATGCAAATGTAGCCGTGAAAGACAATTTTTTTGAAGAAATCCACAACGAAATATCAGCAGTAAGTACATCTAGAGAAATTGTAATATTGGGAGATTTAAATAGTAGAACAGGTAACAGAGTAAATGATCTGACAGTTGGCCAATATGGAGAAGATGTTGTTAATGACAATAGAAACCGGCTTATCACAGTATGTGAGCAATTAGACCTAAAAATCCAAAACGATTTTTTCCAACATAAGAAAATACACAAATATACCTGGACCAAACCCTCACAAAACCTGAAATCCGTCATTGATTATCTTATCACTAAACAAAAGACAAAACTAAAATTTCAAGATGTCAGAACAAAGCGTGGATCAACATGCGGAAGTGATCACTATTTTCTGGAGACCAAAATTCTCTTTCCTTATCAAGGCCGAAGCCTCCATCAACAAAATCTTGATGATACAGTGAATGAGGAAATTGATCACTGTCAATATAATCTACTAAGCCTAGAACATGACAGCGTAAAAAACTTATACAAAAAGAGACTGAACGAAAAACTTAATTCAAGTTCAGGTGAAACCCCAGATGAGGAATACGAATGTATCACATTAAGCATCCATCAAGCTGCAAAAGAAGCACTAGGATTAGTGGAAGAAACTCCTAAAAGAACAAAATCATACTGGTGGGATGCTGAGATTGAAAGTGAAATAGAGGAAAAAAGGAAATTATATCACACGTACTTATCCCAAAAGACAGATAGAAGCAGAGAAGAATACAAAATCGCGCAATCAAAGGTGAGAAGAACGATCAGTGATAAGAAGAATCAATCATGGATGCAAAAGTGCCAGAAAATAGATTCTTACTTAGGAGGTAGGAGAAGTACCGAAAGCTGGAAAACTATAAGATCGATCAAAAAAGAAACATGCAGAGATATTATTTCACCAATACCAGACAAAGAATGGGATGAGCATTTTAAAAAACTTTTAACTGAAGATAGAGCAGAATTCAAGGAAGACGAAAGAGATAATATCATTAGAACGATGGGATCTCCAGTACCCCTCACAATATCTGAGGTCAAAAACGTGTGCAAAACCTTAAAAAGCGGTAAATCTGCCGGACCCGGAAATATCCCAGCTGAACTTATTAAATATGGCACTGAAGAATTGCTTTGTAGATTACGGAATCTTTTCCAAAGATATTTAAATGGAGCTGTAGTACCAACTGAGTGGAAAACGTCATATATATCCACAATACACAAAAAAGGAAGGAAAGATATATGTGACAATTATAGAGGTATATCTGTAACTAGTACGCTAAGCAGAATATATGGCAAAATAATAAGAAATAAAGTGGAGAGCGAATATAAAGATATGGAGGCAGAAGAACAAGCTGGTTTCAGGGCGGGTAGATCGACTTCAGATCATCTCTTTTGTATAACCCAAGTTATTGAAAAGAAAATGGCATACGGACAAGAGCTCCATCTGCTTTACGTAGATTTGCAGAAGGCATATGATAGTATACCACTAAATCTACTTTGGAAAGCGTTGGTAAAGACAAACATAAGTGTACAACTAATTAAGGCCATCAAAGAGTTATACCGCAATAGTAAGGCAAAAGTTAAAATAAAAGCAAAACTAACCAAAGGCTTTCAAGTAAATAAAGGTCTTAAACAAGGTTGCTGTATCTCGCCTACGCTCTTCAAGATATATTTGGAACAGGTCCTTAAAGTCTGGAAGAGAAAATGCCAAAACATGGGAATTCCGTTGAATGAAACCACCTTGTATACTTTATGTTTCGCCGATGATCAGATAGTGGTGGCTCAGGATTATGACGACCTCGAATATATGACACGAAAACTAATAGAAGAGTACAATAAGTGGGTACTAGAGGTTAATATCAATAAGACAGAGTATATGTGTATTGGTGGAACGAAACAGGATCTAATCTTAAATACTGGGCAGCGAATTCAGTCCTGTGATGAGTATAAATACTTGGGTCTAAAAATTACAGCTGACGGAACACTAGACAAAGCTATAAAAGATAGAAACGTACAAGGAAGAAAAGCAATAACTTTATTAAATGGAATAATTTGGGACCAAAGTATATCAAAACATAACAAAAAGCTTATATATAACACCATTGTAAAAAGTATTATTACATACGGCTCAGAAGTATGGCCAATCAAAGATAGAACAGAAAAAATGCTTTCCGCTACGGAGATGGACTATTGGAGAAGAGCAGCAGGGAAATCAAAAAGAGAAAGAGTTACCAATCAAAGAATAAGAGAAATTATGACAGTGGGTGAACGTACTCTAGTGGATGATATAAGAACAAAACAACTGGTGTGGTACGGACATGTACAAAGAATGGATGATGGAAGACTACCTAAACAAATATTACAATGGAAACCAACTGGCCGAAGAAAACGAGGAAGACCAAGGAGAAGCTGGAGAGAAGGAATAGATAGTGAAATAAGAATAAGAGGCCTATATGATGAATTATGGGCAAACAGAAACGAGTGGAGATTGGGTATCGGAAGACGTAGAACGTTGTGAAACCGATAAATATATATATATATATATATATATATATATATATATATATATATATATATATATATATATACATTGTCAAGTAAAACAAGCTACAAGCGAAGTTTCAATAGACAGATAGACATGCTAATTTTTTTAGTCAAAAGTTGCCAATTATGAGGTTTTTGCGGTTTTTCCAATTTTTAAAAATTTAGTTTGCTGAAACCAATAGACCTAGAAATTTTTCTTTTACCTTGTATGATAGTCAAGCCACTGAGTTTTAATCTGCGCATAGACTTTTTTTTGATAGACCATATTCCGCACCGGTGTAAATAATTAAAAATTGAGAAAATCATAAAATTACTATTTTTTTTTTAAAACTATTTTTGCGATCTCAAAAAAGTGAGGTTATTTTTTTTTCTGTATAGGATCATCCAATCAATATTAAAGATTTCTTCCGTCAAATTTGTTTTTACATTAGATTTAATACAATCAAAATAAAAAAAAATATGGTCGCAACTGTTTTTTTACCTTTAAAGTTGTCTGTAAAATACAGAAGGCGACATTAAAAATTAAAATTTATTAATTTGGTATTCCTAAGGACAGTAATACATGTTATCAAAATTTGGATTTTTTTCATGACATGGCTACTACCCCCATTGGATGATTTGGCGTGGAATTACTCTTCTGCAGTTGCGGTAAAATATAACACTCACAATTTGATAGTTAAAATAATCCTATATAATTTTTTAGTTTTGAGGAGATAGTTTGATCAGTCAAATATGCCTATAACTCAATTTTATTTTTTTTGCAGTTACTGGAATATAGGGTGACCATAATGTGTTTAGCGCAAAAGGACGTCAGAGTCAAAAAAGCCGGATTTTCGCTAAAAAAGCCGGACAAAACCGGTCAGTTTAAAAAACAGTATTAAAAAAAATTGATGACCAAAAAAAAGTATCTTGGGACTGAAAAACCCGAAAATAAAATTTATACTTGTCGGAAAAAATTGCACCTTAGAAAAATATTTGTAAAAAATATTGAAAACCACTTTTTATACAAATTGTTGAAAAAAAATTACTAACTTTAAAAATAAATCGACTTTTCGAAGAAAAAATACGTAAAATGAAAAAAAATAACTAATTAAATTATTCAAATAATAAATGGTGACAAAGATTTTCCAGAAAAATGATACCAAATGCAAAAGTTTTGGTTAGTTTCAAAAGTATAGGCGCCGCGTCGGAAATTTTCACGTGACATGATCAGTTTGCTCCTGCCAAATTGTGCTCATTTCATTTGGAGAGGGGGCTATATTTTGTTGTTGAGGGGGCTCAATAGCCTAAGTCCCACCGAGGCTGCGCTCCTTGATGACCAAAAACAAAAGGTCTTTTATCCCCAAAAAGCCGGACCAGAAAAAAAAGCCGGCCGGACGTTTTCGTTTTGCCCAAAAAGCCGGACATGTCCGGCTTTATCCGGACGTATGGTCACCCTATGGAATATCAGGGCAGAGTTGGTGCTGGTTCTCGATAGTACGCCATGTTTATACTATTGAGTTTTTAATTTCGCAGTGTGCCAGACTATGGCCCGTGGCAAGGACATTCATAAAATTTTGATGTTTTTATTAAGACTAACTTTCTTAAAATAATTCGCTATAATTTGAGAAGCTAGTTAAAGTATAGCTGTAGAAAGAGGAAGGCTATAATAGTGCCAGGCAGTAATCTGACAGTTTCACATTGAAAACTGACAGTTGATCTTTCAAAATTGGCATATCAAAATCGAATTTAAAACCAAGTCGCTAATTTTCCAATAATATAGGAAGGCAGTATTTTTTCCAGTTCATATAGTAAACAAAGGCCGTATAATTGAAGGATCACAGCTGATCTTACAATTTAAAGTTGTCAAAATACTGCCTTGCACTATTATAGCCTGGTTTTATTCCAATAATTCTCTATTATCACACGTGCTGTCTTAAAAAAATCAAGTTCACGAAAATTTAAATTTTCGCGAAAACGGGGGGAGTTCTTAATCTCATCGCTGCCACCAAATGGATTCCTAAAAAGTTCTTATGATATCTTTCAAGACCAAGCGCGGATCCAGATCAAAAAAAAAAAGGGGGGGGTTAATACTCGATGGAAAAACAATTTCTGTACTTATTTTTTTTCTAGGGAAGGGTAATTATCCGGTTAGCGTTTTATTTACTAACTAAAAGTGTATATATTTTTTTTCAACGGGGGTTAATTACCACGTGACTCCCTCCCTCCAATCGGCGCTTGATCAAACAAGAAATAGTAGTTATAATTTAAAGAAATTTTTTTTTCACGCTTACAGTTTGGAAAAGTGGTACTTTCCTCACGCAAATAAGTGCGCAGAAAGCTTTTTCCACATCCTTGTAGAAAAAAAAATATTACTTACCTTTTTCTGCAGCAGAGCCTAAATGAAACAACCATAAAACATTAGACACAATGGCGACAATTAAAACGAAGTTGAACATTTTTAGTTAAGTGCCTAACTAAATGTGAATCCAAGGCTTTCTTCGCGAAATATATACGCATTTTAAAAAACTAGATAAAAAATGGGGTCTCTTCATGTTTTTTAAAAAACATGAGTCTACTCATGGTAGGTATTTTACCCAAGCCGATCTTTTTGTTATAACTGGTTATAACATAACATGATTATCAATAAACTTTCTCATTACTTAAGGGAAAAACAGTTACTTTCGTAACGCATGTCCTTCTTCTTCTTCCTCCATTAGCGTTACAACCTATGGGGCTCTATTTTCGTACTTAAAGGATGTGATCGTCCACATCACACGGTCGCGTGTTGTGCTAAATAAATTGTCTTGACCAATGGCATAGTAGCCTGCTATTCGCAGTTAGTGAACGCGTACCGACTGAACGTTTCTCGAGACCCCTGTTATAGGAATAATATTGTATTTCCTTTAAAACAGTAAATAAATTGAAATTGAATTGAATTGAATTGACTGAACGTTTCTCGGTCGGATCGTAGGAGAAGCTTGCGCAATGGAGGTCTTTTTGAATAGCACGCGACGGCTCGGAGCTAATTTATTTCAATAAATTAGTCACACAAATAAATCACACGTGCTGCCATAAAAAAATCAAGTTGACGAAAAATAGAATTTTCGAGTAAACAGGGATAATTCTTAATCTCATCAATGTCACCAAATGGGTTCTTTAAAAGGTCTTATGACATCTATCAAACTCAAGCGCAGATCTGGATCAAAATCTATGGTACCGTACTTAACCCGAACTCCATCACCCACCTGAATTCCGTCACTTTTTAGAAATGTTTTGAATTATTAAGCTAATCCTACAATGGAATTCCAAAAAAATACTTTTATCAGTTTACCTATATTTCTTGCAACACTGTGCGCAAACTTCAGCTGTATTGATTAAAAGGAAGCTGCGCGCGAAAAATTCTTTTAGTCATGCGTCAAGTGTCGAAGCGGAACGTCGCATTTTATTATAAGGTAAGCCACTTGCACGTACTTATTTAATCTAAGATTTTAGGTACTTTATTATATTATTACCTAATATATTTCTATTTTTTACTAAACCAATGCCCGTAGATAAGTTTTTAACCAAAATTTTCTTCCTTTTTTCGATTATTTTCAATAAAAAGGGGATGGCGGGTTCGGGTTACAAAAAAGCATTTAGCCGGAAATCCGACAGGAGTGTCGGAGTTTCCAACAAAAACAATGTCTATTCAAATTGGTTTTTTTCATACCTACATTTATCAAAAAGCGAAAAATACATCTAAATCAGAATCACATTGTTTTCAAAATCCCAAATTCCGTCACAGGCTTTTTGATCTATTTTCTCTGAAAATGTGTTTTAAATTCAAGGCTTTCGGATTATTTTATTTTTGTAAAAAATAAGGGTGACGGAGTTCTGGTGGGTAACAATTTTTTTAAAGGTCAGTTTTTTCAATATTAACAACCATCTAAAGTCAAAAAGTCTAAGATGATAAAACCTACAATAAATCAAATTTTTAAAATTTAAAATTCCGTCATATGTTTTTTATACTCTACTCATTTAAAATCTGTGATGAATTTGGGTGTCGAAATTCAGATTACGACAATGACGGTTTTCAGGTTGTGATTTTTCACGTTTGCTGGATTATGAAGGAGAATGTTTTCTTTTCATATCTAACCTACCTATCTAGAATTTTTGCTCCAAATATTATGTTTAGTGTTATGTTATAGATAAGAACACTTTTGATATGAAATTCTCTACTAAAATTTATGTTTGTTGTATGTAGTTAACTCCGCTGGACTGAGGATTCCTACGTGGCATGGGGTCTCGAAAGAGATGCATCTTGTTACCTTCCAATCCCTCGAAGCAATGGCTAGAGAAGGTATTGTTTTCGATGAGAACCATTTTTTGAGATAACGCCGAAAATGTGTCATTTGTATATGTGGTTGACCAGCTCATTTTTATAAAAGCTACATAAGATATCCCTGTAAAGAATAAGCTATGTTTTTAGAGTTTTTTGAAAGCAAAAGCAAGTATGTCTAATATTACAGATAATTAAAACTAAAAATATAGTTATCGTAGTTACGTCCAATTTTTAATATTTTTCATATCTTGCCTTATGATAAACTTTATCCAAACTTTGTTCTATTTCATTGCTCATTAGACGTTGCGCAATTAGGCGCTAACTCGTGCCGTTACTAAAAAACTGCGCCCTAACAAAAATTGTAATTTTGGAACATACTCATTTGCATTTCTTAAAAGCACAGCAAATTTTTTTATTACTGTCCAACTCATAGAGCTGCACAATGGGCTCCCGGGTCTAATTTTTGATCAAAATTAGAAAAATAGGTTTTGTAACAATATTTTGTTTTAAAATGAGAAAAAAGTAATTATCAAACAAAATGCCGTTCCAAAATAGCGAAGTTTCCTATTTATGAACCAATAACTATGAAATTTAGAACTTTGGAGTGTTAATAGTCGCTAAATACTATTTTTGACTTAAATTTAAAAAAAACTCATTTATCAAGAGGTATCACATTTAGAACTTTGGCCTGTTTAAAGTCACTGATTATATTATGAATTCAAACTTTAAAAAAATTACATGACAGATCCAAAAGTGCAGAGTTTTCTATTTATGAACCGATATGTATCAAAATTGGAACTTTGGAGTGTATAAAGCTGACAATTAGCACGTTTACATTTATGAACCGATATGTATTAAATTTGGAACTGTACGGTGTTTAATGTCTTATTATAATTTTTTTCTTAAACAAACAAAACTAGCACGGTGGACCCAAAATCCTTATCCAATAGACTATCCTATTTATAAACCGATTTGTGTCAAACTTGGTACTTAGGGTTGTTTAAGGTTAAATTGAGCTCATCGTTTAATCCGTAACAAAGCTGCATTGGAAAGGATGAAAAGTTTCCATAATAGAAAATCTAAGAACCAATCTAAAAATTTAAAATATTTAAAAAAGTTAAACAATATTATTCCTTAGCTGTATCAAAAACTAGAAAATAATACGAACGTAACCCTGACTTTATAGCAGTTAACGACTGCATAATTAATTAAGAGTGATTTTTCTAGAAAAATTTGTTTTTAAGTCCAACAAAATAAATACTTTTAACGCGTCCACGTTTTTATATACTTCTATTTGCAAACTAATCCCAAGACTGTTTTAGATTGGGTGCGCCCGTCACACTAACTTGAGTTAAAAAGAAAGAGTAAGTAGCTGGATGACAATGTGTGAGTTTAGTAAATAAAACGAGTAGACCACTGTTTGTTTATTGATATCATAATTGTTTAAGTGTATTAAGCGCCCTTACTAATACATTAATTTAAAAAGAGATGGTAAATAGTCGGATAATAATGTGTAGGTTCAGTCAATGACACGATTAGATTAGATGGTGGTACGTTCGAGAATCCTATTTTGTGGCGGGGTGCCGTGCTACGTCACAGTCAGCACCTTATTAAGCCTGTCTAACGAACAGTCAGGTCAACAGCCAATAAGCGATTATAAGATGGCCGCCATGGGACTATACACGCTGGTTTCTGATAAGCCGTAAATATTGAAAAAAACTTTTTTTGCAATAACAGCAAGTAATATATTAGTTTTAAAAAAGCATCTGTTTAAAAGATCCATTGTAACATGTCGTCGCCATAGGTGTGAACTGACCTAACCTGTTCAAAAAAAACTCGAGCCAACGCGCTTTTTAAAAAGTTTTGCTACAACTACCCAGTGTTGCCAGGTCCCATAGAAATATTGCATGAGAAATATTTCAAGAAAGCATGAGATTTCAAAAAAATAAGCATGAGATGGCGGAATTGTCGCTGTTGCTTCTAGCATGGTGCTCATTCATTATTGCAGGCAATTCTTCTTTTTTTTTCATTCTACCCAATCTAACCCAGGTAACTTTGTCTAGTCTTTTTTTAAATGTTTGTAAATCTTTTTCTTCTTAGCAGAACTAGGTCCGGGCAGGTTTTGATCAGCTTCACTACCACTGCTAGTAGCACTATCACTTAGTACCATTTGGTATAATCTATGTATCTCTTAATACCATTACACTTGAAAACAACTCTATATAGTTGGACGCGTACGACATAAAGGTGTGGCACATAACAGAATAATCGATTATCGATTTAGGGGAATACCCGAATAAGCAAACCGCGCATTTGTACGTCATACTCTCAACCCGGCGCGAGGTTGCAATTTGCGATTATGAAATAAGATCCAACGATGCCAAATGCCGGGTTGCAAATTTTTCGCGGTACTTCTTTGTGACGTAAGCCGAATTCTCTTATAATTACTTTGTTATTTGTAGTTCATAGTTACCTCTATAATTAATTTTTAAGTATAATTTATTTTTGTCTCTGTAAGCTGAAAGCATGAAATAATGATAGCATGAGATTTGTTTGAAAAACATGAGATCTCATGCAAAACCATGAGACCAGGCATCACTGCAACCACCTCTGAAAATAATTTCATGAATTGTTCATCTGAAGGCTCCATGGACACCCGACATAATAGTTTAGAAAACACTGGTTAAAATCACTTTAAGAATAGGGACTTAGTGCAATAAAGCCAGGCAAAATAATAGTGCCGGGTACTATTCTGACAGTTTTCCTTAAAAAACTGACAGTTGATCTTTCAAAATTAACATACCAAAGTCGAATTTATAAATATAGTGGTTTATTTTCAACTAATAGTGGGGGCACTATTAATTCCGGCTCTTATAATACACACAGACCCAATTTTGAAAGAAGACAGCTGTCAGAATAGTACCCGGCACAATTATTGCCTGGCTTTATTGCAATAAGTCCCTAATAGCCATGTTCTTGGGCTCTGGTCCAAAGTAGCGCTGTTCAAAATAGACTGTAACGAAATAGAGCTAGTATCAAAATAGCCCTGGCTTCAAACGGTGCTAGTATAAAATAGCACGTAACAAAAATCCCCTTTAAACCGTTAAATGTCAACACTATTGTCAAAGTGACACTATTTTATTAAGTGCTATTTTATAACAGCGCTCAAACAATATTTTATGCCCAATCTTGATTACTAGTCCTCTCCTTTTGTAATGCATTTGTCTAACTGAGAAGACAAGACGCTAGCGCTACCAAGTCCACTTTCAATCCCTGACTTCGCATGCGCAGATCTACCAATATTATTTACCTCATGTATTAGAATGATTCTAACCACATGAAAATAGAAAGTTTCAAAAACCTAACCTAACAAAACCTAATCAAATCTAACCGAACGAACCAAAGGAAACTGAACCAATAATTTTTTTCAAAAAAAAAACTTTCCTGACTTCCTGCCCGGGATCCTAGAGAATGTGAATCCGAACCGAACCAAACCGAACCCAACTAAACTGAACCAAACCTAACCTAACCAAACTAAACTACAACACGTACTGCTAATTAGCTTGTCTAACGAACTGTCACGATCAGCTGTTTTTCGATCCAAGATGGTCGCCATAGGACAAACAAAGCGTTTTCCCATAAGCTGCAATGTTAACAAAAACGTAATTTTAAAAAAAAGTGAAACGATTGAACCTTTGTACACATGGGAAAAATGCGTTTTTCTTAAAAAAAATCAATTGAAGCCAGTAAATCTTAAATAAAAGGAACCATGTTTTGTTCAAAAGTCAGGTTATGTTTTTATTTACTTTTGTTTTTTTTACTTTTTTTCCAGTTTTTTACTCAGTTTGAATCATTATTATTAGTTTCTGTGCTGTTATGAATTGTGGCAGCTGGGGAGAGCTTGATAATGTTAGTTTTGATGGAATGTCAAGTGTTTTGACCTTAAAAAAATCATCTTTTAATTTATATTTAAATGAACTAGGTATCAGCTCAAAGAAGGGAAAAGAAAGTGGATAAGTGCTCTATTACCTGACTTAACAGAGGATAAATTGAAATATTCGAAAGTTTTTTGTCAGGTTTGTTTTGGATAAATGTGTAACTGCCATTTTGGCAACATTTTCTATTGGGATATTTTTTTGTGCTTGAGTGGACCTTTTGCAGAAGTGTAACATAGAATTGTGTTAAACTGTAAGAAATATTTTACTATGATTTTTTTACTATTCTAGGCAAGCAACTTTCAAAACTAGAATACAGCAATGATCATGACTGGGTCTCTCCTGAATGAATTATTGTTTCAAAACAGTTGAAAAATTTTAAAAATGATGGTTGAAAAAAGGGTCCAGAGAAGAAAGAAAAGGAAAACAATATGAGGTTAAAGTGTGAATAATGAGCTGAACCAAATTTGTACACCATACTACAGAACTCTTAAATAAACTTTTGGAAGTGTAGCATCCTGTATAGTGTAGAGTGAAGTCCTGTATCATCAAAGTTTCTTTTTCTTTAATAAATATTTATTTTACAGACCTCAAAACAGTTTAGAATAAACTGGTAAATTTGACAATCTCCCTAACTCAAACCTCTTTTTATCTTAAACTATTTTGGTGCAAATTTTCCTTTATTTCCATGCTTTTTGACACCTAAAACTTGTACACCGTAAAATTTGTATAGTATCTGACTGGACCTACTACAAGTCCTGTTGTGAAATTTCTACGGTACTGTTCTGAGCTTATTACCAAAAAAAATTTTTTATGGCATCATTAATAATAGATGGAAAAAAATTTAATCTTTGTTGACTTTGATGACCACAAGAAAAAAGTTCTCTCAGATATTTTTTTCAATTTCTCTCAAAAAAACTTGGGCTCTAATACTCCTAATGGGTCATATGCTGTTACGCCCAATTTTAGAGTCGAGTATATATTTATTTGCATAAACTTTTAGATACATAATTGAGCAAATATTGTTACAAAAAAACAGTAATAAAAGTAATAGTAACAGTAGTAATACAACAGCGAATATTGGGTGGTGTACGGTGTGTGAGGCCAATGACAAGGAAAAACTGTATTTTAATTTTGCAAGTTTTTTTTTATATAATGGTTACTTATATTTTTTTAAATAAACATATTTTGTAAAGTACTTATTAGAAGTTTGCTTGACCAACCTCGGTTGAAACTCATATGTGCATATTGATCTGTTGGACTGACCTACCTATAAGTTGTGCCTCTTTTTCATGTCACTACTGGAGGGTTAAAACCGAGTTAAAACAATTAAACTTCGTCTAAACCTTAAAATCATAGTGAAATATTTTTCACAGTTTAACGCTATAGAAGGCCTATTACTTAGCAAAAGGTTTAGTCAAGTACAACAAAAGATCCTAATAGAAAACCTGAATCTGATGAGAAAAGTTTAGTCTATTTCAATTTCGTCTCTGTTAAGTGAGCCTTGAAGTGAGCTCTTTGAATAGAACTGCTTTCCCCTACCTTGGGCTGATAGTTCATTGATTCATTGGTCAAAAAACTTCAAAAACCTTTGGGGGGCCCCCAGAGGTCTCATGATGTTGTACTTTATGCTATTTTTTCTGTTTATTCATGAAATATATGGAAAATATCTAAAAAAATATGTGGTTTGGGGGGGGGGGGGGTCCGGGCCCCTAGCCCCCCGCCCCCTTGGTGCGCCCATGTAATAATTCAAAATAAGTAAAAAAAACTAGAAAAAAAGTTTAAAAAAAACAAAATAAACAAAAACATAACCTACTTTTTTGAAGAAAACATGGTCCCTTTTATTTCAAATTTTCTCGTTTTAGTTTAATATTTTTAAGAAAAACGCATTTTTCCCATATGCACAAAGGATCTGTTCTTAAAACTGATTAATTTTTGAGACTAAAGCTCTTGTCGTTTTTGTAAAATTTACGTTTTTGTTAACATTACGGCTTTTGGGAAATCGGTTTGTTTGTCCTATGGAAGACATCTTGAATTTGATCATATGTTTTGTTAGACAGCCCTATTAGGTTTAGTTGGGTAGGGTTAGGTTTGGATAGGTTCGGTTCGGTACGGTCCGGTTCGGATTCACATCATCTAGGATCCCGGGTAGGAAGTCAGGAAAGTTTTTTTTTTGAAAAAAAATATTGGTTTAGTTTGCTTTGGTTCGGTTCGGTTAGATCTGATTAGGTTTCGTTAGGTTAGGTTTTTGAAACTTTCTATTTTCATGTGGTTAGAATCATTCAAGTGAAAATCACCCTGTACATCTATTCTAATACATGAGGTAAATAATATTGGTAGATCTACGCATGCGAAGTCAGGGATTGGAAGTGGACTTGGTAGGGCTAGCGTCTTGTAACTGAGAAGCGCTATGCCGCATCATACCAGTATTAGCGCCGCTACACACACGCGTTTTTCTGCCGCGCGTTGCCGCAGCGTTAACGCAATTGCGGTCAAGAATGCACGCAAGACGAACGCGCGTTGCCGCTCAAACTGTGTGAATCGCGTCATTTATTTCATAGTATCACGGACCGTAATTGCGGTAACGCATGTGTGTACCGGCGCTTACTAGTATTACTCCTTTGCCGCTCTGTCTGCTGTTAATACTGTGTTGAATGGAACTGTTGTATCGATACCGTTCCCGGTGTCATGAGTGTTGATACAGTAACAACCGGTCTAGGACAACTGGGCGCCGCCAACTCGGCGCCGCCAACTGGGCGCCGGGCCAACTGGGCGCCGGGCCAACTCGGCGCCGCCAACTGGGCGCCGGCCAACTCGGCGCCGGACTAAATTTTTTTTTTGGATAAAATGTGTAGATGAAAAATAAAATATATTATTTATATAAAAACATCCTTAAAAAATCCTTTACGCAATATTTTTTACAAGCTTTTATTTAGCTTCAGATGTTCTGTCTAACTAACTATCTATCAAATCTTGTGAAGCGTTTTTGACACACGTAGTGGTCCCATGACAATACAACATTAAGAAAAAAATATCCTCCCACCCTACCCCCACCCCTTCTATAGAAAAATGTGTTTTTGACACACTTCCCGTTATCCGATTTGGATGAAATTTGGTATACACATAGTGGTCCGATGATAATACAACAATAAAAAAAAATATCCTCCCACCCCTACCCCCACCCCCTTCTATAGAAAAATTTGTTTTTGACACACATCCCGTAATCCGATTTGGATGAAATTTGGTATACATATAGTGATCCGATGACAATACAATATTAAGAAAAAAATATCCTCCCACATCTACCCCCACCCCCTTTCATAGAAACACATTTTTCTATGAAAGGGGGTGGGGGTAGAGGTGGGAGGATATTTTTTTCTTATAATGTATTGTCATCGGATCACTATATGTATACCAAATTTGATCCAAATCGGATAATGGGAAGTGTATCAAAAACTCATTTTTCTATGAAAGGGGGTGGGGATAGAGGTGGGAGGACATTTTTTTCTTAATATTGTATTGTCATCGGATCACTATATGTATACCAAATTTCATCCAAATCGGAAAATGGGAAGTGTGTCAAAAACTCATTTTTTTATGAAAGGGGGTGGGGGTAGAGGTGGGAGGATATTTTTTTAATAATATTGTATTGTCATCGGATCACTATATGTATACCAAATTTCATCCAAATCGGATTATGGGAAGTGTGTCAAAAACGCATTTGTCTATAGATGAGGGTGGGGGTAGGAGTGGTAGGATTTTTTTTATTGTTGTATTGTCATCGGATCACTATGTGAATACCAAATTTCATCCAAATCGGATAATGGGAAGGGTGTCAAAATCGCATTTTCTATGGAAGGGGTGGTGGTAGAGGTGGGAGGATATTTTTTTTAATGTTGTATTGTCATCAGACCACTATATGTATACCAAATTTCATCTAAATCGGATAACGGGATGTGTGTCAAAAACAAATTTTTTTATGGAAGGGGGTGGGGGTAGGGGTGGGGGGATATTTTTTTCTTATTGTTGTATTATCATCGGACCACTATGTGTATACCAAATTTTATCCAAATCGGATAACGGGAAGTGTGTCAAAAACACATTTTTCTATAAAAGGGGCGGGGGTAGGGGTGGGAGGATATTTTTTTCTTAGTGTTGTATTGTCATGGGACCACTACGTGTGTACCAAATTTCATCCAAATCGGATATTGGGAAGTGTGTCAAAAACGCTTCACAAGATTTGATAGATAGTTAGTTAGTTAGACAGAACATCTGAAGCTAAATATAAAAGCTTGTAAAAAATTGCGTAAAGGATTTTTTAATGATGTTATTATATAAATAATATATTTTATTTTTCATCCACACATTTTATCAAAAAAAAATTTTTTAGTCCAGCGCCGAGTTGGTCGGCGCCCAGTTGGCGGCGCCGAGTTGGCCCGGCGCCGAGTTGGCCCGGCGCCCAGTTGGCGGCGCCGAGTTGGCGGCGCCGAGTTGGCGGCGCCCAGTTGGCGGCGCCGAGTTGGCAGCGCCCAGTTGTCCCATCAACATATTGTTATGACACCACGACACTTTACAAGATGGCAAGGTTGGTGAGCTGGGGGGCGTCACTATGGGTTATCTGAATGTTTGATGCGTTATATATATCTTATTAAAATCGATTTACCATAACTGACAGTTGCTTTATTTGTCGCAACAATGTCACAGTATTGTTGCAACAATTAAAAGTAATGTCACGATTGATAAAAAGCCCGTGGATAGGATATACGTATTATACAACGACTGCATGACACAGAGTGTCATAATACTACGTACCACTACTAGTTAATCATACTGTTAAGTCGAGAGTCGGGGATTCCCTGAATTCTAGACTAACCAAACGTAAAATAAGACAAACAACGATAAAACAAAGCAGTGTTGAAGCGTCGCAAAATAAAATATAAATCAGTATTGCCAAAGCTGGCACAATTTTGAGACGCTTATAACTCACCGCTCTCACTGTGTCATGACATAATTGTGCTGACACATTGCCTTGATACAGCCAAGGCCAACACAAAAATAGAGGCCACGACCCTGAAAAAATCAGCTGTTCTCCCGGGGCTGAATTTTACATTGGGTCTTATGGGAGGTCAGAAGTTTTTTTATGATATTTTCAAAATGGCACTACAGATTTCCGCAAAATTTCAGTGAAATATTCTCAGACACCATCCCGATATTTCACCAAAGGTTTGTAAGGAAGCAACATGATTAAAAGGTTAAAATGTTCAAGATTTAGCATTCCTTATTTTGAATTCAAATTACCCGCCATGTACCACATGCCAACTGTTATATTTGACATGTATTTGACTTTGTCATATGTGATTGTCACATTCGCTTCTGCTTTAAACTTAATTTTTGTGTGAGCTAATGAAGCGGCTATGAAAAATTAGGGCTTACTATACATTTTAAAAAAATTGTTCTGCCAGAATAAAGTAAAAACAATCTCAAAAACGGCTTTATTTAAAAAAAAAATCAAATATCCATGAACCGTCATTCCAACTTCAATATTTTAAAGACAATCAGCTGTGTCGTAACGTGACCATCAAAAAAAAATCAGCCCCGGATGTGACGTCAACAAAGTGGAGGATCGTGGCCCGTCCATTTTGATAGCCCTGATACAGCAAGCAGTGTCAGTGTCATTGTATCGACACGCAAAAATTTGCTGTCTTACCCATGCCTACACTACACTAACTGTCTTCGGAGCGGTGTAGGGGGAGTATTTTCTGGTATAGTGTGGTATGTTGTTTCTCACTTATACAAATGCATTAAGAAAAGGACTGGACTAGTAACCACCATTAGGCATAATATAGTTCAACTTATACCCATTTGTAATGACGTCATTTTTGTTTATCTTTGTTTAGTATATTATAAACAGCGGTGACAATAAACTTTAAAAAAAAAAGTAGTGTCTATGATTTAAATAGATAGGTAATTGGTTATGGGAAGATCCGTCACTGTCAATTAAAACATTGATTGGCAAATATATCTACGCCATACGTTTTTTTCGAACCTGGTGACGTCATTACAAATGCGTATAATTTAGACTATATGCACGCAAAAAAACAGCTAATGCGTTACCCAGGAAATGAACACGATTCTACGTCTATCATATGCGTGCTATGCGTCAATACGATAGCCAAAAAAAAAACGTTTTTTGCAATTTCCCAAAATTCATCATTTTATACTTAAAACTCCATATCATAATTTTTGAGATAACTTTTTGACAGTTATCGGATGTTTACCATAACAAATAGCATAGGCCAACGAAAAAAAGTTGTAAAAAGTTGTCTCAAAAATAATGATATAAGCAGTACAAGGTACCAGCCGCAGCTCGTGCCGCAGGCCAGACTTTTCTGACGACTTTCCTTTAACTAACTGACAAAAACCATTCATATCCTTCAAAACAGTAACAAGTAGGTGGTCCACACCAAACCAAAAAAAACGTTATATCATGAACAATTTTTTTAAATAAAAATTGAAGGAAAACCCAATCAAATAAAAGATTTATAACTTAAATCATAAATTATAAACACCAAAATTAAAAAAAAAGTCTTTAAATTTATCTACATAAGTTAAGTTTGGTAAAATTATTGGAATATTTGCAAAATACATAATTTTGCCTCAAAATAGAAAAAAATCCTTCAAATTCAGATAAAACCTTCAATCCTTCAATAGTCAATATTTTAGTTCATAACCATTCATATTATAGGAAAACCTTTAAATCTGGCAACACTGGGTGAAGGGGAGCATTATAATGTGTCAAAACTTGGTGCATCCGAGAACTCCAAGAGCATGTTACACCAGTTGAAAAAGATCAAAAACAAATTTATAGGTAAATTTTTTTATTTATAATGTCGTTTTTCTGTTTCAACTGATAGTATAAAAGTTATTCTCTTTTAAAACTTGTTGCGGCCTAGAACTTTTAGAGCATGGTACACTAGGTGAAAGAGATCAACAACATATTTATAGGTAAAAAGTTTTATTTATAATGCCGTTTTTCTGTTTCAACTGACATAAGAGTTCTAGGGTACAACGAGTTTTAAAAGAGAGTAGACACTTATTGGAATAAAACCTGACCTTATTTTAAAATCGACCCTATGGTGACAGATTCACATATAAAAAGCAGCTGCTCTCCTTCAAAATTCTGCCTTTGTGTATTTAAAAACCGGATTTATTAGTGTCGTTATTTATTAAATGAAAGTTAGCGTCTTTATTATTAAATTTGGCTTTGGTATGTCAATTTTGAGAGGTCAGCTGTTAGTTTTCTGTTTAAATGTGTCAAAATAAAGTCGACTCTAAAATAAAGTCAGGTTTTATTCCAATAAGTCCCTAATAACGTTTGTACCGGTATTTAGAATGTACCCCTTTCCTCGTCTGCGGCACGAGCAGCCGCTGCAAGGTACTGATTTGAGACCATCAATATGTTAGGTTAGTTTTTCAAATTGTATTCTGTTATTTTTCATGAGAATTACAGTTATATTTGCTGATAACGTAAGTATTTTTTCGCTGTTTCTAAACTGCTTTCCCAAGGGCTGTTCCTTTTTTCCATGTTCTTTTTTCTTCTGGAATAGAGCTTTTGGCTTGAACCTATATAAAAATAGTAAAATTAATGTAATTCCACCTTATGCCGCGTTTTCATTACAGCGAGCATGACCGAACAAATTCGTGTCATTTTTCTGGGAATTCTGGTCAAAAAATTCTTCTTACTATTAGCATGTAGATATATTTTGGCGAAAATTCTTAAAAAGGCGATGTTTTTACATCCTATTAGAAAATAAATGGATCCATGATGGATCTGATACCTTCCTAGCCAATTCGCACACTCCAAGTGAACACGCTATATCAGCTTTGAAAACAGTTTTTGTAAATATCTCAAAAACGGAAGCTCCTACAAAGTTTTCAATAACATAACATTTTGAGAAAAACGTATTCTACTGTATTCCGCAAATTGCATATTGATGCGATGCTCGATTAAGAAGTAGGCGTATTTTTAATTTTTAAATTTTCAAAAAACGGTCATTATTGGATTTTGATCAACATTTAATCAGCTATTTACAGTAATTATTATACCTAAAGATTTCATGAAAATCGGTTCAGCAGTTTAGGCGACAGACATACACACACACACACATTCGCGGACAGACGTTACGACAATATTGCTAAGATAGGTCAAGATACACTCAAGTAACCTTTTTCGGGCTTTAAAATTATTTTGGATGGATCGATCTGATACCTTCCTTGCCTATTATTAGCACACTCCAAGAATTCCACGCTATATCAGCCTTGAAAACAGTTTTTGTAAATATCTCAGAAACAAAAGCTCCTACGAGGTTTATAAAATCACATAAATTATTCAGAAAAACGTGCTCTATAATCAAACATAAATTTTGGTACCCGTGAATTTAACACGATAGCTCCTAAGCCGCTAAACCGATTTTCCAAAAAATTTCAGATAAAATGGTGTTCATCACTCTAACCAACTGATTGGATTTCGGTTAAAATCCATTAATGCTTCAAAAACTTCGTAGGAGCTTTATTTTTCGAGATATCTACAAAAAACTGTTTTCGAGGCTGATATATCATGGCTTCACTTGAAGTATGCTAATAAACCAGCTGGGAAGGTATCAAATCCGTCATAGATAGAGAATTAATTGCTATATGTACAATTTAGTATCCGTAAATTAAAATTCAAACAAGTTTTCGTGGCTAATCGGGTAAAAAGAAAAGTTAAGGGTTTTTTGCTTCTCTAGTACTTTTCCGTGGGTAGCTCGAAAGCTTAAACTCACGGGGGTCCAAGATCTAATGGACACCTAATAAGTGTTGACAGTTAACTGTTTCGTCCTTATGGGACTCCTCAGAACACTGCTGATCGATGTGACACCCTTCATAAATTAAGTATACGGCTTTATCTCTCACCTTACATTGCTAGTGAGAAAACAAAGTCATGTACCCAACAAGAGGCGCCATCTACCGAAATACGAGAGAAACTAAAACAGCAGCAGGCGAGTAAAACTGCTATATCATCGATCGATGAAAGTATCGATTGAAAGAAAGAATCCATTCCGTGACTTACGACACACATTGCCTTTCTAGATCAGGTCAACGTTAATTGCGTTTGTTCCGGTATCAAGACGTCGGCATCGCGTCAGTCAACAGAGTTTGAAGCCAAATATTAAAAAATGTACAATTTAGTACCCGTAAATTAAAATTCAAACAAGTTTTCGTGGCTAATCGGGTAAAAAAAAACCCTTAATTTTTCTTTTTACCCGATTAGTCACGAAAACTTGTTTATTACTATCTGTTTGCCAGCCTGGTCGATGGTAAGCAGCCAATTCAGGTTACAGTCAGTGGCAATGGAACCGTCATCGTTGATAATCCACTTCTGACTCTTTAGAATCATGTTGAAGTTAGACACACTGACTCTCGAGTTCATTACGCATCCATTATTAATGCCCAATACTTTTGTGCTGCTCAAATCAAATTTAATATATTATAATATTATATTACCTGAGGAGAGGGGCCATGGAGGAAGAAAAAACTAAAATGTTTTTTTTTCTTGCCGTTGCTAAACCCCATCCCACTTGAGCTTTAAGTAATTTAAGAATAGTCACTGACACCAGTATTTACTAAAGGGTCTACAGTGCTAAGTGCTACAATCCTAGGTTTAAAAGTCTACATTTTGGTTGAAGGTTTAACTTTTTTTCCCGTGAATGCAATAGTTTTTACTATTTATATAAATTGTTCATAAATACCTTGCGATATAGGTCACCTTTTTTCATTGTAACAAAGACGTTACTTCCACACAAAGGTTATAAATAAATAAAATGAATAAAATATTTTGGTTTAAAAATGGTAGCCATATTTAAACCTCCAAACGTCACTAGGAAATGTCGAAAAAAACAGTGTAACTCAGTGTCAGCTGTCCGCTATATTTTACATGTTAATTTTTTAGACAAGTTAGCGACGATTAAACCAATGGTCGATTGTTTTGGTGAATGTGTAATTGAAAAGGGATTCTAATATATCTTGTACTTTTTACAGTATTTATATATTGATACGTATTTAATATGGTAATGCATCTATAGATATAGTTTTAAGTTATCTATGTATTATTTAGCTTTGAATATTTTTGTATATAAGTTTTTTGTCAATCATGGATTATTTCTATTGTTTTTCGAACTTTAAACCACCCCTCAGGGGTAGTACTACAATTTGAGACTATTTTTAACGAGAATCCTACGACTGCACGCACTATATTTCCAAAAAATGACTTTTCGTAACAAAATTTTTAAGTTAATTTGAATTCATATGAGATGAAACTCACTGAGAAATGCTTACTATCATATTGCACATTAGGGTGAACCAAATATTTGCAGATATTTGACCTGTGAGTATTACAAAAATACACTTAAACCGGTCGGTATTAAGTCTATAGACTTGATACTTAAACCCGGTCTACAGTGCTAAGTCTTAAGGTCTTAGTAAATACTGGTGTAAGTGACTGGGTAAAGGATTTTCGTAAACTTAAGGTACATTTCTAATTGTGTTCCTTGGCTGAGTCGCACTCCAGCACGGGACCGTCAGGGATTTGGGCATTTCTAATCATGTAGCATGCCAGCGTTCATGTTGCTGTTAGCATATGTGTATTGCAACGTTTTAGGCAAGTTTTAGGTTATGTTGCCACTAAGCAAAAAATATTTTTGGAAGTTTTTGCAATATTTTTGATCAAAAATGGAAAACTTACTGTCAAATAATATAAACTTTGCCTAAATTGTAGCTGCAATTATAAGCGTTTTTGTGACGAAGGTGACAAGAGATGTAAAAAATGGTATTGCGCATGTCTCGTACGTAGCACAGGTAGCCACCCGGTCTGAAAACTTGCGCCTTGCAATCATGTCAGACTGTGCTGGCATGCGTGTTGTCACTAAACTGACTGATTGACTTAGAACTCCGTTAGCAAACACGATTCGACATGCAGCTTTACTGCTGGCGTTCCACTCCGCCAGCGAACACGATTAGAAATGCAGCTTAAGCCGTGCAACCACGGATCACCTAACAAACAGATAGGGAACTCAGGTGGTGGGGGGTGCCACGCGCATCTTTCACGCAGCCTACCACTTTGGGGTCAACCACTCCAGAGGTGCATTCTGTATTTCAATATTTTTTAAACCTTTAGTACGTGTTGAGCATTAGTGGTGTGTAGATGTGAATTTTGTGTTGATATTTGTGATAGGAGGAGATGAGTCTGTAGATGATTTAAGTACAAAGTAAAAACAATTCGCCGCGAGATTTTTGTTTCATGATATCACCATTGTTTTATTTAGAATATATTAATATATAGAAAAAGTATATTTGTTTATTTGTTTGATTATAACTTTTTTCAAACTTTCCAACTAGGTATTTGGTGGTTACTATACAATTCAGCATTTTTTTTAATTGGAAAAAATAAATAAAATGGCGGATGCAAAATGGCAGTTTTTGCCATTTATGAACCGATATGCATCAAACTCGGAACTTTGACATCTTTCAGGTCGCTGGTTATTATTTTAAACTAAAAAAAATCAAAATGGCGGATCTAAAATGGCGGACTTTATTATTTTTACACCAATTTCCCTCAAACTTAAAACATCGCGGAGCTTAAGGTAACTCAATAGAATTTTGGACTCAAATTTAAAAACAAGAAAATGAAGGCTTAAAAATGGCGGATTTTCTCATTTCTGACATGCATCAAACTCGGAACTTCGAGATCTTTCAGGCCGTTGATTATGATTTTTCACTTCAACTTAAAAAAAATCAAAATGGCGGATCCACGATGGTGCACTTTATTATTTTTCCACCGATTTGCCCCAAAATTGAAACATCGCGCTAAGTGTCGGATCCAAAATGGCGCATTTTCCCATTTTTTAACCGATTTGCATCAAACTCGGTACTTTAAGGTAATTCAAGTTGCTGAATATAATCCTTAACTTAAACTTAAAAAAACATGGCGGATCCAAAATGGCAATTTTATGATTTATAAACCGATTGGTCTTAACTTGACACTTCGCGCGGTGCTTAATCCTATTCGATACAATTTTAGACACAAATTTAAATAAAACCAAACGGTTATGTAATTATTTCAAAGCATTTTTTTTGTCACCCTGTATCTCCTTAAACTTTTTTCGAAAAAGTGAATAAATACTTTAGAATGTCAAACTTCTTGTATTTAAAATTCACAATTTCACTCCTCTTAAAACTTAATAAATGTTATCCCTATAAAACAAAAAAAGCAATCATTTTTTTTTTCTTTTTGTGTTTGGCTGTTTATTGGAAACGACAACAGGCTAACGTATTTTGGACGAAGAAGAAGACCTCTTTTTGTGCTCCCCTATCTCTCATTCAATAGAACACATTATTTCCATAGTCCCCTAGAGAGGACAACATATAATTTTTTTACGCGGCCAATACTTAAAATTCATTTTAGCACCCATTTTTAAAGCAGTACAAAACTATTTTAGGGTTTTTATTGTTTCTGGCAGTAAAAATATTTTTTCGTAAAAACAATCTCAAACATTCATATTTTATGGCCAATTTATTTTAGTCCGGCCCTGAGCTTGACTCCCAATGATCAGCCATCGTTGAATTCACTGAGATCAAAGACCGCCAGCCGGCTTATATATCTGTTTGTTAGGTGATCCGTGGTGCAACTGTCACAAACAAACCGTGACGTCACCGATTCCATGCGCAGGGACATTTAAAACAAACTTACGGTTTTCCATTGATTATCCATGGTGCAGCGACCAAGAACGTCCTGTTGTTCGGTGCTTGATAAAGTTCGAGTTTTTCGCTGTCTTTTACTTCGGTCTTTCCCCTTCCGTGTCTGCTTAGATATAGTTGGTCGGAAACATGCTGGAACGTGGTGAATTATAAAGTCAAAATGAAAGGTAAAACCCGAATCCCTTACCCTCAACGTGTTTTTGTTAGAGGTGTGAAATTTGACTAACGGATCTGGCAGTGGTGTGCAGTGCTTTTCAATGCAGGGTAGGGAAAAATTGGCATTTTTTTGCCACTTATTCGCTTACATTCACATAGGTAGTAGACTTCGTCGTAATCTTAAGCCAGGACTATTTGATTAGCGAAGCAGAGAGTATACAGTACATAATCGTTCAGTGGTATTCCCATCTCTTCCCACTTTCTTTTCTATAATTTCAGGGCTTGTTTTAAATAGATCTTGAACAATGTTGGTGACAAGCAACAACCCTGCTTCAGACCCTTGTTGATGTTAAACCCCTTTTATAATGTCTGCCCTTTCTTTATTTTGCATTTGTTGTCTTTATAGAGTACTTGAATAGCTTTTAATAGTGTTATGCTGATGTTGGTTTTTTTGAGAGCCTCCCAAAGTTTTAGCTGAGGTACACTGTCGTACGCTCTCTCTTAAAATCTACATAGAAGAGATGTATTTCTTTATAATGTGCTGTCTTTTTCCCAATTATCTGTAATAAATTTGTTAGTTTACTCTATAGTGGGCAAAATTATTTTTAATCAACCAACGCACACGTATTCATGAGGCACATGAATATTTGTAATAATAATAATAATAATCTCATTTGGGGCCTTCCCCTGTTTGTTTTATTTTCCCAAAATTTCCAGCTGACAATACATTTTGTTCCATCAAACGTCTTTTTATATATTATTATGACCGTCAAATTTCCATTTTAATTTTACTATCTCTTCTCTGACATTCCTTATTTTTGTTTTATTTCTTATCCATTCATTCCTTTTTCTTATCGGTTCCACTACTACTACTGCACACTAATTGCTGTTGTATAAAATGGATTTTCCCTATTTTGTTTTATTTTATTAGGCAATGCTTACCTTTCTGTTTTTCTGGCAAATTTTGTGCGGAGCTGTCATAAGACATCCACAGAAGGCTGCATAAAATTGCGACAGTTGGAAGAAAGTTGACCATTTTCAATGAAGTAAGTATTTTTACTGAAAGTTTTTATTTGCGCATTTTTACTTTCGAGATGATAACTTAAAAAAAGAACAGTAATTTGGGGCTCTAGCAAAAATTTTTAGAATTCGCAAATCTTTGTTAAAATTTTTTCAATTTTTTTTATACTGAGAGAATCAGGATCAACCAATTTTCGCAAAGTTTTATTAAGGCATTTTAAACAATTACAAATATCCAATTACCTAGCCAAGATTCGAACCCGGACTGCCCGGGCATTTTATAGACTTTTTAAATGTCAAAAAACTATCATTAGCATTAATAAATTTTGAACAGAATCAGACCTAATCAGCTCGTTACAGTATCGAATACTATTTTTGCTAAATATTTCATAAAAATCGGTTGGGCGGTTTAGGAGCTATCGCGTTACGAACAGAGTTACATATACACACACAGACACACACACCTACACACAGACGGACATCACGACGATACTGCAAGGGTAGGTCAAAATACACCCAAATAACCCATTTTCAGCGTTATCCCAAAAAATATTTTTTCGTCGAAAACAATACCTTCTCTAGCCATTGCTGTGCGGGCTAGAAAGGTAACTAGTTGCGTAATTAGGGGGGAGGGCGGAGCAAGGCAGTGTGCGCCACGGGCAGCAAGTCCTGGATGCGGAAGAAACTCGATAAAAGGGAAAGAACTTAAAGACCATACGTAGGAAAAAAATTAGTACAAAAACATTTGTGAAATTTAGTATATAGGTACTTAATTGTTAAACTGTCTTTATCTAAAAGGTTTAAAAATGAATTTTTTCAACAGCCCAATTTACTTTTAAATCTACCAATTAAAACCAAATTGTTGTTTTCCTCAACTAATTATTTAGTTGTATAAAATATCAAAGACAACCGTCTCAGATTTTGTGTGTTTTTGCAATTTTAATAACACCTATATTATTTTTACCTATATTTTAAAGCCTCAAATTTTTACCTCAACGGTTGCAAACTTCCTTCCTTCAACCCAAAAAGAAGAAAACCATAAAAATTATTTTGTTTTTTGTCTAAAAATTTAATTAAAAATATTTAAAAAAAAATGTTATTCGGATACAAAATTTGCGGTCATAACATAATATATAAAAATACTCTCGGAGGCCACCTTCGGGTAGGTCCAGAGCTATCTTGGCCTCGACCCAACCAAGGCTTCCTCAAAATGACTACAAAATGCATTCGGCTCCTTAAGAAGGCTTTGAGTGTGGGGACGTGTTAAACAGAACTATCCTTCAGATGCACCGTAAGCATTTAAGCGCGATTGTGGGTTTAATTGCGATTAAGTCCTTGTTGCTCACATATAAAACCACAAAGAGGGAGAATGGATTAGCTAAGCCTTGTTACGGTGCATCTAAAGTTGTAAAATGCATTAAAGAGGCCTTGAGCACCGAGGACTCCTCAAAGAGCGACTATAAATTCCACCCTAAATAAAAAACCTTGTGACATATATGGCACATATAAATGTCATTTATATATATATATATATATATATATATATATATATATATATATATATATATATATATATATATATATATCAATTGTTTTTCCTGAACCCGTACAAATTCTATACATATAGTATTTCTGTTAAGCTCATGAAGATCCTATTCCTAGATCCCACTTTATGAATCCTGTATATATTTCTTTACTCTTGATTAAGCCGTTCAGAGTTGGTTCAGATAACGTCACACACAGATCGTAAAGCTTGCCTTTACGATGAGTGTCCTTAGGTTCAGTGTACAAAAATATTTTGACAACCTAACCTCACTTTGTGACCGAGCATTTTTTGGGTCTGTTACCAGGGCAAGCAATGATGGCGGGATCATTATAGTAATCCATCAAAAATTATCAAAGAGCCACGGCATGCGGCAGCCAAATTTTGATAGTATGGCTCCGGACATTTTAAATCATTGTCCAAGTACATTTTTCAAATGACAGTCTATTTTTTTTGGACTGAATTAAATTTCATGTCTCTAAAAATTACTTTTTATCAGGAAAGTGTGAATTATTTTGTTTTTTTTCGTAATTATTTTAAAAATTAGGATTATGTTAACTAAACTTATTATTTTTTTAAAATAACTTTCTTCTACCGATAAATATTAAAAAACCAATAATACCTACAATTTATTCATACATGTATATAACATTAATAACCAAAATATAATACTGATAATAATTTTACAAATTATATCAGCAGCATAAGCATAAACAATGGTTTTTATTCTAGAATCTTATTTAGAAAATCGCTTGGAATCCAATAAAATTGTAACAAAACGGGATTTGAGCATAAATGGTATTTTTGCCATTTATAAGTTTTTAAAGATTTTTAATTAAATATTGTTTTTGTCATCAACAAGCATTAATTATATGCAAGACTAGGTTAAGATTAAGTAAAATTTATGGCAACTCGGCGACTTGTTTTTAGGCATGTTTTCAGGTTCGCTGTATTTTAATAAAATTTGTATTCGGCTAATATGTCCTTTGAGCCACTAACATCAAAATAATTCATATTTTGTAACTGGAAACAAATTTGGTAAACTATTTTCAACTTTTAAGAAACACACTGTAAGATTTAAACTTTACCGAATTTCTAAATCCACGCATCTTTGAATTGCGGTGGTATTTTGTCTCTTTGTCTTTCTCGCCAATGCGAGGGAGCTTGAGATTCAGACCACGGCAGCCAAGAGTGTCTGTAGAGAAGAGTGGTGGAAGAAATCCGTTAAAGAAAGCTTAGATTTAGACCAATCAGCTAGCGGCAAACTGAGAATGTCTAGAGAGCGGGGTATTGAAACTTTCGAAAGTCGTCAGGGATTTTACTCTTTAGTTTGTCGTTGCCTAGTACGGTACACTTTCATTAACACTTCTTAAGGGGGGGTTTTATTTCAACTGGGGAAATTTATCAATTATTTTAACATTGTATAAAACTGTTAACTTTAATATTCATAATTATTTTGGTCTTTTCTTTTAGAGTTTATTGATTTTAAAGTCATTACTTATTACTGTTTCCAGTGCTTTGAAATAATGTGTTTAACTGTTTTATGGTTTTTTAACAACAAAATACAAACCATTCGTTGCCCTAAAATCGGCATTTTTAATTAATAACATATCCCAAACCTAAACAGTAATATTAAGTAAATTAAACAGTTGATTGAATAGTTTCACTCATTCAATCAACGTTTAAGATGTTGATAAATATATATATTTACAACAAATATATAAAAGGTTTATAGGGCCTAAAAGTTTAAGAAGTGTGAATATTTGAATATAAAAGTTCAATGGTAGTAAAAATTTGATATTTAAATAATAAATATTAGAAGTGAAAGTGTGAAGCTGCAAGAAGAAAATTGAAAAGGTATGTATGATTATCCTATTAGTTATACATTTGAGAAAAACGTTTATAGCATACTTTTCCTCCAAGAACCGCCAAATTCCCTTTCGAGATCGTGTAAATTTAATAACATATAGTAACGTTTAATCTTTTTATAATTTATATAAGTTGTAGCCTAAGTTGGTAGCTTACAATATTTAAGCCTTGGCCACTTGAGGTGACAGTACCACTGTCACACACGCAGGCCCCTCTTACAAAGTGGTGTCAGTAGTTCAGGGTAATTTAGTTTTTGGAAAATTTGTGAAAAAATTTTGGAAAATTTGAAAAAAAAAAATTGAAAAATTTGTGAAAATTTTATGTTGAAAGTTTGAGAAAAACTCAGTAGTACTTTAGTTAACCCATTGGTAGTATTTTGTTGGAAAAACTAAAGGAAATTTTTGTAAAATTGTTCGTTTAAAAAGAAATAGTCTTGTCTAGTTTTTGAAAACCAAAACTAATTTGTTGGAAGATGTGCCATAACTGTTTTTCGTTGTTTAATTTACTAATGTTATAATCTGTGTTACAATTATGTGTATTTTCAATATTTTTGAATATTTTTTTTGTCCACAGTACAGTACAAGGAAAATGTCAATGTCATGACAATTTTTCTATTGATATATGATCACTTTAAATTTTTAAAAGATAAATTGGTAGAATATTTTTTATTGAAAAGTTAAGTTTAAATACTATCCAAATATGCCAGCAAATAAAATGCTCTCCATTTCTATCTGGAGGACGGACTCTCCAGCATGCGAAAGGATCAACCTTTTGCCTTAATAAAGCTTTACTGAACTCTAGATTTGAGTTATAACTCCAAAACTCGTTGGTAAACTTTTAAAATTGTTCCATCAAAACATTATTTAACTAAAATGGATAAAAGAGTCCATTATTTTGTCTTAATTGTAGCACAGTGTTGTTAAAATAAAGTCTCATTAAACTTATCATTCTCTTGCCATTAAAAGCCTATTTTGTCTTTCTAGCTGAATTTTTTTTAAAGAATCTTTTATTAAAAACATAAAAAAGGAGTCCATTGCAACTCTTTATTTTTGATTAGTTGGCTGAAACAATAATTGCCAACTCTTCCTCTGACAAACCACTGATTTTTTTTGAAGACACACGTCAAATATAACTAAGGGAGGATATTTTTTATTTATTTTATTGCATTAATAACAGTTTTTTTTTTGTATTTTTGAACCATTAAACCTTTTTTATTAATATTTAATAACATTTTTTGTTTAAATAATACAAAAAATTATGTTAAGTCATTATAACATTGTTTTATAAGTATTTTTCTTCGTAGATATCGATATTTCTACTATATTTTGGTTTTATTGTTTGTTTAATACATAAAACTTCATTTGGCAAAAAGTACCTAAGCCAAATTATTTGACCATCTAAGTATCCAAAATGGTGTAATTAATTAATCTCAAGTAATTTTCCATTGATATTGCATCATAACTTTAAAATGTATAATTTCTAACTACTTTTTCCATGCAAGCGTTCATCTCTCATAAATTTGTGCTACAGGACATTTGTAAAGTATCTGGTCAGGATAAACTCAAACAACAGACCTAGCTACTAGCAATATCTTGTATAGAATATGTGATAGATGTTTTTTTTTTGTCATTTTGTAATTTTTGTACTCTCTATATCATACAAATATGATTGAGATTTACCAGTTCAAACTATAAGTAAGCAACCACGAAGTATTTTCAAATTTTATGTTTTTATATTTCCAGATTTTCAAAATGTATTTTATTTTCCAAACTACACACAAGTTTCTTTTTGGAAAATAAACATGACTAACTGATTTCTTTGTATCTCAGTAACAACTTTGTCGATTATGAGAAATTTCTTTATTATAAGGTCCACAAGTAAGTCTTTCAAAATTTTAAAAAAAGCACTAAATTGTTAAAACCATGGACTAAATAAATGTAGCCACAGCAAATATCGATTCTATTCAAATATTATCAAATTAAAAATAAAAATTTACGTTTTATGTTACAAAACATAGCATTCAAACATAGCATTCTTTAAAACGACGTACCTGTCGCACTATTTTTGCTTTATAATTTTCTTATTAAAGTACGTATTATTCTTTTCATAAAAGAAAAATTTGATTTTTTTTCTTAAGTTGGATATTATCAGCACTATCTGCAAATTCACAGCTTTTAAGTAAAGTGAGGTAAATGTAAAAACAATCTCCTGTATATTTTTTTGGTTTTTTTGAGAGAGACTCTATTTTATTTATTTTCTTTCACTAACATGTAGGTAATCAAGTGAATTTCGTTTCATAATATTTTTAATCAAATCAAAAAGTATATTGTCGTTTATTATTATCGTGTTATTGTCAAGCCATTTTTGCAAAATGGTATACCTAATTAAATATTATGAAATGGAAAAACCTATGTAGAACCCTTCATTCAATTTTCTATGATTCAGGTAAAGCAAACTAGATTGTCCAAACAAAAACTTGCTTTTGTTTGTAAAGTCATAAACTAATTTTGTCTCAGGTATAGGTATTTTGGGAATACTAAGGTTTATATTTATATTTTTCAAACAAGATCTATAGTGAGAAATGCAGTTCCATGATTTAAAATTTCATTAAGGTCGGTCGGTAATTTTTGAGTTGCCAGCTAAATCTAGAAAACAATGGCTTATGTACAATATTCCTAATATTCTCGTAACCACATCACATGTGACGATTTTTGTGCGTTAAATTAAAAAAAATATATAAGATTTTTATTTACAAACAAAAAAAAATTGGTATTTTGATATCTATATGATATAAACTTTTTCATAAAAACTTTTTACTTTTATGTACAACGTCGTGTAAAACACAGTGTTACACAATAGACCCGCGTGTACAGTGAGGTACTGAAAACAGCTTACATAAATTTCTATCTATCATTTTTTTTTTTTTTTTTAAACTATATTTCATTTTTATAAATTAGACCATGAAGTAATTAAAACCTTTTGTTTCTATTTTTGTTAACCTTAAACGTGTTATTTGAGCTTTTAAACCTTCATGTTTGTTTAAGATAATTATTAAAGCATAAACCTGTTGGTTAGTATTTTTTTTGTCCATATTAAGATTTAAAAGAAAATTGAGAATATTTCTCAAATTTTAAGTTATTGACAGTTAAGTCAAACTTTTGTTTATTGTCATAGCTTTCTGCACCCTTCATTATTTACATAGCATTCTGCACCGTTCATTATTTTAAAATTGACTAATGTAATTTTTCGATAAATTTACCTATAAGATGTTTCATGGTAGTAATCTTTATCAACTGCTAATAAAAAAAAAGTAGCTCAAAAGAAAGGTCTATTTGCCAGGCCTACTTCGTACTTCGTACTGTATGTTTTTTTTTGAAAAGCGCTAATAACATAATGTTTTCTCACGTTTACTAGTTATTATATGCATAGAGTTCTATAATTTTTCAGTTAAGTTGTCTCTGCACAGTTAATCAAACTATTTCACAGTTTTGACCGCACCTTGTGTTAGTGTCCAACGAATTTAAGTTTTCTTTCTTTTTTTAGTATTCATTCGTTTTTTTCTTTGTGTTCCAAGAAAATGTTGGATAGATACATACATCCAGGATATTCTTAGCATATGTAAATAGTACCGAATCTCAAAAGTTTTAAGTTATTTACACACAGAGATTCTATAATGTAGTTGTCGTAGCAATATAATAACTTGCGTGCGTAAATATCTTGGTAACCAAAGATTTAGTACATTCGTTTCTTTGCTAACTTTTGTAATCTTCTTATCCTGTTTAAATAAAATATAATTTTTATGCAATTATCATCAGAGCTTACTTTCTTTTTTTTTTTTAAAAAGACTGTTTTTTTAATGTGTTATTACTATTTTGCTGTAGTTGGACTTACTCTATACAGTAGTTGTTTACTACTACTATGTCGGTTTAGAACGTTTTTCTACGTTGTCCGACGCCTATTTTCCATTTCCTTCGATTCTGACAGTCATCTTCCGTCAGGTTTTTTTTTTGACTCATTGATCTTCGGATTGACTGTTGCCATTCCAGTTTAGGACGCCCTCTTTTTCTGCGCCCTATTGGTTGCCATTCTAGGACCTGTTTTGGTAATCTTTCGTCGTTCATCCGTTGTACATGGGCATACCATATCAGTTGCCTTTTAGTGATGTCATCAGTTATGCTTCCCTCGATTCCCATTCTTTCTTTTATGATCTCATTTCTTGTATGATCAGTTCTGGATATTCTCATTGATCTTATTGCATCCATTTCGACACTTTCCATTGGAATGGAATGGAAAGTGTAGTTGTTTAAATAAACGATTAATTTTTCTGAATTAGAGGTAGTTGACATTTCATCCCCTACCCATTCTTTGCCAAAAAGTTTAATTTTTTTTTTCGTAATAGCTCAAGCTACACACGTATTGAAAAACCTATAAAAAAAATATTAATCTAGATCCTGGATCAATCTGAAAGTCAAAAGGGACAATCTCTCTCTTGAGTTTTTAGATTAGATCGTCGATGTCAAAAAGGACAATCTTTGTTTTAAGTTTTTAAGTTTTTTTTTGTTTCAATATTTGCAATTTTGACACTAAAGATATTTTTTCTCTTGCATTGCAAAAGCAAGCCTGTCTATCATTACATAGACATATATAACATAAATTAATTAAGTAATGCCTTAGCATTTTAACTTTTTAAAATTTTGCATTTGTAGAGCTTTTATTATTTTATTCGCCTAAAAAGTTTTTAATTATCATCTAATCCTCGTAATTTATGAGCACTCATTTAAAATTTGTACAAACTTGTTTTAATTTTTAATAACTACGAGACCGATTTTAATGAAAAGAAAAATAACAGTGTCTAAACACTATGTCAAAAGCATAATAAATTCATTAAATGATGTTTTAAAGAAAAAGTTTTATTATATTTGTTTAAACCATGTATAGAATTAGTGTTATAACTTCGTTTTCTTTTATAGGTGAAGACCATGACATTCAACAACTGTAGAGGTCTACGATTCTTCGACTTCCCTCAAAAATTTTACTTAATTAATATTTTTATTTTCAGGAATTTTATTGTTTTGTATTGAGTTATAAATGACTGACACATCAAGTTGAAAGTTTTTAAGAACAATTTGTTATAAAATTGTTTAGTAATTTTTGAGATATTTTTATAAATGACAAAAGTCTATTACTATCTGTTGAGTAAATATGTGAGAGGGAAGTATTTTTGAATTAAAGCGTCCTAGAATTTTCTTTTAACGTAACTTTGATATGGCTATATGGTATGGCAAAATGGATCTGTGTTTGTTATATGCATCTTTTGATGTATAAGGAATGTTATAAAACAATAGACCAATAATAATTCGCCAAGTGGAATCGTCGCGTTTTCTTTTTCTTTTGTTGTTTTTTTGTAAGACGAGGGCGAATTAATTTTTTCGCTGTTTGTATCATTATATTTTAGATTATTTTATAAAATGTTTTTATGGAATGAGTGTTTTTAGCTGGATTTTAAACTCCCCAGTCATTGAGAAGAAGGCTGAGGAGTAAATTAGGGAATTTTTCTTCTCCACTCGAGAGGGTGTTTCAATGGTATACCTTTAATTAAAATTTTCAATTGGTCTATATTTGTTTTGTTTGTTGCCGTATCTCCTAATATCGTAACTCAATTTTGAAAGATAGGGTTACGGTATAGTCAGTTAAATGTTTTAACCAATCTTTATCAAGAAAACTACTGAATTAATAATCGTCATGTTATAGCTTACATGGTCTACAGGTGAACTGGTCTAAAACAGCGGAAAAATATATGGGTTGGATTTTTGGGTTTCTTTCAAGTCAAGTCATTTTGTAAAAATGGGAATTTAAATTAGGGAAAAACTATTCAAGGTAGAGGTAAAACTTTATCTATGAAACGAATAAAAAGTTATATCAGGGTAGGTTAATGAAGACAGTGACGTCACACCTAGTAGATTTCAGTAGGAGACCTAGGTAATTTTCTATTTCGTCATGTCGGGAACTCATTTTTGAGTTATACTGGATAAACAATAGACCGGAAAATTTATTTAACAAGAAGATTTGGAGTAGTCTCTTTCTTCTATACACACCTGTGATCTTCCAATTTCAGGAATCTGGCCAGTAACCGGAAATGCTGAGCTCACAGTGTCTTATGTTTTCTAATTAGGGAGACAAAAGCGTTGTCGTTGAATAAATTTTATATTTTACAATACAATTTTCAATTTAAAATGGTAGCTACCTATTTTTTTTATTATGACGAAACATGATTTAGATTTGGTATACAAGAGTCACTATATGTTTTTGCAGGAACCTGTGTTGAAGTGATGATGGGATATTATTTTAAAACAGGTTTTATGGTAGACATTTGAACAATTTTTCTGACTTGGTTAAAAAAAATAGGTTAATTAGATAATATTTGAGATAGTAACTAAAAGTTAGGATTTTTAGAAATATAGTGTTTAATAGTATAGGAATAGGAAAAACCTAGAAGATACAACCATAAAGAGTAGACGACTCTTGAGTCATGCCATATCAAATGAAAACCGTTATATTTTTATCAGTGATATTTTAAAAAAGATATTAACATCAAGAAATAATCAGAGATCGGAAAAACAGACAAGAACAGCAGAATAAAGAAGTATTTTCTTCTATTACAAAATTTTATGATCAATTTTTTACTCTTTTTACTTTATAGGGTTGATAAGCCATTTGAGCTAATCTTTATGTCATTTGGAAATATTTACATTATTAAATTTATATATTTTCTTTTGTCTTGAAATTGTATAAATAAAACCACTGTCTTTGGCTTTAGCAGTGATAACACCTATAGACTAACGAAAAAGTCTCATTTGAATTAGAAAGTTTTAAATTAAAAACATCTTAATGGAAGAGTATATTTAAAATCATGTTAATAAAATCTTTGTATAAAAAAAATTTCTAGTGTACAGCAAACAACTGTTTATTTTTTCTGTAAAATGTTACCCGTAAAAGTAATTGTCATAAAACTAAGTGCATAAGCACAAATTTTATAAAAAAATAACTAATTAGCTGTGGAGATTGGTAGTTGGCATAACAATCGCTGGACTTAGAGACAGTGTCTCTATCGCGTTATGGCCACAGTTCTATCTATAAGTGTACAGAACTTTTGTAATTTTTAATTATGCGTAATAAGTGACAACTATACCGTAATTTTTTAATCTCTTTTGTACTTGCTTTAGTAGAAGTAAATTGTGTCTTTTCAGATAATATCTGCATCAATCATCTGTCAGATATGTAATTTTAATCTTGTTTTTGTGTTACACGGAAAAAGTGTAATATTTAACTTTTTATTATTTTGGTAAAGTCATTTTTTTTTTCTAGTGACCAGAACATTTTAGATATTTTGTAAACTTTTAATTGTTTTTTTTTATTTTTTGTAATATTTTAAAAAAACAAAATATCATTTTATTTTATGTTAAAATCCATACATGCCTTTTGGTTTTGTTCTTTTGTGATGGATATGTGTGTTATAGTAAATCAACACCTATTGGTTAAAGTATTAACGTAAAATCGATTATATATAGTGTATTTTAGAGTCCATTATTTCAAAAAGCTTTATTTTTTTTAATAGGGATCATTTGCTCTTAATCAGTGCTTTTCTAAGATCCCATAAACCGAATAAAAACTACGTCATCAACAGTTAAAATTTTTCGATTTATGTACATATATATATATATATATATATATATATATATATATATATATTTTTCCATTTTGAAGTCATTTTTGAATCCAATTGGATATTATCATAGCAATCTTAACATTGCTAAGATACATTTTTCTATTTTTTTTCTCTTCTCATTATATTATAACTTGATAAAATCAATATTATCCAAATTAATAACATTTGATTGTGTAAAACTATTTTTGAATTTTTGTATTGTTTATCAATAAAACAATATTTTATTTTTTATGTTTTTCTCCTATATGGAAAATATTCGACGATATGAACTTTAAGTACAGTCTGTACCATTTAAGCCAAGCAAATTCCATTTTAAGGATAAATTTTGATAATTGTTTTTTATTTTGATATTTTTTAAAATCTACACTATTTTAAACAACTTTAAAAAAAAATCTCCACTTTTCTTTTACTCTATGAGTACAATTGTTTTTGTAAAACTTTTCTTTTGGTAACTATGACAAATCACAAAAATGTGTCTTTTTCTAAAAATGTTTTGTTTTTTTTTGTTAGTTTGTTCCTTTCTGTTTGCTGTCCTAGTTAATCGATAATATAAAAATATTCTCTATAACGTCATTATTAAAATGATATGCTAGTGCACAGGCATAGCATTAATCAAGAACACCTAAATTATTATTTTTGTACTATTTTTATTTCTATTATCATCTTTAAGTAATTTTGTTGTTACTAAGGCCTATACATGATTGACTCCATTAATAAAATAAATAATCAAATCATTAAATCACTAGTTGATCGTTTAAGAAAAACTTAGCGTAAAACTTAGTCTTTCTAAGATCAGTGTTTATTTTTCATATATTAGCAAGCATTATTTCATTTATTATTATTTTTATTATTATTTTTTTTAAATATTTACTCATTTTAAGTCTTGCGTTATCTAAAGAACCTTATCGTTTAAGATACCTTTTGTTTTTTTGTCAACTTATTAAATTGGAAAAAAAGTATGTTTTCCCTATAATATTTTAAAGTATTTTTTTTTCTAATTAATTTTTTCATATTTTCGAAGTAAGCCCTTGCCTGCTTGAACTCTAAATAGTTCTTATTTAGTAGTTTTGGAAAAATAAGAAATGAGTTTGTCACCCAAGTGAGTTTTTTCTTTTCATAACACCAAAAAGAGTCGATTGAAGCAACCATCAACTGTCATTTTTGTTTAATTTTTTTTTGTCATTCGCTTCAATTGGAATATAATAAGACATAATTTTATTTAAAATTTTATTATCAACTAAGATTGTTTTATTTTGTTTGTTTTGATTCATGCACTTTAAAATCATCTATCGCCCCTATGTGTGCATGAAATTCGATAAAAACCTAAATTGGTCAAGTTTAAAAACATTTGCTTACATTAAGTCAAGTATTTTGAAGCAAAGATGTCTAATTTTCAAACAATGACATCAATATTAACCTGCTTTGTTTTGCTGCTGTTCTTAGTTTTTGAAAAATTAAATGGAATTTAATTAGAAAATGAAAAACCAAACATATCATTTTAAAACTAAAACTTACTAAAATCACACCGAAAATCAATTTGAAAGGAAAAATATTTTTCATGTTTAAAGAAAAATTATGTAGCAAGATCTATGGAAAAGAAAGTTTAAATTGAAACAGGTAATGTTTCAAGGGAAAAAAAATTTTTAGAAGGAAAATTCGGAAAAAATGTGAAAAATTCTAGGAGGAGCTTTATTCTAAGTAATTTTGAAAATGTGTATATTCATCTGGCTGGATTTGTTCTATTTATATTTGTTCTTTATTTTTTTTTAATTGATTTCTTCTCTATTGAAATATTATACTTTGATTTGCCCTATATTGAATCAATTTATTTTGATTTGTTCTATTTAAAAAATTAAATTTCGATTTGTTCCACTTAAAAAAAAATCCATGTGGATTTGTTTCATTTGAGATTATTCTATCTGTTCTATTTGATTTTCTTTATAAAATTTAAAATTTTTGAGTCATTAAAATTTTAACTATGATAAAAACTTGTATTTCAGTTTTTGTATCATTTTGTGTTCGTTTTTGCTAACTTGTTTTTGTTTTCAGTTATTCTTTCGATCACATGAGTTATTTTTATATGATTTGTTTTTGCTTCGATAGAGTATTCGATGTTTGTTTTAAAGTTTATTGTGTTAACCTGGTAGGGTTGTTTTTTTTATTACAATGAAAACAATAAACCAACTTATTTTTTTTTTATTTAGTTTTTTGTCAAATATTGTCAATCCTTTATTGTAAATTAATTTTGTCTTAAAGTATTTGAATTTTTTATAAATTATGGTCAAGTAAACATATTTTGTTCGGTATAAATATATCTGTTTTAAAGTTTTAAAATAATCAATTTTAATATTTAAGTTAGTGTTTGTAATTTCTTGCTTTTATCTTTGTTTTAAAATTAATTTTTTTTATGCAAACACGTTTTTTTGGGTTAGACAACCTTTTGTAGGTTATTTGCCGTCTAACTAGTTTTAGTTCACCTAAAACTTATTTATGAGATGTAATCATAAAATCAAAAATTTTCAATTTTTTTTTTATTTAAATAATATATAATTTTTTTTTAACAATTAATTTTGTTTTACATAAGGTTGGTTTATTGTCATTGAAAACATTGTTTTTCTTGTATTAAAATTATTTTGTTTTAGGTCAGCTATTGCAAAGTGTTGTCAACCAACCAACAAATTTCTTCCACAAACAGTTTAATCAACCAAGCAGCCATTCCACCATTAAAGTTATTAGATCTGCCAAGCAGCCATCACCACTACAATCGACGTCTTCTTACCGTCGCTGTGCAAACCTGCAATTGGATACTTCTTTCCAAATTCAATACAGAGTCTGCTGTTCATCCTTCATTTCAAAGATGGCCAATGTGGAAACTCAGCTCTTGCTGCGTACCTAGTGTTTGTTTAACACTATGGAGGAAACGGTTTGGTTTGGAGACTCCCTTAATTTATTTACGTTAACTTAAATCATTTTTTTTTTGTTGTCTCCACAAATTTCTGCATAAGCGTGTATATAATATATACCTTAATGTAATAGTTTTCAAAGAATGTGTGTTAAAATTATATATTTCTATATATTTTTCGGTATATTTGTCAATTTTATTTTGCCCTCATTTAATTTAAGTTATCGTTGTTATTAAGCTGCACTGATATTCTGATTCTTTCAGTACTGTTTGGAATCTACTGATCATTCACCATGTTTGTTGCTGACTAGCTGATCTAAGATGTTGCACCTGATCCAGTGTTGCTGTTTTGTTCCAGAATGGAACTTCAAGTTTTTTCCAGCCAGAATGTTTATTGACCGTCATCCACAGAAGAAAAATGGAAACGAAGAGCGTTATAGTTTTAGTTTAGATTTGTGTTGTCTGCACTACTTAATGCTTGTTGTTATAAACCATTTTATTTCGACTTGCGTTTAAAAAAAAAATTGTTTATACTTAATCAGGGGGGAGTAATGTAACAAAACGGGATTTGAGCATAAATGGTATTTTTGCCATTTATAAGTTTTTAAAGATTTTTAATTAAATATTGTTTTTGTCATCAACAAGCATTAATTATATGCAAGACTAGGTTAAGATTAAGTAAAATTTATGGCAACTCGGCGACTTGTTTTTAGGCATGTTTTCAGGTTCGCTGTATTTTAATAAAATTTGTATTCGGCTAATATGTCCTTTGAGCCACTAACATCAAAATAATTCATATTTTGTAACTGGAAACAAATTTGGTAAACTATTTTCAACTTTTAAGAAACACACTGTAAGATTTAAACTTTACCGAATTTCTAAATCCACGCATCTTTGAATTGCGGTGGTATTTTGTCTCTTTGTCTTTCTCGCCAATGCGAGGGAGCTTGAGATTCAGACCACGGCAGCCAAGAGTGTCTGTAGAGAAGAGTGGTGGAAGAAATCCGTTAAAGAAAGCTTAGATTTAGACCAATCAGCTAGCGGCAAACTGAGAATGTCTAGAGAGCGGGGTATTGAAACTTTCGAAAGTCGTCAGGGATTTTACTCTTTAGTTTGTCGTTGCCTAGTACGGTACACTTTCATTAACACTTCTTAAGGGGGGGTTTTATTTCAACTGGGGAAATTTATCAATTATTTTAACATTGTATAAAACTGTTAACTTTAATATTCATAATTATTTTGGTCTTTTCTTTTAGAGTTTATTGATTTTAAAGTCATTACTTATTACTGTTTCCAGTGCTTTGAAATAATGTGTTTAACTGTTTTATGGTTTTTTAACAACAAAATACAAACCATTCGTTGCCCTAAAATCGGCATTTTTAATTAATAACATATCCCAAACCTAAACAGTAATATTAAGTAAATTAAACAGTTGATTGAATAGTTTCACTCATTCAATCAACGTTTAAGATGTTGATAAATATATATATTTACAACAAATATATAAAAGGTTTATAGGGCCTAAAAGTTTAAGAAGTGTGAATATTTGAATATAAAAGTTCAATGGTAGTAAAAATTTGATATTTAAATAATAAATATTAGAAGTGAAAGTGTGAAGCTGCAAGAAGAAAATTGAAAAGGTATGTATGATTATCCTATTAGTTATACATTTGAGAAAAACGTTTATAGCATACTTTTCCTCCAAGAACCGCCAAATTCCCTTTCGAGATCGTGTAAATTTAATAACATATAGTAACGTTTAATCTTTTTATAATTTATATAAGTTGTAGCCTAAGTTGGTAGCTTACAATATTTAAGCCTTGGCCACTTGAGGTGACAGTACCACTGTCACACACACAGGCCCCTGTTACAAAATCTTTATTTATATGTGTGAAGGGATTTGATGAGGTACAAACAAAAAAACAAATATTAGCATGCTAGTAGGGCTATTAAGAACGTCAATTTTTTTCCTTAAAACACCTAATCACCAAATTTTGTAATTGTGTCATTCTATTCATTCTGGTACAGGATAAAAAATCGTCAAATATTAATAATAAAAAAAATCCAAGGTAATTATGTTTTTAATTATTACCTACCTAACTAAATTGAAAATCAAATTTATTTATTTTGCCCTAAAAAAATATTATTTTCTACTTATTTCCTCATTAACCGCTCAATGACAAGTAACTTCTTCAAAAATTCCCAATTTTAAATTAAAAGACAAAAATGCCTTTCAGTATTTTTTAAGATTTCCAGATCTTTCCTAAAATTTTTCAGATTATTCTAAAAAAGTTTTTAGAATGTTTCTGGACTATTTCAATCTATTTCTTGATTAAAAAGTTTCCGAATGGTTTTAATTTTTTCTTAACTTGGCCAGCCAGTATGTTGCTATACTTTTTAAAACTTTTGCGGGTAATTTTTACAGTTGCCACTAAGTTTTAAGTTTTTTCACCTCTTTTCTTGGATACTAACAACTCCAGATCCAATGCCTGATGGCGTTTTGGACCCGTCGGTATTCCAGAAGCTATAGTAATTTAAATAAATGACATGAATGTAATAAATGATACGCTGATAAAAACTATGACCCAAGTCGGAAAAGATGTCGCACAAAAGAGTTAAAAGAGAGAAAATTGTATATCAAAAAAGATAAAGAAACTCATGGAAAAAAGGCGGAACCTGGAAAAAGGAGAAAAGAGAATATCAATAGAATACACAGAAATAAATAAAACTATAGGAAAAATGATAAAAGAAAGAGCCAAGAAATAAAAGTTGAAAGAGTTATAGAGGATAACAGGAATATGAAATGTCTAAGACCGACTCTAGGTAGATATAAAATAATTAAAATAAAGGATATGAACGGCATAGAAACTAACGTTAAAGAGGATATTATAAATGTCACACAGCTATTCTATACAGAATTATACCAAACAAAAAGGGAACCATCGCGAGAAACCATGAAGAAACTCCAAACAAAAATAAAGAACATAAACTCAGAAGTACAACCCGAAATATACAAAACGGAAATAAAGAGAGCATTAAAGAAAATGAAAAATAACAAATCACCTGGGAAAGACGGAGTAACGGCAGAAATGCTAAAGTACGGTGGTAAAACTGTCTCCTCAATAAAATTCTAAAAGAAAAAATAATCCCAAACAACTGGAAAGAATCAGTAACCATTATTCTACACAAGAAAGGCGATAGAGCAGAGCTAAAAAGCTATCGACCTATAACACTCCTCAATGTAATTTATAAGCTTTTCACGAAAATATTTTTATTTTTTTTTGGTATATAGACAGCACTTATGACTAATGTATATGTTTTGGTTTTTACACTTACTAATGTAGCTTGAATCTCTATGGTTTTATATCCCATCTCCTCATAGTGTGATATATTTTCTTTAATTATTACAGCACTTCCCCCATGTGCAGTATTGCTAGGGTGAGTTGTATGATACACTTTATAACCTTTAAATTTAATGTGAGACTGGTTAGTGACATGCGTTTCTGACACAAGACAGACGTCAATTTTTTCTATGTCTAGAATAACTTGCAAGTCATGCTGATGTTGCAAGAGACCATTGGCATTCCAAGCTAGGATTCTAAGATTACTGACCATTTTGAGGCATATTGGTAGCTCCGTTATTGCTACTTTATAGTTTAGTTAATCGCTCATCAAGTTTGTTCAATTTCTCCAAAATTAATTGTAGTGTTTGTTCCATAGTATTTTGACTACTGATATTAATATCAGGTATAGTAGCTGTTGCTGCTACTTGGCTGTATGTCCTTGTCAAAGAGTTTTGTGTGACTGTGTTTCTTGTCTGTTGGTTTTGTCTATTTGTACTCACGTTTGGTATGAGATTCGGTTTCTTAGGTTTATTTTTCAATTTTTGTATTTCCTTAGCAACAAGGCATCCTCTGTAGTTAGCAGGATGCTTGCCTCCACAGTGGATGCATTTTGGCTCAGATTCTTTTGGTTTGGGGCATTCTACAGTAAGATGTTTCCCCGTGCATTTTACGCAACGTGGTTCTTTAGCGCAATATTTTGCGTGTATCCATAAGATTGGCATCTTTTGCATTGAGGGACTAACTTTGAGGTTTTTAGTGCTTTTATTTCCACTTCAATCCCAAGGATACTGGAAATTTCAAAAATTTTGTTGATATCTTCATCGTGGCTAAATGTGAGGTTGTCTTGTTCTCCATTTAAGTTTGTTGCTGGCCTCCAGTGCCTTAAAACCTTTTTTTTTAGATCAGCTACAATTTTCTGTGGGTCACATGAGAAGTGTAGCCTATTCGTTATTACTCTAATTGGCCTTATTTGTTTGTTTTCGTATGAGTGCCATTGATGCTTTATTTCATTAAGCATTTTAGTAACCAGCCGATAGCTGTCTGCGTCTTGTACATTTATTTTAATATTTTCGTTATTTAAAACTTTTATTTTAACTCCTTGTATGATATTTAACTTTTCATAAATATCATTAAAATTATTTACGCCATTTACCATAATCGGTGGAGGTAATGGAGCTTTTTTAACCTTAGTTGGGGGTTCTTCATTTTGTGTTTTATTGGAGGGCTCTCCAGTGCCCGAGCTTTGTTGTGGTGGTGAGAGTGAAGTATCCATTCGACGTTTTTTCCAACCTTTTCCTTTTTGTCTGATCCACTCAGTTTCTCTTGCCAGATCGTCCTCATCAGTAATGTAGTCCATGTCAGATTCTTCTTTTTTAGTGACTTTTGTCTCTAAATCTGCAAATTTTTTTTGCATACTTTCCAGTTGACTTCGGAGATAATCCACTTGTACACTAAGTGAATTTTTTTCGTTTTGGAATTTTTTCCATTCGCTATATAAAACTTCTTCATTTTGTGTTCTAGCATGGCTATCCTGAAATAATTCGGCATTATCCATTTTTTCTTGATTTTGTTTGGGCTTTTCGCTAATTTTTAAAACAAGTTTCACAGGTGATGGTACACTTTTTTTGCTTTTAAACATGATATATTATTTATAATACACATTGTATATAGATTTTTAACACAGGTATTTCGCGCGCGAGGTTTATTGTAAACAAAACAAACTTCGACTTTGACCTCGTTAGTACTATCATGCAGGTACGATGCAATATAACCGTACTGAACTGCGATCGAACGAATACTGAGAAAAACGAATGAATGGATAAGAAAAAAAACAAAAGTAAGGGATGTCAGAGGAGAGGTAGCAAAATTAAAATGGAAATTTGCCGGTCATAATATCAGACAGAAAGACGATCGTTGGAACAAAAGCATTGTAGACTGGAGACTTTGGGAAAATAAAAGAAGTAGGGGAAGACCCCAAATGAGATGGGCGGACGATTTGAAGAAACATGCGGGGACTAGATGGATGAACAGGGCGACAGACAGAGAGAGTGGAAGATATTGGGGGAGGCCTATGTCCAAAGATGGATAAATAGATAGATAGATAGTAATTTAAAAAATTGGTCGTGTTCTTTAACTAATCCTCCCTCTCCGGGGGGATAATGTTGTATTGCTTTCTGCTGTACACCGTGTTGGGCAAGACGGCGGATATCATTCCTAGAGTTGCGTTCAACCCTTGTCACAGAAGAGCTCGGTTCGGTCCGCTTTAGTCAATAAGTTATGACCCTTGTTGTCCTGGTAGTTGGCTCTTGTTCTGTATGGTGCTCTACGTGACTCCGCCTCTGAGAAAATGTGAAGCGGAGGTAAGTTTAGTAAGCATACAAGCGCAGTTGATGGGCTAGAGCTCATTGCACCTCATATGGCAATACTGGCCTGTCGTTGTAAGCTGGTTAGTTTGACCTTTAATGTTCTTTGATGTCTTTTCTCTAACCAGACTATGATTCCTGATGGCTGTTTTATACAGCCAATAAATTTATTTGGGGTTAGTGCCCCAGGTTTTTCCGCAAGTTTTTTTCATACTAGATCAGCCTTGAAAGCAGTTTTAGTAAAGATCTCAAAAACGAAAGGCTTTACAAAGTTTTAGTATTAACATAAATTATTGAGAAAAACATGTTCTACTAGCTTTCGAAAACTGCATATTGATGCGATGATTGTTAAAGTACTCTATTACTGTTTATTATTATTCTTCTTCAAAAGTACGTTTTAAACGATCAAATCAACAATGATCCGTTAAAAAGTAAGCATATTTTTAATTTTTCAGAAAACTGTCATTAGCATTGGACTTTGGCCAAAATCTAATCAGCCCTTAACGGTGTTGTACACTATCTTACCTTAAAATTTCATGAAAATCGATTTAGCGGTTTAGGAGCCATCGTGGGCCTGACATACATACACACCCACACCCACACACACGGACAAACGTCACGACGATATTGCTCAATATATACCTAATTAACACATTTTCGGTATTATCTCAAAAAAAAAATCATCGTCAAAAACAAATCCTTCTCTAGCCATTTCTGCACTGGTTAGAAAGGTAGAACACTCGTCAATTAGTATGTATTTTTTATTATTTAAACAACTAAAATTATCAAAACTATGGAAATTGACACAAAAATAATATTTCAATGTACCGGGTGGGCCAAAAAAACCGGACAATTTTTTTTTATTATAGCTTTTGAACTATACAATCGATTTTAATGGGACAAACTGCACCTGATAGAGATTTAATCAGAGTTTTGACTGAATATATTTTTTTGTCCGCATCTCAAAATCCAAGATTGCGGGCGAAATTAGAATGTACCCTTCAAAGATGCTCGTTTATTCTTGTGTTGCGAACATGTTTTAATTATTTTTTTAAATTAGTTAAAAGGCTGCATTCTTGCCACTTATAACAAGGTATGAATTAGCAAAATCGGTTCAGTGGTTGAAATATTTTTTTGTTTCAACCATTGTTTTGCATATTATGCGATTGTCTTGCCAATATTGTCTGCATTTATTTCCTTATAACTTCATTACTACTTAACCGATTTTGATGAAATAAAGAACATCCTGTTGAGAATTGATTGCTTTTTAAAGATCATGATCAAAATTTATCGCCATCCTAAAATTTAAGATGGCGGACAGAATCATACGTGATTCTTCAAAATGGCGTGTTTATTCTTATTTTCCGAAAATGTTTTACTTTTTTTTAATTTATAGAAAACCACTACTTTTCCCTCACACAACGACGTACAAATTAGAAAAATCCGTGTGGTGGTTCTCAAAAAATCTATTTTTGTTTCAACCATTGTTTTACAGATTCCACGATCGCATTGCCAATCCTGTCTGCATTAATTTCCTTATAAATTCGTTATTACTAAACCAATTTTAGCGAAATAAAAAAAATCGTGGTGAGAATTGAAAACTCTGTTTAATTCTCTGTTAAGTGCAGTTTGTCCCATTAAAATCGACGGGATAGTTCAAAAGTTATAATGAAAAAAAATTATCCGGTTTTTTTGGCCCACCCGGGATAAACTCTAAAAGACGAAATAATTATCAATAATATATATTTAGAAATAATGTTTAAATTATTACATTATTTATTTTCCCCCGGAAAAATCACCGCCGGAGTACGTTTTAGTAGATGTGGATCCCTGCCTCCACACACGATTTGCGGCGGGTACGGAATTTATGTTTTGGACCTGCAAAAAAATAACTAAATTAAATTTACTCTAAATGTACTAGTTATTATTATGTACAAGGTTAAATCGTTAGATTTTTCTCGAAGGCTAACCTTTAATGATGCATTTTGTGTCCTTACAAAACATCAATTTCGTTGTAGGTTTAATCTTTGTGATTAATAACGAGTAATATAGTTTTTGTCCTTTTGGTTTATTCAGAGTAAATCAAAAGAAAATAGAACAAGTAGAGGATTATACGTGGCACAAATTATTAAATTAAAAAAAGAAAATTAAACAGCTGAAATCAAGAGACGAATAAGATTGGCCTGGGCAACATTCGGTAAATTAAGCTACATATTAAAAAATAAAAATATCCTCAGTACCTCAAAACGAAAATGTATAACCAATGTATCCTTCCTGTACTTACCTATGGATCCCAGACTTGGACACTTACAAAATCCAACATGGATAAGGTAACAAAAGCTCAAAGATCAATGGAAAGACAAATGTTACAGGTAAAGCTAACATATAGAAAAAGGAATGAATGGATAAGAAATACAACAAAAGAAAGGGATGTGAGAAGAGAAGAAGCAAAATTAAAATGGAAGTTTGCCGGTCATTTTATCAGACAGAAAGACGATAGATGGAACAAATGAATTGTAAACTGCGACAAACAGGGAAGAGTGGAAGATATTGGGGGAGGCCTATGTCCAAAAATGGATCGAAAAAGGCTAAATAGATAGATCGATAGAATGCTAAGGAGATCATTAAAGTACAGCGGATAGTTGTAAAACAGGATAGTCTTAACACGAGGACTAGGGTAAATGCGGGAGAGTTGCCGCGGAGGGAGAGACGCCGCTTTTCACGTATTTCAATTATACCATAAGCAACATTCAGAGTCCATCGTTTAGTGAACGGTAAGATAGGCTATATACTTTGTGGTTAGAACATGGGACGTATTTTTTTTCTAAAATATAAAATTTTCTTAGCAAAATTTTATGTACTGTCCTAATAAGTGTGGTTCTTTGCAATGTGGTAGTTTTTTTTTACATTCGTGTGTTTTATTCAGTATTTTGGAGTTGGAGTTGGAGAGGTTTACAGATGCCAGGCCGTATTCTGTTGCGTTTTAAATCTGTGACCTTGTTAATCAGGTGTGGCACATCTCCCAACAAAAAGGACAGTTGCCGCATTTTCAAGAAGGAGAGACGCTGCATCCTATTTTTTCAAGGTTATTGTTTAAAATAAAACAAAAATCCAGGAAGACCGAGAAAAAATTCAATGGAGTGACAGCGATGATGAACCTCTATCCAAAAAGAAAAATGAAAACCAGGAACGCTGTTTGGAATGCTTCGAAGTTTACGCAACGACAACTTAAAAAATCGAGTGGTGACAATTTATTAGATGCTAAAAATGGCTACATGCTTGCTCCATGTATGGCGAAGTTTGTAACATCTGTTCCAGACTCGAATTAAGGAAAAAAATTGAAAATTAGAGGTTTTTTAAAGAAACGGTTACAGCGGCGTCTCTTCTATTTTCATGCGGCATCTCCCCCAGCAGTGTGGGAGAGATGGCGACTTTAAGTTAAAAAAAAATGTTTGCTATGTTCATGTTTTCTTACATATATTTTTTATTTTTGTATTTTAATAAAGTTTAATGCAGTACCTGTGCATTGATTCATTTTGAAGAAAAAAATCTCAAGACTTACAGAAGTTACAGCTATTTTTCAAAAAGTGCGGCAACTGTCCCGCATTTATCCTACTATAAAATCTGAGGGCACGGCAGTGCCTCGCCAAGTTCGCGCGCCCTAACCATCTTTTCTTGAAACATTTCAGCCGATATTTGACCTACCTCTAAAACTGTACTTCGGAATGAGCTACGAATCTCAAACTTTGCACAATCGTAGATCTCCACGGAGTTAACAACTCCTCCAAGTTTTATGGAATTCCATAAAGTAATAAAGTAATAACGAAATTTCAAAAAACGTCGAAATTGCCACTTACTCACTCACTCATGTATAGATCATCAATATTCTACTGTACTTCCAGACATGCTACAAAGCTGAAATTTGGCACTCTGATAGAAATTATGACCAAACCCCTCAAAAAACGCCAAAATTTTAATTTACTCCTCTCCCCTATACATTTAAAGTTATGTAAAAGTAGCATCGCCCACTTCCAGGAATGCTAGACAGTTGAGCTTTGGCAGACTGATAGGAACTATGATAAAACTATAGGAAAAAATTTAAAAACCCCAAAATTCTAATTTACTTCCCTCCCCTATAAATGTAAAGTTAAGTAAAAGTAACATTGCCTTCTTCTAGACATGCTAGAGAGCTGAGCTTTGGAAGACCGATAGTAACTATGATAAAGTTATAGAAAAAAATTAAAACACCCCAAAATTCTAATTTAGTTTCTTCCCCTATAATTGTAAAGTTATGTAAAAGTAACACTGCCCACTTCCAGAAACGCTAGAGAGCTGAACTTTTTAAGACTGAAAGACAATATAATAAAACTATATGAAAAAATTTTAAAACACCAACATTTTAATTTACTTCCCTCTTCTATAAATGTAAATTTATATAAAACTAACATTGCCCACTTCCAGACACGCTAGAGAGCTGAGCATTGGAATGCTGATAGAAATTATGATAAAACCATTTAAAAAGTCCAATATTTTCATTTGCTCTTCTCCTCCCCTATAAATGTAAAGTTATGTAAAAGTAACATTACCCACTTCCAGAAACGCTAGAGAGGTGAGCATTGGAAGACTGATAGGAACTATGATAAAACTATAGGACAAAATTTAAAAACACGACAATTTTAATTTATTTCCCTCCCCTATACATGTAAAGTTATGTAAAAGTAACATTGTGCACTTTCAGAAACGCTAGAGAGCTGAGCTTTGGAAGGCTGATAGGAACTACGATAAAACCATGGAAAAAAATTTAAAAACCTCAAAAATTTAAGTAAGACATTGCAAAAGTTTTGAACAATATTCCTTTAAAAAAGAAGTGAGATCATAACAAAAACATTTCATGTAAAAAAAAGCCAAGTACGCGAAAATGGCATTCCGTAAAAAGCATTGAGATAAAAGTAAAGCCAAGTTCTCCAATACAAATTTCAAAATTAAAGGTTCTTACTAGTTTGGAAATATTTTTCTAAACTTGGGTATTCCGGCTGTATATGACTCTTAGGCACAGTGCTAAATTGAATATAAAGAAGTTTGACTGTAATAGCAAAGTTTAAAAAAACATTTCCAAACTAGTAAGAACCTTTCATTTTGAAATTTGTATTGGAGAACTTGGCTTTACTTTTATCTCAATGCTTTTTACGGAATGCCATTTTCGCGTACTTGGCTTTTTTTTACATGAATTTTTTTTGTTATGTTCATATATTTTATTACCGTTTGGGTGCCATAGTGGTCGGTAACAAGTATCCAATTCGGGTTGCAGGCACTGGATATTGAACCATCTCCATTAAGAACCCACATCTGATTCTTTGCTCTGTTGAACTGGTAATTACCGACTCTGCCATTTAGATTACAGCCACCAGTAATTTCCAATGTTTTTTTACTGTAAAAAACAACAGAATATGTAAATTATAGAAATTAGTGCAAAGGTCATCAGACAAGAAAATATATATATAGGGGAGTTTGTAAAACGCTGTAAAACAGTATAAGACAAACAAATCTATGTGTTTTTAAAACAAGTTATTAAAAACAAAAATTTTGGTTGGTAATAACTGGAAAATTAATTTTTAAGATTAAACGGTACAAGTTATGTAGATCAACTACGGAAACTTTAGCGTATGGGTTAATAGGGTATTTGACAAATTTTAGAAAAGTGTTTAGAATGGTTTATAATGATACATAGGTCCCTAATTTGCTACTCAAAATTATTAAAATAGTATATTTTATCATGACTACATTTAAAATCAAGTTTTCTAATTTCCGATTTGAATTTGCCGCTAAAACGCTCATTTCTAGCATGGCGTTGCAATAACGTCACAGCGTAGTAAAGTCGCGGACAGATACACGGCATTCAAGTGTATATTTGTTTTTGGTCTATGTTTTTACTGTTTTTTATGTAAAAAAATGTCCTATAAGTGGTGTGTAGTGCCTCAGTGTTCGAATACTAGCATAACAACACCTGAAATATTATTTATTCATGTGCCTACAGCAGTAAAAGAACGGAAAAAGTGGCTAGAACTTGCTTGAAGAGACCCAAGGGCCTTATCTAATACATCTTCACTTTACATTTGTGAAGATCACTTTGATGTGAGTATAACTAAATTGTTTCTAATTTTTCTCAAGTTGTCTATAATATATATAACTATTTCGTTTATTACAAGGGGTGAACAACTATAATAGGCAGAAAGGTGTACACATTTTTAGGCGGTGCTAGGCAGTTATTAGGCAGGACTAGGGAGTACCTCTAAATGCAGGATTAAGCAGTGCACATGCAGGCCAAATGTAGGACTAAGCAGTGCCTATGCAAGACTAGCCAGTGCATAGGCAGGACTAGGCAGTACCTACGCAGGACTATGCAGTGTAACCTATGCAGTACAGTATTGCTGGTCGTTGTATACTTTTTGCCTCCCTGTCCTGCAATTTTTGATTGTTTCTTAATGCTCAAAATAATAATGATTGGACAAAAAAGCAAAACATATCTGAAACAACTCATCGAATACTTACATCAGCATTTTAACGTTTCTAAATTCCGCAGAACCAAAATCACTGTTGTTGGCAAAGAAGCCTGCCACCATAAAGGAATGGAGTATTGGCAAGTTGAAGCTATCGGCTTTGGAGAATACGTTTTACATTGAAAATATTTTTTATAAGCAAAACAAAATTAAATCTAATTTAGGATGATAATTCGCACTTTAAACCAGAGCAAACATTACCATCCATAAGAAAATAACACAGAAAATAGGTTCGTTCGAGGCGCTGTTTTGTGACGTCACTCGCAGCTGATTGGTAGACGGCCTGTTTTGAATTACGTGGCTAATTGTTTTAATTCAATGAATTTCTTTAATTAAAAGAACTATGAATTTGAGAAAAAATTAAACAAAAAAATTAGTTTTTAGCATTACCAAGACCTAAAGAGATATCTAAAAATAAATATATATTTATTTTTTACTACTCTCAAACACCCTATTTTATGTAGACTATCACTTTAATATCGCATTTTATGTCTTTATAAAATATTATTTTGTAAAAAGTTTGAAAAACAAATTATTCTAAAAAGCGATTCAAATTTCCCGCCTCGCATTTTAGTTCGTGACTAGGCTCAGTAAGGGGCCCCACAGAGTTAACGATCTGTCAAACAGCCAAAATTGCCTATCTAATAACAACTGACTGAACCGAACCTAAAATCTTTTATGTATGGTGCGGTCTAAGCTAAACATTGATCCTAACTTACGGAGTTCCTCCTTCTAACCACGGACTGGTGAGCAAGAACGACTTGCCGTTTCCTGCGTTGTAAATTGTAAATTTTTCAGTGTAGTACGGGGAAAAGGTGGTTGACTTTCCGGTACTGCTTAGGTATCTCTGATTGGCCACGTGGAAAAAGGTACTCCATGCTAAAGTCAGAACGCATAATTTTTTAGTCTAAACATTGTTTTCAAGAAAAAAAAATTTAAGGAAATATACCGCAACCAACGGGAAAAATAAATTAGAGTTGATTTACTTTATTAGGGTAGGCGGCAGGGTAGTACCGTGGTATGGTCGTCGGCTTCACATGCAGAAGGTACCATATTCGAGTCTCGAACAACGATGCAAAAAACAAATCCGTCGCCCTGTCGCCTACTTCTTTTTCAGCGTTCAACAGCCGTCATCGAATAGGCATGCGATGCGATGCACGCAAAAATATAAGTTGACCTTGAAAATCGAGAATATACGCAGGTGTAGTCCAGGAGCCGACACGCAGCCAGCCGAGGAACCAGGAATAATAACCCAGGAGCCTGCTATAAGTGCTATATATTCAGAACCAGGATGGCGCCAGCATAAATTTCCTCCAGTCAACTCACGACGACCATGACTGTCGCGCTGAAAAGGAAAGAAGTCTATCATCTATAACCAGGTTCTCCTGGGGCGATAGCTATATTAGATAGATGCAAGTCTAACATGTAGCAGGACCACCATTCGGAAGGGGTGTAAAAGCGTGGTCCATTGTGTATACTTGCTACGCAATATAAAGATCCCTGCCTTCGACAAAGAGGTGTCAGGCAAAGTCCTCTTAAAGAGAGAAAACTTGCATTCTAAGAGGCACGTACATCAGTTTGATATAATGATGTACGGACAAATCGGGGTTTGCGAAAAGGGCACGCCGTGTGCATAGTCGCTAGACCAAAAATGGTCTCCCCACCACTACTACTACTACTAGTTTATAAGGGTGAAATGGGGTAATCTTTTATGGGGGGACATTGGCGTACGCAGCGAGGGGCAGGTAAAGGCATTTGCCCCGCTCCCTAAATGCGAAAAAAAATTAAATTAAATCCTTTTTTAAATCAAATTATTTATTTTTTTCTTGCCCAAGGTCTGGAAGCAGTTTAATGTAAAAAAAATATATTTTTTTAAAAGTTTGGTTTCTTTTGATTTGAAAATTACAAAATCAGAAAAGTTGAAATTTAAGCAGCCCCTAGCTGTAATAACCGGCATCTTAACTTTCATATTCTCACAAGTTCTTCGGTTCTTGGTTTCGTTAAATCCTGAAATATATTCCCCACTAGGACACTTACAAAGACCAAATAAAAATATTTTGATAGGGTAAAGTTCATTTTTAAAAAAAAAGCCAAGCCAAAACAAGTGGAAGTTATTATTAGTTAGAGCAACAAATTTAAAAAGACTCTCCATTTTCGGTCTAGAAGCAAATCATATTACTTTTTGGCAACAGACCATTTTCCCCTAATTCGACACCGCTGAATCCGAATATTCAAGTTGCTAACTCGAAATATAGACAAGGACGAAGAAAATCCCCACCAATCCCCCAAAAACCTGTTTTTTTAATTTTTTCAATTTTCTTACAAACAAAAAAATTGCAACAGTATAAAAAAATAAATCCCTTTTTATAATGGTTGATAAGGTTAGAAAAAAGAAGTAGATCTTCAGCGGCGTCCGTAAATTGGGATTATTAAAAAAAAAACATGTCTATTATTATAGGTTTTATAACATTTTCTCAAAAACTAAAGTTTTTGGAAAAAAATACGTATATCAATAAATTTTTAAAAATAACCACAATAATCAATTTTTGTTACATATTTTACCTATTTTTATAAAAAATTAAGCATCTTAGGAAAAAAAATTGATTTTTTACCTTATTCCATTCTACTGACGTTAGTTTATAAGAAAATTTGAGAAAATTGTTTTTTGGTAATTTTTGAAATTGACCCCAATGTACCGACGCCTCTGGAGAGTTAGCCATATTTTCTATCACATTTTGTAATACACCGTTTAAAAGGAAATTTTATTATCCACCCTAAAGTAAATGTCATAATAAGCTTAGTTCTTTAGAAAATTGGATTCGGATAAAACCTGTAAAAAAATTGATTAGTTTGGTGATTTTAAATAATTACCATATAAAATAAGGACACGAGCGGTAAATTTGGAATTACTTACACAAATTTTATTATCTATGACGAAGTATAAAACACATTTTTTGATAAAGGGCATGTTTTGTAAGAAAATTGAATAAAACTTGTGAAAAAAATGTTTTTTTTTTAATTATTTTTTTTTAATCACTTCCACTTACGGACGTTGCTGGAGAGTTTGTTATAAGTCAATCCCCACCGAGTTTTACATTGTTAAAAAGGGAATTTTACTGTCTACATTAAAGTATAATGTATATTTTATTCATATTTGGCTTAGTTTCTGAGAAAATTAGATAAAACATAATACATAACAAAAACTATTTATTTTCTGTTTTTTTTGCAATTGACATAATTTACGGATGCCCCTAAAGTTTTAATTATGAAATCAATCCCGTGTTATACAACATCTTAAAGCAAATTTTATTGATTATAATAAAAAGTAACACATGTTTTTCTGTAAACATCAATTTTTTAAAAAATCGAATATATCTTGGGAAAAACATGTGATTTTTTTAAAAACTTTTTTAAATTACTTTAATCTTTTCTTATCAGTATGACTATAGTTGAGTTATACCTTGTTAAAAAAGTAACTTTATTGTCTACAATAAAATATACCTATTATACATTTTTCTCTTAGAAGCTTCGTTTTAAAGAAAATTTGAAAAAACCTCAAACTTTCAGATTTTGGGGGAACTGGGGAGGTTGGAGGTTTTTGCAGCCATTTAGAAAAGAAACTAATATAATATTATTTTTTAGTTATATAAATATATATTTTTGAATGTACATCTGTCAATTTGGGCTTTACAGCGGCAATTTAAAATTGCCCTGCCATCTTGAGTATGTCAGAAATAGAAGGAATTGACCATTGATTAAATCTTGCATTAACTATTTGTCATTAACCTAATTAGAGAGATTTTTCACTTTAAAGGGCCAAGAACGTCAAAAAAATGATTTGTTTTTGGAATTGTTAATTTCTTATGCACACACCGTTAAAAATTCGTGCTGTCCAGCCGATCTAAAGATTTTACTCCAATTTTATTAGTGAGTATTGAAACACTACGAAGGACTCTTTCTTACTATTTTGAGCTGAGCTGAAATGGGACAGCAATAATAGACCATTCACAATGGTGACACTTAAAGTAAATTGAACCATTTCTGATGGTATGTATGATAATTCAAATGTTTTGTATCGAAATATATAGTTTCCTAAAAACTATCTACTAAATGGGGCTCTTGCATAATTTTCGAAAAAAGTAGATGTTAATTTAATCCACAATAAAAATGTTTGTTTCGAATTAGTACAATCGTATCACGCAAAAATCTAATTATGGTTGATAATAATTGATAGATTCACTGCGACCACCAGTGGGTCTATTGTGGCTCACTTTTTAGTGGTTTCTCACCAATGTATGCCTAATCTTCCAAAATGGTTCGCTATCAGTTTGGGTGAGACACTGTTCAGATTTTCTGAATCAATCTGAGGTTTACCGAAAGTGTTCTGATTTTTTTTTAAACTGATTTGCTTTTGTTTAGTAAATGGTTGAGAAGTTGTTCAAAATTTTTTGTTCGAACGGGAAATCGTTCAAAAACATTTTTTTCAAAAGCCATTTTCTATAAACGGAAATTTGTTCGAAAATATTTTCCTACAACGGAAAATTGTTCGATAGCATTTTCTTCGATTTAGTCGAAAACATATTCCTTTAAACGGAGAATTGTTGAAAGACATTTCCTTTTATGGAAATTTGTCCGGAAACATTTTCTTCGTCGGAAATTTGTTCAAAAAAATTTCCTTCGAAGGCAAACATTTTATTTAAATGGCATTTTTTTCAAATGAAATTTTTTTCGAACAAAAATCAGATGAACTGTCCTTCTTTTGGGAGGTCTGACTCGGTTTTAATAATAATCTAATTTTTGTCAATTGATCGTTAACGTATCCCACCCTGTCCATGATTTTGGAATTACTTGATGGAAAAAGGTCATGAGGCGTTTTTGAACAAGCTTTATTAAGTTTGCCATAAATTGACAAAGGTTAGGATATTAATGCCGATGTGACCTCCAAAAGAAAGACAGGAGAGCTAATTTAAGGCAAAAAATTTTCGAAAACAAATCCATTTGAGAAAAATGCCTCTCAAAGAAATTGTTAACGAAAAAATTTCCTTGTGTGAAACCACCAGAAACAACTACTCCGAGGGAAAATACCCCTACCGGCATTGAATTATACTGATGGTTTGAGGCTTTCGTTGGGAACTTAAAACTGTTTGGTTTTCACTTTCTCCAACGTCGATCACGAGGATACGAATGATCCCCGTCTGGAACACGTCCTGATAGTTAGGAACAAGTGTTCCATGCCATTCCACGACCTTTTGGGCCATCCTCAGGTGAATGTAGGCGATAGCTCCGTGTAGAGCATAAGTCCTCCATAATTTCCGTTCGTAGATTCTATTTTCGCACAAATTTCCGTTCGAACAAATTTTTTTTGAATTGTATTTATTGCCTTCGAACAATTTGTCTTCAAATAAATTTCTGCGAACCGCAGCTAAGTACAGGATGACATGCAGGTTTTTTATAGTGCGCATGCGCAACTGTTGTTAGGTTATGTTAGGTTCACGGTCAATCTCCCTAAATAAGTACAGTCTTGATAAAAGAAATACGATAGCAGGCAGACAATTTTTTTTATCTTTTGTTTGTTTTGGTATTTTATATATTAATTTTATATTCGTTTTAAAAAAGGGATATACATAATCCGACTCATGTAGAATGCTACCATAAGAAGAACAACAAACTGAATATTCCAAATAAGAATAAATCAATTTGCCAACGAAACTATTTTATTCTATTTCTTTCATCCAAAGTCCATTCCGTTGTCACTTGGTGCTCTGTTTATTTTTTTTTGCATAAACTTAATTTTTTAGTTTATTTGTTTTTTGTTAAATGTGTCAATTAACGCGTGTTTTTTCTTTATAATAATTAGAAAAGTAAAAAAGGGATTAGGTTGCACTTATTACAGGATTATTGACTCTAGTTTACCAATAAATAAAATTATCAAAATAATTATATATGATTAACTATGCAAAACTAGGTTTTCTAATTGTCGCTTAGGCAATTTTTTGCAGTTTGTTAAGTCAAATTGGTGATAAGGATTTTGTTATTTTTGGTAATCGTGACTCTTTCACCGACACTAAGGCCCCCCCCCCCCCAAGCCTAATTTTTTGAAAGCATTTTGGACCCTTTAAAGAGGCTCTTTTATAGCTTTTTTAAAAAAATTGGAAATTATTTTAATTTGTACAAAAGCTCTACATCCGCAATGTGCAACAAGGTACAAATCATTGCAATCAGTTTAATCGTTCAAGAAATAATAATTTTTCTTTCAGTCATTATTTTACAGACGGTTACCTTGCCAACTCTGTAAATATCGATTGTTCTTTAAAGATTTACTACCGAAATTTGCTATTAGATAGTTTAAGTTGTGCATCGTATTTTTACGTAAAACTGCACGTTAAGCGTTCTACGTTTTGTTCCAAATTTGAGTTTAAGTTGAATGTTTTTACGTTACCATAACAAGTCTACTAATAGCAGAGAACATGGAATTCGCCACTGTGTTTTTTTGATGTTACAATTTTGTTTTTTGTCTTTTCAGCTACGGTAGGAATATATTTGCAAAGAATCGTTTGTACTGGAAGCGGAAATTATCGTCTAGGCCTGATTTTTCGATCGGTCAATCAACCAATTCTATTCTTTGGTAATGTTAAGGTGCCCGTAGACTGCCGTAAGCTAACGTAAATACGTAAGCTCCTAACGTGAGCTTGACGTAACTGTCAAATCTCATGCATACGTAAAAATACGTAGCACAACTTAAACTATCTATTATTTTAAATTTTAATATAACGGTAAAATCAAACTTGACACTACAAAATAGATTCGTTTATTCTTATATATCAGTTATTCGCAACAAGGTGCCAATCATTAAAATCGATAAGGTGATTTTCAAAAGAATAATTCTTTTTAACCATTAATTTACATACTATGCGATTGCCTTGTAAATTCTATTTGCAATCAGTTGATTCCTAATTAATTCATTTCAATAAAATAGAAGCATCATGGTCATAATCGATTGCTCTTTGAAGATCAATATAGAAATAGAAAACACTCTTTAACATCCTTACTAATATCTACCACTATCTCCGGATCCAAAAAATTCTCAACAAACGCCTTATTTGATTTTAAGACAGCGGGAAATTTTAGTAATTCTTAAAGAGCAATGAATCTTGACCGTGATATTTTTTATTTTAATAAAATGGGTTCAGTAGTATAACATTTACCACGAAATGAATGCAGTGAGAATTCTACTGTGCAAAGGCAAAAATGTATACGTACAAATAATTCCAATATTACCCAATTTTTACCTTGTTAAATCCTCCTTTTTTTTTTTAATCGAGGAAGGACCTTTTCAAGCTCTAGAAATAAATCATGAAAAGTAAACTTAAGGTAAAAAAGATCTCCTAAAAAATTAACTGTCTTAAACATAATTTTTGCAAGTGCACTGCACTGTTGCCTTGTCTATAAAACAACGGTTGCAACAAAAATTATATTTCGGGAACGACTAAACCGATTTGAATGATTGATACCTTGTTGTACGCGATGAAGGCAGAGTTAATCACAGAATTGAAAAAAGTACAAAACTTTCTTGAAACATAAAAATATACGATATTCTTCACGTTTAAAGTATCAAGTTTTATTCAGGCCGCCTTCATGAATTTCACGATGGCTGCACCGATTTTGATGATTTACTTCTCGTATGTGGTGGACACTGAGTTCCTCTACAATAATAAAAATATCTTAAAAATTTCGGCTTGATAAGAATAAACGAACCTCTTTGAAGAGTAAAGTTTGATTCTGTTGGTCATTCTGGATTTTTAGACAGCGGACAAAAATATTTCTGTTTGAAAGCCTAATTAATTTCCTGCATGCAAAATTGCGATTGCCTTGTAAATTCTATTTGCATTCAGTTGGTTCCTAATTAATTCGTTTCAATAAAATAGAAGCATCATGGTCAGAATCGATTGCTCTTTGAAGATCAATATAGAAATAGAAAACACTCTTTAACATCCTTACTAATATCTACCACTATCTCCGGATCCAAAAAATTCTCAACAAACGCCTTATTTGATTTTAAGACAGCGGGAAATTTTAGTAATTCTTAAAGAGCAATGAATCTTGACTGTGATATTTTTTATTTAAATAAAATCGGTTCAGTAGTATAACATTTACCAAGAAATTGATGCAGTGAGAATTCTACTGTGCAAAGGCAAAAATGTATACGTGCAAATAATTCCAACATTACTCAATTTTTACCTTGTTAAATCCTCCTTTTTTTTTTTAATCGAGGAAGGACCTTTTCAAGCTCTAGAAATAAATCATGAAAAGTAAACTTAAGGTAAAAAAGATCTCCTAAAAAATTAACTGTCTTAAACATAATTTTTGCAAGTGCACTGCACTGTTGCCTTGTCTATAAAACAACGGTTGCAACAAAAATTATATTTCGGGAACGACTAAACCGATTTGAATGATTGATACCTTGTTGTACGCGATGAAGGCAGAGTTAATCACTGAATTGAAAAAAGTACAATACTTTCTTGAAACATAAAAATATACGATATTCTTCACGTTTAAAGGATCAAGTTTTATTCAGGCCGCCTTCATGAATTTCACGATGGCTGCACCGATTTTGATGATTTACTTCTCGTATGTGGTGGACACTGAGTTCCTCTACAAAATAAAAATATCTTAAAAATTTCGGCTTAATAAGAATAAACGAGCCTCTTTGAAGAGTAAAGTTTGATTCTGTTGGTCATTTGGAATTTTAGACAGCGGACAAAAATATTTCTGTTTGAAAGCCTAATTAATTTCCTGCATGCAAAATTCAGCTATATTTATCTATTTAGCCTTCTTCAAATTTGTTTCATCAATCGACTTTTTGTCTAATATTATGACCGGAAAATTTCCATTTTAATTTTGCTACTTTTCCTCTGAAATCTCTTACTTTTGTTTTATTTCCTATCCATTCATTCATTTTCTATCTGTTAGCTTTACATGTAACATTTGTCTTTCCATTGATGTTTGGGCTTTTGTTATCTTATCCATGTTTGATTTTGTAAGTGTTCTGGTCTGGGATTCATAGGTGAGTACAGCGTGTCCCATTTTCGATGGGAATAAATGGGAAACTCGGTTATTATTAAAGATATCGAATTTCTGATTGCACCTTGACGTGCTCTTTTTTTGAGCCCTTAAAAATGGTGTAATCAGATTTTTGCTATACCCTGTGGTTTCGCTAATACAGGGAGTTCTTGAAAAAATTGCATTTTAATTAATTCCTTGTATCTCGCTTATTTTGCAAGGTATTTTTACTGTAAAAACTTTCTATGACAGCTTTTTTAGAGCAAAATAATGACGTTGTCAATTTTTTAAAATATTGTTTAGTTTTTGAGATATGGTATTTATCATAAAAAAATTAAATACGGACCTGGATTTTTTTATTACTATTTTGATTGGTTCCATGCTATTATTACCTTAAAATGATAAAACTTTAATATTTTTTTGATTTAAGGTTAAAAAAACTATTTAATATTTGAAAAAAAAAATATAGTCCGAACCTGGAAATTTCCAACGTAATTATAAATTAAAGACACACTAGTTGAACGATTTTTAGTTTATCTGTTTTAAAATGATAATTAAAAGATTTATAAATAAAGTAAAAAACGTTAAAAAGTTGCAAAAATAATATCATACTAATTATTTGATGGTAGCACAGCAGGTCGTGAAATTTACAAAACAAAAGCGTGAAATTGACATTGTCATTTTACTTGTCATTTTTGTGAATGGCTTACAATTATTTTAAACTGGCTAGAAATCGACCATATCCAAATTTTGAAAAATGTGATATGTTTGACTGCTTCATTCAAGCAACAAAATTCCAATATTTAAATAGCAGAAATATTTTTATGCAAAATACGTCAAGAAAAATTACTCAAAAATGCCAACAATGTCTTAGACATAAAAATCAAAAAAATTAGTTATTTTTTGTATTTTTCGTAGACTTTGTTTAATAAGTCTGTAAATTAACGTAAAACCATTTTAATATGCTAAGTGTCAAAACAGTTAAACTAAAAATTATTTAACTAGCAATTTTTAATTTATATTTATGTTGGAAATATCCAGGTTTGGACTAATTGTTTTTTTTTAATATTAAATATTTTTTTTTTACCTTAAAACATTTTTTTTTTTAATTTTTATTATGTTGTGATAATACTAGCACGAAACCAATCAAAATAGTAATAAAAAAAATCCAGGTCCGTATTTAATTTTTTTATGATAAATACCATATCTCAAAAACTAAACAATATTGTAAAAAGTTGACAACGTCATTAATTTCTTCTAAAAAAGTTGCCATGAAAAGGTTTTTACAGAATAAAAATATCTCGCAAAATAAGCGAGATATAAGAAATTATTAAAAATACAATTTTTTCAAAAACTCCCTGTATTAGCGAAACTACGGGGTATAGCAAAAATCTGATTACACCATTATTAAGGGCTCAAAAAAAGAGCACGGTAAGGTGCAATCAGAAAATCTATATCTTTAATAATAACCGAGTTTCCCATTTAATCCCATCGAAAATGGGACACGCTGTACAGAAAGGATACATTGAGTATACACTTTCGTTTTGAGGTACTGAGGATTTTTATAGCGTTTTACTTGTGGGTTAATTTACTGAATGCTGCCGAGGTTAATCTTACTCGTCTCTTGATTTCAGCTGTTTGCTCTTCTTTTTTTAGTTTAATAATTTGTAGGTAAAGTTCGAAAAATACCTTGCCGGTTGTTTTTGCTCACACGGTATATTATTGCGAGAGGCGTGTCCCCTTCGCCCCCTGTGTGTACTCTTATGGGGATTTACACCTCAATTAACAAGCATTTTAAATATGTTACTGGAAAAGAGATTTTAGAGGAGGTCCAATTTTCGTTGAATATCCCAATATTTAGTGGATCGTACTAGATTAGCCGATAATTATTAAGAAGGCACTAAGTAAGTTAAGGGCCCCGCTAAATTACCGTTAGATTAACGAAATTGGCTTTTAAATTTGCCGTCAGCTCTAATATAAACTTCGTGGATATTCGGATCAAACTTACATTCAGTGATTTCTATATTAGGCCAGTCATTAAAGCGAAAAAAAGATCCCCAGCTTGCAAAACGTAGTGTAGTGGCGATTTTGACAAATGTTGTTTACATTGGAGTCCTAAAAAAAATTGAGCTTTCGACCATCTTGGATTTAGTGGGCACAAAAAGGTTTTATTTTAAATTACTTAATCCCTGTACATTTTAGAAAAAAAAGTTTTAGACAAAAGTTAAGGACAATAAATTTTTTTACAAAAGCGCTACTTCACATTTTTTGTCAGACGAATGGTTTTCGAGTTATGACGCTAAACATTTCACCGCCATTTTGGAGTCAGTAACTTCGAAATGGCTTCTTTTTGAGAAAATCTGTATTAACCTAAAATAAAAACCAACTGCGTTTCAGATGATACTACACAATAGTAGTGTAAGCTATGGTGATCCTAATTTTTTCGATAAAAAAAAGTTGCTCCGATTGCAAATTTTTTTATATCTTTGCGTTTCAGATGATACTACACAATAGTAGTGTAAGCTATGGTAATCCTAATTTTTTCGATAAAAAAAAGTTGCTCCGATTGCAAAATTTTTTATATATCTTTGCGTTTCAGATGATACTACACAATAGTAGTGTAAGCTATGGTGATCCTAATTTATTCGATCAAAAAAAAGTTGCTCCGAATTCAAAATTTTTTATATATCTTTGCGTTTCAGATGATACTACACAATAGTAGTGTAAGCTATGGTGATCCTAATTTTTTCGATAAAAAAAAAGTTGCTCCGATTTCAAATTTTTTTATATATCTTTGCGTTTCAGATGATACTACACAATAGTAGTGTAAGCTATGGTGATCCAAATTTTTTCGATAAAAAAAAAGTTGCTCCGATTTCAAAATTTTTTATATATCTTTGCGTTTCAGATGATACTACACAATAGTAGTGGAAGCAATGGTGATCCTAATTTTTTCGAAAAAAAAATTGCTCCGATTTCAAAAATTTTTATATATCTTTGCGTTTCAGATGATACTACACAATAGTAGTGTAAGCTATGGTGATCCTAATTTTTTCGATGAAAAAAAAGTTGCTCCGATTTCAAAATTTTTTATATATCTTTGCGTTTCAGATTATACTACACAATAGTAGTGTAAGCAATGGTGATCCTAATTTTTTCGATTAAAAAAAAGTTGCTCCGATTTCAAAATTTTTTATATATCTTTGCGTTTCAGATGATACTACACAATAGTAGTGTAAGCTATGGTGATCCTAATTTTTTCGATAAAAAAAAGTTGCTCCGATTTCAAAAATTTTTATATATCTTTGCGTTTCAGATGATACTACACAATAGTAGTGTAAGCTATGGTGATCTTAATTTTTTCGATAAAAAAATGTTGCTCCGATTTCGAAAATTTATATATATCTTTGCGTTTCAGATGATACTACACAATAGTAGTGTAAGCTATGGTGATCCTAATTTTTTCGATAAAAAAAAAGTTGCTCCGATTTCAAAATTTTTTATATATCTTTGCGTTTCAGATGATACTACAAAATAGTAGTGTAAGCTATGGTGATCCTAATTTTTTCGATAAAAAAAAGTTGCTCCGATTTCAAAAATTTTTATATATCTTTGCGTTTCAGATGATACTAAACAATAGTAGTGTAAGCTATGGTGATCCTAATTTTTTCGATAAAAAAAAAGTTGTTTGATTTCAAAAATTTTATTTATCTTTGCGTTTCGAATAATACTACACAATAGTAGTGTAAGCTATGGTGATCCTAATTTTTTCGATAAAAAAAAAGTTGCTCCGATTTCAAAAATTTTTATATATCTTTGCGTTTCAGATAATACTACACAATAGTAGTGTAAGCTATAATGATCCTAATTTTTTCGATAAAAAAAAAGTTGCTCCGATTTCAAAAATTTTTATATACCTTTGCGTTTCAGATGATACTACACAATAGTCGTGTAAGCTATGGTGATCCTAATTTTTTCGATAAAAAAAAGTTGCTCCGATTTCAAAATTTTTTATATATCTTTGCGTTTCAGATGATACTACACAATAGTCGTGTAAGCTATGGTGATCCTAATTTTTTCGATAAAAAAAAGATGCTCCGATTTCCAAAATTTTTATATATCTTTGCGTTTCAGATAATACTACACAATAGTAGTGTAAGCTATGGTGATCCTAATTTTTTCGATAAAAAAAAGTTGCTCCGATTTCGAAAATTTATATATATCTTTGCATTTCAGATGATACTCCACAATAGTAATGTAAGCTATGGTGATCCTAATTTTTTCGATAAAAAAAAAGTTGCTCCGATTTCAAAATTTTTTATATATCTTTGCGTTTCAGATGATACTACACAATAGTCGTGTAAGCTATGGTGATCCTAATTTTTTCGATAAAAAAAAAGTGTCTCCGATTTCAAAATTTTTTATATATCTTTGCGTTTTAGATGATACTACACAATAGTAGTGTAAGCTATGGTGATCCTAATTTTTTCGATAAAAAAAAGTTGCTCCGATTTCAAAATGTTTTATATATCTTTGCGTTTCAGATGATACTACACAATAGTAGTGTAAGCTATGGTGATCCTAATTTTTTCGATAAAAAAAAGTTGCTCCGATTTCGAAAATTTTTATATATCTTTGCGTTTCAGATGATACTACACAATAGTCGTGTAAGCTATGGTGATCCTAATTTTTTCGATAAAAAAAAAGTTGCTCCGATTTCAAAAATTTTTATATCTTTGCGTTTCAGATGATACTAAACAATAGTAGTGTAAGCTATGGTGATCCTAATTTTTTCGATAAAAAAAAAGTTGCTCCGATTTCAAAAATTTATATATATCTTTGCGTTTCAGATGATACTACACAATAGTCGTGTAAGCTATGGTGATACTACACAATAGTAGTGTAAGCTATGGTGATCCTAATTTTTTCGATAAAAAAAAGTTGCTCCGATTTCGAAAATTTTTATATATCTTTGCGTTTCAGATGATACTACACAATAGTCGTGTAAGCTAAGGCGATCCTAATTTTTTCGATAAAAAAAAAGTTGCTCCGATTTCAAAAATTTTTATATATCTTTGCGTTTCAGATGATACTACACAATAGTCGTGTAAGCTATGGTGATCCTAATTTTTTCGATAAAAAAAAAGTTGCTCCGATTTCAAAAATTTATATATATCTTTGCGTTTCAGATGATACTACACAATAGTCGTGTAAGCTATGGTGATCCTAATTTTTTCGATAAAAAAAAAGTTGCTCCGATTTCAAAATTTTTTATATATCTTTGCGTTTCAGATGATACTAAACAATAGTAGTGTAAGCTATGGTGATCCTAATTTTTTCGATAAAAAAAAAGTTGCTCCGATTTCAAAATTTTTTATATATATTTGCGTTTCAGATGATACTACACAATAGTCGTGTAAGCTATGGTGATCCTAATTTTTTCGATAAAAAAAAAGTTGCTCCGATTTCAAAATTTTTTATATATCTTTGCGTTTCAGATGATACTACACAATAGTAGTGTAAGCTATGGTGATCCTAATTTTTTCGATACAAAAAAAGTTGCTCCGATTTCAAAATTTTTTATATATCTTTGCGTTTCAGATGATACTGTAGTATCATCGTCGTGTAAGCTATGGTAATACTAATTTTTTCGATAAAAAAAAAGTTGCTCCGATTTCAAAAATTTATATATATCTTTGCGTTTCAGATGATACTACACAATAGTCGTGTAAGCTATGGTGATCCTAATTTTTTCGATAAATAAAAAGTTGCTCCGATTTCAAAAATTTTTATATATCTTTGCGTTTCAGATGATACTAAACAATAGTAGTGTAAGCTATGGTGATCCTAATTTTTTCGATAAAAAAAAGTTGCTCCGATTTCAAAATTTTTTATATATCTTTGCGTTTCAGATGATACTACGCAATAGTAGTGTAAGCTATGGTGATCCTAATTTTTTCGATAAAAAAAAAGTTGCTCCGATTTCAAAATTTTTTATATATCTTTGCGTTTCAGATGATACTGTAGTATCATCGTCGTGTAAGCTATGGTGATACTAATTTTTTCGATAAAAAAAAGTTGCTCCGATTTCAAAAATTTATATATATATCTTTGCGTTTCAGATGATACTACACAATAGTCGTGTAAGCTATGGTGATCCTAATTTTTTCGATAAAAAAAAAGTTGCTCCGATTTCAAAATTTTTTATATATCTTTGCGTTTCAGATGATACTAAACAATAGTAGTGTAAGCTATGGTGATCCTAATTTTTTCGATAAAAAAAAAGTTGCTCCGATTTCAAAAATTTTTATATATCTTTGCGTTTCAGATGATACTACACAATAGTCGTGTAAGCTATGGTGATCTTAATTTTTTCGATAAAAAAATGTTGCTCCGATTTCGAAAATTTATATATATCTTTGCGTTTCAGATGATACTACACAATAGTAGTGTAAGCTATGGTGATCCTAATTTTTTCGATAAAAAAAAAAGTTGCTCCGATTTCAAAAATTTATATATATCTTTGCGTTTCAGATGATACTACACAATAGTCGTGTAAGCTGATCCTAATTTTTTCGATAAAAAAAAGTTGCTCCGATTTCAAAAATTTTTATATATCTTTGCGTTTTAGATGATACTACACAATAGTAGTGTAAGCTATGGTGATCCTAATTTTTTCGATAAAAAAAAGTTGCTCCGATTTCAAATTATTTTATATATCTTTGCGTTTCAGATGATACTACACAATAGTAGTGTAAGCTAGGGTGATCCTAATTTTTTCGATAAAAAAAAAGTTGCTCCGATTTCAAAAATTTTTATATATCTTTGCGTTTCAGATGATACTACACAATAGTAGTGTAAGCTATGGTGATCCTAATTTTTTCGATAAAAAAAGTTGCTCCGATTTCAAAATTTTTTATATATCTTTGCGTTTCAGATGATACTACACAATAGTAGTGTAAGCTATGATGATCCTTTTTTGATAAAAAAAAAGTTGCTCTGATTTCAAAATTTTTTATATATCTTTGCGTTTCAGATGATACTACACAATAGTAGTGTAAGCTATGGTGATCCTAATTTTTTCGATAAAAAAAAAGTTGCTTCGATTTCAAAATTTTTTATATATCTTTGCGTTTCAGATGATTTTGAAACTTTTTTGTTGCGCCGTCTGTCTGTATGTCTGTCTGTAACGACCAACGCGCATAACTCAAAAACTGCTTGCCCGATTTTAATGAAATTTGGTACCTAGGCTGGTTCGGTCTTGGGTCGAGATGGTCCCATTTAAAAATAAACAAAATCCACCGAACACAAACCAAATAAAAGGGTGGGTGTAGATTTTAAGAATTAGAGTTTATGTGAAAATATGGCGTGTGTGATATCAAATGAAAGGTAATTGAGTGTGGAGTTAAACAAAATACATTTTAGGTGATTTTAAAAAAAGCGTGGGGGTAGATTTCAAAAATTAGAGTTTAAGTAAAAATATGGCGTGTGTGATAACGACAAACGATAGGTAATTGAGTCTGGAGTTAAACAAAATACATTTTAGTTTTTTTATGGGTGGGGGAGATTTCGAAAATTAGAGTTTAAGTCAAAACATGGCTTGTGTGATATCAAACAAAGGGTAATTGAGTCTGGAGTTGAATAAAACATATTTCACATTTTAGTTATATTAGCTTACACGTACACTATAACTATAGTACCTAGTGTGAGCTTAGGTGCCCATAAATTGGCAGAGTATTTCTCTGATAATAAAAGCAGGGCTTTCGCTAGACTATTGGCCGCCTGGAGCAAGACGGAAAATATGCCGCCCTACCCCCGCTTCTTTCCTTACCACTACAATGTTTTAATGATTTAATGTTGTAATTTCCGTACCAAAATTCTGCCAACGAGTGAGTCCAAAAAAGTAATCCGCTAAAACGAACTAATAATTACAAAGAAATGAGTATAAAAAAGTCAACAATTTTTTTTATTACCTTTTTTATTACAGAAGTCATAGTAAAGACCATCTTATAAAAAAACAAAAACCAAATTTAGATCGGTCTAGTGGATTTCGAGATATCAGATTCATATCAGCGTTTAGCCCAAAAACTTTGAAATACAATATCTCAAAAAGTTTTAACTTTTTGTTTTAGGTTACTTGACAGAGTCGGTTCAAACCCACTTCTTTTGAAAAAATCCAAATTTGTTTTTTTGAACAACCCCTTTTTAAAAATGCTCTATTTCTTGAATTAAGTAAACCTTATCAAGCTATCATATGCAAAAGAAAATAATAAAATTGGTCAATTATTTTTTGGGTTTCTAAGAAAAAACCTTGGAAAAAACCACCAAAATGTGAAAAAAATTGGTGCCAATTTAAAAAGTTACATTTTACGATGTCGTTATGGCGGTGTTGGTATTGAAACAAGTCGCTCAGGGCTATCAAAATCGACGGGCCACTATCCTCCACTTTGTTGACGTCACATCCGGGGCTGAGTTTTTTTTGATGGTCACGTTAAGACACAGCTGATTGTCTTTAAAATATTGAAGTTGGAATGACGGTTCATGAATATTAAATTTTTTGTTAAATAAAGCCGGTTTTGAGATTGTTTTTACTATATTCTTTCAGAACAATTTTTTTAAAATCTATATTAATCCTTAATTTTTCAGAGCAGCTTCATTAGCTCAAATAAAAATTAAGTTTAAAGCAGAAGCGAATGTGACAATCACAGATGACAAAGTCAAATACATGTCAAATATAACAGTTGGCATGTGGTACATGGCGGGCAATTTGAATTCAAAATAAAGAATGCTAAATTTTGAAGATTTTAACCTTTTAATCATGTTGCTTCGTTACAAAACTTTGGTGGAATATCGGGATGGTGTCTGAGAATATTTCACTGAAATTTTGCGGAAATTTGTAGTGCCATTTTAAAAATATCATAAAAAAACGTCTGACCTCCCATAAGACCCAATGTAAAATTCAGCCCCCGGAGAACAGCTGATTTTTTTAGGGTCGTGGCCTCTATTTTTTTGTTGGCCTTGGGTCGCTAACAAATTACGTCTTTAAATTGTCAAAAACGTGCGACATGTCAAATGCAACGATTCAAGGAATTTATGGCAACAGTGCATTTCAATGTATTTTGGCAATTCCTATATTCAAATTTTATAACTCTTATTAGGTTTGAATCTCGAAGCAAACGACTTAATCGCATTGTTTGTGTACAGTGCGAGCATTTATACGTGGATACACACCTAGAGCGCTTATTTTAAACTTTAAAATGTTTTATATAAACAACCGATAAATTAAGATTATTTAAAGATTCTTTGGGTACAAAACTTTTTCCCAATGTCAAATTTAACCAGGTCCTTTATTTTCTCAAGTTCGTCGATCCCTTTTTATTTATTTTTTCTATTCTGCACAAATTATTTAAATAATATGAAAGAAATCACAAAATAATTTTGATTAGTTTTCGAGATATTACGTCTCAAAATAAAGTGGCTTAGTGTCCTTAAACTACATATAACATATTTAAATCGAAAGTACGCCTGACGGCCCCTTGATTTTCTTAATTTAAAACTAGAAGACGGCCTTTGGCCGCCCCCAAAATTGGCCGCCTGTAGCGGCTGCTCCTCTGCTCCACCCATTACGACGGCCCTGATAATATTTATTATTAAGTTATTATAATTTTTTCGTTTTGACATCTCTGTTTCGAGATATAGGCAAATAATTGAAATAAAAAAAAAAATAGTTTTTGCCAAACAGGGACCTATTGCTCAAGTTTGCAGCATGTGGGTGACACCTAAAGCCACAAATTAATTTTTTTACGGTAGACGTAGGTTCATTCATGGGCCGTCGGGTCATTGGAAGTCAATCAAAAAAAAAGTTTCTGAGATATGGCCCTTTAAAGTTTGACCTAAAAAAGGTGATAAAAACGATTGAACCGATCCAAATTTGCTTTTCGTTTTTCCTTTTCTCCGACTTTGCTATGATTCCTATCAAGAACAGTTTTTATTTTCCCAACTTTAAAAAAAAAAGAGGGGGAGGTACCATAAAAACTTGATTTAAAAAAATATTTAGTCTACTTTTTCGATGCTGGTCGCACCGTTTATGTAGTTTCTTGAGTGAAATAATATAACAAATGTTGCAACATAGAACCACGTAATATTTTTTGGGTAAATATATTTTTTATTATGTTTATCATGTACTTTGGTTATACACAATAGGTGTTTATTTCATGAGCATGAAGTTATCGATCGCAACTAGGTGGATAATTTACCGTTAATTAGTCGTAAATTAATTGTGGAAAAATTTATTTTGTCGCTCTTATTTGTGACCGTTTTTTGGGTGCTTCGCTAACTTCATATGTTGGCACCCATCGCAAATCAAATCGCGACTAGGTGGATAATTTGCCGTTAATTAATCATGAATTAGTTGTGGAAAAATTAATTTTGTCGCTCTTATTTTTGACCGTTTTTTTGGGTTTCATATGAAGTTAGCGAAGCACCCTCGTAAAAATGGCTTTAGACATGATGTATCGAAATCGAATATGGTGGATAATTTGCCGCTAATTAGTCGTTAATTAGTTGTAGAAAAATTAATTTTATCGCTCCTATTTTTGACCGTTTTTTTGGGTGCTTTGCTAAATTCATATGAAGTTAGAGAGGCACCCTCGTCAAAAATGGCTTTAGACATGACGTATCGAAATCGAATATGGTGGATAATTTGCCGTTAATTAGCTGTTAATTAGTTGTGGAAAAATTAACGACTAATTAGCGGCAAATTATCCACCATATTCGATTTCGATACGTCATGTCTAAAGCCATTTTTGACGAGGGTGCCTCTCTAACTTCATATGAATTTAGCGAAGCACCCAAAAAAACGGTCAAAAATAGGAGCGATAAAATTAATTTTTCCACAACTAATTAACGACTAATTAGCGGCAAATTATCCACCATATTCGGTTTTGATAGGTCATGTCTAAAGCCATTTTTGACAAGGGTGCTTCGCTAACTTCATATGAAGTTAGCGAAGCACCCCCGGTCAAAAATAAGAGCGACAAAATTATTTTTTCCACACCAATTGACGACTAATTAACGGCAAATTATCCACCTACTGACGATTCGATCTGCGATGGGTGCTTCGCTAACTTCATGCTCATCTTTATTTCAACATACACCCTTGATTTTCTGTAGATAGCCAGGTTCTATGTAAGCTAGAAGGTCCATTCCAAGCTTAAAATATAGGTATTGTCTCATTGAACTTTGTTATACTGAAAGTCAGAAAATGTTAAAAATGTTACACACTCCAGTAATATTAGGGTGACGAAATGTCAAGATTTCCGTGCAACGTGTAGTTGGTCCCGTTAAAATCGGTTAAATCGAAAAATATTGTGACCGCTTTTTATGGTCTACCCGGTAGAACACTTTTATAGATTGGCTGTTAAAACACAATACATTTTTGCAAAAAAGTCATAAGTTAGTTTTATTTTTGCCTCCCCTTCCCAATTTATAGGACATCGATACGCCATTGAGTAGAAATATTAATTTATTTATTTTCTATATCCTTTATTTAACAAAAATAAGATTTTAAATACTAAAACTCCAAAATACAGATTAATGATTACTGAAAATATTTCTTTCGAATGTTTCGATTCAGTTCCTTCTTCCATACTCGGTTTGCGGCAGGAACAGAGTCTATGTGTTTGACCTGCAGAAAATTAATGACATAATTAAAATCACATAAAACAAACATCCGTAGCTGAGCATTCTAGCCCCGAACGGGTTTGACTTTTTGCCGCTCACTTCTATTTCCCTATTTCTCTAATAGAAAAAGATAGAAATATAAATTGTATCTTTCTTTCTTTCTATAAAAGAAAGAGGGAACTAGAAGTGAGCGGCAAGAAGTGAAACTACCTAACCTAACTCTCTATCCCTCTTTCTCTGTGACCCGAATCGTAGAGGGTGTGCTTCATGGTAACCTTGGTAACCTTTTACCCTTCAGATCGCTTAGATTACACAATCATACAGGAAAAAAAACTCGCGAGAGCCGTAAAACCAGATTCCCACCTACGACTTTGTCGTGCGTGCCAGCGCACGCGTCATATGACTGTCATAACATTTCATATTGAGATCATGTGACGTGTGGGCGGGCACCCACGAGAAAGTCGATGGGAACCGGGTGTGAAACCCGGTTCCCACCTACAACTTTCTCGTGCATGTCCGCGCACGCGTCACATGACTGTCATAGCATTTCATATTGAGATCATGTGACGCGTGAGCGGGCACCCACGAGAGAGTCGGTGGGAACCGGGTGTTAGACAGACCATAATATTAATATTTCTATTTATTTATCGACTCTGAATCCAAATCAGGGGTCAAAAAAGTCACTAGACGTGTGAAATTTGCCCAACTGGGTCAACTCATATAAAATTAACGAAAATACAGGAGGTTTGACATGAATTTTCGATTTTAATCATTTTCGGTACAAAAATTTTACACATAACTATAGGTATATAATTTTTTACACCTATTTAAAAGCATTATAAAACTTGGGTTAGAATGTGGTGGTCCTTTTGGTTTAGACACAGTTAGTAATAAAAAAGCACAAAAATATATGTTAAAATTAAATATTTAGCATATATAATGCGTTTAAAAAATTTGTATTTTAGACATAGATAATGCCCGTCTGCTAACGGAATTGTTATTTTACTTTTTGGTATAAAAAATATAGCTGCTGCCAAAGCAATTGTTGGATACCTAGATAATAGAACTAACAATAAGAAGTTGTCGACGTAGAAAATACAGAAAATGGTCAAGGATAAAAAACGAACATACTTGAAATGGCTCAGTACTAAAGAGCAAAGAGACCTAGAAATCTACAGGAAAACCAGAAGACAGCTAAGAAAACAGAAAAAAATGAAATGTTCGAGCGCAAATGCCACGAGATAAATACACACGTAGGAGGTAGGCAGAGTTCTAAAGTATGGAAATTCATTTCTACAGTAAAAAACCCAACGAAAGAAAAAGTAAACGTCCAGATTATCAAACCAGAACAATAGACAGGACACTACAAGGGACTGCTGCAGGAAACGACTCCCGAATATCTGTCAGCCTCACTGAGGAGAGACATAGAAGTACATGGAGAGGAAGTAATCGTCGAAAAAGAAATAAAGAATAGTATTGAAAAGTTTAATTCCGCTAAAGCTAGCGGACCTGTGAATATACGCTGAAATGCTTAAATATGGATCAGAGAAACTACTAAAAAATCTCACTAGTATTATTCAATGCATAAACGGATATTCAGTAAAGTCTTTGCAAAGTCAATTGAAATACCTCCTAATACGGGGTTCTATCGATTTCATGGCATTCTTGATTCTGCCCTTCATAAATTCCTGGTATAATTTCAAACCTACCAATAGAGAAGAGCCGCGGCTCTTCTCGGTCCGACCACAAAGTATTTGTTTTCCGACCGACCGAGCCCAGGTAGATGGACGGCACCTGATTGGCAGATTTTTTTGAGATGCGCTTTTAATTGCTTTCCGGTGTGCCTTTCGGGACCTCTTTAGTCGGCAGTATGCAGGGTTAGAAAATAAATCAGTGTCGTTTATGTAGGTGTAGCAATAGTAAGTTTTATTATCTATTTTTATTTCTTTAGTTTACGCCATAATGAAATGAAGTAATTTTAATGAGTATATCTACCGCCGCCCATGTCACTTTCTATAAAGGATATGCCGATGGTCGGTTTTTATCTTTGTTCAATTGACTTTGCAATCACCATACCTGATGATTGGACAACTGCATTCATATCCTCAATACATAAAAAAGGAAACAAGCTGGATTGCAACAATTACAGAGGAATTTCAGAAACCAGTACTCTAAGTAGATTGTACGGTAGGATTCTTAGAGATCTAATAGAGTTCATGAACAAGAAGAAGAAGGGCAAAGTGGGTTTTGTGGAGGCAGATCTTGTAGTGATAAAGTTTTTAATTACCGAAAGGAGTGCCAAAAATATAGAGACTCATGTTACCTTTGTGGACTTACAAAAAGCATATGAAACCGTTCCAGTAGAAACATTATTAACAATGTTAGAGCAAACTAATATCAATCATACATACATAAAAGTGATAAAAGAACTATAGAAAGGGTCAAAATCTAAAATTAAAATTGGAAATCGACTTTCAAAAGAATTCCTGGTAACGAAAGGATTAAGACAGGGACGTTGTATCTCTCCAACTGTTTTTAAAATATGGCATCCAAAAATTTTTTTCGCCTGCGCCTCATTTTTTTTTTGGTTGTGCAGAAAGAAAATGAGGCGCACCGAACCGAACCGAACCGAACCGAACCGAACCGAACCGAACCGAACCGAACCGAACCGAACCGAACCGAACTGAACCGAACCGAACCGAACCGAACCGAACCGAACCGAACCGAACCGAACCGAACCGAACCGAACCAAACCGAACCGAACCGAACCGAACCGAACCGAACCGAACCGAACCGAACCGAACCGAACCGAACCGAACCGAACCGAACCGAACCGAACCGAACCGAACCGAACCGAACCGAACCGAACCGAACCGAACCGAACCGAACCGAACCGAACCGAACCGAACCGAACCGAACCGAACCGAACCGAACCGAACCGAACCGAACCGAACCGAACCGAACCGAACCGAACCGAACCGAACCGAACCGAACCCCCAAAGTTATACACCACGTGTCGCCACTGCTCGTAGGGAACCTGTTAGCCAGCCTAACCAAACTTAATGTACTTTGATTTTATCGCGACCTTGTCAAAATGGAGGAGACCGTCAGAGAAGAAAGAAAAAATAAATTCTCGGACTTTTCCTATTCTTATGGGAAACGTAATGTTTTAGGACCCTAAACTATATTTATAAATACGTGTATGCCAATTATTTTTTTTTTTGAAAATACTACTTTAAGCTCTAAAAGAGGGGTACCCAAGTAACATTATTACCACTAAAGGTTTTATTAATTTGGTTCCTAGGTTATTTAGAGGGTGCTGTTATGGGTTTTAGGATTAGGGTCACTGCATCCTGGAAGCCCGGCGGAGACGCCAGGCTTCTAGGATGCAGTGACCCTATTTTAGGATCAATTTGGCTACATAAAGGTAATTTATATTGCCAATTACCTAAAGAGGTGTTATACAACCAAAAAGTGATTTATAAAGGGTGTATAATGAAACTGATATTCCTTTATTTATATAGATGGTCTTATAAAACCCTTTTACCTAAAGTTTTTAAAAAGAAATAAATGTAAAATTTGGTCATTTAGTTTTTTTCATTACTTTAGGTCATCACAAAAGTGTTTTATAATAGAGCTAAAAGGTTATCTTATATCCTTTTGTTTTTAGTAGTTTAAAAGTAAATATGATTATATAGGCGGCCATATAGAACCTAGTTTCCTTAAGGTTTTTAAGAGTGGTAAATATAAACTTTAGACTTTTGGTTTTTGCCATTACTTTTAGGCATTTTAAAAAGGTTTTATAGGAAGGCTTAAAGGTAAACTTAATTATTTTGTATTTATTGTTACCCATAGCTGTATAATAAATATTATTTAAATAGGCGGCCATATAAAACATTGTTTCCTTAAGGGTTCTAACAGAAGTAAGTAAATACTTTCGTGTTTTATTTTTTTTAGGTATTTCTGGTAAAAATAATAGCCCAATAATTAATAATTGTCCTTCTGGGTAGGACACTCAGGCCTAGATAAGGCCTGTTTAGACGGCCAATATAAGAGGTTGCCGTCCAACCTGCAGGCACAACGAATATCATTGCACTGTCCCTCTCGCTTGTGGCGAAATTGCACGATAAAAATCATTTAAAAGTGTTTTTTTAACAATAATTTTACTTTAATTTTGATTTATGTAAACCAAACAGACTTTTTTAATGGTGAATAGTGTAAATTATTATTTTTTATTTTATCAACAAAACGACAAACTCGGTATATTTTTATGTGATAAAATAATTTTGGGACTCTGACATTTTTGGCAATTTTGTGACCTAAATTATTTTATATAGCCACTGTGAATCTAAAATATTGCCATAGCTTTTATAGGAAAACTTCTTTACTCTAAAGGTATTATGCTATTCAACAGAATCGTCAGGATACCAAATTACCAAACATAGTTTTATAATAGGATAGAGGACGTTTCTGAGTTGCTTTTAGAACCTGGCATAATAGCTTTAAGCTCTAAAAGGTTCTATACTGGTGGAACCGCTAGAGGGCGAAGCTGGAGTTTATTTCTTATGGTTTTATAGTGATTTTGATACATAGGCTGCCACCAACAATTGGGGAGTCCCATTTAGGAGGTCTAAGGGGTATATAAGGGTAATGGGAACGTGCTAGCGACCAAACATTGAAACTAGTGGTTTTAATTTTAATTAATAAATAAAGAAATGTTACTTGGGTAATGGTAAACGTTTTTTTTATTTCGTAAATTATTTTTAAATTACCGTTTGGATGCCATAGTGATCGGTAACAAGTATCCAATTAGGGTGGCAGGCACTGGAAATAGAACCATCTGCATTGAGAACCCACATCTTATTCGTAGCTCTGTTGAATGGGTAGTCTCTGACCTCACCATTTAGATTACAGCCACCAGTAATTTCCAATGTTCTTTTACTGTAAAAATTAATGTCTAATCATAGTAAGCTCGGAAGATACTAACATATACCGGGTGGGCAAAAAAAAATCTGGACAATTTCTCAGATGACGGACGAAATTAAAGTGTACGCTTCAAATATGCTCGTTTATTCTTATGTTGCGAACATGTTTTAATAATTTTTTTAAATCAGTAAAAAAGCTGAATTCTTGCCACGCACAACACGGTACAAACCAGCAAACATTGGCGTAGCTAGCCTTGCTTTTCAGGGGGGGCCGTGGCCCCGGTCTATCTTGAACAAAAAGCAAACATAGGTTTTAAAGAGTCGTGCAAAGTGTGCAATGAATAAAAAAAAAATACGCGCATTAAATGTTCTAATATTTTAATATAACAAATTTAATAATACATTTACCAACTTATTTATATGTATACACAGGAAGTATGTAATTCAGCAATTCTATAAAGAAAGTTTTCTACGTCGCTGACTGAAAACGTCTACCACACTGTCCAAGTCGACCTCAACATCTTTTTCTATGAATAACAATGACAAACCTGAGTGTCTCTCTTGAGTCATAGTTGTTCTAAGCTAATGAAAAACTCTCCTCATGGCAGAGAAAGACCTCTCGCAAGTTGCACTTGAAATTGGAAGAATACTCGCAACTTTAAAAAGTTGGTAGATGTTTGGATAGGTGTTTTCTGCTATATGTTGTTTGATAGAATCATGACAGTTTGATTTAACCGAAAAATACAATTCTTTAAAACGGTCATTTCTGCTCTTAGAGCAGAAGTATTAATATTAAAAATTTCCCGGTATTGCTCGACGAATTTATTCCATTTAACGACGTGGGAAAACTTAATATGAAAATGGTTATGAAATTGTCACCAAAATCGGAAAATTTCCATAAGACACTAAACGCTAACCTCAAAAAAACTAAAAAGATTATTATATTTATTTTAGAAAAACAGTTTAAAAAGGTCTTTTATAACCTTACGACATCTACAACCCGATTTCGAAAACAGAGGGGCAAAGGTCGCTGTCTTTATTAAATGCGAAATTTAACTTACATTTCTATAATATTTTACAAGATGTCGCCAATGTGTATGAAATATTCAATATGCATAATTATGTTTAAATTTAAAAAATATTTTCGGGAAATTGCATAAGTGCAGAAAAGTTACCGATAATTTAAAGAGGAAAAGCCTAATTCCGCAAGACAAGGGCTTTTTCCTGAAATGTAAACATTATCTGAATGATTTTAAATTTTAATGCACCTATTTTATTTGAATATTTCCCGAATAATAATAGAAAAGTATGTATTTTCAGCGTCATGTTCTTTTACTAGTAGTCGGTAAGGGAGGCCCAAAATATCTTAGGGGAGCCTAAGGGACTTCAGGGGGGGCCAGGCCCCCCCTGGTCCCCCCTAGCTACGCCAATGCCAGCAAAATTCGCTTGATGGTTCTAAAAAAAAATATTTTTGTTTTAACCATTGTTTTGCAAATTATACGATGCCTAGCCAATCACGTCTGCATTTATTTCCTTATAAATTCATTACTACTAAACCAATTTTAATGAAATAAAAAACTTCTTGGTAAGAAATGATTGCTTTTTAAAGATAAAGATCAAAGTTTATTAAAATGTTCTTTTTTATTTATTTATAGAAAAGCACTACTTTTCCTCCACACAACATGGTACAAATTAGTAAAATCGGTGTGGTGGTTCTCAAAAAATATATTTCCAAACCGAACCATTGTTTTACATGGTTCTGTCCGCCATTCTAAATTTTAAGATGGCGATAAATTTTGATCATGATCTTTAAAAAGCAATCAATTCTCACCAGGATGTTTTTTAGTTCATCAAAATCGGTTTAGTAGTAATGAATTTATAACGCAATCGTATAATATTCAAAACAATGGTTGAAACAGAGCATAAGTTTTGTGAAAGCAACAGAAACAACTACTCTGAGGGAAAATATCCCTAACGGCATTGAATGATACTGATGGCTTGATGCTTTCGTTGAGAACTTGTTAAAACTGTTTGGTTTTCCAACGAAAGCATCAAGCGATCAGCATAATTCAATGCCGGTAGGGGTATTTTCCCTCGGAGTAGTTGTTTCTGTTGCTTTCACAAAACTTATGCTCAACACAGAGCTATCGCCTACATTTACCTGAGGATGGCCCAAGTCGAAACCGGTCGTGGATTGGCATGGATCACTTGTTCTTGATTGTCAGGACGTGTTCCAGACGGGGATCATTCGTATCCTTGTGATCGACGTTGGAGATAGTGAAAACCAAACAGTTTTAATGGTTGAAACAACTGTTTTTTTTTAAACAACTCAACCGATTTTGCTGACTGCTACCTTGTTGTGCGTGGCAAGAATGCAGCTTTTTTACTGATTTAAAAAATATTTAAAGCATGTTCGCAACACAAGAATAAACGAGCATCCTTGAAGGGTACAATTTAATTTCGTCCGCCATCTTGCATTTTAAGATAGCCGCCAAAAAAATATATTTGGTCAAAACTCTGATTAATTCTCTGCCAAGTGCAGTTTGTCCCATTAATATCAATGGAATAATTCAAAACTTATAATGAAAAAAAAATTGTCCGGTTTTTTTTGGACCACCCGATACAGTGATAAACATTCAACTTTTACCAAAATTACCAACTAGAAATTGAGAAAAAAAATAGGCGCCTACTACACTCTTGATTATCTAAACAAAATCGCCTGACAAGAAAAATGATGTTTTGTCGATGGCTTCAAATTATTCTAAGTGATGTATCACATTGATGAAAATTTCAAGCACGACAATTTTTTCGACTGTTAAGGTTTCCTGTAAGCAATGCATTTAAATGTTTATTAAAATTTCTCAACTTTTTCCACGTGAAAAGGCAAATCAAAACTTAAAGTGTATTTGTGTATTTTCTACCGGGTGTTCCAAAGTAATTCTTAAAAGCCAAAGTTGTATCCCGCTTTTAATAGAATCTATTAGATACAGAGCCCCGCTCCGTTCTACCACTAACAGTAAAGCAAGTAAAAATGCACCAGGTCACGCGCAGAGCCTTTTAAACGCATTGCACGACGATGCCATCCCCGATTTCGGTGACTTTTGGTAGGGATAATAGAGCCACTTTAAAAGGCGGGAACACGAAAAAAAAGAAAAGTTGAAAAGTGGTTGGTTATACTTTTACATATGCATATTATTTTATTCGTGTATTCGTCACGCCAAATTATCGGCGCACAGTTGACAAAAGCTCTATCTATGTAAATTTGCTATCTTTACATTTTTCGTATCTTTATTTCTGAACGTTTGCATCATTGTCATTTTGTAAATGGGTAACAGGGAGTATTGGAATATTACGTATATGGTGTGGCCTCCTTAATTTAGAATAAAAAACTCCTATTTACTACCCACTATCGAATAACAAATGCATTTATTCGGGAATTTTGTCTTTTTAACATTTAGTAAATATAATTTAAAATTAAAATACAAGTTTTAATTTTAAATATCGCCTTTCGGTTCGCGTTCCCGCAATTTTTTAGTGTGCTAAACCTAAAGGTATTGCATAAAGTATATTTATATAATTCAAAATTCAAGTAAAAAAAATCTGTATTTATTTAAAAAAAATTAAATACCTGCTAACTTCTCTCTTGCAATCAGTTTTAAAAAATCAATGCAATAAAAACAATAAACAATTAAAATGGGGGATGCATAATTAAAAACATTTACTAAAAAAAGAAAAATCGCTTTGACTAGGATCACTGAAATCTATACTTTAACCTTGGAAGATCAAAATTTGGAGTTCAAATATCTCCATAACGAATTGATTGTATTACTGGAAGACGATACATAAGACTTTAATGCTAAAAATTCAATAAGAAAAAATTGTGACACCTTTTATTTTTAAGCAAAACAATTTTTAGTAAGTTATGTCCAATTTAAAGCACTCCTGAGCCGCAGTCAAAGGTCCCTGCGCCTACCACTCATAGTTTTAAGAGTTTTAAACCTTCAATTCCAATTTTTATGGGCTTAGTTCTAAAATGGCCAAATTTTCTCTCCAATGCCTCAAAATTTAGGTATTTACTAACTTTACTGAAAGTCCTTACCATTTAGTGATAGTTAATCGCAAAAATGTTACGACAATAAGCGCTTTTTACCCACGTCATATTGGAATTTAAGTGTGGATGTTTCTTCCATGAAATCAAATCAAAGCTCTAAAGATCATAGAAATATTTTGGACACGTTTACTAAAAATCTAGAAGCCCTGATGCCCCTGAGTTTCCGTTGTTTAATTTATTGCTGCGAAAACTAGACACTCCCACTACATCAGCCTTAGATATTCTTGAACTAGCAAACAGTTGGCATTCGGGGTTCGCCAAACCCGACTTACGGATTTCCTAATTCTAGCCACGGAGAGGTTAGCAAAAACACACTGTTCCCTGCTGGAAAAATTTCGAATTTTTCACTGTCTTGCGGTTTAAATGTAGTTGACTTGCCAAAAGCGCTCAGGTATCTCTTGTTCGCAATGTGGTAAAAGGTGTAATAATCTGAAATAAGAATATGTGTAAGTATTAGATACTTAGAAATACTTCTTAGTAAACAAGCATCAAACGATAATAATTTTAAATTCAAACAAGTTTTCGTGGCTAGGCGGGTAAAAATAAGGGTTTTTTATTTCTCTCGTATTTTTCCGTGAGTAGCTCGAAAGCTTTTAATTTTTAACCCTCTTAGCTACGAAAAGTTATTTGATTTTTAATTTACGGGTACTAAATTTTACGTAAACATTTTTCATCACATTCACAGAAAGTTGATCTTTGCGAAGATCCATAAGAAGGATATACCACTGCGACTAATTACCAGCTACCTAAATCATTCTGCTACAAAACAAGGAGTTGTAAAAGCCATAAATATTTGTAGTAATAATGAGGAATTAACCACGGAAATTAACAACATTAAAAAGGACTTACAACAGAATGGTTATTCCGAGAAATTAGTAAGCTCAACGATCGTTAAAATTAAAAACAAACCAAATGTAGCAAATTCTCAAAATAATAATCAATTAGAAATCAAAACAAAACCAGAAAATCCCTCAAACAATAAGGAACGTATTTACCAAATCCCGTGTGAGTGTGGTAAATCATATGTAGGTGAAACGAAACGCCCTTTTCAGGTTACAGTAAATGAACATCTAAAAAGTACCCAATTAGGGGATATTGAAAAATTTGGTTTAGGTGAAATGATCACAGGGATTCAGTGGTCAGAAGCTAAAGTTTTGCATAAAGAGTCGCCTTGACGAAAACGAAAGTTTATTTAAGCTGCGTTTATAATGCAGAATAAAGAATTTTCCAGTCAACCAAGCACGGACATACCAAACATATGGAAACCACTCCTTAAGAAAGACAGGCGTCTTAGGATTAAAAAGGGGGCGGGCTTTCACACCTGACTGCACACCAAGTAGTATAAGTAGCAGCCTATAGACTAGATTGTTTTTACACTTGAAAACGGTTAGAGATACTTACTAACCGAAACGTCGTGTTTAAAATAAATAAAGACAATGGAACACCGAAATTTTCTTTCTACACAATCATTGTCTACGAGTTTCAAACAAAGAACTATTTCTTACCTCCTGGTTTATCTGAGCTGGCATGGGACAACAAAAAAATACCATTTAAAATACCAACAGCTAAAATAAATTTAGCCATTTTTGACAATGTCATTAGTGAACTCAAACGTTTTTTACACAAATATATGTATACTGCTTTTCAAAAAAAATTGTTGGTTTTTATATTGCAGGTGTACAAATTTTTTTGATAAGTAGTATATTTCAAACAACTAAATATTAAATGGGGTTGACACATAATTTTCAGAAAAAGTGAATCGTGATCGAAAGTTTGTTGGAAAAAATAACTAAATAAATGAACTTATGATGGATATGATACCTTCCAAGCCCATTAGCACACTCCAACTCCAAAGTTTTTAGTGATAACATAAATTATTGTAAAACCCGTGTTCTAGTGCCTAGAGTCCCTGTATGTTGACATATTTGGATGTATTAATAAATATGTCAACATACAGGGACTCTACTAGTGCCCAGAGTATCGAGCCATTAAAGCCTACCGTAGCCTACCGGCAAATCTTCGGGATGATGACAAACTCGATCAGTTTAGACGGAGGGTTCATTTTCAAGTCTGTTTTTGCTTGAAAAGGTTTTGTATGATTTTGATTTGAATTTAATTTTTCTAATGCGTTTTTGTTTTCTGTTGTCAAATGATGTCTTTTTAAGAAAAACTGTGATTTACCTATATTTAATATTTGTTTTTTTATCTATTTTTTTGATTTTTAATTATTATTATATTATTGTTTTTGTAACAAAAAGTTAAATTTTTAATGTTAATAATTTTAACTCAGATATGTTTTATTTAGAATTAATGCTAAAAAATTTATTTGTGGGAGGTTGCTGTATGCCTTAAAAAAAACTGTGATTTTAATACTATTAATAAATTATTTTTTTTTCTGTAACAAAAGTTTTAATTTTAATAATTTTAAAAGGATGTTTTAATCAATTTATGCTGCAAAATTTATTTGTGTAAGGTTGATTAATTTAGGGATTGTTTGTTTATTTTTTTTTTTGAGTTTCTAGTGTAATTTTACACTCAGGGATCTGGTCATTGACAGTTTGTGGCCAGCATGCTTGCCCTGCAATCCTGGGACTGTCAATTTTCAGACCCGTGAGATCGCCTTTTTTTGACGTTACTTTTTGTTATTGAAATGTGCTTTTTGTACTTCTGTAATGTTTGTTGGCAATAAAAGATATTCGAAATACGCATAGTGATGCGATGCTGTTCCCCACTCCAGAAGAGAAAGCGGAAATTGCGTTCAATGTCATTTGTCAAAATAAAAGTCAAATGTAAGCGCAACCAAATTTTACAAAAATAAAATTAATCAAATAGGCCTTTCAAATGTCATTCATGAACATCATGTGTTAAATTTAACAAAATATAATTTGGTATTTCTTTTTTAATAATTGATAATAAATAAACACACACTTGATTATTAATTTAACCCAAAAAAAAATAATTGTGTGTGATTAAGACCACACGGCAGAAGTGTAAACTTCAACAAGGCGAAATTAATAATACTGGCTCATAACATATTCTGCAAAGCGGACCGAACCGAACTGCATCATCATATCGCTCGCTGAGTGTTTCTCACAGTTGATGATGATGATTGATATGTAAGTGGGCCTTGCAGCCCTTCCACTGCGACCACCAGTGGGTCTAATGTGGCTCACTTTTGAGTGGTTTCTCACCAATGTATGCCTAATCGTTTAAAAAGGCCGGCTATCAGTTTGGGTGAGACACTGTTCAGATCTTCTGAGTCGATCTGAGGTTTACCGAAAGTATTCTGACGTAAACGTGCAATAGACGGACATTCGCACCGTACATGTCTGACTGTTTCGTCATCCTCCATACAGAGTCTACATTCGGTCTCTTCTGTTAGTTCCATTCTGTGCATGGGTACTCTCAGTCGACAGTGACCCGTAAAAAGACCAGTCACTATACGTATCTCCTGTCTGGTAAGTCCAATAATGTTCCTGGCTCTGTTTCTGCAAGGTCCTTAAATGAACTCTTTAGAGTGAACCAGTTCTGGTATATTTATCCAGTATTGTTGAAAGCTATTCTCCATCCATTTTAATATGGTTGATTTAGCAGCATTGTATGATATCCCCAGGGTTGGCTCTGGGCCGAAAAATTCGGCAGATGCCGCTTCCCTCGCTGCTAGGTCTGCGGCCTCATTTTCCTCGTGCCCAGAATGCCCTGGTATCCATAATGATACATTGTTAGCGCTGCCAAGCGCATTCAGCGAATCTTTACAGCTCCTCACGGTTCTCGATGAGACCGTATACGAATCAAGCGCTCTTTTGACTGTCGGAGGAGATTTTTATTGTCCTGTTGGTCCATTCGTGGTCACTAATCCACCGAGCACACAGTTCAATGGCAACGAGTTCGGCCTGAAATATAGTAGCCAATTGGCCGAATTCTAACAGTTAGTCGACTCGAGCCGATTTCACCCGAATGAGCGTTACATAGCCGAGCCTGACGACTCAGTTCAATTCACTACCCACAAAAACTGTTAAACGCGCCTAAAGAAGTTTACACTTTAAAAATTACTTAAAGAGAAGTACCAGAAAAAAAAGTAATTTAGTGTATGGATGGGGATTTATTAAAAAGTGTTATTGTTTTTAGTAAAAACCTGATTTGTACTGTAACAAAACGGGATTTGAGCATAAATGGTATTTTTGCCATTTATAAGTTTTTAAAGATTTTTAATTAAATATTGTTTTTGTCATCAACAAGCATTAATTATATGCAAGACTAGGTTAAGATTAAGTAAAATTTATGGCAACTCGGCGACTTGTTTTTAGGCATGTTTTCAGGTTCGCTGTATTTTAATAAAAGTTGTATTCGGCTAATATGTCCTTTGAGCCACTAACATCAAAATAATTCATATTTTGTAACTGGAAACAAATTTGGTAAACTATTTTCAACTTTTAAGGAATACACTGTAAGATTTAAACTTTACCGAATTTCTAAATCCACGCATCTTTGAATTGCGGTGGTATTTTGTCTCTTTGTCTTTCTCGCCAATGCGAGAGAGCTTAAGATTCAAACCACGGCAACCAAGAGTGTCTGTAGAGAAGAGTGGTGGAAGAAATCCGTTAAAGAAAGCTTAGATTTAGCCCAATCAGCTAGCGGCAAACTGAGAATGTCTAGAGAGCGGGGTATTGAAACTTTCGAAAGTCGTCAGGGATTTTACTCTTTAGTTTGTCTTTGCCTAGTACGGTACACTTTCATTTACACTTCTTAAGGGGGGTTTTATTTCAACTGGGGAAATTTATCAATTATTTTAACATTGTATAAAACTGTTAACTTTGATATTCATAATTATTTTGGTCTTTCCTTTTAGAGTTTATTGATTGTAAAGTCATTAATTATTACTGTTTCCAGTGTTTTGAAATAATGTGTTTAACTGTTTTATGGTTTTTTATCAACAAAATACAAACCATTCGTTGCCCTAAAATCGGCATTTTTAATTAATAACATATCCCAAACCTAAACAGTAATATTAAGTAAATTAAACAGTTGATTGAATAGTTTCACTCATTCAATCAACGTTTAAGATGTTGATAAATATATATATTTACAACAAATATATAAAAGGTTTATAGGGCCTAAAAGTTTAAGAAGTGTGAATATTTGAATATAAAAGTTCAATGGTAGTAAAAATTTGATATTTAAATAATAAATATTAGAAGTGAAAGTGTGAAGCTGCAAGAAGAAAATTGAAAAGGTATGTATGATTATCCTATTAGTTATACATTTGAGAAAAACGTTTATAGCATACTTTTCCTCCAAGAACCGCCAAATTCCCTTTCGAGATCATGTAAATTTAATAACATATAGTAACGTTTAATCTTTTTATAATTTATATAAGTTGTAGCCTAAGTTGGTAGCTTACAACCTTTAAGCCTTGGCCACTTGAGGTGACAGTACCACTGTCACACACAGGCCCCTGTTACAAAGTGGTGTCAGTAGTTCAGGGTAATTTAGTTTTTGGAAAATTTGTGAAAAAATTTTGGAAAATTTGTGAAAAAATTTTGGAAAATTTGGGAAAAATTTTGGAAAATTTGTGAAAATTTTATGTTGAAAGTTTGAGAAAAACTCAGTAGTACTTTAGTTAACCCATTGGTAGTATTTTGTTGGAAAAACTAAAGGAAATTTTTGTAAAATTGTTCGTTTAAAAAGAAATAGTCTTGTCTAGTTTTTGAAAACCAAAACTAATTTGTTGGAAGATGTGCCATAACTGTTTTTCGTTGTTTAATTTACTAACGTTATAATCTGTGTTGCAATTATTTTATGAATTTTTTAAATTTTTGAATATTTTTTGTCCACAGTACAGTACAAGGAAAATGTCAATGTCATGACAATTTTTCTATTGATATATGATCATTTTAAATTTTTAAAAGATAAATTGGTAGAATATTTTTTTTATTGAAAAGTTAAGGTTAAATACTATCCAAATATGCCAGCAAATAAAATGCTCTCCATTTCTATCTGGAGGACGGATTCTCCAGCATGCGAAAGGATCAACCTCTTGCCTTAATAAATCTTTACTGAACTCTAGATTTGAGTTATAACTCCAAAACTCGTTGGTAAACTTTTAAAATTGTTCCATCAAAACATTATTTAACTAAAATGGATAAAATAGTCCATTATTTTGTCTTAATTGTAGCACAGTGTTGTTAAAATAAAGTCTCATTAAACTTATCATTCTCTTGCCATTAAAAGCCTATTTTGTCTTTCTAGCTGAATTTTTTTTAAAGAATCTTTTATTAAAAACATAAAAAAGGAGTCCATTACAACTCTTTATTTTTGATTATTTGGCTGAAACAATAATTGCCAACCCTTCCTCTAACAAACCACTGATTTTTTTTGAAGACACCCGTGAAATATAACTAAGGGAGGATATTTTTTATTTATTTTATTGCATTAATAACAGTTTTTTTTGTTTTTTTGAACCATTAAACTTTTTTTATTAATATTTAATAACATTTTTTGTTTAAATAATACAAAAATTTATGTTAAGTCATTATAACATTGTTTTTTATAAGTATTTTTCTTCGTAGATATCGATATTTCTACTTTATTTTGGTTTTATTGTTTGTTTAATACCTAAAACTTCATTTGGCAAAAAGTACCTAAGCCAAATTATTTGACCATCTAAGTATCCAGAATGGTGTAATTAATTAATCTCAAGTAATTTTCCATTGATATTGCATCATAACTTTAAAATTTATAATTTCTAACTACTTTTTCCATGCAATCATTATGGCAATTTCATCTCTCATAAATTTGTGCTACAGTGTCTGGTCAGGATAAACTCAAAAAACAGACCTAGCTACTAGCAATATCCTGTATAGAATATGTGATAGATATTTTTTTTGTTGTCATTTTTGTACTCTCTATATCATACAAATATGATTGAGATTTACCAGTTCAAACTATAAGTATGCAACCACGAAGTATTTTCAAATTTTATGTTTTTATATTTCCAGATTTTCAAAATGTATTTTATTTTCCAAACTACACACAAGTTTCTTTTTGGAAAATAAACGTGACTGACTGATTTCTTTGTATCTCAATAACAACTTTGTCGATTATGAAAAATTTCTTTATTACAAGGTCTACAAGTAAATCTTTCAAAATTTAAAAAAAAAGCACTAATTTGTTAAAACCATGGACTAAATAAATGTAGCCACAGCAAATATCGACTCTATACAATTATTATCAAATTAAAAATAAAAATTTACGTTTTATGTTACAAAACATAGCATTCAAACATAGCATTCTTTAAAACGACGTACCTGTCGAACTATTTTTGCTTTATAATTTTCTTATGACGTATTATTCTTTTCATAAAAGAAAATTTGATTTTCTTTTTAAGTTGGATATTATCAGCACTATCTGCAAATTCACAGCTTTTAAGTAAAGTGAGGTAAATGTAGAAACAACCTCCCGTATATTTTTTTTGGTTTTTTTTTGAGAGAGACTTTATTTTATTTATTTTCTTTCACTAACATGTAGGTAATCAAGTGAATTTCGTTTCATAATATTTTTAATCAAATCAAAAAGTATATTGTCGTTTATTATCGTAAGTTATTGTCAAGCCATTTTTGCAAAATGGTATACCTAATTAAATATTATGAAATGGAAAAACCTATGTAGAACCCTTTATTCAATTTTCTATGATTCAGGTAAAGCAAACTAGATTGTCCAAACAAAAACTTGCTTTTGTTTGTAAAGTCATAAACTAATTTTGTCTCAGGTTTTATGTAGATGTAGCATTATAAAAATATTTTGGGAAAAATCACAATAAAATTATTTTTGCTTTATTTTGTCATTATCTTTGCCCTTAAAGGAATTAATCCGCTACATGCGAAGTAATTAGGTAATTAACTATTTATGTTAATAAATGAACTCATCACACTTAAATATCTTATTAAATATTAACACCTTTGAAATTAAAACCTAAAACGACTTATTACCAAATAGATCATACTGAGTTAAAACCATGATGTAGAAAGAGAAAAATGATTAGGGAGTTTGATAAAAAGCTCATATTATGAAAAAAAAGTACTGATCTTTGTCAACATTAAAATTTGGTACATGTCTAACTTTGAAGACCTATTTTTTTCGAAAAAAGATCTAAAGTTATATCCTAAGAAGGGATATTAAGAAAATTCGACCTATTTTAAATCAAAGCAATAAAATAACCACCTTTAGCGAAAAATGTAAGTTATTTTTCATATTTTCAAAAAAATCAAAACGTTAACCTAACAGAAAACTAAACCTTTTTTGTAGAAAAAATAAAAATGGCATCCATATCGGTTTACTAGTTACCATCTTAAAACACAACTTAGCCTATTTAGAGAGAGTTTCATCCTATTTTTTTATTCGTATGTCATTGTATTGAATAATAACTTTACTGAAAAAATAAATAAATTATCCATCAATTAACTTAAAAGTCAAAACACGTTAACTAAACTTAAGAAAGGACTATATTACCTATTGAGAACTGCCCATAAGCTTTTATCTCAGTACATATTTTAGATCGAGTCAAAATTTTTATTTATAAAGTCCTTTATTTTATCATCTGTTTTTTTTTTCTGTAAAATGTCACCTAGAGCAATGATTGACATTGCGCAAGTTGTAATTAAACATTATTTGTTATAAACTACCACTAGTTTTATTGTCTAATAACAAGAGTGAAGATTTCATTTTTCTGTGTATAATGTGTGTGAATTTTTTGACAGTAATTTTTGAGTTAGGTATTTATTCGCACGGTAATTAAACCAGTTTTGCATTGGTAATTTTAACAGTACATTCATTACCTTTTAAAAAAGAATGGTGCTATCTATCTATTTATATAGCCTTCTTCGATCCATCTTTGGATATAGGCCTACTTCAATATCTTCCACTCTTTCCTGTATGACGCCGTGTTCATCCATCTAGTCCGCATGTTTCTTTCAAATCGTGCCCCATCTCATTTGTGGTCTTCCACTACCTCTTTTATTTTCCCAAGGTCTCCAGTTTACAATACATTTGTTTGACAGAAGGACGATCGATTTAGCAAATGTATTGGTGCTATCGACCATGTCTTAAGTGAAATAATATTTTGTAAAGCCATACAGTAATTTTTTGGAAAAAACATAATCTCATAGCATTTTCATTGCATAAGGCTAAAGAAAGCCACAAATCAATGTCCTAACACAGTAAATAATATATAATAAATAAATTACAATGATAATTTGTTGTCACTATAGTTAGTGACAGTGAAATCGGTTTGATTAGTTTGAAGCTAGAAGATATTTTCTTGCAATTTTTATAAAAAAGACCAAGTTTACAGGTCCTGTCCATGCCTTTATGACTATATAGGTACATTATTGATTTTTATTAAAATATATACAAATTAAGTAGCATATTTTAAATAACTAAAAATATAAACAATTTAAATAAATAAATTCGATAAGACCAAAGTACCATGTTTGATGTAATATATAGGTTTACACCAAAACACCAGATAACCTAAAAGATTGCTTAGCAGTTCCTTTTCCATACTATATAAGAGAAGTACTAATAATTGTTTCTAAAATTTAACCAAGGATAATGATGAATCAGTCTATTTTTCTAAATTTGACTTGACCTTTGAAATTGCATAAAGGTATTTGATATTTTTCCTAAAATAAAAACTCGTTTATTTTGAGTTAGTAATAATTTTATACATAATCTTAAAAATAATATTATTTAACATAAATAATAATTATTAAAATAAATTTATCATAATTCCCATTTAATAATTAAAGACTGGTTAAAGAGAAAACGCAATATAGAAATATGGAAATTTAGGTTATACATAACCAATAAGCTAACTTAATTATAAAATTAATTAAAATCAAACAACAAAAGTAAAACCCTTTGGTTGATAATCATTAGATAGGATGTGATGTAGTAAGAAAATGAGACATAATTAGTTGACTTTTAATGATAAAAACTTGTTTCAAGCAAATAAACTATTTTGAAAAACTATCAAAATCAACTTTTGAAAATTATTGCAAATACCGTTGCAAAAAAAAATACCCTGTATATTTGCTTGAATCAATTTAAGTATGGTAAAACTTTTTTCATATTTTTTTTATTGAACTGTATTTACACACGACAAAGAAAAACCGTTAAAAATTTTTAAAATGTTGATCTTTTATTTCCAAGTTAAAACGTCTTGGCCCATAAATCAATTTACAGGCTATTAAAGTATCTCAGACCACTTGAGTCTATATGAAACAAAGATATACTGGTAAAACACATGGTCACAATATTTTATACCTACTTTCTAAAAAGGGCCTTTCTTCTATTCATACGAAGTCCAGAAAAACATTCTTAGACACCTACCTACTTCGTGCCTTTTTTCAATTGGAATAAAATGTTTTCTAACAGTGGCGTATCAAGGAATTTTATTTGGGGAAGGAAATATTATAATAAATATTGCATAGAACTGTTTTGTATATTGTCCAGACCACTGTATTATGTGTGTCCAAAACAAATATATTTGAAGATTTGGGAGGGAAATTTCACCTTTTTCTCCTCCCGTAGATCTGTGCCTGACGCATAGTAAACACAACGGTTTACGGTATCTATCAATTAAACTATGATATTATATTTATAGATCAAACAAGCTTTCGTGAAAAAAAAGTTTTGTTTCTCTCATACTTTTCCGTGGGTAACATGAAACCCGGGTTTGTTTTTTTATTCACGGGTACTATTAAATTAATATTTTTCAAACAAAGATCTATAGTGAGAAATGCAGTTCCTTGATTTAAATTTCATTAAGGTCGGTCGGTTATTTTTGAGTTGTCCAGCTAACTAGACAACAATGGCTTATGTACAATATTCCTAATATTCTCGTAACCACATCACATGTGACGATTTTTGTGCGTTAAATTAAAAAAATATATAAGATTTTTATTTACAAACTAAAAAAAAATTGGTATTTTGATATCTATATGATATAAAGTTTTTCATAAAAACTTTTTACAGTTGACCAGTACATTTTCGTAAGATCTATCTTCTTCTTAAAATTTTGCTACTAATTAATAAATAAGTATATTGGCAAAACAATGAGTTTCTACCACGTCCTGTAAAACGTTGAAAAAATTAGTAATTTACAGTGTTACACAATAGACCCGCGTGTACAGTACGCTACTGAAAACAGCTTACATAAGTTTCTATCTATCATTTTTTTATAAAACTAGGTTTCATTTTTATAAATTATACCATGAAGTCATTAAGACCTTTTGTGTCTATTTTTGTCAACCTGAAACGTGTCATTTGAGTTTTTAAACCTTCATTTTTGTTTAATATAATTACTAAAACTTAAACCTATTGGTTAGTATTTTTTTTTGTTCATGTTAAGATTTAAAAGATATGTGAAAATGTTCGTTCGATAATTTTGATTTGTTTTATCTGTTAATGTAATTTTTTTTTGATCATAGTAATCTTTATCAACTGCTAACAAAAAGTAGCCCAAAAGAAAAGTCTATTTGCCAGGCCTACTTCGTACTTCGTACTGTATGTTTTTTTTTGAAAAGTGCTAATAACACAATGCCTTCTTAGCTAAGCATAGCATAAAGTTCTATAATTTTTCAGTTAAGTTTTCTCTGCACAGTTAATCGAATTACTTCACAGTTTTGACCGCACCTTGTGTTAGTGTCCAACGAATTTAAGTTTTCTTTCTTTTTTTTAGTATTCATTCGTTTTTTTCTTTGTGTTCCAAGAAAATGTTGGATAGATACATACATCCAGGATATTCTTAGCATATGTAAATAGCACTGAATCTCAAAAGTTTTAAGTTATTTACACACAGAGATTCTATACTGTAGTTGTCGTAGCAATATAATAACTTGCGTACGTAAATATCTTGGTAACCAAAAGATTTAGTACATTCGTTTCTTTGCTAACTTTTGTAATCTTCTTATCCTGTTTAATAAAAAAATAATTTTTATGCAATTATCATCAGAGCTTACTTTCTTTTTTTTTTTTTAAAGACTGTTTTATAATGTGTTATTACCATTTTGCTGTAGTTGGACTTACTCTATACAGTAGTTGTTTACTACTACTATATCGGTTTAGAACGTTTTTCTACGTTGTCCGACGCCTATTCTCCACCTCCTTCGATCATGACAGTCATCTTCCGTCAGTTTTTTTTTTTGACTCGTTGTTCTTTAGATTGACTGTTGTATTGGTTGCCATTCTAGAACCTGTTTTGGTAATCTTTCGTCGTTCATCCGTTGTACATGGGCATACCATATCAGTTGCCTTTTAGTGATGTCATCAGTTATGCTTCCCTCGATTCCCATTCTTTCTTTTATGATCTCATTTCTTGTATGATCAGTTCTGGATATTCTCATTGATCTTCTTATTGCATCCATTTCGACACTTTCCATTGGAATGGAATGGAAAGTGTAGTTGTTTAAATAAACGATTAATTTTTCTGAATTAGAGGTAGTTGACATTTGATCCCCTACCCATTCTTTGCCAAAAAGTTTAATTTTTTTTCGTAATAGCTCAAGCTACACACGTATTGAAAAACCTATAAAAAAATATTAATATAGATCCTGGATCAATCTGAAAGTCAAAAGGGACAATCTCTCTCTTGAGTTTTTAGATTAGATCGTCGATGTCAAAAAGGACAATCTTTGTTTTAAGTTTTTAAGTTTTTTTTTTGTTTCAATATTTGCAATTTTGACACTAAAGATATTTTTTCTCTTGCATTGCAAAAGCAAGCCTGTCTATCATTACATAGACATATATAACATAAATTAATTAAGTAATGCCTTAGCATTTTAACTTTTTAAAATTTTGCATTTGTAGAGGTTTTTTTTGTTTTATTCGCCTAAAAAGTTTTTAATTATCATCTAATCCTCGTAATTTATGAGCACTCATTAAATTTTTTTTTTATAAACTTGTTATAATTTTTAATAACTACGAGACCGATTTTAATGAAAAGAAAAATAATAGTGTCTAAACACTTTGTCAAAAGCATAATACATTCATTAAATGATGTTTTAAAGAAAAAGTTTTATTATATTTGTTAAAACCATGTATAAAATTAGTGCTATAACTTCGTTTTCTTTTATAGGTGAAGACCATGACATTCAACAACTGTAGAGGTCTACGATTCTTCGACTTCCCTCAAAAATTTTACTTAATTAATATTTTTATTTTCAGGAATTATATTGTTTTGTATTGGGTTGTAAATGACCAAAACATCAAGTTGAGAGTTTTTAAAAACTATTTGTTCTAAAATTGTTTGGTAATTTTTGAGATATTTTTATAAATGACAAAAGTCTATTACTATCTGTTGAGTAAATATGTGAGAGGGAAGTATTTTTGAATTAAAGCGTCCTAGAATTTTCTTTTAACGTAACTTTGATATGGCTATATGGTATGGCAAAATGGATCTGTGTTTGTTATATGCATCTTTTGATGTATAAGGAATGTTATAAAACAATAGACCAATAATAATTCGCCAAGTGGAATCGTCGCGTTTTCTTTTTCTTTAGTTTTTTTTTTGTAAGACGAGGGCGAATTAATTTTTTCGCTGTTTGTATCATTATATTATAGATTATTTTATAAAATGTTTTTTTTGGAATGAGTGTTCTTAGCTGGATTTTAAACTCCCCAGTCATTGAGAAGAAGGCTGAGGAGTAAATTAGGGAATTTTTCTTCTCCACTCGAGAGGGTGTTTCAATGGTATACCTTTAATTAAAATTTTCAATTGGTCTATATTTGTTTTGTTTGTTGCCGTATCTCCTAATATCGTAACTCAATTTTGAAAGATAGGGTTACGGTATAGTCAGTTAAATGTTTTAACCAATCTTTATCAAGAAAACTACTGAATTAATAATCGTCATGTTATAGCTTACATGGTCTACAGGTGAACTGGTCTAAAACAGCGGAAAAATATATGGGTTGGATTTTTGGGTTTCTTTCAAGTCAAGTCATTTTGTAAAAATGGGAATTTAAATTTAGGAAAAACTATTCAAGGTAGAGGTAAAACTTTACCTATGAAACGAATAAAAAGTTATATCAGGGTAGGTTAATGAAGACAGTGACGTCACACCTAGTAGTTACCAGTAGGAGACCTACGTAATTTTCTATTTCGTCATGTTGGGAACTCATTTTTGAGTTATACTGGATAAACAATAGACCGGAAAATTAATTTAACAAGAAGATTTGGAGTAGTCTCTTTCTTCTGTACACACCTGTGATCTTCTAATTTCAGGAATCTGGCCAGTAACCGGAAATGCTGAGCTCACAGTGTCTTATGTTTTCTAATTAGGGAGACAAAAGTGTTGTCGTTGAATAAATTTTATATTTTACAATACAATTTTCAATTTAAAATGGTAGCTACCTATTTTTTTTATTATGACGAAACATGATTTAGATTTGGTATACAAGAGTCACCATACGTTTTTGGAACCTGTGTTGAAGTGATGATGGGATATTATTTTAAAACAGGTTTTATGGTAGACATTTGGACAATTTTTCTGACTTGGTTAAAAAAATAGGTTAATTAGATAATATTTGAGATAGTAACTAAAAGTTAGGATTTTTAGAAATATAGTGTTTATTAGTATAGGAATAGGAAAAACCTAGAAGATACAACCATAAAGAGTAGACGACTCTTGAGTCATGCCATATCAAATGAAAACCGTTATATTTTTATCAGTGATATTTTAAAAAAGATATTAACATCAAGAAATAATCAGAGATCGGAAAAACAGACAAGAACAGCAGAATAAAGAAGTATTTTCTTCTATTACAAAATTTTATGATCAACTTTTTACTCTTTTTACTTTATAGGGTTGATAAGCCATTTGAGCTAATCTTTATGTCATTTGGAAATATTTACATTATTAAATTTATATATTTTCTTTTGTCTTGAAATTGTATAAATAAAACCACTGTCTTTGGCTTTAGCAGTGATAACACCTATAGACTAACGAAAAAGTCTCATTTGAATTAGAAAGTTTTAAATTAAAAACATCTTAATGGAAGAGTATATTTAAAATCATGTTAATAAAATCTTTGTATAAAAAAATTTCTAGTGTACAGCAAACAACTGTTTTTTTTTTCTGTAAAATGTTACCCGTAAAAGTAATTGTCATAAAACTAAGTGCATAAGCACAAATTTTATAAAAAAATAACTAATTAGCTGTGGAGATTGGTAGTTGGCATAACAATCGCTGAACCAAGAGAGAGTGTCTCTATCGCGTTATGCCACAGTTCTATCTTGAAGTGTACAGAACTTTGGTAATTTTTAATTATGCGTAATAAGTGACAACTATACCGTAATTCTTTATTCTCTTTTGTACTTTGCTTTAGTAGAAGTAAATTGTATCTTTTCAGATAATATCTGCATCAATCATCTGTCAGATATGTAATTTTAATCTTGTTTTTTGTGAAAAAGTGTAATATTTAACTTTTTATTATTTTGGTAAAGTCATTTTTTGTAAACTTTTAATTGTTTTTTTTTATTTTTGTAATATTTAAAAAAACAAAATATCATTTTATTTTTTGTTAAAATCTACACATTCCTTTTGGTTTTGTTCTTTTAGGATGGATATGTGTGTTATAGTAAATCAACGTAACGTAATGGTTAAAGTATTAACGTAAAATCGATTATATATATAGTATATTTTAGAGTCCATTATTTCAAAAAGCTTTGTTTTTTTTTTAAATGGGTCATTTGCTCTTAATCAGTGCTTTTCTAAGATCCCATAAACCGAATAAAAACTACGTCATCAACGGTTAAAATTTTTCGATTTATGTACATATATATTTTTTTTTCCATTTTGAAGTCATTCTTGAATCCAATTGGATATTATCATAGCAATCTTAACATTGCTAAGATACATTTTTCTATTTTTTTTTTCTCTTCTCATTATATTATAACTTGATAAAATCAATATTATCCAAATTAATAACATTTGATTGTGTATAACTATTTTTGAATTTTTGTATTGTTTATCAATAAAACAATATTTTATTTTTTAGGTTTTCCTCCTATATGGAAAATATTCGACTATATGAACTTTAAGTACAGTCTGTACCATTTAAGCCAAGCAAATTCCATTTTAAGGATAAATTTTGATTATTGTTTTTTATTTTGATATTTTTTAAAATCTACACTATTTTTAAAAAAAAATCTCCACTTTTCTTTTACTCTATGAGTACATTTGTTTTTGTAAATCTTTTCTTTTGGTAACTATGACAAATCACAAAAATGTGTTGTCTTTTTCTAAAAATGTTTTGTTTTTTTTTGTTAGTTTGTTCCTTTCTGTTTGCTGTCCTAGTTAATCGATAATATAAAAATATTCTCTATAACGTCATTATTAAAATGATATGCTAGTGCACAGGCATAGCATTAATCAAGAACACCTAAATTATTATTTTTGTACTATTTTTATTTCTATTATCATCTTTAAGTAATTTTGTTGTTACTAAGGCCTATACATGATTGACTCCATTAATAAAATAAATAGTCAAATCATTAAATCACTAGTTGATCGTTTAAGAAAAACTTAGCGTAAAACTTAGTCTTTCTAAGATCAGTGTTTATTTTTCATATATTAGCAAGCATTATTTCATTTATTATTATTTTTATTATTATTTTTTTAAATATTTACTCATTTTAAGTCTTGCGTTATCTAAAGAACCTTATCGTTTAAGATACCTTTTGCTTTTTTTGTAAACTTATTAAATTGAAAAAAAAGTATGTTTTCCCTATAATATTTTAAAGTATTTTTTTTTTTAATTAATTTTTTCATATTTTCGAAGTAAGCCCTTGCCTGCTTGGACTCTAAGTAGTTCTTATTTAGTAGTTTTGGAAAAATAAGAAATTACTTCATCACCCAAGAGAGTTTTTTATTTTCATAACACCAAAAAGAGTCGATTGAAGCAACCATCAACTGTTATTTTTGTTTAATTTTTTTTTTTTCAATCGCTTCAATTGGAATATAATAAGACATAATTTTATTTAAAATTTTATTATCAACTAAGTATTTTATTTTGTTTGTTTTGATTCATGCACTTTAAAATCGTCTATCGCCACCTGTGTATGTGTGCATGAAATTCGATAAAAACCTAAATTGGTCAAATTTTAAAACGTTTGCTCACATTAAGTCAAGTATTTTGAAGCAAAGATGTCTAATTTTCAAACAATGACATCAATAATAACCTACTTTGTTTTGCTGCTGTTCTTAGTTTTTCAAAATTGTGTAAAACCGGCTTACAATTAATTGGAAAATGAAATAAAATGCAAATTAGTTAGAAAATGGAAACCCAACTTTTCATTTTCAAACATACTAAAATCACACCGAAAATCAATTTGAAAGGAAGAATATTTTTCATGTTTAAAGAAAAAATTATTTAGCAAGATCTATGGAAAAGAAAGTTTACATTAAAAAAAAGATAATGTTTCAGGAAAGAAATTTTAAAGAAAATTCGGAAAAAAATGTGAAAAATTCTAGGAGGAGCTTTATTCTAAGTAATTTTGAAAATGTGTATATTCATCTGGCTGGATTTGTTCTATTTATATTTGTTCATTAATTTTTTTTAATTGATTTATTCTATATTGAATTATATTTTGATTTCTTCTATATTGAAATATTTTGATTTGTTCTTTATTGAATCAATATGTTTTGATTTGTACTAGTAAAAAAATATTATATTTGAATTTATTCTGTTTAAAAAATCTATGTGGATTTGTTTCATTTGAGATTATTCTATCTGTTCTATTTGATTTTCTTTATAAAATTAAAATTTTTGAATCATTAAAATCTTAACTATGATAAAAACTTGTATTTCAGTTTTTGTATCATTTTGTGTTTGTTTTTGCTAACTTGTATTTATTTTCAGTTGTTCTTTCGATCACATGAGTTATTTGTTTTTGCTTCGATAGAGTATTCCATGTTTGATTTAAAGTTTATTGTGTTAACCTGGTAGGGTTGTTTTTTTAATTACACTGAAAACAATAAACCAGCTTAAATTTTTGAAATTTTTTTTCAAATATTGTCAATTAAACGTATTTTTTTTTATTTGGTATAAATATATTTTAAAGTTTTAAAATAATCAATTTTAATATTTCAGTTAGTGTTTGTAATTTCTTGCTTTTATCTTTGTTTTAAAATTAATTTTTTTTATGCAAACACGTTTTTTTGGGTTAGACAACCTTCTGTAGGTTATTTGCCGTCTAACTAGTTTTAGTTCACCTAAAACTTATTTGTGAGATGTCATCATAAAATCAAAAATTTTAAATTTTTTTTAATTTAAATAATATATTTTTTTTTAAACAATTAATTTTGTTTTACATAAGGTTGTTTTATTGTTATTAAAAACATTGTTTTCTTGTATTAAAATTATTTTGTTTTTAGGTCAGCTATTGCAAAGTGCTGTCAACCAACCAACAAATTTCTTCCACAAACAGTTTAATCAACCAAGCAGCCATTCCACCATTAAAGTCATTAGATCTGCCAAGCAGCCATCATCACTACAATCGACGTCTTCTTACCGTCGCTGTGCAAACCTGCAATTGGATACTTCTTTCCAAATTCAATACAGAGTCTGCTGTTCACCCTTAGTTTCAAAGATGGCCAATGTGGAAACTCAGCTCTTGCTGCGTACCTAGTGTTTGTTTAACACTATGGAGGAAACGGTTTGGTTTGGAGACTCCCTTAATTTATTTACGTTAAGTTAAATCATTTTTTTTTGTCTCCACATATTTCTGCATAAGCGTGTATATAATATATACCTTAATGTAGTAGTTTTCAAACAATGTGTGTTAAAATTATATATTTTTATATATTTTTCGGTTTATTTGTCAATTTTATTTTGCCCTCATTTAATTTAAGTTATCGTTGTTATTAAGCTGCACTGATATTCTGATTCTTTCAGTATTGTTTATAATCTACTGATCGTTCACCATGTTTGTTGCTGACTAGCTGATCTAAGATGTTGTACCTGATCCAGTGTTGCTGTTTTGTTCCAGAATGGAACTTCAAGTTTTTTCCAGCCAGAATGTTTGTTGACCATCAGATATCCAGTGAAGAAAAATGGAAACGAAGAGCGTTATAGTTTTAGTTTAGATTTGTGTTGTCTGCACTACTTAATGCTTGTTGTTATAAACCATTTTATTTCGACTTGCGTTTAAAAAAAATTGTTTATACTTAATCAGGGGGGAGTAATGTAACAAAACGGGATTTGAGCATAAATGGTATTTTTGCCATTTATAAGTTTTTAAAGATTTTTAATTAAATATTGTTTTTGTCATCAACAAGCATTAATTATATGCAAGACTAGGTTAAGATTAAGTAAAATTTATGGCAACTCGGCGACTTGTTTTTAGGCATGTTTTCAGGTTCGCTGTATATATGTCCTTTGAGCCACTAACATCAAAATAATTCATATTTTGTAACTGGAAACAAATTTGGTAAACTATTTTCAACTTTTAAGGAATACACTGTAAGATTTAAACTTTACCGAATTTCTAAATCCACGCATCTTTGAATTGCGGTGGTATTTTGTCTCTTTGTCTTTCTCGCCAATGCGAGAGAGCTTAAGATTCAAACCACGGCAACCAAGAGTGTCTGTAGAGAAGAGTGGTGGAAGAAATCCGTTAAAGAAAGCTTAGATTTAGCCCAATCAGCTAGCGGCAAACTGAGAATGTCTAGAGAGCGGGGTATTGAAACTTTCGAAAGTCGTCAGGGATTTTACTCTTTAGTTTGTCTTTGCCTAGTACGGTACACTTTCATTTACACTTCTTAAGGGGGGTTTTATTTCAACTGGGGAAATTTATCAATTATTTTAACATTGTATAAAACTGTTAACTTTGATATTCATAATTATTTTGGTCTTTCCTTTTAGAGTTTATTGATTGCAAAGTCATTAATTATTACTGTTTCCAGTGTTTTGAAATAATGTGTTTAACTGTTTTATGGTTTTTTATCAACAAAATACAAACCATTCGTTGCCCTAAAATCGGCATTTTTAATTAATAACATATCCCAAACCTAAACAGTAATATTAAGTAAATTAAACAGTTGAATAGTTTCACTCATTCAATCAACGTTTAAGATGTTGATAAATATATATATTTACAACAAATATATAAAAGGTTTATAGGGCCTAAAAGTTTAAGAAGTGTGAATATTTGAATATAAAAGTTCAATGGTAGTAAAAATTTGATATTTAAATAATAAATATTAGAAGTGAAAGTGTGAAGCTGCAAGAAGAAAATTGAAAAGGTATGTATGATTATCCTATTAGTTATACATTTGAGAAAAACGTTTATAGCATACTTTTCCTCCAAGAACCGCCAAATTCCCTTTCGAGATCGTGTAAATTTAATAACATATAGTAACGTTTAATCTTTTTATAATTTATATAAGTTGTAGCCTAAGTTGGTAGCTTACAACCTTTAAGCCTTGGCCACTTGAGGTGACAGTACCACTGTCACACACAGGCCCCTGTTACAGTACATTTTCGAAGAACCCTTTTTTGTTCCGTTCAACCCTAGCATTTATTTTTTCAAACATGACAATTATTTAAAAACAAATAATATTAACTGTTCTCTCATTAAAAATTTAGTTTTTTGTAGTTATTGCGTTATATTTAGTGATAAGGATAAACACTTTATTGACATTTCTACGCGTAATTTTTGATTAAAAAAATAAAAATGTATTTAATTTTTATTTGATATTAAAGTTTGTTTTTGTCATAAAATAACCTCACCTCACTGTTCTTTTTTCTCACCACTGTATGCGTAATCGTCCAAAAAGGCCGGCTATCAGTTTGGGTGAGACACTGTTCAGATCTTCTGAGCCGATCTGAGGTTTACCGAAAGTATTCTGACGTAAACGTGCAATAGCCGGACATTCGGACAGTACATGTCTGACTGTTTCGTCATCCTCCATACAGAGTCTACATTCGGTCTCTTCTGTTAGTTCCATTCTGTGCATGGGTACTCTCAGTCGACAGTGACCCGTATAAAGACCAGTCACTATACGTATCTCCTGTCTGGTAAGTCCAATAATGTTCCTGGCTCTGTTTCTACAAGGTCCTTTAAATATATATATTATATATTTGAAGGGGACAATTCGTCCGCCATCTGGGATTTTGAGATGGTGGATAAAAGAATACGTCTAGTTAAAACTCCGATTAATTCTATGCCAAGAGCAGTTTCTCCCATTAAAATTAATGGTATAGTTCAGAAGTGATAAGTTATTGCAAAAATACTACAAAAAGTCATGCTTTTCCATATTTCAGTGTCGCGCATTTGAATAAGTATTGCTCGAAAACGAATCTTATAACCCCCCCCAATTTTTTTTGGAAAACATATCAGGAAGGTTTGGCTCAGCTCATCTCACGGTATTTAGTGCCAGGCTTTGGCTTAAATCTTAAAAAATAGAAAAAATATATACAAAACATTTAAAAAACTTGTATAGCTAATTACATACGGTAGTTATTAAAGTTCAACATTGCGCACGCTCGCCCCTGTAGAAAAAAAAAACAATTGCTTTTTAATTTCCTGCGAAAGAAAGCTTTTATAATTAAACTTTTTTAAACAATTAGAGAAAAGAAAACCAAACTATTTTTCCCGGATTTTTCACGCCATTTTTCATTTAAAATAGTCTCAATGGACCTTTTCTCCGGGTCAATTATTGCTAATTGAAACAAAAGAGAAAAACCTCTTTCAGTCTCTCTAACTGCTAAAATTGCACTTCACGCTTTATTTCGCCGGGAATAAACGGGCCCTTAGGTCCATTGTCTTTATAGAATTCAAGGAAAACCGGATTAGGTTATATTTCCAGTGTGTAAAAATGTGTCACGTTGTAGCAACAAATTTTTGTTCGTTTGTTACGTTATGAATTTAGTAACATATACATCGATTTGTAACGTAATGTTACAAAATGGGATTTTGGCTATTTAAGTTTTTAAATATTTTAAATTAAGTAGTGTTTGTGACATCAACAAGTATTAATTACATGCAATACTAGGTTAAGAATAAGAAAAAAAATATAGCAACGCAGCGACTTGTTTTTAGGCATTGATTTTCAGGAATTAATAAAAGTTGTGTTCGGCTAATCTGTCCTTTAAGCCACTAACATCAAAATAATTCATATTTTGTAACTGGAAACAAATTTAACAAACTATTTTCAATTTTTAAAGAACACACTGTGTAATTTTCATTTGTAACGGTTTTCTACGTCAACGCATCTCTGGTTTGCGCTGGTCTCTTTTCTCTTTGTCTAGAACGTGCAAACCACAGGCTTTTTCTTTCTTTGCAGACTGATTTAGCATTAGAGGTTGGCCGAATGAACGGCAACATATGAGTTCCTATGAAGCAGGGTTGTTTTCGTTGAGACAAAAAAATCATTAGAAATCATTCTTTAGTTGGTTTTTGCACGCTTCACTTCGCTTGATTTAAGGGGGGGTTTCTGTTTAACTGAAGAAATGTTAAATTTGTCAATTATTTTAACCTTGGTTTTGGTACATACTCCGTTACGTTACTACATTATTTGACAATTGTCAAAAATTTACGATTGTCTATTTTTTTTTGTAAAAACTAGTTGATAGGGTGAAAATTCATCACACTGTGGATTAAATTTAAAATTCTAAAAAAATAGTGCAGATTTATTGTGGACACCGTGAAGAGTGTTTAATGGCATCTATAAACAACTCTTTAAACAAATTATAAAGAAAAATCAAGTACCTACATTTTTTCAAAAACCGCACGCATTTTTCACAGAATTTTTTAAAAAATTTTACACGAGAAATGTTAAACACCGCAAAATGTAAATAACAACAACTATGGCATCCACCCACACAGCAGCTGCTTGTCCATGTGCCACTTTATTAACAAATTATAAAGAAAAATTCAAGTGCGTACTTATGGAATGGTACTTCCTTATTTCTCCCAGATATTTTTTCAAAAAACGCAATTTTTTTAAGTGAATTATTTCCCACTTTTGACAGATTTTTTTAAAAATTTTACACGACAAATGTAAAACACCGCAAAATGTAAATTAACAACAACTATGGCATCCATCCATACAGCAGATGTGTATCCACGTGTCAAAACACACGCATGCGCACTCAAAAAATTTGCGTCTGCGAATTTAAATTTGCCATTTTTGCCAAACCAAGCTATGATTTTATGATTGCTTGCCTTTTCGATTTTTTGAACATGTATTTATGCTCGAAGGTATTTGTTGGTCACTGGGGGTTTTGAATTGGCCATCATTTTATACTAAGTTCAAAAATTCGCTCTGGAATGATTTCACTGTTCTGTCAAATAGAAAATTGGGCAAAATTTTTAACCTCGATTCCTCCAATGATGCGTATATTCCAGAAATAACCTAAGTATTCAGCGAATTTTATGAAATATTCTGTATTTTCCTATTTCTGCTGCTCTACATTTCCTAGCAGGAAATCCTTTTAACCTGCTTTACACAATACGAGAGGGTTGATTGGCAAATCAAGGAAAACCGACAAATTGGTAAAGAAATATTTCAAAAGGTGCAAGGCATTTTAAGTAAAAATAAACTTCTATTTTAAACAATTTTAGTTCTAAATCTATTCTGTCCAAGCATATTTTGTTTATTTTTGTTAGATTTATTTAGATTTAAGAGTTCTAGTATTAGGGACATTTTGGGTAGCGTATTTTACACTTTGTTACCGTTATTGTTATTACTGAGTCTGCGCATTAGTAGCTTCTCGTTCCTTTTTTGTTTGTTACGGTATCGGCGCCCGGTACTTACGGTGGAATTCCTTTTATGTTACCGTTATTTTTTAACGTTAGGTTTATATTGTTTTTTCTATGCAGTCGATTTTTTTACTAAAATTCGGTAGTTTGGTTTGTAAAAAGGCATAAATCTAATAAAAATAAATAAACAAATATAAATAAACAAAAAGTTGAAGGAGTGTGAAACTACTAAATTAACGTGTGTGCTATGCTTATCTTTAGTGTTCCAAAATCTATCTTTTTTGCCCAGAATGTTACCGTTATTATTAGTAATAATAACGGTAACAGCTATCAAATTTTCTGTTATTTTAACTGACCCAAAATGTTCATCATAGGAGGCTATCAAGGTTGAGTGCGCAAAAGCCAATTTTAATCTAAAGGTCTAGGTTATTTAGGGCATGGTAACCCACGGTGGATAGAATAGAGCGGTGTTCGGATCTTATATATATGTATATATACATATATATGTCGAATTTTTCACGTCACTGTGGTGATCCAGCTGATGACGGAACTACTAATATTTTTTGAATTTTTTGAAAACTAAGGCAATTTTCCCACTGTTTTCTGGTACATTATTGTAAAATATAATTTTCTAGACTTATTGTCGTTATTTTTTTTTGCCTGCTTTATTTTTTATTAAACAATACTTAAACTGAATGTGATCGTTTAGTATCAAAGGTGAACCGAGGACTTGGGAGGTAAACAAAGATGTAGGTCAGCGGATTATTTTTGAGGCTGAAACGAACACATTTATTTTCTTCGAATTTTAACTTTTGTGTAAAGTGAAATGAAGCGGGCTAACAAAAATAACGACTGGTATGTCTGAAAAATATTATTTTATAAGAATGTACTAAAAAGTAGTGGGAAAATTACATTAGTTTTTAAAAAATTCAAATAATATTAGTTGTTCATATCATATCATATAACTTTTGTTTACAAAAATCAGCTGGACCACCAGTGTCGTGAAAATTCGACATATATTTATAAGATCCGAACACTGGTCTATTCTATTCACCGTGATGGTAACCTGTCATGGTCCTGCGCTTGTAGCAGCTCTGCGCTTGTGGCGGCCCTGCGCTTGTGGCGGCCCTGCGCTTTTGTCGGCCCTGCGCCTGTATCGCTTCTGTCAGGTTGTTTAAAGTATGTTGAGTTGCGCTTATGATTAAAGATTGTGTCCCTTGGGATAGTTCTTTTTAAAGTACCCTAGATCGATAAGTAATAGATTACACAATTTGAAGTCACCGGGTGTTTGCCTCAAATTTAACTAAGAGGGCGTTTGTGACACCATAAATTCAAGATGGCGGCAAGTTCACTTAAACCGGTTGAAGTCAAGTCTATAGATTTAGTATTTAGATCCTGGTCTAAGTAAGGTAACTGATCATGAATGGTCTTCATCAGTGGCGGCTGGTGACGGTATAAATTGGAGGGGGGGGGCAGAAATTTATATTGCATGGAAAAGGAGCTAAAAGACTTACCCAAACAATTTTATTTTAGCATTATACAAACACGCAGCTACTTGGTGTAGTTTTTAGCTTATTTGTTTATATATAAAGTCTACTCGCCTTTTACATGCGCAAAGTGCTCGGATTATCACCAGTTTTAGACTCATGATGCCCCGTCGAGCAACCTCAAAAATCCCACAGAATTTTAAACAGTCTATTAACCTACAAAGTATATGTGTATTTTTTGACACATTTTCAGTATGTTGTAATGTTTTGCCTATAGGCACTATTCAATTCGCACTCAATATCAGTCTTGCCTAGCATAGAAAATTCTATGTAGTTATTTAAATAATTAGCACTAACTTTGTGTCTTTAACATTAACAACAAAAAGAAAAATAAATAAAACAAACTCATACTTCTTTACTAAGGATAGAACCGGCAACAGAGATAACGTTTTCGCACGATGAATATGGCCGACGAAAACTAAAACAAATATTCCTCCCGCCCCCGCGCGAGAACCGCAACCCATACACCGTTGAAAAACGGATGAAATTGAAATCATGTCCCGCGCGGTGCTGCCGGCTTGTAATTATTTACGCTAAAAAAGTTTACCTAATTAATCGCCCTTTGTTAACCACAGACTAAAAAAAAGAACTAGAGATGTCGTAAGGAAAAATTTAACTATACTGCACTGCCCCGTGGACGAGAGACAAAAAATAGCGATGGAAAATGCAAAAATATTATACGGAGACTCCTTCTATGTTTACTAATTTTACATATGTTTTATATAGGGAAAATTTTTACTTTAAAGTATTTAGTGGTGTGCACCCGGTAAGTGAAGCCAAGACGGCATTTTTATTGCATTTTGTATTGTTTGGGATCACATACGTATTGAATATTAATGAGCCTCGCCTAAAAACTACCTTTCAGAGGCGTAGATGTAACAGCATTAAATTAAAATACATTTCGGGTCTTAGACGGCATTCTTTAACCACTTGCTACAAAATGATTGTTCACATCACAATTTTAAATTTAATTTTTAGAAGCTAGGAAAGCTGAATTTCCTTTACTCAGTGTCGGGTTCACGAAAACCTCAACCGACTCTTGCTGCTCTGCATTTCCAAAGTAGAAGAAATGTGTACGCTATAAAAGTTTAAGAAAATTTATTTTTTATTGTTAGAAAAACATGTCTTTTTCACTGTTAATTCTAATTCTGATTTCGGAATTCTAGAACTTAGTTTTAATATCTCTCTATTAAGAGGATCCGCTACTTTTTAACCGACTAATAAATTCATTAAATGATGAGTTCCGTAAGTATTTTTTGGTGCCCACTTGGTATGACATGTACGAGTTGTGGGTAATCCTGATATTTATCGAACAAGCTCGGGCCGATGTCATTGCCGCCTGAAATTTAGGGGACAACAGGAATGAAATCACAAATTTATTGAGGTTTTTAAAATTGTCTGTAAGGTAAAGCCGAGTCGAGCATTGCAATTTTGTGTATTTGTCATATACTGGGTGGGCCAAAAAAACCACACAAAATGTTTTCGTAACAAGTTCGCGTAAACTGTTGTACCATCTTTTCTTGAAACATTTCAGCCCATATTTGAAACATCTACAACTCTACTTCGTAATGAGCTACGAAACTCAAACTTTGCACATTCGTAGACCTTTATAAACCCCTCCACGTTTCATAAACTTTCATGTAGTAGTAAAGTAAAACTTCGAAATTCCCACTTACTCATGTATATATCATCAAAATTCTACTATACTTCTAGACATGCTACAAAGCTAAAATTTGGCAGACTGATAGAAATTGTGAAAACTATAGGATAAAATTTAAATACCCCAAAATTGTAATTTGCTTTCGTCCCCTATAAATGTAGTTATGTAAAAGTAACATTGCCAACTTCCAGAAACGCTAGATAGCTGAGCTTTGGAAGGTCAGGAACTATGATAAAACTATTAAAAAAAAATTAAAAACTCAAAATTTAATTAACTTTCCACTCCTATAAACGTAAAGTTATGTAAAAGTAACATTGCCCACTTCCAGAAACGTAAAGAGCTGAGCTTTGAAAGACCGATAGAAACTATGATAAAACTATAGGAAAAAATTAAAAAACCTCAAAATTTTTAATGAGGCATTGCAAAAGTTTTGAACAATATTCTGCATATTCTACTACTTTAAAACTTAAATATTATCCAAATCCTTTAAAAAAGGTGTGAAATAATAACAAAAGCATTTTATGTAAAAAAAGCTAAGTACGCGAAAACTGTATTACTTAAAAAGAATTGAGATAAAAGTAAAACCAAGTTCTTCAGTTCAAATTTCAAAATAAAAAGTTCTTACTTTTGGAAATGTTTTTCTAAACTTGGCTATTACGGCTGCAAATTACTCTTAGGCAAACGGCTAAATTAAACAAAAATAACTTTGTCTGTAATAGCAAAGTTTAAAAAAAACATTTTCAAACTAGTAAGAAAATTGCATTTTGAAATTTGTATTGGAGAACTTAGCTTTACTTTTATCTCAATTCTTTTTACGGAATACCGTTATCGCGTACTTACATTTAAAATTTCACCAACTTCTCTTTATCTATAAGAGAGCTTTTTTCGTTTTCAATAATCTAACGTTTGTTTCAGGAAGATCGGTCAAAGAATATGAAGGTTACCTATTTCTTCGACTTAAGATAGCTTTCAGCGTATTAAACAATTTATTTCCTGTTATTAGTTTTGCAATCGATTTTTTAAACTGTATTGTTATTTTTTTCTGAATAATTATTCTTATTATTACTAAATATAAAAAAAAATAGATAATACTAACTGAAGAAATGAATGCAGCAACCCATATCTGGTCATGCCTATTTTAAAAGGAATTTTCGATATGACTTTTTTCGGTTGTTTTAGTTTACGCTTTGGGCTCTTTTGGGAGTTAAAAATGCGGCAAACCGATTCTTGGCATCGACTCAAATGGCCGTTTGAGGTTTTCGAAAGGGATAAATCGATTATGTGTAGGTTTAACAGAAAATAAAATAAAAGTTTTAGCGACGGTCCTAGTTTCCTATATGGCCATTTTCTACCAAACTTTTTAAATTATGATTTATGTTTTAATTGAGACTCTAGAGATTGATAGACGCCATTTAAAGGCCCACTCACGTTGAATTCAATTTTCACGGTAAGTAAAATTCAGTTCATATACAATCCAGTCTACAGGCTTCTACTTATCCGAGGGCACGGCAGTGCCTCGCCAAGTTCGTGCGCCGTAACCATCTTTTCTTGAAACATTTCAGCCGATATTTGACCTACCTAAAACTCTACTTCGGAATGAGCTACGAATCTCAAACTTTGCACAGTCATAGATCTCCATGGAGTTAACAACCTCTTCAGGTTTTATCGAATTCCATAAAGTAGTAAAGTAGTTACGAAATTTCAAAAAATGTCGAAATGGCCACTCATTCACTCACTCACTCATGTATAGATCAACAATATTATACTGTACTTCCAGACATGCTACAAAGCTGAAATTTGGCAGACTGATAGAAATTATGACCAAACCCCTGGAAAAAAATCAAAAAACCCCAAAATTTTTATTTACTCCCCTTCCCTATACATTTAAAGTTATGTAAAAGTAGCATTGCCCTCTTCCAGAAATGCTAGAGAGTTGAGCTTTGGTAGACTGATAGGAACTATGATCAAACTATAGGAAAAAATTAAAACACCCCAAAATTCTAATTTACTTCCCTCCCCTATAATTGTAAAGTTAAGTAAAAGTAACATTGCCCACTTCCAGACACGTTAGAGAGCTGAGCTTTGGAAGACCGATGATAGTAACTATGATAGAGTTGTAGAAAAAAATTAAAACACCCCAAAATTTTAATTTGCTTCCCTCTCCTATAAATGTAAAGTTATGTAAAAGTAACACTGCCCACTTCCAGAAACGCTAGAGAGCTGAACTTTTAAGGACTAAAAGACAATTTAAAAACACCAACATTTTAATTTACTTCCCTCTCCTATAAATGAAAATTTATATAAAACTAACATTGCCCACTTCCAGAAACGCTATAAACAATATGATAAAACCATGGGAAAAAATTTAAAAAGCCCAATATTTTCATTTACTCTCCTCCCCTATAAATGTAAAGTTATGTAAAAGTAACATTACCCACTTCCAGAAACGCTAGAGAGCTGAGCATTGGAAGACTGATAGGAACTATGATAAAACTATAGGACAAAATTTAAAAACACGACAATTTTAATTTATTTCCCTCCTCTGTACATGTAAAGTTATGTAATAGTAACATGTGCACTTTTAGAACCGCTAGAGAACTGAGCTTTGGAAGGCTGATAGGAACTACGATAAAACCATGGAAAAAAATTAAAAAACCTCAAAAATTTAAGTAAGGCATTGCAAAAGTTTTGAACAATATTTCGCCTATTTTACTACTTTAAAAATGAAGTATTATCCAATTCCTTTAAAAAAGAAGTGAAATCATATCAAAAACATTTCATGTAAAAAAAAGCCAAGTACGCGAAAATGGCATTCCGTAAAAAGAATTAAGATAAAAGTAAAGCCAAGTTCTCCAATACAAATTTCAAAATGAAAGGTTCTTACTAGTTTGGAAATATTTTTCTAAACTTGGCTATTACGGCTGTAAATGACTCTTAGGCACAGTGCTAAATTGAACATAAAGAAGTTTGGCTGTAATAGCAAAGTTTAAAAAAACATTTCCAAACTAGTAAGAACCTTTCATTTTAAAATTTGTATTGGAAAACTTGGCTTTAATTTTATCTCAATTCTTTTTACGGAATGCCATTTTCGCGTACTTGGCTTTTTTTACATGAAATGTTTTTGATATGATACTAATAATTGAAGACCCAAGTGGATGAAGGTGGTAAATTATTCTTTCGGTATTAACGGTTTTCGCATATTTTATTACAACTTTTTCGTTTAAATAAATTGTTTCATAACTTGTTAGGTCCCACTAATATATATAACGTATACTTCAAAAATAAACTTTGCAAGAAAAAATAGCGCTTTTTCTTGGATTTGATGGAAACAACTCAAATTTAATAAAAATGCGACATAGCACTTTCATCCACTTGGGTCTTATTAATTCCTAAGATGCTTATTTTTCATAAGGAATGGTTTCCACATGTTTGGTATGTCCGTGTTTGGTTGACTGAAAACTTTTTTGTTTTGCTTCAACAAACTTTCGATTTCGCCAATGCGACTCTTTATGCAAAACTATAGCAAACCCCCCGCGCTCCCCCCCACGCTAGGCCACTGCAGAGATACGAAAAAACGACACCCTGTGTTAAGATTCGGAAAAACGTCATTCAGCGAAATTTAGGGTAGGGAATCCCATAAGACCAAAATGACCAAACTTTGAAAATTCATATTTCAAAAACTATACAGTTTATCAAAAAAAGCACCGAGTTGCAGTATTGTGGGACCATAGGGATACGAAAGAACCACACCCTGAATTAAGATTCGGAAAAACGTCATTTAGCGAAATTTAGGGTAGGGAATCCTATAAGACCAAAATGACCAAACTTTGAAAATTCATATTTCAAAAACTATACAGTTTATCAACAAAAGCACCGAGTTGCAGTATTGTGGGTCCATAGATATACGAAAAACCACACCCTGAATTAAAATTCGGAAAAACGTCACTTAGCGAAATTTAGGGTAGGAAATCCCATATGATCAAAATGACCCAAATTTGAAAATTCATATTTCAAAAACTATACAGTTTAACAACAAAAGCACCGAGTTGCAGTATTGTGGGACCATAGAGATACGAAAAAACCACACCCTGAATTAAGATTCGGAAAAACGTCATTTAGCGAAATTTAGGGTAGGGAATCCCATAAGGCCAAAATGACCAAACTTTGAAAATTCATATTTCAAAAACTATACAGTTTATCAACAAAAGCACCGAGTTGCAGTATTGTAACACTATAGAGATACGAAAAAACGACACCCTGAGTTAAGATTCGGAAAAACGTCCTTTAGCGAAATTTAGGGTAGGAAATCCCATATGATCAAAATGACCCAAATTTGAAAATTCATATTTCAAAAACTATACAGTTTAACAACAAAAGCACCGAGTTGCAGTATTGTGGGACCATAGAGATACGAAAAAACCACACCCTGAATTAAGATTCGGAAAAACGTCATTTAGCGAAATTTAGGGTAGGGAATCCCATAAGGCCAAAATGACCAAACTTTGAAAATTCATATTTCAAAAACTATACAGTTTATCAACAAAAGCACCGAGTTGCAGTATTGTGGGACCATAGAGATACGAAAAAACCACACCCTGAATTAAGATTAGGAAAAACGTCATTTACCGAAATTTAGGGTAGGGAATCCTATAAGACCAAAATGACCAAACTTTGAAAATTCATATTTCAAAAACTATACAGTTTATCAACAAAAGCACCGAGTTGCAGTATTGTGGGACCATTGAGATACGAAAAACGACACCCTGAGTTAAGATTCGGAAAAACGTCATTTAGCGAAATTTAGGGTAGGGAATCCCATATGATCAAAATGACCCAAATTTGAAAATTCATATTTCAAAAACTATACAGTTTAACAACAAAAGCACCGAGTTGCAGTATTGTGGGACCATAGAGATACGAAAAAACCACACCCTGAATTAAGATTCGGAAAAACGTCATTTAGCGAAATTTAGGGTAGGGAATCCCATAAGACCAAAATGACCAAACTTTGAAAATTCATATTTTAAAAATTATACAGTTTAACAACGAAAGCACCGAGTTGCAGTATTGTGGGACCATAGAGATACGAAAAAACCACACCCTGAATTAAGATTCGGACAAACGTCATTTAGCGAAATTTAGGGTAGGGACCATAAGACCAAAATGACCAAACTTTGAAAATTCATATTTCAAAAACTATACAGTTTATCAACAAAAGCACCGAGTTGCAGTATTGTGGGACCATAGAGATACGAAAAAACGACACCCTGAGTTAAGATTCGGAAAAACGTCATTTAGCGAAATTTAGGGTAAGGAATCCCATAAGACCAAAATGACCAAACTTTGAAAATTCATATTTCAAAAACTATACAGTTTATCAACAAAAGCATCGAGTTGCAGTATTGTGGGACCATAGAGCAGCGGCGTGCCTGAAGGGGCGGGGGGCCGACAGCTTGCGACCAAAAAAAAAAACAAAAAAAGGTCATCATGTCTTTAGTTTCATTTGGCGCCCTCTCAATTTGTTGCTGGCCCTGCTACTTAATAAAGCTTAGGGCGCTTCGGGCACCCATATGGCGACAGTACCCTCGGGGCGGTGGGGGCGATAAACGCCCCCCCCATGCTACGCCACTGTGAAGAAGGTGTTTCGTTCCTCCTACATATGCTTTACCACACTTATACGGGCTTAGGTAAATGCATTTCTTATTATTTAAGGGATTTTCTGGTTTTCTTTTAGATATAAAACTCCTTATCATATTTACCGATAGGAACGCTGTTTTAATATTATAGTGTTTGGCTATTCGTCTTATGTTTTCTGAAATCCCTTTATAAAATGATATTAAAACCCAACAAATAATTAATGAGAATTAGCCACGTTTGGTTTTTTAAATTTTAGAGATCGTTGATTTTATTATTATACCACTTTTTGTGATTCAAAAATGTATTATTAAAATAATGCATTTTAAAAACAAACTTTTTTGCGTGTGTGTTGCTTCTCTCATTGAACGCAGTAGGTGTATTAGTAATGTTCAAACATGGTTGTCTTTAATGAAGATTCAAGTATATATCAAATTTGATCATTTTTGGGGCGTCTATGCAAGATCTACTGCTACGTTGTGGGGGGAGTGATGTACATCGTTGGAAAGGAAATTTCTTCAGCTTTAAAAATAATAATAAGCCAGACATGTGGGACAGAAAAATTTTAAAAAATTCAAAAGAAATAGTTTTTTTTACATCTCTCATTTATTTAAATGCATATAAAAGGTGTGCCACTGATATAAGGGGGGCGTGTTAAACATCGTTAGAGAGGACTTTTCATCAGCCTCAATAATTGTTACTTAGTTGTTTTTTGCCAAGTTAAAAGTTTACAAGTAATTGTGAAAATATTGTAAGAGAGCACTTATGAGGGGGGTGAGAGGGGGGATGCCTCCCACCCCCACTTTAAAGAAGGTCAACTAGAAAAAGTTGAGTTTGAGTTATTACTAATCAAAAATATTTTTTTACTCACTCTCACTCAAACACCAAGTAGTATAAGTAGTAGCCTAGAGACTAGATTGTTTAGTTTACATTTGATAACGGTTAGAGATACTTACTAACCGAAACGTCGTGTTTAAAATAAATAAAGACAATGGAAGTCCGAAATTTTATTTCTACTCAATCATTGTCTACAGTTTCAAACAAAAAGTTTTAAAAAATTTAATTTTTGCAACCGGGTAAATTCAAATAGTTTCCTTACATCAAAAATGTAAAAATCTCTAAGATTGCTGGTGGAAATACACCAAAGTACTCTTTAGGGTGTCCATAATAAACCTGCACAATTATTTTCAGGAAAACTGTTTTAATTTTCTTTTGCTTTAAAAGTATACCGAGTACTTAGAAATGAAATAGATATAACTTGAAGTATGTGAAAGATGAGAAGTAAGTAATTATTTTTGGATATTTTCGTACAAACAAAAGATATCGCTACATTATTCCGGCAACTCAATTTTCCTGGAAAACAACGTGTCAAAACTTTTTGAGGTATATACTCTCGGGTTTACTTGATGTTTTGGTTATAATATTTGGTTTCAAATTTTTAATGCTACGCAGAATCATATTGCGCAGCATCTAGTTCTCATAATTTCTCTAAAAAGAAATAAGGAGAACCCTATTTAACTGTTCAATGTACGCAGAGTTCAAAACTTAGCCGAATTTAATGCTTTTTTTTTATAGACTTAAGTATATAAACAGTGGAGTACGCAGAAATTACTACTGGGGGACCTTGATCGCGGCTCGATACGCAGAGATGGATCCTGGGGGGGGGGGGGGGTTATAAAACGTTTTTTTATAAATAAATGCATGCACCTCGTTTTAAAGCTCTTTAAAAAACTAACGTTTTGACATAAATGTCAGTTGTCTATGTCAAATCTGTCAAAAACTATAGACGGAGATTAGTTAAATTTCACAAGTTTGTTGTTTTAAACAAAAACCCCATTGAGTGTATGTATGTATGTATGTATGTCTTGTATAAAGGGTCTTTGAAAACTTAACATTTGCGCGTAACCCCTTGCCTAGGTCAAATGTGTCAAAATCTATCGACTGTCAAACTTATTCTTTACGATTTTTGACAAATTTTACAAGTTTTGTCTAACCATAGCTTGTTCGAAAGGTCTTTTAAAAACTAACAAGTTGACGTAACTGTCACTTGTCTTCGTCAAACATGTTTTCTACATCTTTTGACAAACTTCAGTTTGAAGTGTTTAAAATGCCACGATCAAATTTAGATAAAATTAAAGTTACTTTTTTATGGATGAACAAGATATTATAGGGAAACAAAACGCCTTTTCAACAATGCGTAAACCGACAGTCCTGTGTCCCATAAAAGATAATTTCAACTTGCCATCTTAAAACACGCAAACTAAAGTTTATCAAAAAATGTTGAAAATATATTAGACGTAAACAAATGACAGTTAAGGCAACATGGTAGCTTTTGAAAGACCTTTCGAACAAGCATAGTTAGACAAAACTTATGAAATTTGTCACAAATGGTAAAACAGGGCTATCAAAACGGACGGGCCACGATCCTCCACTTTGTTGACGTCACATCCGGGGCTGATTTTTTTTTGATGGTCACGTCACGACACTTGATTGTCTTTAAAATATTGAAGTTGGAATGACGGTTCGTGAATATTTGATGTTTTAAAAATAAAGCCGGTTTTGAGATTGTTTTTACTATATTCTTGCAGAACAAGTTTTTTTAAATGTATAGTAATCCTTAATTTTTCAGAGCCGCTTCATTAGTTCACACACAAATTAAATTTATAACAGAAGCGATTATGATAAACACAGATGACAAAGTCAAATACTTGTCAAATATAACAGTTGGCATGCGGTACATGGCGGGTAACTTAAATTCAAAATAAAAAATGCTAAATGTTGAAGATTTTAACCTTTTAATCACCTTGCATCATTACAACAGTTTGGTGGAATATGAGGATAGTGTCTGAGAATATTTTACTGAAATTTCGCGGAAATCTGTAGTGCCATTTTGAAAATATCATAAAAAAACGTCTGACCTCCCATAAGACCCAATGTAAAAGTCAGCCCCCGGAGAACAGCTGATTTTCTTAGGGTCGTGGCCTGTATTTTTTTGTCGGCCTTGGGTAAAATAATAAGTTTGACAGTTGATAGATTTTGACACGTTTGACATAGGCCAAAATGTTGGTTTTTCAAACAAGATACCATTCAATAGGGTTTTGTCCAAAACAACAAACTTGTTATATTTTTAGTTTTGACAGATTTGACGTAGGCACTTGACAGTTATGTCAAAATGTTAGTTTTCCAAGGACCTTTAAATCGAGGTATCACTAAATTAGGGTTTCAATTTAAATAAATGGATCCATGAGTGTCTGAAACCCCTATTATAACACTTCAAGTGAAGCCATAATAATATATTAGCCTTGAAAACAGTTTTTGGAAATATCTCAGAAACTAAAGCTCTCACAAAGTTCTGCGTTGTAACACGAATTATTAAGCAAAATATACTATGTTTCGAAAACATTGTATTGATACGAGGCTCCATTAAAAAGTAAGCATTTTTAAAAAATTTTAATTGTCAAAAAACTGTCATTAGGATTAATGGATTTTGACCAAAATCTAATCAGCTATTTTACCAAAGTTTATGAAAATCGGTTCAGCGGTTTAGGAGCTATCGTGCTACGGATAGAAATAATCTACACACACACACACACAGACATCACGACGATATTGCTAGGATAGGTCAAAATACATTCAAATAAATAAGTATTTTTGGCGTTATCTCAAAAAAATTATTTCTGTCGAAAATAATAATACTAGCCATTGCTACGCGGGCTAGGAAGGTAAAAACTTATGTAGAACGCCCCAATGCCGCCCCCTGATGTAGATGTAGGGGCGGCACAATCGCCCTTTCATAAAATAGAACTCTTGATGTTATCGATCACTGCCAATTTTGGTTTAGTTATCTTCAATAGTTCAGAATATATATTTGGATGGACTCGGACTTTTGGCACGGATCATTTGTTAGGTGATCCGTGCTTTTGAGGTGTATATATGAAATTTCGTTTATGTATTTTATTGATTAAAACGGGGTTTAATGTTCGAAGATTAAAATTAATATTAATAAAGTGACACAAGTGACAGGGTACGAATTTTTTACATGTTATTTTGAGTGATAGCTTTTTTGTCATTACTATCTTTGTCAGATGTCTGATGTCAACTAGAGTCCCTGTATGTTAATAATATATCCAAATATGTCAACATACAGGGACTCTAATGTCAACCAATGGTCCTTGGATTAAGGTAAACTTACTTAAAAATTAATTAAAAAAATTTAACTTCTAATTTTCCCTTTTAGGGGTCATGTTAAAAAAAATCGCACCTACATAATGACGCCATTCTTAGATCCAAATTTAACAATTGTAGCTCTGGCGGTATAAGCTCCGAGTTAATTATAAATGACAGCGGTCTGTGACGTAATTAGAAATAAGTTTTGGGGGGACGGGACCCCATGAGGACGTATTTTATGCTATTTTTGTATGGATTCAAGAAATATGTGGAAATTATCTAAAAAACTCTTAGCTTCGGGGGTGGGGTCCCCGCCCCCCTATATACGACATTGAATCACAGGTACCAATATTTTGTGTATTGGAAAACTAATCAGAGTACGATATCTGCGTAATAATCAAATCTGACAGTGCTGTCGGACTATAATGAATGCTTTTTGACTGAAATTTTCGCGGCGCGTATCGCCTATGACGTGACAGCTTTTGTAAAATTAATAATTAGCTCTGCAGTCTGCAACTCCCCGAAAATCAGTGGCGGGGATCCAGAAGTGCTTCTCGAGGAGCGATGGGTGGTTGAACTTTTGTTGAAATTCTGTGTTTATAAAAATAGTAGCTGTATTATAAATATATCAAGGCATAATAGTGGCACTTTTTATACTAATGCTAAAAGTTTGAGGTACGAGCGTAGCGAGGGCTACAATTTATCGAGGAATAACAATAACACAATGTCACTTTTCAGGCCTGATATTTTTTCCATCCTTAACCTGTCAATTTTGATCCCTGATTTTTTTTTTATCCCTGGTTCGTCGCTTTTCATTCCAGATTTTAATTTTTTGTTTATGTTATGATCAAATTGATAGGCAGTTATTTGTGGTACCACAGGTAAAACATTTTGCAGGTTTAATTTAGAAATTTAGGATAGAGTACTATAGTGTTTTTAGTCATTACATTTGTCTCCAAAATCTTGGCTATGGTAAGCAGGCAGTAGCGATCTGTCTCGCCGTTATGTTGTGGTTATTTTCGGATGTTTTGCGCTAACTTTAAATGAGTTTTTATGGTTATTTTACATTAATATGTCAAGCAACCAAAACTTGAATCGTGTTCCTAATTATTATTTTTGTTATGTTTTACACATTTATAAAAATTATCGTTTTTGTGAATCATTTTGTTACAAAAATTTTGAGTTTAGGTTTACGTAAAATATCGGTTCGTTAACGCTAAAGTGTGGCGCATCCATAAAAGTATTTTGCTCGCGACAAAACGTTATTAACTACAAAAGACCTTCTCAGTTTCAGTAGGATGCAAGTGAGAACTATAATAGGAATCATGACCGGCCATATGGCGATCAAAGTTCACCTAAACAGGATGGGCCTGTATCAGGGAGACCGAGCTGCAGACTATGCAACCAGGAACCGGAAACAGTAGAACATGTAATATGCAATTGCGAGGAAATGTTTCGCAAAAGGCAGCTAATATTTGGGGAATTTAAACTAGACCCTCGACTGGGTACTACTTCTTTAAAGACCTGTACAAACTCGTTCAGGAAAAAAAATTAATGGAGTGGTTAGCCTAGGAATCAAGAGCATTTTCCCTTATCTTTTATTTAAGGCATGCGTAGTTACCTGATTTAAATCTTATCCTTTATTAAAGGATAGTGTTTGACCTTACTTGTGTTCGAATAACACAGGCTAGTAGTTCCTTTGTTTAGAGACAGTGTTGCCGCGGATATAACGTAAGACAATTATTTCAAGAGCTACCAATGCGGGATAATCCGCAGATTCAATTTTAAGTTATTGAAAATAATTTTTTATAAAAACTGGAAGGTATGTGTTGTTTGGCAACAGTACTCATCAACAAACCAAAAGTCATCAATGTTTTTTGAAGTGCGTAAAAAAATAAGAAGTACACAATAAACACAAACCTAAGCCTATATTTTTCTAGCAGTTTTTCACTGGTATTTCTCTTTGAGTTTTTCCCTAATTGTTTTCGGAACGTTTTAATTAATTTTGCCTACAGAATACAAAACATTCTTTTGACAGATAAGTAAAGGATAAAGGTTAAAAAATTGTTTCTGCAAAATGTCAAAATTGGGCTTCTAAATATCATGTGGCATCTGTCATTTAATGTCACATTTATAAAGGATAAAGTTAGCTAAAGGAGGGCGTGCAAAATGTCCTTAATAATAAAGGCACTATGATATAGTGATTGCAAAGTCAATTGAACAAAGATAAAAGCCGACCATCGTCATATCCTTTATGGACAGTGACATGGGCGGCGGTAGATATACTCACGAAAATTATTTCATTTAATTAGGGCGTAAACTAAAGAAATAAAAATAAATAATAAAACTTTCTATTCCTACACCTACAGGAACGACACTGATTTATTTTCTAACTCTGCGTACTGCCGACTAAAGAGGTCCCGAAAGGCACACCCGAAAGCAATTAAAAACGCATCTCAAAAAAATCTGCCAATCAGGTGCCGTCCATCCACCTGGGCTCGGTCGGTTGGAAACCAAATACTTTGTGGTCGGACCGAAAAGAGCCGCGGCTCTTCCCTGTCGGTAGGGTTGAAATTATACCAGGAAGATTTTATATGAATTTGGTTAACTTTTGAAGGGCAGAATCAAGCAAAATTTCATGAAATCGATAGAACCTCGTATTAGGAGGTTCCTCAATTGACTTTGCATAGAGCATACCAACTTTGTGTATATGCAAAAAATTCTCGTGGGAAGAGTTGGGTACTTGCCTCTAGTGTCCCCCGTGGATCCGCCTCTGCAGAAAATGGTATAAAATCATCACACAAAGCGAGGCTTAAAATCAAAATAAAAAAACCTTTTTATAAAAGCCTGTTTTTCGTTTTTAGCACCGAAAATTTGTTGGAAGCCTAGCTGCTTTTTGTCAAAGATCTAACGCATGTAACGGTCCGGGTGCCTGTAAAAAGTGTTGGTTTAAGCGTGCAAAAAATTTAAAAAAATATGTGAACTTGACGGGACCGCCTCATTGATCAAAGCGATACGCGGAAAAATGGTTAGCATTTTTTGAATCAGAATTTTTTTGCATTGGACATTTAGGCGCAGGATTTTTGGAGTTTAATATTAGATGCTAATAGAACGAGCCAACGAATACAACATTTCACTATATATTGCGTTTATAAACTTTGAAAAAGCTTTCGATAGCATTGAGCACTTGGCAGTAAAAGTATCTTTAATTAATAGCCGAATAGATCACGGACACAAATATTTAATAGTCAATATGTATAGCGAAGCAACAACTTCAATCAAAATCCACGACGGAACCAAGCCAATCTGCATAAGAAGAGGTGTCAGACAGGTTGATACAATATCTCCTAAACTATTTAGCCAGAAGCTAAAAGATGTTTTTAAAAACTTAGATTGGGAAGAAATAGGCCTCAAAGTAAAGAGACAATACTTGAACCACCTAATAAGATAATGCTGATGATTTCGCCTTAATAACAGATAAAAACGAAGAACTGACAAAAATGTTGGAAGAACTGGATACAGCAGATATATATATAGACTTAAGTATAAACTACACTAAAACTAAAATCATAACAAACACAGGTGAAGATATCACGATCAGAATAAACCAAGAGAAAATAGAACAAGTAGAGGGACAAATTATTAAACTAAAAAAAGAAAACCAAACAGCTAAAATCAAGAGACGAATAAGATTGGCCTGGACAGCATTCGGTAAATCAAGCTACATATTAAAAAATAAAAAATATCCTCAGTACCTCAAAACGAAAGTGCATAACCAATGTATCCTTCCTGTACGTACCTATGGATTCCAACCTGGACACTTACAAAATCAAACATGGATAAGGTAACAAAAGCTCAAAGATCAATGGAAAAAGAAATGTTACATGTAAAGCTAACAGATAGAAAAAGGAATGATAGGATAAGAAATAAAACAAAAGTAAGGGATGTCGAAGGAGAAGCCGCAAAATTAAAATGGAAATTTAACGGTCATAACATCAGACAGATAGACGATCGATGAAACAAATGTGTTGTAAACTGGAGACCTTAGGAAAATAAACGAAGTAGAGGAAGACTTTAAGATATGCGGGATTTAGATGGATAAAGACGGCGACAGACAGGAAAGAGTGGAAGATATTGGGGAAAGGCTATGTCCAAAGATGGTTTGAAGAAGGCTTAATAGATAGGGATAGTTTTTAAGTTGTATATTTAAAATAAAGAAAACTTCAGTCTTTTTCACTAGTGCTCTACACGATATTCATGCATCGGTCCTATAAAGCCTCATCAGCGTTATAGGTCCGATGCATGAAGAGTGCAAGCGTGGATCTGGGCCAAAATCTAGGGTGGGTTCGGTTCGGTTCGGTTCGGTTCGGTTCGGTTCGGTTCGGTTCGGTTCGGTTCGGTTCGGTTCGGTTCGGTTGACTAACACTATCTATGTAATTATTTTTTCTAGGGAATCTTATGCGGTTAGCTCGAAATTTATTACGAGATTACAGTAGTGGTAAAGTGATTTTTTTTGTAATTTTACAAAGCTCTATTGTAAGAAATGAATAAATTTAAATTTTTAAGTATATTTATTATTTTTGATTAAAAGTCATATTAATCCAGGCATCAACGTTGGTTAATTTTCGCTTCTTAGACTTTTTTTTATCTGCTGGTTCTGTTTCCTCTATTCTCGCCATTTTGTTTTGGTACTCCTCATGCTCTAATTGTTCCTCGACGATTTGGGTGTGTTTTGGAGTAAAATACAACAAAAGAGCACCCAGTGCAAATACCAGGTTTTCAAACACGAACAACCCGCCTAGTCTATCAATTAGGTCCATCCAGTACCTGAAAGAGAAATGTCAGTCAAATCTAGTACTCAAACGATGTGATTATTTTCATCACATGCTTTGGCCACAGTTAGTGAATTTTACTCGTTTAAAGCGATATCCGCTGCCACGTACCGACTGAACGTTTCTCGGTCGGATAGAAGAAGCTTGCGCAAAGGAGCTTTTTTCACATAGCACGTGACGGATTGGAGATTATTTAAAGCTAGCTATTGGCCAAAGCATGTGATGGGAACCATCACATCCTAGGAGTACGAGAATAGCTATCCGGAGTATCTATAAAGACCTCCATTGCGCAAGCTTCTCCTACGATCTGACCGAGAAACGTTCAGCATAGTCCTTTCATTTCAAAAAGCCACCAAAAACACCATAATAAAATTTGAAGTGTGAAACCCATTAAGGAATCCTAAACAAATAAAAGAGAATATGGGCCGGACTGGGAACTTTTTATAGTATATAGTCATGTAAAATAAAACGTTTAATAAAAGTTGGTGCTTAATAATCATTAATAAATAGGTACTATACATTTTATTTAAATGTAACATGAGGTATAGGCTGAATTGTTATAACAGGTTTTTATACATGTTTTCTAGTTAAGTTGGAACCATATTGAAACTTTTTTATTTTTAATTTAGGAAAGAAAGTTATTCTTTATAAAAAGTTCTGCATGTTTTAAAATTTAAACTACAATCGTCAGATGTCAAATTTTTTCAGTCGCATACGAGGTTTGTCAAAAAATATAAATTTTGACCAAGAGTAAATTTTTGACAATATCAAAAATTGTTATAAAGAAAACTCAATCAAAACTAAAAGCCTTGTTTAAATATGCTATTACCACCATTTACATTAAATAGAAAGTATTTCAGTTTTTTTCATAATATGTACATATTTCAATAATAATAATGTAAAAACTGTAGTTAGATGTAGCTTAGTCAAATAGATTATTGTAACCGTCAAAATGCGTTAGAATATATAAAACACATAAGAATAGTGGCATTATTAACTTTTCACTGTATAATGTACAAAAACTAGTCAAAATTAAGTAAACATAATTTTTCATTATAAATTGATATAACTGCATTTTTAAACATAGTTTTTAGTTCTGATTAACTTTTATATACAACTATTTTCGATATTGACGAAAATAAAGGTATTTTACTTTTAAGCTAAATTTATATTTTTTGACAAACCTTGTATACGACTAAAGACATTTGATAACTTTTTTACCTAAAGTTAAAAGTAAACAAGTTTTCCATATGATTAGACATAATTTAGATCAAAAGTTTTTTCTTAAATACCAATGCAATAATGCTAGGACTCAAAATCACCAAGAACGAAAAATTATTTAAAAAAATACTATACTGTGACACTAACGACACATATATGTAGTTAATGTTTCATCAAATTATACAAATGTTGTTTTGGTGGGTCAATTGGGAGAGCGTACAAAGCAAGAGGTTCCAGGTTTGATCCCTGGCCAAAACACAGAAATTTTTTTTATAATTTTTTGTTCTTTAACTTTACTTGTTTTTTAGAAAAAATTTTGTAGTGGAACCTTTTTTTTTTAAGTCACCATATAAAAAATTTACATAGAAAGTTTAAATTCCGCAGACACTAATGGTACCACCACTTCTTCTCCTCCTTGGTCCTCAAATGGTCTCCAAAAATTTGTTTGTGGTGTTTCAAATGGCCGCCAGAACGCCATTATTAATATCACTTATTAGGTCCTCATTTATAAAATCAAACTAAAATGTACAGGTTTATAATTGTTATTATTCACAATAATAATTCAAATCCCTAATATAAACAGTAACCGCCAACAATTTTAAAATGAGTTTGACCCAGTATTAAATAGTGCAGGTGGTACCTTTCGAAAGCCTTTGTTACATTTCGATAAGGGATTAAGTACTTATACAATGGAATATGGTACGTTCGAAGTTTAAACTTTAAAGAATGAAGTATACCTAGCCGTGTTTAAAACACAGAAATTCTTCCCAAAATTTGAAAATACATTTTCAATTTTTGCACAGATTCCTGGAAACCCCTAAATGGTTATTATGATTAGAGTGGCGCGTGCCAATTTTTTGTGTGGCTTTTTTAAATGAGAGGACTATAACACTGCCGTCCTAAGTAAGACCCACCTATCTGCAAAAAAATCAAAAATGAGTTATGACCGGAAATGGCTTTAAATAGGTAATAATGTGTAACTTTTTTTTTGTTTTATTACTTAGATATTGATACTAGAAACTCATCAACATTTACCAACAAAAAAAAATTATTACTATGTAACCCTTGGCAAGCATTTAAACTTTAAACTCGCCTTTCCGAAATAAGTGAAAATGTAGCTAGGTGGGTCTTACTAAGGACGGCAGAACAGACTTCACTTCAAACGCATAAGATTCACTCACTCTGAAGAGCGGGCGACTATGCCATTGGTCGAGACAAGTCATTTCGCACAACAGGCGACGGCAAAGAGTTTACTATTGGTCAAAGCGTGTGATGTGGATGGTCACATCGTTCGGTTCGGTTCGACGAGACCCAGAATAGATACCCAGGAGGTTTAAGGTGAACATTTAGTTTTATAGCACTTTCTCCTCAAACAGATTGATTAGGTGGGGCCATGTTATGCCATATAACAGACCACTTACCGTTCATTACGAACATATAAAGCTGGTCCCACCTTGCTAACAAAACTGCGAGTATAACAAATTTTTTGATAGTTTTTGACATTCTTGAACTCAGGATACGAGCTGGTTGTGTACGCGGCGTATATCCATTGGACGTAACCCTTGTAAGTACCCTTTTTTATGTAGTACGTCAATTTGGATGGGTGGCTGGAGGTAAAGCATAGGACGAATGCACTCATTGCGATACTGGTGTATGTCATTCCTATAACAAATGTAATTTTTTGTAACTTGTTTTAAATTTAAAAAACAGCTGGTAATGGGACCACGCATTTTACACCGCTAATGTGAACTTTGGAATATTGACCATGTACCGAAGTGTTTACAGAGCGCAAGCATGCAAGCAATTTGGCCTTATTCGAAATCGAAATTGAAGCGTAGTCTCAGCAGGTTTGTCTTTTCCGCAGCTTTGTTCCTATTTTTATTGTGTAAAATAAGATATGTCAACAAATTTAATTTAAATTTTTTTTATATGATTTAGTCATACTAACTTATAACATAAACTAACGCCCCCTCCAATAACATGTCTGATCTTACTTTAAAATGTAACGCTGTCGAAGGCTGACATTTTAAGTTAATATGTACTTCGCCAACCGTTTATTGTCGTAAAGCTACGCGTTGTCAACCGTACGAATGTCATCTAGCCTCGTAGGAACTGTATCGACCACATCACAGTGATCTGGCTAGGTCAGAAAGCGGTCAAAATTCATTTTGTCATTGTATTGAAGTTGGAATGACGGTTCATAAATATTTGATTTTTTTTTTAAATAAAGCCGGTTTTGAGATTGTTTTTACTATATTCTTTCAGAACAATTTTTTTTAAATCTATAGTAATCCTTAATTTTTCAGAGCAGTTTCATTAGCTCACACAAAAATTAAGTTTAAAGCAGAAGCGAATGTGACACTCACAGATGACAAAGTCAAATAATACATGTCAAATATAACAGTTGGCATGTGGTACATGGCGGGTAATTTGAATTCAAAATAAGGAATGCTAAATCTTGAAGATTTTAACCTTTTAATCATGTTGGTTCCTTAGAAAACTTTGGCGGAACATCGGGATGGTGTCTGAGAATATTTCACTGAAATTTTGCGGAAATCTGTAGTGCCATTTTGAAAATATCATAAAAAACGTCTGAACTCCCATAAGACCCAATGTAAAATTCAGCCCCCGGAGAACAGCTGATTTTTTCAGGGTCGTGGCCTCTATTTTTGTGTTGGCCTTGGAAACAACATGCGGTCATAATACAACTTAATAAGCGAATAAGATTTTTTAATTTAAGGTATAAGTTAAAATGATTGGTGGAGAAAACATAATTTTTATTTGTTTTTTATTTTATTTTTATTCCCACCAAGTGTATCTAGAGGGATTTGCTGAGCCAAGGCCAACAAAAATATACAGGCCACGACCCTGAAAAAATCAGCTGTTCTCTGGGGGCTGACTTTTACATTGAGTCTTATGGGAGGTCAGACGTTTTTTTAGGATATTTTGAAAATGGCACTACAGATTTCCGCGAAATTTCAGTGAAATATTCTCAGATACCATCCCGATATTCTGCCAAACTTTTGATAAGATGCAAGATGATTAAAAGGTTAAAATCTTCAAGATTTAGCATTTTTTATTTTGAATTCAAATAACCCGCCATATACCGCATGCCAACTGTTATATTTGACAGGTATGTGACTTTGTCATCTGCGTTTGTCACATTCGCTTCTGTTTTAAATTTAATTTTTGTGTGAGCTAATGAAGCTGCTCTGAAATATTAAGGATTACTATACATTTAAAAAAAAATGTTCTGCAAGAATATAGTAAAAACAATCTCAAAACTGACTTTATATATAAAAAAAAAATATTCATGAACCGTCATTCCAACTTCAATATTTTAAAGACAATCAGCTGTGTCATGATGGGACCATCAAAAAAAAATCAGCCCCGGATGTGACGTCAACAAAGTGGAGGATCGTGGCTCGTCCGTTTTGATAGCCCTGGCTGAGCACTAATATGACGTAACGGACAAAATTTGTGTCTGGCGAATAAATTTTGTCCGTGTCGGTCATAATGATGTCACCAGTAAATCCCGTAAGAAATGCTTGGTGGCATAAATAATGCACAGGACAACCATCGTTACACAGAGTTTATCTCTGTTGTCCTCATGGGCGGGTCAGGGCGGGTAAATGTATAATTTAGATTTACTCAGCAAGCCTTGGGACATCATACTTATATACCAGCCAGCCGGACCAAAGTGGACTTTAAAAGATCTAGTCTATGAAGGTAGCAGGAACTATTTTTAAAATTTAACGTATAAACCAAAACGCTCTTAACATTTTTTTCGATACTGCTTAACAGCTCAATCCTACTCCTACACGCAAATGTCTTTAGTTTCTGCCACGAACAGTTTTTGCCTTACCTAAAATTTGTTTTATTTTTTTACTTATGGTGATTATGCACCAAAATTATACTAAATGAAACCTCTATAACTTAATTAAAAAATAAATTAAGGAATAAACTTTTAATGCGGGTTCAATTAGCATCGGTTAAGGAATGTTATCAGGATGTCGGATTTGACCGCGTATGACCTAGCCCCAAATCACTGTGCGCTTGACCAATCAAATTTCGACACATCCACTTTAAGTGTCTAATAAAAAAAATAGGCTGACAAAAAAAAAATGAAAATGCTAGCCTTCGACAATGTTGTATTCCAAGTTAGGATCGGGCTTCTTATGGAGGGGCTGTGTTGTGACTAACCCAATAAAATGCCATTCCATGCCCCGATGCCAGTTTTAATGAGCGGTATCGGTCTTCGATAATTCCTAATTAATTTAAACGCATCACTGCGTAGCTCCATGGTGTTGTTGAGTATGGCGCAAAGGGGAGCCAAGGAGAAGGAGGCAGCATAAAACGTTATTTGTCCAAACTTAATTACCATTTCCATGAATTCGCTTAGAAGGAAATATCTGCCAACTGGTTCAAGATAATATTCCTCTTCCTAAAAAGAAACACTAGACCCAAGTTAAGACGCACTTCGCATTCCCGTAGCAGCCGGTGTATCATATTGTTCAGATTTGTAGTTAGCTTACTACGTTGTTACATGACGCTTTGACACTCGTACGCGGAATGGAACAACTGGGCGCCGCCAACTGGGCGCCGGTTCAACTCGGCGCCGGACTAAATTTTTTTTTTTAATAAAATGTATAGATGAAAAACAAAATATATTATTTATATAAAAACATCTTTAAAAAATCCTTTACGCAATTTTTTTGAAATTTGTTTTTGTTAAGTAAAGTTAAATCCATTAAGTCGACTGTTGAATCTTAGTAGTTGTAGTGTTTGGTAACCTGGTAACACTACAATTTACGTTTTTTATTACAATAATGGCGGATCTAAAATGGCGGATTTATTTATTTTTAAACCGATTAATCTTAAACTTGAAAGTTTGCAGTGCCTGAGATCAGTAAATACAGTTTTATCCTTAAACTTAAAAAAATCAAAATGGCGGATTTTCTTATTTACTAACCGATGTGTCTCAAACTTGAAATATTACATTGCTTGAGGTCATTTATCAAAATTTTTTACTCAAACTTAAAAAAATCAAAATGGCGGATCCAAAATGGCGGATTTTCTTATTTACTAACCGATTTGTCTCAAACTTGAAATATTACATTGCTTGAGGCCATTTAACACAATTTTTAACTCAAACTTAAAAAAATCAAATTGGCCGATCCAAAATGGCGGACTTTCTTATTTATGAACCGATGTGTACCAAATATAGAAATTGGCGGTGTTTCAAGTCGCTGATTATTTTGTTAAATGACCTCAAAATATTTCAAGTTTGAGACAAATCCGTTAGTAAATAAGAAAATCCGCCATTTTGAATTTTTTGAGGATAAAACTGTATTTAGTGAACTCAGGCACTGCAAACTTTCGAGTTTCAGACAAATCGGTTTAAAAATATAGAATCCTGCCATTTTGGATCCGCCATTGTTGTAATAAAGAACGTAAATTGTAGTGTTACCAGGTTACCAAACACTACAACTACCAAGATTCAACAGTCGACTTAATGGATTTAACTTTACTTAACAAAAACTAATTTCAAAAAAATTGCGTAAAGGATTTTTAAAGATGTTTTTATATAAATAATATACTTTCTTTTCATCTACTTATTTTATCAAAAAAATTTTTTTCTGCGGCGCCGAGTTGGCCCAGCGCCCAGTTGGCGGCGCCGAGTTGGCCCGACGCCCAGTTGGCGGCGCCCAATTGGCGGCGCCGACTTGGCGGCGCCCAGTTTTCCTAGACCGCTCGTACGTATACGAAGTGTGAATCCAGTCTAAGTGTTTTCTATAATGGCTTGGGTCAAACACCGGGTGGGCCAAGAAAACCGGAAAAATTTATTTTCATTAGAACTTTTGAACTCTACCATCGATTTTAATGGGACAAACTGCACTTGCCAGAGAATTAATCAGACTTTTGAATAAATATATTTTTTTGTTCGTCATCCCAAAACCCAAGATGACGGACGAAATTAAATTGTACCCTTCAAAGATGCTCGTTTATTCTTGTGTTGTGAACATGTTTTAATTAATTTTTTAAATTTATAAAAATGCTGCATTCTTGCCACGCACAACAAGGTACGAAAAGGCAAAATCGGTTTGATGGTTTTGAAAAAATGTATTATTGTTTTAGCCATTCTTTTGAATATTATACGATTGCCTTGCCAATCATGTCTGCATTTATTTCCTTATAAATTCATTACTACTGAACCGATTTTTCTGAAACAAAAAACATCCTGGTGAGAATTGATTGCCTTTTAAAGATTATTATCAAAATTTACAGTCATCTTAAAATTTAAGATAGCGGATAGAATCATACTTGATTCTTCAAAATGGCGTGTTTATTATACTTTCTGAAAATCTTTTATTTTTTTTTAAATTTATAGAAAAATGCTTTTTAGCCCGCACAACGAGGTATAAATGATTTTCAAAAAATCTATTTTACAGATTATATGATTGCAATGCTAATCTTGTCTGCATTCATTTCCTTTATTACTGAACCGATCTTAGGAAAATGAAAGAAATCATGGTGAGAATTGATTGTTATTTGAAGTTTATAATCCAAATTTGCCACCATCTTAAAAGTTAAGATATCGGACAGAATCATACTTGACCCTTCAAAGAGGCAAGTTTATTCTTATTTTCCGGAAATCTTTTAGTTATTTTTAATTTATAGAAAAGCAGTACAGATTAATAAAATCGGTATAGTGGTTCTCACAAAATCTGATTTTGGTTTAACGATTGTTTTACAAATTATAGGGTTGCATTGCCAATCCTTCAATTATTTCTTTATAAATTCATTATTACTTATCCGATTTTAACACGTTAAAAAACAATCAATTCTCCCCATGATTTTTTAAAAAACTAAAATCGGTTTAGCAATAACAAATTTATAAAGAAATTAATGCAGCCAGGATTGGCAATGCAACCGTATAATCTGTAAAACAATCGTTGAATCAAACATGGATTTTTTGAGAACCCTTACACCGATTTTTCTAATTTGTACGTCGTTGCATGGGGGAAAAGTATTCCTTTTCTATAGATTAAAAAAAAACTGAAGCAATTTCGGAAAATAAGAATAAACACGCCATTTTGAAAAATCAAGTATGATTCTGTCCGTGATATTAAATTTTAAGAATGCGATAAGCTTTGAGCATGATCTTTAAAAAGCAATCAATTCTCATTGGGATGTTTTTTATTTTAATAAAATCGGTTCAGTAGTAATGAATTTACAGTGGCGCACTCAGGAATATATCTTGGGGTGGGGGGGGGGGGGGGGCAGGCCTCTTGGGAGGACCCGAAGCCTCATGATGTCGAATTTTAAGCTATTTTTTGTGTTTTTTTTTTCTGAAATATGTCGAAAATATGTACAAAAATCTAAGGCTAGGGGAGGGGCCCGGGCCCCGGCCCCCCCCCCCCCCCCCTGGGTGCGCTTATGGAATTTATAAGGAAATAAATGCAGACATGATTGGCAACCCCTAAACCAATTTTGCTGATTCGGTTCGGTTCGGTTGCATGTTGTGCGTGGCAAGAATGCTGCTTTTTTACTAATATAAAAAAATAATTGACGTTTTTCTTCAAACGGAAATTTATTCTAAAACATTTTCTTCGAACGGAAATTTGTTCTAAAACATTTTGTTTGAACGGAAGCGCTTTGGACGGCAGTGTTGTTTGCCGGTTGCTGGTCTTCGATTCGTAACGTTTATACCTTTGCTTTTTAACTTTTTTTACCCATCAACGTATTAGAATTTGTTCTGGATAAAATGATAATGATAAGTGTGCAAAAGTGTAGTGCTGCTTTTATACCCTAATATTGTTTATCAAAAACCGACACATCTCAAGGCTATAGTGACCTAGCGTGACTATCAAAGAAAATGCAGCCTGCGTTTGTCCGTCCACAAATGGGTTGATTAAGGCCCATCCGTTTAATCCGCTAAGAATACAAACTTTTTAGATATTTTCTGAATTCCCCTCTTAGAAATAATCCTAGGTGAGCTACTAGAACAAAGATTGACTATTGCCATAAAATTAGTATTATGGCCACGAAATCCAGTAAATAAAAATGCTTACCCACTGAGGCAATCTAGGGACTTCAAATACTCGGGACGTAAGGTGTGGGCCCCTCCTCTGGATCCGTTGGAAAGCTCGTTTCATCGGTGGGATCACAGCACTCAGTAAATTCCCAACTAAGTCTTTGCAGGTCAGAATGAAGAAGATTTGAATACCCAGACCTAATAAGAAAAAAACAGATATAGAATTTAAAAAACCCTAACAGCAGTATTTACTTAAAAAATCTTAAAAAATTTAAAAATCAAACAAGTTTCGTGGCTAATCGGGCAAAAAGGAGTTTTTGTTTCCCTCATATTTTTCCGTGGGTAGCCTGAAAGCTTAACCTCACGGGGGTCCAAGATCTAATGGACACCTAATAAGTGTTGACAGTTAACTGTTTCGTCCTTATGGGACTCCTCAGAACACTGCTGGTCAATGTGACAAATCTTGCGAAGTTAATTAGACGGTTTTGTCTCTAATCAAATGTAAATAGTGAGAAAACTATCGCAAGAAGCGCCATCTACCGAGATACGAGAGAAACAAAAAACAAAAGCAGGCAAAACACTGCTATACAATATCGATCAATGAAAAGATCGAATGCAAATAAAAGAAAACAATTATAGTCCGTGACCTACGACAGCTCTTTGTCTTTCAGGCCGGATCAACGCATATTGCATTTTTACCCGTCATCAAGACAGTTAGCGTCAATCAGCGGAATTTTTAAGCCAAATAATACTAACAAACGTGGAATTTCGTGCCCGTGAATTTAAAAATCAACCAAGTTTCGTGGCTAATCGGGCAAAAAGGAGTTTTTGTTTCCCTCATATTTTTCCGTGGGTAGCCTGAAAGCTTAACCTCACGGAGGTCCAAGATCTAATGGACACCTAATAAGTGTTGACAGTTAACTGTTTCGTCCTTATGGGACTCCTCAGAAGACTGCTGGTCAATGTGACAAATCTTGCGAAGTAAATTAGACGGTTTTGTCTCTAATCAAATGTAAATAGTGAGAAAACTATCGCAAACTATCCTTTTTGCCCGATTAGCCACGAAACTTGTTTGATTTTTAAATTCACGGGTACGAAATTCCACGTTTGTTAGTATTATTTGGCTTAAAAATTTATTTTTTTAAGTTTTAAAACAAGTACGTTACTCGTGAAAAATGATAAAATATAATAAAAGAAAGACTGAATAAATGAAAGTTGAGAGAGTTATAGAACAACAAATAACTAAAATAAAGGATATGAACGGCATAGAAACTTACGTTAAGGAGGATATTATAAATATCACACAACTATTCTATACAGAATTATACCAAACAAGAAAGGAACAATTGCGAGAAATCACGGAGAAACTCCAAACAAAAATAAAGAACATAAACTCAGAGCTACAACCTGAAATAAGCAAAGCACAAATAAAGAGAGCTTTAAACAAAATGGAAAATAACAAATCACCTGGAAAAGACGAGGTAACGGAAGAAATGCTCAAGTACGGTGGTAAAACTATAGTTAATATAACTAATAGATTTTTTTTTTAAATAAAACGTATATTTATTTCAAAAAGTTACATTTTGTCCTAAATTACTACATGATAACCTAAATATTTATTTATGCATAGATATTTACTTTAAACAACACTTTGACCTAATTTAAATATTTATTTACAAGAGCACCAAGAACTTTTCACGTGTTTCCCGGTCGACTCCTTTTACCCACTTTACACTAGATAAGACAAAGTCCTTGTAGTCTTGAATAAAGCTGCTCTTGTCCCTAGGTTGATTTTCCAATACAAATGTTATCGACTTTGCAATAAAAAACGTCACCAGTCTATTTTGATTCTTATTTGATAATGAAAAATCTAAAGAAATTAACTTGTTTAATGTGATATCTCTTTTTGTAAAGGTTTTAGTTAACCAATATTATTGACAAAATCCTTACTTCCCTAAAACACAAAAATCTGTGGTGTAGGCTGTCTTGTGCAATATTGCAGATTCCACATAAATCTGTATTTAAACGACCTCTCATCTTCAGAACATTTTGGAACGGGTAAGCATTGTGAACAAGGATATATAGCAAGCAAAGATGATGCGCCAGTTTTTTGGAGATACGAAATTACGAATAGCGCTAGGAATTTCCCTATTTTATTTTAAAAGTTAAAGGTAAATAGTTCTTGAGGGCAATTCTGTTTGACATGTAATGTTTACGTATGATGCTTCTTGTATGTATCTCCTTAAGTGTGGAAACTGGTGAGGTATAGCCATCAAGTTCGGAGGGTTTTAAATCTCTTCGATTGCAAGATTGGAAATAATTTTTTTTTGATCATTTTGGTAACATTTTTTATAAGTAGCTCATTTGCTTTGTGCCAAACATCAAAAACTCCCAGTCCCCCACTATCCTTTTGTAAAATTACTGTAGAATGGGCTACTCTGATTTTATTTTGTGACCATAAGAACCAACCGCATATCGAAGAGATTCTTTTTGACATGAGTACAGGGATAGGTAGTAGTCAAAGTATTTGGACAACAAACCACACTTTAGATAGAGAGTAGTTGTTTATAAACGAAGCTCTTTGCATAAGACTAAAATCCCTGTTTATGTTTTGAAATACTATATTTCGTAATTTATTAGTTACTGCCAACCAATTGACACGTATCATTTCATGAATGTTATTTGAAAATAAAATACCTAAAACTCTTATAGAATAATCAATGGAAAACCAGTTGTACTTGTTTTGTGATAATTTTTGACTATTTCTAGGACCCAATTTAATAGCTTTGCACTTATTAATATTTAATTTGGCACCAGAATTTTAAGAAAATAATCCCAAACAACGAACCAACGAATACAAAATTCTAATATATATTGCACTTATAGACTTTGAAAAAGCTTTTAATAGCATTGAGCACTGGGCAGTAAAGGCATAATTAATTAATAGCCGAATAGATCACAGATACACAGATTTAATAGCCCATATATATCGCGAAGCAACAACATTAATCAAAATCCACGAAGGAACCAAGCCAATCCGCATAAGAAGAGATGTCAGTCAGGTGGCACAATATCCCCTAAACCATTTAACCAGGCCTTAGAAGATGTTTTTAAAAACTTAAATTGGGAAGAAATAGGCATCAAAGTAAACGGACAATGTTTAAACCACCTAAAATATGCTGATGATAATGCCTTAATAACAGATAAGAAAGAAGAACTGATAAAAATGGTGGAAGAGCTGGAGACAGCAGCTTAAAATATAGGCTTGAATATGAACTACAGTAAATCTAACATTATAGCACACACAGATAAAGATATCAAGATCAGAATAAACCAAGAGAAAATAGAACAAGTAGAGGAATGAAAACCAAACAGCTCAAATCAAGAGACGAGTAAGATTGGCTGCGCAGCATTCGTATAAATTTAGCTACATATTAAAATATAAAAAATATCCTCAGTATAGTTCTGTCATTTCAAAATCCACACAAAAAACTGGCGCGTGTCACCCTAATCATAATAACCATTTTGGGAATTGCAGGAGTCTGTGCAAAAATTAAAAATTTATTTTTAAATTTTTGGAAGAATTTCTGTGTTTTAAGCAAGTTGAAATTTTGAACATACCTTATACCATTCTATAAGTACCTAATCCCTTCTCGAAATATAACAAAGGCTTTCGAAAGTTACCACCTGCATTCATTAATACAGGGTCAAACTCATTTTAAAATCGTTAGCAGTTGTGTTTATATTACGGATTTGAATTCATATCATTATTATTGTGACACTTTCATTATTATTGTGAATAATAACAATTATAAACCGCCATTTGAAACACCACAAACAAATTTTTGGAGACCATTTGAGGACCAAGGAGGAGAAGAAGTGGTGGTACCATTAGAGTCTGCGGTTTTACAGGAACCAAACCTTAACCCTAAAAAATAAATGGATCCATGATGGAACTGACACCTTCCTAGCTAGCCTATTATCACACTTCAAGTGAAGCCGTGATAATATATTAGCCTTGAAAACAGTTTTTGGTAAATATCTCAGAAGCTAAAGCTCCTACGAAGTTATTGGTAATAACACGAATTATTGAAGAAAATATAGTCTACTACATTTCGAAAACAGTGTATTAAGACGATGCTCCGTTAAAAAGTTATAATTTCATTTTTCATTAGGGAACGTCCTTAAATTACGTAACGCAAAAATTCAGGATTTTTGACTCCCCGTCCCCCCCTCGTAACGCATTTTCAAGAAAAAACACATTAAAAAACATTGAGTGTAACGCAAGGCCAAACCCCCCTCCCCCCTAGAGCGTTACGTAATTTAAGGACAGTCCCTTAGCATTAATGGATTTTGACCAAAATCTAATCAGCTAGAGTATCGAACACTATTTTACCTGAAAATTAAAAAAAATCCGTTTAGCGGTTTAGGAGCTATCGTGTTACGTACAGAAATAATACACACACACAGACAGATATCAGGACGATATTGCTAGGATAGGTCAAAATACATCGAAATAACATATTTTTGGCGTTATTTCAAATCGTCGAAAATAATACCTTCTTTCTAGCCATTGCTACGCGGGCTAGGAAGGTAAAATCCAAAGGGCAAGGCAAAACTTTTAAAAACACACGCAACTCTCAGTAGAAAATTACGGAAATCATTCCAGAATATACGAACGTATTACACATATTATAGGGGCAAACTACATAGTATATAGTACTTATCTAATTATGATTATTATACGCATTAACCAGAAACTTTTATTAAACGATTTATTTTACTTGACTATATACTATAAACAGTTACCAGTCTGGCCCATATTCTCTTTTATTTGTTTAGGATTCCTTAATAAGTTTCACACTTCAAATTTTATGGTTTTTTTGGTGGCTTTTTGAAATGAAAGAACTATACTTCAAAACGAAATTGTATAACCAATGTATCCTTCCTGTACTTACCTATGGGCACTTAGAAAATCAAACATGGATAAGGTAACAAAGATCAATGGAAAGACAAATGTTACATGTAAAGCTATCAAAGGTATTGTAGATTGGAGACGTTGGGAAAATAAAAGAAGTAGGGGAAGACTCCAGATGAGACGGGTGGACGATTTAAAAAAGACATGGAAGATATTGGGGGAGGCCTATGGCCTAAAAAGGCTAAATAAATAGATAGATATTACTTGTAGTACAACTTAATAAGCTGTACTTGTACCTACTTGTTACTTGAACTATTTTTATATTGTACTTAATTTTGTCAAGTAAAATAATTTAAGTACACTAAAATGTACTTTAAGTACGTTAGAAGGTCTTCAAGTAAAAGGTTTCTAAGAGACAAATTACTTCTATTATGTACTTGATAATTGAAAATTTACTCAACACTTTAAGTACTTTTAAAATCTTTATGTAGTTTGTACTTGTAATTTAAGTGATTGGATAATATACTTATGACAATTTTGCTTACCTGGAACACAATTTAAGGAAAGACAAAAATCCTTTTGTAACATTCGCGGCGTTTCATGAGGAACTGTGTAAAATCGTCCCTTAAGCAGTGCCAGATACGTCAATTGCGAAAAGTTGTTGAAAAAGCTAAGCAGGAACCGTTTGTACAGCACGGAGTTATCGAATTCACCCAAAGTTTTCGGATTTTCAATTGTCGTAAGAATTAGCGATGCTGGACCTAAACAAAAAAAGCTATCATAAGAAAAACATTTTATGTAAAAAGAAGCCTAAAACGCGAAAATTATATTCCCTACAAATTTCAAAATTATAGGTTCTTACTAGTTTGGAAATGTTTTTTTAAACTTTGCTATTACAGCCAGCAGCCAGCTATTACTTTGTTCAGTTTAGCACTGAGCCTGACTCAATTTACAGCCATAATTGCCAAGCTAAAAACATTGATGTTGTATTAAAGTGGCACCGCGTCATAGCTATGGTAAACCAAATTTTGCGGCAAAATCTATGTAAAGAAGCCTTAAAAAATTAGTGTTTCACTTTGTACATGCAATGTGCCGCTCGGGGTTTAATGTTCGGAGGATAAAACATTAATACATTTTAATGGAGAGATGAAATAGGTACTTACCTAATAAATAAAGATCCGAAACAGAAAAGAGGATCCAAAATTATATTAAAATATGCGCAAATATTCGATTTAGTTGCAAAAACGCTAATTTGTTTTGTAAAAAGCTCCGTCATAATTTGTTTGACATAAACAGTCAAAACAACAACGTATAGAAAACGTCAAAGCCCGGCTTAATAAGAACCAGATAAGAGTATATATGTTCCTTTCTAATGAAATCATTTAGAAGAAGACATCAATAAAAAGTAAGTAAAATGGTGCGCTAATGACTAATTATTGCAGTGCTTTATTTTGGGAATCAATATCAATAAAAAAATTAAAGGAAGTGCGTGCCACTGTATGTACCCCTCTACTCCCTTGACGCCCATCAAGGTTTTGATGACGCGGTGTCACTTTAATAGAACATCAACTATATTTAGTCACTTGAATAACTCCTAATAGGGGTTCTATCGATTTCATGCAATTTTGCTTCATTCTGCCCTTCAAAAGTTATCCAAATTCATATAAAATCTTCCTGGTATAATTTCAACCCTACCGACAGAGAAGAGGCGCTGCTCTTTGCGGTCCGACCACAAAGTATTTGTTTTCCGACCGACCGAGCCCAGGTGGATAAACGACACCTGATTGGCAGATTTTTTTGAAATGCTCTTTTAGTTGCTTTCGGGTGTGCTTTTCGGGACCCCTTTAGTCGGCAGTATGCAGAGTTAGAAAATAAATCAGTGTCGATCCTGTAGGTGTAGGAATAGAAAGTTGTATTATCTATTTTTATTTCTTTAGTTTACGTCATAATTAAATGAAATAAAGTTCATGAGTCAAGAAATCATCTACCGCCGCCCATGTACAGATGCATTACACATCATAGGTTTTTTGTAAGCAATTGTTTTTTTGCTGTCCGAGCCACCTATGATAAAACGGTAAAAGTGCGAAAAAACTTTAAAACAAAATACATCGTTAAAATCACAAAAAAAAGTTCTTTTAAAAAATGGAATAAAAAATACAGGTCCGTATCTAAAAAGAGTAACTGATTGGTAATATTTCGAAAACTAGACGTGGTAAATTTTCTTAAAAAATACCATATTGAAGAACGTCAAAAATGTTTAAAAAAATATTTTACGATTTTTTTGTAAGAACTATACTTTTTGAGAAATAATAAATACATTTTTCGAAAAACCCCCGTAGCTCGGGATATAATAGTTTTTTTTTAAAATGTGAAACCAGATTTTTAATGTTCCCCAAAAACTGCTCATTTTATCTAATTTGAACAACCTTGTAGCTCTTATAGTTAACGAGATAGCAATAGTGACCCATGACAATTAAGACCCTGTATATCGACCGATGAAGAGATCGATTGCAAAGAAAAAGAAACCATCCGTTACCTACGACAGCACTTCTGTCTTTAAGGCCAACGCTGATTAACGTTTTACCCACCTTCAGACGTAAGTGTCAATCAGCGGAATTTTTAAGCCAAGTAATACTAATAAACGTAAATTTTAGTACTCGTGAATTTAAAAATTAAACATGTTTTCGTGGCTAATCGGGTAAAAAGAAGTTTTATTATGTCATGAGGTAAGTTTTCTAAAATGTGCTAAAAAAGTGTTTGGCTACGTTTTATGCAAGCGACTGCTATTTATTAATTAATTTTTAAAATAATCAATGTGCCTACCGTATAATTTCGCGAATATTTTCATAAATGTTACGTTGGCCAGGGCAATCAGACACATAATAATGTTGCTGGAGTTTCTCCTAAACCATCTGTTCGAAGACTCATCGAACTTCCAAGTAAACCAAATTTTAAGTGGTATGAGAGCCACAACTACCGATACCACCACCAAGATTAGAAGAATACAAATGATGATGCTAAAAATGTAAAATAAAATATTCATATTAGTACAAGTCTACTATTAGATTTCTACTGCGTCGGTTAAACACTACCTGAACTTCCCGACGTTTCGTCAATAATCCTATTAGCTTCCACAGAGCGCATCTGACACTCTGATTCTGAGGAAGCAAACAGCAGGATTGGCGAAACGTCAGCAATCAGTGTTCACCCGACGCAGGAGAAATCCAAAACTCTGGATCAAATCTATTAAAGCCATATGGAACAAAAAAATTAGAAATGTATGTACGAACCACAAATTAAAGGGAGAGCCTATATTTTTTGTGGTACGAACATCTGTGGAGAGAAATACTTCACCACTATTCAGTTCTACGTGTTAGTATTGAATTATAGGATGCAAATAATAAATATCTCTCAGTCGGGATTTACAAAACAGCTCCCCTGTCCTCCTTTTGGGGAGATATGATGGAGACGAAGATATTGCAACTTGTGCTGATGCTTGAGGCAGTGTTGCCATTTTTAGTGAGGTTTCCCTCTCTAAAGTCGCTCAATTATTTCACACAATTTTTGAAGCAAAGACAATTTTTAGCATGGCTCGTCTACAGCGCATGCATTTAACCTTTAAACATACTTCACCATCACTTGACAAGTTCCCTTTAATTTAAAGGACACATTAGTTCCATCCAAAAAGGAAGTCAGGAAGGAATGGAAGTATGTACCTCTCACCGAGAATGGAGTGGTCTGGTATATTGACGGCTCCAAAATGGCGGAGAGGTCTGGAGCATATGTGTACGGCAGAACCACAGCAGCGAGATTTTTGCCCTGGGTAAGTATGCCACTGTTTTCCAGGCAGAAGAAGGATACCATTATGATGTATGGTTAGTAAAACTTGGAAATGTCTGTATCAGGAAAAGACACCTGCATATGCTCAGATAGTAGAGATGCACTGTCCGCCATCAAATCGGCTAGAGTAAGCTCTGCAGTTATAGTAGAGTGTAGGGATGTACTAAAAATCCTGGCAGGACACAACAAGGTTGATCTCCTCTCGGTTCCAGGACCTGAGGGCATTCTGGAAAACGAGTAAGACGCTGAAACCCATGATGAGCATCGCAGAGTGTCTTACCATGACGACCCTTAAACGTGACTTAAACAGGCGCTCTCAAGCGCTGTAAAAGACACGAGAGGAATGAGGCAAGCCAGTCGCATTGCAGAAGCTGTGTGCTTAGCTTTAGCGATATTAGAAAGTTTCAACTAAAAAAAAATCTGCTCCTTTGCTAAACCGGTGAAGTTTTATGGGTGAAACAGTGGGGTATAACTAGCCCAACAAAGTGGCCTAAGTGAACGGGATTTTCCCGCCCACAAAACTCTATTCATTCATTCATTCAATTTCAGCGGCGAATCCATCAATGACACTAAAAATCTCAAGCATAACTATGGTCAAGTGCTAGATAAGCTTACCTACCTAATTAAATATTTTATTAATCTTTTTTTAACTGGGATATAATATTCAGTTTCTCCAGTTATTCTATTTATTATTGGCTTTGTAGCTTCCTCCATGTATTGTTGGCGTATTTCTGTTTCTGTGGCGTCAAAGGTGCAATTCCATCTAAATTGATAATTTTTTAATGAATAATTTTTTTTATATTTTAAATAGGGTTTTGCACGAAAATATTTGAATAAGTTTTTAACAAAATTAGCGAACCTTAAGGATAAACCAAGTTCTTTTCTTTTCCACAATTTGACGAACAGTATTGCCCAAACAGACATAAAAAAAGCGAAACAAATCGTCCAGTAATTGTCAAAAATTTGACCCAATTTGGCACTGCCGCATTGTCGGTCTAAAGAAATAAATTTGCATCTTTTTCGAAATTCGCAAGTTGGGCAAATCCACACGTCTGACGCTTCGCAAACTTCTTTTACTATTTGAGTGGTTGCATCTAAGCTGGGGTAATTAAGGGACAAGAGTCCTGCAACAGAAGAAATATAATAATTTTTTAATATGAATACTAAAGTGGAAGATTCATGTAACGAAAATCTTAACAAAACAGCCTAAATCGGTGAAAAATCTAAGGCAAATTTTATGTTTTAACCGAGCATATTTTTTTTGGGTAAACCGTTATTAAGTTATTGTTTTCTCGAAAGACAGGGCAGATTGACAGATAGATAATATTACGAAATTTGGTAATTAGGTGTTTTAATTTTTAATTTAAATAACTTACTTGAAGTGGAAATATAACAAATAATCTTTTAACAATCCCAATGATCTCTTTATCAATTACTTACCATAAATAACGGGTGCTAATCCAGATAGAGCTGGCAATAGGAGCATTAAATTGAAATATTCAAGCCAGGCAAAATAGAATGCCACCTCTGTTCCAAAATATCTTTTAATTAGATCTAGCGGTTGTTCTTTATAAAAAACTCCCAGATTTGCCCAGTATATGTGCAGGAGTGATCGGTCATGTGGTGGATCTACAAATCGGTAGAAGACTAGGCATTGGACACTACAGCACGGATCACTAAACAAATGGTGATCCGTGCTGTAGTGACAAATTTTATTGATATTTCAGAATATAACAAGAAGATACTTATTCCAATATAAAATAGATGGAAGTACCACAATGAAGTTTACCGAGTCCTTTTTTATACATATCTGTTGTATATCTGCGGTATTCTAACACCAGAAAACGTCAACTTAAAATAACTTTTAACGAAACAATTAAAAGATTTTCAAAGAGTTACAAAGATATGAATTATAAACATGTTAACATTGAAGAAATACAACTTCTAGATAATTTAGTAGGTTGGGTACGTCGTGAAAATTCAATAATACAAATCAGAATATAAAATATAAAATATAAATTTCTACATTAACCCATTGTTCATGAATGAAATTTTGAATTTTTCCGACCTACTTTAATAATTTTGTGTTTTGTTAAATTTGCATTGTTGCGCTCACATTTGATTTTATTTTGACAAATGATATTGGAAGCAATTCCGCTCCCCCGATAAAGTGGGGGGACATTTGCTTAGAATCCGTGAAAGACCACGGCACGTGTGTGAGAGCTCCTGAAAATTACGAGTTTTTCAAGGCGCCGTCGCAAGAAAATGGTCTTCTAGATTGACAAAAACCAGCAACAGACAAGGGTATCTGTGACGCATTTAATATTGTTTAATATTGCCCATTTATTTTTGATAGATTTTGTGCCAAAATTAAAATGTTACATTCATATTTTTTTATCGGTCGTTCGAATTTATAACTTTACGTTTGTCCTATATTTATCCGGCTCGAAGGACCACAAATAGTTAATGTGCTTAATAATTTCCAATAAAATATAACTTTGGTTAGAACAGCAAGTGCCATGTCTACGGGTAGTAACTTATGTAAAAAAAATTCGCCAACATTTACTGTCAGAACTGTAATGTAAAAGAAGGAATACTCCAATTTTAAAAACAGGATAAGATTATTAAATATTTTAAGAAGAAACTACCAACAGCATACAAACCTTCATCATCACTTAAGCTTCCATCATGCAATGGATATGCATCCTCCACAATCTTTAACCTCATTAACTTGGACAAGCCATAATCTGAATCTTTATCTCCAAATTTAGTTTTTTGCAGAACAGTGTGTGCAATCATTATTCGTTCGGCGTTGGTTATTTCATCTTTTTTCTTGCGCTCTATGTAGGAAACGGGTGTCCTAATAAAAAGCTGAATGTGGTACTAAAATATCGAGATTTTTTTACTACAAACACAATATTCTTTAAACAGTATAACTAGAAAAGAAGGTTAGTAATAGCACACTGTGGTAATAGTGTTTCATTTGATGCAGCAACAGTTTCAGTATTCCTCTCTATCTTTTAAAAACACTCCCGAAGATGCTTTATCTTATCGCAGTTTTTTAAATGTTATCAAAACGTATTCCTTTAAGTAAGGTGATCTCACGTAAGAGTTTCCGATATACTGTGATATCACATGTTCATGAAAATATTTTCACGAAAGTAACTTTAACCATATATATGTGGATGTGAGAGACAGACAGTTTGAGTGCTTCACTAAACCAGTCACAGATGTCTATGTAAAGCTCTATTTCAAATGAATTACAACAAACTTTGTTTGGAAACAATCGGTCATAAACTAGTATTTGTGCTCTTATGTATTTGCGGTCACCTCATCCCTCATTGTATGTGCAACTGACCAATTCCAACAAATAATAACCCAGTGTCGATTCCCCAACTTATGATTTTCCTGACATTTTCGAACAATGTTCGAATTAGAGCTGCATGAGTTCAGCTCCTTGATCCCAGCCTGACTGTCCAAGCAAATTCCGATGGACTTGGCATGGCAGGAACAAGACTCAGGTTAAGGAGATTGATTGCTTCCAGCACAGCAAATATCTCCGCCCGAAAGATAGTTTAGTAATCAGGATGCTTGTAGGACTTCGCAACTCATTGCATTCCTTTAATCTGATTGTTAATATTATGGTATCAAAGAATGCCTTAATAGCTAAAGGAAGTAACGTCTTGTCTGTAAGGTAAGTGCCTCCCTGTAACTAAATTGTAAATGTACAAATAACTAGCACTTTGAATGCATTAACTTTACATCTAACTCTGAAAGAAAGCATTTCTAATTTCTAATGCTTCAGAGTCCACAGAGAAACATACCTCGGGCGTCAAAGAATAAAGTAAACATTTCTGTTGACCGCGTTTCTCTCTCTCATTTTTGTCTTTGTAACTCCACTTATCTATATTTTCTCGTTTCAAAGTTTTTTATACTATTTGACTTCTCCCACAATTTTTAATTTTTAAAACCTGTTTACTGGCCCTTTTATTTCAATAGGTTGACAACCTTTGAACAAACCTGTCAAACAATTCCCTCAAAATTTCAAGATTTTGCGGAGTGAGGCAAAAGTTGTTTATTTCTTACCCCCAGGGATGATTCCACACTCTTCTAGTGTAAATTGCGTCACCTTTAGCTGGATCCTCTATACCAATGTCGTAGAGGTCAGCAAAATGTGAAATTGCTTCTTGGGACATATAAACTTTTAGGAAAATCAGGTTAACGCTTTGACCTTCTACAGGTTCTATTTGAAATCCCAGAATCTAGAAAATTAAATCACTCCAGATAAATTTTTCTTTTTTCTTTGGTCCACAACACTATGAATCTTTCAAATACACTGACCGCTAAATTACGAGGGGAAAAACAGTAAATAATTAGTAACCGACTATGGTTTTCTGTATTTAATGTAAATGCAACATTTTTTCCAATATCTCATTGTTGATTTAGGCAGTCCCATGCTCTAAAAATGTCTGCACCAGCGCACTCTGTTAGAAATCATTTTCAAGTATTTTCGCAGAGTAAGAAGAAGGGCGTCTCGGCAAAATAAAACTATCATAACAAAAACATTTCATGCAAAAATAAGCCAAGTACACGAAAAAACTATTCCGTAAAAAAAAATTGATAAAAGTAAAGCCAAGTTCTTCTGGTGGTGTGGGTCGTTGATATTGTCATGCTCTGATTGATTTTTAGTTGATTTTTAGTCGATTTTTAAGTCGATTAAGAGGGTGGGAATCCAACTTCTGCTGCGTCTGCCTCCTCGAGTGGTGGCCAGTCATGGCCATCCGGCACCACTGGATGTCGGTGATATTAAGCGCCTTTTATGGACTTGATATCACCTAACCAAAGACGCTTGGGGTTGGGGGGACCTGGCAGTAGGGATAAAATGCTGGCTAGCCGACTGGCTATCATGAGTGATAAAAATCTTTTTGTACCCCAGGTGAGTACTAATCTCACCGGTAGTTCAGACCGGGTTAAAGCCCTGGTTGCTGCCGCTGGCCCCATGGATTCTGGGGAGGGCCAATCACTCATTAATCCTCACGGAGGAGATAAAAACTCCGAAGGAGAAGCAGTGCCGAATAGGCCTGCAAGATCCAACCAACAAAGGAGTGCTGAAGAGGCCCCTATGGAGCTGGAGGTCATACCAACTCCAGCTCCAACTCCATCACCAGATCTTGAGTGGAAAAATCAACTGCTCAAAAGCGACGGTGACACCACTGACAAGGGCTCCAATATGAATGCCCGAACTCAGAACATACAAAACCAAAAGTTGTTTGGATCATGGCAGGCGCAGAACAACGAGAACATCAAGGCCTGCACTTGATACAAGTAAATCTACGCCATACCAAGACAGCAACGTACACTCTTGGTAGAGTTTTCAAGCAGCAGAGGCTGGACATTGCCCTGTTGCAAGAACCGTGGCTATCAAGTACGAACCAAGTAGCTGGACTTAGCCGAACTCTTGGTAACATCATCACACATAACTCAGGTATTAGACCACGAGCATCTATTCTTATAAGAAAAGATATTAACTACTTTGTCCTCTCAGATTTCTGTACCGATGACCTAGTAGCGCTACGATTAATCGTCCCCGGTGAGCAAGGCATGACAGAACTAGTCGTCTGCTCAGCATATTTTCCGGGTGACAGAGAAGCACCACTGCCTCCCACTGCAGAGGCAGCTAACCCGATTGCATACTGCAAAGAGAGGAACGTACAGCTCATCCTGGGCTGTGATGCGAACGCGCACCACACAGTGTGGGGCAGCACAGACATCAACAGAAGGGGTGAGCATCTGTTCCACTACATTATAGGGGAGGGGCTTTTTGTAAATAATGTTGGCTCCAAACCAACCTTTGTCGGTCAAAATAGGGCAGAGGTACTAGATCTAACAATAAGCACAAAACTAATTAGCAATAAGATCACTGACTGGAGGGTTACAGATGAGCCCTCTCTGTCAGACCACAATCATATACAATTCACCGTCGGTATGGGATCTACAAAAACAATTAAATACAGAGACCCAAAAAGCACAGATTGGAGTGGATATGTCAGATCCCTCCAAGAAAAGCTGAACTCAGCAATGACCGACGTGTGGGATCGTGATAAAATAGAAATGGCCTCTGAACAACTAAGGGAGGCTATTATAACCGCGTATCACGAAAATTCCCCTCTTAAAACCAAAACTGATAATCGCGGTATGTCTTGGTGGAACAATTCTTTGTTCAAAAAAAGAAAAGAGGTTAGACGCCTATTTAATCGGGCAAAGGAGACGGGCAACTGGGAAAGCTACCGTGCCTCCCTCAACGAATATAACAAACAAATCAGAAGTGCCAAAAGAGAGTCATGGAGGAGGTTCTGTCATGGGCTCACAAAGCTTCCGGACACAACTCGAATCCATAAAATTCTGTCTAAAGAGCCAGCAAACAAACTTGGCGCAATAAAGCTCTCGGATGGCACCTTCACAAAATCTGAAAGGGAATCCCTGGAGGCACTGGCAGAGCATCATTTCCCAGGAAGCACACTCCTTGAAGACGGGAATATTCCTGAGCAATTGACCCATGGACATCGCCCAAAACAGGCGGATTGGAAAATTGCAAAAGAAATTATCAATTCAAATACGATCAAAATGGCGTTCACGTTTTTTGAACCATACAAATCACCGGGCCTAGATGGTATTCTTCCAGTGCTAGTACAAAAAGGCCTGGAAGTGCTAGTACCTTGCCTGGTGAAACTGTATAGAGCCAGCCTAGCATGGAATTATATTCCAACCAGCTGGACTAAAGTTAAGGTAGTTTACATACCTAAGGCGGGTCGGGCAGATAATACTCCAAAATCGCTTCGACCCATAAGCCTCACCTCATTTCTGTTGAAAGGCTTGGAAAAGATAATAGACGTACATATCAGAGGTGGCGCCTTAATGGCCCACCCGCTCAATGCAAACCAATATGCATACCAAGCAGGGAAGTCAACAGAACTAGCTTTAAACAACCTTGTTGGAAAAATCAAGGAAACCCTCGATGCAAAAGGCATCGCAGTAGGTGTTTTTCTTGATATAGAAGGAGCATTTAACAATGCACTACCCAATTCCCTCTTTGAATCAGCGTGCGCCCGAGGAATAGAATCTACCGTCACGGGATTCATCAGGTGCACACTCGAGAATCGAGTGATTGAAACAACTCTTAACGATGAGATGGTAAGCTTCAGAGCTGCTAGAGGCTGTCCACAAGGAGGAGTTTTGTCTTCCCTCCTGTGGTCTCTACTGGTCGATGATCTTCTTGCCATCTTGGAATCGCTGGATGTAGAGGTATTGGGATACGCAGATGACGTAGGAGCAATCATTAGAGACATTCCAGAGAGAGAATTTTCTGGAAAGATACAAGAAGTAATAAACACGGTAAAAGACTGGTGTGACAGGGAACAGATGTCTGTAAATCCTAGCAAAACAGTTATTATACCGTTCACCCGTAAAAGGAAGCTTGATTTCCTGACTCCTCCGGAGCTTAACGGTGAAATAATTCCATTTGCATCAGAGGGGAAATACCTAGGGGTCACTCTAGATAAAACTCTTACCTGGAATGCCCATATGGAAAAAGTAACCCGCAAAGCCACACTGTCCTTATGGACGTGCAAAAGAATTTGCGGAAAAACCTGGGGCACTAGCCCCAAACAAATGTATTGGCTGTATATAACAGTCATCAGACCAATGATTGCGTATGGCGCAATAGTCTGGTTCGAGAAGGGACATCAAAGAACCTCAAGGGCCAAACTAACCAGCTTACAACGACAAGCCAGTCTTGCCATATGTGGTGCAATGAGCTCTAGCCCATCGACTGCGCTTGAATGCTTACTAAACTTACCTCCGCTTCACATTTTCTTAGAGGCGGAGGCACGAAGAGCAACATACAGAATAAGAGCCAACCACCAGGATGGCAGGGCAAACAAACTGATATCAACAGCCCTAATAAGGGAACAAGAGTTGGATGCAACTCTAGGAATGATATCCGACGTCATGCCCAACACGGTGTACAGCAGAAAGCTATACAACATTATCCTCCCGGAGAGGGAGGACTGGTTAAAGAACAGGACCAATTTTTCAAATAACGATAGCTTCTTGTATACCGACGGATCCAAAATGCCTTCGGGCGTTGGATCTGGAGTTGTTAGTATTCAAGAAAAAGTCGAGATTAAACATAGTCTCGGCCAATTGGCTACTATATTTCAGGCCGAACTCGTAGCCATTGAACTGTGTGCCCGGTGGATTACTGACCACGAATGGACCAACAGGACAATAAAAATCTTCTCCGACAGTCAAGCAGCCTTAAGAGCGCTTGATTCCTATACGGTCTCATCGAGAACCGTGAGGAGCTGTAAAGATTCGCTGAATGCGCTTGGTAGCGCTAACAATGTATCATTAGTATGGATACCAGGGCATTCTGGGCACGAGGGAAATGAGGCCGCAGACCTAGCAGCGAGGGAAGCGGCATCTGCCGAGTTTTTCGGCCCCGAGCCAGCCCTGGGGATATCATACAATGCTGCTAAATCAACCATATTAAAATGGATGGAGAATAGCTTCCAACAATACTGGATAAATATACCAGAACTGGCTCACTCTAAAGAGTTCATTAAAGGACCTTGTAGAAACAGAGCCAGGAACATTATTGGACTTACCAGACAGGAGATACGTATAGTGACTGGTCTTTATACGGGTCACTGTCGACTGAGAGTGCCCATGCACAGAATGGGACTAACAGAAGAGACCGAATGTAGACTCTGTATGGAGGATGACGAAACAGTCAGACATGTACTGTGCGAATGTCCGGCTATTGCACGTTTACGTCAGAATACTTTCGGTAAACCTCAGATCGACTCAGAAGATCTGAACAGTGTCTCACCCAAACTGATAGCCGGCCTTTTTGGAGGATTAGGCATACAGTGGTGAGAAACCACTCAAAAGTGAGCCACAATAGACCCACTGGTGGTCGCAGTGGAAGGGCTGCAAGGCCCACTCACATATGAATCATCAAAAAAAAGCCAAGTTCTCCAATATAAATTTCTAAATGAAAGATTTTTAGTAGCTTGGAAATGTTTTTTTAATTTTTTGCTTTTACTGCGGAACTTTTTTATATTCAATTTAGCACCGTGACTAATAGTCATTTGCAGCCGTAATAGCCAAGTTTAGAAAAATATTTCTAAACTAGTAAGAACCTTTCATTTTGAAATTTGTATTGGAGAACTTGGATTTACTTTTATCTCATTTCTTTGTACGGAATACCATTTTCACGAACTTGGCTTTTTTCACTCCTTTTTTAAAGGATTTGGATGATATTTAGGTTTTAAAGTAGTAAAATAGGCACAATATTGTTCAAAACTTTTGCAGTGCCTTATTTAAAATATCAGCCTTCCAAAGCTCAGTACTCTAGCATTTCTGGGAGTGGGTTGATGTAAATTAAAATTTTGGGGTTTTAAAATTTTTCTCTATAGTTTTTTTATAGTTTCTATCGGCCTTCGAAAGCTCAGCTACCTAGCGTTTGTGGAAGTGAGCCATGTTACATTTATATAACTTTACATTTAAAGGGGAAGGAAGTAAATAAAAACTTTGGGTTTTGAATTTTTTTCTATAGTTTTATCATAATTTCTATCAGTCTGCTAAATCTCAGCTCTCTCCAGCGTTTTTGAAAGTGGTCAATGTTAATTTTACATAACTTTACATGTATAGGGGTAAATTAGAATTTTGGGTTTTTTTCCATGAGTTTGGTCATAATTTCTATCAGTTTGTTAAATATTAACTTTGTAGCATGTTTGGAAGTAAGTGAGTGAGTGAGTGGCAATTTTGAGGTTTTTTGAAATTTCGTAACTACTTTACTACTTTTTATGGAAGTCCATGAAACTTGGAAGGTTGTTAACTCTATGAAGATCTACGACTCTGCAAAGATTGAGTTTCGTACCTCAAGCCGAAGTAGTGTTTTAGATAGGTCAAATATGGGCTGAAATTTTACAAGAGAAGATGCTACAGCAGTTCCGCGAACTTGGCGGGGCACTGCCTAATTATACAAAAAGAATTAAGTATTTTTTTTTCTTTATGTTCATTACCGAGTACGGCGAAAGGAAGGGTAATGTTTTTTGATTGTTGTATGTAAGTAAATATGTTTGTGTCACGCTAGAGGCTAAACGGCTGAACCGATTTTGACAAAAAAGGTGTCGTTAAATTGCTGCTGATCCCCAAGGTGCTATAGGCTATTTTTTATTTCAACAGGAATCAACATTGCGGTCTTCAGATGCCATTTTGTCACATAATGTAGGCTTTATGGCATACAAATTATCTAAATTTCAGGCGATTTTATTGAAATTCCTTTGACTACACATTGCAAATGTCGTTTAATTTGCTGTAGTTACTTTGTAGTCCTCTCTGCTCCCACCAATATCCCCTCCTGTCATTACCCCTTCCCTATTCAAAAACCATATTCGCATAATTTTCTCAAATATAGAGCGATTTTAAAAATTCCTTTTGCATACGCTTTCTGATTTTTTTTCCAACACCATTTTACTAGTCCCCCCCCCGCCTCTCCCTCTCTCCTCCCCACCATATTTATTAGTAATAGTTCTCGTATTAAGTTTCACAAATATAAAGCGTTTTCAAAAGTTCTTTCTGCACACGCTTGAAGACTTTTTTCCAACATCATATTGCCAGTTTCCCCCTTCCTCTCCCTCTCTTCTCCCCAGTGATAGTTGTAGCTATACCTTTCACAAATTTAGAGCGATTTCAAAAAATTCTTTCGGGACACGCTCTAAGATTTTTGAGACACCTTTTTACTAGTTCCCTTCTCCCCCTCTCCTCCCCCACCTTCACTCAATGACAGGTAACACTGTTCGCGTCCGTAGAAAATGACAAAAAATTTTTGTCTACAATGAAAACACGTACTTTTAAAAAAGTAAATTGTTTTACCTGAAAACTATTTGTTTTGAATTAAAATATTTCTTTTTGGTTCAACGCAGAGTTTAATCTTAAAATGGGACTTTCTTTTTCTTCTTTAATTGTTTTTTTTCAGTAGGTATACTCCATTTTGAAACAAAGCAAAATGTCTTCATATAAGTAATAGTTTGCTTTCAGAGAAAACGGTGCCTTAGATTAATTCAATTTCAATTTATAATAAAACAATTTCTGTTTCACATTAAAATACAGGGGCAGACATTTTTTTGTACTATATCAAGAAAATATTCTCTTGGTGAATAGGAAAGCACAAAACATTTTACTTCAAAACAATTTGCTTTGATCTAAGACAATTTTTTTTACCGTGCACGTACTTTTTGGGTAAAGCTAAATGAATTGTAAAATACTTAGTGCTTTTTATAAGACTGAATAATAATTAAACCTGTGACTAGTTCTTACAAGTAAATTTAGCAGTTGGGTGTTTTTTGATTTTTTTTTTTTTATTCTAATGGTATTTATTCTAATATGTACTTGCCGTTAAATTCTCTATAAAGGCCTGCAAATATCCCATATTTTCCTCTTTGGCTACTAAAATAAAATCAATTCGTTTTTCCGGTGTATGTTTTTTGTTTTCAGCCATGAACAGCTTATTTACACCTGTTTTTAGTTTATTGATTAACATAAAAAGAAGTCATAAAGTGAGGTTGCTTTACCTATAAATATTGATATTAATTGAGTGACAGTGATTAAGCATACTTTGTCGGGGCACTGTTTATGAGTAATAGCTAGGGTCACTGCATCCTGGAAGCCTGGCGTCAGAAGACACTACGTCTTCGTGATGCAGTGACGTAGAAAAGCCTTTAGTTGAATGTTTTTGATTTACACCAAACCGACAAAACAGCAACTCGAGTTGAAAAAAAAACAAAACCGCAACTTTTTGCAGATTTTTTGAAGATTTTTCGGCAACTCAACAGTTGCTGTCTTGGTGTAAACGGCTGTGTTTATCAACTTGAGTTGCGGCGAGCTCGAGAGCCCATCTACTTTCTGAATTAAACTAAACAAAACTGCATCTGTTTCTCTGATGTAAAACGACAGAAAACAAAAACTCGACAGCAACTAATTTTTGTCTGTTGAGTGTGAACAGTTTTATAGTTAAAAACAGTTGAGTTTTTGTTTTTTAAAACAGCAACAAAACAGCAACTTAACTAGTCGGTGTGTTGTAAAATTGCCATAAGACGCTTTTTAGGTAAGGTAAGGGCTCTGGAACGAAATAGCGATGTACAAAATAGCGACGTACGAAATTGCGAGTAATGAAATAGCGACTATCAAAATAGCGATGTAATGAAAGAGCTACTATCAAAATAGCGATGTATCAAAATAGCGTTTGTAACAAAACAGCGACATATCAAAATAGCGATGTATCAAAATAGCGACAATCAAAATAGCGATATATCAAAATAGCGACAACCAAAATGGCGACAATCAAAATAGCGATGTATCAAAATAGCGATGTATCAAAATAGCGATGTATCAAAATAGCGATGTATCAAAATAGCGATGTGTCAAAATGGCGACGTATCAAAATACCAAATCAAACTAAACCGAATCGAATCAAACCAAAACGAACCGAAATGCGCTATTATATCCTGCGGTATTTTGACTATTGGTTCCAGCTTATTTTTTCAAAAAAAAAACTTCCCTGAGTCTTTTCCGGGATCCTAGAGGGTTTGAATCCGAACCGAACCGAACCGATCTGAATTGAATTCGGTTCGGTTTGGATTCATACTCTCTAGTATTCCGGAAAAGAAGTCTGGAGAGTTTTTTTGTAAAAATATGCTGGTTCGGTTCCGTTCGGTTCGATTCGGTTCGGATTCACACCCTCTAGGATCCCGGAAAAAAAGTCAGGAAAGTTTTTTTTTTCAAAAAATTTCTTAGAAAGAAACCCTTTAGTCTAGCTATATGCCAAAACGGAAACGAAATATCGCTATTTTGATAGTCGCTATTTTGTTACATCACTATTTTGATAGTCGCTATTTTGTTACATCGCTATTTTGATAGTCGCTATTTTGTTACATCGCTATTTTGTTACATCGCTATTTCGTTACAATTGCTATTTTGTTACATCGCTATTTTGTTACATCGCTATTTTGATAGTCGCCCTTTTATTACATCGCTATTTTGATTGTCGCTATTTCGATACCGCTATTTTAATACTCGCTATTTTGAACATCGCTATTTCGTTCCAGAGCCAAGGTAAGATGCGACCACTCATTATCAGTTACCTTAAGCGACCCTCACACGATCAGTATTATTACTGACTTGTTTTTTAACAAGACGCTAGCGCTACCAAGTCCACTTTCAATCCCTGGCTTCGCAAGCGCAGATCTATCAATATTATTTACCTCATGCACGGAACTGTACGTGACCTCATGTCTTAGAATAGATGCATACAGGGTGATTTTCACTTGAATGATTCTAACCACATGAAAATAGAAAGTTTCAAAAACCTAACCTAACAAAACCTAATCAAATCTAACCGAACCGAAGGAAACTGAACCAATAATTTTTTTCAAAAAAAAAACTTTCCTGACTTCCTGCCCGGGATCCTAGAGGATGTGAATCCGAACCGAACCTAACCTAACCAAACTAAACTACAACACGTACTGCTAATTAGGTTTAGTTGGGTAGGGTTAGGTTTGAATAGGTTCGGTTCGGTACGGTCCGGTTCGGATTCACATCCTCTAGCATCCCAGGTGGGAAGTCAGGAAAGTTTTTTTTTTGAAAAAAAATATTGGTTTAGTTTGCTTTGGTTCGGTTCGGTTAGATCTGATTAGGTTTCGTTAGGTTAGGTTTTTGAAACTTTCTATTTTCATGTGGTTAGAATCATTCAAGTGAAAATCACTCTGTACATCGATTCTAATACATGAGGTAAATAATATTGGAAGATCTACGCATGCGAAGCCAGGGATTGGAAGTGGACTCGGTAGCGCTAGCGTCTTGTGTATTTTTATATATTTGTTTCTCAAAGGTCATTAACAAATACATAGGTATGTATATAAAAATACTGTCTGTAATACTAATCGTGTAAGTATCCCTTGGACAGCAAAAATATAAGTTAGGATTCTAGAAATATCATGGCAAATTCTTTTGGGAAAAAAGTGCAGCACTTGTGCGCCACTAGTGCAGTTTTCGTGCTTTTGGGAAAACTAGTGCAATGTTTTGTATTCTTTTGATAAACTGACAAGCCCAGTGTTGCGCTCAGTGCACAGTTTTTGACACGGGCTCTCCGAGCTCGTGTTGCACTAGTGCACTTTTGTATTCTTTTGAAACTGCACTGGAGCAATTTTTTGACAGCACCAAAACAGTGTCAGTGGACCACGAGTGGCCCACTATTTTTCTCAAAAGAATTCGCTATAAGTCACAAAAAAAATACAGGCCCCTAGCCTGAAGAAATCAGGTGATACTCGAAGGCCTATTTTGACATTAGGTTTTGTGGGCGAATAGTATAATAAGTATGTATAAGCTGGGGGTAGGTAGATTTTATAGAAAGTTCTTTTAAAGTTGCATTGGTAATATAGAAATTGTAAAATTTCAGAAAGTGCAAGTTAGAGCAATGTGATAAATTGGTGTGATGATGAGGAAGGCCGATCTACCTTATGACGTGAGTAATGACTTGGCCTACTTTGACTTTTTTTTATTTTTCTACATAAAGTTTTTTTTTCTGAAAAAAACGTTTAGATATAATTTGTATTCAGTGATTTAAAAAAAAATGGTTTTAAGGCTATTTGACCTTACACGACCTTGAAAAGTTAAGATTATTCGAAAAATCACGTTTTTTGGTTATTTTGACTAAAACAATCACCAAAATTCGAGGTTTATCAAAAGCAAAGCAAAAAATCTTCTAAACTATAAACAAGAACTATAGAAATTTGCTGTTAATTTTTTTGAAGTATGCCGAGAACCAGTGGCGTATATAAGGGAGGGGCTGAGGGGTTGAGGGGCCTGGCCCCCCCCCCCCCATAAATACAAACATAAAATAGCATAAAATTCGGCCTCATGGGGTCTCGCCCCCCCCCCCCCCCCCCCCCCCAAAACTGTCTCGGGCCCACCCCGAAACTGTTTTATACATACGTCACACCACCGAGATCTCAACATTAATGCGTGCTACTCCCATACCAATCGAGTGAAAATTACTAAATTAGAAACAAACATTAAGGATGTCTAATAAAAAAAAATTGACTTACTTGTTATTGTTTCCAAGATGGGGGCAAATTTAGTAAAATATCAACATATAACATATCTTATTTTTTCCAATTTAGCACAAGACAAATTTTGACCAACGGACACCAGATTCTTACTGTCCCAAAACAGCAGAATGCAAAAAATATTGATGACCCTGCTTGACCTTGATAAAATCATTTTATATTTTTTCGTGTTTTTCTTGAAATTTTTACTGGGCTTACATTTAAAAAACTAAAAAAAAAGAATACTTAGTGAGATTAAGGAAGTCCTAAGGCACACGTGTCCTTTTTTTTCTTTATCTTGCGTTAGTAGTCCAGGAGCTATGCCCGATTAAAATAATGTCATGCAGATTCAGAACCGCGGCATTATTTTTTATGTTTATACTAGATTTTGAGAAAAATAAATTCAAATATTAATCTAAATTGATTTTTCATTTCCAGGAGGAGGGGGAGGAATTTTTTTAATGGCATATTTTAATTAGGTGTGAAAATATAAGTAGAAGATTATGGTCAAAATGTTCCCGATATCATATAAGTAGTAACTAAATATAGGTTTCTTAATAATATTTTTTAAAGACTATTTGACCTTGAATGACATTGAAAAATAATTAATTCCTGTATAGCTTTTTCTTGGAATATTTATAAAATCGAATGTATAGCAAAATTAGCGCAATTAAAGACAGCAGATTTAAATGTTATAAAAATATGTGTTCTTTTGAAAGCTTTTAAAACGCCATATATAATTATTTATAAGAACAAAACTGTAAGGCTTATTTTCAAGAGATGTGTAAAAGTATAAACCATATTTAAAATACAGCATTTTTCATCTACGGGATGTTTTTGAAAAGTTGCATTTTTCGAGGGGGTCTATAAATTCTTTATTTAATAAAATTTATTTTTGGTGTAAATTGCTTGCTTATAGAATTTTTTGTATACAGAATGAAACAAAGCAAACCTTCAAAATGAATTTTGATATGTCAGTTTTAGTTTTTGAGATATTAAAAGTGATTCCTAATAGAGCGCGCACCAGGCGAGTGTAAAATATAGACCGGTCTGCTGTGGACTACTCTACCTTGCTTAATGAAAACATCGTATCTACATAGGAATTTCTGTGGCAGATACGGCATTTTTATTGAGCACGATACTATAGCAGCTGACTTGGTTTAGTTAAGTTAAAAAAATGCAGCTCCTAGTGACGGATATCCAGAAGTTTCTCTAAAATAGCAACGCAAAGGAAACATCGGTAACGGCGTAAGCACTTTTAGTTCGTTGCCGTAATTTACGTAATCGGCATCAAGAACCCCCAAGATACGCAAAGTTTTGGCGAAATGACCCAGATAAGCAGTTGATTTTGGCCCTCCGCTCCCAGAAAGTATTTTCGACCAAGTTTAGTCTAGTCACATAAAATAGATTTTATTTTTACCTTCCTAACCGGCGCAGTAATGGGTCGTCGAAATTTTTTTTTGAGATAACGCCGAAAATGTGTTATTTCAGGGGCTTATCCCACATAGCACAATCAAGTGTTTAACACGTAAAAAGGGCGTGAGAAAAAAAACGTTGATTTTAAAAGCTGGTAGAAAAAAACGTTTATTTCATATATGAAAACAAGCTTAATAGGTCATTCATTAACGTTATAAAAAATAACGTGGCTAAAAACTGCGTTGTAATAACGCCATTATAAAATTAAAACAGCAATGTTTTTACGTTAGTTTCAAGTGATTTTTACGTTAAAATCACAGATTCACGCCTTTTCTACACGAATTTCAAAACGCGACTTGCAAGGCTTTTCTACTGAATATTTTTGAGATTTTACTAGCAGCAGCGCCACCTATTGTCTGGATTTTTCACTTTGACGAAATCTATCAGACAGTGCTTTGGCCTCTACACTCCAAAAACCTTTTTAGGAACTCATCCCTGATCCTTCACGATCACGACGCATCTGTTATTAACCTGATAAAGACACATTAATATTCTGTGAAAGTGTTTACTGTTAAAAAATCTTGTTTAGCTTTAAAAAAACATAATGTATATAGAGAGATACCTATATAGATATTTTGTCTTGCCTTGAGCGCCATCTTTAAAATTGTCTTGAAGTGGTGTAGTCTTAAACTAGTGAACTTTTATAACTTCCTTTCGCGTCTCTTTTAAGTTAAAAAAATGATATTAAAAAAACATGACCAAAAAAGACGCAGAAAGTTAGTAGGTTTGAGAAATTTTAATCTAGTGGAATTTTAGAACATGTTGTGGAGGACTTTTCAAGTGTGAATTTGGTACATGAAAATAACGAGGGTAAAAAACACGTTATATACACTGCACCAGAAACTTCAGCAAAAAGTAAATTTTTATAGCTTGATTTCCCCTTGTTTTAAAGTTATCTTTAAGCATGTAGATTTAACAAAATAAATATTACATGGTATGAGGTTGTTTTCAAGTAAAAAAAAACTTTGTTATTTTTGTTCACGTTAATTTAACGTTGATGTGATTTTTGTGCTATGTGGGATCTAGTAATTTAATTTGGGGGAAATTTGGCGCGTTTAACATAGTGACTCACCGCCGCCAATTAGCCCCCACGCCAACTAGTGCCGGCGCCGACCCGATTCACCGCCGGCCCAACACGCAGTTGACCCGAATTGCCGCCGTGTTTAACTCGTAAAAAACGCGCAAGAAAAAAAAAACGTGAATTTTAAAGTCTGCTAGAAAAAAAAAACGTTTATTTCCTATATTAAAGCATGCTTAATAGGTCATTTATTAACGTTATAAAAAATAACGTTGCTAAAAACGGCGTTGTAATAACGCCATTATCAAATCAAACCAGCAATGATTTTACGTTATTTTCAAGTTAATTCTAAGTAGATTTTTTTCAACTTCAAAATCACATTAGGTTCGCGCCTTTCCTAAACGAATTTTAAAACACGACTTGCATGGCTTTTGGACAAAATATTTTAAAGATTTTACTAGAAGCAGCGCCACCTTGCCACCTATGCGCGATTTTTCACTTCGACAAAATCCATCCGGGAGTGCTTTGGCGTCTAAACTCCAAAATCCAGTTAATGAATTGATCCCTGATCCTTCACGATCACGACGCATCAGTTATTAACCTCAAAAAGGCACATTAATATAGTGTGAAAGTTCCTGTTGACAAATCTTGTTTCGAAAACCTTATGTATGTATAAAGATTTTGTCTTGCCTGGAGCGCCATCTTTTAAAATTGTCTAGAAATGTTATAGTCTTAAACTAGTGAACTTTTAGAACTTCCGTTTACGTCACATTTAAGTTAAGAAAAGTTATTTAAAAAAACGCACTAAAAAAGAGGCAGAAAGTTATTACTTTTAACAAAAACATTTTTAACAAGTCTTTACCTCTAGAGGCTTTCCCGCCGTTTTTTTATTAAAAAACATATAGAGAAAAAACGTGACAAAATAATACGCAAAATGTTGAGAGTACGTAGTATGTTTGAGAAGTCTTAATCTACTGGCATTTTAGAACCTGTTGTGGAGGACTTTTCAAGTGTTAATTTGGAACATGAAAATAACGAGGGTGAAAAAGACGTTATATAAACAGCACCAGAAACTTCTGCAAAAATTACATTTTTATTGCTTGATTCCTCCTTGTTTTTAAGTTATCTTTAAGCCTGTAGATTTAACAAAATAACTATTACATGGTATAAGGTTGTTTTCTAGTAAAGAAAAACTTTTTTATTTTTGCTCACGTTAATTTAACGTTGATGTGATTTTGGTGCTATGTGGGTAGTTTCAGTTTGCAATTTTGATAGGTGTTTAGAGTTCCGGTAACAAAGCAATTTAATATTTTTATATCACAAAAAAATTTAAAATGGCGGATCTAAACGGCGGACTTTATTTTATACATATGAACCTTTATGATATTGGGGGCGTTCAAGGTCGCTGATATTGATTTTTCAATTATACTTAACAAGAATTAAAATGGAGTGTGAATTTTTATTAAATTTGGCTCTTTGGGTTGTATAAGATCGCTGAATTTATTAATTAAATTAAATTTGACAAAGTTAAAATTACGAAAATTTCCATTTATGAGCCTACATATATTATTTTTAAAATTTTAAGGTGACAGATATTTAATTTTTTTAAGGTTGAATAAAAAAACAATAATCAGCGATTTTTAACACTTCAAAGTACCAAATTAATTACATATCAATTAATAAAACGAATTGGATCACCATCTTAACTTTTTGAAAGTTTAATGCAAAACTCATAATCAGTAATTATAGACATCCCAAAGTTCCCAATTTAATATACAGGGTGTCTCTAAAACGTCTGTATAAAATCTTAGCACATATTCCTGAGGTCAAAATAAGTCGATTTAAAGCAACTTACCTTTGTCCGAAATTGTTCCGTTTCAGAGATACAGGGTGGTGAATACAAAATTAAAAATCGATTTTATTAAAATTTTTGAACATTTCTCAACGCATTAGTTTAAAAATTGGTACTCGGGGTTTTTTGGGATGCGAAACCTAAATATGGATACCTTTTCACTCTGGCCGTTAGAGGGCGCTTCACAATGCTCTTTTTATAGTTTAAAATGACTATAACTTTCTCAGTGTAACTTTTAACTTTTTTTGTTAAGAAAATATTTTCCTAAATCTTTTTAAGCCAAAAACGGACTCGTGTTAACATGCGCTAAAGTAAGTCGTTTTCGAGATATTTCCGTTTCTAGTGTTCGATGCCGCAACGGAATACTGAAATTATTTTGAATGATTATTTCACTAGTGTTTTACATTGGCAAAATGTCATAGCAACGGCCAGTTTTCTATTGACTATTGTTCTCAAAGCTTTATTCAAGTTTGTTGCTTTTCGGCAATTTCGCTCAAGAAATTTTTGATAAAATCACTCGTCTCACGGCTAGGGATTTTGTCAAAAATGTTATTCGCGAAATTGCCGAAAAGCAACAAACTGCGAAAATTTAGCCGGCAAAATTTTAATCAATTAATGCGTTGAGGAATGTTCATAAATTTTAATAAAATTGATTTTTAATTTTTAAATTCACCACCCTGTATCTCTGAAACGGAGCAATTGTGGACTAAGGTAATTTGCATTAAATCGACTTATTTTGACCTTAGGAATATGTGCTAAGATTTTGTACAGACCTTTTACAAACACCCTGTATTACGGTTCGAAAAGAAAAAAATCCGCCATTTTGAATTAGTCATTTTGACTTTTTTTTAAGGTTTAATTTAAAAATCATAATAAGCGACCTTAAATACGGCAAACATAAAAAATAATACATATTGGTTCATAAATGAAAAAAGCCCGCCATTTTGGATGCACGATTTTAGTTTTTGCAGTCCAAATTAAAAATCTCAATCAGCAACATTAAACATTACAGAGTGCGTATCCATTTTATTTTTAAAAATCACAATAAACAACCTATAATTAAATATCGGTTTTTAAATGAGAAAAACTGCCATTTTGGATCCGTTTTTTTTTTTAACTTTTATTTTAAGTTTAATTCAAAATTCATAATTAGCGACCTCGAACTGCAATTACATTTTTACATGTTATAAATAAATAAACACCCAAATTTAAAATTAGATATAAAAATGAAAAATTCCACCATTTGGGAAGAGCCATTTTGATTTTTTTTTTAGGTTTAAGTCAAAAATGTATAATGTCCTTAATACTGCGGTATTGCATATGTATGTATATGGGATAAACATGCCCGTACATTTTTCTTTCAACTGTTTAATACAAAATCAATTATCTTTATATACCGGGTGGGCCAGAAAAAAACGGATATTTTTTTTCATTATAACTTTTGAAATATACCATCAATTTGAATGGGATAAACTGCACTTGCCCCAGAATTAATCAGAGTTATTATTATATTTTTTGTCCGCCATCTCAAAATCCAAGATGGCGAACGAAATTAAAATGTAGTCTTCAAAGATGCTCGTTTATTCTTGTGTTGTTAACATGTTTTAATTATTTTTTGAAATTAGTAAAAAAGCTTCCTTCTTGCCACGCATAACAAGGTATGAGTCAGCAAAATCAGGTCAGTGGTTTTTAAAAAATATATTTTTGTTTCAACCATTGTTTTGAATATTATACGATTGCCTTGCCAATCATGTCTGCATTTATTTCCTTATAAATTCATTACTACTGAACCGATTTTGATGAAATAAAAAACATAATGATGAGAATTGATTGCCTTTTAAAGATTATGATTGAAATTCGGAGCCATCTTAAAATTTAAGCGAACCCCCTGCGCTCCCCCCACGCTACGCCACTGGTGACAATAAAATTATAAGACTGGTGTAAAAAATCTACTTTATTTAAATACTAATACAACTTAATGATGTTCCCCGTCAATATAATCCCCTTTTCTATCGACGCAGCGTTGCATGTGTTTTTTTTAAATATTGGAAGAAATTTTGGAAATTTTCAGAAGAGAGTTAAGAAGTCTTGTCGTTTTATCCTTGACATGTTCTAATATTTTAAAACGGGTTCCTTTTAACGATTTCTTCACTTTCGGAAACAGGCGGAAGTCGCAAGGGGCCCAGTCTGGTGAATATGGTGGGTGGTTAACGACGGAGATCTTCTTATTAGCTAAAAACTGCGTAATAGATAGGACATTATGGGCCGGTGCATTTTCCTGTTAGAACAGCCACGCGTTGTACTTCCACAAATCTGGACGGTTTTTCCTTGGACGTTCCCTTAGCTACATCAATACTTCCAAAAATAAATGTTGGTTAACTGTTTGACCCTCACGCAACATTTCAGAAAGAATTAACACCCCTAATATTAAAAATAAAAACAATGAGCATCGCTGTTTTGGATGTGTTGGAGCGCCCTTCTCGTTCATCATCTTTAACTTCTTCACGACCCTCGAAAAAGGTTTTATACCACATAAAAATCATTGCACGAGACATACACTGTCCCCGTAGACATTCTTTAGCATTTGAAAGCATTCAGTAGCTCAATTTTTTCGTTTGTCGTAGTTTCGCCAAATGAGCTATGCACGATCCGCTTCAAACCACTCGGTAAGCCAAACTAGCAGAGGAAAGACGGCAAGATTGCGCGCGGTAGTAGAACGCACATCAAGGTGAATAACTCCAACCGCCAGAGGCGTGCAGATTTAAAACCTGTTAGTACGGGGGCCAGTCTTAAAATTTAATCACACCTCGTATATGCGGGAAAAAGCAAAAAATTTGCGTTTTTTTTGTTTGTTTTCAATTTGTAGTCGACTGAACTTATCCTAGGCTACAAGGCCAGTAAATATGAGGATAATAATCTTTTATCCTGGATGAGGAGCCGACTTTTATACGAGCGCTCCAGATGCGCAGCCACGTGGAAAGATATTGGCCATGTTGACTTTGTTCGTCGGCCGCTCGCCTCTCCGCTTTATTTTATTATATAGAAAATCGTATAAATTCCGACCTAGTCCATTTAATGCAATATTGCTTCCTGTATCAGCTTCCAAGAAGTTGACCTTTGATCAGCAGTTATACAGGGTATTCTGCTAGTAGAGGCTAACCTACACAGATCGAAAAAGTTACAGGGGGATTGTTTATAATTTGACCACGTTTAGACACTTATCAGGTGGGCCAAAAAAAAAAACCGGACAATTTTGTTTTCCTTATAATTTTTGAACTATACAATAGCTTTAAATGGGACAAACTGCACTTGCCAAAGAATTAATCAGAATTTTGATAAGATGTATTTTTTATGTCCGTTATCTCAAAATTCAAGATGGCGAATGATATTAAAATGTACCCTTCAAAGATGCTCGTTTATTTTTGTGTTGCAAACATGTTTTAGTAATTTTTTAAATTAGTAAAAAAGCTGCGTTCTTGGCACGCACAACAAGGTATGAATCAGCAAAATCGGTTTAGTGGTTTTAAAAAAAATATTTTTATTCCAACCATTTTTTGAATATTATACGATTTCCTTGTCAATCCTGTCCGCATTTATTTCTTTATAAATTCATTACCACTGAACCGATTTTAATGAAATAGAAAACATCCTGGTGAGAATTGATTGCTTTTAAAAGATTATAATCAAGGTTTATCGCCATCTTAAAATTTAGGATGGCGGACAGTATCATACTTGATTCTTCAAAATGGCGTGTTTATTCTTATTTTCCAAAAATGTTTTAGTTTTTTTTTAATTGATATTAAAACACTACTTTCTTTTGTTTTAACCGTTGTTTTACAAATTATACGATTGCATTGCCAATTCTGCATTTATTTCTTTATAAGTTCATTAAAACTGAATCAATTTTGGTGAAATAAAAAACATTATGGTGCAAACTGATTGGTTTTTAAAGATTATTTTTTTTTCACTATGATAGGTTCAGTAACAATGAGTTCATAAGGAAATAAATGCGGACAGGATTGGCAATGCAATCGCCTAATCTGTAAAACAATGGCTGAAACAAAAATAGAGTTTGTGAGAAACACTACACCGATTTTAATTATTTATACCTCTTTATGCAGAGGAAAGATAGTGTTTTTCTATAAAGTTAAAAAATAAATAAAACATTTTTGGAAAATAGGAATAAACACGCCATGTCGAAGAATCATGTATGATTCTGTCCGACATCTTAACTTTTAAGATGGGGGCAAATTTAGAATAGAGCCTTAAAGAGCAATCAATTCTCACACCGATTTTTCTTATTTCACTAAAATCGGTTTAGTAGTAACCAATTTATAAGGAAATGAGTGCAGATAGGATTGGTAATGCAATCGTATAATCTGTAAATCAATGGTTGAAACAAAACTATATTTTTTGAGAAACATCACACCGATTTTAGTAATTTGTACCTTGTTGTATGAGGGAACTGTAGTGCTTTTCTATTCATCAAAACTGAACCGATTTTGCTGATTCGTACATCGCTGTGCGTGGCAAGACTGCAGCTTTTTTACTGACTTAAAAAAGTAATTAAAACATGTTCGCAACAGAAGAATAAACGAGCATCTTTGAAGGGTACAATTTGATTTAGTCCGCCATCTTAAATTTTGAGATGATGGACAAAAAAATATATTTATTCAAGTGCCGTTTGTCCCATTAAAATCAATGATATACAGTGAAACCTCCCATTAGCGGACACTCACGGTTCCGTCGATTTTGTCCGCTTATTGGAGGTGTCCGCTTAAGAGAGGTAACTGCGAAATTGTTTTATATATTTATTAACAATTTCCGCTGCTTGAGTTTTTCCGATATTATATTTTTCAGCGATCTTTCGCGCTGATAGATGTTCCTTCTCCGAAACGTTAACAACTTTAATTTTTTCACGTAAACTAAGAAGTTTTTTACTAGGCACGCCCCCGCCGAATAAAATATGATGTAAATACGACATAAGTATTTAGTCTCCGCATTAAAACGGAAAGAGATAATTCCCCGGCTGCAGAGTGCGTTGTTGCCAACATACTACATAATGTTTATGCCCATGTCGTGCAGCACTCCGTCCCGTTGTTCGCGTCCGGTTAACGGAGGTTTCAAAAAATTTTAACTAAAAAAAATTGTCCGTGTCCGGTTATTGAGTGTCCGCTTATAGGAGTGAATTTTACATGTAAAGAAATAGTGAAAAGCTTGGTTTCAAAAAATTTGTCCGCTTAAAGGGAGTGTTCGCTTAATAGAGGTGTCCGCAAGGAGAGGTTTCACTGTAGTTTTAGCCCACCCGGTATATCTCAATAAGTATTTAAGATTTTGGTGTCAGAAGATAGATGTTTCTAATACATTTGTAGAATTTTTTTCCGCTGATAACGGTGGAAAAAACAAAAGTAAAGTTATTTAAGATTTTTTTTTGCCGGTACACCCTGTATCCAGCACCCAATTGATCGAAACAAATTTTAAATTTAAACATAAGTTTTTCCTAGAGTTTTTCTTATAAAGGCAAACATAAAAAATTTGAAAATACATGTGTACTTTGGAATATTGACCATGTGCGGAGGTGTTTACAAAGCGCAAGCAATTTGGCCTGATTCGAAATTCAAGTATAGTCTGAACCGGTGTGTTATTTTTATTGTGCGTAAAATAAGGTATGTAAACAAATGTAACTAAATTTAAATATTTTTTATATGATTTACTCGTACTATGTCAGCTGAAACCTGAAATGCATATTGCTAGAATTAATTATAGCAAAAAATGTCAGTACTAAAATAATAACCTTACCTTTTGTACTTTCGACTTTGTGTATTTTCGACCTCTTGTATTTTCGATCTTTTGTGTTTTCGACCTTTTGAACTTTCGACTTTTTGTATATTCGACCTTTTGTTTTTTGACCTGTTGTATTTTCAAACTTTTGTACTTTCGACCTTTTGTATTTTCGACCTTTTATCCGCCTCCTCTTGTTTTTCGGTTACAGTTGCTCGAAAGTGTCGGGTAATTGTGAAAATGCAATTTTTTTGCCAAACCTTAATTTAAGGTGCAGAATTTATATCTTTAGTTTATTTAAAGACTGATCTTTACTTAAGTACATTCAAATTTTGTGTTGACTAAGTTGTAGGTTTTAGCTTTAAGTTATTCTTAATAAAAAATATTTTTTAGCTCACACATATACTATACTATGGTAGTGTGAGCTATGGTGATCCTAATTTTTTCGAGAAAAAAAAAGTTGCTCCGATTTCAAAATTTTTTCTATATCTTTGCGTTTCAGATAATTTTGAAACTTTTTTGTTGCGCCGTCTGTCTGTCTGTATGTCTGTCTGTCTGTCTGTCTGTCTGTCTGTCTGTCTGTCTGTCTGTCTGTCTGTCTGTCTGTCTGTCTGTATGTCTGTCTGTAACGACCAACGCGCATTTGGCCGATTTCAAAGAAGTTTGGTACCTAGGCTGGGTCTTGGGTCGAGATGGTCCCATTTAAAAATGAATAAAATCTATCGAACACAAACCAAATAAAAGGGTGAGGATAGATTTTAAAAATTAGAGTTTATGTGAAAATGTGGCGTGTGTGATATCAAACGAAAGGTAATTGAGTCTGGAGTTAAACAAAATACATTTTAATTTATTTTAAAAAAAGGGTGGGGGTATATTTCAAAAATTAGAGTTTAAGTGAAAATATGGCGTGTGTGGTATCGAACAAAAGGTAATTTAGTGTGGAGTTGAATAAAATATATTTCAGTTTTTAGTTTTATTAGCTCACACGTACACTATAACTATAGTACCTAGTGTGAGCTTAGGGGCCCATATATTGGCAGAGTATTTCCTTAGGTGTTCCTATTACGCTCCTCTTTCCTAATGATTTTTTAAACAAGCTTTTGATGGATTTAGAAACCAAAGCCAATATCCCCTGTGCTAAAGAAGTTTGTTAATAACTTTGTAATTTTTGACTTTAAAAGAAAAAGTCATAAAACAACTTTTGGTTAAAGCCAAATTTTCTTTCCACTGGCGTGACTGTATACCGGTTGTCCCATTTTTTACTATAACTCATCTACGCGTCTTTCTGTTATTACCATCGTAATCAGTGGCAAAATACCACAACTTTGTCAATTCAACCGACCCTGTAGATCTAATCAGAGCTGTCACAAGTACATTATGAAAGTACTTCAAGTATAAGTACCAAGAACATTAGGATTTGGAAAAGTACTTGAAGTACTAAGTACATTTTCTTTTAAAATTTACTTCAAGTACCAAGTCCATTATAAAAGTACTTGACTTTCCCTAAGTCTTGTACTTGAAGTACAATAGAAGCACTTCAAGTACTTAAGTACTTTAGATATGTCAAAAAAATAGAAAAATGCCAAAAATATCCCAAAAAAAATGTCAAAAATGTTAAAAAATTTCAAAATAGTAAAAAAATGACAAAAAACGTCAAAAACTTCAAAAAATATCTAAGATGTCAAAAAATTTCAAAAAATGTCAAATACCGTCGAAAATTTTACAAAATTTTCAACCTGAAAGGTTTTATTTTTTGGAATATTATTGTATGTAAATATGTATTACTTCTAAATTGCATTTATTTATTTTTTCTGAACTCATCATTTTACATACACATGCTATAGAAAGGTAATGGAAAGAGATAATTTTATTGAACAAAAAGCTGCAAAATTGACCCAGTTGCATCAAAAGGTTTTTAACATTTTATAGTTTTGCAATAGGGGTGACACAGTTACTCCGAACTCCGAGGTAAATGGGACCTACCCCAAAAGACAAAAATTTTAAAATATTTTATGTTTTACTGTCTTAAATTGCTTACGGTTGTTTTAAATAGATCACATTTGTGAAAATCCAAATATCACTTTGTAATGAGACCTACAAAAAAATCTTACCTTGCCTTATTTCTTTTTTGGTGGTGCACTTGGGGCACTGTTTTTACCGTTAATAATCTCTAAACTTTTCACAAAACTGCTTAGAAGTTTATATCAAACTAATTAAATAAGCATAACAGACGTAAATATCCCATAAATTTTTTGAGGTGTATCTAGTCAGACTAAATAAATTTTCGGGTTCTTTAAACCAACCTCCATCAAACGTAGAAAATACGTCTGCTACAAGGTAAGTAGGTGGATCTCCAAAAATCCAGCTGCAAGTGCAATATGCCTGCACTACCATACTACCGACACCCCTCAATAGATGGCATGACTGTGCTGTAGTAGTTTCTCACAATGAATTTGAATTTCACGTTCCACGAAATAATGAAGGTGCATGCATATAATTAAGCCCACAGGCATTACTCTTTGGATAGGAGTGTACCTAATATTACGATTTTTTGTGCGATTAATTAAGACCCACCTATCAAGGTTGCTAAAATACCGGACTTCTCTGCCAAGTTGATAAAAAAACCGGACAGGTGGCAACCCTGAGGTTACCACTTGTCTTCGGCGCATTGAAGTTATATTTCACCTATATCTACATTGTACTTCAAGAATATTGTATTGTGCTTGAAGTACTTTTAATGTACTTGAAGTACTTTTAAAGTACTTGATGTACTTCGAATTTACTTGAAGTACTTTGAATGTACTTAAAGTACTTTGAATATACTTGAAGTATTTTACTTGACAAAATCAAGTACATTTCCAAGTATATTATTAAAAGTTCTTTAAGTACCAAGTACATCTACTATCCGGTAATTGTACTTGGTACTTAAAGTACTTTTAATAATATACTTGAAGTATTTTACTTGACAAAATCAAGTACATTTCCAAGTATATTATTAAAAGTACTTTAAGTACCAAGTACAATTACCGGATAGTAGATGTACTTCAAGTACAGTACTTGAAGTACCAGACAACTCTGGCTCTAATATCAACGAAGTTAGTGAATGTGCCGAATTTACTTTAAACACGCTGTATATACCAAGGGATACAAGTAATGAAAAAGGCTACAATTCGTCTTATCACGTGGTTTGTACGCTACTTTTCGCAGTTTTTGACTTTTTCTCAAGGTTTTTTTTTTAATTTAACTTTTTATTTATGATTAATTTGCATCCCGAGTTTTACTTTTTATCATTAATTGGTATGCCACGTTTCATCTCGATTTTTAACTTTTTGTCCCTAATTTTGCATCCCGGGAATTTATTTTTATTTGAAAATTTAAATAAAATTGTTATTGAAAAAGTTTCAAAAACTGTTGGTTTAAGCGATATTTAAGTACATATTACGTTTTTTGTTTAGGCAGTTGTTTTTTTTTAAATTTTCCATTCTCTCCGCCCTTGGAATGTTTAGATATTTCAAACAGAGACATCGCTTCTCAAGTAGAATACTCGCAACACATTTTTTCGATTCTCTAGATTTATGTGTAGGGGACAATTCGCCGCGGCCGATTTGCCGCGGGGACAATTCGCTTTGGGAATGGGAACAAGCAGCTACTTGGTGTAGTTTGTTGTTTATTGTTAATAGATAAAGTTCATTCGCCTTTCCTTTACATGAGCAAAGGGCTCAACGACAAGTTCATTAAAACTGTTCGTAGTTAACAATTTTGTTCAATTGAACACATAGCTAAGGCGTTCAATCTACTTTTACACATTTTTAATGTTTTAATACGCTTTAATGTTAAAGAGGACCGTTCATATTGAACTGTTGTCATCGGCATTGTCAGAGAAGATAATATGTTCTCTGCCTATAGGCACTATTCAATTGGCACCTAATCTCAGTCTTGACTAGCATAGAAAATGCTATGTGGTTATTTAAATGAGTAGCACTTACTTTGTGACTTTTTAACTTTTCACTAAAGTGATCACACATTCCCTTTGCCACCCACGCAGGATAACTTAATGGATTGTTCATAATAAGACAAATAAAGCAAAAAAACATTTCTTTTTTCACAACCGCTCATCCATTTTTCAGCATCAATTTTTTTTTAATGAAATTTTTTTTGGAACAGCCCTCTGCATTACTTGCACTAAAATTTTGGTTAATGTTTAGGTCCGGTCTATGTGGCACTAAAGATTTTATTTGTGATCGAAGTTCATATGTCAACGTATTTAAATTTGCACAGTTAATTATATAGTCGACGGTATTTATTTCCATTTTGAAAACAAACGAAAGAAAACAATGGACACGCGACCGGCAAGGCTTTTAACTACTGACCTACCCCAAATCAAAACAAACTCATACGTCTTTACTAAGGATAGAACCGGCAACGCGTAGCGAGGGCAACAAACGTTTTCGCACGATGAACATGGCCGACTTCTTCTAAAAGAAACATTCCTCCCGCCCCCGCGCTTGAACACCTACTCATACACCGGGAAAAAACAGGTAAAATTGAAATCTTGTCCAGTGCGGTGCTGCCGGGTGGTAATTATTTACGCTAAAAAAGTTTACCCAAATAATCGCTTTTTGTTAACCACAGATTAAAGAAAAAAACTAGATATGTCGTAAGGAAAGATTTAACTTTTTTAAATAAATCAATTAGAAATACTGTTGCCCTCCCTGTAGCAGCCGCCACTGCTTCCTTCCACTTCTCCTACATATCTTAGAAACGGAAGTTTCCACTAAGTTCCGGAAATCGCATATTAATTCGAGACTCCGTTAAAAAAGTAGCATATTTTAAATTTTAAAAAAATCCAATCAACTCTTTACAGTATTGTACACTATTTTACCTAAAAGGTTCATGAAAATCGGTTTAGCGAGTTTGGAGCTATCGTGTTACGGACAGACATACGCATACACACACGGACAGAAGTCACGACGATATTGCTAAGATAGGTCAAAATACACCCAAATACCACATTTTCCGCGTTATCTCAAAAATATTTTTTTCGTCACAACAATACCTTCTCAGCCGTTGTTGCGCGGGCAACGAAAATGCTTTTTCAATTCAAGACATTTTTCAAAAAACTAGTTATTGACACAAAATTAAAATTTTTTTTAGAAATTAATTATTTTTGAAAATAATACTTTTTTAAAGAGTAGATTTTTCAAAAAACTAAATTATATATTTTTTTAAAAAACATTTTCTTAGCAAAATTGTAATCTTAAGCCTCTCCCCAGGTTTTTTCGATTCTCTAGATTTATGAGAAGGGGACAATTCGCCTCGCGAATTTTTATATAATTTTAATCTAACTTAACATGATTGTGTTTTCTTAAATCATAGCTTCCCTGTCCTCTTGTTGGCAGATCAAAACATGTGTAAAACATAACCATGGTCAATTGATCGCAAACATATTTTAACAACAAAAAAAATGTCCAAATACCAAATTGCAAAAAATGCAAGGACCTAAAATCATAAACAAAAAATGAAATTAAAGAAAGAAAAATGAGAAAAAAGTTGTCCTCGGCCGGGACTGGAACCCAGAATCTCTTGCTCTGTACGCAAACGCTCTCTCATTGAGCCACCAAGGAACATACACAAATTTTCGGAAAACTTCCACCTATGTATGTATGTGTGGTGTTTCAATACGAGAACAAGAAATTGTCAGGGTATTAACTCGACCAAGCCAATTCAACTGATTTTTTATAATTCTTCTTTCCGACCGTCAAAGGTATGAAAACTCAAATTAGACGTAAAGTATGTAGTATGTTTTCAGACGTTGATACTTTACGTCTAGTTTGAGTTTTCATACTTTTGAGGCTGGGAAAGAAGAATTATAAAAAATCAGTTGAATTGGCTTGGTGAGTTAATACCCTGACAATTTCCCGTTCTTGTATTGAGACACCAAATAAACAAACTCAATGAGAGAGCGTTTGCGTACAGAGCAAGAGATTCCGGGTTCGAGTCTCGGCCGAGAACAACTTTTTTTCTGATTTTCCTTTTTTTAATTTCATTTGTTGTTTATAAACAAAAAAATAGTTTTATAATCTTATACCTTTCTAGCACACTTCAAGTGAACTCCGCGCTATATTAGCCTTGAAATATTTGTAAATATCTCAGAAACCAGATGCTTCCGCGAAGTTTTTAGTAATTACATAAATTATTGAGAAAAACGTGTTCTACTATATTCCGAACCGCATATTGATGCGATACTCCTTTTATTTATTTTTTTATTTATTTATTTCAACAGTATCTACAGCAAAACGCCAATTACAGATACTTTCTTACATTAAAAAAAAGATTTTATACAATACGTCACTTACATTACACATGATAAAAAACAAATCAAATTACATAATTACTTATTAATTAACTGCTGCGCACTTTTAGATCTATAATTTTTTTAAATTTCTTATAGCTAACATTGTCAATATCAACATCTGATGCATACTTGTTAAATAAGTTGCATAAATTGTAGATAGGAGAGCTGTTAAATAGATTTGTTCGTGGATAAGCTAAATAAAACATATTTTTCGACCTTGAATTGATTCGATTGATGGCAAAAGGAAGTTGTTCAACTATATTAGGACAGTCAACATCCCCTTTGAGAATTCTATACATTGTTGGTTGGTTGGTTTAGTGATAATCTGTCAAATATTTTTAATTAGATCTTGTTGTCACAACCTCTTTGTGGATAAATCCCAAACTTTCTAAAGTGCATGGCTTTTAAAAATTTTCGTTGAACTCCCTCAATCATACCAATCCAAATGTCATATTGGGGGACCAGATAACACTTCCATATTCCAATAACGGCAATACCAGACTGTCAAATAAGTATATGCTTACGTCAATGTTAAAACTTTTAGTATTTCTACAAATAAACCCAGCAACTTTCTGGGCACTCCTAATTTTAGAAATAATATGTGGTGAGAATGAAAGATTAGCATCGAAGGTTACACCTAGGTCTGTTTGTTCAGATACACGCTCTAGGCTCTCATTATTTATTGTATAATCAAATTCAATTAAGTTTCTGTTACGACTAAAAGACAAACAATAAAAACATTTTCCTCACAATATAGAGCTGTGTCCTGAAATTCACTTTGAAGTGTTTCACAGTCCTCCAATGAGAAAACTTCAACAAATAATTTAAAATCATCGGCAAATGCCAATGATTCCACATTTTTTACCTTAGAAATAATTTTGTTGAAGGCAATAACAAAAAGAAGTGGTCCGAGATTTGACCCTTGGGGCACACCAGAAGAACTTATATAAATAGTAGACCTGCTACCTTTTAATTCCACGAACTGATATCTTTTGCTTGTGCTAGTTCCCAAATACGATTGTATTAAATTAGTTAGGTATGGAGAAACATCCATTCCAGTTAGTCCATCTAAAATAGTGCTGTGACTTACTTTGTCAAAAGCCTTTTCCAAATCCGTATAAATAACATCAACTTGACTCTTTTTGTTTAAAGCCTCATGTACGTATTGAGAGAAAATTGTTAGATTTGTAAAGGTAGATCTTTTGGGTAAGAAGCCATGCTGTCTGGAAGATATTTTATTTGACACTTCTGCAAAAAGTCTGTCAAATATTATGATTTCGAAAATTTTTGAGATTGCGCATACTATTGTTATAGGCCGATAGTTCTCAATTTTTTGTCTAGGACCACTTTTATGGATGGGTATGACTTTGCTAAGCTTCCATTTATCTGGAAAAGTTGACGTTTTAAGCATGATATTAAATAAAACCTGCAAAGGAACAAGCAAAAACTCTTTACACCCTTTTAGTATAAAAGCAGGAATACCATCATGCCCAATAGACTTATTGGGTTTTAATTTAATAATAGCTTTTTCTATCTCTATAATGGATATATCTTTCTCACAAAAGTAGGATTTAAATTTATTTGTAGGGGTGAGAATAATATTGTCATTGTCAATAACAACGGACCTTAAGTATGTGGCAAAGCCATCGGCAATATTATTTGTTCCCGTGTATGTTTCATTTTCAAATGTCATTTCATCTGACAAGTCAGGACAGTCTTTAAAACTTTTGAGAAATGACCAGAAAAGTTTAGGGTTAAACTTTAGACTCACTTCTATATCTATTAAGTATTTGGCACGAGCGGCCTTTATTTTATTTTTAATTAATTCTCTTAGGTTACTGTATTTAGATTTCCAAAACTGAGACTTGTATTTTCGCGAATTTATAAAGCAAGTATGTTTTTGTTTAAGTAGTTTAATTATTTCATAGTTAAACCAAGTTGGGTAGTTTTTACCTTTTTGAGTCGATCTAGGTACACACCTCTCAAATAAGTTGTAAATAATTTTATAGAAAGCTTCAAGTGCTAGGCTTGCATTAGTAAAGCTTGATAAATCATCCCAAATTTGTTGCCTAAGAAGCTCATACATTTGTAAAAAATTGGCTTTTTTAAAATTAAACTTAGTTGTTGGCACTAATTTGCAGTTCCTTTGCGATGTTTTTACTGACAGTTTAATATCCAAACATGGATGGTTATTATCTATTGGCACCATTTGATCATCAGTTTGTCCAACAGATATGTTATCAAAAGACCCAAGAACAAGATCAAGTAATACATAATTGATGTTCCTAATATTATTAAACTGATAAAGATTGTTAAAAGCCAGAAAACTCCTTAAATGGTTTACAATATTATTATTTGAGGACTCGTTTACATAACCTGGCACATCAAAATCACCTATTATAATAAAGTTTGAATTCACCTTTCCTATTATGTTTAATTCTATTTTTTCAAAAAAATTTTCATATACGTCCAGAGGGCTGTTAGGTACAATGTAAACTAAAACTAAATATAAAAATCTATTGTTGTTTAAACTAACTTGCAAGCAAATAGCCTCTTGATCGTCGTCAAAAATCTTAATCTCTACAACATTAAAAGTATTCTTTAAACCCAAAAATACACCCCCACCATCTTTTTTCCCTGTCAGTAAACTGTTTCTGTCTTTTCTGAACGTGATCATACCATTCGGGCAAAATTCTGATGTATAAAATTTATCATTAAGCCAGGTCTCTGTTAAGGCTATTACATCATGATTGCTATTTAAAAGGTTAATTTGTAGAGTATCTACTTTAGTTTTTAATCCACGACAGTTTTGATAAAATAAAGTAACCTGGTGACCAACAGTAGGAACTTGAAAATTTTTCGTTAGGGCTGAGTTGACCCTTGCAGGAGATTCACTAAAAAAACATCATCATTTTCATTATTAACCTGCGTTGTAAAAGTATCCTCATTTATTTGAACTTCCTGATCACCACTGCCGGAGTCCGTTTTGTTTTTTTGAGTAGAAGTATAAAAAGGTAGCATGTTTTAAATTTTTAACTGTCAAAAAATTGTCATTAGCATTAATGGATTTTGAAACAAAGTCCAATCAGCTCTTTACAGTATTGTACACTATTTTAGCTAAAAGGTTCATAAAAATCGGTTCAGCGAGTTTATGGCTATCGTGCAGCGGCGTAGCGTGGGGGGGGGGGGCGCGGGGGGTTCGTCGCCCCCCCCCGCCCCGAGGGTAGTGGCGCCCCATAGATGGGAGAGGCGCCCTTGTGACTTACCGGCCGCCCCCTCACACATGATGACCTTTTTGTTTTTTTTTTTTTGGTCGCAAGATTCGTGAGAGGCGCCTTTTTGACTTATCAGCCGCCCCCTGACACATGATGACCTTTTTTTTTTTTGCCACAACTCATCAGTTTTCAGATTTTCCGAGGCGCCCTTTTTAGCTGTCGCCCCCCCGCCCTTTCGGGCACGCTACGCCGCTGCTATCGTGTTATGGACAGACATATGCATACACACAGGGACAGAAGTCATGACGATATTGCTAATGACGATAGGTCAAAATACACCCAAATACCACATTTTTTTCGTCAACAACTAGCCGTTGCCGTTGCTGCGCGGGCCACGAAGTTAAAAAATGCTTTTTCAATAATAGACCAGTCAAATTACACTTTGAGAGAAAACAAATATTAACAGGACTTGACGCATTGGAAATTGTAGAGCGGCGAAAAACGAAGAAACGAACATTTTTTTTAAGTTTTTTCCTTTTTTGGACATTTTTTTAAATGACGCATAATATCTTTTTTTATTTCGCCAAAAAGTATATCTCAGTGTCAAAAACTGAGCACCAGCAGAACTGGATAGGATGATTTTCTGAAGGAAAGAAAAAAAAAACAAAAAAGAAATTTCGGCTTTTAAAATTTTTCTCGAACATTTTGAGGTTACGTAAAAAATAACATTTACAAAAGTTTTAAACATTTTCATGGCCTATGACTTTTCTGTATGTCACTTTTTTCTCCGACGTCAACGTTCACCGGAAATCGTAATAATACGATTCCTTGCCCCTTTTTACCCCCCCAAACCTAACCCGCAACGCCCCTGCTCACGGATTTATTTTTTTTAACTTCGATTTTCACCGGTCGACAAATTCCAATGCTTCAATTCCTGTTAATAATTTTCTTTTCTTTTTGCCTTAAATTATGGTAATCCCACTGGCCTATTATATAGGACATTGGTCAAAAAACTACTTATTGACACAAAATTAAAAAAAAAATTAGAAACTAATTATTTCTGAAAATAATACTTGCTTAAAGAGTAGATTTTTCAAAAACTAATTTATAACTTTTTTTAAAAAGCATTTTCTTAGAAAAATTGCAATCTTAAACCTCGTCGGTGACGAATTGTCCCCGCGGCGAAACGGCCGCGGCGAATTGTTAAATCCCCAAGTTTATTGTGTATGGAAATAAAATGTAAAAATGTCTTCCAGTAAGCGTCTGAGAAAATTGAAGTAGAATTACGCTGCGTCAGTCGAGTATAAACACGACAAAATGTTGAAATGTTTATGAAGAGTTGACGATAAACAAGTTTTAAAATTTCTTTAGAAAAATGCACTTTTATTAACCGTCCGTTACCAATAAGGAAAGCTATTGGGATCGCCAATTTTATGCCAAGGGCCTATCCAGCCTACATAAATTAGACTCGATCCGAGTAATTAGGGTGAAATGGGGTGACCATTTAGGGGTGGAAAATGATTTTTCACGGTTGAAGACATCCTATTGAAAAAAGTTAGACACAAAAATTATAAATTAACCTAATAATATTCGAAAAAAATCAAAAATAACGATTTTTTTTTGTTTTTGATTTTTATTTATTACAATATATTTTTGTTTTTTATGAAATTTAGTGCAAACACACCTATTCGGGTCTTTCTCACTTGATTTTTTTAATTCAAAATATCAATTTGTACATTTTATTGTTATTTAAAGGCTAAAATTATTTTTTCACATAAAAATGCTAAAGTTCTGAAAACAGTTTCAAAGAAATAGTCGTTATTTTTTTTGTTAAATTGTCAATTATTAGATTAGGTAAAAAAAATAAAAAAAATATTCCAGGAAATACGAAAAAGTAACATGGTGGAAATCAAGAATAGCAAAAGCAAGATAGATATTAATTTAAATTATGGCAATTTAACTTTAAAACTGCTTAAATTCTATTTCCTGACAAATTTTTCCATTGAATATACTTAAATACAATGATGTATGCTTTACTTTTAATGAATGAACCCCCAAAATTTTTACATTATTTGACTATTTTTCAGCCGCTGCTATTTTTCTAATATAATTATTTTATTTCTAAAATTATTGGAATAGCAGTATATTTTCGGTCCGTTGTTGGTATCGTAGGCCTTCAAATCGCGTACGTGTGTTGAGTATGACGCCGGGCGCCGTCGCCGAAGGCCGCATTTCACAGTCGGTCAAATGAAGTTATTGGCATTGTTGCGCTGCTAAATTGCAACACAACGTAGCTTGGCGGCTAACGAGATCTGTGCTCGGCTAGGAACCCCTTTCTTCGCCCCGCACCGCACTTGCTCATGGGTTTAGATAGCGAAATCTAGGCAAAAATAGAGCTGCAAAACTTGCAGTTCCAGTACAATTCCGGGCGGGCGGGCTCAGCGTTGTGTGTTTGCGGGCGCATTTATTTATTTAGAAGACGCCAAACGCATGAGCGGGAGGTTATGGCCGTGTTTGTTGTTTGTTTTTGTATAATTGTGTCACAATGAATGTGGTGGGTTTTATAATAGACACGTGATCTGGAGATTGTAAATAATAGCATTTTTTATACCCTATCGGCAGAACTCACAAACTTTACTGTCACGAGCCGCCACTGTTTTTAAGGATCTATATTATTGGCAAAACACAAAATAATCTTTTATCAACAAATACTTGGGATTTTAGGTATAGTCTTAAATAAATCCAGCGATGCAAAACTTTTCCACAGCTTTTATTTCATCGGCATCAACGAGGTATTTTAGTACATGTATGGTATTTACTTCTTTATTTATTGTATGTATGCATATACAGAGTATATCCTAGAATGGACACACCTTATTTTGGAAAAAAGTAAATACCATAAATAATAAGATACACCTTGAACAAATACTTTTACACAGGGTGTCTCAGATTTTTTTATAGCTGATATAAACCACGAGACACGAGACGAGACGAGAGAAAGGCTCTCTCGAGTGATAGAAGAGTCCTATCGCCGAGACGAGAGACTTATTTTATTTCGCATAACGTGAGGAAACGAGAAAAAGCCTTCTCTCGTCTCGTCTCGTCTCGTGGCAACACTACTGGGGGGGCTTTGAGAACGGATCGATACGCAGAGATGGGGGGTGCTTGAGCGCAGATCGATACATTTTAATCTTGATTTTTGGGAAAAATTCATGTTTTAGGGTCATTATTCAATAGCTCTAGAGGGGGCTTCAGCCCCCAAGGCCCCTCCTGCGTACGCCACTGGAATAAATGTAATATTGTATGGACGGCTATACATGCCTGCTAGCGCAAGTTTTTTTTTTAATCGGGATGTGACATCCTGGGAGAAGTATCAACACCTTTCACTAACACGTCAGTAGTTCGTTGTTCACAAGTGCCTATAGAGTCATGTTAGTAATCTATATTAAAAATAGTTTGGGTGGCATTTCTAAAAGGGTAAAGAAAACAAGAAATAGTACAATATATGAATAAAGTGGTACATTTAATTCTGACGCAAAAAGTTGTATAATTTGTTCAATGATTTAAGGTAACTTTATTCACGTTTTTTATATACTATTTTCTGCACTTAGTATGTAGGAAAATAATTAAGAATAAAAATAACGAAATACTAATAATATCATCATTTTGTCAAGATAGAAAATGGCACAAGTTACGTTTATAAGCAAGTGCACATTAACCCTGAACAATCTAAGGAAATGAACTTCTGTATATAGTTCAAATTGTATTAAAACCTGTAATAAATTTTATACGGAATTATAAACAATAAGCGATTGGACGGTAATCGATGATGTTTATACAGGAAACAAAACACATCTCGATATCCTATCAATGGCCAACGGTTTCTAATAAAAGCATCTCCAAAAGAGTTTAGCAGTTAGTTTTAAGCTGAGAACGTAATGTCCCACACAACACACACAAGTATTTTAGCTCACACATATACTATACTATAGTAGTGTGAGCTATGGTGATCCTAATTTTTTCGAGAAAAAAAAAGTTGCTCCGATTTCAAAAATTTTTATATATCTTTGCGTTTCAGATGATTTTGAAACTTTTTTGTTGCGCCGTCTGTCTGTCCGTCTGTCTGTCTGTCTGTATGTCTGTCTGTCTGTGTCTGTATGTCTGTCTGTAACGACCAACGCGCATAACTCAAAAACCGCTTGCCCGATTTTAATGAAATTTGGTACCCAGGCTGGGTTTTGGGTCGAGATGGTCCCATTTAAAAATGAATAAAATCCACCGAACACAAGCCAAATAAAAGGGTGGGGGTAGATTTCAAAAATTAGAGTTTATGAAAAAATATGGCGTGTGTGATATCAAACGAAAGGTAATTGAGTCTGGAGTTAAACAAAATACATTTTAGTTTATTTAAAAAAAAGGGGGGGGTAAATTTCAAAAATTAGTGTTTAAGTGGAAATATGGCGTGTGTGATATCAAACGAAAGGTAATTGAGTCTGGAGTTAAACAAAATACATTTTAGTTTTAAAAAAAAAGGGTGGGGGTAGATTTGAAAAATTAGAGTTTAAGTCAAAACATGGCTTGTGTGGTATCAAACGAAAGGTAATTGAGTCTGGAGTTCAATAAAACATACTTCAGTTTTTAGTTATATTAGCTTTCACGTAGATACACTATAACTATAGTACCCAGTATGAGCTTAGGTGCCCATAGATTGGCAGAGTATTTTTTATCGGGATGTGAGATCCTGGGAGAAGTATCAACACCTTTCACTAACACGTCAGTAGTTCGTTGTTCACAAGTGGCTATAGAGTCATGTTAGTCATCTATATTAAAAACAGTTTGGGTGGCATTTCAATTGTAAAGAAAACAAGAAATAGTACAATATATGAATAAAGTGGTACATTTAATTCTGAGGCAAAAAGTTGTATAATTTGCTCAATGATTTAAGGTAACTTTATTCACGAGGTTTATATACTATTTTCTGCACTTAGTATGTAGGAAAATAATTAAGAATAAAAATAACGAAATGCTAATTATATCATCATATTGTCAGGATAGAAAATATTGTGCTATTAACCAGTGGCGTGTCGAATAGGGGGCCAGGGGGGGCGAACGCCCCATCCGCCCCTCTGCGCTTGGCGCTCCTGGCGTCCTTTGAGAAAAAAATAGAAAAACTAAACTAGTAGATACACATTTTGTAACAAGATAAAACCATAAAATCTAACCTAAACTGTGTTACGTCACGATAAAACCACCTCGCTAGGTATAAAATATCATCCTGGTGACTGACAATCTTTTACTGTTATGGATGACATTACTTCTGGTGTGTCTTGACAAGAAAGTTTATGATTTGTAGGGATTAAAGGGTCACTTTAGTCCCTGAAACTATAGAGACTAAACTGACCTCTTTTGTACGTAAATCCCAATCCCTAAAATTCATGATATCGTTAGCGAACAACAACGTAAGTATGAACAGAGAAATTTTTTAAGCTCCGGCCTTATAAATGCACTTGCGACCAACCGCGTTTTGTGGTGGATTTATGCATAAGAAAGTTAAACATGTATCAAAACAATTTTATCATTTCATGAAAAAAAAAGCCAAGAACTCGAAAATGGTATTCCGTAAAATGAATTAAGATAAAAGTAAAGCCAAGTTCTCTAATACAAATTTCAAAATTAAAGGTTCTTACTAGTTTGGGAATGTTTTTTTAAAGCCAAACTTTTTTATGTTAAATTGAGCATTGTGCCTAAGAATCATTTGCAGACGTCTTTTTACGGAATTCCATTTTCGCCTACTTGTCTTTTTACATGAAATGTTTTTGTTATGATTTTACTTCTTTTTTTAGGAATTGGATAATATTTAAGTTTCAATGTAGCAAAATATGCGGAATATTGTTCAAAACTTTTGCAATGCCAAAATTTTGAGAATTTGTAATTTTTTCCCGTGGTTTTATCATAGTTCCTATCAGCCTTCCAAAGCTCCGCTGTCTAGCGTTTCTGGAAGTGGGCAATGTTACTTTTATATAAATTTACAGTTATAGAAGGCGGAAAGTAAATTATAATGTTTGTATATCTCAGTCTTAAAACGCTCAGCTCTCTAGCGTTTCTGGAAAGGCAGTAAATTAGAATTTTGGGGTTTTTTCAGGCGTTTGGTCATAATTTCTATAAGTCTGCCAAATCGTAGGTTTCTGACAAGACGCTAGCCCTACCAAGTCCACTTCCAATCCCTGACTTGGCATGCGTAGATCTACCAATATTATTTACCTCATGTATTAGAATAGATGTACAGGGTGATTTTCACTTGAATGATTCTAACCACATGAAAATAGAAAGTTTCAATAACCTAACGAAACCTAATCAGATCTAACCGAACCGAACCAAAGCAAACTAATCCAATATTTTTTTTCAAAAAAAAAACTTTCCTGACTTCCTACCCGGGATCCTAGAGGATGTGAATCCGAACCGGACCGTACCGAACCGAACCTATCCAAACCTAACCCTACCCAACTAAACCTAATTAGCAGTACGTGTTGTAGTTTAGTTTGGTTAGGTTGAGTTTGGTTCAGTTTAGTTAGGTTCGGTTTGGTTCGGTTCGGATTCACATCCTCTAGGATCCCGGGCAAGTAGTCAGGAAAGTTTTTTTTTGAAAAAAATTATTGGTTCAGTTTCCTTTGGTTCGGTTTTTTTTTTAACCTTTATTAACAACTATATATGTACATAATAACAATAAAACATCTTAGCTAAGATGAAAAGTTAAACGGTTAGATTTTATTAGGTTTTGTTAGGTTAGGTTTTTGAAACTTTCTATTTTCATGTGGTTAGAATCATTCAAGTAAAAATCACCCTGTATTCATCTATTCTAATACATGAGGTAAATAATATTGGTAGATCTGCGCATGCGAAGTCAGGGATTGAAAGTGGACTTGGTAGGGCTAGCGTCTAGTTAGGTTTCTGGGATGTATAGAAGTACAGTAGAATTTTGATGATCTATATAGGGTGTCTCATTATATTTTTTCCCACCCTTTTAGACCATTAATAATTGATGTAGGAATATAAAAGAAATTGTGTTCGAATTCACGAAATTTTTACTTTTAAATTGCATCTTTACTTTATTCCTGATGCTTACCATATTTGAATGGCACTCAAAGTTATAGTTTTTGTAAATTGGATGCTCCTTATATTATTTAATTAATAGATTAGGCTTGGAATATACTTTCCAAAAATACCCCATATGTCGCAGTTTTGATAAATAGTTTCTGAAATATTAGCGATAAATTTTTAAATGATAAAAAAATAACATTACCACTTTTGTGTTAATTTCAGTGTCCTTATTTTGAACTATGTTAGTTCTCATGTATAAACAGTGACAATGACAACTATTTTATTTTAATGACGTTTAAAATGACAACGGGTAACGACAACAAAGTTGTGTAATTGTCACTGTTGATACATGGGGACTAACATAATTTGGAATAAGGATACTAAAATTAACACAAGAGCGGTACTGTTATAATTGCTAATATCTCAGAAACTATGACTCTAAACTACGACATATCGGGTATTTTTGGAAAATATGTTCCTAGCCTAATCTATTAATTAAATAATATAAGGAGCATCCAATTTACAAAAACTATAAAATTGAGCGCCTGTCAAATATGGTAAGCATCAGGAATAAAGTTAAGATGCAATTTAAAAGTAAAAATTTCGCATATTCGAACACAATTTCTTGTATATTCCTATATCAATTATTAATGGTCTAAAAGGGCGGGAAAAAATATAACGAGACACCCTGTACATGAGTGAGTGAGTGGCAAATTCGACGTTTTATGAAATTTCGTAACTACTTTAGTACTTTATGGCTGCCCATGAAACTAGGCGGGGTTGTTAACTCTATGAAGATCTACGACTGTGCAAAATTTGAGTTTCGTAGCTCATTCCGAAGTAGAGTTTTAAATAGGTCAAATATGGCCTGAAATGTTTTAAGAAAAGATGGTAAAGCAGTTTACGCCGCAGTCTTGCCCTCAGATACGCCAATGCAACGAATACAATAAAAACTTCCACACTTTATAAACGTAGCGTTGGCGAGAGGGACAGCTCTGTACTATGTTGCCAGTTCTACGTGTTAGTATAAAATTATTGGACGGAGTTTTTAAAATTATATCTTCTTTGTTTAACTCTTGGGTGGTCGAAATCGGTGTTAACATAAAGTAACAACACGTAACCTAACCTGGGCTTATCTGGACAGGTTAGGGTCTGCTTCCGATCATTTAACGTTTCAGCTAACACCGACTTCCACCTCCCAAAAAGTGAAAAGGGGAGCTATAATTAAAAGAAAATGTATAAACATATAAGTTCAAAAAACAAATATTCATATAAATTATTTTCAAAATGATGTATACACATTTTGAGTACTGACTACAATAATTATAATTTGCACCCTCAGAACGAAAGTAACACATCTCGAAATGTTAATATTTTCTCTTTTTAGAATAAGATTAGTCCGTCGCGTCGGTTTCATGACATAAGGCCCTATCATGATATAGGGCCAAGGGTAAAAAGCAGTAAAAGCACTTACTTTGTGTCTTTAACTTTTCACTGAAGTGCTTGATATCACCCACGCAGGATCACTTCGTGGATTGTTCATAATAAGAGAAATAAAGCAAAAAAATACATTTTTTTTTCACAACCGCACAACCAGTTTCCAGCATCGTATAATTTTTTATTACTTGCACCAAAATTTTGGTTTATTTTTAGGATTTTTAGGTCCGGTCTATGTGGCCTTAAAAATTTTATTTGTAATCGAAGTTCATATGTCAACGTAATTAAATTTGCCCAGTTCGTTATATAATTGACGGTATTTATTTCTATTTTGAAAACAAACAAAAACTAAAAGAAACAACGGACACGCCACCGGAAAGGCTTTTAACTACTGACCCTGACGTACCCCGAATCAGAACAAACTCATACGTCTTCACTAAGGATAGAACCGACAACACGTAGTAAGAGCAACGAACGGTTTGGAATGATGAATATGGCCGATGCACGTCAACTAAAACAAACATTCCTCCCGCCCCCGCGTGAGAACAGCCACCGCTGAAAAACGGGTAAAATTGAATTCTTGTCCCTCGCGGTGCTGCCGGCTTGTAATTATTTACGCTAAAAAAGTTTACCCAGTTAACCACAGACTAAAAAAAAGAACTAGACATGTCGTAACGAAAGATTTAACTTTTTTTTTTAAATCAATTAAAAATACTGGTTGTTGTCTAGTTTTGGGAGGGCTCTGCTCTGTTGCGCTCCCTGTAGCAGCCGCCACTGGCCAAGGCAGGAGCGTGTCGTATAGGGGGCCAGGGGGGGCGAACGCCTCCCCGCCCCTCTGCGCTTGGCGCCCCTGGCGTCCTATGAGAAAAAAAGAGAATTAATAGTGTTATTATTTAAAAAAAAGGTTTGTTATTTTTTTTACTCCCATACCTATATTTGCGCCCTTTAAGGTCCCCCCCCCCCCGCCCTTTTATCCACGACACGCTGCTGGATCAAGGGCCCAACTTACAACCTACTTTTTTAATTTCCTTGGCGTTTTTTTTATGATTTGGAGCTACTATCTAAATAACCCCTTTATGCATGTTCGTTTTTTTAATTTCATGTTTTAAGTCCGAATATATTGAAGCCACGAGATATTTGAATTAAAATACCTCAATTATAGAGTCGATTACTGTTTCCATTGTTAGATCGTCATTTTTATTTTGATTCGGAGGCTTTCAAATTTACAAAATTGATGGGTGTGCAAATCTATAAAATATGCTAATAAGAGGAATGTACCATTTATCAAAATGATACCCCAAGGGAATCATGTCTATTTTTGATGGTTGCGTTTTTTGCCTCCGTAACCCGCATAGCAATGGCTTAAAAAAGTATAGTTTTCGACGAAAATAGTAGTTTATGCAACTAGTGGCCAAACCAGTGTTTTTTTAGCAGAAATTAGTGTAAATGTACGATTGTCATGAAATTCAGACATGTTGTAGCTCTCGATCTTCCGATCAAAAGCTCTTATGGGCCCAAATTGATCTCATGTCCAGTTTTGGAGATACAGGGGCGCAGCGGACGCGGGTTTGTTGGGTTGTACCGAAAAATAAATCTTACTATTATTGCAAAATTTTTCAAAAAAAAATGGTCTTTATGACTTACATATGTATGTGCTTTAGATTATACAAAAAATGCTAAAACATTTCATGTAAAAAAAGACAAGTATGCGGCGAAAATGGTATTGTGTAAAAAAAATTGAAATGTTTTTGTTATGATGTCATTCCTTTTTTAAAGGATTTGAATAATATAGAAGTTCTAAAGTCGTAAAATATGCGGAATATTGTTCAAAAATTTGCAATGCCTTATTAAAAATGTTTAGGTTTTTTTATATTTTCTCACGGTTTTATCATATTTACATTAGCCTTCTAAAGCTCAGCACTCTAGTGTTCCTGGAAGTAGGCAATGTTAATTTTACATAACTTTACATTTATAGGGGAGGAAAGTAAATAAAAATTTTGGTGTTTGTAAATTTATTCCTATGGCATAGTTGCTATCAGTCTTCCAAAGATCAGCCCTCTAGCGTGTCTGGAAGTGAAGAATGTTACTTTTACATAACTTTACGTTAACGGAGGAGGAAAGTTAATTTCAATTTGTGGTTTTTTAATTTTCTTTTATAGTTTTATCATAGTTCCTATCGGCCTTTCGAAACTCAGCTCTCTAGCGTTTCTGGAAGTGGGCAATGTTATTAGCTCACACTACTACTATAAGTAGTGTGAGCTATGGCTCACACTACTATTATAAGTAGTGTGAGCTATGGTGATCCTAATTTTTTCGAAAAAAAAAAGTTGCTCCGATTTCAAAAAATTTTATATATCTTTGCGTTTCAGATGATTTTGAAACTTTTTTGTTTTGCTGTCTGTCTGTCTGTCTGTCTGTCTGTCTGTCTGTCTGTCTGTCTGTATGTCTGTCTGTATGTCTGTCTGTAACTGTACAATTTTAATTTGCTTCCCTCATCTATAAATGTAAAATTATGTAAAAATACTCTGCCAATCTATGGGCACCTAAGCTCACACTAGGTACTATAGTTATAGTGTGAGCTAATATAATCAAAAACTGAAATATATTTTATTCAACTCCAGACTCAATTACCTTTCGTTTGATACCACACAAGCCATGTTTTGACTTAAACTCAAATTTTTTTAATCTACTTCCCACCCTTTAAAAAAAAACTAAAATGTATTTTGTTTAACTCCAGACTTAATTACCTTTCGTTTGATATCACACACGCCATATTTTCACTTAAACTCTAATTTTTGACATCTACCCCCACCCTTTTTTTAAAAATAAACTAAAATTCATTTTTTTAACTCCAGACTTAATTACCTTTCGTTTGATATCACACACGCCATATTTTCACATAAACTCTAATTTTTGGAATTTACCCCCACCCTTTTATTTGGCTTGCGTTCGGTGGATTTTGTTCATTTTTAAATGGGACTTAGGTACCAAATTTCATTAAAATCGGACAAGCGGTTTTTCAGTTATGCGGGTTGGTCGTTACAGACAGACATACAGACAGACAGACATACAGACAGACAGACAACAAAACAAAAAAGTTTCAAAATCATCTGAAACGCAAAGATATATAAAAATTTTTGAAATCGGAGCAACTTTTTTCGAAAAAATTAGGATCACCATAGCTCACACTACTTATAGTAGTAGTGTGAGCTAAAAATCTTATTGAACTTTCTTTAGCAAGGTAAAACCAGCATGTGTAAACTTTCTTCTTAGTTTGGCCTCCATTATTAGTAAAAATATTGTCTATTTTATACCGTATTAGTGTATTCTGTATTGTGCAGTTCTTTTATTATTCCTCGATTATTCACCTTTTACTTGTAAAACAAGAGATCGAGAATCTGCTCGAACGAACGGCATATTCGGTAAGTCCCATAAAATACGGTAAAATTTACAAACAGACGGACAGAGTGACAGCTTGAGTGTATACGAGATGGCAAGTTTACGAGGGTGGGCTTAGTATTTATTTACATAACTTAAACAATTATTTATAATGGTTAACACACACGCGGTTTGAGCTTCTGTTTTACCGGAAAGTTTTGGGATTAGATTGAGGATATTAAATAATTAACGTTTGTTATACATACAGGCTGTTCCAAAATGAGTTTCCACAAAAAAAAGGAGTTTTTAGGAAAAACAATATTTTTAAACGACACCCAAGGCCAACAAAAAAATACAGGCCACGACCCTGAAAAAATCAGCTGTTCTCGGGGGGCTGACTTTTACATTGGGTCTTATGGGAGGTCAGACGTTGTTTTATGATATTTTCAAAATGACACTACAAATATTCGCGAAATTTTAGTGAAATATTCTCAGATACCATTTTGATATTCCGCCAAACTTTTGTATGGAAGCAAGTTGATTAAAAGCTTAAAATCTTCAAGATTTAGCATTCCTTATTTTGAATTCAAATTACCCGCCCCGCCATATACCGCATGCCAACTGTTATATTTGACATGTATTTACTTTGTCATCTGTGTTTGTCATGGCATTTGTTTATTTGTTTGTATTGTAGAACTTAAAACCTTTTAGATTTTTTAATGATTTTTTACAATAGAATTTATTTAGAATCCAAAAATACCAGCGTTAATCTTTTTAAAACAAAACTACAATACAAAAAAATCATATTTTGATCTTGTAATTTTTGTAAACACATGTATATAGCTATAGTTTTAAAAGTCTGCCGAGTGCACGGCCGAGTGCCGAATATAAACAAATAGATGTAGGTAATCCGATTACTTTCCACGCAGAAACGAACTCATTTGCTTCTGCTTTAAATTTAATTTTTGAGTGAGCTAGTGAAGCGGCTCTGAAAAATTAAGGATTTATATACATTAAAAAAAAATTATCTGCAAGAATATAGTGAAAACAATCTCAAAACGGACTAAAAAAAATCAAATATTCATGAACCATCGTTCCTACTTCAATATTTTACAGATAGTTAACTGTCGTGACGTAACCATCAAACAAAAATCAGCCTCCGATGTGATATAATAGCCCTACACCACCTTCTGTATATTAGGGTGTTTTTGGTTAGGTTTTTGCCAGTCTGCTTCCCTTACCTTTATTCTGCGAGGGCGTTTCAGCGCTCTGTCATGCTGTTATCTTAAGTGAAGGTAACGACAGGCTCTTATTAGAGCCGAGTAACGATTACCTTTATTGTTATAGAGCCATCCAGTCAAAACCAACTGTATTGCATATTAAACCAACCAAATTATATTGATATGTGATTCTGATTTGTAGGTGAATAAGTTTGTTTTCTTTTGATTGTTTTTTATTTTTTAGGTTAGACAGTGGCGCACCCAGGAATGTGTCTTGGGGGGGGCCCCGACAGCTACAAAGCGCACCCTCAAAAAAGTGGCGGCCAAAAAAAAAATGCACCAACCAACACCCACCCAACCGAACCGAACCGCGCCGTATAATTTTGAACCGCACCGTCTCCAAAAAAAAAAAAAAAAAAAAAAAAAGGTCGTCATGTCTTTTCGCAACTACGCCACAGCTTGGGCTTGGGAGGGGCCCGCAGCCTCCTGATGTCAAATTTTAAGGTATTTTTCATGTTTTATCATCAACTATGTGGAAAATATATTAAAAATCTAAGGCTTGGGGGGGGCCCCGGGGCCCTGGGTGCGCCCTTGGGTTAGATAACAGCATGGCAGATCGCACACAATAAAGGTAAGATTTGACAGATTGTGCAGATGATCACTTTGCACCTTTTAAAATAAAAACCATGATGATGTTCGATGAGTCAAGTTTAACTGCCGAAATTCCTGTTTTATCCAGGTCTGCCAAGCACTTGGTTTGGGGACAAAATTAAAGTCATTTGATAATTAGGAGACTGATATGCACCAGATACATCAAAATTGTGCTGATATTCGATGGGTATGGTTTTTTGCATTGGGGTCCCAGGCTACAAGTAAATGGATTTAATGTGATATTCAAAAACCACAATAGATATTTCACAAGAGAAACCAGAAGCCTTATCTCAAGATTTTGAAAGACAGTTTTGAAAATATAACAAATTAAGAACAAAAAGGTTTCTAAAAACAGTTTTTTTTAATTAAGAAAATTTCTTAAAATTAATGTCAACAAGTTTTTATAGAAACTATCTATAATTTTTAAGAATAGTAGGTACATATTGCCCCAAAATTTGTTTAATTTATTTTAAAAATGTTAAAGAATTATATATAAATAACATTTTTAGTAACCCTTCGCTCCTCAGGGTTTGTCAAAACTTTTTCTAATTTTTCTTCTAAGAGACAGACACAGTTTGAGACATAAGCTTGATAAGAAAACTGATAAATTCTTAAGTGAACCTAAGCCTAACAAATAGCATACAATCAAATTCGAGATTAGACCAATTTAACATTATTTGTGTCTATAATTTCGTAATTTTAGCTGCTCAGCTCATTCTGAATTTGCCGTAAAGTTTTACCCTTAGTTTCTAAAACAACAAGCCACGTGAAAACAATCGCACAGGCAGAAATAACCCCAAAACCGACAAAACACTTTCCTATCCCTAAAAGTTCCGTTAATTGGGGGAAATATTTTGAAATCACAAATCCCAAAAAATAACACCAAGTAACACTTATAGAAGTGGCGTGAGATTTTATGCTATGGGGGAAAATTTCCGATAAAAATATTGTTGGTATAGTTCCGATTCCATTGTTGTAGGCTATTATAAATAGTCCCAAAGCTACTGTCGGTAAAAAGTCCCACGAGCTTAGATCTCGCCCTTCTTTTGCTAAAATATATGCACCTAAACAGATTTCCGATAATGCCATAACTAATGAACTTCCGATTAATAAAATTTTTCGACCACACAATTCTAAAACGAATGGTGTGCATAAGCATGCGCATAACTGAACGATTCCAAAGAAAATGGATGACAATTCTGGTGCTAGAGATGAACCAGCAGACTCGAAAATCTGTTGGGTGTAAGAGATGACAGCAAAGGCTCCTGATAGTTGTTGAAATGTTAATAAACCAACAGATATTAACATAGATCTCTTAGCTGCCTTTGAATTCCATAAATCTGCCATAACTCCATCAACATTTTCATCTATAAACATTAATACTTTTTGATCCTCAATTTCTTTTTCAATTTTTGATTTACTACCTCTACGAATTTTATATAAAACATTACAAGATTTCTCATACTTATTTTTTGCTAAGTGATAATAAGGCGTTTCTACACCAATTAACAAAAATACAAAGAAAGATATAGTTGCAATTATAGCCAGTAGTAAATTAAATGATTCAACACTTAAATAGGGTCCTAAAGAATATGAGAATAATATTCCAGAGTTAACAGCAATCGCAGTTAAAGAAGATAATATACCTCTGTGTTCGTTTTTGGCAATTTCGCCTACATAGATGGGAGTTATTCCAAAAAACGCACTTAAGGCAAGACCGTTTATAAATCTAGCAAAATAAAAAAGATATAACTTTGACGAAAATGAACATAATGTATATCCAAATATTGATAAAATTTCTAGACTTATATACGCCTGTTTTCTTCCATATTTATTTGCTAAGAGTCCTCCAAGGAATGGTCCAAATATGCCACCAACCATTGGTAAAGAACCAATCCATGAAGCTTCGTTAGTTGAGATAAGACCAGCCAAGGGTCCATTGGTTTCATTTAGCTTGACTAGTTCTGGAGATGACCAAGATAGAGTTGGACAGCCGCTGAAGACCACAGCAACTGCTAAAAAGTAATAAATCATTAATATTTAGGTACATCGCTAATAATATACTTTTTTTTATCGATAACACAATATTTTCTTCTTATTTTATTGTTTATTTACAGGTAAGCTACAGGCTACTTGAGAAGAATTGAGGATCTAGTCAAGCTGGTAATAAGGTTAGACGCACTAATTTAAAGGTACAGTCAGGAACGGTTACTATTTTTTACTTAGTAAAATTGGTTTTCCTTATTTCAAATATTCTTATATTTATTTTTATTTTCGAGCGCGAGTATTTAAACAAAAAAAATATAGGGCTTGACCCTGAAAAAATAAGCTGATATTCCAAGGCTTATTTTTACATTAGGTCCTATGGGGACACTATCCCGACATTCCTTCAAACTTTAATAAAGATGAGAGATGGTTAAACGGCTGAAATGTTTAAAATTTAGCGTTTGCTCCCTTGGGTTCAAATTTTTCGTCGTGCATTGTATCAGATTGACTTTTTCAAGTGGTATCATGACCTTTTTTTTGTTAATGGTAAACTATTTTTTGATAATTTACAATAATAGTTATTTATACAACAAGGTTTGAAAACGACTCTTTGCACACGATCGAGACAGTTTACAAGTCGAGGGAGTGTGCAAAGAGGTTTTCAAACGAGTTTTTTACAATATTTTTTATACGACTGCTAATAAAGAAAGAAAAATCAAATTTTAATTTAACTTGTTTTTATTTCCGACATTTTTACAACAAAACTTTAAAAATTCAACAATTTTTTGACGTATCTAATCAACAAAACATACGAGCAGTGACGGTTGCTACGGAACTAAGCCAATATATGATATATTGATGGGTGACAACAACAAAAATCACAATGACGGGAGACCCGTATGCAGAAATGACATAGGCGTGCGCAAAAATGACATAAGCGTGTGCAAAACGTTTTGCACACAGCGTGCGCAAAATGCCATTTTCAGATCGTGTTCTCCGTACGCAAAACCCCCTTTTACAAGACAGTCGTATAAAAAATTAATTTCCTTTTAATTTAGGTCCAAAAGTACCAGTGTAATTAATTTCAAAATAAAATCACATTGCAAAAAAAATAATTTTTTTAAGTGATTTACAAAAACCGACATAAACACATATTTTAAGGTTGCCGTTACCTGATCAAGTATGTATTTATGAGTCTTTGACGTCACTACCAAAAACAACTAGGCTTCGTTTGTGACTTAAACGAATTATTAGCCTGAATTCACAAGTCAATTCAGTTTGCTGACGACCAAGTAATTGTAGCTAATGATAAAGAAGACATGGATTATATGATGAGAAAGTTAATGGAAGTACTTATGTATTGGAATGTATACTAAGAACTGGAAAAAAGAATAGCAAAAGCAAAAAAGGTTATTGGATTTCAGGAATTTATGGAGCAGAGAAATAAAAAAGAATGTAAAATTTAAAATATATGAAACAATGGTAAAAATCACGCTGTTATATGGAATAGAGACTTGTCGTGTAACAAAAAATTGAAAAGTGTCGAAATGTATGAAATAAGAAGAATAGAAAGATCATATAAGAAATCAGATCATAAAAGAAAGAATGGGAATCGACGGAAGCGTAACGGATGACATCAATAAAAAGCAGCTGATATGGTACAGCCATGTACAACGGATAAACGACGAAAGATTAACAAAGCAGGTCCTAAAATGGCAACCAATAGTACGCAGAAAAAAAGGGCGTCCTAAACTAGAATGACAACAGTCAATCCAAAGATCAATGAGTCAAAGAAACCTGACAGATGGTTATCAGGATCAAAGGAGGTGAAGAATAGGCGTCAGACAACGTACAAAAACGTTCTAAACCGACATCATAGTAGTAGTAATAGTAGTAGTACTTGCAAAGGCTACCTAAATTTAGTTAACCCTGACCATCGAAGAAAATTTTTTCGATGCCCTGACCCTTGATTTTTGGTTTTGTAGGATGTGATACACCATATCATGCGCAACGAATGATCATACCTCGTATCCACCAATAGCAAGCTCAGAAATTATCGCCTGCTGTTCAAAAAATAGTTAAGTTTAAACCATTAATAGGAAATTGCAGCGGAAACAGTTTTCTTAACACAAAAGAAGCGTGGCTCAACACTCACCGCACGACACGTGACAGGGTCAGCACTTTCAAATACCAAATTGCAAATAATGCAAGGACCCAAAACTATAAACAACAAGTGAAACCAAAGAAAGAAAAATAAGAAAAAAGTTTTTCCGTCTTCGGCCGGGACTCGGACCCGGAACCTCTTGCTCTATACGCAAACATTCTAAGCATTGAACTACCGAAGACCATACATAAATTTTCGGAAAACTTCCATCTATGCAGGTGCGCGGTGTCTCAATACAGGAACGAGAAATTCTCAGGGTATTAACTCGACCAAGTCATCCAACTGATCTCTTAAGTTCTTCTTTCCCACTGTCAAAGGTATGATAACTTGCTATTGGCCGCAGCTCTTCTGTTCTCTCAAAATGATCTATCATATCCTACAAGGCCCAGAATCGTCCATCAGACTACTACTGTTTTTGTGTTCTCCAAGAAATACTACGCTATGAAGATCTTGTTAAAAGTTAGAAAATAGATAAAATAGCTTACCAGCAAAAACACAAAACACTGAATATTCCATTATAACATGTGATTAAAACTGAATTCTTTTCGATAATATCTATATGTGAAAATGATGAAAACTTGGTCCAAACCGACAGAAACGGGTATTCTTATCATTTTAGGGGATATAGATTGAATATTGTTTTACGAATTTCGATCAATAAAGTTTAAATCTTAAAGATTATGTTGTAATGATGAGGATGTTTAAATCTTAACAATAGTTTTTGCATTTTCTAAATACCTACATATATTTTATATTCAATGACACGTAAGTAAAATTTCTTTTAGATAAAGTTTTAGTAATGTTGCTTTCTTTTTTAAAATAAGAATTAATTTTTTGTGGAAAAAAAATGTTTAAATGTAAAGAGTAGAAAATTAAGAAAATTGCTGTTGAAATAAACCTAATTAAAAAAAATGAGACTAAAATTACTCTTCAACCTAACCTAACTTTTCCCTTACCATGTCCAAGGTCTGTAGAGAATAGGTTACCTGGTAACTTTCTGACCAATCAGAGCCAGTTGTTGAAGCGGGAAATGACGTCACCCGGAGTGCCCATTTAAATAAAAAACATTTAATATAGCAATATGTAAATATGTTTTGGTATTTTTCCTAAAGTGTATCTAATAACAATATTCATAAAATACATCAACTGATAAACATCAACAATAAAACTTACCTTATACCAAATATCCCAAAGGCACAATGTCTTGGGAAGCTTTTAGTCCGTTAAAATAACTACAAGTAGAACGTATAAGTAAATTAAAACAAGTATTTACAGTTTTTAAATAAATATAATAAAATATAAAAAAAACCACAAATGTAAAAAATAAATCATCGGAAAATAAGAATACTTAGAAACACATGTAAACAAAGCGCTTTAATCAAATCATGGCACTCCAAATGACGCGCTGTCACCTCTTCGACCATTGAGTTACCAGGCAACCTATCCTCTACAGACCTTGTACCACGTCTACCACAACAATATTTTAATATTTTGGATTCATACGTATTTGACAGAAACGAAAAAAAAAGAGAGTAAAATAAAAATATTCATACTCAAACTTAAGGGAAATTTAAGCAGGCGTTCCCCAGAGTAGCGTAGAAGGTCCTATGATATCACATAGCTAGAAAACTGTCACATAATGCAACATTTGTCGATGATAGTGGTTTATTCACGGTTGAAAAATTTCAAGAAGAATTAATAGAAAAACTTCACGAAGCAGTTACCCAAGTCAAAGAAAATTCTTTGCCCAAGTTCCCAATTAGACCACAAAGTGGCGAATAAAATTAAATAAAACCAAAATCACGCGAAATATCTCGATATGGCTAAATTACGTTGGAAAGCACTAGGGTAGAGACAAATGAACTGGATAATTCGATGGAAGTCCAATTTAACTATCATAACAATTTACTGCTTTATAGACCAATACCGAAACCAGTAGAATTCTGGATGTACAGAGATCTCAAAATCAAGTATTGGGAAACATTGTTCGAAATAGTGATATTCATCGGGACCTAAACACTGAAACTATAGCAGATACTACGCAAAAAGCCGTGAAACTAGACTCTATCGATATGTAAATGTGCAAACGAGTAAGCTTCTGGAAGATACTATGCTAGTACTAAAAAGAGTGAAGCCGTTTGAGCTAGTAAACTAAATCCAATTTACAAAACACAATAATGCTATAAATACAAAACAAATTTGTGAATTGCAGTTAAAGCCAAGCGAGGAGCACTTTTGAGTAAGTCAAAGAAAAATTGCTAATTAGTCTTATTGACTAGACTATAGACAATATATTAAGCGCAGTTTATCTGAAATATAAAAAACACTTTTCCCCCTTCGCTGCTGTAAATTTGCGATAGGGGAGTGGAGGGTAATGAGACGCACTCCTGTGCAGCAGAATTGGATTGTTAATTTTGGTCACTGATCGTCTAAGCTCGTGTCAAAACTCTATTAAACAATGCCTATAAATTCTGATTTTTTTTTTGAAACCAACAGAAACAACTACTCCGAGGGAAAATACCCCTACCGGCATTGAATTATACTGATAACTTGATGCTTTCCTTGGGAACTTGTTAAAACTGTTTGGTTTTCACTATCTCCAACGTCGATCACAAGGATACGAATGATCCCCGTCTGGAACAAGTCCTGACAATCAGGACCAAGTGATCCATGCCAATCCACGACCGGACCGGTTTCGACCTTTTGAGCCATCCTCAGGTGAATGTAGGCGATAGCTCCGTGTATAGCGTAAGTTTTTTGAAACCAACAGAAACAACTACTCCGAGGGAAAATACCCCTACCGGCATTGAATTAAACTGATGGCTTGATGCTTTCGTTGGGAACTTGTTAAAGCTGTTTGGTCTTCACTATCTCCAACGTCGATCACAAGGATATGAATGATCCCTGTCTAGAACACGTCCTGACAATCATGAACAAGTGATCCATGCCAATCCACGACCGGACCGGTTTCGACGTTTTGGGCCATCCTCAGGTGAATGTAGGCGATAGCTTCGTGTAGACCATAAGTTTTTTGAAACCAACAGAAACAACTACTCCGAGGGAAAATACCCCTACCGGCATTGAATTAAACTAATGGCTTGATGCTTTCGTTGGGAACTTGTTAAAACTGTTTGGTTTTCACTATCTCCAACGTCGATCACAAGGATACGAATGATCCCCGTCTGGAACACGTCCTGACAATCAGGGACAAGTGATCCATGCCAATCCACGACCGGACCGGTTTCGACCTTTTGGGCCATCCTCAGGTGAATGTAGGCGATAGCTCCGTGTAGAGCATGTTTTTTGAAACCAACAGAAACAACTACTCCGAGGGAAAATACCCCTACCGTCATTGAATTATACTGATGGTTTGATGCTTTCGTTGGGAACTTGTTAAAACTGTTTGGTTTTCACTATCTCCAACGTCGATCACAAGGTCATCAGTATAATTCAATGCCGGTAGGGGTATCTTCCCTCGGAGTAGTTGTTTCTGTTGGTTTTACAAAACTTATGTTCTACACGGAGCTATCGTCTACATTCACCTTTAGGATGGCTCAAAACGTCGAAACCGGTCCGGTCGAAAGTTCAAAAGGTCGAAAGTACAAAAGGTCGAAAAAAAATGGACAAAACAAAATATTAAAAATACAAATTTACCGTATCAAGTCGAATTGACCTGTCCAGTCGATCTGGACCCACGGCCGTACTTTCGATCTTTTGTACTTTCGATCTTTTGTACTTTCGACGTTTTGTACTTTCGATCTTTTGTACTTTCGACCTTTTGTACTTTCGACCTTTTGAACTTTCGGCCTTTTGTTTTTTGATCTTTTGTACTTTTGACCTATTGTACTTTCGACCTTTTGTATTTTCGACCTTTTGTACTTTCGACCTTATTTATCCGACCTTTTGTACTTTCGACCTTTTATCCACCGCTCTTTATTATCCACCGAAAAGCTAATAAGACACAAAATTGATTAGTTTGGATTGATCTTAAATAATTTCTTTAAATTAAGAACACCACTGGAGCGGTAAATATGAAATAACTTTCACTTTGTTATACATCGTTTGAAAGGAAATTTTATTGGCTATGACGAACTAACACATTTTTTGATAAATAGCTTGGTTTTTAAGAAAATTGAATAAAACGTATAAAAAACATGATTTTTTAATGATTTGTTGAAATCACCCCCATTGACGGACGTCGCTGGAAAGTTTGATATAAGTCAAACCCCACCGAATTTCAAATTTTTAAAAAGGGAATTTTTCTGTCTACAAAAAAAGTGTAGAACAAGTTTTTTCATGTTAAGCTTAGTTTTTGAGAAAATTAGATAAAACTTGTAACAAAAATGGTTTATTTTCTGTTTTTTCAAAATTAATTTAATATACGGATGCCCTTGAAGCTTTATTTATAAAACCGATTTAATCATGTTACACGTCATTTTGAAGGAAATTTTATTGAGTATACCAAAATGTAATACATGGTTTTCTGTAGATATTAGTTTTTAAAAAAATTAAATAAATCTTGGAAAAAACATAGGTATTTTTTCAACTTTTTTTAATTACTTCAATTAACGGACGCCGCTGGAGAGCTTGTTATTAGTCTAACTTTATTAAGTTATACCATGTTGAAAAGTGAATTTCATTGTCTGCAATAAAGTATATTATACATTTTTCTCTTAGAAGCTTAGTTTTTAAGAAAATTTGAAAATACCTTAAACTTTCAGATTTTGAGGTGTCTGGGGGGGTTTTTGGAGGTTTTTGCAGCCATTAAAAAAAATAATATGTTATTATTTTTTAATTATACAAATATATATTTTGAATGTACACCTGTGACAATTTGGGCTTTCCAGCGGCAATTTAAAATTCCGCCGCCATTTTGGCCGCCATCTTGAATATCTCAGCCCCTGTCAATATTTCGAGTTGGCAACATGGATATTCGGATTCAGCGGGGTCAAAATAGGGGGAATTGCCCATTTGCCAAAAAGTAATATAAAATGCTTGTAGAAAGTGGATTTTCCCGAATCTTGCCTGAACTATATGGATGTGCTTACCTATTGCTTAAGATAGATAGATAGACATAATCTGACTTAAACCATCACGGCCATCCGACGTATTTTTTCAGGTAGCCCTAAATTACCACTTCCAGGATCCGCAGTGCAATCCCCTGCGTTGCGTCTTGCTTCCCTATTAATTATGCTGTCACGGGATAACCTTGCCTTTTGTGTTCGGCACAGTGTCCAGGATGCGACCTAAATTTCATGTTTAACCTACTGTACTGAATTTTCTCGTAATTAATTTTAATTTTAAAGCGTTTTCCCGACATCTTTACCGGGGTGTAACGACGGTAACGTTTTATTTTGTTGCATTCATATTTAAAGCTTGTTTATAAAAACTGGGCTATCAAAACGGACGGGCCACGATCCTCCACCGTGTTGACGGCACATCGGGGGCTGATTTTTTTTTGATGGTCACATCACGACACAGCTGACTGTCTTTAAAATATTGAAGTTGGAGTGACGGTGCATGAAATATGTGAATAAAAAAAAAAGCCGGTTTTGAGACTATATTCTTGCAAAACAATTTTTTTAATGTATAGTAATCCTTAATTTTTTAGAGCCACTTCATTAACTCACACTAAAATTAAATTTAAAGCAGAAGCAAATGTGACAAAGAAGATGACAAAGTTAAATACATGTCAAATATAACAGTTGGCATGCGGTACATGGCGGGTAATTTGAATTCAAAATAAGGAATGCTAAATCTTGATGATTTTTAACATTTTAATCATCTTGCATCTTTACAAAAGTTTGGTGAGAAATCGGGATGGTGTCTGCAAATGTTTCGCTGAAATTTCGTGGAAATCTGTAGTGCCATTTTGAAAATATCATAAAAAAACGTCTGAGCTCCCATAACGCCCAATGTAAAACTCAGCTCCCAGAGAACAGCTGATTTTTTCAGGGTCTTGGCATGTATTTTTTTGTTGGCCTTGATAAAAACAACGGGAGTAACGAGACTTATTCTATTGTTACTGTCCATGTTTTTTGTCTATGAACTTTGACGTAGGCCAACAAAAAATATAGGAATAAATTCACAAAAGTGATTGTTTTATATTTGATTATAAGATTTTTGGCCAAAATTAAATTAACCACTCTTTGATAAAAACTAATTGGGTTTGATCTAAAGATAATAAATAAATTAAAACGTTTTAATTTTTTGCAATATAGTACCTATATTTTTGGCAAATCTAAGAAAGAAATGAGATACCTAAACAATTTTATTTGGGTAAAAAATATATTGTTTGAAAACACAACGTTACTAATTAGCAATATGTGATTACATCTTTCTTACCTACCTTTTCTTCTTTAATTTATGCAAAATAGACAAAAGTAGCAATTTAAGAACTATTAACAGCTATGTTATTTCAAATTAACAACAATATACCCAGGCCTCGACGTAAGCACTTTCGAAGATACTAATATTATTATTAAAAAGGCGATTTTTATTTTTATTCTGGCATGGGAGTGGCGTACAGGAGACCGATATTTTTTAAAAGAAATTATTTAATTTTCATATTTTTTTAAAGTGACGTAAAGCCGATCTATAACATTAAAAAGCCTATTTCAAAATAAATAATAAAAAAATATATCTACGTACGTCACGGAATTGATTTTCTTGGTGTTACACCTAAAATCTCATTTTTTGCTAAAAAAATCGACAACATGCGTTTGTGGAATCTTATAAGCAACTGACAAAAACAGCAGGAAATGAAAAAACGCGTTAGCCCCGCCTATTTGTCGCGCGAAAAGGCAATAGAGCAAAATATATTTAAAATATGCAGTTCTTGAAATAACATACTAAATTTGTTGTATTTTAATATTGACAACTATATATTTTAACAATAGGGAAAACAATATATTTATTTTTTAATTTTTAGGTAAAAACTTCTGGTTTGAACTTAAGGACTTACATGGGGACACACATAAGAATGCTGTGTTCACATGGTTTTGAGCACACTTACTTATTTTCCTCGTCAAAAAATAAGCCTCTCCCCACCACAAATTAATAGTTTAAACTCAGCTTAAAGGGACAATATGTTACTCAATTGTTTGGAAAATATCGGTGATGACTAAATTTAGTTCCCAGTTTTTATAAGGGTTAATTCAAAGTCTGGGAATTCTACATTTGTTTATTCAGCCAGCATCGATAAAGATTCTATGGGATACATATTGGGGCCTTAATACCGGAGAGTATCATATAGCCATCAGAAATGTCACAAAAAAGGTTGGCATTCATTACGACGCAAAAAATATCTCGCACTAATTTGAAAAAAACATATTTTATTATACATACTGATGACCTATCTAATAGGATTTAAGCTAGTACGTGGAGTGATCTAAAAGATGTCAGCATGGGAATATAATTACACCTATTTGTTCATTTTGAATACTTTTACAGAAAATAATAGCTTTGATAAACTCCACAAAATCCACAATATTCCTTAAACTATTTAGCTAGGCCCTCGAAGATATTGTTAAAAACTTAGATTGGCAAGAAATAGGCATGAAAGTAAGCGGACAATTCTTGAAGCACCTAAGATGTGGTGATGATTCGCCTTGATAACAGATAAGAAAGAAGTACTGATAAAAATCCTGAAACAGCTGGATACAGCAGCTAAAAATATAGAGGCTTGAGTATGAAATAAAAAAATTATAACAATCACAGATGAAGATATCACGATCAGAGTAAACCAAGAAAAAATAGAAGAAGTAAAGGAATATAATATATACTTGGGCCAAATTATTAAACTAAAAAAAGAAAACCAAAGAGCTAAAATCAAAAGACGAGTAAGATTCGCCTAGGAAGCATTCGGAAAATGAAGCTACATATTGGAAAATACAAAATATCCTCAGTACCTCAAAACGAAAGTGTATAACCCGAGGAATAACCAATGTATCCTTCATGTACTTACCTATAGACCCCAGACCAGAACACTTACGAAATCAAACATGGATAAGGAAACAAAAGCCCAAGGATCAATGGAAAGACAAATGTTACATAAAAAGCTAACAGATAGAAAATCTATCTGTAAAAAAATTTATGATGTCAGAGGAGAAGTAGCCAAATTAAAATGGAAATTTGCCGGTCATAATATCAGACAGAAAGACGATCGATGGAACAAATTTATTGTAAACTGGAGACCTTGGGAAAATTAAAGAAGTAGGTGAAGACTCCAAATGAGATGTGTGGACGATTTAAAGACACATGCGGAAACTAGATGGATAAACACGGCGACGGACAGGAAAAAGTGGAAGTTATTGGGGAGGCCTATTGCGAAATATGGATCGAAGAAGGCTAAATAGATAGATAGATAGACAGATAGAATAGTTTTGATATTAGATTATTTAATTAGTTATTGCAGACATTGGCCAAACGACCTTATATAGTAGCCGCCGCTGGAAGAAAGCATAGATTATGTTTTAATTCACTTAATATGTCTCATTTATTTATGGAGTATGATATAGCAGCGAAAATCAGCAAATGCCTGCGAGAAAATTCGCCTAGCAATGTTTGGACTCAAATCTAATCCAGACTAGGATTTTTATTTGTTGGTCTTGCCAAGGCCAACAAAAAAATACAGCCCACGACCCTGAAAAAATCAGCTGTTCTCGGGGGGCTGACTTTTACATTGGGTCTCATAGGAGGTCAGACGTTTTTTTATGATATTTTTAAAATGGCACTATAGATTTCCGCGAAATTTCAGTGAAATATTCTCAGACACCATCCTGATATTCCCTTTTGTAAAAATGCAAGATGCATTGCTAATTTTGAATTCAAATTACCCGCCATGTACCGCATGCCAACTGTTATATTTGATATTTATTTGACTTTGTCATCTGTGTTTGTCATGACATTTGTTTATTTGTTTATATTGTCACACTTTTTCGATCTTTTAATGATTTTTTACAATAAAGTTCATTTAGAATCCAAAAATAACAGCATTAATCTATTTAAAACCCAATTACACTACAAAAAAATCATTATTTTTAATGTAACACATGTAAATAACTATATTAAGTTTTAAAGGTCTGCCGAGTGCCGAATATAAAGAAATTGATGTAGGTAATCCGATTACTTTCCACGCAGAAACGAACAAATTCACTTCTGCTTTAAATTTCATATTTGTGTGAGTTCGTCAAGCAGCTCTGAGAAATTAAGTATTACTATACATTTAAAAAATCCGTTCTACATGAATATAGTAAAAACAATCTTAAAACCGGTTTCATTTACAAAAAAAATCAAATATTCATAAACCGTCATTCCAACTTCAATATTTTAAAGACAAACAAGCTGTGTCGTGACGTCACCATAAAAAAATCAGCCTCTGATGTGACGTCAACAAAGCGGAGGATCGTGGCCCGTTCGTTTTGATAGCCCTGGTCCAGGGCTATCAAAGCGGATGGAATGACGAATGATGAACATTTGATTTTTTTTAAAATAAAGCCGTTTTGGGATTGTTTTTACTATATTCTTGCAGAACAACTTTTTTTAAATGTGTAGTAATCCTTAATTTTTCAGAGCCGCTTTATTAGCTCACACTAAAATTAAATTTAAAGCAGAAGCGAATGTGACAAACACAAATGACAAAGTCAAATACATGTCAAATATAACAGTCGGCAAGCGGTACATGGCGGGTAATTTTAATTTAAAATAAGGAATCTTGAAGATTTTAACCTTTTAATCATCTTGCATCCTTACAAAACTTTGGTGGCATATGAGGATGGTGTCTGAGAATATTTCACTGAAATTTCGCGGAAATCTGTAGTGCCATTTTGAAAATATAATAAAAAAACTTCTGACCTCCCATAAGACCCAATGTAAAAGTCAGCCCCCGGAGAACAGTTGATTTTTTCAGTGTCGTGGCCTGTATTTTTTTGTTGGCCTTGCCTGGTCTTGCTTATACGTCAAGCTAATCGAAACTCGTAGTTTTTTTTGTTGGTCTTGCTTATTCGATTTGTCATGCACGATGATACTCGCCTTTAGCCTCCCATACAGTAGGGCCTTAATACGCTAATCTACCGCATCATATAGAAGGCTTATTTACGGTTATTTTGTTTGTAATAAAATGCGATGTTAACCGCCGTTTTAGGGATAGGTTGATGATTATCTTGTGGCGTAAACTGTTAGGAATATGTCGGTCTTGTCAGTCGGTTTGTTACTTGGCGTGTGTAGAAAACTTCGCATGATGAGATGAAATTCTTATGTTTAGATTATGTAATTTTTTAACAGCCGCTTTGCTTAGAAAAGTGTTTCTTTTCTCAGGTGCGGTCCCAGACTTTCAAAAAGGGATGGGTATCTAGATTTTTTGTACATTTATCCTTGAGTAAAACAAAAAATTTTTTTTTAAATAGGTTTATAATACATCCGAATGGTGAATTAGTGGAGGGCATTAGGGGCAATTGTTTCTCCCCCCCCCCAGTGGCGGATCCAGGGGGGCCCAGAGGGGTCCGCCCCCCCTCCCAAACATATTAACTTATTTTTTAGTTTAGCAGCATCATTTATTTAAAATTTGTCACAAATACTACTGCGGCGGCGCTATTAATCTTCTTTAGCTACTAAATTTCACACCTCAATTTCTATCAAAAACCACAAAAAAATTATTTTTGATGTTTGCTGCCACTTTGGCCTCTCCCCCCGAAAATCCTGGATACGCCCCTGCCCCCCCCCCCCCCGAAATGTTTTTCTACATAAAAAAAATTGGTAGAAATTGATGTTCCTGCTAGTAAAAATGCAAAATCGTGTGACACCATCATTATTTATATTTTTATTATTGTAGAATGTACCACTTTTTATTGGTATATATACAAGCGCGGATTTGAGGGGGGGTAACGGGGTAATTACCCCCCCTAGAAACAAAAATATGCACTTTTTCCTAATAAAATAAGGGAAAACAGGAGAATTACCCCCCCCCCCTAGAAAAAAAATTATATGACAAAAAAAATGTTCGTCGACCATTACCCCCCCCTAGATTTTGACCCAGATCCGCGCTTGTATATATATTTATTCTGATTTTGTAGATAAGGCATGCAAAATTTTCCACGTGGGGTGCCTCAAGTTACCTATCTGTCAATATTATAAGAATAAGCAAAAAATAAAATCAAGAATAAAAAGTAACAGATCAGGGATATAAAATAAAATTCAGGGTACAAAAGCGAGATAAACAGTTTAAAAAAATAAAACCAAAATAAACTAAAAAAAGTCCAAAATTGCAAAAAAATGCGAATAAACATTACGATAAATGTGTCTTTTTATTCCTCGACAAACTGTAGCGCTGGCTATGCTGGTGCTACGAACTTTTAGCCTCGCGATGAACAGTGCCACTTTAATTACTTGCTATATTTAGTTAATTTATAAAAAAGTATCAAAATCTCTATACTAAATTGATCATAAACAAGTTTGGCTGTAATAGAAAAGTTTAAATAAACATTCTTAAACTAGTAAGAACCTTTTATGTTGAAATGTTTATTGGAGAGCTTTGTTATACTTTTTTTCTATGAGCGAGCAGAAAGTATCACTCTTCCTCAGTGGGTGCGGAAAAGAACTTTTCCTACTTGCGAGCGTAAAACGCGTTTTTCCGCACCAATTTTCATGTGGAAAATTCAACTTCCCGCATGCCCTGCGTAAAAAAAATTTTTCACGCACGCAATTTTTCAACCGTGTGTAAAAAACTGGTTTGGCGTGCGTGAAAATTTTTTTTACTCACGCTGTTTTTTTGTAAAAAATGATACTATTTGGACCAAATAGAAATTATAATAACAATAAAATATTACATTTTTATAATCGGTATAAATTCGAGCCAAATTTTTTGGTTTTATAATTAATTATAAGTATATAATTATAATTTTATTTAGTAAAAATAACAAATATTAACGTTGGCAGTTCAAAATCTTCAATTTCAGCACAAATTCCAAAATCCATTTTGACGCCGGCGCATATTATAATCTATAATCTTTGGCCGGCGCCGTCAAGACAAATCAAACAAAAGAACTGACGTCTGACGGTAAATATCAAATAAACTTGTCAGTGTCATCTAGTATATCAAGTGACATAAAAGCAATATATAGAGTGACTGCAATTTATATAAAACATTAAATATAAGTTAGCGTGTGTAAAAGTAATTACTTTTACTCATGCCGTGCGTGAAAAATACTTTTACGCACGCTAAATTTCAAATTGAGTTTTAGGCCTAATTAGACTTTTTGACCCATTTATATACTCGATTAAATCAAAAATGAAAACACAATTTGTTTTTTGCTGTTTTAATGTAAAAAATACCAAATATATTAAAATTTAAAACCAAGCTTTTTATGCAACTAGGAAAATTTTTTACCTAACTCTTGCGGAAAGTGCCTTTTCCGCCCTTGACGGCGTGCCCGAACTCCGCAAAGCGTCGTTTGGGCAACTGCCGTTGCGTGCATAAAAGTATCACTTTCCGCACTAGTTAGGTAAATAACTATTTCCGTACTACTTTTCCACACTCAGTATACTTAAAAAAACTTTCAAGATCCGCCCATATCAACGCATTGTCAAGGTTTTAATGCTTTATCTACATAAAAACGATCTGGAAAATAAAGTGCCTAGTCATAAAGTTTCGTAATAACATTTATAATTTTTGTTTCTTGATGTTTTCTCCACGATGCGCTCGAAGAAAAAATAGTGTTTCAAACTCTTGCGGAAAGTTCCTTTTCCACACTTGATTGCTGGACGAACTCCGCTATGCATCAGACAGCCAATTATAATCACGTGCGAGAAATTGACACTTACAGCACTTGTTAGAAAATCTCAATTATTTTTATGGAATGTCATGTTCGCGTACTGGGCTTTGTTTAATTTATATAAAATGTTTTTGTTATGATTTCACTCTTTTTTTAAAGAATTTAGATATTATATGAATTTTAAAGTAATAAGATATGGATAATATTATTCAAAACAGACTTTGCGATGCCTATTTCCGATCAACATGACCTATTTTAGTTTTCCTATACTTTTATCTCAAGTCTTTTTAGAGAATGCCATTTTCGCGTACATGACTTTTTTTACATGAAATGTTTTATTATAATTTTATATTCCTAAAAACTTTACAACTTGTGTCACCCCAAACAATACTCTACATAAACCATAAAAACGAAAAACGCGACAAAAGTTTGAAAAATGAGTGCAAATTATCGCTGTAATTTATTTATTATGGGTCCAACTTTATCTGTCGCATCGCTTTTATTGGTCAATATTTTTTGAAGGAAATGGTCAGCAATATTTGGTTAACATTATCGGAAGGAAGCAACAGAAACACAAATGTTGTTCAATGTTGCTTAAGGTTAAGCCTTTCTTCTGTCAGGTTCTCTGACTCATTGATTTTTGGATTGTCTGTTGCAATTCCAGTTTAGGACGTCCTCTTTTTCTGCGCCTTATTGGTTGCGATTCTAGGATCTGATTTGGTAATCTTTTGTCGTTTATCCGTTGTACATGGCCGTACCATATCAGTTGTCTTTTAGTGCTGTCATCCGGTATGCTTCCCTCGATTCCCATTCTATCTTTTATGGTCTCATTTCTCTCTGTTCGATCAGAGAACATATAAGTTATTTCTTCGATGGTTCGATATATTCTCATTGATCTTCTTATTGCGTCCATTTCGACATTTTCTATTTTTGTTTTGTATATTTCAGTTTCGCGACAAGCCTCTGTTCTATATAACAGCGTGCATTTCACCACTGTTGATATATTTTGTCTATCGTCTAGTTCTAATTCACTTGATTCGTTTCCAATACATAAGTACTGTGTCTTGTCCATGTTCACATGTTCACTTTAAAAGATAAAAAACATTAATATCAATAAGGAAAGATGGAACAGCGCCGCGGTTTTAAACTACCCCTTGATGCAAACTTGCCGACAGCTGAAGGAGCCCTAAGAGATTAACCTTTTCAAAACCACACTCTTTCTCTCTAAACATATTTACACCTCGGACCCAGAAACGTTTTTTTGCTACTACATGTAGAGGCTGGTGGTCACGGTCTTTATTTTGATTTCCTAGAGGCGTGGGCGCGGACAGAAATAAAATAAATTAAATAAACTAGTTATTTAAAATATGGTTTTTTAAAGATCACATCAAGGAATTGACGAACAAATTTTGAAAGATAAAAAGCGTTAATATCAAAAACGAAAGATGGAACAGCGTCGCCGTTTTAAACTACCCCTTGATGCAAACTTACCGACAGCTGAAGGAGCCCTAAGGGATTAACCTTGTCAAAACCACATTCTTTCTCTCTAAACATATTTACACCTTGGACCCAGAAACGTTTTTTTGCTACTTAATGTAAAGGCTGGTGGTCACGGTCCTTACTTTGATTACCAGAAACGCAGTTGCGGAGAGAAATAAAATAAAATAAATAAACTAGTTGTTAAAAATATGGTTTTTTAAAGATCACAATATGAAGGAATTGACGAACAAATTTTAAAAGTTAGAAAGCGTTAATATCAAAAAGGAAAGATGGAACAGCGCCGCGGTTTTAAACTACCCCTTGATGCAAACTTGCCGACAGCTGAAGGAGCCCTAAGGGATTAACCTTTTCAAAACCACACTCTTTCTCTCTAAACATATTTACACCTCGGACCCAGAAACGTTTTTTTGCTACTACATGTAGGGCTAGTGGTCACGGTCTTTACTTTGATTTCCCAAAGGCGCGCGTGCGGACAGAAATAAAATAAATTAAATAAACTAGTTATTTAAAATATGGTTTCTTAAAGATCACAATACGAAGGAATTGACGAACATATTTTAAAAGATAAAAAGCGTTAGTATCAAAAAGAAAAAGATGGAACAGCATCGCGGTTTTAAACTACCCCTTGATGCAAACTTGCCGACAGCTGAAGGAGCCCTAAGGGATTAACCTTGTCAAAACCACACTCTTTTTCTCTAAACATATTCACGCCTCGGACTCAGAAACGTCTTTTTGCTACTCATGCATGCGGAAAATTTCGGTTAAAAGACCTTCAAGTGGATTTTTATAAGGTTTGCTTATAATAAACTCCCCAAGGATTTTTTAAAGAGGGTTTCCAAATCTGTTTGGAGAGAAGTTTATTAAAAAAAAGATTGACATTTTCCCGGCTATTACAAGACGATGATTTTTTTTATTAAATAGCTCTATTTTGCCGAGACGCACAACTTTTTCCTTTACGATAATTTTTAAATCATTCCTAACAGAAAAAAATCTATTGAAAAATGCATAGAAAACTTCAGGATGCAGTCACCGAAGTTCACAGTTGGACCACAAAGTGGCGAATAAAATTAAATGAAACCAAATTAATTCATGTTGATTTTACAAACAAAAATATAAATCACATACAAATAACAATTAACATTCCCGTACCATATTCAAATCAGGCAAAATATCTCGGTTTAACACTTGATGCCAAATTGCGCTGGAAAGCACATGTTAAGAAAAAAAAAAGAAGAACTTGAGATAAGGTATAGAAAAATGAACTGACTAATTGAAAGGAAGTCCAATTTAAGAATTCATAATAAGTTACTGCTTTATAGACAAATACTGAAACCAGTATGGACATATGGTATTCAACTATGGGGTTGTGCTAAAGCGAGTAACATTCTAGTTTTACAGAGATTTCAAAATAAAGTATTAAGAAACATTGTGAATGCACCTTGGTACGTTCGAAATAGTGACCTTCATCGAGAATCTAAAAATCTAAACTGTAGCAGAGACTATAAAAAAGTACGCAAAAAGCTATGAAGATAGACTCCATCGGCATGTGAATGTGGAAGCAATTCAGCTTCCAGACAATATCCAGACAATACTATGCCAGTTCGAAGACTAAAAAGAGTGAAGCCGTTTGAGCTAGTAAACTAAGTGAATTACATAAAACAAAATAATGCTATAAACACAACACAATTGTGAGTTACTGACCAAACAAAGCGGGGAGAACTGTTGAGTGAATCCTAAGTTTAAATCTGACTTTTCTAGTAAATTAAGTTAAAACAAAATTGCTAATTAGTCTTACTGACTAGACTGTAATACAATAAACACAATGTGTTTGACAAATATAAAAATAAAAAAAATCCTAACAGAGTAGGAAGGCAAGATTTCGGAAAATCCACTTTCTAAAAGCATTTTATATTAATTTTTGGGAAATGGTCAATTCCCCCGATTTCGTACTCGCTGAATCCGAATATTCCTGTTGCCACCTCGAAATATTGATAGGGGCTGAGATGTTCAAGATGGCGGCGCACATGTCGGCGAAATTATAAACTGCTGCTGTAAGTCCAAATTGACACATTTATATAACTGAAAAATAACATTATATTCGTTTTTTTTTAAATGATATACTTTATTGTAGACAATAAAATTCCCTTTTTAGCAAGGTATAATTCAATAAAGTTAGGCTGACAACAAACTCTCCAGTGGCGTCCGTTAACTGAAGTAATTTAAAAAAGTTGTCTAATGTCTACAGGAAAACTTGTGTTATATTTTATTATAGTCAATAAAATTTATTTAAAGTCATGTATAACGTGATCGGATGGGTTTCATAATTAAAGCTTTAGGGGCATCTAAAAATTAAATCAATTTAAAAAAATCAGAAAATAAACCATTTTTGTTACTTTATTGTAGACAGTAAAATTCTCTTAAAACCAACAATGTAAAAATCGGTGGTATTTTTATTACAACTAACTTTCCAGCGACATCCGTAAATTGTGGTGAATTAAAAAAATTATTTAAAAAAAATCATTTTTTTACACATTCTAAAAAAATTGCCCTAGAGGAAAGGGGGCAAAATGGAATACTTAATTTTATTGTTTATTTATTTCTACTATTAAATTATCACCATTATATATATATTTTATCTTTAGTTTTAATTTTCAGTTTAACCGATTTAGAACTTCATCATGCTTTTATTTTTATTTTCGTACAAAGTTGACTTTGCCCCATTTTGCCCCGCATGCGGGGTAAAATGGGATAACTATATGTGGCAAAACGATAGGGGCGGTTGTGTAATTTAGAATCAATATTATTATATATTATTAGATAAGTTTTATTTATTAAAATACTAACCAAGTTTAAAAAATAAAAAGTTGTAATAAAAAATACATTTATAATAATTAAATTTAATATTTACAAAATTTCTAAAGAATTACAGCGACCTTGTCATTGCTGTCGATTCCCCTACACAAAATTTGCGCCTATTTCTTGCAAAGACAACATGCAAAATACAACTTTCAGTGATAGTACCAAAAAATTTTTTTTTAATTGGGGCAAAATGGGGTACTAGGTATAACAAGGTATTCCGTTTTGCTCCCATGAAAAAACCTCGTTTTGCCCCAAGTCACCAATTAAATTCAAACATAAAAAGGCTAATTTTGCTAGCACGGGCAAGGCCTTTAATTATGAATAATACATAAACCCACTAATAATTGTATAATGTAAACCAAATTTTGAAAAGTTTGTAAAAATGTACTTACCATCACAAAATGCGCAAGCTAATCACAATAAGCAGTGCATAACATCACATGTTGAGCAAAAAACAACTTAAACTTAGCCGACAGGCACCAATCATATTGCAGATAGTTGAACCCCCTTTCCCCTATATGGCTCCACTCCACACTTACGAGCCGCGGCTGTCACGTACTTACCTATGCAATGCTTAAAGGGGGGGTTTCTATTAAGAGTGCTTTTCTAAAAGGGGTTTAGCTGTTGACGTGTTTTCACCCTGACTGCCATTAGCTGAAAACCGACAAAAGGTGTTTTGTTAAGCGTTAGCTGTAAGAAGAGCTAGATGGTTGATGGAAGATTACTAAAAAATTATATATCAAATTATATGTCAATATTTGTATTTGAAATGACACTAAGTATTTTAAATCAATTATTTGTATTTTCTTGAATATATTCTTGAAATATAGCAATGAATTGTAAAAACTACAATTTTAATCCATAATTTGATACATAAGCTATAGTTGATATTGTACTAAAGTAGCACTGCGTCATCAAAACCGTGGTGGGCGGTAAGGGAGTAGAGGGGAACATACAGTAGCACGGACTTCTTTTAATTTTTTTAATGATATTGATTCCCAACCCGAGGCACTGCACTAATTAGTCATTAGCTTACTATTTTACCTGATTTTTATTTATGTCTTTTTCTAAACGCTTTCATTACAAATAAATATATATACTCTTATCTAGTTGTTACGAACAATCATATTGATTTAGCCGGGCTTTGACATTTTCTGTTCGTTGTTGTTTTGACTATTTTATGTCAAACAAATTACGACCGAGCTTTTTACAAAACAAATTACCATTTTTGCAACCAAATCAATATTTGCGCACATTTTAATATAATTTTGGATTCCCTTTTATGTTTCGGATCTTTATTTATTAGGGAGGGTACCATTTTAATCTCTCCTTGAAGAGGTCTCAGCGTTTTCTCATACACATATAAAGCGGCACACTGAATGTACAAAGTTAAACACTAATTTTTTAAGGCTTCTTTACTTAGATTTTGCCGCAAAATTTAGTGTACCATAGCTATGACGCGGTGCCACTTATATACATCCTCAACTATAGATTTTAGAAAATAAAATAATAGACAAAACCCTAAACTTTTGACAATTGTCAAATAATGTAGTGACGTAACGGAGTATGTTCAAAAATCACCAAAACTGACGCATGCGCAGTAGCCGAAATCCTGCCTTCTCGAAAAAGGAACATCAAGAATTAAATGGGGGTCCTGGCTTCAAGCATCGCGTGTGTGAATGCATGGGTATGCCCCAAGGTTTTTATTCTTTTACACAGGTTATCTACTTGAAAGGTCATTGAACCTGACTGGCCAATTGTGATTAGATTAAAAAATCTACGTCACCTGGTCGCTTTAAACTAGAGGTATTGAAAAAGTACCTATTCGTTACTCGACTACTCGTTACTCATACTATAATGGAGTAACAAATACCTATCTGAAAATTAAATGATTACTTTCGTTACTTTGATTACTTTGTTTCCTAACGCATTTAAATTGTATTTCTAAAATTTAACAATAAGAAAAAGTAGGACGTGATAATCTGGCAAAGTTGTTTATTTGAACGCTTGCAGCTAGCGCGAACGAACTGGAAAAATGGACTAGTTTATTTAACAAGGAAACCGAACTAAAATGAACTAGTTTAAAATGAACTATGAATTATATTATGCATTGGGAATACGGCTATCTGTGTTCCTGTCCCTGAAATACTGAACGATACCGCGGTGCTTTCTACGAGGAACGAACGAATTGATAGAAATGAACTGTTAAGTTGAACTAATAAGTGAAATCGGGCGATCGTTCAGTCGATTATGCGAATCACCTGTTTCGTTGCATTCAGTGGCACGCTCAAGCTACAATAAACTGAACTATTTGAAATTTTGATTTGATTACGGAAAACTAGGGAACTGCTCGCCTAATACGACGACGGCAACACTGACAGGATAGCCATTTCGTTAATAGTTCAAACGAACTAGTTCAGTGAACTAGTTGAGTTTGGTAAACTAGTTCACATGAACTAGTTCATTAAAATGAACTGCTAAGTATTTTTTGTCCCCTTAGCCCGCATTTTAAAAATTTAAATTGAATATTTCCATAATATAAACAACAAAAATATACCTACAAGTAAATGAGTAAACGACAGTCTGAGAATTTTGCACTAATTGTATGATTGAATTAAATACAGTTACAGTAATCAAAGTAACGATAGTAACAAATATATATAATGATTACTTAGTAGTCGAGTAATGATTAGTAACGAGTATGCAAAAGTAACTAAAATCAACATGAACACCTCTACTTTAAACCATTTATTATATGGAAACCAGATGACGCAGCTACAGTCGTCCAGTTAAGTAGGCAACCTTTGTAAAAGTACAAAGACCTTGGAGTAATAAACTAAGGTTTTAACCAATCTTTTGATTTTTCGTTCAGTCAGTGGCTTAAGACGGAAAACTGTTACCAGAGAAAATAATGGCATATCTTTAGACTTTGTTTTATCGAACGCTGTTCTTATATGGATGAAGATTTTAAAAGGTAATTCTTGGGGGGTGCGGAGGTTATTGTTGGAAGTTTAAAATACCATAACGACGGTTTTTATTAAGCAAGAAAAAAGGGGAGATTCAAGACACAATAATTTAAAAGTTTCGTTTTACAAAGAAAAAATTTATGGTCACGTGAGCCTATAAAGCCAGTTTGTAGCTCATTATTTTGCTAATTTAGTCAAACCCAAGGGGTCATTGGCAGTTGGCTCCGTAAAATTTGTACCGGGTAAAACATTACTTGGGTCCTTTGAGTTCCTATCGAGTCCTGTTACAAGTCCTTTTGTGAAATTTGTACAGTAGTGTTGTGACCTGATGACCGCCCGAGTTTTGCACTTGACGAATTTGAGCTAAAAAAGTTGACGTCCGACAAAAACAGAGTCCTCCACAAACTTGAGTCCTGTTGTGTCCTTAAAAGTGTACTGCTTAGTTATGTCAAGTTCAAGTTCAAGTTCAAGTTTATTTATTGGTCAAATAAGCTGTAAGTTACAGATATGACAGGTCGTGTCTTGTCGCGTCTTGTCATGTCCTGTTATAAAATTTGTCCAGTAGCTACTCTTGGGGGCTGATGACCCCTAGGAATTTATCAAAAAAAGAACAGTCTTGGGGGCTGATAACCCCTTGAAATTTATCAAAAAAAAGGAACAGTTTTAGTAGGCTGTAAAACAAATGTGTGTGTTTTCATACCTACATAACTATCTGTTAAAACTTTGCCGTTATAGAGTTTTAAAATTTCTCAATTAGTGGTCCTATTTCTTAAGTTACACTGCCTAGTATATTTAATATGGAATGACTTCCAAACTTCGAGGACGTTCGAGCAAGGCCAACAAGAATATACAGGCCACGATCCTGAAAAAATCAGCTGTTCTCTAGGGGCTGACTTTTACATTGGGTCTTATGGGAGGTCAGACGTTTTTCTAAAATATTTTCAAAATGGCACTACAGATTTCCGCGAAATTTCAGTGAAATATTCTCAGACACCATCCCGATATTCTGCCAAACTTTTGTAAGGATGCAAGATGATTAAAAAGTTAAAATGTTCAAGATTTAGCATTTTTTATTTTGAATTCAAATTACCCGCCGCCATATACCGCATGCCAACTGTTATATTTGACAGGTATTTGACTTTGTCATCTGTGTTTGTCATATTCGCTTCTGTTTTAAAGTTAATTTTTGTGTGAGCTAATAAAGCGGCTCTGAAAAATTAAGGATTCCTATATATTAAAAAAAAATTGTTCTGCAAGAATATAGTAAAAACAATCTCAAAACCGGCTTTATATAAAAACAAATTAAATATTCATGAACTGTCATTCCAACTTCAATATTTTAAAGAAAATCAGCTGTATCATGATCATCAAAAAAAAAATCAGCCCCGGATGTGACGTCAACAAAGTGGAGGATCGTGGCCCGTCCGTTTTGATAGCCCTGGTTCGAGAAACTCAAAATCTTTACTTTCAGCAATTGGTACCTGTGCTGGGTTTGAGCATACACGTAACCTACGTATATGGGTTTGAGCTCTAGTTCATCCCAGATGAAGTGGTTTTTAAATAAAATTTTACTCAAAATATGAACATTCTTTAAATTAATTCAATTCATTTAAATTCAATGGCTTTTAATTGGTTTATAGTTTTTTTTATAAATAATAAACAAATTTGAGCGGTTAATCGTTCGAACCACGGTTCAGTTTTGGTTTTTTCTGGCTGACCTTAATATCAGCTATCACTCATTACCAGACCGGACTACTAAAACACACTTGGTTGAAACTCTAACCCTACTTTCCTGAAAATATTTTTAATGTTTTTTTTTGCGATTTGTTTGTGGAAGGTTTTTATTATGGAAAACGATTATTTTATTTTATTGTATTCTTCCTTTTAAAATGAGGAAGATGTTAAGTTTCTCGGAAGAACATTTTTAGATAAAAATCCGAATGTGCTCTTGGCAATAAAGCTGCTAAATTATAGAGATACAAACCCCAAAATGACGACATCTAAAAAGTGGGTTATAAACTAATATTTTCGTATGGAGAAAATAAATTTGGAGATACAGATGGGATCCTCAAAGGAGTTTGAAAAAATACAGTAGGGGTCAAATTAATTTTTTGAGACCTGATATCTCAGGATGTTGATCTTCTTAGCTTACCTCGTCTTTGTTCAAACACAAAATATATACAAATACTTGAAAAAATAATAAATTGTCAGCATAACCTCAAAATAGGAGAGGAGATAACCAAGATTTGAAAAAAAGCTCCGGACCTGTGTCAATTTCAGTTTAAACCGATTACGTTTTTCGACGTGATCGATGGCGTCATATCAGTGGCGTATATAAGGGGGGAAGGGGCCATCCCCCCCCCCGAAGCTAAGGTTTTTTTGGATATTTTCCACATATTTCATGAATACAAACATAAAATAGCATAAAATACGGACTCATGGGGTCTCGGCCCTCCCCCCCCTCCGAAACTGTTCGGGCCCACCCCCGGAAGTATTTTTCTATATACGCCACTGCGTCATATACTTGAGCCAAAGATAACCATGACCACTGGAACCTGTTTGGTTTTTACCAGTTTGGGACGATAAATACCAATTGAAAGCTAAAATTACAGATATACAGATAGGACCTACACTTTGATTTAATTAAAACATTATGTACGATGCGATACTTTTTGTTGCCTCCAGCGCCATCTTCTACAATTCTTTTAAAGTTTTAACACAAGCTCTTTATACTTTTACACAGATTGTCTTCAAAATTTGACCAGTCATGTGTATTTAACTGGACGACTGTAGGTTACATTAAACAAATGGTTTAAGGCAACCAGTGACGTAGATTTTTTAATCAGAATTACGGTTCAAATTCTGTAGATAATCTGTGTAAAACTTTGGATATAACATTAAATTTTGGATGTTAGAACATTTGTTTTAGGAGGTTTTATAATGTCATACATTAAATTTAAGTTTAAAACCTTTTAAATACAAATAGATTTTCTAATAAAAATTAAAAAATATATCTTTAAATAATTTATTTAAAATTTTTATGGAAAAATGTAATCTAGAGGAAGATGAAAAAATTGAATTTTAAATTACTTTCAAACACAAAACACTCAGGTTGATAATCTATTTGAGCGATTTGTCTCAGTGCACCCTGTATAATGACTCCCGTATTAAGAAAATTTAAGTACCTGCTTGTTTTTAGAAAATTGCTATCGCTCCCCTTTCAAAAACTCTAAAACTGATAATTAAAACCCTCGAAAGCATTAATGTATCTATCCGCTCCACTCGAGATTGCTTATCATTTGCAGGATGCCGCGATGACGCTGTACTAAAGGGGGTTGTTGCGGTGGCTTGTTGTTTGTTGCTGGCGATTAATTTAATCCCAAGTGATTAATAGTGAAAAAACTGATTAATCTTATCTTACGTGTATCTGGGCCCTCTCTATAGGTAAACTTGACAATAGAGACTTCTGAAGGAAAAATCACAGATATTAGGGAGTTATTGGAATAAAACCTGACCTTATTTTAAAATCGACCCTATGGTGACAGATTTACATATAAAAAGCAGCTGCTCTCTTTCAAAAATCGGCCTTTGTGTATTTAAAAACCGGATTTATTAAATGAAGTTTAGCGTCTGTATTATTAAATTTGGCTTTGGTATGTCAATTTTGAGAGGTCAGCTGTTCTGTTCTGTGCAAATGTGTCAGAATAAAGTCGACTCTAAAATAAAGTCAGGTGGTTTTATTCCAATAAGTCTCTATTAAATTTGGGGATCAAGCATAGAGAAATATTATAACTTATATATGAGGCTGTCCATATCAACCTTTTGCACTTTAAAATTTTGATTTTAATAAAAAATTATTTTTTGGTTCCTCTATAGATACCGATTACACCAAGATAAAAAATTTAAAAAAATGTTGCGATTCCTTAAATCTACAGTGTGTTTTATCTTAGTAATTGGCCAAAACATATCTATGGTTTATGATTTTTCCTGAAAAAATATAAACTTTGCAAAACAAAATTACTACTGTTTAGAAATAAGAAAAAGAGGCATTAAGTAAAAATATTGAAAATGACAAATATTCGCAGCAGTGACCTTAGTAAAAGACCATAAATTAAAAAAGTCGCCATTTTAAAAATGTGACCCCTTTGATTTTTTATATTTTTTAAAAAAAGATGCTTTAATATTATGTCTATTGCCTTTAAAAATTTTAGAGTGGGCCGTGAAGTATAAATGCCAAAAACAAAAATTCTTGTGTAAGTGCGCGGAGGCCTTGGCCGTACTTATATGTATATGGGCAAGCGAGCAGTCCTATTGAGGCGCCCGAGGTGTGAATTAATATATATTTTATTAAAAAAAGTTGTTTTGCTTTAAGGAAAAAATCTTTTTTTTTCATTCTGACTCCCCCCCCCACCCCTTGCATATGACATCAGCGGCGTTACATTGAAGATCCAAGACTGTTTTAAACCTTATCGACTACCAACATTATGGCACATTTTTCTAATTAGAATACCTAGTCCTGCACTGTTATGACACTAGATGCCACTATACAGTGTGTCCCAAATTCGATTTATTTTGGGTCTCGACCCTCAGTTTCGAGTATCCAGTATAAAGAAAATCGGTTTTCTTTAACTCTGCATTTTGGTAGGGGGGTAAGATTTTTAAAGTTTTTTTTTTATAAAAATAATAAATATATAATAATATAAAAGTAATATGTATTACCTAAACAAATAAAATACTGAGCGATACGTTTTAAAGGAAACTTTTAACTGGCTATTTCACATTATGACTTAGTATCCCCTTAAAATTTCAGATGAAATTTAACTAAATAGTTATATAGTTAAACTATACAAAAGCGATTTGAGCAAAAATGTACTTTTTATAAACATCAAAGTAAAGTATAGTGGCGTCGAATGTCATAACAGTGCGGGAATAGGTACACAATGTTGGTGGCTGATAAGGTTTTAAACAGCAGACGGCCTAGGCCCAGCTTGGCCCTTAAATGTGACGCCGCTAATGTCATATGCAAGAGGGGGGTGTCAGAATGAAAAAAAAAAAGATTTTTTCCTTAAAGCAAAACAACTTTTTTTAATAAAATTGTACATTGATTTACACCTCGGGCGCCTCAATAGGACTGCTCGCTTGCCCATATACATATAAGTACGGATAAGGCCTCCGCGCACTTACACAAGAATTTTTGTTTTTGGCATTTATACTTCTCGGCCCACTCTAAAATTTTTAAAGGCAATAGACATAAAATTGAAGCATCTTTTTTTAAAAAATATAAAAAATCAAAGGGGTCACATTTTCAAAATGGCGACTTTTTTAATTTATGGTCTTGTACTAAGGTCACTACTGCGAATATTTGTCATTTTCAATATTTTTACTTAATGCCTATATCTATAGAGGAACCAAAAAATAAATTTTTATTAAAATCAAAATTTTTAAGTGCAACCCAAAGTCCCTAGTAGCTTAGCGTAGGTCAATTTTGATTTAAAAACCCAGGTATCAAGGTGACGTTTTTTAAACGTCATTAAGCGATTTTTGGTGACCTTCGCCGTCTTTAAAACATACCTTATCTAATTTTAAAATGTAAATTTCCATCATCAAATTTATTTTTGAAAAAAATGCTTTTTTAATAAGTAGTTTCGCTTCGCCCTTTCGTATAATCGTGATGGTATTGATATTTCTTAAAATGAGTATTCAGTGATCAGATAAAAAAAAAAGAAGAAAGTTGTTTGCATAATTTTAAAGAAATTTTAATATTACCGGCTGACGAAACTAAAATACGAATATTTATTTGCCAGCCAAAATTAAACATACTAACCTAAGCGAAATCTATATATAAACAGTCCTTCTCAGCAGTGGCTGACTGAAAGGGGCTAAGGGACTAAGCCCTGGGCGTTAGATTTAGGGGCGGCGGGCAGATGGATTTTATGTATGTATTCGCAGTTAAATTTTGATTTAGTAACCCTGGGTACCCCAAAAAAATTACAAAACAGAAATCGGAGTTTTATCTTGGGCAGATCTTGTGGGACCAGAGGGCCCTTCTTCCAGACGAAAAACTTATTTTTAAATTCTGGTTAAAAAACAAGAAATGCATAAACCACAGTTTCTTACAAAATATATCTGAGCTGCCAGTTTTTCTACAAGAATTACCTTATTTTTATAATTTTAGTCTGAGGAGTATTTGATCTCCCGATTATCATAAATTTCAAAGCTCAGATCTATTGAAAACAGCAAAGAAAAAAATATTTTGGGTTTTGGGGGGCGCGTTCCCTCAGAAATCCTCGATCCACTAATCAACACAAAGGATGATAGGAATTTAAGTCATTTTATTGAAAAGATAAAATGATTAGCGTTGCTGTAATTTTTCTTTGTGTGAAATATGGGCCATACACCAGTTTACTATAAAAAATACATGATGATATCTAATGAATTTTAAAACACTCTGTAATAAAAATTGACAAAGCTTTTGCTTGAAACTTCGCTAAAATTTAAAACTAACAAAATAAATCCAGTGAGCTCTTTTGTGTGCAACAGCCATAGAGAATGTCGTCCCAAGTTAACTAAATAATAAACAATGCTTTTTGGGAAAATCAGCAGCACACAGTGTGCCAATAGTTATTCTATTTTCTTTAGAAATAAAAGTGGCTTATGGTCATTCAACACACAGAAAAATTAAATAATTGAAACAAATAAATATATACTTGAACTATGTATATGCTTAATTTGAATCAACTACACAAAAGTAGTTAAATTCAATCAATAAACTAGAAAATACAAAAAAATGTTACCTCAATTATACGAGGTGTGAAAATAAAATTATAAGGCTGTTGTAAAAAATCTACTTTATTTAAATACTAATACATCTTAATGATGTTATCCATCAATGTTGTCCCCTTCTCTATCGACGCAGCGTTGCATGCTTTTTTTCCAATGTTGGAAGAAATTTTAGAAATCATCAGAAGAGAGGCTGTGAAGAAGTCTAATATTTCAAAACGGGTTTCTTTTAACGATTTTCTCACTTTCGGAAACAGGTTGAGGTCGCAAGGGACCAAGCCTGTTGAATTTTGTTTGGTGGTTAACGACGGTGATTTTCTTATTAGCTAAAAACTGCTTAATGGATAGGGCATTGTGGGCCGGTGCATTGTCCTGGTAGAGCAGCCACGCGTTGTTCTTTCACAAATCTGGACGATTTTTCCTTACACGTTGCCTTAGCTAAATAAATACTTTCAAATATAAATGTTGGTTCACTATTTGACCCTCACGCGCCCATTCAATAAGAACAACACCCCTAATATCGAAAAAAAAAACAATGAGAATCGCTGTTATGGGTGTGCTGGAGCGCCCTTCTCGTTCATCATCTTTAACTTTATCACTACCCTCGAAAAAGCTCGTATATACGCTTACTCTGCGCTTTAATTTTACCGAACTGTCATTTCATGTTGAAATAGCCTTAAATTTTTTACTTGTTTTTTATGATTATTTAATTTTGCAGTGCTTACCAAAATATTCTTAAAAATAACGTCAAATGTTTATAACATCAATTTTCGAGTTTGGTCATGTCTTTAACAGCCTCTTATGGTGGTTACCTTTAACAAAATGTTTTTCGGAAAACATAACCTTACTTTTTTATTCACAAGAAAATAAAAGCTTGTTTATCTTTACTTTAAATAAAAACTTTTTTTTAGGGGTAAAGTTAGCCGTTATTTGCCTTTCGTTACCTTTGATACAACTAATAACAGGACCAAAAGCACTCTACTAAAGATACCGGCGCTACAGATTGCTATTGCGTCGACTCAGAATAAAGATAAATACTATTGCACAGTGGATCAAAAACACTATACTATTGTCAAATAGGTAAAATATTAAAATCAGATTTTCATAAAATTTATTATTTTAAAATTATTTAAAAAAACAACTTTCTCCTAAATGCTGATGAGGCAGTACCTATAAAATAATGAAAGTTCAGTGAACGAACTTCGCTTTGATGTGTCAGCAATTATGGCCCTGGCAACGACCCATCGCCAACAAGTGCTGACGCAGGAAGAAAGTTGTATTGGGAGGTGCTGGCTCATTAGCGGGTATCAGTAAGTAAGTGAAAGTAAAAGAGTGCAGAGCCCAAAGATGTGTCCTGACCTATGTCTGGTTTTATTACGAGTAATACTGTAAGTATCTTTATATTTATATTGGATATAATTTTATAAAAGAAATGGAATTTTCAATACATGTCTTAAACCATTACATTGTTTTCATTCCAAAGCTATTTAATGTTACATTTAAATAAAATATATATTGGTAAGGTTGTTTAGAGACTGACGATCTTCGTCTTCTCCAATGAACTTGTACCTACCAATATGGCTCGCACCCTATAGTCGCGAAAGCCGGGGTGCGACACTATAATGTAACCTCCTAAGAATAAGAGCAGTATTTTTTTTGCGATAGCCTTTTTATTTCATAGTAATATTTTTTCACAATTTATTTTCAAACTAGCATTTTCTGCTATATTTACGGAAACTTCTACTGTGCGGCGTAGCAGGAGAGAGTTTTCTGCTGCCAGAGTTTCCCACTAGTCTTTTGACGTGCCGTGCCGGGAGTTTTGAAACCTTTTAGCCCCGGAGCGGCCCCGGGCGGATTGGCTGAAAGTTTCGGCAAAGATTTTGCAATCGGTGGAGAGATAACCATGTACTACAACAATTAGGTTTTATTAAAACGTTTTTAAAAACAGTAAAAAACTTAAAAATTAAATTAAATTGAAACCGAGATTAAAACTAAAATTCAAACAACGTGGATTTTAGTACCTGTGAATTTAAAAATCAAACAAGCTTTCGTGGCTAATCGGGTAAGAAAAATGTTTAGGGAAGGGAAGGGAAGGGAACGATTTACGTTGTTTAAAATCTACATAAATACTTAGCCGTTTTTATTAATGATAGGTCCAAAACCAGGTAGTGGCGACCTTGAGCATCACCGGAGCTTATGGTCATACCGCATACCTTAGGATAAGGGACGCGGGCGTGTGGAGGATCGCGGCTGTGACGGAAAAGGAGATTCCTCTATCGACGTACAGGCTAGCGATGCCAGACAAGCGGTTAAGGAAGAAAAGTAACCATGTAACCATACCACCAACGGATGCACAGAGAAAGAACGGGGTCGAATTCCTTAGCGATCCTACGGTCTGCTATACAGACGGATCAAGGCTAACAGATGCACTTCAGGAGTTGGCCGGAGTAAGAGAGGTGGAACTCGTATGGGTCCCAGGCCGAATGGGTGTCCCAGGAAACGAGAAATCGGACGAACTTGCCAGGGGTGGATTCCGGCAGAAATGCGTCATGCCAGAGCCTTTCCTGGGGTCACAAGAGGGCAAATGAAGTTGGCCCTAACAGAGTGGGCCCAGAAAGACATACAAAAGAGATGGATCAACACAAGAGACGCCAGGCAGGCGAAGGAGTATGATGTGACAGAATATAGCAAATCCAGTAGGGACTGGCTGCTCCGTAGATCAAAAACAGAGGTGGGAACCATAGTGGGAGTCCTAACCAAACACTGCGTCCTACAAGGACACTTGGCGAAGATGAGAGTGAAGAAGGACTCGACTGCGAACGATATTGGGCCAAGGACGAGACCAGTGTTGCTAGATGTACGATAATTATCGATTTTGTCCCATAATATATCGAATGTACGCTGTACGATAGTAGCTATGCGATAATGGCCTTTTGTACGATAATTTATAAATTACAACTAAAAATCGTATTGCACAATATGTAATGACGTTTTAGTCATGAAATCTTACAATATTTTTAAAGTCGGCTAACCTTTATCAGAAACAAACCAATCGGATTTAGACTGTAGAAATAGACGAATCTGATGATGACATTACATTTGAAGAAATATAAACGATTTTTTGTTTTTTGTATTTATACCTATTATTATATGTAGAATACTAATCATTTTATGAAAATAATACATCGTTTTTCTTCAATATAAAGATATGTAAATCAATTTTAAAGTATTTTTTAACACCTTTTTCGAAAATTCATTAAGCAGGAATGTTTGTTTTTAGGTATCGATATTTTGTACGATAACGTACGATAATTTTAAACGGCTCATGTGATAATTCTCTTTGTGACGTGTAGCAACACCGGACGAGACCTCAGCTCAATTCCTCTCTTCATGTGAAGCCTACTAGAAGGCAAGAAGAGAGGTATTCGAAGAGGGAGGCTTTGGGACGGAGGACCTTCTGAATCTGAGGTGGCGTGATATTCTGGCCTTGGTACAGAAGACGGGCACATTCCTTAGCAAAGAAAGGACGCAGGGGATGCTCGGGGGTTGGCGAAAAGAGCGCTTCATGTGCCTAGTCGCCAGGCCAGGCCTAGATCCTACACCACACTACTACCACTACTACTACTACTAACAGTACAAAATGTCCCTATTAACTGACCAGAATTTGAAATGGACGAGAAAAACCATTTCCTTAAGTTATCTGGGAAATGTAGGCCAATTCCCATTTCGTCGAATACACTGACGTAAGCGCGTTGCCCTTTTCGGTGACAAGTGACGGGTTTATTTTAAATAATTAAGGTTCGTCTCGGGCCAGTAAAAGAGGATAAAAAGTAGATGTACCTGAACGTAGTGAGATAGCAAATAGGAATTTAAAGTAATTAACAAAAATTTTGAAATCCATAAAAGGATTTTTTACTTAGGTTTGGTCCTGCTTGTACTGTTGTTCCCAATTAGACTACAAAAACATCAAAATCAACGGGTACAGCTGCTTTTCTTGCAGAACAAAAAGATACAAAAATATCAGTGGCGTGCAGCGCTAATAAAACTGCATCCACAAGTTATAGTCTACAAAATATGGAAAAAGGCAGTAAGTAACTAACAAAAAAAGAACCAAAATGTTTTGTTTTGTTACCAGTTAATCCTAAATTATTTTATATTTTGCGCCCAAATTCTTCCTAAATTAGAAGTAGTTTACTTTATTTGTTATAAATATTCGATAAAACATTTACGGCTTTCTGGAAACACTAAACCTTTCATAGTTAAAGTCGACTTTCCCCAAATTTGTTATTTTGCAGATTCCATCTCTCTCTATAGTTGGCAGAATTGATTTTAATGCATGCATGGGACACACAAGCGCGGATTTGAGGGGGGGAGTAATAGGGTAATTACACCCCCCCCCCTAGAAAAAAAAATAGACACTTTTTTCTAATGAAATAAGGGAAAACAGGAGAATTACCCTCCTAAAAAAAAAACTAAATTACAAAAAAAAATTCGTCGACTATTACCCCCCCCCAGATTTTGACCCAGATCCGCGCTTGCGGAAACTCAAATATTCCAGTGCATGGGACGCGGAACGAAAGCGGACGCGAAAAAAACATGCGATGCTTGCTTGTTTTGTCCTTTTTATTCTTACAGCGCCAGCGATCTTTAAAATACATCGCATCTTTCGCAAATCGAAAAGCGATTAGCGATAATAGAAAAAAATTGCGCCTTCAGAAAAACTCTATTAGAAAAATGTTAAATGAGAAATGCGCGATAATGCAGTATATGAAATTAATCGAAATATGTCCTACGCAATCTTTAGAATAAAAAATATTACAAAAATGCTTGTTTTAAATATTTTTGTTGAGGTAAGCTATATTCCGGCCCCCCCTCCAAGCCTTAGATTTTTTTACATATATTCCACATGTTTCATAAAAAAAACACAAAAAATAGCTTAAAATTCGACATCATGAGGCTATAATGGCATCGGGCCCCCCTAGACATATTCCTGGGTGCGCCATTGATAAATAAAAACTTTCGTACCTTCACTTGATGCTTGCTTTCCTTTTATACCCTAAGGTACAACCCTCTCGTTTCAAAAACAAGCAGTACGCCGCTAACATTCTTCTTGATAAAAACGTTCCCCGTATTTATCCGAGACTATTCCTAAATTTTCAGGAAAGAAGTCCAGATGCGAGAGAAGGAAGTTAAGGGACATGTTACATCCCATGGCCTTGTACGCTAAAAGCAATTCCTCGACCTGAGCGACATAATCATCACTTTTATGGTTATCCAAAAAGTTCTTACACACGTTTTGGAATGCAAACCAAGCTCGTTTTTCTTTTTGATTCAGGTGTTCAATAAACGTTGAATCTTGAAAAAAGTTGTCTATACTGGGGCCTCACAAAAACGCCTTCCTTGATTTTACCCTCACTAAGACGAGGAAATTTATTTTTCATACTTTATTATAAATGTCGCTGTTTTGTCCAGTGCTTTTACAAACTATTTGATCAATCCAAGTTTTATGTGCAAAGGCGGCAAGTAAATATTATCTTGCGGGACTAATATGGATCGTTGGCACATTTTTCTGACCGGGAGTAAATTTTCCTCGCAAAGGCCAGTTCCGTACAATGTAATGTTTGTCCCGTGCTCGGCTGACCCAGTCACAAATGAAGCAAATTTTTTTTATTATAGTTTCTGCATGAGCGTATACAAGGGGGGAGGGGGGCTTGGGGGCGAAAGCCCCCCCCCCAAGAATCTAAAAATAGATTATGTTAAAACTATTAATTTTCCTACTTTTAAATATGTTAATAAATAGAAGTGGAAAAAATTTCCCAGTCCCTCCAAGGCGATTTTTTGTATACGCCAGTGGTTTTTGTATATATATACTTTTATATACTAATATGTTGCTTTATACTTTGCTATAACGTTTACCTTTACCGTTAAGCTGCTGGCATTTAAAATTTTATAAAAATAATTAGGAAATGCGTATAAAATGGTAAAATCGACAATGTCCATTTACCATTTATGCAAAACACCCCCCTCCCCCAAAACAAATGGATTACCACCTTGCTATAAATATTAATGTTTGAGAACACTAAACTCTCCAGTCTCTCAGAAATAATGTTGTTAAGGCCAAAAAAAATCCTTTCCGTCCCACCAAACTATCGAAAAGCAGTAAAAATAGGTCGGGGGGTCTCCCCCGAAAATGGGGGGTGATGGGGAAAAACGGAGTTCATATTTGGATTCAGGAGGTCATTTTACATAAGAATCGGCAAGAATGGTGTCAGGGCCAATTTTAATGCCGACCAGTGTTGTTAATCTAAAAAAATAAAACCAAACCGCTGTAATCAAGAGAAAAGTTAGATTGGCCTAGGCAGCATTCGGTAAATTAAGCTACATATTAAAAAATAAAAATATACTTAGTACCTCAAAAGTGTATAACCAATGTATCCTTCCTGTACTGACCAATAAATCCTTGACCTGCACACTTACAAAATCAAAGATGGATAAGATAGCAAAAGATAACAGATAGAAAAAATAATGAATGGGAAAGAAATAAAACAAAAGTAAAGGATGTCAAAAGATAGGTAGCAAAATTAAAATGGGAATTTACAAGCTATAATATAAGAGAAAAAGACGATCGATGGAACAAATTTATTGTAAACTGGACTTAAAAGAAGTAGGAGAAGGTCCCAAATGAGATGAGCGGACGATTTGAGAAACATGCGGAAACTAGATGGATGAACACGGCGACAGACAGAGAAAAGGGGGAGGCCTATGTCCAAAGATGGATTGAAGAAAGACAAATAGAGAAATAGATAGAAAAGGGGCATAGCTTTTTTAAATAACAATCTTTGAATTTTTGTCATCCTCCACTTAAAGTTTTAAAAAACACTAAAGTACATTTTGGCTTATTTAAACTATTGCCTTGTTTCCGAGATATCGGAGTTGTGGTAAATTTTACTCTCTTACAATTTTTAGTACGTTCCTACATGATTAAACCAATCTAACTTTAAGTAGCTCTGGTGAAGCTGTGTGTTTATTAAAATTTAAACATCTGAAATTACATACACACATACACCTCGTGACGTCACGACATACCTTGTAGTTCCTTCCGTTCGTGTTCAGTTGCAGAGAGAACTTTCTTTCTTTGTCGTATTGTTTTGCGTATATTTTTCTTTAGCACTCAGAGGTTGTTTTATTTTAGCAATTAATGCACATCTTAACAGCTGTTTTAACACTGAATACAATGGCAATTTCAACGGAGATAATGGTAAAATGGTTATGTTTAAAACAAGAGATGCATACTTAAGTGGATTTCGGTTTTTATCATGGCGGTTGCAAGCAATTTTTTCTAACATAAATAGTTTTGTATAGTTGCCTCAATCGGTTTACAAAACATTCAACGCAATTTCTTTTTCGGTTTTGAAGCAAAATTCACGCTTTTGGTTCGTTTTACTCATTAAGCAAGCTTGCAAAAGGTTCATTCTGGTGTAGTCGTCGCGATTTTTTCGTTCACATTGGAGTCCTAAAAAAGTGAACCGACCCTGGAGGGGAAGGTGGGGGAGGGGGCGGCTGCCAGATTTAGCCCGAGATTTTTGTTCATTTTTATTTGCATTGGCATTTGTTTAAAGGGTTTTATTTAGCTTGACTTCGTATATATTTGTTTATTTGTTTAATTATAACTTTGTTTCAAATTTATCCAACAAGCAAAATATTCTCAAATTTGAAACTTCGCGATGATTAATTTCACTCAATACAGATTTTTATTTAAATTAAAAAAAACAAAATGACAGGTCCAAAAAAATTAATTTATTTATTAACCGACATGTATAAAATTTGAAACTTTGTGGTGTTTCAGGTCGCTGATTATGATTTTTAAGTTAAACTTAAAAGAAATCAAAATAGCGGATCCACAATGGCGCACATTCTTATTTATAAACCGATTTGCCTCGATATTAAAATATCGCGGCGCTTAAGGTAACTTAATATAATTTTTGACTTAAATTTAAAAATAAGAAAATGACGTATCCAAAATGACGCCTTTTCCAATTTATGAACCAATATGCATCAAACTCGGAAGTTTGGGGTTTTTCAGGTCGCTGATTATTATTTTTAAATTAAACTAAAAAAAACAAAATGGCGGATTCACAACGGTGCACATTCTTATCTATAAACCGATTTGCCTCAAGCTTGAAATATCGCGGCGCCGGCGCTTAAGGTAATTCAATACAATTTTTGCCTTAAATTTAAAAACAAAAAAAGGTTGGATATTTTTACCTTAATTGACCAAAATTAATTACTGCCCTTTTTTTACGACGGCAGTAGTATTTTATTTCTTGTCCATCATTCAGATGCAAGTCTTTCTTCTGTCTTGCATTTTATTAAACTAATTTCTGAAGATGACAGTCACGTGTTAATTTATTAGAGCCGATGCGTGTCCGTGAATTTACGCTAATGGAATACCGAAATACCTCTCTAATGTATTTTAAACTTTATGAGGACTTTTAATTAAGAAAGACTAAAAATAGAGTAATAAAATCAGAGCTTATGCCGAAGTAACAAAAATAAAAATAATTAAATTCTGCTAAATATAACTATAATTGGATGGATTTACCATTACATTACAATAAATAAAATTAAAATTTGTACCTAAATAAATGGATCTGGTACCTTCCTAGCCTTTATATCAATTTTTTTTTCAAATTAGTTAGGTATTACTGATTATGGTTTGCTCGACTTTGCATTATCTGAGTAAGATGGGGAGTGACAATTTTGTGTTTTTTTTTAAGGAATAGGTTTGAATCGACTCTGTAGTAGTAGTAACCAAAAAAAAATCAAAACTTTCTGATGTATTGCCATTCAAAGTTTTAAGGCTGATATTTCAAAAACCTCCAATCCAAATAATAGGATGGCCTTTCCTATGACTCCCGAAAAAAAAATATGGAGGAACTACCATTTATGTCATGAAATAACAAAAAAATTTGCAACGATGAAGAAAAAAGCGGGCGAAGAGCGGCATAATCCTCGTCTTGCTCCAGGCGGCCATTAGTCTAGCGACGGCCCTGATCAAGGATTTAATGCTTTATCAGCATGGCAACGATCTGGTAAATAAAGTGTTCGGTCATAAGTTTCGTGATGTTGTGTCGATGTTTAGGCATACAAAAGAAAAGCTCGAAGAACAAATGGTATTCCTAGAAAAATTAAAAAGTGAGAAGTGAGCTCAAAGAAGCTACTCCAAAAAATGTATCGTGGAAAGCGGGTATATAGGGTGCCTCAAATAAAAGTAACTACCTTCGTGGGGATTTCGATAACAGTAGCAGATAAAAGATAGTTTTTGATCGTGCCAAATTTAGGCCCGATAATTTTCCCGACAACGATAACTTTGCTTTTTGGTACCGGTTTTAGTCGAAGACGACGGGGCGTGGTGTGCAAGACTATTAAAATCGGGACAGAGTGAGAGAGAGGCGTAGGGGAAGATGGGGGAGTATTTTTTTTGTCCGAAGGAAAGACTTTATTCGCAGTTTTAATACTTTAATTGTTTGTGGTCAAATGTAAGTCTTTATATGTATTGTTTTTAAATTTTTCTTGTGTTAAACAACTAAGCAGCAGATTTTCTATATGCGTTTTGTTCATTTTTGTAATTTTGGTAAATAAAAGAAAACTGCTGTGCGTTTGACAAGAAATTAACCGAAGAGTTCATAATATATCTAAAATATGGATAAAATATCATTCAACGATTAATACCTATATACGTCTTCTGTGGCATAATATTGTTTTGTATGTATGTAGTTTGCGATGTCATCTTTGATTAAAAATGGACAAAATGCATATATAAAGTCTGCTCCTTAACTAGATTAGAATGGAAATGTTTCTTACTACACCTTTGTTTTGGCTATCGTGGGGTAATAGGAAAATCGTAATAGGGTAATAAGAAATATATTCTTTTTTGTTGCATATTCATTTGAGTAGTGAGTTTACCTTCAAATTTGACTAAAATGACTTTTGTAAAGCTATAGAAATGGCAAGTTGCAGAAATATTTAATGGCATTTAACGCCATAGTCCACGGTACACCGGTCTATATTTTAAATGATGGCTAACAGGCTGAATTCTCGTACATAAAGCTTTATTCGACGAGACGCCTAACTTTTTCCTCTAAGAAAATTCTTTAAAGTGACTCCAAACAAAATGCGCGGGCTGAAAAATCTTTTGAGCTTCGGATTGACTAAACCAAGTAAATAATTTTGGAGACAATGTTGCCATTTGCTTTTAAAATAGGTATTACCTTTCAAATTATCTCAAAATTATAGATAACGAGATGAAAAAAAGCATTAAAGAAATAATAACCGACAATGTTGCCATTTGCTTTTAAAATAGGTATTACCTTTCAAATTATCTCAAAATTATAGATAACGAGATGAGAAAAGCATTAAAGAATTAATAACCGCCAATCTTTGTTTTCTGTAGCGTAAAAAATATGTGTGAAAGTTAATGGCAATATTGTTCTACAAATCATATGCTTGGTTTAGTTAGTCCGATGCACGAAGCATGTCTACGCATGCGCACTCTACCAGGAATCACTTTGAAGTATTTTTGCTGGGGAAAAAGTTAGGCGTCTCGGTTAAATAAAGCTATGTATGAAAATTTAGCCAGTTAGTAATTACTTAAAAAATAGACCGGTGTCTTTGGACTGATTGAGTTAGATGCCATTTAATAGTTTTGCAACTTGCCATTTCTAAAGCTTTACATAGCTCACTTTTTTCAAATTTAAAAGCATCTTTACTAAGTACTTAAATCAATCCGCAACAAAAAATAATATATTTTTTATTGCCCCATTACGATATTTTTTATTAATTAGAAACATTTTCATTCTGAACTACTTGTTTATGACAAGCAAAATACATAGAAAGTCTTACATTTGACAACAAACTTAACTATTAAAACTAAAAATAAATTGTTTTCGTTAGACAAAAAACATATTATCTAAAATGGTTTGCTGGTAAAAAATATGTTTAAAAAAAAGACACAAAAGTGCTAAAACTTTATTAATATTGTAGTAGAAGAATTTTAAAGGATTTTTCAGATATCTCAAATGACAAAATGCAAGAGTAGCAAAAAAATATTTCCTATTACCCATGTTTCTTTTACCCCATTTTCCCCTATTTCAAATAAATGGGTTCCGCTCAACACTGTGACCTGTGCAGCCAGCGCCAGCCAAATGGCGCGGAATGTAATAGAAGCTCGCTAAAACCCAATCGCGCACTTTCTACGTATGTGAAAATCCTTATGTTAACCGTCCGTGAGTTTGCGGCGTTCCACGGAAGCCGTTAACGATTTGTGACGTTTAAATGTTAACAGTGTCAAATTTCGTTAGTCGTCGGCCGTTTTTGGCATGACCAAAGACTATCTAATGTTGGTTAAATAAAAAAAAGTGGTGCTATTCCAAGCTCTATTAGAAAATAAAATATCGAAGACAAATAAACGTTTACATTATTCGATTGGCCTTAGATGCTATTAGAAAAATGTAAAATATAATAAAATTTGTTTACAAGATGGCGGAGATATTTCATTTTTTAGTTTTGGCCAGTAGCGTGTCGTGAATAAAAGGACGGGGGGGGGGGGTGGCGAAGACTTTAAGGGGCGCAAATATAGGTATGGGAGTGAAATAAATTACAAACCTTTTTTTAAAATAATAACACTATTAATTCTATTTTTTTCTCAAAGGACGCCAGGGGCGCCAAGCGCAGAGGGGCGGGAGGCGGAGCGTTCGCCCTCTAGCCCCCTATATGACACGTCACTGGTTTTGGCTCGATATTTTAATTTCAATACAGCATCTTATTGTGCTTGGAATAGCGCAACTTTTTTCTCATTTAACCAAAATTGTGTTTCTTTTAATTTTTTCATCATTTTCGAAAAATAAGAATACAGAAAATCAATTATTATTCTGTCCGCCATCTTAAATTTTATAATGACGATAAACTTTGTTCATGATCTTGAAGAAACAATCAATTATTATTTCATTAAAATCGGTTCAGTGGTAATGAATTTATAAGGAAAGAAATGAAGACATGACTGAAAGGCAATCGAATAGTATGCAAAACAATGGTTGAAACAAAAATATTTTTTTTTAGAACTACTGAAGCGATTTTACTGTCTCATACTTTGTTGTGCGTGGCAAGAATGCGGCTTTTTTACTAATTTAAAAAAATGATTAAAACATGTTCGCAACACAAGAATAAACGAGCATCTTTGAAGGGTACATTTTAGTTTCGTTCGCCATCTTAGATTTGGAGATGGCGGACAAAAAATTATATTAAGTCAAAACTCTGATTAATTCTCTGCCAAGTGCAGTTTGTCCCATTAAAATCGACTGTATAGTTCAAAAGTTATATTGATAAAAAAATTGTCCGGTTCTTTTTGGCCCACCCGGTATATCTTCTCGATTACAAGTGAACTCATCTGCAAGTCAAATCAAATAGGCGACACCAAATATCCAATTTAAACCAAATAATTATCTGTGATTTAAACAACATCTTTTACCGCTAATAGACTAATCAGAATATTGTCTAACTTAAACTAATAGATTGCCCGACACCACTTAAGTGACTTCTTGATAAGCGTAATGTCTTTACACTTGTCTGTGGTAGATCCCAAAAAACATTCGTAGGTGGTCCGGGCTTAAGTGGTTCTTATCAGAGAATTGCTTTTCTCAGTCTAAGAGGAACGGTTCTTAAATAAAGATGCGACCTAGAAATTAAAAATACCTAAAAATAATTTTGTTTAATACCTTTGTCAAAAATATTACTTTACGCAACGTCAGCAACTTACTGAAAAATGCGATATTTAGGTTGGGTTGCAGTGGCGGCTGGTGACGTTATAAATTGGGGGGAGGGAGGTGGCAGAAATTTATATTGCATGAAAAAGGAGATAAAAAATCTTACCTAAACAATTTTATTTTAGCATTTTACAAACAAACAGCTATTTCGTGTAGTTTGTAGTTAGGGTATCCAGTACCGGGACTTGGTCCCGGAACGGTCCCGGGAGTTTTCCTAAAAAATGTATAGTAAATAATAAAACGAGAAATGGTCCTTTTTGCAGCTATGAGCTTTACTGACTATACCACCTACCAGCGTCCAATCGGAGAGAGCTTTTTCAGTGGCCGGCGGTTTTTGTAACAAGCTTCGTTTAAGATTAAATGATGAGTCCTTAAATGCACAAGTGGCACTTAAATCTCACTTTGGACAAAAGTAATGTTTCGCTATATGTACTTACCTTTTTATTTGCTACGTTTGTCAATTTGTTTTTATGTTAACCATTTACCAATATCAATAAACCTGTGTTCTGTTCTGTGTTAAATTAATTTAATCACTTTTATTTTAGTTTCGAGACCAGTCCCGGGACTAGTCCCGGGACCTGACATTTGGTCCCGAAGTCCCGAAGTCCCGAAAACATATTTGATCCCGGGACTTGGATACCCTATTTGTAGTTTATTTGTTTAAATAGATAAAGTCCATTCGCCTTTCTTTTACATGTGTGCAAAGTGCTCAACGACAAGTTCATTAAAAACAGTGGCGCACCCAGGAATGTGTCTTGGGGGGGGGGGGTGTGGGCCCAAGACCTCTCCAGCTAAAACGGGCGCCTCACAAAAATCGTGCAACCAAAAAAAAAAAACAAAAAAAAAAGGTCTTCTTGTTTTTCGCGGGCACGCCACGAACTACGCCGCTGCTTGGGGGGGGGGCCGAGTCCTCATTATGTCAAATTTGACGCTGGGTGCGCCCATGTTAAAAATGTCCGTAGTCAACAATAATCTTTCAATTGAACACATAGCTAAGGCGTTCAATCTACTTTCACACATTGTAAATGTTTTAATACGTTTTAATGTTGAAAAGGAACGTTCACATTCAACTGTTGTCATAGGCATTGTCGGAGAACATAATATTTTCTCTACCTATAGACACTATTCAATTGGCACCTATTCTCAGTCTTGCCTAGCATAGAAAATGCTATGTGGTTATTTAAATTAAGTAGCACTTACTTTGTGTCTTTTTAACTTTTTACTAAAGGGCTTGATATCACACATTCCCTTTGCCACCCACGCAGGATAACGTCGTGGATTGTTCATAATAAGACAAATTAAGCAAAAAAAGCATTTATTTTTTCACAACCGCACAACCAGTTTTCAGGATTATATTATTTTTTATAAAATTCTCTATTATGTTTTTTTGGAACACCCCTCTGCATTACTTGCACTAAACTTTTGGTTAATGTTTAGGTCCAGTCTATGTGGCCCTAAAGATTTTATTTGTAATTGAAGTTCATATGTCAACGAATTTAAATTTGCACAGTTAATTATATAATCGACGGTATTTATTTCCATTTTAAAATTAAATGAAAACAAACAATGGACACGCGACCGGCAAGGCTTTTAATTACTGACCTACCCCAAATCAAATCAAACTCATACGTCTTCACTAAGGATAGAACCAACAACGCGTGGGAACGGCAACGAACGTTTTCGCACGATGAACATGGTTGATGTGACCTAAATCAAACATTCCTCCTGACCCCGCGCATGAACACCATACACCGGGAAAAACGGGTGAAATTGAAATTTTGTCCCGCGTGGTGCTGCCGGCTTGTATGTATTTACACAAAAAAGTTTTGGACTGCCCCGTTGCCCTCCCTGTATCAGCCGTCACTGTATACAGGGTGTCCGCAGATAAAAGTAACTACAAGGGGAATTTGGAAAAGTTGAAAAGAGATACAATTTTGGTTAAATAACAAAAAAGTTAAAATCAGATGCTGTATCGAAATTAGAAATACATTAAATATCGAAGAAAAACTAAAATTTGTATTTTCCGAAAAATTTAAATACCCTTTACGGCTTGTAATTTTTTTAATAAAATCTGGTAGCTTTGTAATAGCTACTACGGTTAATCGAATTGCATTATGAATAGTTTTTTTCTAGGGCTTCTAGTTTTTTGTAATTATAGACAACTTTTTTTATTTTTTATGGCCGCCATATTGGATTTAAACCCCAATAAATAGAGCATAAAAAGTGCTTAAAGTCTTATACAGGGTGTTCGGCACATGAACTGTAAAATTTTTTTGGGATATTGTTGGGGTCATTTGCTACCTTTTCAACCTTGGAAATTGGGTCCTTAGAGTCACGGCTAAAGAGATATGAATTTTTTTATTTTTTTTCTCAAATTACCCAAAATCCCACCTTTAAACCCTCGTAAGCTTTGTGTCTCGAAAAGCACTATTTTTTTTTATAATTCTGTAATCTTATGCTACTTCAACTAATTAATTGATTTGTTAAAATTTATGGACCAAAGGGACACAGTACACAGGGGGTTTTTTATTGAAGACCATTAGTAATTTTGTGAAAGGAAATCAATTTCAAAATTAAAAATTAAAAAAAGTATCGACACTTAAAAACTTCATTTTCTTTTAAAAACTTCTCTAGTTGATTACCTTTCTAACGGTAGGCTACATATTGATTAAAAAAAACAATTCTGCTTTAAAATACGGATATTCCGTGAGACGGGCAATAATCGTTCGGACTTGATAAGAAAAACAATTTGATGTTTATGCTCGTTTCGAACAAAATTTATAATTAAAGAACACAATACATTATTGTTAAAAGTTTAACTTTTAAGTAGGTAAACGATTATAAACATCAAATTGTTTTCTTACCAATTCCGAACGAGTCTCGCCCTTCTGACGAAATATCTGTATTTTAAAGCAGAAATGTTTTTTTATCAATGTGTAACAAACCGTTAGAAAGCTAATCAACTTAAGAAGTTTTTAAAAGAAAATGAAGTTCTCAATTGTCAACACCTTTTTTGATTTTTAAATTTGAAATTGATTTTCTTTCACAAAATCACTAATGTTGTTTTATAAAAAGCCTCGTATGTACATCAATTTTAACAAATCAATTAATTAGTTGAAGAAGCATAAGATTACAGAATTATTTTAAAAAATGGTTCTTTTCCAGACCTTAATAAAAATCTTACGAGGGTTTAAAGGTGGGATTTTGGGTAATTTGAGAAAAAAAATTAAAAATTCATATCTCTTTCGCCGGGACTCTTAGGACCCAAGTTCCAAGGTTGAAAAGGTGGCAAATGACCCCAACAATATCCCAAAAAATTTTGACGGTTCACGTGCCGAACACCCTGTATATGATGTGATCAATCTCCGATTGAAAAATCAGCCCCCATGTGTCACCCTCATGCCATGTTTTCTCTTAAACTAATTTTGGTATCACTCTATACCACCCACATTGTTTATTTTTTTATCTGCGGCAGAATAAAAATAATTCATGCCGTTAATTATACACATTCCTTTAATACTTCCTAAATAAATGTACTAATTATTTTTCGATTTATTTCATTAACAGAAACTAAAAACAATTCCTGCCGTTTAACGACCGCAGTATAAACAATTTCTTGGGTTTTGATATCTTTACAAATAAAAACCATCGAGGTTATGATCGTTTATACAGCTTTTCTCGGTATAATTGGCTCGGTTTTGTTTGTATAAAATCCTTCTTGTTTCAGTAAGAATAATAGTCCGAGAGAAGACTTTTAATTTAATAGACCGAGATCCCGCTGCAAGTGATAGATGCAAAATAAGAATTCTTGTCTCAAAATATGAGATTTTCTTTTAAAAAAAATTACGTTTTTACTCACAGATTTATACAAAAACATGATTTTTATTTTATTTTACCCATTTTCGGTGTCGTACGGTGTATATTTGAGACAGAGAAAGCAGGACTTCTTTAAGATCTGCAATCTTTTTAAAATAAAACTATACATAACAAGTGAAATTAAAGAAAGAAAAATAAAAAAAAGTTTTCTGCCTTCGGCCGGGACTCGAACCCGGAATCTCTTGCTCTGTACACAAACGCTCTCTACATTAAGCCACCGAAGACTATACATACATTTTCGAAAAACTTCGATCTATGCATGTCTGCGGTGTCTCAATACAAGAACGAGAAACTCTCGCGGTATTAACTCGACCAAGCCATCCAACTGATCTCTATAATTCTTCCTTCCCACTGTCAAAGGTATGAAAACTCAAATTAAAAAGTTTGTTTACTGTAGTGTTCACCATATTGTGTAATAATTTTACCAAAAATAAACAATTGTATTATTTGCAACTACATCGCTACTTTTGTGCCATTACGGAAAAAACCAGCCTCTATGACGTAGTAGATACTTGACTGCGACGTAGTTGTGTAGTCGTTACTACAGTAACTTTAAACACGTGGGTAAGTAGTAATAACCGCAAATTGGTTCCCCACACGCAGCCTCACCTGCCTGTCCCTTACATTATTGTTGAAATGAGACAAAAGACGCGTGTATTTAATGATAACAAATGCTTATTTATAGTTAAGGTTATTAAAACACAACTTTTGCAATTGAGGAGCTGAAGTAACAAAGGAGCTAAGTGTCGCTTTTCCTAAAAACGAGATTTTTACATAGAAAGGTTCTATGGGCCATCGACTATATCCTATCAAAACTGCAAAGTAACAGGACTACTAATTTCGCAAGCAATCGGGCAAATAGACGGCACACAGTGGGGCCGGGACACATAAAAGTTACCGAAAATTCTATATGCATATAATGTTTATTGAAATTGTCTATAAACGCAATTTTATTCTTAAAATTAATAATTTAATGAAAAATTATTGTCGCACGAGCAGTTAGCCGAGGTGTGCGGTACGCTAACGCAGTACTTACATATTATAGCAACAAAATTTAATAAAACCTAAAGTAATTAAAAAAAACAACAACCCTTATGTTCCCTGATTGTAATTTCATTATCTAGGTAAAATAACCTTTGATTTGATAGCCCACAACCCATGTTAATAAAATAAATAAATTTAAAAATGATCTATTTAAAAAAAGTATATTTAAAGGAATAAAAAAAAACAACAAAACAAAACTAAACTACACTATAATTATCACAATGAAGTAGCGGGGAGACGATGGAGATGGATTTTGCCAAATAATTTTTTGGGGGTCTTTTGATTGCGGTTTCCCGACCACCAATTTGAATGGAACCAGCCAGGTAACGAAAGCAAATTTAAGCAAGGAAATTTACTCCTGTCTTTTTCTCGGATGAGATTGTACTGATTCCTTGATAAGCCAACTTCTACAAAAACCGAGAGCGCCTCATTTTGTGACAATTGATTGTTAGTCGTTTCTTTTACTACTTTTGTAAAAAAGTTTATGTATTGAGAAGCTCAATCTGGATTTAAAGATAATACTTTTAATAGTTTGGAAGCTTAAATATGTATTGTAAACTTGAGTTGGGTAGCATACAATATTTCCTCAATTGTGTTTTTTTTTGCAAATGTGCAGTTTTCTGACATTTACTGTTTTCACTGCATTCTGTTAACTCAGCAGACGACATACTTTGTAATAGACAAATTTTGGAAGTTAAATTACTTTCCAACCAATTTCTGTTTGTTCAAATAAAAGTTGACTCATTTCTAGCAGCTTTTTTCCACTTCTCTTTAAACTATAAGATACATTTTGACACTTTTTAATCGAAATATTATGATGGCTGATTTCAAAATAATCCACATGTTATTTTTTTTTTACTTAAATAAAAAATTTTCGACCCTAATATTTATAAATTCTGTCTTTATTAAAATATAACAAACTTATTTTCTCCTGTCATTTTTAGCGCTGCACAATATACCAAACTATAATTATTATCTATTGTGATCCTACTGAAAGCTACAAGAACAAAAAGTGCGATGATTTTACCAAAATTATATATCTTTGCTTTTGTGAAAAATAATTTGAAGCATTTTTGGATTTTGCCTCTTTGTCTGTATGTATGCGTATATGTTTATATAACTGTAACCAAAACGTATAACTCAAAAAATATTTAATCGATTTTTTGCGGAGAAAATAAGTACTTATTTTTTATTCCAATTCTGATTTTAATCTTTTAAGCTTGAATGCCCAAGAATTGGCAGAGTATGATTTTAAAATGTGTTTAGTCCCTTTTTTAACTAGGCAAAGTTATCAAAAATAAAATAAAATTTAAATTATAGTGTGTGGGACATTTAGACGGAAATGTGGCTTGTTAAAATGTCACACAATATGCAAATGCTCGAAACTCTGGAAATCGTTTTCTTGAGTTAAACCGCAAAATACCGCAAAAAATGCTTATAACACATTAAAGATGAGGTTTTGTAGAAAAGGAAGTAATAAAAGTGTGTGATGGATTCGAATGGATCCCTAACTTTTGAGCCAGCTGAAACTACAGTTTTAAAACAAAACTCAATTTCTGTTACGTTTTGATTAGAATTTAATTATCTAAATAACTTTAAAAAATAAACTAAATAAATTTTTACTAAACAAATCTATACTTACCGTAGTTAGTGCTAGCCATTTACTTTTTAGTTCTAAGAAATTCTGTCACAGAGAAAATTAATTGCGTACAACAAGCACTTTTTCATGAATGCCTTAAATAAAGAAAGAGATACAAGGAGGATAATTTTCAAGCGTTTTTTTCACTTAAATTTCATATCCTGAGTTTCATATTTTTGGTAACTTTTATGGGTCCCGGCCCCTGTGTTCCGGCAAGTGATCGGTCATTTTCGTCATCAATTTTTTAAATATCTCCATTTAACAGTTTTGGCACCTAGCCGCTTTGTTACTTCTGCTCCTCAATTATGCACTTGAGCCTAGAGTCCCTGTATGTTGACATATTTAGATAATATCCAAATATGTCAACATACAGGGACTCTACTTGACTCCAACTAGTTGATATACCGGTTGCGCCAAAGAAAACCGGTCAATTTTTTTTTCATTATAACTTTTAAACTATACAATCGATTTTATTGGGACAAACTGCACTTGACAGACTGTTAATCAGAGTTTTGACAGAATGTATTTTATTGTCCACCATCTCAAAATCCAAGATGGCGGATGAAGTTAAAATGTACCCTTCAAAGATGCTCGTTTATTGTCATGTTGCGAACATGTCTTAATTATTTTTTTTAATTATTAAAAAGCTACATTCTTAACACGCACAACGATGTATGAATTAGCAAAATCGGTTTAGTGGTTCTAAAAAAAATATTTTTTTTGTCAACCATTGTTTTGCATATTATACGATTGCCTTGCCAATCGTGTCTGCATTTATTTCCTTATAAATTCATAACTACTGAACCGATTTTGATGAAATAAAAAACATCCTAGTGAGAATTGATTGCTTTTTAAAGATTCCCCACACACACAACGAGGTGCAATTTAGTAACATCGGTGTAGTGGTTCTTAAAAAATATTTTTCTGTTTCAGCCATTGTTTTACAGATTATTTGATTGCATTGTCAATCCTGTCTGCATTGATTTCCTTATAAATTCGTTATTACTAAACCAATTTTAGTGAAATAAAAAAAGTCGTGTTGAGAATTGATTCTTCTTTAAAAATTATAATCGAAATTTGCTGCCATCTTAGAATTTAAGATGTCGGGCAGAATCATACTTGACTCTTCAAAATGGCGTGCTTATTCTTATTTTCCGAAAATGTTTTAGTTTTTTTTTAATTTATAGAAAATCATTACTTTTCTCCCGCATAAAGAGATAAAAATTAATTAGGTGCTTTTCTATAAATTAAAAAAAAACTAAAACATTTTTTGAAAACAAGAATAAACGTGTGTATGCGCAAGACATACACCCGTTCGATAGCTTTAGGCACTGGTTAAACTTTTACGCATTAAGGATAAAAATGGAAAATAACGCGAGAACCATACAAAATGTCGATTGACACCTACCTTGGTTTTTTCTCGGCGGTACAAATTCCATTCACTGGGCGCCCAGGCTTCTACCAGAGTTCTTGAGTTGATCGAAATCACTGTGAGGAGTTGAGGTAACGGATTGGAATGATTTTAGAATTGATTGGCACTAATTGTAATTGATTGAATTGTAGTTTTGGAAAAACCGAGTAAACACGCCGGTTTCAATATGGAGGCTACGATGATCTCTCTCTCATCGTGCCGGTGGGTTGCGCACTGTCTATCCGCGCACTTTGCGGTGTCACGTGACAACCTGTATGGCTCAGTGCAACGGAATAATTAATATTTAGGAAAATTAACTAAGTATTATTTGTCTTGCACGTACATTTTCCCGGCCGCCCTAAAATACTATTTTAGAACCAGGAAAAATAATAAGTATTATAACTAGGGAATAACAATTATTATTTCCAAAAAAAAATTAAAAAAATTGCGACAAAATGTTATTCTATTTTTTGCCGCGATAAAACAAAAAAAAATATTTCCCGAAAAGGAATAAAATTTAAAAAAAAAGAATAATTCTATGACGACACTGACATAGAATGAACATTGCTTGAGTGTTCAGTTAAAAGGCAAAGGGCACAATTTAACAATTGGACGTTTAAATAGCCCTTGTTGAGTCCTAATCGTGACAACTCTAACATGTCCATCTGAACCAGGATGCAATTCTACAATCCTGCCTAAAGACCACTGCAAGGGTGGTTTGTTTTCATTTTTTATGACTACTAAAGTATTTAACTCGACTTTAGTAGGTTTTTCTGTCCACTTGGACCTCTGCTGTAGAGTATGTAGGTACTCCTTTTTCCATCGGGACCAAAAATCAGTGTTCAATCGCTGAACAAGTTGCCACCGAGAAAGAGTGTTTAGTTTTAATTGTGATAAGTCTGGGTCTGGGACAGAGTTTAAAGGTTCCATGGTAAGGAAATGTCCGGGAGTGAGTGGACAAAAATCATTGGGATCGGATGATTGCGCAGAGATTGGGCGACTATTTAGCAATGCCTCGATCTGCACAAGCAAAGTATTTAGTTCTTCGTATGTAAGCTTCTGATTTCCGATCACTCGGTAAAGATGTGTTTTTACTGATTTAACACCAGCCTCTGATAAGCCATTGAAATGAGGACTAGCACTAGGAAAAAAATGCCATTTGATCTGAAGATGTTCAGAGGAAGCTTCGAAGAGCTTTTTAAGCTCAGAGTTTGCTCCTTGAAAATTGGAGCCTCTGTCGCTGTATAAAAAATTACAACGACCCCTTCTAGCTACAAACCTTCTGAATGCGGCTATAAAGCATTCAGAAGTAAGGTCTGACGCAACTTCTGTGTGGATAGCGCGCGTACTTGCGCACACGAAAATGCAGATATAGGCTTTTAATTCTTTGGTACCCCGGTACCAACGACCTGGTGAAATTTTTATAGGACCAGCATAGTCCAAAGTTGCATGAGAAAAGCACTTTAGTTGTGAAATTCTAAAATAAGGTAAGTCACCTTGATAAGGGATGTAAGCCTTTGGTCTAAGGCGATAACATCTTATGCATCGAGATAAAACTGTCTGAATAGCTCTGCGGGATGCTAAGATCCAGAATTGTTGTCTTAGTAAGTACTGAACTGTATTTAGCCCTGGATGGCTATTTTCCTTATGAATATGTTCAATGATGAGGTCAGACAACCTGCCTGATCTGGGAAGCAATAGAGGATGTTTTGCATCAAAAGGTATAGAATTCGTATGCCTAAGACGACCACCTACCCTTATCAGTCCGGTAGTGTCCAAAAAGGGTGCAATTTTTCGAAAAGATTTGGGTAAAAGTTCGTTGTTTTTTAGTTGTTTTAGGAGGTCAGAGAAATGTAATTCTTGGCTTCTTCGAACCAAGAGTGTTAAAGCATACTGAATTTCAAAAATAGCAATAGGACCTGTAAGTGGTTCCTTTTTGTTTTTAAAATTATAAAATATTCGTCGAATCTGACAAATTAATTTTTGAATGTGAAAAAGGGATGAATATTTATTTACAAGGAAGTCTAGAATATGATAATCGATGTTTGTAGTAAGTGTTATTTTTTCAGGCTTTTCTTCATTTAAAATTTGCTGAAAATCGGTTTCTGAGTTTTGGAGTAATGCGGGATTTTTTAAGTCCCATGTAGTACATGGTTGACTAAGCCAGGAAGGCCCTGTAAACCACAAGGGGTGGTTTATAAAATTAGAAGGAGTTGTGCCACGACTGGCGACATCCGCAGGGTTTTCTTGTGATTTTACATGATACCAGTTTAGATTAGAGAGTTTTTCTTGTACTTGGCTAACTCTGTTAGCAACAAAAGAGCGCCATCTATGAGGTGAGCTACAAAGCCAAAAGAGGACGACTTGAGAATCTGTATAAGCGTAAGTTTTATCTATTGAAATTAAAGGGGAATAAGTTTTTATAACAAAACTAAGAAGTTCAGTAAGAAGAACAGTACCTAAAAGTTCTAGTCTCGGGAGACTAATAGTTTTTAAGGGACTGACCCTTGATTTGCCCATAATTAAGGAAGTTTTTATGCTTTGATCTGACAGCTCGATACGTAAATAAACGCAAGCTGCGTAGCCTAATTCTGATGCGTCCGAAAAAGCATGCAGTTGACAAGATATTATATCTTTAGAAAAAATGTGCCTAGGAAATTTAATATCTGATAAGCACTTAAGTTCATTTTGAAATTGTGTCCAATGCTGAAGAATAGATTTGTCCACGGGATCGTCCCATCCTATCTTGGAAATCCATAATTTTTGCATAAGACATTTTGCAAAAAATGAAATTGGAGAAAGCATTCCTAAAGGATCAAAAATAGAAGCAATAGCGCTTAGAATATTTCTTTTTGTGCATCGTTTTTCCGATTGCTGACAAGAGAAAAACATATTGTCTGATTTTGGGTCCCACTGGAGTCCAAGAACCTTTATGGATATAGGATTTTCCTTGTCAAAAGAAAAGGGAATTTGGCATTCGTCTGGTGATAGAAAGGATAGTAGTTTTGGGTGATTACTAGCCCATTTTTTAAGCTCAAAACAGCCTGATTTTAGAAGAGCGATTAAATCTCGCTGTAGAGCTAGAGCCGACTCTATAGAGTTTGCGCCTGCGCAGATATCATCGACAAAAATGTCTTCTAGGAGCACCCTAGAAGCTTCTGGGTAGTTTTTTTCTTGGATTTTGGCTAACTCTTGAATAGTTCTGATGGCCAAAAAAGGACTAGATGTGATACCAAAGGTGACAGTATTAAGTCTGTATTCTTGAATAGGATCGCTTGAAGTGAAACGCCACAGAAGACGTTGATAATCACGATCTTCCGGAGCTAATTTTATTTGTAAAAACATTTGTGTAATATCCGAGAGCATGATTATTTCATGAAATCGGAATTTTAACAGAATTGAGTTGATGTCAGTTTGTAATTTGGGCCCTGGGAGAAGGGTAGAATTAAGGGATATACCCTTTGAACCCGCTGTTGCCGAGCCATTAAAAACTACTCGAACGCGTGAACTTGATTTATCGGGGCGTACAACGCAGTGGTGGGGTAAATAATTTATGAATTGATTTTTTGATTCTGATTCTCGAATTAAACTCATATGATCGTTTTTTAAGTAGTTGTTGTTGTTTTGAGGGTTGAGAGCTGCGGGACTGTAAGCGCACTGGTTGTTTTATAAAATCTGGGTGCAAAAATCCTTAAAAGGACGATGTAAAAATATTAATTTTTCCGAGCCACACAAAGACAATATAGAGGATTGGCACTCACCTTTTCAGCTGTTTCCGTCGTCCAGAGGAGCTCCTCTCGCTGGCCCAGTCGTTGCAGGCGATCTACACTAGAATCACTTGTTTGTGTAATGGTTTAGTTTTATTTTCTAAGAATGTTATTGGATTTTTTGGTTAATAGAATTTATCACCATGCTGCGTGGTGATCTCGACAGAATACGACAGACGAATCTTTCTTTTGGTTACGCCTCTTTTCGCAGATTCATTTTCCGTAGATGGCGCTGGCGTTTTGCTTGTGCCAATCAAATTGAAATTGTGTGGGTTTTCCGAATACGGGAATTTGGCGCAAAATTTGAATTTAAAATTAAAGTTGCACGAACATTTTCCGCCCACTTAAAACGAAGTTTTACATTGAGATTAATTGAATAAACAAATGGCTATATAAAAAGAATATAAGTTAATTCAAAACCTTAAAGGGTAGGTAATTAAATCCGTTTTAGGTTTATAGATCAAAAGGAAAAAAAATGGAAAAAAAAATAAAATATATTCTAGATAACGACACACGAAACAAAAGAAGTTGCTTGGGAGTTTAGTGCGCATCTAAAGGTAGTGGGCACAACTTGACCACGGGACGAGTGAAAAGTCCGTGTTGTGTTTTAACAGTAGCAACTCGAATGTAATTATCCCGACCAGGATGTACAGATACTATTCTACCCAGCAACCAGTGTAATGGCGGCCTAGTTTCATCCTTAATTAATACAAGCGTATCTAGCTTGATTTCAACCGAAGGGTCCGACCACTTAGAACGCTGTTGTAAAGTATTTAAGTACTCGAGTTTCCAACGCTTCCAGAAATCGTTGGATAAGTTGCCAACGATTAAGGGTATTAACTTTAAGGGTAGAAAGGTCAGGATCAGGACACGAATTAAGGGGTTCCATTGTGAGGAAATGACCCGGAGTCAAAGACGTAAGATCGTTTGGGTCAGAGCTTTGCTCACAAAGGGGTCGAGAATTGAGTAATGCCTCTATTTGGGCGAGGAGAGTATAGAGCTCTTCGAAGGTTAGTATCTGGTCACCGATGACCCGATACAAATGTGTTTTTATAGATTTGACTCCTGCTTCTGCTAGACCATTTAGGTGGGGGGCTCCCGGACTATTAAGACACCATTTGATTTTTAAGCTCTCAGAAGCTAATTTCGAAAGATTATGGAGCTCCTTAATAGCCCCAACAAAGTTTGAGCCTCTATCACTTGTGATTTGGACACAAGTGCCACGTCTAGCGACAAAGCGTCGTAAAGCAGCGATGCACGCCTCTGTGGTTAAATCCGAAACAAGCTCGATATGGATTGCCTTGACAGAAGTATCGACAAAGACTGCGATATATGATTTACCAACTTGTGCTCCACGACGTCTCTGACCTACAAAGGTTTTGATTGGGCCTGCATAGTCTAAGCAAACGTGTGAAAAACATTTTAATTGTGACGTTCTAAAAGAAGGTAAATCCGACATGTACGGAGTGTAAGGTTTTGGTTTTAAGCGAAAGCAGGGAATACATTTTAATAAAACCCTCTGAATAGCTCGACGTGATGACATAATCCAAAACTTTTGACGAATTAAGTATTGGACTGTGTTTATTCCGGGATGTAAATTTTCGTTATGAGTTTGAATAATGATCAGTTGGGTTAATCTATGAGATTTCGGCAATAATAAGGGATGTTTTGCCTCAAAGGAGAGTTGAGAATGCCGTAAGCGTCCGCCCACTCTAAGGAAACCCAATTCGTCCAAAAAGGGCGCGAGCTTGCGAAACGGCTTAGGTAATAGCTGAGTATTTTGAATTTTTTGAATGATATCCGAAAAACACTCTTCTTGGACCCTTTTAACTAAAACAAGTAGAGCCTTGTGTAGTTCAAAAGCGGAAAAAACGCCGGATAAAGGGTCAACTGAGGGTTTTCGATTGTGAATAAGTCTTAGAAAATGACAAATGATTTTTTGAATGGTATTTAAATTGGATATTTTATCGATTAATCTATCAAAAAAGTTTTGATTTTGAATTTCTGCCGTCAGCACCACTGAATTTTCCGGTTTTTCTTCTTTGAGAACCTCGTCCGGAACTCCCAAAGAACGTTCATTTATAAACCTTTGAATTTGCCACTCCGTAGTGGGCAAGGTAATCCATGGAGGGCCGTGAAACCAAAGAGGGTGATTTATTAAGTTATTGGGCGACAACCCTCTGCTAGCGCAGTCGGCAGGGTTCTCGAGTGAAGTAATGTGATACCATGGGACTTCGGGGATTGTTTCTTGAATACGACTTACGCGGTTTGCCACAAAGGTCTTCCACTTGTGAGGTGAAGATGTGACCCAATGAAGCGTGACATGTGAGTTCGAGAACGCAAGAATTTCATCGATTACGAGTAATGATGAATAGGTGCGAATAACTAGTTCGAGTAAATCAGCTAATAGAGTAGCTCCAAGTAGTTCCAAACGTGGGATTGAAATAGTGTGTAAGGGAGCAACCCTTGACTTGCCCATGACTAGAGCAGTTTTGATAATTTTATTTGGTAATTCGACGCGAACGTATACGCAAGAAGCGTATCCTAGCTCGGATGCATCGCAGAAACCTAGCAATTGACATCGTTGAATATTATTCGAAAAAATATGTCTAGGTATACAAAGATTCGAAAGAGTGGTTAATTGATTATTGAATTGATTCCAAAGAGTTTTGATTGGATCGGGGGGTATTTCATCCCAATCAGTTTTGCATAACCAAAGTTTTTGCATAATCACTTTGGCTAAAAATGAAACAGGCGATAAGAAACCTATAGGATCCCAAATTTTAGCGATAGCTGATAAAATATTCCTTTTGGTGCAAGGTTTTTCACAAGGGGTACAAGAATAGGTAAAAGTATCTGTAGAAGGGTGCCACTGAAGGCCCAACACCTTAATCGATGTTGAAGAATCGTCTTCAAAGGTAACAGGGATCTGACAATCAGCGGGCGACAAATGTGAAAGAAGTTTCGGATTATTTGATGCCCATTTCCTTAATTCAAATTTTCCCAATTTAAGCAACGATATTAGATTCTTTTGAAGCGATAAAGCACCTTCTAGAGAGTTAGCTCCACAGCAAATATCGTCCATGAAAATGTTATTCAAAAGGACCTGGGATGCTTCAGGATAATTCTTAGCCTCCAGGATGGCTAGTTCTCTAAGAGTTCTAATAGCTAAATAGGGACTTGAACTAACACCAAACGTCACTGTATTAAGCCTGTATTCCTGCAGGGGTTCATTGGGATCAAATCGCCAAAGTAGCCTTTGGTAGTCCCGATGAATTGGATTGATTTGAATTTGTAAAAAGTGCTGTTTTATATCAGTCAAAAATACGATAGAATAAAATCTGAATTTTAATAGAATTTCGGAAATATCGGCTTGTAATTTTGGTCCTATTAAAAGAGCTTCGTTCATGCTTAGGCCTTTCGAACCCTTAATCGAGGGGTTAAAAACCACCCGGAGTTTAGTCGTTGATTTGTCAAGACGAAGGACTCCGTGATGTGGTAAATAAGAACATAACTGAGGTCTAGGTTCGGATCTTGGGATTAAAGACATGTGCCCGTTTTTGAGATATTCTCTCATAAAATCCGAGTACATACTATAGAAATTTGAATTTTTTATTAAGCGAGATTCGAGAGACAAAAATTGACGGTAGGCCACTGAATATGTGTCTCCTAGGTCAGGAGGGTCAATGTGACGAAAAGGCAAATTTACAGTAAATCGGCCCGAAATATCTCTAGTGGTAGTTTTTTGGAAAATCTCTTCACATCTTTTTTCTTCGGGTGAGAGAAACGTTTTTGACTTAATTGATTCTAGTTCCCAAAATCTGCGAATATTAAAGTCGAGAGACTGCTCACAGGAAGTAAAGTACGAATTGACTTGAGGTGAAATATTTATGCTTTGAGTTTGGCCCATCAAGACCCACCCAAAAACTGTCTCAAAAGCGGAGGGTAGGCCGTGAGGTCCTGGAATTCGTCCTGATTGGACGATTTCTGTGTAAAGTTGTGCACCTAAGAGTAAGTCAATTGGACCAGGGTTGTAAAATTGATTATCTGCAAGCTTTAGATTTGAAATATGACTCCAATTGGATGAATCTACCTGTACTGAGGGCATATTCGAACAGAGTTTCGGTAAAACGAAGACTTGAATAGAAAAGGTAGGCTCTTGTTGGCCTAGGGCTCGAATAGTGCAAGTAGAAATGCCGTTAGTGGCCGATGAAGATTGATTTAGTCCCAGAACAGGGATCGAAATTTTGTTTCTTGGCAAGCCTAACCTGTTAAGACAAGCTTCGCTTATCAGGTTAGCTTGGCTACCGCTGTCCAGAAGTGCTCGGACAGGTTGGTAGTTACCCCGACTATCCAGTACCTCTAATTTTATAGTCGCTAGAAGCACTGTCGTCCGGGGCGTCAAGGTGGATAACGAAGAGTATTGATTTGTAGATGTATTTGGATTCGAATTGATTTGAATTGAATTTGAACTGGGTTGAACAAAACTAGGGTTCTGTTGGCTAAGACTTGAATTTGAATTCTGGTACGATAAGTTTGTGCCTGTGCTAGGCACGGCCACTTGATTTGAATTAAAACTTTGATTTAAGTTCGAATTTTGATTTGAATTTTGGCTTGAATTAACAAAGGATTGACTTGAATTCTGACGGATTGAATCTGTCGTTTGCGATAGATGAATAAGACTATGGTGCCTATGTCGACATACCCTGCAGTTGTAGGTACTACTGCAGTCGATTACTTGATGATTTGAACGTAAACAGTTGATACATAACGATTGTTGTTTTACATAAGTAAAACGATCTGAAGGAGATTTGGAAATAAAAACACCACACTGCGAGAGTGGATGAAAAGAATTATTGCATAATTTGCACTTATAGGGTTGTTGGTTTTGTCGAAATTGAATATTGGATTGTTTATTTGCTACTTGTGAGTGCGTATGCGCTAAAAAATTTGATGGAGGGCTTGATTTGTACTGATTATTTGAATAAGAATTATATTTTTGGTTACTAGAATTCGAATAATTTGGTTTTTGCTGTTTTGAAGTCGAAGGTTGCATTTGCGTATTTTGGGGAGATAGCTGTACTGTTTCAAGAGCACGGCATTGGTTAATAAGAAACTGAATTAGATTTTGATATGTTGGAATCTCGGTAGTACTATACTTTAATTCGAAAGCGGTTCTAGTGGTTTGATCGATTTTTGATAATAAAATTGAAAATAAACAAAAACACCACGACGTTACTGGAAATTCAAGATTTTCGAGCGCCGCAACATTCTCGGAAAAGGTATCTACCAAGACTCTAAGATCCTTTGCTGACTGGTTTCCCTTTAAAGAATTTGCATAGTAGATTGAGTTCCAGTAGGTACTGGCTAAAAGTCTTTTATTTTGATAGCGATCTGTTAATACCTTCCAGGCGATTGCGTAATTGCTTGCCGTTAATTTTATAGAACTTAAAATATTAAGTGGTTCGCCCTCAAGGAAGGTTAGCAAATGTTGAAATTTCCTTATATCGGAATAATTAGAGTTTTCGTGAACCAAACAAGAATAAACATCGTAAAAGGTTGGCCACTTTTTTACGTTTCCATTAAAGCAAGGTACCTTTAAAGGGCCCAGATCATCGCTACGTGAATAGTGTGAAGTTGCGGGGGTGAAATTTGAATGAACTGAATCGGAACATAAACTCGAAAAAAGAACTTTAGCTTGGTGGTAGAATAGATCCGTATCTTTCCTAATTTTGTCTTGTACTTCGAACTCATCATTGTCGTCGTCTTTCAAGAGACCTATGATGTCATTATGAATGTTTTTAAATTGTTCATAGTGATCATCTAACGATTCGTAAAACGCCTTAAAAATTGGCAAGGAAGAACTATCTGATTTAGCTTTTGTTCCCAAGTTATACGTTTCCGTAATACGAGATATTGAAACTTTGCGTTGATTCTCAAGCTTTTTTAACGACATATTGTTAATTAAAAAAATAAAAAATATTTAAAAGGAATAAAACTAACACTTGACCCCTATTGACTTTAATCAGTCCAAAAGAGTTCGACAGCATATATTTTATTATCGATTTCTCGAATAAATGCAAAAACTGTTATCCTAGGTCGCGATTTTTCTCCCAAAATAAATGCACAGAAAACAAATTGTACCTACTACCGTTTGTTTCTCTTATTATTTACAGGTAAATACTAATTCTACCAGATGTGTTTGTTTACCTGTTAAATAAGAATAAAGCATTCAACTCACAAGCACTTTTGTTGTTTTGAATAACTATAACATATTATTTAAACAAATAACTATTATTTAAACAAATTTCGATTTTTGAATCAAAACAAACGACGTACGAAGTGCCAATTTCGGCTGCAATGAAATGTGGGTGGAGCCACCGTTAAGCCACGCAAGGGGGGACGGAACCTCCTTTCTAAACCGGACACGGCAACAACGAGCCAAAATGGCGAGACGAAAATCTAATATTTTTAGCAAACAAATTTTAAAAAACTATCTGGGTCGTGGGACCAGAAAATGTTGTTGTTTTGAGGGTTGAGAGCTGCGGGACTGTAAGCGCACTGGTTGTTTTATAAAATCTGGGTGCAAAAATCCTTAAAAGGACGATGTAAAAATATTAATTTTTCCGAGCCACACAAAGACAATATAGAGGATTGGCACTCACCTTTTCAGCTGTTTCCGTCGTCCAGAGGAGCTCCTCTCGCTGGCCCAGTCGTTGCAGGCGATCTACACTAGAATCACTTGTTTGTGTAATGGTTTAGTTTTATTTTCTAAGAATGTTATTGGATTTTTTGGTTAATAGAATTTATCACCATGCTGCGTGGTGATCTCGACAGAATACGACAGACGAATCTTTCTTTTGGTTACGCCTCTTTTCGCAGATTCATTTTCCGTAGATGGCGCTGGCGTTTTGCTTGTGCCAATCAAATTGAAATTGTGTGGGTTTTCCGAATACGGGAATTTGGCGCAAAATTTGAATTTAAAATTAAAGTTGCACGAACAGTAGTTATTCATAAATTCGGAATACTGTGAATATAGTTCGGGATTTTTTATCAGTCTAGACTCAAGAGATAAAAAACATTTGTAAGAATGTGAGTAGGTATCTCCTAAAATAGGTCTAGAGTGACGAAATGGCAATGAAACTTGAAAACGTCCCGAACTATCTCTCGTGACAGTTTTTTGATAAAATGATTCACATTTTTCCTCATCAGGAGAGAGGAACTTCTTTGTTGGGAGAGACTCAACTTCCCAAAACTTGATCATCGTTTGATCTAGTGAATTATTTTGTAAAGAAGTAAAGTGACATGAATATGAAGTTGAATTGTATGTAGGTTGATTTGATATTTCCGTATTTCCCAGGAGCACCCAGCCGAACAAGGTTTCAAGTGCTATTGGCTGCCCCGGTTCTCCAGGAATAATGTTAGGTTGAATTATTTGAGAATAAACATGTGCTCCTAAAAGCATGTCTACAGGTGCGGGAATATTGAAAGTATTATCTCCTAAATTTAAATTAGAGATATGATGCCAATTGTGAGGATTATATTGAAAATATGGCAAATTTGCACTAACCTTTGGCAAAACATAGACATCAAGAGAAAGCGTTGGATTATTTCGGCCAACAGGCTTAATTGTGCAATTTGTTATGCCATTGGTGGTTGAAGTAGATTGATTGATGCCTCGTATGGGAACTATGAATTTTTTCCTAGATAATCCTAGGCGATTAAGACAATTTTCAGAAATAAAATTGGCCTCTGACGCATTGTCGAGGACAACCCGTATAGTTTGATAGTATCCACGACTATCTAGGATGTCTACTTTTGTTGTAGAAAGTAAAATAGTACTTTGAGGTTTTTGAGTAGTGAGTGAGGTGCACCCACAATTAATGTAATCAATGCCCTCATTGGGTGTTTCATTTTGTGTTTGATTGGGGTTTTGGGAAGATTGAATTGAATTTTGATTTAAGTTTGGGGTTGGTTGTACATTTGTAAAATACGCGTTTTGTGAATTCGATTGAATAGTTTGCGAGTTATTACAAATACTTGTATGGTGACGCTGGCCACAGATACGGCAAGAAAAAGTAGATTGACATAAATTTAAGGGATGCGATCTTAAACAATTGATACACGCATTATTTTGCCTAACGTAAACATTACGCTCCTGTATAGTTTTTGATAAAAATACCTGGCACTGTGAAAGATTGTGAAATTGTTTATTTGTACATAAACGACATTTATATTTATTTTGAAACAGATTCGAATTAAATTGTAAATTCGAATTATTTAATTGTTGTTGTCTATTTGAATTTGAGTTGAATTGATTTGTATTTGAATTTGAGTTGAATTGATTTGAATTTGAGTTGTTTTGAGTTTCTGGAGTGAAACTAAAACTAGATTGATTTGGTTGTTGATTTGAATTAAAGAATTTGGAATGATTTGGTTGGAATTGCGAATTATTGCTAAATGAAGTTATTTTTGAGTTTTGAGGATTTTGAGTTGTATTTGCCACATAAACTTGTGGTTGATATGGTTTTGAGTAACTGTTGTAATTATTATTTGAATTGAATTGTCGCTTAGGTGGTTTTGGATTTGAATTTTGTAAATTGTCTGATTGCATAGTTGAATAAGAAATATTTTGCATGAGTTGAACTGATTCTAAGGCCCTACAATGATTTTTGAGGAACTCTGTAAGGTTTTCGTAGGTAGGAAGCTCCATTTTACTATATTCTATCTCAAAAGAAGTTCGTATTGAGGTAGTTAAACGCGAAATAAGCATGTTGAAAAGTATGAAATCCCAATGTTGAGTTGGAAAACCTAATAACTCTAAAGCAGAGATATTTTCATTAAAACTGTCGAGTAAAGTTCTAAGATCCTTGGAAGAGCAATTATTTTTTAAGGGAACCGTACTATTTACGGTGTTCCAGTAGCTTGTTGCCAAAAGTGTTTTGTTTTGGTATCGATCTACTAGTGTTTGAAAAGCAATATTGTAATTATTATCATTAATAGGCAAGTGTTTTATTAAACTGAGTGGTTCACCTCTTAAATATGAAATTAAATGTCTAAATTTCCTTACTGGAGGCATATTAGTGTTGTGCACTAATGAGCAAAACATATCATAAAAAGTGACCCACTTTAATAAAGTGCCATCGTAACAAGGGACATCTAATTTTAATAGATCCTTGTATTCATGACTGTTTGTTTGATTTTGAAGAGATACAAAATTGCCTTGTAAAATATTTTGTTCTGGAAAAAGTTGATTGAAAATACTTTTAGTTTGAAAATAAAAATTGTCTGTATCTTCTCGCACCTTGTCTTGCACTTTATATTCGTTATCGTTCTCCACTAGGCTAATAACGTCATTGTGCAGTTTTTTAAACTCATCATAAAATTCTTCCAAGTTCTCATACCTTGTTTTGAAAATAGATTTTACATTTGAATCAGTCTGGGCCTTTATGGCTGCAGTGTATGTCTCGGTAATCCTCGTAACATAAACTGTACGTTTTTGCACTGCCTTATCCAGGCCGGTTTTAGTCATTTTAATTGATTAATTAGTAATAAATATTATCACTGAACACTAAAACGTTTTTCAGAATTTCTTATTATTTTATTTTATTTTGTACCTTCGTTCGTAGGTAAACAAAAAACAGTTGTTTTTGTCGACCGCGACCTTTAAATTTCAACTGCAGAAATCGATAAAATTTTTAAACATGTGTTTGGAAAGGCGTGTCGCTTCGTCACTGATAAAGCCTGCCCCTTTTGGGTTGGTCCTTAATGGCGTCTTAAAATTTTTAGATTTTTGGTTTAAGAAAAATGAATTTTGATTTTTGTTGTATTTTTTTTGAATATTTGGATAGAAAGACCATAAAAATGTATGCGCAAGACATACACCCGTTCGATAGCTTTAGGCACTGGTTAAACTTTTACGCATTAAGGATAAAAATGGAAAATAACGCGAGAACCATACAAAATGTCGATTGACACCTACCTTGGTTTTTTCTCGGCGGTACAAATTCCATTCACTGGGCGCCCAGGCTTCTACCAGAGTTCTTGAGTTGATCGAAATCACTGTGAGGAGTTGAGGTAACGGATTGGAATGATTTTAGAATTGATTGGCACTAATTGTAATTGATTGAATTGTAGTTTTGGAAAAACCGAGTAAACACGCCGGTTTCAATATGGAGGCTACGATGATCTCTCTCTCATCGTGCCGGTGGGTTGCGCACTGTCTATCCGCGCACTTTGCGGTGTCACGTGACAACCTGTATGGCTCAGTGCAACGGAATAATTAATATTTAGGAAAATTAACTAAGTATTATTTGTCTTGCACGTACAACGTGCTTTGAAGGGTCAAGTATGATTATTTCCGACATCCTAACTTCTAAGATGGCGGCAAATTTTGATTATAAACTTTAAAGAACAATTAATTCTCACCATGATTTTTTTTTTCACCAAGATTGGTTTAGTAATAATGAGTTTATAAAGAAATGAATGCAGACAGGATTGGCAATGCAATCGTATAATCTGTAAAACAATGGCTGAAACAAAAATAGATTTTTTTGAGAACTACCAAACCGATTTAACTAGTTTATACCCTGTTGTGCGGCGGAAAAGTAGTGCTTTTTTACTAATTAAAAAAAAACTAAAATATTTTCAGAAAATAAGACTAAACACGCCATTTTGAAGAATCAATTATGATTCTGTCCACCATCTTAAATTTTCAGATGTTAATAAACTTTAATCATGGCCTATAAAAAGCAATCAATTCTCACCAGGATGTTTTTTATTTCATTAAAATCGGTTCAGTAGTTATGCATTTATAAGGAAATAAATGCAGACATGATTGGCAAGGCAATCGTATAATATGCAAAACAGTGATTAAAATAAAAATATTTTTTTTTAGAACCACCGAACCGATTTTTCTGATTCATACCTTTGCGTTTGCGTGACAAGAATGCTGCTTTTTAAGTTATTTAAAAAAATTATTAAAACATGTTCGCAACATAAGAATAAACTAGCATCTTTGAAGGGTATAATTTCATTTCGTCCGCCATCTTGGATTTTGAAATGGCGGACACAAAGATTTATTTATTCAAAATTCCAATTAATTCTCTACCGCGTGCAGTTTGTCCCATTAAAATTGATGATATAGTTCAAAAGTTAAATTTAAAATAAAATTGTCCGGTTTTTTTTGGCCCACCCAGTATATAACGGGAGAAGCAAATCTTATGTTGCTTCTCAATTGTGTCTTTGATGCTCGTTACTAAAACCAGATGGGCATTCCCATGTATTTTCTACGCAAAAAGCCCCACGAGAAAATTACCTTTTTTAGTAAAGTCAAACACGAAACGTCAATTCAAAAATATTTTTCTTTAAAAAAGTTGCTAATTACCGATTTGTAATTGCATAATTAACAAGGATTGTTAAAAATACGATATTTGAATATTTTAAATACGATACCAATTTTCCACACTTAGTTTAATAGCTTCCTTTATTACTTGTCTTTACTAGTAATAATGTTACACCGCAGCAGCGGCGTAGCGTGGAAGGGGGCGCGGGGAATTCCTCGCCCCCCCCCCCGCCACAAGGATCCTGGCGCCCCATGGGAACTCTAAGCTTTATTAAGTAGTAAAAACTAAAAATTGGTACAACCGTAAAAAAATAATACCTTGAGCAACTTATTATTTAGATAGTTAAACAATATTACGCATCTTTTCAGGCAGTGTGGAAATTATACAATTTTTCCGGCGCCCCCGCTCGTAAAATCGGAAGACCTTTTGGCTTGCTACTAGAAAAATAAAGTTTGCCGTTCAAAGCCCAAAGCATCATGCATCGCGGTAAGAACGCCAAACCAAACAAACTCAGTGCACCTGTAATTCTTTATATTAGATAACACAGTCCCGTAACACCTACCTAGGGCGCCAAACGCCCGAGGGCGCCCAAATGAAGAATTAAAAATAAATTAGCCCCAAAAATTTTCGCTTTTAATTTTTCTTGGTTCTTACCAACAAATTTTTTCTGGTGCCATTTTTTTCAAAAAAGATAATGTTTCTAAAATTTTCGTCTGCGACACCCTTTTTTTCGTTAAATCTAAAAGTTTTCTATTGCGGTGCCATTATTGTTCAGATATTTGATTTTTTTAAAATTTTCGCCTGTGGCGCAATTTATACAAACTGTTTCTGTGTTGATTTATTTTTTTTAAATTTTCGCCTACAACGCGATTTTGTTAAATTTTTCAGTGGTTTTTTGCTTTTTTTTCCGCAAAGTATTTTTATTTTTGACTTTCGTGTAGTAAGGGTTTAGGTAAGGGGGCGCCAAATTTATTGTTTGCCTACACAAAAATACCTAGCTACGGAACTAACTAAGTGCGGCGCTTAAATACCTTTGAAACTAACCAAAACTTTGATTGAATATTCAAAAATATTCGCTTGCTAGGTGTAAAGTTTTTTGTTTTTTTTTCCAAAAAACAAAACATTAACCCGCTAGGCTAGCGTGTCATTTAAATTCGACACCATATTAATATAAGCAATTTAATTATTAATAATAAAAAAAAGTTGGAAGCTATTTTAATTTGATACTTATTTCTACGTAAAAAAAATTGTCGCCCTTTTAATCCCCTGCCGCTCCGCCCTTTGAACCACGCTACGCTGCTGCACCGTAGGTTACCGTGTAGGCAGATAATCAAAATTAAACTTTTATAGCTAGGCTTAATCATTTCAATCTGGGAAGATTTAAGTTTATTTCTGTCAATTAGGTCTTTTCAACCAAAATAATTTAGCGCCCAGCGTGGGACGTCGTCGTATAGTTACTTGCTCGCTATGAAGTTAAAAATTAGAGGAAGAACACTGAGTGTAAAGACCGTTACTATCTGAGAACAGCATACTTGTAATATGGAACATATTAAATCCGTGGAACGAGACCCCTGCACAGTCTTGTTAAATAATATAATAAAAAAAAATAATCAAAAAAACACCCAACTGCTAAATTTACTTGTAAGTACTAGTCGCAGTTGAGTACAAAATTAACAGGTATTCCTATAATAATGTACGACATGCTTCAACTTTTAGTTTTGATGACCAAAGCGCACTTACGAAATTATACAGTTTTGTATTTTCATGAATTAGGTTATTGGGTAATTTTGTACCCAACTGCGACTAGTAGTTACAAGTAAATTTAGCAGTTGGGTGTTTTTCTAATTTAATTTTTTTCTAATTCCAACTTCTGATTAAGCCTTATAAAAAGCACTATGCATTTACCATTCATTTAGTTTTACCCAAAAAGTAAGTGTAGACCTTCTACGCACGCGAACAGTGTTACACCCGGTTCCCACCTACGACTTTCTTGTGGGTACCCGCTCACGCGTCACATGATCTCAATATGAAATGTTATGACAGTCATGTGACGCGTGCGCGGGCACGAGAAAGTCGTAGGTGGGAACCAGGTTTTACCTTCCATTGAGTTAAGATGATGGAGGAGAGAGGGAGGAGGAAACTAGTAAAATGGTGTCGAATAAAATCTTAAAGCATGTGCAGAAAGAATTTTTAAATCGCTCTATATTTGTGAAAGGTATAGCTACAACTATCACTAATCAGGAGGGCGGGGAGAAGAGAGGGAGAGGGGAGAAGGAAACTAGTAAAATGATGTTGGAGAAAACGTCTTAAAGCGTGTGCAAAAAAAACTTTTGAAATCGCTTTATATTTGTGAAAGCTGTATCTATTACTAATAAGGATGGCGGGAAGGAGAAAATTTGTAAAATGGTGTTGGAAAAAAAAACTGAAAGCGTATGCAGAACATTTTTTGAAATCGCTCTATACAAATTATGGAAATATGGTTTTTCAATAGGGTGGGCGGAATGAAGGAGGTGAGATGGGTGGGAGCAGGGAGGACTACAAAGTAACTACAGCAAATTAGAGGACATTCGAATTAGTGATTAAAGGAATTTCAATGAAATCGCCTGAAATTTAGATAATTTGTATGCCTTAAAGCCTACATCATGTGACAAAATGGCGTCTGAAGACCGCCATGTTGATTCCTGTATAAAAAAATATAGCTCATAGTACGTTCGGGCTCACTAGAAAATCAACGACAACTTTTTTGTCAAAATCGGTTTAGCCGTTTAGCCTTCAGCGTTACACAAACATACATATTTACTTACATACATACAACAATCAAAAAACACAAATCTGTCTTGTCTCTAAAACTAAACTACAACAACTTTTTATCCGTTTTTATTTTACGAATTTTTCGCTATTTTAATTTAAAATGCGGAAATCAAACGCTAGCTGATATGAGAGAGATAGTGGGGACCTTTTGCATGTCCCATTTTTTACATTATTTATTATTTAAGGCATGCGCAGTTACTAAGTTCCTTTATTTGGAGGAAATCTAATCCAAACTTAAATTATGTTTAATACTTTAAATTTTACAATAAGTACGTTATTTCATGAGCTGCCTGTCAATGCGTTGAAATCAGTAGATTTAATTTTATGTTAATTATTAAATTTCAATTTTTATAAAAACTTATAAAATAGTTTTTTTCCAACTAACCAAAAGACTCTTAGAAACAAAATTTCGAATTTCATTTTATTTATTTATTTTAAACACGACGTTTCGGTTAGTAAGTATCTCTAACCGTTTTAAAGTGTAAACTAAACAATCTAGTGTATAGGGTACTACTTATACTACTTGGTGTGCAGTCAGGTGTGACGGTCCGCTCCCTTTTTAATCCTTAGACGCCTGTTTGCCTTAAGGAGTGGTTTCCACATATGTTTGGTATGTCGGTTCTTGGTTGACTGAAAACTTGTTTATTCTGCATTATCAACGCAGCTTTAATAAAATTTCGTTTTCACCAATGCGACTCCTTATGCAAAATTTTTGCTTCTGACCACTGAATCCTGTGATCATTTGACCATGCATGATCCGGTAAACCGCATTTTTCAATATTCCCTAATTGGGTACTTTTTAGATGTTCATTTACTCTAACCTGAAGAAAGCGTTTCGTTTCACCTTCATATGCTTTACCACACTGACACGGGATTTGATAAATACATCCCTTATTATTTGAGGGATTTTCTGGTTTTGTTTTAGTTACAAAACTCCTTATCGTGTTTTCCGATAAAAATATTGTTTTAATATTTTAGTGTTTGGCTATTCGTCTTATGTTTTCTGAAATCCCTTAAAGAATTGGAACGGATGAACTTATTAATTTCTCGGAATAACCATTCCTTTTTAATGTTGTTAATTTCTGCGGTTAATTCCTTTTTTGTCAAAATCGGTTCAGCTGTTTAGCGCGACATAAACATACATATTTACATACATACATACACACATATTCCAAGCGAAAAACATTACCCTTCCTTTCTACGTGCTGCAGTTGGGTAAAAAATTATATATAATAAAAGAAACTGTATTGATATTGAAAATATTTTTGTTAGAATAATCTAAGTATATTTGATTTGGCGGTTGGCCAAAGTTTTTGATTTGGAGTTAAAATAATTAAGTGTAGCTTTGTCAATAGAAATGAAAATAAAAAAAGTTTCGTGGCTAATCGGGTAAAAGGGAGTTGGGTAGGTTGAAAGCTTAACCTCACGGGGGTGCAAGATATAATGGACACCTAATAAGTGTTGACAGTTAACTATTTCGTCCTTATGGGACTCCTCAGAACACTGCTTGGTCAATGTGAAACCCTTGCGAAGTTAATTAGATGGTTTTGCCTCTAATCCCATGTAAATAGTGATAAAACCTTTGCAAGAAGCTCCATTTACCGAGATACGAGGGAAACTAGAACAAGAGCAGAAAAGGTCGATTGCGAATAAAAAGAAACAAACCATCCGTGACCTACGACAGCTCTTCTGTCTTTCCGGCCAGATCAACGTTGATTAGCGTTTTTACCCGCCATCAGACACGTGAGCGTCAATCAGCGGAGTTTTTAAGCCAAATAATACTAACAAACGTGAAATTTAGTACCAGTGAATTTAAAAATCAAACAAGCTACGCGGCTAATCGTGTAAAAAGGAGTTTTTGTTTCTCTCATATTTTTCCGTGGGTAGCTTGAAAGCTTAACCTCACGGGGGTCCAAAATCTAATGGACATCTTATAAGTGTTGACAGTTAACTGTTTCGTGCTTATGGGACTCCTCAGGACACTGCTTGGTCAATGTGACACCCTTGTGAAGTTAATTAGATGATTTTATCTCTAATCCTATGTGATTAGTGAGAAAACCATCGCGTACTAAATTTCACGTTTGTTAGTATTATTTAGCTTAAAAATTCGGCTGATTGACGCTCACGTGTCTGATGGCGGGTAAGAACGCTAATCAGCGTTGATCTGGCCTAAAAGACAGAAGAGCGGTCGTAGGTAGTGGATGGTTTGTTTCTTTTTATTTGCAATCGATCTTTTCATTGATCGATATATATAGCAGTTTATTTTCGCCTGCTCTTGTTCTAGTTTCTGTCGTATCTCAGTAGATGGCGCTTCTTGCGAGAGTTTTCTCACTATTTACATAGGAATAGAGACAAAACCATCTAATTATCTTGGCAAGGGAGTCACATTGACCAAGCAGTGTTCTGAGGAGTCCCATAAGGACGAAACAGTTAACTGTCAACACTTATTAGGTGTCCATTAGATATTAGACCCCCGTGAGGTTAAGCTTTCAAGGTACCCACGAAAAAATATAAAAGAAACAAAAACTCCTTTTTACCCGATTAGCCACGAAACTTGTTTGATTTTTAAATTCACGGGTACTAAATTACACGTTAAAACTGAAAATATTTCGGAAAATAAAGCTATGAAATATCATAACATACGACCATGCTATCCCTCTAAGCAGATACTTTACCTATTAAAAGTTTTTTTTTTGTGAACATACATGTTCCTGAAATTTTTACCGTTTCAAGCACCACATCCATAAATCTTGTGTGTGTAATTAAGGTGTCTTTAACGCGTACGCACTTAAAAATGCTAAAAATTCCACTAAATTAGAAAGGGGCTTGTTATTTTACATACAAAATACTTGGGCCCCTCTTGACATGGCGGCAGGCACCTACAGCAGCCAGCCTGGGTGAATGTGATTATCATAAATTTTTTTTTGGTCTTCCTGTCCTAGATACGGTAAAATGTTTAGTTTTTTTAGACATACTAATTCTTTTGGATCATTTTTAGTGGTTATCAAGCAGGGTAGGTAAAAATTGACATTGTTTTGTCACGAAAATTTATGAATCGCCTATTAGGAAAATATTAGATGACTAATGCGCGATAATGCAGTATATGCAATTATTTACAATATGTTTTACGCAATCCAGTGGCAGCCCGTGAGTTGTAAAGCTGCGGGGCGCAAATTGCTTAAGGGTGCAGCGCTTAACTGAGTTTCTAATATTCGTTTTTCCTAACAATGCAAATCCAGTGCAATTCTTATGTTCTCTGGAAGATTCAGGTTTTCTTATTTTCACACCCGTTCGTGCCCAATTAGGGTCAATTCTTGATGCCACATTATAAAATAACACACAAGGAAAACAGGTTGGCTAAATCACACCCGCAAATCCAGTTATTTTTTTTATGAATGCTTCTAGAAAAATGATGCGTGAAGCCTCTGTTTTGTGTTCTTTTTTGACTTACTTGAGTTAGGTTTAGATCCAGTAAGGTCCTAACCAGTTCTTTAATGTTGATTTTATCTTCCAAAGAGAGAGAAAAAATTGCTTTTAATAATATTACTGATGCAACTCAATATCAAGATCGATAGTAAAAGTTCGCGGTAAATGGTAACACGACTAAAAAAGCAAAACAATATGAATAAGGTACAAAACTACCGTATTATCATGTGATATTAATTAGACTGGCCCATAACATATTGACAAGTGGACCAAACCTCGATATTCTGTGGACTGGCCGCAAAATAATGACGACTTTCTTTGCATTAAAGCGGGGTCTACACATAACGTTTTGCCTGACGTTTTACTTGATCAGGTAAAACGGATTAGACAAAACCTCTCGTGTAGACAATAAAACGTACGTTTTGCCTGAACTGAAGTCGGACCTGTTGAACTGATCGGTAGAGGCTCCATTTCCGGTAAAACGTCAGTTTTAGCGGCATTTCTTGTGGTAGTGCATACAATTTTAATTCCTTTCGAGTGCAACTTAGAAGTTGGTATACAAAACGTCCGACATTAGATAAGATAATTTTTTAGGAAGTCAAATAGGTTATTGTCTTCCTCCACTAATTTTTAATTTGTTTTAAACAAATAGTCCCGGACATGTTTCGTAAGCAGAAACTTACATCTTCAGGGGACATTACCAAACTAAATCAGCACAACATTTTGAAAAACTGGTTAAAAAACTATGTTTAGCTACTGAAACGGTTAAGTCATAGACATTTAAAACAAAAAACATTATTGACAAAAGCCGTGCTTCCTCCATGGTGTATTAAAAACTGATCTAAAAACGTACGTTAAAACTATCAAGTGTGTACGCTAGTCTTTCAACCGTCATACTTGACCCTTTTGACTGACAGGCAAGACGTAAGGTAAAATGTTATGTCAAGACCGGGCTTAAAACAGCGGTATGATCCCCTCCGCTCCCAACGATTAATGGTTCTTGCTCCGCTCCCGCCCCGTTTCCATTTTAACGCGGGCCGCGAGATGGTTTGCGGCCTGAGAAAGCCGAGCGGCTACCGATACTTCGATTAGTACTTAATCGTGTCGGAGGCGTTGAGAGACAGTGTCTGAGCTCAACTTTAGCCAAGTTGTGCATCAAGGAAAAAGGGAAAATTATAGAATAATCAAATAATTAAATAAAAATTATTTTTTATTTAAGATTTTTTTTGTTTTGTTGAAGAGGGGCGCGCGGTTGTGCATCTTTAAAAAGCTGCCGTCACTGACGCAATCTCTAAAATAAATTTAAAAAAAAATGGCTGGTACCCACATAGCACAATCACGTGTTTAACAAGTAAAAAAGGCGTGAGAAAAAAAACGTTTAAAAGCTGCTAGAAAAAAAACGTTTATTTCATATATGAAAATAAGCTTAATAGGTCATTCATTAACGTTATAAAAAATAACGTTGCTAAAAACTGCGCTGTAATAACGCCATTTTAAAATTAAAACAGCAATGTTTTTACGTTAGTTTCAAGTGATTATTACGTTAAAATCACATTAGATTCACGCCTTTTTTACACGAATTTTAAAACGCGACTCGCATGACTTTCCTACTGAATATTTTTGAGATTTTACTAGCAGCAACCTACTGTCGGCATTTTTTACTTTGACGAAATCTATCAGGCAGTGCTTTGGCCTCTAAACTCCAAAAACCTTTTAAGGAACTGATCCCTGATCCTTCACGATCACGACGCATCTGTTATTAACCTGATAAAGACACATTAATATTCTGTGAAAGTGTTTACTGTTAAAAAATCTTGTTCAGCTTTAAAAAAAAAACATAATGTATATAGATAGATATATAGATATTTTGCCTTGCCTTAATACTTTAAAATTGTCTTGAAGTGTTGTAGTCTTAAACTAGTAAACTTTTATGACTTCCTTTCGCGTCTCTTTAGTTAAAAAAATGTTATTAAAAAAACGTGACCAAAAAAGACGCAGAAAGTTAGTAGGTTTGAGAAGTCTTAATCTAGTGGCGTTTTAGAACATGTTGTGGAGGACTTTTCAAGTGTGAATTCGGTACATGAAAATAACAAGGGCAAAAAACATGTTATATACACAGTACCAGAAACTTCAGCAAAAAGTACATTTTTATAGCTTGATTTCTCCTTGTTTTCAAGTTATCTTTAAGCATGTAGATTTAACAAAATAAATATTACATGGTATGAGGTTGTTTTCAAGTAAAAAAAAACTTTGTTATTTTTGTTCACGTTAATTTAACGTTGATGTGATTTTTAGACCGTGGTCTGAATACTAAGTTTTAAAATCTTAGTAAATATTAATGTTAATTTTTAATTACAAAATTGAAGTCGAATATTCTGACCATTTTACAAAACAAAAACAGTCAATAGGAATTTTAAATACAGATTGGTAATTATAAAATGTAATTAGCCGGTTTTATGACTTAGTTAAGCAAATGTAGACCGGAAAATGTCGTTAAATTTTGTTGAAAAAGATCAAAGACGAACAATTTGGTTACGTTGGCAGTCTTTATACTCTTGATCATTCCTAAATCGGAATTCAGCCAGATATTATTGTAACTCTTTATGAAGAGATTTTTTTTTGTGTATATAGTTTTTAAAAAAATAAATTTTTGTATACGAGCAGTAATTTATCGATATTTTATGGTTTCCAAAAGCGGCCGTAAAATGGTACTTTTGCACCCTGGAGGACGTATTACTATATTTACTCCCGCATAGGGAATCCAATCCGGCACCAAAATCTCAATTATAGCCCTCAATCCCACGGAGAATGAACCGCGAAATTACGGAATTGCAAAAAATGGTTATACTAATTGTACTCAGCTTACTAAATATACTAATAAAAGTGTATGTAAAAAAACAGAGTATAATAGCAAGAACATATTTATCGCATATAAATACAATACAAAATGCAACGTCGGAATAGCTTAAAAGTTACATTTTACATTGATTTTGAAAATATTTCTGGAGGAAAGATATCATATATAATGTGTCATCTTTTAAACTGCATCTAATTTTATTGCACATATAACCTGCGGCTGAAAACGCACGCTCAGCTTCGACACTTGTACGAGGAATCGACTTAAGACAGTTATACGCAGCTTCCAAGTTTATGTCCTTATTCTCTCCGCATTCAAAAAGAGTCATTTCCACCAGTATTTACTAAAGGGTCTACAGTGCTAAGTGCTACAAGTCTAGATTTGGTTGAAGGTTTAACTTATTTTTGCAGTGAATGCAATAGTCTTTAATATTTATATACATTGTTCATAAATACCTTGCGATATGGGTCATCTTTTTTCGTTGTAACAAAAACATTATATCCTCACAATGGTTAGAAATAAAAAAAATAATATAATATTTTGGTTTAAAAATGGTAGCCATTTTTAAACCTCCCAACATCGTTAGGAAATGTAGAATAAATACGGTGTAAGTCAGTGTCAGCTGTCCGCTATATTTTACATGTTATTTTTTAGACGTTACCGATGTGCGTAATTGAAAACGGATTCTAATATATCTTGTGCTTTTTACAGTATTTAAATATTGATACGTATTTAATACGGCAATGCATTTACAGATATAGTTTGTTACTTATGTATTATTTAGCTTTGCAAAGTTTTGTATATGTTTTTTTATCAGTCATGAATTATTTCTACTGTTTTTCCAACTTTAAACCACCCCTCGGGGGTGTTACTACAATTTGAGACTATTTTTAACGGGAATCCTACGACTGGACGGACTAAATTTCCAAAAAATGACATTTTATTACAAATTTTTTATGTGGTTTTTCTTTATTTCTAAAGTTAATTTAAATTTATATGAGAAACTCACTGAGAAATGCTTACAATGCTTACTATCATATTGCACATTAGGGTGAACCAAATCTTTGTAGCTATTTGCCTGTGAGTATTAAAAAAATACACTTAAACCGGTCGGTATCAAGTATATAGACTTAGTACTTAAACCCGGTCTCAAATACTAAGTTTTATGGTCTTAGTAAATACTGGTATTCATGTTTAAGTTGCTGGTCAAGTGATGCTCGGGATCGGACTGGTACAGCCATAGGAGAGGACCCTGATACCCATGCAGTACGAATTCCTCTTCTTAATTCCGAAGGTGATGGTTCGCATCTTGTTATCAGATGAGATAAATGTGCATTATCCTCTTATATTGAGTCCCACAAATCCCGTGGATCCCGCACGGATAGTTTTGCAACGTTGATCCCGCAAAATTACTGTGGGATCCCGCATTTGCGGGATCCAGCATTTTCCGGATTGGATTCCCTAGTCCGCATATATTATCGACATTTTCGGCGGACTTTCAGGTAACCGGGCCATGCCGAGTGAGGTTTTTTATTATAATCATATTAAACGCCTCAACGCCTCTTCCATAAATTTTATTATTTTTGTAGCCTATAAGTAATTATTTGACAGAAAATACCTGGTTTGAAAATTTTTTTCAAAGATTTTTTTTTTAAAAACTGGATATCATGAAAAATATTATAATTTTTCAAAACAGGCTTATTCGTTGAGTCAAGTCATTGTCAACTAGTTTGAGTAAAGATCTAGGGGCACGCAGGCATCTTTTCTTCAAACATTTCAGCCCATATTTGACCTATCTAAAACTTCGGAATAAGCTACGAAACTCAAACTTTGCACAATCGTAGATCTTTACAGAGTTTGGTTCGGTTCGGTTCCATGTTTGATGAACATCCATAAAGTAGTAAAGTAGTTACAAAATTGCCACTCATTAACTCACTCACTCCCTCATGTATAGATCATCAAAATTCTACTGTACTTCCAGACATGCTACAAAGCTGAAATTTGGCAGAGTGATAGGAAATATGATAAAACGATACATAAATGTAAAGTTATGTAAAAGTATCATTGCCCTCTTCCAGAAACACTAGAGAGCTGAGCTTGGGAAGGCCGATAGGAACTATAATAAAACTATAAAACAAAATTAAAAAACCCCAAATGTTAATTAACTTCACTTCCCTATCAATGTAAAGTTATGTAAAACTAACAGTCTCCACTTCCTGAAACGCTAGAGAGCTGAGCTTTGGAAGACTGATTGGAAGTATGATAAAACTATAGGAAAAAATTTAAAAACACCAAAATTTTAATTTGCTTTCCTCCCCTACAGATGTAAAATTATGCAAAATTAACATTGTCTACTTCCAGGAACACCAGAGAGCTGACCGTTAGAAGGCTGATAGCAACTACTATAAGGCATTGCAAAAGTTTTGAACAATATTTCCGCATATTTTACTACTTTAAAACTTAAATATTATCCAAATCCTTAAAAAAAGGAGTGAAATCATAACAAAAACATTTCATGTAAAAAAAAGACAAGTACGCGTAACTGGTATTCCGTAAAAAGAATTGAGATAAAAGTAAACTCAAGTTCTCCTATACAAATTTCAAAATGAAAGGTTCTTACTAGTTTGGAAATGTTTTCTTAACTTGGCCATTACGGCTGTAAATGACTCTTAGGCACAGTGCTAAATTGAACATAAAGAAGTTTGACAGGAACAACAAAAAACATTTCCAAACTAGTAAGAATCATTTATCGTGAAATTTGTATTGGAGAACTTGGCTTTAATACAAAACAAAAATGAAAAGTGTCGAAATGGATGCAATAAGAGGATCAATGAGAATATCTAGAACAGATCACATAAGAAATGAGATTATAAAAGAAAGAATGGGAATCGAGGGAAGCATAACGGATGACATCACTAAAAGGCAATATGGTACAGCCATGTACAACGCATGAACGACGAAAGATTACCAAAGCAGATCCTAGATTGGCAACCAATAGGGCGCAGAAAAAGAGGGCGTCCTAAACTAGAATGGCAACAGTCAATCCAAAGATCAATGAGTCAAAAAAATCTGATAGAAGATGATTGTCAGGATCGAAGGAGGTGGAGAATAGTCGTCGGACAACGTAGAAAAACGTTCTAAACCGGCTAAATAAAAAAAAGAACTTGGCTTTACTTTTATCTCAATTTACGGAATACCATTTTCGCGTACTTGACTTTTTTTACATGCAATGTTTTTGTTATGATAATATTTTTGAGAAAATAATTATTCAAATTTAAGATATTCTTTTGTGTGTGTTTGTGTGTAAATTTAGTAGGTATTATGTTGAGACGAGACCGACTAATCCGTCTTGTTTCTGCCCTTTCCCCTTCGTTGATATAAGATTACCAATAATATCCATAATGGCAAGATTGGCAAGACGTCAAGGATATTCTTAAGAGAGCCACTAATTGGCTCCCTAGATAATGTTTGCTCAACAAAGTAACTGTGTAGCTATACAAGCTATAGATACAGAGTTGTTGTCTTTAAGCGATACTCCACATCGCCGCAGTTTATACGCCTTCTCTGATGTAGCTTTGAGTAGTTCAGTATTAGTTAGTATACAGGACTGGAGTGTGGATAGAACAACGATTGCTTTAGGAGCTTAGGTTTAGGACAGTTTTAGAAAACCGTTTCTAAACTATAAATTTTAAATTACCCAAAACTGATTTATATCTATCTATACTCCATATCATAATTTTTAAGATAACTTTTTGACAGTTATCAGCTGTTTACCATAACAAATAGCATAGGCTAACGAAAAAAAGTTGTAAAAAGTTGTCTCAAAAATAATGATATGAACTGTATCTATTTTGCCTTCTTCAAACCATCCATCCAGGTACTGACATAACGTAGATGCATAAAAATTCAATTTATGATAAAATAAATTAATTTAAATTATTTTTTTTGCTTGATAAAAATTGACTTTTTTTAGTCAACCGCGAAGAAAAATAAACATATCTCCTAAAACACTAAACGGATTAAAAAAAAAATTAAAATGTGTTGTATAGAGAATCAAAATATCTTTCGAAGGAGGTATTACATGCCTCCCCTTCCAATTCTGGATTAATCCAACTAGCTTGACATAACTGGCACTTAGCTCAAATATCCTCAGAAAAAGTCCTATTAAAAAGGTTTTTTACCGGAAATCGATATCTATTTTGTTCAAAAGTAAGAAGGGGGGTCTGTTTAGGCCCGCACTATATATAGCAGTTTATAATCGCCTGCTATTGTTCTAGATTCTCTCATATCTCGGTAGATGGGGCTTCTTGCGAGGGTTTTCTTACTATAGACATAGGATAAGAGACAAAACAAACAGTTAACTGTCAACACTTATTTAGGTGTTCATTAGATCTTGGACCTCCGTGAGGTTAGGCTTTCAAACTACTCACGGGAAAATATGAGAGAAACAAAAACTTCTTAGTACCTGATTAGCCAGGAAAACTTGTTTGATTTTTAAATTCAAGGGTGCTAAAATTTACGTTTGTTGCTATCTTTGTTAGTTTCTGAGACATCTTATTTTCCCTTATTGGATATTTGTCTATTTCTACTGAATTTTGTGACTTATCTGTTTCTCTCTAATATTACTCCAAGGCTTTGCAGACTGGCCTATCGTTATTTACCGTATCACAAGTGGTAGTGTTGCAGGAAATTGGCGCTAATAGAGAAATTTGGCGTAAAGACGCAAAGAGAGGAAGGAAGCCGATGATGATGCACTCGAGGCCGCTGCCGCGCTGGAGGCAATGCCAACTGAGCAAGCACTCTCTAAAGATAAGAAGCTATACATAATATATATAAGGTAGCTGGATATATTGACAGTAACACATCTGTTAGTCATTTGTGAAACGAATTTGGCCGATAATGGATGGTGTCTATTTAGGCATCCTTTCCACGGTCTCTGCATTGCAAGTCGGTTATGATATTACTACTACAACATATGTCGGTTTAGATCGTTTTTCTACGTGTTCCGACGCTTATTCTCCACCTCCTTTGATCCTGAAAATCGTCTTCTGTTGGAATGGGTGTGCCATTCCAGTTTAGGACTCCCTCTTTTTCTGCACCCTATTGGACCTGCTTTGGTAATCTTGCATCGTTCGTCCGTTGTACATGGCCGTACCATATCAGTTGTCTTTTAGTGATTGTCATCCATCATGCTTCCCTTGATTCCCATTATTGCTCTTATGATCTCATTTCTTATATGATCTGTTCTAGATATTCTCATTGATTTTCTTATTGCATCCATTTCGACACTTTTCATTTTTGGTTTGTATTTTTCTGTTACGCGACAAGTCTCTATTCCATGTAACAGCGTGCTATTCACCATTCTTTCATAAAGATTACATTTAAAATTTCTTTTATCTTTCTGCTCCATAAAATACTGTTAAGACATTTAAAAACCTTTTTTGCTTTTACTATTCTTTTTTTCAGTTCTTTACAGTCTGTTCCTGTCTTAATTAATGTGACACCCAAGTATAAATACTCATTGCATGGAGATATTGTTTGTCCATTGTCTAGTTCTCTCATTTGATTCGTTTCCAATACATAAGTACTGTGTCTTGTCCATGTTATATTATTATTCTACCGGTTTTAGTGCTAGGTGGCTTATTGCAGTTTAGATGTCCGTCGCCTGGCTTATTAATGTGCACCCTACCATTTTTATTAGTTTAGTCTTTTGTATAAGTTCTTAGAGGATAAGTCCTGATTATCTGATTCTGTCTATCAAGTCGAATTGTGTAAATGATTATAAAATGGACCTAATTTTATTGATTTTGTTTTTGACTCCATACTACATAGTCTGCAGTTCGGGTCTTGCTGCTACCGACTCATTCTGTTGAGATAAGCTTTGATGGTCATATGTCATATCTCCTGTAAATGCCCTCACTTGTAGCCTAGTGAAAAACAGTTTCATTAGTTTGGCATTATTTTCTGTAATAAAATACTTGATCTGTCTCAACCCCTGTCTATCTAATCAGTGGCTTGTTACATTTGTCTCATTCACAGTTTTACTTCGGATCTTGTAGTACTGTTTCGTAACTCAGGAACTGGTTGGGGTTTAGTATATTTCTTAAATAATTCTAGTCTTGTTAATTCATCTGCATTTTGATTCGGTTCGGTTTGATTTCGGTTCTTATACTTTTTTGTCCTGGCACCCAAAATAATATAGTATTTTGTTTCGCAAGTTTCACTAGTTTAATAAACCTTTCCCATACTAGCTTTGGTGTCACTGATGAGCACCGCACGCTGGGGTGTTTGTTGGGAGATGCCATGCTATATGAGCTTACCGAGATTTTTTATATCAATATTGATTATTTTTGTTCTGTTGGGCATTCTAAGAGGGTGAATATAGTTGTTTTAACCGGTATGTAATATAAGTGCCCGTTACTTCTAGTTTTATGAGAGTTAATACACCTAGCTCCTGTAACTTTCTTTTTTTGCTAAACATAATGATTAGAATTTTTCTGGAAACTGAATGTTTAACTTTACTTTTTTAACGTATATTAACCAAAATGACTAGGTTATCTTCTTTTTCCTCGTCATGTGGCATTATAATCGCTGGTAGATTTTATCCTGGTTACCTAGAGTTCTCCATTCTGTCCTTTTAGGTACGATTTCTCGCCACTATTTAGTTCCCATTTTCTTGATGTCATCTTCGATATTGTCTATCCATTTTTTTGTGGCCTCCCTCTTACTCTTCTTCCTGCAGGTCCCCAGTTCAATCGTTTTGTTGGTGTCTGTGTTTTTGTTTAAGATATCTCGTTAGAATCTTTGATTTGAGCAGTTTTTGATTAGCGTAAAACAATTTATTTCTGTTGATTATTAACTGTAATAGATTTTTTTGTTTTGTTTGCTTCCAAGTATGAAAACATTTCCAATTGCTCTAAACTATTTGTATTGTTTTTTGAGAAGTTAATGTATTTAGTTTATAACTCATTTATTTTCAGTACTCGTTTTTTAACTTCTGTCAAGTACTGTCACAGTTTCGATCCAAGATCTTTTATCTTCACTAGGAACACCAACATCGTCCACGTAGCCAGCAAGCTGCGTTGATTTGGTGCCAATATATCCACTTCTTTTAATAGTCCTAACAGACACTACAAGAACCAGATTAAATAGTAATGAAGATAACAAATCTGCTTGCGTTAATCCTGAAGTTACACAAAATGGCCCTGAGCACAGGTTACTTAGTTTAACTATAGCTGTGGAACCCTGAATAAAAGCGTTGATAAGCTTAGTACATTTTGAAGGGATTTCCAATGTAGCTAAATCCTGCTTCATTCTCTCCCGATTTAAGCGGTCAAAAGCCTGTTTAAAATCTACTATTTAATTTGTCTAAAGTGCTATAGCACTGTTGACAATGCCGTTAGTTAAATGGGTTATACCTAAAGATATTCAATCTATAAAAATATGTCATTGAGTATGATAGTTTTTAACAGCGAACGTTTTTCGCCCATTGCCGAAAAGCTCAACACTCAATATTGACGTCGAGTGCCGAAATTCGAGTGTTTGTATAGTAAATTTCAGGTGCCTGTTTGCTTCCCTTCGACCGAATTGAACGATCGACGTGCAAAAGTACAATACACCTCACAGTTGTTAATAATGCCCATATGTCCATTAGATACAAAAACTTTTGTTTGAAATTATAGACATTGGTTGAGTAGAAACAAAATATTGGACTTCCATTTTCTTTATTTATTTCAAAAACACCGCTTAAGATAATGAGTATCTCTAAACGTTTTCAGGATCCAGTCTACAGGTAGGTTTGCTACCAGACACTTCACTGGCGTATATACGGGGAGGGTGTTAGCCCGCGGATAGAAAAAACGCTAAAGGCAGTGGACTGTAAATATTTTAATTAATGATATCGCGAGCAAACATAATTTAATAAATAATCAGACGTCCATAGGTAAAATTGTTGGAACCACACAACGGTAATCAGATAAGTGCACTCACCTCCTTTGCAGCCAAATTCTCCTCGTTTCAAGGGGCCCCCGAAGGATCTAATGATGTCACCACGTAGCTGAAGGGTTGAAGCTTCTAGTTCTATGCTTCAGTACACAAAAATCGAGCACTTTCAGGTGTAGATATTTGAAATAGTTGGAGAACGAAATTAACACGCCTTTTTCTCTGGGCGATTGACAAGGATCTCCCTGGTTGTTGGTGCGCATGTCCAAATACGCGGAATGCGCTTTGTCCTTCATACAGTTGTGTGTTTTTAAAAATATATATAAACAACCGCGAAATTTAGCGGGAGCTAACATAACTGCCCTCCAAAACACACAAATTTAGAATCTCAACCGGACAGATATAGATATAAGAAAAAGAATCGACCGATAAATATAAATGAATGAAAACAGATAAGTATCGTAAGTTTATTTAGATATAACGAAATCCCGAAAAAAGGCAAAACAAACAAACAAAAAATTCAAAAAAAATTAAAAATAAAAAAACCTATTGTAATACCCGGTAAAAGGTAGAAAATTAAAATTACTTTTAATTTGGCAAGAGGGACAGTTTTACAACTGGCCGCTTATAAACACCGGTAACCGTTTTTACCGTCGCAACACGCACCTGACCGTCCCCGCCGGGATGCAGTTCGATGACCCGACCGACCGGCCATTTCAAAGGCGTTTGAATGTGATCACTTGTTATGATAACCAAATCATTTAATTTGATATTTGGGGACAAATCAGTCCACTTGTGTCGCTGTTGTAGCGTATGCAAATACTCTATAGAATACCGTTTCCAAAAATCATTATGTAGTTTTTGGATTAGTTGCCATCTCGAGAGCCGATTTAGGGGAACCTCGGACAAATCTGACTCCGGAATTTCTGAATTAAGGGGTTCAAGTGTCAAAAAATGCCCAGGGGTAAGAGGTTGAAGATCGTGTGGGTCTGAAGAGGCAGGAGATAAAGGGCGACTATTAAGTACGGCTTCTATGCGACAGGTAAGGGTGGACATCTCCATGATAGACAACTTCTGGTCGCCGACAACTCGTACAAAGTGAGTTTTAAAACTTTTGACGCCAGCTTCTGCCAGGCCATTGAAATGTGGACTGAGAGGAGGTCCCAGATGCCAACGAATAGAAAGTCTGGTGGCAGCACTTCTTGCGTAATCCAGTAATTGGTTACGAAACCCTATAAAATTACTGCCTTGATCTGACCAGCATTGCGTCACGCTTCCGCGTCTGGATATGAATCGATGGAATGCACCTACGAACCCTTCGGTGGACAGTTCCATGGTTAATTCCAAATGCACGCAATGTGTGGCCGTACAGACAAACACACAGACATACGATTTGAAAGCTTTACAACCACGGTAACGATGAGGAATCACAAGAAAGGTCCACAAAAGTCGATAGCTACACTCGAAAAAGGTTTTAGTTGATTGATTCGATGAGCGGGAAGTGAACTCATTATGGGCGGTCTATAGGGTTTAGGGTTGATTCTAAAACATTGCAAGCACTTGGATATGGTTCTTTGAATTGCCCGTCTGGCAGATAATATCCAAAATTGCTGTAAAAGCAGATTATGTAATGTTTTAAACCCAGGATGAGAAGGTGTAACGCACTTTGCATCTCACCGGTGGTAGGAAAAACAATATTCTCAAAAATAACTTTTTGGTCCGGCGGCTTAGTGGGTTTTTGATAGGAATGCTTTTGAAAAAGGTTAACTATTCGAAGGACATAACAAATGATACGTTGAATTTTTGATATAGAGGAATATTTGATAAGAAGCTGATCTAAGAAGTTGACATCAATTATCGCATTGCAACAGACTTTTGGCTTTTCCTCCAGATTAATATCTCCGAAATCAATCGGCATTTTTGATTTATGAAAATCGGGCCATTCGTTTTCGGGAGACCACAAAAACGACGGTGCGTTCCACCACATGTCATGTGACATGAGCTGTGAAGGGGTGGCCCCTCGTGACGCAATATCGGCTGCATTCAAAGCAGAAGGAATGTAGCGCCACGAGTTTGAGGGAATGATTTCTTGGATTCTACTGACTCGATTTCCAACAAAGGTTTGCCAGCGATTAGGAGGGGATGAAAGCCAGTGCAATACGACTTGCGAATCGCAGAAAGTAACGATATTTGTAAAAGTTATTTTTCCTTCATAGCTAGATAAAACGAAGTCAATTAATTCGCTTAAAAGAACTGCGCCTAGGAGTTCTAGCCTAGCCAAAGTTTGTGACTTTATAGGCGCGACCCTAGATTTTGCAGATATGAGAGAAACAGATATATTGTTTTCCTCTTCTACACGAAAATATACGACGCCTGCGTAGCCTCGAATTGAAGCGTCACAGAAGCCGATGATTTGACAGGTATTGGTTTTTGACAGTTTGATTTGTCGGGGTAATTGAAAATTGGAAAGAAGCGGGAATTCAGAACGAAGTTTGTTCCAAGAGTCGATGATAGAAGAATCTGGTTCTTCGTCCCAGCCTATTTTCGATATCCACAACTGTTGCAAAATAAATTTTGCTTGTAGCAACAAGGGACAAAGAAAACCTAAGGGATCGAAGATTGTTCCTATGATAGATAAAATAGAACGTTTGGTTGGGGGTTTGTCCTTCATTCGGCATTGATAAGAAAAAATGTCGTTTTTTGGATGCCATTGAAGTCCTAAAACTTTGATAAAGTGGGGTTCCTCCTTGTCGAAAGAGAGAGGCATTTGACGATCGGACTCTGGCAATGTTGCCAATAACTCAGGACAATTGCTTGCCCATTTTTTAAGTTCAAATCCTCCCGACTTCAACAAATCATTGAGTTCTGTTTGAAGGGAGAGAGCTTCAGAAAGCGAAGGGCTAGTTCCCAAGATATCGTCGATATAGATTGACGTTTTTAGAACAGTACTAGCCATAGGAAAACGTTCCTTTTCTCTCTCTGCCAGCTCATTTAAGGTACGCATGGCTAGAAAAGGTGAGCATGTCATGCCAAAAGTGACAGTAGAAAGTTCCCACACTGAAAGTGGGTCCTGTGGAGAAAACCTCCACAATATCCTTTGATAAGGACGGTGATAAGGATTGATAAGGACTTGACGGAACATCTGTTTGATGTCAGCAATGTAGGCAATAGGATTAAGACGAAATGTAAGGAGTAAAGAAGCAATATCTTTTTGAAGTTTCGGTCCAGATAACAATGTGTCATTGAGACTAATATTTTTTGGGGTGACTGCTGAACAGTCCCAGACTACCCTTAATTTTGTACTCAAGCTTTCCGGCTTTAATACGCAATGATGTGCTAAAAAACACGATACGTCGACCTTTGGTTGACTAGATAAAACTAAACTCATATGATTAGAATCGATATAGTCTTGCATGAAACTTGAATAGGCAGTGTACAGATCAGGATTTTTGATTAATCTATTTTCTAGAAGTAAAAATCTACGATAAGCTTGCGGATAAGTATTTCCTAGGTCAGGGTTTATTTTATCTTTAAACGGAAGATCTACCATGAATCTACCGCTCGGTTGCCGTACTACACTAGCAGTAAAAATTGATTCTGCCTGTTTTTCTTCCTTTGATAAGATTTGTTTTTTAGGCAAATGTTCGATTTCCCAAAACCTAGGGAGAATGACCTCTAAAGGAGGTGAATGACTCGTTAAAAAACAACTGGTTCGTTCCGTAAGACTACCTACTTCGTCAACCTTTCCCATGACGACCCAGCCAAAGATAGTTTCAAGGGCTGAAGGCTGCCCTACCTGTCCAAGAACCCTGCCCTCCTTGAAAATCTGTGCGAATAGCTCGCAACGAATAACCAGGTCCACAGGTCTAGATTTGAAATAAGATGGGTCGGCAAGTTTAAGGTTTTGCAAGTGTTTCCACTGATTATTGTTCAAAGAGAATGTAGGCATATTGGAACATAGTTGTGGAACAACAATTGCTTCGAAATTAAGTAAAGGAGTGACTTGTCCTTGTGGCTTAATGTGACATTGAACGAGCCCTTTTGAAGTGAAAGAAGACATCTGATTTAATCCGAATATTTCAGTGGTGTAACTTCGCCTAGGAAGATTAAGACGCTGAATACACTTTTCACTGATGAATCCTGTCTGTGATCCAGAATCAAGCAGTGCCCTTACAGGTTGAAAATTTCCGCAACCGTCCATAACATCTATTATGGCGGTGCATAAAAGAAAGGTACCTGAAGGTCCTGAGGCATTTAATGACACATGAAGATTATTGACAGGTGGTGTGTGAATGACAGGACTAGTATCTTGGCTTCCAGACTCTTGATTAGTTTCTAAGATATGAGTTAAAGTGTGGTGCCTTTTACTATTGCAAGTCCTGCATGAATATTTTGATTTGCACGTATCTACATTATGCAAGGGATGAAAACACGCTAGACATAATTTTTTCTGTTTGACGAAAGATAGGCGATCGATAGGTGAGAGATCAAGAAATGTTTGACATTTCGAAAGCACGTGACCTTGATTACACCGGAAACATTTTATTCCCGTACTCGAATTAGTTGAGGTGCCAGCCAGTCCTATAAAAGGCGAATTGGATGATTTATAGGTAGGCTTTTGCCCAAACTGATTTCGCATAGAATTTGAATTTTGATAGGTAGGCTTTTGCCCAGACTGATTTTGCATAAAATTTGATTTTTGATATATAGGCACCTTTTTGGGTGCTGTTGATTGAGGAAGTGATTCCAAAACTTTACATCTTTTTTCTAGAAATTGAAAAAGTGACTGAAAAGTGGGAATTTCGTTATTAGTATTGGCGTGACTCATTTCGAAATTTGAACGCGTTGGAATATCCAATTTTTCTAATAAAATGAAAAAAATAATAAAGTCCCAACTGTCAACGTCAAAGCTAAGTGATTTTAAAATTTCTAGGGATTCAGAAAAGGTGTCAATTAAATTACGCAATTCTTTAGCTGACTCGTTTTTTAAGGTGGAGTTCATAATTGAGCTTAAAGCATCATTTGCGAGATCTCGCTTGTTTTGATATCTATTGACTAATTTGTCATAAGCAATTTTATAATTTTGATCAGATAAGCTAATCCCTGATATCAATTTTAAAGGCTCATCCTCGAGATATGAAAATAAATATTGAAGTTTTCGAACGTTACTTAGACTTTGATTTTGATCTATAATGTTATTAAAAAGATCGAAAAAGCTTGGCCATAATTTTTTATCACCTCGAAATATGGGAATACCTAACTCTTTGAGTTTTGGAGTTTCGTTTTGTCGAACATATGATCCCGAAAAGGATGGGGCCTCAACCGGAAATATTTTAGAGTAAACCCCCTTACACGCATAAAAATATTTACGAGCTTCTGAAAGGATCGTATCCTGCGTTTTAAACTCCTCGTCGTCCGTGTCGTCTATCAACATAATGACGTCATTATGTGCCAGCATGCATTTATCGAAGGTTTCATCCAAATCGGCATACCTCACTTGAAACTCGATTCTCGCTCTTTCATCCTTTTCCGCGTTCTGAGACAACACATAACACTCGGTGATCGCAGATAAAAAACCCTTGCGTTTTTGTACGGCTTTTTTGACAGACATGATTTTACCTTTGAAATGACGAAATTGTCGGTAAATATACAATTAACGCTAAATTAATGCTTCTGAAATAGAAAAATGACGAATTGTCGAAAATATGCACTAATTTATCGCAATTGATGAAAATTGTTTTAAATATCGAAATGATATATGAAACACCCTAACATATAAATGAGAAATGTTTTTGTTTGTTTTGTTTTGTGGTTCCTTCGCTTTGTTTACTGAATCGAGCACGCGAAAGGCACGTGAACCGCACGGACAACTTTGTCGTTTCAAATACAATGCGTGCGAAAATTCAAGGCCGTTGTTTGGCTTGGCCACAGATTAGGTAAATAATTATTAATACCGTCGTATGGATTTATTATTTAAAAATAATTCGGCTCGAAAGGAACACTTTATGTTAGCCCGCGGATAGAAAAAACGCTAAAGGCAGTGGACTGTAAATATTTTAATTAATGATATCGCGAGCAAACATAAATGTATTGATATGAATTACGAAATAATCAGACGTCCATAGGTAAAATTGTTGGAACCACACAACGGTAATCAGATAAGTGCACTCACCTCCTTTGCAGCCAAATTCTCCTCGTTTCAAGGGGCCCCCGAAGGATCTAATGATGTCACCACGTAGCTGAAGGGTTGAAGCTTCTAGTTCTATGCTTCAGTACACAAAAATCGAGCACTTTCAGGTGTAGATATTTGAAATAGTTGGAGAACGAAATTAACACGCCTTTTTCTCTGGGCGATTGACAAGGATCTCCCTGGTTGTTGGTGCGCATGTCCAAATACGCGGAATGCGCTTTGTCCTTCATACAGTTGTGTGTTTTTAAAAATATATATAAACAACCGCGAAATTTAGCGGGAGCTAACAGAGGGGGGGGGCTGGGGGGCCCGGGCCCCCCCGAAGCTAAGATTTTTTTAGATATTTTCGACATATTTCATGAAGACAAACATAAAATACGCCCTCATGGGGTCTCGGCCCCCCCCAAAACTGCCTCGGGCCCACCCCGAAACTTTTTTTTATATACGCCACTGCTACCAGAAGATAGCTAAAATGAAAAAAATAATATGTTCAAGGGTAAATGCGATATAAATATATACATAGGAGTTAGGGCGAGTTCTGAAGTATGAAAATTTTTTTTCTACTGTAAAAAACCCTACAAAAGAAAAAGTAAACATTCAGATCATCCCACAATGAACAGAATACTACAAGGGACTGCTGCAGGAAACGAGACTCGAACATCTGTCAGCCTCTCCAAGGAGAGGTATAGAAGTACATGGAGAGGAAGTAATTATCGAAAAAGGAATCATAAAGAGTAGTATTAAAATTCTTGAATCCGGAAAAGCTAACGGATCTGGGGGAATATACGCTGAAATGCTCAAATATGGATCAGAGAAACTACTAGAAAATCTTAGATCTATTATCATTCATATACTCAATACATAAAAAAAGAAACAAGCTCTAAATTGCAACCCGAGAAGAGCATGTGTTTGCTCTTCTCGAATTGCAACAATTACAAAGGAATTTTAGTAACTAGTACTCTCAGTAGATTGCACTGTAGGATTCTTAAAGATCTAATAAAGAATGATTTTCATGAACAAGAAGAAGGGCAAAGTGGGTTTCATGCAGGCTGACCTTGTAGTGATAATGTTTTTTGTCTCAAACAAGTAATTGAGAAAAGGAGTGCCATAAATATAGACTCATGTTACCTTTGTAAACCTACAAAAAGCATATGATACCGTTCCAGTAGAAAAATTTTGGACAGTGTTGGAGCAAACTAATATCCGTCATACATACATAAAAGCGATAAAAGAATTATACAACGGGTCAAAATCTGGAATTCCTGGTAACGACAAGCAACTCTTTTTAAAATATATATCGCTATATCGTAGCTCTAAAAAACTGGAAACGTAAAGTACATGGCATGGAAATACAACTTAGCAACCGATTTACCATATACACACTACAGATTGCTGACGATCAAGTGATTGTAGCTAAGGATAAAGAAGACATGGAGTATATGATGAGAAAGTTAACGGAACGGGGTTAACAGTGAACGTGGACAAGACACAGTACTTATGTATTGGAAACGAATTAAGTGAGTTGGAACTAGATAATGGACAAACATTATCTTCAAGTAATGGGTATGTATACACATTTGATAAGACAGACTGTAAAGAACTGAAAAAAAGAATAGTAACAACAAAAAAGGTTATCGGATGTCTTAACAGTATTTTATGAAGCAAAGAGATAAAAATGACTGTAAAATTTAACATTTATGAATAATAAGAACATCAATGAGAATATCTAGAACAGATCATATAAGAAATGAGATCATAAAAGAAAGAATGGAAATCGAGGGAAGCATAACGAATAACATTACTAAAAAACAACTAATATGGTACGGTTATGTACAACGAATGAAAGGATTACCATAGCAGGCCTTAGAATGGCAACCAATAGGGCGCAGGAAAAGATGGCGTCCTCAACTGGAATGGCAACAGTCAATCCAAAGATCAATGAGTCAAAAAGACTTCACAGAAGATGATTGTCAGGATCGAAGGAGGTGGAGAATAAATAAACCGACATAGTAGTAGTAAGTAGTAGTTTGTGTGTAGATTGAATTGTTAGTTTACAGTGTGAGCTTTACACTTGGAAACGGTGAGATATAGTACTAACCGAAATGTGTCTTAAAAACTTGTTGTGCCATGTCGTCACCCGAAATTTTTGGACTATCTTGGTATGAAACCTCCTTGTGTTTAGATACGATCTTAAGGTGGATCTAAGGATAGAAAAATTGTAGCTAATGTGTATATGTAAATACAAATTACTGGGCAGTCTGTATTTTTGTCATCGTCGCTTCTTTGCCCGATTTTGAGTATGCGGTCTTGTTGCAGATTCTATACTGCGGAAACGTTCGATGTTGGTGTTTGTTTATACCCAGAATATCGATTCTAAAATTCAAATGAAATTAAGATACACGGTCTTGAAAAGGGTCGCTTAATTAGGATTTAAATTATTTAATTAAAGCCAATTTAAATTATTTAATCCTAAAAGATGTTTATAAAGAGTCTCATAAAGAATCCAAAAAATAAAAAAGTTAATTTTTAAATAATTAATTTAATAATCAAATAAATGAGCGAGTTATGATCGTTTATAAAAAAAAGTTAAAAATTCAACTTAAAATTAGGCAAAATATTTTTGTTTTTTTAAAAGGTTAAATTTTTGCCAATAAATTCTATTGAAGTATTAATAAATACTGCCTGGCAGAACGACAAAATGGAAAAATGCAGAAGCCATAATAAATCCAATAATTCCCAGTACCTGAATCACGTATTCAGTTAATAATAAATTAATTATGTAATGCCAAAGTCTAAGAATATATTCTTTTTTCAAACATGGTTTTGTGGCTAATCGGGTAAAAATAAGTTTTTGTTTTTGTTTCGCTCATATTTTTTCGTGGGTAGCTCGAAAGCTTAACCTCACGGGGGTCCAAGATCTAAGGGACACCGAATAAGTGTTGAAAGTTAACTGTTTCGTCCTTATGGGAATCCTCAGAACACTGCTTGGTCAATATGACACCCTTGCGAAGTTAATAAGACGTTTGGTCTTTCACCCTACGTCTATAGTGAGGAAACCCGCGCATGAAGCGCCATCTACCGAGATACGAGAGACACTAGAACAAGAGCAGGCGAGTATAAACTGCTGCTAAAAGTATGCGACTGTGCTAGTACCTGTTCTGTCTGTTAGTGTCTATCAGTGTTCCTAATTCCAGGGAATCATGTATAGATACCGGGTGAGCCAACAAAAACCGGACAATATTTTTTTCATTATAACTTTTGAACTATGCCATCGATTTTAATGGGACAAACTGCACTTGGCGGAGAAAATAATCAGAGTTTTGACTAAAAATATTTTTTTGTCCACCATTTTTAAATCCAAGATGAAGGACGAAATAAATTTGTACCCTTCAAATATGCTCCTGCCACACACAACAAGGTAAGAATCAGCAAAATCGGTCCAGCAGTTGTAAAAAAAATATTTTTGTTTCAACCATTGTTTTGAATATTAAACTAAAACATTTTCGGAAAATAGGATTAATCACGCCATTTTGAAGAATCAAGTATAATTCTGTCCGACATCTTAAATTCTAAGATGGCGGAAAATTTCGATTAAAGTCTTTAAACGCAATCTATTCTCTATTTTATTTTATTAATATCGGCTCAGTAGTAATAAATGTATAAGGAAATAAATGCAGACATGATTGGCAAGGCAATCGTATAGACAAAACAATGGTTGAAACAAAAATATTTTTTTAAAAGCACTAAACCTATTTTACTGATTCGTACCTTGTTTTGAGTGGCAGCAATGTAGCTTTTTTACTAATTTTAAAAAATTATTAAAGCATTTTCGCCACACAAGAATAAACGAGCTTTCTTTAAAGGGTACATTTTAATTTCGTCCACCATCTTGAATTTTGTGATGGCGGACAAAAAGATATATTTAGTCAAAACTGATTAATTCTCTACCAAGTGCAGTTTGTTCCGTTAAAATCGAAGATATAGTTCAAAAGTTATAATAAGAAAAAAATTGTCCGTTTTTTTTGGCCTCACCCGGTATTTTCATTTATAATCATTAATAATTTTTTTCGTTTTAGGATGAAACAGGTTAAAGTTGAAAGGGAGGAGCGGGGTATGGTCAAGTGGAATAGAATTGAAAAGGATAGAATCAGTATGGGCAGAAGTTTCAGTTAATTTCCATTTTGTGAGGTAAGGTACGTGGTATCGCGACGGCTGCAAATTTTATATTTTTATTGAAATTTTACCCGGGGTAATTTGATTTTTATTAAATTTTATATTATTGCTGCTCCAGAGCTGGCTCGCGCTTCCGTCGTCTAGGCTTTTAGAAGCACAGATCGAATTCTACTAATAGGGCACTACAAAAAAACTATCTATATTTATTTTTTGTACCTACACAGAAAAAAAATATATCGAATCAAAGTAAATAGCATCTGTTTTAAACAAAAACTGCATTATCCGTTTTAAAAGATGATAATTTTTTTGCATTCACTACATTTCTTCCATTTCAAGAAAATCATTAGCTTAAGTATCTTTAAACGTTTTTAAGTGTTGAGTACTTACTAACCGAAACGTCGTGTTAATAACGGCAATGGAAGTCTGAAATTTTATTTCTAATCAATCATTGTCTACGAGTTTCAAACAAACAAAGTTTTGTAATTTTAATTAAAAAAAAACAGTTTTGCATTTCTATAGATTTAGTCTTAACTATTATTATCAAAAAACATTTTGTTGGGGCAAATGCTTCATGCATTTAATGTATGCCAAATGCATGTTAATTTTGAACTTGGAACACCATGGTTTTCGAAAAAGTCGTCTTTGGAAAGAAGAACCGTGCTCTTTTCTAACGACGGCGTTTTTCCATGTTTACACAGAGGTAATGTGGGTAAAACTCAATTATTTTGTTATTTGTTGCTTTGTTTGTCAGTGATGTGTCAGTGTGTTCCTTACTGTTTATTTTACGAAAATAAAAATTGAAAACATGTAAAATAGTTATTTACCTAACTAGTGCGGAAAGTGATACATTTACGCACGCGACGGCAGTTGCCCGAACGACGCTTTGCGGAGTTCGGGTACGCCGTCAAGGGCGGAAAAGGCACTTTCCGCAAGAGTTAGGTACAAAATTTTTCCTAGTTGCATAAAAAGCTTGGTTTTACATTTTAATATATTTGGTATTTTTTACATTAAAACAGCAAAAAACAAATTTTGTTTTCATTTTTAATTTAATCGAGTTTATAAATGGGTCAATAAGTGTGATTAGGCCTAAAACTTAATTAGATTTAGAAATTTAGCGTGCGTAAAAGCATTTTTCACGCACGGCGTGCGTAAAAGTAATTACTTTTACGCACGCTAATAAGTTTTATATAAATTGCAGTCACTCTAATATTTGTTATTTTTATTAAATAAAATTATAATTATATACTGTTATAAAACCAAAAAATTTGGCTCGAATTTATACCGATTATACAAATGTCACGGCATGCGGGAAGTTGAACTTTCCACATGAAAATTGGTGCGGAAAAACGCGTTTTACGCTCGCAAGTGGGATAGATAATTTTATAGGCTTAAAAACCGGTGTTCTATTAAATCCATGGTTTTTATTCGGGAAGTCAAACTAGAAAATTAAAGGTTAAAATTTAGTTTCTCATTAATTTTTTTAAACCTATTTTTCTTTACGGAGGACTTGCATTCCGTGTTTGTGAAAACAATTCTGATTCTGCCTAATTTAATTTGGCCAAAGGCATTGTTTTCAACCGAGAACTAAATTCGAATGTATAGAAAGATTGCCCAAAGGAGAAACATAAACAAGGTTTAAACCAATTTTTTGAAAAAAAAAATCTAAATGATTTAACAAATTTTGAAAAAAAATCATTTTAAATTATTTGTAAAATGAATACTTTTTGAAGCAATATTTTTAATGTAAGTAAGAAAAAAAACCCTTATTAAGTTGATTCTTAAACTAGTGTCATTTTCGTTTTGCGGTTCTTTTGTTCACTAAATTAAGGCAATGTAGGATAAGGTAAATGTACCATATTCTGATATGTTAAGGAACCTTAAATAAAAATTTCAATTAAAAAAACATTAAGAGGTATTTTAGAGTGATAAATTTGGTTTAATTTTTAGAATTATTCTTCCTAAACGGTATTGACTACTCTATATAAAAATTTAAGATCATCAAATATATTATTATTTTTTTTTTCGATTTTGATGCATGCGTTCCCAAATCTGACAAGGGTTTTAAAAAGGTAACCTTTATCTGACACCTGTTAGAACCTAAATCTGACAGTGCATCTTTTTTCTGACAGATGCTGTACCCAATTCTGTACATGGAATAAATTGCATGGAAAACATTGGTTCCTAAATCTGACATACTAGGCTCCTTGTTCTAGCATCTGTGTAAGAATGGTTTCTAAATCTGACATACCATACTCCTTCTTCTGACACCCCTGTCAGAATTTAATATTTAAACAACTTGTTCTGTAAGAAATTAAAAAAATATATCCTTTTGTATGTTGAATGACGTAGAAAGAAATAACAACATAAAACATAGTTTTAGGCTTTGATCCTAAATCTGACAGTTTGTCAGAATTAGGTACACTAATTTTATTTAGAAAATAAAACTAAATACACAAAATAACATTTTTACCTTCCTATCCTGCGTAGGAATGGCTAAAGAAGGTATTATTTTCGAGGAAAAAATTTTTTTTTGACATAACGCGAAAAATGTGTTATTTAGATGTATTTTGACCTATCCTAGCAATATCGTCGTGGTGTCTATGTGTTTGTGTGTGTGTATATTATTTCAGTCCGTAACACGATAGCTCCTAAACCGCTGAACCGATTTTCATAAAATATTCAGGTAAAATAGTGCTCGACACTCTTACGAGCTGGTCAAAATCCATGGATGCTAATGACAATTAAAAATTTTTAAAAATGCTAATTTTTTAAGGAAGTATCGTATCAATACACTGTTTTCGGAATATAGTAGACAATATTTTGTTCAATAATTCGTGTTGTACCCAAAAACTTTATAGGAGCTTTAATTTCTGAGATATTTACAACAAACTGGTTTCAAGGCTAATATATTATCATGGCTTCACTTAAAGTGTGATAATAGGCTAACTAGAAAGGTGTCACATATGTCATGGATCAACTAGAGATTAAATCTTTTTATATTTACTAAAAAATATGTTAAATATCGAGCATGGAAATAAAATGGAATTGCACTTACCTTATTACATTTCACAACAAAATGACAACAATCAAAGTGTTCACTGTTTTGGCGCGTTTTCAAATGACTGACAGACGTCAAAGATCTAGTTGAATCTAATTAATTTTTTATTTGGTGGGGGGGGGGATCAATCACAAAATTTAAAAGGATACAGACCAGTCACAAATCTTCAAATATATTCTTATTTTAGCAAATTTTCTATAAAACTGTCAGATAATGGTACACTGTCAGAATATGGTACACTTACCTTACGTAGATAATTTTCTTTACTAAATAAGAGCGTTGTTTAATAGATGATTCAAACCACGATAGCACGATAACAGTAAGAGTATCCTTCTATTCTATGTTACTTAGTTTGATTTTTGTCGCTGAATTCTTTTCGATGATTTTTAATTAAAATCTTTATCGTTTGTTTAAAACTGGTAGGACTTTACAAAATTGTTTTGAAAAAATGGGACAAAGGGAGTCAATTATCGCTTTCAAGTTCCTGAAGCCGTTCATTGCACCACAATCGAGGGTTGTTTGTTGTCCAGTGTCCAAGCCCTGATATTAAATAAATAATAGTAAATAAAAACGACTTATTAATTCGAAAAAGAAATTACAAATCGTAAATTTTAGTACCTATATTTTTCTGTTGGTTCGAAAGCTTATCCTCACGGAAACCGAGATCTAATGGACACCTAATAAGTGTTGACAGTTAACGTCCTTATGGGACTCCTCAGAACACTGCTTGGTCAATGTGACACCCTTGCGAAGTTAATTAGACCGTTTTGTCTCTTATCCTACATCTATAGTGAGAAAACCCTTGCAAGAAGGGCCATCTACCGTGAAACGGGAGAAACTTGAACAAGAGCAAACGAGTATAAACTGCTAAACTGATATCGATCGATAAAAAGATCGATTGCAAAGAAAATGAAACAATCTGAAAGTTATTCAGATTAACTTAACTAACTGGCTTATTAAAGATAGATAGTAGGTTTCCAAAATTTTGTTTACATAACTCTAGGTACACTATCGCCCATATGTAGAGCACCTTTTAAAATAATTTAAAAGAACCCATTTTAGCAAATAGTATGTAGGAATTTATATCTAAATAAGTTGTGGCTCTTGACACAAAAAAATATGATAAGGTTTTTGTTCATTTTGTGAGACTGTATTCTTTACTGATAATTTTTTTGGTTTTTGTGTAGGTCATATGTAGAGCAACCAAATTTAATATTTAATTTTTTATTATTTGTGTTCGCGCTTTTCAGTCTGGTTGTAGTGTATTTTAAAGTTTAAAGATTAACAATGTCCAGAGGTGTGCATTTGTCACTTCAAGTGAAACAAAAAATTTTGGAAAAATTAAGAAAAGGAGAAAAACAAAACGAAATTGCGAAAGATCTAAACTTGAACAAATCAATTGTTTCTAGAACTATTTCTAATTATAACAAAAGAGGCACTTTGGAAGGAATACCCAAAGGTGGTAGAAGGAGAAAAACTGATGCTGTACTTGATAGAAATATAAAATGGCTGGTAATTGAAGATCCATTCATTAAGGTTTCTCGCATTAAACAACAGCTAGGAGGGGTTTCAATATCTGTCAGCACCATAAAACGTATGCTAAAGGAAGCTGGTCTACATGGAAGAAAATCTGCGAGGAAAGCCTTTATTTCTAGAAAAAAGCGAGAAGCAAGATTGAAATTTGCCAGAGAGCATGTCAGCTGGTCTTACGAAAAATGCAAAACAGTGCTATTTTCAGACGAAAGTCGTTTTAAATTGTTTAGATCAGACGGTATTTGCTGGGTAAGAAAACCAATAAATGAAAGGTTTAACCCGAAGTATAAACGACCAACTATTAAACATGGCGGTGGTGGTATAATGGTTAGAGGTTGTTTTGGAGGGTTTGGCATGGGCATCGCTCTGTTTATCAGAATATATTAGAAAACCATATGTTACCTTGAGCAGAGGATAACATGAGCTTAAGATGGGTTTTTCAACATGAGAATGACCCAAAGCACACGTCAAAGTTGGTTAAAGACTGGCTGGTAAATAATAAAGTCAATGTTATGATATGGCCAGCTCAAATCCCTGATTTAAACCCGATAGAGAATTTATGGGATGAAATTGATAGAAGAATTCAAACGAAAAAGCTATCAAATACGAACGAATTGTATGAAGAAATTCAGAGAGTTTGGAATTCAATTTCCGAAGACTACATTGAAAAACTTGTAAGATCAATGAAGACAAGATGTCAGTCATCAAGAACAAAGGTTATGCTACTAGATATTAAAAATATTTACAGTTTTATATTTAAGAAAAAGATAAATCTTGGTTGCTCTACTTTTGGACCACACATTTTCAAATATCTTTAAGTATTTGGTTTATAGGCTGTTGCAAATTAAACATTTTATATTCATTAAAATTGTTTTATCATTATAATATCCCTGTCCAAAACAAATTAAATTACAAAGAGCGAACAAAGAGAAAAGTATTTATTTTTTTAAGTTGCTCGACATATGGTCGATAATGTATATTCATAAATTACTATTAAAGCTTACTTACTAAACTCAGAAAATAAAAAACGAAAAAAATAGAAACTAAACAATAGTCATGAATGTCAAGCCAGAAGTTAATCCCAAATGCTTTGGTTAATCTGGAAAACCTCTAAACAAACCTTAATGCGTAATTCAGGAAAGTTTCTATTGCTGAAAACACGTCAAACAAAGCGCAATGAATTTGAATATTTTTGTAAAGTTAAACCTTATTTATTACCTACCTACTTAATTTAATATAATCCTTTGTATTTTTTTATAAATAAATAAAATTGACACCTACAGAATGAAAAGGCTTTAAAAAACATTTGCACAAAATCACTGTAGTTTGATTGTACTTTAAGTCTAAAAGCAATATGCACTATGCAATATGGATCTTTATTTTAAAGCGATGCACCAGACTTAAACAGGTGGTGGAAAAGGTCCAAAAAAGAAAACAATTTCAACTAAATTTTGGTCAAGAGTATTTCGTTTCAAAGTTAGAATTTTTTCAAGTTTGAAGAGTGGGGGAAAAACAATAAATTTTAAAATTACAAATTTGATAACGTCGATTGGTTTTGCGATCATAAAAAGATATCCTTCAAAAAAACTATATTTTAAGGAGGTATACGATATGGCCAAATAACATTTACAACACGATTTTTCCAATTTTAATTCGGTTCTTTATAGGCATTAAATTTTAACGTATCTAAATGCCTATTAAGAATAGAACATTTTTCCACGTTGTTCGATGCCTATTCTCCACCTCCTTCGATCCTGACAATCATCTTCTGTCAGGCTTTATGGCTCATTGTTCTTTGGATTGACTGTTGCCATTCCAGTTTGGGATGCCCTCTTTTTCTGCACCCTAGTAGTTGCCATTCTAGACTGTACTAAATCAGTAGTCTTTTAGTGATGTCATCCATTATGCTTCTTTCGATTTTCATTCTTTCTTTTATGATCTCATTTCTTATATGATCTGTTTTAGCTATTCTCATTGATCTGTTTATTGCATCCATTTCGACACTATCCATTTTTGCTTTGTATTTTTCTGTCACGCGACAAGTCTCTATTTCATACAACAGCGTGATTTTCACCATTGTTTCATTAATGTGAAATTTTACATTCTTTTTATCTCTCTGCTCCATAAAATAGTTAAGATATCCAATAACCTTTTCTGCTTTTACTATTTTTTTTCAGTTCTTTACAGTCTGTTCCTGTCTTATTAAATGTGACACCCAAGTATACATACTCATTGTACGGAGATATTGTTTGTCCATTGTCTAGTTCCAACCCACTTGATTTGTTTCTAATACATAAGTACTGTGTCTTGTCCACGTTCACTGTTAACTCCCACTTTTGGTATCTTCCATTAACGTTCTCATCATATACCCCATGTCTTCTTTATCATTAGCTACAACTACTTGGTCGTCAGCAAACTGTAGTGTGTATATGATAAATCGGTCGTTAAGTTGTATTCCTATGCCGTGTACTTTACCTTTTTAGTATTTTAGAGATCTCCGTCTTTCGTTACAGGCAATTCTTTTAAAAGTGGATTATAATAAAAAATTGATTTTCTTAAAATTTTATTTTTTGAAAATCAAAAAAATTACTTAAAATTTAATAGCAACTTGTTTTACATTATTAAAAAATACAAAATGCAACATACAAGTCTTTGAGTTCCCCTCTTGCCAAAGCCTCATTTTTCTGCGTGCATCGTTCGAAATGAAATTGTCAATATCAGTATGGAGACTTTAATGGAAATTTCTAATGCGTTTTGAGCGAGAATCGTAGTTAACTGGATTATGATTTGACATGGAGGATGATGCTGGGTCGCTTTATCGAGTTGAAAATCGTTTATTGCAGCTTTTAGGTCATCAGGATAGACGACAGCATATTCAGTCGGCTGAATTATGAGAATTGTGATCTAAAATTGAATAATGCATAATCTTGATTTATTAGGTATATACTGGCAACCCTGCAGCTTGTTTTACAAAGATAAATAAAATTTATGCTACGGTGCGTTTCTAAAAAAATCCATCCTGCAGTATTTAAATGAAGAATGGGTACGCGCGTTCTTTGTATAAAATTTAAGTATGTTATTGAAGGTGCGGTAAGCAGCATTTTTCACGTCAGGAACAACCCTGTATTTATGTATTTATGATAAGTCGTCGTCGTAGTGTAGTGGAAGTAATATTTGCTTCAAACAACGGCGGTCCCGGTTCGATTCCTGGCTAAGTCTTGGATGTTTGTGATTGTTTAAAAATACTTTAACTTTGTTTTAACTTTCCGAAACTGGGCGATTGATCCTGATTGGATGGAAAATTCCAGTATAAACAAAAATGATAGGTGAGCCAGGGATATCAAAATGAACGGGCCACGATCTACAACTTGTGAAGGCTGAATTTCTTTTTGATGGTCACATCACGCCACAGCTGATTGTCTTTTAATTATTTTACCTTCTTAGCCTGCACAGCAATGGCTAGAGAAGATATTATTTTCGACGAAATTTTTTTTTCTCAGATGACGCCGCAAATGTGTTGTTATTTGAATTTGAATTTAAAATAGGGAATGCTAAATTTTAAAGAATTTAACCTTTGGTGTGTCTGGGAATATTTCACTAAACTTTCGTGAAAATCTGTAGTGCCATTTTAAAAATATCACAGTTTTTCAGCGTTGTGGCATGTATTTTTTTGTTGGCCTTGGGTTATGCAATACTTTTTATAAAAATTTTATTTTGCATCAAGGCCACCCTATAAAATTCAACGTTAACATATTTATGCCTTACCCCATAACCCGTTCGTTTGCGAAAGCTAGTAGCTGCATGAGGGTAGTTAATCATCTCTGCGACTTGACAGGCGAAATCTTCCGCCTAACCGACAAAAACCCTAATTTGAGGAAAAGTATTAATGGCTGACTGCTTTGTAAAAGATTCGTGAAATATTTTTAAAGGTGGAGCAGCGGCGTAGCGTGAAGGGGGGGAGGCGGGGGGTTCGTCGTCCCCCCCCCGCCACGATGGTAGTGGCGCCCCATAGGTGGCGGAAGCGCCCTCAGCTTTATTAAGTCGGGCTGGTAATGGCCAATTGAGTGGGTGCCAAAGAAAACTAACGACATGAAGAACTTCTTTTTTTTTTTTGTTGGTCGTAAGATTCCTGAGAGGCGCCCTTGTGACTTATCGGCCGCCCCCTCACACATGATGACCTTTTGTTTTTTTTTTGGTCGCAAGAGTCGTGAGAGGCGCCCTTGTGACTTATCGGCCGCCCCCTCACACATGATGACCTTTTTTTTTTTTTTGTTGGTCGCAAGATTCCTGAGAGGCGCCCTTGTGACTTATCGGCCGCCCCCTCACACATGATGACCTTTTGTTTTTTTTTTGGTCGCAAGATTCGTGAGAGGCGCCCTTGTGACTTATCGGCCGCCCCCTCACACATGATGACCTTTTTGTTTTTTTTTTGGTCGCAAGATTTGTGAGAGGCGCCTTTTTGACATTTTTGTTTTTTTTTGCCACAAGATTTTTCATCAGTTTTCAGAGGCGCCCTTTTTAGCTGTCGCCCCCCCCGCCCTTTCGGGCACGCTACGCCGCTGAGGTGGAGCAGTTTTATACCTGCCGCATTTCTTACTTCTATAAAAACCTTTCCCGCAGATAACACAAAAATATCCATTAAACGTCTAGTGAACGGACGTACAACGTACGTAGTGTTTCGCAAATTAAAGACTTCCTGATAAAAGAAATCAATTTTAGCCGCTCATCCCTCAAGACATTCCCCCCTCACCAGCCCTTAAATATTTGAGTTGAAATCTACCATATCTCGGCATTGGAAAGAGATAGAACAAACAAGATGTCATTGTTTTATGTCTATTGACAAGTGGATTGTGTATTGTATTTACGTTTATTTGCATATCTCAAAAGACAAACAAGATATAAAAAATGGGTTTTTGTTAGCATGCTACTCATCAAATCTTTAGTAGATCTCACAAACTTTTGTGAGATTCTAAAAGCACTTTGATAGTGGCATGTCCGCATTAAATCTGTCGAAAATTGAAGATATTTCTAAAGAAATTGGTTTTCTGACCTGCAGCATATCTCGCAAACTTTCACGAGTCACGTATGTATTTTTAATCTGCTGAAATTTTATGACATTACACCAAAAAGAGGTGTTTCATAATCCGCAGAAGATACTTACGAGACCTTATGAGCTTCAACGAGTTTTTGTCACCATTTTATTATGGACATATCCTTATTAAATCTGCTGACAGTTTACAAGATTTTACCAGAAATTTTCATTATGATTTGCGTCAAATCCGTATCATGTCTCCCAAACTTTCACGAGAGTCTGTCTATAAAATCTCTTAAAATCTTTTAGAAAGGAGTTGTTCGTTGGTAAAAACTCTTAAAACGGAGTTTTTAGCAGTTTTCAAGCGGTTTTTTTGACAGGACAATATATAGGTCAAGTTTACCCCTCGAAGGGGTACAAAATTTTTAAGATGGTCAGAAGGTGTCCCCTCGTAAACAAAACGTCCGAGTTATAACGAAAAACGCCTCTGTTACCTTTTAAAAAAACACCCTGTGTAGTGGTACAAGAAAACCTTTATAACGCAAAAAATCTAATCTTAATTGTTACGCAATGCATTTTTAAGCCATGCTTAAGTCACCTCCTTAAAAAATTCTGGAATCGTTCAAATCCGGAATCATGCCAGAACACATCGATAAAAATGACAAATTACCAAATGCAGACGCGGAAGCCACTTTTTGCTAACGCGATCGAAATATCTTTGAAAAATACTGATGTTTCGGCAAATGCTCAAATTCGTGCTAAGGCTAATGGATAGATGTGCCTGATATATACAGTGTGAACCAAACTGTTTTTAATTTAAACATTTAAAAATATATATAGCTATTTTATACGTTAACAGCATCATTTAGATTCCGGAGTGTTAAAATGTATTATTTAATGTATTACTATAAATGACCATACTATTACTAAAGCAGTATATTGAATAGATGCTGTACCTTGATCTTCGTACTTAATGAATAATATTGATGCAGCAGTTAAATCCAAAAAGTCAGGAATTGTTAAAAACTGCTCATTTACACCAGGACAATGGACCAATCAATGTGGAAGTGTTCATCAGAAAATAAACGGACAGATTTGAAATATAAATACTGGAATATCCACCTTATTTGCCAGAATAAGCACCATCGAGATACCATCAATTTTCAGAATTGAAAAACACGTCATTTATAGAGGCAACCAATTCCTATTTTACCAGTCTTTAATTAAAATTGGGAACGGATTGAAAAGTTGAAGAAGCGCTTGTCTTAACGTTTTGAGTTACATAGGGATTCTGTGAAAAAATTAAATAAAAATTAATTTTAAAGATTTTTGAATTTACCTTCGTGTCGTTGGCCGCAGTCTAGCGGAAGCAATATTTCGAATCCTGGCTAGGTACTTAGATGTTTGTGGTTTTTTAAAATGCTTTAGCTTTGTTGAAACTTTGCGAAACGGCAGATTGATCTTGATTGGATGGAAAGCCCCAGTTTAAAAAAAAAGAATTGGTCTTCATTCCAGGAACTGATAAATCCTCCTTTTGGTTTTTTTGGACTAACCTGCAAAGGCCATTTTTCAAAAATTTAAATCATGGAACTTTACCTTTGTCAAATTTTCTACTTCTTAAAATTATTTGATTACACCTATAAAATTAAAAAAATAAAGAATAAGACATTGGTAGAGAGGGCGAAAAGAATCTGCGAACCAGAACATCTGGACAAAGAATTAAACCATCTTAAAAACGCCCTCGTAGCAAATGGATATACTCAAAGCGACATAGATAAATGTATACGACCAAAGCCGAGCACTAGAAGTAACAGTAGCGGTGAACTGAGCAGCCGCGAGGTTACTTCAAGAGCCTTTCTGCCCTACATCCCTATAGACGGATAAGATCGGACGTATTCTGGGAAAACACAACATAAAAACGATCTTCAAGCCATCTACGATGATCGAGAACCACCTCAGATCTGCGAAGGATATAAGGAACCCACTAAGTTCTTCGGGGGTATACCGCATTCCCTGTACCTGTGGAAGTGTCTACATCGGAACGACCAAACTGTCCGTAAACACAAGAATCAAAGAACACAAAGCCAACTGTCGACTCGGACATACGGAAAAATCCGCAGTTGCAGACCACACACTAAACAATGAAGACCACCGAATAAAATTCGAAGACACAAGTTCTCTGCGCCTCCTCTTCATACTATCCAAGACTCTATAGAGAAGCAATCGAAATTCATAAACACCAGCATAACTTCAACAGATCTGAAGAAACTCTTAAAATTAACAGAACATGGGTACCGGTTCTTAAAAACACTAAACGGCTCGCTTACAAAAACTGAATCTCGGGAAAGTGACCAATCACCGACCAGCTCTGATATACGCCCCGCCCACCATAGCTTATATAACCTGCGCCCGCGACAGACTAACGACCAGTCTTCGTGAAGCCGACAAACAGTCAACATCTCCTGAAGATGCCATCCACTCGAGATGGCGAAACGTCGAGAACGAATTTCCAACGACGAAGGCCGAACAGCACGAAAGCACACCCACCATTGGACGATGGCCGCGAAAGCCTTTCACAATTTGAACCTTTTTCTTATCCTGAAGATGTTTGGCATTTCTGTAAGAACAAGAAAATTAAAAGAGAGAAATTATTCAGATTAACACGTTTGACTCATCGACAGGAACGGAGGTGTCTCAGGTAACTTGCCCGGCCCATCTAACCGACTAACCATATATTCTTATCTTAGCCGATTCTAGAATTACATCGTACTTAGGAATTTATGATGTTTTCCTAGTTTTATTAGAGAGATTAACATGCAAAACTTACTTTTAACTGTTTTAGTTAACGTATAGCATTACGTATCAGATTTATCGAGTACCTATATATATTGAAACTCTTGGTTCGTTTTTAATATTTTACTTTCAACCTTCGCCAACAATTCTTCACATTTTCTTTTTTTTATATGTTGAAAAATTATTAAATTGCTAATTTTTCTTTTTTTCCTTTAGCACTTTGGCCTCTCGACTATATTGTCTTACATTCTTCACTAAACAAAAACTCTCTTGAAGTTTCTCACTTCCATAATGCTTTTTTTATAGTTCTTCCTTTAGGTCTTGCGTTATTTATCTTCTACTTTGTGAAATTGTTGCATTGTTATATATTCTATTGATGTGGCCCAGCCGTCTTAATATGTGTTCCTTTACTAATCTTTTTACTTTTTTATTTTGGTCAGAGCTTCTAACATATGACTCATACCACATTCATATTATTTCTATAGCACTGCGTACTGGTTCCTATGTTTCTTTTAAACATTCTTCGCCTGGTGAAATCTGAAGTCCTGATCAAATCATTTTCAGTTCCGAGCAGTTTTAATTTCGTTCAGGCGTCTGCTCCTTCTTAACCGTTTCATTTGTTTCTTCACTATTTTTATGAAGCATTTTTTATTAAATTAATTATAAATCCTCATTCTGTCGCAACAGTTAGTTTTTGCACTAGTCCGTGAAATATCTTTTTTAGTTCTTACTCATAATTGCTTGTTTTCAGTCCCCATCAAACCATTTAGAGTTGTGAGACAGTTTATTTCGTTCTGGTGTCTGTTATCATATGTTCGTTAAGTATAATTATTTCTTTCGTCAATATTCTTATTCACCATTTTACTTCAACTTGATGCCATTGGAAAGAGTTATCTTTATATCGCTCAGGTGTCCACTTCTCTTTATCGTTATCCTTTGCTTCTTGTAGCTAACCCTTCGTCTTGGTTTCGTTTGGGTGTCTAATCTACCTGGACTTTTTCATTTATTTCTTGGATATTTAGTTCTTCCATCACTATTCTTTTAACTTTTCGTAGCCCTCAATTTGCTATAATTTAATTTTTTTTATTAAATAATTTTTCATATCGGATTATAAATACTGTTAATATTTAAATAAGCGTTAGTGTTAAAACCCACATTAGCTCCAATTCTCTATTATCTTATTCCCAAACCACCAACAGGGTAATTTGATCCGTCGCGTTGGACGGTTAATACCTTGTTACAGAGGTTCAAATGAGACATTACATCGTGGCGGAAAAATAATGTAGTTGGTAGGCGAGGTGCCACACCACATCGCAACGGTGGTTGTGCGGTGTGGGTATCCCGATCTGATATCAGATTGCATGTAGTTTTGCTTTTCTAACGTTCTTTGGTATGGTTAGTTGTCTGGTTGGTAGGATGTCAAGTGTAGCGGTGTCGTATACTTTGCTGTTGTTGTTTATAGGTTTACCAAGATAATATTTACAGGGTGGGTTTTTATTTTGCTTCCTAAGCTACGTAGATACTTGGACGGCAGGGTGGGTAGTGCCGTGGTATGGTGGTCGGCTTCACATGCAGAAGGTACCAGGTTCGCGTCTTGAACAACGAAGCAAAAACAAAAAAAATCCGTCACCTTGTCGCCCACTTCCTTTTCAGCGTTCAACAGCTGTCATTGAATAAGCATGCGATGCGATGCACGCAAAAATATAAGTTAACCTTGAACATCGAGAATATACGCAGGTGTAGTTCAGGAGCCGACACGTATCCAGCCGAGGAACCAGGCATAATAACCCAGGAGGCTGCTATAAGTGCTATATAGTCGGAATCAGGATATCGCCAGCGTACATCTCCTACAGTCAACTCACGACGACCACGACTGTTGCGCTGAAAAGGAAAGAAGTCTATCGTCTATAAACCAAGTTCTGCTGGGACGATTGCGGTGTTAGATAGATGCAAGTCTAACATGTAGCAGGACCATCTTTCGGAAGGGGTGTAAAAGCGTGGGTCCACTGTGTATACTTGCTACGTAATATAAAGATCCCTGCCCTCGACAAAGAGTTGTCAGGCAAAATTAAGTCCTCTTAGAGAAAGAAAACTTGCATACTAAGGGCACGTGCATCAGTTTGATATATGATGTACGGATAAATCGGGGTTTGCGAAAAGGTCGTGCCGTGTGCCTAGTCGCTAGACCAAAAATGGTCTCCCCACCACTACTACTATGTAGATACTTGAACATTTGAGCGAACGATAAAAAAAGCAACGAATCGAACTGCTAACAAAACGACCAATGTGTTTTTTTATTTTGACGTGCATAACAACGAAGGGAATGTTTAAGGTGTTCCCATAAATTCTCTCAGCTTTTTCTTTTAACATTCAAATGTCTATTCGCCATTTTATTTTAATCAATCCTAACCTGAACACTCATTTACATGCATTTTGTATTTATTTTGACAACTCAATGTACAAAAATGCACTTAAACTTACTAATAACTCACTACTGAAATCGGCTTATTAACTTTAACGATGTCCGGCTTTATATAGGGTCTTCGATCTTTCGTGGACTATCTATCCTTTTTCGGCACTAGAACATCGCGTCTAAGTACAAGTGTGAATCATAGATAACGCAACTAAAATCTAGACTAATAGTACAGCCATGAGATAAGTCAACCTAATACCACGCTAAACCTAAATAAATTCTAATTATACAATTTAACTAAAATTTGTAACATTAGGTTAGTGTTGATGATCAGAAATTTTTTATGCGTTTAAATGGTTTTGAAAAAATTGGGGATATTTGATGTTTTTTAGCTCATTTATCTTATTAATTATAAAATTATATTTTTAAACCCTTTGCCATTTCTTTGTGGATTTTGGACTTACTGGCAGTGGATTCTTTGAATATATACCATAAAACTTTAATAATATCTGCGAGGAGTAGTTTGAAGTAAAGAAAATTTTCAGAAAATATTTTTTTTTAAATAAATTTAGCAATACCTAACTATAGAGATATGTGTATTTATGGTAAAAAAATAAATCGGAATCATCTGGTATTCTTCTGCTGCTGGTATGCCATGTCGTCGGCATAAAAAACACTGAAAGCAGAAACACAAGAAGCGGTAGATCGTGCGATGGTGTGCCAAAGATTCATAACTCATGCATGCGATTTTTTTTGCAAAATGATGTAGGACATCCTAGCATAGATAAGACCTCATATAACAATATACAGGGAAAGAACTTAAAATGAAATAATTCTTCTGCACGGAATTAATTTGTCTTAGATTTCCTATTCACCAAGAGGATATTTTCTTGATATTGCACAAAAAAAGTCTTGCCTCTTTATTTTAATGTAAAACAGACATTGATTTATTATAAATTGAAACTGAATTAATCTAAGGCACCGTTTTCTCTGGAAGCAAAATATTACTTATATGAAGACAATTTGCTTTGTTACAAAATGGAGTATACTGAAACAAAACAATTAAAGAAGAAAAATAAAGTCTCATTTTAAGATTAAATCCTGCGTTGAACTAAAAAAATATTTTAATTCAAAACAAATTGTTTAAAGGTAAAACAATTTATTCAAGAAAAGAACGTGTTTTCATTGTAGAAATTTTTTTTACCGTGTGGAGTTACCCAAAAAAATGAAAATACGTGGATAAACCATAGAAGTAGAAAAATAAAAAGAACTTTTGTCAAACCTGCGCAGACTGGAAGAAATGGGAAGAAATTGAAATTCGCCATTTTTTACAGATTGAATAAGGCCATTTGACAGACATAATTTCAAAGTCGGCGGCATTGAACTTAATTTGTGGTAAAACAACATATGGTGCCACTGATCTCATTTAAAGATATTTGACAGAGCGTCACTGATTATCTTCCACAGCGACCTCTTGAGTTGGTGGCTTATACTACTCTTGTAAGGTCACTGCGTTCTGAAGCCTGGCGACGCAGTTGTCGTAAACCAGCTTTTTCACCATGACGACCTCTTGCGGCAACCGCTTGTACTACTACCTCCCCTACTGGAGGATGTGCAGTAGTCGAAGCGCTATCAAACTAAGTTCCTATATTTATGGAATTAAAACCGGCCGGACGACGACGTACAGTTCCTTGCCACTTTCTTATTCCCATATTCTTGATGTCTTTTTCGACATTGTCTATTCATTTATTAAGTACTGATCAATCCATCAACATTTTCTCTTTCAATTTCCTTGCCTGGCAAAATTTTCGGTCAGCAAACATACCTTATTATCATACAGGAACGATTTTATAATGGCTAGTCCGACTCAATTTGTTTGTTTTTCCTTTGAAGATGGATCTCCTTATGAAATTTGGCTTTTAGAGGCCATTATGCGAATTCCAAACATGCATGGATCGATTGACGGATGTCAGAATGCCCTAAATTAGGAAAAAAGGACAGCTTTTAAACCAGTCCGTCCTTCCGTGGGGGCACGCGGGACCAAAGCCCGGGACGCATTTTCCTGAATGCCATACGTGATCCCAACCAGACTCATGCGGAGCACCTAAACCCCACATGCAATGACAAAAGAACTGTACAATAGCACAAGTTATCGCCAACCGAACCAAACCAAAACTTCGCTTTATAAGATATCGGGTGTTTCACCACAAAGTATATAGCCTATTATATTATACTTTGTGACCATAGTAATGTATTTACAATGTTTACAATAGAGTCGTGTAAACATTGGTATTTAGTAATATTGTCTTCTTAATGGTGATTACTTACTTACCATATAACGACATTCTATGACGAACAACATACCGTTCACTTCCAAGCCCAAAGCAGCCTCCGGCCCTAAGTGGCATTACCGGCAGTGACCCCAGAGCCCCGGTTTGAATTACCGCCCTCCCGCCCTCCAGCCCTTCCAACCTCCCGCGCTCCCGCCCTTCCGCCCTCCTGCCCACCCGTCCGGACCAATCCGGGCCTGAAACATAATGGTACATCTCCGAAACTACAAACGCTCGATGTAAAGACTATATGGTATTTTTGGACATCGTATATAAACGTCAATGTCGTTATGGTTATGGTAAACTTAGTGGTTATTAACGATTAGTTGTTATCGTGCAAAAACACTTCTTGGACAAGCCGCACTTTACTGTTAACGAATCAAAATTTCTGCTGTTTTTTTTTTTCACAAAAATAAGAAAATGATTTAAAACTTTAACAAAAATATGCATTTGGTTGGTTAAAATGTCAGTGTAAAATAACCATTACAACTTATATAGACTTAGCACTAAACATCCGTAAATTATCACGTCCTCTATAGTTGCCAAACACAACGGCTGGCGTGACGATTTTGGATACAAAGGTACTGATCAAAATTACTTTACTGTCTGTTTCAATAATTCCAGAGTATTTATTTTTGGGGTCATACTGATATCCGTAGGAACCGCCATACATTTATATAGGAAAATATACGAAAAACTTATACCAAAAGCTTATATTTGTTTTGAAAGACGCTTCCGAATTTCTTGCTTGTTTGTAAATGGAAATTGGATAAACGGATTAGACGAACATATTTTCAAAGATCACAACATTCATTTCCAATAATGGGATCAAAATAGAAGTAAAGAAAATATAAAAACCTTGTCAAGAGACTTTACAAAAGGCCTTATTAAATTTTATTGTAACTGTTCTTCATTGAGCATGAAGCATTGAGCACTGGGCAGTAAAAGCATCTTTAATTAAGAGCCAAATAGATCATAGATACAGATATTTAATAGCCAATATATATATATATATATATATAGCGAAGCAACAATATCAATCAAAATCCATGAAGGAATCAAACCAATCCACATAAGAAAAGGTGTCAGACAGGGTGGCACAATATCCCCTAAACTATTTAGCCAGGCCCTAGAAGATGTTTTGAAAAACTTAGATTGGGAAAAAATGGGCAAGTAAACGGAAAATACTTAAACCACCTAAGATATGCTGATGATTTCGCCTTAATAACAGATACGAAGGAAGAACTAATAAAAATGCTCGAAACTACACTAAAACTAAAATCATAATAAACACAGATGAAGACAACACGATCAGAATAAACTAAGAAAAAATAGAACAAGTAGAGGAATATACATACCTGGGACAAGTTATTAAATTAATAAAAGAAAGCCAGAGACGAGTAAGATTGGCCTGGGCAGTATTCGGTAAATTAAGCTACATATTAAAAAATAAAAAATATCCTCTGTACCTCAAAACGAACGTGTATAACCAATGTATCCAGACCTGGACACTCTCAAAATCAAACATGGATAATGTAACAAAAACCCAAAGGTCAAAGGAAAGACAAGTTTTACATGTAAAGCTAACAGATAGAAAAAGGACTGAATGGATAATAAATAAAACAAAAGTAAGAGATGTCAGAGGAGAAGTAGCAAAATTAAAATGGAAATTTGTCGGTCATAATATCAGACAGAAAGACGATCGATGGAACAAATGTATTGGAAACTGGAGACCTTGGGAAAATAAAAGAAGTAGGGAAAACCCACAAATAAGATGAGCGGACGATTTGAAGAAACATGCTGGAACTAGATGGATGAACACGGCGACAGACAGGGAAGAATTGGGGGAGGGCTGTGTCCAAAGATGGATCAAAGATCTTCTTCTTACCAACCCCCGCGTGACATTATCCTCTTTAACGTCAGTTTCTATGCAGAACTGTAGTACCTTATCAATTATTATTTTTCAAATAAAAAATTTAATGTTTGTTAACTGCCCTTCCTTACTTTATACTTCCAGGGTGACTTCTGACGACCTGTCTTTCGGTATGTGTCATAACATAAGTAGGGATGGGAGGTAATTTAAATAAAAGTATTTTATAACTTGATTGAAAAATAAAGTAACGTAACGTTACCAATCTGGAAATGGCAACGTTGCCAGTAGGATCTTTTTTTTTTGGTCGCCAATTATTTTTTGAGCCAAATTTCCTTTTTTTTAAGTACAAATAAAAATTCGTCAATAATTTGGTAACGTTATTTTTCAATAGTAACGTAATTATATATGACCCGTTATGCTCATCCCTAACCCCTACCAACGATCCTAAACACACTAGGATCGTTGAACCACTACCGCTTCTCTTAGACTATAATTCTTTTTTTCCGGTTTAGCCACTTAATTCTTTCGACCTAAAACAAAATTAATAACGCAGAAAATACAAAAGTTGATTAGGTCGAATGAGAAATTGTTTGCGCAGAGACATCTGTCCACAAAATGGATGAAAGGGTTGCTTGTTATTGCTTTTCTTACGGAAATCTATTAAATTTCGATTATAGAACACGAATTATAGAGGGGTTAAAAGTGTAGTTTATAAAGTGCTTTTGGTCAGTCACTTTAATCACGACTTTCGTTACTCTTATAGTTAAAACATAACTAGTTGAGTATGTATTACAAGTGGCACCGCGTCATAGCTATGGTAAACCAAGTTTTGCGGCAAAATCTATGTAAAGAAGCCCCAAAATACTCTGCCAATATATGGGCCCCTAAGCTCACACTAAGTACTATAGTTATAGTGTACGTTTGAGCTAATATAACTAAAAACTAAAATATATTTTATTCAACTCCACACTAAATTACCTTCTGTTTGATACCACACAAGCCATGTTTTGACTTAAACTATATTTTTGAAATCCACCCCACCCTTAAAAAAAAACAAAAACTAAAATGTATTTTGTTAAACTCCGGACTCAATTACCTTTCGTTTGATATCACACACGCCATATTTTTACTTAAACTCTAATTTTTGAAATATACCCCCACCCTTTTTTTAAAATAAATTAAAATGTATTTTGTTTAACTCCAGACTCAATTACCTTTCATTTGATATCACACACGCCATATTTTCACATAAACTCTAATTTAGAAATCTATCCCCACCCTTTTATTTGGTTTGTGTTCGGTGAATTTTGTTCATTTTTAAATGGGACCATATCGACCCAAGGCCCAGGCTAGGTACCAAATTTCATTAAAATTGCCCAAGCGGTTTTTGAGTTATGCGCGTTGGTCGTTACAGACAGACATTCAGACATACAGACAGACAGACAGACAGACAGACAGACAGACAGACAGACAGACAGACAGACAGATAGACAGACAGACATACAGAGAGACAGACAGATAGACAGACAGACGGCGCAACAAAAAAGTTTCAAAATCATCTGAAACGCAAAGATATATAAAAATTTTTGAAATCGGAGCAACTTTTTTTTTCTCGAAAAAATTAGGATCACCATAGCACACACTACTATAGTATAGTATATGTGTGAGCTAAAATTGTTGTTTCACTTTGTACCTGTAGTGTACCGCTTTATATGTCTATAATAAAACACCGAGGCCTTTTAAAGGAGAGATCAACTAGGTACTTACCTAATAAATAATGATCCGAAACATAAAAGAGGATCCAAAATTATATTAAAATGTGCGCAAATATTGATTTAGTTGCAAAAACGGTAATTTGTTTTGTAAAAAGTCGGTCCCAATTTATTTGACATTAAAACAGTCAAAAATGAACAACAACGAATAGAAAACGTCATAGCCTAAGGCTAAATCAATATGTTCGTAACAACCAGACAAGAGTATATATGTTCCTTTCTAATAAAATCGTTTAGGCGAAGACATAAATAAAAAGCAAGTAAAATAGTAAGCTAATGACTAATTCGTGCAGTGTCTCGTTTTGGGAATCAATACCAATAAAAAAATTACAGGAAGTGCGGGCCACTGTATGTACCCCTCTACTCCCTTTCCGCTCATCACGGTTTTGATAACGCGATAATACAACATCAAGTATATATACCTTTTTATTGACGTTTGTTGTCTCTATTACCATAGACGGGTAGGAGACAATTCGCCGCGGCCAATTCGCCGCAGCCGATTCGCCGTGGGACAATTCGCCGCCGGCCGATTCGCCGCGGGGACAATTGGCCGCGAACTTTTTGTTTTATGATATTACCATTGGCAATTGTTTAAACATTTTTAATTAGCTTGACTTTATATAATATATTTGTTTATTTGTTTGGTTATAACTTTTTTCAAACTTTTCCAACTAGGTATTTGGTGGTTAGTATACAATTCAACATTTTTTTTATTTATAAACCGATTTGCCTCAAACTTAAAACATCGCGGCGCTTAAGGTAACACACTATTTTTTACTCAAATTTATAATTCTGAAAATGGCGGATTTTCCCATTTTTGAACCATTTTGCATTGGGAATTTTAAGATCTTTTAGGTTGCTGATTATAATTTCTAACTTAAACTTTAAAAAAATCAAAATGGCGGTTCCAAAATGGCGGATTTTCCCTTTTATGAACCGATTTGCATCAAACTCGGAATTTTGAGATCTTTCCGGTCGCTAAATATTATTTTTAACCTAAATTTATAAAAACGAAAATGGCGGATCCAAAATGGCGGACTTTCCCATTTATGAACCATGGACCTGAAAGATCTCAAAGTTCCGAATTCGATGCATATTGGTTTATAAATGGGAAAATCCGTAATTTTCAGCTTTTTAAATTTGAGTCAAAAGTTTTATTGTGTTACCTTGCTGTTTCAAGTTTGAGGAAAATCGGTGTATAAATAAGAAAGTGCGCGATTGTGGAACCGCCATTTTGATTTTTATAAATTTAAGTTAAAAAGAATAATCAATGACCTGAAAGATTTTTAAAGTTTCTAGTTTGATGCAAATCGGTTCCTAAATAGGAAAATCCGCCATTTTGGTTCCACCATTTTATTTATTTTGTCCCATCGCCACCATAGACCTACAATAGGAATGGACTTGGAGGTTGGCCAATTGCTCTTGAATCTAGAAGGGTAAAGTTTAAGACGAATTTTTATTTATTTTTTTGTTTACGGCCTGAATTGCCTATGTTAAGACAAGACCTTTATTTAGGCCACCACCATAAGGTACCAAGAAAACACCAAAAGTTACTATAAATATTGTATAGAGTGACCCAGGAAAATTTTGCACCATTGCAAACTGTATTCTAAAAAATCTTGTGAAGCTTATAATGGTAGGTCAAAATACAAGAGTAGAAAAATGTTTGTGGCTATATTTTGGCCAGCAGAATTTAATAAAAAATTAATCTTTTCCAAACCAGTGAAAATATGAACGAGTTCTTATCACATGCGATTTAGAAAATATGTGTTTTCTTAAGACGTCGATGTGTAAATATACTCAATTTACTGTTTTTTATAAACTTATGATTTGTTGTTATAATTTTGTCCAATACTGTATCTGTCAAAAACTTTATATAACTTTACTTTTTTACCTTTGGCCCAAAAATAATGGTAGTTCTTGAAATGCACCTTACATTTATAATATCAAATTTAACAACAGGTAAAATGTTGCAAGAATATTTTTTGTGGATTATTATTCTCCGGGATACCCTGATTCCATAACCACCTTTGGTTTATTTAAGTTTTTTTTATTTATTTGTAGGGAAAAAAAATAAAAACTGCTTTTTGTCAAATTCATATAAAAAAATGATATCTTGATAGCATCTAAAGGTATACAACTCGAAATTGGGATAAAATTGAGGGAACATTAGTTGTACCTTACAGCGGAATATAAAAACCATCCGTAGCCGTGTTACGAATATATGGGCAAAAAACTGCTAAAAATTGATAAATTTGAAAACAAGCCAATACAACAAAACGAATAGCTAAGAAAAAAATTTGGGTTGACCGTTGTATCAAATAACAAATTTACTACAAAAAATGTCCTATACACTTTTTTCAGACGTTCACAATTATGGAAGTAAATTTGGTTTAAAGTTGATCAAAAATAAAAAAAATGGATTGTCTCTCAAATTAATACTCTTTTTAAATAGCATTTTTGTTAATTTAAAACAGAAAACATTTCTTTGAAGACTGTCTTTGGTATTGTTGATCAGGACAGTCCCTTGCACACACACTTCACACCATCTTAAAAAATGAGAATCCAAAGAACACCAACTTATAAAATAAAAATTCAAAACCTCCACGAAAGTCCAAAAAAATTGAAAATCACCTTAGTATTCAACAGAAAAGTCAAGACTCAATGACACGTTAACTGTAGGTACGATTGAGAACTACACATTTAAATAAAAATATCGCATCTTGTAATTGCAAAATGATAAAAAACAAGCAAAAACCATTGCTTATCTTATTTTTTTTTAACTACAAACCTAGATATCTTTCAACCTGATGATTTTACCATAAAATGTATTTGACATATTTTTTGGCTACTTCTCCAGGGAATTTAATGGTATGACTGACAAGCCACGTCACCAAGCGGTTTATATTAAATTAATTTTTTTCTGAAAAATCGTTTTTTTTTTCGGTTTCGAAACGTACTCTAATCAAGCGCGCGTATGCAAACATACCATTTTTTTGCACAAAAATTCTTCAGGTAATACTTTATTATTTTGCCACATGTTGATAATTTGCTGCCTATAGTTTTAAAGTTATGGGACACTTTTTAACGAAAAACACGGTGAAAAAGAAAAATCGTTTTTTATTTTTTTTTTCACAAAAGTGACTTGAACAAACCAATGGTAGTTACGGAATGTGGCACAATAAAAATTCAATTTTCTTTTTTTTGCAACAAGAACTTTTTCCTATTTTGTAAAGCGGTGATAATTTATGACTAATCTCAAAAAATTCCAAAAACTAAAAACCAATATTTAGATTTTGATTAAATTGATTCTATTTAAAAATAAATAAAATTTATTTATTTATTTTTAATTCCATAAAGGTAGGGAACACCTTGACCCCTTGAAAAATGTAAATGCCGACTAAGTTTACCAAATATTTCCCAACGGACTTGATTGACACGTACAAGATCTTAAACAGAAAATTCCTTAATTTTCGCCAGGATCTCTGCGACATTCTCGTAATTTACGGAAAAAAAATCAAGTATAAAATTTTACGATAATTTTAAATATCTCGACAATTCACATGACTGCATGTCAAGTACAAAACGAGAAAAAAAAATGAAAACACTTAAAAACGAAAGAAGTTATTTTTTCGGTAATTTCTTTAATAATATAATAACGGTATAATTGAAAAAATGGACCTTTAAAAAATCTTGTTTTTATTTGGCATTGTGTGATTTGGATCTGTGGGAATCATGGTAGGTTATTGGTAAGTAGGTACGTGATTGGGTTCCAATAATGGGGGTCCATTCGAATTACTAAATCTTCAGGAGAGTCACTTCCTATTTTCCAAAGCAGGTCGCCATTATCAAATCAAAACAGCAATGTTTTTACGTTATTTGCAAGTGAATTCTAAATTTATCAACGTCAAAATTTCACGCCTTTTCTACACGAATTTTAAAACGCGACTTGCATGGCTTTTTAATCAAATATATTTAATTTTTCTAGAAGCAGCGCTACCTATTGGCGAAATTTTTTACTTCGACATCTATGCGGGAGTGCTTTGGCCTCTAAAGTCCAAAAACCAGTTAATGAACTGATACCTGATCCTTCAAGATCACGAGGCATCAGTTATTAACCTGATAAAGACACATTATTATTGTGCGAAAGTGTTTACTGTTGAAAAATCTTGTTTAGCTTTTAAAGAAAACATAATGTATAGAGTGTTGTAGTCTTAAACTAGTGAACTTTTTGAACTTCCTTTTGCGTCATTTTTAAGTAAAAAAATGTAATTAAAAAAATCGTGCCAAAAAAAGACGCTGAAAGTTAGTACTTTATCTTACAGTGATAAGTAAAACGTGACATAATAATACGCAAAAAGTTAGTAGGTTTCAGAAGTCTTAATCTAATGTTTTCAAGTGTGAATTTGGCACATGAAAATAACTAGAGTAAAAAAGACGTTAAATACACATCACCAGAAAGTTCAGCAGAAAATACATTTTTATAGCTTGATTCCTCCTTGTTTCTAAGTTATCTTTAAGCATGTAGATTTAACAAAACAAATATTACATGGTATGAGGTTGTTTTCTAGTAATAAATTTCTTTATTTTTTTTGTTCACATTAATTAAACGTTAATGTGATTTTTGTGCTATGTGGGAACATTGAGTGGAGTCAGCTGCCTTTCCTAGAATGCGTGGTACTTACCCTCCAAATACATCATAGCATAAATACATGTTCAAAGAATCGAAAAGTGAAGCCCTCATAGCTGGCTTTGAAAACAATGGCAAATTTAAATTCGCGGACGAGAATTTTTAGGTGCGCAGGCGTGTGTCTTGTCATATAGACATACAGCTACCGTGTGGTTGGAGGCCATTTTTGTTGCTTATTTACATTTTGCGGTGTTTTGCATTTGTCGTGTAAAATTATGTTTTTTTTTCTGTAAAACATGTGCGGTTTGTGGAAAAATGTCCGGGAGAAGTAACTACTTGTATTTTTCTTCATAATTTGTTAATAAAGTTAAGAGTGGTTTGTAAATGCCATTAAACACTCTTCGTGGTGTCCACAATAAATCTGAACAATTAGTTTTTGAAAAAACTACAATTTATTTGATAAATTTTCACCCAATCAACTAGTTTTTAGAAAAAAAATAATAGACATAACCCTAAACTTTTGACAATAATTGTCAAATAATGTAGTGACGTATCGGAGTATGTTCCAAAACCATCAAAACTAATGCATGCGTAGTAACCGAAATCCTGTTTACGCGAAAAAGGAACATTAAGAATTAAATAGGGGTCCTGGCTTCAAGTACCGCATGTGAGAATGCATGGGTATACCCCATATTTATGCTTCAATGTATTTGTTACCGTCTTTCGAATGATACGTTGATTATTATTGTCCCAATTAAATTTATTGTCTTTAATGCATGTAAAAGAACCATTATCCCGATAAAGGGGCGTGAAAATATTTAACTCTATTTACGAAAGGAAAATTCCTTCCTTATAGCTGCAGAAAAGCAGGGTCTTCTAGGCAGGCGTGATAGAAGGGGTTGATTTTGGCCATCTAGTGACAATCTTATGTCAGACTATTTTGTTGTGCTGGCATATAAGCTGACAAATTTTCTGAAATAGTAGACAGTACGAAAAAATACAGGAGAAAGAGGAAAAGAGAGAGTAGGAGAAAGAGAAAGTAAGAGAGATAAATGATAAGAGAGCGATAGAGAGAAGAGAGTAAGAGAGAGAGAGAGAGAGAAAGAGAATGACAGTGAACACTCTTGGGGGTCTACGCATCAAATAAAATGTCTTTAAGAATCATCAAACTCTGTTTTTGGCATTTTAAACTCGCCTTCTCTAAATTTAAAATAAGAAATCTTATTTACCTTTAGTTGAAGTAGGTCAGTAGTAAGCTGGCTGGCTCAGGCGGGCTGGCGTTGGCTCGCTTTTGCGAAATTTCTATGTAAATTGATCGTTTGGCAAAAAACTTTCAGCTCAAGCTTGACTTTATGTGTATTCACGACCTTCTCAACGTTTTAAGATGATGATGAGAGCCTCACACATTTGACATTACTTTACCTGGAAGATGTCTTGATATGAAATAAATATTTCTTGGATATGGACAATGACGTGTATGTCTGCATTATTGGATTCGAAAAAGTGGTTTCATTCCCGGTCGGTGCTTCTGCTAACGACTTTATTTATATGGTTTTACTATTGTGTTGTCTTCAAATGAATCAGTATTTAACAAATAAATTACGTTATGCTGATAATACAACTGATAGTCTAAAAGATCTTCCAATTATTATAAAAAATACTAAACGAATAAATCTTTAGAAGACTAAAAATTGAATCATAACGAAGACATTAATAGCCCATCGCACCGACTTTTTTTTCGTTACTTAGCCTTAAGTATTCCTTACTAACGTCACATTATGATTATATTAAGAAATGCTTTAAGCTAAGTAACGAAAAAAAGTCGGTGAGATGGACCCTTAGCCTCGTTATTGAAAATAGGTCTACCGAGAACACTAGTTTTACCCTACAAATATAGGCATGCAAAAGTAGCAAAAATTGCTTTGATAAAATTCAAAAAAATCCTTTGCAAATGCAGTAACTAAAGTATTAATTTAAAATTGACAATGTGAAGTACGGACAATAAAAAATAAGGAGACAGATTTGAACCTTTTAAAGGAATGATGTATCCTATAATGCTAAAAATTTTATTAACTTATAGTGTAAGAAATTAACAACTTATTTATCAAATATAATATATAATATATAATATATATATATATATATATATATATATATATATATATATGTATATATATATATATATATAATTAAAAGTAAGAAAAAAATTATATTGATTCTAAGAAACAAAAAGTTTAGATCTATTGGTCATGTGGGCCCCAGTAGAGACCCAAAATTTTATATTACAGAAAATAATGAACGAAACAAGGAAAGATAAGAGAATTCAAAGAAAAAACAAGGACAAAGAATTTAAGAGACTGATAGGCATCGAATTAACCATTTAGAACACCAGCAAATAATATTCGAGTTGCTATGATTATTTCCACTCTCCGCTAGTAAATAGAACTTCTAGAAAGAAAATAACCTAGGGAAACTAACGATATAAGGTCGGTAACATTTGCATTACAAGAAAAGTTCGCGAAAGGGGAAGACAAGAAATCACAAATGCACCTTTTTGACCCAGCGATACTCTGTCCGTCTCAAAATCAGAAAAAAGGGAATAAACAGGCTACTGAGTCATTTGATATTAATGCCGCGTCGCCTTAAGACAAGCAGATGGCTTAACTTTAATGCCATTTAACCTCACTCTCAAAAACATGTAAAGTAAAGCTAACTCCTAGATGCACCATAACAGGGCTTAGCTAATCCATCCTTTCTTTATTTTGTATGTGAGCAACAAGGATTATACTCATAATCGCGCTTAAGTGCTTACGGTGCTTCTGAGGGTAAATCAATTACTAACTACATAATAACAACAAAAACTGTTTATTAGAGAATTATTGAAATAAAGCCAGGCTATAATAGTGCCAGGCACTATTTTGACACTTTCACATTACAAAACTGACAGTTAATCCTTCAAGATTGACATACCATAGTCGAATTTAAAACAATCGTCGTCTATTTTCTTTCTTCTACTTATTCCGGTTCATATAGTAGATAAAGGCAGTATGTTGAAAGATCACAGCTGATATTACAATGTGAAGGTGTCAAAATAGTGCCTGGCACTATTATCACCTAGCTTTATTTCAATAATTCTCTATTAGCTTTCTGCATTTCTATTTGTCCGACAAAACCGTACTTGGGTAATAATTAAATTCATTGTCAGGTCTTTGCCATATTGAAATTGTGTCAGTAATATCTTTTGGTATCGATGCCCTCTGTGCCTGGCTTATCAATATCTGTCAGAACATGGAAGATACAATTCCGTCCTTCCATTCTAAGCTACTCACGTTATGGACTTAGCGAACTCCAGCTTGTTACGAGAATATGCTTTTATTAGATGTTGCTATTTTTTGGATTCTTTATTTTAAAAAAGTTGTATTTTTGTTTTCAGAAAAAAATGTAAAATTGAATTTTGACACCCACCTGAATACCGTCACTTTTTAGAAATGTTTTGAATTATTAAGATAATCCTACAATTGAATTCCAAAAAAATACTTTATCTGTTCACCTATATATCTGGCAACACTGTGCGCAAACTTCAGATGTATTGGTTAAAACGAAGCTACGCGCAAAAAATTATTTCAGTCATGCTTGAGCTGTCGAAGCGGAGCGTCGCATTTTATTATAAGAAAAGCCACATGCACGTACTCATTTAATCTAAGATTTTAGGTACTTTATTATATTATTACCTAATATATTTATATTTTTTACTAAACCAGTGTTCGTAGATAAGTTTTTAACCAAAATTTTGTTCTATTTTTCGATTATTTTTAATAAAAAGGGGGTGACAGGGTTTGGTTACAAAAAAGCATTGAGTCGGAAATCCGACAGGAGTGACGGAATTCCCAACAAAAACAATGTTTAATCAAATTAGATTTTTTCATACCTACATTTATCAAATAGCGACAGATACATCTAAGTCACAATCACATGTGATTATATTTTCTATCCCAAATTCCGTCACAGGATTTTTGAGCTATTTTCTCTGAAAATGTGTTTTAAATTCAAGGTGTCGGAATTCAGGCTATGGGGTTATGATGGCTTTCCGATTATTTTGTTTTTGTAAAAAATAAGGGTGACGGAATTCAGGTTAAGACACTGCAGCTTTCAGGTTGTGATTTTTCACGTTTACTGGATTATGAAGGAGGCTGTCCTCTTTTCATGGGCGTAGTCAGGGTCTCGCTCAGGGTGGGGCCAAAAAGCAAAAAAATGTACAATCAAATAACCTAAACTTAATTTAATATTAACGTGCGAGGATTGCGAATAAACCTTGATAAAACGTCTTACTAAATGAGCTTAAGCCAAGATGGGGCAGGTGACAAGCCAGGGTGGGGCAAGTGCCCCTCCCTGACTACGCCCATGCATAGAGATGCCAAAAAACCACACCTTCAGTGCGAAAAACTACACCTTCAGTGTTGATTCGGAAAAACGTCATTTAGCGATTTTTAGTATAGGGCAAAACGTTGAAAATTCATATCTAACAAACTATACATGTTATCAGCAAACGCACCAAATTACAGTATGGTGGGGCCATAGAGATGCGAAAAACCACACCTTCATTGTAGATTCGGAAAAACGTCATTTAGCGATTTTTAGTATAGGGAATCCCATGAGACCAAAATGGCAAAACTTTGAAAATTCATATCTTACAAACAATACATGTTATCAGCAAACACACCAAGTTACAGTAAAGTGGTTTCAAAGAGATGCGAAGAAACCACACCTTTAGTGTAGATTCGGAAAAACGTCATTTAGCGATTTTTAGTATTGGGAATACTACGTTTTTTCGAGTCTACACGGAAGGTGTCGTTTTTTCGCATCTCTATGGCCTTTCTATACTGTAACTCGGTGCGTTTGCTGATAACATGTATAGTTTGTGAGATATGAATTTTCAAAGTTTTGCCATTTCGGTCTCATAGGATTCCCTATACTAAAAATCACTAAATGACGTTTTTCCGAATTTACACTAAAGGTGTGGTTTTTTCGCATCTTTATAACCCCACTATACTGTAACTCAGTGCGTTTGCAGATAACAGGTATAGTTTGTGAGATATGAATTTTCAAAGTTTTGCCATTTTGGTCTCATGGTATTCCCTATACTAAAAATCACTAAATGACGTTTTTCCGAATCTACACTGAAGTTGTGGTTTTTTGCATCTCTATAACCCCACTATACTGTAACTCGGTGCGTTGGCTGTTAACATGTATAGTTTGTGAGATATGAATTTTCAAAATTTTGCCATTTTGGTCTCATGGGATTCCCTTTACTAAAAATCTCTAAATGACGTTTTTTCGAGTCTACACGGAAGGTGTCGTTTTTTCGCATCTCTATGGCCCCACTATACTGTAACTCGGTGCGTTTGCTGATAACATGTATAGTTTGTGAGATATGAATTTTTAAAGTTTTGCCATTTTGGTCTCAGGATTCCCTATACTAAAAATCGCTTAATGACGTTTTTCCGAATCTACACGGAAGGTGTGGTTTTTTCGCATCTCTATGGCCCCACTATACTGTAACTCGGTGCGTTTGCTGATAACAGGTATAGTTTGTGAGATATGAATTTTCAAAGCTTTGCCATTTTGGTGTCATGGTATTCCCTATACTAAAAATCGCTAAATGACGTTTTTCCGAGTCTACACGGAAGGTGTCATTTTTTCCCATCTCTATGGCCTCACTATTACTGTAACTCGGTGCGTTTGCTGATAACATGTAGAGTTTGTAAGATATGAATTTTCAAAGTTTTGCCATTTTGGTCTCATGGTATTCCCTATACTTAAACTCGCTAAATGACGTTTTTCCGAATCTACACGAAAAATGTGTTTTTTCGCATCTCTATGGCCTCACTATACTGTAACTCGGTGCGTTTGCTGATAACATGTAGAGTTTGTGAGATACGAATTTTCAAATTTTTGCTATTGTGGTCTCATGGGATTCCCTATACTAAAAATCGCTAAATGTGGTTTTTTCGGATCTCTACGGCCCACAATGGTGAGGTCATATGAGATGATGCGGCCAAAATTGCTTCAAATAAAAATAAAAAATATATAAAACATAACCATATCCAACATAATAAATATCATATAACTAATACCATAAAAAAATTACTACTGCAAAAAATTCATTTCAACATCAGAAATTTTGGCAAGGCAAGTAAATATTTTAATAAAATGAAAAAACATCCATGAAGTTGAAGTAATTTTCCCCAATGGCTGTTTTGAAATTTATCCCTAAAGTTCTTTTTTTTAAATTATATAATGTTCTTTGAATTTAATCGATAATATTTTGTTTTCTAAAATATCTTTCTTTTAGTTCAATAAAGTAAATTAGCTACTATGATACACATTATTTTTCTAAAAATGAAATGTTTCAGTCTCTGCAAGGAAATAAATAGTTTGCAAAGTTTGCCGAAGATTAGATTTTGCACTAGAAAGAAACTATAACTCACCGTCTTTCATAATTAGTTAACTGTATTTGCCCATGTTTGCCTATTCAAATGTTATACATTTTTAAAGTAGGCCGTGCATCTCGATGATGCGTCAGATTATGTTCACTTGTTTTTTGTATAATTATTAGATGCGTTTAAAAATAGTTTAGTTGAAAGTGTCTTTTTGATAGTATTATCGACCTAAAAGTTGATGTTTAAAAATGTTAAGGATTAGTAGAAAGTGTCTTTCTGATAGTGATATCGAGTTAAAAGGCGATGAGAATATATTTTTACGTAATTTGAAGCAGCAGTATGAATTATCCGACGAGGACTTTAAAATAGTTAAACAACGAAGACATATTTGCCTCAGTTTAAAAGTAAGTGGAACCAAGCAAATAGAACCAAAGATCAGTTTTATAGGAAATTTGATACATGGCTAAACGGATTTGAGATATTCAGGAAAATTAAAAATGTAGTGACTGCGGCAGGTAGACCGACTAAAAAGATGGAAGAATGTTCAGAAAGAAGCAAACGTAGAAAAGTGGCAGACCTAGAAAAAATTAATTAATTAACAATAGCTGAGCTGCGAAGCTTATTGAAAAGAAGATTGTGTAAAGAAGGAAAACGAGATGAAGCTGCGATGATCGGGGAAGTGCTTTCTTTAGGAGCACAGGACTTTAGACAGCGGCTTCAATGCCAAAATACTGTGACAAAATTTTCGAAAGATGAATCTTTAGATATCAATATAATTCCTTAAGAGAACAGTGCTTATTGAAAAACGCGGACATTTTTCCCAGTTATAACCTAATTTTCCAAGCCAGATCTGAATGCTATCCTTCTTTAATGGAAATTACAGAGAAAGGTGCTTTCATAAAAATGCAGCAACTTTTGGATCACACTGTACAACGGCTATTTCAGATCAAAGACGTAAAACAGAAAAGTTTAGAAACTAAACAGAATAAATTTTTGCTGCGTAGTAAGTGGCGTTGCGACGGAGCATTCGGAAATAGCATTTACAAACAAAATTTTCAAAATTCACAAATAATAGATGAGTCCGTTTTTTTTAATTTTTAAGAGAAACACCGGAAAATGTAACCAAAGTCGTAAAGGATTACGAAGCTTAAATAAAAAATTTAACGGAAACTACAGCCTTTATCGCAGACAATCATGACTTCTCTGTTTCTCATAATTTGTCGCTCACAATGATCGACGGCAAAATATGTCAAATATTAACAGAAACTTCGTCTGCAGCTTGTTGTCCGATTTGTAAAGCAAAACCTTCAGAAATGAACGATTTGGTCAAAATTAGAAGAAAAGGTCTCAACAGTGATGCTCCTAAATATGGACTCTCTAGTCTACATGCCTTAATTCGGTTCATGGAATATATTCCAAATTTAGCTTATCGCTTCGATTTTAAAAAATGGTGTGCAAGATCTATTAAAGAAAAATAACTTAAAAATAGAAAGAAACATGTGCAAACGGAACTAAAACAAAAGCTGGGTCTTATTGTCGATGTATGTACCACGATAACGCAGTGGAACGTCAAACGACGGCAATACTGCCAGAACATTCTTTAAAAGTCCTCAGATAGTAGCCGAAGCTACAAAAGTCGATGAAATGGTTATTAGAAAATGTTCTATTTTACTACAAGTTTTAACAAGTGGGCGAGCAATAGATGAAAAGAAGTCTGAAACCTTTGCCATTAGTTTAGCTGAGATTTTTGTGGAAAAATATGGTTGGTACTATATGCCATCATCCGTGCATAAGGTGTTGCTTCACGGCTCAGACAATAAAATCAGCTTGTCTCCCTTATCTTCAGTTATAAAGGAGAAAATTAAATCTTTCGTAGCTTATCTAAAAAGTGCAATCTTTTCTTAGTTTCTGATAAATTAGCAAATTTTTACATGTTGTTTTTTTAAAAGCTCCCTAGCAATGGCCTCACCACTGTGCGGCCCCACAATACTGTAATTTGGTGCGTTTGATGATAACATGTATAGTTTGTGAGATATGAATTTTCAAAGTTTTGCCATTTTGATCTCATGGTATTCCCCATACTAAAAATCGCTAAATGACATTTTTTCGAATCTACACTGAAGGTGTGGTTTTTTTGCATCTCTATTGCCCCACTATATTGTAACTGGGTGCGTTTGCTGATAACATGTATAGTTTGTAAGATTTGAATTTTTAAAGTTTTGCCATTTTGGTCTCATGGTATTCCCTATACTAAAAATCGCTAGGGTCTCGCTCAGGGTGGGGTAAAAAAGCAAAAAAATGTACAATCAAATAACCTACACTTAATTTAATATTAACTTGCGAGGATTGCGAATGAACCTTAATAAAACGTCCTACTAAATGACCTAAAGCCAAGATGGGGCAGGTGACAAGCCAGTGTGGGGCAAGTGCCCCACCCTGACTACGCCCATGCTCCTTTTCATATCTAACGAAAAATACCTACCTATCCAGAAATTTTTGCTCCAAATATTCCGTTTACTGTAACAAATAAATACCTTACAAGGCTTCACCCCACTAAAAACTATTAATTATCATTTCGAATACCACAGTTATAGGTAAAGCGAATTTTTAGTTATGGTACAGTCAGATAGATCAGTTATACCGACAGACAGACATATACCACCACAAAATTTGGTAAATTAGGTCGTTTTTGGGTTTTTAAACAACTCATTTGAAGTGGTAGCATCCATTTTTATCATATAACGGAATTCAAGTCAAAACTATGTCAGAGTTGAGGTAAGTACTATCGGAATTAGAAGTTTCCGTTGTCTAAGATTTTTTATTTACTAGAAAAATATATCAGATGTCGAAAGTTTCAGCACAAATAAAAATAATTCAATATATCAACACATAGAACATTTTATATCATCTCAAAAGTCAGTCCATGAACACTAAGGGGCTTAAGGTGACCCAGCAAGGCGAGGCAAGGCGAGGCAAAGCGAGAGGTCCTTTCTACACTCTCCGTCTTGGCCTGTCTCGCTATGCCTCAGCGAAAGTGCGGAAACGGCATAAGAATTTTACATTTGGAAAAAACAACAGTGTCTTTTTTTGCATTTAATTTATGTCAGTTATGCTATTACAATCTACATGGTTAGAACTGAATCAGTAAAACCAAAATTAAGGTTGCTTTATGAAACAGCATTTTATTTGTTCAAGTTAATAAGTTGCCGGTTCAGAAATGTCGATTGTTTTGACCGGTCCGAACTTAAGGGCCCAAGGCATAGACAACACAGTGCAAGGAGTGAACTCTTTTTACATGTTGTTGCATTCTAAAAACTGATATCTTTTTCGACTTCTTAGGTAAGACGTTTTACATCTGGATACTTATTCTTGAATTTTTGGGAGGAGAATGTGAGTAATCCTCACCGTAAAAAGGTGAATGCTCCATTCTCAAAAGAATGCTCCCGTGAATTCAAGTTCACCACCTCTTACCCGTGGGAAAACGAATTCCCGGGAAAATTTCTAACCTCACTTTTTTGTTTTATTTTATATCGTCAAAGTGATTTGTTTTTTTTTTGCCAAAAGAGTTTTTAGGTAAAGCCCTATATTCAGCATTGAAACTAAATTGCTATACTGCGGTGCCTAGGTTAAAAGCAATATCTCCACTTTCAGACCCAATTGAGTGAGAGTCTTTAATTTAATGCAAATATAAATTTGTACCTAAGTATATAACACATTATATTATAAAGGCGGTTTAAAATAATGTATAATGTAACAACATTTTTAAACTGTCCTTAAATAAAAGCACTTTAATAGGCCTGTATAAACAAAGTGTTAAACATTAATAATCATAACACAATTTGGCCTAAAAATAAACGAAAGAAAGAAGTGTGAGTTATGTTTATGTAGACATAGGCGCACCAAGGGGAGGCTCTGGGGCCAGGGCCCCCTAAAGCTTTTTAGATATTTTTAAAAAAAATTCCTGAATTCAAAAATAAAATGGCATAAAACGCACTTTGGTTAAACTCCATATCATAATTTTTGGGATAACTTTTTGACAGTTGTCAGCTGTTTACCATAACAAATAGCATCATAGGCCAACGAAAAAAAGTTGTCTCAAAAACAATGATATGAACTGTAGTTGCGAGATAGGCGGCAACGCTGTGCACTGGAGTTGCACGGCGTGATTCTAAACCTTGCACTCACAAACTGCTTTGAGCGTTCAAGAATACGACATTTTCATTCCCGGAGAAAAGGTGAGTTTGATTTCCCGGGAACGTTCTTGGGATCACTCCCTTCACACACTTTGAAGAATACGGCTCCTGATGTTAATGGCTCCTTACTGAATTTCTTTTCTTCTTAGGACATGTTTGGTTATTGTTGCTTCCAGATATTATGTAAACTTTTCTACTTAATTGATTCTCCACCACGTTATTATTTACTGATTCTTGCCTTAAATGGACAGGTATTTCGTTCGGCTGACTAAAAGCTCTAGTTTTTTAAATTTTTACAACCTTAAATTCCTAGTCATAGAAATCTTAAATAATTTGTTTGGTTATCGGCAAACTTCAGATTAAATGAATATTATTTATTAATAATTAGTACCTACTCCTAAATTCCTAATTCTATTTCGGCTACTTTTAAATATATACCTACATTAAAAAGAAAGGAAGATAAGGTAGAAAACGTTTAATAATTTAAATGCGTTTGTTTTGTATTTCTTTTCTAAGAAGCAATTATTTGTTCTGTGGCCACGTCGCGGGAATGGCAAAATTGGCGGAATATCAATGGGTTTCGTGTCTGTTGCATGTCTAGGTTATGTTTAATTCAGAGGGCGGCCAGACTTGGCGGCTAACTTCGCCTCTCCTCTTATAGAAAATGCCTTTAGTGTACAGGACGAGACAAACTTTGTTTTCCTAACTAGAAGAACCTTGTATTGTTAATTTTACATACCTACTTGGTAGAGACCCTGTATGTGAGACATATTTAAAACAATGGAGATGCGACAAACCCAGCAAAGTTACTGAAACTTTTTGATGTTTTTTTTTGTCACTTTCATTGGCTTTCCACATAAATAAATTAAGTTATCAGCGGTGAGGCATATAAACCATCAAGCAACATATAACTAAAACGTTTGTCCGTCAGCCCCGGTATATATTGTGTCAGAAATTGTTTTTTAAAATTTTCTCCAAGCCCTTCAATTAACAAGAGTGGAAGCTGCGTCTCACTCTAAACTATGCTAGAGTATAGAGGACCGACATTTCCTTTATTTAATTTTAACTTAAATAAATTTGTCTTTAATATATTTGGTCACAGCCCCCTCTATAACAATATTCTCTTGTCAGCACACAAGTGACAACAGGCTTTTTACTTTTACACAGGTTACCTACAAAATTGAAAAGGTCATTGAACCTGACTGGCCAACGATGACGCGGCTAAAGTCGCCCAGTAAAGTAAGTACACCTGACTGGTTAAATTTTGTAGGCAACCTGTGTAAAACTGTAGCATTTTTATTTCCCTTTAGTACCTACATAAGAAAAATGCTCCAAAACTTAGGATAGTTATTTAAAAATAAAAGAATATTTTTTTTATTTTTCTGACGTTATGAACCTATTGTTTTGTTTTGATTTCAAATTGCAACTCGTCAGCAAATTCCCGTTCGGTCTGCGTCAATTGACTTACCAAGGAATTAGCTGCCGGTTGCACATATTTTAACGCCTGCTTGCACTAGACTGTTAATGCCTGTTTGCACCCACCAACCTTTGTGTCTGGTCATATGTAAGCTTGCTATGGAAGAATCCAATATATTATTCCTGCTATTGTTATTCATATTCCCTTCTGGTTAATAGTAAATTTTTCTCACTGACTTCTTTTTAGATCACTGTCGGTAAACAGTCCCTCTTGTCTCTCGAAAAAGCTCGTTTTGATTTGACAATAGCCGAGACTATTCTGTGGGCATACTTCCAGTGACAGCACCGTCTTTTCATTCTTTGCCTTCAAAATTTTCAATGGAATAAGGTTATAAATTTTAATAGTTCGTTTTTCATAAATTAATTTATGGCTTAAAATAGTTAAAAAACTTAAAATATTTATGGCGAATAATTCTCTGCTGTGTGCACTATGCGCAGACATTTCTTTTGTGACTCGATTGATAGTTTTGAGTGAGAAATTCATGGATGAGTTTCTGGCTGCCCCAAACAAAGGGTGAGTAATATATTTTTCTGTTAATTAATTATCTGCATTTTATGTCAAGCTATTATTTCTTCTATCTATTGGCAAATTTTCTAAAGGCCATGTATCTTTAATTTAGGGTTTTTCGTCTGGCTCTCTCTCTACCCTTCCTCAATCAGAGTGCCCTCGTGGTCGTCGTCACAACCTGCCTCTTATAGACCTCCTCAACAGAGACCTCCTCAACAGTTTGTGTCTTTGACGTTCACTCTCCCTCCGGTACCTGTTCAGCTACAATGACCTGCTCTATGGCTGCCTTATTCTGCAGATGCCCTAATATGCCTTGCGGAGCCCTAACCTGCCTTATCCTCTTTGGGACACAAAGGCCTTGATGGTGGTAGCAGTTTCCAGGTGGGATCACAAAATATATATTTATATTTTTCCTTTTTTTTTTAATTAATTAGGCTGTTTCGCTCCATAATTTTTGATATCCTCATAGTTATTAATATTAAAGTTGTGTGGCCACGTATCGGATAAAGCAAGAGTGATTAGATTTTTTTTTATGAACAATTTTCAATTGTAGGAATGTACATAACTAATTTGTTGATAATACAAAGTTTTAAATTCAGTTAAAGTGTATTTCTTTCAAGGTACTAAATTATAAAAAGGTTGAAGTTATCTTAAAACAACACTTGGTAAATATTAATAAATATATTTCTTTTTTAATATTTATTAAAAACTTCACTTCAACTTATTACCAAAAAAAGGTGGCGCTCAAATAGCAGAAGAGTTTCCTAATCCACAACCCAATGTCACCAGACAAATGAGCAGCCGTACGCACTTTGTAAAGTATTATTGGTTTGTCCTGGCAACAGAATAAACAAATAATGCTGCAAAACTATAAAGATCTTTGTCAGTCTATTTTTTTGTTATTGTCGAAATATTAGGTCTGTCAGCCTTTGAAAATGTTGAGAGGGCTGTGTTGTTTGCTCTATCTTTCTTTAAAATATGTCATACACGATCTCTAATACAGGCAGAGGCTAAACGTTATCACTAGAATATATTATATATAGCTTTGAAAACCGGTTAGGAAGAAGCTTTAGCGTACTAAACAACTGAAGAACGAAGGGGAAGATCAACTAAACGCCAAAAACACATCTAAATAAAATTTATTTTTTGATATTTAAGAACACTAGCGGCTACAAAAAGGAACAAGATAACTCTGAAACACCAAATACGCCACTCTTTCTTTTTTAGATACGTAAAATTCTTTCGCTGTTGTTAAACATGCATGGCATATTGTGACTAGAGTTAATGGCCATGCGCAGTTTAAAAATTTGGTTCGTAGTTCTTTTCTACACTGCCGTCAGTGCCAAATCCTGAAGGTTATAATTTTTTGTGGTAAATATGTATGTATATCAGTATTTTTTTTTGTGGAACACAGGCTAGTCGCAACCTCAAAGTCTGGTTATATTGAACATTACATCGCGGTGAGCGGAAATTTTATTGACCGGTGTCGAATCCGCCCACCGCGACGGACGTAAGGTCTATATAAAACAGACCTTAAGAAATCAATTGATTTTTACGGGATGCAGCCCTGTGTAAAACCAACAGAAACAACTACTCCAAGGGTAAATACCTGTACCGGAATTAAATTACACTGCTGGGTTATGCTTTTATTGCGAACTTAATGAAACTTTTTAATTTTTGCTTTCTCCCACGCCGTTCACAAGGATGGGTGTGCCGCTGGAACAAAGTTTGACGTGCTGCAAGTACAGTGTGATCGAAGTCAATCACGATATAATAATATTCTAATAATGGAAATACCTATTATTATAAAGAACTAACCTAAATTCAGTAAAATCAGTGAACAGGTATGTAGTAGGTTCACGATAATACAATTAAAATTTTATTTAAATTTTACTTTTTGTATGTGAGGCCACTTTGTCTCTCCTTTAAATTTTTGTACCACGATTCTTAAAAATGTCGAAGAATGTACAATTTGTCTTTAACCTTAGCCGGTTTATTTACGTTCAATTTAGGAGTTTCAGAGTTAAAAAAGTATTTTTTGTCATCGTCGTTTCACCTCGAAAACGGGGTTTATAGTAAAAAATACACTGCATCGTACACAGGCAACATTACTCCAAATAATTTAAAAAAAAAACCGAATCAGAATCGAATGTAAACAATACGCCGGTAACCGGACACTATATTAATATTTTACGTCGGTTGGACACCTGATTCTTTGTCCCGCCAAAGCAAGTTGTCATGACAATCAACGGACAAGGCCTTCACCCCGCGACAAATCGAGGTAAATGAAAAACAAAAATCGCCGGCATTCTGTGCACTGTAGAACTACATAGCAATTGTTGTTGTTTTGTTGCCTGCTAATTGTAAAATATAGAAATAGAATTCGACAGCACAAAATCCGCGGCGGAGCAAGCTCAGGGTTTTTTTATCGGTTAATAGGTAATAAGGTCAAAACCGCTCGTTTGATTTTGTTGAGGTGGCGCGGCTCCGATTTTTAATTTTTTGTCCTCTCTTAGATTATTATATTTAATCTGGAAAAAAGTGGTGAAGCAGCACTTCATCTGCGCCATTGTGCGCAGCCGCCTTCTTGACCCCTCCTCAGGTGGGCGTAGGCGAAAGCTCCGTGTAGACCATAAGCTTTGTAAAACCAACAGCCAATAGATACCCATACAGGCTTTAAATTATATATTCTCTTTTTTTTAAATATTTAATTGGTAGTGATAGAGTCAACCGATGACAGTTAATAAAATAACGCGGTTTCAATGCATCCTTTTTCAAAAGGGATAATTTTTGTTTGCTGTTTCTCATTTTATTTATTAGGTCACCCTGTAAAAACGGTCGGACGCCAACAAACAAAAGGGAGGCAAATGACACGCACGAAATTCCCCGGAGTTTCATAAATTTATGCGCGAATGCAGGAAATCTGCACAAGAAAATCATTAGGTAATATAACTGCCAATTGCGCATATATTTTGTTTATCCTGGCACTACGTCTTTTACAGCAAAAGCCATTTCTCTTTTCTTCTCTATAAAACTTTTGATAATGGTAAAAAATTTAAATATATGATATCGTTCAGTTTCATGGCAGTTTTTGACGTTTGCTGATTTCCATTTATCCCTCTTGCTATGAAATGTTTATATATATCCTTTGTTCAGCTTAATCTGCGACTTCCTGTCTCAACTTAGTATGCGATATTCAGTTTAGTATTAGCTCACACTACTACTATACTATAGTGATCCTAATTTTTTCGAGAAAAAAAAGTTGCTCCGATTTTAAAAATGTTTATATATCTTTGCGTTTCAGATGATTTTGAAACTTTTTTGTTGCGCCGTCTGTCTGTCTGTCTGTCTGTCTGTCTGTCTGTCTGTCTGTCTAGGTGTCTGTCTGTCTGTATGTCTGTCTGTCTGTAACGACCAACGCGCCTAACTCAAAAACCGCTTGTCCGATTTTAATGAAATTTGGTACCTTGGCTGGATCTTGCGTCTAGATAGTCCCATTTAAAAATGAACAAAATCCACCGAGCACAAGCCAAATAAGTGGGGGGGGGGGTAGATTTCAAAAATTAGAGTTTATGTGAAAATATGGCGTGTGTGATATCAAACGAAAGGTAATTGAGTCTGGAGTTAAACAAAATTAATTTTAGTTTAAAAAAAAGGGTGGGGGGTAGATTAAAAAAATGAGAGATTAAGTGAAAATATGGCGTGTGTGTTATCAAACGAAAGGTAATTGGGTCTGGAGTTAAACAAAATTTATTTTAGTTTTTTTAACAAAGGGTGGGGGTAGATTTCAAAAATTAGACTTTAACTTAAAACATGGCTTGTGTGGTATCAAACGATAGGTAATTGAGTTTGGAGTTGAATAAAATATATTTAAGTTTTTAGTTATATTAGCTCACCCATACTCTACATCTATAGAACCTAGTGTGAGCTTAGGTGCCCATATATTGGCAGAGTATTTATTTGGCCAAGGTATTTCTACATGTGCTTTGATATTCTATTTTTTAAGATTATTTGTAGGTGTGACAATACCTTCTTAGTTAACTTACATATTTTTTACTGTCTTGTGTTTATTATCCATTATTTCTTAAATTTTTTCATTCAGATTGTTTCCGTCTTTTGGCTTCTATTTTTTGTGTTTAGTGACAAAAAGGCTCCTAAATTTTGGAATACTCTGCAACTGGAACTCAACAAGCATACAAATATACTGGGATTGAGTATAGCATACCGAATCGGAGGTTGCGTGGGTTTAAGAAAAAAAGCAAGTTTACATAATCTCCTACTTCAAGGTAAGAAAAAACACTGTAGGCTAGAGGTGTTGATTTTCGTTACTTTTGAATACTCGTTACTAATTGTTACTCTACTATTAAATAATAATTTTATAAATTCCTTACTATCGTAACTTTGATTACTGTAACTGTATTCAATTCAATCATACAATTAGTGCAAAATTCTCGGACTGTCGTTAACTCGAAGACTCTTTACTTGTAGGTATATTTTTGTTGTTGATATTATAGAAATATTCAATTGAAATTTTCAAAATGCTGGCTAAAATTAATAAAATAAAGGTAGGAATTACGTCGGAACTTTTCTGTGTACAAATTTGTTTTAAAAATCTAATGCCTTACATACAAAGAAGTACATACTTAAAATCTAAAAGTAAATAATAATAGAGACAAAAATAACAATCTTAGACGAGAACTATAAGATTGATGATTTTGGATTACCGACTTTCGAATGATACTGAAGACTAAAATAATCGAAGGAATCAAAGTAACGAAAGTAATCATGTAATTTTCGGATCGGTATTCGTTACTCCGTTATTTGTCGAGTAACGAATACTCAAGTGACGAATAGTTACTTTTTCAACACCCCTAATGTAGGCCACTCATTAAAGCGTAAAAAAGACTCCTACCTTGCAAAAGGTGTAATTATGGTGTGGTGTAGTAGCGATTTCAGGAAGGTTTACTCTTTAAATAAGCCCCTTTATTTTATTTAAGGCCTTTCCCATTTCCCAGGACTAAAAGAGTGGTTTATTTAGGTCACACTAACTAATTTTTAACATTAAATTTCCATTTTACAACAACGACTGTTTTACAAAACCAGTACCATTTTGTGAACAGGAAAAAAAAACAAGATCATTTAAATTTTAGTTTTAATAATGTGGAATTTGGTGGCACGCCAAAACACTGTAGGTCACTCATTAAAGCGGAAAAAAGTCTCCCAGCTTGCAAAAGGTGGTGTAGTCGCGATTTCAGGAAGGTTCACTCTTTAAATAAGTCCCTCTCCCTTTATTTTATTTAAGGCCTTATTGCCCAGGACTAAAAGAGTGTTTTATTTAGGCCACACTAACAATTTTTAACATTAAATTTCCATTTTACAATAACGACTGTTTTACAAAACCAGTACCATTTTGTGAACAGAAAAAAAACAAGATCATTTAAATTTTAGTTTTAATAATGTGGAATTTGGTGGCACGCCAAAACACTGTAGATCACTCATTAAAGCGAAAAAAATACTTTCAGCTTGCAAAAGGTGGTGTAGTCGCGATTTCAGGAAGGTTCACTCTTTAAATAAGTCCCTCTCCCTTTATTTTATTTAAGGCCTTATTGCCCAGGACTAAAAGAGTGTTTTATTTAGGTCACACTAACAACTTTTAACATTAAATTTCCATTTTACAACAACGACTGTTTTCCAAAACCAGTACCATTTTGTGAACAGAAAAAAAAAACAAGATCATTTAAATTTTAGTTTTAATAATGTGGAATTTAGTGGCACGCCAAAACACTGTAGATCACTCATTAAAGCGAAAAAAAGACTTCCAGCTTGCAAAAGGTGGTGTAGTCGCGATTTCAGGAAGGTTCACTCTTGAAATAAGTCCCTACTCCCTTTATTTTATTTAAAGCCGTTCCCATTGCCCAGGACTAAAAGAGTGTTTTATTTAGGTCACACTAACAACGACTGTTTTACAAAACCAGTACCATTTTGTGACCAGAAAAAAAACAAGATCATTTAAATTTTAGTTTTAATAATGTGGAATTTGGTGGCACGCCAAAACACTGTAGATCACTCATTAAAGCGAAAAAAAGACTTCCAGCTTGCAAAAGGTGGTGTAGTCGCGATTTCAGGAAGGTTCACTCTCCCTTTATTTTATTTAAGACCTTTCCCATTGCCCAGTACTAAAAGAGTGTTTTATTTAGGTCACACTAACAATTTTTAACATTAAATTTCCATTTTACAACAACGACTGTTTTACAAAACCAGTACCATTTTGTGACCAGAAAAAAAACAAGATCATTTAAATTTTAAGTTTAATAATGGGTCGAATGACATGAAAACGCTTTTTCAGTAGAATTTGGTGGCTCTAGAATGACCGAAATATAACGAGATTCCGAGGCAAAAGCACGCCAGTTAGTGTCGTATTATGATGATTTAATAATGTAAAGGCGTGCGCTCACTCCGCCGGGAACCTCCATGGGAACCGTTTTGGGTACTACTATATACCTACCAGTATCAAGACTATTCTGGTGACACGTCATGGAGTGGTTTTCCCGGTTTTGGAATCATGATAACTTCTGCAACTTTCCACAGTTTAGGTACGTACCTAAGCCTAAAAGACGCATTAATTAGGTTGCATAGTTTTACGATAGCTTTTCTGGGGAGTTGTTTTATGACTACCCCGTTAATAAGATCATACCCTGGGGCTTTTTTCGAATTAATATTTTTGATTTCTGTTAATATTATGTGTCGTCTTACAGGCCAATATCTTTGCTGCCAATTATATCCAAGCTCTATGAAAAATTATTGCTTAAAAGAATAAAACCCATCATAGAAAGACAAGAAATTATTCCATCTCATCAATTTGGTTTTCGAGACAAGCATTCCACGATAGATCAAGTACACAGAATTACTAATATAATAGAAAAAGCACTAGAAGAGGGAAAAGTTTGTTCTGCAGTTTTTCTAGATGTAGTACAAGCATTTGACAAAGTGTGGTATGAAGGCCTTAATTTTAAACTAAAAAGGTTTCTGCCAAAACAGTATTCGGATATTTTGGAATCATACATATCTGATAGACATTTTAGAGTAAAACAGGAAGACTCATACTCAAATTTAAGAGAAATTAAAGCAGGCGTGCCCCAGTGTAGCGTACTAGGCCCTTATCTATACTTATTATTCACTTGTGATATCCCAAAGCCAGAAAATTGTCACTTAGCAACATTTGCCGATGATACTAGTTTATTGACGGTAGAAAAATCTATTGAAAAATGCATAGGGAAACTTCAGGATGCAGTCACCCAAATTCACAGATGGACCACAAAGTGGCGAATAAAATTAAATGAAACCAAATCAATTCATGTTGATTTTACAAACAAAAATATATATCACATACAAATAACAATTAACAACATTCCAGTACCATATTCGAATCAGGCAAAATATCTAGGTATGACACTTGATACCAAATTGCGCTGGAAAGCACATGTTAAGAAAAAAAAAGAAGAACTTGAGATAAGGTATAGAAAAATGAACTGGCTAATTGGAAGGAAGTCCAATTTAACAATTCATAATAAGTTACTGCTTTATAGACAAATACTGAAACCAGTATGGACATATGGTATTCAACTATGGGGTTGTGCTAAAGAGAGTAACATTCTAGTTGTACAGAGATTTCAAAATAAAGTATTAAGAAACATTGTGAATGCACCTTGGTACGTTCGAAATAGTGACCTTCATCGAGATCTAAAAATCGAAACTGTAGCAGAGACTATAAAAAAGTACGCAAAAAGCCATGAAGATAGACTCCATCGGCATGTGAATGTGGAAGCAATTCAGCTTCTAGACAATACTATGCTAGTTCGACGACTAAAAAGAGTGAAGCCGTTTGAGCTAGTAAACTAAGTGAATTACACATAAAACAAAATAATGCTATAAACACAACACAATTGTGAGTTACAGACTAAACAAAGCGGGGAGAACTGTTGAGTGAACCCTAAGTTTAAATCTGACTTTTCTAGTAAATTAAGTTAAAACAAAATTGCTAATTAGTCTTACTGACTAGATTGTAATAAAAAAAAACACAGTGTGTTTGACAAATAAAAAAAATAAAAAAAAAAAAAGACTATTCTGGTCCCTTTTCACTGTACACTTTGTGATTTGGCAAATGACTTCGCACAAATTACATGGGCGCTGGGCTTCGGTGGAATACTCACGTTTGTTACATGAGAGAACGTCAAAAAGGGACATTCCCGCGAAAAAAATATTTTCTTTTAGATTTTTATTATTATTTGGGGTGCCTAATGACGTACAGCCAAATAATCACTCTTCATTTGCATAAAAACATTATCTTAATCGAATGTGTCAAATTGACGGGCATCAGATAACTCTGGCAAGGCTTTGGAGCTTTTAAATAACAGCCAGATGGTATTTTACGCTTTTATTTTAATACAGTCTATCATCTTATAAACTTTTAAAACTAAGAAACTAAGGGCACTCATTTCCCACATAGCACAAAAATCACTTCAACGTTAAATTAACGTGAACAAAAATAACAAACACAACTTTTTCTGGGTATTACGCCACTAGTAAGGAAAAATTACTTTAAAAAATTATAAAAAACCACTGCGTTTCTCCTAGAAAAATAAAAATCACTAATTTGTCAGTGGCTTTCTATAAAAATAAATAGTTGCCTAGTAAAACCTAAACCACTTATCTTTTAATTGAATTTGAATATGCTACGTTTCGATTGTCAATCTACAATCGTTTTCAAGCTTTTTATTTATATTTTGTCTCAAAATCTTAAATGTTTCTTGTTCAAATATATTTTTTATTATTATATCGTTGACAAATTGTCAATATTCTGAAGTTTATCAAAAACAATTGACCAATCTAAACAAAACACAAGGTAACATGATACTATTTCAAGACATTATGTCAGTCAATGTTGTTTTCAAATTTAAAAATAAACAGAACAGGGTGACTCATTAAAACTAGAATCAATAAGGTCTCTTTTTTATAACCATTTAGAAATTTTTACAAAATTATGATCATTGTGGGATTATATTACTATTATATCAAAATCTATTTAAAAAACAATAATCAGAATTTCATTACAGTATTAATTAATTTTGAAAAAACCTTTTTGCAAATCTTGTCTGAGAATAGGAAGCCAAGCTTTACTTATATCTATAGAAATACTTGAAAGACAGTTATCTTCATTTAAATAAATACATGCTGATTCTTTTAATTTTCTTTTAATGTCATTAGATTCTTTTTGTAAAATTATTGTTTCTCCCCATTTAATTCTATGATTACTCTCAAAAGAATGCTGACAAACTCTGGATTTCTCGTAATCACCCCTTCTCAAATTATATTTATGATCATTATTGTTTTTTAAATAGATTTTGATATAATAGTAATATAATCCCACAATGATCATAATTTTGTAAAAATTTCTAAATGGTTATAAAAAAGAGACCTTATTGATTCTAGTTTTAATGAGTCACCCTGTTCTGTTTATTTTTAAATTTGAAAACAACATTGACTGACATAATGTCTTGAAATAGTATCATGTTACCTTGTGTTTTGTTTAGATTGGTCAATTGTTTTTGATAAACTTCAGAATATTGACAATTTGTCAACGATATAATAATAAAAAATATATTTGAACAAGAAACATTTAAGATTTTGAGACAAAATATAAATAAAAAGCTTGAAAACGATTGTAGATTGACAATCGAAACGTAGCATATTCAAATTCAATTAAAAGATAAGTGGTTTAGGTTTTACTAGGCAACTATTTATTTTTATAGAAAGACACTGACAAATTAGTGATTTTTATTTTTCTAGGAGAAACGCAGTCGTTTTTTATAATTTTTTAAAGTAATTTTTCCTTACTAGTGGCGTAATACCCAGAAAAAGTTGTGTTTGTAAAATGAATCCGCCACAAACATATAGATTTTATTTAAAAATAACAAAGTTTTTGTTTACTTGAAAACAACCTCATACCATGTTATATTTATTTTGTTAAATCTACATGCTTAAAGATAACTTAAAAACAAGGAGAAATCAAGCTATAAAAATGTAATTTTTGCTGAAGTTTCTGGTGCTGTGTATATAACGTGTTTTTTACCCTCGTTATTTTCATGCACCAAATTCACACTTGAAAAGTCCTCCACAACATGTTCTAAAACGCCACTGAATTAAGACTTCTCAAACCTAGTAACTTTCTGCGTCTTTTTTGGTCACGTTTTTAGCTCACACATATACTATACTGTAGTAGTTGTGAGCTATGGTGATCCTAATTTTTTCGAGAAAAAAAAAGTTGCTCCGATTTCAAAATTTTTTATATATCTTTGCGTTTCAGATGATTTTGAAACTTTTTTGTTGTCTGTCTATCTGTCTGTCTGTATGTCTGTCTGTAACGACCAACGCTCATAACTCAAAAACCGCTTGCCCGATTTCAATGAAATTTGGTACCTAGCCTGGGTCTTGGGTCGAGATGGTCCCATTTAAAAATGAACAAAATCCACCGAACGCAAGCCAAGTAAAAGGGTGGGGGTAGATTTCAAAAATTAGAGTTTATGAGAAAATATGGCGTGTGTGATATTAAACGAAAGGTAAGTGAGTGTGGAGTTAAACAAAATAAATTTTATTTAAAAAAAAAAGAGTGGGGGTGGATTTCAAAAATTAGAGTTTACGTGAAAATATGGCATGTGTGATATCAAACGAAAGATAATTGAGTCTGGAGTTGAACAAAATACATTTTAATTTTTGTTTTTTTAAAGGGGGGGGGGAGTTTCAAAAATTTGAGTTTAAGTCAAAACATGGCTTGTGTGGTATCAAACGAGAGGTAATTTAGTCTATATTATTATATATATATTAGCACGTACACTATACCTATAGTACCTAGTGTGAGCTTAGGGGCCCATATATGGGCAGAGTATTTTAATAACATTTTAGCTCACACTACTACTATACTATAGTACTGTGAGCTATAGTGATCCTAATTTTTTCGAGAAAAAAAAAGTTGCTCTGATTTCAAAATTTTTTTATATATCTTTGCGTTTCAGATGATTTTAAAACTTTTTTGTTGCGCCGTCTGTCTGTCTGTCTGTCTGTCTGTCTGTCTGTCTGTCTGTCTGTAACGTTTAAAAATGAACAAAATCCACCAAGCACAAGCCAAATAAGAGGGTGGGGGTAGATTTCAAAAATTAGAGTTTATGTGAAAATATGGCGTGTGTGATATCTAACGAAAGGTAATTCAGTCTGGAGTTAAACAAAATTAATTTTAGTTAAAAAAAAGTGGGGGTAGATTAAAAAAATTAGAGATTAAGTGAAAATATGGCGTGTGTGATATCAAACGAAAGGTAATTGGGTCTGGAGTTAAACAAAACATATTTTAGTTTTTTTAACAAAGGGTGGGGCTAGATTTAAAAAATTAGAGTTTAACTTAAAACATGGCGCGTGTGGTGTCAAACGATAGGTAATTGAGTTTGGAGTTGAATAAAATATATTAAATTTTTAAGTTATATTAGCTCACCCGTACTCTTCATCTATAGAACCTAGTGTGAGTTTAGGTGCCCATATATTGGCAGAGTATTTTTAACTTAAAAGAGACGCGAAAGGAAGTTATAAAAGTTCACTAATTTAAGACTACAAGATAATTTTAAAGATGGCGCTCAAGGCAAGACAAAATATCTATATATCTATCTATACACATTATGTTTTTTTTTAAAGCTAAACAAGATTTTTTAACAGTTAACACTTTCACAGAATATTAATGTGTCTTTATCAGGTTAATAACAGATGCGTCGTGATCGTGGATTAGGGATCAGTTCCTTAACAGACTTTTGGAGCTTAGAGGCCATAGCACTGCCTGATAGATTTCGTCAGTGAAAAATCCCGACAATAGGTGGCGCTGCTGCTAGTAAAATCTCAAAAGTATTCAGAAGAAAAGCCAAGCAAGTCGCATTTTAAAATTCGTGTAGAAAAAGCGTGAATCTAATGTGATTTTAACGTTAATAGAAATCGCTTGAAAGTAACGTAAAAACATTGCTGTTTTAATTTGATAATGGCGTTATTAAAACGCTATTAAGCTTGTTTTCATATATGAAATAAACGTTTTTTTCTAGCAGCTTTTAAAATCAACGTTTTTTTTCTCACGCCTTTGTTACGTGATTGTGCTATGTGGGTTCATATCGTTTTTCACTTGTCAGAAATACTTGCCATCCTTAGAGATGAGCCAGAATATTTTTTATTTAGTAAACTTAAGTATACCTTTTACTACTATGTACAACTGGTTTTATTACTGAGAAAATAAGTTTCTCATATTATTTTTATTTTGTGCCTAAACCACCCCTATTCAGTCCCTTACTATTAAGCCTACACAATATGCTGATTTTTTCCACATTTTGCTCAAAATAAATACACCAAATTTTTAAGTTTAAACAATTATTTACTTAATAAATTGGTAAAAAAAAATTTTTAAGTCTCAAGTTTTTATAAAATGCACTAAAAATTAAAAAAAATAATTTTCTAACATTCTAATATTATCATAATAATAAAAGCGATGGCCGACTGATGGAAATCTTGACGATGTTAGCACGATAAGATATCCGTATCAATTAAATATCACTATTTGCAAGAATCAATCTAGCAGAAAAATGCAGAGGTACTAAACCCACCCAACCTGACCTAAGATACCCCAGCAGTTCTCTGACATAGGTATAGCAATGGCATAACATTGCGGCACATCAAACATATCTTTGATGACCTGCTATGTTGAATATTCTTTAAGTGTTTAGATCACAACATTAGATTAACTTATGCTTTGATTTGCGGCCATCGCTTTTATTACTATGATAATATTAGAATGTTAGAAAATTATTTTTTAATTTTTAGTGCATTTTATAAAAGCTTGTGACTTTTTTTTTACCAATTTATTTTCTACTTTTTAGTCTCAGCTATCTACTCTATTAAATAAAAATATTTATTCAATAACAGAACAGAAGAGTTTATTCTAGATTATAATGAAATCGCTGATCGTGAGTTGTTTGGAAACTCATTTTTCTATTGGGGGAAGGAGAGGGTGGGGGTAGAGGTAGAAATATATTTTTTGTTTAAGCTGTATTGCCATCGGACCTTTATGCATATACCAAATTTTATAAAAGTCATTTGAAGTGAAGTGTGTCAAAAACGCATTTTTTATGAAAGGGGGTGGGGGGTAGGGGTGGGAGGACATTTTTTCATTATTGTGCATATATGCATACCAAATTTCATCCAAATCGGATAATGGGAAGTGTGTCAAAAACTCATTTTTCTATAGATGGCGTGGGGGTAGGAGTGGTAGGATTTTTTTTTTCAATGTTGTATTGTCATCGGACCACTATATGTTTACCAAATTTCATCCAAATCGGATAATGGGAAGTGTGTCAAAAACTCCTTTTTCTATGAAAGAGGGTGAGGGTAGGGGTGGGAGGATATTTTTTTCTTAATATTGTATTGTCATCGGATCACTATATGTATACCAAATTTCATCCAAATCGGATAATGGGAAGTGTGTCAAAAACTCCTTTTTCTATGAAAGAGGGTGAGGGTAGGGGTGGGAGGATATTTTTTTCTTAATATTGTATTGTCATCGGATCACTATATGTTTACCAAATTTCATCCAAATCGGATAACGGGATGTGTGTCAAAAACAAATTTTTCTATGGAAGGGGGTGGGGGTAGGGGTAGGAGGATATTTTTTTCTTATTGTTGTATTATCATCGGACCACTATCTGTATACCAAATTTTATCCAAATCGGATAACGGGAAGTGTGTCAAAAACACATTTTTCTATAGAAGGGGTGGGGGTAGGGGTGGTGGTTAAATTTTATATTGTCATGGGATCACTATGTGTGTACCAAATTTCATCCAAATCGGATAATGGGAAGTGTGTCAAAAACGCTTCACAAAATTTGATAGATAGTTAGACAGAACATCTGAAGTTAAATAAAAGCTTGTAACAAGAAAGAAATGGTAAAGATGTGTATATGTCGCGAAGATACAATAACCATATGCACGTAAAATATTACCGGTACCAAAATGCATGGCTTTAATCCTCTCACCTGGACCGTTTAACGCCTGCTTAAAGTGACCGGTTGTTTTTTTTGTTGTTTGGCTTATTTAGTGTCTTCCCTTTGTTGACTACTCGATTTACGATTTTTTCGTTAATGGCCAATATAAGGTAATGGTCGGCTACCTACCAAATTTACGTGGTGGCCGTTATTAAATTTTTTATCTTGATATTAGCCAGAATTAAGCTTAAATATTTTGCCCAAAGATATATAATAAATGGATCCATGAAGGATCTGATACCTTCCTAGCTAGCCTATTCGCACACTTTAAGTGAAGCCATGTTATCAGCATTGAAAACAGTTTTTTGTAAATATCTCAGAAATGAGCATTTCTTAACTTTTTTAATTGTCAAAATGGATTTTAATCAAAATCTAATCAGCTCATAAGGGTGTCGAACACTATTTTACATGAAAATTTTATCAAAATCGGTTCAACGGTTTAGGAGCTATCGGACAGACACACACACACACACACACACACACACACACACACACACACAGACAAACATCACGACGATATTGCTCAGATAGGTCAAATGAACCGAACCGAACCGAACCGAACCGAACCGAACCGAACCGAACCGAACCGAACCGAACCGAACCGAACCGAACCGAACCGAACCGAACCGAACCGAACCGAACCGAACCGAACCGAACCGAACCGAACCGAACCGAACCGAAATAACACATTTTTGGTATTATCTCAAAAAATGTTGTGCGAATTGCGAGCGGAAATACTAATAATCTTGGTATATCTCAAAAACTACTTGATTTATTAAAAAATATGTAATAACAAAATTTATTTGCCTTTAAAAAAGGAGTCAACAAGCCCTCAAAAATTAAAATCCGATGACTGGGTAGGGAGATACGCTTAAACAAAAAAAACTATTAATTTGGCGACCATTTTCAAAGATGGTCTAAGACCTAACTTTTTTGATACACCTATGGGTGTTTAACAATGCCCCGCAGTCAAACTGAGCGCACATATTAGGTCACACATGACAGAAGACAGCGCCTTGACTAACTGGAAAAATGGCACAAAATTGATAAAATTTCGAGAAGAGGATCAGTCAGGATTTATATGACTATCGCTCTGAAGTCAGGAAAGAGTCCATATTCAAAACGTGTAATTAGTTCTCTAACCTATACTTCGTTCAATCACACTGTACCTACAAAATAAAGAAACTATGAGCACTTGATTTCTTATTAACCTAAAATAAAAGAAAATCCCTAATAAACATAACCATATTCATTATTACATTTAGTATCACATGGTTTTAAATTAACACTTATAATATTATAATTAAATTTTTATGGAAATATTATGACGTTTTTCGAAAAAAGCCTTTCCAAAAATAAAATAAAGTAAGATAAAAAATTAATTGTGGTAAAATACCTAGTAGTGCTAAAATATTTGATTTGGCTCTTAAAAATAAATATAGATTTAAAATATAATACTATTGTTTGCAAACACAATTCATCCTGACTTATTACACCATTTTAAAATCTCAAAAACATAATATCACTAAAATAATCACTAACTGAATAGTAACACTTCTCTGTTAAAAAGCTTCTCAACTGTTTTTTTTTTAATTTATGCAGGCCCTGAGTATCTTTAAGATGTTTAGGAATTTGTTGAAAGCCTTTGCACAAAAACTATGTGGACTCTTTCTATAAAACTCCAGATTAAAATAAGGGATGCTTATGTTATTCCCTGAATGAGTGGTGATGGTTGGATGTTGGAAAATTGTCAGAATACTGTTTACAAAAAACAATAGAATCATAGAAAAGCATACATTAGCATTATATTTTCTAGTGGGCACTTTTCCAATAACCTCTAAGCTACATTTGTGAAAATTTTGTTAAAACTTTCTTATTGCCATAGCAAGCTAACAAACATAAATGCTATCAAAACTCTTTGGCAGTGGCGTAGCGTGGGGGGGGGTTGTCCCCCCCTCCCCCCGCCCTGAGGGTACTGGCGCCCCATGGGTGCCCGAAGCGCCCTGAGCTTGATTAAGTAGCAGGGCCGGCAATGAGAGGGCGGCAAAGCTGTCGCTAGGAAAAGACATGATGACCTTTTTTAGTTTTTTTTTTTTTGGTCGCAAGATTTTTCATGGGCACCCTTTTTCGCTGTCGGCTCCCCCCGCCCCTTCAGGCACACGACGCCGCTGCTCTTTGGCACAGTTTTGTATTTTAGAGAAATTGTAAAAACGCATTTGAAAAATACCTTAATCTTACCATAACTCCTCACTAAGGTACTTACTTAGCATATATCTACAAACATGCTAAGCACATGCTTAGTTAGCATCAAAATAGGTATATCTGTCATCTTTGCTGAGCATGTGCATTATTAGTGCACAATATAAATTCGGAACATTCTTTTTTTTCGATTTTAGAGGAAAAGCAAACTTGATTTGAATTGCCATGATTTACTCTCTGCTAGAATACAGGGTGTTCCAACTAAAAGGTAACAGACGTCTTTTTGGGTATTTTTCGTGCGAATTTGGACAAACGCTCGGACACGTCGATTTTGTGTACGAGGGGGACACTTTTTGGCTATCTTGAAATTTTTGTAGTACGCACCATCTTCGAGGGGTATACTTTACCCCTATATTTTGAATAGGGAAACTGGGTCTAGTGATACCTTGTTTTGAAGGCCTCTTGAATGTCTTTACAACCATGTAAAAATCTCAAAAATTTATACATTCGTTTTTGAGATAATTTCCTTCAAACTTTCAAATTTAACATGGACTGATAAAATAAAAATTTAATCAGAATTTTATATTTTTCGGATTTAATTTTTCTTTTATCATTCCATGTAAAATTTAAAAATTTAAAAGCACATATCTCAAAAACTAATCTATGGATTTTCAAAATTTTTACATGGTTATAAAGATATTCAAGAGAGCTTCAAAACAAGGTATAGTTTTTGCAAAGTCAGTTGAACAAAAGTTAAAGCCGACCATCGGCATATCCTTTAAAGAAAGTGACATGGGCGGCGGTAGATATACTCATGAAAATTATTTCATTTAATTATGGCGTAAACTAAATAAATAAAAATAGATAATAAAACTTTCTATTCCTACACCTACAGAAACGACACTGATTTATTTTCTAACTCTGCATACTGCATAGGGGTCCCGAAAAGCAGACCCGAAAACAATTAAAAGCGCATCTCAAAAATATCTGCCAATCAGGTGCCGTCCATCCACCTGTGCTCGGTTGGTCAGAAAACAAAAACTTTGTGCTCGGAAGATTTTATATGAATTTGGATAACTTTTGAAGGGCAGATTGAAGCAAAATTTCACGAAATCGATAGAACCCCGTATTAGGAGCATTTCAGGTGACTTTGCAAAAACTATATCACTAGACCCACTCTCCCTATTCAAAATATAGGGGTAAAGTATATCTCGAAGATGGTGCGTGCCACAAAAATTTCAAGATAGCCAAAGATGGTCCCCCTCGTAAACAAAATCGACGTGTTCGAGCGTTTCTCCAAATTTGCACGAAAAACACCCAAAAACACCTCTGTTACCTTTTAGTTGGAACACCCTGTATAATAAAAAAAATCCTTAAAGTTCCTTTAAGTGTTGTTTGTTGGTAGTTTCAGGTTTTTTTGGGTAAAAACACAAAGTATTATTTTTGTTTTGTTCAGCTAATACTATAGTTACGTCTTCATTAGCTACGCAGGTTAGGATAATAGGGTAAAATGGGGTTGAATAACATACGATATGTTATTCAAGATCCTAATTGTTGTTGGCTCCGAAATGCTAAGACCTGTATTTTTTTAACAAATGTGCAAATTCTAATAAGTGTTTTCTAAGAGCGTACAAAGTTGTTTAAAACAAAGGATAAAGTCGTTTAAAACTGTATTCTACAAGCTGTGAACAAAGACAAATGCTACATTTAAACAATGTTTGTTTAATATATTTATCTATCAGTTTAGATTACACTTAGGTACTCTTTTTTTAAAAAACATGATCTCTAACTTTTAAAATAAGAAACTGGTGTTTTGACCTTAAGGTATCCTTTGTAAGATAAAAAAAATTTCCGATATTGGTGGCAATAACTTTGGTTTTTTTCAGCTATAGGGGCACTGGTGATACCGAGTAGGGTAATTACCCCCCCTCCCCAAGATTGGTAAAACGTAAGGATTTTTCCAAAAAATTCAAAGTTTATGCCTGCCGCCGCAAACTTTCTTTATTATTGCCGAATGCGGACAACCCTTAGTAGATATCTGTTTAAAATTAACTAAATGGCCAAAATTTGTAGAGTAACACAGATAATATGTGTTCCTATTTAGCAAGTATGTGTTGTTTGACTAAATTACCCCTCCGAAGATCAGGGTCTGGATACGCCACTGGTGTCCACCATTGCTAACTGTGTTACTATAATATATAGAAAAAAGTTTAAATTGGTAAGCTAGTAAAATTTTGAATGCTGCTTAAGATGCTTAAATCGTGGGGTGGCTCGGTATTTCCTTTTGGTGTACAGGTTAGGGGAAATACCAGGAAATACTTGGGAAGTACTGGGAAATATACTAGGAAATACCGGGAAGTACTTGGGAAATACTAGGAAATACCATTGACATTTGAGGAAATAATAATAATTAATTTTTTATAGTTTAGACGTTTATTTCTCAAAAAAGAAAATTTACAAAAAGAATAACTTAGAACTAGTAAATTCGCAATAAACGTAGAGAAATACTGGGAAATACCAGGAAATACCGTAGGTATTTTCCGTAGGTAGTTCCTTTTGGTGCACAAAAATCGACGATCTAGCCACCCCTCGGCTAAAACAAAAAAAAATCGCGTTTTTCAAAAAACATAAAACGAATTTTAATTGAACACCCGGTATTTTATTATTTTTTCAAATAGGTCTTTCAATTCTAAACGAAAATTGTCCTTCGATTTTTTTCCCTAAAGTTAAAAATAACGAAGATATTCCAAATTACGCTTAGACATCTTTCTACCAAATAAAATTTCAATACCTAATTTTGAATTTAAAATATTTTCGTTATTTTTAACTTTAAGAAAAATCATCAAAGACAATTTTACTTTAGAATTGAAAGACCTATCAGAGAAAATTATAAAATACAAATATAAAACTCGTGATGCTCTATTTTTTTGATTTAAGTATCTTAAAGAACATCAAAAATTCTACTAGTTTTCCAATTTAAACTTTTTTCTATATTTAATAATAAAAAATTTTTCTATATTTAATAATAAGAATGGTGGAGAATTAACTTAGAACACCCTGTATATTTAATAAAATTGGGTACGAACTGAACCGAACCGAACCAAATCGCGCTATTATCCTAAAAATGATTTGAATCCAGAAAAAAAACTTTTTTAATGAATCCGAGGTTATGTTTTTCGTTTGTCTAAATGGAATGCTAGCCGATAATGCCACTATTATTATTGCTAAACGACTTTTCCAAGAAGTTCATGACAGTGGCGGCTTGTCCATTGACGCAGGTAAAGCGCTGCTTCACCTCTTTCTTCCAGACTAAATATAATAATCTAAGAATCTAAGACATGACAAAAAATTAAAAATCGGGCCTCACCGCGCCGCGTCAGCAAATCCGAAGGAGCAGTGGTTGGTTCCGTTCAGTTCGATTTAACTTATTACCTATTAACAGTGTTGCCAGGTCTACTGATTTTTCAGTAGATCTACTGCTTTTGGGTGTTTGTCTACTGAATACTGGTTTTACGGCGGAATCTACTGCTCTTTTCGGTTTCAAGAAATATAAGCAGTAAATCTACTGTTTTTGTTTTTCAAGAAAATTTATTAGGTACCTAATTAGTTACCTATTCAAAATATTTATAATTTTTGACTGTAAAAATATGATATGAAAACGCCCACTTCCGTTAAAACATCTTTATGATGTATTTTATGTCTGTGGTCGATTTTGAATTTCGCTCTTCTTTGTGGAATGTAATAGCGATTTCGGCTTCACTGCTCTGAACACTCGCGGATGGAGTGGTAACGTCACGAATCTCTCTCCGAGCACCCCGGAATTGATCTGAGATCGAGCGGGATTGCTCGCCTACGGAGCAAGGGCGAACAAATAAAAAACATGGAATACACTTATTAAAACACAAATACATCAAAATTAGAAACAAATTAATCAAATCGAAAAAATGGGGTTATGGGTTTGTTTTGAACTGAAACGTTGCTGGAGAGATGGAGCAATTTAGAGCATCCGCTCGAAGATTTGCGGGCAATAGTCGAGCACGCAAATCTTTTGTAGAGCACTGCTCGTTTTTAAGTAGAACGACTGTATCCGTTTCAGAGCAATTTTTGAGCACTCGAGGGCAATTTTCGAGCAAAAGCCGAAATCGCTATAAGTGCGCGTCGGGGGATCCCCCCCGTTGTCGTCACGCTGCGTTCCAGAATTGGTTAAATCAACCATTTTTTCTTTGTTTATCACTAAAAGAAACATAAAACGCTTTTTTGGACTGCAAAAAAAAATCCTGGCAACGCTGCCTATTAACAACGTCGCATGCTTTGGAGGTGTTGAACCTACGTAAATTATTGAAATAGTGTCCGATTAACGGCGTATTGTTCACATTCGGTTTTTATTTTAATTATTTTGCACAATGTTCCCTGTGTAGGATGCAGTGTGTGTTTTACTGGAAAAACCGTAAAACCATTTTCGTGGTGGAACGACGATAACAAAAAAGACTCCAAGCTCTGAAAAGCCGCGGCCAATATATTGAACGTAAATAAACCGGCTAAGGTTAAAGACAAGATGTACATTCAATATTTTAAAGAATCGTGGTATAAAAATTTAAAGCACAGACAAAGTTGCCTCACATACAAGTAGTAAATTTTAAATTAAATTAAAATTGCATCATCGTGAACCTACTACCGACCTGATTTCGCTAATTTTACTGAATTTAGGTAAGTTCTTTATAGAATATGTATTTACAATATTAGCATATTATTATATTTTTATATTTTATATTTGTACATAAAAAATTGTGAAAGTCACGAGCCGCCACTGGTTCATGACAAATTGCGTTTTAAATTAATTTGATAAGCCTAAAGTTACTTTGAAGGTCAATGGTTTACTTACATTTTGACAGAAGGTCAAGCTGTTAAAAGCATCGAACTCAAGCCTCCTTAGATTGATATAATTGGCAAAATTATTTGGCCAGAGCGTTGCTATGGCTAAATTCAATTAGAAGAAAAGAAATTGCTAGATATCTAGATTACATCCGTTGTCCAGGCCGATATTACACTATACAAACTTCTTGAAAGAAAAGTTTCATAAAATAGATCCTATAAAATATTTGACGGCGTATTTATTAAGAATAATAATAAGTAAAATTTTTTTATGAAATGGTTTTATAATTAGCATAGTAGTTGTAACAAAAACTATAAAAAAATTACGATAGAAATCTTACTCTTAACAGATATTAAAATGAATTATTTCTTTGGGTGAGTGTGGAAACAAATTTTTATGGACAAGTTGTTCTTACTAATTCATTACAAGTTTTTGTTCACCAAAATGACGTCATTACAAATGAGTAAAAGTTTTAGTTAAGGTCAACCGTATTTATTTTTGTTTAACTTGAAAGGTGTTTACTTGAGATAAGGTATATAAAAATGGAGTGTGGCTAAAATTTACTTGAGATAAGGTATATAAAAATGGACTGTGGCTAATTGGAAAGAAGTCCAATTTAACAATTCATCATAAGGTACTGCTTTATAGACAAATACTGAAACCAACATAGACAGATGGTATTCAACTATGGGGTTGTGCTAAAGAGAGTAACATTCTAGTTTTACAGAAACATTGTGAATGCAGTACGTTCTAAATAAAAGAGTACGCAAATGAGACTCCATCGACATGTGAATGTGAAAGCAATTCAGCTTCTAGACAATACTATGCTAGTTCGAAGACAAAAGAGAGTAAAGCCGTTTGAGCTAGTAAACTATAGTGAATTATATAAAACAAAATAATGCTATAAACACAACAAAATTGTGAGTTACAGACGAAACAAAGCGGGGAGGGGGTGAACTCTAAGTTTCAATCTGACTTTTTTAGTAAATTAAGTTAAAACAAAATTGCTAATTATTCTTCCTGACTAGATTGTAAAACAATAAACACAGTGTGTTTGACAAAACGGGGACACTATAAAGTACGCTGATACTTTGCCCTGCGAAAGCAAACGACGTTTTCATGACAACCAACGGACGCCTTCACCCCGCGGGATATCGAGTGGACACACACAGGCAAACGAAAAACAAATATCGCTTCTAAAATTATTGTCTATACGCTGGATCCGCAAAGAATCCGCGGTGGGGAACGCTCACGATTTTTAAACAGTAAATAGGTAATTAGATGACCAACCGCTTGTTAGGTTTTGCTGACGCGGCGCTGCTCCGAATTTTAATTTTTTGTTCTGTCTTTGATTCTTTGATTACTATATTTAGTCTGAAAAAATCGAGTCATTGACTAGCTCATCACAGCCAGGCTTGTCAAACCACAGGCGAGAGCAATTCACTTTTATAGGGCAGTATTTTCTGAAGGAAATAACTAGTAAAGTTGTTACATCGTTTTTATAGATTAGGTAATATTTTACAACTAGTAAAAAAGAACTAAACAAAAACAATGAAAATCATGCAGAGTCACAAATTAGTTATTTATAAGAAAACAAATTGTTAATAATTTGCCAAAATGCATAAAGAATGTTATAAAAGAAGCTATGGAAAAAACATTTTTTCAAAATTACGTAAATATTTTTAGTCAAACAATTTCTCATTATTCGAGGTACATTGTGTTTTTTCAATTTTATACGAAGCAAAATAATAATTTTCCAAAGAATCTGTGCTTCCATGCGAAAATATAAAATATCCTGGACGCTTTCTGCATCACTAAACTGAAACCAGCCCAGAGTTTAGTAATTGCTGGGTTGCCATATCTTCGCTAGCTCATATCGAAACCTCTAACAATTTGCCAGAAAATTTTTGTTTCTTTTACTTTTTCTTACGTTCAAGGTAATAGGATGGCTCGTAGACTTGCCAATGCAAGTGTAGCCCAAGATGGTAACCAAGACAATACGTTAACTATCTCAGTGATCCTGGTCAAATTTTACCTTAACAATGGGATGGGCAGGATTAGAAACCTGCAGCATCTCAAGGCAGCTATGACCAAAATGTGACCTTATTTAAATACCGACAGGAAAAACTGAAAAATTAAATTGGATTATTACACGTCAGTGTCTTTTCGGAACGCACACCACTTGAACTGAGGATTTTTAAGGGATAGTCCAACCTTCTTTAAATTTTATAATCAAGCCTACGTGTTTCGACGTATAGACGTCATCTTCAGGGCTTAGAAAACCAGTCAACACATAAAAGCATCTCAACCTAGCACAACGAATTATTTAAGAAACATAATCTTATTTTTTTTAAAAATTCTTCAAGCCCTGAAGATGACGTCTATACTTGAACTTTCTCTTAAAAATCCTTAGTTCAATTATGCCCCTTCTTGAGAGTAATCTCGACTTTAATGCACACCACTTGGTTAAACATAACGGCAAATAACTACTGCCATATTTGCAGGGATAAGAAAGCCTTGCCAGGACGAGATGTAACGCTTTAGGTCTTCCTTACTTCCAAGATCCAAGGGAATTAAAGGACATATTCTGGCTTTCTGGTCAGATTTATAAACAGCTGTACCTGGTTTGTTTCAGAAAGGCTTTCATTAGTTAAATTATTTTCATGCACATGAAGTATCTCAATGGACTAAAAAATCTACAGGAGATCAGCTATCTTTACCAGTTAGTTGTCTGCCACCTTACCTCAGCCAACCTAAGCTACTCTTTCTTAATCTTTCCCTTCTTCGCGACCTCAGCGCTAATCATTATTAATAAGTTTGCTCAATTTATATTTTAAAAGTTTTAGCATTGCATTGATGTCGCTTTGTATGTAATAAAGTTAATAGGATGGTAAGGGTAGGTTCAAAGGAAGTCAAAATGATGGACTAATAAAGCAGGTATGGAATGAGGCACTACAAGGAAAAAGTCCACTGGAAAGACCCAAGCTTTGATGGAGAGATAGCATCAATATGGACCTAGCTATACTTGTAGTAAACCAGCAAGAATTGAGAAAGATGGCCAATGCAGCCCAGACCCACCCTGGGTTGTAGTGCTACAGAGTATGTAAAGTTAAGTTTGTTTGTTTAGCCTTAAATATGGGCAACAATCCAACCATATTCCAAGCAGAAGTGCTTATGTTTAACATATTCGGACAAGAGGGCCTCAATGGGATGCATATTTTCATACTCTCGGACAACCAAGCGGCTATAAGTGCCATAAAGGATTTAAAGTGTGTGTCAAAACAAGTCTGGGGGTCTAAACAGGCCCTAAAACTACTAGCTCAAAACAGCAAAAAAAAACTGATCTGGGTAAGAGAACACCAGGGATGTGAAGGAATTGAGGAAGCAGGTAGAAAGAAAGAAAGAAGTGAATGATTAGAAAATGAATTAATTGCTGTCGGGGACAAACTCCGGGCAAAAGACAATCAAAACGGTTCATAAACATATCAGCAATGAAGTCTAAACAGCTTCTAAAAATTAACAGAAACGATTTAGGACTGGGTAGTAGTGGACTCTTTACCACACACTGCTTAGTGAAATATCATTAAGGCAATGTGTAATTCCAACGATGACAACTGCAGGTTCTGCAGTAGCGCATCAGAGACAGTTGTAGATCTGCTCTGCGATTGTCCTTCCTTACTTCGTAAAAGGCGTCACTACCTCAAAGGGGGTACCCTATTGCCTCAAGAAGTGAGCCAACTAACTACCAAGAAAATAACTTCCTTCGGCAGAAGCTTGCAAATCTTGGTGACAAAATGAGATCTTGGTGAGAAAATTATCAGGGTCACGCACAAAATATATATGAAGTTATAAATGCTGAGGGGTTTAGAAGCCGATACGCCCAAGTAACATTATTACCACTCAAGGTTTTAATAATTTGGTTCCAAGGTTATTTAGAGGGTGCTGTTATGGCTTTTAAGATCAATTTGACTACATAATGGTAGTTTATATTTCCAGTTGCCTAAAGAGGTGTTCTACAACCAAAAAGTGCTTTATAAAGGGACTATAATAAAAGAGATATTCCTTCTGTTCCTTTTAGATACTTTTGGTTCTATTGATTTCTGATTTATAAAGATGGTTCTATAAAACCCTTTTACCTAAAGGTAAAACAAAAATAAATAAATATAAACTTTAGTTTCATTCATTTAGTTTTTTTCATTACTTTAGGTCAAAACAAAAGTGTTTTATAATAGGGCTAAAAGGTTACCTTATATACTTTTGTTTTTATAGTTCCAGCAGTTTAATAGTAAATATGATTATATAGGCGGCCATATAGAACCCAATTTTCTTAATGTTTTTACGAGTGTTAAATATAAACTTTAGACTTTTGGTTTTTGTTATTACTTTTAGGCATTTTAAAAAGGTTTTATAGGAAGGCTTGAACGTAAACATAATCCTTTTGTTTTTATAGTTACCCACAGTTGCATATTAAATTTTATTTAAATAGGCGGCCATATAAAACCTTGTTTCCTTTAGGGTTCTAACAGAAGTAAATACTTTCAGATTTTAGTTTTTTTGTTAGGCACTACACAGATTGGTACCTACCTATTGCAAGAATAATTATTTAAAGCACAATAGTTAATAAGTGTTGAGTTTCCGTCCTCCTGGGTAGGACACCCACGTCTAGATAAGGCCAATATAAGAGGTTGCCCTCCACCCAACCTGCAGGCACAATGGATATCATTACACTGGCCCTCGATTGTTTGCACGATAAAGAACATTCAAAAGTGTTGAATCAAATGCTTTTAACACAATATTTTAAAAAACAAATACAAAACATTTAAGTGAGGTTAGGTGGACCACGTTGACTCTCTTCTTTTTTATTGGTTTCATAACGGCATTTAAAAATCCTTGTTGCGATACAGTAACAAATAAAACCAAGTGACCACTATAAAACAATAATGGCGTATATAAAATTATTTAAAAAATATTGTAAAGAGAAAACATTTATCTAGTCGTTTTAGCAGTGTTTTTAACATTAATTTTACTTTAATTTTGGTTTATGTAAACCAAACAGACTTTTTTTAATGGTGAATGGTGTAAATAGTGTTTTTTTATTTTAAATATTTGTTATTTTTTTATCAAAAAACGATCAAAAAGCATTTTTGGGTTGGCCGGCTTGTTTTGGGAGCTTTTCAAATACGATTTTATCAGTAAAATAAGACTGGCAGGTAATTTGATCATCACCAAAACGACATAATTATCATAAAAAATATGTATATTTTCATGTGATAAAATAGTTCTGGACTCTGACATTTTTGGCAATGTTCTGACCTAAATTACTTTATATAGCCATTGTGAATCTAAAATATCGCTAAAGATTTTATAGGAAAAATTCTTTACTCTAAAGGTATTGGGGTATTCAACAGAATCGCCTGGATATCAAATTACCAAATCTAGTTTTATAATAGGATAGAGGATGTTTCTGAGTTGCTTTTAGAACCTGACAAAATAGATTTAGGCTCTAAAAGGTTCTATACTGGTGGAACCGCTAGAGGGCGAAGCTGTAGTTTATTTCTTATGGTTTTATAGAGAGTTTAATACATAGGTTGCCACCACCAATTGTGGAGTCCCATTTAGGAGGTTTAAGGGGTATCTAAGGGTAATGGAAACGTGCTAGCGACCAAACATTGGAACTAAAGGTTTTTAAGGAAAGGCTGGTATCTGCTGTAAATAAAGAAATGTTACTTGGGCGACTCCTCGTGTAATCTACTTAAATAATGTTTATCGAAAGTGCCTGATCTTCAAAAATAATTTTTTTCATCCTTAAATTTGTAGCTGTAATCTTAGAACTATGTGCTACAAGTACTTCTGCTTCCTGTTCTGGCTGAGAAGCATCCAGGTAATTAAAGAAGATATTTCATTAGAGCGCAAAAGGAATTTTTGCCCTCTCACCGAGGAGAGACCGCGATGGAAAATATGGATCCGTATATGGACAGTACAGTGCCGTCCTAACTAATGTAAACATAAAATAAATACCAGGCGTTTTTATAAAGGTGGCCTTTTTTATTTGTGAAAATTTCGTTTTGTTGTACAATGCTTTTTTATAGCTTTTTTCAAAATTTAATTTTAGTTTAGTTTTTTATTAACCAAAATAGAGTTACCCACATAATGGAATTTTTTTGGCCCACCCCTAACATTGTAATTTAGTTTCTACTGAAGGTTTTTAAAAGCTCGCATAGTGGTTTTATATCTATTGAAAAAGTAAAATAGAAAATTGGGTTTTACTGAAACTCCATTCAATCCTAAAATTACCTTTTTTATAAATAACGGGCGATATTATGCAGAATCTCTCGAAATATTTTTTCCTATAGGGTGTTAAAAAAGGTGTTTTTTTTTATCAACTTCACACAAAAATATTTCCATAAGTGTAAGGCGAATTTTATTTCCAGAATTGTAAAAAATATATTTGGCTTAATTATGAAAATAAGCACCGTAGCAGGATTGTGCCCATAGAAACTTAACCCACAAGTTTGTATTTGATGGTAAAAAAAAAACAGAAAAAAGACAGCAATAATATTTTAAAACACTGGAAACAGTAATAATCAAAAGCTTTAAAATTAAAATAAACACTAAAAGAAAAGACCAAAATAATTATGTATAACAAAGGTAATCAATAGCTTTATACAAAGTTAAAATAATTGATAAATTTTCACACTTGAAAACAAAAACCCCATAAGAAGTGGTGCGAACGAAACCCAACTAAAGAATGTTGCAGCGTTGCCACCTTCGACCCTGAGGTCTTCGGTAGAAGGCTTCGAGAAAAATCGGTAGATTTCGGTAGATTTTTTCATCATCTTAGTGCTGGAGAACTATCGATAGTTTGGATTGATTTAGTATTTCTACGATTTGGTTTTACTGACAAAATACCAAAATTCAGAATTAAATAAAAAAATTTGGTATATAATGTTATACGTGAAAATCGTGTGAGCAGTAATTTTATGGGAATCGTTCAATTTACTGGCAAGTAACCTCAGAAGATTCACAAGGTTGGAGCCAATCGAATCGCTTCTCGCATCATCCTTTTATAATAGCGTGATCTTTAATGCCGCTTGCGGCTGCCGGCTGAGTATATCGCAAAATCCAAGAGATGGCGCCATAAATACACTTTTAAAGACAATGGCTTGAAATAAAATTTTTATTCTACAAAGGATCTTACATAAAAAGAATATTTTATTTATGGTGTTTTTTTTAATCGCGATCACGAGGCGTATTAAATAAAAAACGGTAAAAGTAAAAGGTTAAATCGGTAGATCTACTGAAAAATCGGTAGAGGTGGCAACGCTGGAATGTTGTCTAACGATTTTCTTGTCTCAACCAAAGCCACCCTGCGCTTGCAGGCACAAATAGCTTGCTGGTAATTGGTTGGGACTCTACTCCTTCTCGCTATGACGAGAAAGAGATAGACTGCGCTTTAAACGCTCCAGTAAGAGATAATACCAACGCAACCCAGACTTAGAAAACCGGCTCAAAGGACATATTAGCCGAGTATAACTTTTATTAAAATACAGCGATCCTGAAAATATGCCCAAAAACAAGTCGCTGGTGTTGCCATAAATTTTACTTATTCTTAACATAGTCTTTGCAAGTAATTAATGCTTGTTGATATCAAAAACAATATTTAATTAAAAATATTTAAAAACTTATAAATGGCAAAAATACCATTTATATTCAAATCCCGATTTGTTACAGAGGTGTTCTTGAGTATTGAGACAGAGATTTATTTTATTAATAGGTGTTTTTGGAACTTAATAAATCACATTTAATAAAATTTTTAAAATAAAATGGTTACGTTTTTAATAGTCCCTTTTTTGCATGGTAACAAGTCAAGTAATAATTCTCGCCCTAAAAAATGTCCACCACTTGACGAGTGCGACCACGTGCGTCTGTAGTAATTTATCAAGGTTACTTTTGGCAACGCTGCAAGCTTTCTGAAGGACTTGGGCGTATCGCGGTCTCTTTTTAATAAATGCTATACTTTATCTGTTTTTTATCCTCTTTTGGAAATTTAGCCCCTAAATGTGAACTAAGGGCATATCGCACCGACTTTTTTTTCCGTTTCTTAGCCTAAAGAATACTTTATTTCGTAAAATTTCGTTGCACCGAACTTAAAGGCAGACTTATTCCTTCCTTAGTGTTGTTAAAATTAAGTCAGCTTTTTTCGTGACTTTACTGTTCCTTAAGAGATGCTTAAAGATAAGATGCTGGTCACATAATGTTACACGTCTGGCATAGCCATAGCAACTGACAATACCTACAAATGAGCGGTGTTTTGATTAAAGTGAATTTTGTCTTTTTTAAGTAAATAAAGTAAAAAACATGTTTTTTTAAATAAATAAAAATGATTTTGAAAATCTTTATTGCACAAGATAACGGCTAGATTTTGGTTCTTTTGGCGCAATGTTTTTGTGAAAAAAATACCTATGTATCGATTACAAAAAGATTTGTAAGGAAGAAAAATAATATAAAGTTAATTATTATTATTATTATTTTTATTACAGTATTTTCGTCCGATTTTTGGGTTACCTGTTCTTCATAGCCTGGTGGGTACAGCCGTAAGGGTAGAACAGGACTGACTAGTGTAAGAAAACCCTTGCATGAAAATGAAACTGCAGTGCATGAAGTAACAAGACGATTTTCCTTTCTGCCTTTACATTTTACTCTAATTTCATTATAATTTTTAATCCTTTGGTTATATCCAGGGGTGTATGGGCCGCTGCCTTATGGACAGGAGCCTTATGGGCAGGTGCCTTATTGGCCTGTGCCTTAGGAGCAGTACATTTTTCGGCCGGGCGCGGATTTTGTTCTGGGCTGGATGGGGAACCGTAAACCAGCCCGGGAAAAAATACGCGACTGTACCAACAAGGCAATTTCATCATGTTCCAAATATTCTTCCAAAAATTCAAGAACTTTCATTTTTGTAAATAATTTTTTAAAGGCGACTTGACACAGGAAATTGATGGGTTTTGACAAAACTATTTTGGGACGTACTGGGTGTTGTTGTTTTTTCATAGTTTAAAAATTATGTTGGTTGAAACAGCGGCGTTGCCTGATTGGGTCACAAGGTGGCCGCATCTTAACAAAGAAAAGGAGATTTTTGCTCGGTGCAACAAATTTAAAAATAAGGCATGCTTAAAATTAAAGCAATTCATAGTTAAAAAAGGGAATTTTAAAAGTCGGTGCGATGGGCCCTTATTCACGCAGTATTTCGTAACCTTATGTAAAATAAGTAAAAGATAGTGTCTCGTATTTAAACAGTCACTGTCTCATTTTCGGCCCAACCAGCGATTAAAAACAAGATACCCTTTTTTATTTAGACACCCTATATTATTAGCATAGTGAAACATTTTTCACTGCGAGGTATAAAGAGGGAAACATACCAAAGCCTTTAAGAGCCAGAACCCCTCTTAGTTCTTTTAAGTTGATTATATTGTTAAAAAAAATAAAAGATTTAACATTTGTGTTGTTTTTTCACCACTAATAAAAGTGGCAACTTTCGTTCAAATAAAATATATTTGTTTTATGTACGTTGTTACACCACTGCCTTGGATGCAGTCTCTCTCCATCGTATTTCCTCCACAGCGTATATTTAAGCCCCTATGGGGGGCTCTTATTTGGTATACAATATATTATTACAAGCAGCAATTTTTTGGTAGCAAAGTTGAAAGGGGGATTTACTTTTCTATTATATTTTTGAGCCTGCTTACGTCTAATGAGTATCGAAGCGATTTTTTAGAGGGAGATTTGATCCTTTCAAATTGGGAGTGATCTGCGGTCTTCTTTTGCTCCAACAAATTGTCATGTAAATCGTATGTCAAAACATCCCCTTTTCGTTTCTTAAAATTAAAAAAAAAGTTTACCAAAATGTAGTAGAGATCATATTTTTGACTTGAATTTTTAATTGTACTTATGAAACCGGCTATATTCTAAAACCTGGTTCTGCCGTCCAAAGAAGAGAACTTAAAATGAAGTTGTCAGACTTTTGACATAACTTTGATCAGGGCTATCAAAACGGACGGGCCACGTTCTTCCACTTTGTTGACGTCACATCCGGGGTTGATTTTTTTTGATGGTCACGTTACGACACAGCTCTGCAGTGCAAAGCAGAAACCTAGTAAGTCAAAAACTAGTGTTTTGGAAATAGAGTTTGAGGTTTATTTAACTACATACTAACTATAGTATATTTAACTACATACTAACTACATAACTTCCTTGCTTTTCAAGAAAAACTGGTTGGTGCCGTTTTTTACGGCGATTTGAATTATATAAAAATCTCATTTTCGAGCAAGTCGAGTTACTGAGTTTTTGCTTTGCATGGCAGACTGATTGTCTTTAAAATATTGAAGTTGGAATGACGGTTCATGAATATTTGATTTTTTTTAAATAAAGCCGGTTTTGAGATTGTTTTTACTATATTCTTTCAGAACAATTTTTTTAAATCTATAGTAATCCTTAATTTTTCAGAGCCGCTTCATTAGCTCACGCAAAAATTAAGTTTAAAGCAGAAGAGAATGTGATAATTACAGATGACAAAGTCAAATACATGTCAAGTATAACAGTTGGCATGTGGTATATAACGGGTAATTTAAATTCAATATACAGTCGAACCTCTATAACTCGAACCTGAAGGGACAACCAAAACAGTTCGAGTTATGGAGAGTTCGAGTTATAGAAACTCGAGGGTTAAAATACATGTAAAAACTGCAGGGACCGCTTAAAAGGTTCGAGTTATAGAGGGGTTCGAGTTATAGAGGTTCGAGTTAGAGAGGTTCGACTGTATATATATATATATGTATATATATATATATATATATATATATATATATATATATATATATATATATATATATATATATATATATATGTGTATATATATATATATATATATATGTATATATATATATATATATATATATATATATATATATATATATATATGTATATATATTTATCGGTTTCACAACGTTCTACGTCTTCCGATACCCAATCTCCACTCGTTTCTGTTTGCCCATAATTCATCATCTAGGCCTCTTATTCTTATTTCACTGTCTATTCCTTCTCTCCAGCTTCTCCTCGGCCTTCCTCGTTTTCTTCGGCCAGTTGGTTTCCATTGTAATATTTGTTTAGGTAGTCTTTCATCGTCCATTCTTTGTACATGTCCGTACCACACCAGTTGTTTTGTTCTTATATCATATATACTACTATACTAAAGTACGTTCACCCACTGTCATAATTTCTCTTATTCTTTGATTCTCCAATAGTCCATCTCCGTAACGGAAAGCATTTTTTCTGTTCTATCTTTGATTGGCCATACTTCTGAGCAGTATGTAATAATACTTTTTACAATGGTGTTATATATAAGCTTTTTGTTATGTTTTGATATATGATATACTTTGGTCCCAAATTCAAAATAAGAAATGCCAAATCTTGAAGCTTTTAACTTTTTAATCATGTTGCTTCCTGACAAAACCTTGGAAGAATATCGGGATGGTGTGTGATAATATTTCACTAAAATTTCGCGGAAATTTGTAGTACCATTTTGAAAATATCATAAAAAAACGTCTGATCTCCTATAAGACCCAATGTAAAATTCAGCACCCGGAGAATAGCTGATTTTTTCAGGGTCGTGGCCTCTATTTTTGTGTTGGCCTTGGTTTGACATCTGTTGCCAAATACATATTCATTCTTAGATGCGACGCTTGAAGCCAGGAACCCCTTAGTTCTTATGTCTGTAAGCTCCGTTATCACGTGTTTTATCGCAATTAGCTAAATACTGCTAATTTGATAATAACGGCTAAAAATTCGGGGTATGCACCATAGGATTTCTTCTTTTGATTAGTTAATTGTGATTTCGTAATTAGAGCTCATTGAAAACGAGATTGAAACTATAGGGGAGGGAAATAAATTAAAATTGTCGTGTTTTTAAATTTTGTCCTATAGTTTTATCATAGTTCCTATCAGTCTTCCAACGCTCAGCTCTCTAGCGTTTCTGGAAGTGGGTAATGTTACTTTTACATAACTTTAGATTTATATGGGAGGAGAGTAAATAAAAATATGGGACTTTTTAAATTTTTTCCCATGATGTTATCAAAATTTCTATCAGCATTCCAATGCTCAGCTCTCTAGCGTTTCTGAAAGTGGGCAATGTTAGGTTTATATAAATTTACATTTATAGGAGAGGGAAGTAAATTAAAATGTTGGTGTTTTTAAATTTTTTCCTATAGTTTTATTATATTGTCTTTCAGTCTTAAAACGTTCAGGTCTCTAGCGTTTCTGGAAGTGGGCAGTCTTACTTTTACATAACTTTACATTTATAGGGGAAGGAAGTAAATTAGAATTTTGGGGTGTTTTATAAACTTTCTAGCATTTCTGGAAGTGGGCAATGCTACTTTTACATAACTTTAAATGAATAGGGGAGGGGAATAAATTAAAATTTTGGGATTTTTTTATTTTTTCCAGGGGTTTGGTCATAATTTCTATCATACTGCCAAATTTCAGCTTTGTAGCATGTCTGGAAGTATAGTAGAAAATTGATGATCTATACATGAGTGAGTAAGTGAGTCAGTGAGTGGTATTTTCGACGTTTTTTGAAATTTCGTAACTACTTTACTACTTTATGGAATTCCATGAAACTTGGAGGGGTTGTTAACTCCATGGAGGTCTACCACCGTGCAAAGTTTGAGATTCGTAGCTCATTCGCAAGTAGAGTTTTAGATAGGTCAAATATCGGCTGAAATGTTTCAAGAAAAGATGGTTACGGCGCGCGAACTTGACGAGGCACTGCCGTGCCCTCAGATTTGAGATCCTTTACAAAATCTTTGGCGACTAAATATCCAAACTTGAGCTGAGTTTTAATATAAAAAACTATATTTTAGAATAATTCAATAGAAATGTCAACCCGTCCAGATGCACACAAATTACAAACTTTCAACAAGCTGTCAACAGAAGTTAAGACTACCTCTACTGACATTATTATAAACTGTAAAAATTGATTTTCCGGTCTCTTCGTTCATTACTGGAAAGTTTTCTGTAAAAATGCTTCTAAAATGACACCTTCCATTCAGAAAATTAGACCGAAAATGCTTGTTTTATAGTGTGTATTTAACGAAAGAAAATAAAAAACTCACATATACTTAGGGGGTTTTTTTTCTATGTAGGGTGTGTAATCAAGCTGGCCACACCCAGAAAAAAACAGACAGTGTGAAGTCAAATGACAATTTTGTCGGAGGTACAGGCATGCATAATCGATTGGATGCGAGAGGATCGTACTACACCACTAACAGAATCGACAGTTGCCCCATCCCTCAAAGCATTTTGTAAATTTGCTTAATATATATTTTTTTCTTTTTTTTTTCAAAAGAAAAACAAATTCGAACAAACAAACTCTAATCCAATTTGTTGGCTGTTATCCTTTCTTGTTGTCTCGTCTGTAATATCAGCTCATTAAGATGTGATTTGAGACCCATTTATCCGGTTTTGACGAAAGGTCAACTGTGGAAAAGGATGCTTGACTAGAAATTGACGAGCTTTGTGAGAAAGCTCGAAAACAAAGGTATAATCATATACCTAATAATAAACTGTATGTTCATATCAATATTTTTGAGACAACTTTTACAACTTTTTTTCATTGGCCTATGCTATTTGTATTTGTTATGGTAAACAGCTGATAACTGTCAAAAAGTTATCTCAAAAATTATGATATACAGTTTACAGTTACTTTAATAATTTTTGAGACAACTTTTTTCGCTGGCCTGTGTTGGTTGTTATGATAACTGTCAAAAAGTTATCTAAAAAACTCAAGGGCTATCAAAACGGACGAAGCACAATCTACAATTTTGTTACAAGCCAAAACCGATTTTTGAAATGTAAACTTCTTTATAGGCGCGTTTAGCAGTTTTTGTGGGTAGTGAATTGAACTGAGACGTCAGGCTCGGCTATGCTACGCTCATTCGAGTGAAATCGACTCGAGTCGACTAACTGTAAGAAACATTCAGCGAGCGATATGATGATGCAGATGAAGGCCAGTACACAGAAGAGTTCGGTTCGGTCCGCTTTGCAGAATATGTTATGGGTCCGTATTATTAATTTCGCTTTGTTGAAGTTTACATTTCTGCTGTGTGGTCTTAAGCACACACAATAATTTTTTTTTGTATGCTAAAATCACGGAAATATAACCTTAAAATATTTGGTTTTTTATGTCGGTTTTTATGCATCCCATTAAGTAGTCAAACTTATGGTTATAATTAAACACAAACACAAAGCAAGCAAGGCTTTATCAATATTATACTATTGTATTCTTGCTAATAAAGCTAATTTTGAATTTAAAAAAAAATTGAATTCAAACATAAAAAGTTGAATTTTATTAATCTGTTTAGTCAAAATTTATGATTAGACTTAAACACAATCCGAAACACAATTCTAACAAAAGTTGGAACTTTCAACTTTTGTGCTTGTGTTTGCTGAAAATGCTTATGAATTCATCGCATCATTTAACAACCCTGGTACCACTAGAGATCATATTGGAGCAAATAAAATTTCGTTGGTTGGTACAAGAGACCCTGTATGTATGACATATTTCGAAGAAATAGAGACGCGGCTAACCCATCAAATCCACTCAAACTCACATTTCTGGCTTACGTTTTTCTTTCTTGCCAAGTTCATTGGCATTAATTTCGCTATAATAATTTATGTTATCAGCGATTGTCCGTCACCCTCTATAAATGTTTGTCAAAAATCGGTTATTTTTATTTTTCGACGCTTATGCGTCTCTTTAAACACGGCTATGCGCTTATGCGTCTCTTTAAACAAGGCTAGAGAGAGAGAGGACCGATATTTCCTCCTTTTATTTTGACTTAAATAAATTTGACTTTGATAAGTTTGTCGCATCTCTATTTCTTTAAAATACGTTATACATAGACAGGGTCTCTAAAGTTGTTTAGGATAATAGGTATATTATGTATATAAGAAAAAAAAAGGCTCTAGACTAACCTTGTTGTCTTGTTGAACGATGTTTTTGCGGCGGATTGAAGCTGACTGCTGTTTGTTTTGTATCCATCCGATTAGCGGCCCATATACACACATTCATTGACGCGGTAAATTGTATCAATTTTTAAAAACTAGTGAAAATTCATGTGTGTAAGTGGCAGTATGTGACCATTGCACTATGGGATAGATTAGAGATATTTTGGCCACGAACAAGAAAAAAACCGATAGGCATGCAGTCCTTTGTTTTAGGCAAACCAAAATTAAAGGGTATGTTTTTAAAACAAAAATTAAGCAAAGTTGGGTAAAAAACTCCTATGTCACTTTATTGAATTTTTGTGAAAAATTAAAAAAAAAACCCATGTGGTTTATTTAAATTTGTATTTGCCGTTAAAATTAGATACATTAGAGTAATTCTACGTTCTTAATACTCTAAAGTTCTAACTCTGAATCAACTGATTCAAGTGCATGAATCTAATCCCAAATTCTCAAGAAATGAGTCTAGGATATCGCAAGCCTCGCCTTCTTTATTTATCCTGTTTATATCCTGATGATTGTATGGCTTAAGAAGATTTTTAACCTTAATAGGTAAATTCTTACTCTATTAAAAACATCTGTGATAGTAATAGTTCTACTGTTCTTTCTTGCATGGTTTTCTCCATCTTCTGATACAACTTGTTTCGCGACGCTAATGCTTCTCCTCCTAGGAACCTCGGAGGCAAAATACAGTTTTCTATTATTTGTCTATTATGATCTAGAACTTTTAAATAATAAAAATAAACAAAGATATTTCACATTTTGTGTCGCCATTTTATATCGCCATTTTAGATTTTTTAAATCTGCAGTAATTGTCTGCTTTACAAACATTCTTAACAATTTTTATTTTAATTGAGTATTTATTATCAGAATAGAAATTTTAGGTGACCAACATTTTGTTTCGCCATATTGGATTTTTTCTAAAACATAATAACCTCTTCTGTTCGTTAAACGAAATATTCGTGCCAAATTTCAATAAAATCGAATAACCCTTTCTCGAGTTATGCTTAAAAACAAAGTAACACCGAACCGAAACATACACACACACAACTGCATATTACATGCGCAACCCTACTTTTTTGAACTTTATAATTCTATGTGATACGAATTTGACAAAACAAGAGAAAGTTGGATTTTAGGTCTTTATATATTTTATTGTTTTTATAGGACAAAGCAAAATAATTTGTATACTTTTGCAACTTATGTTATAATGACGCCTAAAACAGAATTTCGCCATTTTTCGCAAAAGTTACGTTTATGCTATTTGAGCTGATATTCCAGGGCATTGTAAAATACTATTCTAATATCAATCATTTGCAATCAATTTTTTGTGGCGCTACTACTACTTTAACTTTTTTGGCATAAACAGTGTAAAAACTTAATTTTTTAATATTTTTGGTACCTACCCTGACTATTATCCATAAAAAAAAATTGTTCACCCGAAAAACTATTTAACCACAATATCACATCGAAATGTAAGTAAATTGTCAACGAGAAAACAATCGGTTTTTATCACGGGCGTATGAGCAATTTGGGCCAACGCCACGCAAAGCCTACTTAATTTTTTGACCATTTGATTTGATAACATTATTGAATGGATATTTATATAAATTTAATTACTATTTTGAAAGTCGCAGCAGTGACCTGAAATTTGGCCTATAAATGCCAAAATTAACTGATTTTATCCCATAGTGCATTGCAGCAAAGCAAGATTTGGTACGTACCTTTCGTCTGGAGTGTGACGTCACTACAAAGGTCACAGTTATTAAATAATCTATATTTATTATCCATATTCTGTACTATATTTAATAGCGGTTTGTATTAGGGTCAATAAATCCCGAAGGTTTAGAAGAAACTTCGTGATCTAATGACCTTAGTTTGTATTGTTTTAAACTATATTTAGTTGTAATCAATTTTTGTTTGTTTACTACTTTTTATATTGTATATCAACATTATCAACTATATTGATAATTTCAAAATGAAAGCTATCAAAACAAAATATAGAATATTATAAATCACGTGCTAGATCATTCGGATACTTAGATATTTTACCAGGGCTATCAAAACGGACATGCCACAATCTACAACTTTGTTGACGTCACAACGAAGGTTGAATTTCTTTTTGATGGTCACGTTGCGCCACAGCTGATTATGTTTAAAATATTGAAGTTGGATGAATATTAGATTTAAAAAAAAACCGGTTTTGAGATTATTTTTACTATCTTCTTGTAAAACATTTTTTTTTAAATTTATAGTAATCTTTAATTTTTCAGAGGCGCTTCATTAGCTCACATAAAAATTAAATTTATAGCAGAAGCGAATGTGTTCGTTTCTGCGTGGAATGTAATCTGGTCACCTGCACATTATATATATTAAAAATTATTTAGTGTTTACACAAATTACAACATCATATCAAAAAATGATTTTTTTGTAGTGTAATTTCATTTTACAAAGATAAACACTGGTAGTTCAGCGGCTTGCATGTCTGGTAGTTACTGGTACGATGAGGACAGCAACCTCTAGGGTTATTGAAAGGCTCGCCGACTGCCTCTATTCCTGGAATACAAGGCGTTGAGGACTATGTACAAACTTCCAAGTCTCAGCGATCTTAGGATTAATTTTAAAATGTGCCCTTCACTCTCCCTTCTTTTCAAGTTTAACCTAAGCCTCCTCTAAGGGTTTTTGTACCCAACAGGTCTGGCAGGAACGCAGAATGGACTGGTCTGGTATACTGACGACTTCAAAATTGGGGAGAGGTCTGGAATAGGGGTGTACTGTAGAACCAAAAGAACAAAATTTTATTTTGCCCTGGGTAAGAATGTCAATGTTTTCCAGCTAGAAGGATAGGCTATTCTGATGTATGGTTATAAAAACTTAGAAATGTCTATGTCAGTATAAGACATGCTCAGACAAGGCCAACACAAAAATAGAGGCCACGACCCTGAAAAAATCAGCTGTTCTACGGGAGATGAATTTTATATTGGGTCTTATCGGAGGTCAGGCGTTCTTTTATGATATTTTCAAAACGGCACTACAGATTTCCGCGAAATATTCTCAGACACCCTCTCGATATTCTACCAAAGTTTTGTAAGGAAGCAGCATGATTAAAAGGTTAAAATCTTCAAGATTTAGCATTCCTTATTTTGAATTCATTCAAATATTTGACATGTATTTGACTTTGTCATCTGTGATTGTAACATTCGCTTCTGCTTTAAACTTAATTTTTGTGTAAGCTAATAAAGCAGCTCTGAAAAATTTAGGATTACTATAGATTTAAAAAAAATTGTTTTGAAAGAATCACAAAACCGGCTTTATTAAAAAAAAAATCAAATATTCATGAACCGTCATTCCAACTTCAATATTTTAAAGACAATCAGCTGTCGTAACGTGACCATAAAAAAAAATCAGTCCCGGATGTGACGTCAACAAAGTGGAGGATCGTGGCCCGTCTGTTTTGATAGCCCTGGCTCAGAGAGTAGAGCTGCACTGTTTACCATCAAATCGCCCAAAGTAAGCTCTGCACTTGTAGCTGAGTGTAGGGATGTACAACGGATGTACTAAAAACCCTAGCAGGAAACAAAAAAGTTGATCTCCTCTGGGCTTCAGGACAATAAGCTATTCTGGGAAACGAGAAGGCTGAGCAACTCGCTAGAATGGGATCATCACCCGATCCAATGGGGCTGGAACCCATGGTGGGCATTGCAGATTGTCTTACTATGACGACACTAAAACGTGACTTAAACAGGCGCTGTCAGGCGCTCTGGGAAGCCACGTAAGGAATGGGGCAAGCCAAGCTCATTATCGGGGAGGTAAGCGCTTCCAGAGTGATCTTTTTTCACACTCGGGAGAAAAGTTATGAGACGGGTGACAGAGCTTTTAACAGAATCTTTGAAGACTCGGTGTGTCGATCGTGTATGGAGGATGAAGAATCTTCTCTACATATCTTAACCGAGTGCCCGGCACTCGCCGCGTTAAAGCCTAACACGCACAAAAATCCATAGCGCATAGCTAAGCTACGACCAATTAGCTACGGACTTTTCATATGAAAATCCAATATGGCCACGGCTATTCAATCGCTGATTGGTTGAAACCCCTATGCTACGCGTTCTGCCAAGAAAAATCTGCTCCTTTGCTAAGGTGGCGAGTTTTCAGGGCTGAAGTGAGTGGAGTACAACGGGCCCATCAGGGTGGCCTAAGTGCATGGGATTTTCCACATTAGGTTTTTAATTTATTGATTTTATTTACTTTATGTCTAGATTTTTATTCACCCTTCATAGGCTAGTGGTATAAAAATAAGTTGCTGTTCCACTGACCTTACTGCGTAAATACATGTAGCTGTATCGAAAAACCCAACTAACCCGCAAATTTTTATTCAAGTGTCATCCATACATCCCATCCATCTATCCATGGCGCGGCGTTGTTTTCGATGAGGCAGGCCCTGATAATAAAAAGAAAAACAAAAACAACGAAAAAAACTGAAACTGTATTGTTGAAGCCAGGCCCGTTGAGGCACAGTCCACAGTCTAAACATTTTAATACCAGTATGTCTGTCTGGTGCGGATGGATATATTTTTATCTTGATTTTTGAGAAAAATTATTCAGTTGCTCTGGGGTATAGGCAGGGCTTGGTCCCCCTAAGAACCACCCCTCATGTACACCACTGGTTAAAATATTTTTAAATTAATTTAAAACATTTTAGCTTTCATATTTATTCAGTACCACCAAATCAATCTGCAACAAAAAAGAATATATTCCTTATTGCCCCAGAGTCAAAACGAAAGGATAAAAGAAACATTTCCATTCTGAAGGACTTGTTTGTGGGAAGCAAAATTTAAAACAATATATAGAAATACATACATTTGACCACAAACCTAAGTATTAATACTGCAAATAAAGTGTTTCCTTCAAACAAAAAATACATCCGGAAAGGTTTGCTTGTAAAAAATATCTTAAAAAAAAACAGTCCTAAAACTTTTTTTATATTGTAAGAAAAGAATCTTAATTTTCATATATCTCAGATAAAATGCAAGTAGCAAAAAATATTTCTTATTACCCCTGTTTCTTATTTCCCCATATTCCCCTATGTAAAATAAATGGGTTTCGTCTGTAGCCTACGGGTTTTAATTTTCAAAATCAAATACTACAATGTACTACTAAACCTATCTACCATATCTATTTTAAAAAGGATAGGTCTAGTTACATACATACATTATATTAAGGTACCTTTTTTAGAATTACCTATACATTTATAATTTCTATAAAAATTTAAAATTTGATCATTAACACTGCGGTCAGTAAACTGTGCAGCTAGCGCCAACCGAACAAAATGGCGGGGAAAGTATCAGAAGCTCGCGAAAACATAATTGCGCACGTTCTAAGTACGTCAAAATTTTTATGTTAACCGTCCGTGAGTTTGCGGCGTTCCACAGAAGCCGTTAACCAAGGCTCGTAGAGGATAGGTTGCCTGGTAACTCTATGGTCGAAGCGGCGTGAAAGGTGACAGCGTGTCATTTGGAGTGCCAGTATTTGATTAGAGCGCTTTGTTTACATGTGTTTTTAACGGACTAAAAGCTTTCCAAAATATTGTGCCTTTGAGATATTTGGTATATGGTAAGTTTCATATTTGACTTTGTTATTAAAGACACTTTAAGAAAAATAACAGAACATATTTACATTTAATTCATAAAGGAACACAAGAAACTTGAAGATTTCCTACTATATTAAATACTTTTTTTTAAATGGGCACTGATTGGTCAGAAAGTTACCAGGTAACCTACCCTCTACAGACCTTGGCCCTTAACTACATGTGACGTTCAAGTGTCAAATAGCATTAGTAGTCGGCGGTTTTGGCTACGACTAAAAACCACAGCCTACCTAGGTAGGCTGTGCAAAAACTATCTAGTGTGATGACTGGTTAGAAGTAAGATAACCTGTGGTCGAGGATATGATAGAACAATGCAATTTTTGTACACCTTGTTTAATAACACAGAATCGGCTTCATCAATCACTGACTGACAGGTTATTAGGCACTTAGCCTAAAAACCGACACAATACCCGAAAAAAACTTCGCACGGTTACGGGGGTAGAGTTCCTAACTGTCGCACAGAATACCCAGAAAACTCGATCATGAGCCAAGAATATGCTGATTCCTAATGCACGTTTACGTCAGAACGCTTACGGTAAACCTCAGATTGACTCAGAAGATCTGAACAGTGGCTCACTCAAACTAATAGCCTGCCTTTTTGGAGGACTAGGCATACAGTGGTGAGAAACCACTCAAAAGTGAGCCACAATAGACTTACTGGTGGTCGCAGTGGAAGGGCTGCAAGGCCCACACACATATAAATCATCATGCTAATTCCTCTAGCACTTAGTTGCTTTAAGAAAATGAGGACCTACTTCTCGCAAATGAGCATCTTTTGGAGTAATTGTCAGTTACCCAGGTAACAAGCATCAAATGATATATTTGTTATGTAAAAAAGTTATCAATTGGATAAGCTGCAACCAAATACGTCACAGCATAAATACATATTCTAAAAATCGAAAATTGAAACACTAATAGCTTGCTTAGGAAACAATGGCAAATTTAAATTGGCAGACGCGAATTTTAAAGTGCGCCTGCGTGTGTTTTGTCACGGAGACACTTAACGACGCCATATTTGTTGTTTGTTTACATTTTGCGGTGTTTTGCGTTTCTCGTGTAAAATTATGTTTTCTTTTGTGAAGAATAAGGAATAATTTACTTAAAACATGTGTGGTTTGTGAAAAAATGTCCGGGAGTAGCAACGGAGTGCCATTCCATGGTTAAGTACTGGTATTTTTATTTATAATTGGTTAATAAAGTGAGTGGTTTATAGATGTCATTAAACACTCTTCATGGAATCCACAATAAATTTGCACAATTAATTTTAGAAAAACTACAATTTTAATTTTATTTATCACTGTATCATCAAGATTTTGTTGATGCTTCGGGCTTGTATCTCGCCTACGCTCTTCAAGATATACTTGGAACAAGTCCTTAAAGTATGGAAGAGAAAATGTCAAAACATGGGAATTCCGTTGGACGAAACCACCTTGTATACTTTATGTTTTGCCGATGATCAGATAGTAGTGACCTCGAATATATGACACGAAAACTAATAGAAGGGTACAATAAGTGGGGACTAGAGGTTAATCTCAATAAGACAGAGTATATGTGTATCGGTGGAAAGAAACAGGATCTAATCTTAAATACCGGACAGCGATTTCAGTCCTGTGATGAGTATAAATACTTAGGTCTAAAAATTACAGCTGACGGAACACTAGACAAAGCTATAAAAGATCGAAACGTACAAGGAAGAAAAGCAATAACTATTAAATGGAATAATTTGGGACCAAACAATCAAAACATAACAAAAAGCTTATATATAACACCATTCTAAAAAGTATTATTACATACAGCTCAGCAGTATGGCCAATCAAGGATAGAACAAAAAAAATGCTTTCCGCTACGGATATGGACTATTGGAGAAGAGCAGCAGGGAAATCAAAAAGAGATACAGTTACAAATCAAAAAATAAGAGAAATTATGACAGTGGGTGAACGTACTTTAGTGGATGATATAAGAACAAAACAACTGGTGTGGTACGGACATGTACAAAGAATGAATGACGAAAGACTACCTAAACAAATACTACAATGGAAACCAACTGGCCGAAGAAAACGAGGACGGCCAAGGAGAAGCTGGAGAGAAGGAATAGACAGTGAAATAAGAATAAGAGGCCTAGATGATGAATTATGCGCAAACAGAAACGAGTGGAGATTGGGTATCGGAAGAAGTAGAACGTTGTGAAACCGATAAATATACAGTTTTAATCCACAATTTGATTAATTTTCACCTAATTAACTAGTTATTAGATAAAAAATAGTAGACATAACTATAAATTTTTGACAGTTGTCAAATAGTGTAGTGACGTAACGGAGTATGTTCCAAAACCACCAAGACTGAAGCACGCGCAGTAACCGAAACGTATTGCCTGCAACCATTAAGACGTCACTTTTTTGACGTGTAATTTTTGACGTCTTTTACACGTCATTTATTGGTGACTGCTCGTACCGCATACTTCGTTTCCGGAATTTACATTCAACGACGATGTTGCTACGAGATGGCGCTACATTTCAACGGCATAATCAAAGGCGTGAACATGCGTAAAATAAATTATCATAATCTTTTCCTGTAAAAAAACCAAATACGCGAAAATGGTATCCCGTAAAAAGATTTGTGATAAAAGTAAAGCCAAGTTCTCTAATACAAATATCAAAATAAAACGTTTTAGTAGTTTGGAAATGTTTTTTAAACTTGGCATTTACGGCTACAAATGATTCTTGGGCACAGTACTAAATTGAACATAAAAAAGTTTGCCTGTAATAGTAAAGTATAAAAAAAAACATTTCCAAACTAGTAAAATCCTTTCATTTTGTAATTTGTATTGCAGAACTTGGCTTTACTTTTATCTCAATTGTTTTTACGGAATACCATTTTCGCGCACTTGGCTTTTTTTAACATGAAATGTTTTGTTATGCTATTATTTTTTTCTGGAGTTTGCTTATGATATCAACGCATCTTGTATATTCGCGCCACGGCAGGAACAGTTTTGAAAAATGACAAAATACTTCCTCCGGACCTTAGCATACAATCCATCTTTTGCCATCCTGGGGGGTACGTGTGTGTGTATGAGTGTGTAAGAAAATGACGACACCAAAGGCGGGAAAATGTTCTTTAAAAAATTACACACACATCACACCAAGTTTATCATATTGCCGAATACGCATAGACCTAATATTCCAAAAGACACTCAACCAGTAACAGCTCGTGACTTCCGCAATAGGTGACGCAGGACTGCCCTCCCCCCATTTTTATACACACATATAAAAAATAAAAATATAATAATGTGCTAATAATGTAAATACCCTTCTATAAAGAACTTAACTTCTATGATAACAGTGCCAGGCAACCTAAGAGAACGTCAACAGTAAAACCTAACCTACAAAACAGTCATTCTCCTAAATTTCTTTGAGTGCTTAATCACCATTTTATTTCTTCTTTCTTCAAATTATTATTCTTGGTGGTATTAGCAGCGGCGTAGCTGGAAGTCATGGAATCCCGGAGAAAAATTTTTTTGGGGTCAATAAGTCAATAAGAATATAAAATGCTTGTAAACAAAAATTTGACTTTTGCCATAATAACAAAATAAAATCTCTTTTTCTTACTTTCTCAATTTGCAAAACCAAAAGTGTGCCGTCTAGATGAGAAATTCTCGCCTCGTCTCGTCCTCTCTCGACGAGACGAGATCGTCGAGAGATTCTCGTTTTTCTCGAGCAAAAAAGGTTCTGTTCGTATATTGACCTATTATAGAGTTAAGCTACTGTGCTGTTTTTTTTTTTAAATAAAAGGCATGCAAAAATTGTCATATATGGCTTACCTTTCGTTTACTTGAAATCCGATGGAGAAAATTCAAAAGTATACTTAGAATTGTACTGTTACTGTTGATTTTAGCTCACACTACTACTATACTATAGTAGTGTGAGCTATGGTGATCCTAATTTTTTCGAGAAAAAAAAGTTGCTCCGATTTCAAAAATTTTTATATATCTTTGCGTTTCAGATGATTTTGAAACTTTTTTGTCTCGCCGTCTGTCTGTCTGTCATAACTTAAAAACCGCTTGTCCGATTTAAATGAAGTTTGGTACCTAGGCTGGGTCTTGGGCCGTGGTGGTCCCATTTAAAAATGAACGAAATCCACCGAACGCAAGCCAAATAAAAGGGTGGGGGTAGATTTCAAAAATGAGAGTTTATGTGAAAATATGGCGTGTGTGATATCAAACGAAAGATAAATGAGTCTGGAGTAAAACAAAATACATTTTAGTTTTTTAAAAAAGGGTGGGGGTAGATTTTTAAAATTAGAGTTTAAGTCAAAACATGGCTTGTGTGGTATCAAACGAAAGGTAATTGAGTCTGGAGTTGAATAAAATATATTTCAGTTTTTAGTTATATTAGCTCACACGTACACTATATAACTATAGTACCTAGTGTGAGCTTAGGGGCCCATAGATTGGCAGAGTATTTATTAACGTACTGAACATTTTTTTCAAAAATTATTAATAAGCGGGATATTTTCATTTTTTTTCTAGCTTTTGGCTTGAATTTTTCGACGAATCTTTAGAAAGCTAAAATGATGAAAATCAAATAATTTTTTTGCGAAAATTAGTTTGTTTTTTATTTTGAAAAATTATGGAAAATTCAGATGAAAAATCTGCTTGTTAAAATAGTATAAATGTTTCTGTAATGTGCGTTTACTTACATTACAAAGTTATTTTTAAAAATCGTTTTGGTTAGTATTGAGAAAAACACATTTCCGCAAGGAAAATTTTTGGTTTCCAGAATCTGGAAATTCCATAGAGATCTTCAAGACTCAAGTTTTCTAAATAATCGATGTATTGCTTTATTTTTAAGGATTCATATTATTGGCAAAACATAAAATAATCTTTTCTCAACGAACACTTGAGTTTTTAGGTACAGTTTTAAATAAAATGCGGTGCAAAAATTTTCCACAGCTTTTATAATTTCATCGGCATTAACGAGGTATTTAAGTACATGTATTGTATTTACTACTTTATTTATTATATGTATGCATATACAGAGTATATCCTAGAATATATCCCACTTTATTTTGGAAAAAAGTAAATACCATAAATAATAAAATTCACCTCGAAGAAACACTTTTACACAGGGTGTCTCAAAAACTTAGCTATATAAATCACGAGACACGAGAGACGAGACGAGACGAGAGAAAGGCTCTCTCGGGCGATGCAAGAGTCCTATCGTCGAGACGAGAGACCCATTTTATCTCGCATAATGAGACGAGATGAGAGAAGGCCTGCTCTCGTTTTGTCTCGTCTCGCGGCAACCCTAAAAATCATTCATTATCGTTTTACTCGTATTTTAAAGCTAGCTTTTTTTAAACAAGCAATTTTATAAACCTTATGAATTTAAACGTACATTTACAGTAGCGGATCCAGGATGTCCAGAGGGGAGGGACCAAGAAGTAAAAAAAAAATTTGTTGTTTTTAATAAGTCTGAACTTAAGAACCAGATGAAAATTTAATTTAAGTAAAATTTTAAATGTTGATTTTAGTTTAGTTAAACAAGTTTTTTGTTACATTTAAGTTACGAATTATTACTAGGACCGCTGGTACCCTTTTTTCGCCGGGCCCCGGGCACTTCCCCGGTTTGCCGAACGATAGCTACGCCTCTGGCTATTAGTGTAAGTATTTTCTTATATTTTTACTATGGCCATTTGTGTAGGAAACTGCTGTTATTGTAACTAGTCTTTCCCAAATATTAGGTCTAAGAATTCACCCAGCCTTTTTGGACATTGTATGGAAATGTTTTTATGTTCCCATTAATGTTTTAAAGGTACTTTGTCACGAACAGAGGATTAATAGCTGTATTGTAATTAAGTGTAGTTTTTCAGATTCTTTGGATTTGTTTTTTATCATAATTTTATGTATGAGGCGCTTTTATATGCTACTCAGTGTAGCTAAGCGATAATTCAAACAGAGTCGGTTTTTTTTATAATGGCGGTTCGTCATTGGTATTTTATCATTTAAACTAATGTAAATATATCATTACGTAACCGCCAAAATTAAAAATAATAATTTATATCAAAACGAATTACTTTTTAGGACTAGAGGCCCTTCCAAATACGTTAAACCATAAATAAGGGGCATACCCATGCATTCTCACACGCGATACTTGAAGCCAGGACCCCTATTTATTGGAACATACTCCGATACGTCACTACATTATTTGACAATTGTCAAAAGTTTAGGGTTATGTCTATTATTTTTTTCCAAAAACTAGTTGATTGAGTGAAAATTTATCAAATTGTGGAATAAAATTGTAGTTTTTCTAAAACTAATTATACAGATTTATTGTGGACACCATGAAGAGTGTTGGCATTTATAAACCACTCTTAACTTTATTAACAAATTATGAAGAAACATACAAGTACTTACCTATGGAATGGCACTCCCTTACTTCTCCAAGATGTTTTTCTACAAACCGCACATGTTTTATGTGAATTATTTCCCATTTTTCACAGATAAAATCGCAAAACACCGCAAAATGTAAACAAGCAACAAAGATGGCCTCCATCCACACGGCAGCTGTGTGTCTACTTGGTCTACATGACAAGACACACACCTGCGCACTTAAAATTTCGCGTCCGTGAATTTAAATTTGCCATTGTTTCCAAAGCCAGCGATGAGGGCTTTACTTTTCGATTCTTTAAACATGTGTTTATGCTATAATTTATTTGGGCCCTCCCTATATGTAAACAACTCTTGCTCTCTCTCTCTCTCTCTTGCATAATCCAGTTTGACACAGAAAACATTTCTTTGTCTGTGTTATTTTATTATTTTTCTGCAATGTCTGTAGAGGATAGGTTGCCTGGTAACTCTATGGTCGAAGCGGCGTGAGAGGTGACAGCGCGTCATTTGCCATTTGTTTTGTGCCACGATTTGATTAGAGCCCTATGTTTACATGCATTTTTAATTTTTCGGACTATATTTATTTAAAAACTGTTAATACTAATTCTAGTTTACTTATACTTTTTACTTGTAGTTATTTTAACGGACTTAAGAAGCTAAAAGCTGCCCAAGACATTGTGCATTTGGGATATTTGGTATAAAGCAAGTTTTATATTTAAGCTAATTGATGTATTTTATAAATATTGTTATTAGAGACACTTTAAGAAAAATAACAAAACATATTCACCAGTAGCGCACCCTTAAAAATGTATTGGGGAGGACCCGAGACCGCATAATGCCATATTGTGTGCTATTTTCATGAAATATGAAGAACATATCTAAAAAATCGCCGATGTATTTACATTTAAATCAATAAACAAAGTCAAGTAACTTGAAGATTTCCTACTATATTAATTGTTTTTTATTTAAATGGGCACTCCGGGTGACGTCATTTTCCGCGTTCAACAACTGGCTCTGATTTGCCAGAAAGTTACCAGGTAACCTATCCTCTACAGACCTTGATTTTTCTGGACAATTTTTTGACGTTTTAAATATTTTAGGTTAAGAAATATTTAGAAATATAAAAGGTGAGACGGCCCTGATTGGTTCAGTGGGCGAGGTGTCCGATTGCCAATCAGAGGGTGTGTGGTTCAAATCCCATGCCTGCCACCACAAACTCGAACCTACTCTCCGTTTGTGAATACAGATTTACCGGAAGTAGGGGTAAAGCCTGTCTTGGGCGAAGTGTGGGCATCAACGAAGTAGGCAAAGTTGATGATGAATTCAAGACCGTGGTTCGGAAGTCACGTTAAGCTGGTGGTCCCGTGTTAAGAGCGTAGATGGCGCTAGCACGATAAAGACCCCTGTGTTCGACAAAGAGCATCAGGCAAAATACCATGGGGGTCTATATGTGTATGAATGTGAGTGTGTTGTGATTGTCCAAAAATTAGAAATCAGAGCATTAAGTTGCAGACTGTGGCTAGATGGTCTTTGATGCATAGGCCAACCAAACCGAAATATGAATGAATGAATGAAAGGTGAGACGCATACAATACACGTCATAAAAAATATAGGCACTAACTTGAAAAAATCAGCTGAATAGTTTTTCGTGATATGTTCAAAACAGCACTACAGATTTAAGATCTTCCTGAAATTTCAGTGAAATGTTCTCAGACACCATCCGTATATTCCACCAATACTTTTGTGAGGATGCAAGAGGATAAAAGCAGCGTACAGTGAAAACAAGTATAAATTGTTTAAAATTTAGCATTTCCTATTTTGGGTTTAAATTTTCCATCATAATTGTATTGTATTTTGACATTTGTTTATTTGTAAAATACAAGTAAAAGTGTTCTTAATTACAAAACAATATTAAAATACAACAAAAATTAAATATTTTATAATGCGATTTCTTAGTAATTGACTAACCGGTCTAATATTTCAAGGTTATAGGCCGTAATGTCATCATGAAAAAATCGGGCCTTGGCTTGTGACGTATTAGCAGATCTGCTTGGTAGACCGTCGCCCATCCTATCCCGTTTGATAGCCTCAAGTTTACTATTTTTCTAATTTTTACAATAAAATTAATTCAAAATCTTATAGTACCAGCGTTATTAATTTCAAAACAAAATTACGCTACAAAAACAATAATTTAGTAATGTGATTTGTTAAAAACTGACATAAAAGAATCAATTCCGCCGTAAAAAATGCGAATTATCCATATATCTACTACTATTATCACTACTAAATGTTTGATTACTTTTTATTCCTAAAAATTTCAGGGGGAGATTAATCCCCCCTTAGGTACTACCTTGCACGTTACGTTGTAAGAGTTTTTCGTAATAATATTTTAACAACATATTTAAAAAGTGAAACCGAACTTGTGAACGATCCCTTTATTGGTTTCACTTGGAAACAATGAATTGGCAACAGCGGCAGTATTTCGTAACTTACAGTCCCCTTGGTGATCTGTGACTGACAGTTGTCAAATGTGCCAGAAAGAAAATCCGTTGTATGATGAGGTGCTCGAAAAAATACAATTTATCAAGAACTTGTGGATTATCAGTAGCAGAGTTTCAAGGTAGGTTTTAGATTAAATTTTCCCGCATATTTTACATTTTTGGGGTTTTCAGAATTTTCTAAGTTGGCCCATTACCGTGTGGTGTAAGACGTTTTACACAAAGCTGAAATTGCAATGTTGTCAAGATTTACAGCTAAATTCTGTTGTTTCAAATTTTGTCAGATTATTTCAAATTATTTCAAATTTTGAAGAATTGCCCCCAAAATACCAAATATTTGGAGGTTAGATTGCCGTGACGTGACCTTTTGGGCCTCGTTTTATGACGTCCACAAATGTCCGTTTTGATGGACCCGGCTAAACAAATATTATTTAAGCACCTTGTATATTTTCTTGCTACAAAATAAAGTTGTCATAAAGGAGGGATTTGTTAAGGTTTCATGTCGGTATTAATTTCCTTTCTACCGAAATACGCTTTTTCGATTTAAGGAAGACCTACAAATCGAACAAAAATTCTAGCGGGTTTGAAGTTAAACGCTGAGAAGCCCCTAATACTATTAAGTAAAATGTAATTAGGGTCTTTATAAAGACCATCAAGGGATTTGCAGAAATAGACCTTAATTAAGGTATTATAAGGTCCTTTAATAATTTGAAAAATGCATTGGTGAAATATTGAGGCATCTTTGTAGATACGTCACCGGTTAAAGGAAAATAGGGTTAAATATGGTCTCAGTATCGAAATGCACATGTGCAGAATCATTACTGGAATAGCTGCGGCACCCACATACGCATCCAAACCAATTTCTGTATTTTTTGCTTTTCGACTGGCAAGTTCTGCCGTCCAAAACAAGATAGTTGTAATTGCACTAACGCGAAACTGAGATAACCAACCTCTTGTCAATAACACAGACCATCCTGGACTATTACTGCAGGCAAGCAGTTAGACGTCATATATACTGATTTTAGCTCACACATATACTATACTATAGTAGTGTGAGCTATGGTGATCCTAATTTTTTCGAGAAAAAAAAAGTTGCTCCGATTTCAAAAATTTTTATATATCTTTGCGTTTCAGATGATTTTGAAACTTTTTTGTTGCGCCGTCTGTCTGTCTGTCTGTCTGTCTGTCTGTCTGTCTGTCTGTCTGTCTGTCTGTCTGTCTGTCTGTCTGTCTGTCTGTCTGTCTGTCTGTCTGTCTGTCTGTCTGTCTGTCTGTCTGTCTGTCTGTCTGTCTGTCTGTCTGTCTGTCTGTCTGTCTGTCTGTCTGTCTGTCTGTCTGTCTGTCTGTCTGTCTGTCTGTCTGTCTGTCTGTCTGTCTGTCTGTCTGTCTGTCTGTCTGTCTGTCTGTCTGTCTGTCTGTCTGTCTGTCTGTCTGTCTGTCTGTCTGTATGTCTGTCTGTCTGTATGTCTGTCTGTAACGACCAACGCGCATAACTCAAAAACCGCTTGCCCCATTTCAATGAAATTTGGTACCTAGGCTGGGTCTTGGGTCGAGATGGTCCCATTTAAAAATGAACAAAATCCACCGAACACAAGCCAAATAAAAGGGTAAGGGTAGATTTTAAAAATTAGAGTTTACGTGAAAATATGGCGTGTGATATCAAACGAAAGGTAATTGAGTTTGGAGTTAAACAAAATATATTTTAGTTTTTTTTAAGGGTGGGGGTAGATTTCAAAAATTACAGTTTACGTAAAAATATGGCGTGTGTGATATCAAACGAAAGGTAATTGAGTCCGGAGTTATATTTTAGTTTTTGTTTTTTTAAGGGTGGGGGTAAATTTCAAAAATTTGTGTTTAAGTCAAAACATGGCTTGTGTGGTATCAAACGAAAGGTAATTTAGTCTGGGGTTGAATAAAATTTATTTTAGTTTTTAGTTATATCAGCTCACAGGTACGCTATAACTATAGTAGATACCTAGTGTGAGCTTAGGGGCCCATATATTGGCAGAGTATTTTAAAGGCATTCGACAGACTTGGTATACTATTAAATGCACTTGAAAGTTTTGGTTTTAACCTTTCATTGCTCCACCTAATAAGATTCTACTAAACGGCCCAAGTAACATTATTACCACTCAAAGTTTTATTTTTTTTTAAATTTTATTTGGTTTCAAGGTTATTTAGAGGGTGCTGTTATGGCTTTTAGGGTCAATTTAGCTACATAAAGGTAATTTGTATTGCCAATTACCTAAAGAGGTGTTATACAACCAAAAAGTGATTTATAAAGGGAATATAATAAAACTGATATTCCTTCTGTTCCTTTTAGATACTTTTGGTTCTATTGTTTTTGGGAACCTAAAACTTTTTAATCCAATTTGTGCCCTTTTAATTTTATTATAATTAAAAAATACAAAAGTTGGAAATAATTTTAAAAACAGAAGTTTAATAAATAAAATGAATTTAAAAACGTTATAGATTTAAGAAGTGGATTCTACAAAAATTATATCTACTTTAATGTAATATTTGTAAGCCTACATAATTCCTTAAAAAATGTTTTATTTTCTTACTGGAATGAAGTATGGAGTTAGCTACAATGGTTACTCCAATGTAAAAAAAAATAGTGATGCTCGCCAGTTAGCACGATTCAGGCTAAGAAAAACCTAGATAAACATACATCATCTTAGATTAATAAACAAACACTAGTCTGAGTACATCATACACACAAATCGTCGTTGATCTTACAAACTGACGTAACTCATTTATTGTAATTTTACAAGAGACCAATTTTAAGTCTTAGGGAAAGTTTATATTGGATTTATATCACTAAAAATGTTCCTGGATCTAATGATTTTTGTGCTATTTAAAGGATTTTTATGAATTACGACACTTTGTGAGATGAAAGAACGACACAAATAAGGTAGTATTAAAGAAAACAACCAAACTGCATTTTTTTGAGATACGTCAGTTTGTAAGATCAACGAAGAAATTTGTTATAGATTATTTAAAAAGAATGCTACTATGTATTTGTTTTTTAAATAATAAATTAAAATTTTAGTTTTTTATGAAATAAACCCTTTATTCCTTAATAACCTTTGCATTTGTTTTATATTGTTTGTTTGTTTGATACTGTTAATTTTTTGTTAACTATATTTAAAATAATTTTAAGTGATAAAATTGAAAAGGTAAACAAAAAATAATAAAAAATATTAAAAACAATAACATAATTAAAAAAATTAGTATTGAGTTCTTTTATAAGAATTATAATAACATAAAATTTTTATATATGAAAATTTGATTTTAGTGCAAATTGCAATCATAGTGATTTTTATACAGAGTCAAGTCAAATTGAATTTTATCTATCACCTTTATTCTGGGAGATAATACTAGATACGTTAAATTGTTATTTTCTTATTGACCCTATATTTCTACATTTTTATATGTTCTTTGGTTTTATTTTTCATTTTAACTTTATTATTAAAAATAAAAAGATAAATATTAAAAATTTGATATTATAAGTATGAAACTTAATTTTTTACCTAAAATTTTACGCTGATTTTAAAAATTGTGTAAAAAGAGTTTAATAATAAAATACGAACTTTATTTTAAAAACAAAAGTGACAGATAAAATTTTAATTTGAAAGTTGGATTCTTTGTAACAAAATATCCATAAAAAAGCAACATCAAAAACCCCTTGTAGCTTAAAAACGACTTGCTAATTGCTTTATGTCCCCTAGAAATACCTAAAACACACCAACAATATAACAGTATTTACAATTTATATTTTAAAAACTAATTTTACAGCAATAACTAACCTAACCCAACAATGCGCGGATTAGAGGGGGAGTAAAGTGAAAATTCCCCGCCCTAGAAAAGAATATGCACTTTTTCCTAAAAATTAAAGGACAAACAAAAGAATTATCCCCCCGCCCCCCCTAGAAAGAGATTATATGCTCAATAATTTTTTTCATCGACTATTACCCCCCCCCCCCCCTCCCTGATTTTGACCCAGATCCGCGCTTGAACCCAACCTACTACCAATTTAAAACTTACACAGCCAGACAAAACTTCGAAAGAAACCTTATAGATAAGGTCAAGAGCAACGTCGATTATTTGTTTCCTAGGGGGGTTCGGTTCTGGGGGGGTTGATAAAAAAAGTTAAAAAAGAGTAAAGGCTTTTTGATTGAGGAAATAAAAAAGAACAGGCTGTAATATAGTTCCATAAGTTACATATAGCAAATGTTCTTCGGAGGGGAATAATTGCTCCCGTTCCCACCTCATCGTCGCCCATAACTCGGAGCCGCCACTGTATTATAGCTTCAATAATTAAATCCTGTCTTATTGCTGCGACATAATTCCAAATCGAAAATCTTCTTTGCTAATGCCAAATTAAATTGATGCGGAACTTTTGACGTCGGATTTAGGTTATAAAGAGCGAGGCCGAGCTGAGGCATAAAGACGGTGCTTTACGCCGATAGCGACCGTCGCACAGTGGACAGATTATTTTACCAGGGACTTATAATCCTTGCCATACGCAGTTACACTTTTGTGACTGACATAAAATAAACATATTTCCTAACCATAAATATATTAAAAATTAAATATGTCATGTTGGTATAAAATTAAAGGTAAAACTGTCACTGTGTCTGATTGATTCTCTAATGATTTTTTTATACGACTGTCTTGTAAAAGGGGGTTTTGCGCACGGAGAACACGATCTGAAAATGGCATTTTGCGCACGCTGTGTGCAAAACGTTTTGCACACGCTTATGTCATTTTTGCGTACGCCTATGTCATTTCTGCATACGGTTCTCCCGTCATTGTGATTTTTGTTGTTGTCACCCATCAATATTGGGCTTGGCTTAGTTCCGTAGCAACCGTCACTGCTCGTATGTTTTGTTGATTAGATACGTCAAAAAACTGTTGAATTTTTAAAGATTTGTTGTAAAAATGTCGGAAATAAAAACAAGTTAAATTAAAATTTGATTTTTCTTTCTTTATTAGCAGTCGTATAAAAAATATTGTAAAAAACTCGTTTGAAAACCTCTTTGCACACTCCCTCGACTTGTAGACCTCGCCTTCGGCTCGGTCTACCAAACTGTCTCGATCGTGTGCAAAGAGACGTTTTCAAACCTTGTTGTTTAAATAACTATTTTACAATAAAGTTCATTTGAAATTCAAAAATACCAGTGTTAATCTTTTTAAATCAAAATTACACTACAATAAAATAATTTTTGTATGTTGTAATTTTTGTAAACACATCTAAATAAGGCCCTAATGAACCTAAAAAGTACGTTATGAAAATTTCCTGATTTACCCGTTTTTAAAACTTATTTTTTAGGGCGGTTTAAAATGTACTTTTAAGGTACGCAAATGTTGGGGCCCTAAGGGACCTTAGTACATTATAAAAACGTCCTCTTTTGCGAGTTTTTAAAACGTTCTCTTTATTAGGTTTTAAACATGTACTTTTTAGGTACGAGAATATGGGGGACCTAGAACGACTTAAAAAGTATGTTTTAAAAACGTCCAAAATGGACGTTTTTTAAACGTTTTAAAATCGTACTTTTTAGGTATGGGGACGTTAGGTCCTAAAGGGACTTAAAAAGTACGTTCCTGGAACGTACGGTGTTACTACCCAAGTAGCAGTTACGTTTTTTAAACGTCAAAAACAGGTCATTTTTAATGACCATTGACTTCTCTAATGTGACGTGTAAATGACCTTTAAATGACGTTCAAAAGACACACCCAAAATGACGTCATTCTTAGACGTTTTAAAGACGTCAGCAATATGACGTGTTTGGGACCAAATCAGAACATTAGACACACACACACAGACACAAACCTATTTATGACTTTTTTTTAACTCGTCTGAATATATGAAATATTCCCTGCAGTTGAGAACACTGAAGGAAACTTAGACACAGAAGGTGACTCTTCTGTGACTTAGACCTGGAAGTACTGGAACAGGTACAGCGGTGTTCGTCTGTGAGGTACAGATCAAAATAGACCTATACCTAGATTTACACATCTCCACCTTGAAGCGAAAGAAGCCTCGAAGTTTGTCTTGATTTAATATTTACATTCCGTATAAATCCGGTCAAGTACTGACTATCATCATCTATGTAAGTATGAGTTTATGTCCCTTGGACAAAGTGTGCAGTGTGGGTAGTGACCAATATATGACGTTTTTGAGACGTCAAAAACTACACTACGAAAAGACGTCAAGTAACTGACGCCTTAAAGACAACATTTTTTGGTAGATGACCTGCTGGTCATCCAAATGACCACTTTTCGACGAAAAAAATACGTCATTTGATGACCCCTTGCTACCTGGGTAGGGGACAAGATGACCACCGAGCGTTGCTTCATGGCCAATACGATGAGGCGACGATATTGCTCGACCTGCTTTCTACTTTAACTAATAAAATAATATTAACTATCGAAAAAAAAACTACTTGTAAAATAAAAAATATTTAATATTTAGTAAAGTGCAGATTCCTTTTGGTAAAGAAGAAATTATAAACATCTTGAAAATTATTTGGTGAAATGAGGTAAGCTTTTAGGAGTGTAAAGGGTTTTACAATTTTCAGCGAAACTAGATCCCCTATTAAAAGAAATAAAATACGAAAGTTATAGATAATTAAAAGGTCTACAATTTTTATACCTGTCATTTTTTTACATAACATAATCTAAATTTTCCCACAAAAATCGATAAAGTATCTAATCTTGGTAAATGCCGATGGGCTTTGGCCCAAAAAAAAGTTATCGAGGCTGAAAAATAATGAGTTAGCAAACATACTAAACACAAAAACATTTTAATAACGTCAAAATAATGTATAAGTTAAAAACATAACGTTAGGTTGGATGTTAGTTCTAACGTCATATTCATAGGGAAAAAGAAGCTTAATAACCCGTTTTCTGACGTTAGAAAAATAATCTTATGTTTTTAGAACGTTTTTTTTAAGTGTTTTTCGAACGTTAAAAAAATATAGATTTTTAACAGTGAAAAAGAAATGTTTTTCTAACCTTGAAAAATAAATGTTTTGTGTGAACTCGACACTCAGTAAAGGCAATTCGGCTCGTAGCTTCTGAAAATAAAATTTAAAATTCTATGTAAACAATAATTTTGTAGTAAGTGCCTCGCTACGAGGCCAAACAATTCATGCTCAAGTAAATACAAGGCAAACAATTTCAAGGCGCGTATTCACTTTAGCATGAATGCAAACGAAGCATTCGTTTGGTCCCGCTGCGAGGCTTGCGAAGTAGCAGTTTGCTAAACCTCGCCTATGTAACATTTATTTATCAATAAAGACGATTTATTATTATTACATAATTCTGCCACAAATGACTACGCGGCTTAAGGTCCGGCGGCTAATCGTCCGCGGTGAATTGTCGCATTCCCTGTCTGATTACCCATAGGTATGCGATATTTCATACAAAACGATTTTTTTTCTTTTGTTTACTTTTTCTTACCTGATTTTGTGGTGCTTCATTTAGATCACTGCACACACATTTGTTGTTCTTTAACTATACCATCTTTCCCACACAACTAGAGTAATATTCCAATCCAAATATGTATTCACTATCAATACTAATAATTGTGCTTTAAATTTGCCATGTTTGTTTCTGCAAAATGGAAATATTTTAACCAAAATTACAAAAAGCATCTTTGCTACCGACTCGTATCAACTCGCAGCGAAACGCAACTAATGGCGATGTTTAGGTCGTGGGACTGCTATATCATAGAGGGCACTGCATAGTATATATTGACGGTATTATTTTTAATGTTAGTGAAATTATGGTTTTTTTAATGCTGGTTTTTTAACGTTATTAAGAAATATATTTTTGGTAATGCTTTTACATGAAATTTTCGTTAGGATTTTCTACATGTTTTTTTAATGTCAAAAGTTGATTTAATTTTAACACAAATTTGTGTTAGAAAAAAATTTTTTAACATTTATTTAACGTTTTTTACGATTTTGTGCTTAGTGGGAAGTATGAAAGGCAACTTTAAAGGAATAAAGTCAACAGTAATTAAACTAACTAAAAAATACAAGGTAAATCAAAAAGAATGAAAAAATAGATAGATACTATTTTTTCATTCTTTTGATTTACCTTGTATCTTATAGTCAGATTGATTACTGTAGTCAGGCAACCACGCTAAGGATGGAAATGCCTTTTTCCGAAAGAAACTTTAATGGCAGTTTCCGGTCGTGTATTGTAGAACCGCTTAGAAAACCAATGGGTTTACTTCCAATATGATAAATAATATAAGTGGAATCGCCTCATTAGAAGGCGTATTTAAAAAAAATCCCGTTTAGACAGGTTCTATTAGGCTTATCTTGAACTGTCACACAAGCAAGGTGTTAATTTACTCATTTTAGTAACGACAACAACATCATCGAAGTAGATAACTATTCAAATTCCTTGATAATAAGGCGCTAAAGTGTGCATTCTATTAAAGGTGGTTTTGATAATTTTAATAATAACATGAAGACTTAACAGGATAAGCAGTATATTAAAAATAATATAACTACTCTAGCCTAAGGCATTCAGAATTGAAAGGATTTTTAAATAATAATACATTTTAGCTTACACGTATACTATAACATCGTGGTGATTAGAGGTTTTGATTTGCGTTACATTTGAATACTCGTTACTAATCGTTAGTCGACTACGAAGTATTCATTTTATATATTCGTTACTATCGTTACTTTGATTACTGTAACTCAGTGGCGGCTGCTACAGGGAGGGCAACGGGGCAGTGCCCTCCCAAAACTAGACAACAAACAGTATTTTTAATTGATTTATTTTAAAAAAATTAAATCTTCCCTTACGACATGATTGTCTAGTTTTTTTATTATCTGTGGTTAACAACAAGCGATTAATTGGGTGAACTTTTTTAGCATAAATAATTACAAGCCGGCAGCGCCGAGCGGGGCAAGGTTTCAATTTCACCCGTTTTTCAGCGGGGTATGGGTGGATGTTCTCGAGCGGGGGCGGGAGGAATGTTTGTTTTAGTTGAAGTCGGCCATCATCATAGTGCCCTCTACACGTTGCCGGTTCTATCCTTAGTGAAGACTTATGAGTTTGTTTTGATTTGGGGTAAAAAGATTGCCGGACGCGTGTCATTGTTTATTTTTGTTATTGTTTGTTTATAAAAATGAAAATAAATACCGTCGATTACATAATTAACTGTGCAAATTTGAACTTCGATTACAAATAAAATCTTTAGGGCCACATAGACCAGACCTTAAAATCCTAAAAATTAACCAAAATTTTAGTGCAAGTAATAAAAAATTATACGATGCTGAAAACTGCTTGTGCGGTTGTGAAAAACAAAATGCTTTTTTTTGCTTTATTTGTCTTATTATGAACAATCCACAAAAGGAATGTGTGTCATCAAGCACTTAAGTGAAAAGTTAAGGACACAAAGTAAGTGCTACTTATTTAATTAACTAGGTAAGACTGATATAAGGTGCCAATTGAATAGTGCCTATAGGCAAAACATTACCGGACATAATGAAAATGTGGCAAAAAATAGACATATACTAGTACAGAATTTTAAACAGTCTATTAACACTGTTTAAAATTCTGTGGGATGTTTGAGGTTGCTCTACGGGGCCATGATGAGTCTGAAACAAATAACAAACAAACAACTAATCCAAGCACTTTGCGCATGTAGAAGAAGGGCGAATAGACTTTATCTGTAAACAAATAAACTAAAAACTACCCTGTAGCATTTTTATTTTATGGAACAATAAAACGCTACGTAAATATAAGCATGGTTTGCTCATAATAAAACGCTCAAGTTTTTGATTGCACTGTCCGTGTACATCAGCTGTGAATAGCCCCACTTGATATTTTGGTCGGAGAATATCCTGTTCTCTGAGGAGATTGCGATTTGCCTTTTAGCGTCCGGTCCAGTGTCACGTTGAATGACGTGGACTGACCCTCAATTTTTTCTGCATTAGAGGTTTTGAGAAAATCCTCCATTAAAATCACGTTCTTAGTGAGCCCCCAACTACTGATTTGCTGTGCAGGGTCTGTGAATGTGTGGAGAGTTTCCCTTATTGAGGTAAGTAATTTTTTTTGCTATTTCCACGATGTGGACAGAATGTTCATGCTAGTTTTTTTGTTAAAAACAGGGTCCTTGGGAACACCGCGTGATTATCCCGCTACAATTTCCATCCTTTTTTTGGTTACGAAAAAAATTCATCAGGAATTTGCAAATTATTTCCTGACCAGAACAATGTCTCAGGCAGTCCATCATTTACATGGTCTCGGCACTCCATAGTTTCCATTGTCTTAGGCAGCCCATGGTTTTCATAGTCTCAGGCAGTCCGTAGTTTCCATTTCCATGAATATCAGGCAAGATCTTTCCTTTTATTTTGAGAAAATTCATCGTATAACGTCCATTATAAAAATATTAATTTATTTTAAAATAAATTAATGGGTACTCTAAACCTACTAAAATAATAAAACATAAACATAAATTCTACAAGATAAATAAAATAACTTTTATTCTAAAATTTTAATTTTATAATGATGTACATTTGATGGCCACTTGCTTAAAACTATAACCTCCCTGGTATATTATGGCCATAACACCCAGGTAAATATGTAGTGTGATTGCCAAAGGGTAATAATCCTTTACATAAATAATTAGGTATTTTTTTATAACCTTTTCCTTTTTTTTTTTAAATAATTAGGTATCAGTTTTTAGTAGGTATGAATTACCTATTTCAAGAGGTCTTATTTCCTTTATCTTTTTGTTATAAAATTCCATGAAGAAATTTTAATAAATCTATTGTTGTTTTCTACTTTAAACTTAAACTGGTGTTTTTCTTTTCATCACAAAAAATCAGTAAGGTCTTCTTTATTAATTTGTAATAATGTGCCTTTAATAATAATTCACTATTTAAGGTATTTACATATTTTGTGTTTCTCATTTTACACATGATAAAAAAATGAGTGGCGTCCAAAAACATTTACTATATACAGGTACTTCAACTCAGTGATAAAAAACCTACGACCCAGCTCTTCTGAGAAAAAACAGGGTGTCCGTTCGCTGGAGCCCAAACAAATTATTATTATTTAAAATCAGTATAAAAAAATAGGCTATAACCCATTTGATGGTTTATTATATAAAACGAAAATTATTTTTATTTTGTTATACACCAGGATTTAACTACTCGTAAGTTTAAATGTGAGTGGTTTATTATTAGTTCGTGGCCTTAATGCTGAACTATTCTACATGTAAAGAGGAAAATTAGTACCCCCAAAACATACCTATAGTTGACTGCCCCAAAAGGACAACATTAGTGAAATGCACCGGGTCTGGTATTCCGCAGCGTAGGACATGTTTGCACAATCACTTCTGTCTCAGTCGGCCGCGTCGGTATCCCGCACACCTCATTTAACTAACTTAGACCATGGACGTTTTGTTTAACAAAAGAGTGCGCAAGATTCGTAAATGTTAGGATTGAAGCAGTCTAAACCAAAGGATATTATTAAAGCTAGTCTTGAAATGTAGAGGAAAATCGCGTATTATGGGGTACCAATTATTTTTGTTATTTGTTTATCTCTCATTTTTGCAACAAGATTCGTTATTGTGTAAGCACATTGAACTTTTATGTAGTAGCTTCTTCATCTGGTGATGGTACTTCTAAATTCAGCGTATCAATTTTTCAGCATTTGTCATTATCTTTAGGAATAAAAATTGAAGTTGCAAATAATACCTAAATAATTATATAATTTTTTGGCTGCCAATTTTTGCATTTAGCTTAAAAATGATTTCTCAAAGTTTCATAACTAGCCTAATATAATTTATGGATGTGTCTTATTTGATTAAATAGCAATATAATATTATTCGAGTATTACAAAGAATTTAGATTTACAATATTTGCGGCCTTTTTAATATTCTGCTAAAATTATCGCTTATTTTGATATCTAACCAATCCTACTATTTCTACAACTACACAACATTTTTAATTTTTTATAAAACGACTTATAGGTGATGACTTTTTAAAATAGTTTTTGTAATCAACGTAATATTACCTCTACAATGATAACTTAATAAATTGGTTGGTTAGGTTATCCGTTAGTTTTGTAAAAGCTACTTACTGTTACTAGTAGTAAATTTTTACTTTACAGTTTAACTAAAAATTAAAATTGCTTTCTGAAACCAGCTTTGAGTTCTATAATAGCTGAAAGTAAAAAAGTTTGTAAATATCGAATTTTATTGTACAATAAGAAATGAGCAGAGTTAAAGAAATAGGTCTTTTTTTGTAAAACATAATCAGAGAGTGCATTTTAACAGATTATTTCCAAGAATTAAAAGAAATGTTTTGTGTGCTGTAAAAATACAGTTTTTATATTTTCGTTATAAATTTAATATGTGTAATATTTACTTTCCTATTGATATCCAGAAAAAATATTATAATGCCATTAAGATGTAATAGGGACTTATCACAATAAAGCCAGGCAGTATTTGTGCCGGGAACTATTCACAGTTTTGACTGAGTTTCGCAATAAAAAGTGACAGTTGATCTTTTAAAATTAACATACCGAGTCGAATTTATAAATCCAGTGGTTTATTTTCCATTAATAGTGGCGGCACTAGATTTGGGTTTTTGGTACAGGCCGCTTTTTAATTGAACGACATCTTGTTAAAGTGTTACTAACGTTTGACTTGACGTTAAAAAAGAAACAAAAAATTACAACTGTTGACTAGAGCTAGAGAGACAACGCAACATGCAAACGAAGTTTGCGTAAAAACTTTTTGAAAGGTTTTGTGGTGAAAAGAAGCGATTTTTTTTTGTGTGTTAAACAAAACACCTCTCACTTTGAGCTGGTGTATTTAGTAACTGCTTTGGTGCCTTCGCTGACAGCGTGCTTGGCCAACTCTCCGGGCAACAACAATCTGACTGCAGGTTAAATTTTTCTGCTAGTGATCGTTGATTTCTTGTTGTAGTGGGCCAAACGCGACGCCTCTGCGGCAATCCCTTCGAAAATATCGCAATTATCAAAATTTAAATTATTATTTAATTCATTTTTATAATAAGATTTATTTACAAATTGTTTTTTAATATATTTTTTGTTGCATTCAGTATAAACATTTTACAATGACCAAAATAAACGCTAAGGTTCGGACACCCTCTGTACGTTTAATACGACTCTCCATGATTTCTTAGTTTATCCGTGGTTTCAGATCATATTAATTTCCAAGAAACAAGAGTGACAAATTCCACACCATATAGGGGGGGCGAAAGGAACATTGTGTGCTAATGGCCGATATAAGACAACCATATTAATTTTTTTGTGACCGGAAAAATTTTATTCATTTGAAATGGAGTACATTACTGGTCTGGCGGTTCTGGTCGCTTGGCAATATTTAAAAGTCAATCTTATTTAATGTTCACATTTCACTGTACAGCCCAATGAGCATTTTTGTCTTTATAATAGGTTCGAACAATACTACATCACAATTCGAAAAAACCAAAAGTTTTATTATTTGGTTCTGGCGATAACTTTAAATGCATAATAAACGCACTAAATGCGTTAAAAAAAAGTTGAAATTACTAAGGGCGTTTGCGTACAGTGCAAGAGATTCTGGGTTCGAGTCCCGGCCGAAGACAAAAAACTTTTTTTATTTTTTTTTCTTTAATTTCACTTGTTATTTAATATAATACTTAATAAACGTTCTTAATGGTTATATTATATTAAATTGAGTTAAAAATTGTGTTAAGGGGACAAATTCGATTTAGGCAATTTTTTACGTAAAAGGCAACAATGCAAAATAGTTAAATATCAGTGAAAAGGTGGCACTACTGAGTAAAGCATTGCCCCCGGTAGGTGGTTTTGTTTAGAGTAATAGGTGATGTCGACTAAGGACAGAGTGTTCCGAATTTGGTTAAAGTACAGTAAGGCCTCCTGTTAGAATTTTTAGGATGACAGTGTCACTTAAAGTCACTAATCAAATACTTTGGCATTTTGTTCGTTTCAAAGTAAATGTTAAAATTTTTTGTTCAAAAAGAAATGCCGCTTTCTTGCCAGAAAAAGCTCGCCCGGCCTCTTCAACATCATCATGATAAGTAAGTAGTTATTTTTTAATACAGTAGGCAGATAATAATAATCAGTTGCTTCTGTGATTTTTAAAAAATAAGAAAACGCACGAACAAGTGCCTAATTTTTTTTATAATTTTTTTTCATACCTTTATTTTTTAAATATATTCTAGCAAGCTTTAGTTTCTAAGATATTTTGAACATATTTTTTTAGAACTTACAGCAGCTATGCTTTCTACAGTTGGTTATTAGCTAGGAAGGTAGTTGATCCATTTACATTTGAATTATTCTTTACAGATACAGAATTTCATATGAGCATTCCTATTCATACAAAAGAAAGCAGGGGTCTACTACGATATACCTCGATGCTGGAAAATGCGTGTTTTTTTTTTAAATAATAAGTTTAGGTCTTTTTATACCGTTTTCAAGAAAAAAAAATGCGGATTTTTCACATTTTTTTTAGAAATTTCAAAATTAAAAAATTAGTAAAAAATTACACAAATTGTTATAGAAAGAGGTTATTTGACGTTTGTGATGTCGAGATAAAAACGGGCGGCTCACAATCCACTGAACTTGATCTAAATGGTCAATTAGCCAAAATAAGGTGACCAACTGTCTGGCAATGGACGAAAAAAGGTAATTGTGTTTTTAGAAATGTATTTACGCATAGAAATATGGGTACACCATATTTTTTAAATCTAACGTTCTACCTGACATCTGGCTCCAACCATTTAATTGGTCGCGCATTTTTGACTCTGTGAAATCGTCCAAAATCGTCTATTGAGTATTTATAATGGAAAAAATGATGCAGAAAGCTATATAGTTTGTTATTTATCATAAAATGATGTAAAAATCAGCACAGGCGAACATTCTAATCAGCCTAACCTGACCTTACATTAAGTAAACCACAAAAACGGTAATTCAGCAGTTCGGTTTGGTTTGGTTCGGGTCGGGCTTAGGTAAGGTTTGTTGTGTCTTAAAGTAATTCAGCAGGAGTCGGCTGCGCCGACTCCTGCTGAATTACTTTAAGACACAACAAACCTTACCTAAGAACAAGTCAAACCGAACTTAACTGAGGCAAACCGAACCCAACCGAACCGAACCGAACCGAACCGAACCGAACCGAACCGAACCGAACCGAACCGAACCGAACCGAACCGAACCGAACCGAACCGAACCGAACCGAACCGAACCGAACCGAACCGAACCGAACCGAACCGAACCGAACCGAACCGAACCGAACCGAACCGAACCGAACCGAACCTAACCGAACCGAACCGAACCGAACCAAACCAAACCGTACCGAACTGAACCGAACCGAACTGAACGGAACCGAACCGAACCGTACCGTACCGCACAAGCAATAAGCAAGAATCGGCTGCGCCGATTCTTGGTGAATGGTTCTAAATAAATAATTTCCTATAATTTGGGCCTTTAACCCTCAGATGCCCCTAACAAGGCTTTGCTAATCCATTCTCAATCTTTGTTGTTTTGTATGTGAGCAACAAGGACTTAATCGCGATTAAACCCATGATCGCGCTTAAGTGCTTACGGTGCATCTGAGGGTAAGTCAGCGTAAGCAAATCGAATTGGGAAATTTGATATGGCCGAATGACCTGGAAACAGTCGGCCCAGCAAAAAATTTCTCTCAATGTGTCAAAACATCTGTGGGAAGTTCAACTGTACAAATTTTCAAAATTATGTGAAAAAACCGCGAAAAAACACGAAAAACTAGGTATGTAATTAATTTAAAATTGTTAAATTATTAATCCTAAGCTAATTTACAAATTTATGTGGAAAATTTGACGATTCAGTGATAGAAATTGATTTTTTTCAACCAAAACAAGTCAAAGAAAATCACTGTGTAACGTTTTTTTAAAAAATTATTTTTCAAAAAAACCATACTTTTTTTTTAATTTCCCGTATCTAAATCGACTAAAAATAGTCCAAAGAATCATTTCCATACAAAAAAATCGTTATATAGGGCGTTTTGACGAGCGAGGTATAACGTAGTAGAACCGAAAGCAGAATAAGTGGATCATTAAATATGATAGGTAAAGTATATCGAAAAATATTGTAACAAATATTTATCTTAATATTTTCAGGGACGTGAGAGAAGGTTATTTCCGAGAAAAAAGTTTATATAAGATGGGGGTCAACGTACATCTGTTTTTATGATATAGGATTTTTAAAGTTAGACGAGTGGGGAGAAAAAGGGTATTAGAAAAAAAATTAAATCTGTCACAGCCAGCTGAATACTCAGGTAATTGTGATTCAAAAATGTGGTATTATTTTTTTTGATAAAAGTACAAGTTGAGAAGATACAGGCTGTCAAAATAACCTCCAAAAAATTATAAAAAATAAAATATGACATTTACAAAAATTTATACCAAAAAATTTGTTTTTTCTGAAAAAAATTGACCGATTAATTTTTTCAAAAATTATTTTTAATTCAATTTGTTGCTCTTGTTCTAATAAACGACTTTAGCCAATTTCATATTTTTACTGGGTGTTTTTAAAAAGTTATTATCAAAAAAGTTTAAAAAATCTCCTCTATCACCTGTTGGCCTATGGCTCCTAAGTTATGGGACACCCTGTATAAACAATGCAAAAATCAATAATTAAATATTTACACATAAATGTTATCCTACTATTTGGTTTTTCTCGAAACTGAACTAGATAACCATTACACGTATGATATATCATAAAAATTGCATGTTAAATTTTAGTGATACCTTGGTGACTCATGATGAGGAGTTTGCGGACCAAGGAAGAGAAGGAAAAGTTGCGAAAGCCAACACGGAGACAGGGTGAGTAATTTAATAATTTTTTATGGTTTTTCTTATTTTTTTTAAGTATAAATAACGTTAAAAAATTATTTTCAAATATTTTGACCTAAATTAGGGATATTTTATCGTATATCTGCCTGAGAGTCTATTTGTTTATTTGAATATATTCAATAAAGTAAAAAGTAGCTTGAAAATGTATTTAGTATTTTAAGGTTTAGGAAAATATATTTTAAATAAAATATAATAAGCTTTATTTCCTAAGATATTTGAATCCAGAGGTGCTTCTCGGGGGTGCCACTTTAGGTGACATTCTCTGTTGGTAGAAAACGGTATATATTTTTTTAAGCAGCATTTTATTGAATTAGTGGTTGTAATTTCGATAATAATAACAATAGACACTTTCATGCGCCGCAGGCAAAAATTTTGAATTTTTATTAGCAAAAACATTACTTTTTACTAATTTTTTGTATATTCAAGAAATTCTCGGGGGGCGCCCCTGGATCCGCCACTGTTTTAAACATATTAATTTAAAAACTTAAAGCAGCTCTATTGACTTCTACAGTAGCCACTTAGCTAGGAGGGAAGTTTAGTCGATCCATTTCTTTTTGAGATTTAATGTCAAAATTATTCTTTACAGATCCACAATTACATATGAACACTCAAAAAGGAGACCATCAATAATGATAGGTAAAGTATATTGTAAACTATTATAACAATTAAGGGCCTGTCCTTAAATTACGTAACGCTCTAGGGGGGGGGGGGTTTGGCCTTGCGTTACACTTAATGTTTTTTTCATGTGTTTTTTCTTGGAAATGCGTTACGAGGGGGGGAGGGGGGGTCAAAAATCCTGAATTTTTGCGTTACGTAATTTAAGGACGTTCTCTAATAAGCAGTACTTATTTATTTTAATATTATGAGGGAAATTGACCTTCTTTGCACTGCTTTCTCGCTTTATTTAAAAAATAATTTTGTTTTAGGGACGCATTAAATTTTCCAATTATTGTACCGCTGGTCTTTAATGCAATGGAGCGATTATCGTTTGCAGGCCGTTTACACCATGCTAATATCTACAAGCAACAGAACGAGTTCGTTTGGGTTTTCTCTATATCAACCAATACATATACAGTACCTTCCACGGTTCCAAGAACTTACTTTATTTTTTGTTAACTGGTCTGAGGCGTAGAGGCGATTTACTGACATTTATTATATTTCTTCACAAACGTGACCACCCTGTATATACTGCCTAAATTTTTTTAAAAGCTGTTTAAATTTTTTTTTTTAAATTAAAGAAAAATATCAGGTTTGCTCGTCAACCATAATATTTCTGTTGATAATTGTAAAGTATAAAAAATTAATAGAAATACTAAAAAAAACATGGCTTGCTAGAATAAATAATTGGATATAGAGCACCATCTCGCAGATAGACAAATGTGACACTTTTTTATTTAGAAATATATAAGAAACGAAAAAAAATTTACCAGATAAAATCCCCAGTAGAAATGGCAAAAACGGACAAAATTGACACCAAATCGGCATTTTTAATATTTCTGATTATTTGTGTGGCGTATGTCCTTGTATCTAGAATTTTTTTTGCGAAAGCACCAAAATTCTCCTGCAAAATATTTTAAAGAAAATTCGATTAATCCGAGTCAATAAAATGTCTTTAAAAAAATGCGATTTTGCTTGTTTTTGTCAGCATAAAACCTTATCGTGTTTCCCCTGTATAGTAGCAAATTTGACTTTCTTTAAATTATTTTTTAGTAGTTAACAGATTTCAAAAACTTTCTGTGGTAAACCGTATTATTTGTTTTATATTTTCTGCTTTTGAGGATTAAAAAACAAAAAAATATTTTATTTATAAAATTTTTGGAAAAACTAAATACTTAATTTCAAAAAAATTCTAATACATCATTTAATTAGACATTTTAACAGCTTTTAAAAAATATAGGCAGATATACAGGGTGATCTCGTTTGTGAAAAAATATAATAAATAAGAGACAAGTTTGTAGGAATCTCGTATCTCAGTAGATCGCCTCTGCGCCTCAGACAAGTAAACAAAAAACTTGACGAAGTATAGGTTCTTGGAACCGTGGAATGGTACTATATATGTGTACAAAATGTGGTAAAGAAGTACAATTAGTTGGACATCCTAAATTTTTGCCTTGTCTAATAATGAAAATTTTTCTCTAGAATAAAAACACGTTCTTTTCTTGAATAAATTGTTTTACCGTAAAACAATTTGTTTTGAATTAAAATATTTCTTTTTAGTTCAACGCAATGTTTAGTCTTAAAATGAGACTTTATTTTTCTTCTTTAATTGTTTTGTTTCAGTATATTCCATTTAGTAACAAAGCAAATTGTCTTCATTCAGTTCTAATTTATAAAAAAAAAATTCTGTTTCACATTAAAAATATTCTCTTGGTGAATAGGAAAGCACAAATTATTTTACTTCAAAGCAATTTGCTTTGATCTAAGACAATTTTTTTTTATCGTGCGGTAAAAAATATTAAAACAGAATAATGTTTCGGACAATTATCGATACAAATTATGCAATATTTAGTTTTCTTTTGTTACGGGGTTTTGTGAGTATATGAATAAAGCAAGATAATTTTCAAATTAGGTGTCAGGCTAGACCTGACGTAACCTGAGGTAATTAACCATCTCCTTAAAATGATTGGGTTCATTTCGAATTAGAAGTCATTAAAATAACTACATAAGAAAAGAAACCTATATATCCTGCATAATTGTCAATAATTTACAGGTTTTAGTTGTATGTTTTCAGAGAAACCAGCAGATGCCGTAAAAAACGATCCTTACTGAAAACTTTTTTAACATTTGAGGTAAGTAACCTGAGAAACGAAGTGTCTATGCACACTAAGTTTGGAGATAATTCAATTTTTTAGTATTTACTTATTTTAGGAGTTGATAGTGTAAAATATGCTTCATAACAATAAACAATATTAAGAAAATTAAAAACATGAGCCATTTAATTATTAAATACAAAAATAGTTCTCAACAACTTCTGTTACATCTAGTCAACAATAAATCCAGATTTCAATAAAGAAAGTCGCATTTAAATCGGTTTACTAATTTGAGACCTAGACACCTGCGAACAAACAGACTTATCCAATATGATAATTATGAAAACTTCGCGAACAAATTTAGCCTCATAATAGTTAACGGTTCGATTTCGTTTTCTTGGACTTTCGTGCGGGTGTCATAACGTAAGCCTGCCTGTTTTTTAAACTTTGGTGCTATTGAAACTTGGTAAAATATAGGCACCGGTACAAAACAGCGCGGAACAAAATAGCGGCATCAAAGGAGCGCTTTTTTAAGTTTGTTTATTTATCTGTGAGCAATTTTCTCTTGCTATTTTATCGTAGCGCTGTTTGTCGCAGTGCTATTTTGTCGCCCCTATTTTGTTCCGCGCCATTTTGCACAGCGCTGTTTTGTACCTACTGGAGCCGTAAAAACTAATACAATCTCCAACGCCTTGAAAAAATAATAATTTCCGGTTTTTGTTTATATAGGGTGTCCCAAAACTTAGGGGCCATAGGCCACCAGGTGATAGAGGTCTTGTCTGATAAAAACGTTCCTATAATGCATGAGTCAAAACTCTTTGTCGAGATACAGAGCATCAAAGTTGTCAATTTTTTTAACTTTTTTGATAATAACTTTTTAAAAAAACGCAGTAGAAATATGAAAATGGTCATGGTAAAGTCGTGTACTAGAACAAGAGCAATAAATTGAAATAAAAATTATTGTGAAAAAAATGAATCGGTTAATTTTTTAAGTGTAAACCTCTTTAGACACGTTTAGCAGTTTTTGTGGGTAGTGAATTAAACTGAGCCGTCAGGCTCGGCTATGTAACACTCATTCGGGTGAAGCCGGCTCGAGTCGACTAACTGTGAGATTTGTTGGGTGATCCGTGCATTCAGCGAGCGATATAATGATGCAGATGAAGGCCAGTATTATTAATTTAGCCTTGTTGAAGTTTACACTTCTGCCGTGTGGGCTTAAACACACACAATTTTTTCTTAGGAAAAAACTATTTTTTTTGTATATACTTTTATAAATGTCATATTAAACTCAATGTTTTTTTTATATTTTTTTAAAATAAAAACAAGTCTCCAGCAATGAAATATTATTGATATTTTTTTAAAGAATAAGTAAGCAAAAATTATTATTTTTTTAATTATTATTTTTTTATACATTTTTGGTGGTTATTTTGACAGCCTGTATCTCCTCAACTTGTAGTTTAATAAAAAAAAGAATACCACATTTTTGAAGCTTTTAAAACCCTTTTTCCCTCCACTTCTACCTTTTTACCCCCATGTTATATAAACTTTTTTCTCGGAAATAACCTCCTCTATCCCCTGGCACTATGGCCCCTAAGTTATGGGATACCTGTATATGGTAAGCTTGCAGCTGCTCAACGAATATCCAAGAAGTAGAAACCAAACTTTTTTACATGTTGATGCAAAATAAACTGAATCGACAATAGTATATGTCCCATATAACAAGTAGCTGGGAGTTTATATTCAATGTGGGAATTACCTTTATTATCATTATTATTATTATTATATATCGTTCAGATTCATCGAAGAATATACCATTTTTGGATCAACATCTCAATTTTATATCTAAGAAATATTCAAATCTTACCAGTACTATTACAAAATGGCTAGTTCAATATTCTAAGCCAATACTAAAACACGGGTCATGTGACCTTGATCAGCTAATTACCTTACACCGAAATTTTTTTTACCGAATTTACCTAGTGTTCTGCATTCATTAGAATCACGTGATTTTAATTCTGGTGAATAAGTGATGCCCCCTAGTAGCAACATAATGAAGTATACTTTTTCGCTCCGATATCGACTTTACTCCGCTTTTAAAAATCCTAATAGATCTCGCTTAGAAAATGAAAAACTATATATTTATCTTGTTTATATAAAAGATTTTGTCAAAATTGTCAAACGTATCTTGTTAGATTTTTTGTTTTTGTTTGTATTTACCTAAAACATAGGAAAAACTAGAAATTATTGTTACAGTTCGCTGTAGTTTATACAAGGTGACGCAAGATCATAGATTTTCCAAACTTTGTTTTGAAGTGTTGTTGGGATTTAGCCATAAATATTTTTTTATCTTTTGAATAAGATAAATTAGCAAAAAACTTCCAAGATACAGTTGCGAAAAATGCTTTAAAAATGCACCCCTCAAAGTTTCGACGCGTGCCGCTTTCTCGTTTTCTAGTTCTATTAGAAAAAAGATTTGGCCAAAAAATGGGATATCAGTGTTGTCAGATGGTAAGTTTTCAGGCGACGTTTGCCCCCTTAAATGACCTCAAGCAATGTAATATTTCAAGTTTGAGACAAATCGGCTGGTAAATAAGAAAATCCGCCATTTTGGATCCGCCATTTTAATTTTTTTAAGTTTGAGTAGAAAATTTTGTTAAATGACCTCAAGCAATGTAAAATTTCAAGTTTGAGATAAATCGGTTAGTAAATAAGAAAATCCGCCATTTTGTTTTTTTTCCGCCATTTTGGATCCGCCATTTTGATTTTTTTAAGTTTGAGTAAAAAATTTTGTTAAATGACCTCAAGCAATGTAATATTTCAAGTTTGAAACAAATCGGTTGGTAAATAAGAAAATCCGCCATTTTGGATCCGCCATATTGATTGTTTTAAGTTTGAGTTGAAAATAATGTTAAATGACCTCAAGCAATGTAATATTTCAAGTTTGAGACAAATCGGCTAGTAAATAAGAAATACCGCCATTTTGGATCCGCCATTTTGATTTTTTTAAGTTTGAGTAAAAAATTTTGTTAAATGACCTCAAGCAATGTAATATTTCAAATTTGAGACAAATCGGTTGGTAAATAAGAAAATCCGCCATTTTGGATCTGCCATTTTGATTTTTTTAAGTTTGAATAAAAAATTTTGTTAAATGACCTCAAGCAATGTAATATTTCAAGTTTGAAACAAATCGGTTGGTAAATAAGAAAATTCGCCATTTTGGATCCGCCATTTTGATTTTTTTAAGTCTGAGTAAAAAATTTTGTTAAATGACCTCAAGCAATGTAATATTTCAAGTTTGACACAAATCGGTTAGTAAATAAGAAAATCCGCCATTGTGGATCCGCCCTTTTGATTTTTTTAAGTTTGAGTAAAAAATTTTGTTAAATGACCTCAAGCAATATAATATTTCAAGTTTGAGACAAATCGGTTAGTAAGTAAGAAAATCCGCCATTTTGATTTTTGGATCCGCCATTGTTGTAATAAAAAACGTAAATTGTAGTGTTACCAGGTTACAAAACGCTACAACTACCAAGATTCAACAGTCGACTTAATGGATTTAACTTTACTTAACAAAAACAAATTTCAGAAAAATTGCGTAAAGGATTTTTTAAAGATGTTTTTATATAAATAATATATTTTATTTTTCATCTACACATTTTATCAAAAAAAAAATGTTTAGTCCGGCGCCGAGTTAGCCGGCGCCCAGTTGGCGGCGCCGAGTTGGCCCGGCGCCCAGTTGGTGGCGCCGAGTTGGCGGCGCCCAGTTGTCCCATTCTGTTAACACCCTGAAAGTTTCTCGTTGTTGTATTGAGACACCATACACATGCATAGATCGAAGTTTTCCGAAAATTTATGTATGATCTTCGGTGGCTTAATGTAAAGAGCGTTTGCGTACAGAGCAAGAGATTCCGGCTTCGAGTCCCAGTTCTTATTTTTCTTTCCTTAATTTTACTTGTTGTTTACGGCTTAACCTTACTGAAATCTGTTGAAAGCTTTACCCTTAAAATACTTTTTTGTACCTAAAATTTTTTTATTTCTCTACTTCTTCGTCTTCGCATTCTGCTTGAATTCGTTTCTCGGGTTCAACATCTAGTAGTTGCGATTTCTAATTGGCCTCGCAGAGAATCCGAGCAGGCATTAATTAGTGAATTAGTATGTGTAATGCGAGTGTAATTAACTGTACCATTTTGTATTGTTTAGATAAAATCATCCGGCTACAACATACCTCAGGAATTCGAAAAATATTCGCAACGTATCCTGTCTGTGTAGGCCGAGAAAAAAAGACGAAGATCAATTTTATAAAATAGTAGACATCTGCAAGAAAGACACTACCAAAAATTTTGCCATTATACAGGGCTGTTAACTCTAGATCTTACACGGAAGAAAACCGAGTGTTCAAGGAATGAACACAGATAGAAAATAAAATAAGTCAAGAGAGACGGGCATAGGCCGACGTTGCCACTACAGTTTAAAAGTAGTATACAAGTGTAGGCAAGCAAAGAAACTGCTGGATGCCGAGATAATAGAAATAGCAATAAGATGTGGTGAACGAAGGAAATACAGGAAATGGTCAAGGAGAAAAAACGCACATACTTGAAATGGCTCAGTACTAAAGAGCACAGAGACATAGAAATATACAGGGAAATCAGAAGAAACGTAAGAAATTTTATACGCACGGAAAAAAATGAAATGTTCGAGCGTAAATGCCACGATATAAATATACACTTAGGAGGTAGGCAGAGTTCTGAAGTATGGAAATTCATTTCTACGGTAAAAAACCCAACAAAAGAAAATGTAAACATTTAGATCATTAAACCAGCACAATAGACAGAACACTACAAGGGACTGCTGTAGGAAACAAGGTCCGAATATCTGTCAGCCCCTCCGAGGAGAGACATAGAAGTACCTACATGGAGAGGAAGTAATCATCGAAAAAGAAATGATAAAGAATAGTATTAAAAAGTTTAAATCCGAAAAAGCTAGCGGACCTTCCGAAATATAGTTATGCTGAAATGCTCAAATATGGATCAGAGAAACTACTAGAATATTTCACATATATTATCAATCAATGCATAAACGGAGATCCAGTACCTGATGATTCGAAAATTGCATTCATATCCTCAATACATAAAAAAGGAAACAAGCTGGATTGCAAAAAATTAGAGAGAAATTTCAGTAACCAGTACTCTAAGTAGATAGGGTAGGATTACTAAAGATCTAATAGAAAATGATTTTCATGAACAAGAAGAAAAGCAAAGTGGATCTTGTATAGGCAGATCTTGTAGTGATAATATTTTTTTGTCTTAAACAAGTAATTGATTACTGCTGCCAAAAATATAGACTCATGTTACCTTTGTGGACCTACAAAAACCATATGTTACTGTTCCAGAAGAAAAATTATGGACAGTATTAGAGCAAACTAATATCAATCAAACATACATAAAAGCGCAAAGAGAACTGTACAAAGGGTCGAAATCTAATCGAGGAAGAGGATTAAAAATTTTTCCCGAAAATTAAGAATAGCGCTACAGATGAAGTGATACTCACAATATTTCGTCGTTGATCTTACAAACTGACGTATCTCATTAATTGTAATTTTACAAGAGAGCAATTTCAAGTTTTAGGGAAAGTTTATATTGCATTTATATCACTAAAAATGTTCTTGGATCTAACGCTTTTTGTGCTATTTAAAGGATTTTTATTTTTATGAGTTACGACACATTGTGAGATGAAAGAACGACACAAATAAAGTAGTACTATATTATGGTCTTACCTCAAAACTTTTTTTTTTGAGATACGTCAGTTTGTAAGATCAACGACGATATATTTGGCATTCAAGAAACAGAAATTTGTCTATTGCAAGTATGCAAAATATTTTTATTTGTCATTTAAAAATGCTACTAGATTGGTAGTTTAAGCTCTCCAGATATCTTTAATAATAATAAAGTTGGAAACTTGGAAGAGTTTATATAAAAAACAATTACTTTAACCATAATTTTATTATTGTTATTACACATTCTTATTCTTGGCCTATCAAACCTCACTCGCTATCTTTAAAGCTAGAATATGTTAATTTTATTTGTTCTTATTTTTTTTAAAGCGAAAAATCTCAACGTTTATTCGCTGGCTAGGAATTTATTATGGTACAACATTTTTTGAATTGTCGTTTAGATAACTAAGCGCGCATTTTTGATAGCCTTGTCCAAGAAGACGAGTGTTGAAATTAAGATAACATTACCAACATACACGAGCATGGTGGGATTCAATGTGGTGGAGGCACTAAAATGGTCAAGACAACAATGATCAAAGAATATACCGGTTGGGCCAAAAAAAACCGAACAATTTTTTTTCATTATAGCTTTTGAACTATACAATCGATTTTAATGGGACAAGCTCCACTTGATAGATAATTAATCAGAGTTTTGACCAAACATATTTTTTTGTCCGCCATCTGAAAATCCAAGATGGCGGACGAAATTAAAATATACCCTTCAAAGATGCTCGTTTATTCTTGTGTTGCGAACATGTTTTAATTATTTTTTTTAATTAGTGAAAAAGCTGGATTCTTGCCACGCATAACAAGGCGTGAACTAGGAAAATCGGTTCAGTGGTTCTAAAAAAAAATGGTTTTGTTTCAACCATTGTTTTGCATATTATACGATTGCCTTGCCAATCATGTCTGCATTTATTTCCTTAAAACTTCAATACTACCAAACCGATTTTGATGAAATTAAAAACATCCTGGTGAGAATTGACTGCTTTTTAAAGATCATGATGAAAATTTGACGCCATTTCAAAATTCTAGATCGCGGACAAAATAATACTTGATTCTTCAAAATGGCATGTTTATTCTTTTTTTCAGAAAATGTTTTAGTTTTTTTTTTAATTTATAGGAAATCACTACTTTTCCCATACAAAACGACGTACATTTTTGTTATTTTTTTTTATTATTAAAATATAACTATCAGTTACATAGTGTTACTTATTCTAAAATGGTACATTTAAGACATAAAAAGTAGAAACTCGGTGTGGTGTCTTAAATTTTAAGATGGCGAATTTTGATCATGATTTATAAAAGGCAATCAATTCTCAGCAGGATGTTTTTTATTTCATTAAAATCGATTAAGTAGTAATGAATTTATAAGCAAATAAATGCAGACATGATTGGCAAGGCACTCGTTTAATATGCAAAAAAATAATTGAAACAAAAATATTTTTTCTTAGAACAATGAAACCGATTTTGCTGACTTGTACCTTGTGCGTGGCAAGAATGCAGCTTTTTTACTGATTTAAATAAATAATTAAAACGTATTCGCAACACAAGAATAAACGAGCATCTTTGAAGAGTACAATTTAATTTCGTCCGCCATCTTGGATTTTCAGATGGCGTACCAAAAATATATTTAGTCAAAACTCTGATTAATTATCTGTCAAGTGCAGTTTGCCCCATTAAAATCGATGGTACAGTTCAAAAGTTATAATGAAAAAAAAATTGTCCGGTTTTTTTTTACCCACCCGGTACATGGCATACACAGGGCTTGAGAAACCATAACCACAACCAGACCTTTCTATGGCACTATTTTTTTTTAAGAAAACCAAATTTTGGCTGTGACTATGTGTGTATGTGTAGGTCTGTCCAATACACGATAGCTCCTAAACCGCTGAACTGATTTTCATGAAAAAAGTGATGAAATGATAACTTTTTACCAGAGCATCGCATCAATATGAGGTTTTCGGAGTAGAGTAGAACATATTTTTCTTAATAATTTGTATTATTATGAAAAACTTTGTAGAAGCTTTCGTTTGTGAGATATTTACAAAAGACTGTTTTCAAGGCTAATATAGCTTTTAGTGTGCTAATGGGCTATACAAATATCGGAGCCGTCATGGATCTAATTATCTTCTGCAAAAATTTTGGTTTTGTTAAAAAAAATGCTCTGTTGAGGTCTAATGGCGGTTGTGGTTGAAGCACTAACTACGAACGGGTCTTTCAATTTAAAACTATGACGTCACCGTTGCATGGGATTGGAAATTTTAGAACCAGCCTTGGGGGTTGGTTCGGCGCTTTGCTTTCTTTCATCTTTGGTTGTAAACATAACCTCTAAAATATATTACAAAGAAAAAACTCAACGTCTTCTCCACTAAAGTATTTATTGTTTCGGGTTTTATTTAGGAATGTTTCGAGTATAAACAGACCCACCATCCAACGATCCCCAACACACAGGATTGCCTATTAGCTCGAATCTTTCAGCGGTAGGCGGCGCCTTGCTTACGTCACTAGTGGACCTCTGCTCAGCGCGCTTCATTTATTACACATTGCAAGCGTGAGTTTTTCCCGCTTTTTTCTTGCTTTTTTGCAAACAAATTTTTTATTCGTGTTAGAAAATATAATTAATAATTTCGTTCATTCAAAACTTTGATAAATCAAGAGTTTGCTATGAGAGCTGAATTTTCGTACCAGACGATATGTTGGAGTTTCTTTTTTAAATAGTTAAAAGTTTTAGAATAGAACTAGGATTTTTTCTAAATGTTTAATCAATTTAAATCATTAGATCTATAATGTATTGTTTTTGTTGCGGATTTATAAAATACACACATTATGTAGTAACAAAAGGTATTTATTTGATATTACAGATCTAAAACTAGAAGGCATTTTATCATACAATTTATACAAAATATAAATTTCTAAAGGTTTATTTACTTCCTAAATAGTCAACCACACCGTCAAAAATGAAAAAACGGTGATAAAAACGTCAAAAACACCTTAAAATCACACGAACCTTCAATACAAACAAAGCAACTGGTCCGCTGGTGACGTAAGCAGGCACTGTTTGTCACGTTTGAGCGACGACGCCAACATAGAGTTAAATGGAAATAAGCAATCCTGTGTGTTTAGGATCGTTGCCCACCATCAGCTGAATGAAACAAGGTAAACAAAGAAGTGTAACAACATCTGAAGCAATTTTTAGTGCCTATTATTATATAGATTTAAACTGGAAAAATAAAAGTATATTGAAAGGGATCAAATAACCACCTTCAGGTTCACTAATGTGCTCTGAAAGTGACCATTCCACCTCCATCATTTTTAACCAATACCCCAAACTATCTTACTCATGAAAATGATGGAGGTGGAATGGTCACTTTCAGAGTACATTAGTGAACCTGAAGGTGATTATTTGATCCCTTTCAATATATTTTTATTATTTCAGTTTAAATCTATACAGGGTGTTTCCTAATTTAATGTCAATATTTATGGGAGTGATTTTTGGGCCCATTTTAAGAAAAAAACTTTATATGAACATAATGTCCTAAACGTCTTACCTTTTGAGATACAGGGTGGTAAAGTTTTCAAAAATAAATCATTTATTATTATTATCTACAATACCACTTCAGATATTTTACTGAAATTTGTCATACATGTACTATGAATCAAGAGGCATTTTTTAATGTATCACTTTTTTTTTAATTTCCATCAGTGGCGTTCGTACGTACTTTGACCTGCCCATTTTGACAGACATTGATGGCACGCCACTAAATATTCCTGAAATAAAAATTATTTTTAAAATCCCAAATCATTTCTAACCAAAGTTGATCACTTGTTTTTTTTTTCAATCCGATGCACGGTTTTCGCTTAATAAAATAAAAACCGTTTCTCTGCATGATCATAACAATATCGTTAGTATGACAATATCATCATGCAGCGACACGTAGATTTAATTTTTTTATGAAACCCATGCGTCGGACTAAAAAAATTCAAGAGATCAAATTTGCTTATAATTAAATACAGATTTAAAAGGTACACTTCACTTGGTATTGTAGATATTAATAATAAATGACTTATTTTTGAAAACTTCACCACCCTGTATCTCAAAAGGTAAGACGTTTAGGACATAATGAAGTTTTTTTCTTAAAATGGGCCCAAAAATCACCCCCATAAATATTGACATTTAATTAGGGAAAACCCTGTATATCTAATAGGCACTGAAAATTGCTTCGGATCATTTACGTATTCCGGATAATACGTTAATTGTCTCTTTAGACTCGAAACATGTCCTAAATAAAACCTGAACCAATAAAGACTTTAGTGGAGACTACGTTGTAATTTTCAAACTCCACTTTGAGAAATGGACTATTTTTTCAATTTAAAATATATTTTTTGAATTTAAAAAACTTGCTTTGATTGAAATTGAATTATGAAAACCAACTATAGGTTTTACTTTAAACGGAAAAAATTCTAATAGAAATAAAACAAACATTTATGAATTAAAATTCCAACCGCAACCAATCTTGTTCAATATGACGCCGTTATTTTAAAACCGCTGTCAAAATTTCTGTCAAAATTATGCCAACCCCAAATAGGACCAAAACTAAGTACAGAATATTATGCATACGTTCCTTGAGGTTTGATGTGGGTTTTTCTTTGTTTTATATTATGTCAACGCATCTTTTAGGATAAGTAGGCGCTTAAAAATCAAACAATTATGTCGCTATCACCGGCACGATCACACGATTGCATGCTTCGTACCGATAGTGGTACAACAGCCAATAAAAAAATCGAAAAAAAAAACCGAAACGTGTCGACGTAAAAATTTATGTTTCCCAAGTCGGAAGAAAATTGCATATAATCTTAAAACAAAGGCCGGTACATTAACACGTGTAACTATACCACATAAAACAGAGTTCGATGCGTTCAGTTTTGGTATCTCTGTAATGCATTTATAAGAGATGGCCAAAAACAAAAAACTAATGTTGGGATATGGAGACCCAGGTCCATTTTCTCGCTTAGCCCACATAGCACAAAAATCACATCAACGTTAAACTAACGTAAACAAAAATTATAAGTTATTTTTTACTAGAAAACAACCTCATACAATGTAATATTTGTTTTGTTAAGTCTACATGCTTAAAGATAACTTAAAAGCAAGGAGGAATCAAGCTATAAAAATTAAATTTCTGGTACTGTGTATACAACGTCTTTTTTACCGTCGTTATTTTCATGTGCCAAATTCATACTTGATGTTCTAAAACGCCACTAGATTAAGACTTCTTAAACCAACTAACTTTTTGCGTATTATTTTGGCACGTTTTTTCTCTTCTTCTTTTGTTTTTTAATCAAAAAAAGGCGCGAAAGCAACAGTAAACACTTTCACACAATATTAATGTGTCTTTATCAGGTTATTAACTGATGCGTCGGTCGTGATCGTGAGGGATCAGAGATCAGTTCATTAACTGACTTTTGGAGTTTAGAGGCCAAGGCACTCCCAGATAGATTTCGTCGAAGTGAAAAATCTTGCCAATAAGTGGCGCTGCTTCTAGGAGAATGTCAAAAATATTTGATAGAAAAGCCATGCAAGTCGCGTTTTAAAATTCGTGTAAAAAAAGGCGCGAACTTAATGTGATTTTGTCGTTGATAAAAATCTACGTAGAATCAATGTATACAAGAGTATAGTTGTGTAATCAAAGGTAGAATTCACTTGAAAATAACGTAAAAATATTGCTGTTTTTATTTGATAATGGCGTTATTACAACGCCGTTTTTAGCAACGTTATTTTTTATAACGTTAATGAATAACCTATTAAGCTTGTTTTCATATGTAAAATAAACGGGGTTTTCAGCAGCTTTTAAAATCAACGTTTTTTTTTTCTCACGCGTTTTTGTCGTACAAGAGCAATGCTTGAGTTCTTAATTTAATCAGCTTAATTTCTTGAAAACCTGTTGGTTCTTAAATTATCTGATGAATTCCATTTCATTTGATTTGTTCGTCACCAAGAATTTATGGCATCGATGCTCACCGACTCTGGGGTGAGCTAGCTTCCATAAAACCACTCAACCCATATAAACAAAAACCTTTGTTCATAGATCTAGACAAAAAAAACATGTAATGGGTTTCTCGAATGAAGAACTTCTTTAAAAGCTCATCAGCTCAAGTTTTTGATTATGAGTTATAAGAGTTTACTACTAGAGCGACAATGTATTACATTTTTAAGGACCGGTTTATCAATGGAGGGGTATCTCGTCGTGTTAGCTAGTCCAGGGCCAACTCTAACCTTGGGGTAACCTCGAGCTAAAGAGAAAAGTGTTTATCCACACCATTTTAACCCAGACCTCCGAAACTCGCAGGTTGGCAATGCTGATAACAATCGACCATCTAAGTTTTCCCTTCTTATTTGATAGTCTATGGTATTTTTGATATTTTGTGGTTATAATCATATGTTTTTGTATTTTTGGTTTTGGGTATTTTGTTAAAAAAAAATGATTTGGAAAAACCTTATTCACCTTCCTTAGTTATTGTACTCTAGCCTGTAAGTATTTACTACATATGATGAAATTTTTTTTTAGCTACATAGAAATTAGCATGTAGCTCCGAATTTGTCAATTGTTTCTGTTGTACTTGTACTATTTATAGCTAGATTAAAGCTAGATTTATACATTACATAATTTAAGAGATAAAATGAGTTAAAAGCAAATGGATTAATGTTTATATTGGATCATAGTACTGCATTATTTAAGTTTATTTTTAAACTACTACACCTATTTTATTTTTGTTACAGATCATGTATTTGCAAGAAAACAAACAAACTTCTCTAAACTTGGGCATTCTAATGAAAAAATATTAACAAGGTACATCAACAAGAAATAATGGTACTAGTTTCTGGCACATCAAACTGTTATCCCGGAATGACTGATTTACACCCTGTGCAGAGCAAGAGGTTTCCTGGCTGACCAGAAGTTGTTTTATATATTTTATATATTATTTATTCTGTAGCATATTTTTTTTTAATTATAAAAGTGCTCTAGCATGTTTGAATGATTTCAGTATTTTATTTTGATGTTACTCTATCAGTTAATTGTTGATTATTTCTGATTCCTAAAATACTGTTGTATAACAAAAGAAATTGGTAGTCATTTTTCAGGGTCCGCCAAATAAAAATTTTAAAAAGTCAGTGTTTAAAATACATTCACTTTTTATTTTGCATTTTTAAAAAAATATGAAAATTTTAAAACTATATACATAAATTAGTATTATAATAAAATTGGTACATATATTGATGATGAATTATATGTGAATGGGCATTGCAGCCCTCTCACTGCGACCACCAGAGGGTCTATATTATTGCTCGGTACAAATACAAGATATAGCTCTGTTGGCGGGTGGGTTTATTGGGTTATTCATGGAGTGCTATTCTATTAAACATTATCTTGCTCATAGAAAAAATATTTTAGGCTTGCTTGGTCATATTGCAAAAATCTCCATGTCTGTGGCGAATTATATAATCTCAGCCTCACACCATATAAAGTATCGCCGCTGCTGTTCTAAAAATTTCGGAGCATCCTATTTAACACTTATAAAATTAAAGTACACAATCTAAATGTTATGCTTTTGAGAAAAATCAACCAAAAAAAATAAAAAACACTAAAATATATCGAAATTTTTTGGTTAACCCAGAGCTAAATACGTTACCCTGCCGTCCGAGGGCGGGTCAAGTTAGCCTAGGGTTAACCCTCGAGTTTGCAGTTAACCTTGGGTGGATAAACACTTTTGACAACTTTAACCGAGGGCTATCTCTAACTCGAGGGGTATCCCTCCATTAATAAACCGGCCCTCAGAGACACACTTTGACTCTTGATTGTTTTGAAACTGAACGCATCCCTGGTGGGGCCCTTAAACGTCAAACGCCTAAAGAGCCCCAAATTATATACCCACTTTAAAATAGCTCTTAATGCGCAAAGTGCGCTGAAATTGTCCGATGCGCCTCATGCCTTCAAGTGCATTCAGGTGCGGATCCAAGAGGGGCACTAATTTTTTTATGATATTTTTAAATTCAGTTCTTCTATACACAAAACAAATAAATATATACTTTCTGTTCGCCAAATAAAAACACAAACTTTTTGGGTTTGTTTTTCCACATGGAAAAGGTTAATCAACTTTAATAGAAAATTATATACAGTGCTTAAGTAAAGCATTAAAACTTAAAACTTAAAAAAGCATCGAAGTCAATATACGTGTATACCGTGCCTAAAATTTTCACCAATTCTTTGTTTTACCGGACGTAACATGGTGGACCAAAAATTATTAAAATATCTTTACTTTGTTCATGGTTTTCTAATTTTTTGGCAAACAGTGTAAGAACAAAACTACAAAAAATATAGTCCGCTAAAGTTAGCATGTTCTTTTGAAGAAAAACGCTAATTGCATGCTAAAATTAAATTAATTTCCCAATAGATAAATAGTTTAAATGAGAAAAGGTTGTGCTATTCTAAGCCCAATCAGATGCCGTATCAAAATCAAAAATATCTACAGGGGTTTTTAAAATATCGAGCAAAAACTAAAAATTGTGTTTTTTAAAAAATTGAAATATCGCCGCCATCTTGCAAATCAATTTAATGAAATTTGTTGTCATACCTACGTAACTACCTTTTAAAACTTTTCCATTTATTTGATTTATATGCAAATCTTTAAGGCCCTTATTTTTTAATTTTTCTTTGGCTAAGAAATAATACAATTTCTTAAAATCTATCTTTTATTTCTGAAACAAAAATTTGCATTTATTATTTAATTTAAAATAAAACTAAAAACCGATATGTGAATAAGAAAATGTTCGAAAATTCCACCGTTGTTATTTATGCAAATCCTGCATCGATGAATTAGAGACATGCACGTATCTTTAACCATTTGTTCAGCAATTTCTTCTATGGCATGCCTCAAGTTCTTCTATCGTCTTATGAGTAGGTAGTAGAATAAACTTTATCCTTTAAGTATCCCCAAATACAAAAATCAAGAGGCATAAGGTCCGGCGAAGGTGCAGGCCAGGCAACTGGACCTCGATTTCCGATCCAGTTATTTCCATGTTGCTGATTCAAATAGTCGGTTATGATTCTTGCATTATGTGGAGTTGCTTTATCTTGCTGGAAGCACGTTTGCTACATCTTGAAGAGGCAAATTTTCTAAAATTTGGTCAACGTAATTTTGTAGATTATCTAGATATCGAGGTGCCGTCAAATTATTATGAAAAATGTTAAATAGTATGTGTCCGTTTATGAATCCTAGCCATACGTTCAAACCTCACCTAACTTGATGGTGCACCTGACAATTTAAGATTGGATTTTCATCGGCCCAGTACACGTAGTTATGTCTGTTAAACACCCCGCAGTTTGTAAACCTGCTTTCATCGGACCACAAAACCTGAAGCGGAAATTGAGGGTTTTGTTGCGATTTTTGTATGGACCTATTGCAAAAAACGTTCTTTTTTTTAAGTTACCATCTCGGAGTGCTTGACTAATATGTGTTGCATATGGATGAAACTTAAATTTTTTAAGAACTTTTTGTGCTGTTGATTGGGATACTTTAACATTATTTTCCAGTTCACGAAGGGAGATGCGGGGATTGTCAACGACACTTTGTAAAACGAGAGCTTTAATATTTTTATTAGGTTGTCGATTACGATTTTGTTATTTAAAGGAACCATATTCAATTAAATTATTTCTAAGTATTCTGAAGAATAACAAACCTGGTCTTTCTGGATATCTCTGAAAGTACATATCTCGAGCTCTTCCAGCAATCTTATTACAAAAATATAACATTTTGGAAACCTTTCCATGTTAAATTTGATTGATAATGTGACTCAAAAAAAATCTTAAGTAATTTAGAAACTTTAAAACTCCAACAGATAAATCAAATAAATGACAAAGTTTTGACAGATAGCACTACGCAACTACTGCCTTTGTTTCACAGCCAACCAAGTGAAAAACAGTTTTTTAAATAAATTCACACCCACAATTATTGACGTATAAATTCAATATGGCGGTCATAAGAAATAACAAAGTTGGCTATGGTTTCAAAAAAACTAATAGGCCTAGAAAAAATTTGTTAACGTCATTCGATTGACCGTAGTTGCTTATACAAAACTACCAAACTTCATTGAATTTGTTTGCAAGATGGCGGCGATATTTCAATTATTCAAAAAACACAATTTTTAGATTGTGCTCGATATTTTAGTAACCCTTCTAGATATCTTTAATAATGATACAGCACCTGATTGGGCTTAGAATAGCGCAACTTTTTTCTCATTTAAACAAACTTGTATCTCTTACCGTTTCCGAAATCCCTATGTAGTTGCTTTTATCTGGGATACTCTCTATTTTTAAAGAATTTATACTATACCCTGTATTGTTAAAGAATGCTTGTCAAAAAATTATTTTAAAAAACCTTCACCAACTCGGGTTCTCCCACACCCCTCATAAGCTGTTCCTGGATCCGCCTCTGACTGCAGGTCCTAACTACATATATTTTGCTTGTAATAAGTGTGAAAATATCGGTGAAGATTAATCGGTTATTTTTATTACATAAAAGTAGGTACGTATTTTTTCTGGCAGGTGAACAACTTTTAAAAATTATAGGGAAACGCACGAAATTTTGTATCAAAATTTATAAATGGACAGGCCAATTGAACCAAAATTGAGTTAAGCGACTGGCGCGAATGCACCGTAAAAACATTTAGTAATCGTAACCAGGGACAGATGAAAAGATTCATCAGTTGGTTGCCTTAACCAACAACACTATTGCCATATTGAAAAACTACACTTTTGATTACCCTAATCAGTATTGCCTGCTAAAGGCAGTATGTTCAATGATGAGACAGTTTCCTTCAAAAGTTAATTAATTCCATTTTTCAACTCATTTGTTAATTTAAAAAATTCACTGTAGCTATAAAACTATATGTATTAGCTTGTCTAACGAACTGTCACGATCAGCTGTTTTTCGATCCAAGATGGTCGCCATGGGACAAACAAAGCGTTTTCCCATAAGCCGCAATGTTAACAAAAACGTACTTTTAAAAAAAAGTGAAACGATTTAACTTACAACAAAGATGCTGTTTTAAGTATTGAACCTTTGTACACATGGGAAAAATGCGTTTTTCTTAAAACAAATCAATTGAAGCCAATAAATCTCAAATAAAAGGGACCATGTTTTGTTCAAAAGTCAGGTTATGTTTTTATTTACTTTTGTTTTTTTTTTACTTTTTTTCCAGTTTTTTTACTCAGTTTGAATCATTAGTATTAGTTTCTGTGCTGTTATGAATTGTGGCAGCTGGGGAGAGCTTGATAATGTTAGTTTTGATGGAATGCCAAGTATTTTGACCTTAAAAAATCATCTTGATTTAAATGAACTAGGTATCAGCTCAAAGAAGGGAAAAGAAAGTGGATAAGTGCTCTATTACCTGACTTAACAGAGGATAAATTGAAATATTCGAAAGTTTTTTGTCAGGTTTGTTTTGGATAAATGTGCAACTGCCATTTTGGCAACATTTTCTATTGGGATCTTTTTTTGTGCTTGAGTGGACCTTTTGCAGAAGTGTAACATAGAATTGTGTTAAACTGTAAGAAATATTTCACTATGATTTTTTTACTATTCTAGGCAATACAATACAGCAATGATCATGACTGGGTCTCTCCTGAATATCCATTCATCCATTGTTTCAAAACGGTTGAAAAATTTTAAAAATGATGGTTGAAAAAAGGGTCCCGAGAAGAAAGAAAAGGAAAACAATATGAGGTTAAAGTGTGAATAATGAGCTGAACCAAATTTGTACACCATCCTACAGAACCTTAAATAAACTTTTGGTAGTGTAGCGTCCTGTATAGTGTCGAGTGAAGTCCTGTATCATCAAAGTTTCTTTTTCTTTAATAAATATTTATTGACCTCAAAACAGTTTAGAATAAACTGGTGAGTTTGACAGTCTCCCTAACTCAAACCTCTTTTTATCTTAAACTATTTTGGTGCAAATTTTCCTTTATTCCATGCTTTTTGACACCTAAAACTTCTACACCGTAAAATTTGTATAGTATCTGACTGGACCTACTACAAGCCCTGTTGTGAAATTTCTCCGGTACTGTACTGAGCTTATTAGCAAAAAAAATTTTTTTGCCATCATTAATAATAGATGGATAAAAAAGTAATCTTTGTTGACTTTGATGACCACAAGAAAAACAAATAAGTTCTCTCAGATATTTTTTTCAATTTCTCTCAAAAAAATTTGGGTTCTAATACTCCTAATGGGTCATATGCTGTTACGCCCAATTGTAGAGTAGAGTATATGTTTATTTGCATAAACTTTTAGATACATAATTGAGCAAATATTGTTACAAAAAAACAGTAATAAAAGTAATAGTAACAGTAGTAATACAACAGCGAATATTGTACTGTTGTAAAATTTGAACAGTACTTACTGTTGTGAGCTGATGAATTTGACCGTACTTAAGCCCTATGTATTATAGTTCATGGAAAATCATATGGTGATGTACGGTGTGTGAGGCCAATGACAAGAAAAAACTGTATTTTAATTTTGCAAGTTTTTTTTTATATAATGTTTACTTATATTTTTTTAAATAAACATATTTTGTAAAGTACTTATTAGAAGTTTGCTTGACCAACCTTGGTTGGAACTTATATGTGCATATTGATCTGTTGGACTGACCTACCTATAAGTTGTGCCTCTTTTTCATTTTACTACTGGAGGGTTAAAACAATTAAACCACGGATCACCTTTGTTAAGATGATCCGTGATTAAACTTTGTCTAAACCTAAAAATCATAGTGAAATATTTTTCACAGTTTAATGCTATAGAAGGCCTATTACTTAGCAAAAGGTTTAGTCAAGTACAACAAAAGATCCTAATAGAAAACCTGAATCTGATGAGAAAAGTTCAGTCTATTTCAATTTCGTCTCTGTTAAGTGAGCCTTGAAGTGAACTCTTTGAATAGAACTACTTTCCCCTACCTTGGGCTGATAGTTCATTGATTCATTGGTCAAAAAACTTCAAAAACCTTTGGGGGGCCCCAGAGGTCTCATGATGTACTTTATGCTATTTTTTCTGTTTACTCATGAAATATATGGAAAATATCTAAAAAAATATGTGGTTTGGGGGGTCCGGCCCCCTAGCCCCTTGGTGCGCCCATGTAATAATTCAAAATAAGTGAAAAAACTAGAAAAAAAGTTTTAAAAAAAACAAAATAAACAAAAACATAACCTACTTTTTTGAAGAAAACATGGTCCCTTTTATTTCAGATTTTCTCGCTTTAGTTTAATATTTTTAAGAAAAACGCATTTTTCTCATATGCACAAAGGATCTATTCTTAAAACTGATTAATTTTTAAGACTAAAGCTCTTGTCGTTTTTGTAAAATTTACGTTTTTGTTAACATTACGGCTTATGGGAAATCGGTTTGTTTGTCCCATGGAAGACATCTTGGATTTGATCATATGTTTTGTTAGCCAGCCCTATAACACTGACGTTTTGAATTTTGGTTAGGTAAAGATTCAGGTTAAGTTTTAGTAACGATATTCGATCAGTGTCGCCCCTTATGTTCATATATGCATAATATAAAATACAGCCCTCGTAGCAAGGTCTGTAGAGGATAGGTTGCCTAAAAACTACAAGACGCTAGCGCTACCAAGTTCACTTTCAATCCCTGACTTCGCTTGCGCAGATCTACCAATAATATTTACCTCATGTCTTAGAATAGATGAATACAGGGTGATTTTCACTTGAATGATTCTAACCACATGAAAATAGAAAGTTTCAAAAACCTAACCTAACAAAACCTAATCAAATCTAACCGAACCGAACCAAAGGAAACTGAACCAATAATTTTTTCAAAAAAAAAACTTTCCTGACTTCCTGCCCGGGATCCTAGAGGATGTGAATCCGAACCGAACCAAACCGAACCTAACTAAACTGAACCACACCTAACCTAACCAAACTAAACTACAACACGTACTGCTAATTAGGTTTAGTTGGATAGGGTTAGGTTTGGATAGGTTCGGTTCGGTACGGTCCGGTTCGGATTCACATCCTCTAGGATCCCGGGTAGGAAGTTAGGAAAGTTTTTTTATTGAAAAAAAATATTGGTTTAGTTTGCTTTGGTTCGGTTCGGTTAGATCTGATTAGGTTTCATTAGGTTAGGTTTTCGAATCTTTCTATTTTCATGTGGTTAGAATCATTCAAGTGAAAATCACCCCGTACATCTATTCTAATACATGAGGTAAATAATATTGGTAGATCTACGCATGCGAAGTCATGAATTGGAAGTGGACTTGGTAGCGCTAGCGTCTTGTCTGGAAACTCTATGGTCGAAGCGGTGTGAGAGGTGACAGCGCGTCATTTGGAGTGCCAAAGATTTGATTAGAGCTCTATGTTTACAGTATTTTTAATCTTCGATGGTTATTTTTGACATTTGTGGTGTTTTTTCAGACTATATTTATTTAAAAACTGTATACTTGTTATAGTTAAGTTAAGTTAATAACGGCAACGTCGCACTCAAGTGCACGTGTATTGAATTGCTCTGTTTTAAAAACCGAATATCTGGTAAAATCTTGGGTGCAAAATTGTGCTTCTTATATCAATTCCATCTGTGGATGGTCCTGTAGCTGGTGAGTCAAAGAATTTACTGCAACCTATTATAAAGCCTGCAAATTGCCACATTCTCAAGCATTTCCCGCCATCCAGGTTATGATAAAAATACGCCATGTCTCGAAATTGTGGCGTATGCGAAACGTCAGCAAGGAAGCCATCTCTTTCTTGCGCAGGTGTGTGTAAGAGAAAGTATCATGCGGATTGTATGAAAATACCAAGCGATGCTGTTGCTATTATACAGAGTGTACCCGGATTATTTTGGCAGTGCCCAACCTGCAGAAGCCTGCCTACTGAATCTATTACATCTAGCCTAGAGGATTGTATTGAAGCCAAATTTAACTTAGTCAAAAAGACCTTACTGGACGAAATTAGTTTGAAACTCGATCATAAATTACAAAATTTTTCCTCTTCAACTTCAACTGAAATCCAACCTAGTTATTCTGATATAATCAAGAGACAGACATGCTCCAACTTTGTAATTAAGCCGAAAGATGTAAATCAAAACAATACGCAAACAAAAACTGATATTCTTCATCAACTTGAACCGGCCCAGGATATGATCCAGATTAATCGTGTCAAACATATATCGAACGGAGGCATCGTTTTATCCACCGATCATACTGATGGTCAGCGAATAAAGGACTTGGTGACAAAGAACCTAGCCGAAGGATATGAAATCCGAGAATCGAAATCTGCATCTCCAATGGTGCGAATTGTTGGACTTTCAACTGAATACAATAAGGACATTCTGTTAAATCATTTAAAAGCACAAAAATCAATTTTTAATGAATTTGCTGAAATTAAAATGCTTAAAGTCTGGCCGACAAAAAATAATAATAATATTTTTCAAGTGATACTGCAGTTAGATATGCTTACTTATAAGAAACTTACTGATCAAAAATGTATTGTTATCGGTCTTGACAACTGTAGAATTTACGATGCGACTTCAGTATCACGCTGTTTCAAATGTAATCAATTCGGTCATTCAAAAAAATACTGTCAAAAAGACCCCTCATGTCCACTCTGTGGAGAGGGACATGAAGTAAAGGACTGTAACAACTCTGCCAATAAGTCCTGCGTCAACTGTAAATATCTTAAAAATAAGTATGATCTAAATATTTCAATAAATCATCCTTGCTGGGACTATAATAATTGTTACGCCTATAAACAAGCTAATCAGAAATATAGGTCGGAAATATTTGGGTCCACCATATAGCCATCACAAGTCCCTGCCCCCCAAAATACCGTGATCGACCGTATTGGTACCTCCCACAATAATTCAATAAATCAACCAAATCCGGGGCCAGTGCAGTTGGTCGAGTTTCAGCGTAGCCGTGACTTCTTATCACTGTACTATCAAAATGTTCGCGGGCTTCGTACGAAAACAAAACAACTTTTCAATGCAACACTTACCTGTGATTTTTCAGTAATAGCGCTCACTGAAACTTGGCTATGTCCTGGCATACACGACGCAGAATTATTTCAGCCAGAATATTGTATATTTAGATCAGACAGAAATTATGATGAGGTGAAACAAAATTTGGGGGGTGGAGTCTTATTGGCGGTGAGGAAAGCATTTCAAACTACCAGTTTAAAACTTGAATTACCAGTTGCAATTCGCGACACAATTGACATTCTAGGAGTCAAAATATCTTTTTCCAGCAATCTTCATATGTACATAATCTTAACATACATTCCGCCAGGCAAAATTTCTTTTCTATATGAACACCTTTTTGAATACCTGTCCTCTCTTACTTATTTATTTAACGAAAAAGTAATCTTTCTAGGAGACTTTAATTACTCGGAATATGTAGCTTATGTGGAAGGAGCACTTCCTTCTAGTAGGTTAAATCATTTGGTTAACTTTATGAGTTTTTTGGATTGGCAGCAAATAAACACTATAAAAAACTCTGATAATCGATTACTTGATATTGTCTTATCCTCTTGTCCTAATTTAACCTTTTTGCAGAGATGTCATGATTTTCTGCTTAATGAAGACAGGTGCCATCCTACCTTGTTAATAAAATATCAAATAAATGGCGACAAAAAGCTTAAGTCGTATGTAATGGATGATGTATTTTACAATTTTAAGAGGGTTGACCTAGGAATTTTATACCCAAGCTTAGCAGAAATCGACTGGCGAATTCTTGAATCAATAGGTGATGTAAACACAGCTGTTGAACTTTTTTATCATAAACTGTATCTTTGTCTGGATGACCTTGTGCCTAAAACACTTAAAAATCGGCGAAAATATCCTCCTTGGTTTACCTCTGACATAATTAAATCGATAAAACAAAAACATAAATTTTTCCAAAAACACAAAAAATTTGGCAATGATACTTACTTAGATAAATTTCGGGAATTACGCGATAAAATAAAGCGCGATATAGAAACCTCATATCAAAACTATTGTACTCAGCTTGAGTCAAACCTAGCATCTCAGCCTGGAAATTTCTGGCGCCTTATTCAATCCTCACAGAAAATCAATAGCTTACCTCCTAACATGCAAAACCAACACGGTGAGTGCTTATCTGACCCACAGAGTATCGCCAATGCCTTCGCCAAATACTTTCAGTCATCGTATACCTCAGATCAACAGATCCCCATAGCACATATGAATACTGAAGACCCTTCGATTACTAATGAAATATCGCTTAAAAAGTTTCAGGAATCTGAGGTATTGCGAGCCCTGAGGAGTTTAAAACCGAAGGCTATTGTTGGTCCAGACAAAATTCCAGCATTTCTGTTGAAAGACTGTGCCCATATATTTTCTTATCCTTTGACTATTTTGTTTAATTTATCCTTGAAACAAAAAACTTTTCCGGACACTTGGAAAGCATCTAAGATTATACCAGTCTATAAAAAACAAGAAAAAAGCCTAATCGAAAATTACAGACCCATCACCATTATTAACAATTTTTCAAAATGCTTCGAACGTGTCCTTCATACTTCACTCTACCCTGCTTTGTCTGGCCGGATTGACTCGAGACAACATGGATTCATGAAAAACAAATCAACTTCCACTAATTTAGTCACTGTTACCCAATTTATTGCTGAATCAATAGATATGAATGCTCAAGTTGATGTGGTCTACACAGACTTTTCTAAAGCATTTGATCGGCTGGACCACAGCATTTTACAACGTACTTTTGAACACTTTGGACTGTCTGATGATCTTTGTATTTTTCTCAAATCATACCTAACTAAGAGACCCCAATACGTTGAATGTTGTGGCCGAGCTTCATCTACAATTATCGCTAGCTCTGGGGTCCCTCAGGGATCGATATTGGGCCCATTATTTTTCATTGCTTTTATTAATAGTATTTTAAACGACATTCAGGTTATTTGTCTATTATATGCTGATGATCTTAAAATATTTTGTCGAATAACTAATTTATCTGACTGCGAAAGACTTCAAAATGCCCTAAATAGAGTTAATACTTGGTGTCACTCTAATTTACTACCACTAAATCCTATCAAATGTAACGTTGTCTCCTTCTCTCTTAAGCAACAGGTAATTCAGTTTGACTATTCTTTGGATGGCGCCATATTGCCTAGATCACTGGAATTTAAAGACCTCGGTATAACATTCGACAGTGCTCTTTCTTTTGTCCCTCATATACGGGATATTGTTAAGAAGAGTTATCAAATGCTCGGTTTTATAATCCGCAATTCTCAACATTTTAAGAATATCGCTAGTTTAAAATTATTATATTTTGCGTACGTCCGATCAAGATTAGAATACTCGTCTATTGTGTGGTCACCGTGCTACCAAACACATATTGACTCAATTGAAAAAATTCAGCGCAAATTTTTAAAATACCTGGCTTTTAAATTGGACGGTGTGTACCCAGAAATAGGAACACCAAATGAGGTCCTTTGTAATAGGTTTAGTATCAGTTCTCTAAAGGATAGACGCAGTTTGGCCGAGATACAGTTCATTTATAAAATTATTAACAACCAAATCGACTCGCCGGAACTATTGCAACAATTAAACTTTTTAGTACCTAGAACTTCGGCTCGATCGACAGTTCCATTTTATTTACCAAACCAACGAACCAACATTTGCAAAAATGCCCCTTTAACAAGAGCCTGCAACACTTGTAATTCTTACAATGATCGATGTGACATATTTAATTGCAGTATCGCTTATTTAAAAAAATTACGGCTGTCCTAAATCACTATTAACTTATTATTTATTTCTTTTATAAACACTATTTTTTTTGTATCTTTTATTAGCTGTAATCAACTTCAACTGTATTTTTCCCACTCTGTAATTGGGTTTGTTCCTGTTGAGTGGCTGTAAAATAAAATAAAAAATAAAATAAAAATAAAATAGTTTACTTATATTTTCTATTTGTAGTTATTTTAACGGACTAAAAGCTTACCAAGACATTGTGCATTTGGGATATTTGGTATAAGCATAGACTAATAATTTTATATTTGAGTTAATTGATGTATTTTATGAATATTGTTCTGAGAGATTGTTTAAGAAAAATATCAAAACTTATTTACATTTAAATCAATAAAGGAACACAAGGAACTTAAAGATTTCCTACTATATTAAATGCTTTTTATTTAAATGGGTACTCTGGGTGACGTCATTTCCCGCGTCCAGCCGGATTTGATTGGTCACAAAGTTACCAGGTAACCTATCCTCTACAGAACTTGCCCTCGTAATATGTTTGTGACATTTTATCTCGGTCTAAAAATTAATATTTAAAGATGGAGTATGTTTTTGTGGATTTACGTCAATTTAAAGAAAAATTTACAGATATATGCGGAAACTAACTTTACAGGTTTTCCTAGATTTAAAGGTCTCATCTGCGGCTTACCCTGTAAATTTCCTGGGTCGACCAGCAAAAAAATTGATGGAGTTATATCATAACCTATTATATGTCAATTTGAAAGTTAGTAAAAGTTGTTAAAAAAGTGTGGTTTTGCTTGGTAAAAAATGGTAAAACGTTGCGTATTACTAAACGTGAAATTTAGTACCCGTGAATTTAAAAATCAAACAAGTTTTGTGCCTAATCGGGTAAAAATTTGTTTTTGTTTCTCTACTATTTTTCCGTGGGTAGCTTGAAAGCTTAACCTCACGGGGGTCCAAGATCTAATGGACACCTAATCAGTGTTAACAGTTAACTGTTTCGTCCTTATGGGACTTCTCAGAACACTGCTTGGTCAATGCGAAGTCAATTAGACGGTTTTGTCTCTAATCCTATGTAAACAGTGAGAGAAACTAGAACAAGGGCAGGCGAAAATAAACTGCTATACATATCGATTAATGAATATATCGATTGCAAATAAAAAGAAACAAACCGTCCGTGACCTACCACAGCTCTTCTGTCTTTCAGGCCAGATCAACGCTGATTAGCATTTTTACCCGCTATTAGACATGTGAGCGTCAATCAATGGAATTCAGTACCCGTGAATTTAAAAATCAAACAAGTTTCGTAGCAAATAGTGATCGGATACTATCGATAGCACCATCGATATTATCGATAGTTTGTGACTATTGAAAACTATCGATAGTTTTCAAGAACCATCGATAGTTTTTAGAATCGCTGGTTTTAAGTATTTTTCAAAATTATTTTCACGAGAATCCTTTCAAAACACTAAAATAAAAAAACACAAGCTTATTAGCAAGCAAACAGCAATTCAGCACTAGACTATAGTTGATGTTGTATTAAAGTGACACCGCGTCATCAAAACCTTGATGGGCGGGAAGGGAGTAGAGGGGTACATACAGTGGCACGCACTTCCTTTAATTTTTTTATTGATATAGATTCCCAAAATGAGGCACTGCACTAATTAGTCATTAGCTTACTATTTTATTTGCTTTTTATTGATGTCTTCTTCTAAACGATTTCATTAGAAAGGAACATATATACTATTATCTGGTTGTTACGAACATATTATTGATTTAGCAGGGCTTTGACGTTTTCTATTCGTTGTTGTTTTGACTTTATGTCAAACAAATTATGACGGAGCTTTTCACAAAACAAATTACCGTCTTTGCAACTAAATCAATATTTGCGCACATTTTAATATAATTTTGGATCCTCTTTTATGTTTCGGATCTTTATTTATCAGGTACGTACCTATTTGATATCTCCTTTAAAAGGTCGTAGTGTTTTATCCTTCGAACATTAAGCCCCGAGCGGCACACTGCATGTACAAAGTGAAACACTAATTTTTTACGGCTTCTTTACTTAGATTTTGCCGCAGAATTTGCTTTACCATAGCTATGACGCGGTGCCACTTAAATAGAACATCAACTATAGATCAGTAGATCATAAATGTATAGGTATTAATGATTGCCTAACTGCCAACTCCATCAGTTTTATCATGTCTCTGCTTTCTACTCGTGCTACCTATTGCTTCATGAACAAACTAGAGAAAAATCACTCGATGCAATTACGGGGAATCACAGGATTCAATAGCGACATTTTGGGTCAGGTAAAATAACAGAAAATTTGACAGCTGTTACCGATATTGTTACTAAAAATAACGGCAACATTCAGGGCAAAAAGATAGATTTTGGAACACTTAAGATAACACAACAAAATCCTTAATTTAGTAGTGTCACACACCTTTAACTTTTTGTTTATTTATATTTGTTAATTTATTTTTATTAGATTTATGGCTTTTTACAAACCAAACTACCGAATTATAGTAAAAAATTCGACTGCATTAAACAAAACAATAAAAAACTAACCTTGAAAAATAGCGGTAGCATTAAAGGCCGGCCACCGAAAGGACCGGGCGCCGTTAACGTACACAACAAAAAAGGAGGGAGAAGCTGCTAATGCGCAGACTCAGTAATAACAATAACGTTAACAAAGTGTAAAATACGCGACCCAAAATGTCCCTTATTATTTAATGTCCTTTTGCCACTGATTTCGAAACAATAGAAACACTGTTTTTTTTTTCGATAGTATCTCTTGAGACTATCGATACTATCGATAGTATCTCTTGAGACTATCGATAGGGCTGACTATCGATAGCATCCGACCACTAGTGGCTAATCGGGTAAAAAGGAGTTCTTGTTGGATCTAATGGACACCTAATAAGTGTTGACAGTTAACTGTTTCGTCCTTATGGGACTCCTCAGAACATTGCTTGGTCAATGTGACACCCTTGCGAAGTTAATTAGCCGGTTTTGTCTCTAATCCTATGTAAATACTGAGAAGACTCTTGCAAGAAGCGTCATCTACCGTGATACGAGAGAAACTAGAACAAGAGCAGGCGAAAATAAACTGTTATACATATATATTTTTATTTGCATAGGATAAGAAACAAAACCGTCTGATTAACTTCGCAGGGGTGTCACATTGATCAAGCAGTGTTCTGAGGAGTCCCCTAAGGACGAAAAGTTAACTGTCAACACTTATTAGGTGTCCATTAGATCTTGGAAGTTTTCAAGCTACCCACGGAAAAATATGAGAGAAACAAAAATTAATTTTTACCCGATTAGCCACGAAACTTGTTTGGATGTTGCGTATTATGTAAGTGTGTGTAATCTAAAAACGTTTGTTTTACAATTATTAAGTATCTACCTACCTACACCAATGTGGGCTTTTGTTTACAAACCAATAAACGGAATTATATTTGCCAAGTTTAATTTTATTAATAAAGACACAACTTCATTCAGTTTTAAATCTATTATTTATTACATTAAATACTACTAATAAATAACTCGTTTAAGAATATTTACACTGTTAAATTGGCACCGTGGCATGTTAGACTTTTACGCCAACAACCTGCCTATGGTTTGGAATTAATCATCCTGTAAATTCAATGCTTCAAGATTAAAATTGTTTAAAGTTGAAAACACCAATGCAGCCCTGTCATGTCATGAAAAATTGATAAACATTATTGCATATATCTGTAAAACCGAGCATCCTTTTGATGCCATTTCGGCTCATTAGCATTTTGTAGGGCTGACATTGGCAAAGCTTCTTTTACATTTTAAGCCGACACAATAATTAATTAAGCCAATTTGGATTTCCTATTCGACACAATACTGCCAAGATTACCTTCAGCTACCGGTGTTATTCTTCAGAGTTGCGGCTGGTTGTTATACGCATTATGCGACAGCTATATATTTGCTACCACTATCGGAAATCCTATTTGATATTAGAGAGCAAACAACAATAATTCCAAAGTAACGGATTTACCCTTCGGATAAAAAAGGTAAGGGAGGGTTTCTAATGTTATCGATAAGGTAGTATCAATGCAATTACACGGGTTATCTTCCAAATTTCTGATGCCATTAAGAAAGTTCTTCTAAATTTCCGATGAAATCGATTGTTGCCAACAATCGCATTCTGCTCGTGGAGTCAATGCTTGTATATGCAATGCATATATCATAACCTCAATTGCTTTTTTTAAAATTTTAATCTTTAGATACCGGTGTTGTTCTTCAAAGTGTCATTTGCTACTACTATCGAAAATCCTATTTGATATTAGAGAGCAAAGAACAATAATTCCAAAATAACACATTTAACGTACCGACAAAAGGATAACGCAGGGTTTTTAAAGTCATCGATAAGATAATCGCATTCAAACCGGTGATTCCAAGGTTCTGTTGCCATCAAACAAGTTTTTTTAAATTTGTGATGCAATTGAATGTTGATGTCTGTTGATTGACGGATTTATATCATAACCTTTAAAGCTACACACTTGCTACCACTATCGGAAATCCTATTTGATATTTGAGAGCAGAGAACAGTAATTCCAAAATAACGGATTTGACGTACGGACAAAAGGATAAGGGAGGGTTTTTAATGTCATCGATAAGATAGTCAATGCAATACAACTGTTTCTTCCAAAGTTCTAATGCCATCAAACCACAAACCGAACCGAACCGTGCATCAAACAAGTTCTTCTAAATTATCGAAACAATCGATTCTTGCCAATAATTGCCATCATCGTGTTGTTTTTAAAATTTCAAACTTTATCTACCAATGTTGTTACATACAAGGCATTGAAGGCATAAATTATTCTAAATAATCGATGCAGTGGACAGTTGCCAACAATCAGGGCGGTTTATCAAATACTGGAAAGTATGATTAACTTTTCTTATACCTGCAACTTTAAGCATTGATTTATCAAAAGCATTTGACGCTGTTGATCATCAAATTCTACTAAAGAGGCTGGACCTTTGGGGCATCAGAAAAATTAAAAATATGCATTTTTAATCATACTCAGAACAACGACAAGAATATGTAGAAGAGGTAAATAGTAATGGTCAAAGAATAAGATCCAACTTTTAGGGTACTAAAAAGGGCGTCCTACAGAGATCAGTGCGTACTCCACTCCTATACAAATTACATCTCAAACGATTAAATGTAAAAATAAATTAAACGTAATAAAAATATATAAAAAAAACTGACTTACAGCAAACAACTAAATGTTAAATGTAGGAAAACAAAAAACAAATCATTTAATTCCAATTAAGAGAAAAAAATTAATAAGCTGTTCAGATCTGCTGTTGTTCTGTTTTGAATGAACATAAAAAAAGGTATTACGACTATTACGTAAATTCAGCAAAATAATTCTCTAATATTTTACACGTGTGCGTGTGGTAATCTCGATTTGCGAAAGGTGACCGGCTCGTTAACTAGATGTCAACAAACAGTTCAATCAGACACTTTGTCACATATCACATCAAGAGGGCCGTTGAATCTCCATAAAGCGATTAATTAGCATCGAAAACGGATAAATTAGCATTAATTTGCACCAAAGCAGGTTAATATAAATCAACAATTATTGTTATTATTATTAGTATAATCGTCTTCTGTTATAATGAGATTCATTATGCATGGAAAATTGGTTGATGATTGACGCTTCACTTCTTAATTTTATTAAGGTGAGTTTATACTTAATTTTATGGACATTGTTCAAGTTTGTCACTTTTTCTAATACTTTTATCTAGATAAAAACACATTTTATCCTTTTTAAAATAATTTTTGAAGCTCCACGAGTACTAGTATTACTCCTAAAAATTATTGATAAGTTTTCTCTACTTAACATTGCTGAAATCACTGTCCAACCTAATGAAATAGTAATTTACCTAACATGTGCAGAAAGTGGTACTTTCCGCACGCGACGTCATTTGGTCAAACCGTCAAGGGCAGAAAGGACACTTTACGCATATGTTAGGTACAAAATTTTTCCTACAAGCTTCCTTTGGTCGCGGATTAATCAGAAAATATTTAAAAAAAATTATATTTTTTTTCATAAAAAATAAAGTAAAACGTCAATTAACAGCGTTATATTTTGTCACTTTACTGGTACGAAAAAGTTGCTTTACCTCACTCATGTTTTTGTTTGCAGGCAAAAAAGTGACTTTAGCGCACTAATGCAGAAAAGTAACTTAACCGCACAAGCAAATGAGTGCGGGTAAGTGCACTTTTCGCTAGTTGGTAGGAAATTAAATCTTGGTAATTATAAATTTATTCCAAAATGAATCTGTCGTGAATAGAGTTTGTTCGATATAAATACACAGTGGCGGCTCGTGACAGTAAAGTTTGTAATTTCTGCCGATAGGGTATTAAAAAATGCTACAAACACGACCATAACCTCCCGCTCATGCGTTTGGCGTCTTCTAAATAAATAAATGCGCCCGCAAACACGCAACGCTGAGCTCGCCCGCCCGGAAATGTACTGGAACTGCAAGTTTTGCAGCTCTATTTTTGCCTTGATTTCGCTATCTAAACCCATGAGCAAGTGCGGTGCGGGGCGAAGGAAGGGGTTCCTAGCCGAGCACAGATCTCGTTAGCCATCCAGCTACGTTGTGTTGTAATGTAGCAGCGCAACAATGCCAATAACTTCATTTGACCGACTGTGAAATGCGGCCTTCGGCGACGGCGCGCGGCGTCATACTCAACACACGTACGCGATTTGAAGGCCCACTATACCAACACCGGACCGAAAATATACTGCTATTCCAATAATTTTAGAAATAAAATAATTATATTAGAAAAAAAATAGCAGCGGCTGAAAAATAGTCAAATAATGTGAAAATTTTGGGGGTTCTGCACCTCTGCAGCCCTTATGCACTAGCACCCCTGCAAATACAGTTTTATTGTTCAGTTACTGTAACGTCAAATTCTTTATAGTTCTCGTTATCTTGGAGGTTAATAACGGCGCCACATAGAAATTTCGAACCGTAATTTTTTTTTTTTTTTTATTTGTCAAACACACTGTGTTTTTTTTTATTACAATCTAGTCAGTAAGACTAATTAGCAATTTTGTTTTAACTTAATTTACTAGAAAAGTCAGATTTAAACTTAGGGTTCACTCAACAGTTCTCCCCGCTTTGTTTAGTCTGTAACTCACAATTGTGTTGTGTTTATAGCATTATTTTGTTTTATGTGTAATTCACTTAGTTTACTAGCTCAAACGGCTTCACTCTTTTTAGTCGTCGAACTAGCATAGTATTGTCTAGAAGCTGAATTGCTTCCACATTCACATGCCGATGGAGTCTATCTTAATGGCTTTTTGCGTACTTTTTTATAGTCTCTGCTACAGTTTCGATTTTTAGATCTCGATGAAGGTCACTATTTCGAACGTACCAAGGTGCATTCACAATGTTTCCTAATACGTTATTTTGAAATCTCTGTACAACTAGAATGTTACTCTCTTTAGCACAACCCCATAGTTGAATACCATATGTCCATACTGGTTTCAGTATTTGTCTATAAAGCAGTAACTTATTATGAATTGTTAAATTGGACTTCCTTCCAATTAGCCAGTTCATTTTTCTATACCTTATCTCAAGTTCTTCTTTTTTTTTCTTAACATGTGCTTTCCAGCGCAATTTGGTATCAAGTGTCATACCTAGATATTTTGCCTGATTCGAATATGGTACTGGAATATATATTATATTTTTGTTTGTAAAATCAACATGAATTGATTTGGTTTCATTTAATTTTATTCGCCACTTTGTGGTCCAACTGTGAATTTGGGTGACTGCATCCTGAAGTTTCTCTATGCATTTTTCAATAGATTTTTCTACCGTCAATAAACCAGTATCATCGGCAAATGTTGCTAAGTGACAATTTTCTGGCTTTGGGATATCACAAGTGAATAATAAGTATAGATAAGGGCCTAGTACGCTACCCTGGGGCACGCCTGCTTGAATTTCTCTTAAATTTGAGTATGAGTCTTCCTGTTTTACTCTAAAATGTCTATCAGATGTGTATGATTCCAAAATATCCGAATACTGTTTTGGCAGAAACCATTTTAGTTTAAAATTAAGGCCTTCATGCCACACTTTGTCAAATGCTTGTGCTACATCTAGAAAAACTGCAGAACAAACTTTTCCCTCTTCTAGTGCTTTTTCTATTATATTAGTAATTCTGTGTACTTGATCTATCGTGGAATGCTTGTCTCGAAAACCAAATTGATGAGATGGAATAATTTCTTGTCTTTCTATGATGGGTTTTATTCTTTTAAGCAATAATTTTTCATAGAGCTTGGATATAATTGGCAGCAAAGATATTGGCCTGTAAGATGAAACGTCATGGAGTGGTTTTCCCGGTTTTGGAATCATGATAACTTCTGCAACTTTTCACAGTTTAGGTACGTACCTAAGCCTAAAAGACGCATTAATTAGGTTGCATAGTTTTACGATAGCTTTTCTGGGGAGTTGTTTTATGACTACCCCGTTAATAAGATCATACCCTGGGGCTTTTTTCGAATTAATATTTTTGATTTCTGTTAATATTTCTTTTGGTGATGTAAGCTTAATATGGTCCTCGATTTGATGGGGTTCATTTAAATGAAAGTGTTCATCTGGTGCTTCGTGGGGCTGAAATGTTTTTTCTAAATGACTTACAAAAATATCTGCTTTTTCTTCGTTACTCCTTGCCCACTGGTTGTTAGATTTTCGTATGGGTGGAATTTGGATAATTGGTCTTTTAAAATCTTTGGTTGCTTTCCAAAGGGAATAGTCGGTATTTTTATCATCTGTAAGTTCATTAAGAAAATGGTTAATAGATTCATTTTTTATTACTAGAATTTCTCGCCTAATGCGCTGCGTCATGTTGTTGAGATTTGTTTTGTCCCGAGGATCACGGCTTTGTTGCCACTTTCTTCTTAGATTCCTTTTTTCCAATATAAGGTCTCTGATTTGCTTTGGATAGTTTTTTCCCTTAAAAATTCTCTTTGGTTTTGGACTGTTTTCCCAAGCTGCTTGTTGAATATTTGTAACAAAATAATCAACTTCTTTATCGATTTGTTCTGGCGTTTGCAATGGTACTGATAGGTTTATTTTTTCTGACAGACTTTGTTTAAAACTAATCCAGTCAGTCAGTTTATTAACTAGTGAGATATTTGCTTTTTTCTTTATTATGTTTTTACTAAGAGTTAGAATAATAGGTGAGTGATCTGAGTGTAAATCAAAACTTTCTTCTATATCTACAAAACTTAAAGATATATTTTTTACTATAAAAAATCAATTAGATCTGGAATTTTTCCTGGATCTGTTGGATAGTATGTGGGCTTACCAGTTGATATCGGCTCACATTGATATTCACTAATAGCTTGCAAAAGTTCTTTTCCTTTAGAGTTCGTCAGTCTAGATCCCCAGTAGGTATTTTTTGCATTAAAGTCACCTCCAATTATAAAACGGTTTCCTAATTTTCTGAGAAAATTAAGATATTGATTTTTCTTTAGTAAGTGCCTTGGTGGTATATAGACAGCACTTATGACTAATGTATATGTTTTGGTTTTTACACTTACTAATGTAGCTTGAATCTCTATGGTTTTATATCCCATCTCCTCATAGTGTGATATATTTTCTTTAATTATTACAGCACTTCCCCCATGTGCAGTATTGCTAGGGTGAGTTGTATGATACACTTTATAACCTTTAAATTTAATGTGAGACTGGTTAGTGAAATGCGTTTCTGACACAAGACAGACGTCAATTTTTTCTATGTCTAGAATAACTTGCAAGTCTTGCTGATGTTGCAAGAGACCATTGGCATTCCAAGCTAGGATTCTAAGATTACTGACCATTTTGAGGCATATTGGTAGCTCCGTTATTGCTACTTTCTAGTTTAGTTAATCGCTCATCAAGTTTGTTCAATTTCTCCAAAATTAATTGTAGTGTTTGTTCCATAGTATTTTGACTACTGATATTAATATCAGGTATAGTAGCTGTTGCTGCTACTTGGCTGTATGTCCTTGTCACAGAGTTTTGTGTGACTGTGTTTCTTGTCTGTTGGTTTTGTCTATTTGTACTCACGTTTGGTATGAGATTCGGTTTCTTAGGTTTATTTTTCAATTTTTGTATTTCCTTAGCAACAAGGCATCCTCTGTAGTTAGCAGGGTGCTTGCCTCCACAGTGGATGCATTTTGGCTCAGATTCTTTTGGTTTGGGGCATTCTACAGTAAGATGTTTCCCCGTGCATTTTACGCAACGTGGTTCTTTAGCGCAATATTTTTGCGTGTGTCCATAAGATTGGCATCTTTTGCATTGAGGGACTAACTTTGAGGTTTTTAGTGCTTTTATTTCCACTTCAATCCCAAGGATACTGGAAATTTCAAAAATTTTGTTGATATCTTCATCGTGGCTAAATGTGAGCATGAACCGTAATTTGATCGAAAATAAAAGAATCGGAAATAGAATAGATGAAAATAATTTAAACGAAATGTAGTTTTGTTGATCCGTAAGATTATCGAAAATAATATAGTCGAAAATAATTTAGACGAAGCGTAATTTCGTCGATCCGTAAAAATATCAAAACGTATCAACATATCGCAAAATGATCGAATATTAAAAAAACTCTGAAAATAAAAAAAATCGAAAAATGAAATGTCAATTCGTAAAATAGTCGAAAATAATATAGTCAAAAATTATTTAAACGAATCGTAATTTTGTCGATCCGTAAAAATTCCGAAAATATTATAGTCAAAACTTAAAAGCACGAAACGCAATGGAAGAGACGCAAAATCATCAAAACGTATTATGTAAAAACGTAAAATCGAACCGTACAAAAGTCAAATCGAAGCCTAACTTGTTACCGCCAGTTCAACGAATTTAGCCAAGAATTTTTGCTAAATATGGCAACATCGACTTTTCTACGGTTCAATTTTTTTGCGTTTTGAAAAAACTACGTGTCTATGATTTTGCGTCTCTTCTTTACTGCGTATCGCGCTTCATTTACGGATCGATAAAATTACGTTTCGCTTGAATTGCTTCCTTCTCTTTTATTTTTCGACTTTTTTACGGTACGACGTTTTGCGATTTGATTTTCTTGCGATTCGACCATTCTGCGTTTGGACTGAACCCCGTTTCGTTTTACGTTTCGACTATATTATTTTCGACATTTTTGCGGATCGACGACATTATGCCTCGTCTAAATTATAATACACTATAACTAAAAATAATTCTGGCTGGTTTACAAAGTTGGAAAATGCACTAGCGGCGTCTTCAAAATTGGAAAATCAGGAACTTATTTTCTTAGCTGTAAAATTTTTTCACATGGAGATTATACTATATTGTCATGAAGAAAAATTAGTCTGGCTGTAATTTACATTAACGAAAGCATCGCCAGAAAAGCTCTAAGATCCAGTCTATAGAATAATCGATTAATTTTTATGTCGTTAGCGGTCGCAGATACAAAAACCTACACGAGATCAAAAAGTTTCTAGAAAAAGCAAGGAACAACGGAGCATTCTCGCTGAAAAAATATCTTATTTTAGATTCTAATTATTAGTTGGCATGCGTAATGAAGTACACTCTATAGCTTAATTTAGGTTTTAGGTACTAGCTAAATATCTTAAAAATTGCGAGAGCTATTAACGCTAAATGAAAAAGATAAATTAATTTCAACTTTCTGTAAATCGGCAACGAAGCGTTTGCGGCCATATGTATAAATTATTACTCCTCATTTGTACGTAGGTCTAAGAAACACTAACATAATCGAATGTGTCAAATTGACGGGCATCAGATAACTCTGGAAAGGTTTTGGAGCTTTTAAATAACAGCCAGATGGTGTTTTAAGCTTTTATTATAATACAACCTATCATGTCATAAACTTTCAGAACAAAGAAATTAAGAGTCTCACTCATTTCATATCTTTTTTTTACTTCAGAATATATTTTTTAATTAACTTAAGTTTATCCTTTACTATAACACAACTAGTTTTATTACTAAGAAACTAAATTCCTCGTATTTATATCTTAGTTTGCATTTTGCTCCTAAACCAATCGGAACCCCCTATTCATATAACAAATTTTGGTTAGAATTGATCAATAAACAATTCAATCGTTTGGTGACTAAGAAAATAAGTTCCCAGTATCTTCACGGTCCCTTCCCCTACTATACGGCTTATTATTTGGTAACCAATACGTATCATCCAAATTAAAATAACTACCAAAATCATTATTTATTTAAAAAATGTGAACACCTGATATTAATTTTAAAAATAATTGTTCACTTTTTCAGACCTACCTCTTTACACTTTTGTCTCATTATAAAATAATTCTCTGACAAATACAAATATCCTTGTTAATATTTGAAATATGTTTCATTTCCGTTTAATAAGTAAGCAAAAATATATATAAAAAAAACACTCAGAAACTGATATTTCTAGAAAAAAGGATGTGGTCAAAGTAAATCAAATATTTAAATACCAAAAATTATTTTGTAATATGTTTATTAAGCAAACAAGTTTTTAAACGTTTGTTTTAAGACAAAAATTTTACCAACTACCTACCTACCTATTATTACAGACCTCTATAAATTTAGCATTACCACTTAAGAATTGGATATTAGCAATATATGCATTAATTGTCGTAAATTTGTCGTGAAAGAAAAAAAATTGTCGCGCCACCCGTTTGCCTAGAAAGGGGTGGTTATGCCACAAATTATAAACCTATATTTTTTGTGGTTATGCTAAGTTGAGTCTTAACTTAGCACCACCACCCTTGTCTACGCATGTTAACGTCTAATACAAAAATTATTTCTAATTTCAAATCTCTTCTTTTGGCGCGAATTGATTTATTGTACAGTTTTCAATGGGCTTATCATAGCATCGCGCAGGCGTGGGAAGAGAGAAAAGTTTCCTTCATGTTGATTCGAAATTCGTTTGCAATCACATCATTTTCAGTGATAAATTACAATTATCCTATATTTTCGGTGAAATCAATTATAGTTTTTGCAAAGTCACTTGAATAATTCCTAATACGGGGTTCTATCGATTTCATGAAATTTTGCTGCATTCTGCCCTTCAAAAGTTATCTAAATTCATATAAAATCTTCCTGGTATAATTTCAACACACACCACAAATTATTTGTTTTCCGACCGACCGAGCACAGGTGGATAGGCGGAACCTAATTGGCAATTTTTTTTGAGATGCGCTTTTAATTGCTTTCGGGTGTGCTTTTCGGGACCCCTTTAGTCGGCAGTATGCAGAGTTAGAAAATAAATCAGTGTCGTTCCTGTAGGTGTAGGAATAGAAAGTTTTATTATCTATTTTTATTTATTTAGTTTACGCCATAATTAAATGAAATAATTTTCATAAGTATATCTACCGCCGCCTATGTCATTTTCTATAAAGAATATGCCGATGGTCGGCTTTTATTTTTGTTCAACTGACTTTGCAAAAACTATACCAAACCATTGCAAAACCATTGTACACTTTGTGGGGAGATTGAGGTAGAGGAGAAAGACGACAGAAGCAGTCAGGGTGCACCCTGAGATTGAAGAACCAGCGAAACCCAGGTAAGTCCACTGTTTTCTTTACTTTCGTCATTTTCAATTTTCGTTTTGTATAAGTAAGAATTTTCTTATATCCATTTCTAATAATGACTGCGTAATTGGATACAAGTCAGTACACTATGTTCTAAGTTACGTGCGTGGTCAACCTTGGAAAAAATTTAAATTTTCAAAAACCAATATATGAAATTATTGTCGTAAATTTGTCATGAAAACAAAAATTTTCTCGCGCCACCCGTTTTTCTAAGAAAGGGGTATAATGCTAAGTTGAGTCTCAACTTAGCACTACCACCCCAGAAAAAATAAAAATTTTAAAAAATTAATAAATGCATTAATTGTCGTAAATTTGTCGTGAAAGAAAAAAAATGGTGCGTTATCCGTTTCCCGGAAACGGGCAGTGAGCAATTTTGAGACTCGTCAGCACTTCATTTATATGCAAGTTCTTTTGACGAAACCGTGAGAGTCTGTAATACAAAACTATACGATCTTGGTTTTGCGCCACTAAAAAGATTGATCGAGGCATGTTTTTTAATGAATTTTGGGCAAGAATTTGACGCGGCATGGCACCCCGAATTTTCTTTTGAGCGGCTATCAAAATTCTGGCACTACCATGTTGAATGGCACGAGCCGTCAGTGACACAGGCCCTCCTACTCAAATTTGAGGTAAAAATCCGCTAACTTAAAATTGTGTGATCTATTACTGATCGAACTAGTGTAGTTTAAAGAAAACTAATTATCGCACGGGACAAGATTTTTGACCATAAGCCACTTAACTAAATAAGTGTATTTTTCGTACTTACTTAATTATGGACCTTTTAAACACTCTTGTGATCAGAGTGTCATTTTGCAAATTTTTCAATATTTTAAAACATTTTAAATTTCAAAAATATGTGGAAATGTTTAAAACTACTATTAATTTAACTTGTTTTGCAGAAAAAAGGTAGTGTCGCAACTTACTGAGACCCAGACAAAAATCTCAGAGTCAATAATTTCAGAAATGTCTGGCAGCGACTAATTAGGGCCATTTGTAACCGTCAACAGCAAAAGAATTTTGCACGCACCGGCCGTAAAGAGTTTTGCGATCAATAAAATCGACAGATTACACACATTAGAGAGTCGATATAAAAGGAGAGGCTCTCCAATTTATTGTAGGTCCTGATAGTCCAATCATTAGAGAAATAAAAATGCTGTTTTGATGCAAAAAGTCCGAAAGTTTAAAATTTCTAATATTCCAGTGTCTATTCTGGGTATTGAACGATGTGATCATCCACATTACACGCTTTGATCAATACCAAACTCTGAGCGGAGCCAAATGACTTGTCGCGACCAATGGCATGTAGTCGCCCGATCTTCAGAGTTTTTCGCGTTTGAAGTGAAATCTGTTCTCCTGCCCCGTAGCGACTGAACGTTTTTCGGTCGGATCGTAGGAAAAGCTTGCAGAGGTCTGTTCGCATAGCAAGTGATGCTCGAAGCTAATGTATGCTTGCCATTCGCCAAATCATGTAATAGGAACTATAACATAGTTCAAGTACGAGAATAGCTAGCCTGTCCGTTCAAAATTCACACCTTTTATTTGGCTTCTATTTTTATCGATGGGCCAAACATGATGACTAGGCACGTTTCATACACATTATCTACCAAAAAAAAAAAGAAACAGTGCCGTATCATTTACTCTTTTTTAATAAAAAAAAACTGTATGGAGTCTTAGGCACAGTGCTAAATTGAACATAAAGAAGTTTGGCTGGAATAGCAAAGTTTAAAAAAAAACATTTCCAAACTAGTAAGAACCTTTAATTTTGAAATTTGTATTGGAGAACTTGGCTTTACTTTTATCTTAATTCTTTTTACAGGTTACCACTTTCGCGTACTTGGCTTTTTTTTACACGAAATGTTTTTTTTATGATAAAACTTTTTTGTAATGGGCATATTACTACGGTAACTGATGAGTGCTGACAATTTACTATCAGTTACCTTACATACTACTGGAGCAAAAGTAGGGTTATTATTAAAATTAAACATCCTGTACTTCCTTTTATTAATAGGCAGACACTCATCTTGCATATTAATTATTCTAATCCTGTTTCAACTGTCAATATGCATAAACCCACTTATTATAAAATCAATATGTTTCTTGCACGTTATACAGAAGAAGAAATAAAATTTATTACATCAATGAGTGCGCAAACACAAAAAGTGGTCTGGAACACCATTAACTAGTAACACAGAAAACTTAGTAGTAAACCAGTACCGTTAACTGCTACCTTTACCATCGGCGTAACTAGCGGCGGGGGCAGGGGAGATCTGCCCATCAGGACGATTATTCTTGGGTGTTCGTGAGGTGAGACGCTATTCTTGACGGACAAGAGGTGAGATGTCAGTTTCACGGGTGAACTTAAGGAGACAGATTCGATTTAGGCAATTTTTTAAGCAAAAGGCAACAAAGCAAAATATTTAAATATCAGTCAAATGGTGGTACTATATATTAGAGTCACAGGGACACAGATTCGGTTCTAAAACTGTAGGCCTTACTAAAATATATGTCATAGTTATAAATTAGGTTAGAATAGATGTCATAATTCAACAAATACTTTGACAATCTAGATCTCGTCTATAAAAAACTAGTTGGAACATTTTTATATATATTTTCAAAAAATACAAAAAACGAAACAATTTCGCTACAGTTTTCTATAACACAACCAGGCTACTAAAATGCTAAATATTGTTTTGAAAGACTTGTTGTGTTTTAGGCAAAACTTTTTTAAAACTTTTTAAATAAGATGAATTAGCGAAAAACTACTAGGATACGTTTGTTATAAATACTTTAAAAAACTAACCCGACAAATTTCGACGCATTCCGCCTTCTCGTTTTCTATTTCTATTAGGACAAAGATTTGGCCAAAAAATGGGATATCAGTGCTGTCAGATGGTAAGTTTTTGCGCGAAGCTTGCCCCCTTAAGTTCACCACCTTTTTTCACAGGAAATAAATCTACGGGAATTGTTGTGATGTTTATAACAATACTTTTGCCTGTCAGTTTTGTTTTGGCGAGATTTTGTGTGGTCATAAAACTTAATTTTTTACCCATTTTTATCAAAAAATTGAGACAAAACACTTCTTTCCAAAAAATAAAACTGACCACCAAAAGTAAGGCTGTACAATAAAAGTTGTATCACGTAAAACATAGACCTGGGATACGCCCCCCTTAAAAACCGAGGCTAGCTACGTCGATGACATTCAACTTTTTTCTTTAGTTGTGATTGATGTTTTCTGTAATGATTTATGATGTCACTATTTTATTAATTTTATATTTTGATTTTAGTTTAGCATTAACTTAAATCTATAATTTTTATTGGTATTAATAATATGACACGAATAATTAAAATCTGCCATTGATCCACAGATTTGAAAGCTCTTTGTCTTACAATAATCAACCAGCTTTAAAATACTTTGTTGTGCTAAAACTGGATCGACATTTTTAGGGTGTGTTTACACAATATAATATTGATCAAAGAAAAGTTCTCGATCTCCTTTAAATGTGGGGCGGTAAAAAGTCGACAGTCGAAAAGATCGAAAACATAAGCAAAAATAAAAACTTCCCTGCCTTCTTCTTCGGAACCCTCGAAGGTGTAGATCTGAGCCGAACCGACACGCTGTCTGAGCCGATCAAAACTGTCTGAGATTTACTCCCTAAAATGTGTTCATTTGGGAGAAATACTCTCAGAACCTGTTCTCCAGAATTTATCTTAAATGAAGTCGCACCTTTAGACACGATATTAAGCCTTTAGATTTGAAATAGGTAATAATTTTTCTAAATTACTGTTTAAACGCGTTGTTTAAAAGTATACCTACAAAATCCCGACGTCATTTGACACTGTCATATAACCATCGAAGAAATTATTTATTCCATGATATAACTCTGTCTATCTATTTAGCCTTCTTCAATAAATTTTTTTTTAGACATAGGCTTCCCCCAATATCTTCTCTGTCTGTTGCCGTTTTTATCCATGTAGTTCCCGCGTATTTTTTCAAATCGTCCGCCAACTCATTTGGGGTCTTTCACTACTTCTTTTACTTCCTCAAGGTCACCAGTTTACAATACATTTGTTCGATCGATTGTCTTTCTGTCTGATATTATGACCGGCAAATTTGCATTTTAATTTTGCTACTTCTCTGACATCCCTTTCTTTTGTTTTATTTCTTATACGTTTATTACTTTTTCTATTTGCTGGCTTTACATGTTAAATTTGTCTTTCCATTGATCTTTGGGCTTTTGTTACCTTTTCCAGGTTTGATTTTGTAAGTGTCCAGGTCTGAGATCCTTAGGTAAGTACAGGAAGGATACATTGGTTATGCACTTTCTTTTTGAGGCACTGAGGACATTTTTTATTTTTTAATAAGTAGCTTAATTTTCCGAATGCTGCCCAGGCCAATCTTACTCGTCTTTTGTTTACAGGTGTTTGGTTTCCTTTTTTTAATTTAGTAATTGGTCCCAGGTATATATATTCCGAATTTTGGAAAAAGAGTGAAAAAATCCTAAACACCACACAATTTTTGAATGGATTATATATTTCTACTCATACCCGGACGCGTTTCGGATATTTTACAATTCTATCTTCAAGGGGAATTACGTTAATTATCCAGGAGGTCAACAAATGTGAACAATTTGATTAGCAGTAGTTACATAACACTAAACAACATTAAAAGCTTAAAACACAGGTAAAAATAAAATTTTTGTTAAATAAATTAATTAATTAGCCATCACATCACAATATATAATTCATTTAACAAAAATTTTATTTTTATCTGTGTCTGGCCATATCTAAGAATTGAGGAAGATCTTTGCTTTAAAAAATTGTGTGAACGAATGCGTAGGAATGGTTTGTATTTTTAACCTGTTAGGATGTACAATCCGATTGATGAATAATATCGCAATCATGAAATTTTTAGGGATTTAAATTTAAGCTGACAATAATGCAATGTCGGTGCATCATCGACATGCGTTGGTCGGGGTTTTTGAGCTGTAGATATTCTTTGTAAGGGATGAAAATAATTTTGTAAAGTGAACTGATATCGGTAAATATATTTCCCTAATAAATCGGTTTACTGTGAGAGGAACAAAGCCCTCCCATATTCGCGCCAAACCCTTAAATGGGGATTTTTAACTCGCTATCTATGTGATGACTGATGATAGTTGGTGGGGTGATCTTGCAAGACATTAAAGTAAGTGACTTAACCAATCCCAAAATTCTTCTGCCTTTCGAACCTTGCAACCAATAATATTAACTATTGACAAATAAATGCTACCTTCTTTTCATAATTTAATGCAAAATGGGCAAAGAAACTGCGAGTACACTACACTGGATACATTTCGAGAACGGATTACTTTTGTTGGTTTTTCTTCATCTTGGAACACCCAAACAGACGACTGACGTATATTTCAGTATCCAGCGGAAAAATTTTCTTACCCTAATTCTTCTTGCAAAATTTTGTGAATTGAAGTTTTTGATCTTCGGTGATGAGCATGCGCAAAGCATCGATGTTTTCCTGGGTGACAGCCTTTTTTGATGCACCTGGCCCTGGATCGTCGCTAAGGCTAATCCGTCCACGCTTTAATTCTCCATACCAACGAGAAACTGTCGACTGATGTGGTGCTTCATTACCGAAAACAGAAATCAACTCGGCAAAACATTCTTGTTAAGATAATTTTCTTTGATAGTTGTGAAAAATTATAGCCCGAAAACGTTTAAGGTTTAATCCATTTTTCGAACGATTTCTTAACTTAAACTTGTGCTATAAAACTATATGTATCGCTATGACGTTTTGCATTTAGTTTAGGTTAAGTTTTAGTTTGAATCTAGGGAAGTTTTCGACATTAATCATGAATCTAACTGTACCTATGTATATGGGTATAACAAAATCGTTAAGAAATTGAATCGTTGGTGGTCCATTAGGCAGGCATACCCTTTTGAATTTTTTATCTGAAATGGTTCCGGTTCATTTAAGCAAATTATGTTGATTCAATCAACCACATCATTTTTTACACCCATTTGAACACTATTGAATTTAGTTTATTCAAAGTGAAATATTTTACAGCTAAAAAGGAGATCATCTAGTATTAGGTAGATATTAATCATTTTTGGTACACTTAGTACCCGACTACCTATCTAGATGGCCAAAGACAGCACACGGCAGGGGTTCGGGTGCTTCAGTACCCTGAGAGTAGGATAATTTAAAGTCGAAGAAAAATGTGACAAAAAAATAACTGTTGCTGGCCAATAAGGTTTCAAAAAGTGCAAGGCCAAGGACCCTCCGACCATTTGATGTGAATCAAGGAAATTTGTGCAAAAATAGCTGATCATGCCCACTACAATTTTTATAAAATGGTTTCTGTTGGCCCACCTTAGTGAGCCTGCTGATCAAATATGGAGGGGAAAGGAGTCAAATTTAAAAAAACGGGTTTTTTATTAAAGCAAATCAACTTTTGTATTAAAATGTAGATTAACTAACGCCCCGGGGCGCTTCAATGCGACCACTCGTAGGGTCACTGCATCCTGGAAGCCTCTCCGACGCCAGGCTTCCAGGATGCAGTGACCCTAACTACTCGCATATTCATTATTCATATAAGTACGGCCGTGGCGGCCTAAGCACACTTAAACATAAATAAAAAATTTTGCGTTTACTTCTTGGCCCACTCTACAACATTTATGAGTATTAGATAGAATATTGCCGCAACTTTTGACAAAAAAATATGAAAAATCGAAGAGGTCACTTTATTAAAAAAGGCGATATTTTAATTTATGTTAATATTTTTGACTTTTAATATTTTTGCTGAAAGCCTCTTGTCCTATTTTCTGAACAGTAGTAAAATATTTTTTTTCGAAGCTCCTATTTTTGTAGAAAAAATTATAAATCATAGATGTGTTTTGGTCAATTTAGTAAATAAAGCGCCCTGCAGATTTAAGAAATGGCAACATTTTTGGCAAATTTTTTATTTCGGTCTAATCGGTATCCATAGAGGAACTAAAAAATATATTTTTATTAAAATCAAAATTGTGTGAAAGGTGGCCGGTATCACATGGAAAGCCCCATATATCTTTCTAGCTTTTAGTGACATAATAGGGACCTATTGCAATAGTGGCAGGCAGAAATTGTGCCGGGAACTATATTGACAGTTTCGCATTGCAAACTGACAGTTAATCTTTCAAAATTGACATACCAAAGTCGAATTTATAAATACCGTCGTTTATTTTCCACTAATAGTGGCGTCACTATTAAATCCGGCTCGTATAATATACAAAGGCCTTGCTTTGAAAGGACACAGCTGTTCTTATAATGGGAAACTGTCAATATTGTGCCCGGCACAATTTGTGCCTGGCACTATTGCAATAGGTCCCTAATAGCAATAAAGCCAGGCAGTAATAGTACCGCGCATTATTCTGACAGTTTTCCATTGAAAACTGACAGTTGGTTTTTCAAAATTGACATACCAAAGTCGAATTTATAATTCCAGTCGTTTATTTTCCATTAATAAGTGCGGCACTATTAATGGCGGCTCTAATAATACACAAATGCCTAATTTTGAAAGAAGACAGTTGTTCTTATAATGCGAAACGGTCAGAATAGTGCCCGGCACTATTGCTGCCTGGCTTTATTGTAATAAGTCCCTAATAGTTTAAAGTCTGACACGTTCAGCTTACAACAATTTGTGCTAATGCAAAAACATTTTTTAGCAAAAATTTTGGTTTTCAAGAAAAAATGCCTTTAGCACGTTTATATCTTATTTCTGTTTGAATGTCTTACTACTTTAAATAAACTAGCTTGAAAATGTCTTAGAAGAAATCTGAAAAATGTTGGGTTCCACACATCTTTGTTATGTACGTACAGTTTATTAACTATTGAAGACAAACTCTAGGTTGTTGCCATTAGGTGGCACATACCCACATAGCACAAAAATCACATCAACGTTAAATTCACGTGAACAAAAATAACAAAGTTTTTTTTTACTTGAAAACAACCTCATACCATGTAATATTTATTTTGTTAAATCTACATGCTTAAAGATAACTTAAAAACAAGGAGAAATCAAGCTATAAAAATGTACTTTTTGCTGAAGTTTCTGGTGCTGTGTATATAACGTGTTTTTTTACCCTCGTTATTTTCATGTACCAAATTCACACTTGAAAAGTCCTCCACAACATGTTCTAAAACGCCACTAGATTAAGATTTCTCAAACCCACTGACTTTCTGCGCCTTTTTTGGTCACGTTTTTTTAATAACATATTTTTAACTTAAAAGAAACGCGAAAGGAAGTTATAAAAGTTCACTAGTTTAAGACTACAATACTTCAAGACAATTTTAAAGATGGCGCTCAAGGCAAGACAAAATATCTATGTATGTAATAGCTATATACATACAGTTTTTTTTAAAAGCTAAACAAGATTTATGAATAGTAAACACTTTCACAGAATATTAATGTGTCTTTATCACGTTAATAACAGATGCGTCGTGATCATGGATCAGGGATCAGTCCCTTAACAGGTTTTTGGAGTTCAGAGGCCAAAGCACTGCCTGCTAGATTTCGTTAAAGTGAAAAATCCCGACTATAGGTGGCGATGCTGCTAGTAAAATCTCAAAAATATTCGGTAGAAAAGCCATGCAAGTCGCATTTTAAAATTCGGGTAGAAAAGGAATCTAATGTGATTTTAACGTTGATAAAAATCACTTGAAACTAACGTAAAAAAATTGCTGTTTTAATTTGATAAAGGCGTTATTAAAACGCGGTTTTTAGCAACGGTTTTTTTATAACGTTAATGAATGACCCATTAAGCATGTTTTCATATATGAAATAAACGTTTTTTTCTAGCAGCTTTTAAAATCAACGTTTTTTTTTCTCACGCCTTTTTTAGGTGTTAAACACGTGATTGTGCTATGTGGGTATGCTAACATCTAATCGACATTATAATAAATGTGGACTGTCAAATGTAATGTAATGTGTATTGTAAAACCCTATATTTTTAAAATGTGCTTAATATATATTTGAGATGATTATCTTAATTAATTAGTAGCTTTTAACAACTGTATGTCAAAGTAATTCTTTTTTATAAACGTTTAAAAATAAAATAATTTATGGAGTGAGCAAAATAATAACGAAGGCTCCCTTTCAGCAAAATTAAGTTTTATTATCTGGTACATGCATCTCGAAATTCATTTGTTAAACGCTAAAGAGGTGTTATGCAGAAAATTTAAGTTCTGATTTTAATTTTAGATTTCGACTCTGCATCAGAAAAAATGCAAAAAAATTCATCAGTGAAACATTATTGAAACGTTGTGTCATACAAATTTTTTTATAAATTAAGCCAGTGACAGATTCAGCATTTTCAGGGGGAAGAGAAAATTTGAGTGGGCGTGGGCGTTTTTTCCTTAGAACTAAAAAAAAAGGTTTTATGTTAGGTGGGGGTAACCTCTCGGCCCATCTGGGATCCGCCAATGAACAAAGCTATTATTTATTGTAGATATATTATTTTAACAGCTCTACCAGAAATTAGAATAATCCCGCACTGACTAGTAATATACTTATTTACGTGCCCTCCCACATAGCAAAAAAATCACATCAACGTTAAATTAACGTGAACAAAAAAATAACAAAGTTTTTTTTTACTTGAAAATAACCTCATACCATGTAGTATTTATTTTGTTAAATCTACATGCTTAAAGATAACTTAAAAACAAGGAGAAATCAAGCTATAAATGTACTTTTTGCTGAAGTTGCTGGTGCTGTGTATATAACGTGTTTTTTAGCCTCGTTATTTGCATGTACCAAATTCACACTTGAAAGGTACTCCACAACATGTTCTAAAACGCCACTAGATTAAGACTTCTCAAACCTACTAACGTTCTGCGTCTTTTTTGATCACGTTTTTTTAATAACATTTTTTTAAACTTAAAATAGACGCGAAAGGAAGTTATAAAAGTTTACTAGTTTAAGACTACAACACTTCAAGACAATTTTAAAGATGGCGCTCAAGGCAAGACAAAATATCTATATGTCTATCTATATACATTATGTTTTTTTTTAAAGCTAAACAAGATTTTTTTAACAGTAAACCATTCACAGAATATTAATGTGTCTTTATTAGGTTAATAACAGATGCGTCGTGATCGTAAAGGATCAGGGATCAGTTCCTTAACAGGTTTTTGGAGTTTACAGGCCAAAGCACTGCCTGATAGATTTCGTCAAAGTGAAAAATGCCGACAATAGGTGGCGCTGCTGCTAGTAAAATCTCAAAAATATTCGGTAGAAAAGCCATGCAAGTCGCGTTTTAAAAGTCGTGTAGAAACGACGTGAATCTAATGTAATTTTAACGTTGATAAAAATCACGTGAAACTAACGTAAAAACATTGCTGTTTTAATTTGATAATGGCGTTATTACAACGCAGTTTTTAGCCACGTTATTTTTTATAACGTTAATGAATGACCTATTAAGCTTGATATGAAATAACCGTTTTTTTCTAGCAGCTTTTAAAATCAACGTTTTTTTTTCTCACGCCTTTTTTACGTGTTAAACACGTGATTGTGCTATGTGGGCTAGGACATAAACCTAAGATTCAATTAAAAATTTTTTAAACCTACCTACTAGATTTTGTTCGAGATTCTTTTTAGTTCAAATTTTATCCTAATAGAAAAAAAAAATTCAATAGCAGACTTTTGTATACATCGATGCTACAGTTGGCTACTATTATTGTTCTGAGGACCAGCCCGAAAATTTATTTTATTAGTCTATGACTAAACCTGAAAAAATTCCTTTCACATTTAATACATAATGATGACTGGGGTTCATTTTTAACTATTTTAATCACAACATTCCTTCTCTTTAATAGAAACAATTATTTTCTCAATTAGAGAGCAATATTTTCTTTATTAAAAAAAAAAACAATATGGATTTTTACAAAAAATATATTTATTTTCTCAAATCCAAACAAGTATTTTTCTTGACTTGAAACAAGCGTTATCTTGAATCGAAGAAAGAGCACACTCAATATATTTAATACAAGTTGATTTCAATTTTTGGTACGTATATTTTAAGTAAAACATCTTTAATAAATGTAGTGATAATTTTTACCATTTTCTGTTTTTATTAATGATCCTTTAGATATGGGCAAAAGTCTATGCCAATTTTTGTGTGTAAATTTAAAAATTCATAAAAAATTTGTTTAAAAAAATATGCAAAACTTATCTATTGCAAAGGTTATTTGGCCACACTGTATCTCCTAAACCCATAACTTTTTGAAAAAAGGCAATAGAACACTTTGATTAAAATAAATTGCAAAACTTTTTGACGTCGTCAAATTTGCCATTTTTTAAATTGACAGTTTTTCCCCGCACGTTAAACTTGGTAAATGCTTTAACTTGGAAACAACAATTTTTTAACACTTTTATTGTTGTTGGTTTTTATTTCTTGCCACCATGGCTTTATAAATTTATTATGGATATGTGCGAATTTTGGGTTTTAAAACCAAAATTTTTAAAATCCAGCTAACAGCTTTGGATTAAACAGTAACGGCTTAATTTGCTTCCATGTTCGCGTTCGGCTGTCATTAACACATTAAACCTATATTCGATATAAACACTAGAAAATCAAGATATGCTCAGAATCACAAGGACCATAAGGTTCTGAGGATATATTTTTTTATTTTTAATATGTAGCCTAATTTACCAAATACTGCCAACTGCTCTCTTGATTTCAGCTGTTTGGTTTTCTTCTCTTAGTTTAATAATTTGTCGCAGATATACATATATATATTCCTCTACTTGTTTTATTATTTATTGTTTTATACTGATCGTGATGTCTTCATCTGCGTTTGTTATGATTTTAGTTTTAGTGTACTTTATATTCAAGCCTATATTTTTAGCTGCTGTACCAGTTCTTCCAGCGTTTTTATCAGTTCTTCTTTTTTATCTGTTATTAAGGCGATATTTGTTATTATTGCGATATCATCAGCATTAGGCAATATTGTATCACCCTGTTTGACATTTCTTATGCTGGGTTCTTTCGTGGATTTTGATTGATGTTGTGCTTTGCTATATATATATATATTGGCTATTAAGTCTGTATATCTGTGACCTATTCGGCTATTAATAAAAGATGCTTTACTGCCGAGTGCTCAATGCTATCATCGAAAGCTTTTTCAAAGTGTATGAACGAAATATATAGTAAAATGTTATTATGTTATTCGCTGACTCGTTCTATTAGGATTTTCATGATTAATAGGTGGTCAACGGTACTGAAACCTTTTCTGAAGCCTGCTTGTTCTTTTGATTGATATCTGTTAAATTTTGTTGTTAGTGTATCTGTTAATGTTTTCGTGAAAAGCTTATAAATTACATTGAGGAGTGTTATAGGTCGATAGTTTTTTAGGTCTGCTCTATCGCCTTTCTTGTGTAGAATAATGGTTATGGATTATTTTCAGTTGTTTGGGATTAACGACTGTAAACAAACATAAAAAAGCTAATTTCAGTGTTTTCTGTTTTCTACTAATAAAACATGTTTAAAATATACTCACCAATTTTGGCGAAATCAATTATTGTGATATCCAGTTTTGAAATAAAATCCTTAATTACTAATTAACACTGACAAAGCAGTTCAAAATAATCAAAGTATAAAACCCGATAACTGGAGAACCTAAAAATATCGAGCAAACACACTGTGCAAAAAAAGTGCCGGCGTGCGACAAACGCATGCTAGACAGTCACCCCCGACTTGACAGGTCAGGCTGGACTAAACATTTTGCTGCTCTAGCTAATGACGTAGATCGCGCTCTAAAAGCGGCAGTTCATATCTCGCCGAAGCGACAGTTGATCTCCCGCCTAGAAGAGGTTCTCATTTGCTATTGGTAATTTCAGGGTCGACGTGATGTGTCACCCGTGCTGCAACCACACTTTGACGTCACAAAGCATTGATGTGGCTCGGGCACAGTGGAGACAGAAAATTTATACTTATATGATTTATAAGGGAAGTTTATATTAGGTTATAAAAAATATTATATTTTATCAGAATCAGGGAACCGGTGCTGTAGCTATGCAGCCCACTATGCGTAACGGATACGACATTTGTACTAGAAAAAGATACACCGTGGACATTCTTTAAGCTAATAGAAGTAAAGATTTACTAAATAATTGTACGAGATATACTAATATGGGTATGAATACATTGTTCCACTAATTTTTATATTTTTGATTTAAATATTTTTTTTATAAAAGCAAAGTTACTACAATGCAAAGTTATTACAGGGGAAAAGCATGAAAAATAATAAAATAAATACAACAGTAGGGCTAAACTCTTTTTCATTTGTAAATACTTATTCTCGTTACTTAGAGAATAGTTTCTATTTCGTAGCATTGCTCTAGTTTTTTGTTCCTTTTCCTTTTTGTTAGCTGTTAACGTTTTTTAGCATTAAAATCACCGGCTCTAAACAGCAACGGCGGCAAATGTCGAATGCCTTGATTAAAAAGTTCATTAGGTTTTTGAATCGATGCGAAACTTTGCAGAAATAATTAAAATGTTGTTACGCTTTAAAATTAAATTAAATTAGTTTTCGTTGTCCTCAATTAAATGTGGGAGTTTCAGATAAGTTATTGTATCAAAATCGTTACCTATACAATAATTTTGTTGTGTTTATACACATATTTTGTAATTAAGGTTCCAAATTATTCCTTAATTTTTTAGTTTGCTGGAACCCCAAATTTCGCTTCTTAAAACTACTACCCTATTGGGTTTGTGCCCCTAGCTGTTGCTTAGTCAGGGAGACTGATTGCAATCACGAGTTCTTCTTTTCATTTATTATTTTTATTTATTAGTCAGAATACATATATTTATTTCAAAGGGAGTTAGAAAGAAAATTATATATTTTTATTTACCATTCAGGATACCAGTGACTTATTAGAACAGAAGCAATCAAACTGCCTTCAGCATCAGTGAGGGACCCTACTGGTAGTAATTTAAGCAAATATGCATGAGACTCTTACGGTTATATAACCAGGGGGTGGGTTTGTTGATGGAGAGCCTGCGGGCAGTAAAAACACAGAACTAACACAAATTGCTGTAATGCATCATATTCTCCAAAATACAAAATTTAGGTGGCCTACCTATTTCATTTAACTAGCTTAAACTAAGGGTTAGTAAGTACATAATCCTATTTATTGGTAGAAAATTACCTCGCTGAGGTTTACACCCCAGTACTATATATAGTAAGCCTAAGAGATGTACGGTTTTACTTTTTTCCCTAACTATAGCACCAAGGAAGTTACTCACAGTTAATTAAATACCATCAAGTATCTGACCCAAAATTGAATTATTAAGGTATATTTATCGCCATGTTATGCACATGAATTTAAACTGTAGCATAAAAGATCACAGGCCTGCAGCGGGGAAGCTTATGCCCTCCGGTAGTATATAGGTAGGTGTCCATATACGAGGGGTCAGGCCAAACAGGGTCTCGAATGGTCCGGACAGAAGTTCTGGTAGAAACTGTTTGGACAGCAGAGTCTTTCGAAGGGGGTCTGTCAAAAAGACGGTGTTCTACATGAAGACAGTGTAGACGAAGACAGATAGGAAGAAAGAAGAGCCTACAAAGAAACGAGAAGGGGCTTAGTGTCGTAACCTTATATCCTCCTCTTTTCTTGGTACAAAATAAAAGAGAAACAGAAAAACACTTACCTAAAGATGTTGGGCGGCTCAGGGTATCTCAACAGAAGCCTCGAATAAGGGTCGGATGCCACGATTCTTCACTGCAAGAAAGGAAAAACAGTCTTACACAAAGAATGAGGCACGTGGAGGGATGGTAGATAAGGAGATTGAACTTAATTTACAACACTTACCAGGAAAATCCTGAAGTTTTTCGCTCTCCCGGTTGTCCCTCACAACCGACACAACCCGAAGGTTAAATACACCCCTACAGGGTAAAGAAAAAGGCCCTTTCTAGGCACAAAATTAAGCGAAAACTTTTCACAACCCGGCATCGGGAGAGGCTTCTATCGGAAAGGAAGAATTGGAAGGATTTTCTCCAAACGTCGATCTCTGCAACTGTCATACTTGTCAACTTCGACGAAAAATCCAAAAATACAAATCCCGAATGGACATATGCCTGACTTTCAAGACAAAAAGGGGCGCCTAAAGGCCAATCTACACTAATAACTCATTATCTTAAGGGTTCAATCTTTATAAACCAGTGGAGCACCCCCAAGGGGTGGAAAAAGGAATGACAATCAGTTGACATCCCATAAATCTACCGTTAGGATTTTCAAAAAATACGAGGGCCGTAAAAGAATAAAGGGGATTATTTTGGATTTTATGGAATAAATAAGACTAAGGTGAAATAAATATTTCATTTAGTATCACCGAACTCCTATTTCGCTGGGGTAACTCTAGTTCCGTTTTTATTACACAGGAACGCCTAAAAACTAATATTGAGTACTACAGAATCAATACAGTATCAGAATAATACCAATTTATAGGTAATAAGAAGGTTAATTACCAGCGTCAATCAGTCAACAGAGATCACTTCACACGAGAAAATCACTGGAGCCCCACTCACTAACCTTACAAAGCTAGATTAGGTCAGGTTCGCTCGTAGGTGAGACCACTTATTTGCAGGAACCTTACGAACTTTAAATCGATTCAGAATGGCTCTGCTGATATCCAACATGTATTAGTATAGAAGACAGACGAAAAGAAATGCCTAAGGTCCTGGTAGAGTCCGCAATAAGAATCGAGCTATGTTTATACATCACCACGGCAATATGAACTATTACTGTATGAAGCTCCCTCGTATCACAATTGCGAATTATCGATCCATGAACCCAGCGGACTGATTTTGGTTGTTTCAGCCGTCAGCTGAGACCACCGGTGAAAAGTGAGGTTTGGGTAACAATAATAATAACCCAAAATTGGCCAAAGTATTTACCACTTTTAAAGGGGATTTTAGAGACAATTTATGTTTTATTTATTTTTCACGGCATCTAAAAATATGTTCGATTGTCGCTGTAGATACGTTAGTGTAGTGCTAACCATACTAGCTGGGAATAGTTTGAGTACTGGGAAGTGGATTCTAAGTGGGATTTATAGACCACAGGAACCTAACTAGGCTACCATAAATAGGACTCCCTAAATTAAGGTAATAATTTACTATTTTTCTCTAAGATTATCTTGGTAATTCTAAACTTAAAATAAACCCGTAACAAATGCCCCCCTCGTCCTAGAAGAAATACAGAACATTTTCCCAAAATGTTCTTCCAGGCGAGGAGTATAGTTACGTTTCCTAATCGGAACAAATCCTGGGCAACTTATCCTAACGTAAGGACCTAGTCCAACCTTAAAACTAAACCTATGTGGCAAACACAAATGGAGGCCGAATCTGGAATTCTGTGGGGGTCCAGGAAGGTGTCGGCCACAGCCTATAGTCCAAACTTGCAGATGTTGAGTCAGTTCAGAGAAGCCGAAGTTGCGAAATTCTGAATAGTTGTAGAAAGTCCTCGTTCATCGGCCCTACACTCTGCCACACAACGATCCAACTAGTTGCCCACAATCTTCCAGACCGGTGAGGATAGTTAGACATACACAACAGGAGAGTAGGGGAAACTTAAGCCTATCCTTAACACTAACGATTGCCCGGATCTGTTCCATGATCCCAATCAGAAGAAAGATCAACTAGATCAATGTTTTTTTTTTTTTATATACATTCGGGGAACTACCCCAACAAAACTTAACCTATTTGACTCGAAGTATCCTGTCTACGCAGGGGAGAAGGGGAAACTTAAGCCTATCCTTAACACTAACGATTGCCCGGATCTGTTCCATGATCCCAATCAGAAGAAAGATCAACTAGATCAATGTTTTTTTTTTTTTATATACATTCGGGGAACTACCCCAACAAAACTTAACCTATTTGACTCGAAGTATCCTGTCTACGCAGGGGAGAAGGGGAAACATAGTTTATTCTTTCCAACCTATAATCCGTGTTAATATGCATTTCCTGTCTAAGACAGTATTGGGAGGGAAAAACCAACTCACCTTGAACACGAGTACTTGTTAATTGTCAATAAAGAATACTATGTCTCTTTATTCCCATGAAATAACACTCCAACGAGTCTAAAAACTAACAACTAATCGTCCGAAGGCTGGAGCTTTAAATCACTCACATGCCATTTTCCTCGAACCACACCATCTTCACTGGATATCTCATACGTCGTAGGGGAGATCCTCTTGGACACAATAAATGGTCCTAGATATTTTGGAGCCAACTTAGCCGTAAAGTGATTAGCCGCATTCGATAATGCATAATTACGCCGCCATACGTAGGCTCCAACTGGCAACTCTACGTGCCTACGCCGCAAATCATACCTGTTCTTAGCTTTACGAAAAGCACTCTCCAGGCGTCGCTGGATATCTTTAAACATCTCATCGAAAGCTTTTTGTCGATTTAAGGGTAAGACAGAGTCAGAAATTGCATCCGAGTAATAATTTCCAGAGACCACATAATCTCGACCAAATGTCGCAAAATAGGGTGACACCTCTAACACCTCGTGAACCGCAGATCGAATCGCCGCACCTACTTTAGATAACAAGTCACTCCACTTGGAATGATTATCCTTCACAAATCCGATTAACATCGTATCAAGGACGCGGTGAACACGCTCTACCGGGTTTGCCTGAGGGTGATAAGGTGTACTATAACGAATAGTCACCTGGTAATTACTACACAACTTCTGAAACTCTTTACTACGAAATTGAACTCCTTGGTCGCACAGGATAAATTGGGGTACGCCGAACACTAGGAACCAGTACTCTTCAAGAGACTGACAAACTTTAACGGCCGTAGCCTTTCGCAGAGGAACAAAATAGGAAAATTTACTGAACGTATCACACATAGATAAAATGTACGTAAATCCTGAAGCTGACCGAGGTAAAGGTCCTACCAGGTCAATACTAACAATTTGAAATGGACACCGAGCAGTAAGCGCTTTTCCCATTAGGCCTGCTGGTCTCTTTTGTTCTGGTTTAGTTGCAAGGCAAGTTTTACATTTTCTGATATATCGGGCAATGTCGGCTTTCATCTTGGGCCAGTAGTATCGTTGAGCTAAGCGCTGCCAAGTTTTAAATACGCCAGCATGACCGGCGGTTGGACTATCATGGTTGTCGTGAAGCAGAGCTGGTCGTTGGGGTTTTGCAACAACTAACTTCCAGGAATCATCTTCCAAAGCCAGGCGAGGGTACTTACTTGCAACATGTTTATATAACCGTCCTCCCTCAATTCTAAAATTAGGATATTGAAGCGGGTGATCTAGGACTTTCTGCATAAGGTTATCATACCATGTATCCGTGTCGCCTGCAGGCGGGTCAATGGAATTTATAAGAATGTTATCGACTGTCTCTTGTTCGTCGGCAGCCTCTCCTGTCATTAATCTACTCAGCAGATCTGGTAGAACATGGTCTCGTCCACGGCGATGGACGATTTCGTAATCAAATTGTTGCAGCCTTACCGCCCATCGGGCGAGACGACCATTTGGTTCTTTTAAATTATTTAACCATTTAAGACTGGCGTGGTCGGTAATAATGACAAAACGATATCCCTCCAAGTATGCTCGCAGGCGCTCTATAGCCCATAAAACAGCCAGACACTCGCGCTCGGTAGCGGAATAATTTCTTTCACATTTAGTCAGAGACCGACTAAGATAGGAAATCACATGTTCTCCGTCCTCGTGTTGTTGGGTAAGGACTGCGCCAATACCATAGCCAGAAGCGTCAGTTTGAACGATAAAGGGAAGAGAAAAGTCTGGACAAGTCAAAATTGGTGCCGAAACCAAACATTGTTTGACCTGTTGAAAGGCATTTTCACAGTCGTCCGACCAGACAAAAGCATGATTTTTCTTTAACAACGTTGAAAGCGGAGCAAGGATAGTCGAGAAATTTGGAACGAACCTTCGATAATAAGATATGGTGCCCATTACCTGACGGACTTCTCGGACATTTTTCGGAGTAGGTAGCCTCAAAATTGCACTGACCTTGTCAGGGTCGACATGCAAACCCTGTTTGTCGACTACATACCCTAAATAGCGGAGAGATTCAAGACAGAAGTTGCATTTTTCTCGTGAAAAAGTAAGTCCCGCAGACAAGACTTTCTTGAAAACCTCGTCCAATACTTCCAGGTGTCGCTCAAACGTCGATGTAACCACCACTATATCATCTAAATACACCAGCACGTGTGGTTCCAAGGATGTCCCGATCACCTTGTCTATAAGTCGCTGAAAGGTAGCTGGACTATTTGACAGTCCAAATGGCATAACTTTGAATTGGTAAAGGCCCCGGCTTCCAGGAATAGTAAACGCTGTTATCTCCTTACTGTCAACTGCCATGGGCACCTGCCAATAGGCTGACTTGATATCGAGGGAAGAAATATATTTTGCGTTTCTGAGCTTATCTAGGATAGAGGCGATGTATGGAATGGGGTACGCGTCTTTCTTGGTCAGGTAGTTTACTTTCCTATAGTCAACGCAAAAACGATAGGTACCATTTGGTTTCTTGACTAACAGAATCGGAGAAGACCATGGTGACTCAGATGGTTCTATGATATCGTCCTTCAACATCTGTTGTAATTCTTTATCGATATGAGTTTGAATAGCTGGTGATACTGCATAGTACCGTTGTTTTATTGGACCTCCTTCGACAACAATCTTGTGCTCTACTAAGCTGGTACGTCCCAACTTGTCTCCCATTTGTGAAAAATACTTTTCGACCATTGATTTTAATCGAAAATGTTGTTCCGTTGTTAGTCCCTCTGAAGAAATTACCTCATTGATTTGGATCGTAGGTTCGTCACGATCGAACACCCAGTTGCCTTGCTTTAAGTTTGGAATAATCGCTGCCGAAGTCCAGAAATCAACCCCCAAAATCAAACTATGATTAATCTCCGGTATGATTAAAATTTTTGTAAGGATCACTTTATCCATAAGTTTGATTGGAACGGTACATTGACCTAAGATTTGGCATTGACTATTATTGGCAACAGTGCAAGATGAAATTGAAGTAGAATTTATTGGAACACCTAAGTCCTGCAGGAGTTTTAATCCGCCTTGGCCGGCGCAGGTTTTATTGCAACCCGAATCCAACAGCCCATTTAGCTTCCGGCCATAAATTTCTACTTCCAAATAAGGGCGTTCATCATTTGGAACTTGTGCAAGAATATAATTTAGAGTCGATTCTTCAGCTGGAACAGGAATAGTCATAGGAACCGAAGACACTAGTTCCGAGCGGGCACGTCGGTTCTTCCGCTGCTCGGCTGACCGTTTCCCGAACATTTTGGACAACGTAAGGTAGTAACCTCTTTTCTGCCACATTTGAAACAGAACAGAGTTTTGTCCTTAGGGCATTTTCTAAACTTATGGAACTCACTGCCGCAATTCCAACATTTTGGAGAAGTTCGGGGTTCTGACCCAGTAGAAGTGGACTGAGTAATGTTAACCAGTGTTTCCGAAGTCTCAGAAGAGGGTAGGGTTGACGTGATCGCAGCCGCGGATGCTCCTGTACCCGAAGGCTTTTTATACGCGAGCCTTGGTTCCAGCAAATATTTAGGATTGGATGGAGGCGGGCAATACTGCTCAGCACGTTGATTCACTGTCTCTATCCTCTGACACAGTTCTAACAGGTGAGAAACTGATTCCACTTTTTCCAAGGCCAGCTTGTGTTGAAGATAAGGAAGTAAATTCCGTTGAATTGTGGCCAAGCAAGTTTTCTCCGAAGGATGTTCTGGAAGTTTACGGAAATATTGTTCCATAGCCGAAATATAAGTGATCGCTTTCTCCTGAGGACCTTGGGTTCTTCGTCCCAATTCCGTCCATATCTGATATTCATGTTCCTCAGATATAAATGTTTTCTTTAATGCAGCAGTCAATGTGTCCCAAGACTGGAGTTGATGTCTCCGCCCACGAAACCATCGTAAAGCAGTCTCTCGCAATAGCTCAGTTGCTCCTTGAAATAATTGCTCATCCGATAATCCTCGGGAAATTTGTAAATCCTCGATCCTTTCCAGGAAATCCAAGACACTATCACCTTCTCCAGTAAAAGTACAGTTCAAGGATGAATAATTAAAGGGGCGATGAGGATGATCGTAATGCACATAGGCAGGAGTTCGCACAGTAGGACCTCGTGTCGGCACTTCCTGTGAATAGGGAATCTCAGTATTAGGATGGGTCTGGGGCGGTTGAGAATCCGGTGCAAAAGTTGATGCTCCAATAGGGTGAGGCATCTCCGCACTTTGATAATAATCAGGCTGTACGGCATCCGGGTAGGCCAAGGTTGCGTCACCATTCACCATGGGTCGTGTCATGGGTGTCGAATTAAGAAGACGTGATGGGTTAGCTTCTCCCTGAAAGTTCGATACTCGACCGGTTAACGGAAACAGATTTCTCTGAGGGAGTGGATGGGATACAGCTCCACCTTGCGGCAAGTTTGCGGCAGGTGGTTCGTATGGAGCAGACTGGTTTAGTCTTGTTGGCCCAGACGGTACCTGTGAATCACGCAAAGTAACTCTAGAGAATGTTCGGAAGAAATCATTGTCCACTTCAGAGTACCTAGGGGCCATGTCCCTAGCTTCAGTTCCTGGTAAAGTCGCTCGGGATTGAGCTATCTCCCTTGCTACCGGAGGTTGAAGAAGTGGAGTAATAACTTTTGCATATGGGATATATCGGTTGAGTCGTCCTTCGCTTCCTACCATAGCCGCAGGACCTTGTTGAGATGATTGAGAGTTTCCCTCCTCATGCTCTGTAGCTCGACGCAGCACCTGCTCAGGTACTTCTAAAATTTCATTGGCGTCGTGATTCTGCATCATGTCATTCACAAATGACACTCTTCTAGTTGTACGGGGTAAAGAATTCGAGTAGACGAGTTCAGGAATTAAGGGTACTGGATCGTCTATTAGTGAAGTGGGGTCCGGTACATGCTCATCCAAAATTGATTCATTTGGGTTTCCTGGTAAGGGCTCAGTCGTTTGGACACGATCATTTAATAATTCGATTAGTTCCATACATTGCCGAATGAGTTCCTGTTTATTCTGGAGCTGCATTTCATTTTGCAGCGGCAGTCTAGTAAGACGATTACTAATGTGAAGTATTCTAGTATAAATTCTTTCGTATTCGTTTTTCCGATTCTCCATATTCAGTGCATCCACATCGTGACGAAGCCCTATTAACTTATTTATACATATTTGTAATTCGGAGGGGGTGTCCAGAAAGACAGGTTCGCTAAATCGAAACCCAGACTTTTCGGACCGAAGGGCCCCTCGTAGGGTAGTTCTATTTACTTGTACCGTATGACTGATTGGTAAATTTCTTACATGTAGTTCAAAAGCCAACTCATCATGAAGGAGTCGATTGACCTCGAAACGGTGCAAAATGGTGTCCATTGTTTGATAAAATTATCTAAATATCACTATCACAACAATGAGAAACTGCGCACGATATCACAAAAATTCAACCAAATTCTAAGTCACGAACTGATACACCAAAGATTAAACCACGAAATCGTCGAATTTAATCTGCAAAATGATTCTAATTCAACAAAAATATATGAATAGTTGGGATAGTTTACGTAGGTAGGGCTGAAACTCCCTATTTATTTTCGTTACTTTTATCTAGCCAAATATTTTTGGCTTCAGCTCGCATCCACGCAATAAAATGAGAAAGAGAAAAAAGATTATATATATTTCCAACTACTTAACGTATACTTAGTGCTAAACCTCTCTAATACCGATACTCTCCGGAGAGGATACCAAAAACAAAGTTTAATTTAAAGTCACCAAATCATTTATTTATTTATTACAAATAACGCAAAGGTCGAGCTAAATCTCTCTCGTAAGGGTAAGATTCTAAAAATAGCGAAAATAACTTTTGCGCGAAAATCCCGGTTAACCAATCGAGAACGTATGAATCGGCAAAAATATATATTCACACTGACTGGCACTCCCAACGTTAAAATTACAATTCAGATTTTATATATATATTAACGATAACGTAAGAGTAGGGCTAAATTTCTCTAATATCGTTTAGCTCTTAACAGTGTATTTTGAGTTAAGACACCGATACTATTACAACTGGAAAATACCAAGTGTATATTGAATTACGTAAGGGTGGGACTGAAACTCTCTACTAAAAGTTCATATTATTAGGGATGCTCCACTAATTTTAAAAGGAGATCATGTTTTAATTTCAATTCCCAATTTAAACTATATAACGTATGGCTAGCACTACAGCTCTCTAATAACGTTAATATTAACGGACAAGTAGGCGTGAACCTCTCCAATATCGTTAAGAATTCGAAAAGTAACGGGGAGAGCAGAGAAGAAAAAATTTTCCTAACATAGGGTTAGACTTAATCTCCCTAAGAGTGTTTCCAATTAACTGGGGTAAAATTGTGGATTCAATATTAATCCAAATATCAATCACGGTGGGGAAGGGTATTACATTCAGAAAATTCGCGGAGATAAACCTTTATTGGAATTTTATTTTCCAATTAGATACCCTAATATCAGGGCTAAACTTCCCTAATAATGCTAAGCCTTCTAATAAAATTTAGAAAAATAACCGCTATGGTCACTTATTAATTTTTAAAGAACAAAAACAATAACGTCAGCTAGGGCATCATCTCCCTAATATCGTTAAGGGTCTTAAAGGTCACTATTCAGAAAAAAAAATTGTCAAAACTTGCAAGACTATATCTTACAATACAATTTTTCATATACTTTACCATGTTGCACGGACAGGGCTAATATTAATTATTTTTATGCAAGGGAATTTTAAATTTTGCAGGGGCCAAACAAATAATTGCTTTCTCTCAAGTAAGTACAAAATTTAATGTTGTTGTTGTTAGACCATTAACTTCCTAATATTTTTTTTTTGAGGAATTTGAGTAACTGCCTTTATGCTTTTTCCTAATACCAAAAATTATACCTTTGGATAAGAACAAAAAATTCTTACTTTGTGATATGTCTAAATCTCTCTAATAGGGCAGCTTTGAGTAACTTACTTGTAATAAAACACAAACGTGTGTCCACACCCTCGCAACAGGAAGAAAATAATTTTTGCAATTAGCAAAACTAAAAAAAATTACACCAACAGCAACCTGTGAAAGTCTGCTACCTCTAAGACCTTCCACAAGTTCCATCAACAAGCGAAGTCGGCGCCATTGTTACGCTTTAAAATTAAATTAAATTAGTTTTCGTTGTCCTCAATTAAATGTGGGAGTTTCAGATAAGTTATTGTATCAAAATCGTTACCTATACAATAATTTTGTTGTGTTTATACACATATTTTGTAATTAAGGTTCCAAATTATTCCTTAATTTTTTAGTTTGCTGGAACCCCAAATTTCGCTTCTTAAAACTACTACCCTATTGGGTTTGTGCCCCTAGCTGTTGCTTAGTCAGGGAGACTGATTGCAATCACGAGTTCTTCTTTTCATTTATTATTTTTATTTATTAGTCAGAATACATATATTTATTTCAAAGGGAGTTAGAAAGAAAATTATATATTTTTATTTACCATTCAGGATACCAGTGACTTATTAGAACAGAAGCAATCAAACTGCCTTCAGCATCAGTGAGGGACCCTACTGGTAGTAATTTAAGCAAATATGCATGAGACTCTTACGGTTATATAACCAGGGGGTGGGTTTGTTGATGGAGAGCCTGCGGGCAGTAAAAACACAGAACTAACACAAATTGCTGTAATGCATCATATTCTCCAAAATACAAAATTTAGGTGGCCTACCTATTTCATTTAACTAGCTTAAACTAAGGGTTAGTAAGTACATAATCCTATTTATTGGTAGAAAATTACCTCGCTGAGGTTTACACCCCAGTACTATATATAGTAAGCCTAAGAGATGTACGGTTTTACTTTTTTCCCTAACTATAGCACCAAGGAAGTTACTCACAGTTAATTAAATACCATCAAGTATCTGACCCAAAATTGAATTATTAAGGTATATTTATCGCCATGTTATGCACATGAATTTAAACTGTAGCATAAAAGATCACAGGCCTGCAGCGGGGAAGCTTATGCCCTCCGGTAGTATATAGGTAGGTGTCCATATACGAGGGGTCAGGCCAAACAGGGTCTCGAATGGTCCGGACAGAAGTTCTGGTAGAAACTGTTTGGACAGCAGAGTCTTTCGAAGGGGGTCTGTCAAAAAGACGGTGTTCTACATGAAGACAGTGTAGACGAAGACAGATAGGAAGAAAGAAGAGCCTACAAAGAAACGAGAAGGGGCTTAGTGTCGTAACCTTATATCCTCCTCTTTTCTTGGTACAAAATAAAAGAGAAACAGAAAAACACTTACCTAAAGATGTTGGGCGGCTCAGGGTATCTCAACAGAAGCCTCGAATAAGGGTCGGATGCCACGATTCTTCACTGCAAGAAAGGAAAAACAGTCTTACACAAAGAATGAGGCACGTGGAGGGATGGTAGATAAGGAGATTGAACTTAATTTACAACACTTACCAGGAAAATCCTGAAGTTTTTCGCTCTCCCGGTTGTCCCTCACAACCGACACAACCCGAAGGTTAAATACACCCCTACAGGGTAAAGAAAAAGGCCCTTTCTAGGCACAAAATTAAGCGAAAACTTTTCACAACCCGGCATCGGGAGAGGCTTCTATCGGAAAGGAAGAATTGGAAGGATTTTCTCCAAACGTCGATCTCTGCAACTGTCATACTTGTCAACTTCGACGAAAAATCCAAAAATACAAATCCCGAATGGACATATGCCTGACTTTCAAGACAAAAAGGGGCGCCTAAAGGCCAATCTACACTAATAACTCATTATCTTAAGGGTTCAATCTTTATAAACCAGTGGAGCACCCCCAAGGGGTGGAAAAAGGAATGACAATCAGTTGACATCCCATAAATCTACCGTTAGGATTTTCAAAAAATACGAGGGCCGTAAAAGAATAAAGGGGATTATTTTGGATTTTATGGAATAAATAAGACTAAGGTGAAATAAATATTTCATTTAGTATCACCGAACTCCTATTTCGCTGGGGTAACTCTAGTTCCGTTTTTATTACACAGGAACGCCTAAAAACTAATATTGAGTACTACAGAATCAATACAGTATCAGAATAATACCAATTTATAGGTAATAAGAAGGTTAATTACCAGCGTCAATCAGTCAACAGAGATCACTTCACACGAGAAAATCACTGGAGCCCCACTCACTAACCTTACAAAGCTAGATTAGGTCAGGTTCGCTCGTAGGTGAGACCACTTATTTGCAGGAACCTTACGAACTTTAAATCGATTCAGAATGGCTCTGCTGATATCCAACATGTATTAGTATAGAAGACAGACGAAAAGAAATGCCTAAGGTCCTGGTAGAGTCCGCAATAAGAATCGAGCTATGTTTATACATCACCACGGCAATATGAACTATTACTGTATGAAGCTCCCTCGTATCACAATTGCGAATTATCGATCCATGAACCCAGCGGACTGATTTTGGTTGTTTCAGCCGTCAGCTGAGACCACCGGTGAAAAGTGAGGTTTGGGTAACAATAATAATAACCCAAAATTGGCCAAAGTATTTACCACTTTTAAAGGGGATTTTAGAGACAATTTATGTTTTATTTATTTTTCACGGCATCTAAAAATATGTTCGATTGTCGCTGTAGATACGTTAGTGTAGTGCTAACCATACTAGCTGGGAATAGTTTGAGTACTGGGAAGTGGATTCTAAGTGGGATTTATAGACCACAGGAACCTAACTAGGCTACCATAAATAGGACTCCCTAAATTAAGGTAATAATTTACTATTTTTCTCTAAGATTATCTTGGTAATTCTAAACTTAAAATAAACCCGTAACAATGTTGTAACGACAAAACAACCCTTAACTTTTAAATCAACACCGCTTTTTAGCCAACTGCAGCACAACGAAAGGATGGGTAATGTTTTTCGATTGTTGTATGTAAGTAAATATGTTTGTGTCACGCTAGAGGCTTAACGGCTGAACCGTTTTTGACAAAATGGTGTCGTTGAATTACTACTGATCCCGAAGGTGCTATAGGATATATTTTTTTCAAACAGGAATCAACATGGCGGTCGTCAGACGCCATTTTGTCACATAATGTAGGCTTTAAGGCATTCAAATTATCTAAATTTCAGGCGATTTTATTGAAATTTCTTTGATTACCCATGGCAAATGTCCTCTAATTTGCTGTACTTACTTTGTACTCCTCCTTGCTTCCACCTATCTCCCCTCCTGTCATTCCCCCCACCCTATTCAAAAATGATATTCGCATAATTTTATCAAATATACATACGCCTTCAGATTTTTTTTTTTGTCAAACGCACTGTGTTTTTTTTTTATTACAGTAAGACTAATTAGCAATTTTGTTTTAACTTAATTTACTAGAAAAGTCAGATTTAAACTTAGGGTTCACTCAACAGTTCTCCTCGCTTTGTTTAGTCTGTAACTCACAATTGTGTTGTGTTTATAGCATTATTTTGTTTTATGTGTAATTCACTTAGTTTACTAGCTCAAACGGCTTCACTCTTTTTAGTCGTCGAACTAGCATAGTATTGTCTAGAAGCTGAATTGCTTCCACATTCACATGCCGATGGAGTCTATCTTCATGGCTTTTTGCGTACTTTTTTATAGTCTCTGCTACAGTTTCGATTTTTAGATCTCGATGAAGGTCACTATTTCGAACGTACCAAGGTGCATTCACAATGTTTCTTAATACTTTATTTTGAAATCTCTGTACAACTAGAATGTTACTCTCTTTAGCACAACCCCATAGTTGAATACCATATGTCCATACTGGTTTCAGTATTTGTCTATAAAGCAGTAACTTATTATGAATTGTTAAATTGAACTTCCTTCCAATTAGCCAGTTCATTTTTCTATACCTATAGATTTTTTTCCAACACCATTTTATATAGTCCCTTCCCCCCGCCTCTCCCTCGCTCCTCTCCGCCAATCTTATTAGTAATAGTTATAGCTATAACTTTCACAAATAAAAAAGCGATTTCAAAAGTTCTTTCTGCACACGTTTGAAGACTTTTTCTAATATCATTTTACTAGTTTCCCCATCCCTCTCTTCTCCCCTCACTCCTTATTAGTAATAGTTGTAGCTATACCTTTCACAAATTTAGAGCGCTTTCAAAAATTCTTTCGGCACACGTTTTAAGACTTTTTTGACACCATTTTACTAGTTCCCTCCTCCCTCTCTCCTCCCCCACCTTGACGCAATAGAAGATAACACTGTTCGCGTCCATAGAAAATCACACGTACTTTTTGGGTAAAGCTAAATGAATTGTAAAAGCATAGTGCTTTTTATAAGGCTGAATAAGAATTAAACCTAAAAGTTGGAAATATAAAAAAATTTAAATAAAAAAAACACCCAACTGCTAAATTTACTTGTAACTACTAGTCGCAGTTGGGTACAAAATTACCCAATAACCTGATTCATGAAAATACAAAACTGTATAATTTCGTAAGTGCGCTTTGGGCATCAAAACTAAAAGTTGAATACCTATCAATTTTGTACTCAACTGCGACTGGTACTTAAAGTAAATTTAGCAGTTGGGTGTTTTTTTTTAATTTGATTTTTGTTTATTGTAAAATAAAAATAAAACAAACGAGTTCTTTATTTTCCTGTGATCCTGGAGAATTTAAACTTCATACCCCTTTCCTCTATCAACACCCCATGAAATTTTGAAAATATATTTTGTTGGGTTGCTGCGATTTGAGGAGATACAAATTATGCCATATAAAAACAACAAAATCTTATTTTGCTTTAAGAGATGTAAAAAAGTAAATTTTGATTTTTTAGAGTCCACAAGAGTTCCAAAACATTTTAGAAGTATTATTTCACAAATTTTATCCAATTTTTACTAAATCGCGTAAATATTTGCTATTTTATTGCTACTTTATCTATTTACTCATGAAATATGTAGAAAATATCAAAAAAAAATCTTAGGCTGGGGGGGGGCTGGGCTCCGAGGCCCCCCATGGGTGCGCCCGTGGTCTTATTCATCTTCTTATTGCATCCATTTCGACACTTTTCATTTTTCTTTTGTATTTTTCTGTTGTATGAGTCTCTATTCCATACAAAAGTGTGCTTTTTACTATTGTTTCATTTACCCAAATTCAAACTAATATAACTTTATGAAAGCAAAACGATTATAGCCAAAAAGGTTTCCAAAGGGTATCTTTTTTTTAAATTAAGGTTGGATAGTACACAAATTTCCCAAATCGATAATATATTCGTTTGGCCAAATACAGTAGGTAACATGTTTCCAGCCAGATTGTAGGTCTAAGAATTTATATACATACCTAGCCTTATAGGTTATTATTAACAGTGTTCAATATTTTAGGATTGTAAATCGAACACTGCAAAAAACGAAGGCATTTAAAATTTTAATTTAGTTTTTGGTGAAAAAATTTACTTAAAACCACGTAAAACACAGAAAAATCATAAAAATATTAACACTACAGTTAACCGAAATTTGGTTTGTTTATCCTTCATTTAAAATGGCCGCGGTGTTGTGACGTCATTTGAAAATGATCTATATAAAAAATGCAACATCAAGTTGGATTTGATCGGCGATATTATTTATAGCAAATTCCGGGACGAATCTCAAAGATCGTGCGAACATTATTTTACCTTCAGATAGGAGAATAAAGCATGTTCAACGAGTAAAGAGTAGTGTGCTATATGTATCTCTGTGAATTATTGGCACTAAATTCTTGAATACTTGGGAAAAGCGTGACCATACGATGTACTACGAATTTATTGTTCTGTGGGTAGCAGCTTACCATTTCGAAAAAAATGAGCATGAAATGTTGTGCAGTCTGCCTTTATCTTGATAAATATATGTAAAAGAGCAAACTTTTCTTTTTATCATACCTACCAATGCTAGCGTGCTTAGCGTAAAAGTAGTATTTTCAATTTTAGGCCAATTTTAGTTGACTCGCGGCCAAAACCGCAAAAATTTTAGAGCGCAGGCATTTACCGCGCCGGACTCTACCGCGAAAAGGCTTACAGCGCTAAGACATTACCGCGCTGCCCTGTACCGCGCCAGTCACGAACTCTTAGCGCAAGACTTGGACCGCGCAAGCTTTAACAGCGCAAATGCAAAACCGTACAAGCCGTAACAATGTCTGATTCTAAAATATTTTTTATTTGAAACATACAACCCTGACCACTTTCCCGGGATCCTAGATACTGTAAAACCGTTGAATGAAGAGTACGGATCTTCACTGACACGGTTAGGATACGTTTGTGATCAATATACAACGGTTAGGTTTTACACTCTCTAGGATCCCGGCAAAAAGGTCAGGGGAATAATTTTTAATGTTTCGACAATTTGTTAAATTGCGCGGTTTTGAGCTTGCGCGGTATTGAACGACGCGGTTTTGGTCTTGCGCGGTTGCTTTCGCGCGTATGTGGCTTAGTGCGCGGTAAAGTCCTGGCGCTGTAAGCATTTTCGCGGTGGAGTCCAGCGCGGTAAATGCCTGCGCGGTAAAATATTCGCGGTTTTGGCCGCGAATCCATTGGTTATTTTTTTACTGGAACTAAAGATTATAAGCTTTATATTTAGCAAGGGGAGTTCGAATCCTCTGCCCCTTCCCCCCTCCCTGAGTTTGCCACTGATGGTCACTAGGCCACCATACTATGAACTAGTAACTAAGCATGTTTATAATCAAAAAAATTAATTATAAGCACAAAGTTATCAATCTTATTTTGCAACTGATATAATTCGCGTTTAATCAGAATCAGTGGCGGCTTGTGTCAATACAACATGGTAGAGCCAAAATTTTAAGTTAGTAAAGGAAAATTCGGGGGTTTACGCCCAAATGTTTACCCACAATTCACTAACTACCTACTACTTCTATGTGTGGGCTTTTTAATTCTATTAAAAAAAGACTATTGAAATATTGTAAAGGGCGTAAATGAAAACAATCCTGTTCCACCCACAAAAACAATGGGAGTAGTACACTAATATTATCTAACCTAATCTGTGAGTAATACGACTAGCTGATGGCATTAACATATATAGATGTTATGTGTTCTCTGGTGATGGCCTGTGTCAGGCACAAAATTTCTTTGATTTTTCCTATTTCGTCGTTGATATGCCAAAAGGTCCTATGTCAGCAAGTATAAAAATTTCACTAGGTAGGAAAAAAGATTGGAAGTATTGTGCGGAAATTAAAAACTGACACCAGTGGGTTGATAAGTAACTTTTGAATCTGAAATTTTGTTTATAAAATTATGTTATACTGTAGTATCACATTTCCAAGTGTTTTTTGATTTTGTATTATTACTTTAGGTTTTTGTGTGACATACAACCCATTGGAATTATTTTCTGGTCACAATTTTATGATATAGGATCAATTTCTTAACACTTAAGACATATTGGTACTAGGCTATGTGCCACATCATAGCGACATACGACTTCTAGATCCAAAATTAAAATTTTCCAATAAACATGTTTAATTCAGGTATTTAAGGTGTTAAATAAATAAAACTTCCTAAGACTAACAAAAATAATTTTTCTACACAAATGAACTAAAAAATAATCGAAATCACTTCTACAAAAATGAAAACAAGTGGTCTTGTCTTTGTGAACGACATAGGACTAATTGGTTTTAGCCAATTTCACAACGTTAACGAAATGTGAGAAATTTCCATATTGAAATATTGCGTTTCTGATTGGTCGGAGACATAAGAGGTTTTTCTGGGATATAAAGTAGTATATTTAAGTGCGTAGCCACCAAAAATATGATATTGAAAAAATTATGACACACGACCTATTGGAATATCAATGGCGATTTAAACAACGACAAAATGCCCAACATTGGTTCTATCACTGTCGCTCATATGGGCTGCAGATAAAATCTATCTCTATTCGAAGGAGCCAAAAGAAAATTGGCAGCGTGTTCGACGCTGCTTTGGGTCTCATCGCGTCGTCGTCGCATCGAGTCGGAGTGTGATCCACTGCATTGCACATGATTATAGATTTCTTATATTAAATAAATGAAAAAGAAATGCATAAAATTAAATAAAAACCAAAAAACACGGTAATGCCATGTCTCCGTGGCACTACGTCACGAGCCCCCATTGATAAGGATGGAAATAACTACAAAAATAGTAATTTAAAATGATTTTTTCCTACTTGCGTGCGTAAAAGTGCACTTTTACGCACGCATTTGCGTGCGGAAAGTTGAACTTTCCGCACGCCGTGAATTTTAGGCCTAATTAGACTTATTGACCCATTTATAAACTCAATTAAATTAAAAATGAGGCCTAATTAGACTTATTGACCCATTTATAAACTCAATTAAATTAAAAATGAAAACAGAATTTTTTTGCTGTTTTAATGTAAAAAATACCAAATATATTAAAATGTAAAACCAAGCATGCAACTAGGAAAAATTTTGTACCTAACTCTTGCGGAAAGTGCCTTTTCCGCCCTTGACGGCGTGCCCGAACTCCGCAAAGCGTCGTTCGGGCAACTGCCGTCGCGTGCGTAAAAGTATCACTTTCCGCACTAGTTAGGTAAATAACTATTACAAGTCCACGATGTCCTTATTGCGTCACAAATGATAATTTTCTTTTCTATATGCCGACTTAACATTAGTTTTGGACTGTTTTACATTTCACTTTATTTTTTATTATCTTGGTGATCCACATTCTTACAATGAAATGGCCATAAGTCGACACGGTGCTCGTATAAACTGGACTGTGGCTATTCAAGACCGTGTGACTTTTTTAAAGATTTTATAGTACGAGTAAAAAAAATAAACATATTTGCTTCCTAATAACTTTTAATGCTTTTCTTGATATATAAGTTTTTTCAAAATTGTTGACCCTGTATGACCATGATAAATTTAGGAACACGACACAATGGACCATCCTGTAGCAAAAAATGATCTTCGGGGGTACGCTTTTTAGGATTTTGTAAACGACAATGTGATAAGAAATGTATAAACCATAAAAATATTCAATAGTTTTTATTTGAATTTATTTTGTATCGAAATTTTTCCGAGGCAATTTGTCTGTTTACCTCTATTCAGTAAAACAGTTGCGTTTCTTAGCGATTTTCATTAAGTATAAAATCAAGGAGTTTTTTAAACAAAAGTTCAAAGAAAAGCGTTGTAGCTAATATGGAGTGAAATATAAGTAAGGCCTAATTTTTTAAAGGCTGAATTTTAAATATAATTATTTTCTTTGTGCGCTATTTAATTAAGATTTTTAAAAAAGTACCCATACGTACATTTTTAATTTTTTTATATAACACTGTCTAAACATTTTATTTTTTTTAAATATTAAAAAAATATATTTTTTAGGTGGACAGTAGATGCTTAAAAACATTAATGGGTTTTATTTGGAGGAGAGCCCAAGCAATCAGAAAGAAGAAATTTAAGAGCTCCAGTAGCGGACCCAGGGAGGGGACAGGGGGGTTTGCCCCCCTCCTTGACACGTCTTATATTTTTTTATTTATAGTAAAAAAAAGCTAAATAAGCCGCAATTCCTTAAAAAAATTATTATTTTTTTATAAGCTCTAATTTTAAGAGAAAAATTGTTCAGCAGTTTTTTGTAGAGCTTTAAATTATCTTTCCACAGATTTGCCTTTTAGGTTCCTGGAGATTGCCCTAAGCTATAAAAAATAGTCGGGAAAACATTGGTGCAAAATCCTGGGTAGGGGACAATTCGTCGCGGCCGATTCGCCGCAGCCGATTCGCCGCGGGACAATTCGCCGCCGGCCGATTCGCCGCGGGGACAGTTCTAGGTCAGCCATATTTAAACAGTCATTTTTGACAGAATATAAACTACAAAAAATAAAAGATTAGTTTAAATTGCTTATAATGTCAGAGCCTTTTAATTTTAAAGCATTTTTTCCACTTTTAAAACTTTTATCAAAAAGTCAAATTTTGGTGTCTAGGGGTACCTTCAGGCCAATTTTGTAGTAATTGAAAATAACTCGAAAACCTTTTAGCTTATGGTCAAAATAAAACCCACTGTGAAGACGACTTGTAAATGCAAATCTTTTTTGTATCTTATGATTTTTTTGTGGAATCCGCAGTTTTTTTAAAAAACGCAAAAAACATTAAAAAAAACATAATGTTGAGGAACATATTTTTTTTCAGACACAGGAATATCAAAAATGCGAGTAATTAATAGCTTTTATAAAAGTGCACTATAATCCAAATTAAATAAAATTAGTATACAAAAATCGAAACAAAAAATAAAAAAGTTGTGAATTATCCAAAATTCTTCATGACAATTATCTTCTATAAAGTTTTTTTCACTCATTGATCTTTGGATTGACTGTTGCCATTCGAGTTTTGGACGCCCTATTTTTCTGCGCCTTTGGTTGCCATTCTAGGACCTGCTTTGGTAATCTTTCATCGTTCATCCGTTGTACATGGCCGGACCATATCAATTTGCTTTTAGTGATGTCATCCGTTATGCTTCCCTCGATTCTAATTCTTTCTTTTATGATCTCATTTCTTACATGATCTGTTCTAGATATTTGTATTGATCTTCTTAATGCATCCATTTCGACACTTTTCATTTTTGTTTTGTATTTTTCTGTATAAATTCAATATTAATTTTAATACTTGAAAATACTACACCATTTCGTTTTAGCTGGCCCACTTTGTATAAAAAGTACCCCTTGTTAAACTGTGCGTTTAAATTAAATACATGAACGCATTTTATTGATATCAAAGTGAAAAGCTAAAGCTTTTGTTTTCCAACATCATTTCAAAACTTTGTGAAACAAGTTAATAGAAGGACCATTTGACTCCCGTATATGATATATGTATATTAAATTCACAAAGGGCCGGCCGGCCGGGGCGTTTTACTGTGGAAACCTTTTGGAAAATATACAGTCATCAAACTGTTCGCATTACGAGTTCGCCGAAAAATCACAATGGCGAATAAATAAGTAATGAGTTCGTATTATTTGGTACGGGCAGAACACGTATCTGTTAATATTAAAATTACCAAAAATATTACCCTGGTAGAAAAACGATAAAAGAAACTAAAAGATAGAGCCAAGAAATAAAAGTTATAGAAAATAACAGAAATATGAAATGTCTAAGTCAACTCTAGGTAGATATGAAAATTAAAATAAAGGATCTGAACCGCATAGAAATTAATGTTAAAGAGGATATTATAAATATCACACAACTATTCTATACAAATTGTTCCAATCAAAAGGGAACAATCGCGAGAAACCATGAAGAAAGTCCAAACACAAATAAAGAACATAAACTCAGAGCAACAACCTGAAATAATCAAAGCAAACATAAAGAGAGCAATAAAGAAAATGAAAAATAAGAAATCACCTGGAAAAGACGGAGTAACGACAGAAATGCTGAAATAAGGTGGTAAAGCTGTAGTTAATACCCTCCAGATTCTCCTGACGAAAATAATGAAGGAAGGGCCGGCGAGCAGGAGCGTTTTACTGTGGAAACCTTTTGGAAAATATACAGTCATCAAACTGTTCGCATTACGAATTCGCCGAAAAATCACAATGGCGAATAAATAAGTAATGAGTTCGTATTATTTGGTACGGGCAGAACACGTATCTGTTAATATTAAAATTACCAAAAATATTACCCTGGTAGAAAAACGATAAAAGAAACTAAAAGATAGAGCCAAGAAATAAAAGTTATAGAAAATAACAGAAATATGAAATGTCTAAGTCAACTCTAGGTAGATATGAAAATTAAAATAAAGGATCTGAACCGCATAGAAATTAATGTTAAAGAGGATATTATAAATATCACACAACTATTCTATACAAATTGTTCCAATCAAAAGGGAACAATCGCGAGAAACCATGAAGAAAGTCCAAACACAAATAAAGAACATAAACTCAGAGCAACAACCTGAAATAATTAAAGCAAACATAAAGAGAGCATTAAAGAAAATGAAAAATAAGAAATCACCTGGAAAAGACGGAGTAACGACAGAAATGCTGAAATAAGGTGGTAAAGCTGTAGTTAATACCCTCCAGATTCTCCTGACGAAAATACTGAAGGAAGGGCTGGCGAGCAGGAGCGTTTTACTGTGGAAACCTTTTGGAAAATATACAGTCATCAAACTGTTCGCATTACGAATTCGCCGAAAAATCACAATGGCGAATAAATAAGTAATGAGTTCCGATTATTTGGTACGGGCAGAATACGTATCTGTTAATAATAAAATTACCAAGAATAGTACCAAGAGAGAGCCAAGAAATAAAAGTTGAGACAGTTATAGAAAATAACAGAAATACGAAATGTCTAAGTCAACTCTAGGTAGATATGAAAATTAAGATAAAGGATCTGAACCGCATAGAAATTAATGTTAAAGAGGATATTAAAAATATCACACAACTATTCTATACAAATTATACCAAACAAAAGGGAACAATCGCGAAAAACCATGAAAAAACTTCAAACAAAAATAAAGAACATAAGCTCAGAGCACCAACCTGAAATAATCAAAGCGGAAATAAAGAGAGCATTAAAGAAAATGAAAAATAAGAAATAACCTGGAAAAGACGAAGTAACGACGGAAATGCTCAAATACGGTGGTAAAGCTGTAGTTAATACCCTCCAGATTCTTCTGACGAAAATAATGAAGGAAAAAATTATCCCAAACAACTGGAAGGAATCCATAGCCATTCTTCTACGCAAGAAAGACGATAGAGCAGAGCACAAAACTATAGACCTATAACACTCCTCAATGTGATTTGTAAGCTTTTCACGAAAATATTAACAGATATAACTAATATAACGAGCCTACGAATACAACATTCCACTATATATATTACTTTTATAGACTTTGAAAAATCTTTCGATAGCATTAAGCACTGGCCAGTAATAGCATCTTTAATTAATAGCTAAATAGATCCCAGATACACAGATTTAATAGCCAATATATATAGCAAAGCAACAACATCAATCAAAATCTACGAAGTGTCAAATAAAACAAAAGTAAGGGATGTCAAAGGAGAAGTAGCAAAATTAAAATAGAAATTTTCTGGTCATAACATTAGACAGAAAGACGATCGATGGAAAAATGTATTGTAAACACGGCAACAGACAGAGAAGAGTGGAAGATATTGGGAAAGGCATATGTCCAAAGATAGATCGAAGAAGGCTAATAGATAGATACATAGACTACCCTGGTATGATCGCGTTAAAATAAATTTGGGAAATCTTAGATTGACTCGGAATATCTCAACAGAACCTCACAAAATAAAGATACGTTTTAAAAGTGATATCATCTTCTCATGTAGTGGCGGTTCCTCGATAAGTGCACATGTGCACGTTTTACTTAAAAAAATATTAAAATTTGATTATTTTTTATTTAATAATTTCATCATATAGTATCATTAAACCCCAAAAGGAATTCACCAAAAACTTGAATACGAACTAGAAATTAATACCCCCTATGTATGTGTTTGTATCCATGTTAAAACATGATGCGGTGAGTGGTGGATGCGTAGGCCGGGTCGCGCCACGCTTTACTATACCCAGATTCTGTGCTAGATAAAAATCAAAAGTGTCGGTGGTCCCAAACCATATTTAATAACTACGAATGTAACTAAATGTAAAAGTCGTTAACATAAGCAAAATTTTAAATTAGAAATTTATAAAAAATCTGACTAGTTATGCGGGTGTGATGTTAGCAATATACTTTACTGTTTCACTTGTTTATTGTTTGAAAGTGGTGCATCAGAATGGACAAGATCTGGAGCATCAACATTCAAAATTAGATTTTACTCCTAAATTAGGATTTAATTCCAAAGTTCAACGAATTGGTTATTGAATTATTTACAAAAAGGACAAACACCTTCATTTTCGATACAAATAGTACTTAGTGAAATATAAAAACTAGGTATGATACATACATTATTTATTTATAAAAACAATAGATAACTAAATATCTTATTTTTGAATTATTTGCTTTAAATTATATTATATAATGGGCCACTCGATAGCCCAAAAAATTGATACAGTTACTTCAATACAAAATGGCGGCTTTATTTCGAAAAAGTACCTGCTATTGATGCTAAGCTCTTTAAGTTTCATAGCCGGCACAAACATGGCGGTTAATGTGTCAAAAATAATAGAGACATTTATAACCTACAACAAAAAATTTATTTTTACAAGCGTAAGCCAAGATGGTGGCGGAAAAAGTAAAGGAAAAGTTAAGATAAAAGAATACAAGATATAAGATGAAATGATTGTTTATTAAAATTAAATTTTTAAATTAAAAAATTTCATGAGCGAAATTGCCAAAAAGCAACAAACTTGAATAAAGCTTTGGGAACAATAGTCAGTAGGAAATTGGCCGTTGCTATGACATTTTGCCAGTGTAAAACACTCTAGTGAAATAGTAATCCAAATTAATTTCAGTATTCCGTTGCGGCATCGAACATTAAAAACGGAAATATCTTGAAAACGACTTTCTTTAGCGCATGTTAACAAGAGTACCTTTTTGGCTTAAAAAGATTCAGGAAAATATTTTCTTAACGAAAAAAGTAAAAGTTAAACTGAGAAAAAAGTTATAGTCATTTTAAACTATAAAAAGAGCATTGTGAAGCGCCCTCTAACGGCCACAGGGAAAAGGTATCCATACTTAGGTTTCGCACCCAAAAGAACCGTCGAGAACAAATTTTTAAAGTAAGGCGTTGAGAAATGTTCATAAATTTAAAGAAAATCGATTTTTAATTTTTAAATTTACCACCCTGTTTCTCTGAAACGGAGCAATTTCGGACTAAGGTAAGTTGCTTTAAATCGACTTATTTTGACCTCAGGAATATGTGCCAAGATTTTGTACAGACCTTTTAGAGACACCCTGTATAAAGGAAATTACTGGAACAACTAGAAAAAAGAGAGGAGTTATGTAATAAGTTGTTTTACAATTTGTCTTAAGAGACACGTAACAGAGTCACAGCTGGATAACGAACTCGAAAATGGGCATTTTAAAAATTTGCTGCGATTATGTCGAACAGCTTATTATTTTTTCGGCCTAGTTATAGAACCGATCCGTGACAATGGTTTTTTTTTGTCATTTTTCTGAAAGGATGGCAGACAAGTTCAACATTATGAAGGTTTAATTATTAAATGTTACTTTAGCAGGGGTGGCATCCAAAATAGTGACGACCAACATTGTGATAATAGGGACCTATTGCAATAATGCCAGGCACAAATTGTGACGGGCACCAGGGGCGGCTATTGCATAAGGGCTGCAGAGCTGCAGAACCCCCAAAATTTTCACATTATTTGACTATCTTTCAGCCGCTGCTATTTTTCTAATATAATTATTTTATTTCTAAAATTATTGGAATAGCAGTATATTTTCGGTCCGGTGTTGGTATAGTAGGCCTTCAAATTTACGTGTGTTGAGTATGACGCCGCGCGCCGTCGCCGAAAGCCGCATTTCACAGTCGGTCAAATGAAGTTATTGGCATTGTTGCGCTGCTAAATTGCAACACAACGTAGCTGGGCGGCAAACGAGATCTGTGCTCGGCTAGGAACCCCTTCCTTCGTCACGCACCACTTTTGCTCATGGGTTTAGATAGCGAAATCTAGGCAAAAATAGAGCTGCAAAACTTGCAGTTCCAGTACAATTCCGGGCGGACGGGCTCAGTGTTGCGTGTTTGCGGGCGCATTTATTTATTTAGAAGACGCCAAACGCATGAGCGGGAGGTTGTGGTCGTGTTTGTTGTTTGTTTTTGTATAATTGTGTCACAATGAATGTGGTGGATAATTTGATTAATGTAAAAAAATTCTCTCTCTTTACTTATGAAGAAAAACTAAAACTGAAAGAAGAAGAACGGCCATTGCCCGATATTTTAATAGAAAAGTGTGGTTCAAGCCGGGGAAAATCGTATAAAAGGATTTTTACAAGAGAAATTTATGCCAGAAACGACTGGATATGCGGATGCAATAAAAATAATTCTCTTTTTTGTTTTTTTGTACCCTATCGGCAGAACACACAAACTTTACTGTCACGAGCCGCCACTGACGGGCACTATATTGATACTTTCGCATTATAAGAACAGCTGTCTTCTTTCAAAATTAGGCCATTGTGTATTATAAGAGCCGGAATTAATAGTGACGCCACTATTAATGGAAAATAAACGACTGGATTTGTAAATTCGACTTTGGTATGTCAATTGTGAAAAATCAACTGTCAGTTTTTAATGCGAGACTGTCAATATAGTGCCGGGCACAATTTGTGCCTGGCTTTATTGCAATAGGTCCCTAATTAAGAATAGTTTTACCTCAATAAATTGATTCAAAATTACCAAACCGAAATCCCAATGCTTTTAAAGGATTTTTAAACTTTATTCAATCAACAATTTAAAAAAATTACTTTTGTGACTTTACATTTGCTAATCATAAATTCCCTGCTTAACAAATACTGTTTTGTTCTTGTCAATTTCTATAATAACAGTTTTGTTCTGTCGCTGTGAATTTCCATTAGTTCTGCTTTGTTTTGACTGAGGTTAGTTCTTGAATAACTTTGTTATACTTGTTATTAATGATTTATAAACAGTTTATTTTCGCTTGTCTAAGGTAGAAGATAATGCAGGAGTACAAGATTGTATTTGGGCCTATAATTAGATAGGTATCAGCTTTTCTAAAAGTCCAGGCTAGATTTCCAACAGTTTCTTGATTTTCCCTCGCTTTTCAAGATTGTACACAAATTGTAAGGACACTCACTTGTCGTATAGCTTTCTTTATGATTAGCGTCCTTAATCACACATCTTATGGTGATAGAGTTGTCCTTTGTCCCACACATTCTTTGTTCGAAAACTATTCTTGGTTTGAAATTTTTCGATTTTTCGTTTTTTACCAGCAGATATTTTAGCGTATAGGGTATAATGCAAATATTTTTTTAAAACTAAGCTATTGAGTTGTATAAGGCCCTGAAAGGGCCTTATAGACCGAAAGACAAAGCATTTTTTGTTGACCATAATATGTAGTTTCGTTACTTTGTGCAGGAATTCCTTATACAATAAAAAAAAGATAGAAATTACTGAAGTTGTTAAATGGAAAAAGATGGACTGATTGTTGCATCCTTATAACACCCTAGATAATATCTGGGTACTTTTATCTCTTTTACACTGATAGCATAACTGCGAAAGAAAAGCAACTGGCTAATTTCTGCCGTATTTTGATTTAATCCAACCTGCTTGTCGTTTTTGACAGAAGCAACTGCTATTCTGTGAGGGGCAAGGTTGTCGGAGTACGCAATGCATTTTTTTTTGTGCGCAATTTTACAAAAAAAAATCGTAATACCGTTTAAAAACAAGTTTAAAAGTAACTATTTGAGTTGAACCGTGGTGCGAAATATATAAGCCACAGAACCTCAGAGTAAGAACATATAAACTCATAACACTTTAATAGGTTCCTTGGGTTCCAAGTGTTTAAAACATCGTTCAATTTTAAGACCAATAGTAGGTTAATATAATACTGTTCAAGTTTCAGAGCTTGAAGTTTTAAGGATCTTTGTAAATGATATAAATTTTTAGTTCGTTTTTGCTTGGTATAAACTGAATAATACATTACGAAATTTTGAAATAGATACATTTTAATACATCCAATGCAAATCTTTTCACTTTTTTTTGGTAAAGGGACTGTTTGAAATTTTGTAAACACACAGATAGAAAGTGCTGTGGGGCCGTCAGAAATAAATGATAGATTTAAAATTAATAAAAAATTCATGTATCATTTATGCAAGGATAGATTGTTCAATATATATTTTTAAATTTTTTGAAAAATCGTTGATAAAAAGTGCTAGTGGTACTCAAAATTTTTATTTTGCGCCGCCACTGACCTTACCTATCCAAGACAAGGCATTAGTAATATCTGTCTTGCTCATTAAGTTCTTAGTTATATGTGTTCAGATGAGGTAAAAGCTTGATATAATGACAAAACCCATTTTTTCCATGCGCTGCAATGGGGAATTCTCCCCTGTTCCCTCTTCCCTCTTCCCAATTCCCATCTCTCCTCTAACTCTCTTCACCTGCATTAAATTTTAACGTCTAAAGCCAATAATAAACCACAATAATCCCTACTAATAGAGTCACAAACCGAGCCATCTTTGTTCTGTATTTCTCTGTCTGTTTGTCCGTGCATGTGTGTGTCTGTGCGGGTCTCTTGGTAATGCATTCGAATAGGAAGTAATCCTATTAGCCACTACTGATTAACTGGCGGATTAGCCTAAACGGTTAATGATATATACTCTGTCTATCTCTCCATTGAGTTCAATTTTGAATAAATTGTCAATCATGGAGAAATATTTGTGATAAGAAGAAACTTAAATTATGCCAACGTTCTACTGAATGTCTTTCGCTGAATATTCTATCGCCCATATTGTTAACTTAGTTTTATTTAAACAATTTTTTTTGGAATTTTACATAAAATTACTCTACTTAAACAATCTTTTGGAAAACTAGATGAATACTGAACGCATTTACCAGCAAACCTAGATTATCTTCATACGAATTAGGATCCACTACAGCTTGTTCATATGGCAGCAGAATAACTGCCTTGAAAAGCTAGTCTTCAAAGAACTAATGGAGAAGTCCTAAGCACAACAATTATCGCCCTTAAACTCATTTAGAGACTAACAACAGGATTTAGGGCGAAGCTATGATAAGCTCCCTTCGTGTTGGGGATGCAGAAATATGGATAAAGAGAAGATGAATCTCCGTATATAGATAGTGGAGCACAATATTCCATTATTAGCCCTAAAAGTTAAACAATCATCCCGATTCTTAAGATTCACCTAAGGATATACGGTCACTTTAACAATTAGAGAGGACTGGTAAAGGAGCACCGAGTGATATTTTCAACGGGATTCCTTGTCTGCTTTACTGACGCTCTAGACTTACAAGTGCAGGGTAATACTTAGATACAACAGATATTCAAAGAAGTTTCTCCCTAGGCAGTCAGCCAGCAGGCAGTTCTCCAAGCGGAAGTAAATACCTTAAAAGGAAACAAGATGCATTTGATCAGATAGTCAATAAATGAAACTCAAAAATTGTGTGTTGTCGCTCATAGGTAAGCACTTGTTAAGGAATTCTCTGAAGCACTCTAAGGACTGGCAGTTGCTGATATAAAGGACGTTAAACTCCTTTGGATTCCAGACCATATGGAGGTCCCTGGGAACCAAGAGACCGATTAATTGGTCAAAAGAAGATCAGAGCAAAGTTTCTTCTGCCCTAAAACCTGTGTAGGGCTGCATAAGGAAACAAAATTGACCCTTTTAGAGTAGACACTCAAGAAGATGCATGAAGCGTGAAAAATTGAAAAGATGTAAGCAGGCAAAGAACCAAAGAAGACCCTCAGCAGCTTTAGCTGAACTAAAAAGAATAAACAGAAAAAGATGTCAATTTCCTAATTGGAGTGGTCACAGGACACATTGCTTTATGGCCAATTAACTCTAAAAATAAAACTCCACAAGATATTCTCAAAGTACTGAGCACAGTGTAAATGAGTACGAAGAGGATGATGGATGGTCAAGCCGTTGGAATTGATATACCTTGAGTCTCTGATATGGTTCGATTGCATTACCTTGAAAAGAAGGAAGGGAAGGTTCGGTTTGGGGGATGGGATAAAGCTAAATAAAAGAGAAATGCCTTGGGGGTAGGAATGAAGGGCTCTGATCGAGTCCTACTTGTCAAATTTGAAGTCTCCCTCTTCGTTCTACTAATAAACTTCTCTTTTGGTTGGATGGGCTTCTCTAGAACCAACCTTAAACCAAAAAACATATATTTTATTTTTTGTCGGTGTGGAATAATGTATGGATTTATTGGATCGGAGGGCCTTTTTGCAATTGATCCCAAATAAAAGCAGTACACGAATTTTCAATTTAAACTATACTAATAGAGTTAATACCAAACAAAACCTTTAAGATGGAGCGCTCTACTTATTGAACGAGGAGCCAGAATTAAAACTCAAATTAGTTTTTGTTGAAAATGTAGCTCAAAAGTTTGTTGGGTCACCTGTGTCAGGAATATGTGCATGTGGTATGTCATTCCTAAATAGCAGGTAAAAGAAAAAGTTCTTAAGCGGCCCTCACACGATCAGTATTACTGACAGTATTTTTATATACGTCTTTGTTTGTCAAGCGTTATAAACAAAGAAAAACATAAAAATACTGTCAGTAATACTGATCGTGTGAGGTTCGCTTTACCCAGCAAATGAAAAGCACCAGTCAACATTATAAATTGTTGTGTTAAAAGATGCGCAAGCCACATAAAAAAAAATGGATCCATGATAGATTTGATACCTTCCTTGCTAGCCTGTCAGCACACTTCAAATGAAGCCATTCTATATCAGCCCTGAAAACAGTTTTGTGTTAATATCTCAGAAACTAAAGCTCCTACGAAGTTTTTGATTTACACAAATTATTGAGCAACATGTAATCTACTACATTCCGAGAACCGCATACTGATGCGATGCTCCGTTATAAAAATTAACGTTTTTTAAATTATTAATTGTCAAAAAACTGTCATTAGCATTAATGAATTTTGACCAAAAAAAAAGACAAAACAGCAGCCTCTGTCCCCGAAAATCTTAGACTGGGGCGGGCCCCGACCCCCCCCCCTTGGATACTCACTTGCAAAAATTCTATATCTAACCTTAAATTTTATAAGAAAAAATGTGGCATTTGGAAGTTTCTTGTGCCATGTTTCAGGGTCCTATTTTGCAGGGGGTCGCAAGTCACTTGTCTTTTAAAGCATACCACGTCTCTCTCACTGGATTTACGATGGCTATGGACTACTGTGATCTCCAGCCATTTATATTACAATGTCATTTCCTGCAAGGTTTGTTTATTGAGGGGACAATCACAAACTCATACATACCACATGATGACCCAATAGGCCGGCCTGCTAATCACCGGTAGGCAATTTTCTTTTCTCAAGGAGGATTTAATTTTGCCTGATACCCGTTGTCGGGCACAGGGATCTTTATCGTGCTAGCGCCATCTACGCTCTTAACACGGGACCATCCGCTTAACGTGACTTCCGAACCACGGCCTTGTATTTTTTCATCAACTTTGCCTACTTTGTTGATGCTCAAACTGCGCCCAAGACAGGACTTACCCCTACCTCCGGTAAATCTGTATTCACAAACGGAAAATAGGTTCGAGTTTGTAGTGGGCAGGCACGAGGATCGAACCCATGCCCCTCTGATCGAAAAGCGGACGCGCGTCCACTGAACCATCAGGGCCCCTTAGCATACCACGTGACGATCGGCCCGTATCGCAGCCCACGAGAAAGACCGGCCCGGGCGCGGAAATATCACGTGACCGTAGGAGGGCCACAAAACAACGCCTCCCGGCCAGCTGTCATTAAAAAACATGTGTGTTTTCAGTTTTGGTATGTTTGTTTACGTCGATTTTTTTTTATTGCGGGCACGAATTTTATGCGAATTTTATTAAAATAATGCAGCCCACGAAAAAGACTGTCGTGATCTGCGTTAAAATAATTAATGGCTAATGAGTAAATTAAAAAGAAAATACCTATAAGATAAACAATGTCGCGAACGTGTAGTGTTGTTGGTTGTCCAACTATAAAACTGAAACCGAATATGTGTCAACTTTTAATTTGCCAGTGGATTAACAAATGCATGAAATTTGGTTGCGAAAAACTCCTAATGATTCAAGTATCTCAAAACGTCCACAAGTTTGCATCAAATATTTTTCTAATGAGCAGGTTATTTGGTTTGATAAGTGTGTTGTAAATGGAGAGCTAAAAAATGTTAAAAGACAAAAACCCAAATGAACAGAAAATGATGTACCTATGATTTTTAAAAATGTTCCGAAATACCTAAGTAGACAACCTGTATCTACTGTTCGATTAGCTGATGTCGAGAGGCAACAAATGGAAACTGCAATACAAGAAAGTCTTGAAACACTTCAAGCTCATAAGAAATTAAAAGTTTTATTAAATATTGAGGACATTTCAAAATATTATTGTTCTATCTAATACTAAAATAAACAAAAATGGGATTTTAACCCCAGAACGTGACACAGTCTGCCTGTGCCTGATGATATTTTGAACAACAATCCATCACTGTTAGCATCTCTAGTTGTTGAGGGAGATCTCTCATTTTTTGTAAATGTTAACAATTAGGTCCCTTGATGAGAGATGAGATATTGTGGATACACTTTAATGTTGGCTACATCTTTGTTTATCCAGTCATACATGTCAATTTACAAAACTAAGGTAATATGTCTTCTGCACCCTCGCAATATTAAAAAACTGATTTGTTGGTAGTTAACTTACATATTGATAAAATATAATAATATATTAAACTTTGTGACAAGACAAGGAAAAATTTAAAAACTTAAAGCTTAGGTTTGTTATGTCCAATTTTAAAAGACTTGTACAGGTTTAAAGTAACTAACGATATTATGTACCCAATATATGTACCTGAAGATATTAGAGTGCAAATTTTATATAATTTTTTATGTTATAGATTCAGTTCTTTTATCCATAATAAACACAAACATCAGCAAAATATTTTTTTCAATTTTTGCCTTTATGAGAACAAAAAAATTTGGTCAATTTATTTAAATCGTGTAAAAACAGATAATATATTAAGCAATACAATAAGAATCCTGGAACTCCTAAGATCACGTGACCGCCGACTTGCTTATAACGTGCCGTGGCCGGTCTTTATCGTTGGCTTGATCCTATGCGTCTAGTTGGCAATCTTTACCAACACAGCTATACCGATGAGAAAAACTTTTGCTGGAAAACAATATTATTGGAAGAATTTTTAACCAGTCAGTCAGTCCGTCTGTCTCCTCTATCAATAATTTTATCAAATAATAATGCATTGATAAATTATTTGCGACAGGGGTGAATAAATAAGCCGAGCAACCAACGCAAACTGCCGGTCTGGAGCTGGACTCAATGAATAAGGTTTGCAGTAACAAATAACCCTGCAATAGTTTAGATCAGGAGCACAGTAAAGAAATCAGGAGTGGGTTTTCGTACATTTATATTGGTCATTGGTTATAGTTTTTTTAAAATAAATCCCATAAAACATGGGGTTTGTATGATATTATATGCATATATGCATTTTTTATACCCTAAAAGGAAGACACTAAAACCTTGTCCAGGTCCTGTCGCAGCTGTGTTATGCAACACTTATGTTTTTCAAATACCAAATTGCAAATAATGCAAGGACCTAAAACTGATGAGATACCGCAGCCTTCATAGATGGAAGTTTTCCGAAAATGTATGTATGGCTTCGGTAGTTCAGTGGTTAGAATGTTTGCCTAGATAGCAAGAGATCCCAGGTTCGATCCCAGGTTCGATCCCCGGCCGAAGCAGAAAACTTTTTCCTTATTTTTCTTTCTTTAATTTCACTTGTTGTTTATTTATGTTTTTGTTAAATGTTGCTTGGTTTGAACGTAACTCAGAGAATAGAGATGCAACAAATAGTATCTACACCAAGGGGTCATCAGCTCAGAACAGTACTGTACAAATTTTACAACAGGAACAACAGGACCCTATAGGACACATAGGACCCAACAGCACATGACAGGATCCAACAGGATACCAACAGCATTTTTTAAGTCAAAGATAGAAAATAAACTGGGTTTTTACTGTTTGTTTCTATATCTCGTCACTTTGACTTGTTTTGGGTGGCGGACAAATATTTTTTTATGTTTGATATCATAAAATCTTTAGATCTACGCCACAAATTGATTGTTACTTCTTACACATAATCATTTTTATATTTTTATCTAACTTACATAAAATAAAGGCTAAAAGAACAGCTAAACTTAAAATAAGAAAATGAAAATATGATGAAAAAGATGTCGCACAAAAAGATAAAAAGAGAGAAAATTAAATATCAGAAGAAATAAATAAACTGATGAAAAAAAGGCGGAACCTGGAGAAAAAGGACATCGATGGAATACACAGAAATAAATAAAACTATAAGAAAAATGATAAAAGAAAAAAAAAAGAATTAGCCAAGTAGTAAAAGTTGAGAGAGTTATAGAAAATAACCGAAATATAAAATTAGCTCTAGGTAAATAAAAAATAATTAAAATAAAGAATATGAACGGCATAGAAACTTATGGTAAAAAGGGAACCATCGCGAGAAAAAAATGAAGAAACTCCAAACAAAAATAAATAACATGAACTCATAACTACAACCTGAAATAATCAAAGCGAAAATAAAGAGAGCATTCAAGAAAATTAAAAATAACAAATCACCTGGAAAAGACAAAGTAATGGCAAAGATGTTCAAGATACTAAAAAAATAGTAATCTTAAACAACTTGAGAGAATCCAAAACGAATATTCTACACAAGAAAGGCGATAGAGTAGACCAAAAAAACTATCCACCTATAACACTGTAATATATAAGTTATTCACTAAAATATTTAAAGATATACTAACAACAAAATTTGACACATATCTATCAAAGAAACAAGCAGGCTTCAGTAATGATTTCAGTACAGTTGACCACCTATTAATCGTGAAAATCCTAATAGAACGAGCCAACCAATACAACATTCCACTATATTATTTTACAAATTATTAAGTTAAAAAAAGAAAACCAAACAGCTGAAATCAAGAGACGAGTGAGATTGGCCTTTGGTAAATTAAGCTACATATGAAAAAATAAAAAATACCCTCAGTACCTCAAAATGAAAGTGTATAACCAATGTATTCTTCCTGTACTTACCTATAGATCCCAGACCTGGACACTGGAAAATCAAACATAGATAAAGTAACAAAAGTCCAAAAATCAATGGAAAGACAAATATTACATGTAAAGCTCTTAGATAAATAAGAGATGTCAGAGGAGAAGTAGCTAAATTAAAATGGAAATTTGCCGGTCATAATATCAGACAGAAAGACGATCGATGGAACAAATGTATTGTAAACTGGAGACCTTGGGAAAATAAAAGAAGTAGGAAAAGACCCCAAATGAGATGCGCGGACGATTTAAAGAAACATGCGGGAACTAGATGGATGAACACCTATGTCCAAAGATGGATCGAAAAAGGCTAAATAGATAGATAGCTTTGAAATATATTTTAGCTCATTGTGAGCACATGACCTTGTTTAAATGTCAATTGCTAGACCTAAATTGTAACAACCAACTAAACATTAATAAAATCAGCTTTTCCCTGGTTATGCTACCAACAAGATATCTTCTCATTTATAACCTTTTCCTCTAAGTCTTTATGTTTTAAAATTAAAAATTAAACAGTACAATACAAAAGATATTTATAAATTAATATTTAGCGTCTGCGCACTCCATTGAATCTTTTTTCAAGAATTTTGGCAGTTGAAAAAAATTTGTTACTCATCACATGAAAACTAGGCTGGTGCACATACTGTGAATTTAAATAGTGATTAAGACGAATACCGAACAACAAATATTGGGCCACGCCTTCGGGCAAAATGCTGGATATTATAAAATAAAAACAATAATTAATTTGGAGGTTATAATGCCATGACTAGGCCATCCAAAAAAAATTAACACCTGCTTGTGGCGTCACCAAAGTGGTACAGCTGGTTCGAAAAAAAATGAATATGGCGTCACATGATTGTTATTGGATTAGTTATGTAAAGTCCATATCATTATTTTTGGGATAACTGTTTAAGATTTTTTTTCGCTGGCCTATGCTATTTGTTATTAAAGCAGCTGATTACTATCAAAAAGTTATCTCAAAAATTACGGAATGAACTATAAACAGCTCAAAGTCATGTGCGTATTCAATTTTTTTCGAACCAGCTGTACATGGCACGGAGGTCAGTTTGTCTAATTCAAACGATCGAAACCTCAATATCGAACTATTTTTCTTTCATAACTACTGAGTCTTAAAGAAGTGCCCAATTACCTAATTTTTATAAAAAAGCTATGTTAAATAAAAAACAGCTATAAGCTAGTTACGTACACACTTTCAAAGTATTAATTTTTTGCTTAACAGGAAATCTCCAGAATGCACAGTATATTAAAATCACACTTTTTAAACGCTAGTTGACATTTCCTAACTTTCAGCATCAATTTGTCAAAACTAAAACCATAAAATAATTTCGATCGTTCAGAACCGACAAGCTGACCACCGTGCAACGTGGCTCTTCCGTTTTGATAGGCCTTCATCTTTGTCTTTGGCCAATTTTTCCTCTTATGAGTGTCCTTACCTGAATCATCCTCTATCCTCCATGATACAGCTTTCCTCCTGAACTATTCATATTTATAAACTGATATTGACGTATGTTGTCAAGAATTAATGTATTACTTTAAAAAATGCCATGCTGGGGTTAAATAAAAAATGCTGAACGATCGATTGCCAACCGTCAGACGCGGTCAAACAAGCAGTGGTGGATCTTAGGGGTCTCAGGTCCCCCCTATAACAAAAAGTAATTATTTTTACCGGTCCTTCGTAGTTATCATTGACTTCTATAAAGGGCGTTATACAACTCAATGGTAGTTATATTTTTTTCGTGTACCCGCTGTATCTACACAGTGTGCCTGAATGAAGTATAGGTTACATAAAAATGGTTCTAAAAAGTAATTGCACATTGTGAATATGGACTCTTTCCTGACTTCAGAGCCATATTCATATAAATCCTCATCCTGATCCTCTTCTCGAAATTTTCGACATTTTTCTAGTTAGGCTAAGCGCTGGCTCCTGTCACGTGTGACCTAATATGTGCGCTCAGTTTGACTGCGGGGCTTTGTTAAGCACCCATAGCAGTATAAAAAAAGTTTGGTCACGTGGTCAAACTCATGGTCGTTTGGCCGCAATCTTTAAAAATGGCCTCCAAATTAAAAGATTTTTTGTTTAAGCGTAACTCCCTGCCCAGTGGTCCCATTTTAATTTTTTAGAAGCTTGTTTTACTCCTTTTTGAAAGGCAAACATATTTTATCATCACATTTTTTGATAAATTACGTAGTTCTTGAGATATACCAACATTATTAGTATTTCCGCTCGCAAAAGAGTTAAAATAATACCCATTCTCATTTTATTGTAGCTACAATATTATTGGTATTTGTTTTTTTTTGTTACATAGAAGACTTTATACCTTTCACAGAAAAGGATATTGACTATATGTTTTTAAAGTTCGTTGGATGGTACCCCTAAAGACTGCCTTAAAGAGGGTGGTTTCTTAAACTGTTCACAATATTATAGAAAAAGTGAATTTGCAGCGAAACGATGCATCCTAGCAAAAAACGATAAAATTAGTTTTTTATAGTACTTTTAATTTTGCTTCTTCCGATGTATCACCTAGCATCCTAGCTTTGATAGTTAGCTGTACAAGCCAGCTAAAATATACAATTTTGTAAAACATCCATGTTTTTGTTCCAAAATCGACATATTTTTTTTTAATTGTAAAAGATATGACAATGGTCAGAAGAAGCGGAATTAAAAGTACTATAAAAAATTCTTCTTAACTGCAAATCCACTTTTTTTATAATCTTGTGAACAGTTTTAGAAACCACCCTCTTTAAGGCAGTCTTTAGGGGTACCATCCATCAAACTTTAAAAACATAAAGTCAATATCCTCTTCTGTGAAAGGTTTAAAGCCTTCTATGTAACAAAAAAAAAATGTCAATAATATTGTAGCTACAGTAAAATGAGCATGGTTATTATTTTAATTCTTTTGCGAGCAGAAATACTAATAATATTGGTATATCTCAAAGAGTACTTGATTTATTAAAAAATGTGTAATTACAAAATTTATTTGCCTTTAAAAAAGGAGTATAACAAGCCTTTAAAAATTAAAATCGGATGACTGGGTAGGAAGATACGCTTAAACAAAAAATCTATCAATTTGGCGGCCATTTTCAAGGATGGCGGCCAAGCGACCATGAGTTCAACCACGTGACCAAACTTTGTTTAAACACCTATGGGTACCTAACAATGTCCCGCAGTCAAACTGAGCGCACATATTAGGTCACACGTGGTAGGAGCCAGCGCCTAGACTAACTAGAAAAATGGCAGAAAATTGATAAAATTTCGAGAAGAGGATCAGCTAGGATTTATATAAATATCGCTTTGAAGTCAGGAAAAAGTCTGTATTCAAAATGTGCAATTAGTTTTTGAAACCATTTTTATACTTCGTTCAGGCACACTGTGTCTAGTACTATTTTAATTTCTTTAGAAAAATTAATTTATTTTCTTCAAATTAAGTCCGTGATGCTGAAATTTGAAGCTCTGACTTTTTTAAATTATGCAACAAAAATGTTTTGCTCTGGTATCGGCCCCTACCCTGCGGGAATCCTGAATCCGCCACTGCAAACAAGCTAGTGGATTTTTTTGCTGAATCATCCTTGTGGTCATTTTTCAATCGATTGCTGGGCAAACAATACATAGTGCGACATATAGATAGGATGGGGTAGGACACAAAAACGTTCAATTTTGACCGCAAGTTTTTTTAAACTATGCTATACTTAATTCCACCCTAATATACAGGGTGATCCGTCATATTTTTCTCTATATTTTAAAATAAAGTTTGAGAAATTATGTATGTTATTTTTGGAGTCAGATTCTGAATATTCAGAAAATAGCTTTTAACGGGATTATAGTAGAATTTTTATGAATATGCAGTGACGTCAAAATTCCATCAATATAATAAAAAATAACACAAAAATATATAAAAATATTGACCAAAAAAAGGTCTCCTTCAGTTCGAGCACTTTTGCTAACTTACCCTAAATTTTCCAGCTCTCTGGCAACATTGGCGATACCGGTGTTTACATTTCTGTGCCCTTAAAAATGATAAAACAGATTTCTACCAAATCCCGTAGCCCTTTAATGCTATAAACACAACAAAATTGTGAATAAAGCAATACTGCCGTCAACGGAAAAAACCACGTATTCAACAAAATCGCTATTTTGAAAAAATGGAGAGTAAAGTTTTAGATGCAAATAAACAGAAATATATCTTCCGGAATGAAATCTTATGTTGCACAAATTTACTAAAAAAAGCGACTGAATAAAACAAATTATTTGTTAATGAAGCAATAAATATCTGTTATATAACATAAAAAGGAAAAATACGACGTATTAGACGGAAAAATATATTTGCAATTCTAAGAAAGAAACACGTACTTAAACATTTCCATAAGCTTTAGTCGAGCAATAGACAGAGAAAGGAGGAGAAAAATACACATTAATCGTAAATAAAGTAATAAAGGATTTATTTGCTTAAAATTTACAGTGTTAGGATCGCTCTATAGGTACTCCTTAAAAAAAACATATATTGCTCTACTGGCTTTGGCAGCACTAAACTGTAAAAATAAAACAGGGATAATAAAAAAGCCATCTACAAAGTTTTGAAGTTTAATTGCTTGGTAACATTTTTATTTAAACGACTTAAAATTCCGTATTGACTGATCATTAGTATTATTACTAGTATTATTTGTATCACTACAAGCACTGGAGTTTGCATAATCGTCAATTTGTTAACACATATTTAGTGCTAAACTCACTCAACGTCTTGCGCGATTCATCGCAAGAACGCAAATGAATTCGATGCATCCCGAAAATAAGCGGGTCGTGACAGGAAAAAACCGCAGAAATGTACAATGTTAAGAAAGAGCCACGTAAAATTGCTGCTGTTAAGAAACAATGATTTATGTATATGATTCGTTTTTACGTGGTTTATTCTTAAAACTGTGTATGTACTTGGTTTATACCTCGTATAACTGGTTAGTATGGTGCAAATACGTGAACACTAGTTAACCACGAATTTAAGACTAAATCTGAAATATACGCCTATTTTTCTTAACAAACATGTTTAGAAAACTAATGACTTATGACGGCAGTATAGGGAACTGTAATAGAGTAAACTTTAATGTTGAAATGAAGGCCCAATGGCTACTAGCTAACGTAAAGATGGTAGGGGTGACGCGCCAGTGAGTTTAGAAAATAAAACAGAAAATGCTAGCTTTTCTCAAAAGAAATGTATTTAAAAATAAAACATAGCTACAACTGAGTACTTTTCGGTTCCCCCTCTGCTCCAGAAGCCGAGGGCAATTTTATAGAACTAAAATCATTATTGTTTTTAATTAAAAATTCTGCCAAGGCTATAATGGGCTCGGGTGGTCGTTCCTTAGCTATGTAACACAGACCACACATTAATATTGGAACCTAAAAAAATATGTCGATCAGAAATTGGATTAGACCATAATGAGCAAAATAAACAGGCTAATCTGTTTGTGGATAACAGGAGCAATGCTAAACCTGCCTCCACACTCCACTACTCATATATGTTACAGCAGACGCATTACCACAAGCTTCTAGGCTTCTTCAAACAGACGAACTAAAGCCTGGCGATCTATGCGGAAATGTCAACGTACAAGAGGTTGTAAAGCTAGACAGCATTAAGAAACCAGCGAACAATATGACTGTCTTTTTGGAAACAGGCATTCCATTTGATGTCTACCACGGCTCACCAAGAAATTCCGCAAGCAAGGAAAGCTTTGGTTTGGTACATATAACGGATCCAATTTAGCGGAACGAGCCCGTTTGGGCATAAAATGTCCAAATTTCAAACTAATAATAATAAGTGTGTATCAAAGCTAGTCTAGGAGTTTAAATGGACCATAAAACGACTGGTTCACAGCAACAAAATTACACTAAAGATGATACCAAGACATCAGGACAATATAAGAAACGTGGAATGAACCGAACCGAACCGAACAACCTCGCAAAGAAAAGGGCGGCATTACCCTATTTCGAACGAGAGCCCTTGAGCGGATTAATGTAAGGTCACTACATAAAAGGACTAATTGTCTTACTGAAGATAAATTTCGGAAAATGACAACGAAAACGGTTTACAACATAAACATAGTCATAATCGTTTTAGCAAAGAAATCAAAACAGCTTCTGCAAATATCACCCAAAGGTAATCTGCAATAGCGCATGAGAGACAGCTAATCTCTATTCCAGAACAAGATAAAAGTCCATTAAAACTCCGATGAAAAAAACTTATAGTTTACTTAAATAAACCCTGTAAAATAAATATTTTTAAATATCGATTAGAATTTTATAGTCTTACCACAGTTTGATCAAGGTAGTCTTTAGTTGGTAAAACATTTAAATCAATTGGACTTTTCTTAGCAGTATCTTCGAGGTTTTGCATACTTAACGCAGCTTTGATCAACCTGCAATAAGCTGGGTTTCCTGCAAGGTTGCATACTTCGGCGGCTATTTCTTTATCGTCTAGCGTAGTCTCGTGGTATTTTTCTTCGATATTGGCTGGTTTTCGTGATTGAAAATCATCATCTTCAGAATTCAAATTTGTTTCTTTATCGCTCTTCGCGTCTCCCATTTTCTAAATTAAAAAAATGGACTCTACTCTCTAGAATCTATTTTTTTATGTTTTTAAATGTCCAAGGTATGTCACAAACTGGTAATAAGAACCCCTAAGGTAACTGAAGCACATCATTTATTATCAGTTAACTTAATGTGACCCAACCGCGGCTAAGGACACTTATCGAGGAGCAAGTTCTATAAACCTTGCTTTACGAAAAGTGTCCTTAACCGCGGCTCGGGAGGTGATGTAGAATAGGGTCACTACATCCTAGAACCCAGGCTTTCAGGATACAGCGACCCTAATGTAGAGACAAATACACGAGTATGTTTTCTTTCAAGCATCGTGGCTTCCTAGGAGGCCATGATACATCAGCCATCAGCTAAAAGCAGCAGTTATCATTCGGATTGACGTGTCATTCTGCACTAACACAACGTTCTTAACTACAAAGCCATATAAGAGCCACAATAAGGTTAAAATTGGTTTAAAATCATGCAGGCACGACTACTACTAACTACTGTTTTAATGGTCGCAGGCTTTAAAGTAACCACGCTCCAAAATTTAGGCGTTAAAGTACACTTTAAGTTCTTTTTTCAAATTAAAATCGGGTCAGATATTTTACTGACCAAATCTTTAATAAAATATATATTTAAGGGCTATTTTTGTTCGGTAGCAGCGTAGGTAGGGGGAGTAAAAAGCCATGACTTGTGGTTTGTCATAGAAGAATTAATCCCAAAGATTTTCATCGCCTAAAATTTAATTTTGCTATGACTTCTAAAAACCGCTAAGTAAAAACACTGTGTCAAAAATTGGGAATAATAGTTTCCGCTTAACACATAGTAACTCTAAACACTGTGAGAAAAACTGTTTAATTCATTTAATAAAAATTAATTAAATCCTAATTTCAGGTTTAAGTTACTTTCAGTGTTCTCAACTGCACGGAATTTTTCACAGAGCCTTCTATCTAGGGGTAGGATTTTCGTATGGGCCATAAGGATTGCATAGGAGAACAGAAAAGCATAAAATCAACGTTGCCGGTTTAGCGAAAATATCAGTATAAGCCGCTACTCTATTCACGAAAGGTCAATTTAGTAAGTTTTATGTAAGTGCATTCATTAAAATCCTGCTTGTTCCTAAAAGAAAATAATTCACTAACTTTTACAAACAAGTAGAATTCGAAAGTGTTATTCTATGTAATTATTGATTTACGTTTCACATTCACTGAGGTCAATTTTGTTTGAAAGAAAACATACCAATCTGCAGGTAAGCTACCTATTATTTAATTTTAGTTTTTTGAATGCATATTTAGTCCAACCATAAAAAAAAGGTAATGGTGAATTACAGTGACGCAGCGTGGGTAGGGGACGCGGTAGAAGGGCGAGAACCTCGGGGGCCGGTAGAGGTGGTATGAAGCCTCAAAAGCAGGTCAGTTGACCTAATTGAGTATTTTTCCTAAACAAATATCAAAATTATGGGCCTAAAACTTACATTTAATAAAATTAAAAAATTCAATTTTTACGTTTTTAATAGTCCACCTTTTGTATGGTGGACTAAATATCAAGTTATGTAACAAATGTTTCAGGTTGTCTGCCCCTTGACGACTGCTAACACTTGCGCCTGTAGTTATTTATCAAGGTTACCTTTGGCAACGCTGGAACGCATTCAACGGGAATCGGGCATATCGCGGTCTCTTATTAATACATGCTATACTCTATCTGGTTTTTATCCTTTTATGGAAATTAAGCCCCCTAGATCAGGACTTGTTCACGTTGTATATCCAGATGTCCTCAATGCTGTCTTGTGGTAATTACAAATACGTCATATTACTGATGTGTAAAGGCGCCTTAAATCGAGAACAAATATATAACTACTTAGTTGGGCAATGTCATATTAATAAGACAAAGCATTATGTTTGTTTTCTTGGCAGTATTTTTTTGTCTGTGTTCTTATGCCACTCGAATGGCAAAGGTAAAAATTGATTTTCCACAAATTATTTAGCAATCGGTATTGACTAAGATGCTCAGAATATCATACGAGAGGTCACACTAAAATATCAGCTATTTAAAACCAATAAATGTGTGTGACCGTTTGTGTGAATAAAGCTATGTGTCATCCTAAAGTAATTTCTTTGTGGTTTCAACTAGAAGCACTGTATGCATGACTTATTTTAAATAATTAGAGATGTGACAGCGACCAACTTATCAAATTTATTTAAGTCAAAATCAAAGAAGGAAAATATCGGTTCTCTATACTCCAGCCTTGTTTAGAGAGAGGCGTACCTTACGTCCTTGTTAATTTATAAGGGTCGAAAAATAAATATAAATGATTTTTGACAACCATTTACAGAGGGTGACAGACAAACGTGTTTGTTTATGCAAGGCCCACAAAACAATACAGGCCACGACCCTGAAAAAATCAGCTGTTCTTCGGGGGCTGACTTTTACATTGGGTCTTATGGGAGGTCAGACGTTTTTTTATGATATTTTTAAAATGGCACCACAGATTTCCGCGAAATTTCAGTGAAATATTCTCAGACACCATCCCGATATTCCACCAAACTTTTGTAGGGATGCAAGATGATTAAAAGGTTAAAATCTTCAAGATTTAGCATTTCTTATTTTGAATTTAAATTACCCGCCATGTACCGCATTCAACTGTTATATTTGACATGTATTTGACTTTGTCATCTGGGTTTGTCACATTCGCTTCTGCTTTAAATTTCGTTTTAGTGTGAGCCAATGAAGCGGCTCTGAAAAATTAAGGATCACTATACATTAAAAAAAAATTGTTCTGCAGAATAGAGTAAAAATAATCTCAAAATCGGCTTTATTTTTTAAAAAATCAAATACTCGTGAACCGTCATTCCAACTTCAATATTTTAAAGACAATCAGCTGTGCCGTAACGTGACCATCCAAAAAAAAATCAGCCCTGTATGTGACGTCAACAAAGTGGAGGATCGTGGCCCGTCCGGTTTATGTTGCATGATGATTGATGTCACTGACTGCTGACAGCATAAATTATTTTAGAGAAACGCCAATGAAATTGGCAAGAAAATAACTTAACCAAAAAATGTGATTGTGGGTAACTTTGATGGGTTTGTCGCGTCTCTATTTCTTTAAAATATGTCATACAGGGTCTCTAGTTTTAACCAGAAAGTGTGGTTTCAACTGAAGCCTTATTCAGCCACAATACACTAATACACGATTTGTCAGCAATTTGAACCAAAACGCGTTTTCGTTGCGCATTACGTCATAGTGAAATTTGCGCCTGTGTCCGAGGAATTAACATATTAACTTGAAGTTTTGTATAAATGTATGTTACAGTTCCGTGATAAATGTACGTTTGCGTAGGCTTAACCTTTGCAAGACACCGTGGGGTCACACAGACCCCTGCCTTTATATATCTATAGACAGATTTTGTATAAGGCGCAAAATTGTGCTGCCGCCTCGTGTAACATGTTCTCTAGACAACGCTTGCAGCGTTCGTTGATATCTGAATTAGTCGACCCATAGGTGTCTTTAACGTTACATATTTTTGATTTACGAAAAGTGCTTATTATTCTGAATATTCTTTTTGGTCAGTAGTTTTATTTCGTTTTGATGTTTATTAGTTTTTCTATCTATTTCTATTTACCCTTCTGCAATCCATCTTAGGACATACGCCTCCGCCAATATCTTCCACTCTTCTCTGTCTGTCGCCGTGTTCATCCATCTACTTTCCACCTGTTTCTTCAAATCGTCCGCTCATCTCATTTGAGGTCTTCTCCGAGGGGTGGCTCGGTATTTCCTTTTGGTGTACAGGTTAGGAGAAATACCAGAAAATACTTGGGAAGTACTGGGAATAATACTAGGAAATACCGGGAAGTGCTTGGGAATACTAGAATCGGCGATCGAGCCACCTCTCGGTCTTCCCCTACTTCTTTTATATTTCCAAGGTCTCCAGTTTACAATACATTTGGTTCCATCAATTGTCTTTCTGTCTGATATTATGACCGGCGAATTTCCATTTTAATTTTGCTACTTCTCCTCTGACATCCCTTACTTTTGTTTTGTTTCTTATCCATTCATTCCTTTTTCTATATATATTTATTACTCGATTATATTTTAGATTATGGATGAAGCCAGCACGTCATATGGCCGCAAGCGGTATCTAACGGATCTTACATAATAATTTTACTTTGTTTGTAGTTTGAAAATAAACCAATGTGTTTTTTTTTGATGTTATAGTAAAACTCTTGGAAGCGACTGAACTTTAATTTAAAAATATGATGAAATAAATGTTTTTTGCTAGTATCAAGTTTTATTTAATACAAACTTTTGTCATAAATAATTTTTCAAGCTCCTTAGTCACTAACAATATCTGGGGTCTGTCTGACCCCAGGGTGTCCTTCATGCTTGAAAAATTAACGGTGTCTAGTGAAGGTTAAGAAGCAAGGTAAAATTGAGCCAAATCATATAAATTAAAGTGCCTTATTTTGAGGCTTTTCTAAACTAATGTTATTACTTTAAAACTAGCCATTCGATTTATACTAAATTTTAAAGCATTGTAGGCCGAACATTTATTAGACAACCGTTCCCGCCCTCTTATGAGGATTTTTCGAAAAATAACCAAAATTTTGAATAGAGGATCGACCAAAGTTTTTATTAGATACCGAGCAAACGTTTTGGCCTAAAATTGTTCAAAATTTGCTTTAAATCTCTTGGCTAGTGTAAAATAATTACTTAAAACGTTGTTGAAAATAAAGCACCGCGTAAGTTCAGAAAAGCTCCAGAATGAGGCACTTGCATTTTACTTCTCTGTCCCAATTACATTTTTGCAAAATTCCTTAAAAACATTACCTACTACTATGTTTGGGGTTTCTAATTTTATTTTATTTTTTAAGAAACTAACACATGCCCACCCGAATTCCGCCATGAAATAACTCAAAATTTATCAAAAACTTCTGCTAAAATAATTGAAATGTATCGTAAAGGGCGTAAATTGAAACATCCATGCTCCACATACAAAAACAATACGAGTAATACGACTAACTGATGGCCTGTGCCAGGTACAAAATATTTTTGATTTTTCCTATTTAAACAACGCTAGATCTCCAAGATTGTCGCTCATATAGGCTGCTAATAAAATCTATCTTTATTCGAAGGAGCCAACGGAAAAGTGGCACATACTCATTGCGCAGCGTGCTCTACACTGCTTTATGAGTTTTTGTGGCCCATCATCGCGTCGCGTCAAGTCGGAGTGTGATCCATAGAATTCCATAGGATTACCAAAGTATAGATGATTAATAAACTAAAAATAAATGCATAAAATAAAATAAAAACCTATAAAGATGTTTTAAAAATGAAAAAGTAGTATTTTTGCACAAAAATAGGGTCGAAGAGACGTCAAAAAAGTGGTGACATCTTTTAGACACTAATATTTAGTAGATGTAAAACAAACATTATTTGATGACCCCTGCTACCTGGATGACAAAAAGAGTCTAGAAGTGCAAAAAATAGCTAATAGCTTTGTGATAAAGTTGTTTATTTGTCCCTTGGTGTATATTATACTATTGTCTTTCATCGTAAGAGCTAAACTTCAAATTTATTGACATTACCATCACACAAATTAAAACCAAATGGCAAAAGTTAATCCGGAAATAATAGCATAACTCTATTGATCTTTTGTTTTGGCGCACTATTGTGGGAAGTTGACCGTAAGACCATAAAAAAGCTCTGGAAATGGTTTTATGATTCTAAAATTGAGAAGCAGTCCAACGAACGACATCAAACCTGTATAACGTGCTGTGGTTAGTAATGTGTGTTTTGGCACACGATTACTGTGGGAAGTTGACCGTAAGACCATGAAAAAGCTCTGGAAAGGGTTCTATGATTTTAAAAATGAGAAGCATTCCAACAAAAGACATTATACTTGTACAACGTTTCCTTTGTAGTTAATAATCTGTCTCTATAAGCCTGGATGCACCCAGGGGGGCCTCGAGGCCCGGCCCCCATCCAACCCTAAGATTTTTTAGATATTTTATGTATAAACACAAAAAATAGAATAAAACACGACATCATGACTCATAAATTGCTAATTAATTTATTTCCAAAATAAAATTAATAAATCACACATTATTGTTTATCAATTTATGTTATTACAATACCTTTAGATAAACATATTTAAAACATGCAATCTTAGCTAAGGCAAGCTGCAATAAGTAACAAAAAAAACACAAATTTTAAGTTTAACATTTTTGGAAAAAAAAAATTTTTGGACCAAAATTTTATAGCAAAAGCTTAACAGCATTGAAAAAATTGCTCACATAGTCAAGAAAAATAATATAAACAGGAAAAAATTTCGCAAAAGGAAATAAAAATCAATAAAAAATGTGCGCATTGTGCAATTTTTTGTCTTTTTTGTGTTACTGGGACTAATCACCCCCGAAATAGTCAATAAAGTATGTTAAAAGAAATTTCTAAGCAACACAAAAAAGACAAAAAAATTGAACAATACGCATATTTTTAACTAATTTTTGAAAGATCTCCCGAAACTTTTTCCTGGGTAACTACAGACAAATTAGTTCGATACTGCGTTTAAGGATAGAAGCAACACACTTGGTGTGGACAGACGTAAGACTCGCCCAGGCAGGGGGGTGGTTCCCCTTAAACGTGCTTTTTGACGGTTTTTTGCTAAATAACTCGAAAACGGTCAACTTATCTAGAAATATTCTAAAGATCAGTTTGCAAGCGGATAAAATTTCCTTTTTAACCATGTACCTTGGTACCCCTCAAAGGCAGTGGTGCACTTTCCATAGGCCTACGAAAAAAGGGGAAAATGTTTAAAATATGTTTTATTTTTTATTTTTCTTGTCGCATTTTGTATCCTTGACACATGTTTTTTTCAAAAAAGTACTTTTGTTGAAAAACCCATTGTAAACAGTTAAATATTTAATAAGTTTGACATAACTTTTTAAAGTAGCCGCCTTAAAATAAAAATAAATGTATTTGTAGAAATCCTCAAATCAAACAAAAATTTTGAACATTCATTGTAACACACTAAATAACACTCAAGATGTGAAAAAAAAATATTTTTGATTAGTATTAACTTAAAATTAAATTTTTCGAGTTGAATTAATTTAAATTGGGGGAGGGGGCATCTCCCCTCTCGCCCCTCAAAGGTGATCTTTTACAGTACTTTTCTAATTATTTGCAAACTTTTAACTTGGCAAAAAACAAGTAAGTAATAGTTCTTGAAGTTGACCAAAAGTTCTCTCTAACGATGTATAACAACCCTTATATCAATGGCGCACAAGTGTGGCAAAAAATATATATGTTTTAATTTTCTTGAATTTTATTGTCCTACATGTCTGGTTTTAAAACTCGTTTTTAAAGCTGAAGAAATTTCCTTTCCAACGATGTATATAACTCCCCCCTCAAGGCAGCATAGACGCACCAAAAATGGTCAAATTTCGCAGTGATGTACGTCGTTGAACAGGAAATTTCTTCGGCTTTAAAAACAAGTAATAAAACCGGACATGTCGGAGAGTAAAATTTAAGAAAATTAAAAAAAAAAAAGTTTTTTCCACATCTCTCATTTATTTAAATGCCTCTAAAAGGTGCGCCACTAATGTAAGGGGGGCGTGTTGTACATCGTTAGAGAGTACTTCTCATGAGCTACAATAATTGTTACTTAGCTGTCATTTGTCAAGTTAAAAGTTTGCAAATAATTAGAAAAATACTGTAAAATATCACTTTTAAGGGGAGCGAGAGGGGGGATGCCCCCTTCCCCCAATTTAAATGAATTCAACTCGAAAAATTAAGTTTTAAGCTAATGCTAATCAAAAATATTTTTTTACTCACCATGAGTATTGTTCAATATTTTTGTTTGAATTGAGGATTTCTACAAACACAATTATTTGTATTTCAAGGCGGCTACTTTAAAAAGTTATGTCTGACTTATCAAATATTTAACTGTATACAATTGGTTTTTTACAAAAATACTTTGTGTTAAGGATACAAAATGCCACAAGAAAAATAAAAAAACTTATTTTAAACATTTCCCCCTTTTTTGTACGCTAATGGAACGTGCACCACTGCCTTCAGAGGGTTCCAAAGTACATCGTTGAAAAGGAAATTGTATCCGCTTAAAAAATGATCTCTAGAAGATTTTTGGAAAAGTTTACTGTTTTCGAGTTATTAGCAAAAAACTATCAAAAAGCACGTTTAAGTGGGGGGAACTACCCCCCGCCAGGGTTGGGGGTGGATCCCTTTCGTGAAATGTTTGGGCCTTATGTCTATCCATACCAAGTGTGCTGCTTCTGTCATTAAACGCAGCATATCGCTTGAATCTCGGATGTAGGGCCTGAACTAAATCTTCAAATTTACAATTTGGGTTTTTTTGTTATTTATTGCTGCTTGCCTTAGCTGACATTACATGTTTAAAACAGGTTTATTTAGGGGTATTTTAATAACAGTTGGTAAACAACAATTTTGTAAATAAACTATAATTAGTCATTTATAAGTGATGCGTAAATTTCTTGGAACAGTATACTTAATATCTATGCTATCATGAAATTTATTAATATTTTCGTTTTAATAAAAACATTCTTGATATGTTTTTTAAGTTAATTTTATTTTAGCTTTTTTTTAAATGATATTTTTTACAGTTAATAATACCATAGCGACTTTTCAATGTTAAATGAATTTTTAAAACTTGGTCGGTTATGTGTGTAGCAATAACTTTAGACCCCATTTTATAAAGTTTCTAGTATTTTTATAGCTTCATGGTAAAAGCTGACCCAGTTTTCATAAGCTAAATCGACATTTTACAACTTTATCGCCCTTTTATGAATGAACTTTACGCTATAAATTTTTTATCTGGATTATTTCATTGTTCTAGAGCTAGCTCTATTTTCATAAAGTTTAATTTTACACATATCCCAATACCATGTACCTTTATAAAACTTCCCTCAATAAAAAAATGTATGCAATTACTTATTTTTATGGTAAATATGAGAAAATTAAAATATTTATGACGTTTAAAAATGACAGATATGGAATGCGACAACTAAGCGCTTTGTGCCGCCAAATAGGGCCAACTTGGCGCCAAAAAGTTTTTTTAATTAAATATGTAGATTAAAATCAAAAAATTTCTACAGGTACAGTAATAGATACGGTTACCTTGTCTATAAAAAGAGGAAGTTATAGCAATAGGTCAGATTGGGTTAGTTGTTCTCTTCCCCACAAAATGAGAGGAGTACACTAATCAGTTAGGTTAGAAAGAAGATGGAAGCCCAATTTTCAATTAATTTAAAAAAATTGTATAATTTTCTAAAATAATTTCATAAATTTGAAAATCTTGCAAAAACTTTCAATAGTTTTAATTGTTTTCCAAATTCTAAAAAGAATCAAAATTCAAAAAAAATCAAAATTTTAATATTTTACGAATGTTTTAACACTAACTTTACCAAGTATCACTACACAGAAAAAAATAAATTCTTGAGTTAAGAAAAGTAGTTTTCTTAAAAAAATTATCTTGACCCAAGAGCAAAAGTCTCCGAACAAATTGTTTTCTCTTCATCTAAGCAAATCGCTTGTTTTGGGGAAAAAAAATAATTGTCTTGGTAAATTGTTTTGGTTTAAAACAAACTGACTTTCGCGAAGTAAAAGTGGTTTTGAAACAAGATATAAAATGTCTTACTAATATCTTCTTAACACAAATAAAGCTTTACTTTGCGTCAAGACTTAATTTTTTAACTCAAAATATCCGGCATCTCAAAACGAAAATGGCGATGTATTCCATAATACTAGAAAACACAAAACAAGAAGGTTGCCGCTTCCATTCAAAACAAATCAATTTTCTTGGATAAAGGCAACTTTTATTTTCAACGGAAACCAGCAGTTCAAGAGAATGGTTTTTTTTTGTTAAGAAAATATCGTCTTCGTGCATAGAAAAGCAGATTTTTTCTTGGATCAAAGGAATTTGCATTACTGTGTAATAGTTAATAATTTTATGAAATTAGTTAAAAGATTTATTAGAAATATTTTGTTTTTCATCTGCATATTCAGTTGGCCCTGCAGTTGGCCGTCACTTGTTTTCCCTGCGTCCAGTTGCCCGCGCCCAGTTGTCGGCGCACATATGTCATACACGACCGAATTATGAAAATTTTGTAGTTGTCGTAGTTTGGCTGTGAGGCACGCTTTTTAATAGTTTTATTTAGGACGAATACTCATAATTAATTAATAGAGGAACTACCGAGTGGCCCAAAACAACAGCACAATTTTTTTTTCATTATAACTTTTGAACTGTATCATCGGTTTTAATGGGATAAACTGCATTTGACAGAGAATTTTTTCAGTTTTGACTAAATATATTTTTTTTTCCGTTGTCCCAAAATCCAACATGGCGGACGAAACTAAAATGTACCCTTCAAAGATGCTCGTTTATGCTTGTGTTGCGAACATGTTTTAATTTTTTTTTTAATTAGTCAATAAGCTGCATTCTTGCCACGCACAAGGAGGTATAAATCAGCAAAATTGGTGTGGTGGTTCTTAAAAAATATAGTTTTGTGTCAACCATTGTTTTGAATATTATACGATTGCCTTATTTCCTTATAAATTCATTACTACTGAACCCATTTTGATGAAATAAAAAAACATATTGATGAGAATTGATTACTTTTTAAAAATCATAATCAAAATTTATTGCCATCCTAAAATTTAAGATGATAGATTCTTATTATATGAAAATGTTTTTTTTTAATTTATAGAAAATCACTACTTTTCCCCCACAGAAGGAGGTACAAACGAGTAAAATCGGTGTGGTGGTTCTCAAAAAAACATTATTTTTGTTTCAGTCATTGTTTTACAGATTATACAATTGCATTACCAATCTTGTGTTACTACTATATACCTTGTTCTGTGGGGGAAGAGTAGTGTTTTTCTATAAATTAAAAAAGACAATAAAACATTTTCGAAAAATAAGAACAAACACGCCATTTTGAAGAATCAAGTGTGATTCTGTCCGCCACCTTAAATTTTAAGATGTCGATAAACTTTGATCATGATCTTTTAAAAGCAATCAATTCTCATCAGAATGTTTTGTATTTCATTTAAATCGGTTTAGTAGTAATGAATTTATAAGGAAACAAATGCAGACATGATTGGCAAGGCAATCGTATAAAATAAAAAACAATGGTTGAAACAAAAATATTTTTTTTTAGAACCACTAAACGGATTTTGCTGACTCGTATCTTTTTGTACGTGGCAAGAACGCAGCTTTTTTACCAATTTAAAACAATTATTAATACATGTTCGCAACACAAGAATAAATGAGCATCTTTGAAGGGTACAATTTAATTTCGTCCACCATGTTGGATTTTGAGCTAGTGGACAAAAAAATATATTCAGTCAAAACTTTGATTAATTCTCTGCCAAGTGTAGTTTGTCCCATTAAAATCGATTGTACAATTGAAAAGTTATAATGAAAAAAAATTGACCGGTTTTTTTGGCTCACCCGGTATCTGTATATGTTTAAGTATCTGTTCATCTGTAAAACTATGGACTAAAGTAACTTATTTAGTAACCGAAATGCATAAAAAGTTTTTCCAGACTTTCTCTTACTCTTTATAGCCAGAGGAAAGAAAATACTGTGGTACTTCTAAATATAGAAAATAAATGGCAACTTTATTAAAGTTTAAATATTGCAAATTTAATGTGCTATAAAACAAGTTGATTGACGTAATTTTCAACTAGTTTTTCTTTAGAATCTGTTTGAGACAGGTCAGGAAAAACTTTGTTTCGCGGTTTGAGTGAAAGGATTAACGGTCTTAGAACTTTCTTGGGAGTTTGTTATGTGAAGTTTTCAATTAAACTAAGTTTATCGATATTTTAGGTGAGTTTTGCATTATTTTATTTTAATTTTTAGAAAACACAGAAGCTAAGATCTTTTTCGAAAAAATATAAAACTTTGCCCACACTTCGGCTTAGGTATCTTTTTAATTTAAAATTTAACCATATGGAGCTTGGCAAAAGCACCGACAGACTGTGTTCACAGGATCGAGCGTTTGATTTGACGTCTTGAAGCACTCGGCAGCTCTTCTTCTTTTTTACCCAAACGCAGCACGGCGAAAGGAAGCGTAATGTATGTGTCGCGTTAGAGACTAAACGGCTAAACCGATTTTGACAAAAAATGTCGTTGGATTGCTACTGATCTGGTAGGTGCTATAGGCTATATTTTTTTAACAGGAATCAACATGACGGTCGTCAGATGTCATCTTGTCACACACACATTTCAGGCGATTTTATTGAAATTCCTTTGATCACCCATTGCAAATGTCCTCTAATTTCCTGTAATTACTTTGTTGATCTCCCTAATTCCACCCACCTCCCCTCCTGTCATTCCCCCCACCCTCTTCAAAAACAATATTCGCATAATTTTATCAAATATAGATCGATTTAAAAAAATCTTTCTGCACACGCTTTAAGATTTTTTTTCCAACACGATTATACTAGTTCGCCCCTCCCTCCTCTCCACTCGCCCCGCCGTATTAGTAATAGTTGTAGCAATAACTTTCACAAATATAGAGCGATTTCAAGAATTCTTTCTGCACTTTTAAGATTTTTTTTCAACACGATTTTACTAGTTCCCCCCCTCCTACCTTCTTTCAATGTTTGTAGAAACACACTTATCTATCCTTTCAGCATAGTTCAATAGTTATGTAATGTTTTAGTGGGTATATAATTATTAATATTAGTGTTTTAGTAGAAGTTTTAGTAGTAGAACTTTAGCTCAGTAAAAACTTCCTATATCCTCTTTCTTAATGTCAATCCATTTTGAAAAAATTAAAAAAAAAAAGAATACAAAAAAACCAAAGAGAAACACAGGAAAAGAAAGAAAAAAAAAATGGAAGGTAACACTGTTCGCGTCCATAAAAAACGCTAAATGAATGGTAAATACTTCTATAGGCTGAATAAGAATTAAACCTAAAAGTTGGCAATAAAAAAATTTTAAATAAAAAAGACCCGAACTACTAAATCTACGTGTAGCTACTAGTCGCAGTTGGATACAAATTTATCCATTAATCTGATTCATCAAAATACGAAACTGTATAATTTCGTAAGTGCGATTGGGCATCAAAATAAAAAGTTGAAGCATGTCGTACATTAAGGTATACCTAGTAGTAGCTCCAAGTAGATTTAGCAGTTAGCCGTTGGGTGTTTTTTTATTAAAAGTTTTTTTTTTAATGTGTTGACTGCTCTTCAATGCAACCGATAAAAAAAAAAGGAAGTGCAGCCGAGAATTTGGGGGCGTGAAATCAAACGCTTAATCCAGTGAACCCCCTCGGTCGGTGTATACTAACTACTTTGTTCATATGATTTAACAATTATTATTAATGACAGAGATATATAGGGTGTGTTATAATCCAATATTTTTCCATACAATTTTTGGATTGATGGAATTTAATTTTCTCGATAATTTTTTTGATAATTTTACTTTGCCACTAAAACTATAATAAAACAAGTTCGACTTTTTTTTGGTTTATGTTTTTATTTAAAAATAATACTTTTTTACCATCTGGACGCAAGAAAGGTTCAATGATGTCGGTACAAGCAACGATTTTTGAAATTTTTGTCATCAAATATTCTTAGTTTTACCTAATATTTTAGATATTATAAAAAATCTAAACGAAATGTAAACACAAATATACACGCCTATTTATTTTTATTTTTAACCCCTATCTTTATATTGTAAAACAGAAGCAAAAAAAATTATAAATGCGAAAATCTCGAAAACAGTTGCTTGGAGCAAAATTGGTCAAAAATAAATCATAATCAAATTTCTCATCCCAAAATATTATACAAAATTATTGGTTTGAAAAAAGTTAATTAAAAAAATCGAAAACAAAAAACTTTGTTGAACATCCTCAATTATCAACTTAGGATTGGATATGTCTAGGGGGGGGAAGGGGGGGAATATCATAATAAATATTGCATCAAATTATTTTACATAGTGACCAAGAGGTGTTGTATTCTGTGTATATTCTTTGAGAGTTTGGGGGGGGGGGAATTTCCCTTTTTTCCCTTCTCGTAGATCCGCGCCTGATATTTCAACACAGGGATCTACAGCTGTACTTTATACTATTAGCTCTGGAAACTAGGACACCCTGTATAAGGCACAACCGTAATGGTTAAGTTAATAATAAATCTTGCAGTTCTGGGAAAATTAAGGGCATAGAAACCTAACCCATACTAAGTCTCGGGGCGGGGTGTTCAGTCAGATAACCCAATTTCCAACTTCCTTAGACCTACAGCTTTGGGGCGTCCATATTTTACTCATTAACATTAATATTGGCGGTCGCTATATAATGGGTAATTGGGTCTACTTTGTTTTCGTTAAGAACTCTACCGTGCACAGCAAAAACCTAGTATGTCGCCAAAAGGCCACTTTCTCGTTTCGGATTAAGGTTGTTGTATCGATACCCGATACTATTATAGTATCGATATATATGTTAATATTTAAGGTATCAATGCTTACAAGAAAATATCGCATAGCTAGAGATAAACGTTCTCAAATGTAATGTGTTACTTAAACAAAAATTTTTCTAAGCGATGACGGCTACATTATTTTCGATCGGCATCGTCCTTCGCCTTTTATCAAATTTATTAGGTACTTTAATTATAAATGGCGTTTATGGTTTCTAAAACAACTTAATCGTCGTTGCATTTCTACTCCTACCATAACATCTTTTTAAATTAAGAGTTAAGATCAAGAATGAGAGGTTCCCCAAGAATTATGTACTCACTAGTAAACAAAATTTATTTCAGTCATTTATCTATTTATTTTATTTTGTTTTGTTTAAAAACGGGTTCCCTGTTATTCTCAGAATCGCAATAAAAATATATTTATTCCTTTATCTTTCTTTAGTTTAAAGTTTGGCGTCGGTGCCTTGATAAAGAAAATAGTCTTTACACGCGGTTCTTACCTACGACTTTCTCGTGGGTGCCCGCTCACGCGTCACATGATCTCAATATGAAATGTCGCACGAGAAAGGTGGGAACCGGGTTTTATACACAGTTTTCACCTATGCGTGCTCACCCTGATTCAAAAAACGTATCAGGTGACGCTGCATTTAAAGCCGGTGCAAATCTATGTCCCATCACGTGATGCGTTTTTAGATCGGATTGGGCACTCATAGGTGAAAACTAGGCTTAATAATAATACAAAGGTATCGATTCTCAAACCTATCAATACTTTAAAGCTAAGTATCAAAGAGAATCGATATAGTTTAAAAAAAATATCAAATGATACCAATATCGATACCTACCATTCGATACCAACAACCCTATTTCGGATTATCCTTAGTTTTAACATTGTTATATAACGTGGCAAGCGGCGAGCCTTGCAACATTGAGGGGCAGATGGCGCTGAAATAAATTCATCTAGTACGCAATATTAAGAGACCACTAGTATGATTTAGTTGCATGATACAACAATGTCTTGTTGTATCATGATTTAGTTGCATGTGCGCGTTCCGAGGTTCATGCTTGTCATACAAATGCCATCAGATCATAGTAGTTGTCTCTGAATATTACATACTAGACGAATTTATTTCAGAGCCATCTGCCCCTCAATGTAACAAAGCTCGCCGGTTGCCACTCTATATGGGTCATATACTCACTGGTTTTAACTTAAGTAGTAGCTCGACTAACTAATGATTCTCAGGTTCGTCCTCGTACCAGCAGCCAGCAGCAACAACAATAGCTAATCGTTTTCCGGTGGTTGGCACGTGTACTGAAGGGGCAAAAGTAACTTTTCTCAGCATCTCTAGCCTGTAGCTAAGTAATCTCTCCTTTTCGCATCTTATTTTAGCCACAGCTGCTTTGAGGTGCTGCAGGTTTCTAACTCTACCCATCTCTCTGCGAGCTTTACCACTATGGTTAATATGAGTTTGACCGGGCCCACAAAGATTACTATGCGAAAAAACAGAAAAGCTTATTAGTTCAGGCAAGATTCGGGAAAATCCACTTTCTAGAAGCATTTTATATTACTTTTTGGCAAATGGGCAATTCTCCCTATTTTGACCCCGCTGAATCCGAATATCCCTGTTGCTAACTCGAAATATTGACAGGGGATGAGATATTCAAGATGGCCCAAATTGTCACATTCAAAATATATATTTGTATAATTAAAAAATAATAACATATAATTTTTTTTTAAATGGCTGCAAAAACCTCCAAAAACCCCCCCAGACCCCCCAAAATCTGAAAGTTTGAGGTTTTTTCAAATTTTCTTAAAAACTAAGCTTCTAAGAGAAAAATTACTCTTTGTATTGTAGACAATAAAATTCCCTTTTCAACATGGTATAACTTATTAAAGTTAGACTAATAACAAGCTCTCCAGCGGCATCGGCATCCGTTAATTGAAATAATTTAATAAAGTTGAAAAAATACCTGTGTTTTTTCCAAGATTTATTTAATTTTTTTAAAAACTAATATCTGCAGAAAGCCACGTATTACATTTTGGTATACTCAATAAAATTTCCTTCAAAATGACGTGTAACATAATTAAATCGGTTTTATAAATAAAACTTCAGGGGCATCCGTAAATGAAATTAATTTTGAAAAAACAGAAAATAATCCATTTTTGTTACACGTTTTATCTAATTTTCTCAAAAACTAAGCTTACATGAAAAAACTTGTTTTACACTTTTTTGTAGACAGAAAAATTCCCTTTTTACAAATTTGAAATTCGGTGGGGTTTGATTTATATCAAACTCTCCAGCGACGTCCGTCAATGGGGGTGATTTCAACAAATCATTAAAAAAAACATGTTTTTCATAAGTTTTATTCAATTTTCTTAAAAACCAAGCTCTTTATCAAAAAATGTATTCTATACTTTGTCATAGCCAATAAAATTTCCTTTCAAACGATGTATAACAAAGTGGAAGTTATTTTATATGTACCGCTCCAGTGGTGTTCTTAATTTAAAGAAATTATTTAAGATCAATTCAAACTAATCAATTTTGTGTCTTATTAGCTTTTCGGTAGATAATAAAGGTCGAAAGTACAAAAAGTCGAAAGTACAAAAGGTCGAAAAAATAGGGTCGAAAGTACAAAAGGTCGAAAATACAAAAGGTCGAAAGTACAAAAGTTCGAAAGTACAAAAGATCAAAAAACAAAAGGTAGAAAGTTCAAAACGTCGAAAGTATGAGTACCTAATTATGATTACGCCCCTTCCCCCCAAACCTTGAATCTTATGATTCACCACTTTATTTTTAGTTCCATATCCTTAAAAAAATAACCAAAAACACCTGTGTCAAAGTTACTACTGTTATTTTCTGCACAAAAATATTGCTTAGGGGGGCCATGGCTCCTATGCCCCCCTAACCACCGGTGTTTTTTTGCTTTAAAGAACTTATTTAGATAAATTATATCAAAATTACGAACCTTTTTGAAGTATTTATCATAACATTAACCTCACTTTGTAATATATCATTTAAAAAGAAATTGTCTTATCCTCAATAAAGAATAAAGGCACATTTTGTTCTGAAAATCTTAGTTAGAAAAGATATTTAAAGATGCAAGAGAAACTGATTATTTTAGTTATTTTTGAAAATAAGTTTATATTAGTACGCCCCTGAAGCCTTAAATATGGCAACAACCCGACATTTTAATAAAGTTTTTAAAAGAAAATGTTATGTTCTACAATAAAGTGTACTACATATTTTTTCCTAAAAAGTGTAGTTTTTGAGAAAATTTTGAAAAACCGGTTCGTCAACCACCCCCCCGCCCCGAGGGTACTGGCGCCCCATAGCTTTATAAAGGAGCAGGACCGGTAAAGGAAACTAAAGACATGATGACCTTGTTTTTTTTTTTTGGTTGCATCAGGCACGCTACGCCGCTGCATTAGTTTGAGAATTTGATACATTTGGTTTGTTTGTTTAGACTCGAAAACGATTAGGGTTAGAGATACTTACTAACCGAAACGTCGTGTGTTAAAATAAATAAAGAAAATGGAAGTCCGAAATTTTGTTTCTACTCCATCAAAATATAAAATCAAAAATTTAAGGACAAAAACAAATAAATGGATCCATGACAGATCTTATACCTTCCTAGCCCATTAGCAAACTCCATTTGAACGCTATATCAGCCATGTAAAACAGTACATACACGGACAGATGTAACGACGATATTTTTTTTCACACTTCTGTACACATTACTGCTCGGGCTAGGAAGGTAAAAATAAAACAGTATACTATAAGAGAGGATTAGATGCAAAGTTGCCACAAAATAGATTTGTCATATATTTTTGACATTCTAAACTCATAACCAAACAAACTATTTGATGGTATTTAGGGCAATCGCATTAAAAGGATAAATAATATAGGCTTAAAAGTATAAGTAAAATAGACAGTTTTGATGCAGTATGATTCAATAGTAAAATATCTAATGCAGCAAGATGAATTTCAATTGACAAAGGATCCACATAAAAGCCCATTCGAACAAAATCATCTATCAAATCTGACAGTATAAAGCTCTTATAAACATAATATGATAGCTGAAGATAAAATTTGTAATAGAGCAGTGATAAGAAAGCTTCAGAAAATATCCGAAATGTCAATGCACCTTTAATATATGACCATTTAAAATTGTTCTCCTTCATCGTGGCAAACACACAGGCCCGGACTAGAGACCCTGTATGTATGACATATTTTTACAAAAGAGAGACGACAAACCAATCAAATTCACTGAAATTAACATTTTTTGGTTATGTTATTTTCTTGCCAAGTTCATTGGCGTTTCACTAAAATAATTTAAATTGTCAGCGGTGAGTGACATCAATCATCATGCAACATATAAACAAACACGTTTGTCCCCACCCCCTTTATTGGTTTTGTTAAAAATCGGTTATTTTTATTTTCCGACGCTTATGAATTAACAAGGACAGAAGGTGCGTCTCTCTCTAAACATCGCTAGAGTATAGAGGAGCGATATTTTCATCCTTTGATTTTGACTTACATAAATTTTACTTTGAAGTGTTTAAAATATGTCATACATACAAGGTCTCTAGCCGGGACTGGCGCCTTTGGGGGCCATGGGCTAGAGAATGAAGTGAGGCCCCCCTACCAAGAGTCCACCTTGGAAAATTTTCAAAGTATTAAAAGTCTGAAATCTACCTTTTACAAATTTTGCCACTTAAGACCAAGTCTTTATCAAAAACTTAACTTTTCTGTTGTACTTTATTTTGACGTTTACAACAAATTTCATTTTTGTTAAATTTTTAGATTTTATGTATAGGTAGCTTAATCCTAAAAAGTACTAACGAGTCATCGGTGGTTCTGGATCAAAAATCTGGGTGGTAATCGCAATAGTGCTCAAAATAGTTATTTAAACAACAAGGTTTGAAAACGACTCTTTGCACACGATTGAGACAGTTTGGTACTACAAGTCGAGGGAGTGTGCAAAGAGGTTTTCAAACGAGTTTTTTACAATATTTTTTATACGACCGCTAATAAAGAAAGAAAAATCAAATTTTAATTTAACTTGTTTTTATTTCCGACATTTTTACAACAAAACTTTAAAAATTCAACAATTTTTTGACGTATCTAATCAACAAAACATACGAGCAGTGACGGTTGCTACGGAACTAAGCCAACTTATATTGATGGGTGACAATATCACAATGACGGGAGACCCGTATTCAGAAATGACATAGGCTTGCGCAAAAATGACATGGGCGTGTGCAAAACGTTTTGCACACAGCGTGCGCAAAATGCCATTTTCAGATCGTGTTCTCCGTGCGCAAAACCCCCTTTTACAAGACAGTCGTATAAAAAAACTAATAAACAATTTTATCATGCAATAAAATAAAATAATGTTTTTAAAATTAGAACGTTCTATGTAAAAAAGCATCAGATTAGGTTATTTCATCATCATAATTTTGTATAATTTTAAAAATATATATTTAAATATTTTGATTTCGGTGCACTGAAACTCAAATGTACAGATCATTTTTTTATTTTTTTGTGCCATTGTTTTGCAATTGTTTTTTGTATGTGCGCTTTTTCCGGGCGAACCTTTTCCATAATGCATTTTTTTCCTTGTGCGATTATTTCAGGGATTCTAATAAAACAAGTCAAAAAACATTTTATTTTTTTTTTATTTTAACTTAATCTAGGGGGCTGACTTCGTTTGAGTATCGAGAATTTCTAGGGGGAAGAGGAAAGAAGGCAGTTAAAACTACAAAAAAAATGGGACTGTTTTTAATAAGTCTGATCTCCGCAGACGAAAATTTTTTGAAAATAAGATCTTTGTTTTGTATTTTTAACTAATTTTAGTAAGTGTTAATTTTAGTAAAAAAAAGTTAAATTTGGTCACAAATTGCGTTATTTATACAGGTTAGAGTAAATGAACATCTAAAAAGTAGCAAATTAGGCAATATTGAAAAATCCGGTTTAGCGGATAATGCATGGTCAAATGATCATAGGATTCAGTGGTAAGAAGCTAAAGTTTTGCATAACGAGTCGCATTGGCGAAAACGAAAGTTTATTGAAGCTGCGTTTATAATCCCACATAGCACAATTCAAATCAACGTTAAAAACACACTCTTTTTTAAGTTTAATAGGTCGCTTTTTAACGTTATTTTTAAAACCACGTTAAAATCACACCGAAATAACGTGGTTTTGAAAATAACGTTAAAAAGCAACCTATTAAACTTGTGTATGTTTTTAACGTTGTTTTGATTTGTGCTATGTGGGATGCAGAATAAAGAAGTTTTCAGTCAACCAAGCGGACATACCAAACATATGTATATCACTCCTTAAGAAAAACCGGCCTCTTAGGATTAAAAAAGGGGGCGGGCCATCGCACCTGACTGCACAACAAGTAGTATAAGTGTAGCCTATAGACTAGATTGTTTAGTTTACACTGGAAAACGGTTAGAGATACTTACTAACCGAAACGTGTTTAAAATAAATAAAGTCCGAAATTTTATTTCTGAGGTAAAATTCGCTAAGAATTCCCTAACATACCAACTTACATTAATTATTATTAATTATTTTAACGAAAGCTACATGAAAGTCCAAATAGCTTAGAAAATTAAAGAGTAAGACGGAAAACGTGAATCTAATAAATTTTTGAGTTATAATATAAATAAAAAAGCCAAAAACGTCAAAGAGAAAACCGCGATAACAACCCCAAAACATGTGTACCTACAAAAAAATTAAGCCGACTCTCTTTGAAAATGTCCAAAAAGGTACCAAGCAAATATTTGAGATCTTAGGAGTTTATTAAACACGGTACCTTGTTTACACGCGAATTAGTCTCAATTTGAATTTAAAAATAGATTTTGGAGATGGATTTGATACTTGACAGTTAAAGTAGTAAAACTCAACTCAAATAAAGACTTAATTAGACAGAAAAGGCTCAGCTTTTTTTAATCTCATTTTACTTAACTGAGTTAATATTGGTGATAATTGAACTTTTAGTAGGTACACAGAAAAAAAATCAAATCAAAGCAAATGGAATCGATTCATAACAAAAACTGCTTTCCTAGCAACAAATCAATATTCGCTTTAAAAAATATAATTTTCTTCTTGGCATATTGCATTCACTAAAAGAAAACCATCTTTTATTATAAAATACATTTTTTGTTGTTCCAAAAGAATCATATTAGCTTATTTCTAGAAAAAAAACCTTTTTTGCATCAAGGCATTATAATTTTATTAAACAATTTTTCCTACTTCACCTAAACTTTATATACCAAACATGGGCGCACCCAGGGGGACATCATGAGGCCTCGCCCCCCCCCCCCAAGCAGCGGCGGAGTTCGTCGGTTCAAGATTCTTGAGATTTCTCCAACGTAGAAACAGAATATATATTTTTCGGACCAATATCAATAAAGGAGAATGAATCGAATAAGAAATAAGAAATAAGAAATAAGAAGTAGAATTGATGACATGTTATTAGTTAATATCAATTGTTTTATTATTTGCTATGCTAATATTTTTTTTTAAATCTTTGAACGCATCTTATTACTTGCCCCTTCCCTCGCATCTAAGCCGTCAGGTCATTTGTCAGATTTAAATTAAAAACAAGCTGCATAAGTAAAACTATATAGGATTTACGGGGATTTATTCGGATTTATGGGGATTTATAGGAATTTATAGGGATTTCTTTGGAACTATTGGGATTTATTAGGATTTATAGGAAATTATTGGTGATTTAACAGGATTTCTAGGGATTTATTGGGATTTCTAGGGATTTAATTGCCAAAAAGGATTTATGGTGTACAACATTTTGGGCAGATATTTACCCCTCGTAAAAAGCAGTAGCAGGGGATCGAGAATTGCAAATGGAAAGGCATCAGCAACCAATTTTTTTTTCTTTGCTGTGTTTAATAAGACTGAGCTTTGAAATTTGGCAATATTTTAAAGTTGGTAAGAAATTGCGGTTTGTGCAATTAATACTTTTTTTACTAAAACTAAAAAACTAGTTTTTTGTTTTTGGCGCAGGAAAGTTGTTTTGTGTTTCAATTTTTTGCATTTATTTTTTTTATAGGTAATAATCTTAAACCATGTAAACGTAGAAATTAGGTATTTAAAATGATAAAAGAACTTTGACATCAGATTTCAAAGAAATCAGCTCTTATCCCAAAAAACCTGGCCGTAAATTATTTTATTTTGTGTGTATGTTTGATGTTCATCTGTTTAGTTTAGGATTTTTTCAGAATTATCGCTAAGTCAATTCGGGATTTGTGTTGTCAAGTGCCGGTGATGAATCTTTTTTAAAGAAGAGCATTTATGTTGTAAGGTTTCTATAACATTGTTAGTTTTAGATTTAAAACTTGGTTTTTATTTATTTTGTGGAATCATCCTTATAATTGTCTGTCTATCTATCTGTCTGTGACAAGCCCTAAGCTCATAATAGTCCAGTCCAGATAAAAAAAAAATCACTAAACGTGCGTTTATCCTTTAAGTGTTCTCCGTTAACAAAAACTCACTAAATACCTATCGTTTTAAAGACAATGTTATTTTTAACAAAATAGAGAAAAACAAGATGTTTTAGAGAGCTTATTTTTTAAGAAAATTAAATAAAACACATCAAAATTTAAACAAATTAATCAGAAACAAATAATTTTAATATGCAGACGCCCCTGGAGTGTCAATAACTTAACACAACTTTGTGATACGCCGTTTAAAAGAAAATTTTATTTTTTCTAAAAAAGGTATTTTAACATTTTTCTCTAAAATGCTTAATTTTTTTGAAAACTGAATAAAACTTAAAAAAAACATGATTTTTTTTGTAACCCCAAAAAATAATCCCAATTTATCGATGCCAAATAAGTGCTAACTGTGGACTTGGCCCACTTAGGTGATACATTGTTTAAAAGATGATTTAATTTTTTACAATAAAGTTGATTACACAGTTTCTGTAAATGGTTTATTTTGCATATACTATGGAAATACACGGGAAACGGGTGTACTGCTAATACTTCAGGGTTCGTATTTCAGCAAGGTTACTACTCAAAGAACTCAATGATATCTCATTTTATAGGCTATTAGATGTTCTTTATTTTTTGTGCTAACAGATTTTCTCAAAAATAAGCAGTTTCGATGTTAAAGGCTACTAAATTAAAAAATTGGTTAAAATCGAAAATGGCGGCGAAATGATTAGCGTCATAACTCGAAAACTATTCGTCTGAGAAAAAAACGTACAATAGCGTTTTTGTAGGAAATTTTATTTTCTTTAACGTTTCTCTTCTTGCGAGAATTTTTTTACTATAGACATAGAATTAGAGACAAAACCATCTGAGTGTTCTGAGTAGTCCCATAAGGACGAAACAATTAGCTGTCAACACTTATTAGGTGTCCATTAGATCTTGGACCCCCGTGAGGTTAACCTTTCGAGAAAATATCAGAGAAACAAAAACTTCTCTTTACCTGAAAAGCCACGAAAACTTTGGTCGTCTTTGGATTAGTTTTAAAATCATTTATATATAGTAAATATCTAATTAACAGTTAAAAAAAAGACATTTAGAACGCTAAAGTTTTTCTAGCGACTCAACTCCGAAGTCAACTTTAATTGGTGAAATATGTTTTAATTATTCTCAACAGTTTTACGACGATATCTTTTTTATTGTCTTCTTTTATGTCGTTTTAAGAAATATGAACGCTGATTTCGTTAGTTTTTCAACGGTTTCTTTTTTAATCTTGTGCTTTATGACAACTGTTTTGAAGATTTAAAACTTCTTGGTCATTGTGTTGCAGAGACGCGCGTATTACCATAAAGTTATCAGGCGTTTTTATTTTAGTAGGAGTCAGTGGCGTCGCATAGGAATATTCAGGGAGAACCCTGGACTTTAAAACAAACTATTTTTTTGCGCTTGAATAGCCCATTAATTAAAAAAAATTGAAACTAAATTTTGCTACATATCGGGTAAAATATTAGCGCACACTACTACTATACTTTAGTAGTGAGAGCTATGGCGATCCTAATTTTTTCGAGAAAAAAAATTGCTCCGATTTTAAAATCTTTCCATTTCAAATGATTCTGAACCTTTTTTGTCTGTCTGTCTGTATATCTGTCTGTAATGACCAACGCGCAACTTATAAATCGCTTGCCCGATTTAAATGAAATTTGGTACCTAGGCTGGGTCTTGGGTCGATATGGTCTCATTCAAAGATGAACAAAATCCACAAAACACAAGCCATATAAAAGGGTGGGGCTTTCTTTCAAAAATTAGAGTTTATGTGAAAATATGGCGTATGTGATATCAAACGAAAGGTAATTGAGTCTAGAGTTAAACAAAATACATTTTAGTTTATTTTAAGAAAAGGGTGGGGGTAGATTTCAAAAATTAGAGTTTAGGTGAAAATATGGCGTGTGTGATATCAAAGGAAAGGTAATTGAGTCTGGAGTTGTGTAAAACAAAATACTTTTTAGTTTAAAAAAAGGATGGAGGTAGATTTTAAAAATTAGAGTCAAAACATGGCTTGTGTGGTATCAAACGAAAGGTAATTAAGTATGGAGTGAATAAAATATATTTCAGTTTTTAGTTATATTAGCCCACACGTACTATATATAACTATAGTACCTAGTGTGAGCTTGGGTGCCCATATATCGGCAATGTATTGTTTTAATCTGATGATTTTTTGTTTAAAACTCGTAGACAATGATCGAGTAGAAATAAAATTTGGTTTATGAACAGGCACTTTGATTTTCTTTCTGAAATTTATGGTCAAGTAGGGGTCAAATTGTTTTTTAAACGAATGCTTTATTGTGTCTCAAAAAAATAGTGGGTTTTTATAAAATAACTTTAAAGAAAATACTGGCACCTATTAAATATTTTTTTCATGTAGGACAACAACTGGACATATCTAATACATTATTATTTTATCATTGTTATCAAATATATTATTTACTTGCAACAAGCATATTTGCCTAATTTTTTGTAAGTTTTTTTGGCAATAAGGAAAATATATTGTTTATAACACAACTCTAGGTATATGCCCAAAACGTAATATTCCCTGGAATTGGGAACACTTAAAGCCTTAAGTAAATCTTACAAGATTCTAGAAATTATTTGAGAAGTAAATGATGTGATTGGCTGCCGGTGATCGAGTTTTTTTCTGAGGTGTTCTGGAAAAAGATTTGGCGACTATTTTTGTTGGATTTAAGAATGTATGCCTTATTGCTACAAGCTTGCCCAAGTTTTTGTATACAGTCTACGCCACTGGTTGTAGCATCATTAAAAAAATAATAAATTTTCATTATATGGGCAATAAAAAAGTGCGTTTTAATAATTTTATTAAAAAAGAAAAGCATAATATGGGTTATCGAGGCATTTTGGATCCCAATATATCTTTCCATACATTTTATGAAAATCGTTTACAAATTTTACCGGGACATACAGCACATTCTTTTTATATTTTTCCAAAATGAGTCACAAGTACTTTTACTCAGGAAAATTCTGCATATATTATACCAGGGCTATCAAAACGGACGGGCCACGATCCTCCACTTTGTTGACGTCACATCGGGGGCTGATTTATTTTTGATGGTCACGCCACGACACAGCTGATTGTCTTTAAAATATTGAAGTTGAAATGACGGTTCATGAATATTTGATTTATTTTTAAATAAAGCCGGTTTTGAAACACTATATCCTTGCAGAACAATTTTTTTTAAATGTATATTAATCCTTGATTTTTCAGAACCGCCGCGCCAGAAGCGAATGTGACAAACACAGATGACAAAGTCAAATACATGTCAAATATAACCGTTGGCATGCAGGTAATTTGAATTCAAAATAAGAAATGCTAAATCTTAAAGATTTTAACCTTTTCATCATCTTCCATTCTTACAAAAGTTCGGTAGAATATCGGGATGGTGTCTGAGAATAGTTTACTGAAATTTCGCAAAAATCTGTAGTGCCATTTTGAAAATATCCTAAAAAAACGTCTGACCTCCCATAAGACCCAATGTAAAAGTCAGCCCCCAGAGCACAACTGATTTTTTCAGGGTCGTGGCCTCTATTTTTTTGTTGGCCTTGGTGATACACTATACTAAGTACTATGATGGTCAAGTATACAGTGGGGACCTAAATAGACCCTCCTTCTAACTTTTGAACAATAAGAGACATCGATTTCTCGTAAAAAGAATTTTTAATGGGACTATTCTTGAGGATATTTATGTTATGTCAAGCTAACCTAATTTCGAAAATGTATTATTTCATTTAATATTTTTAAACAGAGTTGATTTTATATCAAGTTTATCCGTATCTGCTTATAATCATTTTCTGTGTGCAGTTGTCCATAATTCTGATGCAAATTTTCGTAGGGGAACTAACTCTTCCAATTTTTTTAAATTGATTTGATGTGAATTGGGCAAAGAATAAACTTAAAAATAGCTGTAGTTAAGTTACTAGGCAACAAGGACATCACACTGGCTTGACTTTTACCGTTAAACTTTCTGAGAGGGAATTGTCCTCATAAAATTCAATAATATTTTTAAGAGGGCTCCCGTTCCATAATATCTTATATGACTTTGAGAACGGTGACGATTTTGTAAACAAAATGTTTCCAGACTATTCTATGGGCTATTATGATCTGAAACTTTTGTTCCTTTCTAATATTTTTCTCAAATGTATAAATAGTTATTTGCGTTTCCAGTTTTTTAGAGCTACTGCGATATATACGCAAAGTACACGGTATGGGAATACAACTTAACGACCGATTTACCATATACACACTACAGTTTGCTGACGACCAAGTAATTGTAGCTAATGATAAAGAGAACATGGAGTATATGATGAGAAAGTTAACGGAAGAATACCAAAAGTGGGGGTTAACAGTGAAAACGTGGACAAGACACAGTACTTATGTATTGGAAACGAATCAAGTGAATTAGAACTAGAAGATGGACAAACAACATTTCCATGCAATGAGTATGTATACTTGGGTGTCACATTTGATAAGACAGGAACATACTGTAAAGAACTGGAAAAAAGAATAGTAAAAGCAAAAAAGGTTATTAGTTGTCTTAACAGTATTTTATGGAGCATAGAGATAAAAAAGAATGTCAAATTTAACATACATGAAACAATGGTGAAAAGCACGCTGCTGTATGGAATAGAGACTTGTCGCGTAACAGAAAAATACAAAGCAAAAATGGAAAGTGTCGAAATGGATGCAATAAGAAGATTAATGAGAATATCTAGAACAGATCATATGAGAAATGAGATCATAAAAAAAGAATGGGAATTGAGGGAAGCATAACGAATGACATCACTAAAAGACACGGCCTTGTACAAGGTATGAACGACAAAAGACTACCAAAGCAGGTCCTAGAATGGCAACCAATAGGGCGCAGAAAAAGAGGGCGTCCTAAACTAGAATGGCAACAGTCAATCCAAAGATCAATGAGTCAAAAAAACCTGACAGAAGATGATTGTCAGGATCGAAGGAGGTGGAGAATAGGCGTCGAACAACGTAGAAAAACGTTCCAAACCGACATAGTAGTAGTTTTAAGCACCTCGCTCGGCATGGACCAGTCATCTGGAAGTCCGCCGAAACTGTAGATATTTATTAGACATTTATTTGTGGGGGTAAAAATACTCTTTTTGTCCTAACTCTATGCTTTACACCTTTGAAAGAACTTGTCCTTGTTTGAAATCGTTGCATAAAAAAAAGAGAGAGCCAGCGAAGGAGTACTTGTCATTGCCAAATAAATAGCGTTTCCAGCGCCTCTACCGGCCGGACTGGCTTCCGTTATTAGCCTTATGCAGGCAGGAATCCTGCCATTGACTTCTATACCCTTTTAGGGCGTTATACAACTCAATGAATCCTGCCAATTTACCTTATTTATATGCTATGGTAAATTTAAAAATATATATAACTATAGCACCGATAATATGATCGTTACTGGGTATAACAACGACGAATTTCATCATAATCTCGCAGGCAGAGTTGACAGGTTAATCTTGAAGATTTTAATTAGTGCCAGGTGGTTTGACACTGGCAAGTTAATCGGATATAACGCGACGGTGGCCACGTAAGTCTTTTTATATAAATTGTAGCACTGAATTAAAAGACAGATACTTAAAATTTAAATATAAAATTGTAAAAACTGAAATAAATAAATAAAAATCAAACAAGTTTCGTGGTTTATCGGGCAAAAAGGAGTTTTTGTTTCTCTCATATTTTTCCGTGGGTAGCCTGAATGCTTAACCTTACGGGGGTTCAAGATCTAATGGACACCTAATAAGTGTTGACAGTTAACTGTTTCGTCCTTATGGGACTCCTCAGAACTAAGGATGGACTCTCGGAGCAGTACCTGTTCTTTTCGGAACAGGTTATTACTCGGAACAGGTCGGAACAGGTTTGTCAAGTTGTTCCGTGTTGTCGGAACAGTTTTTTCGAGGGGGCGGTAAATCGGCTTTCGAAGAACAAAAAGAGAAAAGTAAAGATCTGATGACCTTTTTTTTTGTGGTCGCAAAATTTTTATGGGCACCCCTTGCAGCATTCGACCCCCCGCGCCGTAAGGCACGCCACGGTATTTTGACAGTCCAGTTCGAAACAGGAGCAGAATTTTCGGAACAGGTTTTTTTCTGGAACCGGAACAATTTGTACCTGTTCCTAAAAATACGCTGTTCCGCCCATCCCTACTCAGAACACTGCTGGTCAATGTGACAAATCTTGCGAAGTTATTTAGACGGTTTTGTCTCTAATCATAAGTAAATAGTGAGAAAACTATCGCAAGAAGCGCCATCTACCGAGATACGAGAGATACAAAAAACAAAAGCAGGCGACAAGCTGCTATACCTATCGACCAATGAAAAGATCGAATACAAATAAAAGAAAACAAACTATAGTCCGTGACCTACGACAGCTCTTTGTCTTTCAGGCCGGATCAACGCATATTGCATTTTTACCCGTCTTCAACAAAAACTATAAACAATTAAAATAAAATAAAATAAAAAAATATAGAATTTCATTTAGCCTGTCTCAGCTGGAAGAGTCCCGAGAATTGAAGCGGCATCATCACGTTGTATTGCCAGACTTATCCTTTGGGTAACGAAGCTAAGTGCCCCAAGGTCCAAATGTCTCAACAGGAAATGGCTCCTGTAATTCTTGGTATTTTACCTTTTTTTTTGTCTCTACCACAAAAAATATAGGCGGTCTCTACCAACCAAACAACTTCGCCAGCTTCAATCGATGTATGGGAGACGTAACTTTGACATAAAGTATCTCGGCATGTAGCATCCCGTAAGAATGCTCTATCATTCTTCCAGGGTCGCAGCCCACGAGAAGACCGGCCCGGGCGCGGAAATATCATGTGGCCGTGGGAGTCCCACAAAAAAACGCCTCACGGCCCGCTGTCATTATAAAACATATGTGTGTTCAGTTTTGGTATGTGTGTTTACGTCAATTTTTTTTTAATTCGGGAACGAATTTTATGTAAAATTTTATCAAAGTTATTAAAATAACGCAGCCCACGAAAAAGACTGTAGTGGGCTGCGTTAAAATAATTAATGGCTAATGAGTAAATTATAAAGAAAATACCCATAAGATAAACAATGCCGCAAACGTGTAATTAGTGTTTTTCCTTGTCGGTTCAACTATAAAACTAAAACCTAATATGTTGCAAACGGGAAAGAAGTGGTAAAAGATAAGATCTTGGATAAGATTGATCAAGTAATAGACATCCTTAGTGACATTTTCGATAGTGAGAGTGAAAAATGTGTTCAGTTGTCATTTCTTATTGAACAATTAGGTCTCTTGAAAAGGTAACCTCAGAATCGAAGATATTGTGGATTCACTTTAATGTTGGCTTCATCTTTGTTTATCCAGTCATCCAGTGCATACACGTCAATTTACAATTCTAAGGTAATATGTCTTCCGCACCCTCGCAATATTAAAAAACTGATTTGTAAAATATTGTTAACAGATAGTAATCTCTCTGGTAGTGTGAAATATTTAAAAAGTAAGATACAGCTTTTAAAAGAACATGAGTTGGTAGTTAACTTACACTTTATTGAAATAGATAACTTTGTGCTGGGTAATTTTTAAAAAAATTATTGACGACCACTACATTCAGTTCATTGAATGGGAAAACCATCTCACTTATTCACAAAACCACTTGTTTCTTTTTAATAAATTATTGTGAAATGTTTTATATTGAAAATTTTTCTTCAGATAACTCTAGCGAGTGTTTTTGTGGAGAAAAACAAATGTCAAAGCTTGAAAAAATTAGTTTAAGGGCATGTAAAGTTTTTTTAAATAATTTTATTAAAAAGCACAATGATTTAATGTCTGCTAATAAATCTTTGAATAAGAACTCAAAGATGATGACAGTCAAAGAAAAATTAAAAAACTAAAAGCTTAGGTTTGATATGTTCAATTTTGAAAGACTTGTATAGATTTGAAGTTACTAACGATATTATGTACCTAATATATGTACCTGAAGATATTAGAGTGCAAATTTTGTATAATTTTTTATTTTATAGTTCTTTTATCCATAATAAACGATTCAAAAAGCCCCCGTAGCTCAAAGACGAGACGATATTTCAAAATGCGGTTTTCACTAAAAGTCTTCTCTTGAAATTTGAGCCTCGCAATGCGTGGTCAGTTTTTCTCTGTCTCCCCTAAAAGTACCTTAAACCCCCTAAAAGTGCCCAATTTGGGACACCCTGTACATCTTTGTCCTAAAAATCTAATGCCTTACATACAAAGAAATACATTCTTAAAATCTAAATGTAAATAGAAATAGAAAAGTTTGGACAAAAACAACAAAAATAAAAAAAAATACATTCTGTATAATATGTACATATTTATATATATATACTTCATATTTAAAAACACATATCTTTTACCTTTTACAAATACAATTTAAATGCGTTAGTTACTTAAGTTATCATATGATTTTGGATTACCGTCTTTCAAGTGGTTACTGAATACTAAAATAATCGAAGGAATCAAAGTAATCAAAGTAACGAAAGTAATCATTTAATTTTTGGACCGGTATTCGTTACTCCGTTATTTGTCGAGGAACGAGTAGTCGAGTAACGAATAGTTACTTTTTCCACACCTCTACTGAGCACTACATCCTAAGTTAACTGATTTACATGGCGACGCGGTAGCAGAAGGAATGTTCCGCCGACGGTTGCAAAACGGGGGGATTAGGGATGGGCTCCGAATTGTCGGGACAGGGAATTACATTCGGAATTACATCGGTCTTTCACATCGAGATAAAATTATGCTTCGGCGATTTTATATGCGGGGGAGACATTTTGCAGCCTGTAGCTTACCGGTATTTTTGCCGTACCTTCTAAAGCGTAGGGGAATTATTAAAATTTTCCGAGTTTTTCATAGCCATTTTATAATTCGGTTTTTTTAAAATTGCAATAAACGCAGAAGTTTATTGAATGTTATTGAACCTCCTTCAGAAGTTTTATTTTTAGCAGTGATTGGAAATATTCATAGCAATTTGAAAGCTCTAAACTTGACTACTTAAGCTAGTACTTTATTTTTCTTGACTTTTCTTGCAGTAAATTTATCTCCCTCCCTCTCTCTTTCTCTCTTTCTCTCTCTCTAGTAACCTGTGCTAATACTTTCTTATTGCGTGACTAAAGTATTTTATTTTTATGTCTCTGCTGCACAGGAAGGTTTTGATATTGAATTTTTGTTCTAATTTCCTAAAATTCATCTATAATTTCTTATTTTGAGGTGCCGAGATATCTGCAAAATTTCACTATTTCTATTAGCCATTTTTGGATTATTATTATTTGTTATGATCATGAAGTATATTTAGTTTCCTTAAGATTTATATACACGGTGTCCCATAACTTAGGGGCCATATGCCGACAGGTGGTAGAGGAGGTCATGTCTGATAAAAAATTTCTATAATGCAAGTGCCAAAACTCTTTCTTTGTCGATATACAGAGCATCGAAGTTTTTTAACTTTTTTAATAATAACTTTATATATATATTTTTTTAAATATTTTTTATTAGTAAAAACAGTTCTCTAGCGAGACATAATAATAAAATATTATTGATATTTTTTTAAAGAATAAGTAAGCACAACTTATTTTTTGGGGGTTGCTTTGACAGCCTGTAACTCCTCAACATGTAATTTTATCAAAAAAAGAAATACCACATTTCTGATTCACAGCTAGCTGAGTATTTAGCTAGCTGTGACAGATATTTTTTTGTAAAATCCCTTTTCCCACTCCTCTAACTTTAAAAATCCTATATCTTTAAAACAGATGTGTGTCGATCCCCACGTTATATAAACTTTTTTCTTGGAAATAACCTCCACTATCACTTGCTGCGCTATGGGCCCTAAGTTATGGGACACCCTGTATATATTGGTTATTGCCTAATATATGAAAATCTTGTAGATTTAAGTAATATTTTGACATATACTTGAGAAAATAGTTTTAATTTTATTCTATTACCTAATTTTGTACGATTAGTCTCATCCCTAAATATTCCCGTGACTTCGCAACTTCGGGTATCGTCTATCAAACCGCACTAATCGATGCCTAATCCTATTTCGATTAATTTCAAGTATCAAGAGCTCGCTTCATTCCCGCAGTGTTTTTGTTTTTTTGCAGGATGTTTTTACCATTTTGCAGGATGTTTTTACCATGTTTCAATCCTTTTACCGAAGAATTTATTAATCACGTAGACAGTTTTGTCTCCTACTAAGGAGGTGCCAATATAATTTGTATTTTGGCTATTTGTTCTAAATTATTTATTGGTTATTGTAATAGTTCTGATTATAAGGGAAAACAATGCTTTCTTTTTAGCTTACATGGGATCGAAATAAAATTTCTTTATTTATTTTAAAACAAAATTTTACGGTTAGTAAGTATTTGCAACCATTTTTAGTGATAAACTTAATAATCCAGTCTACATGCTACTACTTATACTACTGGTGTGCAGTCAGGTATGACGCTTTACTAAGTTTTCGTTTTCATTAATGCGACTCCTTATGCAATATTTTGACCAAGCAATAATATTCAAGGGATTTTCTGATTTTTTTTTAGTTTCAAACGCCTTATCTTATTTCCCGATGAGAAACCCCTTGAGCATATGGAATGTTAATAACGCGCAACGGATAATTATTCTGAGAATTTGCTATGTTTGTTTTTAATTTTAGAGATCGTTCAGTTTCTTAATTTCTCGGAATAGCCATGCTGTTGTAAATCCTTTTTAATGTTGTAGGTTTCTGTGAATAATTCTTCAATAGTACCATTGAATATAAAGCAATTATAAACATTGATATTCCTACAAATATTTACAGTTCTTAAATACAAACTTCTCATAACCCCCTGTTTCGTAGCAACAAGGTTTCAAAAATTAAAGTTTAGGTACTGTCCCGTGTGTGTAGGTTTCCTTGAGGTTTGAATGTTTCAATCTATTAATTTGTCGTAAAGCCGATTTATTTTATTCCCATTGTGCATTTGATTGTTGGTCGAATACCGTTAAAATGGACAAGAAAATTATAGAGTGGTTTCTCACTTTACGACCATATAAAATCCGTGTCATCCATGGATCGTAGCCGTAATTCTGACTTTACTCTTGCTGTGTTGATTGCATTATCCTCAAACCATTCCATGTACCTAGATGTTTGTTACCACCGACGAAAGAGACGAACAAATTGGAAGTCAATCCCTTTGCGCGTGAAACTTATATGTCATTTGAAAGTAAGAGTAACTGAGACAGGGGTAAAAAAACCTTTCTGTACTTTATTACTGTACTAGTCAATTCAATTTAATTCATTAAAAGATAAATATCGTAATTAACGAATGAGCCACTAGACATGACGTGCGTGAACTAATTAACTTGAAATCATTTGATGATAATGCAGTGATTATTTGTTATTTGAAATTTTGCCAAAATAGATACACAGGCAGTGACGGATCCATAATGTGCGAGGGGGGGGGGAAGAAGACCGCAAAACCCAAAAAGAAAAGAAAAATTGTATGTTTGAGCTCTAAAGTGTGTGTAAAAATGTTAATTTTTATGAACAAAATTATATTTGATAAAATATTACACTGTATGCCTTAGTTGTTTTTTACTGGTACTAAAAATTATAAGCTTTATGTCAAGGAACGGGGGGGGGCGAGCCCCCTTCTTCCCCCGCCCCCTGGATCCGCCACTGTCCACAGCTACAGGTAATACTGTCAAAAGCAGATAATCAATGCATTTTACCATCAATGTTATTATGTTTATCTTGATAACAGTGAAACATGCCATCAACAAACAAAAGCGTGTATATAGGGATGCAGACGGGGAGTTTTTATTAAGTCTAGAAATATAACAAATATTAAATATTTTCTTAAAAAAGCGTCATTTAAAAAGTTACCACTGTATGTATGTCGGTTTAAAATGTTTTTCTACGTTGTCCGAGGCCTATTCCCCACCTCCTTCGATCCTGATCTTTGGATTGATTGTTACCATTCCAGTTTAGGACGCCCTATTTTTCTGCGCCCTATTGGTTGCCATTCTAGGTCCTGCTTTGGTAATCTTTCCTCGTTCATCCGTTGTACATAACCGTACCATATCAGTTGTCTTTTAGTAATGTCATCCGTTATGGTTCCCTTGATTCCCATTATTTCTTTTATGGTCTCATTTCTTATATGATCATTTCTAGATATTAACATTGATTTTCTTATTGCACCCATTTCGACACTTTTTGTTTTGTATTTTTCTGTTACGCGACAAGTCTCTTTTCCATACAACAGCGTGCTTTTCACTATTGTTTTATATATGTTAAATTTTACATTCTTTTTTATCTCTTTGCCAATCAAATAATGTTAAGGCATCTAATAATCATTTTTGGTTTAACTATTCTTTTTCCAGTTCTTTACAGTGTGTTTTTGTCATATCAAATGTGACACCCAAGTATACATACTCATTGCATGGAGAAATTGTTTGTCGATTGTCTAGTTCTAACTCACTTGATTCGATTTTAATACATAAGTACTGTTTCTTGTCCACGTTTACTGGTAACCCACACTTTTGGTATTCTTCCGTTAACATTCTTATCATCTACTCCATATCTTTTTTATTATTAGCTACAATTACTTGGTCGTCAGCAAAATGTAGTTTGTATTTGGTAAACCGGTCGTTAAGTTGTATTTCTATACCGTGTACTTTACCTTTCCAGTTTTTTGAAGCTACTGCTCTGAAAGATAATTAAAAAATTACTGCCCAAGTTAAAAAAAAAACAAGAAAAATCCGGTTTGGCGGATCAAGCATGGTCAAATGATCACAGGATTCCGTGATCAGAACCAACTTTTAAACTAAATAGTTATTATGCTAAATGTTTCAAAACATTTTCTACGCGGGTAGAAAAAAAATTGGCGTGCACATTTAAAATCAAAAATTTCTCTCAGGATATAGTCATTATAAATTCTTCTTTTTTGGCTGCCCAGGCATTTTCTGTAACTGTAAACAAACATAACAATATACCGAAGGTAGGTTAATAACCAATTATTGGTTTAAGTAAATGATATTTTAATACTCGAAAATAATATAAGGTTTATCTGCAGGTTGGTTGGTTTTCGGGCATTGCTTTTTAAACGGCCACCCGGCAATACAGGAAAACATCGAATACGCCCTTCGAAGGCAGGTTATGCCGGATTCATCGCAGCTAACGATAAAGACCGGCCATGGCGCGTTATAAGCAAGTCGGCGGTCACGTGATCTTAGGAGTCCCAGGATTCTTATTGTATTGCTTAATATATTATATGTTTTTACACAATTTAAATAAATTAACAAAAAATGTTTGTTCTTTTACACGCAAAAATTGAAAAAAATATTTTGCTGGTATATGTGTTTATTATGGATAAAAGAACTGAATCTATAAAATAAAAAATTATACAAAATTTGCACTCTAATATCTTCAGGTACATATATTAGGTACATAATATCGTTTGTAACTTCAAATCTATACAAGTTTTTTAAAATTGGACATAACAAACCTAAGCTTTAAGTTCTTTAATTTTTCTTTGAGTGTCATCATCTTTGTCTGTGTTCTTATTCAAAGATTTATTAGCAGACACTAAATCATTATGCTTTTAAATAAAATTATTTAAAAAAAAATTACATGCCCTTAAACTAATTTTTTCAGGATTTTACAAAGTTTTTCTCCACAAAAACACTCGCTAGAGTTATCTAAAGAAAATTTTTTAACATAAAACATTTCACAATAATTTATTCAAAAGAAACAAATAATTTTGTGAATAAGTGAGATGGTTTTCATGTTCAATAAACTGAATGTATTGGTCGTCAATAATTTTTTGAAGAAATACCCAGCACAAAGTTTAATATATATTTCATCAATGTGGAAGTTAACTACCAACTCATGTTCTTTTAAAAGCTGTATCTTACTTTTTAAATATTGCACACTACCGGAGAGATTACTATCTGTTAGCGATATCTTACAAATCAGTTTTTTAATATTGCGAGGGTGCAGAAGACATATTACCTTAGTTTTGTAAATTGATATGTATGCACTGGATGACTGAATACACAAAGATACAGCCAACATTAAAGTGTATCCACAATATCTTCGATTCTCAGGTGATCTTTTCAAGAGACCTAATTGTTCAATAAGAAATGACAATTGAACACATTTTTCACTCTCACTATCGAAAATGTCACTAAGGATCTCTATTACTTGATCAATCTTATCTTTTACCACTTCTTATCATCAATATTTGATAAAATTTTTGGTTTCTTATGTTTCAAGAGTTTCTTGTATTGCAGTTTCCAGTTGTTGCCGTTCGACATCAGCTAATCGAACAGTACATACAGGTTGTCTACTTAGGTATTTCGGAACATTTTCAACACTCTCCATTTACAACACACTTATCAAACCACATAACCTGCTTGTTAGGAAAATGTTTGATGCAAACTTGTGGACGTTTTAAGGTACTTAAATCATTAGGAATTTTTCGGTTTCAGTTTTATACTTAGTTGGACCGACAACCAACAACACTACACGTTTGCGGCATTGTTGTCTTTTTCGTGGGCTGCGTTATTTTAATAACGTTGATAAAATTCACATAAAATTCATGCCTGAATTTAAAAAAAAATCGACGTAAATAAACATATCAACATTGAAAACACACATGTTTTATAATGACAGCTGGCCGGGAGACGTTTTTTTGTGAGCCTCCTACGGTCACGTGATATTTCCGCGCCCGGGCCGCTCTTTCTCGCGGGCTGCGCGGATTCATAATGTAACCATTTTGTCTAAAATAAATGGATCCATGACGGATCTGATACCTTCCTAGCTAGCCTATTAGCACACTTTCTAAGATATGTCGTCGCTCAGATGTTAAAACCTCGTATCTCAAAAAACCACAGTTTTCAGAAAATGAGAAATATGAGGTTTGCCATCTGACTTATTTCGGTCGGGAGATATGAGGAATTTATATTTAGCGCAGTGCATGCTCTTTGTTACCTAATCAAGTTACTAGGTTTTGAAATCGATGGAATATGAATTAATATTCTTAATAAAACTTAAGTTTACTGCTTTTGAGATACGAGGTTTTAGCATCTGCGCGACGATATCAGCTTTGTAAATATCTCAGAAACGAAAGCGTAGGAGCTTTTGGCTATTATATAAATTCTTGAGAAAAATATGATCTACTATATGCCGAAAACTGTATACTAATGCAATACTCCGTTAAAATTGTCAAAAAACTGTCACTATCATTATTGGATTTTGACCAAAATCTAATCAGCTCGTTACACTATTTTACCTAAAAATTTTATAAAAATCGATTTGGCGATTTAGAAGCTATCGTGTTACAGACAGACATACACACACAAACATACACACCCACACAGAGAGGCATCACGACGATATTGCTAAGATAGGTCAAAATACATCCAAATAACATATTTTCAGCGTTATCTCAAAAAAAATATATCGTCGAAAAAATACCTTTTCTAGCCTTGCTGTGCGGGCTAGGAAGGAAAAAAAATAGTTTTACAAAATCTAAAATTCTGGCTAGACAATAACATAGCCGGATATAACGACTTTTTTAAGACCAATTAGATACAACAAGTCAGTGTATAGAACCTGTTGGCACGGCAGTGCCCCGCCAAGTTCGCGTAGACTGCTGTACCATCTTTTCTTTAAATATTTCACCCCATATTTGACCTTTCTAAAACTCTACTTCGAAATAAGCTACGAAACTGAAACTTTGCACAGTCGTAGACCTTCATAGAGTTAACAACCCCTTCAAGTTTCATGGACTCCCATAAAGTAGTAAAGTAGTTACGAAATTTCAAAAATCGTCGAAATTGCCACTCACTCACTCACTCATGTATAGATCATTAAAATTCTACTGTACTTTTAGACATGCTACAGAAACTATGATAAAATTACGGAAAAAAAAATTAAAAAACCCAAACATTTTATTAACTTCAATCTCCTATAAATGTAAAGTTATGTAAAAGTATCATTGCCCACTTTCAGAATCGCTAGAGAGCTGAGCTTTGGAAGACAGGTAGGAACTATGATCAAACTATAGGGAAAATTTCAAAACAACAAAATTTTTATTTACTAGCCTTTTCTATAATTGTATAGTTATGTAAAAGCAAAACTGTCTACTTCCAGGAACGCTAGAGAGCTGAGCTTAAGAAGGCTGATATATATATATATATATATATATATATATATATATATATATATATATATATATATAACTGTGATAAAACCATAGAAAAAAATTAAAAAACCTCAAAATTCATTGCAAAAAATTTCAACAATATTAAAACTTAAATATTATCCAAATCCTTTAAAAAATTAGTGAAATCATAACAAAAATATTTCATGTAAAAACAAGCTAAGTGCGCGAAAATGGTATTTCGTAAAAAGAATTGAGATAAAAGTAAAGCCAAGTTCTCCAATACAAATATTTAAAATAAAAGGTTCTTACTAGTTTGGAAATGTTTATCTAAACTTAGCTATTATGGCTGCAAATGACTCTTAGACTCTAAATTGAACATAAAGAAGTTTGGCTGTTTTTTACACGAAATGTTTTTGTTATGATTAAATCTTATTTCAGATTCTTCGTTCTTTTATTACCTGTAAAGTCAGTGTATAAAATCTTTCTTTTCTTGATATGACCTGGTTGGCTTTGGCTGATAAAACAAGAAATGACCAATGCGGAATAGTTGCCGCAAATGCTTCAGGGAGGCCATATTTTTTTGTATTGTCGACCGCACACCGAACCGCTAAGTTCGTGAATTTGCCAAAATTAATACGTTTTATTATTTAGGCCTTTATTCTTCTTGCAGTTTAGTTCGGTATCAGTAATTTATATTATAAAATCATGCGTTACAGAGTAAAGAATTTCTTTTAATGTATACGCACATTGTGTGCTTTCTCAAAAGATTCTGGACCACCCAGCTTATAGCATTTTTTTGCCAGTGCTTTTTTTTAATATAATTTATTACACTGTTTTTCTATTTATTGTTCATGTTTTATAATATTATAGTTACATCTTATAGTTAGAAACAGAATTATAAAAACTTGACTCTGAATTGCAGCCCTTGTGGTACTCCGTACTGTAAACTTTAGGTTTCTAAAATTTTATAGTGGCTGAAAACCTACATTTTACAAGTAATTTACAGTTAAGAGACTGCGAAAAAAGAAGACCGGTTACAAAGATATAAGTTTTATTCTTAAAAAAACTTTACTAGATTCCAACAGCTGATGCCAGAATGAAACACAAATCACAAAGCTAGACTTACTAGTACCATATTTTCATGAAATATTAAGAAGCAGAATAGACTTAAAGCTGTAGAGCCAATTTATGCAATAGTTTATGATCCATTAACAAGTGATTTGGACCAATAGTGGAGGTTCAAAAAATAGGTTTTCTTGGGTGTACAGCTGATTTAAAAAAAAACTGAAACGACTATTTAAAGGGTTTTTCCAAAATATGGTCAGTGTATTCTAAGCCACCATCAGCTTTATCAAAACCTCAGTATTTTAACAATAACAAATCTGTCCATATTAAGTAAAAAATAATAATATTGTCATCAGTTACAGAATAATAAATACATAAACATAGCATTTATTCCTAAAATGGCTTTACATACGTCCAAAGAGCTAAGAGCCAAAATTGTTACTAAGTTGAAAAATGCTTGGTCCTTCCAGCGGTAGTCCAGCATATTAACGTAAGCCGAACAACAGTTTGTTGTATAAATAAAAGATGGATAAAAGATCAATCACTTGAGAAAGGAAACAAGGATGATCTGGCAGGCCTAAAGTAGGTCAAGTTCGAGGAGATCAGGTGCTACTTCGAATACTCTAAAATGAACCTTTGGATAGAGCACACCAAGCACCCATTTACCGTAGAATCTAATAATTAAACCTCAGGTGGCAGCGGCGTAGCGTGGGGGGGCGCGGGGGGTTCGTGCCCCCCCCCCCCGCCCCGAGGGTAGTGGCGCCCCATTGGTGGTAGAAGCGCCCCCAGCTTTATTAAGTCGGGCCGGCAACGGCCAGTGGAGTGGGCGCCAAAGGAAACTAACGACATGAACTTTTTTTTTTTTTTTTTTGGTCGCAAGATTTGTGAGAGGCGCCCGTGTGACCTGTCGGCCGCCCCCTCACACATGAGATGACCTTTTTTTTTTTTTTTTTGGTCGCAAGGTTTGTTTCAGTTTTCAGAGGCGCCCTTTTTAGCGGTCGCCCCCCCCCCCCCCCCGCCCTTTCGGGCACGCTACGCCGCTGTCAGGTGGCGAACTGCAGAAAAGGGACCGAACTTACTTTTTAAATGTATTATTTATCACTGCTTATAAAGATATCCAATTCAAAATTTCATTACATTTAACAGAAACAAGCACGATATTTTCTAAAAACGACCAAAAATATGTTTCTAGCTGGTTTTTATCAAATTTTATTTCATTTATTTGCATTAATATGCAAAACGAATTATCAGTCCTCTTATTGGACGTCATACCACTACTGTAAAATGTAAATATCAACCCGATATAATATAATACATATACATCTTAAAATAAAAAACGAGTTTTTCCAGTCGAATCAGATTTTTTTGAAATCAGCTGTAATTAACTATTTCTTGTAGACCACCTATAACCCAGTCTGGTAAACAAATGTTGAGTATTCTTGAAAAAATCACAAAGATATGGTTTAGATTTTAGTTATTCTAATTTCTTTTCAGAGGAATCAGTTATAGAAACTATACTTTTATCTATATCACCCCTAAACCTCCCGCAATTTGGAGGAATGGGGATTTCTAGTTCTCTAAACAACAAACTAAACTATTTAAGAAAAAATCTTTTATTTATTCCTTATATAGCTTATCCCAGAAGTACAAACTGATAAATAAAGAAGTTTGGTATTTATGAATCTACAGAGAACGAAACAACAGATTTTAAATTTTGATTCGCTTGTGCCGACCTGGCTTTTACATCAAATTAAACATCCATAAGTTGTCGTTATGATACGGGCAACAACGGCTATTTGCGATATTGTTATTCCATTTGCTACAACAACCATGGCCATCGATATCGCAATATTAATGATATAGTCTGTTTAATAAAACAATGCTTTTGTCTCCAATATCGGCCTTAAGTTCCTTGGTGAATACAGCAGAGCTATTCGTTTATTCTTCTGTGTTTTTTACTTGTTAGTTTTTTACTCACAATTTTATCTTCTACTCTATATCCCTCTATATCTTAGTCTTTTCCTTTAAATTTGCCTTTTGGTCTTCAGTATATACTAAAGCATATTGCTCTCAAAAATTTGTATCATAACCTAAAACTTTGTAAGAGCTTTCGTTTCGGAGCTATTTACAAAAAACTTTTCAAGGCTGATATAGTCTGAAGTTTACTTGGAGTGTGTTAATGGGCTAGAAAGGTATCAGATTCGTCATGGATCCATTAATTTTGTTATGAATATAAAAAAATTGTGGTTGTCTGATAATAAAGCCCAATGGCTCGCCCGCTTATAAGGCCCGGGCCAATTCACATCCACATCCCCCTTCGTAAATTATTAGGAGTTGATTTTGTGGTTTTGTCTCTGGTGTTTTAGTAAATGTTATGAAGTTGGACTTGACTGCATTTAGGGTTAACTGGCTATGATCCAACTACTTCTTAACATCATTGATATCTTTCTGCCTTATTATAGGTTTACTTGCAGTTAGTAGAACTAATTAAAAACACTCTATCAGCAAGGCAGAAATAACTTTTGCATATTTTATTACATTGGTTATTTTGTTTGTTATATATATTGAAAAAAGAATTGGACCCAGGACCGTTCCCTGTGGCACACCGAACTCTGTCAATATTAAATCGATCTTCGACTTTTCTATTCTTACTTCTTGTAGCCTTTTACTGAGGAATGATTTAAATAATTGTAAACATTTACCCCGTATTCCAGCATTATCCAGTAGTTTTTTCGGTGTGACACAGTATCAAAGGCTTTGGTCAAGTCTAAAAATATGCCTAAGGTTTAATGATTTTTATCCAAATTTTTAACAATATAATTCGTTACCTGAAACAGTGCGTTTTCAGTCACAGCCCCATCCTGAAACCCATGCCGTTCGGAAGAAATTATTTTGTGTTTTTGAGGAAAAAACTTAGACTTACTCTAAGTTTAATATATTTTTCTACCAGCTTTAATATTGTACTAATAAGTGGTCCAGGTCGGTAATTAGTTATCAGATTTTCGCCAGCTTTATAATTTGGTATAATTGTAGATTTTTTAAAGACGTAACAGAAACGTGCAGAAAACGCTCATGAAACATTTTTAAAATTTTAGGTGCAATATTATATTATCTGTAAGTTTTGTATCAAAAAACTTATTAAACTCACATGCCATATCTTTAGTGTTGGAGATCAACTGGCTATCTTTAGTTTTTATATTTTTGATTTGATTATTAGTATTTTTTGATTATTTTTATTTTTTATAGTTTTTTCAGGATCACTCTGGCCATAAGCTGCCTATCATAATTTGTTTTAGATCTTTTATTTAATTTTGATAACAAATTCCTCTATTTTAAGTAATTATTATGGGCATAAACAGCATAATAAGGTTCCTGGGCTTATTTTTTTCTGAGTTTGGCTCTTTTTCTTATTGATAATAGTAGGCCAGCTGATATTCAAGGTTTTAACCGAAATTTTTTGTTTTAAATATGTTTTGTTCTAAAGATCCTCAGTCCTTGCACACTGATCCACGCCGAATTCGATAAAATCATTACCCCACTTTTCCTACTCCAACAACGTTTTTAATGTATCATTGTTTACTTTTTCTATGTCTCTACCCACAGTTTTGTTACTACTAGAAACTGGACCAAGTTTTTGAGTTTTAATTTGAATAGCTGCTGGGTAGTGATCATGTGTGTCAGATACTTTTGCTTTTATTATTGCAGTTATTATGTCCTGAACTTTATGATCATTAGTTTTATTAAAGCCATGATCCAAGTCGTCGTTTGTTTGTTGTTTCCCACAACTTTCAAAATTAATGTGAACCTCATAATAGCGGGGAATATTAAACATTAAAAAGCTGATCTAACGGATTAAGAGAAAAGCCCAAAAGAAGTCGGAAAGCTTAAAAACCTGAGCTAAAGCACAAATTATTTAAAAAGTTGCCTAACCTCAGTTTGCCTCTAGCATCAAGAGAAGAAACAATAAATGTTCTCTTCTTTCTGCAGGTTAGAATATCAACGATACCGACAGAAGAATCAGATTCTGATGCGGAAAAAGCAACGCGAAACATAGACACTGACCAGCGGGTGTTTCGCCTTTATTGCTAAAAAACGACGACAGATATACAACTGCAACAATGTGTGCTGTTAGCGGTTGAGATAAACCTTGTAAAATATGTAACGCATTGAAAAGAAATAAAACTGTCCGTCATATACACTCATGCCACAAATTGTTTTCACTTAAACATATCCTTAGTTGATAAAATGCACCGATTTTTGTAAAGAAATGACTGAAATGATGTGGTTTCAACTTTGTTCAACGTTAATTACAAGGATACGATTGTTCCCTGTTTGGAACATGACCCGACAAGCTGCAGGGATACTGATCCCAGGATACCCATGATTGGTTTCGACCTTATTGGGTCCTTCTCAGTTGGATGCATTCAATAGGTCCGTATGGGTAAACCATAAGCTCTGTGACACAAACAGAAACAATTACACGTAACTCAAAACTTCTACAAGTAGGTACCCCAAGGGCAAATACCCCTTTGAATCAAAAATATTTTAGGCGTTATAAGCTATTGATGAATAACAAGAAATCTAAAGAATAAGCAAAAAAACATTTTGAATGTTGCCAAAGTATTATAGCACTGATCAAATATATTAGAGCAATACATACGCGATGCTTTTAATTACTTTTGTTCCTTTTTCGGGTAGACAGGATTTCGGTTACTACGCCTGCGTCATTTTTGGTGGTTTTGGAACATACTCCGTTACGTCACTACATTATTTAGGGTTATATCCATTATTTTTTTTCTAAAAGCTAGTTGACTCGGTGAAAATGTATCACATTGTGGATTAAAATTGTAGTTTTTCTAAAATTAATTATGCAGATTTATGGTGGACATCATGTAAAATGCAAGTACATACCTATGGAATGGAACTCCCTTGCTTCTCCCGGACACAAACGTTTTACTTGAAATATTTCCCATTTTTGATAGAAAAAAAAACATAACTTTGCGCCAAAAAATCAAAACACCGCAAAATGTAACTAAACTACAAATATTGCGTCTATCCACACAGAAACTGGTGGCCTACGTGACAAAATACATGCATGCGACCTGAAAATTTTACTATTCCTTCCAGTTTTTTTTAACCATAGTCAATCTTATTACGTCTTATGGCCGCCACATTGGATTTATACGTCATTAAATAGAAAATAAAAAAGCTTTTCAACCGTGTATAATAAGCCTATATTTGTAATTGTGTTTGTTGTTATACCTACAACCTACAACAGAACTATCTGTCGAGTGTTTGCCAATAGGGTGTTTGACAGTAGTAAAAAATAAACATATATTTAGTTTTAGATATCTCTATAGGTCTTGGGAATGCTAAAAACAAACTTTTTTGTTACATTTTTTCTCAAATTCATAGTTCTTTTAATTAAATAAATTCATTGAATTAAAACAATTAGCCACGTGATTTAAAACAGGCGGTCTACCAATCAGCTGCGAGTGACGTCACAAAACAGTAAACGCCTCGAACGACCTTATTTTCTGTGTTATTTTCTTATGGATGGTAATGTTTGCTTTGGTTTGAAGTGCGAATTATCGTCCTAAATTATATTTTATTTTGTGTTTTGCTTATAAAAAATATTTTTAAAGAAAAACGGATTCTCCAAAGCCGATAGCTCCAACTTGCCAATGCTCCATTCCTTTATGGTGGCAGGCTTCCTTGCCAACAACAGTGATTTTGGTTCTGCGGAATTTAGAAACGTTAAAATGTTGATGTAAGTATTCGATGAGTTGTTTATGTATATAGCTGAAAGTTCTTTTGTGATATTCTTCCCCTACTTTTACTCATTTAGATTTTAAGGTTAGGGTATATGTTTTGCTTTTTTGTTTAATATGCCACTTACAATAGATTCAATTAAATACCCAATCATTATAATTTTAAGCATTAAGAAACAATCAAAAATTGCAGGACAGGGAGGCAAAAAGTATACAACGACCAGCAACACTTGAAGTACTGCATAGGTTACACTGTATAGTCCCGTGTAGGTACTGCCTAGTCTTTCATATGCACTGCTCAGTCCTACATTTAGCCTGCATGTGCACTGCCTAATCTTGCATTTAGAGGTACTCCCTAGTCTTGCCTAATAACTGCCTAGCACCGTCTAAAAATTTTTACACCTTTCTGCCTATCACAGTTGTTCACCCCTTGTAATAAACATAACCTCAAAAATTTCATCGTCATTTACGAAATAGTTATGTATATTATAGACAACGTGAGAAAAATCATAAACAATTTAGTTATACTCACATCAAAGTGATCTTCACAAATGTAAAGTGAAGATGTATTAGATAAGGTCCTTGGGTCTCTTCGAGCAAGTTCTAGCCACTTTTTCCGTTCTTTTACTGCTGTAGGCACATGAATAAATAGTTTATCAGGTGTTGTTATGCTAGTATTCGAACACTGAGGCACTACAGGCCACTTATAGGACATTTTTTACATAAAATAAAACAGTAAAAACACAGACCAAAAACAAATAAACACTTGAATGCCGTGTATCTGTCCGCGAGTTTACTGCGCTGTGACGTCATTGCAACGCAATGCTAGAAGTGAGCGTTTTAGCGGCAAATTCAAATCGGAAATTATAAAACTTGATTTTAAATGTAGTGATGATAAAATATACTACTTTAATAATTTTGCGTAGCAAATCAGGGACCTATGTATCATTTTAAACACTTTTCTAAAATTTGTCAAATACCCTATTCTTCGATTTATCTGTAAAGGCATTTATTTTTTTACTTTACTTTTGTCAAAAACCGTTTTTTTAGCAAATTCCGTAATTCAATATTAGGCTTGTTATACATGGTTCAAAAGCCCTTTTAACGTTCTATTTAACAACGTATAAATCCAATAAGGTGGCCATTAGAAATAAGAAAATATAGTTACAAAAAAACTAGAAGGCCTAAAAAAAATTCATTGACGTCGTCAATACAAAACTACTAAATTCTCTAAACATTTTTTACAAGACAAGGGAGAAAGTTGAGTTTTTCCAAAAACTTTAGTTTTTGCTCAAAATTTTGAAAACCCCTGTAGATATTTTCGACTTCCATACATCATCTGATTAGGCTTAGAATAACGCAACTTCTTTCTTATTTAACCAAATCCCCACGTTGTTACTTTTATCTATGACACCCTGCATAAACTATGCTCACACAAAAGCAATAGCACACTAACCACAACGTCCTGTCAATCAATACCCCGATATTCCATCAAAACCAACAAAACTTACGCATGCGCGGTTACCAAAATCATTTCTACCCGAAAAAGGAACATTAGGAATTATATGGGGTCCTGGCTTCAAGCATCGCGTGTGAGAATGCATGGGTATGTACTGTATGTATGCTATAACGTATTTGGATTGAAACTAGGGTCACAGCGTCCTGAAAGCCTAGTTCAAGCGTTTAAGAAGATATAAATTATTTTAGCACAAAAAGCTGCCTAGATCGTTTAGAAATAATTAAGATCTAAACAATTCAATAAAAAATAAACCTTATAGTAGTTTTTTGTTGCAAAATTGTAACAAGAACCCGGTTGACGACTTCTGACCGAACTCCAAACATATTTTAACATCAAATTCGAGAAAAATCTCCAATACCTATAGAGAAAATATAAAACTAAAAAGTACGACGCTGATTAAACGAACGATAGAGGTATTTTTGCGCAAATATGCACATATCTTTTGTAAATTGATACGCACAGTGGGGCTGACGTTAAAAATATGTAAAAAGGCTCTCATCAAAAAGGACAATGCTTTATTAAAATGAAACAAGATACTGCCTGACTGCATGCAACAAAGAGACAGGATTCCATTTTTTCGACGGACATATATACGTTTATTGACGAGCCTCTGTGATTTCTGATTTACGTTATTTTTCCCTTTTCCCTTTTTCATTTTTATTTTTTCCGTTCGGTTTTGAGTTGCGTACGTAGATATTCCACCTCATCATCGAATGAAAATTTATACTGCCCATCAAAAAAATTATCAAACATAAAAATAATACAGCTAATAAATGAAATATTAGAGGAAAGGTGCCTATTATCAAATACTTTGTTCTTTTGGCCTATAAAAAAAAATTCAGCTATATATCAGAAGTACATGTTGGCAAACAATTACGTAACTTATATTTTTCAATACTCTGAAATGCCAAATGTCAAACTTAATTCTTTTCTGAGACAGAGAAAAATATATTTTGGAATACAAAAATCACCATTTTAAAAATGGTTTCCTAATATCAGATAGGATATATATAGATGTTCGATATTTGGAACCCATAATAAAGTTAGAGGTTTTTTATTATACTTTTTAATCAGTTAAAACCATTCACCAGCATAATATTTTTGCAATACAAAAATAATTTGTCAACGCTTAAAACGAAAAACAAAATTGGGAAACCCATAGTGTCCGATATTAGGGCATACATTATATGTGAGTTTATCAACCTTTTCTAAAAGACAAAACTGCACTAAACTTAATAAATTATACATCAAATAAAACCTTACAATATGCTAAATCAAATGATGTGTATCAAATTAATAATTTGTCTAACCTTCTACGAATAGATTGCCTATAATCAGCAGCGGTAAAATTTTCGTGCACTATGATTTCACGTAAACAACTGAACAGCAAATAAAAACTTGCCGCAGATATCTGTAATTTATGTAGAATCTGTACAGCTTGGTGTAGCATCGGTACATGCACACGCAGGTACATCGGACCAGTAGTTTAGGAAATACTTGACTATTCGATATTAGGAACCTATGCGGTAATAGACACTTTTCCTCTATGTTGTGAACCCGTCACAGGATAACGTAGCGCTCGACTGACGCAAGCACGCTCATTGTGTTAACAGAAATTTGTGGAAATGGTTGATAAATTTCAACCCATTGCTTCTTTTTCAAGGGTGTCAAGGGGAAGTCTTACACACCCGAACTACTTTCCTGCCAGAGTCGTTTCGCCTCTACCAAAAGAGGTTGGGTATAGTATCGGATTCCTACCGAATTCCTCGAATATTACTCCAACCTCCTTGGCCGCAAGCCACAGTCACTGCACTAAAGCCATTACTGGCTTATTGTGCACACTGCTAGTTCCTAGGCTAAACACTTCATTAATTTCGACTCCTGTACAAGTTTGTACAGGTCCTTAAATATTGAGTGTCTTTTGCGAAACAGGGCCTCGCATTGGCATATTACATGTTGTACTGTTTCCAGTTCCTGATTGCATGGTCTGCAGCTCAGGTCTCCTAGTTACAGGCCCATCTTGTTTAAGTTAATTTTAACCGCCATGTTGCATCCTACTGCAACTGAGCAGGTCTTTTGTGAGTTAAGCTTCCAGACATTTGAAAACGCCTTGCTGTGTCTTAGTACCTGTCTTTCTAACCTGTGGCTTTCATGTTTTTGCCTTACCCAGAGTTTGACCTAGGACGTCATAGTCTCGGTCATAGTATTCTTTGGACACCCAAGGCTAGTGCTGGTCCAATATACTTGTCTGATGATCCTTATCTTGCTAGTATCAGATTTTTCATTGCCTTGAATACCTCTGTGTCCTGGCACCCATAATAATTTTATTCTATTATGTCCCGCCATTCCCACTAGACATACATTGCTTGTTATATAAGAAACTTTAGAAATTAAAAAAAAGTAGCAATGTCGTTATTTACGTGTCTGAAATTTTCAACAATTCTTTTTTCAAGTTTTTTGTCGAACAGTATAATTTTAACAAAAAATATCGATGTTTGCGGAAATGAAAAATATTTGCTGAAAATACCAGTAATAGATTTTCTTTTTATTAAGAATCGTATCTTTAAAATTAATTTATTAATTCTATTTTGTGTTACTAATTTTTTAAATATTTATCTATATTAAATTTTTTAATTTTCAAAAGACAAAAGTACGTTAAATTCATACCCCAAGAAACAATTCAATAACAAAACAAATAAAATTTAGTTAAAAAATAAAATATATTGTTTTTTATTTTAAATGAAATTTTACGCTGCTTTCAAAAGCAGAATAAGATGATGGTCATTCCATAAAAAATACCAACTTTATGTAATATCTCAAATACTAAAATTGGATTCTTTATAAAAAAGCTAAAAAAAGAAATTTCTACAAAAGTTTTCATAAATAAAAAAGTTATAAAAAATGCAAAATTTTTAAAAACTCCTCGTAGCTTAAAAAGCGAGTCAGTTTTACTCTATGTCTCCTGGAGGTATCGTAAATCCCACCAAAATGCCTACTTTGGATAGGGTCTGTAATGTGCGCTTAACAAAACAGCGCTCTATAAGCGTTTTACAAATGAGCACTGAAATAAAAGAGCGCTAGAACAAACGCGAGTATAATAAGATATTAAAGTAACAAAAAGAGTACAGTATTAACGGAGCGCTCTAACAAAAGAGTACAGTATTAAAAGGGCCCTATAACAAAAGAGAACTGAAACAAAAGTATGCAGTATCAAAATAGCGCTAATAAAATTAAAAAGTTACTCACCTGACCAGGTCAGGTTAGGGTTTATTTTAATTAGCGCCATTTTGTTACAGCGCTCTTGCGATACACCGCTCTTTCATGACAGCTTTTCTAATACACGTCACCACCGGTGGACTAGGACAACTGGGCGCCGCCAACTCGGCGCCGCCAACTGGGCGCCGCCAACTGGGCGCCGCCAACTCGGCGCCGACAACTGGGCGCCGGGCCAACTGGGCGCCGGGCCAACTCGGCGCCGCCAACTGGGCGCCGGCCAACTCGGCGCCGGACTAAATTTTTTTTTTTGATAAGTGTGCAGATAAAAAATAAAATTTATTATTTATATAAAAACATCTTTAAAAAATCCTTTACGCAATATCTTTTACAAGCTTTTATTTAGCTTCAGATGTTCTGTCTAACTAACTATCTATCAAATCTTGTGAAGCGTTTTTAACACACGTAGTGGTCCCATGACAATACAACATTAAGAAAAAATATCCTTCCACCCTACCCCCACCCCTTCTATAGAAAAATGTGTTTTTGACACACTTCCCGTTATCCGATTTGGATAAAATTTGGTATACACATAGTGGTCCGATGATAATACAACAATAAGGAAAATTAATAATTTGTCTAACCTTCTACGAATAGATTGCCTATAATCAGCAGCGGTAAAATTTTCGTGCACTATGATTTCACGTAAACAACTGAACAGCAAATAAAAACTTGCCGCAGAAATCTGTAATTTATGTAGAATCTGTACAGCTTGGTGTAGCATCGCTACATGCACACGCAGGTACATCGGACCAGTAGTTTAGGAAATACTTGACTATCCGATATTAGGAACCTATGCGGTAATAGACACTTTTCCTCTATGTTGTGAACCCGTCACAGGATAGCATAGCGCTCGACTGACGCAAGCACGCTCATTGTGTTAACAAAGATTTGTAGAAATGTTTGATAAATTTTAACACATTGCTTTTTTTTCAAGGGTGTCAAGGGGAAGTCTTACACACCCGAACTACTTTCCTGCCAGAGTCGTTTCGCCTCTACCAAAAGAGGTTGGGTATAGTATCGGATTCCTACCGAATTCCTCGAATATTACTCCAACCTCCTTGGCCGCAAGCCACAGTCACTGCACTAAAGCCATTACTGGCTTATTGTGCACACTGTTAGTTCCTAGGCTAAACACTTCATTAATTTCGACTCCTGTACAAGTTTGTACAGGTCCTTAAATATTGAGTGTCTTTTGCGAAACAGGGCCTCGCATTGGCATATTACATGTTCTACTGTTTCCAGTTCCTGATTGCATGGTCTGCAGCTCAGGTCTCCTTGTTACAGGCCCATCTTGTTTAAGTTAATTTTAACCGCCATGTTGCATCCTATTGCAACTGAGCAGGTCTTTTGTGAGTTAAGCTTCCAGACATTTGACAAACGCCTTGCTGTGTCTTAGTACCTGTCTTTCTAACCTGTGGCTTTCATGTTTTTGCCTTACCCAGAGTTTGACCTAGGACGTCATAGTCTCGGTCATAGTATTCTTTGGACACCCAAGGCTAGTGCTGGTCCAATATACTTGTCTGATGATCCTTATCTTGCTAGTATCAGATTTTTCATTGCCTTGAATACGTCTGTGTCCTGGCACCCATAATAATTTTATTCTATTATGTCCCGCCATTCCCACTAGACATACATTGCTTGTTATATAAGAAACTTTAGAAATTAAAAAAAGTAGCAATGTCGTTATTTACGTGTCTGAAATTTTCAACAATTCTTTTTTCAAGTTTTTTGTCGAACAGTATAATTTTAACAAAAAATATCGATGTTTGCGGAAATGAAAAATATTTGCTGAAAATACCAGTAATAGATTTTCTTTTTATTAAGAATCGTATCTTTAAAATTAATTTATTAATTCTATTTTGTATTACTAATTTTTTAAATATTTATCTATATTAAATTTTTTAATTTTCAAAAGATAAAAGTACGTTAAATCCATACCCCAAGAAACAATTCAATAACAAAACAAATAAAATTTAGTTAAAAAATAAAATATAATATTTTTTATTTTAAATTAAATTTTACGCTGCTTTCAAAAGCAGAATAAGATGATGGTCATTCCATAAAAAATACCAACTTTATGTAATATCTCAAAAACTAAAATTGGATTCTTTATAAAAAAGCTAAAAAAAGAAATTTCTACAAAAGTTTTCATAAATAAAAAAGTTATAAAAAATGCAAAATTTTTAAAAACTCCTCGTAGCTTAAAAAGCGAGTCAGTTTTACTCTATGTCTCCTGGAGGTATCTTAAATCCCACCAAAATGCCTACTTTGGATAGGGTCTGTAATGTGCGCTTAACAAAACAGCGCTCTATAAAACAGCGTTTTACAAATGAGCACTGAAATAAAAGAGCGCTAGAACAAACGCGAGTATAATAAGATATTAAAGTAACAAAAAGAGTACAGTATTAACGGAGCGCTCTAACAAAAGAGCACAGTATTAAAAGGGCCCTATAACAAAAGAGAACTGAAACAAAAGTATGCAGTATCAAAATAGCGCTAATAAAATTAAAAAGTTACTCATCTGACCAGGTCAGGTTAGGGTTTATTTTAATTAGCGCCATTTTGTTACAGCGCTCTTTCGATACACCGCTCTTTCATTACAGCTTTTCTAATACACGTCACCACTGTTTTGTAGAGCGCTATTTTGTTAAGCGATGTGTCATTGCAGTGCTATTTGGATGACCCTGTGCTGCCAATAGATGTTGTAATTGGAAGGCAAATTATGGCTTCTAACGCTAAATATCCTCGATTTAATTAATGTCTTGACTTCTTTCTGGAAGATCAAATATAAGTTACCTCCGCCTCCAAAATTGTAAGCAACGGAAGCATTGCTTTCCTTAGGAAATCAGACATACTATCTACTAGAAAAGAGGCATCTTATGTTAGATACCTATTTTTATAATAGAAGGGCGTATAAGAAACGACAACCATATAAGCAGTTGTCTTTGTCGTACCCGTAAAAAACAAATAAGAATTCATTAACTGTCGGTCTTAATTTGACCCGAAAGCAGCGTCGCTTTTTTGTCAACCGCTGGCCCCTCGCGCTCTACACGGCAGATACAATTTAATTGCATTTTTCATTATGTAAAACATAGTGGGAGTCAATGCATGCCAGTCCAATTCGAGTATTTGGTTCGCGCCATTTAGCCTTGAAATAAGCACCCACTAAGCACAAAATCGTAAAAAAAGTTTCTGATTTCTAACGTTGAATTTAAGATATATGAAGCTAATAAATATTTTGTTTTTTAAACATTAAAAAAAAATGATACTATAGAGTGCGCTGCCGCATAGTTCCACTACCAGAACGGGCCATCGCCATTTTTAGTTGCGTTTCGCTGCAAGTTCATAGGATTCGGTAGCAGATACGCTTTGTGCAATTTTCATTAAAATATTAACCTTTTGTAGAAACAAATATGGTAAATTAAAAGCACAGGTATTAATAATGATAGTGAATACATATTTGGATAGGAATATACACCAGTTGTGTGAAAAAGATGGAATAGTTAAAGAACAACAAATTTGTATGCAGTGATTTAAATAAAGCATCACAAAATTAGGTAAGAAAAGTAAACAAAAGTAAAAAAATTGTTTTGTATGGAATATCGCATATCTAACGTTATAGGTAATCAGACAGAGAATGCGACAATTTACCGCGGACGATTAGCCGCCGGACCTTAAGCCACGTATTCATTTGAGGCAGAATTCGCAAGCCTCGCAGTGGGATCAAACGAATGCTTCGTTTGCATTCATGCTAAAGTGAATACTCGCCTTGATATTGTTTGACTTGTATTCACTTGATCATGAATTGTTTGGCCTCGTAGCGAGGCACTTACTACAAAATTATTGATTACATAGAATTTTAAATTTTATTTTCAGAAGCTACGGATCCGAATTTCCTTTACTGAGTATCGAGTTCACGAAAACCTCAACAGACTCTTGCTGCCCTGTGTTTCCAAAATAGAAGAATATTATTAGAGATATTTGAAAAAAATATATTTTTTCATTGTTAAAAAAAACATTTATTTTTCAATGTTAAAAATCAATATTTTTTAACATTCGAAAAACACTTTAAAAAAACGTTATAAAAACATAAGATTATTTTTTGAACGTCAGAAAACGGGTTATTAAGCTCCTTTTTCACTATGAATATGACGTTAGAACTAACATCCAACCTAACGTTATGTTTTTAAATCAAACATTATTTTGACATTATTAAAATGTTTTTATGTTTAGTGGGCTGACTGTTAGATTACTTACATACGCGTTTCACAGTGCGGTTTCGGAAAACTACACAGTTGTATGATTATATAGTGGGTTTTTTGATTAACAAAAAGTTTTTTTTTAATGAAAAGATATTCAGTTCGCGCCCTTTAGCCTTTCACAGAAAAAAAATGTCTTCAGTCAAAGCAAATTTCTTTGATCCAAAAAAATATCTGCTTTCCTTTTCCAGAAGACGATATTTTCTTAACAAAAAAATACCATTTTCTTGAACTGCTGGTTTCCGTTGAAAATAAAAGTTGCCTTTATCCAAGAAAATTGATTTGTTTTGAATGAAAGCGGCAACCTTCTTGTTTTGTGTTTTCTTGTATTATGTAATAAATCGCCATTTTCGTTTTGAGATGCCGAAAATTAAAAGTCTTGACGCAAAAAAAAGCTTTATTTGTGTTAAAAAGATATTAGTAAGACATTTTATATCTTGCTTCAAAACCACTTTTTCTTCGCGAAAGGCAGTTTGTTTTAAACCAAAACAATTTACCAAGACAATTATTTTTTTTCCCCAAAACAAGCGGTTCGCTTAGATGAAGAGAAAACAATTTGTTCGGAGTGTTTTGCTTTTGAGTCAAGATAATTTTTTCAAGAAAACTACTTTTCTTAACAGAAGAACTTCTTTTTTTCTGTGTAAAATTAGCAGGCTTAGTGCGGTTTCAGTAAAGGATATTGCAACGGTCGTTGAAACTATACAGTTGTGTGATTGTATATAGTGTATTTTTTGATTAACAACAAGTTTTCTTTAGAAAGTTTTTAAAAAATTGCATCACTTGTCTCAAATCAGTAGTAGTCAGTATTCGTTCGATCGCAGTTCAGTACGGTTATATTGCATCGTACCTGCATGATAGTACTAACGAGGTCAAAGTCGAAGTTTGTTTTGTTTACAATAAACCTCGCGCGTGAAATACCTGTGTTAAAAATCTATATACAATGTGTATTATAAATAATATATCATGTTTAAAAGCAAAAAAAGTGTACCATCACCTGTGAAACTTGTTTTAAAAATTAGCGAAAAGCCCAAACAAAATCAAGAAAAAATGGATAATGCCGAATTATTTCAGGATAGCCATGCTAGAACACAAAATGAAGAAGTTTTATATAGCGAATGGAAAAAATCCCAAAACGAAAAAAATTCACTTAGTGTACAAGTGGATTATCTCCGAAGTCAACTGGAAAGTATGCAAAGAAAATTTGCAGATTTAGAGACAAAAGTCACTAAAAAAGAAGAGTCTGACATGGACTACATTACTGATGAGGATGATCTGGCAAGAGAAACTGAGTGGATCAGACAAAAAGGAAAAGGTTGGAAAAAACGTCGAATGGATACTTCACTCTCACCACCACAACAAAGCTCGGGCACTGAAGAGCCCTCCAATAAAACACAAAATGAAGAACCCCCAACTAAGGTTAAAAAAGCTCCATTACCTCCACCGATTATGGTAAATGGCGTAAATAATTTTAATGATATTTATGAAAAGTTAAATATCATACAAGAAGTTAAAATAAAAGTTTTAAATAACGAAAATATTAAAATAAATGTACAAGACGCAGACAGCTATCGGCTGGTTACTAAAATGCTTAATGAAATAAAGCATCAATGGCACTCATACGAAAACAAACAAATAAGGCCAATTAGAGTAATAGCGAATAGGCTACACTTCTCATGTGATCCACAAAAAAAAGCTGATCTACAAAAAAAAGGTTTTAAGGCACTGGAGGCCAGCAACAAACTTAAATGGAGAACACGACAACCTCTTAACATGTTTATGCTCACATTTAGCCACGATGAAGATATCAACAAAATTTTTGAAATTTCCAGTATCCTTGGGATTGAAGTGGAAATAAAAGCACTAAAAACCTCAAAGTTAGTCCCTCAATGCAAAAAATGCCAATCTTATGGACACACGCAAAAATATTGCGCTAAAGAACCACGTTGCGTAAAAAAACCGAATCTCATACCAAACGTGAGTACAAATAGACAAAACCAACAGACAAGAAACACAGTCACACAAAACTCTGTGACAAGGACATACAGCCAAGTAGTAGCAACAGCTACTATACCTGATATTAATATCAGTAGTCAAAATACTATGGAACAAACACTACAATTAATTTTGGAGAAATTGAACAAACTTGATGAGCGATTAACTAAACTAGAAAGTAGCAATAACGGAGCTACCAATATGCCTCAAAATGGTCAGTAATCTTAGAATCCTAGCTTGGAATGCCAATGGTCTCTTGCAACATCAGCAAGACTTGCAAGTTATTCTAGACATAGAAAAAATTGACGTCTGTCTTGTGTCAGAAACGCATTTTACTAACCAGTCTCACATTAAATTTAAAGGTTATAAAGTGTATCATACAACTCACCCTAGCAATACTGCACATGGGGGAAGTGCTGTAATAATTAAAGAAAATATATCACACTATGAGGAGATGGGATATAAAACCATAGAGATTCAAGCTACATTAGTAAGTGTAAAAACCAAAACATATACATTAGTCATAAGTGCTGTCTATATACCACCAAGGCACTTACTAAAGAAAAATCAATATCTTAATTTTCTCGGTTCGGTTTAGGAAATTAGGAAACCGTTTTATAATTGGAGGTGACTTTAATGCAAAAAATACCTACTGGGGATCTAGACTGACGAATTCTAAAGGAAAAGAACTTTTGCAAGCTATTAGTGAATATCAATGTGAGCCGATATCAACTGGTAAGCCCACATACTATCCAACAGATCCAGGAAAAATTCCAGATCTAATTGATTTTTTTATAGTAAAAAATATATCTTTAAGTTTTGTAGATATAGAAGAAAGTTTTGATTTACACTCAGATCATTCACCTGTTATTCTAAGTCTTAGTAAAAACATAATAAAGAAAGAAGCAAATATCTCACTAGTTAATAAACTGACTGACTGGATTAGTTTTAAACAAAGTCTGTCAGAAAAATAAACCTATCAGTACCATTGCAAACGCCAGAACAAATCGATAAAGAAGTTGATTATTTTGTTACAAATATTCAACAAGCAGCTTGGGAAAACAGTCCAAAACCAAAGAGAATTTTTAAGGGAAAAAACTATCCAAAGGAAATTAGAGACCTTATATTGGAAAAAAGGAAACTAAGAAGATAGTGGCAACAAAGCCGTGATCCTCGGGACAAAACAAATCTCAACAACATGACGCAGCGCATTAGGCGAGAAATTCTAGTAATAAAAAATGAATCTATTAACCATTTTCTTAATGAACTTACAGATGATAAAAATACCGACTATTCCCTTTGGAAAGCAACCAAAGATTTTAAAAGACCAATTATCCAAATTCCACCCATACGAAAATCTAACAACCAGTGGGCAAGGAGTAACGAAGAAAAAGCAGATATTTTTGCAAGTCATTTAGAAAAAACATTTCAGCCCCACGAAGCACCAGATGAACACTTTCATTTAAATGAACCCCATCAAATCGAGGACCATATTAAGCTTACATCACCAAAAGAAATATTAACAGAAATCAAAAATATTAATTCGAAAAAAGCCTCAGGGTATGTTCTTATTAACGGGGTAGTCATAAAACAACTCCCCAGAAAAGCTATCGTAAAACTATGCAACCTAATTAATGCGTCTTTTAGGCTTAGGTATGTACCTAAACTGTGGAAAGTTGCAGAAGTTATCATGATTCCAAAACCGGGAAAACCACTCCATGACGTGTCATCTTACAGGCCAATATCTTTGCTGCCAATTATATCCAAGCTCTATGAAAAATTATTGCTTAAAAGAATAAAACCCATCATAGAAAGACAAGAAATTATTCCATCTCATCAATTTGGTTTTCGAGATAAGCATTCCACGATAGATCAAGTACACAGAATTACTAATATAATAGAAAAAGCACTAGAAGAGGGAAAAGTTTGTTCTGCAGTTTTTCTAGATGTAGCACAAGCATTTGACAAAGTGTGGCATGAAGGCCTTAATTTTAAACTAAAAAGGTTTCTGCCAAAACAATATTCGGATATTTTGGAATCATACATATCTGATAGACATTTTAGAGTAAAACAGGAAGACTCATACTCAAATTTAAGAGAAATTCAAGCAGGCGTGCCCCAGGGTAGCGTACTAGGCCCTTATCTATACTTATTATTCACTTGTGATATCCCAAAGCCAGAAAATTGTCACTTAGCAACATTTGCCGATGATACTGGTTTATTGACGGTAGAAAAATCTATTGAACAATGCATAGAAAAACTTCAGGATGCAGTCACCCAAATTCAGAGTTGGACCACAAAGTGGCGAATAAAATTAAATGAAACCAAATCAATTCATGTTGATTTTACAAACAAAAATATAAATCACATACAAATAACAATTAACAACATTCCAGTACCATATTCGAATCAGGCAAAATATCTAGGAATGACACTTGATGCCAAATTGCGCTGGAAAGCACATGTTAAAAAAAAAGAAGAACTTGAGATAAGGTATAGAAAAATGAACTGGCTAATTGGAAGGAAGTCCAATTTAACAATTCATAATAAGTTACTGCTTTATAGACAAATACTGAAACCAGTATGGACATATGGTATTCAACTATGGGGTTGTGCTAAAGAGAGTAACATTCTAGTTGTACAGAGATTTCAAAATAAATTATTAAGAAACATTGTGAATGCACCTTGGTACGTTCGAAATAGTGACCTTCATCGAGATCTAAAAATCGAAACTGTAGCAGAGACTATAAAAAAGTACGCAAAAAGCCATGAAGATAGACTCCATCGGCATGTGAATGTGGAAGCAATTCAGCTTCTAGACAATACTATGCTAGTTCGACGACTAAAAAGAGTGAAGCCATTTGAGCTAGTAAACTAAGTGAATTACACATAAAACAAAATAATGCTATAAACACAACACAATTGTGAGTTACAGACTAAAAAAAGCGGGGAGAACTGTTGAGTGAACCCTAAGTTTAAATCTGACTTTTCTAGTAAATTAAGTTAAAACAAAATTGCTAATTAGTCTTACTGACTAGATTGTAATTAAAAAAAAACACAGTGTGTTTGACAAATAAAAAAAAAAAAAAACTTGTCTCAAATTTTACCTTGTTTCCAGCTACGCCACTGTGATAAGTTCGTTTATTTTACCTTTTCTCATTATAATGGATGTAACGACGAGCCTGTAAACCTCTTCATAGACATTGTATTCCTTCCATCTCTTGTTCGGTTTATTGAAATTCCGTATTAAAAGCTGCTCGCGGTTTTTTTGATGGAACGTCACTGTTGTTATTTTTATGACCGTGTTCTTGGTCATGTTTAATATGGTTATGCTTGATAAATGTCAGAGATACTTTTGAACTGGTCAAGAGGTATGTTATGTTGGTAAAAATGGATGGGGCGAAACATTATTATGCAGAGTGTTAGCTTAGTAGAAATATTTATTGAAATTAGTTAAGCTTAAAGTGTTATTATATACCAGGTAGGCCACAAAAACCGGACAATTTTTTTCATTATAACTTTTGAACTATTTAAATCGGTTTTAATGAAACGAACTACAATTGGCTTGGCATTTGGGATAGTTAATCGGAGTTTTGAATAAATATATTTTTTTGTCCGTGATCTCAAAATGTTTTTATTTTTTTAAATTAGTAAAAAATCCGCATTCTTGCCACGCACAACAAGGTACAAAACAGTAAAATCGGTTTGGTGGTTGTAAAATAAAATATTTTAATTTCAATCATTGTTTTGCATATCATACGATTTCCTTAGAAATTCATTATCAACTGAACTAATTTTTTTAAAGATCAGTTTATCGCCGTCTTAAAATTTAGGATGGTGGACAGAAGCATACTTGATTCTTCAAAATGGCGCGTTAATTCTTATTTTCCGAAATTATTTTAGTTTTTTTTTTTAATTATAGAAAAACACTACTTTTCTGATACACAACGAGGTACAAACTGGTAAAATCGGAGTGATAATTCTCAAAAGATCTGCTTTTGTTTCAACCATTGTTTTACAGATTATATGATTGCATGCAATGCCAATCTTGTCTGCAATCATTTCCTTATAAATTCGTTACTACTACACCGATTTTAGTGAAATAAAAAAAATCATAGTGAGAATTGATTGCTCTTTAAAGATTGTAATCACAATTTGCCGATATTTTGGAATTTTAAATTCCGGACAGAATTATACATGATTCTTAAAAACTGCGTGTTTATTTTACCGAAATTGTTTTAGTTTTTTTTTAATACATAGAAAAACACTACTTTTCTCCCGCATAAAGAGGTACAAATTAATAAACTCGGTGTAGTTGTTCTCACATATCTTGTTTTAAATCACTTCACCGATTTTATTACTTTGTACCTTGTTAAGCTGGAGAAGAGTAGTGCTTATATATAAATTTAAAAAAAAACACTAAAACATTTTTAGAAACTAAACAGGCATTTTTGAAGGGTCAAGTATGATTCTGTCCGACATCTTAGCTTTTAAGATGGCGGCAAATTTCAGTTATAATCTTTAAAGAATAATCAACTCTCACCATATTATTTCACTAAGATTGGTTCAGTAATAACGAGTTTATAAGGAAATTAATGCAGACAGGATTGACAATGCAATCGTATAATCTTTAAAACAATGGCTGAAACAAAAATAGATTTTTCAAGAACCACCACACCAATTTTACTAATTTTTACTCTGTTGTACGGAGGAAAAGTAGTGCCTTTCTACAAATTTAAATAGAAACTTAAACATTTCCTGAAAATAACAATAAACACGCCATTTTGAAGAATCAAGTATGATTCTGTCTACCAGCCTAAATTTTGAGACTGCGATAAACTTTGATCATGATCTTTTAAAAAAAATCAATTCTAACCAAGATGTTTAAAAAATTGGTTTAGTAGTTAGTAATGCATTTATAAGGAAATAAATGCAGAGATGATTGGCAAAGCAATCGTATAATTTAAAACAATGTTTGAAACAAAAATATTTTGCTTTAGAACCACCGAACCGATTTTACTGATTCTTACCTTGTTGTGCGTGGCAAAAGCGCAGCTTTCTTACACAAGAGTAAACGAGCATCTTTAAAGGGTACAATTTAATTTCGTCCGCCATCTTTTGATTTTGAGATGACGTACAAAAAAATACGTTTAGTCAAAACTCTGATTAATTCGCCGCCAACTGCAATTTGTCTCATTTAAATCGATGGTATAGTTCAAATGTTATAATAAAAAAAAATTGCCCTGTTTGTTTTGGCCCACCCGGTAAATATATTCTATACGCAAATAATTGTGATCACTTTGACTCGACCGACAACCGCCGGCCGGGACTTCGCCAGTGGCCATATTGACCGGGTATAATACCACTTTCACTACTTGGCAAATATGGGCAATTGACAAATATTTTGCCAAATACACGAGGATGGGAGCACGGCATTATATTAATGCAATAATAAGAGCGTCTACTAATAATCCAAAACATTTGTCTAAATTTCTAGAGATTTTTGATGAAAATTTAAAGTAAACCCAACGGAATTTGAAAAAAAAATTGGCAACACTGTGTCAGACTAACACCCATTCATTCAGAGATGGAGGCCCTTTCAACAGTCCTAGTGGTTATGCTGATACTGTTATGGAAACCAGACTATCTAGAAATGCCGGTAATAAGTATTTTATTGGTAAATAGACCTGCTTCAAAGCGCAATATTCCTATTCTAAATCAGCGAACGAAACTCGATACTCAATCCCATTTTACGGCAGATAATCCGTGAAAACGTCAAATGTAAACGCAGACAGGATGAAAAGATGTAAAAATGTTTCTCGTTTTCGCACTTCGCTTCACACTGGATTTCCTTTTTTCGATCGTGCAAACTACAAACGAATTTTCCTCTCTCTGAAAATTTATTATGGAAAATGCAATCCTGGTTTCTATAGAAACATACATTTCTTTAAATTAAAACGTATCTAAGCTCAAGGTCTTTACACTTTTACAAAGATTGCATACACAATTTGAACAGTCATGTAAACTTAACTCCAGGTAATGAGGGGTCATCAAATGACGTCTTCTTTACGTCAACAAATGGTCATTTAGATCATCAGCAGGTTATCTACCAATGTCTGTAAAGGATAGGTTGCCTGGCAACTCTATGGTCGAAGGCAACGATTATAAACACACAGGATTGCTTATTAGCTCGAATCTTTCAGCGGTAGGCGGCGCCTTGCTTAGGTCACTAGTGGACCTCTGCTCAGCGCGCTTTATTTAATACACATTGCAATCGTGAGTTTTTCCCGCTTTTTTCTTGCTTATTTGCAAACAAATTTTTTATTCGTGATAGTAAATATAATTAATAATTTCATTCATTCAAAACAAATGATTTGATAAATCAAGAGTTTGCTCTGAGAGCTGAATTTTCCTACCAGACGATATGTTGGAGTTTCTTTTTTAAATAGTCGAAAGTTTTAGAATAGAAGTAGGAATTTTTCTAAAAGTTTAATCAATTTAAATCATTAGATGTATAATTTATTGTTTTTGTTGCGGATATAATAAAATACACTTATATTATGTAGTAACAAAAAGGTATTTATTTGATATTTGAGATCTAAAATTGCAATATTTATTATATTATTATATCAAAAACCAGTCAGTTTTTGGAGCAAACAGCCAAATAAGATGTGTTTTTCAACTTCTTATACTTTAAATCAATGGATTTTCATAATTTTTTTTTCAAATGATTTACATTGTTTGTGTTATGAGTTGTTTTTATCCCACCCAGCGCCCGTTTTTACTCCTTCTCCTGTAACATGTTTCTGAAAACTTCTATAAAGAGACTAAAAAAACTTAAGAAAAAAACTAGTTTCAGTTTTTTTTTTGGAGAAACTGTCTACAAAATAAACTTTCCAATAATCAGTTTATTAAAAGAAGTACGTTTGCGGCATAATTACCAATTTTCTTTAATGTGATTAATATAATGAGCGAGGAGTTTCCAAAAATCCAAAAAAAAATTAAAAGTTTATATAAATATAATAATATACAAGTATATATATTTATATTTTTACACTGAAAGAGGGAACACAAAGCTTTTATTTCAACAATAAATTAATGTGCTTTCTTTATATGAATTCACTTAATTCACATTTCTAAAGGTTTATCATAACAAAAATATTTCATGTAAAAAAAGCCAAGTACGCGAAAGTGGTATTCCGTAAAAAGAATTAAGATAAAAGTAGAGCGAAGTTCTACAATACAAATTTCAAAATGAATGGTTCTTACTAGTTTGGAAATGTTTTTTTAAACTTTGCTATTCCAGCCAAACTTCTTTACGCTCAATTTCCTAAGAGTCATATTTGCAGCCGTAATAGCCAAGTTTAGAAAAACATTTCCAAACTAGTAAGAACTATTTATTCATTTTGAAATTTGTATTGTAGAACTTGGCTTTACCTTTATCTCAATTCTTTTTACGGAATACCACTTTCGCGTACTTGGCTTTTTTTACATGAAATATTTTTGTTATGATTTCACTGCTTTTTTAAAGGATTTGGATAATATTTAAGTTTTAAAGTAGTAAAATATATGGGATATTGTTCAAAACTTTTGCAATGCCTTATTAAAAATGTTGAGTTTTTTTATATTTCCTATCATAGTTCCTATCAGTCTTCCAAAGCTCAGCTCTCTAGCGTTTCTGGAAGTGGACAATGCTAATTTACATAACTTTACATTTACAGGGGAGGAAAGTTAATTTATCTTTGGGGTTTTTTTATTTTTTTTCTATAGTTATATCATAGTTCCTATCAGTCTGCCATATCTGGAAGTGGGCAATGTTACTTTTACATAACTTTACATGTATAGGGGTGGGAAGTAAATTAGAATTTTGGGGCTTTTTGATTTTTTCCAGAGGTTTGGTCATAGTTTATATCAGTCTGCCAAATTTCAGCTTTGTAGCATATCTGGAAGTACAGTAGAATTTTGATGATCTATACATGAGTGAGTAAGTGAGTGACAATTTCGACGTTTTTTGAAATTTCGTAACTACTTCAGTACTTTTGTTAATTCCATGAAACTAAACATGAAGGGATGGTTAACTCCATGGAGATCTACGACTGTGCAAAGTTTGAGATTCGTAGCTCATTCCGAAGTAGAGTTTTAGATAGGTCAAATATCGGCTGAAATGTTTCAAGAAAAGATGGTACGGCGCGTGAACTTGGCGAGGCACTGCCGTGCCCTCAGATTTACCTCCTAAATAGTCAAAAACGCAAAAAAAACGGAGGTAAAAACGTCAAAAACACCTTAAAATCACACGAACTCTCAATACAAACAAAGCAACTGGTCCGCTGGTGACGTAAGCAGACACTGTTCGTCTCGCTGAGCGACGCTAACATATAATAGAGTTAAATGGAAATAAGCAATCCTGTGTGTTTATAATCGTTGAGTCGAAGCGGCGGGAGTGGTGAAATATTATCTCAAAAACTTAAAATACAGCTATGTGATACATTGGTATTATCTCATTTTAACTTTTGCGATGCAGTGTATGACCCGTGTTTAACTCACAAAGATAGAGAGAGAATTCAGAGGGTTCAGAGGAGCTGTCTTAGATTTATTTTTGGTATTAGAAAATATAAAATGATTTCATACAAGTTAAAAACCGCTAATTGGCTAAGCATGGCATCAAGACGTAAACTACATTCTGCATGCTTATTTTATCAAATACTACTATCCAAAACGCCGCCATATTTGTTCCAAAAAGTTGCCTATCGGACGCATGTATACAATCTCGGGTTGAGGCTAAGAGGTAAGCTAACTATACCATCCCATAAGCAGGCAATATTTAACAGATCATTTTCCTACAACATATGCAAAATTTATAATCAAATTCCGATAGCCCTAAAAGACCTTAACCTCACAAAATTTAGAATTTCATATAAGACCTTTTTACTTTGTTATTAATTTTCTTCCCTATGGACTGGAGCCTTTATTGTTTATTTGTAATTAAAAATATAGTTTTTCTTCTATTTTTCTTTCTTGACTATAAAAATAATTTTCATTAGGGTGCCTTTACTTATATTTTTTTTCTTTCCTTTTTTTTCTATTAAATTCACCAGATGTAGTCGCTTAATCATCTTACTTATAAATTAAATGTAATTTCTACTTTTACTATATAATGAATACAAAATATACAACTAGTTATGTACCTACTGTGGGTACAAATTATGAGGGCTAAAATTTAATATCAGTTGTTCTTATTTACTTTTAAATTTCAAATTTTACAATAATACTTTACTGCTTTTAGTCCTTTTGTGGTGATAGTAGTTTAAGTTAATTTAAATTAAATGTATATTTTATTTTTTATACCACAATAAACAAATTCTATTCTATTCTATTCTATTCTAGGTGACAGCGCGTCATTAGCAGTGCCAAGATTTGATTAGAGCGCTATGTTTACATGTGTTTTTAAGTATTTTTAATCTTCGATGGTTTATTTTTTACATTAATGGTGTTTTTTTGGACTATATTTATTGTAAAACAGTAACTGACTGGTTCTAGTTTTTGGTTAGTGTTATATTTTAGTTAGTTGATGTATTTTATGAATATTGTTCGTAGAGACACTTTAAGAAAAACAACAAAACATATTTACATTTAAATCAATAAAGAAACACAAGAAACTTGAAGATTTCCTGCTATATTAAATGCTTTTTATTTAAATGGGCGCTCTGGGTGACGTCATTTCTCGCGTTCAACAACTGGCTTTGATTGGTCAGAAAGTTACCAGGTAACCTATCCTCTACAGACCTTGGTTATGTACCAAAAAAATGTTGTCTTTAAACGTCAGTTTTTAAACATATTTTCATCGTGTAGTTTTTGACGTCTTAAAGACGTCATTTGTTGGTCACTACCCCGTACTTCTTCAATAAATCTGTACTGGGAAAGGGCCTCTAAAAATAACTGCTACAAGCTAAGATTCTTTTGTTGTATATTGTATATAAATTTTATATATTCAGATGAGTTTGAAAATAGAAGTCATAAAAATATCACTAACACTTCTGTTTTAGTCTCAAATACGTCAAATTACCGACGTCTAAAAGTGACGTCTTTTAAACGTCATTTACACGTCAGGTAAGAGACGTCATTAAAAACTACTATTTTTGACGTCTAAAAGACGTCACATACCTGGAATTGGACGACTGTCACCGCGTTGCCATAAAACAAATGGCAAACGGTGACGTAGTTAACCAGGCGGTTGCAATGACCTTTTATGTTCTGTAGGTCACCTGTGATATAAAGATCTTGATCTAGCTTTTCTTAACCGAAACTTTTAACATCAAGCATTTTGACCTAAAAAACTTCAATATTAAAATGTTTGAGCGACACGCCTAATTTTATATATTTGAAATTATCACTTAAAACACCACTGAAGTAAAATTATACTAGAACTTTTTTTCGATCTTAAGAATTGGATATATTTTTTTAATATTTAACGTTTTGTTTGGTTTCGTTATGTCAAAAATGTCCACCGTAACACGATACACTAAAGCTTCATTACAATCAATTTCGAACCTGCTTAGTATTACCTTAACATAAGGGTTTTTTCAGGATCTTTTACATTGCCAATTGCTTAAGAAAAAGCGGAATTGGAGTTTAATCAAGCACATTGGGAATTGCAAGCTTCAACGCAAAAATAATTTTTTGTTTCCAGTCTCTATGGATAAAATTATAATGCAACAGCCGGGCTACGTTGGTTAAGACATCAAAAAAACTATCTCTTTTATAAAAACTATATATTTTTCATACGCTTGTAAAAAATAAAACCGAGACAACCATAACCTCAAATCTGGCTATTGTAAATTGTAAAATTGATTGTAAATGTAGCTTAAGACACGGTATCGCCAGCGCGCAAGTATAGATGACGCATGGTTGTCACCTCTAGATTTCCGTGACGTTATGTCAAGGCCATCAAAAAAATACATTCCACGACCCTGAAAAAATCAGCTGGTCTCCCGTCAAAGCAAAGAATTCTTTCGCCTTTGGTAGACTCAAGGCCAACACAAAAATAGAGGCCACGACCCTGAAAAAATCAGCTGTTCTCCCGGGGCTGAATTTTACATTGGGTCTTATAGGAGGTCAGACGTTTTTTTATGATATTTTTAAAATGGCACTACAGATTTCCGCAAAATTTCAGTAAAATATTCTCAGACACCATCCCGATATTCCACCAAAGGTTTGTAAGGAAGCAACTTGATTAAAAGGTTAAAATCTTCAAGATTTAGCCTTCCTTATTTTGAATTCAAATTACCCGCCATGTACCACATCCCAACTGTTATATTTGACATGTATTTGACTTTGTCATCTGTGATTGTCACATTCGCTTCTGCTTTAAACTTAATTTTTGTGTGAGCTAATGAAGCGGCTATGAAAAATTAGGGATTACTATACATTTAAAAAAAATTGCCCTGCCAGAATAAAGTAAAAACAATCTCAAAAACGGCTTTATTTAAAAAAAAATCAAATATACATGAACCGTCATTCCAACTTCAATATTTTAAAGACAATCAGCTGTGTCGTTACGTGACTATCAAGAAAAAATCAGCCCCGGATGTGACGTCAACAAAGTGGAGGATCGTGGCCCGTTCATTTTGATAGCCCTGGTAGACTCAATGATTACACAAACAGATATGCAACCCAACACAAACTTAATATTAGCAGCAGACAGATGGTTCTGCCATCTGTCCGCTGCTGTTATTAAGTTTGTTGGGTTGCATATCTATTTGTGTTGTATATTATTGGTAGACTAAAATTTTATATGCACTTTACCTTGTTTCAAGTTACAAATAAGATAACGTAATAGAAATAAAAAACAATTTTTTTTTTGGGAGGCCTTTTATAAGGATGAAGTTTTGATCAAGATTTCATTTTTGTGAGCTGGTAGCAGCGCCTGCAGTAACATTTTAATACATATCATCAAATTACTTTTAGATCTAGATAGTGATTCGTGTGTTTCGATTGCTCATTATTATGATTCGTACTCGTCCATTTATCGGGCTCTAATTATAATATGGTGTAATTATCTCAGTGTGAGTCCGCAAGTTATTAAAGAGTTCATTTGTTAATTTACTTCCGAAAACATATTCAGGCTTATTCAAACATTAGTCTTATTATTAAACGCCTAGGCTTTTTTAATACGACTAGTTTTATGGTGATATTACCTAAATAAATAAGAATCACACAGATTGTTTCATTTTGACGTATTTCCTCGATATTTTTTTCGAAAACCCCAAAAGAGAATTAGTGCCACGGTACTATTGTTGCCTATAATTGTTGAAAATTTGGTTTAAATCTATTGGCTAGTTTTAAAGTAATGACTTGAAACTTTGTTAAAAATAGGGCTCTTTGGCAAATGAGAGTAAAGCATACACAAAGTAGTAGTAGTAGTACAAAACTTCCTTTTTGATTTTTATAACGAACACACTGTAACTTTTCTATCTCTTTCTTAATTAACTTATTACCTAAGTAGGTACAAAAACCGTCCAAATAGTCGACGCAAGAAAAGTGGGTGTTAAGGCATTATATTATTTTCGTTGTGTACGGCTATTGCCGAAACAGTCGGCGCCCGAATGGTCATCGTCCAAATGATCGGCGCTTAAATTAATAGCGCCCAAAAGGTCTGCGCGCCTACAATTAGTGTCCAACCAGTAGGATCTCAAACGATTGGCTGTGAGTGTCGCCTTTAAAAATGTACCTACGCAAAAAAAAGCACTATTTTAGACCTAATTTGGTGATTGCTGATTCCCCTATGGGGCGGGGTAGATGGTTAAATTATATTCAAAAATCCTGAAAAATAGTAGATTAAACAAACCAAAGTAAAACTATCTCGAGTTTTTATTTTCTGCAAAAACCCCACCGCTCACCCCTTTGGAGGGGGTGCAGAGTGGTTCTGCACCATATGCCAGATCGCCACCATAGAATTTCGTATTCTAAGATTTTTTTTTTTAATTTTGATGTATCACACTATATTGCACTGACGATATAAGCCAAGGCCAACAAAAAATACAGGCCACGACCCTGAATAAATCAGCTGTTCTCGAGGGGCTGACTTTTACAATTGGTCTTATGGGAGGTGAGAGGTTTTTCTATGATATTTTTAAATTGGCACTACAGAATTCCGCGAAATTTCAGTCAAATATTCTCAGACACCATCTCGATATTCCATCAGACTTTTATAGGGATTCAAGATTATTAAAAGGCAAAAATCTTCAAAATTTAGCATTCCTTATTTTGAATTCAAATTGCCCGCCATGTACCACATGCCAACTGTTATATTTGACTTTGTCATCTGTGTTTGTCATGGCATTTGTTTATTTGTTTGTACAAGGCCAACACAAAAACAGAGGCCACGACCCTGAAAAAATCAGCTGTTCTCCCGGGACGTTTTTTTATGATATTTTCAAAATGGCACTACAGATTTCCGCAAAATTTCAGTGAAATATTCTCAGACACGATCCCGATATTCCACCAAAGGTTTGTAAGGAAGCAACATGATTAAAAGGTTAAAATCTTCAAAATTTAGCATTCCTTATTTTGAATTCAAATTACCCGCCATGTACCACATGCCAACTGTTATATTTGACATGTATTTGACTTTGTCATATGTGATTGTCACATTCGCTTCTGCTTTAAACTTAATTTTTGTGTGAGCTAATGAAGCGGCTATGAAAAATTAGGGCTTACTATACATTAAAAAAAAATTGTTCTGCCTTAATAAAGTAAAAAGGATCTCAAAAACGGCTTTATTTAAAAAAAAATGAAATATCCATGAACCGTCATTCCAACTTCAATATTCTAAAGACAATCAGCTGTGTCGTAACGTGACCATTAAAAAAAAATCAGCCCCGGATGTGACGTCAACAAAGTGGAGGATCGTAGCCCGTCCATTTTGATAGCCCTGGTTTGTATTGTAAAACATTTTCGATTTTTTAATGATTTATTTCAATAACGTTCATTGAAAATCCAAAAATACCAGCGTTAATTTTTTTAAAACAAAATTACAATACGAAAAAATCATTTTTGTAAACACATGTAAATAACTATATTAAGTTTTAAAAGTCTGCAGAGTCCCGAATCTAAACAAACGAACATATTGGCTTCTGCTTTAAATTTAATTTTTGTGTAAATTAATGAAGCGATTCTGAAAATTAAGGATTACTATACATTTAAAAAAAATTGTTCTGCAGGAATACAGTAAACACAATCTAAAAACCGGCTTTATTTTAAAAAAAATCAAATATTTATTAACCGTCATGAACCGATTTGACCATCAAAAAAAATCAGCCCTCAAAGTGACGTCAAGTGGAGGATCGTGGCTCGTCCATTTTGATAGCCCTGTACAAGCTAAACTGCGTGTTTACTTAAACGCTTGACCTATAGATGTTCGCGGTCTAATACTGATATAACCTTTTTTTATTGCTAATAGAAACCCATAAAAAAGTAAAAACCTCATTTTTCCGGATCATATTAACCTTTCAGCTTTACGCTCAATTCGTTCGTTTTTCTCAAAAAGTTGTAAATCCGATTTTATTAATGCGCTTAAAGGGCTGATTGTTTGGCCAAACTTTCTTTTATTGAACTTTCTTAGCCGAGTTTATCCATGATAAAGGAAAACTTTATATCTATTGAAAGGCAGTGAATAAATAAATTGGTTTGCGGTTTTATAGTTCTATTAACCCTACTGTGTACGAGGGTCAGTGGCGTATATAGAAAAGGGTTTCGGGGGGGCCCGAGACAGTTTCGGGGGGGGGGGCGAGACCGCATGAGGCCGTATTTTATGCTATTTTATGTTTGTATTAGCTTCGGGGGGGGGGCACCCCAGGCCCCCCCTTATATACGCCACTGACGAGGGTTGTCTATTAAGTTTTGCATATACAACTGGAATAAAACAGTAGATAACTTATAAGACTTTATTTTTTCTTAAAGTATTTTCCACGAAAATTAATGCACTTTTGCAAACACTGAAACCAGTTGTCAAAACTGTAATATTTCACTTTTTTGTTGGTACTGTCGAAAAAGCATTCTTGAAGGATTGCTTCCTCTTGCGAATAATATCTTTGACCACGTAGTCCATTCTTGATTTTCGGAAAAGTATAGAAATCGTTGGGACTCAGGTCGGGACTGCATGGAGGATGGTCCAACAATTCGACGTTTTGTTGCCAACTTGCGTTGTTTTGGTGGAGGATATATTGGGGTTCATTTTTCGTAGCTCAGGGATGACTTTCGGCAAACAAATGGTGTGGTACCAAGGAACAGCTAACCCAAAAGTTAAGATGCGAAAATGAAAATATAGATGAAATAAATGATACGCTGACAAGAGCTAGGACCAAAATAGGAAAAGATATCGCATAAAAAGATAAAAAGAGAGAAAATTGTGTATCAGAAGAAATAAAGAGACTGATGGAAAAAAGGCGGACCCTCGAGAGAGAAGAAAAAAAACATCTAAAGAATACACAGAAATAAATAAAACTACAACAAAAATGATAAAAGAAAATACAAGAAAGAGCCAAGAAATTAAAGTGGAGAGAGTTATAACAGAAATATGAAATGTCTAAGGCCGACTCTAGGTAGATATGAAATAATCCAAATAAAGGATATTACCGGCATACCAAACAAAAATGGAAACATCACGAAAAACCATGAAGAAACTCCAAACAAAAATAAAGAACATAAGCTCAGTGGTACAACCTGAAATAAGCACAGCGGAAATAAAGAGAGCATTAAAGAAAATTAAAAATAACAAATCACCTGGAAATGACGGAATAACGGCAGAAATACTCAGGTACGGTGGTAAAGCTGTAGTTAAACCCTCCAAATTCTCCTGAATAAAATACTAAAAGAAAAAATAAGTATTATTCTACACAAGAAAGGCAATAGAGCAGACTTAAGAAACTATCGACCTATAACGCTCCTCAATGTTATATATAAGCTTTTCACGAAAATATTAACAGATAGACTAACAACAAAATTTGACGGATATCAGTCAAAGGAACAAGCAGGCTTTAGACAAGGTTTCAGTACAGTTGACCACTTATTATCCATGAAAATCCTAATAGAACGAGCCAACGAATATAACATTCCACTATATATTGCATTTATAGACTTCGAAAAAACTTTCAATAGCATTGAACACTGGGCAGTAAAATCATCTTTAATTAATAGCCGAATAGATCACAGATATACAGACTTAATAGCCAAGCAGGGTGACACAAACTCCCCTAAATTATTTAAACAGGCCCTAGAAGATGTTTTCAAAAGCTTAAATTAGGAACAAATAGGCATCAAAGTAAACGGACAATTCTTGAACTACCTAAGATATGCTGATGATATCGCCTTAATAACAGACAAGAAAGAAAAACTGATAAAAATGCTGGAAGAACTGGATACAGCAGCTAAAAATATAGACTTAAGTATGAACTACACTAAATCCAAAGTCATAACAAACACAGATGAAGATATTACGGTCAAAATAAACCACAAAAAAATAAAACAAGTAGAGGAATATATTTATATACCTGGGACAAATTATTAAACTAGAAAAAGAAAACCAAACAGCTGAAATCAAGAGACGAGTAAGATTGGGCAGCATTCAGTAAATTAAGCTACATATTAAGAAATAAAAAATATCCTCAGTACCTCAAAACGAAAGTGTATAACCAATGTATCCTTCCTATAAAATCAAACATGGATAAGGTAACAAAAGCCCAAAGATCAATGGAAAGACAAATGGTACATGTAAAGCTAACAGATAGAAAAAGAAATGAATGGATATGAAATAAAACAAAGGTAAAGGATGTCAGAGAAGAAGAAGCAAAATAAAATAGAAATTTGCCGTTCATAATATCAGACAGAAGGACGATCGATGGAACAAATGTATTGTAAACTGGAGACCTTGGGAATATAAAAGAAGTAGGGGATGACCCCAAATGAGATGAGCGACCGATTTGAAGACACACGCGGAAACTAGATGGATGAACATGGCGACAGATAGAAGAAGAAGAATAGAAGATATTGGGGGAGGCCTATGTCCAAAGATGGATCGAAGAAAGCTAAATAGATAGATAGATAGATAGGGTAACGGGGTGATTTCTCCTCCTAGAAAAAAGTTGTGGACAGTTAATTAATAATTAGCCCCCTCTAAAATTTATCGGCGACATTTTGTTTCGTTGACGATTAACCTCCCTTCCCCCTAGATTTTTAACCAGTTCCGCCCTTGATATAGACTGACCCATGTATACCTTTGTGTTGTTGTGATTTTTTCTTCTTATACTTTACTCGCTTATATAATATGACGCCATACTTTTAAAATATAATTACTTTTTATGCTTCTAACATCTAAAATAAAAATAAAAACATTTAAATATTTAATGTCATTTGTACAGAATTCCCAGAAATATAAAATGTGTAAAAGTAGTAGTATGTAGGTGTTAATTGTGTTTTTTACATAAATTTTAAATTAAAATAATAATAAACGGCTTGTAATAAAAGCAAATAGACAAGATCTAAACTATTTTATGGCCCATATCAATTTAAACATTTTGCAAATACTAAACAAGACTATAAACATTTTAATTTTATTATATGAAAAATAGAATAAGTAGGTAAGTATACGAAAAATGTTTTATTTAAAACTACCATATTATATATTTAATACACAACAAACATATAAAATAGTAACTTATTTTTATATATACTACTACTACTATGTCGGTTTAGAATATTTTTCTATGTTGTCCGACGCCTATTATTCTCCACCTCCTTCGATCCTGACAATCATTTTCTTTCAGGTTTTTTTGACTCATTGATCTTTGGATTGACTGTTGCCGTTCCAGTTTAGGACGCCCTCTTTTTCTGTGCCCTATTGGTTGCCATTCTAGCCATACTTATTGTATGGAGATATTTTGTTTGTCCATTGTCTAGTTCTAATTCACTTGATTCGTTTCCAACACATAAGTACTGGGTCTTGTTCACGTTCACTGTTAACCCCTACTTTTTAGCTCACACATATACTATACTATAGTAGTGTGAGCTATGGTGATCCTAATTTTTTCGAGAAAAAAAAAGTTGCTCCGATTTCAAAAATTTTTATATATCTTTGCGTTTCAGATGATTTTGAAACTTTTTTGTCGCGCCGTCTGTCTGTCTGTCTGTCTGTCTGTATGTCTGTCTGTCTGTCTGCCTGTCTGTATGTCTGTCTGTAACGACAACAAAAACCGCTTGGCCGATTTCAATGAAATTTGGTATCTAGGCTGGGTCTTGGGTCGAGATGGTCCCATTCAAAAATGAACAAAGTCCACCGAACACAAACCAAATAAAAGGGTGGGGATAGATTTCAAAAATTAGAGTTTATGTGAAAATATGGCGTGTGTGATATCAAACGAAAGGTAATTGAGTCTGGAGTTAAATAAAATACATTTTAATTTATTTTAAAAAAAGGGTGGGGGTATATTTCAAAAATTAGAGTTTAAGTGAAAATATGGCGTGTGTGATATCAAACGAAAGGTAATTAAGTCCGGAGTTCAACAAAATACATTTTAGTTTTTGTTTTTTTTAAGGGTGGGGGTGGATTTCAAAAATTTGAGTTTAAGTCAAAACATGGCTTGTGTGGTATCAAACAGAAGGTAATTTAGTGTGGAGTTGAATAAAATATATTTCAGTTTTTAGTTATATTAGCTCACACGTACACTATAATTATAGTACCTAGTGTGAGCTTAGGGGCCCATATATTGGCAGAGTATTTTATACGTTTCCAGTTTTTTAGTCACAGTACACTGTCCATAATATTTTACTGCAACGTTATCATATACTTTTTGTAGATTCACAAAGGTGACATAGGTCTATATTTTTGGCACTTCTTTTCTCAATTCCTTGTTTAAGATAAAAAACGTTATTACTACTAGATCGGCCTGCACGAGACCCACTTTGCTATTCTTTTCCTTGCTCATTAAAATCATTCTCTATTAGATCTCTAAGAATCCTACCGTAAAATCTAGTTAGAGTACTGGTTACTAAAATTTCTTTGAAATTGTTCCAATCCAGCTTGTTTCCTTTTTTATGTATTGAGGATATGAATGCTATTTTCCAATCATCAGGTACTGGATGTCCGTTTATGCATTGATTGATAATACATGTGAGATTTTCTAGTACTTTCTCTGATACATGTTTAAGCATTTCAGTGTATATTCCCCCAGGTCTGCTAGCTTGTCCGGATTTAAGTTTTTTTAAGACTATTCTTTATTATTTCTTTTTCGATAATTGCTTTCTCTTCACTCCTCAAAGAGGCTGACAGATATTCGGGACTTGTTTCCTGCAGCAGTCCTTTGTAGTGTTCTGTCCATTGTTCTGATTTATTATTTTATTATCAAATATAAAAAAAATACATGACCTATAAAATTTTATTGAAGATTCTCTTGACAACAGTGGTGGACACAACGATTGGGGGCAGGGTATTCAGCCCTTCTCTGACATCAAACTAATACCGTTTTCGATCAAGATCATTTAGGATTTGGATCCATCAGAGATCACTTTGCAGTTGGTCCCATAGAGATCTGTACCAGCAAGGAGCGATTTATTCCGGCAGAAATACGTCGGGCCAGAGCCTTTCCTGGGGCTCACAAGAGGGTAAACGAAGTCGGCCCTAAGAGAATGGGCCCAGAGAGAGATACAAACGAAATGGACTAACACAGGAAACGACAGACAGACGATGGAGTATGTGACAGGACACAGCAAGTTCCGTAGAGACTGGATGCTCCATAGAACACGAAGAGAGATGGGAGTCATAGTGGGAGTCCTAACCGGGCACTGCGTCCTTCACGAACCCTTGGCGAAGAGGAGAGTGAAGGAGGACACGACCTCAGCGTATTACCTCTTATCATGTGAAGCATACAAGGAGGCAAGAAGAGAGGTATTCGAAGAGGAAGACTTTGAGACGGAGGATCTTCTGAATCTGAGGTGGCCCGATATTCTGTCCTTTGCACAGAAGCGGGCAGATTCACAAGGAAGTTCGCAGTAGGGATGCCCGGGGGGTTAGCGGTTCGCTTCATGTGCCTAGTCGCCAGGACTAGTGCCTACCCAAAATTACTACTATTACTAGTAAGGAGCGATTTCTGTTCGGGCAAGAGCAGTGTTGATTAAAAACTGTATAAGTTCTTATAAACAAAAGAATGGCAAACGTATATGAACCGCAATTTTCGAAAAATTTTACCTACCTTTTCACCAAAATTAGTTTATTCTTCAAAAATATTTCCTAGCAAAAAATATTTAGGTTTTTGCTGTCTTCTTGCCCCCTTCTCTCAGTTTGTTATAAGAGCATCCATAGTCTTAGTAAAATATCTAAAACATAATTAAAAAATAAACTTTTTAAGCCTTGAAAGTTACAAGTGTGCAACCTGATATACCATCATAAAAGACGGTGGGCGACTCTCCAAATTAATTAATTTATAAGTAAAAGGATTACTTAGGCAATAAGGGAGGCGAAAAACTCTACTGATAAGGGTCTAAGAATAAGAAATACATAATCAGAAAAACAGAATTTAGGAAAAAATTTAATTTTTATTATTTTATAAAAAATAAGTTTAAATAATTGGCAAAATATAAAATCTGCCGATTACCCCGCATTGGTAGCTCTTGAAATAATTGTCCGGTATGAAAAATATTTTAATCATAACAAAAACATTTCATGTAAAAAAAGCCAAGTACACGAAAATGGCATTCCGTAAAAAGAATTGAGATAAAAGTAAAGCCAAGTTTTCCAATACAAATTTCAAAATGAAAGGTTCTTACTAGTTTGGAAATGTTTTTTTAAACTTTGCTATGAAACTTGAAGGGGTTGTTAACTCCATGGAGATCTACGACTGTGCAAAGTTTAAGATTCGTAGCTCATTCCGAAGTGGAGTTCTAGGTAGGTCAAATATCGGGTGAAATGTTTCCAGAAAAGATGGTTACGGCGCGCGACCTTGGCGAGGCACTGCCGTGCCCTCAGATTTTACACTTTTTCATATCCTTATATGCGCAGCAACACTGTCTCTACATAAAATACGTACGTCTGTGGAGAGGGTCGGATCTTCTGTTTGTTGCCAGTTCTGTTTGAAATTAGAGGATGTAAACAATCAATATATTTAGGAGGGATTTTTTAAATGAAATCTCCCCTATCCTTCTTTTGGGTGGTAAGAGGAAGAAAAAAATTAATTAACAATTACAAAAAAAAAACATTTTCAAAACGTTCACGGAGTATATACCCATTGGATCATTACATAAGACTGGTAGGTATCTAGATGGTATCTAGTGTAGATACGGTTACAAACTTCGTCTATTTCAAAGACCTGTCCCTAGTTACTTAGTTTATAAAATTATTTTGTACCGAAAAGTATAGAAAAAGGTTTAAAGGTTTGGCAACTGGCGCCATCTCTTAGAAACCGTTGCAACCAGTAGTGACGCCCGATTCAGTGTTCTGTTCATTTGTGAAGAGCCTACCCATTCCACAGTCGCAGCCAATAAAGGAACACAAGTCTGCTTTATTCGGCCACAAGTAAAGTCAAACATTGGCATTATTTCATATAAGTAAAATAATTTAATAAATGTGCTTTTTTTATATCGGGCATTTCATTCAAATTCTCGTTCAAATTTCATAAAATCCATAGTATCGTTTTAAGCGGCCTATATACTAGGCAGTTTACAGGGGCAATTTAGCGTCCCTGTATGTAACAGATATCGGCATATGCTGATATTAGCCATATGCAGGGACGCTTAATTGCCCCTGCAAGTTGGCTCATGAGTAGGCCGCTTTACGTTAATCTTCAGCCTGTTTAAGCATGTTAATTTTTTTATACCGGGTGAACAAGTTCACATCTAGGGGTATAAATTTGCATAGGAGACCGCGATACGCCCGAGTCCCGCAGAAAGCTTTGCAGCGTTGTCAAAGGTAACCTTGATAAATTACTACAGGCGCACGCGGTCGCATTCGTCAAGGGGCGAACAATCTGAAATATTTTTTAGGGCGAGAATTATTACTTGACTTGTTACCATACAAGAAGTGTACTATTAATAACGTAAACATTTTATTTTAAAAATTTTATTAAATGTGTGTTATTTTACTTCCTAAAACACCTAGATCGGATAATAACGATTTTAACTCAATTGATACACAAGTTTTATGTCGGCATTGGATTTTGGTTAAAAAAAAGGGTTAGTTAAAAGTATTATTTAACCAATTTTACCTTAAACCTATCAACTTTACTATCAACTTCTTGTTGTATCGATTTTTCTTTAAAAATGTTCCTTTTGTATTTAAAACATTTTTGCCTGTGGCGCATGTCGCCTGCGAGCATTTAAAGTAACATTACCTCAATATTTTCTAAAAATTTTCGTTTTTATTTTAAAAGGCATTACTACTTGCAATTATGATATTTGTTTTGAAAAAGTACCAAATGAGCTCCGCGGAACTACTTTTGAGGCTCAATACCACCTCTGCCGCCCCTATAAAATCTCGCCTCCTGCGTCCTATAATCACGCTGCGTTCACTGTGGTCTACCATTACCTTTGCTAGGGTTAGACTAAAAATGCATAAAAATATAACTAAAGTTAAATAATAGTTAGCTTACCAATAGATTGGTGAATGTGAAACACAAATCAGTAACAAGAATAACACTTTAAAATTCTGTTTGATTGTAAAAGTTACTGAATTATTTATATTTAGGAACAAGCAGAATTTTAAGGTATTATTTTGGTTGTTTACCACCCCCTTTGATGAATGCACTTACCACAAAGTTACGTATTCTTTGTGCACTTACATAAAACTGAAAAGTTGACCTTTCGCGAACCAAGTAGCGGATTATACTGATATTTTCGCTAAACTGGCAACGTTGGTCTATTCTCCCATGTAATCCTTATGGCCCATATAAATATCCTACCACTAGATAGAAGGCTGCCCACGCGGTATGATACAACTATACATTATACTTTTTCTTAGATTATACCCGATATTTTTTCGCTCCCCTGACGGTTTTATAATTAACTCGAATAAACTTTGTTAATTTGCGTATAATAACTTTGCTTTCTAGAAAATTTGGGGGTCAAAATGGTTTACGAAGGAAAATTTAATGGAATAAAACATCAGTTCCAAACAAAATACTATTGACATTAGAGCTGGGAAGTAGAGGACTGCCTTAAAGGTGCTTGAAAAAGTGATTCTAGGACAATAGCGCTTGGGACACGCAGTACTTTGAAGCACTTTTCAAATCCTTGGTAAATAAAAAGTACCAGGCTACCTATTCTCGCAGTTGAACGATGTGATGGTTCCCATCACATGCTCTAGTCAATGGCAAGCTTTAAATTAGCTCCGAGTCGTCACGTGCTACGCGAAAAGACCTCTATTGGGCACGCTTTTCCTATGATCTGACCGAGAAACATTCAGTCGGTACGATACAGGAGACAAAGTTTTACTTCAAACGAGTAAAATTCAATAATTCTGAAGAGCGGGCGACTATGACCATTCAGAGTCTGCTATTGGCCAAAGAATGTGATGTGGCCGATCACATCGTTCAAGTACGAGAATAGAGCCCCAGGGTATCTCTTCTGGGTCTTGAACGATGTGACCATCTACATCACACGCTTTGACCAATGGCAAACTCTGAGCGGTCGCGTGTTGTGCGAAATGGCTTGTCTCGACCCATGGCATAGTAGCCCGCTCTTCAAAGTCAGTGAATTTTACGCGTTTGAAGTGAAATCTGTTCTCCTGCCCCGTACCGACTGAACGTTTCTCGGTCGGATCGTAGGAGAAGCTTGCGCAATGGAGGTCTTTTCACATAATACTTGACGGCTCGGAGCATATCTCAACTTACACTGAGTCAAACTAAAAAAATGCTCTCCTGTAAAAGCTTAATTTTGTGTCTTACAATAGGGTGTTTGACAGTAGTAAAAAATAAATATATATTTGTTTTTAGATATCTCTTTAGGAGTTGGTAATGCTAAAAACAAACTTTTTTGTTTCATTTTTTCTCAAATTCATAGTTCTTTTACTTAAATAAATTCATTGAATTAAAACAATTAGCCACGTGACTCAAAATAGGCGGTCTACCAATCAGCTGCGAGTGACGTCACAAAACAGTAAACGACTCGAACGAACCTATTTTCTGTGTTATTTTCCTATGGATGGTAATGTTTGTTTTGGTCTAAAGTGCGAATTATCGTCCTCAATTAGATTTTATTTTGTGTTTTGCTTATAAAAAATATTTTCAATGGAAAACGGATTCTCCAAAGCCGATAGCTCCAACTTGCCAATGCTGCATTCCTTTATGGTGGCAGGCTTCTTTGCCAACAACAGTGATTTTTGTTCTGCGGTATTTAGAAATGTTAAAATGTTGATGAAGTATTCGATGAGTTGTTTTGTATATAACTGAAAGTTCTTTTATGATATTCTTCGCCTACTTTTACTCATTTAGATTTTAAGGTTAGGTTATATGTTTTGCTTTTTTGTTTAATATGCCACTTACTTAATAGATTCAATTAAATACCCAATCATTATTATTTTAAGCATTAAGAAACAATTAAAAATTGCAGGACAGGGAGGCAAAAAGTATACAACGACAAGCAATACTTGAAGTACTGCATAGGTTACACTGCATAGTCCTGCGTAGGTACTGCCTAGTCCTGCCTATGCACTGCCTAGTCTTGCATAGGCACTGCTCAGTCCTACATTTAGCCTGCATGTGCACTGCCTAATCCTGCATTTAGAGGTACTCCCTAGTCCTGCCTAATAACTGCCTAGCACCGCCTAAAAATTTGTACCCTTTCTGCCTATTATAGTTGTTCACCCCTTGTAATAAAGATAACCTCAAAAACTTCGTCGTTATTTATGAAATAGTTATATATATTATAGACAAAGTGATCTTTACAAATGTAAAGTGAAGATGTATTAGATAAGGCCCTTGGGTCTCTTCGAGCAAGTTCTAGCCACTTTTTTCATTCTTTTACTGCTGTAGGCACATGAATAAATAGATTTTCAGGTGTTGTTATGCTAGTATTCGAACACTGAGGCACTACACACCACTTATAGTACATTTTTTTACATAAAAAACAGTAAAAACACAGACCAAAAACAAATAGACACTTGAATGCCGTGTATCTGTACGCGAGTTTACTGCGCTGTGACGTCATTGCAACGCCATGCTCGAAATGAGCGTTTGAGCGGCAAATTCAAATCGGAAATTAGAAAACTTAATTTTAAATGTAGTCATTATAAAATATACTATTTTAATAATTTTGCGTAGGATATTAGGGGCCTATGTATCATTCTAAACACTTTTCTAAAATTTGTCAAATACTCTGTAGTAGTTCTGCATTAAGGCGACGAAATGCTTTAAGTAAGGGCTGGTTCGTCCCGCCTTCCTTTTTGTAAATATGTTCTTTTTACTATAATTTACCAAATTGGTTCGAATTAGGCTATTTGGTGATTCACTAGAGCATTTTCTATTTTTTGTTTATTTAGTATTAATTAACTAATTAAGTACTTAAAATTACTGGGTTATTTGCATTTGAAACTCCCGCGGTTTTAGAGGCAAATATTACAATTTGCTATAATTAATTTACTTTACATAAAATGCATTTTGAATTACTAAGGTTCCTAGTTCCTTTAATATGGACCTTCGTAATCTCATTCCTTCCTACTTATTCCTTTTCTCCTACGCCTATGGATTAACGACGCCACTGGGCGCCATGTGGGAGAATGAACGCAGCAGCGATACCTGCTGCCGCATCACAGAGAACCGTTTCGTCTTCCAACCAGTATACACGCGTGTTAGCGACTCTCCTACCACAAGAATGTGGGGTGCAAAAACTACGGTTTAACAGCGCGTCCTCCCATGAGTTCCGCTTCCTGTATAAAAATGGTAAGTGAAAATGCATTATTTTTACCTTACATACATTTGTTTATTGCTACACTAACCTAGAAGGTAAACTAGACCATTTCAGAATCCCTTGTACCAGCTTAGCCTATGACCTTATTCCCTTAACTTTATACAGTCCACACCTGACACCGTTAAATTCCAGACAATCTCCTTTCTGGACCACCAGGGAACCCCATTTTTTGGTCCTTCGAGCCGGATTTCTGGAATCGTTTTTTTGCCTTTTTAGGTTAGTTTTTTTTTTACTGGTTTCAAATGCAAGAAAAACCCTTGTTTTTCCTAAATGCCTTTTTTACTGGTTTCAAATGCAAGAAAAACCCTTGTTTTTCTTACATGCCTACTTTAGAAAACCCCTAGGTTTCTAAAATACATTTTGCGATTTTTTTTTGTGTAAAAACAAATGCAAGAAAAACCCTTGTTTTTCTTACATGCCTACTTTAGAAAACCCCTAGGTTTCTAAAATACATTTTGCGATTTTTTTTGTGTAAAAATTAAATATTTTTAACAATAAATTTAGCCTTTTCATGCGAAAAACCAAACACAGATAAAATCTGTAAACTACTATGCTTTTTTTTGTTTCGAATAAATCAAGTTTTTTCGTTTCTTTTTTGTAAAAAAAAAACCGTATGGAATTTGGGTGTTTTTTTGTTTGTCACTGGAAATAGTTTAAAATAGTGTCTGCAAAGTGCTATTATTTTAGCCGTTGTGCCTTCACATTTGTGGATTGCTATAATTATATCCAATTTGCTCGAAAAAAATCTCCAAATTGCCATATTCATTTTTGCTTATTGCAAATTGCTATGACTATATCCGATTGCGGATGCTTTACTATATTCGTTTTTGCGTAAAAATTGCTATGAATATATCTATTTCTAATTTACTATTATAATATCTGTCTGCAAATGGCTATGATTGTATCCATTTTTTGCGTGCATAATAAATTTTGAAGGAAATTTAATTCTTAACTTGAGAATTTGTTTTCGTGTAAAGGCAGATAAATAGTTTTACCAAATTAAATGCTTTTGATTTGTAGGTATTTATTTTTAAATTTAATACATAGTAGGTACCTACTTATTTGAATTCGCGAGGCGAAGATAAAAAAACTTATACACAAGTTTTTTTGTTATCATTAGTTTGCATCGGGTATTTTCTTTACTTTTGTGCGCTTATAGTTTGATTATTGTAATTAAACGTAGGACATTAATATTTATACAGGGTGTCCAAATTTTGATTTTTTTTTCAGTTTACCTAATTTTTGTCAATTATTTTTTGGATTTTTTTTTAAATCATGTCTAGTTCGGATAAAATTTTAAAGGCTAAAGCCTTGCGCTATAGTGCGATTTCACAGCTAAATTTGATCATTGAATCCGCGACCCTCGCAAAAAATGACCCTACCTATCACAGCGGCTTTAAAGTCAAATTTCGGACATTGTCAAAAATCAAAAAAGATTTTGAAAAGCACCATAATACTTTGTTGACGTTGGTAGCCTCTGATGAGGATCGCTTAGTAGTAGAAACCAAAGTGTCTATGGACTTTTGCAAACGCTGTGACGAGATTTCCACTATATTTTACGAACTTTTCGAACTACCCTTTGAAGATGGAGGGCTTTTGAGCAGTACGATAAATCCCATGGGCAGTCCCTGTGCCTCCACAGACCAGCATGGTTTACTGCCTAGGATAAAAATACCTCTTTTTCAAGGGGAATTTAAGGAGTTTCCAACCTTTTTGCAAGCCTTTAATGCTACCGTGCACAATAATAGGTCGCTGGGAAACTTTGAAAAATTCAATTTGCTTTTTTCTAATTTAAAGGGCCCTGCCCTGGATGTCATTTCTGACATTCCTATCCTTGCTGAAAATTATTTAAATGCCTACCACACCTTGGTGGATAGGTATACAAATAAACGATTACAAGCTTACCTTCACTGGAAGGCAATTGAAGGCTTCTCTCCTCTTACTAAAGAGAATGCTACGAATTTGAGGAATTTGCTTGATTGTTTTTCGAAAAACTTAAGTGCTTTAAAAGTCATGGGTTTTAAAACGGAGTTTTGGGATTATATTATGGCACAAATGCTCTTGGATAGGTTGGACCTAACCACGCGCAAGGCATTTGAGCAAAATTATTGCTCCAATGAGATCCCCTCTTATGATAAAATTCGTGCTTTTGTTTCTAGCCATTGCATTGCGTTGGAACAAATACAACAAACTCAAGATTACTTAAAAAATAAAGATTTGTCAACTTCAAGTCCGAAAAATCAAGCAAAGTTTCAAAATCGATCTGCTTTGTTTGCTAATACTCAGAGAGCCTCCAAAAATGCCTCCCAGTCTCCAAATGGCCAGAGTGGCTTAAATAATACTCCAAACCCTCAAAAATTTTGTTTTCTCTGTAAAAGTGGCGATCATATAATATACAGATGTCCTAATTTTTTGGCGAAAACTCCCCAGCAACGTTTTGAGATTGTTAAACAACATAAAGCGTGTGTCAACTGTTTGGCCTCAAAGCATAATTTACCCCAGCAATGCAAATCAGAAAAAAAATGTTTACATTGTGGCCAATTTCATCACAGTCTCTTACATTTTTTTCCTATTAATTCTACACCTAGTTCTGCGAGTAGCCCCTCTACTTCTGCAGTGCAACCCCCGAGGAGCCCCGTGGCTACCGAATTTAATAGAACCACTAACACCATTGTTACTGGTATGTCTTTAAATGATCGCGAAGTACTTCTCTGTACCGCTTTAATACAAATACAGGATGTTTTTCAAAATTGGCACACAGTGCGCGCCATCTGTGACTCTGGTGCTCAATCTTCATTTATATCTAAGTCATGTGCTGATAGTTTGGGCCTTCCTAAATTTAATATCGCCATGACTCTACAAAGCTTAGATCGAATGACAACTTCGGCAAAATCTGGAATTAATTGCAATATATCCACTTTGCGTGATAATAATTTTGTTTTTAATTTTGATGCGATAATACTCGATAAAATTTGTAGTGATTTACCTCATTCCTCATTTTCGATTAAAAGTTTTCCTTTTCTCGCCAACTTAGAACTAGCTGACCCAGGCTTTAATAAAAGCGATAAAATTGATTTATTGTTGGGCGGCGATGTGTACCCTTACATTTTGCTAGATGGTCGTTTGTCTACGGGACCCAACAACCCCGTCTGCATTAATACTATTTTTGGGTGGGGAATAATGGGCAATCTTTCACTTTCACCTTCAACTACAAATCAAATTAAAACATTTTTTACTACGTCAATGAACGATTCTTTTGTCAATTTAGATAAAAATCTACAACGATTTTGGCAAATAGATGACATACCTAATGTCAAGGCCATTGACCCCGAAGATGAGTTTTGCGAAAATTATTTTTTGAAAACTACCTCAAAAAATGAGGAGGGGAGATATATTGTATCTTTACCATTTAAAGTTACTGCTCCAGATTTTGGCGACACTCGATCCATTGCCGTACGTCGTTTTTTCTCCCTTGAGAAGAAATTGCTACAAAACCCTGATTTTTATGCTGCCTACAGCTCTGTTTTACAAGATTATTTAGATAATAATCATATGCAACCGGTTTCTGCACCTTTGCCGACCGAAATTTCAAATCATTTTTATATTGCACACCATGCGGTGTTTAAAAAAGATTCTACTAGCACCCCCCTGAGGGTGGTTTTTGATGCGAGCATGCACGCCCCTGGCAAAATCTCGCTCAACAACGCTGTTTATACTGGGCCCCCTTTACAAAGGGACTTACAAAAAATTTTATTACTTTATCGTTTGCATAAATTTTGCTTTTGTTGCGACATCCGTCAAATGTACAGGATGATTTTAGTTGACCCTAGTCAAACTAATTTTCAAAGAATAGTTTGGAGGTTTGATCCTAACCAGCCTATTCAAGACTTCGAAATAAATAGAGTTTTATTCGGGGTCTCTTGTAGCCCCTTTTTGGCTATCAGAACTTTGCTGCAACTTGCTAGAGAGCATGAGGACCTTCCTCTTGCCTCAAAAATCATTGAGGAGGCAGTTTTTGTCGATGATGTGATTTCGGGAAGTGATGACTTTTTTAAGGCCACTGAGATGAAAAATCAATTAATCGAGCTACTTAGCCGAGGTGGATTCGAATTGCGTAAATGGGCGAGCAATTGTCCCGAGCTACTATCCGATCTTCCTGAGTCACACATTTCGATGAAGGCTCTTTCTCTCGATTTAGATGCTGAAAATTCAACTTTGAAAAGTCTCGGTTTAAATTGGAACCCTCATACTGATGAATTTTTTTATACTTTCGACTGTTCTCTCCAAACATGCACTAAAAGAACAATTTTAAGTAATTTGGCCCGCATTTACGACCCTCTGTCTTTTTTGGCGCCAATAGTTTTAATTTTAAAATTAATTGTTCAATACTGCTGGGCAGAAGACTTAAACTGGGACGACCCTGTCAGTCCGGAAATTGTTTTTAAATGGGAAAAATTTAAAAATGAATTAAAGTTTTTGCATTCTGTTAAAATTCCTCGTCAAATAATTTTGCCTAATGCTAGTCAAATCCAGCTAGTAGGATTTTGCGATAGTTCAGAACGGGCCTATTGTGCTGTCGCTTATATTCGAATTTTTTATTCTGATGGAAACATTAAAGTTTTTTTTGTTTGTAGTAAATCTAGAGTCGCACCGTTGCGTCGTAAACTAACTTTACCAAGACTAGAGCTTTTAGGAGCTGTTTTGTTGGCTAAATTAATGGATTTTTTACTAGAAACGTTCTCGGAAAAAATTAAATTTGATAAAATTCTTGCTTTTACTGATAGCACAGTGACCTTATCTTGGATTCAGGGATCTCCTCACAAATTTAAAACATTTGTTTCGAATAGAACTGCCTATATACAAGGAAGAATTAGCCCTGAGTTTTGGCATTATGTTCCTACTGAACAAAATCCTGCTGACTGCGGTACTAGGGAAATGTATCCCTCTGATTTACAAAGATTTTATTTTTGGTTAGAAGGGCCTTCTTTTCTAAACCAACCTACAAATACTTGGGATTTTATGACAGTTACTTACGATGGGAATGCAGTTTTGGAAGAACAGCGAAAAAATATTTTTAACGTTTTTACTTGCGAACAAACAGTTGAATATTATGTAAACAACTTGTTTGAAAAATACAGTTCTCTTTTTAAAATTAAGAGAATAGTTGCTTACTTTTTGCGAGGGTTACAAAAGTTTAAAAATCCCTCATACTATTTTGCTACTGATTACCTTACAAATCAGGATTACTACAAAAGCTTACTTTTTATTTCGAAATGCGTACAATCTTTTTCTTTCCAAAAAGAAATTGAATTACTAAAAGATAAGAAACAGCTTCCAAAAGCTTTTCAAAAATTATGTCCATTTTTGCATAATGAAAGCTACGATTTGCTTCGTGTTGGAGGCCGTTTATGCCATTCAAATTTATCATACGATAAAAAATTTCCAATTCTTTTGCCTTCTAGTGCAAAATTCACTGAATTACTGATTTTAGATTTGCATCGCAGCAATCTTTATTGTGGTATACAGACCACAACTTTTTTACTAATGCAAAACTTCTGGGTATTGTCTGCTAAAAAGGTAGTGAGAAAAGTTTTAAGTTCTTGCCATACTTGCTGGAAAACTAAACCTAACTCCCTTCAACCCCCTATGGGTAACCTACCGAAATTTAGAGTTTCCGAAGCAAAGGTGTTCGAAAATGTAGGTATAGATTTTTGTGGTCCGTTCACGATTACTCTTGGTCGGACCAGAGGTGCAAAAACCATGAAAGCATATGTCTGTTTATTTATCTGTTGCGCTGTTAAAGCCGTGCATTTAGAGTTAGTCTCTGATATGACATCAGAAGCCTTTCTGGCTGCTCTGCGCCGCTTCATAGCTAGAAGAGGACTATGCTCAAAGATCTCTTCAGACTGCGGGACCAACTTCGTGGCCTCTGAAAAATACTTGCGACAAATTTTTTCTGATTGCGTGAAGGGGGAAGGTATAGTTTGGTCTTTTAACCCACCTGCTGCTCCCCACATGGGAGGCATTTGGGAATCAAACATTAAATCTTTAAAGACTCATCTTCACAGGGTAGTTGGAAATCAAATACTCACCTATGAGGAATTAAATACGGTTTTAACCCAAGTTGAAGCCATAATGAACTCACGTCCTTTATGTGCCTTAAGCACCGATCCTACTGATCTGGCGGTCTTGACTCCTAATAATTTTTTAAATTTGAGGCCTCCAGGTACAATACCCGATCCAAACTACTGCGATATTGCGTTAAACAGGCTGTCCAGGTGGCAACTGTTGCAAAGAATGCACCGCGATTTTTGGATTCGCTGGCATCGCGAATATTTGCACACTTTGCAACAGCGAGCCAAATGGCACCAACCTCTTGCTTCCATTGATATTGGTACTATGGTACTGATCAAAGATGAAAATTCCACTCCATTGGATTGGCCCCTAGGCCGCATTGAAGACCTTATTAAAGGTTCTGATAATGTTCCACGGGTTGCTATTGTAAAGACTACTAAAGGTACCTACAAACGGCCTTTGGTAAAACTATGCGCCCTGCCTACAAATTAAACTCTCTGAAATGCCCCTGGGCATTCTCAGGGGGGTGGGAAATGGTTCGTCCCGCCTTCCTTTTTGTAAATATGTTCTTTTTACTATAATTTACCAAATTGGTTCGAATTAGGCTATTTGGTGATTCACTAGAGCATTTTCTATTTTTTGTTTATTTAGTATTAATTAACTAATTAAGTACTTAAAATTACTGGGTTATTTGCATTTGAAACTCCCGCGGTTTTAGAGGCAAATATTACAATTTGCTATAATTAATTTACTTTACATAAAATGCATTTTGAATTACTAAGGTTCCTAGTTCCTTTAATATGGACCTTCGTAATCTCATTCCTTCCTACTTATTCCTTTTCTCCTACGCCTATGGATTAACGACGCCACTGGGCGCCATGTGGGAGAATGAACGCAGCAGCGATACCTGCTGCCGCATCACAGATAACCGTTTCGTCTTCCAACCAGTATACACGCGTGTTAGCGACTCTCCTACCACAAGAATGTGGGGTGCAAAAACTACGGTTTAACAGCGCGTCCTCCCATGAGTTCCGCTTCCTGTATAAAAATGGTAAGTGAAAATGCATTATTTTTACCTTACATACATTTGTTTATTGCTACACTAACCTAGAAGGTAAACTAGACCATTTCAGAATCCCTTGTACCAGCTTAGCCTATGACCTTATTCCCTTAACTTTATACAGTCCACACCTGACACCGTTAAATTCCAGACAATCTCCTTTCTGGACCACCAGGGAACCCCAAGGGCCCAAGCACTTTTTTCAGTGATCGATTCTTGCTGCTTGCAATTAATTTTCAAAAGAAGTTGATGCTTAATGCAATTGTTTAAAGTGTTTTACGGAGTATGTTTTAAAGAATCTTAAATGCGTTACAGAACTTCGCCAATGCCAAAAAACAGTTTTTAAGCAAAATAGAGTCACTCTCATATATCTGCATTAATTAAATTATAAAGAGAAGATGCGATAAATAATAAAAAGTGTTAATTACTACGACAATCAGTTGCCCTCATTTTTTAACTTACATCTTTAATTAATTTATGACTCTATTCATAAACTTTTTAAATTAAAGTGTCAACTCTAAAATAGCCTTATTCTTTAAATTAAAATCGGGGCATAATAGGGCGCACTTCTCACATGACACTTTAAAAACATTTCAATGGGATCCATTATAGGGGTAATAATCAATTTTCCATTATTCCATTAAAGCTTTTTAGTAAGGCTCATAGAAGTGAAACCTAAAACCAGAAGAATCTATTCAATAAAATTCGGATCTCGAAAAATTTCTAAAACTTTTTGTGTTCATACTAGACAACCTGTCAAAATTTGAGGCAAGCATCAAGATGCTTGAATATAGAATATGTATAATTTTAGAAACAAAATTTTGGACTTGTCTTTATTTATTTCAAACAGCTTGCGGTACGGAGCCGAAATCAACATTATATTCAAAGGCTACGAAAAGACCAAAATTAAAGTGATAAAGTAATAAGAACACATTTCTTTTTTGTGCGCGGCACGCGACAATCGTGTGATTCCGGTTGGTTTCCCCAAAAGCCAACATTCCGGGAGCAAAAGCGAAGAAGATATTCGAGAGGACCAGCCAAGCACTAATCCGATCATATATCAGTTACCGTCGATGGAGGAAGCGAGGAGCGTTTTGAAGAAATTAGACGACAAACTTGGGAGAAAGCCTACGAGCCAATAATAATTAAAATTGGCAGTATGTGCAATAGAAAAAGAAAGAAGATAAGATCAGCTCATCGAGAAAAACTGAAGAAACTGCAGACACGTACTCAAGATAGACCAACCTCAATAATACGAAGCACTATAGGAACATTTCAAAATCTGAGCATCAATGAAGAATTTGTACTTAGTAAAGGACTTAAGTTTTCACCGACACTAGACATTATTGCCGCAATAAAGACCATTCGTTTACCTTAACCAGAAGCAATGTTTACACCGTGTATTCATTGCCAGAAGCTGATGTTTCGCCAAAAAGTAAGGACAACCTTGGAGAGAAAGAAGCAACGGAAGGCAAACATCACCAGTCAAAACAACGGGCAATCAAGAGCCTGCAGACTGACAAATCAATCAAGATGGATGTCGAGACATACGACAGAAATATCGAAGAAGTTCTGGAGAAACGAGACTAAAAAAGGCTATCAAAAGGTCCAGCATCAACCATAGAAGGATGCATCTACAGGACATTGAAGAAGTATGCTGAAAATATCCCTGACGCCGTTAGATCCCGCTTAACTCCACACCACATTAAAGCATCACATTTCTATGGAGTATCAAAGATCTATAAGAAGGATATACCACTGCGATTAATTACCAGCTTCAGGGACTCACCGACCAGCAGTTTTTCGAGGTTTTTATTGAATATAATTCAACAATTACAGGGTAAGTCCGTGTATACTTGAGATTCTGAAAAACGTCATTTAGCGATTTTTAGGATAGGAAATCCCATAGGACCAAAATTGCCAAACTTTGAAAATTCATATCTCCCAAACTGTACATTTCATTAACAAAAGCACCGAGTTACAGTATGGAGGGGTCATAAAGATGCAAAAAAGCCACACGTTGAGTTGAGATTCTGAAAAAAGTTATTTCGCGATTTTTAGGATAGGGAATCCCATAGGACCAAAATTGCCAAACTTTGAAAATTCATATCTCCCAAACTATACAATTTATTAACAAAAGCACCGAGTTGCAGTATGGTGAGGCCTTAAAGATGCAAAAAAGCCACAGGTTGAGTTGAGATTCTGAAAAACGTTATTTAGCGATTTTTAGGATACTTAGGGAATCCCATAGGACCAAAATTGCCAAACTTTGAAAATTCACATCTCACAAACTATACATTTTATTAACAAAAGCACCGAGTTACAGCATGGTGGGGACTTAAAGATGCAAAAAAGCCACAGGTTGAGTTAAGATTGTGAAAAAGGTTATTTAGCGATTTTTAGGATAGGGAATCCCATAGGACCCAAATTGCCAAACTTTGAAAATTCATATCTCCCTAACTATACATTTTATTAACAAAAGCACCGAGTTACAGTATGGTGGGGCCACAAAGATGCGAAAAAGCCACATCTTGGGTTATGATTCTGAAAAACGTCATTTAGCGATTTTTAGGATAGGGAATTCCATAGGTCCAAAATTACCCAACTTTAAAAATTCATATCTTCCAAACTATACATTCTATTAACAAAAGCACCGAGTTACAGTATGGCGGGGCTTTAAAGATGAAAAAAAGTCACAGGTTGAGTTGAGATTCTGAAAAAAGTTATTTAGCGATTTTTAGGATAGGGAATCCCATAGGACCAAAATTGCCAAACTTTGAAAATTCACATCTCACAACCTATAGATTTTATTAACAAAAGCACCGAGTTACAGTATGGTGGGGCCATAAAGATGCGAAAAAGCCATACCTTGAGTTGAGATCCTGAAAAACGGCATTTAGCGATTTTTGGGATAGGGAATTCCATAGGACCAAAATTGCGAAACTTAAAAAATTCATATCTCCCAAACTATACATTTTATTAACAATACCACCGAGTTACAGTATGGTGGGGCCATAAATATGCAAAAAAGCCACACGTTGAGTTGAGATTCTGAAAAACGTTATTTAGCGATTTTTAAGATAGGGGATCCCATAGGACCAAAATTGCCAAACTTTGAAAATTCATATCTCCCAAACTATACATTTTATTAACAAAAGCACCGAGTTACAGTATGGAGGGGTCATAAAGATGCAAAAAACCACACGTTGAGTTGAGATTCTGAAAAACGTTATTTAGCGATTTTTAAGTTAGGGAATCCCAGAGGACCAAATTTGCGAGACTGAGGCTTCATTATGGATTTTAAAGACCATAATTCAAGAAATTTCGCATGAAGAATTGGGGTAAGAAAATCAGTTTCCCGCTTGATACCGCATCTGGTAACCGAAGAACAGAAAAACCAGACCTCTTGAGGCAGGCAATTCGCAGAACGTGTACAGCATTATCAATGCTGATAAATCGTGGATTTACTCATATGAACCGATAAACTTGAAAAGATGAAGAAAAGCCAACAAAAGTCATCCGTTCTCGAAGTGTATATATCCAAAAAGATGGTCGTGACATTTATCTCAAAAGCAGGTCATGTAGCAACAATTCCTTTGGAAGATTTAAGAACTGCTACTGCCGATTGGTACATTTGTTTGCCGAAAGTCATCGTTGAGCTTAGAAAAACAAACCCGAATGACGAATCATCCTCCACCAAGACAATGCAAGTTCGTACAAAGCACAAAGGAACATTGAACTTTTAACCCAACGAAACGTCGAATTGTTGGACCATCCTCTATACAGTCCCGACCTAAGTCCCAACGATTTCTATTCTTTTCCGAAAATCAAGAATGGACTGCGTGGTCAAAGATTTAAGTTGCCAGAGGAAGCAGTCGATGCCTTCAAAAATGCAATTTTGACCGTACCAAAAAACGAGTGGAATAGGGTGTTTGACAGTATTAAAAAATAAATATATATTTATTTTTAGATATCTCTTTAGGTCTTGGGAATGCTAAAAAAAACTTTTTTGTTTAATATTTTCTCAAATTCATAGTTCTTTTAATTAAATAAATTCATTGAATTAAAACAATTGGTCACGTGATTCAAAACAGGCGGTCTACCAATCAGCTGCGAGTGACGTCACACAACAGTAAACGCCTCGAACGAACGTATTTTCTGTGTTATTTTCTTATGGATGGTAATGTTTGCTTTGGTTTAAAGTGCGAATTATCGTCCTAAATTAGATTTTATTTTGTGTTTTGCATATAAAAACATTTTCAATGGAAAACGGATTCGCCAAAGCCGATAGCTCCAACTTGCCAATGCTGAATTGTTTTATGGTGGCAGGCTTCTTTGCCAACAACAGTGATTTTTGTTCTGCGGAATTTGGAAACGTTAAAATGTTGATGTAAATATTAGATGAGTTGTTTTGTATATAACTGAAAGTTTTTTTACGATATTCTTCGCCTACTTTTACTCATTTAGATTTTGAGGTTGGGTTATATGTTTTGCTTTTTTGTTTAATATACCACTTACAATAGATTCAATTAAATACCCAATCATTATTATTTTAAGCATTAAGAAACAATCAAAAATTGCAGGAGAGGTAGGCAAAAAGTATACAACGACCAGCAATACTTAAAGTACTGCATGGGTTACACTGCATAGTTCTGCGTAGGTACTGCCTATGCACTGCCTAGTCTTGCATATGCACTGCTCAGTCCTACATTTAGCCTGCATGTGCACTGCCTAGTCCTGCATTTAGAGGTACTCTCTAGTCCTGCCTAATAACTGCCTAGCACCACCTAAAAATTTGTACACCTTTCTCCCTATTATAGTTGTTCACCTCTTGTAATAAACATAACCTCAAAAATTTCATCGTCATTTACGAAATAGTTATATACTATATTATAGACAATGTGAGAAAAATTAATAGAAACAACTTAGTTAGACTCACATCAAAGTGATCTTTACAAATGTAAAGTGAATATGTATTAAATAAGGTCCTCAGGTCTCTTCGAGCAAGTTCTAGCCACTTTTTCCGTTATTTTACTGCTGCAGGCACATGAATAAATAGTTTTTCAGGTGTTTTTATATTAGTATTCGAACACTGAGGCACTACACAAAACTTATAGAACATTTTTTTACATAAAAAACAGTAAAAACATAGACCAAAAACAAATAAACACTTGAATGCCGTGTATCTGTCCGCGAGTTTACTGCGCTGTGACGTCATTGCAACGCCATGCTAGAAATGAGCGTTTTAGCGGCAAATTCAAATCGGAAATTAGAAAACTTGATTTTAAATGTAGTCATGATAAAATATACTATTTTAATAATTTTGCGTAGCAAATTTGGGATCTATGTATCATTCTAAACTCTTATAAAATTTGTCAAATACCCTATTATAGCTTTGGCAACTGGTTTGAGCGTATGCAAAAGTGAATTAATTTTCGTGGAGAATACTTCGAGAAGCAACAAAGGCTTTAAAAGTTATCCACTGTTTTCTTCCAGTTGTATATGCAAAACTTAAAAGATAACTCTCAATTAAATCACGATTCCCAACTGACCACAAACCGTTCCTTCTATCTGAATTTTTTAGTTTAAAACTACCCACACCCGCACCCGCCTTAGCTGTTAACGGGCTCGTAGATTTTTTGTTGTTTGCACATTTTTATTTTTCGCCTGAATCTTTTAATAATATGCCTTCGCAACTCGCCGTCAAAGTAAGTAGCGGAAAAAACAGTTGCTAATGTCTTTTTCCGCAAATTTTCGCCAGTGTCGTTCAATCGAACTTTGGTTTATTCATAAGGTACAAGGGGTAAATAAGTTTTATTAATAATGTCAAGTATATATTAAGTAATTAACTTCTTTAACCCTTTTCTCCATTTTAAAAAGGAGTTCGGTTTGCTACAAAGTTTCAAATAAATAATAATTTAATTTAAAATTTAATGACAATGGAAAATATATTCCAAGCGCCTGTCAAATATGGTAAGCTTCAGGAATAAAGTCCAGATGCAATTTAAAAGTAAAAATTTCGCGAATTCGAACACAATTTCTTGTATATTCCTATATCAATTATTAATGGGCTAAAAGGCAGGGAAAAATATAATGAGACACCCTGTACATACTGTATACATCACTACATTATTTAACAATTGTCAAAATTTAGGGTTATGCCTCTTTTTGTTTTCTAAAAACTAGTTCATTGGTTACAAATTTATCAAATTGGGCATTAAAAGTGTATTTTTTCTAAAATAATTGTGCAGATTTATTGTGAAAACCACGAAGACTGTTTAATGGCATCTATAAACCACTCTTAACTTTATTAACGAATTATAAAAAAAAACATGTACTTACCTATGGAATTGCACTCCCTTACTTCTCCCACAAACCACACATGTTTTACGTTAATTATTTCCCATTTTTCAATGAAGAAAAACATAATTATACATGACAAACGTAAAACACCGCAAAATGTAAACAAACAACAAATATGGCGTCCATCCACAAAGCAGCTGTGTGGCTACGTGATAAAATACACGCAAGTGCACTTGAAAATTCGCGCTTTTCGATTTTTTAAACATGTAATTATGCTATAACGAATTTGGTATATCCTAAGCCTTAATTATATTCACCCCGCCTATGCTGCGTTTTTCGCTTTTTTTACATTCTTTGTTTTGATATCATCATCAGCGTCATCATCATATCGATTTTAATAATGTATTGTTTACCTTTTTACGCTGAAAATTTCAGCTACCACACAGTCACATATTTTTAAATACTTAGGGTTAGGAACAGTCTCTAAATTCACCGATGAGCTCATCGATGAGAACAATCGGGTTTCCAAATGCATCAATGCACCAATCGATGCCACTAAAACTCACCGACTCTGGCAGCCGATGAGCAATTCCTAATGAATGTCACTTGTCTGTCATTTGTCATTCGAATCAGCTGTATATTTTTATATACGAAAGTTTGATCCTCGCCCTCCCCCGTTTCTTCCATTTCCATATTGGTTGTGTATTATCGGTGTGGATTTTTTTCGCAGGATTTGATTGGATCAAATTTTTAAATTAACCATTCAGAGCCCAAGAAAAGATAAATCCACGCAGATAATACGGTCCATAGAGCCGACATAACAAAAGTTTCAACAACACCGGTTTATAAGGAAAAAATACATTTTGTCACAGTTCAACCAGACCATGCTATCACCGTCTCCACGGCGTCGCACAATGAGTTAACAAAGTATAAAAGGCAACTTCAAAGTGGTAGAGTCAACCACGGACACCGGTGTCTCGGAAAGAGGTAATTCCATCCTCAGCGTGGCCTGCCTGACTACTACTACAAACTGACTACAAGATATAAGGTAAATCAAAAATAATGAAAAAATAGATGAAACCTATTTTTCATTCGACGAGTCAAACGATAGGGAACCAAGGGAACTAAGTCCATGGCGGGTAGAAAACGCCCATCGGTCTATAGAAAAGAAGACAGACATTTCGTCACGGTCAAGAACAGAATTTTTTTGATAAAAAAGATATGTTTTTATTTCCATATGATTTCATAAGTTTTTTTTTAAATTTTTGTATGGCTCATCAGCATTCCATCGATAAATTGTCATTGTCATTTGTCAACAATCTTGATTCCATTGATGAAAAAAAAAACTGGATGAATTTAGAGATTCTCTTATACTTATAATTAAAACTTAGACATGTTTACATTACGTTCAAGTGGTAGTTTCCCCCTTTCCAAAGAGCAAAACCGCTAAAACGAATTTCCACGGGGTCGCTAATGAAAAAGTGTTGTCTTCAGCCTGACGGAAATCTGTTGCTGCATCAGGTATTGCACTCGAGTCTCTAATATTATTTAGCCATGAATGTTGTTTTCGACCAGGGACTCTGCGACCCTCTATTTTTTCCTGTAGAGCTAGTTTTGCGATAGCATATCTTTCACCCATTGTTTCACCATAGTCAATAGCTGTCCTTTAGTACCTGCTCTTCTCAGGACTTTTTCATTTGCAATATGCTCTGTCCATGATATTCTTAAGGTTTCCGGACCATATAACAACACGGGCCAAACATATATTTGTATCACTTTGAGACGCAGTTCCAAAGACAGATCTTTATGTAATAGAATTGTTTGCAGCTTCTGGAATGGTATTGTAGCCATACCCACTCTTGTTTTAACTTCCTCGTCACAGTCCCATTTATCCACTACAACACATCCAAGATATTTGAACTTTGAAACTTTTTCAATAGGTTTCCCATCTATTACGATGTTAGGTTCTGCAGTCTGTCTACCAATGTTCATTACCTTTGTTTTTGTTATGTTTATGAACAAACCATATTTTTGCCCTTGGTAATGAATTTTTTCGGATCAAGAATTCGCCAAAAACACTTTATTGTCAGCATAACTAATATTATTTATAGGTTTTCCATTAACTTTAATCCCCTTTGTTTCATTTTTCCGTTGAAGCTGGAAAACTGTTTCAACATAATAAATATTAAAAAGTAATAGAGACAAAATAAATCTCTGGCGAACTCCTTACATCAAACGGTTTAGTCAGTAAATTTGGTTTTATTCGAACTTCAGCTGTTTGGCTCTAATAGAGATTTTTGATGACATATCTTTATCGTCGACACCTGTTTCGTGTAATATTTAGACCAATAAGCCATGCTTTACATTAAGGGTTTCGCCAGGGACTTCTAAGGTTTTCCTAGAGGGACTGTTTCGGTTGGGTTTGAAGCCACTGCAAAACCCTTAATAATTCTTGAGGAGATGGCTTTAGTCACGGTCGCCTTCTCCATATCCATGTCCAGGAGTGCCACGTGTAAAAAGACGCCGAGGTAGTTCTATTTTTATCTCAAATGGACTATAAAGCAGTCCTTTAGGAAATGGCTCAACAACACCCTGTAAAGTAAACCACCATTAAACGTCGAGGGGCGAATGGATAGGAAAATTTGGTATACATACTGGAGGGATTTCTTCGGCATTGCGAGTATTGCTTTAATGAGCATTACAATGCTCTTATCTGTGGTGGAAAAAAATCGGAAGCCGATCCACACCTCGTTGGGTGTAGACACAGAAAGGTATGAAATATATTGATCTAGATGTCAAAGATTGAGACTTCAAACCATCGCAGATCAAAAAAATTCAAATTCTTTAGTAAGGGATAGCTACGAATTGTTAAGAAAGATCTAAGGGACTTGAAATTAGAAAACTGGTTAAGAGAAGAAGATTAAGTAAGAATCCAAGAGCTTAAAACTGATAAAGATTTGAAATACTAAGAAAAGAAAGTCTCTAATTTAACATGAATAGTTAAAGGTGTTCAAAAATCCAAGCAGCCCTTTATTAGAAAGTTGAGCTATAAACCTAGCCTAGGCGTATTAATAAGTCACTGCAGTAATCACACATACATATTGTGAACCAGGTTTTTTAAGTAGGTTGTCAAGACCTACCAATACAGATATAAGCAATTCACCATTCACTAAGGAACACTTTTTGTAAACTGAAATTTAGAAATTAATAGTGGAAGTTTTTAGGAAAAGCTCAGAACCGTGAGGTAGATTCATTTTCCAGTTTTATGAGCCCTTCTGCTGATAGCTTGCTGGCGCGGCGGGATTCTTTTTACTTAGTTTCGTCGGAAAGTGTGTACAATGTTTCGTTTTACAAAAACCTATTAGGTTAGGCCATTATTCCTTCATTATTTTGAGCAGTCCTCACGTATCTCTAAACTAATTTTAGAGCTTTACCATCACTTTAATCTAAAATAGTTGAAAAGCTTTACCATGCGGGCCAAGTTTCACAGGGAAGCCATTTTAAAAACTTATCTCTTTTATCTGAAGTATTTGAAACAATTGTGTGTTTTTTCGGAATGATCCACTTGTACCTCTTTCCTTTAGAGTATTTTCCTTTGGAGCTTCTGTATTTCAATTCGGCGACCTTCTGGTAGGACTCTTATATATCTAGGGAAATTCTGCAGGTCCTCACTGGCCTGTGTCCGCGTAAAGTGACGTATCCTGGAGTTTTCATTCCCATGTACACGTCTCATGAAACGGTTTTTTTCCCTCAATCTCTTACGAGATATTCTCAATTCAACGATAAGTTCTTTCTTGACATAACTGATCTATTTATAACACAACTCTGTTTTAAATTCTTTAAAGCCTTGCCAATTGAGTTCTGCATTATTTTCCGGAGAACGACTTGCCTCGATATATGTACCTTTAGTCTTCAATGTGGATTGCTCCTCGCAGGTTAGGCCTACTGCGAAATACCCTTGTTTTTTACATAGATCAGGTTCCTGGCGTAAATCAACTCCATAGTCTTGATAGTTTTACACAGGTTTCCTTTGATGTGGTAAAAAGAGTCACTGAACCTGACTGGCCAACCGTTATCAGATTAAAAAATCTACGTCACCGGGATGTCTTATACTATTTGTTTTATGGAAATCCGATCAAGCAGTTACAGTTGTCCCATTAAGCACAAATGTCCTTGAACTACCCCAGATATTTGATGACTGATCTGATGACATATCTTTCGACTACTTAGTGTCAATGATCTCTATACATTTTTCCAAGAAACCCATTGTACCAGACTCTCAAATTCTTTTGCCCTGTCTTGACAATCTCTTTGAAGTATTGGGCTCACAGAATACCAGCGGTCAATAGAACTAAAGAGAGAAAGGTTGCACTGCTTACACATTTATTGTATGTTCTCACTCTAAAAAAACTCTTTAAATTTTTGCCTCAGTGTCCCATATACGTAATGTATAGCCGTCGCCGTTCCAGTTACTTCGTATATAACTCATTGCTTAGAGTATATACACTCCATTCGCAGATAAACGTGGCGGGATTGGGACTATATTAATTGTCTTAATCGAGGTTGCAAACAGTCTAGTAAACCTGCAAAGTTTCTTTCCAAGAAATGGCTGCAATAACTACAAGATGCGTGCTGGTACACCATTGTATGGCAGTTTTCCAAGAAACCCATTGTACCAGATTCTCAAATGCTTTTGCCCTGTCTGACTATTTCCTCTATGAAGCGTGTTGCTTGATTTGTTGTTCCATGTCACTAGACTGGAAAAATGGAAACGGCAAGCCGCGGTCAAGGGTTGCTGTAAATTTTGTGATCGGTAGTTGTTTTTAAGGCTGTGCATAAGTAGGTCGCAACAGCTTGCGCTACATATTAAAGTAAAATGTTTGTGTTTGTCTCCTTGTAACGTTGGATAGGCCGTTATTACGCTAGAAAACTTTTATTTTTCTCCTCCTGCACGGTGGCGCCAAACACCACTTTGTTATTTCTTTAATGGGTGTTTAGATTTATAGTATTAAATTTCACTTTTTCCTTTGCATATTTTGTTTCGTTTCATTAGGGATATTTTCCGTTTTTATTAAGTTCTCATTTACAAGTATTCTACAGGGTGCTATAAAAATAGTGTATTATATTGAAACTTTTATCGTTTTTTGACCCTTCCGATTACCTCGCATAATAGCTATTATTTAATCCACACTTTGTGTAAAGTATGTACACAGATGGAGTTTACTCCTTTTGTTAAAGGAATAAGTTTACCATATAAAAACTTTAAAGTGATAATAAATTAGAAAGGAACAACAACTTACCTTTGTTTATAACCTTAAGTGAAACATTTTATAATACTTAATAAACTCAATTTGTTAACAAGCTAAAATAAAATAAATTTATTTCTTTTTTTCGTCATCTGTCAAGCTAACACACAGACTATACCTTTATTTTTCGCCTACGGAAAAAACCAAATTTCTGCCGAAGCTTTTATTCTGGAACTTCATACTCGGCAAGTAAGTGATTTACACACATCCGTGAACTCAGTTTGGATTGAGTCCACATCCAAACACGCAGCGGAGCTCCAAATTGTGGTTTCCAAAATCCCAACAATCTCCGAAACACTAACCTGACTCTGCGAACAGCTGATTCATAACAACTTTTGCAAAAAGGCATTACTTACCGGTGCGGTGCAGCCGGGGATAGTTCACCAATAACATACCAAGCATGGTCAACTCAATAACCTGCAAGGCCGGAAAAATTGGAGATCCAGGAACGTTGTGCTCTGTTTAGATTTTTTAGTATTAAATTTATTATTTTTTTCATATTTTATTTCGTTTTATTAGGGATATTTTCCCCAGATTTTCCGTTTTTATTAAGTTTTCATTCTTCGGTATTCTGCAGGGTGCTATAAAAAAAGTGTATTATATTCAGACTTTTTTCGTTTTTTAACCTTTCCGATCACTTCGCATAATATCTATTATTGAAACCACAATTTGTGTAAAGTATGTACACAGATGAAGTTTACTCTGTTTGTTAAGGAAATAAGTTTACCCTATAAAATAAAAGCTTTGGGTTTTAATAAATTAGAAAGAAACAACAATTTACTTTTGCTAACAACATTTATATACTTATTAAATTCAATTTGTTTGTTTAATCGTCTTTTCTTAACAAGCAGAACTTTTAATAAAGAATGTCGTAAGATTAATATGGTACTTATAAATATTTTTTCTACCGTCAATTACATCCGTGGCTAATACAACAGCGTGTGTCCGTAAAGTCTGTAATCACCCATTAAAAAAAAACTGCAAGCTTTTAAAAAGATCTCGCTCTGGAAGAAAATTCGGCATTTTAATTTACTCATAGTTAAGTGAAAATTTAGGGTTTTTTAATGTTTTTTCATGAAACTAATTTTTTTTATTTGATAATATCTCAAAATCGGTTAGGTTTAGGTATGGAGATACCTTAACAAAAAGCATTTTTCATGATCTATTAAAAGGCAAATATGAAAAAATATATTGGGAGGCCTATTTAAAGGAACAAAAGTTTATATCATATCTTTTTTCTGGGACACTCTGTAATAATTACCCATAAATTTTTTAACTCGTCTTTTAAAACTGTTTTTGACATGTCCAAGTTTTTTTCTCAAAAGCTTGCAGTTTTCTTAAAAGATGGGTGATTCTAGACTTTACGGACACACGGTATATGTTTCTTTGGTAGTAATGATTCTCTGGCATCTAAGAAATCTTTAATCAAGAATTTTTTTGAGAAAATATTTTATCGTTTCTACTTTTAATACGAATCTCAAGTTTGGTCGTTACTGATTAATGTAAAAGTTGATTTTGTTTATAAATGTCAAATAATCAAAACTTAACGAGGTTAAATGACACCAAAGCTAAATTCTTTTCAAATCTTGTTTGTGTCGTTTGGTTGCTCGAATTCTATTTACGAATATAAATAAAGATAAAACCCAAATTAAACATACAAATTTGACTATTATCTCAGAGTTTTGCATAGAAATTGTCATTAAAATACAATTGGACAATTTAAAAGCCCCGTATTTACAAATAAAGTATATGCTGTTAGTCTGCTCGACCGGTATTCCAAGTTTAAACATTTCCAAAACCGTTGTCAACTTGGTCTAATATTAAAATCTTAAACCACCCTCCGCAAGGCTATGGTTTCTTATAAAATGAATTTGTAAATTCCCAATTTATATATCCTATTTCCTAACATATTTTTTTACTTCCTAGCCTGCGCAGCAATAGCTAGAGGAGGTATTGTTTTCGACGAATAAATGTTTTTTGAGATAACGCCGAAAATGTTTTATTTGAGTGTATTGTGACATACCCTAACAGTGTGTGTGTAACTCTGTCCGTAACACGATAGCTCCTAAACGGCCTTACCGATTTTCATAAAATTTTTAGGTAAAATAGTGATCGATAAAGTTTTAAAAATGCAAATTTTTGAGCATCGCATCAATATGCGGTTTTCGGAATATTGTAGCGCACATTTTTTTTCAAAAATTTGTGTTATAACCAAAAACTTGGTAGGAGCTTTCGTTTCAGAGATACTTATAAAAAACAGTTTTTAAGGTTCATATAGCATGGAGTTTACTTGGAGTGTGCTAATGGGCTAGGAACGTATTAGATCCGTCATGGATCCATTTAATTTAAACATACTCTCCTGACCGCTTTTTCTGAATCCTAAACAATGTGAAAACTAACCGTTGTCATTTGATCTCCAAATTATCCTAACCTGTCAATAAAAATAGGGGTCTTTACTGATGCGGTTAGGATATCTTGGCAATCAATTGACAACGATTAGGTTTCACACTCTTTAGAGCCCGGGGAAAAGGTCAGGAGTAGAGGTGTTGAAAAAGTAACTATTCGTTACTCGAGTACTCGTTACTCGACAAATAAAGGAGGAACGAATACCAATCCGAAAATTAAATGATTACTTTCGTTACGTTGATAACTTTGATTCCTTCGATTATTTTATTCTTCAGTATTCCAAACTTTTTGTAAATATATTTTTTGAGTTCTCGTCTAAGATTGTTATTTTTATCTCTATTTTTATTTACTTTTAGATTTTAGGTATGTATTTCTTTGAATGTAAGGCATTAGATTTTTAAAACAAAGTTGTATAGAGAACAATTCCTACGTAATTCCTACCTTTATTTTTTTAATTTTAGCCCGCATTTTGAAAATTTCAATTGAATATTTCCATAATATCAACTAAAAAAATATACCTACAAGTAAATCTTCGAATTAACGACAGTCCGAGAATTTTGCATTAATTGTATGATTGAATTGAATACAGTTACAGTAATGAAAGAAACGATAGTAACGAATATATAAAATGATTACTTAGTAGTCGAGTAACGATTAGTAACGAGTATTCAAAAGTAACGAAAATCAACACCTCTACTGTTGACTTATAGAGTTTAGTAAATACAGGTGTTAATGTTCCTTTTCATTAAAAAATTTTCAAAATGGATAAGTTTTTAATAAATAATAAAATTATTGTATACAATATTTCGACGTGGATTAAACGACATGTATAATAAAAATCTATCCGATTTCAATATTAAAAGGCGAATTAAAATTCTTAAAAAATATTATTTTCGACAAATCACCAATTTTATGAGGCAAACCCGGACTGCTTGGCCATTTTGAAAGATAATTTTGTCGCGAAATTATGTGAAATGCCCACAATACCGCCGCAATTAGCGGGCATTCAATACAATTTCGTAGGTGTAGGCTGGGTGGAAATAATAATATATCTGCTACTTTGTGGGTCCCCACAGTTTATTATAAAGAACAAAAGAAAAATCGTAGAAAGATTATCCCTGTCCATCGTCGTAAATGAGAAAAACAAAATTGTCCAAGTAAATGAAAATGGTATTATAACAAAAACATTTCCTGTAAAAAAAGCCAAGTACGCGAAAATCTTATTCCGTAAAAAGAATTGAGATAAAAGGAAGTTCTCCAATTTGCAGCCGTAACAGCCAAGTTTAGAAAAATATTTCCAAAATAGGAAGAACCTTTCATTTTGAAATTTCTATTGGAAAACTTGGCTTTATTTTTATCTCAATTCTTTTTACGGAATACCACTTTCGCGTACTTGGTTTTTTTTACATGAACTGTTTTTATTATGATTTCAATCCTTTTTTAAAGGATTTGAATAATATTTAAGTTTTAATGTAGTAAAATATGCGGCAAAAACAATTGCAATGCCAAATTTTGAGGTTTTTTTTATATTTTCCTATGGTTTTTATCATAGTTCCTACCAGCATTCTAAGACTCAGCTCTCTAGTGTTTCTGGAAATAGGCAATGTTATTTTTTGCATAACTTGAAATTTATAGGGAATGAAAGTAAAAATAAAAGTAAAGTATTTCTTATTTTTTAATATGTAGCTTAATTTACCGAAAGCTGTACAGGCCAATCTTACTTGTCTCTTGATTTCAGCTGTTTGGTTTTCTTTTTTACAAGCTTTTATTTAGCTTCAGATGTTCTGTCTAACTATCTATCTAACTATCAAATCTTGTGAAGCGTTTTTGACACACTTCCCATTATCCGATTTGGATGATATTTGGTACACACATAGTGGTCCCATGACAATACAACATTAAGAAAAAATATCCTCCCACCCCTACCCCCAGCCCTTCTATAGAAAAATGTGTTTTTGACACACTTCCCGTTATCCGATTTGGATAAAATTTGGTATACACAGAGTGGTCCGATGATAATACAACAATAAGAAAAAAATATCCTGCCACCCCTACCCCCACCCCCTTGCATAGAAAAATTTGTTTTTGACACACATCCCGTTATCCGATTTGGATGAAATTTGGTATACACATAGTGGTCCGATGATAATACAACAATAAGAATAAATATCCTTCCACTCCTACCCCCACTCCCTTCCATAGAAAAATGAGTTTTTGACACACTTCCCATTATCCAATTTGGATGAAATTTGGTATTCACATAGTGGTCCGATGACAATACAACATTGAAAAAATCCTATCACTCCTACCCCCACCCCCATCTATAGAAAAATGCGTTTTTGACACACTTCCCATTATCCGATTTGGATGAAATTTGGTACACATATAGTGGTCCGATGACAATACAACAATAATGAAAAAATGTCCTTCCACCATTACCCCCCCCCTTCCATAAAAAATGCGTTTTTGACACACTTCACTTCAAATGACTTTTATAAAATTTGGTATATGCATAAAGGTCCGATGGCAATACAGCCCAAACAAAAAATATATTTCTACCTCTAGCCCCACCCTCTCCTTCTCCCAATAGAAAAATGAGTCTCCATACAACTCACGATCAGCGATTTCATTATAATCTAGAATAAACACTTCTGTTCTGTTATTGAACAAATATTTTCATTTAATAGAGTAGATAGTTGAGACTAAAAAGTAGAAAATAAATTTGTAAAAAATTTTTTTTAAGTCACAAGCTTTTATAAAATGCACTAAAAATTAAAAAATAATTTTCTAAAATTCTAATATTATCATAATAATAAAAGCGATGGCCGCAAATCAAAGCATAAGTTAATCTAAATTTGAATAATAATAATCTAAACACTTAAAGATCATTCAACATAGCAGGTCATCAAAGATATGTTTACCTACCATACCTATGTCACAGAAATGCTGGGGTATCTTGGGTCGGGTTGGGTGGGTTTGGTACGTCTGCATTTTTCTGCTAGATTAATTCTTGCTAATAGTGATATTTAATTGATAAGGATATCTTATCGTGCTAACATCATCAAAATTTCCATCAGTCGGCCATCGCTTTTATTATTATGATAATATTAGAATTTTAAAAAATTATTTTTTATTTTTTAGTGCCTTTTATAAAAGCTTGTGACTTAAAAAAAAATTATTAATATATATATATATATATATATATATATATATATATGTATTATGTATACCTCTACTTGTTCTATTTATTTTGTAATATCTTCATCTGTGTTAGTTATGACTTTAGGTTTAGTGTGGTTCATAGTCAAGCCTATATTTTTAGAGGGTGTATCCAGTTCTTCCATCATTTTAATTAGTTCTTCTTTCTTATTTGTTATTAGGGCGATATCGTCAGTATATCGTAGGTGGTTCAAGTATTGTTCGCTTACTTTGATGCCTATTTCAAAAAGAGGGCCTGGTTAAATAGTTTAGGGGATATTATGTCACCATGTCTCACACCTCTTCTTATGCGTAGTAGTAGTAGTAGGGTTGTAAAGCTGTAGCTGATGCACTGCATACTCTTCTGAATAAAATACTAGAAGAAAAAAATTGTAATACCAAACAACTGGAAAGAATATTACCATTATTCTACACACGAAAGGCGGTAGAGCAGACCTAAAAAAGGAAAAGGTTTCAGTACAGTTGCGTAGCTATTAACCATGAAAATTTTAATAGAACGAGCCAACGAATACAACATTCCACTATATATCGCGCTTATAGACTTTGAAAAAACCTTCGATAGTATTGAGCACAGAGCAGTAAAAGCATCTATAATTAGTAGCCGAATAGATCACAGATACACAGACTTAATAGCCAAGATAAAGAACGTGACAATTTGAAAAGGATCCACCTGGATTTTCTCGAATATTATCAGGAAATTAAAAAAACGCCGAAACACGTCGATTTTGTTTGCAAGGGGGACACTTTTTGGCTCGGTTCATTCATCTTGAAATTTTTGTAGCACGAACCCCCTTCGATGGGTATACTTTACACCTTTATTTTGAATAGGGAAAGTAGGTCTAGTGGTACCTTGCTCTCTTGAATATCTTTACAACCGTGCAAAAATTTCGAAAATCCATCGATTAGTTTTTGAGATATTTGCTTTCAAATTTTCAAATATTTTTGAAGTTTTTACACGGCTGTAAGGACATTCAAAAGGCCTTCAAAACAAGGTATCACTAGACCCACTTTCCCTATTCAAAATATAGGGGTAAATTTACCCCTCGAAGGAGGTTCGTGCTACAAAAATTTCAAGATAGCCAAAAAGTGTCCCCCTTGCAAACAAATCGACGTGTTACGCCTTTTTTTTAATTTCCTGATAATATTCGAGAAAATCCAGGTGGATCCTTTTCAAATTGTCACGTTCTTTATCTTGGCTATTAAGTCTGTGTATCTGTGATCTATTCGGCTACTAATTATAGATGCTTTTACTGCTCTGTGCTCAATACTATCGAAGGTTTTTTCAAAGTCTATAAGCGCGATATATAGTGGAATGTTGTATTCGTTGGCTCGTTCTATTAAAATTTTCATGGTTAATAGCTACGCAACTGTACTGAAACCTTTTCCTTTTTTAGGTCTGCTCTACCGCCTTTCGTGTGTAGAATAATGGTAATATTCTTTCCAGTTGTTTGGTATTACAATTTTTTTCTTCTAGTATTTTATTCAGAAGAGTATGCAGTGCATCAGCTACAGCTTTACAACCCTACTTGAGCTTTTTTGCCGTTACTACGTCTTTTCAAATACGTTTAGGTACCTCAGCTTTTTAAGTTAATTGTTGTTCTGAAGATAGAATGGTTATAAGCAGTGGCGGCTGGGAACGTTATAAATTGGGGGGGGGGGCAAAAATTTAAATTGCATGAAAAATTAGAAAAAAAAACTTACCAAACAAGCAGCTACTTGGTGTAGTTTTTAGTTTATTTGTTTATAGATAAAGTCCATTCGCCTTTCTTTCTTATGGCCCCGTAGAACAACCTCAAAAATCCCAGAAAATTTTAATAAACCTACTAAGTATATGTCTAATTTTTGTCATTTGTCATTTTTTATTAGTTCGGTAATATTTTGCCTATACGCACTATTCAATTGGCACCTAATATCAGTCTTGTGGTTATTTAAATTTTTAAATGAATACCACTTACTTTGTGTCTTTTTAACTCTTCACCAAAGTGCTTGATATCAGACATTCCTTTTGCACGCAGGATCACTTCGTAAATTGTTCATAACAAGACAAATAATGCAGAAAAAGCATTTCTTTTTTCACAACCGCACAACCAGTTTTCAGCATCGCATAATTTTTTATTAAATTTTCTATTATAAGTTTTCATAGAACACCCCTTGGCATTACTTACACTAAAATTTTGGTTAAGTTTTAGGTCCGGTCTATGTGGCCCTGAAGATTTTATTTGTAATCGAAGTTCATAATTATGTCAACGAATTTAAATTTGCACAGTTAATTATGTAATCGACGGTATTTATTTCCATTTTATAAACAAACGATAACGAAAACAAACAATGACACGCGACACGCAAGGCTTTTTAATACCCACAAACCCCAAATCAAAACAAATTCATACTTCACTAAGGATAGAACCGGCAACACTAGAAAGGGCAAGGAACGTTTTAGCACGATGATGATGGCCGACGTCAACTAAAACAAACTTTCCTCCTGCCCCCGCGTGATAACAGCCACCCATACACCGCGAAAAAACGGGTGAAATTGAAACCTTACTCCGCGCAGCGATGCCAGTTTGTAATTATTTACCTTAAGAAAGTTTACCCAATTAATCGCTCGTTGTTAACCGCAGATAATAAAAAGAACTAGACAATCATGTCGTAAGGGAAGATTTAATTTTTTTTAAATAAATCAATTAAAAATACTGTTTGTTGTCTAGTTTTGGGAGGGCACTGCCCCGTTGCCCTCCCTATAGCAGCTGCCACTGGTTATAAGTAATGAAGGTATTGTTTTTTTAAATTGTTTTAATGTAATCTTGCGAAATTATGCCATTAAAATAATAATTACCATATTTTCTAAAATTTTACGACTCTGCCGTTACCACAATGTGTGAGTTCTTTGCTGATAGTAACATAAGTGAGATTTTTACGACGTATTTTATTACGAAGAATACACGAGGTTCTTGTTATACCTACCTGTACATCGAGTTTGGCGCCTTTACATTTAATAGCCAATTATCTAACAAATATTTATTTTAATTGTTATAAACGATTAAAAAATTGTAATAATTGTATAGAACTTTTTTCGATAGGTAAGGCATACAAAAAGAAAAAATAATCGCAAACAACTGAAAAAAAACCATAATTATTATTCTACACAAGAAAGGCGATAAAGCAGACCTAAAAAAACTATCGACCTATAACACTTCTCAATGTAATTTATTAGAGCTTTTCACGATAATCATAACAGATAGACTAAGAACAAAATTTGACGGATATTAATCAAAAGAACAAGCAGGCTTCAGAAAAGGTTTCAGTACAGTTGACAACCTATTAACCATGAAAATCCTAATAGAACGAGTCAACGAATACAATATTCCACTATATATTGGGTTTATAGACTTTGAAAAAGCTTTCGATAGTAATGAGCACTGGGCAGTAAACGCATCCTTAATTAATAGCCGAATAGATCACAGATACACAGATTAAATAGCCAATATAAATAGCGAAGCAACAACATCCATCAAAATGTACGAAGGATCCAAGCCAATCCGCATAAGAAGGACTCTCAGACAGGGTGACACAGTATTTCCTAAACTATTTAACCAGGCCCTAGAAGATGTTTTTTAAAACTTAGATTAGATTGGGAAGATATAGGCATCAAAGTAAACGGATAAACTTAAACCACCTAAGATATGCTGATGATACCGCCTTAATAACAGATAAGAAAGAAGAACCGACAAAAATGTTGAATAGAGCAGCTAAACATATAGGCTTGAGTATGAACTACTTTACAACTAAAATCATAACAAACGCAGATAAAGATATCAGAATAAACCAAGAGGAAATAGGCAGGCTCTACCTGTGACAAATTATTAAACTAAAAAGAGAAAACCAAACAGCTGAAATTCAGAGACGAGTAATTTTGGCCTGGGCAGCATTCGATAAATTAAGCTACATATTAAAGAATAAAAAATATCCTTTGTCCCTCAAAACGAAAGTGTTTAACCAATGTATTCTTCCTGTACTTACCTATGGATCCCAGACCTGGAAACTTACAAAATCAAAAATGGATAAGGTAACAAAAGCCCAAAAATCAATGGAAAGACAAATGTTACATGTAAAGCTTACAGACAGAAAAAGGAATGCATGAATAAGGAATAAAACAAAAGTAAGGGATGTCAGAGGAGAAGTAGCAAAATTACAATGGAAATTTGGAGACCTTGGGAAAATAAAAGAAGTAGAGGAAGACTCCAAACGAGATGGGTGGACGGTTGGAAAAAACATGCGGGCACTAGATGGATGAACACGCCGACAGACAGGGAAGAGTGGAAGATATTGGAGGACGCCTATGTCCAAAGATGGATCGAAGAAGGCTAAATAGATAGATAGAAGACAGACTAAGAATTAAACGGAAGTTTCAGACCATTAAATTCCATATACGTCGTATATGTTAAATTCCCCTTTAAATAACATATTTCGAGGCATTTGCACCCTTTTTCTCTTGAGCGACCTGGGTTATTTACTAGATATTTTTGATTAAAATGAAAACTCCCTGTAGAATATTGCGTGATCTCTTTGGCTAGTTTACCTTTGTTTTAAAAATACAAAGGTTTTTGTTGGAAAATCGGTTGCATTTAACCATATATGTACTATTTAAGTTTATAAAGGCTGAGCAAAAGTTTCGTAAAGGATTTCAAGAAAGGGTAGGGTACTAGGGTAGTTCAAAAAGTAATATTTTTTTTTCAGAAAATAAATATAATATTCTTAAAACTACTCGTTTATGTATATTTTTAATAGTACCCTTTACAAAATTATCACATCGCGATATACCGGGTTCTCCAAAGTGATTCTTAAAAGCCAAAGTTGTACCCCGCCTATGGATTCTATTGGATACGGTGCTCCGCCCCGTTCCGCCCCTAACACTAAAGCAAGCAAATGGGCACCATGCAGGCCATCCCCGATTTCGGCGATTTCTGGTAGGGATAATAGGAAAAGTCAAGCATCTTTGTTAGACTACTACTTTTTTTAGGCAGGTTGCCTGGTATATTTCCTATCAGATTATAGTTTAAAAAAATCACGTTTGCAGGCATACTTGACCCCCTGACCCCTCTAAAGGGTCACAAAAAAAATGAATTTTAAGAAATTGTTTAAATGGCGAAAAATTCAAATTTAATATGTAAAAAATTACTTAATTTCATTGACAAATTTGCTAAAAAACACCCTCTTCAAAACTTATAAATATGGGTGACCCGCCCCCCTGGTAGCCTAGTTGGTTTTAAGAATAAAATTCTTTGCACTCTCAATTTTTTGCTAAACATTTTGAGGTGTCTCTTGAACTCAGCACTGACTAAGGAGTGACTAAATAGGGTTCCAAGGATATTTGCTTAATTTTTATTGGATAAAAATTTTTTCACTTTATATTTATTTAATATTTATATGAGCATCAGTACTCCAAAACAATTAACTAAGATATATTGGGCAGATTCGTGTTCGCGAACTGGCTTATCGCGGTCAACACAAAAAAATTGGCGCTGCTTACACGACATTAAAAAATAATTTGCTTTTTTAAATAAAGGGGTTACTTGTTGACTATAAATGGGTAATTTAAATTTATAAGAATTTGCCCAGAAATTATTACTTGTCATAAACCAAGTTGAGTTTAGATATTAAAAAATGTTTTTAAGATTTAAAAAAATATTGAGCATAGGTATATAGATTTAATAAAACAATTAAAGTTCCTTCCAGAGGAGTTGTTGCTACATGCCCTGCTTTTAAGACAAATGTCGGGACCATCTTTTTGGATACATTTCGAGAACGGATGACTTTTGTTGACATTGTTTTCTTTTTTATCTTGGAACAGCCAAACAGACGACTGACGTTTATTTTCGGATTTATGTTAGTAAATCCACGATTCATCACCACTGACAATGCTGTACAAGTTTTTCGAGTTTCCTGCCTTAAAGCGGTCTAGAGTTTTCTGACACCAATTGATCCTAGCTTCTTTCTGTTCTTTAATTAACAGATGCGGTATTCACCGGAAATTTCCTAACCCCTAATTCTTCTTGCAAAACTTTTTAAATTGAGAACTTTGAAATCCTCAATAAAGCCTTTTTCTCGCGATATACCACATGTCGATCTTCCGTGATGAGCATGCGCAGTTTTCCTGGGTGACAGCCGTTTTTGATGCACCTGGCTGTGGATCGCCGAGCTGAAACCTGTTTTGTTAATGGGACCGTGTTGCCTTCATGATTTAGTACTTGTGCTACTAAATCAAGAAGTCTACACGATTTTATTAACTTAATTTTAGTTCCTGGCTTTAGTACTTATTCCAGCTCCGCGAACCGCGTAAATCCGCCATTATTCCAAGCGTATAATTTAGTACTTCAATCTTCATCTTTTAGTACAAGTAGTGACAACTTACAAGCAATAGTTGTTGAAAACCTAAAAATAAACCCAAGTGACATAAGGAGCACAGAAATATCTATTAACAATGTGGATAAAATAGTAATTATTGTACAGTCTATAAATTGAAAAACGCCTTCTCCGTTGATAATAATACCCCAAGCTGATTGTTTGATTGCAGAAAAACAAGAAATTAATTTTATTCCCCCAAAAATGGCTGTTTTAAATGACCAGTTTAGGAAGAAATGTAGCGTCTGCCCACTACCTTTGAAGACGATAAACAAAATAAAAAAAAGTGCAATGTCAAGTCAAGACGATGACAAGTCACCCTTAGCCTGAGGAGCAGAAGCTTCCGAAGAGGAAATTCATTCATTCAAATTCATCACCTATCTCAATCAAGAGAATAGTAACGAAAAAGCCGTAGGTTTGTCGATTAAAGGACAGAGTCACAATCCCCGAAAGAAAGAAGAGACATACCTGGGAAGAGTTTTGAATTAAAGGAAAATGAAAGAGAAAAGCTGGTTTGATACCATGTTTCCAGAGATCTTGGCAAGGATCTAAGGACACCTAGAATATATATTTTAAAAACTTCCAATTATCAAATCCAAGACAGACTAATTTAATGTTGGTTTCAGGATCCAAAGCTTTGGTGATCCGTGGTATGTGGCAACAAGATTATAAAACAAATTGCAAAAAATGAGGCAATACTTAATCACTTTGACAACGCAATAAATGTAAAGTGAGTTTTTTTTTTACTGATTTTGTAAGGTCAACTCTGTATGGAAGATGACGAAAAATTTTGACATTTACGGCACAACCAAGCCACAATACCTACTGGTGATCGCAGTGGAAGGGCTGCAAGGCCAACTCACATATAAATCATCATCATCATCAAGATTAAAGAAACCTTTCAACACGATAAACAAAATAAAAAAAAAGTGCAGTCAGGACGTTGACCGAAGAGGAAATTCAAAACAATAGAGAGATAGAGTCACAATTCCCGAAAAAAAGGAGTGACGAGTTTTGAATCAAGGAAAATGGAAGAGAAAAGCTTTGATACCCTGATTGATTAAGGCATTGCTTTCTATTGGTTATCGCGCGTACTATAAATACACTGCTGGTCGCAGTGGAAGGGCTGCATGGCCCACTCACATATAAATCATCATCATCAGGATCAAAGAAAAAGACAAAAGGCTGATAGACAATTTCGCCTAAGATATATCCAAATAAATTTGTGTAGCGTGTTAATATGCACACGAACGGCAGTGGGGTACAATCTCTAGACTATAATCTGATGTCGATGTGTATGCAAATATAAATAATTCAGGGTTTCGCATTGAGTTCTTGGCCATATTAAAAAATCGTAAATTTGTGTAAAAATATAGGTTTGGTGAGAAAGTTGACGATAGGGCCATTGCCATTTTCGTCATTTTTTAAATGTGGGATACAATAACCGAATTTTCGAATAAAGGCGACGGCATAACGGCCACAGTAAATATATGTTCACTTACAAGAATAATTATTATAAAATAACATTAAATATAGTTATACGTGTGAACAATTCCACATCTATGGGGCTTAAGAGGATACAAAACAGATGGAGTATAGCATGTATTAATAAGAGACCGCGATACGCACGATTCCCGTGGAAAGCATTCCAGCGTTGCCAAAGGTAACAACTTGAAACAATTGTTTAGGGCGGCAATTATTACTTAACGAAAATTAATAACCAGAAAAACAGTTTAAAATTCTGCTTGTTTGCAAAAGTAAGGGAATAAATTAAATTATTTAATCATTAATTCAATTAATTTATTAAATTAATTAAATTATTTACTTAAAGAAACAAGCAGAATGTTAAGGTATAATATTATTACATCCCGTTTGGGTTACTGTCTGTTTTTTTACAAACAAGCTTCTTTCGCAGAAAGTTTGATCGAGAACCTAAATTTCAACACTTTTTTTGAAGACAATTTTTTCGTAAACAATTACGGTAGACACGCGCTGCTTTTTTAGTGGAAAATGTAATATAAAAATATAACATTCCATAATTACACTATAAATTTAACCGTTAGATTATGATAGACGAAAAATGTTAATCACATTATCATTGTCTCTTTAAAGTTCACTCATTAACAGAGGTAAAATTACAATATACATAATAGTATTGTTGCAGAGCATAAAACATTAAGACGATTTAATTCTTTTTTTATAGCTACTTAATGACATACTAAAAATATCTATATTTAACTTATAAATCACAGAATTTGCTGATCTCATATATCTCGAAATTGGAGAATTATATCCATAGTTAGTGCGATAGTATTTAATAAAAAAGAGCCTGTTGTTACGTGAATTTATACGTGGTACATCAAAGCCTATCTGTTCTAACAATTCAGGTGATTGAATTATGTTATGTACAATTTTATAGAGAGATTTGGGAGATTGAAATGGGTGTTTTCCTAAACCTCCTGGACAGGTTATGATACGTTTGCTTTCAATTGACTAAGGTTAGGATAACACCATTAGAACTCTCAAAAGTAAAACAGAAATGCTATCTTAAGGAGAGTTTTTCGAAAAAAGTATTTAAAAAAAAATATTTTTGAATACACGTTATCGCAAAAAAACTTATTCGAAAAAAATTTCATTCGAAAAAAACATTTTCGAAAAAATGTCACCTGAAAAGATTGTTGTCATTCGAAATTTATTAGGTTTTTCGATTAAAATGTCTTCGAAAAACGGACACTGCGTTTAATGAACGCATTTACATAAAACTGACAAAGCTGACTTGTCGCGTACCGAGTATCAGCTTAAACTGATATTTTCGCTAATCTGGCAACGTTAGTTATACGTTTTGCTGTTCTCCCATGCATCCCAACCCTAAATAAAAGGCTGGCCACGCTGTATACCAAAAACAACGAAATATGTAGCTAGCGAGCTGCCTCATCTTTGTCTGTCATCGCATTAATCCTTTAACGTTTCGTACCGTTTACAGTTATAAATAGCTAGTAAGTACCTATATAGGTATATTTTACACACATGTGTGACTTCTTGACCTTCCGAAATATGGACACCAATGCATACATATTCGGCATGTCGATAAATCACTTGAAATACTATACAAATTGTTCACATACAGACACACACACAGACGCATCGTTATCCGAAGCATCTACAGCTTTTTGTAAATTTCGGGCGTACATAATACCCGGTACCTACCTACATAAAAAATATATCCGCCAATAGCCAGGGACGTAGGTATCCAGATACTTGCAAGGATTTTTGGGAAGGTAATTACGAGGGTAATTCTATTTTTTTTTGTCAAAAATATATTTCTATACTATAATAATTAGGTAAAAACTAATAAAAAAGTTATTATTTTTGTAACAATCTGCTTTAATACAGATGGAATGATTAATTTGATTTTTTTTTATTTTGCTGACTGACCAAAAGATGTAAAAATTCATTTTGCATAAAACTTAACTTTTGGCTAAGATTGAGTGAAGGAGGAGAATCACATTTTGTTAGACTCTCATATCTTGTTTATTATGAAACCGAAGGCTGATTTCACAACTATTACGAACTTCAAAGAACCAGTGAGCTAGGAAGAAAAACCTTTTTTAAAGTCGTTTAGAAAAAAACCATTACAGCCTTATAGTAGCAGCAGATGACAACGTTTATTTGAATAAACCTTTTCAATTCAAAAGCCCTATTAAGCTTACATCATCAAAAGAAATATTAACGGAAATTAAAAATATAAATTAGAAAAAGGCCCCAGGCTCTGATCCTATTACCATGAATGTAATAAAACAACTCCCCAGAAAAGCTGTCATAAAACCATACAACCTAATTATTCCATCTTTAGGCTTAGGTATGTATACCTGTACTGTGGGAAATTGCAGAAGTAATCGTAATTTCAAAACCTGGAAAGCCACCCCATGATATGCCATCTTACAGGCCAATATCTTTGCCACCAAGAAATTATTCCATCTTATCAATTTGGGTTTCAAGACCAGCATTTCACGATAGACCAAGTACACACAAGAACTAATATATAGAAAAAGAACTAGAAGAGGGATAAGTTGGTTCTGAAGTCTTTCAAAATTGTAAATCACATAAAAATCACAATTAACAACATTCCTGTACCTTACTCAAATCAACCAGTGGGCTAGGAAGAAAAACCTTTTTTAAAGTCGTTTAGAAAAAAACCATTACAGCCTTATAGTAGCAGCAGATGACAACGTTTATATGAATAAACCTTTTCAGTTCAAAAGCCCTATTAAGCTTACATCATCAAAAGAAATATTAACGGAAATTAAAAATATAAATTAGAAAAAGGCCCCAGGCTCTGATCCTATTACCATGAATGTAATAAAACAACTCCCCAGAAAAGCTATCATAAAACCATACAACCTAATTATTCCATATTTAGGCTTAGGTATGTATACCTGTACTGTGGGAAATTGCAGAAGTAATCGTAATTTCAAAACCTGGAAAGCCACCCCATGATATGCCATTTTACAGGCCAATATCTTTGCCACCAAGAAATTATTCCATCTTATCAATTTGGGTTTCAAGACCAGCATTTCACGAGAGACCAAGTACACACAAGAACTAATATATAGAAAAAGAACTAGAAGAGGGATAAGTTGGTTCTGAAGTCTTTCAAAATTGTAAATCACATAAAAATCACAATTAACAACATTCCTGTACCTTACTCAAATCAAGCAAAATATCTCGGTATGACACTTGATGCCGAATTGCTCTGGAAAGCACCAGTTAAGAAACAAAAAAAAGAGCTTGGGATAAGGTATAGAAAAGTGAACTGGCGAAATAGGAAGGATGTTTAATTTAATTATTTAAAAAAGGTTACTGCCTTCCAGTCAAATACTGAAACCAGTATTCAATGCGGTTGTACTAAATGAGTAACATGAAAATAAAGAGGTATTCAAAAAGCCATGAAGACATATTGAATGTGGAAGTAATTGAAATTCTAGAGAATACTAGGCTAGTTTAAAGATCACTCTTTGGTTAAGGTAAAGATGAAAAAGATAATGTAATAAAGTAATGCTATAAACACAACAAAATTATAAGTTGCAGTTAAAGCGAAGCGGGGAAAAGTGCTCAAAAGGAGGTAGATTTTTCGTTATTCCTTAATTTGAATACTAGCGATAAAAGACCGATATTTTGCAGTGAGAAAGTACTTAAGGCCATAAATACTTTTTCTTTTTCCCTCATTGTCCCCTCCCTTGCACACGGCCCTGCTAACAGCTGATATATTGCTTTTGGTGGTTGACGCGCGAAGAAAGATATAATATCTCGGCGTCTGTCGAGGAAAAGGAATTCCCGTTACTCAATATCCGATTTAAAGCTGACTTGTTTTGTAAAATATTCCTGTTTTGCAGTAGTATGAGTAACTTACTGCATATATTTTCGAAATTGTTTTTAGAAAAATCTATAAGGAACTCAATCAAAAAACTTGTTTAATTTGACATGGTTTCTTATGAAACGGTTAAGATTTATTTGCGATATTTTTAAACCAACCAATGTAACCCTTACTAATTAACCAGGCCCGAGAAGATGTTTTTAAAAACTTAAATTGGAAAGAAATAGGAATCAAAGTAAGCGGACAATACTTGAACCACCTAAGATTTGCTGATGATATCGACTTAATATCAGATAAGAAAAAAGAACTGATAAAAATGCTGGAAGAACTGGATAGAGCAGCTAAAATTATAGGTTTGAGTATGAACTACAATAAAACTAAAATCATAACAAATGCAGATGAAGATATCACGATCAGAATAAACCAAGAAAAAATAGAACAAGTAGAGGAATATATATATATATATATATATATATATATATATATATACCGGGGACAAATTATTAAACTAAAAAAAGAAAACCAAAAAGATGAAATCAAGAAACGATCAAAATTGGCTTGGGAAGCATTTGATAAATTATGCTACATATTAAAAAATGAAAAATATACTTCGTACTTCAAAACGAAAGTGTATAACCTTCCTGTAGTTACCTATGGATCCCAGAAAGACAAATGTTACATGTAAAGCTAACAGATAGAAAACGAAATGAATGGATAAGAAATAAAACAAAAGTAAGGAATGTCAAAGGAGAATAGGTCATAATATATGACAGAAAGATGATTAATGGAACAAATGTGTTGTAAACTGGAGACCTCGGGATAATAAAAGAAGCAGGGCAAGGCCCCAAATGAGATGGATGAACGATTTGAAGAAACATGCGGGAACTAGATGGATGAACACAAGGCTAAATAGATAGATAGAGATTCTTTGATACTATTCCGATGTTCCCTTAGATTTCTACGACAATGATAGTTTATTACGCGAATGCACTATTTTTACTAAGTCTTGTGTAAATTGCGCTACTTTATTAATGTTCAATAAGTCTTAATTTACAAGTTGGCTGTGGCATATAACGCCTCTTGAGGCATGTTGCACACAAAGAATTAGATCCAGTCCATATGTTAATTGTCTGTCAACCAAAAATCTTAATACCTATGTCGGTACAAAAAGCTTTTTCTAAATTTGGGTAAAGTTAAATACTTATAAATTAATCCTTAGCAGCAATGTTTTTCTTAAAGGCTAAAAGGGGATCCAAGACAATAATGATGACGTTAAACTGTTTATGTTTCATTATAATTCCGCCTTTCTTGGAGCAATAAGCCTCCCGAAAAAAGAAAAAACACAACAAAAAAGCTTAAGGAAACCAATATTACGAAGTGATCGCTCTCTTAAAAATAATTACTTAATTATAGTAAAACAAGGCTGATGCGTTCAAAAAAATTACACAATTTTCTACTCATATTGGTTCATGTAATTAATTAAGAAATAAAAATCAGAATCAGAACAGTGACAAAAAAGATAGAAATGTTTTTAAGAAACTGAAATATTTTGCGCATTGATTTTTTAAGGTTACTTTAAAAAATACTATAATTTTTGTTTGTTCTTGGTTACAGCAAAAACTTTTTCCTACGACCACATATGAACATGATGAATTTTACACGAATTGCATCCTCAGAAAACGTTAAATTTCAGCCGTGTGCCGAAATTTTTCCGCACATGTGTGAAAAAAACTTTTCCGCACATATTACAAAAGTGATCTTTTACAGTATTTTTCGAATTATTGAGATGCAAACTTTTAATTTGACAAAAAACAAGAGTTTTAGTTATTGAGGCTGATGAAAAGTCCTCTCTAACGATGTATCACACGCCCCTCTTACATGAGTGGCGCAGGTATTTAAATAGATAAGAGATGTGGAAAAAACACTATTCTTTTAATTTTCTTGAATTTTATTGGCCTACATGTTTAGTTTTAAAACTTATTTTTAAAGACACTTGAACCTTCATCTAAGACAACCATGTTGGAACAGTACTAATAGGACTCACCCTGCGTTCAATTAGAGAAGCAACACAATATACAGTATACTCCCCCGAAAATATAACGAGGGGGAACCTTCCGCCCACTCTTGGTGGTGGGGAGTTCTCCCTTAAATGTCTTTTTCATCATTTTTTATTTGAAAATCTTCTACAAATAATTTAGCAGATAAAATTTTCCATTTCGCAATGTGTGTGCTTTTCATCAGCCTCAATAATTGTTACTACTTAGTTGTTTTTTTGCCAAGTTAAAAGTTTGCAAATAATTGGGAAAATATTGTAAGAGCACTTTTGAGTGGGGGGATGCCAGTTTTAAGTTATTACTAACCAAAAATAATTTTTTACTCATTGTCATTATTATTTATTGAGTTGAAAATGAATGTTCAATATTTTTGTTTGATTTAAGGATTTCTACAAACACATTTATTTTTATTTCAAGGCATTTAAAAAAATATGTCTAGCTTAATAAGTATTTTATTGTATACAATGGGCTTTTACCCAAAAAGGTTCTTTTTAAGAAAAAAATAGTGTTAAGGATAAAAAATACTACAAAAAAAATTAAAAAATATTTAAAAAATGTTTTCTTTTTTTTCGTACGATAATGGAACGTGTACCACTACCACAGAATTGCCAACATGTGTTGGTTATTCTTAGACACTACCGTCAAAGGGTACTAAGGTACATTGTTTAAAAAGAAAATTGTATCTGCTTGAAAAATGGTCTCTAGAAGATTTTTGAAAAAGTTGACTGTTTTCGAGTTATTAGCAAAAAACTATCAAAAAGCACGTTTCAGGGGGGCAACCACCCCCCTGCTAGGGTTGGAAGGGTGGTTCCTTTTCGAAAAATGTTCGGGTGATTCTTATGTCTATCCAAACCAAGTGTGTTGCTTCTTTCATTAAATGCAGCATATCGCTTGAATCTCGGATGTAGGGCCTGAACTAATAACCGAAATCTAACTAAAAACTTCGTTTTTCTTAAATCAATTTTTTTTAAACTAAACATTAACAAAAAGGCGGATCAAAAAATACAACTTTTTTTTCTAAAAATGAGCAAATATGATTGTTTGCAAATATTGGTTTGGTGCATTGAAGAGCAGGTTTTGTTTTGAACCAATGCAATTTGCTTTGGTTTTTTTTCTGTGTAAATATTTATCCGTCACAAAAGATCAGCAGGCTCTTATATCTAAAGCACCCAGTAGACGTCACGAATTTCTTCTTCTTAATGATTTGTTTTTAATTTATAAGACGGGATTGCTCACGTCAGGTAATTTCGAATAATTCAAAAGCCGATTTATTATTACGATTCTTATTATTGCCACTTGTCAGACAAATAACTAAGAACAAAAGATGAAAAAGCAGCTCGAAAATGTCTTTAAAAAGATGTCGGCGCGGCGTTTGCACAAACGCAAAGTCAGAAAAAACTTCACTCTCTCGCGGTTCTTATGATAAATCGTCAGTCTGCTTATTAACATCTAAATTTCGCGGGCAATTAAAAATCGCTGCACCTAAAATAACACGGCTTATAACAAAAACGACATGAAGCGACAGCCTGCTGGAATTTGCTGCATCTGTTTCACTTCTCAGGTTTTTAAAAGCTTTTGATCAGGGTGTAATATAAAAATATTACGTAAGTCCAGATGGTGAGGTTAGGCCTTCTGTAGAAAATAAAATATACCGAAGGACCACTCGAGATAGCTCGAGAAAAACGTGTGGGAGTTAAGAGGGACTGTATCTTTCCATAGGGCTCCGACAGGGAAAAAAGAGCCTAAAAACTTATTTACTAAAAATAGCGTAGCAATGAAAAATTATCAAGAAACGACTTACCATTAGATGTCTTTCGTAGCTACTTGGCTGGCCAGCCCGATTATACGCGAAGTACCAGACTCTCCATTGTTCTATAGTTCAAAATGTTCCAAACACTAATATCTAATAAACTAAAGCGTAAAATTAATAGTTTCCACAATTTTAATATAAAATGATAGCGGTGCGGTGACTTTCCTTGCACGTGGCGCGTGCTTGAGTTGTTCGCTCAGACAGTCGGCGTTTTCGTCTGCTAGGCCGAATTTAGCCGCTTATCTCAAATCCTTCATTGCTGGAAGAAGCGCGCGAAGTTTAAATTTAAAATATGGAAAGATATAGCGTAAAGTAAATCAAAATAATATTCTAAAAACGCTTGTAAGCGTAGAAAATGTAACCCAAAAATATTTAAAAACTAAGAGAGATAGCTTCTCTAATTTTAAGTGAAAATTAGAGAATATAATTATTTACAAAAATAAAAACAAGTTGGGAAACTTGTTCATTCGGCCCACCAAAATGAGCATCATTTTTCGGTAGGTGAATCTGAATCAATTGGAAGGGGGCAAAGCTTGACTAAAGGTCGTTTAAAGATACCGGACGCGGTACGAACATTTGCCACCCTAGCGTGCCCATCAGGCCCTTTAAAAATTTCAATAATGCGACCTACCCGCCATTGAAGGGGCGGTGATAACTCGTCTTTGATAAGAACGAGGGTACCTATTTTTGGCTCTGCGCATGGTTCCAACCATTTATTTCGTACTTGAAGGGTATGTAAAAATTCTTGGCTCCAACGACGCCAAAAATCGGCTTGTATTCGTTGGACCAAGTTCCATCGCGATAACCGATTCTCAGGTTTACTTGAAAAATCTTCATCAGGAACAGAAACTAAAGGTCCATGTGTTAAAAAATGTCCCGGTGTTAAAACCTGTAGATCGTTACAGTCGGTAGATTGCGGGGTCAAGGGGCGAGAATTTAAAATCGCCTCAATTTGACAAAGAACCGTGTACAACTCCTCATAACTTAGAATTTGCGAGCCAATGGTACGAATTAAGTGAGTTTTTACTGATTTTATCCCTGACTCCCAAAGACCGCCGAAGTGGGGAGCTGATGGAGGAATAAAATTCCAGGCGATAGCTTGTTGCGTGCAAGCATTTCTTGCAAGATCAAGCAATTCTTTGCTTGATTTAACGAAATTTGTGCCATTGTCTGAAAAAAGAGTTTTTATGTAACCTCTTCGGGCAACAAAGCGACGTAGCGCAGCTAAAAAAGCGTCCGAAGTTAGATCTGACACTAACTCGAGATGTAAAGCTTTAGTATTTAGACAAATAAAAAGGCAGATATATGCTTTTTGTGTTTTTACACTGCTTCGTCCCGGCGTTTAGTTTTAAGATATAAAATTTAGAGACATTTATCTAAATTAGAATGCTTTTTATTTTCTTTTTTTTGCTAGAGTTATGCTCAAACTTTATACTTAAAGTTACTTTTATTTCTTGGTTTAAACTAATTTAGTTACTAAGATATGCCTTGCCTACAAAAAGGGTAAAAATTTGAATTTGCGCGGTGAATTATATGCTCAAGAATGCATTGACTTTACTTTATTATTTTTGCTTTCTCTACCTTGAGTATATCCATTTTCCATCCTTTTTTAATTTAAGTTTTCCCTAATTTTTATACATACCTTTTTACTGCTGTATTGCTCATATATAGCAGTGCTCCAACATCCGTCTTGCTATACGGAGCTTCATGCGAATATTTGGGGTACTCTCCATACCAGTGATATATATTGATCGCCAAGTGAAATCACATGCGTGCTTTTTTAAGACAGCGGTCGTGTATAAACATTTATGGATTGCTTTGAAGTGCTACTGCTACTACTTTGATTGGAATTATTTGGATTCGACTGTGCAGTTGTCCATGTACCAAGTTCCTTTCATCCAAGGGTAAGTCAAAGTGTTTTTGAGCTGCGTTTCTTTACATTTTTTACTTATTCCCTATGCTACTATTCCTAACTAAAAACACAAAAGTGTAACCTAAGAGTGGGAACTATTGGACTGGAGATCCCTATTGCTACAGTTCGGTTGGTTTGTTGACTTTTTCATGCGAAAGACGTCTCGACCGACCATTTTTTGGTCCTTCGAGCCGGATTTCCCGTTCTGCGTAATAGGTGCTCTCAGAGTTGCATAATTGTGTTTGAAGTTAGGACTTTACTTTGCGTCTTTTTGAGACAAGGCATATCTTAGGTTTTACATTTTATCTACGGTGTGTCTATTGTACGTTGCACGTACCAACTTGCATTGCATTTTTTATTTGTGCAATATACAAATTGCATACAAATTTTGAAAAATTTATTTTTTTTCAAAATTAAAAATTATTGCGCTGTCGATGTATGTAAGGCTTGCGTTTCCTTGCGTACCTACACAAATTCAGAAACTCTTATCAGTTGCTAAATTTTTTGTGCATATTTATTAGCATTTATACTTTTTGCTAAAAACTTGCTGTTCTTTACTCAATATTTGCTAAAAGCCGCTGGCCTTTTAATATTGCTTTGAATCTTGGTTTACGAGGGAATTTGAAAAGTACTACGATATATTTTTTAAATTTGCTTCCCTTATTAACTATTGCTTTACTTTGCACTTTAACCTTTTAAAATGGTAAACGATACCGAAAAAAGGGTAAGCTCGGCTAAGGCCTTGCGTCAAACTGCAATCAATCAGTTGAGTGTGCTTGAACACTATGCCAATCAGGCGAAAACAAATCCAGCTGCTCACACAAAGTTTAAAGTTAACTTTAAAAAACTTTCTTCTTGTTGTAAGAGCTTTGAAAAGCATCATAATGCTTTACTGATCTTGATTTCAGACGATTCTGAAGCTCTGGAAGCTCAGAATAAAATACAAAAAGATTTTTTGGATAGATGCGTAGAGGTTGAGGCTTTGCACTATGATTTATTTGAGGTGGAGGCTGAAGAAATAAATCGAAGCCACAATGAGGTAAATAATCAAACAATTATTTTTCCGGAACCAGAATTTTCTCTTCCTAAGTTAAATGTCCCTCCTTTTTCGGGCGATGTTGAGGAGTTTCCAAGCTTTATTGAGATTTACAATGCGGTTGTACATACGCGTAAGAGCTCGGACATTGAGAAGTTTAAATATTTACGTACGATTTTAAGAGGCCCTGCTTTAAATTTAATTAAAAATATACCTCTTGAAGGAAATAATTATTTACTTTGCTACGATACGCTGATTTCCAGATATGACAATAAGCGCTTGCGTGCGGTTTCTTACTGGAAATCTATCGAAAACTCACCTCGGCTATCCAATGATGACGTTTTAGAATTGCGCAAAATGCTAGATACGTTCAAGGAAAACCTTGATTGCTTAAAAAATATGGGATATGCGACCCATAGTTGGTGCTTTATTACTGCGAACATGCTTTTGGATCGATTAGATCTCGGAACGCGTAAGTTATTTGAACTAAATCACGCTTCTAATTTAATGCCAAAATACGAAGATATTTACAAATTTTTAGAGCAACATTGCACGTCTCTTGAATCTTTATCTTTGTCTATGAAACAAGATATTGTTCAAAACTCACGACCAGGGAACTTCTCGAGATCCCCCCGTAATCCACGAAATAAAACAGTTTTACTTGCAAACAGACAGTCACAAAAAACTCCAAATTCCAAACAAAACACGTGTTTCTACTGCAAAGCAAAAAATACACATCTGATTTTTAGCTGTGAATCTTTTTTAACGAAACCAATTCAAGAACGCATTGATTTTATTAGAAATAATAAGGGATGCACCAACTGCATGGCTAGTTTTCATCAAGTAAACTCGTGCACTTCACAAAAAAGATGTAGATTTTGTTTTTTAAATCATCACAGTCTTTTATGCCTAAAAAATAACTCCCCGGCTTCGGTGATTGCTTCTTCTTCTGTGACGTCTAGTGGATCACAAACTAACCCCGTAGAAAATCAAATTACTGAAAATAAATCTATTCACGCGGGTACTGTGCTTGGCGACTATGACACGTTGCTTTGCACTGCTTTGCTGCACATCCGTGATGCATACGGAAATTGGCACGAAGTACGCGCCATCTTGGATAATGGCGCCATGTGCTCCTTTATAACGAAAAAATGTGCGAATGCACTCGGACTTCCTAAATCCAACATTTCGCTTAATGTAAACGGTTTAGGAGATATGTCTACTACGGCGCGCCATGCGGTGCATTGTAAAATTGCTGCTATCGATAATAAATCGAAAATTTTTAGTCTAGAACCTGTATTAATAGACCAAGTTTGCGATAAAATGCCAAGTGTATCTTTTAACCAAAATTCTTTGCACTACTTAACTGGTCTAAAATTAGCTGATCCCAGTTGGTATAATCAAGCTGGAATTCAGCTTCTTATTGGCGCGGACCTTTATGGATCACTTTTAGAGGAAGGTAGACTTTATTTCGGTCCAGACACCCCCTCTTGTATTAATACAGTCTTCGGATGGACTTTGCTCGGAAAAATGCCTCTGCAAAATGCTGCTTTTGCATCAAAAAATATTTCTACTTTTATGGCAACTATTTCCACTCCTGATTTAAATAATACTTTGCAAAAATTCTGGGAGTTGGAAGAGGTTCCTACGGTGGAGAAAAATTCACCTTCAGATATTTTTTGCGAAAAATATTTTGAAAAAACTACTATACGCGATGTGGACGGTAAATACACCGTTTCGTTGCCCTTTAAAATGAATCCCGTTGATTTCGGCGATACCCGAACCCTTGCTTTGCGTCGGTTGTACTCGCTTGAAAAACGTTTGCTAAATGATAAAAAATTATTTACTTCTTACTCACAAGTAATGCAAGAATACTTGGATATGGGTCACATGCGTGCAGTTTCACCCCCTAATAACTCAGAAATTCATGAATATTTTTATATAGCTCACCATGCGGTTATAAAAGAAAGCTCGAGTAGCACGCCTGTTCGTCCTGTCTTTGACGCATCGAGTCATTCTTTAAATAAGTCTAGCCTAAATCAAGCCCTTCACACGGGTCCTAAATTACAAGGAGATTTAGTTAAAATTTTGCTTAATTTTCGGCTACATAAATATTGTTTTGTTAGCGATATTTCTAAAATGTACAGAATGATAAATGTGGAGGAAAATCAACATAAATACCAACGAATTTTATGGCGTTTTGATTCTGAAGAATCGGTGCAAGATTACGAATTAAAAACTTTGACTTTCGGGGTAAACTGTTCTCCATATTTAGCAATTCGAACCTTGCTCAAATTAGCCGATGATTATCAAGTCTTACCGTTGGCTTCTGCGATTTTAAAGGACAGCGTCTATATAGACGACTGCGTAGTAAGTTGCAATGATTTTGATCAAATCATGCTTATGAAAAATCAATTAATTGAGTTATTAGGGCGAGGTGGATTTGAACTGAAAAAATGGGCATCAAACGAACCCAAATTGCTTGCAGACTTGCCTGCAACCCACATACAAACCAAAGACTTTTCTTTGGATCGAGAGGATGCAAACTCTCTAAAAATTTTAGGCTTGAGGTGGAACCCTCAAAGTGATAACTTTTTTTATTCTTTTAATTATAATACAAAAATTTGCACTAAGCGTAATTTGCTTAGTACCCTTGCGAAATGCTTTGACCCTTTAGGTTTTCTTACACCGGTTACGTTTTTTGCAAAAAATTTAATCCAGTACTTATGGTTTATAAAGTTAGATTGGGATCAGTTAGCACCCCCGGAAATAATTTCCAAGTGGAAAAAATTCGAGGAAGAACTCAAATTATTTTCTGATTTTTATATCCCAAGAATGATTGATCTCTCTAATTTTCAATTTTGTCAAATTGTTGGATTTAGCGATGCATCCGAGCGCGGTATGTGTGCGGCGGTTTATTTTCGTATTGTTTATCAAAACGGAGATATTAAAACGTATTTTGTGTGCGCAAAATCGAAAGTCGCTCCCATAAAAAGAATCAGTATTCCCCGTTTGGAGCTCTGTGCGGCAGTTTTGCTAGCTAAACTCATTCAATTTATTCAAAATACTTTTGCTAATAAAATTGCTTTTCAAAATACTATTGCTTTTACGGATAGTATGGTAGCGCTCTCTTGGATCAAAGGATCACCACATGCGTGGCGCACTTTTGTATCCAACCGAGTCACATACATACAAGAAAAAATTCAGCCTTGCGATTGGAACCATGTTCCTTCTGAATTAAACGCCGCGGACCCCGGGTCACGTGGTCTATTGCCTGCAGATTTAATTAATTGTTCCCTTTGGTGGCAAGGACCCGAGTTCCTTTGTAAGCCACAAGAGACATGGGATTTTACTAAAAATAATATTACAACACCCAAAGAAGCTCTGGAAGAGGAGCGAAAATTGGTGTTTGCTGCAACAATTGAACCAAATTTTTTGGATTGTCTGCTTAACAAATTTTCAAATTTTTTGCGTTTAATTAGACTTGTTGCTTTTATACTACGTTTTATTCACAATCTTCGCGCGCGTAAATTTAATAATGAGAAAATTATTATTAATTCTACGTGGTTAATACAATATGAGTTACAAAATGCAATATTTGTGCTTATAAAACACGTGCAAAATAAATATTTTCAAAACGAGATTTCTTTACTTGTCGATAATAAACCGTTGCCAAAGGTTTTTAGAAAATTAAATCCGTTTTTGGATCAAAATGATATTTTACGCATTGGCGGAAGGTTATGCAATTCGGAATTAGATTATGACAAAAAATTTCCTATACTTTTACCCGGTGATTCTCAATTTACAAAGTTATTGATTGCGCATACTCACGAGAAACATATGCATACCGGCATAAACACGACTTTATTTTTACTTTTTCAAAATTATTGGATTTTTGCAGCTAAAAGGCATATAAGAAAAATAATTTCGCGTTGTTCTACATGCTGGCGCACGCGCCCCAGTAATTATCAACCCCCTGTTGGTAATTTGCCAAAATTTCGCGTTTCACAAGCAAAAGTTTTGCTATTACAATGAGCCGCATGCGCGGTGCAAAACGACTTAAGGCTTATGTCGTTCTATTTATTTGCGGTTGTACGAAGGCGGTACACTTAGAAATTGTGTCAGACTTATCGGCAGACGCTTTTATGGCAGCATTCCGACGTTTTATGGCCAGAAGAGGACGCGTGGAAGTAGTCTACTCGGATAACGCGTCAAATTTTACGCTTTCTGCTAAAATGCTTAACGAGATGTTTGCTGAAGTTGCTAATCGCGAATCAATTCGTTGGCACTTCAACCCTCCATCCGCACCCCACATGGGCGGTTTGTGGGAAAGTAACATCAAAAGTGCAAAGTCTCATTTACTACGAGTAATTGGAGAACAGGTGCTTACTTTTGAGGAGCTTTATACTGTGGTTACGCAAGTAGAAGCTATCCTCAACTCTAGGCCTTTGTGTCCAGTCAGCACAGATCCAAATGATTTGACTGCACTGACGCCCGGTCATTTCCTTAGCCTGGAACCACTTACGACTGTTCCAGACCTCGATTTTGACCAAGTACCTTTAAATAGGCTTTCTCGGTGGCAGTTGCTGCAAAAACTGCATCGCGATTTTTGGCGTAGATGGCACAGAGATTACTTACATACATTGCAACAGCACGCTAAAGTGAATCAAGACAAAATTGATCCCATTGCGATTGATACGATGGTTTTGATCAAAGATGATCAAACCACTCCCTTAAATTGGGTATTGGGACGAGTAGTAGGATTGCACCCTGGTACTGATAATGTAGTAAGAGTTGCTACAGTTAAAACCTCCAAAGGTTTATTCAAGAGGCCTTTGGTGAAATTGTGCCCTCTCCCTAATGCTTAGTTCAGAAAATACCATGCCCTGGGTATTTTCAGGGGGGCCGGAATGCTTCGTCCCGGCGTTTAGTTTTAAGATATAAAATTTAGAGACATTTATCTAAATTAGAATGCTTTTTATTTTCTTTTTTTTGCTAGAGTTATGCTCAAACTTTATACTTAAAGTTACTTTTATTTCTTGGTTTAAACTAATTTAGTTACTAAGATATGCCTTGCCTACAAAAAGGGTAAAAATTTGAATTTGCGCGGTGAATTATATGCTCAAGAATGCATTGACTTTACTTTATTATTTTTGCTTTCTCTACCTTGAGTATATCCATTTTCCATCCTTTTTTAATTTAAGTTTTCCCTAATTTTTATACATACCTTTTTACTGCTGTATTGCTCATATATAGCAGTGCTCCAACATCCGTCTTGCTATACGGAGCTTCATGCGAATATTTGGGGTACTCTCCATACCAGTGATATATATTGATCGCCAAGTGAAATCACATGCGTGCTTTTTTAAGACAGCGGTCGTGTATAAACATTTATGGATTGCTTTGAAGTGCTACTGCTACTACTTTGATTGGAATTATTTGGATTCGACTGTGCAGTTGTCCATGTACCAAGTTCCTTTCATCCAAGGGTAAGTCAAAGTGTTTTTGAGCTGCGTTTCTTTACATTTTTTACTTATTCCCTATGCTACTATTCCTAACTAAAAACACAAAAGTGTAACCTAAGAGTGGGAACTATTGGACTGGAGATCCCTATTGCTACAGTTCGGTTGGTTTGTTGACTTTTTCATGCGAAAGACGTCTCGACCGACCATACACCTCTGTGTTTACTGAGAGTGATAGGTATAGCACCACTAAAATCTACTCCACTAAAAGTAAAAGGCTTTTGTGGAATCAAGCGGTAGGACGGAATTTGTCCCATGATTTGCTCATAAGAATGCGGTTTGACGCGAAAGCAACGAACACATTTGGATAAAACCGTTTTAATTAAGCGTTTGGCAGATAAAATCCAAAAAATTTGACTAATGAGATATTGGACTGTTTGCACTCCGACATGCAAATATTTTTTGTGCATATATTCAATAAAAATATAAGAAAGTCTACTTTCCTTGGGTAAAAGAAGAGGATGTTTTTGTCCGTAAGAAATAGTCATGGCTTGTTGAATGCGTCCTCCAACTCTTATAAGACCATCCTGGTCTAAAAAGGGATTCAATTTTTGTATGGGTTTTATGCATTTTTTCTGGTTTTGAAGGTTAAGAATTACTTCAGAAAAGTATTTTTGTTGTTCGTGCTTAGCCAAACATTTTAAAGCGTTAAAGAGATCGATATAATCTATATTTGTCTTTTTTCTAACGTCTGCGGATAGTCTACAATTATTTATGAATCGTAAACTGCGGGCTAAAAGTAGTTGAATAGCGTAAAAATCGGATTTATTATTTAAAAGCGAATCTAAAAAGTTTTCCGTTATTCGGTCACAAGAAATCAGAGCAACATTTTTTCGTTCCTCAGTCTCTAAACTGTCATTTATTTTGACTTGCGGGGTTTTTGTTGGCCATTTATCGAAAGATTCTTGTAAAAAACTAGGGGCGGCCCACCATAGGGGATGATTTAAAAGCTCACTCGGCGAGCAGCCGCGGCTGGCTACATCGGCACTATTGAGAAAGGTGGGGGTATATAACCAACATTCTGGATTAATATTATCTTGGATAAGACTAACACGATTTGCGACAAAAGTTTTCCATTTACTTGGATGGGATTTTATCCAGTGTAAAACAACCATTGCGTCCGAAAAAGCGTAAATATTATTTATTGTGAACCTTTTTATGAAGATATCATATGTGTATTTTAAGACCTCAGATAAAAGAGTAGCGGCTAGAAGTTCTATTCTCGGAATACTAACAAATTTTTTAAGTGGAGCGATGCGACTTTTCGCAAGAACAAAATATATGTGATATTTAGCGTTTCGTAAGACACGTAAGTATATTACGCATGCGTACCCTCGTTCACTCGCATCACAAAACCCACAGAGATCGATGGATTCGGCGTTGGTGATGTCAATGTGGCGGGGTAAACTAAATTTTTCTAAAACATGAAATTCAGATTGATAGAGTGTCCACTGACGAACTATTTCTAAAGTAGGCGTGGCGTCCCAGGAAGTACCAAGTAACCAAATTTGTTGAATCAAATATTTTAAAGTGAATGTTACTGGGGTAAGATACCCATGGGGGTCATAGCAGCGTGCTAAAAAAGAGAGAAGCGTCCTTTTAGTACAGCTTTGCTGATTAGGTAATATGTTAAATCGAAACTCGTCGTAGGAAGGATGCCAGCACAGGCCTAAGACCTTAGTGACGTCATCCAAATCGAGAGATAAAACTGCGGGGTTGACTAAGGAGGGATCTAAATGAGAGATCACTTCTGAGCGATTGCTAGACCATTTGTGTAATTTCAAGCCAGCGTTTCCTAACAATTCCGTAAGCTCATGCTGCAAATTTAACGCCTCTTGAACCGTTTTACATGAAGTAGTGACGTCATCAATATAGGTATCGTTAAGTATAACTTTAGCAGCGTGAGGGTAGTTATCATATTCGGATTCAGCTAAGTGCTGAAGGGTGCGCAAAGCGAGATATGGTGAACAGTTCACTCCGTAAGTGACAGTTCGTAGTTTAAAAACGGAAACTTTTTCATTAGGGTTAAACCGCCAAAATATTTTTTGGTATTTTTGATGATCAGGGTTGATATTTATACCACGATACATTTTTTGAATATCGCAGGTGAGCGTCACAGGGTTAAGGCGAAAATGTAATAATATTTGAATAATATCTTTTTGTAGTTTGGGACCCGATAATAAGACTTGATTAAGCGAAATATGCGTAAAAGGGTCGGTAACACTCGCATTAAAAACTACCCTTGTCTTAGTAGTGATAGCTTCATTTTTAACAACAGCGAAATGTGGAATAAAATAGCTGTCTGAATCGTCTTCTTTTTCTGAGTCATAGTCCATATGACCCAATTCCAAATATTCATTCATAAATTTAGAATATTCACAATACAAGTTTTTATCGCGAAGCAGTTTTTTTTCTAAAGATAAGAAACGATTTAGCGCGACTTGTTTTATTGTAGGAAACTGCGGTGGATTCTCAAATGTGCGAAAGGGAAGGGAGACAGTATACCGGCCTTCTTGATTACGCGACACGCTCTGTTTAAAATAATTTTCACAAATTTCATCCTCTGGTTTCAAATGAGTTTTTTGGGGGACGCAGTCGGTTTCCCAAAATTTTGAAATTAATTGCGAAAGCGAGTCATTTTCATTTTGACAAAAAAGAGCATTAATTGGCGGGGTAGAAATTAAGGGTTGATTTATTTGTCCCATCAAAATATAGCCGAAAATAGTTCCCATAGCAAAGGGATGATTTGGATCATCGCTAGCGATTTTTTCACCCTGTATAATTAGTGGAAATAGATCCATACCAATTAGTAAATGTATAGGCGAAGGGTTGTAAAAAGTGGGATCTGCTAAGGGTAAATTTTTTATAAAATGCCAATTTTCTGTATTTATTTTTACTGACGGTAAATCAGTACAAACCTTTTGCAAAATAATCGCTTGCGTAGACACAAAAATATCTGGTTTTTGAAAATTACAAATTTTAATAAATATCGATCCTAGATCAGAAGTAAGAGAGTTGCCTCCAACCCCCTGTATATTTGAACATAAGGGTTGTCTTGGAAGGCCCAATTGTTGCGCTAATTTTTGAGAACAAAAGGTGTTTTGCGAACCGCTGTCTAAAACGGCTCTAACTGTTTGAAAGTTACCGCGGACATCTTGAATTTTTACTAGGATAGTTGACAATAAAACTTGCGATTGCGCAGAAATAAAACCACAATGCGTGGGGTTAGAACCCGAAGGAGTTGCGATTGGTACTTGTGAATTAGAAGACGTCGAAGTAAAATTTTGATTATTTTGAGAAGAGGCACTTTGAGGGAACTTATTTTGAGTAGAGTAATTTTGAAGCGGACAACCAGTAGCCGGGGATCTAAAACTTTGCTGACTGGCCAAGTAACCACGTGGGGAGCTACTTGGAGATGCGTTGGGAGACATATTAGAGAGATTTTGTGAAAAATTCACGTTAGCATCAAAATGTGATCTATTTTGATTTTGAGAATTAGCGCAATTATAATTTCGCTCAAAATGAATTAATGAGTGATGTCTTTGATTACCAGGGCAATAGCGACATGAGCGTAGACTTTGACAAGAATTTGTTAAATGTATTGAGCTTAAACAATTTAAACATAGTTTTTTATTTTTAGCGTAAGAATAGCGTTCGTAGGGAGATTTACCTTTAAATGCGTTACATAAATATATTGAATGTGTGTTAGAATCACAAAAAGCGCATCTATCTTTAGAATGAGTATTTTCCGTACCAAGTAGCGTTTTTGTATAATAAGGCGAGGCGTTATTTTTATAAAACTGTTTATTATTTTTAAATCTATTTTTAGATTGTAGCGAATAAAGCGAATTACATTGACTTTCAAGGAAATTATAAATTTCTTGATATTTGGGCATTTCATTAGACCTAGAATTAGCTAGTTCAAAGCGCGAAAGTAGTACCTCCGGCAATTTATCTAGTAAAATGTTGGCGAGCGGAAAACACCATTGATCAGTGTCGTAATTTAGAGTTTTTAAAGCCTCAATGTTTTCTGAAAAAACATCAAGCAGCGTGCGCAGCGTTTCTGGATTGTCGTCTTTGAGAGCGGGAAAATTATACACGGAGCGCCAATAAGTTTGAGCCGATAAGCGGGGGTTATGATAGCGTTTTAGAAGCGTATTGTAAGCGATTATATAATTAGCGTCGGTTATTTGTAAATGTTTAACTACGTTTAAAGGCGGTCCTTTTAGGTAGGACAGTAACAAATTAAATTTAGCGTTTGTAGGAATACTAGGATTATTGTGTACAGAACTATTGTACATATCTAGAAAGGTTGGAAACTTAGTGATGTCGCCATGAAATTCGACAATGCGCAGTCTGGGCATTAAAGACGCCATAAAGCGGTCTGGATCAGAAGAATTTGAAACTTGGGTTAAGTTTTGAGGTTGAGGAGCTTCAATTTTCACCTCAAATAGTTGTTTTTGAATTCTTTTAATATCATAGAAGCTGTCGTCAAATTCAGTAAGGCGTTCATTTTCTTCTTCCAGTCTCTCCGGACTTGCCGAATAAGCCTCTATTATTTGATTTTGATAAATAAAAAATGTTTCTTTCATTTCATCAAGGTCGATAAGTCGAACCTGTAAACACGGTTTTTTTGTATCATCCGTTAGGCAAGCATTAGCTAAGTTATGAAGAGTATTAATGCGATTATGTTGCACATTACGGAGTGCTTCTCACTTCTTAAGTTGCGTACTCATTGTGATGTTTTTAAAAAACTCCGTTAACACAGGTGAACGATTAGTTTCCGAAATTTTTAATATTTAAAAATTAAAAGCGTTTAAAAAGAAAAGAGAATAGGCGATAAAAAATGTAAACAAGTCTCATTTACCTCTCTAAGATCGTGTGTTGGAAACTTTTCCTACGTGCATTCGACGCCAAGCCAAAAAGAGGTAGGAAATGCGCGAAAACAATGCGCGTTCGGTACTTTTTTACTTGTTATTTTTACTGCTAGCACATCGAAAAGATCAAGGCCATGCGTATTTATTAAAAATTTTATATTTAACAAAATGCGATTTAGACTTTAATTTTTCCCGGGGTCCTGTTATCAGGCTCGAACCTGGACCAAATGGTGAGGTTAGGCCTTCTGTAGAAAATAAAATATACCGAAGGACCACTCGAGATAGCTCGAGAAAAACGTGTGGGAGTTAAGAGGGACTGTATCTTTCCACAGGGCTCCGACAGGGAAAAAAGAGCCTAAAAACTTATTTACTAAAAATAGCGTAGCAATGAAAAATTATCAAGAAACGACTTACCATTAGATGTCTTTCGTAGCTACTTGGCTGGCCAGCCCGATTATACGCGAAGTACCAGACTCTCCATTGTTCTATAGTTCAAAATGTTCCAAACACTAATATCTAATAAACTAAAGCGTAAAATTAATAGTTTCCACAATTTTAATATAAAATGATAGCGGTGCGGTGACTTTCCTTGCACGTGGCGCGTGGTTGAGTTGTTCGCTCAGACAGTCGGCGTTTTCGTCTGCTAGGCCGAATTTAGCCGCTTATCTCAAATCCTTCATTGCTGGAAGAAGCGCGCGAAGTTTAAATTTAAAATATGGAAAGATATAGCGTAAAGTAAATCAAAATAATATTCTAAAAACGCTTGTAAGCGTAGAAAATGTAACCCAAAAATATTTAAAAACTAAGAGAGATAGCTTCTCTAATTTTAAGTGAAAATTAGAGAATATAATTATTTACAAAAATAAAAACAAGTTGGGAAACTTGTTCATAGACCTAGAAGAAAAAAAACAAGAAGAAGAAGAGCAAAGTGGGTTTTGTGTAGGCCGATCTTGTAGTGATAATATTTTTTGGCTTAAACAAGTAATTAAGAAAAGGAGTGCTAGAAATATAGAGACTCATGTTACTGTTGTGGACTTACAAAAAGCATATGATCTAGTTCTAGTAGAAAAATTATGGACAGTGTTAGAACAAACTAATATCATACATACATAAAATCGACAAAAGAACTACACAAAGGGTCAAAATCTAAAACTAAAATTGGAAAACAACTTTCAAAAGAATTCCTGGTAATGAAAGGTTTAACAGGGATGTTGTATCTCTTCAACTTTTTTTGAAATATATATCGCAGTAGCTCTAAAAAACTGAAAATGTAAAGTACACGGCATGAAAATACAGCTTAGCGACCGATTTACCATATACACACTACAGTTTGCTGACGACCAAGTAATTGTAGCTAGTGTTAAAGAAGACACGGAGAGAGTTAACGGAAGAATACCAAAAGGAGGGGTTAACAGTGGAAAAAATTTGGTTTAATTTAATAAACTTTGCCATTGTAAGAGTTTTATTTAAATACGCAGCGTTTACTATTATTATTATTATTCACTAATAAAAGTTCAAAATTTTCAGTTTCATTTAACACCACCATGTTCAAATCGTTAAAATATCTATTGTTTTAGGTGAATCAGATGCGAACACGACATTCTTAAAGGTAAGTATACCAAGTTTTTAGTATGTTTGTAGAAACTTAAACATATTTCTATCTCAAATTTATGTATAATAAGTTCATCAATTTTTGCATTTACAACTCCTGCACTTAACGGAACCAAGGCTTAATAATTGGCAAAAAAGTCGGTATGAAATAAGGAAATTTAATTGAAGTTAGTTAACGCAAAGAACAATCTTAGCTAACTAATATTCTGCCAGAGCAAGTTTTGAGATGGTGATGATTTATATGTGAGTGGGCCTTGCAGCCCTTCCACTGCGACCACTAGTGGGTCTATTGTGGCTCACTTTTGAGTGGTTTCTCACCACTGTATACCTAATTAGGCAGATTTTTCTGAATCAATCTGAATGAATGAGGTTTACCGAAAGTGTTTTGACGCAACCGTACAATAGCCATTCGCACAGTACATGTCTAACTGTTTCGTCATCCTCCATATAGAGTCTACATTCGGTCTCCTCTGTTATTCCCATTCTGTGCATGGGTTCTTTTAGTCGACAGTTACCAGTAAGTCCAATAATGTTCCTAGCTCTGTTTCTACAAAGTCCTTTAATGAACTTTTTAGAGTGAGCCAGTTCTGGTATATTTATCCAGTATTGTTGGAAGCTATTCTCCATCCATTTTAATATGGTTCATTTAGCAGCATCGAGGTCAAAAGATTCGACAGATGTCGCTTCCCTCGTTGCTAGGTCTGCGGCCTCATTTCCCTCGTGTCCAGAATGCCCTGGAATCCATACTAATGACACATTGTTAGCGCTAGCAAGCGCATTTAACGAATCCTTACAGCTCCTCACGGTTCTCGATGAGACCGTATAGGAATCAAGCGCTCTTGAGGTTGCTTGACTGTCGGAGAAGATTTTTATTGTCCTGTTGGTCCACTGGTGGTCAATTATCCACCGGGCACACAGTTCAATGGCTACGACTTCGGCCTGAAATATAGTAGCCAATTGGCCGAGACTATTCCTAATCTCGACTTTTTCTTCGATACTTACACCTCCAGATCCAACGCCCGATGGCATTTTGGATCCGTCGGTATAACAGAAGCTATCGCCATTTGAAAAATTGGTGTTGTTCTTTAACCAGTCCTCGCTCTCCGGGAGGTTAATGTTGTATAGCTTTCTACTGTAAACCGTGTTGGGCATGACTATCATTGCTAGAGTTGCATCCAACTCTTGTTCCCTTATTAGGGCTTTCAATGTAGTTAGCCAACCCAAGGAATAATTTTGAAATGTTAAAAATTCCACACAATAATATTTTTGCAACAAAGTTTGCCATAACTAAAATTTTATTACTATTTTACTATAAAAATATCAATGAACAGTTATTTGATAATAATATTATTAGTTGTCCAATATATTCATTAAAAACACAAGATTTATTGGACAGCCAGGGCAACTTTTGCTTCGTGGAAACGTTAAAACTACTAAATCGAGTTTAATATATTTTCTGCGCAGCATGCTTTCTCTAAAAAAAATATACAATATTTTTACCTCACTTTGCATGTGTGCCGGGGCCTATTCAATTTAGAATATAGAGATCAGTGGTAACGATAATTTAAATAACGAAGCGTAAAATCCGGCGTGAAGAATAATGATAAAAGTTTAAAGAGGCGTACCATTTATAAGCCTCATATTAGTGTGCTTAAATCTGTCCAGTTTAACAGCATGTCCCTTTGTGTGAAGCCTTTTGTTAGTCTAATCCTAGTCAGGTTAGTTTTACACTAGACATCTGCATCTTTTGCAATATTAGGTAAAAAACAAGAAGATTGAAATAGAGAAAAAATGGAAAATCCTACAACGAAGCCTTGACTTGGTGTCAGCTATCATTCAGACACATACCAAGAAATCCAAAGAGAAACTATACCAACCTCTGGAAGATATCAAACCATCAAAATGCAAATAATCTATATGACAGTTATTTCTAAAGTCAACAAATGTTAATACAAAAAACTCGCAAAGAAATTCAAAGACAAGAGCATAGAGCATGTACATAAAAATTATAGTAAATCTCTATTGGAATCCAAGTGCTAGAGAGAGAGAATTGCAGAGGAAGGAGTGTCTATCAAGACTGTATAGTTTTTCACAGAAATTATGGATTTTGATGACTCCACAAATTAATGAAAAGAAACTACAAAGAAGCAAATAGTAGCAAACAAAATGATAATTGCTATGACAATCGCCGATACCCGAAATAGATACATCTCAGAAGAAAAAAATCTGCCTATCTTGTAATAAAATAGCCCACTAAAAATCGAGCAATAGCGTCGTCCTGTCATCGTCAGTATGGCTCGAGCTGTCATTCGGGCCGAGCTGTCATCAAAAATTAATTCGAAACGGTCGGACGGTGGCGAGGCACTTAAAAAACCCTAAACTGGCAATTAATTGTCGCATAGTCACACTATAAATACAATATTCGTCAGTGTGGTCACACATTGTTATTCTTGCTCTTTTCGTAATCAGTAAAACCACAAGAAGGATACTTCAGGTCTGGAAAATAAGTTTCTTAGTAAATAATGTGATTTAATTATTTCTTTTCATCAATTGGAAAAAAAAGCTTTATTTCCTTCTATTGGGAAAATATTACGTTTCCAAGGTCTGATAATTTCAAATGATAAAGAATTGGCAGCATGGTTGGTTTTTGTCACGTTATAAAGAAATACCCCCAATTTTCCTGCAAATAACAAAATGCTGATTCCTTGTTTCTGCTTCGCACTTGAGGCATGCCTAATTTTGAGTTTATCTTGAGGTATATCCTAATATAGTTTAATGCCTAATTGAAAAACCTTTTGTATTCTTCTGAATAAGCTCAGACTGACTTCCTTTTCATTCTCTTTTTTATAACAGAGTCACTCAATACTTTCTTATCTTCCTTAGAACTCTGAGTTACTTTTTTACCGGTTATGAATTGCATATACATATTAACATTTTTTATTTTTTTAGGAATAGAAACATCTAAGCAGATTTGTACGGTCAAGTTTTCTTCTGTTCACGTTATTTGACCTCACAGCAGTAGCTCTTATGGCATAAAATTAGTTTTAAAAAACGTTACTTAGTTAGTTTCCCAAGGAGTAACTTCTTTGATGTTTTCCAAATGCACTTATAAAGAAATGATCGCTTTTTACTATTACAAAAGTTTATATTTATATATAGCTGCTTCACTAACATCATCATTGGCTAGATTAATCAATACTTGGGTTACTTTTTTTGAAGTAATAATACTAGATTCTGGAGCAATGTTATCTCCGGCTTCTGCTAAACTAAAATATATACGGGCCCCGTCCACTCCAAAACCGATAACTTTATGAGTGCCAGGGCTATTATCATAATTTTCTGGCGATGCGTGTATGGATATATCATCGTCGAAGATATTTAGAGATAAAATGTATCAATAATTAAAATAGAGTCAGTGAAACATTACCGTGACTATTTTAGAAATAAATTATTTTCGAGTTTAAATAGGCGTTTGTCAGTATATTTCTTCCTGAAAGAAACTTTATATAAATTCTATCCTTCGCAGCTTTATCTGCAGATATTACTTCTGCTATTTTTTTAGCATGAGAAAATGTGATTTTTCGCTCAAATTCTCTCTTTCGCCCTCTGTTTTTATTATATTATTATCATCTCGATTATTTATTTGTCAAATGCTTAAACATCATCTGAAGATATTGTGTTAGTTTTAAGAATAGTTTTTAAAATTTGATCAAGCTTTTTCTAAGCTTATTTCTATTTCTATTTCTATCTGTAGTGGTTCTAAAGTAAGTGTATTTTTCAACTTAGTTGATGGGTTCATTTTGACAATTATCCCTTTGTTGTTATTTTCAGCCTTCTTGGATATTGTTATGATTGTTGTTTTCTCCACTTTAAGTGCTAAACTATAAGTTTTGCTTCTTTAAATAAATTTGACAATGATTTTGTGTAGTTTTTGAAGGTATTCCGTTAAACATTCCGATTCCGGTTGTATGTTGCCCAAAATCACTTTTAAAGGCTTGCTTAACCTACAAGTACAAACAGTTTTTAAGTTCCTTAAAGTATTTAGTTTTACTAAAACATTAAAATTCAAAATCAAACAAACTTTCTTGGCTATAATTACAATAAAACTTAAATTTTTGTTTTTGTGTCGCTTCTATGCAGTCACTCTTTGATTTAATACCAATTAAAAAATACCTTATGCTTATAAACAGGTGTTGTAAACCAAATTGATTACATTAAAAGCAAATGCAGAAGCTAAAATTAAATCAATTTTTCTCAAAACACCAGCAAAAACACGTTTGGAATTTTCTTTATAAAAGGAATGCAAATCTATGGCTTCGACATACATTCTTTACACCACTTAGTGCATAACGCGTAACTCTAATGAAGACAGATTTGAATTCCAATTACCATTGCTGCCTTAACAAAATAAAAAATTCCATTTATTTTAATTTTGTTCGAGACAAATTTTGATTTTTTTTGTCATAGACACACATTCAACTTGAGTTTAGCAATTTTGTTATAAAGTGTGTATAAAGCAAGCAAGAGTTCTGTTATGTTCTACGTTTCACAAAATTATCTACAGTTAAATCCAGCATAATGTGACCCGAGGATAACTAGATTAGCACCAACGCATCATCGGCAAGCCGGTCATTGAATAAATCATCTTTTTTTAGATCAGTTAATTCATCCAGCATCCATATATAGTCCAGACAAAGTTTTGGGGTTGAGATTACCGAGATAGCGAAACAGTACAAGTACGTCCAATGTACGTACATTTTTATACTTATTTACATATATGTTTCATTTCATTTTCCTTCGACTACATAGTACTTACATTTGTACGTACACAGTACGTATTTAATTGGTCCCGAGATTATCGACGTAAAATGAACGTAGCAATAGGGTACATTCTACTTGTACGTAGATAGTACTGACCTTATTGGTCCCGAGAAGTACCGTCGTAGAATTTAGGTAAAATGTATGCACAATATTGATTCCGGGACGTGCCGACTTAAAATGAACATAAAATTTACGTCGCTGGGACAAAGTGTGCTTTTTGTGTACCATTTACATTTTTAAATACTACCTGACATGCTGGAATCAAAGATTCTGGAACAACTAGATATTGAATTTTACAAACAAACAAATAAAATACTCTGCCAATATATGGGCCCCTAAGCTCACACTAGGTACTATAGTTATAGTGTACGTGTGAGCTAATATAACTAAAAACTGAAATATATTTTATTTAACTCCAGACTAAATTACCTTTTGTTTGATACCACACAAGCCATGTTTTGACTTAAACTCAAATTTTTGAAATCTACCCCCACCCTTAAAAAAAAACAAAAAACTAAAATGTATTTTGTTAAACTCCGGACTCAATTACCTTTCGTTTGATATCACACACGCCATATTTTCACTTAAACTCTAATTTTTAAAATATACCCCCACCCTTTTTTTTAAAATAAACTAAAATGTATTTTGTTTAACTGCAGACTCAATTACCTTTCGTTTGATATCACACACGCCATATTTTCACATAAACTCTAATTTTTTTAATCTACCCCCACCCTTTTATTTGGTTTCTGTTCGGTGGATTTTGTTCATTTTTAAATGGGACCTTCTCGACTCAAGACCCAGCCTAGGTACCAAATTTCATTAAAATCGGCCAAGCGGTTTTTGAGTTATGCGCGTTGGTCGTTACAGACAGACATACAGACAGACAGACAGACAGACAGACAGACATACAGACAGACAGACAGACAGACAGACAGACAGACGGCGCAACAAAAAAGTTTCAAAATCATCTGAAACGCAAAGATATATAAAAAATTTTGAAATCGGAGCAACTTTTTTTTTCTCGAAAAAATTAGGATCACCATAGCTCACACTACTATAGTATAGTATATGTGTGAGCTAAAAAGGAGTTGATACACCATGCGATGACATTGCCATTGAAAACGCTGAAATATACCCAACCAAACTTGATATACTTTCGTTTTAACGCGGCCTTGTCAAAATGGCGTAGACTCTCAGCTATTAAAAAAGAAATAAAATCTCGGACATTCTCTAACCTAATGAAGAAAGTTCTAAACCTTAAACTGTTTTTGAAAGTTAGATTCTTTTTCAAATTTCTTTAGATAAGCAGTGGTTGACAAGCACTTAACATTAACATTTTTTGTTCTATAATCCGTGGCTCAGATAGATGATAGAGTAAATAGCAGAAAAATTCTTAAAAACTGTATTTTTATTAATAAAATTAAACATACCGAGTGATTTGGCAAAACTTGTATTGTTTCAAGCGGTAGGTCTTGCTTATTTCGCAAACAAAAATGTAAATTACATGCTAGTTACAATTAGTAATATCAAAACTATATATATATTTATCGGTTTCACAACGTTCTACGTCTTCCGATACCCAATCTCCACTCGTTTCTGTTTGCCCATAATTCATCATCTAGGCCTCTTATTCCCATTTCACTATCTATTCCTTCTCTCCAGCCCCTCCCTGGTCTTCCTCGCTTTCTTCGGCCAGCCGGCCTCCATTGTAATACTTGTTTAGGTAGTCTTCCATCATCCATTCTTTGTACAAGTCCGTACCACACCAGTTGTTTTGTTCTTATATCATCCACTAGAGTACGTTCACCCACTGTCATAATTTCTCTTATTCTTTGATTGGTAACTCTTTCTCTTTTTGATTTCCCTGCTGCTCTTCTCCAATAGTCCATATCCGTAGCGGAAAGCATTTTTTCTGTTCTATCTTTGATTGGCCATACTTCTGAGCCGTATGTAATAATACTTTTTACAATGGTGTTATATATAAGCTTTTTGTTATGTTTTGATATACTTTGGTCCCAAATTATTCCATTTAATAAAGTTATTGCTTTTCTTCCTTATACGTTTCTATCTTTTATAGCTTTGTCTAGTGTTCCGTCAGCTGTAATTTTTAGACCCAAGTATTTATACTCATCACAGGACTGAATTCGCTGCCCAGTATTTAAGATTAGATCCTGTTTCGTTCCACCAATACACATATACTCTGTCTTATTGATACCAACCTCTAGTCCCCACTTATTGTACTCGTCTATTAGTTTTCGTGTCATATATTCGAGGTCGTCATAATCCTGAGCCACAACTATCTGATCATCGGCGAAACATAAAGTATACAAGGTGGTTTCATTCAACGGAATTCCCATGTTTTGGCATTTTCTCTTCCAGACTTTAAGGACCTGTTCCAAATATATCCTGAAGAGCGTAGGCGAGACACAGCAACCTTGTTTAAGACCTTTATTTACTTGAAAGCCTTTGGTTAGTTTTGCTTTTATTTTAACTTTTGCCTTACTATTGCGGTATAACTCTCTGATGGCCTTAATTAGTTGTACGCTTATGTTTGTCTTTTCCAACGCTTTCCAAAGTAGATTTAGTGGTATACTATCATATGCCCTCTGCAAATCTACGTAAAGCAGATGGAGCTCTTGTCCGTATGCCATTTTCTTTTCAATAACTTGGGTTATACAAAAGAGATGATCTGAAGTCGATCTACCCGCCCTGAAACCAGCTCGTTCTTCTGCCTCCATATCTTTATATTCGCTCTCCACTTTATTTCTTATTATTTTGCCATATATTCTGCTTAGCGTACTAGTTACAGATATACCTCTATAATTGTCACATATATCTTTCCTTCCTTTTTTGTGTATTGTGGATATATATGACGTTTTCCACTCAGTTGGTACTACAGCTCCATTTAAATATCTTTGGAAAAGATTCCGTAATCTACAAAACAATTCTTCAGTGCCATATTTAATAAGTTCAGCTGGGATATTTCCGGGTCCGGCAGATTTACCGCTTTTTAAGGTTTTGCACACGTTTTTGACCTCAGATATTGTGATGGGTACTGGAGATCCCATCGTTCTAATGATATTGTCTCTTTCGTCTTTCTTGAATTCTGCTCTATCTTCAGTTAAAAGTTTTTTAAAATGCTCATCCCATTCTTTGTCTGGTATTGGTGAAATAATATCTCTGCATGTTTCATTTTTGATCGATCTTATAGTTTTCCAGCTTTCGGTACTTCTCCTACCTCCTAAGTAAGAATCTATTTTCTGGCACTTGCATGCATCCATGATTGATTCTTCTTATCACTGATCATTCTTCTCACCTTTGATTGCGCGATTTTGTATTCTTCTCTGCTTCTATCTGTCTTTTGGGATAAGTACGTGTGATATAATTTCCTTTTTTCCTCTATTTCACTTTCAATCTCAGCATCCCACCAGTATGGTTTTGTTCTTTTAGGAGTTTCTTCCACTAATCCTAGTGCTTCTTTTGCAGCTTGATGGATGCTTAATGTGATACATTCGTATTCCTCATCTGGGGTTTCACCTGAACTTGAATTAAGTTTTTCGTTCAGTCTCTTTTTGTATAAGTTTTTTACGCTGTCATATTCTAGGCTTAGTAGATTATATTGACAGTGATCAATTTCCTCATTCACTGTATCATCAAGATTTTGTTGATGGAGGCTTCGGCCTTGATAAGGAAAGAGAATTTTGGTCTCCAGAAAATAGTGATCACTTCCGCATGTTGATCCACGCTTTGTTCTGACATCTTGAATTTTTAGTTTTGTCTTTTGTTTAGTGATAAGATAATCAATGACGGATTTCAGGTTTTGTGAGGGTTTGGTCCAGGTATATTTGTGTATTTTCTTATGTTGGAAAAAACCGTTTTGGATTTTTAGGTCTAATTGCTCACATACTGTGATAAGCCGGTTTCCATTGTCATTAACAACATCTTCTCCATATTGGCCAACTGTCAGATCATTTACTCTGTTACCTGTTCTACTATTTAAATCTCCCAATATTACAATTTCTCTAGATGTACTTACTGCTGATATTTCATTGTGGATTTCTTCAAAAAAATTGTCTTTCACGGCTACATTTGCATCGTCATTATACGCATAGATTCCAAAAATCGTAAGTCTCATTCCTTTTATTGTTATATTCATTCTTATTAGCCGTTCATTTACTGCTTCCCAGTTGGTGATATATTTTCTAAATCTTTTGTTGACCAAAATAGATACTCCTTGTTGCGCATGTTTTTCTTTTGCCACTCCGCTATAGAAATGGTCATAATATATAATATCAAAACTCATCAAGCAAATGATCTCGGGATGACACTTGATGTTAAATTACCCTGTAAAATACATAATAATAATAAGAAGAAGAACGTGTGGTAAAGTAAAAACATGTACTTGTTACTTAAAAGAAATTCAAATTTAACCATTCAGAACAAGAGACTAGTTTATACAAATATTAAGACCAATACGGACATATGGTATTCAACATTGGAGGTATATTCAAAAGTGTAACTGGTTGTACAAACATTTAAAATAAAGAGCTAAGAAATATTGTGTATGCATCTTGGTACGTTAGAAAAAATGGTCTTCATCAGTCCTCAAAATTGTAGCAGAGACTAATAATATTAATCAATAATAAAAAGTAAGTAAAAAGCCATAAAGGTAGAGTCCATCAGCATGTGAATGTCAAAGCAATTGAGCTTCTAGACAAAACTAAACAAGTTTGAAGACTAAACAAGCCGTTTTAGTTAATAATCCAAATAAAACTAAATAATGTTACAAACATAACAAAGTTGTGATTAACAGTTGAAGAAAAGTCTTACGGGCAAGATTGTAATATTTATAAACATAGTGCGTTTTATAAATAGAGAGGGAAACATGATAATATTGCAATCATTAGAACATAGTGACCTTCATTCACCTCAGACTATAAAAAATTACGCAAAAGCTGTAAAGATAGATTCCATCGGCAGATGACTGTGAGAGAACACTGGCCAAATTCAAAGAGTATAAAGAGTAAAGCCGTTTGAGCTAGAAAACTAAAAAAAATCATACAGTAAATAAAATAAAATTGTGATTTACGGTTAAAGACTGGCGAGATTGTAATAGTAAGATAACACAGTGTTTTAATTAAATTTGAAAAAGCGTGCAGATATTATCACTCTGGCTACTCAAAGATATATGACCACTAGAATGATTAAAAGCGAGGCCAGTAGGGCATTCATTGACGGGTCATCATGCTAAAATGCTAATCGTTTGCAGCGGACGCAATCATGCATAGACAGGTGAATACAATTACAAGAGTATGATCCTCTAAAAAATTAGTCACACGGAAATTGGGCATTTGGCAGAGTGGAGATTTTCTATCGTTGCATGAAACTGAGCCGCACTGTTTCATATGATAAGTACCTACGTTTGAATTGAAAATCACAAAAAGTAAATGGTTTATAGTATCACTAAAATAGGTTATCAAGGTTGGGGTTTATTAAAAATAAAAGTAAGTGAATCGGTTTTGTTAAAAATAAGGTACAAGGGCAATTCAATCATCTTATTATTTGGGGTCTTCCCCCAGTTCTTTGGATTTCCCAAGGTCTCCAGAATACAATTGTTCCATCTATCGTCTTTTTGTCTGATATTTTGACCGGCAAATTTACATTTTAATTTTACTACTTCTCTGACATTCTTTACTTTTGTTTTACTTATTATCCATTAATTCCTGTTTCTATCTATTAGCTTTATATGTAAAATTTGTCTTTCCATGTCTGTAAATAAGTGTCTAGGTCTGGGATCTATAGGTGAGTACAGGAAGGATGCATAGGTTAGACACTTTCGTTTTGAGGTACTGATGATATTTATTATTTTCTAATATGTAACTTAATTTACCGAATGCTGTCCAAGCCAATCTTTGTCCCAGGTATATATATATTCCTCTATTTGTTCTATTTTTTTTGTTTATTTTGATCGTGATATCTTCATCTGTGTTAGTTTTAATGTAGTTCATATCCAAGCGTATACTTTTAGACACTGTATTTAGTCCTTCCAGCATTTTTCAGTTCTTCTTCCTTATCTGTTATTAAGGCGATTTCGTCAGCATATCTTAGGTGGTTCAAGTATTGTCCGATTACATTGATCCCTTTTTATTTCCAATTTAAGTTTTTAAAAACATCTTCTAGTGCCTGGTAAATAGTTTAGGGGATATCGTGTCACCCTGTCCGACACCTCTTTTTATGCGGATTGGCTTGGTTCCTGCGTGGATTTTGACTGATGTTGCTTCGCTATATATAATGGCTATTAACCTGTGTATCTGATCTATTCGGCTATTAATTAAAGATGCTTTTACTGCTCAGGTAACACATAATCAAACTAAAAAAGTAAATAGCTGCTCTTCATACTGATAAAACTGGCTATAATTAAACAAAACTTCGGTAGTTGTTTGCACGGCCACCTTGTCAGACAAAAGAACAAATATGGTCTGAGAATTTAATTTAGTTATTATATTTGCTTAATCAATAATCGGTTAGCCACTGTGTATACCTATATACGAAATGCGGGATGCATCCACGTATTTATAAATAATATACTAAGTACCTGTAGTACAAATCTGTACTACAAACCATTTTTCTTCTTTTTCTTTAAGTGGCTTAATAACTCCTTCTGGGTTTTAGGCAGACTATCCTGTTCCCTCTGGTACGGTTCTTCGCCACCGTCTTTTTATCCATATCCTTAATCTCACGATGTTTTAGTCATCTATTAGCTGGTCTAATGCATAATTCATCAGTAACCGCCAATAATCATTTTTTTGTTTGCACTGCTCCAAATATCTTTTTTTTCAAATATTTTTAGTTTTGTTGTCCATGATTCAATATCTATCGATCTATCTATCTATCTATCTATTTAGCCTTCTTAGATCCATCTTCGGACATATTCCTCCCCCAATATCTTCCACTCTTCTCTGTCTGTCGCAGTGTTTATCCTTTATCTTTTATTTTCCCAAGATCTCCAGTTTACAATTCATTTGTTTCATCGATCGTCTTTCTGTCTGATATTCTGTCTGATATTATGACTGAAAAAGTCCATTTTCATTTTGTTACTTTTCGTTTAGTTTAATAATTTGGCCCACGCATATATATTCCTCTACTTGTTCTATTTTTTATTGGTTTATTCTGATCGTGATATCTTCATCTATGTTTGTTATCATTTTAGTTTTAGTGCAGTTCATACTCAAGCCTAAATTTTTAGCGGCTGTATCCAGTCCTTCCAGCATTTTTATCAGTTCTTCTTTCTTATCTGTTCTTAAGGCAATATCATCAGCATATCTTAGGTGATTCAAGTATTGTCCATTTACTTAGATGCCCATTTCTTCTCAATCTAAGTTTTTAGAAACATCTTCTAGAGCCTGGTTAAAAAGTTTAGGGGATGATTCAATACAGTCCTAAATATTGTAGTGTAGATTTTTTGTGTCAGAACTCTTGTTAGAATTTTTGACTTGAGCAGTTTTTTATGTAACAGTGCAAACCCTTACCTAATTATAAACCCAAATATTTCCTGCTATAACTTTGTAGTAGTTTGTGCTACCAGATATAGCCGAACAATTTATTTACACAAACGCCCAAGATTGATTTTAAAATTGAAGCACACGGTACTCCACAATACTCTTTAAAGTGTCCACAGTAAAACTCAATCATAACAAAAATATTTCATGTAAAAAAAGCCAAGTACGCGAAAATGACATTCCGTAAAAAGAATTGAGATAAAAGTAAAGCCAAGTTCTCCAATACAAATTTCAAAATGAAAGGTTCTTACTAGTTTGGAGATGTTTTTTTTTAACTTTGCTATTACAGCCAAACTTTTTATGTTCAATTTAGCACTGTGCCTAAGAGTCATTTACAGCCGTAATAGCCAAGTTTAGAAAAATATTTCCAAACTAGTAAGAACCTTTCATTTAGAAATTTGTATTGGAGAACTTGGCTTTACTTTTATCTCAATTCTTTTTACGGAGTGCCATTTTCGCGTACTTGGCTTTTTTTACATGAAATGTTTTTGTTATGATTTCACTTCTTTTTTAAAGGAATTGGATAATATTTAATTTTTAAAGTAGTAAAATATGCGGAATATTGTTCAAAACTTTTGCAATGCCTTACTTAAATTTTTGAGGTTTTTTAATTTTTTTCCATGGTTTTATCGTAGTTCCTATCAGCCTTCCAAAGCTCAGCTCTCTAGCGTTTCTGAAAGTGCACAATGTTACTTTTACACAACTGTACATGTATAGGGGAGGGAAATAAATTAAAATTGTCGTGTTTTTAAATTTTGTCCTATACTTTTATCATAGTTCCTATCAGTGTTCCAATGCTCAGCTCTCTAGCGTTTCTGGAAGTGGGTAATGTTACTTTTACATAACTTTAAATTTATAGGGGAGGAGAGTAAATGAAAATATTGAACTTTTTAAATTTTTTCCCATGGTTTTATCATAATTTCTATCAGCATTCCAATGCTCAGCTCTCTAGCGTTTCTGAAAGTGGGCAGTGTTACTTTTACATAACTTTACATTTATAGGGGAAGGAAGTAAATTAGAATTTTGGGGTGTTTTAATTTTTTTCTATAACTTTATCATAGTTACTATCGGTCTTCCAAAGCTCAGCTCTCTAGCATGTCTGGAAGTAGGCAATGTTACTTTTACTTAACTTTACATTTAAAGGGAAGGGAAGTAAATTAGAATTTTGGGGTGTTTTAATTTTTTCCTATAGTTTTATCATAGTTCCTATCAGTCTGCCAAAGCTCAACTCTCTAGCATTTCTGGAAGTGGGCAATGCTACTTTTATATAACTTTAAATGTATAGGGAAGGGGAGTAAATTAAAATTTTGGGGTTTTTTGATTGTTTCCTATAGTTTCATTATAGTTGCCATTAGTCTGCCAAAGCTCAACTCTCTAGCATTTCTGGAAGTGGGCGATGCTACTTTTACATAACTTTAAATGTATAGGGGAGGGGAGTAAATTAAAATTTTGGGGTTTTTTGATTTTTTCCAGGGGTTTGGTCATAATTTCTATCAGTCTGCCAAATTTCAGCTTTGTAGCATGTCTGGAAGAACAGTAGAATATTGATGATCTATACATGAGTGAGTCAGTGAGTGAGTGGCAATTTCGACGTTTTTTGAAATTTCGTAACTACTTTACTACTTTATGGAATTCCATGAAACTCGGAGGGGTTGTTAACTCCATGGAGATCTACGACTGTGTAAAGTTTGAGATTCGTAGCTCATTCCGAAGTAGAGTTTTAGGTAAGTCAAATATCGGCTGAAATGTTTCAAGAAAATATGGTTACGGCGCGCGAACTTGGCGAGGCACTGCCGTGCCCTCAGATAAATAGTTTTAGGAAAAATATTCTTGTACTTAAAAAAAAATAAACATCTTAAATTATATTTTCACCTAAGCAAAGTTTCAATTCAAAAGTCACTCAAATTAACATGGTCTGGTCTTTTACTTATAAGCTTTGTGGAAGAAGGCACATGTATAATAAGAAGACTGAAAACATCAGAAAATAATTGTATCAAACTTAGAACTACTTAATAATACTAATCATATTAGAAACACCATCGCTTAGTTTTAGACCATAATTAGGGAGAATACATATATAAAATATTTAAAAATAAGTTACTAACTACTTCCACATTGCAACAGCTTTCCATCCAGCAAAAGTTTAAAGTATTTTCTTAATAAAATGGAAAACAAACACAGAACAGGAATATATATTTACCTTGTTTCGTGGAAGTGCGGTAAATCTTACAGTAAAATGTGAAAGTACCAGACATAAAACTCTGTTAGTAATAAAATAATCAAAGAAAGACTTAAGGAGAAAAAAACTACGAAATTAGAAATAGCCCATATTGAGAAAGGAATATCAAGTAAAAAGCAGTTAAAAACAATCGTTTTTTTTAAGAAATCAGACGGAAAAAGGCACAAATTTCTTGAGGCTGACCCCATTGAGCAGAGCAAAAGTATTTGTTTGTTTTAAATGTGGAAGTCTCAACAATTTTAAAAACCTTTGTTAAATACAACATTAGAATTTGAAACCGATGAACGATCGAATATTGTATTGATCGAAAACTTATAAACTTCAGAGGATGATTTTTTTGAGCCAAACATCTCAAAAACTTTACGAGTTATCAAGAAAAAACAAACCAGAAATTAAAACTTTAACAACCTAAAATTTGCGGAACCATGTTTATTTGAAGTTTGTTTCTTAAAATTACTCAAAAATCATCCTCTGAAGTTTGGTGAGATACTTTATTAACACCCTGTATATTTAAATAAAACAAACATTCTTGAAATTTTGTCGATACTTGACAACTTGAACAAACTGCTTTTGTTCGGCTCAGGTGTTTTGGAACATTTCTGATGTTGTTAAGGCCTGCATGTCTTATTTTACCAACTACATGGATACACCCCCCATGCACACTCGCTGAATGCTTCCATAATAGGGGAGTCTTTGTCCGGAGCCCATGTGCGTGCATGTATGTACGTCTGTCTGTTTCAATGTCTCCCTGTTCCGGTATATACCTACATTATGAACCGGAATATAGTAAGTTTTTAAGGTCACTTCAATTATACTCTATGATTAGTGTTGCCGCCGAGACGAGAGATTCTCGCCTCTTGTCTCGTCTCGCCCTCTCTCGACGATACGAGAGAGATATTTTCTCTCAAATGAAAGCTCGAGATGAGACGAGAGAAAGCCCTCTCTTGTCGAAGGATTCTCGTTTCTCCCGATCTCTCGAGCAAAAAAGTTCGTTTTATAAATTTTTATGATTTACCTGTTTTTGCTGCTTATAATGAACTTTTCTTTTCAGAAATTACTCATAAGCGGGAAATTTTAATTTTCTTTTTTAGCTTTTGGCGTGAATATTTGTTATTTAGAAATTTTTTGATTTAAAAAAAAAATTTGGACGATTTTTTAAAGAGCTGAAATTGTGAAATTCAAATCATTTTCTTGTTTTTTATTTTGAAAAATATTGAAAATTCAAATGAGAAATCTGCTAGTTATAAAAAGTGTAAAGTATTGTGCGTTTATTTTAAAAAAACATAGAAATTTCTTGCAAAAATATGTTTTTCCCTGAAAAATTTCGAAAAATTAAGATTAAAAGAAAGTTATTTTGTTTAAAAATTGTTTTGGTTAGTTTTGAAAAAAACACATTTCGGCAAGGAAAATCTTTGATTTCCAGAATCTGGAAATTCCATAGAGATCTTCAAGACCCAAGTATTTTAAATAATAGATTTATTACTTTATATTTAAGTAATTATATTATTGGCAAAAAACAAAATAATCTTCAGCGAACACTTGGGATTTTAGGTACAGTTTTAAATGAATAAAACGATGCAAAACTTTTCCACAGCTTTTATTGCATCAACAAGGTATTTTAGTAAATGTATTGTATTTACTTCTTTATTTATTGTATGTATGCATATACAGAATATATCCCAGAATGGACTGCAAAAAGTAAATACCATAAATAATAAAATTCACCCTGAAAAAATACTTTAACACAGGCTGATTACTCTTCTTTCTTAGATATCTTATCAGTGCACTTCTTACTTTTTCCTTCCATGTTTCCAATCCGGTATTTTTATTGTGTTCTAGTTTTTTCTCTTAGTTGGTGTCCTTTGTTATTTTGTATTAAACTCTCATAATTTCTTAAATCCCCTTATTTCAAACTCTGGCTTGTTTCTCTTTAACTTTTTGATAGCTTTTATAATATTTTTCTTTATGTGCCTTTGCAGGACTGTTTTTGCTTTTTGTTCAAGTTTTTCTAACCAAAGAGTGTCCTTAGCCAAATCCGGCTTATTGAGTGCTCTACTAGAGAAATTTAATAGAGGTGTATTGATGAACTAGAGCTGAGATGCCAATATTATATTGCAAAGAGCTCCTTTGATCTAAGACGTAGAGAGGCAATAAATTGTGGTCGGAGATTTAGAAAGTGTCTTGTGCGAATAAATCATCCAGAGAATATTACAAAGACCGCTGCAATATGTGCCTGGTGGGGGTTTAAGTTCTGTACAAATGGGAATATGAGCATGTAGAAATGTTTGTTGAAAGACTTCATTTGTAAAGCTCCTTTAATAATTAATTGAAATGTTTAATAAGTGATGTAAAGGAGATTTTAGCAAAATCAATCATACACATTTTTATAAATTATAAGGCCCAAAATTTCGAATTATGTAGAAACCTACTAATGCTCGCAAACCTTATCTCTTGACTCGACGGCAGTGTTTCAGTTCGATAGTTACAATTGACGTCTTTAGGTTTCCTCTTGCATCTAAATGAGTAAGACATGGTCAAGACATCTACATATACTCAGAAAGTAGCCCAAGTAACATTATTACCACTCAAGGTTTTATTAATTTGGTTCCTAGGTTATTTAGAGGGTGCTGTTATGAGTTTTAGGATCAATTTGGCTACATAAAGGTAATTTATATTGCCAATTACCTAAAGGGGTGTTATACAACCAAAAAATGATTTATAAAGGGAGTATAATAAAACTGATATTCCTTCTGTTCCTTTTAAATTCTTTTGGTTTTATTGATTTCTGATTTATAAAGATGGTCTTATAAAACATTTTACCTAAAGGTTTTAAAAAGAAATAAATATAAACTTTGGTCATTTAGTTTTTTTCATTACTTTAGGTCATCACAAAAGTGTTTTATAATAGATCTAAAAGGTTATCTTATATCCTTTTGTTTTTATAGTTACCAGTAGTTTAAAAGTATATATGATTAGATAGGCGGCCATAATGAACCTAGTGTCCGTAAGGTTTTTAAAAGTGGTAAATATAAACTTTAGACTTTTGGTTTTTGCCATTACTTTTAGGCATTTTAAAAAGGTTTTATAGGTAGGCTTGAAGGTAATCTTAATTCTTTTGTATTTATAGGTACCCATAGCTGTATATTAGATATCATTTAAATAGGCGGTCATATAAAACCTTGTTTCCTTAAGGGTTCATATATATATATATTCATATAATAAGTAAATACTTTCGTGTTTTATTTTTTTAGGTATTTCTTGTAAAAATAATAGCTATACCTAGGTACAAATTGGTACCTACCTATTGCAAGATTGATTAATTAAAGCCCAATAATTAATAATTATTGAGTTTCCGTCCTCCTGGGTAGGACACCCAGGCCTAGATAAGGCCTGTTTAGATGGCCAATATAAGAGGTTGCCCTCCAACCTGCAGGCACAACGAATATTATTGCACTGGCCCTCTTGATTGTGTTGAAATTGCACGATAAAAAACATTTAAGTGTTGAATTATACGCTTTTAAACACTTTAAAAACAAATACAAAAAATTTAAGTGAGGTTATGTTGACTATATTTACATTGTTCTTTTTTGTTGGTTTCATAAGGGCACTAAAAAATCCTTGTTGCGATACAGTAACAAATAAAACAAAGTGACCACTATAAAAACTATTGTAAAGAGAAAATGTTTATCTAGTCGTTTTAGCAGTGTTTTTTGATAATAATTTTACTTTAATTTTGATTTATGTCAACCAAACAGACTTTTTTAATGGTGAATAGTGTAAATGATTTTTTTTTAAATTTTAAATATTTGTTATTTTGTTATCAAAAAACTATTAAAAACATTCTTGAGCTGGCGCGCTTGTTTTGAGAGCTTTTCAGATACGATTTTATCAGAAAAATAAATCTGGCAGGCAATTTGATCATCAACAAAACGACAAAGTCGGTATATTTTTGTGATAAAATAATTTTCGGACTCTGACATTTTTGGCAATTTTGTGACCTAAATTATTTTATATAGCCATTGTGAATCTAAAATATCGCCATAGCTTTTATAGGAAAACTTCTTTACTCTAAAGGTATTATGGTATTCAACAGAATCGCAAGGATACCAAATTACCAAATCTAGTTTTATAATAGGATAGAGGACGTTTCTGAGTTGCTTTTAGAACCTGCCATAATAGCTTTAGGCTCTAAAAGGTTCTATACTGGTGGAACCGCTAGAGGGCGAAGCTGGAGTTTATTTCTTATGGTTTTATAGTGAGTTTAATACATAGGTTGCCACCACCAATTGGGGAGTCCCATTTAGGAGGTCTAAGGGGTATATAAGAGTAATGGGAACGTGCTAGCGACCAAACATTGAAACTAATGGTTTTAAAGAAAGGCGCTGGCAACCTTTTAGCTTCTGCTATAAATAAAGAAATGTTACTTGGGAGAGCTGCAGTGTCCGTCATCAAATCGGTTACAGTAAGCTAAGCACTTGTAGTTGAGTGTAGGGTTGTACTAAAAACCCTGGCATGACATAACAAGGTTGAGCTCCTCTGGGTTCCAGGACCTGAAGGGATTCTTGGAAACGAGGACGCTGACCATCTAGCTAGAATAAGATCATCAGCTGATCAAATGGGGCCCAAACCCATGGTGGACATCGCAGAGTGTCTTACTATGACGACCCTACAGGCGCTCTCGGGCGTTCTGGGAAGACACGGAAGGAATGAGGCAAGCCAAACTCCTTATCGGGGCGGTAAGCGGATCCAGGGCGAGGTCTTGTCTCATACTCAAGAGAAAAGATATAAAACTAGTGACAGGGCTTTTAACAGGACACTGTTACCTTAATAAACACCTTAGCTTTCTGGGAATCGTTGAAGACTCGGAGTGTCGATGGTGTTTCGAGGATGAGGAATCTTTCCTGCATATCCTTTCCGAGTGCCCGGCACTTGCCGCGTTAGGATCGTCGTATTTCGAAAGCTGTTTGCTTAGCCCCTTACGATATTAGGAAGTTTCAACCGAGAAAAATCTGCTCCTTTGCTAAGACGGCGGGTTTTTAGGGCTGAAATAACAGACTTGGCACAACGAGCCCAGCAAAGTGGCCTAAGTGCATGTGATTTTCCCGCTTACAAAACATTAATTTAATCATTCAAGACATATTCAGCTAATAACGATACCCTTCAACGTCGATTTTATGAATCTATCATTTAACTCCTTAACATATGCAAGTCTCGCCAGTGCATGAGCTAATTATTTAGCTAGACCGCTTGAAATTTTAAAGACTTCTGGAGCATTTAGTTAGCTTTAGGTTGATTGGTTGATTGTATCATTCGTTTCTACTGCAAGGTTAGCATATTAAATCCCTGAAACTGCAGCTGATTAGCCCATTGTGTCTCTGGCGGTGTGTATTTCTAGTTTAGGAGGTTAGGGGACCTCGCAAGAAGCAATAGCCGTTTTTCCAATGACAGTTGGCCTTACAGCAGGAATTTTATAGAAAGTTTTTATTTGTGCTGATGATATGAGTGGTGGTTCGGCGGGTTTCTCAAATAGTCTGTCTGTTTTCTGTGTGCAGTGATCGATTATGAATGAGAATTTAAGTAGTTCACAGGTAGGTAATATTTAGGGGGATTTTAAATGATGAACCTATGAATGTTTTTCGGATCCTCTTCTAAATAGAGAATCGGCATTTTTGTTATGTGTATCAGCACCCACAGAAAGGTTGCCTTCTGTTCTGCATGAGTTGAAGGGAATTGTGTAGGTACTTGTAGAGACTTTTAAACTACTTATGTTATTACCTTAACACCAGTATTTACTAAAGGGTCTACAATGCTAAGTGCTACGATCCTAGGTTTAAAAGTCTACATTTTATTTTTTTCCGTGAATGCAATAGTTTTTATTATTTATATAAATTGTTCATAAATACCTTGCGATATGGGTTACATTATTTCCACACAAAGGTTATAGATAAATAAAAAGAATAAAATATTTTGGTTTAAAAATGGTAGCCATATTTAAACCTCCACACGTCACTAGGAAATGTCGAATAAAAACGGTGTAAGTCAGTGTCAGATGTAAAAAACCGATGGTCGATTTTTTTGGTGAATGTGTAATTGAGAAGGGATTCTAATATATCTTGTGCTTTTTACAGTATTTAAATATTGATACGTATTTAATACGGCAATGCATCTACAGATATTCAAGGCCAATAAAAAAATACAGGCCACGACCCAGAAAATATCAGCTGTTCTCTGGGGGCTGATTTTTACATTGGGTCTTATGGGAGGTCAGACGTTTTTTTATGTAGTTTTCAAAATGGCACTACAGATTTCGGCGAAATGTCAGTGAAGTATCCTCAGACGCCATCCCCATATTCCAACAAACTTTTGTAAGGATGCAAGATGATTAAAAGGTTAAAATCTTCCAGATTTTGAAAGACTTTGTCACCTGTATTTGTCACATTCGCTTCTGTTTTAAATTTAATTTTAGTGTGAGCTAATGAAGCGGTTCTGAAAAATTAAGGATTACTATACATTTAAAGAAAATTGTTCTGCAAAAAAAATTGTTCTGCAAGAATATAGTATATAGTAGTAATCTGATTGGCAAGAGAGACAAAAAATAGAGATGGAAAATGCAAAAATATTATACGGGGACACCTTCTATCTTTACTAATTTTACATATGTTTTATATAGGGAAATTTTTTTTATTTATAACATATATTAAAATCTCCGCCACTGGAAAAAGAGAAGAAACGTGTTTTCCAGCTGTCTCTCTTCCCCATCAGATTATTCCTGCCCCACTGTAAAAACAATCTCAAAATCGGCTTTATTTTTAAAAAAGTCAAATATTCATGAACAGTCATTCTAACTTTAATATTTTAAAGACAATCAGCTGTGTCGTGACGCAACTATCAAAAAAAATCGGCCCCCGATGTGACGTCAACAAAGTGGAGGATCGTGCCCGTCCGTTTTGATAGCCCTGATATAGTTTTAAGTTATTTATGTATTATTTAGCTATGAATATTTTTCTATATAAGTTTTTTTGTCAACCATGGATTATTTCTATCGTTTTTCGAACTTTAAACCACCCCTGGGTGGTAGTACAATTTGAGACTATTTTTAAGGGGAATTCTTCTAAGGGGACTGTATCACAAAGTTCCCTTTCGTGATATAGTGACCTTAAATCCTACGACTGCGCGGACTAAATTTTCAAAAAATGACATTTCGTTACAAAATTTTTATGCGCTTTTTCTTTATGTCTAAAGTTATTTTAAATTTATATGTAATGAAACTCACTGAGAAATGCTAACTATCAAATTGCACAGAGTGAACCAAATCTTTGCAGTTATTTGACCTGTGAGTATTAAAAAAATAAACTTAAATCGGTCGGTATCAAGTCTATAGACTTGATACTTAAACCCGGTCTACAATGCTAAGTTTTAAGCTCTTACCCTCAGATGCACCGTAACAAGACTTAGCTAATCGATTCTCCCTCTTTGTTGTTTTCTATGTGAGCAACAATGACTTAATCGCGATTAAGCCCGTAATCGCACTTAAGTGCTTACGGTGCATCTGAGGGTTAGTAAATAAGGGTTTAAACTATTTTTTAAATAGATTTTTATTTTTGCCTCTTAGAACCGTTTGTTAGTGGCGCATTCTGTAAACGTGCTAATGTTAAGTGCGATAACATCTGCGCGTTTACTACGATTTCACTTAAGCCTTTCATAACTAGGTTTACATAATAAAAATTTTAACAGCCCTTTCCTGCAGAATAAGCAAACGAAATGACCTTAGACGAAAAAAAATATAAGGAAAGGTAACAGTAGAAAAATAATAACTTTTATTGTCTTACTTTAAATACTAGGTTACAGACAAGGATAACTGATTCAACACCATCAACCAGGCTGTCAAAATTAATAGGCTACGATCCTCTATTATCGTGACGTCAAAGGTGTCAAGAAGCTTCTGCATATGAGCGAAGTTATCTCCAATTCTGGGAGGCTTAAGCCTCAGAACAAACTTTAAAATAAAAGCAATTCTAAAAAGTAGATATGTTTAGACCCTTTAGAAAAATAAACTGTAATAGAAAAATACAAATTTTCTTTATAATCTATATGTCTGCGCCAATTAAGTGTTTGAAATCGATTTTTTTTTTGGAATTTTGTTAGGAAAATTATTGACTTATAATTTTCCTTGACATTTTTGACATTATCTATTTTTGTAATTTTGTTTTGTGCTATAAAATGGATGTTTTTTAATTTATGTCCCTTCTGTATTGTTGATGTCCCTTCTGTAACACCAAAAATGCCTGATATTTTTGTTAAATTTGCAAGTCCAGTGTTATTTTAAACCAAGTTTTTTAATTTTACGTTCTCATTTAGATACAACTAAAGTAAAAAAATATATATTTTAAGATAAGAAATCAATTTTGAGGAGAAAAATACTAGGAATACCAAACCATAATCTCTAAAAGTCAGTTTTTAAGGAATATTTTGCTAATTATTATAATAAACTTACTGCGCTGTGTGTTTTTTTACTCAGTTTCTCACTAGCTGTTTTATTTCAGGCACATTCCATCACATTTAATAGATTTTGAATGAGTAATATGGCAAAAACAACCGCGTTACAGAGGGGACAAAAAATTACCATTCCAATAAAAACTCCTTATAAAAAACGCAACTCACATATAGTCCTTGCCATATGCAGTTACACTTTTGTGACTTTGACATAAAATAAACATATTTCCTAACCCGAAATATTTTAAAAAGTAAATATGTTATGTTGGTATAAAAGTAAAGGTAAAATTGTCATTTGTCTCTGGATAAAAAGATGCTGACTGTAGGTTGCCCAAAAAAATGCACAGATAAAAACAACTCAAAGACATGCCATTTTTCTGATTTTTTTTTGTTGCTGTCAGTATGCATATGATAAAGAAAGAGGTCGGAAATGTCACAAAAGTGTATCTGCGTATGGCAAGGACTATATATCTTACTAGCTTTTGGTGACATATAATAGTTAAAGTCTGACACATTCAGTTTACTGGTTGTCCAACTGATTTTTGTAAACAAAAGTTAGATATGATATGAACAAATAATATTTTTTGAATTTCTTGACAACTAAGGCAATTCTCCTACATTTTTTTAGTATATTCTTATAAAATAATGGGTATTTTGGAGACATACCAGTCGTTATTTTTTTTAGCCGGCTTCCTTTTTCTTTACACAAAAATTAAAATTCGAAGAAATGAATGTGTTCGTTTCAGCTTCAAAAGTAATCCGCTAACCTACACCTTTGTTTACTTTCCAAGTCCTTGGTTTACCTTTGATACTAAACGATCACATTCAGTTTGACTTGTATTTTGAGTTTTGTGTAATAAAAAATAAAGCGGGGTAAAAAAAAATAACGACAAAATGTCTAAAAAATCATATTTTATAAGGAGGCACTAAAAACCAGTAGGAAAATTGCCTTAGTTTTCAAAAAATTCAAAAAATATTAGTTGTTCATATCATATATAATTTTTGTTTACAAAAATCAGCTGCAAACCAGTGACGTGAAAAATTTGACATATAAACGATCCGAAGACAGACGAATTCTCGTGCTATATGTTTCGAAACAGTGTGGTTCAATAAATACGTCATTAATATTTGGCGACGTCATTACTTTGTTTGTGGCTATCTTCACTTACGTCTTCTACATACATGTTTTTCCAGAGGCGTAAATTAAATATATGAAACTACACTATACACTTTGAATTTATTTTACCTCTAGGTATTCTATTACCAACCTTATATTAAATTATTACCTGTTGTGTTTTTGACCTGACAGAGAATATCCTTTTTTTCATTTTGAAGGATCATTTCATTTCTTCTGATAATTTTTTCAAATATTATGTGCTCCATCACTTCTAAATCATTTAAAACCCACTTCAAAACAATTCAAAAACATGCACCACTATTTTATTATTTCCGACACGTGACGCCTGTGAACGCGTTTGTGGACGCCTTGAAGTTAGCCAATTGACGTAAGCAACTGCGCATGCGTCGGCTATGTATGTGTATGTTTTATAACGAGGTAAAAGCTCGTTTTGAAACTATTGCTAAAATGACACATTTTATGTCATTTTTTGAAGTTTAGCTGAAAAATCAATATTAAAAAATCAATGTTAAAATTTTGTTTTTTTAATTGAGACATTGTTTCTTAATTTTATTTAGTTTTTACTAAAATATTGCAATGTAGTCTGTGGGCTTGGCGAAAGGGACCTTTGCGCCCGAGATTATTATTAAAAGGTGCCTTTTTATTTCCACGCTAAGTAATTTATCTGCATATTAGTCAATTATAAGGAGCAAAGTACGGGCCGTTAAGCCCGAGGCCGGGCCCTTATCAAGAAGTTAATTGGTTTCTTGCACGTGACATCACAGTGTAACTGTAAAACGAAAGCTGTTTTCGCGATTCCATCGTCGTGGCTTTAAAAAGATTTTATTTTTTTTTACAATTTTCCGTGCGATATTACCTCTTTCGGTCGACACCTTTTCCTTGTTATTATTAAAAGTTTTATCAAGAGTTGGTCTGCTTTCCCTAGTCTGTCTTTGTTTGTTTTGGCCTTTTTAAGTCGTTTACCCTAGAGACCCTAAAGGGTTTATTTTGTTACTATATTTGGTAAGAGAAAAACAAAAAACAAAATATGAAAATATTAGCTCTTTCAAATATAATATAAACTAAAATAGTACCCACACCGAAAGCTGGAAAACTATAAGATCGATTAAAAAAGAAACATTATATTATTATAGATATCATTTCACCAATACCAGACAAAGAATGGGATGAGCATTTTAAAAAACTTTTAACTGAAGATAGAGCAAAATTCAAGGAAGACGCAAGAGACAATATAATTAGAAAGATGGGATCTCCAGTACCCCTCACAATCTCTGAGGTCAAAAACGTATGCACAACCTTAAAAAGCGGTAAATCTGCCGGACTTATATATATTAAATCTTCTCCAAAAATATTTAAATGGAACTGTAGTACCAACTGAGTGGAAAACGTCATATATATCCACAATACACAAAAAAGGAAGGCAAGATATATGTGACAATTATAGAGGTATATCTGTGACTAGTACGCATTGACCCTTTCAGGGCGTTATACAACTCAATGCCAGTACGCTAAGCAGAATATACGGTAAAATAATAAGAAATAAAGTGGAGAGCGAATATAAAGACATGGAGGCAGAAGAACAAGCTGGTTTCTACGCTCTTCAAGATATACTTGGAACAAGTCCTTAAAGTATGGAAGAGAAAATGCCAAAACATGGGAATTCCGTTGGACCAAACCACCTTGTATACTTTATGTTTCGCGAAAGTAGTGGCTCAGGATTATGACGACCTCGAATATATGACACGAAAACTAATAGAAGAGTACAATAAGTGGGGACTAGAGGTTAATCTCAATAAGACAGAGTATATGTATATCGGTGGAATGAAACATGATCTAATCTTAAATACCGGGCAGCGAATTCAGTCCTGTGATGAGTATAAATACTTAGGTCTAAAAATTACAGCTGACGGAACACTAGACAAAGCTATAAAAGATCGAAACGTACAAGGAAGAAAAGCAATAACTTTATTAAATGGAATAATTTGTGACCAAAGTATATCAAAACATAACAAAAAGCTTATATATAACACCATTGTAAAAAGTATTATTACATACGGCTCAGATGTATGGCCAATCCAGGATAGAACTGACAAAATGCTTTCCGCTATGGAGATGGACTATTGGAGAAGAGCAGCAGGGAAATCAAAAAGAGAAAGAGTTACAAATCAAAGAATAAGAGAAATTATGACAGTGGGTGAACGTACTTTGGTGGATGATATAAGAACAAAACAACTGTGTGGTACGGACATGTACAAAGAATGAATGATGAAAGACTACCTAAACAAATACTACAATGGAAACCAACTGGCCGAAGGAAACGAGGACGGCCAAGGAGAAACTGGAGAGAAGGAATAGACAGTGAAATAAGAATAAGAGGCCTAGATGATGAATTATGGGCAAACAGAAACGAGTGGAGATTGGGTATCGGAAGACGTAGAACGTTGTGAAACCGTTAAATGTATATATATATATACTCACTAGAGGTGGCCTATTCGCCGATGCAGATTCGCCGCCGCCAAATTGCCGCGGTCCGTTTCGCCGCGGAGAGAATTTTATTTAAAAAATAAAATATTACTTTTTTTATAAATAGGAATGTAAGTAGTTACTTTATTTTTTAAGGACTAATGGTTTAAATTAGAAGATCGAATTATCTTAAAAATATCTTGCAAGAGAAATGCATTACTTAAAAAAATACTCTGCCAATATATGGACCCCTAAACTGACATTAGGTTTAATTAAAAACTGAAATATATTTTCTTTAACTCCAGACTAAATTACCTTTCGGTTGATACCACACAAGCCATGTTTTAAATTAAACTCAAATTTTTGAAATCTACCCCCACCCTTAAAAAAATAAAAACTAAAATGTATTTTGTTTAACTCTGGACTTAATTACCTTTCTTTTGATATCACACATGCCATATTTTTACGTAGTCTAATTTTTGAAATCTACCCCCACCCTTTAAAACAAAAAAAACTAAAATCTATTTTGTTTAACTCCAGACTCAATTACCTTTCGTTTGATATTACACACGCCATATTTTCACGTAAACTCTAATTTTTGAAATCTACCCGCACCCTTTTATTTGGCTTGTGTTCGGTGGATTTGGTTCATTTTTAAATGGGACCATCTCGACCCAAGACCCAGCCTAGGTACCAAATTTCATTGAAATCAGGCAAGCGGTTTTTTAGTTATGCGCGTTAGTCGTTACAGACAGACATACAGACAGACAGATAGACAGACACAGACGGCGCGACAAAAAAGTTTCAAAATCATCTGAAACGTAAAGATATATAAAAAATTTTGAAATCGGAGCAACTTTTTTTTTCTCGAAAAAATTAGGATCACCATAGCTCACACTACTATAGTATAGTATATGTGTGAGCTAAAAGACAATCATTTACATTATAATATTTATAAGAACCTTAAAGGGAAAATAGTATTTTGTTTTTTAGAGGAAACAGTGCACTATTATTCCTCGTTATTGGAAAAAAACACACAAAAAAGTAAAGGAATCTCTAAAGACTTTTCATACTTATAACCTTAAATTTAAGAGAAGCCAACAAATAATTTTGGCTAAAAACACATTTTAGTGAATTTTATTAGAGAAAGAAGAATTAGGAGCTATTAAAGAAATTATAAAACGAATACATGAAAAATTACTGTTATACTAGATTCTACTATAATGCAACACAAAGGTTTATTACCAAAAATTAAAGTTTGGTCAAACTCTGTTATAGATCACGAATAAAGTTAAAAAACTATTTAATATAATAATTTACCAAATATAACTCTTGTTGTGATTTTTCCGTAATCAAAAAGCACCAAACTTTAATTTAAAGAGGGTTTAACTTTTTATTTCAGATCTAGACTGCTGGAATTCCTTTGACAATATTTCTAATATCTTAACCTCTTTTTGTGAGTTCCGTCTTCATTTCCTAAATTATTCCTTCAATATTGCCCCAGGGTTGGAGTTTAAAAGGATCCATTCATACTTTCCATTGTTGTCACCTCGACTAGTACCTCCCTCTTTTACATATACCTGCGAGTATAGCCAAAGAAATAAAATTAAAACATACAAAACCTTTACATGCGAGGTCCACAAACATGAGAATGTCTCATATTGTACTTATCTTTCCAGACAAGACAATTTTGAGCGGATTTAAAAACTGAGTGCAGGTTGCACCAACAAGCTCTTGAAAGACAGGAGCAAATTGTTGTCAGACCATAGAATTCGTAGCCCGGCCAAAAGTGACTGGACTTAAAGGGTTGCAGGGATGACTAGACATTGGATTGCAGCTAGGTATTCATACTGGACACAAACGGTTAAGAAGGCACATATATGGAAGCCGAGAACGAACCGAGTCAGCAAGGCACCTCGTGACAGAATGTGAGGTTACGTAAGGATGAGACAACTAGCACCAACATGAAAAGCAGAATTATTTTCGTCGTTTTATTTCCTTTCCTTTTAGGTCGTTTTTTTTTGTCGTCGCTCTGAATTCTTTAAAAAGAACCGGACATTCTCGGTTCGTGTTTCCGCGACAAAAGCAAATATTTTTTTCTTTTCTAGCCTCGTCAAACAACGACAACTTAAAGCAGAATAAGACCCAGATTGATATCTAAGGATCTAGTGGAAATAAATTTTTGAACTAAGAATCAGAAACTGGAGAGGTAAGGCAAAGAATAGAAGCGAATGAAGACTCGAAGCACCAAAAAATGTAGAAGAAAAAGAAAAAACAGCTTAATAACATAACGGTGTATATTCCTTCTTTAATAACAGAAGGTCGCCCTTATTTTCCTCGATTTATTTCGTTTACTTTTAGGTTGTTTTTTTATTGTCATTACTCTGAGTGCTCTGAAAAAACCTGACAAAGAAGAGCTTTTCTCGTCTAACCTCGTCACACGACGTAAAATTGGTCCCTCTCAAGCGGCAACACTAATCATAGTAAAAATATTACAGTGAGCAGAATTTAACCTAGATTGACATTTGAGGAGGAAGTGGAATAAAATTTTTGAGCTAGGAACCAAAACAGAAATGACTGAAGGCTGGAAGATCAAGAATAAGCAGCGTAGTGATAGAACAAAGTACCTTTTTTAGGAGCAGAAAGTCGTCCTTATTTTCCTCGATTTATTTGCTTTCCTTATAATTCGTATTTTTATTTGTCGTCGTTCTGATTCCTCTGAAAAGAACCTGACATTCTCGGTGCGTGTTTCCGCGACAAAGACGAAGAGTTTTTCTTGTCTAGCCTTGTCAGACGAAGTCGAATTGGTCCGTCTGGAGCGGCAACACTAATTTAGATGTATCAGAGCAAGCTTCGCCACTTAGCAATTATTAACAACATGGAACAACCAAAAAAAAAATGCTACTAAAGATCAATTGGAACTTAAAGCAGAATAAGACCCAGATTCACGTTTATGGGCCAAGTGCAAGGAAAAATTTGAACTAGGAATCGGAAATCGTAAAGTCGAGGCGAATAAGGCTGGAAGCACCAAAATATGAAGAAGATCAAGAATAAACAGTTTAATAACAAAACGGTATATATTCCTTCTTTAAGAGCAGAAGGTCGTCCTTATTTTCCTCGATTTATTTCCTTTCCTTTTAGGTCGTTTTTTTGTTTGTCGTCGCTCTGAGTGCTTCATAAAGGAAAACTATGATTCGGATTATTGCGCTGCGGACACAATGCAATGCCTGCAAGGACAATCGGCACGATAAAAGTCATGCTTTTATCAAGTAGAGTATTTTCCTATTTTTAAATCTTACGTATTTCCAATGTTTACAAGGTGTAATCATTTGTATTTCTTAAACTTACAGGTTTTTTCACAAAACAGAGAAGAACAAAGTGCAAACAAATTTACTACTTTTATCTTGGTTCAACTTGGTCAGTAAGTAAGTTTTAGGCTATTTTTCTTTAGGGCATATTCTCATACGTTGCAAGTGATATATGCGAGTATTTTGTGCAAATTTACTTGCAAATAAACACAAGCAATGTTTACACGACTTTTAGTTATATAATCAAAGTCACAAGGCATTAGCTTCGTGCAGTGGCTCATCCCGGGAGGCGAAAGAGGACCGACGCACAGTGGTCAGCTTGTCGGATCTGAACGATCAAAATTATTTTATGGTTGTAATTTTGACAAATCGATGCTGAAAGTTAGGAAATGTCAACTATCGTTTAAAAAATGGTATTTTAATATACTGTGCATTCTGGAGATGGTACAGTCGCCTCCAAAAATAATGTCTCAAATTGCTTTTGTTCTCTTAAACAAATAACTTGAAAAATTGATATTTTGAGAGTGTGTGTACGTAACTAGCTTAAAGCTTTTTTTATTTAACATAGTTTTTTTCATAAAAATTTAACTTAATTTGTTGATACTATAATACTCCTCTACTTGTTCTATTTTCTTTTGGTTTATTCTGATCGTGATATCTTCATGAGTATTTGTTATGATTTTAGTTTTATTGTAGTTCATATTCAAGCCTATATTTTTAGCTGCTGTATCCAGTTCTTCCAACATTTTTATCAGTTCTTCTTTCTTGTCTGTTATTGATCATCAGCATATATTAGGTGGTTCAAGAATTGTCCGCTTACTACCTATTTCTTCCCAATCTAAGTTTTAAAAACATCTTCTAGGGCTTGGTCACATAGTTTAGGGGATATTGTGTCCACACGTCTTCTTATGCGGATTGGCTTTGTTCCTTCGTGTATTTGGATTGATGTTGTTGCTTCGCTATATATATTGGCTATTAAGTCGGTATGTCTGTGACATATTCGCTTTTACTGGCCAGTGCTCAATGCTATCAAAAGCTTTTTCGAAATGTATAAATGCAATATATAGTAAATGTGGTATTCATTGGCTCGTTCTATTAGGATTTTCGTGGTACTGTACACCCTACTCGCCACTTGCCAAGTACTTTGCAAATACTTGGCAAGTCGCGCGTTGTAAGTATCCGATTTTATTTGATCTTGATACCTAACTTTGTTTATTTAGCAGGGAAGGGGAGACTTTACGTTCACACTGTGTAAAGTTAAGGCTTGATATTTTTCTGAAATTTAATCTATGTAATAATTTCTATTTTACTGACACTTTTTCAGATTTTTTAACGAAATTGTCGTGATAAAAGGCAATTGTACAAAAAAAAACATAAAATCCTTTTCCCCATTTGTGTTTTTACGTCCCGAATCTAGCGCAGTATAAGATTGTTTTATCACGAAACTTTTTCAGCGTTTTTATTTCGCACTTATGAAGTGCATTCAGTTAGATCAAATTGCAGGTATTGATTTTGTTTTATATCTTTATTTTATTTACTATCTACTCTTTGGCAGCGGCAGAAATTATTATTTGTCGCGCTAGCCATGTAATTTTTTATCTGTTTTATTTTTGTTGTATATTGTCATTTTATCTAATAATTTTCTTTTGTTCAATAATGATTTTTAAATGTGTCAGCTTTACTGAAAAGATTATAAAATTTTATTTTAAGTCTCCTACCCAATATTTTTGTAAGTTTCGCAGTGGCGCACTAACGAATACGTCTTGTGTGGACCCGAGGCCTATAGGGGGTTATTTAAAGAAATCTTAGGGTTGGGGGCGTCGGGCCCCAAGCCGCTGGAAGGAAGGGCTTCGACCTGATTAAAAAGGTCCCTTGCTTAGGATCTACAACGCAAGTCAAAATTTGGATAAACCCAGCTGCAAAAATGGCGCGCCCATAAATATAAGAAATTGGTTCCGATATCCTCCAAAATGGTAAATATTCGGCTGCCGCTTACCACACAGCAAGTGGTTGATGCGAGAAAAACTACTGAAAAGTGAAGAGTGGGAGTTATAATGGTTAAGCATGGTTAAGCAAGTAGAGAGAGGGTTTTCCCTTCTAAGTGATTGGCTATGTAAAAACTGTGAGAGTAGAAGGTGTTGTCTATAAAATATCATTTTATCTCTGTTTTCGTTTTGGTGTTCTTGTTAAGCTCAATAGATAGAATGTAAAGTAAACTTTAGCATCATCAGCAATGCCACTGACTTGGTTCCTCCAAGCTCTTCAAAGAGTCTCCAACATTTTAATTAACTAAAGGCATTGCAAAAGTTTTGAACAATATTCCACATATTTTACTACTTTAAAACTTAAATATTATCCAAATCCTTTAAAAAGGCAGTGAAATCATAACAAAAACATTTTATATAAGAAAAAACCAAGTACGCGAAAATGGTATTCCGTAAAAATTTGAGATAAAAGTAAAGCCAAGTTATCCAATACAAATTTCAAAATAAAAGATTCTTACTAGTTTGGAAATGTTTTTCTAAACTTGGGTAATACGACTGGAAATGACTTTTAGGCACAGTGCTAAATTGAGCATAAAGTAGTTTGGCTGTAATAGCAAAGTTAAAAAAAACATTTCCAACCTAGTAAGAACCTTTCATTTTGAAATTTGTATTGGAGAACTTGGTCTTATTTTTATCTCACTTATTTCTACTAAGTTACTGCTTTACAGACAATTACTGAAACCAGTATGGACATATGGTTTTCAACTATGGGGTTGTGCTAACATTCAACATAACATTCTAGTTTTACAGAGATTTCAAAATAAAGTATTAAGAAACATTGTGAATGCACCTTGGTACGTTCGTAATAGTGACCTTCATCGAGATCTAAAAATCGAAACTTCTGTAGCAGAGACTATAAAAAAGTACGCAAAAAGCCATGAAGATAGACTCCATCGGCATGTGAATGTGGAAGCAATTCAACTTCTAGACAATACTATGCTAGTTCGAAGACTAAAAAGAGTGAAGCCGTTTGAGCTAGTCAACTAAGTGAATTACATAAAACAAAATAATGCTATAAACACAACACAATTGTGAGTTACAGACCAAACAAAGCGGGGAGAACTGTTGAGTGAACCCTAAGTTTAAATCTGACTTTTCTAGTAATTAAGTTAAAACAAAATTGCTAATTAGTCCTACTGACTAGATTGTAATACAATAAACAAAGTGTATTTGACAAAAAAAAAACAATTTTCTACAGAATACCATTTTTGCGTACTTTTTGTTAAATATCTTTGTTTTGATATAAATTGTGAGTTGATTATGAGAAACAAAATTGTTATTTGAATTGTTTTGACGACTTTTGCTTGAGCATAAGAGAATGCGACTTAATTTAATTAAATTTGGGAATTTTAGCGACAAAGAACATAAAACAGCTCAAAAATGTTGCATGCAAATGCGCAAATTTCGTAGCCGCTCAACTTTAAATCCTAATTAAATTGATTTAAGCCCCTAGGCGCAGCTTTTTATGTGCATCGCAAAGCTAAATATATGCAATTGAAAAGGTTAGTGAAGTGCCTTTCATAAAAGATAGAGTTCCTCTAAGGAATTTTGATACCGACTAGCTGAGCTGTTGCGAGTGGATAGTTCAAGCACCACTAAGAGCTTTAAAATTATACAAAAAGGTTTTAGAAAATTACTACGTTTGCACGTGCTAATACCTATTTTATACTGACAATAGGGTGTTTGACAGTAGTAAAAAATAAATATATATTTATTTTTAGATATCTCTAGGTCTTCGGATTGCTAAAAACAAACGTTTGTAATTTTTTTCTCAAATTCATAGTTCTTTTAATTAAATAAATTCATTGAATTAAAACAATTAGCCACGTGATTAAAAACAGGCCGTCAACCAATCAGCTGCGAGTGACGTCACAAAACAGTAAACGCCTGGAACGAACCTATTTTCTGTGTTATTTTGTTATGGATTGTAATGTGCTTTGGTTTAAAGTGCGAATTATCGTCCTAAATTAGATTTTATTTTGTGGCTTGCTTATAAGAAACATTTTCAATGGAAAACTGATTCTCCAAAGCCTATAGCTCCAACTGGCCAATGCTGAATTCCTTTATGGTGGCAGGCTTCTTTGCCAACAACAGTGATTTTTGTTCTGCGGAATTTAGAAACGTTAAAATGTTGATGTAAGTATTCGATTAGTTGTTTTGTATATAACTGAAAGTTTTTTTACCATATTCTTCGCCTACTTTTACTCATTTAGATTTTGAGTTAGGTTATATGTTTTACTTTTTTGTTTAATATGCCACTTACAATACATTCAAATAAATGCCCAATCATTATTATTTTAAGCCTTAAGAAACCGAGGAGGGGACAGGTAGGCAAAAGTCTAGTCTTGCATATGCACTGCTCAGTCCTACATTTAGCCTGCATGTGCACTGCCTAATCCTGCATTTAGAGCTACTCCCTAGTCCTGCCTAATAACTGCCTAGCACCGCCTAAATATTTGTACACCTTTCTGCCTATTATAGTTGTTCACCCCTTGTAATAAACATAACCTCAAAAATTTCATCGTCATTTACGAAATAGTTACATATATTATAGCCAACGTGAGAAAAATTAATAGAAACAATTTAGCTATACTCACATCAAAGTGATCTTCACAAATCTAAAGTGAAGATGTATTAGATAAGGCCCTTGTGTCTCTTGCAAGTTCTAGCCACTTTTTCCGTTCTTTTACTGCTGTAGACACATGAATAAATAGTTTTTCAGGTGTTTTTATGCTAGTATTCGAACACTGAGGCACTACACGTCACTTATAGAACATTTTTTTACACAAAAAAAAAGTAAAAACACAGACCAAAAACAAATAAACACTTGAATGCCGTGTATCTGTCCGCGAGTTTACTGCGCTGTGACGTCATTGCAACGCCATGCTAGATATGAGCGTTGTAGCGGCAAATTCAAATCGGATATTAGAAAACTTGATTTTAAATGTAGTCATGATAAAATATACTATTTTAATAATTTTGCGTAGCAAATTAGGGATCTATGTATCTAAACTCTTTTCTAAACTTTGTCAAATACCCTATTATTAATCCATGGCTTTCTTTAGTGGCGTACGCAGACATTAATCCTGGGGGGGGCATGAGCGCGGAACGAGGCATTTTATTCAGTGGTTCTAAGGAAGATATCAGCCCCTAATCCCCCCACCCCTGCATACACCACTGCTTTCCTAATGGATTAGTTAATAAATTTATTTAAGGCCAGACACATAGATAGCTTTTTAAAAAGTACTGTTATTCAGTGACGGCCCATGAGGTTTTGGACAGGATAGTCAGGAATAAAATAAGTTTTGTGGCTAATCGGGTAAAAAGGAGTTTTTGTTTCTCTCATATTTTTCCGTGGCTAGCTTAAAAGCTTAACCTCACGGGGGTCCAAGATCTTATGGACACCTAAGTGTTGAGAGTTAACTGTTTCGTTCTTGTGGGACTCCTCAGAACACTGCCTGGTCAATGTGACACTCTTGCGAAGTCAATTAGACGGGTTTGTCTCTAATCCTCTGTAAATAGTGAGAAAACTTTCGCAAAAAGCGCCATCTACCGAGATACGAGAAAAACCAAAACAAGAGCAGGCGAAAATAAACTGCTATACATATCGGTCAATGAAAAGACGGATTACAAATAAAAAGAAACAAACTAATCCGTGACCTACGGCAGCTCTTCTGCCTTTCAGGCCAGATCAACCCTTATTGCGTTTTTATCCGCCATCAGACACGCGAGCGTCTATCAGCGGAATTTTTAAGCCAAATAATACTAACAAACGTGAAATTTAGTGTCAGTGAAATTAAAAATCAAATAAGTTTCGTGGCTAATCGGGTAAAAATGAGTTTTTGTTTCTCTCATATTTTTCCGGTGGTAGCTTAAAAGCTTAACCTCATGGGGGTCCAAGATCTAATGGACACCTAATAAGTGTTGACAGTTAACTGTTTCGTCCTTGTGGGACTCCTCAGAACACTGCCTGGTCAATGTGGGACTCTTGCGAAGTTAATTAGACGGTTTTGTCTTTAATCCTATGTAAATGGTGAGAAAACTTTCGCAAGAAGCGCCATCTACCGAGATACGAGAAAAACCAAAACAAGAGCAGGCGAAAATAAACTGCTATACATATCGATCAATGAAAAGACGGATACAAATAAAAAGAAACAAACTAATCCGTGACCTACGGCAGCTCTTCTGCCTTTCAGGCCAGATCAATCCTTATTGCCTTTTTATCCGCCATCAGACACGCGAGCGTCTATCAGCGGAATTTTTAAGCCAAATAATACTAACAAACGTGAAATTTAGTATCTGTAAAATTAAAAATCAAACAAGTTTGGTGGCTAATCGGGTAAAAAGGAGTTTTTGTTTCTCTCATATTTTTCCGTGGGTAGCTTAAAAGCTTAACCTCACGGGGGTCCAAGATCTAATGGACACCTAATAAGTGTTGACAGTTAACTGTTTCGTCCTTGTGAGGCTCCTCAGAACACTGCCTGGTCAATGTGGGACTCTTGCGAAGTTAATTAGACGGTTTTGTCTTTAATCCTATGTAAATGGTGAGAAAACTTTCGCAAGAAGCGCCATCTACCAAGATACGAGAGAAACCAAAACAAGAGCAGGTGAAAATAAACTGCTAGACATATCGATTAATGAAAAGACTAATTACAAATAAAAAGAAACAAACTAATCCGTGATCTACGACAGCACATAAAAATGTTGTTTTAGGTCTATGTTAAAATCAATTTTAGATTTATGTAAACAAAGTAAATGTTTTAAGGTAATGAAATGAAGTAAAATAAAACAAAAATGTAGTCCTTTCCAGATTTTCCCACTCTAGAGGTAAAAATATAAAAAGTTAATAAATATAATTAAAATATAAGGACAATTAGCTTATAAATTTAGACACAGATCCAAAATGGATCCCTTGGGCTAGTCCTTGGGCTAGTCCTAGCTGCTATCGTTGATTGCATAACTTTTAAATGTATTGATTAATTGATAACTGTTTCTCCTTGAGAGTGATTCTCGTAATCCTAAAAAGTGATAGATAGATCACTTCGTACGAAGTGCCAAGCAGCTATTTGACCTTCGACATTTTTCTTAATTCTTCTATGTGATTTTCACTTTCTTCATTGTGTTTTCTCTTGGATTATTTGTTTCTGTTGGTTTCACATTTACAAGTAAATTTTTTTGGAGGAATTTTGACGTTTTTTACCGTTTTCACTGAAATTTTTTGGAGGCTCTTGGTCCAAAAAGTGAGGTACTCTAAGTTAATTTTTACAGAAATGACATTTAAAGCGTATTAGAAAACATTCGTCCCTTGGGCGGGCCCTCGTCCGGTCAATTTGTGCGAAATGGAAAATGCCAGACCAGTCTGCGGCCTCGCCTACTTTTATTGCCCTATTTTTTATTGCTGCGTGCAAAAAAATGCTCCGCCAACATCGGTAAGTATTCAAACCATGCAACTATAGAAATGTCATTTTCTAAAAACAATAAAATCATAACAAAAACATTTCATGTAAAAAAAGCCTTGTACGCCAAAATGGCATTCCGTAAAAAGAATTGAGATAAAAGTAAAGCCAAGTTCTCCAATACAAATTTCAAAATGAAAGGTTCTTACTAGGTTGGAAATATTTTTTTAAACTTTGCTATTACAGCCAAACTTTTTTATGTTCAATTTAGCACTGTGCCTAAGAGTCATTTACAGCCGTAATAGCATAGAGTAATATTACTCTATGGTAATAGCCAAGTTTAGAAAAATATTTCCAAACTAGTAACAACCTTTCATTTTGAAATTTGTGTTGGAGAACTTGGCTTTACTTTTATCTCAATTCTTTTTACGAAATGCCATTTTGGCGTACAAGGCTTTTTTTACATGAAATGTTTTTGTTATGATTTCACTCCTTTTTTAAAGGATGTTTAAGTTTTGAAGTAGTAAAATATACGCTTATTTAAAATGTTGAGGTTTTTTCATTTTTTCCTATGGTTTTATCATAGTTCCTATCAGCCTTCCAAAGCTCAGCTCTCTAACGTTTCTGGAAGTCGGCAATGTTACTTTTACATAACTTTACTTTTATAGGCAAGGGAAGTAAATTCAAATGTTTATGTTTTTAAATTTTTACCTTCCTAGCCCGCACAGCAATGGCTAGAGAATGTATTGTTTTTGACGAAATTTTTTTTCTTCAAATAACGCCGAAAATGTGTTATTTGGGTGTATTTTGACCTACCCTAGCAGTATCGTCGTGATGTCTGTCTGTGTGTGTGTATGTAACTTTGACCGTAACACGATAGCTCCTAAGCCGCCCAACCGATTTTAAATAAATTTTTAGGTAAAATAGTAGTCGATACTGTGACGAGTTGATTAGATTTTGGCCGAAATTCATCAATGCTAATGACAGATTTTTGACAGTTAAAAAGTTTAAACAATGAAAAAAATAAAAATAACTTTTTAACCGAGTGCACATTTTTTTTTAATTTGGGTCATAACCAAAAACTTGGTAGGAGCTTTCGTTTCAGAGATATTTACAAACAACTGTTTTTAAGGATCATATAGCATGGATTTTACTTGGAGTGTGCTAATGGGTTAGGAAGGTATCAGATCCGTCATGGATCCATTTATTTCCTATAGTTTTATCATAGTTCCTATCGGCCTTCCAAAGCTTCAGCGTTTCTGGAAGTGGGCAATGTTACTTTTACATAAATTTACAGTTATAGGGGAGCAAATTAAATTAAAATTTTGGGGTTTAGCGGTTCTGGAAGTGGGCACATAATTTTACATGCATAGGGGAGGAAAGTAAATTAGAATTGTGGGATTTTTTGATTTTTTCCAAAGGTTTGGTCATAATTGCTATCACTCTGCCAAATTTCAGCTATGTAGCATGTCTGGAAGTACAGTAGAATTTTCATTATCTATACATGAGTGAGTGAGTGGCAATTTCGACGTTTTTTGAAATTTCGTAACTACTTTATGAAAGTCCATGAAACTTGGAGGGGTTGTTAAATCTATGAAGATCTATGCAAAGTTTGAAGTAGAGTTTAAGATAGGTCAAATATGGGCTGAAATGTTTCAAGAAAAGATGGTACAGCAGTTTACGTCGCGTTTTTAACATTTAAAATGATGAGTATAATAATTTAAAAATCCTATAGTTTAACTCCAAATAACTCTTAGCTCCTCTCTTAAAAAAGGCAATTTGTGAGAAATACTCTTGAAAGCATCCATAGAGTAATTCTTTTAAACGCATTCTTAAGTCAGTGTTCCTAATATGCACACAAAGATTTTAAATAAAAAGCATGGGCAAAAAACGATGAAAACGGTGCTAAAGCGTTTTCTCTTCGTTTCCTGTTTTAGTTTTTTTGCATGGCTAATGCAGAGGATCATTTTTTATCGTTTGCGCCAATTTGGCCTTCGCAAAGGTTAATTTTTAAAGAGAATAAGAAATTTGACAGATAAAAGGCATTTAGAAAATATAATAATTACTTAAACCACCGTACGTACAGGGTGATTTAAATTGATAAAATATGAAATTTTTTAATAGAAATATGAAAAATAAGAAATTAAGAAAAAAAAATATGAAGGAAATATGAATAAAAATTTGGGTTTTTTTTTGGTCTCCTGCCAAATGGCGGTTAAGTCTATTATTTTTCTATTAGGAAAAAATAATAAACTTATTTAAAAAAGAAAAAAAATACGTTTTTCCTAAAATCAAAAATTATCTCCCCATTTATGTATTAACACGACTGAAGAGGTAATTTTAAATTTGTGTTTGCATTTACTGGAGCAAACATGGAATAACGCGATAAGACCTGGCCCCAATAAGGCCAGGTCTAATTTAGATAGTTTTATATTGTAAGATGCTTTAATTATGACTTACCAGCTGTTTTAAGGCTTGAACTAAATACGGCTTACAAATTGTAAAAGGCTTTCGCGGCCATCGTCCAATGGTGGGTGTGCTTTCGGGCTGTTCGGCCGTCGTCGTTGGAAATTCGTTCTCGACGTTTCGCCATCTCGAGTGGATGGCATCTTCAGGAGATATTGACTGTTTGTCGGCTTCTCGAAGACTGGTCCAGTTCTAACTAGTTCTTGTAAGTTAAAAGTAATGAAAATATTCCTAATTCAAAATTATGCTTTTTTTACCTAATAAAATTGCCATACGTAGGTAATATACATATACATAAACTTTAGTAAAAATTAGAAGACAATTTCTGTTTGGAACTGAAAGACCGATCAGAAAAATTTATAAAATACAAATCAAATATTTTTTTTATGTTTTTTAAAAAAATTCGAAAACTCCAAAAAGCTATGCTCTATTTTTTTATTTAAGTATTTTAAAGAGCATCAAAAAATCTAATAGTTTGCCAGTTTAAATTATTATCTTTGATAATAAAAAAGTTAGTTTATACCTTTTAATTTCTTTCTTTATCTGTATCTCCTCTAGAAGCAATTTTTAAAACTATATTTTATTTATATAAATATAGTATATAAAAAAAACTAATTTTTTTTTTAAATAATACTTTTTCAAAAAGCAGTTTTTCCAAACTTATTTATAAAAAAGTCAAAAAACATTTTGTGTGTCAAAACTTAACAGCCCTCCTTGACAAAGAAATAGGTTATTTATTTAGGATACTGCACACTTAACTCGATTAACTGTCATTGTACATTTTACGACCCATTTTTGCTGGTATTATAGCGTTTCCTTTACTTTACCTTAGCGATCCTGAAAACCTATCTAAAAACAAGTTGCCATATTTTTATTTCAAAAGTAAATTAAATTTAGAAAAAATATTTTACTGCTAAAAATTGGCACTGTGAGCTACAACATTCTAGATTTGAAAAATGTCAAGGCCTGCTTGTATCTCTGAGAGTAAACTCAAACATAATGACATCAGCCTATTAAATCCAGATGAACCACATAATACCCTACCGATGCCGGCCGTCGAAGATAGATTTTCGTTCATTTTACCTTAACGATCCTGAAAACCTATCTAAAAACAAGTTGCCATATTTTTATTTGAAAAGTAAATTAAATTTAGAAAAAATACTTTACTTGTAAAAGTTGGCATTATTAGCTACAATATTCTAGAATTGATAAATGTCAAGGCCTGCTTGTATCTCTGAGAGTAAACTCAAACATAATGACATCAGCCTATTAAATTCAGATGAACCACATAATACCCCACCGATGCCGGCCGTCAAAGATAGATTTTCCTTCACTTTATTTTAACGATCCTGAAAACCTATCTAAAAACAAGTTGTCATATTTTTATTTAAAAAGTAAATTAAATTTAGAAAAAAATACTTTACTTGTTAAAGTTGGCACTGTTAGCTAGAATATTCTAGAATTGATAAATTTCGAGGCTTGCTTGTATCTCTGAGAGTAAACTCAAACATAATGACATCAGCCTATTAAATCCAGATGAACCACATAATACCCCACCGATGCCGGCCGTCAAAGATAGATTTTCCTTCACTTTATTTTAACGATCCTGAAAACCTATTTAAAAACAAGTTACCATATTGTTTTTTGAAAACAAAATGAAATTTAGAAAAAAAATGTACTGCTAAAAGTTGGAACTCTTAGCTACAACATTCTAGAATTGATAAATGTCAAAGCCTACTTGTATCTCTGAGAGTAAACTCAAACATAATGACATCAGCCTATTAAATCCAGATGAACCACATAATACCCCACCGATGCCGGCCGTCAAAGATATATTTTCCTACACTTTACTTTAACGATCCTGAAAACCTATCTAAAAATAAGTTGCCATATTTTTATTTGAAAAGAAAATTAAATTTAGAAAAAATTCTTTACTTGTAAAAGCTGGCACTGTTAGCTACAATATTCTAAAATTGATAAATGTCAAGACCTGCTTGTATCTCTGAGAGTAAACTCAAACATAATGACATCAGCCTATTAAATCCAGATGAACCACATAATACCCTACCGATGCCGGCCGTCAAAGATAGATTTTCATTCACTTTACCTTAACGATCCTGAAAACCTATCTAAAAACAAGTTTCCATATTTTAACTTGAAAAGTAAATTAAATTTAGATAAAATACTTTACTTGTAAAAGTTGGCACTGTTAGCCACAATATTCTAGAATTGATATATGTCGAGGCCTGCTTGTATCTCTGAGAGTAAACTCAAACATAATGACATCAGCCTATTAAATCCAGATGAACCACATAATACCCTACCAATGCCGGCCGTCAAAAATAGATTTTCATTTACTTTACCGTAACGATCCTGAAAACCTATCTAAAAACAAGTTGCCATATTTTTATTTGAAAAGTAAATTAAATTTAGAAAAAATACTTTACTTGTAAAAGTTGGCACTGTTAGCTACAATATTCTAGAATTGATAAATGTCAAGGCCTGCTTGTATCTCTGAGAGTAAACTCAAACATAATGACATCAGCCTATTAAATCCAGATGAACCACATAATACCCTACCGATGCCGGCCGTCAAAGTTCAATTCAACATGGCTGCCGTGCGGTGCGCGGTGGTTTAAACACAAAGCATTGACAGAACACAGGGGCTGCTGAATGCAGACAAAAACGATGTTTTGAATCATTCATCAATGGGCGATGTGTAACATGATAATCGTGCTTGTTGGCTAATTAATTAGTTACTGCCTTTATATCCTTTAATTACCATTAATCTATATTATTGTTGGTGACGAAGTATAGACTTTTTTATGAGGTTACTACCCACTAAACATAAAAACATTTTAATAATGTCAAAATAATGTTTAATTTAAAAACATAACGTTAGGTTGGATGTTAGTTCTAACGTCATATTCATAGTGAAAAAGAACCTTAATAACCCGTTTTCTGACGTTAGAAAAATAATGTTATGTTTTTGTAACGTTTTTTTTAAGTGTTTTTCGAACGTTAAATAAATATTGATTTTTAACAGTGGAAAAGAAATATTTTCTTAACATTGAAAAATAAATGTTTTTTTAACAATGAAAATATTTTTTTCAAATATCTCTAAAGATAAAGTAACATAAATAATGTAAATAAAATTCTTCTATTTTGGAAACGTAGGGCAGCAACAGTCTGTTGAGGTTTTCATGAACTCGACACTCAGTAAAGGAAATTCGGATCCGTAGGTTCTAAAAATAAAATTTTGTAGTAAGTGCCTCGCTACGAGGCCAAACAATTCATGCTCAAGTGAATACAAGGCAAACAATTTCAAGGCGCGTATTCACTTTAGCATGAATGCAAACGAAGCATTCGTTTACAATACTTATTGATTTTAATTTACCCCGGTCCTAGTGCCCTTAAGGTCGATAGCTTGACCGAAGACTCTTCACTGATGATGATGATTAAGAAGGTGATAGTAAAAGTAATTATACAGTTTTTTGTAGAAAATCAGAAATATCAACTTAAAACTAAAACACCTGTAACTTTTTATTTATGATCACACATTTAAAGATAACTAAATTTCTTTTTCAAAATTGAATGCACTATATTCTCGTTATTCACGATTTTTTTGAAAATTAAAAACAAAAGTTTTAGATGAAGAAGTCTGATAAAAATATGGGGCAAAAATGTGTATTTGCAAAAATTAATGGTTTTTGGTTGCCACTATCTCAAAATCTGTTACAGTTAAAGTTCCGGTTAGCATACAAATTTTGTAGGGAATTTAATGCTCTTTAATTTTTAATATAACATTTTTTTTGTACACCGCGCCGTAATCGAGTTATAGACAAAAAAAAACGAAAAATTGCACCTTCTTACCCCCATCCGCCACTGAAGCGGGGGGGCTAGCGGTGGGGACTTTTGATATGTTAATGTCCTAACTGCCCTAAAGCTATCCCCGGAGAGAAAAATTCTCCCCCCCCTCCATGTACTCTACAACCCTCTTGTTTCGTACTAATGAATTTATAAGGAAATAAATGCAGACATGATTGGCAAGGCAATCGTATAATATGCAAAACAATGGTTAAAAGAAAAGTATTATTTTGTAGAACCGCTGAACCGATTTTGCTGATTAGTACTTTTTTGTGCGTGGCAAGAATGCAGCTTTTTCACAAGTGAAAAAAAATGATTAAAACATGTTTGCAACACAGAAATAAACGAACATCTTTGAAGGGTACATTTTAATTTCGCTTGGATTTTGAGATGGCGGACAAAAAATATAATTAGACAAAACTCTGATTGATTCCCTATCAAGTGCAGTTTGTCCCATTAAAATCGATTGTATAGTTCAAAAGTTATAATTAAAAAAAAAATGTCCGGTTTTTTTAGCCCACCTGGTATTTTATAAAATAGATTTGTTTTTAATATAATGAATTATATTATATATATCTGTAATTGGCTTTTTTCTGTATATATTGTTGAATAAATAAATAAAAAAAACAATTAAGCCTACTCCGTGGAAAGAGATAAAACCACCCCTGAAAAGTCAGTTGTTTTTTCTGGATAGAGGACAGTATTTTTTGTTGTCCAGGATCCCATTTGCTCCTATCTTATTTTTGCAAAAATACCATCCATCAGTTAATTGTTTTTCTTTTTAAAACCTCGCAACGTTTTATTTTAAACTGACAAACTTGTTTTCACAAAATCACCCGTCTGGACTTTCGATCAGATATCAAAAGTTTTGGTCGAACAAAGGAATTGTTATACGTTCGTATATATATATATATATATATATATATATATATATATATATATATACACGGTGTGTTGTTATACACGGGTGCGAAACTGTTCGACATAATTGAAAAAGTTAATTGAGGTCGTGTCACACGAAAACACTCTTGTTTTTAAAATTATAGGTTTTCTTGTTAGTAAAAGACTTCGATACATTTGACTGATTTATTTCGCCGAAGTATATGGGTCAAAATTATCGCGTTGAAAAATTTCATTTTGCGAATAATTAAAAGTTTGACTTTGCTTTACAAAATATTTTTTTATGCGTAAATGTCGGGTCAACTCTTTATTTGTTAATTATAACCGGGCAGAGCATAGAATATTTTTCAAATTATCGACAAAAATAATACACTACGCTCGAAAAAATGTCATTTGCATTTTGTAAAATTTTAAAATAATACTAAACTTTCTTTAAAAGTAATTTAGCAAAACTTGATATGGGTTGTAATAATTAGTCAGTTGTATAGTTTTTGAAATATGACTTTTTAAAATTTGGCCATTTTGGTCTTATGGGATTCCCTACCCTAAAATTCGCTAAATGACGTTTTTTGAATCTTAACTTAGTGTGTGCTTTTTTTTACATCTCTATGGTCCAACCATACAGCACCTCGGTGCTTTTGTTGATAAACTGTATAGTTATTGAAACATGAATTTTCAAAATTCTGATATTTTGTTCTTATGGTATTCCCTACCCTAAAACTTGCTAAATGACATTTTTCCGAATCTTAACTCAGTGTCTGCTTTTTTTACATCTCTATGGCCCCACCATAGAGCAACTCGGTGCTTTTGTTGATAAACTGTATAGTTTTTAAAATATGAATTTTTAAAATTCCACCATTTTGTTCTCATAGGATTCCCTACTCTAAAATTCGCTAAATGAAGTTTTTCCAAATCTGATCACTATAGCCCCACCATACCGCAACTAGGTGCGTTGAAATATGAATTTTTAAAGTTTGGCTATTTTGGTCTTATGGGATTTCCTACCCTAAAATTCGGAAAATGACGCTTTTCCGAATCTTTGCTTGGAGTTTGGACTTTTTGCATCTCTATGGCCCCACCATACTGCAACTCGATGCTTTTGTTGATAAGTCGTATAGTTTTTGAAATATGAACAAAAAAAAATTAAAATTAAAATAATGACTTTTTTTTAAATCCTAATCCAGTGTGTGGTTTTTTCGCATCTTTATGGCCCCATTATACTGCAACTCAATACTTTTGTTGATAAAGTGTATAGTTTTTAAAGTAGGATGTTTAGTTATTTTGATCTTATGGGATTCCCTACCCTAAAATTCACTAAATGACTTTTTCGAATCTTAACTCAGTGTGTGGTTTTAGCTCACACATATACTATACTGTAGTAGTGTGAGCTATGGTGATCCTAATTTTTTCGAGAAAAAAGAAGTTGCTCCGATTTCAAAAATTTTTATATATTTTTGCGTTTTAGATGATTTTGAAACTTTTTTGTTGCGCCGTCTGTCTGTCTGTATGTTTGTCTGTCTGTCTGTCTGTCTGTCTGTCTGTCTGTCTGTCTGTCTGTCTGTCTGTCTGTCTGTATGTCTGTAACGACCAACGCGCATAACTCAAAAACCGCTTGGCCGATTTTAATGAAATTTGGTACCTAGGCTGGGTTTTGGGCCGAGATGGTCCCATTTAAAAATGAACAAAATCCACCGAACACAAACCAAATAAAAGGGTGGGGGTAGATTTCAAAAATTAGAGTTTATGGGGAAATATGGCGTGTGTGATATCAAACGAAAGGTAATTGAGTCGGGAGTTAAACAAAATACATTTTAATTTATTTAAAAAAAATGGTGGGGGTATATTTCAAAAATTAGAGTTTAAGTGAAAATATGGCGTGTGTGATATCAAACGAAAGGTAATTGAGTCCGGAGTTTAACAAAATACACTTTAGTTTTTGTTTTTTTAAAGGGTGGGGGTAGATTTCAAAAATTTGAGTTTAAGTCAAAACATGGCTTGTGTGGTATCAAACAAAAGGTAATTTAGTCTGGAGTTGAATAAAATATATTTTAGTTTTTAGTTATATTAGCTCACACGTACACTATAACTATAGTATCTAGTGTGAGCTTAGGGGCCCATATATTGGCAGAGTATTTATATTGCAACTAGTTGCTCTTGTTGATTAGCTGTATAGTTTTCAAAATATGAAAGTTTGGCCATTTGGTCCTATTGGATTCCCTACCCTAAAATTCGCCAAATCATTTTTTTTTAATCCTTTGTGATTTGTTCGCATCTTTATGGCCCCACCATACTGCAACTCGGTGCTTTTGTTAATAAACGGTATAGTTTTTGAATTTTTAAATATTGGCCAATTAATTTAATTAAAAAAAAAACAATTTAAAAAATTTTAAAATAAAATATTGAGTATGATACGTCATTTTAAAGGAAATTTTACACTGATTTTAAAGATTGAATAAAAGGAGGGTACTTCCATAAGAAAAATGACAACTTTATGCAATATAACACAAGAATAGATCTATAAGAAAGTTTTTTACACAAAAGCAAAGTTATCATTAATAAAATAGTTATAGACCCCCTCCCAAAATGCAGGCTTTTCAGAAACACCCCGTAGCTCAAAAACGGCATGCTATATCAAGATGCGGTTTTCATCGTCAAGCTTCTCTTGAAATTTCAGCAACGCAAAGAGGGGTGAGTTTTTTTCTATATCGCCTAAAAATACCCGAAACCCACCAAAAACATCGAATTTGGGACACCCTGTACATGGTCTCCTTTAAAAATGAATAAAATCCAACGTACAGGGTGTCTCATTATATTTTTTCCCACCCTTTTAGACCATTAATAATTGATATAAGAATATACAAAAAATTGTGTTTGAATTCGCGAAATTTTTACTTTTAAATTGCATCTTGACTTTATTCCTGATGCTTACCATATTTGACAGGCGCATAAATTTATAGTTTTTGTAAATTTGATGCTTCTTATATTATTTAATTAATAGATTAGGCTTGGAACATATTTTCCAAAAATACCCGATATGCCGTAGTTTAGAGAAATAGTTTCTGAGATATTAGCACGATATTAGCAATTATAACATTACCGCTCTTATGTTAATTGTAGTATCCTTATTCCAAATTATGTTAGTCCCCATGTATCAACAGTGGCAATGACACAACTTTGTTGTCGTTACCGGTTGTCATTTTGAGCATCATTAAAAAAAAATAGTTGTCATTGTCACTGTTTATACATGGAGACTAACATACTTCGAAATAAGGACACTGAAATTAACACAAAAGTGGTAATGTTATTTTTTTATCATTTGAAAATGTTGGTTTTGGAAAGTATATTCCAAGCCAAATCTATTAATTAAATAATAACAGGTGCATCCAATTTTCAAAAACTATAAATTTGAGCGCCTGTCAAATACGGTAAGCATCAAGAATAAAGTCAAGATGTAATTTAAAAGTAAAAATTTCGCGAATTCTAACACAATTTCTTGTATATTCCTATATCAATTATTAATGGTCTAAAAGGGTGGAAAAAAATATAATGAGACACCCTGTACATAAGGCGAAAATTAAAGTTCTACTAAAAATATTACTTATGAGGTTCTATATTAAACGTAATTGTGCATGAAGATAAAAAAATACATTATAGTTGTTTTGTTCAATTGTATTACCAAGTGGGGGGGGGAGAATAATCTCCAATCGAACGTGCCCACGAATGGCGGATAGTGGGTGATGGAACGTCCTGAAATTACGTAATGCAAAAATTCAGGATTTTTGACCCCCCCTCTCCCCTTGTTACGTATTTTTAAGACAAAAACACATTAAAAAAACATTGAGTGTAACGCAAGGACAAACTTCCCCTCTCCTCCCCCCGACAGCGTCATACCCAGTTTCCACCTATGCGTGCCCACTCTGACTCAAAAAACGCATCAGGTGACGCTGCATTTAAAACCGGTGCAAATTCATGTGCCGTCATGGTCATAGGCTTTACGTAACTTAAAGACAGGCCCTTATTTTCGCGGACCAAAAAGTTAAAATTACATTAGAGAGTAACCGGGTTAGCTTAGATGCCAGAGATAGGATCTCATGTCTCTGTTAGATGCACATAAATTGGCAGAGTATTTAATGACGTCTGTGATTTATAAGTAGTTATAGGTATAGCAAAAGAAGGACATTTACAATATATATCTTGTATTAATTGAGAAAAGGAGTGCCAGAAATATAGTTACCTTTCTGGACTTCCAAAAAGCATATTATACCGCTCCAGTAGAAAAATTATGGACAGTGTTAGAACAAACTAAATCGACTTTCAAAAGAATTCCTGGTAACGAAAGGCTTAATACAGGGATGTTGTATCTCTCCAACTCTTTATAAAATATATATCGCAGTAGCTCTAAAAAATTGGAAACGTAAAGTACACGGCATGGGAGTACCAATTAGCGACCGATTTACCATATACACACTACAGTTTGCTGACGACCAAGTAATTGTAGCTAATAATAAAGAAGACATGGAATATATTATTATGAGAAAGTTAACGGAAGAATACCAAAAGTGGGGGTTAACAGTGAACGTGGACAAGACACAATACTTAAATATGTATTGGAAACGAATCAAGTGAGTTAAAACTAGACAATGGACAAACAAGATCTCGATGCAATGAGTATGTACACTTGGGTGTCACATTTGATAAGACAGGAACAAACTGTAAAGAACTGGAAAAAAGAGTGGTAAAAGCAAAAAAGGTTATTGGTTTGTCTTAACAGTATTTTATGGAGCAGAGAGATAAAAAAGAAAGAAAAATTTAACATATATGAAACAATGGTGAAAAGCACGCTGTTTTTTATGGAATAGAAACTTGTCGCGTAACAGAAAAATCCAGAGCAAAAATGGAAAGTCTCGAAATGGATGCAATAAGAAGATCAATGAGAATATCCAGAACAGATCATATAAGAAATGAGATCATAAAAGAAGAATGTGAATCGAGGGAAGCATAACGGATGACATCACTAAAAGACAACTGATATGATAGGTACGGCCATGTACAACGGATGAACGACGAAAGATTAACAAAGCAGGTCCTAGAATTGCAACCAATAGGACTCAGAAAAAGAGGGCGTCCTAAACTGGAATGGCAACAGTCAATTCAAAGATCAATGAGTCAGAAAAACCTGACGGAAGTTGATTGTTAGGATCGAAGGATTAATAAAAATCTACAGTTCACTCTTAAACTGAATTGAACTTCTGTAAATCCCTTGTGTCATAAAGGGAATTTTGTCATTGATCGATCGTAGATTTTCGAACAAGGAGCGAGGAGAGATAAACTAAGTATTCCTTATCAGAATTATTTATATGTAATGGTTGTATCGATGTATTAAATCTTTCCAAACTAGAGTTACCTATAAAGCTTTCTTAAAAAAAGATTAGGTTTGGTAATCTGTGGTTTAGTAAAAAAGTAACATATTAACAAAGTATACATTGAAAAGGTCTTCGTCATTCATGCACAACACATGCTTTCATGACATTTTCGCGAACCTAAAATGCGAGCTGAAAAAATTGAAAATTATTAATAAAATTATTATGTTTACCGTGGTAACATGAGGAAACTTTATTGCCGTTTGACACGCAAAGTTCTGGATATTTTGCAACGCGATACCAACAAATTTATCAAAGTATTCTGCTTAACCCGCAACTGGTGACGTCACTTTTTGATTTAGTGGGGTTTGCGAAATCCAAAATAAAAATGGCTATTGTGCTTATTCAAAATAAAAAAACGTATTATTTTTTACAAAAAAATATTACAAAAACAAAATGTCAAAACAATGTCGCGTGGTAAATAGTAAAATAGTTTGTGCTGTCCTATTCACCAAGAGAATATTTTCTTGATTTTGCACACTCTTTTAATCTGAAACAGAAATTGTTTTAATATAAATTGGAACTGAATTATTCTAAGGGACCGTTTTCTCTGGAAGCAAAATATTACTTATATGAAGACAATTTGCTTTGTTGCAAAATGTAGTATACTGAAACAAAACAATCAAGTCTCATGTCAATATTAAACGCAGCGTTGCACTAAAAAAAATATTTTAATTCAAAACTAATTGTTTTAAGGTAAATCAATTTATTCAAGAAAAGAACGTGTTTTCATTGTAGACAAAATTTTTTACTCTGTCGGCAAAAGATTTGGGTGCGAAGGTATGTAGCAAAGCTTAGTTGACATACTGTGGTTGACAACTATTTTTGTTTGCATAAATCGTTAAATCGTGTTATTAAACCTAAAAGTGGACATTGTTTTACCTGAAAAAAATTTGTTTTAAATTTAAATGTTTCTTTTAAATTAACGCAGCGTTTAATCTTGAAATGATTCGCTCTGTCTCTGTAACTCTTACTTTCAAGTGAAGGATAAGTTTTATGCGCAAAATGATGGACTCCCAATGGGTTCAACTCTTTCGCCAGTGGTAGCAAACATCTACATGGAGTGGTTCAAGGACCATGCGATCAACACAGCAAGAGTCAAACCAAAACTATGGCTACGATACATGGATCACACATTTATTATATGACCGGAAAATGAAGACGAACTACAGAATTTTCTACACCATTTAAACGGTATTCGACCATCAATCAAGTGCACCATGGAAATTGAAAAAGATTCGGCCTTACCTTGTTTGGATGTTCTTGTCAAACGATCAGACATCATTCAAACCACTGTATATAACCTACACACACGGGACAGTACCTAAATTTTAAGTCTAATCATTCTGTTGCTACAAAACAAGGAGTTATAAGAAGTTTGTATTTAAGAGCCGTAAATATTTGTAGTAATAATGAAGAATTAACCACAGAAATTAACAACATTAAAAAGGACTTACAACAGAATGGTTATTCCGAGAAATTAATAAACTCAACGATATTTAAAATTAAAAACAAATTAATGTACCAAATTCTCAAAATAATAATCCGTTAGGTGTTATTAACATTCCATATGTTCAAGGGATTTCAAAAAACATAAGACGAATAGCTAAACACTATAACATAAAAACAGTATTTTCTTCGGGAAATACGATAAGAAGTTTTGTAACTAAAACAAAACCAGACAATCCCTCAAACTGGAGGAATGTATTTACCAAATCCCGTGTGAGTGTGGTAAATCATATGTAGGTGAAACGAAACGCCCTCTTCAGCTTAGAGTAAATGAACATCTAAAAAGTACTCAATTAGGGGATATTGAAAAATCCGGTTTAGCAGATCATGCATGGTCAAATGATCACAGGATTCAGTGGTCAGAAGCTAAAGTTTTACATAAGGAGTCGCATTGGCGAAAACAAAAGTTTATTGAAGCTGAATAAAGAATAAAGAAGTTTTCAGTCAACCAAGCACGGACATACCAAACATATGGAAACCACTCCTTAAGGAAAACAGGCGTCTTAGGATTAAAAAAGGGGGAGGACCGTCACACCTGACTGCACACCAAATAGTATAAGTAGTAGCCTAAAGACTAGATTGTTTAGTTTACACTTGATACCGGTTAGAGATACTTACTAACCGAAACGTCGTGTTTTAAAATAAATAAAGACAATGGAAGTCCGAAATTTTATTTCTAAGACATTTTTTGTGCTATATCAAGAAAATATTCTCTTGGTGAATAGGAAAGCACAAATTATTTTACTTCAAAGCAATTTGCTTTTATGTAAAACAATTTGTTTTACCGTGTGAAGCGGCAATAATATTAATATAGTGTTATATTTTAATATAACATTGTTTTTAATTAAAAAAATAAAAAAAACGTGTTTGTGTTACTTTTTAATGTGGTCCCTCAGCGGCTAAATTAGCTCTCCCAGAAACGAGGGACCAAACTAACCACTTTAGTCCATAAAGTGCGAAAAATAGGTTACTACGCCCGCGGGAAAAGTTCTTTGTTTTGCCCTAAGGTGTGCACTTTAACGCCCGGTTGAGCATAATTATATTTTGATACTTCCAATTTGCTAAGGAAAGGAATACCTCTGCTAAAACCCATACTAAGAACTAGAACGCCACTTAGGGATGGGAAGAAAAATGTTTGAATAATGCTAGTAAAAATTAAATACAATACTTCGGTTAATATATTTAACATTGTGTTTTGTAGGTGCCGTGTTGGAAAGAAAGAAAAAAGTTTAAAAAACTTAAAACGCAAAAACGGTAGTCTGGGGTTTAAAAGCCAAAAAGAAGTTGCATGGTCAAAGAATGTAGGTTTTAGTTATTTTTTGTGCGCAATTTGATATTTTACGAGGTTTCTGGATATTCTTTCTTTACAAAGAATATTATATGGTCAATTTAGTTTGCTTGGGACCAGTTTTAAAAATAAAAAAAAGCATTTCTTTTCTTCTTCTTGGGTCTTATATGTAATGCATGATAGAGGGTGTAACAGATTTGATGTTTATAGGAGGTTTTAGGTCTTGCTTGCTAGAGAGAGAGAGAGAGAGAGAGAGAAAAAAACCAAGCCCTACTTGTGAGCCCAAATTTTAAAGAGAATATTAACGGTGAAAACCGCATTCTGTAAAGTAATCCCTTTTAAGCTACAGGGGGTTTTCGAAAAGTCGGGAGTTTAATGGGTACATTTGTTATTAAGATATTACAAAAAGTTGGTATTTTTTTATGGCTTGACCCTTTTTTTAATTTTCAAAATTAAAAACTTTTTTTAAATAACGTATTATACACAATATATATATATATATATATATATATATATATATATATATATATATTATTAATTGATTTTTATTTTTTAATAATCTTATTTTTTATTCTTTATACTTTCAAACCCAGGAAACAACAACAACAATATAAACTATTTAAAAAATACTTATAAATAAACAAATAGCAATTTTATGCATAATCTCTAAAGTAAAAGTGACTTATAAAATTCAATTTGACCGATGGATTCTAAATAAAATCAACTATTAGCCATTTAGCCTCAAATTAAAATTTTCATAATTAAAAAATTATAGGCTCTCTGCCGAAAAGCAAAATTTTCAAAAACCACCCGTAGCTTAAAGACCGCTTGCTATATAAAAATGTGGTTTTTACGTTTATAGTTCAGGCCCAACATGGTCAGATGCTGCGTTTAATTCTTTCTGCTCCAAAAATGATTTCTAGAAGACTTTTAAAAAAGTTGATACTTTTCGGGTTATTCGAAAAAAATATCAAAAATCAATCTTAAGGAGGGAAAACCAATGAACCAAGAGTTGGGGGTTTTTCACCAAAAACACATTTCTAAAAAAAAACCGTGTTAAAGGATCAAGAATACCACAAGAAAAATCAAAAAAAATTTACCCATTTTTCGTACGCCTATGAAACGTGCAACACTGCCTTCAGAGGGCACTTATGTCCATCGTTAAAAAGCAAATGTTGTCCCCTTTAAAATCGATTACCACAAGATATTTTAAAAAGTTGACAGTTTTTGAGTTATTACCAAAAAATTGTGAAAAAGAATATTTAGGGAGGGAACCACCCCATCGTAAAATGTTCGGGGAGTCTTATGTCTTTTCACACCAAGTGTGTTGCTTCTCTCATTGAACGCAGATATCGCTCAAATCTCATATAGAGCCTGAATAATTGAAAATCCAACCTGGGGGATGTTTTTTTTTTAATTCCCCTAGAAACACCTGAAACCGAACCAAAAGCATCGAATTTTTAACATCCTGTATATACAAAACATAATTTTGTACTAAACGCACAATGATTAGAAAAAGAAACGATTTTAAGTCAGGGTAAAGGGCAAAAATTTAAAATAAATATAAAATAAATTTGTTTGGTAAAATTGAGAAATTATTTTAACGTTTTTTAGTCATAAAATCAAAACATTTAACAGCACTCTGGGATTCAATATCATATTATACAATAATTGAACAAAAGCTATATTTTGCACAAAGCGATTTTTATAATTTGTTATAGTCGAACAAAAATAAATAGTTTTCAAATACCAAATTGCAAATAATACAAGGACCTACAAACATAAAGAACAAGTGAAATTAAAGAAAGACGAATTATAAAAAAGTTATTATTTGGCCGGGACTCGAACCCGAATCTCTTGCTCTGTACGCAAACGCTCTTGTCATGTCTAATTTGAGTTGTCATACCTTTGACAGTGGAAAAGAAGAATTATGGAAATCAGTTGATTGGCTTGGTCGGGTTAATACTCTGAGAATTTCTCGTTCTGGTATTGAGATAACACACATACATAGGTAGAAGTTTTTCCAAAAATGTATGTACAGGGTGTCCCAAATTGGGCACTTTTACAGGGTTTAAGGTACTTCTAGGGGGGACAGAGAAAAACTGACCACGCATTGCGAGGCTCAAATTTCAAGGGAAGACTTATAGTATAAACCGCATTTTGAAATATCGTATCGTCTTTGTGCTACGGTGGCTTTTTGAAAAGTCTGCATTTTGGAGGGGGGTCTATAACTTCGTTATTATTGCAAATATTGATTTAGAGTAAATTGCAATTTTATAGACTTTGTCACGAGGAATTCACCCGCTAAATTAAATTTTAAGTGTCACTTTTAGTTTTTGAGATATGACATAAAGTTGCATTTTTTCTTATGAAATGGCCCATATTTTAATTTATTTTCGAATTCGTCATTGAATTCTTTTCAAAATGATGTATCATATGTCATAGTTTGATTGAGCGGCTTCGGAGATAATTAAAGTTTTTAATTTTTGTCTAGTGTGCGTTGAATGACGTCATGCGCCATTGACGTGAAAGCCTTGCGGTCAAATGCTACTTCAATGCTCCTATAGTTTTGTTGTCATACTATGCAAATCAAGTTGGCCTTGCTTCTTGGCGTTTTGTCATTGTTTTCAATTGTTTAAACAATTTAACATTACGCTTTGATATGAAATTATTTTGCACAAAAGCGTTTTAATTTTATTTTGAAATATGTATAATTTTTGTTACTTTTTATAACTAGGCTTTGAGGGCCGTCAGCTGAATTATAATTTTTTCTATAAGCGTGCGGAAAAGTCCACTTTTCCGCACGCATTTTAGTGTGGAAAGTGCCAGTTTTCCGCACCAGTGCGGAAAAATATTTTTTCCGCACTAGTGCGGAAAAGTAAATTTGTTACGATTTTGAGGTGTTCTATAACATTCAGACCGTTCAAAATACATTTGTATCTTTCCTAGCACACGAAATATCCTAAAAATATTCAAATTGACTAAAATTCTGCTATATTTTCAATATTTTCGATAAAATAAAGTTTTCAGTAAAATAGGTTCAAATTATAAGTTTTAAACCTCCCCGGTATAAATATCGTCATTGTCAATGTCAAACAACAATGAACACTAGCGGTTTTAGATTTGCCATCTTAAATCACCATAGCAACAAAGTACAAACTGTCAAAACAAAGCCAATTTTGCAGATACAAGCGTCTTTTGAATTTTTCAAACAAAAAAATCAGATTTTCAATGGATTCTTCGGACGAAGATCTACCCCAGTCAGTTCTAGAAGCCGCTAGAATGTGAATAATAATAATTGATTTGATTAAAACGTTTTGAATATAAATAATTTTCTGATTAATTTTTAGTTTTTTCCTCACGCTTATAGAAAAAATAGTGTACCTAACTCGTGCGTAAAGTGTCTTTTCCGCACTTGATTGCTGGCCAAACTCCGCTATCGCGTCGTTTGGCCATCTGCAATCGCGTGCGGAAAAGAGGCACTTCCATAAGAAAAAATGCAACCTTATGTAATATCTCAAAAACTAAAAGTGACAGTTAAAATATAATTTAGCGGGTGAATTCCTCGTGACAAAGTCTATAAAACTGCAATTTATTCTAAATCAAAATTTCCACTAATAACGAAGTTATAGACCCCCTTCAAAAATGCAGACTTTTCAAAAAGCCCCCGTAGCTCAAAGACGAGACGATATTTCAAAATGCGGTTTTTACTATAAGTCTTCCCTTGAAATTTGAGCCTCGCAATGCGTGGTCAGTTTTTCTCTGTCTCCCCTAGAAGTACCTTAAACCCCCTAAAAGTGCCCAATTTGGGACACCCTGTACAATCTTTGGTTGCTTAATGAAAGGGCGTTTGTGTACAGAGCAAGAGATCCGGGATCGAGTCCTGGCCGAAGAGAAACATTTTTAAATAATAAATAGCTTAGAGATACGGTCATTGACCAGTAGGTAGGTTTATTTTATTTTTTCGATCATTTTTAATTCTTTGTAACTTTAAAATCGATCGAATTTTAAATGTAATCGGTGGTAAACATTTTGTTAGTTTACTTTAAGTGTTTTTTTAGTTTTTGGTGATAAAATAAACACAAAAACAACGTAAAACACGAGACAATCTTAAAGATATCAACATTGGTGTAAAGTTTGGCTGTCCTCTAGCTAATGGCCTCGAAACTAACCAACGTTAGCTAAACAAAATATTAAAGCTACGGGGGCTCCCACTACTACGCCCTGGCCGGGCTGTGTTTTAGGTTTCTTGTTTCAAACCACTTACGTTTTTTTTTATTAGGACAAAATAAAGTGCAAGTTTTAACCTAGGCAACGCCGAAGTTTCCATATGGCTAAATAAAATGAAATATTTTCCCATATTGTTGAACGATGTGTTTTAGGTCGTACTTATTTGTTAGAAATAATAATTTTAATCTGTAACTTAACCAAAAACTGCTTTGCCCTAAAGAAATTAATTCAGGTCAAAAATAAGTAACAAACCAAAAATTAACCTATCAGAAATTTGTGTAGTGAGGACGTTTTTCCTTAAGATTCATTTCAAACCAAAAATTAATTTTCAAGAAGTTTTTATGCTTACGGCAATCGAGAAACTAGAATACTCTTTACCTTTATTATAGCTGAAACGAAAGTTTTTCCTAAAAGAAATTTATTTTCTATAACGATTGGGTTATTTACAAATCTTTAACTTCAAAGTAATTTTTTTAAGGAAAAAGTAGAATGTTTGATATATGATTGGAAATTTTGACACAAAATGATACTTGGGTGGAGTTACTTTGTCGGACAACTGGTGCAAGTTAAAGGTAACACAAATCAGCTGATGGTGGGTTGCTTATTTACAAATTATTTTCATTCACACTATACCTCTCTTGTGCCATAGAAATAATTAAAAAATTTATTAGAGGAAATGCAGCATATAAAATTTTATTTGTAATAAAATTATTTTTGTGTATTCAACACAATATAATATAAAATAGCCGCACAGATAAAATAAATAAATTCAATAATTTTCGATATTAAAGTTCGAGTGTCAGTAAAGGGGAAACTTTTATGAATATAAAACAATGTTTATAAAATAAAAAGTTAATTTTTGGATTCCTGGTCTGGTGGTCAAATATGTTTTAATTGCATAAAACATGCAGTTAGGAGATAACATGGAATAGGGCAAAACATATAACTTATCCACATAGCACAAAAATCACATTAACGTCAAATTAACGTGAACAAAAATAATAAAGTTATTTTTTCCTAAAAAACAACCTCATCCCATGTAATATTTGGTTTTCTTAAATCTAAATGCTTAAAGATAACTTGAAAACAAGGAGGAATCATTCTATAAGAAACTGTAATTTTTGCTGAAGTTTCTGGTGCTGTGTATATAACGTCTTTATTACCCTCGTTATTTTCATGTGCCAAATTCACACTTGAAAATTTCTCCACAATATGTTCTAAAACGCCACTAGCTTAAGACTTCTCAAACCTACTAACTTTTTGCGTACTATTTGGTCACGTGTTTCTCTATATGTTTTTTAATCAAAAAAATGCGCGAAAGCCTGTTCTAAAATCTCTCTAAAAGACTTGTTAAAAGTAATAACCTTCTGCGTCTTTTTCTGTCACTTTTTTTAAATAACTTTTTTTTTAATAAAAAGTGATGAAAAAGGAAGTCCTAAAAGTTCACTAGTTTAAGACTACAACACTTCAAGACAATTTTAAAAGATGGCGCTCAAGCCAAAACAAAATCTCTATTCATACATTATGTTTTCTTTAAAAGCTAAACATGATTTTTTAGCAGTAAAAACTTTCACATAATATTAATGTGTTAGTCTGATCCGTCGTGATCGTGAAGGATCAGCGATCAGTTCATTAACTCGTGTTTGGAGTTTAGAACAAGACGCTAGCCCTACCAAGCCCACTTCTAATCCCTGACTTTGAGGTTTCGTTGGGTTAGGTTTTTGAAATTTTCTATTTTCATGTGGTTAGAATCATTCAAGTGAAAATCACCCTGTATTCATCTATTCTAATACATGAGGTAAATAATATTGGTAGATCTGCGCATGCAAAGTCAGGGATTGAAAGTGGACTTGGTAGCGCTAGCGTCTTGTGAGTTTAGAGGCCAAAGCACTCCTGGATCCCGGATAGATTTCCTCGAGGTGAAAAATGTCGTCAATAGGTGGCGCGGCTTCTAGAAAAATCTCAAAAATATTTGGTAAAAAAGCCATGCAAGTCGCGTTCTAAAATTCATGTAGAAAAGGAACGAGCCTAGTGCCTAATGCCTAAATAACGTAAAAACATTGCTGTTTTGGTGTGATAATGGTGTTATTACGACGCCATTTTTAGCAACGTTATTTTTTATAACGTTAATGAATGACCTTATAAGCTTGTTATCATATATGAAATAAACTTTTTATCTAGCATCTTTTAAAATCAATGTTTTTCTTTCACACGCGTTTTTTACATGTAAAACACATTATTGTGCTATGTGGGTAGGTATACAATGTATCCCAGATAAGAGTAAGCACTTGGGGATTTCGGAAACGGTTGACAATAAAGATCGAAGAACTAGAAAAAAATTCGTTTATAAGATTGCAAATATGTTATTTTTTTAATATTGAAATTTTTGCGAAAGAAAATTATTTTTAAATTTTGCTTGATCCTTTGAAAACCCCATCCCAGGGCTGGATGATCGCTACGCCAAGAGTGGGAATCGACCGTCGACTGAGCCAAGTTTCACGCCGCACATTGGAGTATTCGTATCATAAAACGAGACAAAATTATTTGTTGTGTTTTTGCAATTTCTTTGAATGAAAGACAATGTTGATGATAATAAATTGTTTATATTAAAAAATATGTCTATACAGGTTTTCCCACATGTCATGGATCAAACGGAGTGAGTTAATGGGCTTGAGGTAATAAGAATAACGATATTGTACTCCGGTTTTTATCAGTTTACAAGTTATTTACTGTTATTTATGACAGCCTATAATTTTTGCTGATTCTTTATCAGGCGAAGAGGATTTCACTCAAATAAAATTATGGTTTCAAGCAAACAAACTTACCTTAAACTATGAAAAAAACTAAATACTTGCCTTTTTGGGTATATAAAAACCATCTAACTTTAGTCCGTTAAAAATTAACAATAATGAAGACATTCCAGAGGCAACTTCAAATAAATATCTTGGAGTTATTATTGATAGTTATATGAAATGGGATTGTCAAATAAAAAATATTAATAAAAAGATTAGAGTGTTTTTAACAAAATTTAGATATCTGAAGGACTATTTGGGCCAGGAGTCGCTTAAGCTGCTTTACCTTTCCCTTGTTCAAGTTCATTTTTCATATGGGATTTTAGGGTGGGGGGAAGTAGCTGAGTGTCATCTTGGTGCCCTTAGTAACATCCAAAAATGGTTTTTGAAATTAATTTTCGGATCAGCTTTTCCAAGAAAAAAAAAACTTTTGGATATATGCCAAATTGCTTAGAAATTTTGCAAAATATCCACAAAGGTAAAATGGAATTAAGGAAAAAAAAACAGGAACTATGAAACAAGGAATTATGAAAAATTCGATGTCACTTTCAACTTAAAAACTGTACAATATTATGCTCAAAGAATATTTAATTTTTTACCAAGTACAAATTTTATATTTTTAAAAGAGAAATTAACATTTGGATAAAAAACAACAGAGGTATATGTAACGACCTAATAAAATTACATGAGGTAATTAAACATTGATAATTTTGTTAAAGAGTTAAGTAATTAAGAGCACTAAATAGTTAAAATAATTATTAAAAATTTACTATAGAATTCTGTGGTCGTCACCTGTAACATAGGTTTTTACTTTTTTCTAAAAAGTGATTCTAATAATCTTTGTTTTCTAAATAAAATGCTTTGTAATTATAAGTAAACAAGGTTGGGTTAAGTTAACAAGCACTTGTTTTGCTTTTACAACTTTTTTAACGTTAATTTATCTTTAGTACTCTAAAACTGATATTGTAAATGTGTAAAATATTTAGTTATTGAAAATAAACGTTATTATTTATATTCCCCATTGTGGGATGGGGGCTTTAGATACTTTTCATTTCGATACTACATCTAATTCGCTTACTTAGCTCAAAACAGGAAGTTTCCATTTGAAAAGAAAATACAAAAAAGTTAATACAAAATTTCCTAATTTAAGGCCACTTACTTAACTTTACGTTTTTTAGATTTAAGTTAAGAAAAAAATCACATCCAAAGTGCCCTATTATTTCCCCAAAACGAGCGCTCAATTATAACGAGAGCTCTTGACATTGTTAAACTCGTTATTTTTTTAATGAGAGTTTTTTGATTTGACATTTCGCCGATGATATAATCGAAAGAGTATAAAATTACGTTTGCATCACGTAGATAGTATTTAATATAATTAGATAAGTAGTACTTTATTTGAATTTAAATAGTACTTATGTAGGTATATTAATAGTAGTTTATTAAACTCATGGTTAAAAGCGTGAGCAAAAATATACAGGGTGTTTCAAAGTGATTCTTAAATGCCCGAGCTCTAACCCCGCCTTTAACACATTCAAACACAACAAAAAATTTGATCACGACCTCCCGGGTCGCGATGTTTTTTTTGTTACTAAGCAAAAATATATAATATATTTACTAAAAAAATAACAAAAAAAATTCTATTGTTTTTTTATTAAGTCATTCTGCGTGTACTTTGTTGCCTCTAAAGCCGCAGAACGCGCGAGGCTCGTTTTTGTAGATTGCTTAACAAAACTAATCTAAAAACATGGAGACAACTCACTAGTTTTGGCAACCTGTAATAAAACAACTACGGAACACTTAGAAGCTTTGCTAACTTGATTTTGGACAGCAGTTGCCGTATCTTTCTTCGCCTGTTGGCCTATTAGAGCAAGCGGAGCAGGGGTGAATGAAGGCGGAGGGGCTGTTTTATCACCAAATTTGCCACTGCTTTCACTACCCATTGTAAACTCAGAATCGCCTTGGCTTTCGTTCACAAAAGGGTCAGGTTTTTGATCATCAGACTCCTCCAATATTCAGCGCAGTTCCTCATCTGTTAAAGGTTTGCCTTTGTACTGGTCATATATACCTCTTTTTCTGGTAGGTTTGGATAATCTTGATGTTTCAAGTGGATTATTATTCCTTTATAGTTTGTAAAAAACAAATAACTGAAAAAGATGCCAACAGCTAATAACAGAAAATACTGGCTCCTCGAACAAGCAAGTGTCGTGTGCTACACAACGCACCTGGCGCGGACTTTAGCCATTATAACAAAAAAATAACAATTACTCTATGTGTTTTATTAAACACAATTTAAATAAATCTATAATTAAATACACTACTAAATAATAACCAAACACGTGTGTTCACGAACCAAGACCAAGAAAGTATTGTTTCACGCTGTGTCAAATGATCCGGCTAGAAAAACTCAGCAAAACAACCGTGCCGTCTACTCCAGAGACATCTAAAGGTATTGTAGGCACGCGCTAGGTGCGGTGATGGCACAGAGCAAAAACAGAGACCGCGCCTGGCGCATTGTCGGCAGCGAATGTGTTAATAAAATCTATTGGATATAGATCCGAGCAAAATTCCGCCCCTAACATTAAAGCAAGCAAATGTTACTTTCCCCCCAAATCTCAGTCTTTACATACATATACATCTCCTGGTCACTATGCAAAACAGTTTTGTGCAATATTTATAACGATTCCCCCCCCCCCCAATAAAGTTCCTAGATCCGCCACTGCTCTAAATCACGCAGCAATGCTTTAGTTCAACCTTTTTAGGGAGAAAAAATTAAATATTCAATTTTTCAATGAAATAATCAATTTTTGACAATTCTGCCAGAGATATTTCTCATATTTAGAGATAAGTCATACTATTTTTTTATACTTAACTTAAGTATCGCTTTCACTAATATATATATATATATATATATATATATATACGTTATCAAGAAAAAAAGCTTCTCGAATTCATAACTTTTTTTTGAATTTTGCGACTAAACCCATCGGAAAATAGGAAGGGTTTATTTAGACATTTTTTTAGAATTGCTCACTGAATAATTCAATAATTCTATTAATGTTTGCTGACAAAGAAAATAAATTTATTTCGTTAAATCAGACATCGATCAGCTTACATTAAAATAATAAATCATATTATATACTTATTTTAATTAGTACTTAAATATTTATTTTCAAAAAGGATAGTGCTCATTTATACACAAACAAAATACAGCTGAATTAAACCGGCAAAGCTTTTATTTTACAACTCCACTCCTAATTATATTGGAGGCATTAAAAATGAATTCACAATAATATAACACAGCCAGAGAGGAATTTCAATATTAAATGGAGTACAGAAGCAAATTAAATTGGAATTAAACACTCCACTTCATTAAGTTATTTTTGTTTTGGTAATTATTTTGTTAGTTATATAATTAGGCATAAATTCTATCTAAAATCTTTCGGAGAAAGAATGATTATAATGAAATATAGAATACTTTATTTTTTAAATATAATAAAATTAATAATTTTCAATTTATTAAATTGACAATTAAATTTTTAGTTTTTTTGTTAACAAAGTATTTATAGTAATTTACTTTATATCTGCAAAAATACGTAGCTAGTGAGCTTTTCTGAAAGTTGAACTTGGAATTTGAGCAGTCGCTTCATTTTTTTTTATCACTTTGTTTTTTGTCCTCGGCCACCAGGGCCATGCCTGACATGTACTGTTATATATTTTGTATGCTCTCTACTTGTGCTGTCGATAATCACAACCTTTGCAGTCACTATTCTAGGGAACTTCTCCCCAGGAAGTCTATAAATGTCTGCCGCACCCGACCTCGGCAACCGACGGGGATCGAACCCGCCACTGTAGCAAGCGATATTCCTTAACTCACTTGTGTTCAATGCGCGAACGCACTGAGCCACCACGGCTACTTTCATTTTCCTTAGCTTTTTAAGACGATATACAAAACGTCATTAAACCAAAAATATTATCAGTATTTTCTCAAGGACCTAAAGTTCTAGGTTTAAAATTCTAAATCTAAAAGTCTAGATTTTGGTTAAAAGTGTAACTCATTTTTTCCCTTGAGTGCAATAGTTTTTAATATTTCTATAATTTGCAATATAGATCATCTTCTGTCGTTGTAGCAATGACATTACACCCAACTTAAAAAAAAAATGAAAAAAAAGGCTCTGATACAGAAAAGCGCCTTAAAAAATAGCGCTGCCTCAAAATAGCGCTGCTACAAAATAGCGCCATTTTGTAGCAGTTCTATTTTGTAAGGCGCTATTCTGTAGCAGCGCTATTTTGAAGCAGAGCTATTTTGTAGGGCGCTATTCTGTAGCAGAGCCGAATAAAAATAAAATTATTTGGAGATAATAATAAAAACGGATTGTCAGTGTCAGGCACATGCTTATTGTATAGACAAGTTAGCATTAAATAAACCGATTTCCTATTGGTTTGGTAGACTCTTACTAAAAAAGTTTTCTAATATTTCTTGTGCGTTTTTGCTCTTCACATTATTTAAATATTGATCCTACGTATTTATTATAGTAATGCATCTACAGAGACAGTTTTGAGTTATTTATGTATTAATTATCTTTAAAAACTTTTGAATATAACTTAATTCTATAATTTTTCACTTCTCAGGGGGAACTACAATTGAAGAATATTTTTTAACATTGAATCCTATGACTTCACGGACTGGATTTTGAATTAATGACAGATTGTTACAAAAATTTTATTTATCTTTTATTAATTTTTAGTTAATTTATATTTTTATTCGATTAAAGTCACTAAGAAATGCTTAATATGCATATATTCCACGTTATTATAAACAAAATCTTTGCAGTTTTTTGAGCTGTAAGTATTAACAAAATACACATCATATTTTTACTGCGTTTTTTGTATCTGTATCTCGATAAAGAAAGAGTTTGGACCCATACATTATAGGAACTTTTTTATCAGACATGACCTCCTCTATCACCTGTTGGCCTATGGCCCCTAAGTTATGGGACACCATGTATAATGAGATGTTTTTTAAGACTCAATTTTTTAGTCGGTATGGATTGGATTTTATTTCTTGTAGATTAGGAACGTTTATTAAATTAAATTTTTGCTCCATGCCCTAAATGTCCGTTCCGATCCATTTAAGGTTTTTGCGTCGAGAGGGCGCCCGTGCCGGGTTTACTTGCATTACACCGCGAACATTACTATCAATCCAATGTCTGCGTAGAAGTGCCTGTTAAGACACTGATAAATTGAATCATGTTTAAACCCGGCATTGTTTTGCGTCTCGGAACCAACAACAGAATCAACATTTTACAATAACCTAAACAAACCCGTTATTTTCATATTCACATTAAATAACATTGATTGACGTAGAGGCTGAGAGCAAAGACTCGAATCGCATGTTATCTGTCCCGTCTATCTATCTATCTATTTAGCCTTCTTCGATCCATCTTTGAACATAGGCCTCCCCAATATCTTCCACTCTTCGCCGTCTGTCGCCGTATTCATCCATCTAGTTCCCGCGGGATTCTTCAAATCATCCGCTCATCTCATTTGGGGTCTTCCCATACTTCTTTTATTTTCCTAAAGTCTCCACTAGTTTACAATATATTTGCTCCATCGATCGTCTTTCTATCTGATATTACGATCGGCAAATTTACATTTTAATTTCGCCACTTCTCCTCTGACATCCCTTACTTTTGTTTTATTTCTTATCAATTCATTCCTTCTTCTATATGTTAGCTTTACGTGTAACATTTGTCTTATTCATGTTTGATTTTGTAAGTGTCCAGGTCTGGGATCCATAGGTGAGTACAGAAAGGATACATTGTTTAAAATTTTCATTTTGAGGTACTGAGGATATTTTAAATTTTTTAATTTTTAGCTTAATTTACTGAATGCTGCCCAGGCCAATCTTACTCGTCTCTTGATTTCAACAATTTTCTTTTTTTGTTTAATAATTTGTCTTATATACAGGGTGTCCCATAACTTAGGGGCCATAGGCCAACAGGTGATAGAGGAGGTCATGTCTGATAAAAAAGTTCCTATATTGTTAAACATTCCTGTTCTAGGAGCAATAAATTAAAATAAAAATAAATTTAAAAAAAATTAGTCGGCCAATTTTTTTTAGAAAAACAATTTTTTTGGTATAAATTTTTATGAATGCCATTTTAAACGCATGTTTTTTTTATATTTTTTGTTAATAGAAAGTCTCTAGCAAGAGGTAGCAATAGAATATTATTAATGTTTAAAAAAAATAAGTAAATAATTATTTTTTTCTCGGAAACAACCTCCTCGATCACCTGCTGCACTCACTATGGCGCCTAAGTTATGGGACACCCTGTATATATATATATATATATATATATATATATATATATATATATATATATATATATGTTCCTTTACTTGTTCTATTTTTTCTTGGTTTATTCTTCATCTGTGTTAGTTATTATTTTAGTTTTAATATAGTTCATACGCAAGCCCATCTTTTGAGCTGCTGTATCCAGTTCTTCCAGCATTTTTATCAGTTCTTCTTTCTTATCTACTATTAAGGCTATATCTTTAGCATATCGTAGGTGGTTCAGATATTGACCGCTTACTTTGATGCCTTCTTTTTCCCAATCTAAGTTTTTAAAAACATCTTCTAGGGCCTGGTTAAATAGTTTAGGGATATTGCGCCACCCTGTCTGACTTATGCGGATTGGCTTGGTTCCTTCTTGGATTTCAGAGTAAAACAGTATCAGAAGCTTTATAAGAAAAAATGTCATAATCTTTTTTATTATTTTGGAATAAGGATAATCGAAAAATTGTTTAAACCAATCCATTTTCCCGATCAAATCGTTTGGTAATAATTATTGGGTGGATGCTTGGTGGATGTCAAAATGACATCACATTTAACTGTTGGAAATGTTAACGGAAAACACAATTGCTGTATTTACTGAATCAACAAAAAAATACAAGCCACGACTCTGAAAAAATCAACTGTTATGGTGGGCGTAATTTTACATTGGGTCTTATGGGAAAACAGAGGTTTATTTGTGATATTTTTTAAATGAAACTACAGATTTTCGCGAAATTTTAGTAAAATATTCCCAGACACTAATCCGATATTTCACCAAACTTTTGTAAGGACGCCAGATGATTAAAAGGTTAAAATCTTCAAGATTTAGCATTCCATATTGTCATCTGTGTTTATCGAGGCATTTGTTCATCATTGCGAACAATACATTCGCTTCTGCTTTAAATTTAATTTTTGTGTGAGCTAATGAGGCGGCTCTGAAAAATTAGGGATTACTATACATTTTAAAAAAAATGTTCCACAAAAATGTAGTTAAAACAATATCAAAACCGGTCTTATTTAAAAAAAATCAAATATTCATGAACCGTCATTCCCACTTCAATCAGCTGTGTTGTGACGTGACCAATAAAAAAAAAATCAGCCTTCGCTTTGACGTCAACAAAGTTGTAGATTTTGGCCCATCCGTTTTGATTGCCCTAACTAAACAAATAACCAACCAACCTCCCACTAAGCACAAAATCGTAAAAAACGTTAAATAAATGTTGAAAAAAAAATGTTTTTTTTCTAACACAAATTTGTGTTAAAATTAAGTCAACTTTTCAGATTAAAAAAACATGTAGAAAATCCTAACGAAAATTTCATGTAAAAGCATAACTAAAAATATATTTCTTAATAACGTTAAGAAACCAGCATTAAAAAAACCATAATTTCACTAACATTAAAAATAATACCATCAATATATGGTTATTTTGTTGAATTTAAGATATATGAAGCTAATAAATGTTTTTAAACATTAAAAAAATATATACTATAGTATAGTAGTCCCACTACCTGAACATCGCCATTAGTTGCGTTTCGTTGCGAGTTGATACGAGTCAGTAGCAAAGACCCTTTTTGTAATTTTGGTTAAAATATTTGCATTTTGCAGAAACAAACATTAAAATTTAAAGCACAATTATTAATATTGATAGAGAATACATATTTGGATCGGAATATTACTCCAGTTGTGTGGGAAAGATAGTATAGTTAAAGAACAACAAATGTGTGTGCAATGATCTAAATGAAGCACCACCAAATCAGGTAAGAAAAAGTAAACAAAAGAAAAAAATGTATTGTATATCTTGTCTGAAATATCGCATACCTATAGGTAATCAGACGGGGAATGCGACAATTCACCGCGGACGATTAGCCGCCGGACCTTAAGATGCGTATTCATTTGAGGCAGAATTATATAATAATAATAAATTGTTTTTATTAATAAATAAATGTTACATAGACGAGGTTTAGCAAAGCAAGCCGCAAGCTTCGCAGCGGGAGCAAACGAATGCTTCATTTGCATTCACGCTAAAGTGAATACGCGCCTTAAAATTGTTTGCCTTGTATTCACTTGAGCATGAATTGTTTGGCCTCGTAGCGAGGCACTACAAAATTATGGTTTACATAGTCGAGTTCACGAAAACCTTAACGGACTGTTGCTGCCCTGCGTTTCCAAAATAGAAGAATTTTATTTACATAATTTATGTCACCTTATCTTTAGAGATATTTGAAAAAAATATATGTTTTCATTGTTAAAAAAACATTTATTTTTCAATGTTAGAAAAACATTTCTTTTTCAATGTTAAAAATAAATATTTTTTTAACGTTTGAAAAACACTTTAAAAAAACTTTATAAAAACATAACATTATTAAGCTTCTTTTTCACTATGAATATGACGTTAGAACTAATATCCAATCTAACGTTATGTTTTTAACTTATACATTATTTTGACGTTATTAAAATGTTTTTGTGTTTAGTGGACTGATTGGCTATGGTTTTTGTATGAAGTAATAAACTAATGTCCGAAATTTAAAATGATTATAGCTTACCTATTCTTAAATTTTTGATGATTCCGCGAGCACAGCATTGTTTTATACTAAGATGAATTATCAAAAAAGCCTTTTAAGTGAACGAGAGTTGTCTGCAAGTAGCGTTATCGGAGGATTTGTTGACGGTATAAAAACGGTACTTTGATATGACCCATACATGTACCCGTACATGAATAATGATCTAGAGATTCCAACCGACATTGCTATTTTTCTGATTTTACTATTGTCCGGCCAGAATAAAATAAGATATACTTGGAACAAGTCCTTAAAGTATGGAAGAGAAAATGCCAAAACATGGGAATTCCGTTGGACGAAACCACCTTGTATACTTTATGTTTCGCCGACGATCAGATAGTAGTGGCTCAGGATTATGACGACCTCGAATATATGACACGAAAACTAATAAAAAGTACAATAAGTGGGGAATATCTCAATAAGACAGAGTATATGTGTATCGGTGGAAAGAAACTGGATCTAATCTTAAAAACCGGGCAGCGAATTCAATCCTGTGATGAGTATAGATACTTAGGTCTAAAAATTACAGCTGACGGAACACTAAACAAAGCTATAAAAGATCGAAACATACAAGGAAGAAAAGCAATAACTTTGTTAAATGGAATAATTGGGGACCAAAGTATATCAAAACATAACAAAAAGCTTATATATAACACCATTGTAAAAAGTATTATTACATACGGCTCAGGAGTATGGCCAATCAAGGATAGAACAGAAAAAATGCTTTCCGTTACGGAGATGGACTATTAGAGAGGAGCAGCAGGGAATTCTAAAAGAATAAGAGAAATTATGACAGTGGGTGAACGTACCTTAGTGGATGATATAAGAACAAAACAACTGGTGTGGTACGGACATGTACAAAGAATGAATGATGAAAGACTACCTAAACAAATACTATAATGGAAACCAACTGGCCGAAGAAAACGAGGACGGCCAAGGAGAAGCTGGAGAGAAGGAATAGACAGTGAAATAAGAATAAGAGACCTAGATGATGAATTATGGGCAAACAGAAACGAGTGGAGATTGGGTATCGGAAGACGTAGAACGTTGTGAAACCGATAAATATATATATAGAATAAAATGAGACACAAAAGAGATGGCTTCAATTAGCGCTATCTTTCTTGATCCATTAGCGTGCTATAATTTTTTAATTCATCATTATTAGGTATTGATTTCATATTTTACTCATTTTTTTGCTGGAAAACTTTATAAATTATTTTTCCTAAAAATAAATATTGTTTGAAAACTTTTATACTTATTACAGTAGACTCGCGCTGGTGTGAACACACGCTTGTGTAAACCTCCCAGTAGTGTAAACAGTGGGGATCAATGTATTATAGTAGTATAGAGAGGTGTTAATCAAATGGTAAGATTTAGGCGAATTACCAAGAATTACTTAGTTTTAATTCGTTTTTTGTGGTAAATACTAGTACCATTTCATGTTTTGCTTTGTAAAATGGTAAAAACCAAGAAGTTTTTAATTCTTGCTCCCAGAGGTCAGTCTAGAAGGCAAATCTGAGAACGAAATGAAGACACCTGAAAACGTTGCAGTAAAGTATGTTTTGGAATCACTTAAACTGGTTACATTATAGTCAGAAACAAACAACATAGGTGTTAGAGCCTAAGAAATATTGAGACCGAGCAGTAGCCACTCATTGGTCAGCCAGATAAGTTCGGACTTAAATAACATCGCATTTTACCTAATAATATGTAAATTTTGAAGTTTCATAAAAATTCATAATTGTAGTATTTGTCGATACATTTTCAGCAAAAAATTATAAATTTGCTCTTTATAAGAATAGTTACATTTAAAAGTTGTTATATCTTCAGAATAGACCTTCCATAGTGTGAACAGTCTCCATGGTATGATCGTGCAGATTTTTTTCGTGTTCACACTAGCGCGAGTCTACTGTATATTATATATATGTACCTACCTTTTTCATTAGGTAGATGCTTAAGTAACATAAAAAAATACCAAAAACCACACAGTTTTATTAAAAAATTAAAAAAGAGTAAATAATAATAAGCCACTGTTTCTTTTTGTTGGTCTAGAATGTGTATGAAACGTGCCCAGTCATCCTGTTTAAGCCCAGCAATAACAATAGAAGCCCAATAAAAGGGTGAGAATTAAGAACGAGCCGGATTCGAGTTGAGCCAGCGGTAACAATAGAAACCCAATAAAAGAGTGTGAATTATGAACGGGCCGGAGTCGATTTCGTTAAACGTACCAGACGAGTACCGTTTTTTCTTGTAATATTAAAATTTTGTTCTAGGTAAATTTGTTAAAAAAGAAGACCAACCAGTAAGAGCAAAATGCTGTAAAGAGAGAGAGATAGATTAAGTTGAGTCATCTATTTTGCGCCTTATTTTATTCTGTCCGGACAGAACACCACTTTATATCATAACAAAAAAAATTCATGTAAAAAAAGTTCAAAAGTCATTCAAAATTAAAGGTTCTCGCTAATTTAAAACTGTTTATTTAAAATTTGGTATTCTATTACACGCCTATTCCCGCCAATTTTAATTTTACTTTTAAAATGAGTAAATTTCTATTTTTATTACTTAATTTGTGCATTAGTAATAAAGGTATTGATGATGCTGTAAAAAATTAACCGGCGGTTCTACGGGGGGGGGGGGGGGTTACTGGGGTTAATTACCCCCCCCCCCCCCACAGCCCAAAAAAATATATTAGGTATAAAGGCTGGTAGCTGCTACAGATTAGTTAAAGCCTAAAAGAAATATTTTTGTTAGCTTTATTAGATTCCCGAGAATAAGCGCATAGGAAAAAAACGTAGGATAAATATGCGCAAAGGAAAAAAGCGCATACGAAAAAAATCGCATGCGAAAAAAATCGCACAAGAGGAAAAACTTATACAGTAGGACCCCGATTATCCGTGCTCCACGGGACCGGACGAGGCACGGATAAGTGAAAAGCACGGATAATCCGAACATTCATTTATTACATGTTACATACATATTATGTATATATACTCACAATATGACAAAAAAAGATCCCATAAGTTCAAACTAAGTTTATATGTATGTATTGCATAAAAAGATAACACAACAAAAAATATAATTCTACGTCGAGTGATTTCCGGTAACGCTATTTCAATAGAACTTCAAAAACACAATTTCGATGGTGGGAAATCATAGCACGGATAATCCGCAGCCCGGATAATCCGCGCATGGATAATCGGGGTTCTACTGTAATAATAACACTTACACAAAATCAAAAAGTGGTCTGTACATTTGACAAGACCTATATACAAAAAAAAAATTACATTATACTAGATAAGACTAGAGAAAATATGTCATACATACAGGGTCTCTAGGTATGACTAACCTCAATTAAAAAAAGTCAGAGGCTATTGGACCACTTCGCAGAACTACTTTATAAATCAACGTTTACATCATTCATAATTTTTTTTTAAATGTTTTGCAATTTTTAGAGTTTTGCGCAACTTATTTTGTGCAACATTTTTTAATTTAGTTTTCCCGAAGTTTTATGGTGAACAGTCAAGATGAACCCCGCAATGGAATTCAGCGCACCGAAGAACTTATAGAATAGATAGGTAGGTCTGATCAAAGGTATAGACCACTTTTTTATTTCGTGTGCCGGTGTAAGCTCTCATAGATTTTCGAAATTTTAAGTTTTTTAAAACACAAATATGAAATTTTTTTTATCAAATTTAAAAATTTTATGAAAGGTTTAATATAAATACTCTCGTCATTTTTATGGCGAAATTGTTTAATAACCTAACCTGTTACTTTTTTACATAAAACATTCGAATTCTAGAAGCCTAATTTTATTTAATTGTGCACTGTTTTGCTATGTGCGTTTTTTTACGTGTGCGCTATTTTCCGTGTGCGCTATTTTTCGTCTGCGCTATTTTCCGTCTGCGCTTTTTTGTTGTGCGCTTTTTGACGTTTGCGCTCTTTTCCTAAGAGGATCTTTTCTAATTTACAGTCACCGCTTGACCATTTCCTCTCCCCAGAGTTTGGCTCCAGAACTGCCCTTAGACGGGTTTATAAATGGAAAATTTCACAGTTTTGATTATTTTTAGGTTTAAGTCAAAAGTAAAATGAATATTTATTTTTGTTTGCACTTTTTTAGTTTTGATTAAGTTCCTGATTTACTGTTTTAAAAGTATGTTGGTTAACCAATTAATGTCAAATCAAAATTGACTACTTTTGACCAAAGATTATAGAATATAATATGACACAAGTAGTAGTAGTGGGGGGGTTGACGCGCAGGTCTGACAAGTAGGCCAGAGTAGGCCCTTTTTGCCATGCCCCAAGTCTGTCCCTTAACCCACTCTCTGCACTTCCCTTTGATGGTCGGGTAACTCATTGGGCCTTCCTGTTCTCTTTACAAAGTCCAGTAAGTCTGCCCATTTGAGCATGTGCAGTTCTTCCTCGCTCAGAGTTGGCGCTCCGAGTGCCTGTTCTCTCATCCTTGCGTAGGCCTCGCAGTCTGCCAGGAGGTGTCTTGATGTCTCTTCTTCCTGTCCACAGACTGGGCAGGTAGGGTCATTCTCGACTCCTATACGTGTCATGTGCTTCCTCAACCGGTTATGTCCGGTTAGAGTACCTATCAGCAGTCCGAGGTCTTTTCGTGTCCGTCCCAGCATCAATCTAATTCTGGTCGCTTTTGGACGGTCTACGAATTCTCTGGTCTGTCTGCAACCCGTTCCTGTTTCCCAGGAGTTTAATAGCGCGTCCTGGGCCCATTTGTTGAGTCCGCTTTGCACTTGTCTTTTTGTCACGCCCAAAAGTGGCTCCAGCGGCGTAGCGTGGGGGGGTTCGGTTTCGGTTCGGTTCGGTTCGGGGGGGGGGGGGGGGGTTCGTCACACCCCCCCCCCCGCCCCGAGGGTAGTGGCGCCCCATTGGTGGTCGAAGCGCCCCCAGCTTTATTAAGTCGGGCCGGCAACGGCCAGTTGAGTGGGCGCCAAAAGAACCTAACGACATGAAGACCGTTTTGTTTTATTTTTTTGTTTTTTTTTTTGGTCGCAAGATTTGTGATAGGCGCCCTTGTGACCTGTCGGCCGCCCCCTCACACATGATGACTTTTTTTTTTGTTTTTTTTGGGCGTAAGACTTTTTTTCAATTTTCAGAGGCGCCCTTTTTAGCGGTCGCCCCCCCCCCCCCCGCCCTTTCGGGCACGCTACGCCGCTGAGTGGCTCCGGTCCTACATAGGCGATTCCTGCCCCGAGTCGTGCGAGTTCGTCCGGCTTCTAATATATATATATGACACAAACTTCGAACATTCCAGTTCAATTTTCTCAAAACACTAACAAACTGTAGCTATACATAAAAATGGCGCATAAAATAACCATATTTTGCCATCATCGCAGCCCAAATGAATACTTGACCTACTGTGCAGCATCATAGTCTTAAGTGTGCTATAACGGCCATTAAAAGCACACATAGATCGTCCTAATAGCCTTCGAGTAAGGTTCTCAGCTAAATCTTTTACAGTGGGGGCAATCTATATATCTATTTATTATTCTTCGATCATTTTGAAGACATAGGCCTTCTCTGACTGTCGCCGTATTCCTCTGACATCTCTTACGTTTGTTTTATCTCCTATCCATTTAATCTTTTTATCTTATATATGTTTGATTTTGTCAGTGTCAAAGTCTAGGATCCATAGGATGAGTACAGGAAGGATACATTGGTTGCGTTTGAGGCACTAAGGATATTTTTTAATATGAAGCTTAATTTACCGAATGCTGCCCAAGCGGATCTCTTGATTGTAGCTATTTGGTTTTTTTTAAGTTTAATAATTTGTTTCCTCTACGTGTTCTTTTGTTTCTTGGTTTATTCTGATCGTTATATCAACATCTGTGTTTGTTATGATTTTAGTTTTAGTGTAGTTCATACTCAAGCCTAAATTTTTAGCTGCTGTATCCAGTTCTTCCAGTATTTTTATCAGTTGTTCTTTATCACCTATTATTAAGGTAATATCGTCAATATCTCTTAGGTAGCTTAATTTGATGCCTATTTCTTCCCAATCTAAAATTTTAAAAACATCTTCTAGGGCCTGGTTAAATAGTTAGGACACCTCGTCTTATGCGGATTGGCTTGGTGCCTTCGAAAATTTTGATTGATGTTGTTGCTTCGCTATATATATTAGCTATTAAGTCTGGGTATCTGTGATCTATTCGGTTATTAATTAAAGATGCTCTTACTGCCCAGTACTCAATGCTATCGAAAGCTTTCTTAAAGTCTATAAACATTAAATACAGTGGAATAAAGTTATATATTTTGGAATAAAATGGATTTAGATTTCAGACGAAAAAATAATCGACTCGTTGTTATTTTTCGAAAGAGTCGTCTATTTTTACAAGATTTCCTCTTCCTGCCATTTTAAACCGCATTTTAACGTCAAAAATGGTTTTACAGTGTATGGATTCTTGAAATGAGTGAGAGTGAGAATGAGTATCTCCCCACGTCCGGACCAATAAAGATGCGTAAATCAAGCAAGATTGCATACACAGTTTGACTTTTACTTTCTTGGGCAAAACTGCTTTTTTTAAAAAAGCAGTGAAAGCAGTTGCTACTTTTTCCAAAATGCAGGTTTTGATAAGCTGATTTTTAGTAGCAGTTGCGTGTGACCTTTAGTAAATAAATGAAATTTACCTTGGCAAAAATTTCCCGAAAAAAAGTTAATATTTAAAAAGGTCCGGACTTAAAGCTTAACAAAAAATAATCCTCAGCCAAAATTTCATTAATTGCCTCAAAAAAAGTTAATTCTTAAAAAAAAGAGCTTTTGGTGACACTTAAGCAGCCTTAACTGCATATTTCAAAAAGCAATTTACTGATAAGAAGCCCATCACAACAAGCGACCTTTTGTTTATGGTAATTGTTAGTCCACGGTTAGAAAAACGTTAAATGCAATGGACTGTAAATATTTTAATTAATGAAAGCGCGAACCAACATAAATATTGATATGAATTACGAAATAATCAAACGTCCGTAGGTAAAATATTTGTGCCACACAACGGTAATCAGAGACAAATGCACTCACCAGTTTTGCAGCCACTTTCTCCTCGTTCCAAGGGGCCCCTGAATGGATCTAATGATGTCACCACGTAGCTGAAGGGTTGAAGTTTCTAGTTCTATGCTTCAGTACACAAAAATCGAGCACTTTCAGGTGTAGATATTTGAAATAGTTGGAGAACGAAATTAACACGCCATTTTCTCTAGGCGATTGACAAGGATCTCCCTGGTTGTTGATGCGCATGTCCAAATACGCGAAATGCGCTTTGCCCATCATACAATTGTGTGGTTTTAGAAATATATAAACAATCGCGAAATTTAGCGGGAGCTAACAGTAATTACTTTTTTCAGTGGTTTTTTCAATTAATTGTTATACAAATTTGAGCTTTTTAATCCCAAACAAAAACAATTTTTTTACGTCATCAAATTCTTTTAGGACCGTTTTTCAAAATGATCGGTTTTATCCATTTTTTAAAATCCAAAATCTGCATTTTTTAGATCCGACTCGATGTCCACCTCTGCTGGATAATGCAACTTTAAAACTTGGATACATTTGCTTTGCCTTGGAGCGGATCCTATTACAAAAAGGTTTAAGGTACCTAGCTCAAGCAATCAGAGTGGAAAGATAAAACTGCCCGTGGTATGGCAGCAAAGATCCAGGGGACATTTTGAGTTTCATCATCAGTTTCCTTAGTTAAAATGCGTCAATGGAGTTGATTCTTAAATATCGTAAGAAAACTTGCAACGGAACATTTCTTCGACCAATACCAGTAAAACGCCACTTTATCCAAAGGTTCCTTGGTGATCGTACATCTGCTCTGTACCAAGAGAACGCTTATCAACGGTTCGCTGCTTAAAGCGAGATCTTGGGCTTAGTCAGCCAAGAAATCGTGACGTCATTTTACCCTTCTATTGGTTGAAGGAACGAAATCCTATGATATTTAAGAATCAGCCCCCAGACGGAAGTCCACATTGGTTCGGTTTGCACCCCGAACTTCAGTTTGCAAAACCGTTGGATTCCGGCTTTAGGGTCGACTTTACAATCTACCAAAATAACTCAACATGATCATGTTCAATAACTCAAGTTAGTCAAAAATAATAAGTTTTAGTTCGACAAAATGCCCTCACTCATACGATAATACTATTTTGAGGGGCCACTCTCATTACACGACATCGAGCTGCTGAGGACGTGGTTTCATATCGAATGCATTCAAAGGGCCGAACGTTGATGCAGTTAGGCGAAATTTAAACGCAGTTATTAGTTTGTTCGCCAATATATCCGCCTAATACAGTATTAAAATTATATTTGAACGCATCATTGATGAATTGTTTATTGAAACAGTAGATAATACAAAATTTTACAGAACTAAAATGCATATTGTTAAACGAGATCGATAATCCCCTGTGTTGATTATTAAAATTACGATATTTATAATATCCTGTGTTGAAGGAAAGAACTGCAGGGTTTTTTTTTAAAAATCTGATGGTATTATTAGGGACCTATTGCAATAAAGCCAGGCACATATTGTGCCGGGCACTATATTGACATTTTCACATTGAAAAATGACAGTTGATCTTTCAAAATTGACATACCAGGAAGTCGAGTTTATAAATCCAGTCGTTTATTTTCCATTAATAGTGGCGGCACTATTAATTCCGGGTCTTATGATACACAAGGGCCTAATTTTGAAAGTCTGTTCTTATAATGCGAAACTGTCAATATAGTGCCCGGCACAATTATTGCCTGGCCGTTTTGCAATGAGTCCCTATTATTAGGGGCTCAAAAATACTTATTACTCACTTGCGATATCCCAAAACCACAAAATTGTAATTTACCAATATTTTCCATTTATACTCGTTTATTGATAGTGGAACAAATTTATTGAAGGATCAACAGCAAAACTGCAAGATGTACAGTCTGATTTCATAATTTTTGAGATAACTTTTTGACAGTTATCATCTCTTTAGCATAACAAATAGCATAGGCCAACAAAAGAAAATGTAAAAAGTTGTCTTAAAAAGAATGAAATAAACTGTAGCCAATGTAGTTCGCAATGCAATGGGACCAAAAAATGATAAATAAAATAAAATGAAACTAAATCAATTTATGTTGATTTTACAAACAAAAGGCGTAATCTACTATTAACTGGATTTTCAAATCATATTTCAGTGAAGCAAAATATCTCGGTATGACAATAATTGACGTAAAATTCAGCTGAAAAGCAAATGTTAAAAAGAAAAGAGAAGAACCTGAGATTATTGGTAGATGTTTTGAACTTTGGGAGTCGGCTGAAGTGGCCTATTTAGGCCTGGAGTCCGTTTTTCAAATAGGGATGGGCATATATTTAAAAAAATAATGACTAAGAAAAAAATGTTTCAAATAAAAGGTACGTATTTTCTTGCGTAGAATTCGAATTCGTTGCAAAATTATGCCATTCTCTTTTCAAAAAACGGACTTTAGACCTGAATAGGCCACTTCCGGTCGGCGCCGGAATCTAAAAATACCACCAATTGAAAGAGCGTACTCGCTATGGCTACAATCATTTTTTAGATCATTAAAAAAATCCATCCCCTAGGTTTTAAAAGGGGTGGTCGGGGACAACCCGTAAATAGAAAAATGGACTATCTAATCAAAAAAAAGTTTTAACAAATTATTATTTTATAGACAAATACACAAACCGGTATGACAAAATGTTCTAGTTTTTTTAGAAATCATAGCCAACTTTTTTATATCTTCTGGCCGATATATTGGATTTATATGTCGTTCAACAGAGCTTAAAGCAGAGCTTATCAACGGTGTATATTAAGCCTATATTTGAATTACGGAAAATGTAAATTTATTTAGTTGGTTGTCAACCAAATGTAGCAAGGCCAACAAAAAAATACAGGCCACGACCCTAAAAAAATCAGCTGTTATCGTTGAGGCCACTATATAACAAAGTTTAGACAGTGATCTTAGTTATCGTGGGCTGAATTTTACATTGGGTCTTATGGGAGGTCAGATGTTTTTTTCATGATATTTTCAAAATGGCACTACAGATTTCGGCGAAATTTCAGTGAAATATTTTCAGACATTATCCCGATATTCCATCAAACTTTTGTAAGGATGCAAGATGATTAAAAGGTTAAAATCTTCAAGACTTAGCATTCTTTATTTTAAATTCAAATTACCCGCCATGTACCGCATGCCAACTTGTACATTTGACATGTATTTGCCTTTGTCATCTGTGTTTGTCATGGCATTTGTTTATTTGTTTGTATTGTAAAAATAAGATTCATTTAAAATTCAAAAGTACCAGCGTTAATCTTTTTAAAACAAAATTACACTACAAAAAAATTATTTTTTGATGTTGTAATTTTTGTAAACAAATGTAAATAACTTTATAAAGTTTTAGAAATCTGCCGAGTGCCAAATATAAACAAATACATGTAGTTAATCCGATTACTTTCCACGCAGAACCAATCACATTCTCTTCTGCTTTAAATTTAATTTTTGTGTGAGCTAATGAAGTGGCCCTGAAAAATTAAGGATAACGATACATTTAAAAAAAATTATTCTGCAAGCATATAATAAAAACAATCTCAAAACCGGCTTTATTTTAAAAAAATCAAATATTCATGAACCGTAATTCCAACTTCAATATTTTTAAGACAATCAGCTGTGTCGTGACGTGACCATCAAAAAAAAATCAGCCCCCGATGTGACGTCAACAAAGTAGAGTATCGTGGCCCGTCCGTTTTGATAGCCCTGGTTAAGGAATAAGTATAAAAAAATAGCTATAGTTTGTTTTTATATTATGGCGGCTCGTCATTGACATTTTCTCATTTAACATAATGTAAATATGTCATGAAATAACCGCCAAAATAAAATAAAAAGTACAGTTCATCTCATTATTTTGGAGACAACTTTTTACAATTTTTTTTCATTGGCCTATGCTATTTGTTATGGTAAACAGCTGATAAGTGTCAAAAAGTTATCTTAAAAATTATGATATAGAGTTTATTGCACCTATTTTTTTTGTAGGTTTTTTCTAATTTGACTGGGCAACCCGTTTATTTAACAACGTTTGTAAGGTAATAAAAGTAATTTCTAATTACTAAATAATAAGTAATAACATATCTATTGTTGTACAAGTATGTAGTATACGTACCCACATAATAGACGTTGCAACAACAAGAAGATAACCATCTCTTTGTAAACACCGAATCTTTTTCTGCAACAAACGAACGATCGTATTGCAGCATTGTTGTTAAAGAATGAAATATGCCAAAAACGCCTACACACCAGCCATGATTAAGACAGGACTTCAAAACAACACCGAAGAAAAGTAATTAGTTTGTACATAAACGTGCTGGGAGTGTATGTGACTATAAGGTAATCATATTGCTTAATTCCGTCCCATTTTAACATGCAACAACACCGAGGGAGTTAAGGGACCGCAACTGGATGCCCACGCGCATTTAATAACACCTACTAGCTATAATCGTAAATGAACAATAGCAGTTTGTACAAATAGAGTAGCTAAAAAAGAGTTTATAGGTATAGCTTCAATAAAAAAATGAGATCATAAAAGAAAGAATGGGAACCGAGGGAAGCATAACGGATGACATCCCTAAAAGGCAACTGATATGGTATGGCCATGTACGACGGATGAACGACGAGAGATTACCAAAGCAGTTCCTAGAATGGCAACCAAACTAAACTGGAATGGAACAGTCAATGCAAAGATCAATGAGTCAAAAAAACCTAACAGAAGATAATTGTCAAAATCGAAGGAGGTACAAAATAGGCCTCGGACAACGTAGAAAAACGTTCTAAACCAACATAGTAGTAAAGTTGAAAATCCAAAATGCCGCCGCCCGGAAAACGTTTCAGTTTGTACGAGGGTTATGGGATGGCTCAAAAGATAATTTTTTCTTTAGGACGTTTCGTCCCTTTATTGGAACTTTATTAACCGTTAGAAACTTTGTTAGAAGCCAGCAAATATGGTGACGTTTATGTTCCTGTTTTGCTCAAATAATTATTTTATTAGTATTTTACTTTTATTTATTTGTTTGTTTATTACTATAATAAATTCTACTCGTCCATCCAAAAATTACACTTCGAGATTTTGATGGTTTTACAAATCTCAGAAAAATCTTCGAAAAAACTTGGGAAATCTTCGGAAAACTCGGGAACTGTTCGAAAAAACTAAGGAAATGTTTGGAAAACTTAAAAAATCTTCGTAAAAACTCAGGAAATGTGCGGAAAACCTCACGAAATGTTCCTAAAATATGGTAGATGTTCGGAAAACTCGGAGAATCTTCGGAAAAACTAGGAAAATGTTTAAAAAACTCGGTAAGATGTCAGAAAACTCGAGAAATGTTCGGAAAACTAGGTAAATCTTAGAAAAAACAAATGTTCGAAAAATACGGAAAAACTAGGAAAATATTCGAAAAAAAACTCGGGTTTAGTTTGGAAAAACTCGAGCAATATTCGGAAAACACGGGAAATGTTCGGCCAATTCGGGAATTGTTCGAGAAATCTCCAAAAAACTAGAGAAATTTTCCGAAAAATTCGGGAAAATCTTCAGAGAACTCAGGATATGTTCGGAGACACTCGGGAAATGTTCGGAAAAACTCATTAAATATTCGAAAAAACTCTGGAAAATGTTGTGAAAACTAAAAATGGTCAGGAGAACAGAATGTTAAGAAAAAGTGCCTATCGAGAAATCTAAAAATGTTCTAGAACAATGGTCAGACAAACTCTGAAAATGTCCTGGAGTGTTTTAAAAAATTCGGGACATGTATGATAATATTATTGAAAAGTCAAAAAATGTTCTGGATAAGTCTACAAATATTTAAATTATGAGCGATGGAAGTGTCGAAAAAAGGTTACAGAAAAACACTGTAAATGTTCGGAAAACTCGGGAAATATTCTTAAAAACTAAGGGAATGTTCGAAAAAGTCGGAAAATCTTCAAAAAATATGGCAAATTTTCAGAAGAACTAAGGAAATGTTCGGAAAAACTCGAAAAATGTTCGGAAAACACGGTAAATATTCGGTAAAACTAGAGAACTGTTCGGAAAAACAGGGAAAATCTTTGGATAACTCAAGAAATGTTCGGAGAAACTCGGGAAAATGTGTGAAAACTCTAAAAATAGTCAGAAAAACTCTAAAAATGTTCAGAAAAAGTGCCCATCGAGAAATCTAAAAATGTTCTAGAAAAATATTCAGACAAAGTCTAAAAATGTCCTGGACTGTTCTAGAAAACTCCGAAAATGTATGGTAATATTAAGGAAAAGTCAAAAAATGTTCTGAATAAGTCTACAAATATTTAAATTATGAGCGAGAGAAGTGTCGGAATAGTTTCACCGACTCGATTTATTTCCTTTTTAGTTTAGTTTTTAAAAGAATTTATTCAGTACTTAATACCTTCTTTTTTCCTATTAATTTATAATGATTTCTAAAAAAAATAATTCTGTTCCTTGATATTTAATTCCAATTAAGTAGCTTAGTCTTTTAAAACTTTTTTTGCGATTCTTATCAATTTCAATAGAAGTTTTATACTAAGCTCCTTATTTTCTTTACAAAATAAATACAAGGGGATTTTTTTTAAAAAACGTACACATTTTGTTTTTTATTGTTTACATGTTGTTGTTGACTATTAATTCTTAATAGTAAACTGCGCCGACAGACGCGAAGACAGACGAAATTCAAATTTAAATTTAAAATTAGCTTTATTAGTCAGTTTAACTTAGATTGCATTGGATACGCATCAAAGTAAGCGGACAATACTTGAACCACTTTAGATATGCTGACCATATCGCCTTAATAACAGATAAGAAAGAATAACTTATAAAAATGATAGAAGAACTGGATACAGCAGCTAAAAATATAGGCTTGAGTATGAACTACACTAAAACTAAAATCATAACAAACACCGATGAAGATATCACGATCAGAATAAACCAAGAAAAAATATGGATGGATAAGAAGTAAAACAAAACTAAGGGATGTCAGAGGAAAGGTAGCAAAATTAAAATGGAAATTTGCCGTTCATAATATCAGACAGAAAGACGATCGATGGAACAAATGTATTCTAGACTCGAGATTTTGGGAAAATTAAAGAAGTAGGAGAAAACCCCAAATGAGAGAGGCGGACAATTTGAAGAAACATGCGGGGACTAGATGGATGAACACGGCGACAGACAAAGAAGAGTGGAAGATATTGGGGGAGGCCTATGTCCAAAGATGGATCGAAGAAGGCTAAATAGATAGATACTCAGTTTAACAAAGTAGACATTGACAAAAGCCTTATTTATCTAATTACAGTCTTTTGAATACGGATTAACTAAAATAGCTCTAAATAGAAACAGTCAACAATTACATTTAAAAACTATATGTAAAAATGGGCAAAAACAATAAAAAACAACAAGAGAACAAATTAATGTAGGTAAAAAAAATTTTAATTAAAATTTAATGACATCTGAACCCCATAATTTGTTTTTGTCATATAAACCTGAATATAAAAATAAATAGTTTTAGTCAGCAAAGTATTCTTCCATAATGCTTTGCTTGCTGAAAAATCTTTTGTTTTACTTCTACATTTCGCTAAGTTTTTTATTGCTCGAAACTCAACCGGCAAATGATTACAAAGCTTTTTTCCATTGTAAATAATTAAAGAGTTTGACCAAAGTTAAGTGGGGTCTATAGGATGCTTAGGAAAAGATAACCCATAATGATAGTTTTTAAACATTAAACATACAGTTTCTAAAATAAAAATACAGCACAAAGTTAAAATCATATGCCTCAAAAAAAGAAATTTGCAAGAAACGCGCTTTATGAGTCCGATTCGTACCGTATTCTTTTAAAACTTCTTTTGATTTATCTTTTTTTTTTTTAACATATATGTACAATTGAGGAGCAACTGATTAAAATACATTAAATCTTTTTTACCCCGTTATCAAGGGCGCACCCAGGGGGGCTCGGGGCTAGTGGCCCAGGTTCCCCCAAAGCCTAAAATTTTTTAGACATTTTCTACATATTTCAACGATAAAAGCAAAAAATATCATAAAATATGACACCATGAGGTTTCGGCCCCCACAAAGAAAATTTACCTTGTTTTTATAGGTTATACCCAGGGTCAAATCGCTTAACGGTGGATCAATTTAACTTAAGATTACACACGCAGTGTTGGAGCTAACTCGAGTTATAATTTACCTCTAGGTGATTCGTTAATGAGAAACCGGCCGTTAACCTGTTTTGTTATTTATACTGATAATGATAAGTGTCCAAAAGTCTGATGCTGTTTTTTTACACTAATTTCCTTTAGTTGAACCTAATACGCATTGCGTGCTCCCCTTTTTCAAGTCGGTCTGTCTGTCTATTTGTCCCTACCTGTTTGCCAAGTTCCAATATTAGCTTTTCTCCTTTTCATCCCATATACATGTAATGTGTTTGTCTTGTGATACCAGCATGAACAGCAGCAGTATTGGTTTTTTGTTTCTACGTTTTTATGCAAATAAGCAAGAGGTTTTCGGTAGCCGTTTGTGAAGAAGGCCGTTTTGATATATTGCATTTTGACATATTTCGTCGACTGAAAAATATGACAACATTGGCACGCATATGACAGGTATCTTGCAGTATCTTTTGGGAGCGAAGGTGGTCATACCGCTGTTTTAATGCAAAGAAAGGCGCAAATATTTTGCGACCAGTCCACAGAATATCGAGGTTCGGTCCGCTTGTCAATATGTTATGAGCCAGTCTGATCTGATCTGATCTTGTTCATATTGTTCAATGTTCAATGTTCAATGTTCAATGTTCAATGTTCAATGTTCAATGTTCAATGTTCAATGTTCAATGTTCAATGTTCAATGGTCAATGTTCAATGTTCAATGTTCAATGTTCAATGTTCAATGTTCAATGTTCAATGTTCAATGTTCAATGTTCAATGTTCAATGTTCAATGTTCAATGTTCAATGTTCAATGTTCAATGTTCAATGTTCAATGTTCAATGTTCAATGTTCAATGTTCAATGTTCATTGTTCAATGTTCAATGTTCAATGTTCAATGTTCAATGTTCAATGTTCAATGTTCAATGTTCAATGTTCAATGTTCAATGTTCAATGTTCAATGTTCAATGTTCAATGTTCAATGTTCAATGTTCAATGTTCAATGTTCAATGTTCAATGTTCAATGTTCAATGTTCAATGTACTTTATTGCTATAAGATTTAAATGGTAAATATCGACAGTGTCAGGTAAAGACTAACAATAGAAAATAATTCCTTAAACTAATTTATGCAATTAATCTATGTAACATAAATAAAGATAAGTTTTACAAATTACAAATTTTAGAGTATATAGGTGGTATTTCTTTTTCACTCTTCTCGGATTTAACCTCCTCTCGAAGTTAAAAACTCCCTTACTGAGTAGTATGCTTTATTTGGCAGTTTTTTAAGTTCCCCTCGAAATTTTTTAAAGCTTTGCAAGCTTTTTATGGTATTTGGAATTGCATTAAAAATTGTTGCACAAAAGCAGTATGGACTCTTAGCATATAATGACAGATTGTAATTAGGGATTCTAATATTTGAACTAGACCTTGTATTATGAGTATGAAGTGTGTTTACAGATGGAAATTTTTGTTGCTGTTTTTTCACAAATAGTGCTGCTTCAAAAATTAGGATAGATGGAGCTGTCATTAGATTATTTTCCTTAAACACAGGTCTGGAAGAGTCCTGATGTTTTAGTTTAAATATAAGTCTCAGTAATGTTTTTTGCAATAGAAGAATGCGTTTAAAGTTTCTACATTGACCCCAGAACACAATTTGGTATCTTATGTGACTGTATCCTAAGGAGTAGTATACGTTAATAAGCTGTTTAGTTATGAGTAAGTTCTTTAGGTTCAAAATTGCAAAAAAAGTAGAGTTTAGCTTTCCTGCCACAAACCTGCAATGTTTTCCCAAGTTATCTGTTCATCAATTTAAAGTACTAAAAAAGAACAGTTCTCCAATTTGATTATGCCATTGTTTTTTAATTTTAGTTTTATATCACTAATCAGTTTCCTTTTACGGAAAACAATGTAGTGAGTTTTAGAGGGATTGACCAAGAGTTTGTTTTTTTTACACCATTTGCCAAAGACTTGAAGAATAAAGTTTGATATACGTTCAAGATCTTCTAAGTTTTCTGCAGTTACTACTATAGTGCAGTCGTCTGCATATAAAACTATCTTTATGTTTTTACACTGATCCATAATGTATTTGATCATGTCATTTATAAAAAGTTTGAAAATTAAAGGCGATAAGACACTACCTTGAGGAACCCCAAAATTTGGAGTAGTTTCTTTAGATTTTTTTTTTGAATTTTCACAAATATTTTTCTCTCTGAAAGAGTGCTTTCTAACCAATCATTTATGTTTCCCCTTATTCCCATCTCATTACATTTTTTTAAAAGAAAAGGTATAGAGATGCAATCGAAGGCTCGAGTCAGATCTAGAAAGATGGCTAATGTAAGTTTGTTTGAATCAAGGGATTCGTAAATATACTGTACTAAATCAAAGGCCGCAGTGGCAGTGGAGAAATTAGAGCGAAATCCGTGTTAATGAGGAGACAGGAGTTTGAAACGATGGATGAAAGAATTGAGTCTGTTAACTACAGTTTTTTCAAATAACTTGGATAAAGATGTGAGCCCTGTGATCGATCTATAGTTTGAAATGAATTCCGGATCACCTTTTTTTAATAGGGGTACTACATAACCAATTTTTAACCTTTTTGGAAAAGTACCATTCGCTATTTTAGTTCTATTTTAGTCCTGTTATAATTTACCGCGATCTTGACAATGAATTGAGTCGGTCAGTCAGTAATATTATTAAAAGCAATTTTTTCAGTCTATCTTTGGAAGATAAATCAAAATTAAAGAACTCAACTCAACTCAACTCAACTTTATTGCCATAAATCATATAAAAATACAACGAGCAACGTCAAACTTAGAATAGGTATTTAAGTAAAAAAACTTAATAAATAAAGTTAATATATTAATAAACAGCAAACATACAGGCACACATACATAAATACATACATCAGCACACTTTTAAGATTTTATAAGTTTCTTTGGTTTAATTCTCTTGAAAATTAAAACTATAGTAGCACTTGTTTAGAAGAAAAGCTGCTGCGGTTTTAAACTTTTCTAAATTTTCAATTTGCTTGATTGCATTTGGAAGTATTTCAAAAGCTTTTATTGCGCTATAGTGAGGTGATTTTTCAAATAACGATGATCTATGTACTGGTAGAACAAGTTCTTGCCTATTTCTGGTAATTATTTGTAGTTCTTCGGAGTAAAAATCTTGATATGTCTGAAAGTTTTCTCTGTTTTTTTTGACAAAGATGACCAATTGTCTAAAATATAGTGAGGGAACTGTGAGTAGGTTCAACTTTTGAGCATCTCTTTGATAAGCTGTCATGTGTTCTGTCTGCTTCAACAGTAGTCGTATCATCAGCGAACTGTGCAGTAAGACTGGCCAATAGTGCCTCTGGCAGTTCATTTACATACAAATAAAAAAAAGTGGTCCTAAAATTGAGCCCTGGGGAACCCCCATGCTCAATTCCACCAAATTTGACATGTGTTCGCTGACCGCGACTGTTTGTTTTGTAGATGTGTAGGCCCTTACCGGATCTAAACTTAACTCAAGTTAGTCGAAGAAGGACAAAAAACAGAAGTTTCACGCGTCATTTTTCTAGAGACATCTATAAGAGAAATAATTGGATTTGCGGATGTGATATAACCAACCTGTTGTACTGTTTCCCGTGTGTGTTGTTTTATAATGTTCCAAACGCAAACGCATTGGTACTCATTTGATGAGAGAAAGAGGCCTATAAAGTTAAGTACCCCTTATTCCCCCCCTTTTCCTTAAATTTGGTTTAAAATCTGTAAACAGCGCGTGGCTATTTCCTTGCTTGCTGTTGGTCGAGTCAAGGCATTTCGCCATTTCACACGATGTTAATGATCACATCTTCTACGTTCAAGAATAGAGGACCTGAGAGGGTATATATTTTTTAGTTGGCTTTGCTTCTACAACACAATATGTCAAACCTATTCCGTCGCTTCTCGTTAGCTGCGATGTATTCTGTTGTCTTTTTACTTTTCAAGTGGTCATGTATTTACCCAATTATTGACAGTTCACTGTCTGGGTTCATTTGTTTTACACAAGTTCTTGGATAAACAGAAATGATTTGATTTACAAATTCTTTTTTGGAGAAATGTCAATATAAGCACGTCGGTCGGTTAAAAAATAACGGTTATAACCCACTAAACACAAAAACATTTTAATATCGTTGATATATGGTTTAAATGGAAAACATAACGACAGTTTGGATGTTACTTCTAAAAAAATAATCTTATGTTTTAGTAATATTAAAAACAAAATGTTTTTCCAACATAAAAAAAAACGAATGTTTTTTTTTTAATGTTTTTCGACCGTTGAAAAAATGGAATGTTTTTTGAACATTGAAAAATAGGTTAAACCTATGGGTGGCGGAACAGATCAAAAGACAAAAGATCGAATACAAAAGATCGAAAAGACAAAGGAGCGAAATACAAAAGGTCGAAAAGACAAAAGGTCGAAACCACAAACGATCGAAAAACAAATGATCGAAAATACAAAAGATCGAAAAACAAAAGATCGAAAATAAAAAAGATCGAAAAACAAAAGACTGAAACACAAAAGATCGAACGTAGAGAAGATCGAAAGTATAAAAGATTGAAAGACAAAAGATCAAAATAGCGCGTATCAAAATAGCGCGTTTCAAAATATGGCCATTAAAAAGTTTTTTCAAAAAAAAACTTTCCTGATTTCTTTTCCCAGATCCTAGAGGGTGTGGACTAAACCGAACGATCATGGGATCTCTTTCTAACACATTTTTTCAAAAAAAAAATTTCCTCACATGTTTCCCGGGATCCTACAGGGTGTAAAACCAAACCAAACCAAGCCGAACCGGTTCGGCTCGGTTCGGGTCGATTCGATTCGATTCGGTTCGGTTTGGTTACACACGCTCTAGGATCCCGGGAAAAAAATCAGGAAAGTTTTTTTTTAAAATACGATTCAAACAAGTTTTGTGGCTAATCGGGTAAAAAGGAGTTTTTGTTATAAGTGTTAACAGTTAACTGTTTCGTCCTTATGGGACTCCTCACAACACTGCTTGGTCAATGTGACACTCTTGCGAAGTTAATTAGACGGTTTTGTCTCTAGTCCTATGTAAATAGTGAGAAAACTTTCGCAAGAAGCGCCATCTACCGAGATATGAGAGAAACCTTGTTACATTACATTTATAGGGAAAGGAAGTAAATTAAAATTTTGGTGTTTTTAAATTTTTTCCTATAGTTTTATCATAGTTTCTATCAGTCTTTTAAAGCTCAAGTCTCTAGCGTTTACACAAGTTGGCAATTTTAATTTTATATAATTTTAGGGAGGGAAGTTAATAAAAATTTAAGGATTTTTAATTTTTTTCTATGTAGTTCTTATCGGCCTTCCAAAGCATAGCACTCTTTCGTTTCTGGAAGTGGGCAATGTTACTTTTACATTACTTTGCATTTATAGGAGAGGGAAGTTAATTAAAATTTTGAGGATTTTAAATTTGGTCCTATAGTTTTATTGTAGTTCTTACCACTCTGCCAAAGCCAGCTCCCTAGCGTTTTTGGAAGTAAGCAATTTTACTTTACATAACTTTACATGTATAGGGGATGGGAGTAAATTAGAATTTTGGAGCTTTCTGATATTTTCTAAGGGCTTGGTCATAATTTCTATCAGTCTGCCAAATTTCAGCATGTAGCATGTTTCAGAATTTTAATGATCTATACATGACGTGGCAATTTCGACGTTTTTTGAAATTTTATAACTACTTTACTATTTTCTTGAAGTCCATGAAACTTGAAGAGGAACTTGGCAGGGCACTCCCGTGCCCCCAGATTTTAGTTTTTATTCTTCTTTGTAAATAAACAGTAAAATATATTAATTTTAAAATGTTTTTTTATTTTCACGTGCATAAAGATAACGAGCTACCCTGTGTAAACGTCAGCTAGACCTACACGTTAGTAGTGTGCACGCGATTTGTATTATAAATGCATATAAAAAAATCTGACATAATTGTCCTGGAAATTATAGAAATCTTGTCCGTTTAACTGACACCAAAATTAGAGTACTTGTCGTTTAAATGCGCTGCAAAATTGATAACGCTGGGAAAATGTGTCTGTCACGACTTTAAACGAGGTTCTGATAAATGCAGATAAGTAGTAACTCTTTAACAAACGTATTGGGTAGCAAAATAACAAAAAAATAGAAACAGCATAAGTACAGGGCATACATACGATAGACAGTATTTTAATAACTGCGCATGAGTCAGTTTTGGTATTTTTGGAACATACTAAGATACGTCACTACATATTTTGACAATTGTTAAAAATTTCAGGTTATGTCTTTTATTTTTTTTCTAAAAACTAGTTGATGACGTAAAAATTTATCAAATTTCAGATTAAATTTATAGTTTTTCCAAAACTAATTGTTTAGACTTATTGTGGACACCATAAAGGGTTTTTAATGGTTTATATAAGCTACTCTTAACTTTATTAACAATTTATAAAGAAAATTCAAAAAATATATATATTGTAAGTGGAAGCAAATTTAACAAACTATTTTCAACTTTTAGACATCCCAGTGCAATTTTCACTTGTTTATTCTTGATAATGATAATAATAATTTCTAAATCGACGCGTTTCTCGCTTATGTTGGTGCTTTCTCTCTTTGTCTAGAGCGTTTAACGCATACCCAAGTAACATTATTACCACGCAAGGTTTTACTAATTTGGTTCCTAGGTTATTTAGAGGGTGCTGTTATGGGCTTTAGGATCAATTTGGCTATATAAAGGTAATTTATATTGCCAATTACCTAAAGAGGTGTTATACAACCAAAAAGTGATTTATAAAGGGAGTATACTAAAACTGATATTCCTTCTGTTCCTTTTAGATACTTTTGGTTTTATTGATTTCTGATTTATAAAGATGGTCTTATAAAACCCTTTTACCTAAAGTTTTTAAAAAGAAATAAATATAAACTTTGGTCATTTAGTTTTTTTCATTACTTTAGGTCATCACAAAAGTGTTTTATAATAGAGCTAAAAGGTTACCTTATATCCTTTTGTTTTTATAGTTACCAGTAGTTTAAAAGTAAATATGATTGGATAGGCGGCCATATAGAACCTAGTTTCCTTAAGGTTTTTAAGAGTGGTAAATATAAACTATAGACTTTTGGTTTTTGCCATTACTTTTAGGCATTTTAAAAAGGTTTTATAGGAAGGCTTAAAGGTAAACTTAATTATTTTGTATTTATAGTTACCCATAGCTGTATATTAAATATTATTTAAATGGGCGGCCATATGTTTCCTTAAGGGTTCTAACAGAAGTAAGTAAATACTTTCGTGTTTTATTTTTTTTTAGGTATTTCTGGTAAAAATAATAGTTTGCCAGTTCATTGCATAATTTTTGGGATAACTTTTTGATAGTAATCAGTTGTTACCATAACAAATAACACAGGCCAGCGAAAAAAAAACGTAAAAAGTTATCCCAAAAATAATGATATGGACTTTACCTAGGAACAGATTGGTACCTACCCATCGCAAAATTGATTATTAAAAACCCAATAATTAATAATTGTTGAGTTTCCGTCTTCCTGGGTAGGACACCCCGGCCTAGATAAGTCCTGTTTAGACGGCCAATATAAGAGGTTGCCCTCCAACCTGCAGGCACAACGAATATCATTGCACTGGCCCTCTCGATTGTGTCGAAATTGCACGATTAAAAAACAAATAAAAAAAATTTAAGTGAGGTTATATTGACTATGTTTACTTTGTTCTTTTTTGTTGGCTTCATAAGGGCACTCAAAAATCCTTGTTGCGATAGTAACAAATAAAACCAAGTGACCACTATAAAACCATAATGGCGTATATACATTTATTAAAAAAATATTGTAAAGAGAAAATATTTATCTAGTCGTTTTAGCAGTGTTTTTAACAATAATTTTACTTTAATTTTGATTTATGTAAACCAAGCAGACTTTTTTAATGGTGAATAGTGTAAATTATTTTATTTTTATTTTAAATATTTGTTATTTTGTTACCAAAAAACTATTAAAAAGCATTTCTGAGCTGGCGCTTGTTTTGAGAGCTTTTTAGATACGATTTTATCAGAAAAATAAATCTGGCAGGCAATTTGATCATCAACAAAACGACACTCAGAATTTTTTTATGTGATAAACTAATTTTGGGACTCTGACATTTTTGGCAATTTTGTGACCTAAATTATTTTATATAGCCATTGTGAGTCTAAAATATCGCCATAGCTTTTATAGGAAAACTTCTTTACTCTAAAGGTATTATGGTATTCAACAGAATCGCCAGGATACCAAATTACCAAATCTATTTTTATAATAGGATGGAGGACGTTTCTGAGTTGCTTTTAGAACCTGGCATAATAGCTTTAGGCTCTAAAAGGTTCTAAACTGGTGAAACCGCCAGAGGGCGAAGCTGGAGTTAATTTCTTATTTCAATTTAGGAGTCCCATTTAGGACGTCTAAGGGGTATATAAGGGTAATGGGAACGTGCTAGCGACCAAAAATTTAAACTAATGGTTTTAAGGAAAGGCGCTGGCTACCTTTTAGCTTCTGCTATAAATATAGAAATGTTACTTGGGTAGTCGTTCCCTGTCTCTGCAGAGCGCTTAGCATTAGCGTACAAGCCAATCAGCGGCAAGTCGAAAGTAGAAGTAGGGTGGTTTTCACCGAGACAAGAAAGCCGTTAGAAATTTTTCTTAATTCACTTCACTTAGTTTTGATCTTTACTTTTAGAGTTTATTTTAATTTGAAATCTTTTTATTATTGCTGTGTCCACTGTTTTAAAATATTGTTTCTATTTTTACTTATTTTTAAGGTAGTCTTGCATGTAATTATTGCTTGTTGGTGTAAAAAACACCATTTAATTAAAAATATTTAAAAAATTATAAATGGCAAAAACACCATTTATATTCAAATCCCATTTTGTTACATTACTCTATAATCAAATCAGTTAATCAATCAATCAACTAACTTTATTAAAATTGAAAAAATATTTTTTAAAATAAGGTGGTTACAAAAAAATGCTAACTAATTACATATTATTATTGTAACCGATTTTAAATATTAATATTAGCAATACACCTTTCAATTTAAATTTCCTACCGCAAGTTAGTAACAAAGATCTTTTATTTAAAAAAAAAGAAAATAAAAAGTTTCAAGTATCAGGAAATGAAACCCATACTACCATGCATTACAGGCAAAAAGCATTATTCTTTTCTCATTTACACGGTAGCTCTACAAACGCAGTAACCGATGTATAAGTTCACTGCAGACTTAATTTCCCATAAAGAGAATTAATACTTAAGTTGTTTTAACCACGTTATTAGGTCGCGGATGTCTTCAAAAAATGGTTAAACTAACATTTTAAGTTGATACCCAGTAGAAATTTTTTTTAAAATTCATCGTTTATTTTTAGGTTCTTAACTTTTTTATTTTTTGTTTTTGATCAATTAAACTGACGCGTTTCGGAGCCTGTCTCTGCAGAACAACTGCATATGCATAAAATATGTAGTGTACAAGGTGTCTCATTATATTTTTTCCCACCCTTTTAGACCATTAATAATTGATATAGGAATATACAAGAAATTGTATTCTAATTCGCGAAATTTTTACTTTTAAATTGCATCTTGACTTTATTCCTGATGCTTACCATATTTGTCAGGCGCTCAAATATATAGTTTTTGTAAATTGGATGCTCCTTATATTATTTAATTAATAGATTAGGCTTGGAACATATTTTCCAAAAAGATCCGATATGCCGTAGTTTAGAGCCATAGTTTCTGAGATATTAGCAATTATAACAGTACCGCTCTTGTGTTAATTTTAGTATCCTTATTCCAAATTATGTTAGTCCCCATGTATCAACAGTGACAATGACACAACTTTGTTGTCGTTACCGGTTGTCATTTTGAGCGTCATTTAAAAAAAAATAGTTGTCATTGTCACTGTTTATACATGGGGACTAACATAGTTCGAAATAAGGACACTGAAATTAACACAAAAGTGGTAATGTAATTTTTTTGTCACTTAAAAATTTATCGTTTATATTTCAGAAAATATTTACCAAAACTGCGACACATGGGGTATTCTTGGAAAGTATATTCCAAGCCTAACCTAATAATTAAATAATATAAGGAGCATCCAGTTTACAAAAACTATAAATTTGAGCGCCTGTCAAATACGGTAAGCATCAGGAATAAAATCAAGATGCAATTTAAAAGTAAAAATTTCGCGAATTCGAACACGATTTCTTTTATATTCCTACATCAATTATTAATTATCTAAAAGGATGGGAAAAAATATAATGAGACACCCTGTACAAGAAAAAGGATAGAAGTTTACACGTGGTTACGCCCATTGTTTCGGGATAGACAGACCCATAGCCAATACCTGTTCTCTGTGCGTCCCGGGGAGGAGAGGCAAGAAACTTGTGACACCGATTGTTTCCCCTAGTACGGCGATCTTTTCTTTTGACAGTTTGTAAAGAAAATAGATAGAGGGTAGTTATACATAAAATATAGGAATTTTTTTTTCAAGCTTGTTCTTATTATTATATCGAATGCCGTGTCTACTACAAACTAAGAGTTATGGCTTCCCCAACGAAATAAATAAGAGAGGGGTCTGTTCTAAAAGAAAATTTTACCAAATTGATTTAAGAACTACCTAACGAATTAAATTCTTAAAAATACCACCGCTCTGTGCTAAACAATATCCGAGCTTGTTTTTTTTTTTATTTATACTGGGACTTTCCATCCAATCAGGATTAATCGCCCAGTTTTGCAAAGTTATAGCAAAGTTAAAGCATTTTTAAACAAACACAAACAACCAAGTACCTAGCCAGAAATCAAACCCGGGCCGCTGTTGTGGGAAACAAACACTGCTTCTACTAGACCACGACGGCGACAATATCCGAGCTTGTTATAAAATTCAATTCGGACTTTACTTAGCATTTCAGGTGTCATTGATTGTAGGGTGGAGATTATTTTTGCTCGAAACTCATACAAAGTCGCTTTTTGCATGGCCCCATAAAAAAAATCATTGGGTGCCAAATCTGGTGATCTCGGAGGCCAGCTGATAGTAGCCTTGGAAACGTTTCATTTAAAAACACTTTCATGAGCTGGGCAACCACCTTGCATAAACCAAATTTGGTTAAAATCATTAGTTTGGCACCTGTCGAATCGCATATGGTCCTGCAACAGAGCCAAATATTTTCTCCCTCGTAAATTGCCATTGACGAAAAAAGGACCAATGATATTGTGGCCCAAAATCCCAGTCCAGACATTAAGTTTTTGAGGACAGGTCCGTTTTGCAGTATGCAAATGTTTATTTTTCCATGACCAGTAACGAACAACGGAAGGATTGTGATGGCCATGAGTTGAAAACGAACTTTCGTCTGTAAAATAAATATTTTTAATAAAATTTTCATCCGGATTCGTTTATTCAATCATGGTTTCACAAAACTACATTCTTCAAAACTGAACATCTGAAAAAATTTCTTGCGTTTTCTTTACTTTAAAAAACCCATGTCGTTTCAAAATATTTCGGACGGTTAAGAATAACATATCATCGCCAATGATGTGGATTGGCTATTGCCTTACTGGAACAAGAAGGCAAAACTTCTGCTGCGGCACATAGTTTCGCGCCGTTCCCATTTCTCTCCCATGTCACGAACACGAGGCGCCTCTCGATCACTGTCTTTGTGGCAAAAATTGACAGATCCCGTTCGTTAGAAATAGCTCACTATTTTTTGGATCGTCCTACGGCATCTTGACAGCTATTTCCCCCGAAATACCATTGAATCATCTGTACTTTTTCCTGAACGCTAAATGTAATACTAAGCTTAAGCTAGACTTTGCATAAAAAACAAATACACACTTCTCACTTGTTTCGCTGCACACGACGAAATGACTAAAAACTCCGTGAAGATAAGAGGTCACGATGTATTTCCCTACTTTTTCACTACCAGGCCGAATCAGCGTCCAAAACAGCAAAAAATATTTCAAGACACCGGCCAAAATATATAAGAGAGTACTCTTTTACTTCTCTCTTACACACATTAGGCACCGCAAGCAGTAGACTTAATCCTATAGCTTTTCACCATGTTGTATACAGGGTTTGTCAACGATCGTTTGGCCATTGAAAATATGTGAATTGAAGTAATATCGCTATTTACATAAATGGCACTAAGAGAGATAAGTAGTTTAGCGCTGTTGTCAAGTTAGCAATTCAAGAAAATGGTTTTCTTTTCCCGATCTAATGACGTTACTTTTACCGGCTGAGCAGGCCAAAGACGGCCATTAATAAAATCCAAAAAACAACTTGATTTTAATTGCTGTTGCGCCATCTCTTAGATATCATTTGATCTGTATGACTAATAATCAATACTGCGAATCCGTAATTCTGCTTTTAGTTCAGGCCCTGCATCCGAGATTACAGCCATGTGCTGCGTTTAATTATATAAGCAACACACTTGGCATGGATAGACATAAGACTCGCCCGAACATTTTACGAAATGGTTCCCCCCTTAAACGTGCTTTTTGGTAGTTTTTTTCTGATAACTCGAAAGCAGTCAACTTTTTCAAAAATATTCTAGAAATCATTTTTTAAGCGGATACAATTTCCTTTTCAACGATGTACCTTAGTACCCTTTAATGGCAGTGGTGCATATAATGGAATATGCACCACTGCCGTTAAAGCGGAAAATTATTAAAATATTTTTTGTGGTATTATTATTATTATGTGGTATTATTTGCAAACATTTAACTTGGCAAAAATAACTACTACTAAAGTAAAAGCAGATGAAAAGTCCTCTCTAACGATGTATAACACGCCTCCCTTACATTAGTGGCGGACCTTTTATAGGCATTTAAATAAATGAGAGGTGTGACAAAAACTAGTTTTTTTTTAATTTTCTTAAATTTTATTGTCCCACATGTCTGGTTTTAAAACTTATTTTTAAAGCTGAAGAAATTTCCTTTCTAACGATTTATATCGCTCCCCGCTCAAGGCAGCGGTAGATCTGGCATAGACGCACCAAAAATTGTCAAATTTGGTATACACTTGAATCTTCATTTAAGACAACCATGTTAGAACAGTTTTAATACAGACACAAAAAAAATAGTGTTAAGGATAAAAAATACCACAAAAAAAAGAGAAAAAAAATATTTTAAAATTTTTCCCTTTTTTCGTACGCTAATGGAATGTGCACCACTGCCGGCAGAGGATACTAAGGTACATGGTTGGAAAGAAAATTGTATCCTCTTGAAAAATGATCTTCCGAAGACTTTTGAAAAAGTTGATTGTTTTCGAGTAATTAGCAAAAAACTATCAAAAAAACACGTTTAAGGGGGGGAAGGGGGGAACCACCCCCATGCCAGGGGTGGAGGGGTGGTTACCTTTCGTAAAATTTTCGGGCGAGTCTTATGCCTATTCATACCAAGTGTGTTGCTTCTATTATTAAACGCAGTATCGGACCCCGTAGGGCCTGAACTATTTTAGAAACTTGACTTCGTTAGCCGCCGGCCGCGGCCAGATCGAACGGCGCGAAGCGCGACTTTAATAAAAGAGCAAGGTGATTGTCTTAAGAAAAAATTATTAAAAAATTGAATTTTTCTCAATTTATTGTTTCCTGATTAAAGCTAAAATAACGAAATAAATAATAATGACTATTTCTTCGTCTTTTAAAAGTGGAAATCTCACTGTGCTTGCTCCTGTTTAGTAATAAAAAACTATTGATGAATTTTGAGTCACAGCGGCAAACGCTCCTAAATATTCGCGTCTTTGGTCCCTCACTGACTTCTTGTTTTCCATAAGTTCATCCTTTTTTATAGGCTTTTCATAAAGTCTAAACGTTCGATGTCGAGCACTGTACATAAATACATGTCTCTCACTGTATGGAATCCACACGTTTTATGCGTTGCGTGTCTTAGAAATAAAAAGTCTGTGTGTTGTATATAAAGTTTATCCTTTCGAACTCTCAGCTACCGGTCTTGATGTATTATATTACAAATACACTCAAATCCACTCATATGTACTCTTTGCGTATACAGAGGCCTTATTTATAATGGAACACCGATAATAATTTTGCTAGAGAGACATGTACGCACAGACGCAGCGGTTAGAAAAATCATACTCATTGGGTATTTCTGTATATTATTTAAAATAAAGAGGGGTGATTCTTTAACTTATATTATGACTAAAAATTTATATAAAATACGTCGGTATGTGCTTTTTTTTTACAGATATAACAGGTGTTCAAATTTTTATTTTTCTTAACTGAATTTACAAAAAGTTGTCATCCAACGATTCTTTTATTCCTTGTAGAACACATTTGTTCTAAAAAAAATATCTTCCTGTAGATACTTAGCCTTCTTCGATCCATCTTTGGACATTGGCTTCCACCAATATCTTCCACACTTCTCTGTCTGTCGCAGCTTGGTCGCCAGTATTACTCCATCTAGTTCCCGAATGTTTCTTCAAATCGTCTAGCCATCTCATTTGGAGCTTACCTTACTTCTTTTGATTTCCCAAGGTCTCCAATTTACAATACATTTGTTTCATCGATCGTCTTTATCTCTGATATTATGACCGGCAAGTATTCAGGTCTGGGATCCAAAGTTGAGTACAGGAAGGATATTTTTTAATATGTAGCTTAATTTACCGAATGCTGCACAGGCCAGTCGTATTCGTCTCTTGCTGTTTGGTCTATTTTTTTTAGTTTAATAATTTGTCCCAGATATATGTATATTTTATATTTCTTTACTTGTTCTGTCTTATTTATTGTGATCGTGATATCTTTATCTGTGTAAGTTATGATTTTAGTTTTAATGTAATTTATACTCAAGCCTATATTTTTAGCTGCAGTATCCAGATGTTCCATCATTTTTATAAGTTCTTCTTTCTTATCTGTTATTAAGGCGATATCGTCAGCATATCGTGGGTGGTTCAAGTATTGTCCGCTTACTTTAAGTTTTTAAAAATTTCTTCTAGGGCCTGGTTAAATAGATAGTTTAGGGGATATTGTGTCACTCTCTCTGATACCTTCTCTTATGCGGAGTGGCTTAGTTCCTTCATGAATTTTGATTCTAGTTGCTTCGCTATATATACTGGCTATTAAGACTGTTGGGCTATTAATTAAATATGCTTTTACTGCCCAGTGCTCAATGCTATCGAAACCTTTTTCAAAGTCTATAAACGCAATATATAGTGGAATGTTGTATTTGTTGGCTCGTTTTAATAGGATATTCATGCTTAATAGGTGGTCAACTATACTGAAACCTTTTCTGAAGCTTGCTTGTTCTTTTAATTGATATGTGTCAACATTTTGTTGTTAGTGTATCTGTTAACATTTTTGTGAAAAGCTTATAAATTACATTAAGTGTTATAGGTCAATAGTTTTTTAGGTCTGCTCTATCGCCTTTCTTGTGTAGAATAATGGTTATTCATCTTATATTAAGTTATAAATTGGACTTAGTATCACAAAATATGCATAAGATATTAAGAACAAACAAAAAAAAGGCATGAAATTTAAACATTATAGAACTATTGGTGAGAAACATCTATAGGATTTGCACAAATAAGTATTAGCGCGCACAGCAAGAAACTATTAAAAAAACGCACATTTATTCTAAAAGATATCTTCTATCTAATAGATTAGTTATAAATTTGAGCTTAATATATCAAAAACTGCAGTGGCCATAAACAAAAACATTTTCTTTTTAATTTGAAAATTGTAGAATTATAGGAGAAATCAAAATCATTTTTATAGAAATTCTAGCAGCATCTTTTAATTAAAACTCAGTGGTTTCACGTTTAGCAAACATACTGTTTTGCCAACCAAACCGAACAATTTCTTAAACGTTGACTTGCTGGGGGCATTTTGAAGCTCCACTTTTTGCACGCACAAGAAGTCCTTTGGAAAAGTGAAAAAGACAAATTAAAATACAGGAAATTATTTAAAAAGTGAAAATTCCGACATCAAAAGAAAGCACCCCACACGCCGTTTATGGGAAAATAAAAAGTTTAATAAATTTAATCAAATACATTTAACATACCTACTGGATTGTGAAATTTTGTAAAATTTGAATTTTTTCATAATCGGCAAGCGAAGTCCTTCGTTAATTATTATCGGGTGTAAGTGCACTAATGCATCAAAATTAACGATCACTTGTGGTTTTACCCAACTGCCGCACGGCGAAAGAAAGGGTACCTAATGTTTTTCGATTGTTGTATGTATGTAAATATGTATGTTTGTGTCACGCTAGAGGCTAAACGACTGAACCGATTTTGACAAAAAAGGTGTCGTTGAATTGATACTGATCCCGAAGTTGCTACAGGCTATATTGTTCTTAAACAGGAATCAACATGGCGGTCTTCAAACCAGCGGCGTAGCATGGGGGGTTCGTCGCCCCCCCCGCCCCGAGGGTAGTGGCGCCCCATAGGTGGCCGAAGCGCCCTCAGCTTTATTAAGTCGGGACGGTAACGGCCAATTGAGTGGGTGCCAAAGGAAACTAACGACATGAAGACCTTTTTTTTTTTTGGTCGCAAGATTCGTGAGAGGCGCCCTTGTGACTTATCGGCCGCCCCCTCACACATGATGACCTTTGTTTTTTTTTTTTGGTCGCAAGATTTGTGAGAGGCGCCCTTTTGACCTTTTTGTTTTTTTTGTGTCACAAGATTTTTCATCAGTTTTCAGAGGCGCCCTTTTTAGCTGTCGCCCCCCCCCCCCGCCCTTTCGGGCACGCTACGCCGCTGCTTCAAACACCATTTTGTCACATGATGTAGGCTTTTAGGCATACAAATTATCTAAATTTCAGGCGATTTTATTGAAATTCCTTTGATTACCCATTGCAAATGTCCTCTAATTTTGCTGTAGTTACTTTGTAGTCCTCACTCCTCCAACCAATCTCCCCTCCTGTCATTCCCCCCACCCTATTCAAAAACCATACTCGCATAATTTTATCAAATATAGAGCGATTTCAAAAGTTCTTTCTCCATACGCTTTCAGATTTTTTTTTCAAAGCATTTTACTAGCCCCCTCCCCCTCCTCTTCATCTCTCCTCACGGCCATCTTTATTAGTTATATTTATAGCTATAACTTTCACAAATATAAGGCGATTTCAAAAGTTCTTTCTGCACATGCTTGTGACTTTTTTCCAACATCATTTTACTAGTTTCCCCCTTCCTCTCCCTTTCGTCTCCCCATCCTCCTTATTTTGTTTTATTTTTTTTTTATTTTTTTTTATACTGGGACTTTCCATCCAATCAGGATCAATCGTCCAATTTTTGCAAAGTTTGAGCAAGGTTAAAGCATTTTTTTTTAACAAACACAAACAACCAAGTACTTAGCCAGGAATCGAACCCGGACTGCTAGTGTGGGAAACAAACATTGCTACCACTACACTACGACTGCCATCCTCCTTATCAGTAATAGTTGTAGCTATGCCTTTTACAAATTTAGAGCAATTTTAAAAATTCTTTAGGCACAAGCTTTAAGATCTTTTTCGACACCAGTTTACTAGTTCCCTCCTTCCTCTCTCTTATCCCACCTTCACTCAATCTACACGTACTTTTTGGGTAAAGCTAAATGAATTGTAAATGCATAGTGCTTTTTATAAGGCTGAATAAGAATTAAACCTAAAAGTTGGTAATAAAAAAAATAAATAAATAAAAGAATACCCAATTGGTAAATTTACTTGTAACTACTAGTCGCAGTTGGGCACAAAATTATCCTATAACCTGATTCATGAAAATACAAAACTGTATAATTTCGTAAGTGCGCTTTGGGCATCAAAACTAAAAGTTGAAGCATGTCGTACATTATAGGTATACCTATCAATTTTGTACTCAACTGCGACTAGTACTTACAAGTAAATTTAGCAGTTGGGCGTTTTTTTTATTAAATTTTTGGCAGAATGCGAGGCCTACGCAAGGATGAGACAACAGGCACTCGGAGCGCCAAATTTTATTTATATTTGCAATCGCTATAGTTTTCAAAAGAATCGTTCCTCATATGGGACGACTTTGGTCACATAAGGAAATTATTCGGGCGTAATATTACTGTATAAAAATTATTGATAGTTTTGCATGAAGGCTTTTGTTATTTATTAAGTCCAAAAAACGAGTTAAATTAGATAAACCTAAAAAAAAATTCTCATATAAATAAGTACAAAGAGTGGAATATTAAAAACGATCCACCAGGATTTTGTAAAAACTATTGAAAAATTTAAAAAACGCTAAAACATCAAAAAATTATTGGATTTTGCTGCTTTATTTGCTTTTCCCTCTCGTACATCCGGGATCTGCCACTATGTCCATTGGCGTAGCTAGCCTTGCTTTTCAGGGGGGGCCGTGGCCCCGGTCTATCTTGACCAAAAAGCAAACATAGGTTTTAAAGAGTCGTGCAAAGTGTGCAATGAATAAAAAAAAATACGCGCATTAAATGTTCTAATATTTTAATATAACAAATTTAATAATACATTTACCAACTTATTTATATGTATACACAGGAAATATGTAATTCAGCAATTCTACAAAGAAAGTTTTCTACGTCGCTGACTGAAAGCGTCTACCACACTGTCTAAGTCGACCTCAACATCTTTTTCTATGAATAACAATGACAAACCTGAGTGTCTCTCTTGAGTCATAGTTGTTCTAAGCCAATTAAAAACTCTCCTCATGGCAGAGAAAGACCTCTCGCAAGTTGCACTTAAAATTGGAAGAATACTCGCAACTTTAAAAAGTTGGTAGGTTTGGATAGGTGTTTTCTGCTATATGTTGTTTGATAGAATCATGACCAACAGTTTGATTTAACCGAAAAATACAATTCTTTAAAACGGTCATTTCTGCTCTTAGAGCAGAAGTAATAATATTAAAAATTTCCCGGTATTGCTCGACGAATTTATTCCATTTAACGACGTGGGAAAACTTAATATGAAAATGGTTATGAAATTGTCACCAAAATCGGAAAATTTCCATAAGACACTAAACGCTAACCTCAAAAAAACTAAAAAGATTATTATATTTATTTTAGAAAAACAGTTTAAAAAGGTCTTTTATAACCTTACGACATCTACAACCCGATTTCGGAAACAGAGGGGCAAAGGTCGCTGTCTTTATTAAATGCGAAATTCAACTTACACTTCTATAATATTTTACAAGATGTCGCCAATATGTATGAAATATTCAATATGCATAATTATGTTTAAATTTAAAAAATATTTTCGGGAAATTGCATAAGTGCAGAAAAGTTACCGATAATTTAAAGAGAAAAAGCCTAATTCCGCAAGACAAGGGCTTTTTCCTGAAATGTAAACATTATCTGAATGATTTTAAATTTTAATGCACCTATTTTAGTTGAATATTTCCCGAATAATAATAGAAAAGTATGTATTTTCAGCGTCATGTTCTTTTACTAGTAGTCGGTAGGGGAGGCCTAAAATATCTTAGGGGGGCCTGAGGGACTTCAGGGGGGGCCAGGCCCCCCCTGCCCCCCTAGCTACGCCAATGACTATGTCACATAAACTTTCTCATAGGTACCGTCAACACCCTGTATATCTACATTTCTCAAAAATAGGAATACATTTTGTTTTGTGTTTTGTTTTTTATAGCATGTTTTGTCAGGAGATCTTATCGAACTGTGTCTCTGAACGTTTAATTGTCTAACAATTCCATTGCCATTAGCCTCGTTTGTATTTTAAATGCCGGCAATTCGGCCAATTTGGTTCTCGGCCTTATCATTAGCGCGCTAAATTAACATTTTTTCGCTATTTCGGAAAGCTATTGTTTGTGCGATTCCGTTTTGGATAACATCAGTTTGGGCAACGCCCGCTTTAGTTTTGGTTTTTGAATACAGAGTGTCATGGAATTCGTGTATTATGCTAGATTAAGAATAAGCCAACATAATATGCAAGGTGTTCAAAATTGAACCTCGAAAGCTAGAGTGTTTACCCCGCCTCCAAGCGACACCCGATGTAAAGTCGGCAAATTTAAAAGGGAAGCTAAAATATAAAAATGTGTTGCGGTCTTTGTTGGATACCTTAATATTATATATATTAGTCATTTCTCCTGTGCTAGTAGAAGCAAAACTTTTAGGAGGTATTTTCGTACACACTTCATGATCATCTACAATAGGGCATAAGGCTGGAAGAAAAAAGTTAAGTGGATCTCTGGCGCCAAACGGGATCTTTAGGCCGCATGAGAATCCCTGAAAACGGGAAATCGGACGAAATCACCGGCAAAGATGCATAGGGCCAGGGCCTTTCCTGGGGCTCACAGAAAGAAAGAAGAAGTCGGCTTTAGCTAGGGGAACCCTGGCTCAGCTGAAAAAGGAATACACCATACAGGTAAAGAATGGTGTAACCAGATATTTTTGCAAGTCTTAGAGAGATCCGCAGAATACAAAGAGAGGTAGGAGTCCTCACCGGACGCTTTGTCCTAGAAGTAAACTTATTCACATTATAAAGATGTTTGGAACTGGCTGTAATCTTTTCTAGCCATGTAACCCTAAAGAAACACAACAAGGTTACCCTTACATGAGAGACGGAATACACTGGTTTACTAGCCAATGAACATGCCGATTTTGTAGCAAGGAAGAAGGATCTAAAAAGCTTTAAAGTTCCAGAGTCTGTATTTATAATTCCAAAAACCTCGATATTTGACTCTATCAAGAGAGGGGGCGATGAACAACATTGAAATCACTAGCATTCAACACCTAGGCAAAATCGCGGTAAGAGAATGGAAAGGTACCCCTTAACAGTACTCACTTGTGTTCTCCTTAAACTAAATAAGAAAACATATCAGAAAGGTGAAAAGACTGATAAATTATAACTGAACACTAAAGAAGCACCCGCAGAGAATGGGAATTTACAGAGATGAGCCCACTTGTAGACTACGTGATGAGTCACTAATCTTCAGCAAAAGCAGAAACCTTTTCGAGGAATCGGACTATCCGAAACACCTAATAAAGGGGCTATTACTCCTAGCGCGGCTCTTAAACATCCTCAGTTAAGAAAACACAAGCAGCTAAAGTATAAGAGTCTCCAAAATCTAATCTTTCTGTAACAATAAATTAATCACTTAATCAAGCAATTAATTATGTGAATCATTTAAAGGGCCAAGAAGGTATTTCAAGAAGAAGCGTTAAAAATAGCGCAACTTTACACAAAAAACGTTTAGGCTGTTCAGCGAGTGGAGGATACAGTAAAGAAAATGCATGTATGTCTACGAAAAGGGCGCACAATGGTGCCATGCCTAAAGCTTCCCCACACACCAATAACTACCACGGTCCCTAGAATTCCAGAGACCTTGAGTACATCTATCTATTTATCTATTTAGCCTTCTTTAATCCATCTTTGGGGTCTTCCTTTACTTCATTGATCGTCTTTCGGTCTGCTTTATGACCGGAAAATTTCCATTTTAATTTTACTACTTCTCTGACATCCTTACTTTTGTTTTCTCTCTTATCAATTCATTCCTTTTTCTATCTGTTAGGTTTGCATGTAACATTTGTGGTTCCTCTAATCTTTGGGCTTTTGTAACCTTATCCAGGTTTGAATTTGTAAGTGTCCAGGTCTGGGATCCATAGGTAAGTAGAAGGAGGATACATTGGTTATACACTTTCATTTTAAGTTACTGAGGGTATTTTTTACCGTGAGTAACTACTTCAGTACTTTCAATGAGGTCGAAAAAATACATTGGATTTTAATAGGCTTTACTAGAAAAGATAAATCCGGGAGAACGGAGTCGAAAAACACATTTTTGAGAAATTGCCAGTTAAAGTTTTTTGTACATTTCATAGTTCATTTCCTGACCAAAAGAAAAACACAAAACAAAAACTTAGGTTAGGATAGTGAAATCTACTAATCTTATTGTGCCCAGTAAACCCCCCTCCCCCCTCGAAAACCCCCAAAATCTAGGTAACTCAAAATGCAAATTTTTCGACTTCTCTCCGTTTTCCCGCGCAAAAGGGAAGTAGCGGTATAAACCAATAGACCTAAGGTAAAAACCACAGAGAAAAACACGATATGTTAAATATTTCAAATCGTCTATAAATACGCGATTCTACAGGCCGACTATTTTTATCATGTAATACCTTCCCCATTGTATTTTTTTATCCAATATCGAACTTATATTTAACAGAATACAAAATTAATGTACAAATAGACGTCAATGTGGATTTTGTCAAACGTTTTACGATAATTAGAGGGAAACGGAACATACGGAATACGAACAAAAACACTTCATTATTAAAGATGTTATTGATGAAATTGAGGCGACCCAGTTTATTACGTTTGATTGGTGTAGAGACCCTATGATTTGCTAAATTTCCTACAAGAAAAAATTGCAATAATGATTATAGTTACGTTGAAATATATGAAAAAATTTTTCGAGTCTTTTAAACTAAACACTTTCTGTTATGCTGTTTTTACAGATTTCAATTCATAACAACGATAATGATCCCCTTCCAAAAGATTGGACTATCTTGGAGTGGTACTCTCTCCAATTAATCCTACCGCTGCAGTGTTGGCAGAGTCGCGTATGACTGATTCCCACCTAGATAGAAAATATCTAAAACCCAAACTGTGGAAACGATATGTCGATTACACTTTTGTTACCTAGTCTCATGGCCACAAATTATTTCCAGCATTGTTTATTAATATTAACTTTATAGGTAAATTCATCAACATATTAGAGATTAACATCACTCTTCCACTCCTAGAGATTCTTTTTAATCATAAGCCGTAGCCTATGCTGAAACATTTAGTCCATAGAAAACTCATTTATACCGATCAGTACGTTAGTGCAATACGTCGATTTGCAGAAGGCATATGATAGTATACCACTAAATCTGCTTTGGAAACCGTTGGAAAAGACAAACATAAGCGTACAACTAATTAAGGCCATCAAAGAGTAATACCGCAATAGTAAGGCAAAAGCTAAAATAAAGGCAAAACTAACCAAAGGCTTTCAAGTAAATAAAAATCTTGCACAAGGTTGCTGTATCTCGCCTACGCTCTTCAAGATATACTTGGAACAAGTCCTTAAGTATGGAAGAGAAAATGTCAAAACATGGGAATTCCGTTGGACGGAACCACCTTGTGTACTTTTTGTTTCGCCGATGATCAGATAGTAGTGGCTCAGGACTATGACGACCTCGAATATATGACACGAAAACTAATAGAAGAGTACAATAAGTGGGAACTACAGGTTAATCTCAATCAGACAGAGTATATGTGTATCGGTGGAACGAAACAGGATCTAAGCTTAAATACCGGGTAGCGAATTCAGTCCTGTGATGAGTGAGAAATACTTAGGTCTAAAAATTACAGCTGACGGAACACTAGACAAAGCAATAAAAGATCGAAACGTACAAGAAAGAAAAGCAATAACTTTATTAAATGGAATAATTTGGGACCAAAGTATATCAAAACATAACAAACAGCTGATATATAACACCATTGTAAAAAGTATTATTACATACGGCTCAGAAGTATGGCCAATCAAGGATAGAACAGAAAAAATGCTTTCCGCTACGGAGATGGACTATTGGAGAAGAGCAGCAGGGAAATCAAAAAGAGAAAGAGTTACAAATCAAAGAATAAGAGAAATTATGATAGTGGGTGAACGTACTTTAGTGGATGATATAAGAACAAAAGAACTGGTGTGGTACGGACATGTTACAAAGAATGAATGATGAAAGGCTACCTAAACAAATACTACAATGGAAACCAACATTATGATAGTGGGTGAACGTACTTTAGTGGATGATATAAGAACAAAAGAACTGGTGTGGTACGGACATGTTACAAAGAATGAATGATGAAAGGCTACCTAAACAAATACTACAATGGAAACCAACTGGCCAAAGAAAACGAGGACGGCCAAGGAGAAGCTGGAGAGTAGGAATAGACAGTGAAATAGGAATAAGAGGCCTAGATGAATTATGGGCAAACAGAAACGAGTGGAGATTGGGTATCGGAAGACGTAGAACATTGTGAAACTGATAAATATATATATAGTACGTTAAAGCACAAACCTCATCTGTTATCAGGCTCTCTAAGAAATGCTTATTGGTTTACTACTTACACCCTGGCCTAAGTGCTAAGTTTTAAGATCTTACTAAATACTGGTGCAAGAGTCTACTGCAGTCCATGTAACTGTGTTAAATGTACATTGGGGAACCAAGCCGAAATATAACAACTACTTAGACTTTAAGAAGGTTTTTGAACATCCTCAGGAAGCTGGACATCATATTTTTTTACCAATACAAAATTCAGATCAATGGTTCTATCAAAGAGGAATCCGAGATTCTAATAAAGTCTTTAAATATCCGAACAAAAATCAGTAGCCACACCACCTACCTGGGAATGAGTTATTCATTCGCATTGAGATCCATAGTATGGACGCCATTAGTGATTCGTGACGAAACCTATACCAGTTCAAGTGGTGTTTATCTAGCAAGTGAGTAGTACCCAATCGAAGCGACCTAGATGAATTCCGGAAGACTTGTACCTATAAAATTAAATTAATATGAACGTTGGTCTGTTCCAAGTGCCGACCCTTAAATTGCTTCTTTAATTTAATTCTTAATTAATGTAATCTTTTCTCCCTATGTAATTTTACAAATCATATTTTACGTGGATCGATTCCACAAAAAATTTGTCAGATTTTTTACGGCGCAAATCTCTGTGCATTCTATAAAAAACAAGGACGAGTTCGTCCTATAGCAGTTGGTCTTTGTCTTAGACGTTTGATGGCTAAAGTTTCTATGCTCTCGGATATAAACCTACCGACCTCAATATAATCTTTAATGACATCCCTTTGCCAGTTAGCGATAGCTCAAAGTTTTTGGGAACCATTGTCAATACTTATTTCGAGTGCAGTTTACACATAAGTAGTGTATGCTCAAAACTTAATAAATGCTACTTTATGATTAAGTCACTTAAAAATTATCTCAGTATAAAAAATCTCAATACTGTGTATTATGCTAATGCATACTCGGCTCTAGCCTATGGTGTGGCAGTATGGGGTAGTGCTCAGGATGTGGAAAGAGTATTGGTAGGTCAAAAGAGATTAATTTTCAATATACCTTACAACGGTACTTGGCGCTCTGCATTTAAGGATCATAAAATTATGACAATAACAAGTATTTACATATATGAACTACTCATTTTCATTTTTCAACACCAAAATATTTTTACATTAAATAATTCTTATCACAACTATCCAACTAGAAGTCGTAACCACTTCAGCATCCATAAACACAACCATGAGTATATAAAAAAAAGTATTCATTATCTTGGATGCAAATTCTTTAACTTGTTGCCAAACAAAATCAAACAAACTACTTCGCTGCCAAGATTCAAAAAAGAAATCAAAAATCTTTTATTAAAAGAAACTTTTTATAGTTTAATTGAATTTGAAAACCACATGTTGGGCAGAAGGTAAATTTTTGTTCTCAAAATTTATATACATATATATACAAATCTTGTAAATGTGTTTTCGTTTTTATTTTTTTAAATATTTACACTATTATTATTAACACTTAATGTTATATTTTTTGTATTTGACGTGTCTTATCTACATTATTGTAGCTGAGAAGATTAATAAAGTTGTCTATTGTCTATTGTCTATGAATGTTTAGAAGATATGTTTTGACCATTTCAGCTCGACTTTGGTGGTGCCGCACATGCTTTCCGACGTTATATCAACTTTAATAAAAATTTTAATAATGTTCTTATCAAAATAGACTTTAAAAATGCTTTTAATTCTATTAATAGAATTATCGTTATTTCAAAATTTACAGATTAATTTCCAGAATATTCAAACTTTATTATACTTATTAAACTCTTCAATTTTAACTTTTGGAAGTTAAGAAATTTTATCACAAAGAAAAGTTCAGCAAGGAGATACTGTAGGTTCGGTTAGGTCCTGCTCTTTTTTCTCTGGCAATTAATAATATCATCAGATCAATTAAATCACAAGTCAATCTTTGGTATCTAGATGATGTTTGTTTCACAGGGAAACCAGAAAATGCCTTGGAAGGTTTTAAAAATTTTATTATAGCAAGCAAACAGGTCGGTCTTGGGTTAAGTTTTAATACTTTTAAAATATTTAAGGAAATTGACGAAAAGGTTAAAGATACATCAATAGAATCTTTATTAGGACCTGACTGGTTTTCAATTATGATTCCATTTTAAAATCCTGAACTGATTTGTGCAAATTTAATGACATTTTCATTGAACAATCAAAAAATCAAACATGTTTTGATTTAAGTTTGTTTTAAGCTTCTAATGAAAATCTTCTGAATTTTTAAGACTCGAGACACATAGCGGTCCTCCTAGCTCTTCAGAACTATGAAAGTAATGCATGGCTAAACGCTCTTTCTTCAGTGCCTTTGGGGAATCATCTTGAAGACTCTGTTTTTCACGTTTCCATTGCATTAAGGCTTGATCTTCCTGTATGTGAGCAGCATGAAGTGAAAAAGCTGACAAATATGGCCTTCACGGGCTAAACTGGTTTAAATTTTCTGAAATTCCTGCCATGCTAGAACCAATTGGAATTTGCAGAAACGACGAGAACCGGGTTGACGGAGTTTCTTTGATTCCTTGGAAGGAAGGTTTAGTCTGGGACGTCACGTGCAGATACATCTTAGCTGAAAGCTACATTGCAAGAACATCTAAAGAATCAGGTGTGGCTGCACAAGTTGGCGAAATAGAAAAACATAGAAAGTAGGGGGAGCTGAAGGATCGCTATATTTTTCTTTCTTTTAGTGTGGAAAATCATGGTCCTTGGGGAAGAGAGGCCACGAATGTTTTGGATGAATTAAGTTTAAGAGTTAAATCCAGAAGCTTTAAAGCCTTCTTCATTCAAAGGATTAGCTTGGCAATCCAGAGAAGAAACGCCATTTGTGTGTTGGAAACCCTTCGTAAATTCGCGGATACTAGTCTGGAAGAGATTGTCGCTTTTTAGTTTGAATTGATAGTTTATTTATATTTAACTTTTTCCATTTTTTATTTTTTGGTATTTGATTTTTTTTATTCCATATTATTAATTTATTTCATTGTAAGAATTGCAAGAAGAGTATCTTATATTTTCATTGTTCTTAAATTAGTTTCAAATATAGCAAAATATGTAAAAGTTAAGCAAATATCAAAACAAGGATCAACAAACCACACCGGATCTCTAGTAAATGTACGAGTAATACGGAGTGGTGTATTTATATCTATTTCGGACCAATAGTGTCCTGAATAATTTAGTGGCATTGATTTTGAATGGCAATAACAATAATGTCTTGTGATTATTTTAGATTGTATCGAAAGGCTTTTATTACCGTAAATTACTGAAATGGGCTGTAGTTAAATTTTCAACATTTTAATTATTCAGAAGAAGCCTTTAAATTTAACTATCAAATTTCTTTATTTTTCCGTGCCTCAAGAAAAAAAAGTTGTATTTTTTTTAACAATATTTTGTATATTAATTCCATTATTAACTGATGCCAAACTCCAGGATTAAGGGTAAAGGCACAATTAAAAATAAGAAGCTTTTTAATATTATTTACTACTAGAAAATTACTGCAATTACTTCATGAATACCGATTTGCAGACTGTAACAAAACGGGATTTGAATATAAATGGTATTTTTACCATTTATAAGTTTTTAAATATTTTTTATTAAATATTGTTTTTAACATCAACAAGCATTAATAATGCAAGACTAGGTTAGGAATAAGTAAAATTTATGACAATACCGGCGACATGCTTTTGGGCATATTTTCAGGATTGTTGTATTTTAATAAATGTTAAATTTATGACAATACCGGCGACATGCTTTTGGGCATATTTTCAGGATTGTTGTATTTTAATAAAAGTTATATTCGGCTAATCTGTCCTTTGAGACTGACTAGAAGTAAATCTACCAAAGTATTTTTAATTTTTAAAAAACACGCTCTTTAATTTTGAACTGTAAAGGTTTTCTAAGTCGACGCTTCTCTGGATTGCGCTGGTGTTTTTCTCTTTGTTTGGAGCGTTCAAAGCACATTCTATCGCTTAGAGTTCAAACCAATCAACGGATCCTAAACACACAGGATTGCCTATTAGCTCGAATCTTTCAGCGGTAGGCGGCGCCTTGCTTACGTCACTAGTGGACCTCTGCTCAGCGCGCTTCATTTAACACACATTGCAATTGTGAGTTTTCGCGGTTTTTTCTTGCTTATTTGCAAACAAATTTTTTATTCGTGTTAGTAAATATAATTAATAACTTCATTCATTCAAAACAAATGATTCGATAAATCAAGAGTTTGCTCTGAGAGCTGAATTTTCCTACCAGACGATATGTTGGAGTTTCATTTTTAAATAGTTGAAAGTTTTAGAATAGAAGCAGAGCTGTCATGTACTTCAAATACAGTACTTGAAATTGTACTTCAAGTACTTGAAATTGTACTTTAAGTACTTGAAATTGTAATTCAAGTACTTGAAATTGTACTTCAAGTACTTACAAGTACTGTACTTGAAGTACATCTACAATCCAGTAATTACTTGGTACTTGAAATACTTTTAACAATGTACTTGGAAATGTACTTGATTTTGTGAAATAAAGTACTTAAAGTACAGCATAAGTACTTCAAGTACATTCAAAGTATATTCAAAGTACTTCAAGTACATTCAAATTCGAAGTACTTCAAGTACATTTAAAGTATTTCAAGTACAATAAAATATTCTTGAAGTACAATGTAGATTTAGGTGAGATATAACTTTAATGCACCGAAGAGAAGTGGTAACCTCAGTGTTGCCAGCTGTCCGGTTTTTTATCAAATTGGCAGGGAAGTCCGGTATTTTAGCAACCTTGATAGGTACATCTTAATTAATTAGGTACACCCTTATCCAAAGAATAATGTCTATAGGCTTAATTATTTGCACGCACCTTCATTATTTTGTTGGTAGTACGGTAGTGCTGGTATATTGCACTTGCAGCTCGATTTTTGGGGATTTACCTACTCGACTTGCAGCAGACGTAATTTCTACGTTTGCTGGAGGTTGGTTTAAAGAACCCGAAAATTTATTTAGTCTGACTAGATACACCTCAAGAAAATCCTTGGATACGTTTGTTATGCTTATTTATTTAGTTTGATTTAAAAAAGTTTTTAGGCAGTTTTGTGGGCTATTATAAAAATAGTACTTTCTGACTGGGTCAATTTCGGAGCTTTTTGTGTAATTAAACTTTCCATTACCTTTCTATGGCATTTGTATGTAAAATGATCAGTTCAGAATAAATAAATGCAATTTAGTAAGTATTTAAGCCTTGGCCACTTGATTTGACAGTTCCACTGTCAACAAAGCCACCTTCACACCACTATGCTTTAGCCTTCTTACATCCGTGGCCTCGTTGCACCAAAGTGTAGTTGCAGCCCCAGCAATATACGTCGCGAAATAGAAGGTCACCCTTAAAAAAAACCAATAGGAAAGGAGAGCTAGCTTTTAGCACTTGATCTAAGTCATTACTCAGAGCTGCAAATTTTTAAATAATAAATAGATATGGATTTAATTTAAAAATTCAAGGACTTTGATGAAAAACCTGAAATTAAACGAATCGAACGTGTCTATTTTCAAGCCAGGGAAAAATGACACAAAAATACCTTCAGTTGCAGACATTGGCGTAGCTAGGGGGGGGCAGGGGGGCCTGCCCCCCCCTGAAGTCCCTCAGGCCCCCCCTAAGATATTTTAGGCCTCCCCTACCGACTACTAGTGAAAGAACATGACGCTGAAAATACATACTTTACTATTATTATTCGGGAAATATTCAAATAAAATAGGTGCATTAAAATTTAAAATAATTCAGATAATGTTTACATTTCAGGAAAAAGCCCGTGTCTTGCGGAATTAGGCTTTTTCTCTTTAAATTATCGGTAACTTTTCTGCACTTATGCAATTTCCCGAAAATATTTTTTAAATTTAAACATAATTATGCATAATGAATATTTCATACATATTGGCGACATCTTGTAAAATATTATAGACGTGTAAGTTGAATTTCGCATTTAATAAAGACAGCGACCTTTGCCCCTCTGTTTCCGAAATCGGGTTGTAGATGTCGTAAGGTTATAAAAGACCTTTTTAAACTGTTTTTCTAAAATAAATATAATAATCTTTTTAGTTTTTTTGAGGTTAGCGTTTAGTGTCTTATGGAAATTTTCCGATTTTGGTGACAATTTCATAACCATTTTCATATTAAATTTTCCCACGTCGTTAAATGGAATAAATTCGTCGAGCAATACCGGGAAATTTTTAATATTAATACTTTTGCTCTAAGAGCAGAAATTACCGTTTTAAAGAATTGTATTTTTCGGTCAAATCAAACTGTTGGTCATGATTCTATCAAACAACATATAGCAGAAAACACCTATCCAAACCTCTACCAACTTTTTAAAGTTGCGAGTATTCTTCCAATTTCAAGTGCAACTTGCGAAAGGTCTTTCTCTGCCATGAGGAGAGTTTTTAATTGGCTTAGAATAACTATGACTCAAGAGAGACACTCAGGTTTGTCATTGTTATTTATAGAAAAAGATCAAAGATTATAGATGTTGAGGTCGACTTAGACAGTGTGGTAGACGCTTTCAGTCAGCGACGTAGAAAACTTTCTTTGTAGAATTGCTGAATTACATACTTCCTGTGTATACATATAAATAAGTTGGTAAATGTATTATTAAATTTGATATATTAAAATATTAGAACATTTAATGCGGGTATTTTTTTTTATTCATTGCACACTTTGCACGACTCTTTAAAGCCTATGTTTGCTTTTTGTTCAAGATAGACCGGGGCCACGGCCCCCCCTAAAAAGCAAGGCTAGCTACGCCAATGGTTGCAGACCATAAAGTTTTCACAAAAACTGGCTTATTTTATTAGACAATAAGGAACACAGCATAGAACATGCTAACCTTTACAGGTCACGAGGTGCCACTGAAATAAACCGACATTAATTAAACTAAGAAAATACATACTCAATCAGAAAAATTGTAAAACTGACGTCAGTATTAAGTTTAGACGTGCTTTTGGGAATAAAAATGGATGAATTCGTGCAGCAGTGACTTTTTTGCAGCTGAGAGCATATATTTACTACTGCAGTATTTTTTATTAACGATTACCTTTTTTGTTAGTAAGTATATAAATGGGAAATAGCAACTGAAAAAGATTTATATATGCGACTGTGCGAATATATATCTCGCAACGTGAATCTTCATCCTCTAATCTTTAACAACCTGGCGAGTAATCATCGCTATTGCAGCAACACTACAATTAGCGCCAACTACAAGATTATTAATTATAATTATAATAATTTTCACGCACTCTCAAGTACGTTTGTAAACCTAGAGTCACAACATCATTTTCCTTATAAACAACAAGTGAAATTAAAGAAAGAAAAATAAGAAAAAAGTTTTCTGTCTTTGGCGGAGACTCGAACCCAGAATCTCTGGCAAGGAAGAATTATAGAGTTCAGTAGGATGGCTTGGTCGAGTTAATACCCTGAGAGTTTCTCGTTCTTGTATTGAGACACCGCAGACATGCATAGATGGACGTTTTCCGAAAATAAATGTATAGTCTTCGGTGGCTTAATGTAGAGAGCGTTTGCATACAGAGCAAGAGATTCCAGGTTCGAGTCCCGGCCGAAGAACTTTTTTCCTATTTTTCTTTTTTTAATTTCACTTATTGTTTATAGTTTTAGGTCCTTGCATTATTTGAAATATGGTACTTGAGAATTATATTGGCAATCGCCCATTGCGATCAGAAATTTTAACGCACGAAACGGTGATCTCATGTTTTCAGACGTTGTTACTTTACGTCTAATTTGAGTTTTCATACCTTTGACAGGGGGAAAGAAGAATTATAGAGGTCAGTTGAATGGCTTTGTCGAGCTAATACCCTGAGAGTTTCTCGTTCTTGTATTAAGACACCACACACATACATAAGTAGAGGTTTTCCGAAACCCACATAGCACAATTACGTGTTTAACACGTAAAAAAGGCGTGAGAAAAAATTAAATTAACGTTATAAAAAATAACGTTGCTAAAAACTGCGTTTTAATAACGCCTTTATCAAACTAAAACAGCAATGTTTTTACGTTAGTTTCAAGTGATTTTTATCAACCTTAAAATCACATTAGATTCACGCCTTTTCTACACGAATTTTAAAATGCGACTTGCATTGCTTTTCTACCGAATATTTTTGAGATTTTACTAGCAGCATCGCCACCTATAGTAGGGATTTTTCACTTTGACGAAATCTATCAGGCAGTGCTTTGGCCTCTAAACTCCAAAAACCTGTTAAGGGACTGATCCCTGATCCACGATCACAACGCATCTGTTATTAACCTGATAAAGACACATTATTATTTTGTGAAAGTGTTTACTGTTCATAAATCTTGTTTAGCTTTAAAAAAAACTTAATGTATATAGATAGATACATAGATATTTTGTCTTGCTTTGAGCGCCATCTTTAAAATTGTCTTGCAGTGTTGTAGTCTTAAACTAGTGAACTTTTATACCTTCCTTTCGCGTCTCTTTTAAGTTAAAAAAATGTTATTAACAAAACGTGACCAAAAAAGACGCAGAAAGTCAGTACGTTTGAGAAGTCTTAATCTAGTGGCGTTTTAGAACATGTTGTGGAGAACTTTTCAAGTGTAAATTTGGTACATGAAAATAACAAGGGTAAAATACATGTCATATACACAGCACCAGAAACTTCAGCAAAAAGTACTATTTTATAGCTTGATTTCTCCTTGTTTTTAAGTTATCTTTAAGCATGTAGATTTAACAAAATAAATATTACATGGTAAGGTTTTCAAGTACAAACAAACTTTGTTATTTTTGTTCACGTGAATTTAACGTTGATGTGATTTTTGTGCTATGTAAGAAATTTATGTATGGTCTTTGGTGGCTTAATGTTAATGTTAATGAGCGTTTGCGTACAAAACAAGAGATTCCGGGTTCGAGTCCTGGTCGAAAACAAACTTTTTATAATTTTCCTTTCTTTACTTTACTTGTTGTTTATAGTTTTAGGTCCTTGCATTATTTGCAATTTGGTATTTGAGAATCATTTTCGTTATTGAAAAAGAGTGTCCCAAATGTCCATTTTTCACTTATTTTTTAGAACATTCCGAATAATGCCGTACTAATAATGGTCGTAAAACCTAATATAATGAAGAAATAAAAAAAAATTTATGCAATTTAAATTTCGAAACGGAAATCAAGCCACACACTTCAAAAAATTACACACCTCTAGGAAAATCATTAAATCGTAAACAAAATTGGAAATCAACTTTTAAATTATTACTGGTAACGAAAGACTTAAGACAGAGATATTGTATCTCTTCAACTCTTGGAAACCAATCAAGTGAGTTCGAACTGGACAATGGACAAATACTATCTCCATGCAATAAGTATGTTTACTTGGGTGTCACATTTGATAAGACGGGAACAGATTGTAAAGAACTGGAAAAAAGAATAGTAAAAGCAAAAAAAGGTTATAAGATGTCTTAACAGTATATAAAGGAGCAGAGAGAGAAAAAATAATGCAAAATTTAACATATATATGAAATAATGGTGTATGAAATGGAGACTTGTCCCGTAACAGAAAAATACAAAACAAAAATGGAGAGTATCGAAATGGATGCAATAAGAAGATCAATTTGAATATCTAGAACAGATCATATAAGAAATGAGACCATAAAAGAAATAATGGAAATCGAGGGAAGCATATATCACTAAAAGACAACTGACAAGGTACGGCCATGTACAACGGATGAACGACGAAAGAATACGAAAGCAGATCCTAGAATTGCAACCAATAGGGCGCATAAAAAGAGGGCATCCTAAACTGAAATGGCAACAGTCAATCCAAAGATCAATGAATCAAAAAAACCTGACAGAAGATTATTGTCACTATCGAAGGAGGAGGAGAATAGGCGTCGGACAACGTAGAAAAACGTTCTAAACCGACATAGTAGTAGTAGTAGTAGTAGTAGGAAAATCATTCCTAATTGAAGCAAATTCCAATTATCCCTCTGAACACTTGGCACCTGGAGGTAATGTAAGTTCAACAATCCATTAAGCTAAACCCTACCTTCAAGTACAACTAAATAAGCGAGGTCAAGATGGACTCAAGAAGAATTGACTTTAGACTGGTAAGCTTCTCCGTAAGAATGTCTACTATGTCTTCCTAGAACAGAACAAAAATTTCTCCAAACAAAGCACCATGGGCAACAAAATAACATCCTCAGTAAAATCAGTGGATTTTTCCAATTATTTTTTATTGTTAATCAGAAATGTTTACTGATTTTTGTACATTTTAAATAAATATGTCTTTCTCGACACAGAGCACTTTCAAATAGAGAAATGCGAGATATGGTGTGCAATTATGCCCAAGAAAACTTTTCCGGCCATGCTGCAGTTAGAAGGTATGCTCGAATGTACCCTGACAGAAGACAACTTGATCGCAGGTTGTTTCAAAATTTATTTAATCGATTGGGAGAGAGGGTCATTTCACTCAGAACGCGATAAAGTTCATCGTCCAAAGGTGTTAATAGAGCAAAAGGAAAAAGTAACGTTTAGCAGGAAACCCTGAAACATGTACCAGACTTTTATCGGCAGAAACTATATTTCTCGACTCGAAAAACCCCCATAAACCAATTTTTAGTCCAAAACACCTAAAACCCAATTATCTAGGGACAAAATTTAAAATTTTAAAAATAACTTTAACACCCTGTATCCGCTAAATTACCAACCTTTGGACAAAGGCAAATATGAACAAATAGTAATATTTTGAGCTCCTGAATCGATCCCGCAATTTGGTACTATTATCTTGAACTCATCCTGTATATGCATCGGTTAAGTTACATTAGCCTGGTATCTAAGCCAATTCCGGTTACAAATTTCAACCACCTACAACAGGTATATGAAGTTATTTTGTACCGAAAAGTAAAAGAGAAATATTTAAAAACCTTGGCAACTGGCGCCATCTTTTAGAAACCCTTGCAACCCGTGCTGACGCCTGATGCACTGTTGCCATTTGTGAAGAGCCAACCCTGTCCAAAGACGCTCCACTGGCAGAATGTAGTGACCCGATATAAAATGCGCTAGGCTATCATTATTCAATTGTTTTAAAATTATACGCCTCGCGATTAAATTAGATTCAGACATAGATATTTTTATTATTAGAAAGTGAGTCTAAGCACAATTATGTCTCTAGGATAAAACGTGATTATCTACTCGGAGTAATCTTCCTTAAGAATGGAATTCGTATACTTATTGTATTTAAATAATGGATTGATTGTTTTTTGCTTTGTTGGTTTTCCCATTATTAGCCTAGTGAAATGTTTAATTTAAAATTGCACAAAATGCACAGTAAAATATTAGAGACTTCATTAAAAAAATGGTGGACTAAAAGGTGATTTTTTGGTTTCTGTATTTATGAATACTGAGATTTGCATAAAAAATAAAATATTAAGTGTTGCACCTTATTTTAATAGAAATTTTATGAGAACTTCGAAAGTTTTATTAAAAAGAGGGTCTCTCTAATAATAAATGTGACAAATAAAACTTTTTAGATTCTTTATAAATAAAAATCTATAAAAAATAAGTTGCATCACCACAATTAAAAAGTTATAGATTATAGATAGACAACTGTCGGGTCCTGTCGGGCTAGGGTCCTTTTATATCCTGTTGAATCCTGTCAAATTTATGTCGGGTCCTAGTGGGTCCTGTCGAAATACTGCCGGGTCCTGTGGTGTTCTGTTGGGTTCTGTCGTCTTCTGTCATGTCCTGTCCTTCCTTTTCGTATCCTGTTGGATCCTTTCGTATCTTATTGATTCCTGTCTAAGTCCTGTCGGGTCCTATTGGATTCTGTCGCAATACTATCGGGTTCTGTTGATTTCTATCATGTCCTGTCGAGCCCTGTCGTGTCTTGTCATGTCCTGTCGTATCCTGTCGGGTCCTCTCGTGTTCTGTCGTGTCCTGTCACGTCCTGTCGGGTCCTCTTGTGTTCTGTCGTGTCCTGTCGTTTTCTGTCGTGTCATGTTGCGTCCTGTCGTGTCCTGTCATGTCCTGTCGTGTCCTATCGTGTCATGTCGTGTCCTGTCGTTTCCTGTCGTGTCCTGCCGTGTCCTGTCGTGTCCTGTCGTGTTGTATTGTCCTATCGTGTTCTGTCGTGTTCTGTTGTGTCATGTCGTGTCTTGTCGTATCCTGACCAGAAAAAAGGTCTGCCAAATCAAAAATTTTCAACTGTCTATCACAAAAACTTTTTCTCAAAACAGGAATTTACTTTACAGGTTGACCCAGGCAATTTACAGGGTGAGCCGCGGGCAATACCTGTAAACCTTGGTAGACCTTTAAAGTAAGTTTCCGCTCGTGTATCGTACGTATTTTTTAAACCGACTAAAACAGCACAAACATAGTTAACATTTTAATATTAATTTTTTAAACCACCATAAAACATCACAAAGATACTCAATCTAAATATTAAGGTACTTTCTCAAAAGCTATTAATTCATAACTAAATTGAAAATCAATAATTAACGGTATAATTGGTTATTTTCCCAGTTGGGGTTAATTTTCCATATTTTTATTTTATGATTTAGATTGAATCGTCAAACCTATTAAAATAAATACAATTTAAAAACTGTCAAATAACTTATGACCAACTTGATTCTTTATTGGTCCCTGTTGAGACCGGAAAATTTTACAAAAGGAGCTGCTGACACTTTCCGTAGTCCGTACAAAAAATTATACGGAAAGTACTAGTTTTCCGGTCGATTAAAGACAAGAATTCCATAACCTACCAAAAAATATATTTTTTCACCTTTGGGTCCTCCCAAAGTCCTGTTGAAGTCCTGTCGAGTCCTCTTAGGTCCTATTGTGTCCTGTCAAAGTCCTGTCAAAGTCCTGTCTTGTCATGTTGAGTCCTGTTAAGTCCGGTCGAAGTCCTGTCGTGTCCTGTTGTGTCCTGTTGGATCCTGCTGAGTCCTGTGGATGTCTTGTCAGGTCCTGTTGGGTCCTGATATATTGGGTTGTATCCATATCGTTAAATTTGTACACTATGTTTTAAGGTGATCCTCGTGTAAGATTCTTAATAACAAAATTGACGATTTTAATGATACTACTACTGCGAGAAAAATTTCAGAAACCCTGCAAAAAAAGAAACAGGAGGAACTAATGGCATTCCGAGTCACGGAACGCGCGTAAACATAAAGAAAAGAAATTTGCATGGGAAATTATCATAAAAAAAATCCCTGAAATTTGTTGTGACTTTTTGATTCTGAAAATGTGATAATGATGATTTATAAGGGCGCGCTTGCGAGCATCTTCGAGACACTGTGGCTCAAACAAAAATTTATTATGAAAATAAGTAGGAATATTCTAGATTGTTATGTTTATATAGAAATTTATTCCGAATAACATAAAATATCTAAAATTCACTTTTGTTAGTATTATTTGGCTTAAAAATTCGGCTGATCGACGTTGCTCTGGCTTGAAAGACAGAAGAGCTGTGGTAGGCCATGGATGGTTTATTTTTCTTTGCAAAGTTTATTCTCGCCCGCTCTTGTTTTAGTTTCTCTCGTATCTCGGTAGATGACGCTTCTTGCGAGGGTCTTCTCACTATAGATAAAGGATTAGAGACAAAATCGTCTAATTAACTTCGCAAGGGTATCACATTGACCAAGCAGTATTCTGAAGAGTCCCATAAGGACGAAACAGTTAGCTGTGAACACTTATTAGGTGTCCATTAGATCTTGGACCCCCGTGAGGTTAAGGTTTCGAGCTACCTACGGAAAAATGTGAGAGAAACAAAAACTTATTTTTACCCGATTAGCCCCGAAAACTTCAAATCAAAATTCACGGGTACTAAAGTTCACGTTTATAAAACGTCATATTTTTTTCAAAATCATTTTTAAATCTAATTATTGTTCCTATTTTGATATAAGGCTGCAACAAATTTCAAATTTTTGCCGTGTTTTTTAAAGAAGTTACAACAAAAAATATTAAAAATTAAAAAATCGCCAAATTTGATCTCAAATATCAACTTTTTTTTCAGTCCCATGTTATTTGAACTTTGTTTCATAATTTGATCATCTCTGTCACTCATTAAAATATAAAATACTGTGAGACATGGTGGCGGATCCAGGGGGATCCAAGAGGCCTTGACATAAAACTTATAATTTTTATTTCCAGAAAAAAAATAACCAAAGCATAGGGCGCAAATTTTCACCAAATATAAAGTATTTCGAAAATTTTTGCTAAAATATCATTTTTTCAAATTTTGACGCAAAATTTTCGCCTGCGGCACCTTTTGGTTGCGCGTAGTGGCAAACTTTAAAGCTAATTCATATTATATCCCGCAAAAAAAATTGTTTTGTGTTTTTCCCTCTTCCCCCCCCCTTGGACATTGTGCATGCGCTACTGGTGAGCATACCATTAACACCCTGTATAACGCTCTAAAAAAGATTAAATTTTTTTTAAAAGGTAAACATCTAAATTTATTTACTTAAAAAATTACTTTTATATCTTAAATTTTAAAAAGCTCCATATTGAAAACTCTGAAAATTGTTATTTTACAAACAACATTTTTAAAACAATAAAAGCACGATGTTGTGCCTAGTATATTTAACTTTTTCTCTTTTTTTTACATTTCGGCCCATTGTGAGACGTAAAGGAGAAAGTGGGCGGTACCTAAATGTCTGCGATGTATACAATTTGTGCTCAAAGATTACGCCAATCGAATAAATTTATTCCCATATGAGTAAAATTATTACTAACGTCGGTTTAGAACGTTTTTCTACGTTGTCCGACGCCTATTCTCTACCTTCTTCGATCCTGACAATCATCTTCTGTCACGTATTTTTGACTCATTGATCTTTGGATTGATTGGTGCATTTCTAGTTTAGGACTCCCTGCTTTGGTAATCTTTCGTCGTTCATCCGTTGTACATGGCCGTACCATATCAGTTGTCTTTTAGTGATGTCATTTGTTATGCTTCCCTCGATTCCCATTCTTTCTTTTATGATCTCATTTCTTATGTGATCTGTTCTAGATATTCTCATTGATCTTCTTATTGCATCAATTTTGACACTTTCAATTTTTGTTTTGTATTTTTCTGTTACGCGACAAGTCTCTATTCCATACAACAGCGTACTTTTCACCATTGTTTCATATATGTTAAATTTCTAACATTCATTTTTGTCTCTCTGCTCCATAAAATATTGTTAAGACATCCATAAACATTTTACTATTCTTTTTTCCAGTTCTCTACAGTCTGTTCCTGTCTTATCAAATGTGGGTCAGTGTAAGTAAAATAAAAAATATAAAATATAAAAACGAAAGACTACATTGAGCTTGACACCTTGTAATGATTAAAACAAGAACATAATGATATAAGTCAGTGTCACAATGTCTTAAATTATAATTACAGATTTAAACCTACACCTCAAAAAATTAGTTTTTAAATTATTAGCTCACACTACTACTATATAAGTAGTGTGAGCTATGGTGATCCTAATTTTTTCGAGAAAAAAAAAGTTGCTCCGATTTCAAAATTTTTTATATATCTTTGCGTCTCAGATGATTTTGAAACTTTTTTGTTTTGCTGTCTGTCTGTCTGTCTGTCTGTATGTCTGTCTGTCTGTATGTCTGTCTGTAACGACCCACCCACATAACTCAAAAACCGCTTGTCCGATTTTAATGAAATTTGGTACCTAAGTTGAGTCTTGGGCCGTGATGGTCCCATTTAAAAATGAACAAAATCCACTGAACGCAAGCCAAATAAAATGGTGGGGGTAGATTCCAAAAATTAAAGTTATTGTGAAAATATAGCGTGTGTGATATCAAACGAAAGGTAATTAAGTCTGGAGTTAAACAAAATGAATTTTAGTTTATTTAAAAAAAAAGGGTGGGGGTAGATGTCAAAAATTAGAGTTTAAGTAAAAATATGGCGTGTGTGATATCAAACGAAAGGTAATTGAGTCTGGAGTTAAACAAAATAAATTTTATTTTTTTTAATAGGGTGGGGGTAGAATTAAAAAATTTGAGTTTAAGTCAAAACATGGCTTGTGTGGTATCAAACGAAAGGTAATTGAGTCTGGAGTTGAATAAAATATATTTAAAAGTTTTTGATTATATTAGCTCACACTATAACTATAGTACCTAGTGTGAGCTTAGGTGCCCATAGATTGGCAGAGTGTTTTTTGGTGTTTTTGGTATTTTCTTTTTAAACCTATTTTATATTTCTGCTCTAAATTTCAACAGTGTCGAAGGCTGACAGATCTAAAAGTAACAATAATTTTAAAGTGATTTTGGCATTATGTTTGCCAAAAAATATACGACTGAAAATTTTTTTATTACGTCTGCCTTCGAAGTATTGCAATTTGAAGCCTTGTTAATTTGAGGAGGGTGTGTGTTATAAAAACATGGTAGGTGCTTCTGTTTGTGAGATATTTACAAAAAACTGTTTTTAAGACTGATATAGCGTGGGGTTCACTCAGGATGCTAATGGGCTAGGAAGGTATCAGATCCGTTATGGAGCCATTATTTTTTATGTTGACATAACTTAACCAAAATGATTTCATTGCAATTGAGTATAAATTTGGCCATAAATAATTGTTTTACTAATTTTAATTAAAGCAAGAGCTGCAAAAAATCTAAATGACCCTTGTCTAAGAATAAACTGCATTTGAAAGACGTATAAAAGGCAACACAACAAAACAAAAATCAAACGAAAAAAATACACGTTCGAACGCTTTTTGTTTTAAATTAATACAATGAACGACACCTAGCCAAAGTCCCTGAACCCTGTTTTCACACCTTCTGAAAAGGGCCTTAACTCAGCTAGCGGCGTGAAAACTTAATTTAAAAAGGACCCCCGATATGTACCCAAAACCATATATATATTAGATTTAATGGAAATAGAATATGCCGAGTGGACCAAGGAGACATTTTTATCATTTATAATTAAAAAGCAATTACAAAAAAATGAAAATATTTAAAAAACTACCAGGCAGTCAAAAATTAATAAACACTAGCCTAAAAATAGCTGGTATACACCGAGGCACAAAGAAGTTACACTTTTCATTTAATTAACCAACCCAGAGAACACCCTGTACAATTTAAACCAACATTTTTACCGAAATCGAATCGCTTGTCACAAAAAAATCCCTACCCAATTATTTTTTTAAAAGTGTTAATTGGTAAAAATGTTATTAAGGAAAGTAGACGTGAATTATTTATTAAACATGTCACAAAATTTTTACCTAGAGACGTTGCTCCAAGCAAAAAAGAATAACATAATAACAATATGAAGGGAAAAATCATATTTTAAATAAAAACTGGTATACACTGACAAAATTACACCGATTTTAATGGTGACCCAGAGACCACCCTGTATAATGTACAATAAATTTTTTACCGAAATCAAGTTGCTCATCCAAAAAAAACTCCAATTTTCGTATATATATATATATATTGATTAGAAAAAAAACCAAATGAAATAAATTGGTAAAAAATTTTATTTAAGTCACAAGGTTTTATAAAATGCACTAAAAATTAAAAAACAATTTTCTAACATTCTAATATTATCATAATAATAAAAGCGATGGCCGACTGATGGAAATCTTGACGATGTTAGCACGATAAGATATCCGTATCAATTAAATATCACTATTTGCAAGAATCAATCTAGCAGAAAAATGGTGCCAAACCCACCCAACCCGACCTAAGATACCCCAGCATTTCTCTGACATAGGTCTGGCAATGGCATAACATTGCGGCACATCAAACATATCTTTGATGACCTGCTATGTTGAATATTCTTTAAGTGTTTAGATCACAACTTTAGATTAACTTATGCTTTGATTTGCGGCCATCGCTTTTATTATTATGATAATATTAGAATGTTAGAAAATTATTTTTTAATTTTTAGTGCATTTTATAAAAGCTTGTGACTTAAAAAAAAATTTACCAATTTATTTTCTACTTTTTAGTCTCAGCTATCTATTCTATTAAATGAAAATATTTGTTCAATAACAGAGCAGAAGAGTTTATTCTAGATTATAATGAAATCGCTGATCGTGAGTTATTTGGAAACTCATTTTTCTATTGGGGGAAGGAGAGGGTGGGGGTAGAGGTAGAAATATATTTTTTGTTTGGGCTGTATTGCCATCGGACCTTTATGCATATACCAAATTTTATAAAAGTCATTTGAAGTGAAGTGTGTCAAAAACACATTTTTTATGGAAGGGGGTGAAGGGTAGGGGTGGGAGGACATTTATTGTTGTATTGTCATCGGACCACTATATGTATACCAAATTTCATCCAAATCGGATAACGGGATGTGTGTCAAAAACAAATTTTTCTATGTAAGGGGGTGGGGGTAGGGGTGGGAGGATATTTTTTCTTATTGTTGTATTATCATTGGACCACTATCTGTATACCAAATTTTATCCAAATCGGATAACGGGAAGTGTGTCAAAAACACATTTTTCTATAGAAGGGGTAGGGGTAGGGATGGGAGGATATTTTTCTCTTAATGTTGTATTGTCATGGGACCACTATGTGTGTACCAAATTTCATCCAAATCGGATAGTGGGAAGTGTGTCAAAAACGCTTCACAAGATTTGATAGTTAGTTAGATAGTTAGACAGAACATCTGAAGTTAAATAAAAAGCTTGTAAAAATAAAGTATCTCGATTAATATCAACTTTTGGACTAAATCAAGTGAAGCCAAATCATAATAGGTATTTTAATCCAAGAAATCTACAGTTTTATTTTGTACCATTAGTTCTGGGGCACCTTGTATATATGATAGTGTTATTTTTTATAATTTATACCTACCTATAATACTAATTGTACTATTATAAAAATATATAAAATTATATAGTACGGGCCCGTATTACGTTTACAATTACCTATAAAATGCTATTCCACTAACTATTTATTTATAGACGCCTTGTTGACTTCTAGCTATGTACTGCATATGAAACTTCACAATTTTCTTCAAAACTATCCAAAATAATTCAACACAAAACTCGAACAGCTGACTTGACGTAAAGCTAGCACATTAAAAAACAGGCATGACGCCTCCCCCTATTTAACCTCGTTGGATTGACTCAGTGATGCAAACAGCGCAAACCCCAAAAAAATACAGTGCTGTCAACAGAAGTGGGCCAGAACGTCAAACGAATGCTGCAGTGATTTTTAGGTTTTCAGCGATTTATGTGAGCAATCGACTTTGAGGTTTAGAAGTCCGTGGTCCCATGTGAAACAGGCCTTATATCAGAAGTGTATATGGGTATACTTGAGAAGATCGTGTTTCTTTTGCCATACTCCAATTTCATACCACATACAAAACGCCTCTCGATGTAAAACGAATTACGCTTCAATGGGATAACACAAAAAAAGGTTATTTGTTTGTGAAATTTGTCCAATCTCATTTCCTACTCAGTCGTGAAAATGTCACTTTTAATTTTTTGCAAAAATGTTATATCTTCTTTTATAGGTTTATTTTTAAACAAAGCAAAATAAAAGAAAGAAAACATAAGAATTGTAAATAAATATAGGAGACATTTTAGAATTAGAGAAAGATGCCATGACAACGTAGGTTACGTTTTGGTTAGTTCTTTAAAGGAACTAACCTGGCACCTAGGCCATCCATTCCGGACCCATTATGCATCACGTACTCAGATTGTAATTGAAATAATAGAGAGTTATTGAAATACAGCCAGGCTATAATTGTGCCAGGCACAATTTTGAAACATTCACATTGAAAACTGCCAGTTGATCCTGATGAAAATTGACATACCGAAGTCGAATTTAAAACTTTCGTCGTTTATTTTCAATTAATAAAAGAAGGCACTATTTATTCCGGTTCATATAGTAAACAAAGGCCGTGTGTTGAAAGATCACAGCTGATTTTACAATGTGAAGGTGTCAAAATTGTGCCTGGTACTATGCATGCAATCATAGACCAGGAACTTAGGCATCATGATATACCATTTCATGCCAAGGTTGTGGCCTTAGACCACCGATGGGTCATAAACCTTTTGACATAATCAACTTCATATACTATGCCCCATGTGGTGATTTACCGAATGGCTTGGCTACCGAATCCATTTAAAGAATCACCAGTTTAACGGACCTCCCTTTGTTATAGATGTTATCTGGTGTGTGCCCAAAGAATAACAGTTTTAAGATTGTTTTTTGCTAACATACTGGTCAACACTTGCCCTTTACGAGACTACACATTTATCCATGGAACAAAGTCCCCCGGATTTTGCGAGAGGCCTAAGAGATATCCTGGTGCTATTCTTATCTCCAAACACCATACGGACATCATTGTACGGATCTATCTATCTTTTTATATCTATTTAGCATTATTCCTTATAGCCGTGTTCATGCATCTATTTTCCGCATGTTTCTTTCAATCCTTCGCCCATCTTATTTGGGATCTTCACCTATTTGTTTTATTTTTCCAAGGTCTCCAGTTTTCAATATATTTGTTCCATCGATCGTCTTTCCGTCGGATATTATGACCGAAAAATTTTGATATCCCTTACTTTTGTTTTTTATTATTCATTCATTTTTTTCCATTGATCTTTGACCTTTTGTTACCATATCCATGTTTGATTTTGTAAGTGTCCAGGTCTGGGATCCATATGTGAATACAGGAAGGATACATTGGTTATACAATTTTGTTTTGAGGTACTGATGATATTTTTTTATATTTTAATACGTAGCTTAATTTATTGAATGCTGCCCAGGACAATCTTACTTGAATTCAGCCGGTTGGTTTTCTTTTTTAAGTTTAATTATGTGTTTGTTGTAATTTCTTGGTTATTCTAATCATGATATCTTCATCTGGGTTTGCTATAATTTTAGTTTTAGTATAGTTCATACTCAAGCCTACATTTTTAGCTGCTGTATCCAGTCCTTCCAGCATTTTTATCAATTGTTACTTCTATTATTAAAGCGATCTCTCCGGGTCAGAGAGTACCTGGAATCTACAGAAGGCAGAAATCGCTTTATTTCCCCTGATAGACATCTTATGTAAAATCAATTTTGGAATATGATTATATAGTCACCATACTATGAGGTACACAAAAATCGGTTGGAGAGGGTGCAGAGAAGGTTTTTTCGTTTTGTCGCATATAAAATAGCTTTTCCTGCAGAGTCTATAAATTACAATGAACTAATGACTTTGCTTAACATAACCTTAGAAAATAGACGAAAATATTATGGTATTTGCATGTTATTTATAATAATTTATAATCTAGTAGACTCGCCAGAGCTACTGGCTCGAGTTGGCTTACATGTTCCAGTTAGGAACACACGCAATCACAATTTATTTTCCACAAGAATCCATCGAACAAACTATGGCTACAATGCGTATTAATAGATTCTGCAGGCATGCCAATGAGTTCATACAAAATACTAATTTAGACATTTTTAACATTAGCCTATCCCAATTTAAGAAATGAATGAAGAAGTCTTTATCTGTCCCGCCCCAATAAGAAATCAAATTTGTTTATTTCAACCTATATCTATGTGAAAATTTTGTATTGTGTGTCTAATATTGATATGCTTTGTGAACCGAAACTATAATTTTAAATACCTGTCTGACTGGACTGTGATATTCAATTAAATTTATTTTAACTATGTGTGCTAATTTTTGGAAAGTGAGAATTTTTAACTTAGAAAGTAGGAATTTTAACTTAGTATAACAATTTTATTTATTAACTATATTCAGCTGACATCCATTAAACTAGTTTTTTATTGTAATTTTTAATGCGAAATAACAAAAATAAATTTTGAGTCTTCTTAATTTTTATTGTTGTATTATAAACTATATTATATTTTGAAATATTATAAATGGCATGACCGTTAAATAAATAAACCGAACCGAACCGTACCTACTGAGTAGGGATATAGCGTTACAATTATAAAATAGTACGCAGTCAAAATTCTTGGTCATAAATTAATTTTTATAATAAACAATATATATTCATAATATTTTAAAAAATTATATAGATAGCTTTATCATGATTACCGTTTGCTTTAATTTTTTTATACTTTAAATAATTTTTTTTAATATTGTATTTGCTTGCTTTGTATTAAAAATTGTTTTATTTTGAAAGACAATACCCTCTTTTGATTTGATTTGATAAAATCGAACTAGTAGAAATAGTCGGTCAATAATAATAATTTACATGTCAATATATTCTAAAACCTTCCGTACGAGTATTTTAGCGGTCGCGAAAAAAAAATATTTTACCTTAATCTTAAAAACAAACCAAATATAGCAAATTTTCAAAATAATAATACGTGTGGTTTTATAACCATTCCATATGTTCAAGGGATTTCAGAAAACATAAGACGAATAGCCAAGCACTACAATATAAAAACAGTATTTTCATCGGGAAATACAATAAGGAATTTTGTAACTAAAAAAAAAACCCATAAAATCCCTCAAAGAATAAGTAATGTATTTACCAAATCCCGTGTGAGTGTGGTAAATCATATGTAGGTGAAACGAAACGCCCTCTTCAGGTTAGAGTAAATGAACATCTGAAAAGTATCCAATTAGGGGATATTGAAAAATCCGGTTAAGCGGACCATGCATGGTCAAATGATCACAGGATTCAGAGGTCAGAAGCTAAAGTTTTGCATAAGGAGTCTCATTGGCGGAAACGAAAGTTTATTGAAGCTGCGTTTATAATGGAGAATAAAGAGGTGTTCAGTCAACCAAGCAAGGACATACCAAACATATGAAAACCACTCCTTAAGAAATACAGGCGTCTTAGGATTAAAAAAGGGGGCGGGCCGTCACACCTGACTACACACCAAATAGTATAAGTAGTAGCCTATAGATTAGATTGTCTAGTTTACATTTGAAGACGGTTAGAGATACTAACTAACCTCAACGTCGTTTTTAAAATAAATAAAGACAAAATTTTGTTTCTACCTTAAACTAATTAGACGCATATTTTGCTAAATTTCAAAATATAATTGCTAAAAAGTTGTTATCCTTTATTTTATTTTTTTAAATTTTAGCCTGGAAGTTATATCCCTTCATTAAATTTTAATATACCTGCCTACATCATTTTTCCCATTAACTCCAAACATATCATATTTAGGGTCTTTTGTTTGATCATTTTTAACAGCGGGTTAAATCTCGGCTTAAATATGCCCGTCGGCCCCGCAGGCACATATGGTGTGCTGACTTGACAGGTCGACCGGCATGGACCTTTCAGAAACATTCTAATGATTTTGATGTATCTTTTCATCTGACATGCAAAAATAGTGGAATAAAACTATGCGGTTTTTACTTTCTCCTACGTCGGTCACAAGAATAGGAATCATCATCATGGAACCAAGCATCATCGCGTGCAACAGGCATAAAACGGTACGAAAAATCATTTTTGCGTTCCAGGTCGACGGCACTGTTATCGGACAGTCATTTTTCCGTTCCAACAGGCCACTTAAACTGGTTTTGGACGCAGCCAACGATAAAGACCGGCCATGGCGCGTTATAAGCAAGTCGGCGGTCACGTGATCTTAGAAGTCCTAGGATATGTTTTTACACAATTTAAATAAATTAACAAAAAAATTTTGTTCTTTTATAGGCAAAAATTGAAAAAAATATTTTGCTGATATATGTGTTTATTATGGATAAAGAACTGAATCTATAAAATTAAAATTATACAAAATTTGCACTCTAATATCTTCAGGTACATATATTAGGTATAATATCGTTAGTAACTTCAAATCTATACAAGTCTTTCAAAATTGGACATATCAAACCTAAGCTTTTAGTTTTTTAATTTTTCTTTGAGTGTCATCATCTTTGTCTGAGTTCTTATCAAAGATTTATTCGCATATAAATCATTGTGCTTTTTAATAAAATTATTTTAAAAAACTTTACATGCCCTTAAACTAATTTTTTCAAGCTTTGACAATAGTTTTTCTCCACAAAAACACTCGAGTTATCTGAAGAAAAATTTTCAATATAAAACATTTCACAATAATTTATTAAAAAGAAACAAGTGATTTTGTGAATAAGTGAGATGGTTTTCACATTCAATGTACTGAATGTAGTGGTCGTCAATAATTTTTTGAAAAATTACCCAGCACAAAGTTTAATATATATCTCATTAAAGTGTAAGTTAACTACCAACTCATGTTCTTTTAAAAGCTGTATCTTACTTTTTAAATATTTCACACTACCAGAGAGATTACTATCTGTTAACAATATTTTACAAATTAGTTTTTTAATATTGCGAGGGTGCGGAAGACATATTACTTTAGAATTGTAAATTGACATGTATGCACTGGATGACTGGATAAACAAGGATAAAGTCAACATTAAAGTGTATCCACCATATCTTCGATTCTCAGGTTACCTTTTCAAGAGACCTAATTGTTCAATAAGAAATGACAACTGAACACATTTTTCACTCTCCCTATCGAAAATGTCACTAAGGATGTCTATTACTTGATCAATCTTATCCAAGATCTTATCTTTTACCACTTCTTTCCCGTTTGCAACATATTAGGTTTCAGTTTTATAGTTGGACCGACAAGGAACAACACTAATTACACGTTCGCGGCATTGTTTATCTTATAGGTATTTTCTTTATAATTTACTCATTAGCCATTAATATTTTAACGCAGCCCACTACAGTCTTTTTCGTGGGGTGCGTTATTTTATTAACTTTGATAAAATTCACATAAAATTCGTGCCCGAATTAAAAAAAAATCGACGTAAACAAACATACCAAAACTGAACACACACATGTTTTATAATGACAGCGGGCTGTGAGGCGTTTTTTTGTGAGCCTCCTACGGTCACGTGATATTTCCGCGCCCGGGCCGGTCTTTCTCGTAGGCTGCGGGTTTCGGACTTTTCCAAAATAGAAGGATCGAAGACAAGCGCATTAGAAATGCTTGCATTTCACTCTTTTCTTTGTCTGTCTTTATCATATGGAGGGTTCAGAAGCCAATCAGTGTAAGTCAATTTTTTTCCGAAAATGACTTACATATTATTATGATACTTAAACTTTCATTTGACATAACACGCAAGTCAATATTTCTATAATCAAGTGATAGCAGTTCCAGAACTGTCAAAAAGTGTAAGGGTAAACATTTTTTTCGATTCAGTATTTTTTTTAAAATGTTTTTAAAATCTTAATTGATTGTTTTTTGACTTACACTAATTGGCCTCTGAGCCCTCCATATGTTGAATTGGAAAAAAATATATGTAAAATCTCATCCACTTCGTGACAACAAATTTCTAGTTTACATCAGCTGAGATAAAAATATACCATACATTTACATTAAAATTACATTTGTCTGCGAAAATTACAAAAAAAACAGTGAATAACCAAAAAAATTAAAATTTTGGCATTTAAGGAAAAATAAACTGAATTTCACAACCAATTTTAAGACGTGACCAAATGTCGGGAAAGCTACGTAAATATACAAATATTTTTTAAATTTCCATAAAAAATTGTATATCAGGTGATAACAGAAAATAAAAGAAAGAGCCAAGAAATAGAAGTTGAGAGAGTTATAGAAAAAAACAGAAATATGAAATGTCTAAGGCCGACTTTGGGTAGATATAAAATAATTAAAATAAAGGATATGAAGGGCATAGAGACTAACGTTAAATAAGATATTATAAATATCACGGAACTATTTTATACAGAATTATACCAAACAAAAAGGGAACCATCACGAGAAACCACGAAAAAACTCCAAACAAAAATAAAGAACAGAAACTCAGAGCTACAACCTGAAATAAGCAAGGCGGAAATAAAGAGAGCATTAAAGAAAATGAAAAATAACAAGTCACCTGGAAAAGACGGAGTAACGGCAGAAATACGGTGGTAAAGCTGTTGTAAGTACCTCCCGAATAAAATACTATAAGAAAAAAAATAATCTCAAACAACTGGAAAGAATCAATATCCATTATTCTACACAAGAAAGGCGATGAGCAGATCTAAAAAACTATCGACCTCTAATACTCCTCAATGTAATTCATGAGCTTTTCACGAAAATATTAACAGATAGACTAATTACAAAATTTGACGGATATCAATCAAAAGAACAAGCAGGCTTCAGAAAAGGTTTCAGTAAATTTGCACCACCTATTAACTATGAAAGTCCTAATAGAATGAGCCAACGGATACAGCATTTCACGATAAATTGCGTTAGACTTTGAAAAAGCTTGCGATAGCATTGAACACTGGGTAGTAAAAGCATCTTTAATTAATAGCCTAATAGATCACAGATATACAGACTTAAAAGCCAATATATATAGCGAAGCAGCAACATAAATCAAAATCCACGAAGGAATCAAACCAATCCGCATAAGAAGAGGTGTAAGACAGGGTGGCACAATATCCCCTAAACTATTTAACCAGGCCCTAAAAGATGTTTTTAAAAACTTAGATTGGGAAGAAATAGGCATCAAAATAAACGGACAACACTTGAACCACCTAAGATATGCTGATGATATTGGATACAGCAGCTAAAAATATAGGCTTAAATATGAACTGCACTAAAACTAAAGTCATAACAAACATAGATGAGGATATCACGATCAGAATAAACCAAGAGAAAATAGAGCAAGTAGAGGGATATACATAACTGGAAAAAAATTATTAAACTAAAAAAGAAAGCTAAACGGCTGAAATTAAAAGACTATAAAGATTGGCCTGGGCAGCATTCGGTAAATTAAGCTACATATTAAAAAATAGAAAATATCCTTAGTACCTCAAAACGAAAGTGTGTAACCAATGTATCCTTCCTGTACTTACCTATGGATGCCAGACCTGGACACTTACAAATCAAACATGGATAAGGTAACAGAAGCCCAAAGATCAATGAAAAGACAAATGTTACATGTAAAGCTAACAAATAGAAAAAGGAATTAAAGGATAAGAAATAAAACAAAAGTAAGGGATGTAAGAGGAGAAGTAGCAAAATTAAAAAGGAAATTTGCCGGTCATAATATCAGACAGAAAGACGATCGCTGGAACAAGTGTATTGTAACCTGGAGACCTTGGGAAAATAAAAGAAGTAGGGGAAGACCCCAAATGAGACAAGAAGACGATCTGAAGACACATGCAGGAGCTAGATGGATTAACGCGGCAACAGACAGAGAAGAATGGAAGATATTGGGGGAGGTGTATGTCCAAAGGTGGATCGAAGAAGGCTAGATAGATGATAGATAGATAGAATAAATCTAAATATTTTGATTACATGATATTGGCCACAGATTCCAAAAGCGAAGAATATTTCAGGGAAATAATAAATACCGGCCTTGTTGAAGCACTGTAAAGCTGAAATGCCACATTTCTAGAGTTTTTGAGGGCCTTCAAGGATGCCCAAATAGTTGTCTATAAATACAGCCATACTTTTGTATTTTAAAGATGATAAACACAGACAAAGGAAATAGTAAAATACAAACATTTCTAATGCGCCTGACTTCGATTCTTGTATTTCGGAGGAGTACGAAACCGGTTTAAGTGGCCTGTTGGAAAGGAAAACTAACTGTCCGATAACATTACAACGTCGGCCTGGAGTGCAAATTGGATTTTTCGTACGGTTTTATGACTGTCCAATGTCCTGATGGAACACAACCTAGCAGTAATTTAAATCCGCGCAATTGGCGCGTGCACATAATCATCATCATTAGTTTTCTGGATAACGTTTTTAAATAAGAAATGGGTTTAAAAATGTGCATTCTGACCATTTATTTTAAAGCTTTGAAGACATGAGAATTAATTAAAACATTACCAAGAAATAATTCAATTTTATCGCTCTCTTTTCTGCGAACAAAATAAATCCAAATTAGCCCAATAAATCACAAACTGAACTCTAAAAAAATGTTGGCCCCTTAATGCTGCAAATACGTTACTGCCTGTAAAGGCTTTCAAAATGTATCAAGATCATCGGCCGATAGGATTTTTCGGGAACGAATAAGATACGAATTAAACAGCGGTAAGACAACGCCGTGTCAGGCTTACGAATGTCACTATAACTAAAGAATAAAGTTTGTAAACAATGCTGTACGGCAGTTTATATCAAAAGGCAGAAGAAAAATCGTAGAAAACTTCACAAAGGAAAATGGTATAACAGTCCAATGTCAAAAAGAGAATAACCTCACATTATCAAAAATGTCCCCAGGTAACAAGGGGTCATCAAATGTCGTCTTTTTTTCGTCGAAAAGTGGTCATTTGGATGACCAGCAGGTCATCTACCAAAAAATGTTGTCTTTAAGGCGTCAGTTACTTGACGTCTTTTCGTAATGTAGTTTTTGACGTCTGAAAAACGTCATATATTGGTCACTACCCACACTGCACACTTTGTCCAAAGGACATAGATGGTGCCCCAGTCAGTACTTGACCGGATTTATACGGAATGTGGGGATACGTATGTAAAATAAATTAAATATTAAATCAAGACAAACTTCGAGGCTTCTTTCGCTTCAAGGTGGAGATGTGTAAGTCTAGGTATAGGTCTATTTTGAACTGTACCTCACAAACGAACACCGCTGTATCTGTTCCAGTACGTCCAGGTCTAAGTCACAGAAGAGTCACCCTTTGTGTCTAAGTTTCCTTCAGTGTTCTTAACTGCAGGGAATATTTCATATATTCAGACGAGTTTAAAAAAAGTCATAAATAGGTGTGTGTCTGTGTGTGTGTGTCTAATGTTCTGATTTGATCCCAAATACGTCATATTGCTGACGTCTTTAAAACGTCTGAAAATGACGTCGTTCTGTGTGTGTCTTTTGAACGTCATTTAAAGGTCATTTACACGTCAGATTAGAGATGTCAATGGTCATTAAAAATGACCTGTTTTTGACGTTTAAAAAACGTGAACTTGCTACCTGGGTCATGAGACATGAGCAAAACCGCCCGGGGTCAAAATGAATTGGTAATAATTGGACAAAAATAAAATCGAAGTTATGTTTAACGTGTTTTCTTTCTTTCCACACAAAGTCATAAAAAGGGACTGGCTTCTGTGTTGTTTACATTAAAGAAGAGCGGTTCTGATACTACTAAGTAATTGAAACGTATTTTCTACAGCCCATTTTAAGCATCTTAAAAAGAGCGGATTTTGTATGCAGCGGCGTAGCGTGCCCGAAAGGGCGGGGGGGGGGGGGGGGCGACAGCTAAAAAGGGCGCCTCTGACAACTGATGAAAAATCTTGTGACAAAAAAAAAAAAAGCCTCTCACAAATCTTGCGACCAAAAAAACAAAAAAAAAAAAAGGCTTCATGTCGTTAGTTTCCTTTGGCACCCACTCAATTGGCCGTTACCGGCCCGACTTAATAAAGCTGAGGGCGCTTCGGCCACCTATGGGGCGCCACTACCTTCGGGGCGGGGGGGGCGACGAACCCCCCGCGCCCCCCCACGCTACGCCGCTGTTTGTATGGGGTGTAGACAACAACAGGCGGGGGATGTTGGAGGGTAGGTTAAGATTGGATTGCTATTAATTGACTAAGAGTTAGGTTAACAATAATAATTAATCCCGTATTAGAAATAGCAATGTTATAACATTTTACTGTAAAACCTTGAACGATTTTCTTTTGTTCTTTATAACTATGGATAGGGATTCATGTTATAACACAAATTTTGTAAAATGTCTGAGAATAATTTTGAGAATTTAATGAAACTGATTGAGAAAGTAGAAGAAACTAACGAAGAACTTGAAGATATTGATGATAATTTTGATTTAATTGTGAGTGGGCCATTACACAACTTTCCACGTGGGAATGGAACAATTCGCCGCCGGCCGAATCGCCGCAAGAATTTTTTTAATTATTTTTTTAATGTTTCATGTGTAGTAAACATATTAAAAAAAAACATAAAAAAAAATTCTAAACTTTTTTTTTAGTTTTTTTTTATATAATAGTTTTTGAAAAATTATTATAAAAAAAATATAACATAGTTTTTTTTTATAAATCAATTCTCAAAAAGACTATTCAGAAATGTATTATTTAAAAAAAAATTGTTTCTTTTAATTTGTTTATCGAAAAAACATTTTTGTTAGTTAAAAAGTAGTCAAATAAGTTACATTAGATTAAAATAAAAATTAAACACAAATTGACCCTTCGGCGAATCGGCCGGAGATGAATTGTTCCCGCGGTGAATCGGCCCGCGATTATTCCCTACCGTTCCGCTAAGTATGCCAGGTATTCCAATTTTTCAGGAAATGCCCGCACAGACCTCTAGCTGTGTCTGGCATCCTTAAAAGGTCCAATTTTTTTCAAAATAGTTTTAAAATTATTGTATAAATTGTAAAGAAAACATTAAGGTTCTGCCATTGAATGGTCAGAGTTTATGGACATCACCACCAGTATTTACTAAGACCTTAAGACTTAGCATTGTAGACCGGGTTTAAGTATCAAGTCTATAGATTTGATACCATCCGGTTTAAGTGTACTTTTTTAATACTCACAGGTCAAATAACGGCAAAGATTTGGTTCACCCTAATGTGCAATATGATAGTAAGCATTTCTCAGTGAGTTTCATCTCATATAAATTCCACTTAACTTTAGAAATAAAGAAAAACCACATAAAAATTTTGTAACGAAATATCATTTTTTGGAAATTTAGTCCGTGCAGTCGTAGGATTCCCGTTAAAAATAGTCTTAAATTGTGGTACCACCTCTGAGGGGTGGTTTAAAGTTCGAAAAACAATAGAAATAATCCATGATTGACAAAACAACTTATATATAAAAATATTCAAAGCTAAATAATACAAAAAATAACTTAAAACTATATCTGTAGATGCATTACCGTATTAAATACGTATCAATATTTAAATACTGTAAAAAGCACAAGATATATTAGAATCCCTTTTCAATTATACATTCACCAAAACAATAGACCATCGCACAGTGGAACGTTTGGCTAATCTAGGTGGACATGGTTAAGTACTATAAATTATCATTTCAGCTAGCTACAATTAAAGAGCATATTCCATACATCCTGGATCCAAAATATTATTTTTTTATCCCCTTGTCAAGATATTTGCATTGAAAGTTGCATCTTAAAAATTTTCTGCTTAGACATTTTAATCTTAGGTACAGGCAATGCTTTAAAACAATATGGTTTTTTTCCGCTTAGTAGGCGCTGGAGTAAAACAAGTGCCAGGCATTTTTAGAGTGACATGTCCTTAAGACTAGGGAAGTATTTTGACTGTCATTGTTGCAGTGTTTTACTTGCTATTATTTTATGAATTCGCTGGTGTTTTGGTAAGGAAAATTTTATTTTTATATAGTTTTTGTTGGACTGAAACTTTAGTTTGTTAGAATTTGTTGATGTTAGTTTTATTATTTTCTAATTAACCGAAATCTCTACTTTCTGATGCAGTATTGAAATTTTGTCCTTTTTTTGCGGCAAACTTGTACTTAATTATTTTGTTAGCCTGCAACTCTAAAAATATAAAACGTATTATTTGTGTTTAATGATATTTTCTTTTTGATACCTTCACAAATGTGCCCTTTGGGGATTTTCTAACCTAAATTAGTCAATCTTCGTGCATTTTTCTATATCACGATGAGTCAATGTGTCTGTTTGTCTACAGGGTGTCCAGATAAAAGTAAGTACATAGTGCTTTGTGGGATTTTCAGAAACGGTAACACTTACGATATTCGTTCAAAAGGAAAAAAGTGGCGCTATTGCGAGCTTAATCGGATGCAGTATCGAAGCTAAAAATATCTACAGGGGGTTTCAAAATAATGCTTAAAAACTTAAATTGTATTATTCGAAAAATTAAAATATTGTCGCCTTCTTTTAAACAAATTGAATAAAGCTATATAAATATGACTAGGCCAATAAAATGACGTTAACAATTTTTGAGGACTTTATTTTTACAAAAAGTCACAATTTTTAGGTTTTGCCTTCCTAACCCGCATAGCAATGGTATTATTAATAGGTATTATTTTCGACGAAAATTTTTTAGATAACGCTGAAAATGTGTCATTTGGGTGTATTTTGACCGATCCTAGCAATATCGTCGTGATATCTGTCTGTGTGTGTGTATATTATTTCTTTCCGTAACACGATAGCTACTAAACCGCTGAACCGATTTTCATAAAATTTTCAGGTGAAATAGTGCTCGACACTCTTACGAGCTGATTAGATTTTGGTCAAAATCTATTAATGTTTTTTGACAATTAAAATTTTTTAAAAATCTATCTTTTTAACGGAGCATCGTATCAATATACAGTTTTCATAATATAGTAGACTATATTTTTCTCAATAATTCGTGTTATAACTAAAAACTTCGTAAGAGCTTCAGTTTCTCAGATATATACAAAAACTTTTCAAAGCTGATATATTATCATGGCTTCACTTGAAGTGTGCTAATAGGCTGGATAGGAAGGTATCAGATCCCTCATGGTTCCATTTATTTCTCAATATTTTGAAAACGCATATAAATGTTTCCTCTGAGACAGCTCGGAATAGCTCCACTTTTTTACCAAAATTGGTATGTCTTACCGTCTCCTAAATCCTCATAAACCCCCCTGTAGTTACTTTTATCTGAGACACCCTATCCCATGTACCTATGTGTATGGGCCGATTCCTAAAGTACGTAACGCTCAAGGGGGGAAGGGGGGTTATTAACCTTGGGTTACACTTTTATGATTCTTGAATATATTTTTTCTTAAAAATGCATTACGGAGGGGGGAGGAGGGGTTACGTAATTTAAGAATATGCCCTATGTATGTCTGTACGATGGGTTTTTGAAACTTTCGACTTTCACGAATTTTTGTAAACAGTAACTGTTTACTCTGTCACAAGCTTAACCAAGCTTAATAAAAATGCATCTGCACCAAACCCCAAGGGAAGTTTTTTGAGGTTAGAAAAATTCAAAAAATTAAGTTTTAAACGAAGCGAGTTATTATTATGCGGTTTTAGAAATATGATAATATATTTTTCTTGTCTTTTTTGTGTCAGATTGAGAAATTAATTAACAGTTTAGTTTGCAAGATAATAATAAAATGGACTTGTGTTAGTTAATTATTCTATTATTTGTTATGTTAAATAATGAAATTTTTCAAATAAAAATGGAATTTTCCAATTTAATAAATATTTTTTTAAACTTTCTTAGTTATATAAAATTAAAATCTGAATATCTCTTAAATTTTCTCACATTAAACCCCTTTAAAGACAATGCCATCCGATGAACATTTACCATTATATTTTTAGGGGTTGGTTTCACCCCGGGCAAGGGGTGAGAGGTTTAAAATTTATAATGGATTTATTTTTCATATAGAGACAGATGAGAGCGGAATTTTTTTCTTGATCGTCCCTTACCGCCTAAAGCGTCTTTATTTAAATTTTTCTGAAACACCTTGTATATTGCAAAACTGTTTTATTTAAATTCCTTCTTGCAAAAACTAAAAAAAATATATACCGTTACTTCATTGTTATAAAATTTGTTGAAACAATTTTCGGTAAAAACATACAGTCCGACTACAAATCTTAAAATCGTTAAAATCTGAATCACCCTATATAAGAGGTAGGTAATATTGCAAATACTAAATGCTTTTAAATATTTTATGTTATTTTAAAGCTAAAAAAATCAAGCATTAAAGAGTGTTAATGTTGCCCAGGGGTTGTCCACCTAGATCTTCAAAACGTTCCACTGTGCATCGGGTTAATCGTCGCTAACTTGTCTAAAAAATTAACATGTAAAATATAGCGGACAGCTGACACTGACTTACACCGTTTTTATTCGACATTTCGTAGTGACGTTTGGAGGTTTAAATATGGCTACCACTTTTAAACCAAAATATTTTATTCTTTTTATTTATTTATAACCTTTGTGTGGAAATATTGTCTTTTTTACAACGAAAAAAAAAAGATGACCCATATCGCAAGGTATTTAGGAACAATTTATATAAATATTAAAAACTATTGCATTCACGGGAAAAATAAGTTAAACCTTCAACCAAAATGTAGTCTTTTAAACCCAGGATTGTAGCACTTAGCACTGTAGACCCTTTAGTAAATACTGGTGCACAAGTTGGGGTCATTCAGACTTGCTCCGTGTTGGGGTCAGAATGAGGTGTCTTTTTAAACCGTGATCGATGAGACCGATCAAGATCTCCTTACCGATAAAAATATGAACGTCTAGCTAAAAACGCTTTAGTTCAGGACTTACACTTACATCACAACGGTTATTAATATGCGCGATGGGTCACAAGTGTTTAAAAATGCACTATAGGGAAGAAAGAGGTAATTAAAAGGGGAATTTTTTTCACTTTCTCTACGAGGTCTGGCTATTAAATAACGAGACTGCGCGCACAGATGGCGCCCTAGACGGGTGGGGTAAAAGACGAATAGTGCGTTGGGTATCTAGATATCTTGTCTATGCACGTCCCAAAACACGTTTCCCTCACTATTATAGTATTTGTGCAATAGCGGTTTGAAACGAACGTGTTATTTTCTCGTGCCGAAAACCATGTGTGACGAAAAACAGGAGCAACGTATCAATCTCAAATTTCTCGTTAAATTGAAAAAAACTCCGACTGAGTGCTATGAATTGCTGCAAGAGAGACAATTCTCTATCTCGTGTGCGTGTTTTTGAGTGGTGTAAGCGTTTTAGTGAGGGCCGAGAGACAACTGAAGATGACCAGCGCACAGGTCGCCCTGTGATTGTTTCAACTCCAATGTTGTTCGTTTTTTTCGACATTAACGGTATCGTAATGACTGAATGGGTTCCAGAGGGTCAGACTGTTAACCAGACTTACTATTTGTCAGTTTTGGCAACACTGCGAGAACGACTTCGTAAAAAACGGCCCGAGTTGTGGAAGAATAACTCGTGGATTTTGCACCAGGACAACGCACCTGCCCATAACGCACTATCTGTGAAGCAGTATTTGGCCAGTAAGTGCACTCCAGTGCTCGAACACCCGCCGTACTCACCAGATTTGGCACCGTGCGACTTTTTTTGTTTCCGAAGATGGAAGCGGTAAAGCAAAAAACGGTAGAGCTCATAAAGGCTCTCACCAAAGAAGACTTCCAGCACTGCTTCGATCAATTGAAAAAACGTATGGAAAGGTGTGTGGCGAGGGGAGGGGAGTATATTGGAAGGGAGCATTTGAATGTAGAATAATTTTTATAATAAAACCCTTTTTCGTAACCAGTCTCGTTATTTAATAGCCAGACCTCGTATACCTACACTACACAGAAAAACAAATTGTACGGTGGGGGGTGGGGTAACTTGGTAATCACGCCCCCTAGTTTGTTAATAAATAAAGGGCCTACTAGAAAAAAAATAAATACACAAATGTTTTTTTCGTCGACAATTAAGTGATAAGACCAAAATGGCCAAACTTTGAAATAGTATATTTCATAAACTATACAGTTTATTAAAAAAATCACTCAAACTGGTGGGGTCACAGAGATGTAAAAAACCACACTCTAAGATAAGATTTAGAAAAACGTCAGTTAGCGAATTTTAGGGTAGAGAATCCTATAAGACCAAATGGCCAAATTTTGAAAATTCATATATTAATAACTATACAGTTTATCAACAAAAGCAGCGAGTTGCAGTATGGTGGGGCCATAGTGATGTAAAACAACCACACCCTGATTTAAGATTAAGTTAAGACCAAACTTTGAAAATGCATATTTAAAAAACTATTCAGTTTATCAACAAAAGCACCGAGTTGCAGTACTTTGGGGCCATGGTGATGCGAAAAAACCACACTCCGAGTTAAGATTCGAAAAAGCGTCATTTAGCGAATTTTAGGGTAGGGAATCTCATAAGACCAAATGGCCAAATTTTGAAAATTCATATTTCAAAAACTATAGAGTTTATCAACAAAAGCACCGAGTTGCAGTACTTTGGGGCCATAGTGATGCGAAAAAACCACACTCCGAGTTAAGATTCGAAAAAACGTCATTTAGCGAATTGGTAGGGAATCCCATAAGACCAAAATGGTGAAACTTAGTAGGTGTAGGCTCTTCATTATCCTTTGATTTTTTGAGAGTAAATCTTCACAGTCTAATGAACGGAAATATTGTTGTCAATAAATTTATTATTCTAAATTATGTATTGTTGTCGTAAGCAATATACATACTTAAGATTAAAAGCATAATGGGTCCCAATGACTAACCCAAACAGAACAACATTTGCACTTTTCGTTTTCATTATGTCTTGGCACACACATGCATTTGCACAGACTTATCACGAAAAATAGAATGTTCTTGACGATTGTGTGTGATGGTGATGTTAAACAATTAAATAAGTAATGGAAAAAACCTATTATTTACTAAGACCTTAAGACTTAGCATTGTAGACCGGGTTTAAGTATCAAGTCTATAGACTTGATACCGACCGGTTTAAGTGTATTTTTTTAATACTCACAGGTCAAATAACTGCAAAGATTTGCTTTACCCTAATGTGCAATATGATAGTAAGCATTTCTCAGTTAGTTTCATCTCATATAAATTCAAATTAACTTTAGAAATAAAGAAAAACCACATAAAAATTTTGTAACCAAATGTCATTTTTTGGAAACTTAGATACAAAAACATTCAAAGCTAAATAATACATAAATAACTTAAAACTATATCTGTAGATGCATTCCCGTACTAAATACATATCAATATTTAAATACTATAAAAAGCACAAGATATATTAGAATCCCTTTTCAATTATTCATTCCCTAAAACAATCGACCATCGGTTTAATTGTCGCTAACTTGTCTAAAAAATTAACGTGTAAAATATAGCGGAAAGCTGATACTGACTTACACCGTTTTTATTCGACATTTCCTAGTGACATTTGGAGGTTTAAATATGGCTACCATTGTTAAACCAAAATATTTGATTATTTTTATTTATTTATAACTTTTGTGTGGAAATAATGTCTTTGTTACAACGAAAAAAGATGACCCATATCCCAAGGTATTTATGAACAATTTATATAAATATTAAAAACTATTGCATCATCAACTTTTGCGTCTGTTGCTTGTTTCCAAAAACATTACTTAAAGTTGCTGAATGTTCATCTGTTCGGCAACACGACGAAACAGAAACCAGTTGATGCTGCAGTTGCAGTGGCAAAGTTAGATGAGTTTATTCCTGAAAATATAACAAGAGTGAAGCGCGGTCAGAGATTAAATTAGTTACGTACCATCAGGCCGTTCGACAGTCATAAAACCGTCCGAAAAATCCTATTTGCGTTTCAGGTCGACGTTGTAATGTTATCGGACAGTCAGTTTTCCGTTCCATCTAAGACTATCTAAGTTAACTTCGTTATACAGTGACCTTAGTTCCATCAGGCCATTTAAACCGGCTTTGGACTCTTGAAATACAAGGATTGAAGACAGGCGCATTAGAAATGATTGCTCTCTCTCTTTCCTTTGTCTGTGTTTATCATATGTTGCACTGGAAAAATTATATGTAAAACACACACATCTCTTTTACAGCACCTGAGATAAAAATATACCATAAAATTAAATTAAAGGATCAATCACACCTCTTATGAGATTTCTGTAATCCGTCAAACTTCATGAAATTTTGGTATGTTGTAGACGGAACCTTTCTTATCAAAAGCTCTTATGAGCCCAACTTAAATTAAAGACCAGTTTTTGAAATACAGGTTGTTGAATGTGGTAATGTCCAAGAAGCATAATGGCTTTTTAAACGGGTTTTCCAAACATAAACGCAATGTTTTTATTTTGTATATTTACGATTTATTTATTATTTTTAATCTGTACTCTTTAAACATTATCTACAGGGTGTTTAAGTAAATATTAGTCGAATGTTTTAATGAGAGATAAGCATTAGTGTACTGTATATTAAACCTTGCTCATCAGAAGTCCTCATGAGCCCAACTTAAATTAATTTTCAGTTTAATAAATACAGAGTGTTGAAGTATAATAGCTTCTTTTGACGGGTTTTTCAAACTTATTAACAATGTTACATTTAGAATATTTATTAGTTTTCTAATGATTCTTTTAATGATAAAGCTGGACTTATTTAGTATTTAATACAGGGTGTTTTGGCAAATACCATTTTTTAAATACTAATTAAAAATCTATGTATTGTATATATTATTGAGCATCTTACTATTAACATAGGGCATTTAGCGAAATTGTGGTGCAAAAAAACTAAAAAGGGCATAATTGTAAAGAAAAATTGACTTTTTTTAAAATCCTCTACCATAATACTGGATCAAAATCATTTCTTGTTTAGACAACCCGTCCAAAGAGCTATAATGCTTCTTAGACATTATCACTTTCAACACCCTGTATTTCAAAAACTGGTCATTAATTTAAATTGGGCCCATAAGAAATTTTGATAGGAAAGGTTCAATCTAAAACTTAGTTTGTTTCTCATTAACACTTTCCGTTAATATTTACCTAAACACCCTGTAGATAATGCTTTAAAGGGACAGATTAAAAATAATAAATAAATCGTAAATATATGTAATACTAACAATGCGTATATGTTTGGAAAACCTGTCTAAAGAAATATTGTACTTCTTGGACTTATCACTTTTAACACCCTGTATTTCAAAAACTGGTCACACATTTATGTTGGGCCCATGAAAATTTTTGATAAGCAAGGTTTACTCTACAACATACTAAAGCTTGTTTCTTATTAAAAAATTCGACTAATATTTACTGAAACACCCTGTAGATAAGGTTTTGAAGGTACAGATTGAAAATAATAAATAAATCGTAAATATACGTAATACTAATAGTGCGTATATGTTTGGAAAATTGGTCTAAATAGCCATGGTGCTTCTTGGGCTTTATCTTTTGCAACACCCTGTATTTCAAAAACCGGTCATTAATTTAAAATGGGCCCATGAGAACTTTTGATAAAAAAGGTTCGGTCTACAACATGCCAAAATTTCATGAAGTTTGACGGATTACAGAAATCCCATAAGAGGTGTGCCTGATCCTTTACATTTGTCTGAGAAAATTCGAAAAACAGTGAATAACCTAAAAAATTAACATTTTTGTCAAAATAAATTGAGTTTCACAACCAATTTTAACACGTGACCAAATGTCGGGAAAGCTACGTAAATATACAAATATTTTTTAAATTTCCACAAAAAAATTGTGCAACATCTGCAGCATCTGTTGATTTTTTTGCAAGAGCCTTTTAATTTTTCTTACTACGGAACTGCGGAATGTTGTACGTATACCACATGGAAAAAAGCTATACTGACCATAGGATGGCCTGCTTAGAAAAAGAAAAAATAGTTTAGCATATGATTGGATACGAATAGAAACATAAGATTTACCCTGATCGCAGCAAATCCCGGTTACCTGTGAACTAAAAGTTAAAAGAAGAGGGGTAACACCGGATGTAAAATTTTACACCAGATTTGGCGGAAGAACAAACTACTTCGCTTTCAGGTCGCTTTCAAGGTCATTAACTATATATATCTACCAAAGTACAAGCTACAAAATGTGATTTTCCTAACTTCTTAGAAGTATCACGATCTCTTTTCTAAAAATGAATAAAATCACAAATACTTTATGAATATTAAAGCTTTCTATAATATGTAGGAGATTTCACAAATATTTTGTAAAAATAAAATTACCAAATACAAATAAATAAATATATAAATTTCACATATAACTTGAGATATTAGATAAATAAAAAAAAAATTCACAAATTCTCTAGTAGTTTATAGTTTGTGAATATCAATTAAATTAATATTATTTTATCTATGTAATTGTGTAATCCTTTCTGTGTGCAACTTTAATTTCATGCTCTCGAATTCATCTTTACGCCAGACGACGAAACCTACTCCTTCTTTTAGTCACGTGACTCTGAATTTAACTCTCTTGCATCAGCGGCGTAGCGTGCCCGAAAGGGCGGGGGAGGGGGGGGGGGACAGCTAAAAAGGGCGCCTCTGAAAACTGATGAAAAATCTTACGGCAAAAAAAAAAAACCAAAGGTCAAAAAGGCGCCTCTCACAAATCTTGCGACCAAAAAAAAAAGAACCGCGCCGTAGAAATTTGAACCGCGCCGTCTCCAAAAAAAGAAAAAAAAAGGTCATCATATGTCAGGGGGCGGCCGATACGACACAAGGGCGCCTCTCCCACCTATGGGGCGCCACTACCCTCGGGGCGGGGGGGGGGGCGACGCCCCCCCCCACGCTACGCCGCTGTCTTGCATATGATCACATGACTGAAGTAAATTGATCAATACAAACCATTTTAAAACAGTCCTCGTACTGCATTGCACGCGCATTGGGATTTTTCGGACAGTCCTATTACTGTCGAATGGGATGATGGAACACTGCTATTATATAACAACTAGAGTTTAAGCCAAATTCACAACCAACCAAATTAAAAAAGTGGGTTCACCATACTTTTGATATTACCATTAAAAAAGCTAAAATTTTGAATGAAATCGAAGGGCACTTATAGGCAATCCATTAGGCGCCTAATCAAACTTTTTAATTTTACCACGGCCTTGTCAAAATGGCGAACACTGTCAATTATTTTTATTTTTGTGATGTTCAATATTTTTGTTGTTAGATCCTAAACAGTTTTTAACATAAAATTTAATGTAAAAAAATGGCAAAAATCAAACTAAACAAAAACAACGTTTGACAAGAGCTTGACAATTCTAAAACTGAGAACGAAACGTCAAACTAAAACATCGGGTTTGGATTTGCCACTTTAACTTTTGTCAAAGCCAATCTTATACTAATTGGTAATTTGTGGAAATCTGAAATTAAAAATGGAAATTAATTAAAAACACAAATTTAGGAATAACCGTATAAATTAATAAATAAAAGTAGATATATATAAGATATAAACAAAATAAATTGTTCGTTCAAAACATAGGCTGTAAATGATAAAATAGTACCTACAATATTATCTTTACCTCAAAGAATGTTTACAAAAGAGGTTGAGTTTTAAGTCAATTACTATATCTCTGATTTTTACTCGCAGATATGAAAATAAGGCGAATCGGCTAGTAACAAAACTTCTCAGCGGCGAATCGTTCCCTATCCCTATCCACGTATTGCTACCTCTGTTTCTCGGTTTTAAATCTATGCGCATATATGCACATATGCAAATTGGTAAAATGAAAACGAATTGTTTATTTGAAACCAAAGTCTCGCCTTCCATGCAAATTAACATTTATTTCTGTTTCATTCCAGGTAAGGCTCACACACCGATCGACTTCATCCAAACATCTACTATGCGCCACAGATTTTAAGGTATGACAGAAGTATTTAAAAACAAAAATTAGCTAGGGTGCGTGACCATTTCAGAGAAATACTCTTGAAAAGAGAAAAAGTAAATTTACTCTCAGGAGCCGTCAGGAGACCACAAATTAACGGTAGTACTGTGAAATAGACAAAGAGTTGAAAGTTACTATTGAGAGAACTTTTCTGCGATGTATTTTATGTAGAAACTTACCATAGATTGGGAAACTATTCTCCAATCATCCATGTGAATAAACTTATTTAAAACTGAATCAGGATCTTTTTACATTTTTGGTTATCACTGATCTTTTATGTATTTCTTCATAAATGTAAGGAAGTTTTTAATCTATTTACTTCTTCCATCTTTCCAGGGTTTTAAGAGCTCCTGCACCTGTCTAAGTCATTATACTTCAAGGACATTAGAGGTAAATGTAGCACCGAAGCCCTTTGTGGGTTTGGATTCAGCAAGTTTAATTTTACTAATATCATCTTAGCCTATTAATCAGCCTCTTTGTATCCAAAAATATGTCATATAGTGAATGGCTCAAAACCCTGGGTGGGTTAGGTTTAGGTTTTGGCATGTTTACCCCTACACATTATTCGTTTTGTCTCTTCAGATACTGACTAGCGTCAATATACAAAAATAAGTATTAATAATTTGGAATAGGTACCGTAAAGAAACCCACCATTTTGGATCCGCTATTTTATTTTTTTTTTAAGTTTGAGTATAAAACTGTATTAAGTGAGTCAAAAATTATAATCAGCGACTTGAAACACCGCCAAGTTCCATATTCGATACATATCGATGCATAAATAAGAAAGTCCGCCATTTTGGATCCGACATTTTACTTTTTTTAAGTTTGAGGGTAAAACTGTATTAAGTGATTCCAAACACTTCAAACTTTCAAGTTTGAGACAAATCGGTTTAAAAATAAAGATATCCGCCATTTTGGATTTGCCATTCTTGTAATCAAAAACATAAATTTTATGTTATCAGGTTACCAGAACTCTAGACCTACCAAAATTTCAACACTCGACTTAATGGATTCAACTCCAACCAAACCAAATTTAAAGAATATTACGTAAATGATTTTTTAAAGATGTTTTTGCATAATTAATAATATCTATTTTGTTTATCATCTGCACATTTTATCAAGAAAAAATATTTAAGTCCGGCGCCCAGTTGGCCCGCCGCCCAGTTGGTGCCGCCGAGTTGGCGGCGCCCAGTTGTCCTAGACTGCAACACATTTCAGGACAAATTATTATTAAACAATATTCTTATAAGTGCGGGGAAGTGACACTTTCTGAATCAAAATGTGTGAGGGTAAAATCGTACGGTCGCAGAAAAAACTATCTATCGTGACGCTACTGAACTTTCTCGTGTTTTAGCAAAAACTGTCCGTCAAGACGACTTACCCATGAAATGTTGTTTTTTATCGATTTTTCTTCTTCTTTTGCACAAAAAACAATTTTGGACCATGTTTGAACTCAAATAGTTACTTCTAAACTTGTTTTTAAACGTTTTTAAGATTTCTTTTTGTAATATTCCCGCACAAAATTCAAAAAAAATCATTTCCGTACTTAGACAACATTGTCTATCAGTTTTCCCTGTATAAACCGACTAGCAGGTTGAATCACTCAAAATACGGCAGGTGGATTAAAAGTAGCCAGCTGCTTTTCTGTCGCACTTATGCCATCAGTGTGAAAGAGATAAAAGTACCCATATATTATCTAGGGTATTATTAGCATGCAAAATCTGCCTATTTTTGTCCGTTTTACATGTTCAATAATGTCTCTCTCTGTTTTTATTGTAAAAGAAATAACCGCCCCTAGAAACCAAATTGGATAGGGCCAATAAAAAATGCCTTGTCTTTCCGTCTCTAACGCCCTTTCAGGGCGTTATACAACTCAATGATTATTCCCTTATTATTCAGCTTCAGTTTGGGTATAAAGGGTTTTACTTTAATAAACTCCCGAATGTAAAGATTACTATTCTCTTATGACCTCCATATCTTTGGCTTTAGGTTGCTCATGCTGAGCCATGACCAATGACATGTTAATGTGTTAAAAGACTATTTGGGTTTTCACAAAGTCAGTGAGAGGTTTTAATTTTTGGTCGTAAACGGTCTAGTATTGTACGTTATTGGGTTGAAATTCATTTGCGGTTTTCTTAAAACTTTACCGACATAAAAATTTCTTAAAAATCGCCTAACCACAGGAAAGAACTCTTTGTTCTTCTTAAGCCAACTTTTTCTCTCTCTCTCTCTCTAGACGATATTTAGGAATTTACATAGGACCGAAACAGAGAGAAAGTGTTGGCTTTCCTATGTTTAGACCCCTAAGCCAACCTCAAACCAATCTACATTAAAGGCAATGTAGTACGTCTTAAAGCCATTTCCATCATTATAATATCGGCCATTTTGTTAAGAGTGCATTTTTTTATTGCAAATGGAGCCTTTTGAAATTCTTATCATTATTTTGAATTTGTATTTTGTTTAAAATATCACCCCTTTTAGAACTAATTTGTCAAGGGTTGTAGAAGTAGACTTTAAAACAAAAAGCTCCTCAAAATAATTTTATTTTCTTTGTTTTCATTATAAATTAATGATAAATATTTAAAAAATATTTCTGGCCGTTGGAATTATGAATTATTTTTGATCATGGGAATACCTTCCTAGCTAGCCTATTAGCCCACTTCAAGTGAAGCCATTATATATCAGCCTTGAAAACAGTTTTCTGTAAATATCTCAGAAACTAAAGCTCCTACGAAGTTTTTGGTTTCAATACAAATTATTGAGCAGAATGCAGTCTACTATACTCCGAAAACCGCATATTGATGCGATGCTCCGTTAAAAAGTTACCATTTTTTAAATGTTTTAAATGTCAAAACACTGTTATTAGCATTAATGAATTTTGAGCAAAAACTAATATCTTATAAATCTTAATACCCTGTAAAATCCGAATTTCATTGAGTGGCTTTCCCGGTTTTGGAACTATGATAATTTCTGTAATATTCCACAATTTAAATATGTCTAAACCTTAAGAACCTAATGATAACATTATTATTAGTCTAATAGATAGTAATGGTCATAGCCTGAGGCTTTTCCTTAATTATTTCGGTAACGTGAGCTTCAATGCATAAGGTTTATTCTCAGGAATATTTGATTTGATAGAAAGCGGTAATATTTTTTCTAAATCTCTTGCAAAAAATTCAGCTATGTCTTCAATATTTCTTACAAACTGGACGTTTAGTTTTCGGTTTAGTAAAATTTGATTTTGTAAAGTCTTTGGGTAGTTAACTTTCAAGTTGAATATTCGGTGTTTCTAGCATCTATAAAATCATTAAGAAAATTCTTGTAAGATTCATTTTCCGGAATTTCTCGACTTATGCGCTACATCATTATGTTAAGATTTATTTTTTCAAGAGGATCTTGGCTTTGGTGCATTTCTTTTCCACTATCTTATCAGTTCTTTATTTTCCCTTAGATAATCTTTTCCCTTGTGCTGTTTGTTATATATTTTTGTAAAAGTACTCTAGTTCTGCATACGTTTATCGTGACGTACGCAATGTTACTTATAGACATATTTTTTTAAATTTAAATACTGTGTATTTTATTTAAGAGCAATTTTAATCACTCACATAACATTGCTTATTTTCGCACTTAGTAATATAGAAAAATCTAACCCCAATAAACCAGTTTTTTTTCAACAAGTAGGAATTTCCCGCTCTCTAATAGCAATAATATAAATAAGGAATTTAATTTGGCTCCTTTGGCCAAACGGAAACGAAGCTAAAATAACTTTTTGATATACGACTTTTCCAACTAACTTGGAGTTATTTGGATAAACTTTCCGGGGATAAAGGTTCCTCAAACTTCATGGGTCTTATTCTTCGTCAGTCATATACCGATTTTGTCATTGGAGAGCAAATGTTTACGTAGGTTGGGAGAGGTGAGTGGAATATATAAAAAGGACAATTTGGTCTTTAGAACTTTTCTATTATTAGAAATATTGTCGGTGTTAATTGAAAGTATAGAGAACGGAATTATGTTGCTTTTTACAAGGCGAATATTTAGGAATCTATCTCTGTTTAATCCTGCGCATGCGTTTACCGTAGCCAATCCTACTAAGACAGTTAAAAGCAATTAGCGAATTGCACAGAAGGAAATTTAAATAGGAAGAAATTAAACATAAAAATATTTACCAATAGGAAGTTTTTGAAATTCTTATGTGCGACTTCGTTGTGGTTGTGGTAAGCAGACGTAGAACTGTTCTGCGTCTGCGCACTAGCTAAATGTGTTGAATTGGACTAGAAGTTATTTGTCGGGAAGAGAACAGCGAGTAAAAATGAATGGAATATTATCAAAAATATAAAAAGTGATCTAGGAATCCCTCAAGGCAGTGTATTGGGACTTCTTTTCTTTATTTTGTACATCAATTATATTGTTAAAGTTGTTGATGATGATGATAATCTGAAAATACATTTACTAGCTGATGATGCTCTTCTATATGGATGCTCTGAAAGTATTGCAATTAATAGAACAAATTAATAGTGTATTGAGATCCATTGATCACTACTGTTTTGAAAATCTTCTCAAGATTAATTAAAGCAAAACAAAATTCATGCTGATCGCCAAGGAAAACATTAAACGGGATTTTATGCTTACTGGATCCAGTTTAAGCATTAAAAATGATAAACTCTGTTTTAAAGAACATTGTAATATAGTAGTCTCCAAAATTAATTACGGAATTAATCATTTGAGCAGATGTTCACAAAGTTTGTCTAAATGGTCTAAACTATTGGTTTTTAACACGTTGGTACTTCCCCACTTTACATATTGCTCTACAATTTTATATCTGTTGCAGGTAAATGATCTGAATCGTCTTCAGAAGTTGCAAAACCGCGCAATGAGGATAATACTATCGTGTGATAGATACACTCCCATAAGGGATATGTTAAAAGAACTACAGTGGTTGCTAATTAAAGAGTTTCTCAGGTTTAATGTCTTAATTTTTATTTTCAAAATAAAACTTGGAAATGCACCCCTCTATTTAACAAACAAATTATACCGTAATAATACAGTACATACACAATACAAGACAGAATAATAATTTCTACATACCACGAAGAAACAAAAAATCGGCAACGAATTCATTTTTTTTTCAAGGGTCTAGATGATTTCAACAAATTGCCTAATGATATTAATTAAATGTTGCTTGACATTAACAACATTTAAAAAAAAAACTTAAAATATTCTTATTAAAAGATTGCTCTTTATATGAAGAATAAATTAGGAAAATGAATCGACTCTCGAAGCGTGTTTTTGTCTATTTATTTTTTTTGTGTTGAACTTTAATATTTTTTCCAAATCTTTTTATTTTTTTAAATTCATTATTGTATTTTATACCATTTATCAAATATAGAGGGCATATACTCATGCAAATATAGGCGATGCTTGAAGCCAGAACACCCTTTAATTCATAATGATCCTTTTTGGGGTAGACAGGATTTTGGTAACTGCGCATGCATCAGTTTTGGTGGTTTTGGAACATACTCCATTACGTCACTTCATTATTTGACAACTGTCAAAAATTTAGGGTTATGGCTATCAAATTGCGGAATAAATTTGTAGTTTTTCTAAAATTAATTGTGTAGATTTATTGTGAACACCATGAAGAGTGTTTAATGGCATCTACAAACCACTTTTACCTTAAGTAACAAATTAGAAAGAAAAATGCAAGTGCGTACTACTCACCTCCATCACTTCCTTAATTCTTCCGAACATTGTGCCACAAACCACCCTATTGCTCCCCTTGGGTGCGCATATGTTATCGGTTAAGGTTAGCAAATTTTAAGCGTTTCAAAAAATGCTTAATACAATAAAAATTAAGATTATAAAAAAATAATTTTAATTTTAGATAGATAGATATTTCTTTTCTTCCGAGCATCACAATCAGTGCCGACTGCTACAGGTAGGGTAACGTACTCTCCCTCCCAAAACAAGGCAACAAACAGTATTTTTAATTGATTTATTTAAAAAAAGTTAAATCTTCCCTTACGACATGATTGTCTAGTTCTTTTTATTATCTGTGGTTAATAACGAGCGATTAATTGTGTGAACTTTTTTAACATAAATAATTACAAGCCGGCAGCACCGCGCGGGACAAGGTTTCAATTTCACCCGTTTTTCAGCGGTGTATGGGTGGCTGTTCTCGCGTCGAGCCGGAAGGAATGTTTGTTTTAGTTGACGTCGGCCATCATCATCGTGCCTAAACGTTCGTTACCCTTTTTAGTGTTACCGGTTCTATCCTTAGTAAAGACCTATGAATTTGTTTTGATTTGGGGTTTGTCAGTAGTAAAATGTCTTTCCGGCCGCGTGTCATTGTTTGTTTTCGTTATCGTTTGTTTATAAAATGGAAATAAATACCGTCGATTACAAAATTAACTATCCAAATTTAAATACGTTGACATATGAACTTAGATTACAAATAAAATCTTTAGGGCCACATAGACCGGATCAAAAAATTTACCAAAATTTTAGTGTAAGTTATGCCGAGGGGTGTTCCATAAAAACTTATAATAGAAAATTTAATTGTGAAAAAAGAAATGCTTTTTGTGCTTTATTTGTCTTGTTATGAACAATCCACGACCTGATCCTGCGTGCAAAGGAAATGTGTGATATCAAGCACTTTAGTAAAAAGTTAAAAGAACACAAAGTAAGTAGTATTCATTTAAATAACCACATGGAATTTTCTATGCTAGGCAAGACTGATATTAGGTGCCAATTGAATAGTGCCTGTAGGCAAGACATTTCCGAAGATAATAAAAAAGGGACAAAAATTAGACATATACTTTGTAGGTTAATAGACTGTTTAAAATTTTGTGGGATTTTTGAGATTGTTCTACTGGGCCATAAAAAAAAAGGCGAATGGACTTTATCTATAAACAAATGAACTAAAAACTACACCAAGTAGCTGCTTGTTTGGAAAATACTAAAATAAAATTGTTTCAGTAAGTTTTTTTTTATCTCATCTTTCATGCAATTTAAATTTCTGCCCCCCCCCCCCCCCAATTTATAACGTCACCACCAGCCGCCACTAATCACAATAACAGTAGAAAGGAACAAGTCAAAAGTCAAAATGTGTAAAACAAACAATAATAAGACTTATAAAAGGACAAAAAAATTAATGAAAATGAATGAAAAAACTGCCGAGCGACCACAACCTAAAACGTTCGGTATATTAACTTCTAGGAATTCTATTATAAAATAAAATGCATTATTATTTGTCAGACTATTATTATTGGACAGACTTTTTAGTTCCTCTGGAGGGGATGGGACAATTCGCCGCGGCCGATTCGCCGCAGCCGATTCGCCGCGGGACAATTCGCCGCAATAAAATAAAAAATCTCGCGGCGAATTTTCCCCGCGGCAAATCGGCCGGCGGCGGATTGTACCACGGCGAATCGGCCGCGGCGAATCGGCTGCGGAGAATCGACCGCGGCGAATTGTCCCCTACCCCCTCTGGAAGAGGATTACATAAACGTAGACCAGCAAAAATTGGTGGGTTTTTAAAATATTCTTTGAATACAAAAGTTGTTTTGATTTCTGGTGGCATATTGATGATAGGTTCCATTAATTATTGCAAAATTTGATTTATTTTTGCGAATATAATGTTAAAATATATACAAAAAAAACTCAAAGTCTTCTCCACTAAAGTCTTGATTGTTTCGGGTTTTATTTATTTATGTTTTGAGCCTAAACAGACCCATCATCAGCTGAAACAAGGTAAACAAAGAAACTGGAATAACAAAAATATATTGAAAGAGATCAAATAATCACCTTCAGGTTCACTAATGTACTCTGAAAGTGACTATTCCACCTCCATCATTTTTAGCCAATACTCCAAACGGTATTACTCATAAAACACCCTTAAAATGTAACGTACCTTTCAAAAACCGTTAAAAGACACTCATACCCCCAGCATGCTAATGCGAGGGTTCAAAAAGTTGCTAATAATAGTTGAAAATCCAGCGCAAAAGAGGTTTCCTGAGCAGGAGTGGGAAATGGAGTATTCTGTAATTCAAAAGAGATCGAATTGTGTTAAAGATTAAAACAATTTTAATTATTATTATTAAGTTAAAATACAGGGTCTTAATTGCCATGGGTCACTATTGCTATCATGTTAACTATAAGAACAACAAGGTTGCTCAAATTAGATAAAATGAGCAGTTTTTGGGAGACATTAAAAATCTGGTTTCACATTTAAAAAAAGCTATTATATCCTGAGCTATGGGGTTTTTTCGAAAAATTGTTCAAATCTCTTTTATTAAATATCTTAAAAAGTATAGCTTTTACAAAAAAATCGTAAAGGAATTTTTTTTTGCATTTTTGATGTTCTTCAAGATGGTATTTTTTAAGAAAATTTACCACGTCTAGTTTTCGACATATTATTATTAAGTTACTGCTTTTAGATACGGACCTGTATTTTTTATTTCGTTTAAAAAAAACTTTTTTTTATGATTTTAACGATGTATCACATGTCCATATTTATTTTTGTATTATTGCTAAAAAAATGGCCTTTAAGTTTTTGGCACTTTTACCGTTTTATTATGGGTGGCTTGGACAGCAAAAAAAACAATTACTTATAAAAACCTATGATGCGTAATACATCTGTTAAATTTAGTTTGGTTACCGAAGGCGTGATATTGATATTTGCAAAAAAAATGTATGGTCCGATGAAAGCCGTTTTTGAAATAATGGATAGTACATCAGGAACTTGCATTATCGGTGGACCCAAGAAAATGAGCATTTTTAGAGAAACGGCATTTCAAGAAAGATTCGGGATAAATGTTTTTACCGGATTAACCTATTACAATTTTCTGAAAAATACATTTTTGGATGATCTGCCTTTAGATGTTCGAGCGAATTTTGGGTACTACTAGCATGATGGTGCACCCGGCCACAGAGATCGTCGTTGTACCAGGTTTTTAAATAATTTCAAACGAAATCAGTGAATCAGAAATAACGGACCAATACGTTGGCTCCCCCGGTCACCGGACATTACTCCTCTGGATTTTTGGGGTCTTATTAAAGATAAGGTTTATAAAACTGGTCCTCGAGATTTGGAGGACCTACTTCATAATAAAAAAGGCAAGCCAAAATCCAAAATAAAATATGTAACTCTGCTTGCAACAAAATTGTGGACATTTTCAGAATTTGGATAAGTAAGCTGTTTTATTTTAAAAAAACGTGTTAAAATAAAAATGAATATTTTTTAATAAGTTTAACTTAATTAATCAGTAAAAAGTTTAACACCAGTATTTACTAAGGCGTAAGTTTTAGTCTAGGTTTTGGTTTAAGTTTAGGGTTTAGGTTTAAAATTTAAATGTGCATTGGTTTGGAAAAATTGATTTTTTGCCGAACAGGCCGCAATTGATTTGGTATTTTTACCAGTATGGATGATAAAATGTCCTAAAAATTGAAATTTAAGACGATTTGATCTTGAAATGGACCATATAGACGGGAAAAAAGAAGAAAACATGGAAAACTGATTTTTATACAACTGTCTAATTTAGGCTACTACGTCACTTTAAACCCCTAGGTCATGGGATTCCGACTAAAAATCGTCCTAAATTTTAAACTACCTCCGGGGGTTTATCTCATTTAACTTGAAAACAATCACGTTTTTGTTAATTTATATGACAAAATTTTATACGATTTTTAGCTTCAATTAACTATTAGAGCGAGTTTTTTAGGGCAATGTACACAAGGCTGGATAAACCGTTTAGTACTAAATTCTCATATCTCTTTTATATTTTGGCATGTAGCTTTTAAACGATATTTGCTTGACGAGGAAAGTAAAAAAAAACCATCTTCAGATTAAAATCCAAATAAACTCACACGCGATTTGTTTATTTGCAAATAATCTTTAAATTAATATAATAAAAAATGTTTTTATTTATTTATTTATTTATTGTAGCAGTAATTTTCCATTAATGGTTTTAATACGCTCTAGCCATACAGATATATTTAAGATATACGTGCACCGAGATGACGGCAGATGACAATCCCAGTACTTAGTACAGCAAGTGTCAGTCAAGTCACTTTTACGTTATTTGAATAAATTTAAAAATTTATTTTTCAGTTTCGCTTTGTTTGTGCAAGTTATATAATAAAAATTACGAAATAAGAACACATTTTCCGACAATGTCAAGTTTGGGAAGTAAGTGTGTGTAAGTTTGAAAAATGTAAGTAATTCACTTAAATATCGCTGCATTTTCACTTAAACCTCGTTCCCTACAAACTTTAAATCTATAGTTTAAACCATTTCTTTTCCGTTTTTTCCATTTTTTTTACGAAATCCTTGCAGATTCTTATTTAAACCGGTTTTTTCCATTGCGATATAACCTATGTAGTTATAATGAGTCCAAAATTCGATTAACTTTTATTAAGTTTGAAAGAAATTCAGTTAAAACGTTTCACAAAAGATAAACTAAAAGTTAAACCTAAACCTAAACTTTAAACTTAAACCCTAAACCATCTTAGTAAATACTGGTGTAAAGGTTTTAAAAGTTAGTAAACAGTTTTTTTATAAAACAGTCAATTGTTTTGTTGGTTTTAAATCTAATTTTTCATTATTGAAATACGCTGCCATGTTGGTTTAAACTAAATTTAACATATGTATTACGCATCAAAGTTCTTTTAAAAAATAGAATAAAAAATACAGGTCCGTTTCTAAAAAAAGTAAGTTAATAGTAATATCTCAAAAACTAGTCTAGTAAATTTTTTTTAGAAAACACCAAATTGAAGACCGTCAAAAATGCAAAAAAAAAATTCTTAATGATTTTTTTTTAAACTATACTTTTTGAGATATTTAATAAACTAGATTTGAGCAATTTTTCGAAAAACCCCCGTGGTTCGGGATATAATAGCTTTTTTTAAAATATGAAACCAGATTTTTAATGTCTTCCAAAAACTGCTTATTTTATCTAATTTGAACAACCTTGTAGTTATTATAGTTACCGAGAAAGCAATAGTGACCCATGACAATTAAGACACCCTGTATATGTTGAAATAGTATACCTATACTTTAATAGTATATTTTCATTCAAAATTTATTTATACCCATGGTGTATATGACTTAAAGTACATACGACTTGGAAGTCATGAAAGTCGGTCTCAGTTTAAAAACTATTGCAAAGCCAAATTTTAAAGTAGACAGACAAGACTCCAAAAGTGGAATCATCAATTCTTTAAAGAAGCGTATAAAGTTTCGGGGGGAAAGTTTAGTAAACAGCCCTAGTGTCTTTGCTTGTATGGATTGGGCATGAGGCTTTCAAAACGAAAAGTTACGTGCCTCTTACACTTTTTAAAAGATTTGTCTTTCTGACGTCTTAAATATATTTTCTTAGGAATAATAAAAAAAATTAAATAAAAAAACACCCAACTGCTAAATTTACTTGTAAGTACTGGTCGCAGTTGAGTACAAAATTGATAGGTATACCTATAATGTAGGACATGCTTCAACTTTTAGTTTTTATGCCCAAAGCGCACTTACGAAATTATACAATTTTGTATTTTCATGAATGAATTTTTTTTTATTTCCTACTTTTAGGTTTCATTCTTATTCAGCCTTATAAAAAGCACTATGCATTTACATTTCATTTAGCTTCACCCAAAAACTACGTGTAGATTTTCTACGGACGCGAACAGTGTTACCTACCATTGAGTGAAGGTGGAGTATGAGAGAGGGAGGAGGGAACTAGTAAAATAGTGCTAAAAAAATCTTAAAGCGTGTGCCGAAAGAATTTTTGAAATCGCTTTAAATTTGTGAAAGGTATAGCTACAACTATTACTAATAAGGAGGGTGGGGAGACGAGTGGGAGAGGAAGGGGGAAACTGTATCCTTGTGATCGACATTGGAGATAGTCCAAACCAAACAGTTTTAACAAGTTCCCAACGAAAGCATCAAGCCTTCAGTATAATTCAATGCCGGTAGGGGTATTTTCCCTCGGAGTAGTTGTTTCTGTTGGTTGCACAAAACTTATGCTCTACACGGAGCTATCGCCTACATTCACCTGAGGATGGCCCAAAAGGTCAAAACCGGTCCGGTCGTAGATTGGCATGGATCAGTTGTTCCTGATTCTCAGGACGTGTTCCAGAAGAGGATCATTCGTATACTTGTGATCGACGTTGGAGATAGTGAAAACCATACAGTTTTTTGGTAAAATGGTGTTGGTCTTAAAACGTGTGCAGAAAGAATTTTTGAAATCGCTCTATATTTGTGAAAGGTATACCCAACTTTATTACTAAGGAGGGAGGGGAGAAGATAGAGAGGGGGAAACTAGTAAAATGATGTTGGCAAAAGGTCTTTAAGCGTGTGCAGAAAGAACTTTTAAAATCGCTTTATATTTGTGAAAGTTATAGCTATAACTATTACTAATAAGGATGGTAGGGAGCAGAGAGAGGCGGGGGGTGGGGAGGAGCAGTAGAAAAATGGTGTTGGAAAAAAATCTGAAAGCGTATGCAGAAAGAATTTTTGAAATCGCTCTATATTTGATAAAATTATGCGAATATCGTTTTTGAATAGGGTGGGTGGAATGACAGGAGTGGAGATTTTCAATAAAAACGCCTGAAATTTAGATAATTTGTATTCCTTAAAGCCTACATCATGTGACAAAATGGCGTCTGAAGACCGGCTTGTTAAATCCTCGGGATCCGTAGCAATTCAACGACACCTTTTTATTTCAAAAACGGTATTTACACTGGTTACGCTCGTACCGATGAGTGCCCAACAAGGCCGAAACTCCCCGAGTAATATACGAGCTACCAATATCCCCCTATTGAAGATTCGCTCACAAATTTATTTTTGTTTTGGTCTTTTGATTGTGTCCTCAAAATAGCCCTTTTAATTTATTTTAGAATTCTAGGCTAAAGATATTTGCTGAGACTGATTATATCTTTCTTAGTAGTTACGTCAAATTACCTGAGGCTACCGTGACTGATACTGCAATTCGGCAGTTGGTCTGTTTTCAGTAATTTTCCAAATTTCATATTTCCTTTTTTTTTAACACTGGTTACGCTCGTACCGATTAGTACTAATATCCTCCAATTGAGGATTCGCCCACAAATTTATTTTTCTTTTCTTCTTTTAACTATGTCCTCGGAATATAAACATATTGTGTTTATTGTATTACAATCTAGTTAACAAGACTAACTAGCAATTTTGTTTTAACTTCATTTTATAGAAAAGTTAGATTTAAATTTAGGGTTCACTCAACAGTTATCCCGCTTTGCTTTATCTGTTACTCAAAATTGTGTTGTGTTTATATTATTATTTTGTTTAATATATTTCATTTAATTCACTAGCTCAGGCTTCACTCTTTTTAGCCTTCGAACTAGCAAAGTATCACTTTTTGTGTACTTTTTTATAGTCTCTACTACAGTTTCGATTTTTTGGACCCTATAAAGATCACTAACGTTCCAAGGTGCATTCACAATGTTTCTTAATACTTTATTTTGAAATCTCTGTAAAACTAGAATGTTACTTTCTTTAGTACAACCCCATAGTTGAATACTATATGTCCATACTGGTTTCAGTATTTGTCTATAAAGCAGTAACTTGTTAATATTGATAAATTGGACTTCCTTCCAATTAGCCAGTTCATTTTTCTATACCTTATCTAAATTTTTTCAATTTTTTTCTTAACGTGTAATTTCCAGCTCAATTAGGCATCAAGTGTAATACCGAGATATTTTGCCTGATTTGAGTATGGTACGAGAATGTTGTTGTGATTTGTAAGTGATTTACATTTTTGTTTGTAAAATAAGCATGAATTGATTTGGTTTCATTTAATTTTATTCGCCACCTTGTGGTCTAGATGTGAAATTCAGTAACTGCATCTTAAAGTTTTTCTATTGATTCTTTAATAGGTTTCTATACCGTTAATAAATCAGTATCGTCGTCAAATGTTGTGACAATTTTCTGGCTTTGGAATATCGCAAGTGAATAATAATTAAATAAGGGCCTAGTACGCTACCCTGGGGCACGCCTCCTTGAGGTTTTCTTAAATTTGTTTGTTGTTTGTATGAATCTACTACTACTATGTCGGTTTAGAACGTTTTTCTACGTTGTCCGACGCCTATTCTCCACCTCCTTCGATCCTGACAATCATCTTCTGTTAGATTTTTTTGACTCATTGATCTTTGGATTGACTGTTGCCATTCTATAGTTTAGGACGCCCTCTTTTTCTGCGCCCTATTGGTTGCCATTCTAGGACTTGCTTTGGTAATCTTTCGTCGTTCATCCGTTGTACATGGCCGTACCATATCAGTTGCCTTTTAGTGACGTCATCCGTTATGCTTCTCTCGATTCTCATTCTTTCTTTTATGATGTCATTTCTTATGTGATCTATTCTAGATATTCTCATTGATCTTCTTATTGCATCCATTTCGACACTTTTCATTTTTGTTTTTTATTTTTCTGTTACGCGACAAGTCTCTATTCCATACAACAGCGTGCTTCTCACCATTGTTTCATATATGTTAAATTTTACAAATTGAGTATGAATCTCCCTGTTTTAATTTGAAATGTTTGTCAGGCATGTATTTTAAAAATTTGAAAAAGGAGAATTTTAAGTATTTTCAATATTTGTTTTGGGGGTGGCCACACAGCCGTCAAAGCATCTGATTTAAGAGACACTGCTTGGCGCCTTAAATAAATTATGTTGCTTTATTTTTAATCAATTATGAAAAACAAAAGTGTTAAATTCGGACCTGGCTGGTTCACATCTGCAGGATGTATGTTCGCTTTAGTTATTTCACACCACCATACCTTTGCATCTTTTACGTCATTTCCAATTAAGTCACCTCCTCCTTTTCTCACTTTTTCTGCAGGGCTCTCTTCAGTTACATCAAGGCCAACAAAAAAATACAGGCGAACCATCCAGCTCTCTCTCTCTCTCTCTCTGCTTTACGACTCCTGTTATGGCACTGTCACCATTCCAAATCGATTAGTACGATAGTGTCTTTTATGTTTGGCATACAGGAACATCGAGGATGACAGTGAATGGATGTTGTTACTAAGACTTAACTTCAATATTTACCTAATCTAAATTTAAAACGTCAATGGGATTCATATAGTTTTATAGCTACATTGAATTTTTTAAGTTAACAAATCAGTCGAAAATTGGAATTAAACCGAGAACATGGACTATAGTTTTTTACAACTTTCGAAGGAAATTATCTCAACAAGAGCGCCTTGCCGAGTTAATTTTTGTTTTAGGTAATTAAGCATCATATCAGTGGACAGTTTCTCGTTGATATGGAGAATTCAAGCGTGGACGGATTGCCAGGTGCACCAAAAAGGGCTGTCTCTCAGAAAAACATCGATTGTGTGCGTCATTCAAAAAATTTTGCGTGAAGATAGGTGAACAGAAAGAAGCTGGGTCAATTAGTATCAGAAAACTCTAGACCGCTTTGAGGCAGGAAACTCGAAAAACGTGTACAGGAAGTGGTGATGAATCGTGGATTTACTCATATAAACCCAAAAATAAACGTCTGTCGTCTGTTTAGGTGTTCCAAGATGAAGAAAAGCCAACAAAAGTCATCCGTTCTCGAAGTGTATCCAAAAAGATGGTCGCGACATTTCTTTCAAAAGCAGGTCATGTAGCAATAATTCCTCTGGAAGATCAAAGGACTGTTACTGCCGATTGGTACATCACCATTTCTTTGCCGAAAGTCATCGCTGAGCTTCGAAAAGAGAACCTCGAACGACGAATCATCCTCTACCAAGACAATCCAAGTTCGCACAAAGCACAAAAAACCATTGAATTATTAAACCAACAAAACGTTAAATTGTTGGACCATCCTCCATACAATTCCAACCTAAGTCTCATCGATTTCTAAACTTTTCCGAAAATCAAGAATGGACGTGCGTGGTCAAAGATTTCAGTCGCCACAGGAAGCAGTCGACGCCTTCAAGAATGCAATTTTGACAGTACCAACAAATGAGACGAATTACAGCTTTGACAACTGGTTTGAGCGCATGCAAAATGCATTCATTTTCGTGAAGAATACCTCGAGAAACCATAAACAAAACAAAATCTTTAAAAGTTATCTAGTGTTTTCTTCCCGCTGTATATACAAAAGATGCAGTTCGAGAGTTCGTCTCTGACATCAAATTTAAGCTGTCCAGCAGGAACTCGCTCTCTGCTGATAGCCGACTGAAGTTATTTGACAGTTACACTTACGCGATATTCTTAAAATGACACTATTAATAATATATTCACTATTAATAATTTTAGATTTCACATTTATTATTTTTAAATTAACTTGTTTGCTATCCGTCGCACTAGACTTTTTGTGAACTTTTATAATGACGCTTGTATGTTCATAATATATTTTTGATTTTTTATCAATATATTATTATTATTTTATTTCGTTTAGTGCAGAGGAAATCCTATTTGTCAAAGTCATATTTTGAGACTTGTTTAGTTAGTTACTTTAAAGCTTGTTTTTTAATATTATTTTTCAATTTACTATATTCACTTTTCACCTAATCCTTTCTTAAATATCGATTTATGTACTATTAATTTAGAGGAAATATTTATGTGCAAGTCTTCTTTTGATCTTGTGAATGAACTTCTAAATTTTGAGATAAATAAAAAGACTGAACAGATTTTGACAGTTATCCCACATTTAAATAAACCGCCGTTGACAATTACTTGGGAACTGAAATATCAATCTGAAACTAATTTTGGTCCAATTTAATTCGTTAAAATTGTTTCTAAATTATTTAAAATTCACTTTTACCAAAATGCTGATGACGCAGTACTTTACTTTGATATACTGAGCAATTACGACGTTGGCAACGAGCTATCGCCAATAAGTGCTGACGCACGAAGAAAGTTGTATTGGGAGGTAATGGTCCATTAGTGGTATCAGTAGGGTTGTGAAAGTTGAAAAGTAGAGCAGCATCCAAAAAGATGTGTCCTGATCTGTGCCTGATTGTAATACTGTAAATTTGCGTATTTAAATTGTAACTCTTTATCTAAAAAAGGAAATTTTAATATTTTAATTGTAAGGTTGTTTGGAGACTGATGATCCTCGACAACCCTCCCCATACTGCTCGCACCCGAAAAGCAAAAAAACCGGGTGCGACAATATTTGCAAAATCAATTTCAATCGGTTGAACACTATTGTCGCCCTGATTTCTCGACGAAAATGATCCGGCCCTGTTGTTCTGTTCTGCTGATCTCCTTGCCCGATCCGCCAAAATGGAGTTGTTTTATGCCCCGCTAAAAATATTTTCTTTTATGGTTATTTTTTATTAACGCGCTCGCTGAAGCGTTAGTGCGATACATGCATTCAGGGAATTGGGCCTATTGAATGTCGCCTTGGAGGTGCGAAAATAATAAAAGCACCAAGCAACTTTACACGTGTAAATATGTGTGGGGAGAACGAGGATTTTGCTGAGTTTAGAATAGGGCTGGATTGGAAAAAGTTTAAAATTTGCGAAGTCTCCAGAAAAAGTTACTTCCCTACTGCTAAAAATTTAAAGGGGAATTTAATTATAAGGACCAGTTTACTCTGTGGGAAACATTAGTAAAAGAAAAACGACTTTAATAAGAAAGACGAAGAGCAATGTTGGTTTTGTGCAGGCAGATCTTGTAGTGATAATATTTTTTGTCTTAAACAAGTAATTAAGAAAAGTATTGCAAGAATGTTGCCTTTGTGGACCTACAAAAAGTATATGATACCTTACCAGTAGAAAAATTATGGACTGTGTTAGAACAAACTAATATATATAATCAATCATACATACATAAAAGCAATAAAAAAACTGTACAAAGGGTCAGAATCTAAAATTAAAATTGGAAATCGACTTTTCCAAGAATTCCTGGACACAAAGCTCATTCTCGCCTTTATCTACATCCAAACTAATAAGATTAATTCTTCTAGCCAAGGCCGACAAAAAAATACAGGCCACGACCCTAAAAAAATCAGCTGTTCTCCGGGGGCTGACTTTTACATTGGGTCTTATGGGATGTCAGACGTCTTTTTATGATATTTTCAAAGTGGCACTACAGATTTCCGCGAAATTTCAGTCAAATATTCTCAGACACTATCCTCATATTCCACCAAACTTTTGTAAGGATGCAAGGTGATTAAAAGGTTAAAATCTTCAACATTTAGCATTTTTTATTTTAAATTCAAATTACCCGCCATGTATCGCATGCCAACTGTTATATTTGACAAGTATTTGACTTTGTCATCTGTGTGTGTCACAATCGCTTCTGTTTTAAATTTAATTTTTGTGTGAGCTAATGAAGTGGCTCTGAGAAATTAACGATTACCATACATTTAAAAAAAATTGTTCTGCAAGAATATAGTAAAAACAATCTCAAAACCGGCTTTATTTTAAAAAAAATCAAATATTCATGAACCGTCATTCCTTCACTTCAACATTTTAGAGACAATCAGCTGGGTCGTGACGTGACCAACAAAAAAAAATCAGCCCCGGATGTGACGTCAACAAAGTGGAGGATCGTGGCCCGTCCGTTTTGATAGCCCTGTTCTAGCTTCTAAAATGGGTACCAAGATGTTCGAATGACATGGTTGGACAATATTTTTATTGAGTAGATTAAGAGCAACGGAGAATGTGAAAGGGTCCTGAGGGAGATTTTCTTTAAGTTGAAATGCAATCAGAACTAGAACTTCATTATTCTTTATATAGGTGTGAAAACCCCATATCAAGTGAGCTGCAAACACACTCAAATCCAAACGCACGCACAACAGCACCTCTTGATGCGTGAGCTAACAAGAAAAGTTTTATGCAATGCATGTGGGGAAAAGTAGAACTTTAAAAGGGGATCTGACGTAAGTGTCATTGTCCTCTTAACACCTTTCTCTCAAAGAAGTTGTTAAAAGTAAGTTGAATCGCTGAACGGCGGCCTTTAGGTGACGAAGTGTCCCGGTCTTGTCTGTTTTTAGCTTGTCTGAGTTTAATATTTGTCCCAGAGCAAAATAAAATAAACATTTGCAGAAAAAAAGTCGTGTTTTGTGTGAATGTGGTAAATCATATGTAGGTGAAACAAAAAAATGTAGCATAAAAAAGTACCCAATTAGAGGATATTGAAAAATCTAATTTAGCGGATCATGCGGGGTCAAATAATCATCAATGATCTGAAGCTAAAGTTTTACATAAGGAGTGGCAGTGGCGAAAAAGAAAGTTTATTGAGTATTTATAATGTAGATCAAAAAAGTTTTCAGTTAACCCAGCACGGACATATGGAAGCCACTCCTTAGGAAACACAAGCGCCTTAGGAATAAAAAGGGCGGCCTGTCACACCCGACTGCAGACCAAGTACTATGACTGGCTTCTTTAGTATACACTTGAAAATGGTTAGAAATACTAACCCGAGAAGCTCTTCTCGGTACTAACTAACCGAAACGTCGCATCGTCTTTAAAATAGGTAAAAACAAAGTCCAAAATTTTGTATTGGCTGAATCATTGTGTACATACAGTGTCTAAGTTTTAAACAAAAAGTAACCTTATATTATCTTGTTGTTGTTTTTTTTATTTTCAGTAAGTGCAGTTCTTTAATTAATTGTTATCTTCCAATTTTTGTTGGACTAATCGGTCATTTCTGTTATAAACATATTTGCTTGCAGACTTGCCCTTTCTTACATTTTTATGCGATGTATAAGTTAGAAGAACCACTTGATATCTTAAACTGTGATAGAACTGAACAATACACGTGGATCTCCACCCAATTTTGGGCATGCGCAAATATCAAAACTCTAAAGTGAAATATATATTTTTATCCATTTCTTCTATAGCTACTTTGGAGTGTCGTTGTGTTAGAATGTTGATGTTTTCTTTGATATGTGGATCCTTTTGTATGTCATGTCACTGTTTTTCCAGTTGCTGTGTAATGGCTCTTTTAAAATCTCTCTGTTTCTTCCCGTTTTGTCCCAGAGCCATGGTGAAATCTTCTAACCACTCTCAGACTTTGAGGGCGGTGAGTTGTCCACCACACTCGTTTTGACTTATGCCTCCTAAACCAATTGTGTCCGTTTATATTCACACAGTTCTTTTCTGTGTCTATAACAACCACATGTCAGAAACTAACATATTTTCGATATCTGCTAAGCTAACATGCGTAGGATGACGTTAATTATTTATGTTTATATTCAAATCAATCAACTTCTATTGTTGATGAAATTTGCCGTTTTTTTAACATAATTCTGCAGATGTATTGTGGGCACTATAAACAGTATTTTGATTTTCACTTTTAAAAGCAATCTCAGGCGCTTGTACATTCCTATTTTTCCCATATTTGAAGAAGCCAAAGAAATATTGCGTGATTTGGCAATGGCGCATGGTTTTGAATAACTATTTTGATTTAATAAACCTATAGTTTTCTTTAGCAGTTTTTGTTTCGGGCTTTCCAGGCGAGAAGAAGACATTAAAATTGCTTTACTCTTTAATTTTCTTTGGCCAGAATCTAGGCTAATAGGTAGGGTATGTAAGACTCTGGATCGTCTTCTGCAGCAGGAAATAAAAAATATGGAAAGTTAAACTTCATTTAGAGACCGTCGTAAAAATTGAGTTGAAGGGCTTCCCGTTGCGTTGCTTGCAGTATTATTGAACACCCCATGCGTTTGGCATAATTAAGGAGCTTCTTTTGATTAAGACCGACGCGTCATTCATGGGACTTTTGTTTCTTGGTCAACCATCTTTGATGGGAGGTGGAGCCAACCGACACCCCCTGCGTGTACGCACCAACTTTTCCATGTTTTTTCGCACCATGCATGCATCACGGATGAAACTCGATGATGAAAGGGAGTCATGTATGCGTTGCTCGAAATTCAATAGCTTTTGGATCCGTAGTGTAAACAAAAAACAATGAAAAACATGCCAGGGTACAAGCGACAAACACTTTAACGATATAGAGGGTAAAGTAAGGTAAAATGGTAATATTTTTAATTAAACATGAACAATTTGCCTTCCTAAATAGTACATTATATACCCAGGGACTAAAGTGATACTTTTTATCCCGAGGCGAAATGTTTGCTAAGGGATAAAAAGACACTTTAGTCAAGTGGTATATATACTATTTTTTGCAATTCTGGGCATAGTTTCATTCAAATTTTTAATTAAATTTTTCGAAAAGAAAGTCATCTCCACTGCACTATTGATTGGCCTATAAAATGTGACAACCAATAAAGTACCATTCATTCTCTGACGTTAAGTCAGTTGATATTTCTTAGATAGCCTTGGATAATACTTGGTTGTCAGGGTGTTGTCAAGGTACCATAAAATAACTGTTAAAATACAAACAACGCCGTGGAGATTTCTGCAATTTGCTAGTGCGTTCCCAAAAGTAAAAAAAAATGGATATTGATATGATACAGCTGCCGCAGAGGCAATGAAGGCACTGCTACCCGCTAAATCGGAGAAAATATATGAAAAACAATACAAACATTTCCTGGATTGGTGTCAAGCTAAGGATGTTGCTGATGTTACACAGGAGAAGGTACTTCTTGCATATTTCTTCCATCATGCGAAAAATTTGAAGGCTTCAACGGTTTGGTCACATTATTCAATGATTAAATCAAAGCTGATCGTTGAAAAAAGTTTGGACATTGGAAAATATTCAAAATTAAAGGCATTTTTGAAAAGAAATGGGGATGGCTACCGCCCAAAGAAGTCTCGAATACTGGACATGGATCATATCCAGCAGTTCCTCCAGGAAGCACCAAATCAAGAATATTTGATGATCAAGGTAAAGTGAACTGTTTTTACATTATTTTGAACCATGTTAACGTCACTGATTCGAAATATCATGTGTTGCTATCAGGTTACGTAGTTTGTACAAAAAATTGTATTGCTACTTAGTAACTGAAAAATCTTTTTTTTCCAGGTGGCGTTGATAATGGGAGTTGCCGGTGCATGCAGGGGTGTTGAACTGTGCCAGCTACAGAATGAAGATGTTCAAGTCCAAGATTTTCATCTTGTTGTCACAGTTCGCAACACGAAAAATCAAACTGACCGATGCTTCATAGTGAAGAACTCCAAAGAAAGCAACGCTACAGACGTAGTGAAAATCTGTAAATCCTACATGGCTCTGAGACCAACAAATTTGACAATATCGAGATATTTTATTGGCTATAAAGACGGCAAATGTTTATCACAACCTGTTGGAAAGAATACTTTTGGGCTTTTCCCGCGAAAAATAGCTGCCTTCCTGAACCTGCCAGAGGCCGTTTCATACACAGGACACTGCTTCAGGCGTACCTCTGCTTCCCTTTTAGCAGATTCTGGAGCGAATATTGACCAGCTCAAAAGACACGGTGGTTGGAAAAGTGCTACCGTTGCTGAAGGGTATGTTGAGCAATCAATCGAAAACAAAAAAAATGTGGCGGATAAAATATTCAGTCAAAACTTGAGGACAGATGTCAAGAGTCATAAAAGCCAAGGCCAATCACGTACCGTAACAGTATGCAATTTTCCAGAACCCACAATCAACGAAGACAGCAGCACTCATCACACCGAACCAGCAATTTTCGGATCTCCACTGCAAAACATCAACCTCAACCAACAGCGAAGCGAAATCGATTCAGATCCACGATCATTGATTCATTTAGTTGGCTGTAGCGGCGCTATTTTGAATATCAATATAACAAACAATAATAATGTCAAATAACGTAGGAATGTATAGATTAGGCTAGGTAGTTTATTTTGATAGTGTATAGGCCTATTTTTAGATGCTCCCAAATACAAAAATACAAAATTTGAAAAAACCATGAATTCGGGTCCAAAGACTAAAATATTTTAGTCCCCGAGAGTAAAATATTTTAGTCCCCGGGATAAAAAGTACTATTTTAGTCCCTAAAATGAGGGACTAAAATGCGTTTTTAGTCCCTGAATTGCAAATAATATTTTTTTTAACTTCTAGTATCCATTGAAAAAGTTAGGAACACTGGAAGAATTTAGGTCGGTCAATACTTTATCTTTATATTTATTTCATCTTGGAAAGGTGACATAGGAGATGGCAGGGTAGTAGGAGCAATCTTCTTAGATTTAAAAAGAGCTTTTGAATCAGTTAATATAAAACTTTTTATTTTAAAACTAAAACGATATGGTATTAGTGAAAGAGCATTCATTGCATTTACTTGCTGATTACATGAAAAAAAGAAAACAAAAAGCAAAATTTAATAACCGTTTTTTAGAAGAATTATTTACAGAGCACGGTGTACCACAGGGTTCAATTTTGGGACCTTTATTGTTTTTATTATTTTTTTTTATTAACGAAGTTCATTTTTTAAAAGTTTGTTTTCTTAAATTCTTTACTGATGATGGGCTTTTGTATTATGTTTGGTAATGCAAAAGATGTTGAGAGATGTTTAAACAAAGATTTAAATAACATAACATGGTTGTGCAATAATGGATTACTTTTAATTCTCAGAAAACTTAATTCATGTTACTAGTAAGTAAAAAAATATTACAAAAATCAAAAAAGAAAAAATTTAATTTAATATCAGTGTGAAATGATCAGTTATTGAATTGTTCTATCGGGGATCATAAACATTTCACTAATTGTTTTCCTATATGTGGACAGCAGTTGACCATTTGTTCCTGTTTTCAAAAACTTGCAGTTTTATTGTGTTGCTGTTTTGTTGGTGTTTTTGTTTTGTTGGTTTGATGTGTACCCGGCATTTGATATATCATGCTTTTAATTCAATGTCATTAAACATCTATCTATCTGTCTTTTTCATGCTTTGGACATATGCAAACCTTACTTGGCAAAAAAGAGATTACCCTGACACAGAACACAGAAACAAAAAGGGGTAGTGTCGAGGCTGTCGAGAAGAAAAAATCTGATAAAAATATGAATGAGCGGGAACGTGTGAGAGTGTTGGAGATTAAAAAACTGTAAATAATGACTTTGTGCGCTGAAACAGAGCTCCCCTAAAATCAAAATGAGTAATTAAAAATGCGTCGAAACCAAAGACTGATATCAGCAAAGAAATTTTTAAATGTTAGATGGATGGTTACATGAATTAATTGATCAAACGAAAATCTTAAAGATCTGCAAAAAATCATGGACAACTAGTTTATAGCAAAGGGTACGGAGAGAATGAAATTATTAAATAAGGTGCAATAGCGCAATGAACAGAGGTATTAAAATTGAGTCCATTGAATAAATCAAAAACTTGGAATTATAGTTACCTTTAATAACAATAACACTAAAGAAATAAAGGTACGCATATTATAAGCGTCATATTATATCCACACAAAACTTACAAATAAATAATACTACTATGTCGGTTTAGAACGTTTTTCTACGTTCCCCGACTCCTATTCTCCACCTCCTTCGATTCTGACAATCATCTTCTGTCAGATGCTGCTCCATAAAAGACTGTTAAGACATCCACTAACCTTTTTTGCTTTTACTGTTCTTTTTTCCAGTTCTTTACAGTCTGTTCCTGACTTATCAAATGTGTTTATCCAGTGCCAACTTACTTAATTCGTTTCCATACATAAGTACTGTGTTTTGTCTACGTTCACTTGTAACCCCCACTTTTGGTATTCGTCCGTTAACTTTATTATAACATAAATAATTTCAGTTAAAAACAGCAGCCGTATTTAAAACTCCAATACACTATATAAACAGTTGTCGACTATATTTTATATGTTAATTATTATTTTGACAAATTTAATTGTTATTTAGTTCCAGATAGAAATACAAAGACTATAATGTTAATATTAAAAAAGAAACTTCCAAGCTTTATGTATACGATAAAAAAGTAGTGGTTGTAAGCAATTATTGCGAGTTAAAAAATTTCCGCGTAAAAACTTTTTCAAAAACTGCAAGAAGTGAAAACTTCCTGCTTTTTATTCTTATTTGTTGTTCTCGAAAGTCCATTCCCAGAAGAGCTTTTTCATAAAGTTTTTAAAGAGTTTGCCGTTGCTATGGCCGTTGCAAATTAGCTCTGACCACGTAAGTACTTAATTTAACTGTCTTTCATTGAACGGTTCTTCTATTAGCGTTTTTACCCCTGATCAACGCACCGTTCTTTAATGGAAATAAGTTTGGTTATAAAAATCTGGAAAAACGAGTTTTTAATATACAAAAATTTAACAGTAGCGGTTCGCCTAATGCCGCAGGTGAATCGCAGCTTCACTTCTTTTTTCCAGACTAAATATAATTTTCTAAGAATCTCAGATTGGACAAAAAATTAAAAATCGGACCCGCGGTTGGTTACCTTAAAAAAAACTGTGAGCGTTCTCCGCCGCCGATTCTGTACTCTTTTTCTATATTTTGCAATTAGCAGGCAATAAAATATATCTAGACAATGCGAGCCCAGCGTACAAACTAGCATATTGAAGCGATTTTTATTTTTCGTCTGTGTCTACACAATATGCCGCAGAGTGAAGGCGTCCATTGGTTGTCATGACTACGTCGCATGCTTTCGCAGGGCACAACTCAGTGTTCGGCAACAATAAACGGCTCGGTTAGGTTACCTGGGTTTCTTGGGAATCTGTGTGTCAGCGTATTGTTTACATTCGGTTCTGATTTGGTTTTTATTTTTATTATTTTGCATAGTGTTCCCGGTGTACAATGCAGTGTCTGTTTTACGTTCCCTCTATTGAACGTAAATAAACCGGCTATTGTTAAAGACAAAACTGATTTTTGGTTAAATAAGAAAAAAGTTGCACTAATCACTTCAATCAGATGCTGTATCGAAATTACAAATATCTACAGGGGATTTCAAAATATCGAGCAAAAACTAAAAATTGTGTTTTTTGAAAAATATAATATCATATCATATTGTTTTACACCCGATATCATGTAAAATTAAGTAACTCTGTTAGGTGGCTAGGAGCAATTTTCGCGATTCCTATACTAAAAGCTTGACCAAAATCTGCTAAATATTTTTGTAATATTTTTGAAAGCTAAAACTCGATTTTCACTAAATCGTATGTAATGCCGGAGCCTGGGGCCCCCGAATAAAAAGGACCTCTACGCCTCTGAGTAACGGACAATATTAATTTTATTTATTTCTCAATCTAAAATCGGCAAACGGAAAATGTTGAATTATTTATATGATTTAAAAAATAATAAAACCAATGGCGTAAGTAGGAGGCTCAAGTTTCTTTCCCCACCCGGGATGCTTATTCTTGAACACCCGTGAAGTAAGGTAAGGTGAGAGCTAACCAAGTCTCGACACTATTTTTGACAGCCCGTAAGATGAGAAGTCACCTTTCGGGTAAATTTAAGTTCAACACCTTTTTCCACAAGGAGATGAATCCACACGTGGCGTTTTGGTATTTATAACCTTACTTTTGACTGTTAGTTTTGTTTTGGCATTTTGAAGTGTGGAATTCCTTAACATTAATTAATGGGCGGCGGATAAAAAGTCGAAAGTACAAAAGGTCGAAAAAATAAGGTCGAAAATACAAAAGGTCGAAAGTACAAAAGGTTGGAATTCCTTAACATTAATTAATGGGCGGCGGCTAAAAGGTCAAAAGTACAAAAGGTCGAAAAAAAAGGTCGAAAGTACAAACAGTCGAAAGTACAAAAGTGTGAAAGTACAAAAGGTCGAAAATACAAAAGGTCGAAAGTACAAAAGGTCGAAAAATAAAAGACTAAAACCTAATCAAGTCGAATTGCCCTGCCCAGCCGAGGTGGTCCAGGGGTCAAGGATAGTTGATAGTTTACCCGGCTAGGTTACTACCCCAACCTGACCTGACGTAACCTAGATCAGGTCAGGTTAGGTTAGGTTAATTCAGGTTAGTATATCAAAAAAAACTTTCCTGACGAGATCAGGGTAGTTTTTTTTTTGTAAACAAACCTAACCTGGTCAGGTTGGGGTAGTAACCTAACCGGGTTAACTATCAACTATCCTTGACCCCTGGACCACCTCGGCTGGGCAGGGCAATTCGATTTGATTAGGTTTTAATCTTTCCTGAACCGACCTTTTGTACTTTCAACCTTTTGTACTTTCGACCTTTTGTACTTTCGACCTTTTGTACTTTCGACCTTTTGTATTTTCGACCTTTTGTATCTTCGACCTTTTGTTTTTCAACCTTTTGTACTTTCGACCTTGTGTACTTTCGACTTTTTGTATTTTGGACCTTATTTTTTTGACTTTTTGTACTTTCGACCTTTTATCCGCCGGCCGCCCTAAATTAATTACCTATTTTAATAAAAAAATTTGAACCATCAAACCAAAACTAAACAAACAACCAAATATAAAGTTAGAAACGCCTCACGGGGATTCATTTCCCTGTGCACAAAATAGTGAACTCAACATCACCGGTTAGCTTAAGTTCACCGGTGATCTTAGTAGTAGTAGTAGTAGTAGTGGTGGGAAGAACATTTTTTTTTGGCCTAGCGACTAGGCGCGCCTTTTTCGCAAACCTTGATTTGCCTGTACACCATATACCAAACTGATGCACGTGCTTCTTAGGATGCAAATTTTCTTTCTCCAAGAGAACTAAATTTTGCCTGGCACCTCTTTGTCGAGAGCAGAGATCTTTATACTGCGTAGCAAGTATATATAATGGACTTGTACACCCCTTCCGAAAAGTGGTCCTGCTAGATTTTAAACTTGCATCTATCTAACATCGCTATCGTCCGAACAGAACTTGGTTATAGACGATTTCTTCTTTCCTTTTCAGCGCAACAGTCGTGGTCGTCGTGAGTTGACTGTAGGAGATTTATGCTGGCGCTGCGCCATCCTGGTACCGACTATATAGCACTTATAGCAGGCTCCTGGGTTATTATTCCTGGTTCCTCGGCTGGCTGCGTATTGGCTCTTGGACTGCACCTGCGTAGATTCTCGATGTTCAAAGTCAATATTTTGCGTGCATCGCAGGCGAATTCGATGACGACTGTTGAACGTTGAAAAGGAAATGAGCGGCAGGGCAGACTTTTTTTTTGTTTTTGCATCGTTGTCGAGACGCGAACTTGGTATACCTTCTGCATGTGAAGCCGGCGACCATACCATGGCAATAGCCTTCCGCCGGTGAGCTTAAGTCCATCCGTAAAAGTGAATATTTCACTCACTTACTCACCTTACGGGCAGTCAAGAATACGGCTCCTGATCATATTCTGGAAGATAATAATTTACTCTGAATCTTGGACGTTTTTAACTCTACAATTAATACAAGGAATTGGGAAGAAAATGGTACTACATTAGTACGTGATTCTCACAACTTTTTGAAAAAGTCTTTAAAATGTTTCTTTTTCTTTTAATAAGCCCTTTTAAAAGCTATAATTAAAAGTTGTGTTTTTCTTTTCACTCCACTTTGAGTCTCACGAGAAATTGCGTTTTTTAGCAAAAATCGCGAGCTTTCGTCTTTTGAGTGATTTTTATGAGAAGATTGATTTTTAAAACGGTATAACAGCACACTATTATACAGGCTTTTATTTTCACAAACTGCTAAATATTTAGAAAAAACTCAAGAAACGTCGATTTAGTTTTAAAGTATCAAAAATTTCCCTTCATCTTGAGACATATCTTACTATCAACGTTTAGCCGAGGTGAATTCTTAGTTGATTAGGGATTACATTGAAACCTCCTATAAGCGCCTTAAGAGAGAGAACTGCGAAATGTTGATATATATTTATTAACAATTTCCGCCGCTTGAGTTTTTCCAATATTATATTTTTCAGCGATCTTTCGTGTTGATAGATGTTCCTTCTTCGAAACGTTAACAACTTCCATTTTTTCACGTCAACTAAGAAGTTTACTACTAGGCGCCATTTTAAAAAGATCTATTACTACACAACTGAATCATAAAAATAAACACAGCAGTCCCAGGCGAATAAAATAATGTTGTAAATACGACAGAAGTATTTAGTTTCCGCATTAAAACGGAAAGAGGTGATTCCCCGGCTGCGGAGTGCGTTGTTGCCAACATACTACATAATATTTATGCCCATGTCGTGCAGCGCTCCGTCCCATTGTCAGAGGTTTGCGTCTGGTTAAGGGAGGTGTCAGAATTTTTTAACCAATAAAAATTGACCGCGTCCGGTTTTTAGTGTCCGGTTATAGTAGTAAATCTGAAATATAAAGAAAAAGGCAAAATCTTGGTTCCAACAAGCCGGAAGGAGAGGTTACCCAACAAAAATTAGTCACTTCGTTTTTAGGATATTCGCATAACTAAACTTCTATAAAAACAGATCAGTAAAATTTTAAAAGAACTTAGTAGCTTTCGAACAAGGTGTCACTTAATCGCACTTAAAACTTGCTCCCTATTTTTCTTTCGGGGGTAACTTACTTTACATTTTACATTTTTGATTTTGAATAAATGGATCCATGATGGACCGGATGGCTCCGGAAGAAAATAGCAATGTACAAAATAGCAGGTACAGTCGAACCTCTCTAACTCGAACCTCTATAACTCGAACCTCTCTATAACTCGAACCTTTTAAGTGGTCCCTGCACTTTTTATATATATTTTAACCTCTTTAACTCGAATTTCTATAACTCGAACTCTCCATAACTCGAACTGTTTTCGTTGTCCCTTTGAGTTCGAGTTATAGAGGTTCGACTGTATAAAAATAACGGTATCGAAATAGCGACAAAAAAAAAGACTGTTAAAATTACGATGTAACAAAATAGCGATTGTAACAAATTAGCGATGTAACAAAATAGCGACTATCAAAATAGCGACTATCAAAATAGCGATGTGTGAATCTAAACCTAACCGAACCGGTTCAGTTCGAACCAAATTCGGTTCGGTTCGGAATCACACCCTCTAGGATCCCGGGAAAAGTCAGCAAAGTTTTCTTTTTGAAAAAATATGCTGGTTCGGTTCGGTTCGGTTCGGATTTACACCCTCTAGGATTCCTGGAAAGAAGTCATGCGCTATTTTCTATTTTAATACTACACCCGTATTTTGATTGTTGATATTTTGGTTGTGCCTATTTGGATACATCACTATTTTGGTTTTCGCTATTTTGATACCTCGCTATAACATTTTTATAAGTTTTTCGTTAAGACTTGTTACCTCGTGAACTTTTTTCAAAACACCAAACCTACAAATTGACAGTTGGTCTCTCCTCAGTAAACACCATATTTCATATTTATTTTTCAGATACCAATATCATCATTTCATTCCCTTCCATTTTATGGTTATGCTCGGGCTGAATGAGGTCTAATGAGGCTGAAATGCGTCCCCGAGCTACCTTTACCTCTGAGAACTTGCCTGTAAAACTTTTTCGTTAGTAAAAATATTGTTTCTCCAGACAATAATCAGAGTTAGGAAACGACTAAATTAACCGATTTTGCCTAAAATTTCAGTAGTACGATAAAATTACTTATTTTTTAATGACAAGTCGTCTTTTCCGGCTCCCCCCTTTCCATAGAAAGGGATTTTTCAAATTACGTTAAGAATTTAAGAACACCTGATGCAAGCCTATAAATAGATTCTCAATACCCTCTCCCCGCTTCCCAACAAAAGTAATGTGCGAATAATAAAAATTTCCTTTTTATCCATCATGTTTAACGCAATGAACCTTTATGTGCAAGTATATTTACCCAGATGGTTCAAAACCATCGGTATCACACTTAGGAAAGATTTAAGCACTACGAAGTTTTGAATGAAAACGCCCAGAGACACAATTAGGAGGCTAAAGAGGGTTTATACCTAGGCTTAAACATAGTCCAGCCCCCTTCAAAAGAAATGAGCATTATTAGGGGCAAACTGACCAAGACCATAAAAGTTTCCAACCTTTGAGAAATTTCGTGCATATTTGAACAAACCAAAAGTTATTAATTGGTCTAAATTTTTGTTTGCGGCATATTTTTTTTTCATTTTTACCAAACAATTTTTTTTACTTTGTTATCTTTTCCGGAAAACACCTTCTTAATTTTTCTGGAATTTTCGCCTATATGTATTTTTTATTTGTGACTATTTTTTCCGAAAAGTACCAAACTTTTCTTTTGCCAAAAATTCTTTAAAATTAGAGAAATCGTCTTCCGCGGCGGCAATTTTTCCAAGAAGTGCTTCATTTTTTTTAAATGTTCGCATTCGGTGCCAATTTTTTTTCTACAATTTTTTGTTGCGACGTAATTTCTTCCAGTACTTAAGTTTTCTACAATTATTTTGCAGTTTTTTTATATTGCTAATATTTTTTAATACTGAGGTGTGTTGAGCCATTTCAGAAATCCCACCTCCCCCCCCCCCTCCACCTGTAGGAGTTACGTGTACGCATATCTAGTTTTCGCATTATATTAAACCCGTTTACTAAGCTCCCCCGACTAGTTGCACTAAGGCCACTTATCGTAAAGCAAGCTTTACAGGTAGCGACGCCTGACTTTGATTTTCTTTCGGTTTCGTATTGGTGGCTCGTTCTTACTTTAAAAATATGGTTTTAACACAGTTTAAAGATCTATTTGATAATAATAGAGTTTCAAGATAATTTGTCGCAGCTTAACTTTGTTTCAAAATACATAAATTTATATAATTTATAGCCCATCGCACCGAATTTTTTTTTTCTTTACTTAGCCTTAAGTGTTCCTTATTACGTCATATTATGATTATATTAAGAAACGCTTTAAGCTAAGTAACGAAAAAAAAGTCGGTGAGATGGACCCATAGACGAATGACAGAGATAGACCAGACACTTACACGGTGGGAGTTGTATTACTAAATTGGCGCAGTATACCGGGGTGTCGTGCACGAATCAGTGCCTCTCCAACTTTGTGCACCGTACTAAACATTTACAGGGGGAGTTGAAACAATATAACGCTTGCGCAGTTTGTCTCTAAGCTACAGGATGGCTTTTCAAATTATTGTATACCGGATGCTCGTAGCCATCAATGAAATCGTTCTTCAATCAAGCTACATCTTTTAATATAGTGTTTTAAACAGTTTTTATCAAATTAAATTTTAACACTAAAAAACTCATTCTACTCGTCAATTACATAGATTTAAATTTAAACGATGCGCGCTGGTAAGAATGAGTTATTTTGTGTCAAAGCTCAATTTGCTTAGAAAGACTCTAGAAAATTAATGACTACTAGCAATAAGAAAAAGGAAAGTTAAATTTTTATTCAATCTATAAGGTTTAAAAGTTTGTTTGCCATTCATTTAGGTACATAAATTTCTTTGAGAGGCTAATTTTCTAGTTAAAAAAAGGCTTTTTGACGAATATTCTACAGTAATTTCCTTTTTATTAGTGCATAGAAAATATTTACACATTCTACATTAACTTAAATTAATAATGTATACTTTTACAATGCTTAATACATAATAATGTTGCAAATATAGGTTTCTATAAACGGAAACATTTTTAATTGTTTTTTCATGAAAAATAAAAAATGTAACGTAAGCCTTTTAAAGTAAAGTGAATATTGCCGGTTATTCATTTAATTAAACAGGATCCGGCATAATGATCTCCCACATTTTGCACTGCCACTGTGCCTGAATCACTGAAGAGAGGGGAAGCTTAGCGTAGTTGGTTGGTAGCTTCGTTATCGAGACATTAAGCAAAAGTAGGTAACGAATCTGTGATTACGACACAAAGAACTTTTCGTACTCACTTCGCACTTGGTAGACATGTTTTAGTTCCAGATACTTTGGGAATATCTGAACACTATTCCCGAACCATTGACCAATTGAAAGCAGCAATACACCAAGAAATTACAGGAATATCGCTTTAGAGCTACTGCACAATGGCGTTTTTATTGTGGGAGATCATTCTGCCGGACCCTGTATATAAGTATAGTGAAATAATCTATGTTTTTCCAAATATTAACATTTAAAACTAAACATTTAAAACTCCGTCCAGGTTCAACGTGTCCATCACACACTATATATTTGTAAATTTCGTCTTTCGTCAAAGTTAGTTTTTATGCCGAAGTATTTTTTTTTAGGTTCCTTTTGGGAATGCTAACATAGTCTTCGCACCCACGAACACAAAATTGTCGATAGGCCACAATTTAGCAAAAAACACTTTTAAAAATAAGGTATAAAGTCGAAAAATCACGAAAAACTGCAACCACAAATGAAAAATGCCGAATTACATTTATGTCATATTTTTATCTCTTTTGCCAATGTCAGTCATAATCAAAAACATATACCGAGAGTAGCGGTTAATGTCCATGGCGACAGCACAGGAGTCTGTACATAATATTTTTATACCAGGGGTGACGGTCTGTAATAAGCGCCTCTCGAACTTTGTATTCCGAACTGGTGAGTCTTCGAGAAGCCGACAAACAGTCAACATCTCCTGAAGATGCCATCCACTCGAGATGGCGAAACGTCGAGAACGAATTTCCAACGACGACGGCCGAACAGCCCGAAAGCACACCCACCATTGGACGATGGCCGCGAAAGCCTTTCACAATTTGTAGTCACATGATTGTCACAGTGCGAAGGCGGTGCTTCTAAAACGCTGGTATATACTTATTAAAAAAACTATTAAATTAATTTGTGAAAAATAGTTTTTAAACCCAAAAGTATGCACATCGCTGTCATACTTCAGATCTTTGAAAAAACAATCTCTTAGGTTTTAAGGGTAGACACCAGCTGATCTCAGACCTTCCGTAAGCTGCCTCTCTTGTCTGGAGTTCGTGGACGCAGTCAACGTAGGCTTTAAAGAAGCACGATGCAATCGGGGTGCCATTATTCAATTAAAAGAAACAGTCCTCTAGGTTTTGAAAAGGACAGATAGGCTTCGGCATTCCGTAGCCTACCCTTCCTCTCTTGATTGTAGTTCGTGGAGGCAGTCAACCTAGGCTTCAGAGAAGCGCGATGCAATACAAAAACGGGAAGAAGGGCGCGAAGAGGGAGCTATGCAATGCACGGTAGGAAGAAGGGGGGTGTCATATTAAAAGCCGCCGTGTTAACGAGACTTCGTCGAGGGTGTAAAAAAGTGAGTTATGACCATTAGAATAAGAAAAATCAAGATACATTCAACACGGATCTGTTGCGAAATAGCGCGTATTAAAATAGCGCGTAGCAAAACAGTGCTTTTCAAAACAGCGCGTGTTCAAAATAGCGCGTATCGAAATAGCGCGTGTTTACAATAGCGCGTGTTCAAAATACCTCTAGGATCCCGGAAAAAGAGTCAGTAGAGTTTTTTTTTTAAATATGTTAGAAAGACCCCTTAGTCGAACAATTTTGTAACGGCGACGTTTGTAATGGCAAATTTTCGAAACACGCTATTTTAGACGCGGTATTTTAGGACGCGCTATTTTGGACACACGCTATTATAAACACGCGCTATTTTAAACGCGCTATTTTGTTACGCGCTATTTTGAACACGCGCTATTTTGAAAACGCGCCATTATGATACGCGCTATTTTGATAACGCATCGTTATGAGACGCGCTATTTGAACAAGCGCTATTTTAATACACGCTCAAATAAGCGCGCTATTTTGAAACGCGCTATTTTGATACGCGCTATTTCGTTACAGAGCCATTTAACACCTTACTTCAGGCTAGCTATTGTAGACCGTGTGGGATGTGGTAGATCATTTCGAAAAAACAGATGAGATTTGGCCAATTCCAAGGTATGAATCGTCACGTGTCATGCAAAGAGACCTCTGCTACACATGTTTTTTTTTGTGAAACGTTCAAGGAACAACATTTAACCGTTTAACTGCTGCAGAACGCAGAACAGTTTCCGCTGTCATGCGCAATGGTTTCAGGACGTATTTTTAGGGGCCATTATACCATATATTAACGTGCACAATATTGGGATTTTTCTTAATGGCATGGATAAAAGATACATTGTGGATATTCAAATCAATATATGTATTTTATTTTTTTTTTAATTTCTTTTCTCCTTTTTAGGTTTAAAAGTTATGTTGAAAAATTCCTAAAGTACCTAAATTCCTAAAGTACCTAAAAAATTTCGTCGATTCTCATGTAAATTTTGTGTGTTGTTAGCGTGTACTGAGTAAAAGTTTATACACTGTTTGCTTAACCTTAGAACATGTATGTTTAAAAAGATTTTGAAAATTATCACAAAAATTATTTTGGATATAATTTAAAAATATTTTTTTAAAGTAGTGCCAAAAATATATTTTTTTAAATTTTGAAAGGTAATTTAAAAAAACGGCAAAAAAAGGCCAGTTGTTCACACACAAATTTTAACTAACTAATATATCAATCATTGTTTGAAATAAAAAAATCCTGCCCCAATCTGCCATTTTAGGAGATTTTTTATATTTTTTTTATAAATGTCCCAAATAAAAAAAGTGGAGCTTTCAAATATCAAATTGCAAATAATGCAAGGACCTAACACCATAAAGTGAAATTAAAGAAAGAAAAATCAGAAAAAAGTTTGTCTTCGGCCGGGACTCGAACCCGGAATCTCTTGCTCTGTACGCAAACGCTCTTTCATTAAGCCACCAAAGACCATCCATAAATTTTCGGAAAACTTCTACCTATGTATGTGTGTGGTGTCTCAATACAAGAACGAGAAATTCTCAGGGTATTAACTTGACCAAGCCATTCAAAAACTGATTTCTATAATTCTTCTTTCCCACTATCAAATGTATGAAAAATTCAAATTAGACGTAAAGTATCAACGTCTGAAAACATGAGATCGCCTTTTTCGTGTGTTAAAATTTCTGATCGCAATGGGCGATTGTCAATATGAGAGTTTCTCGTTCTAATATTTAGACACTACACACACATACATAGGTAGAAGTTTTCCGAAAATGTAATGAGAGAGCGTTTGCCTACAGAGCAAGAGATTCCAGGTTCGAGTCCCGGTCGAAGACAAACTTTTTTCTGATTTTTATTTCTTTAATTTTACTTTTTGTTTAAAGTGGAGCTTGTTATAGAATGGAAAATCATAATATAAAAATATAAATATATGAATATAAGATATTTGGATTATCAAACTTTTGTGAAACAAAGCCATTATCTTGACATAGCCGCTTACCTGGCATTTTAGCTCACACATATACTATACTATAGTAGTGTGAGCTTTGGTGATCCTAATTTTTTCGAGAAAAAAAAAGTTGCTCCGATTTCAAAAATTTTTATATATCTTTGCGTTTCAGATGATTTTAAAACTTTTTTGTTGCGCCGTCTGTCTGTCTGTCTGTCTGTCTGTCTGTCTGTCTGTCTGTCTGTCTGTATGTCTGTCTGCCTGTCTGTCTGTATGTCTGTCTGTAACGACCAACGCGCATAACTCAAAAACCGCTTGGCCGATTTCAATAAAATTTGGTACCTAGGCTGGGTCTTCGGTCGAGATGGTCCCATTTAAAAATGAACAAAACCCACCGAACACAAACCAAATAAAAGGGTGGGGATAGATTTCAAAAATTAGAGGTTATGTGAAAATATGGCGTGTGTGATATCAAACGAAAGGTAATTGAGTCTGGAGTTAAAAAAAATACATTTTAATTTATTTTAAAAAAAGGGTGGGGGTATATTTCAAAAATTAGAGTTTAAGTGAAAATATGGCGTGTGTGATATCAAACGAAAGGTAATTAAGTCAGGAGTTCAACAAAATACATTTTAGTTTTTGTTTTTTTAAGGGTGGGGGTGAATTTCAAAAATTTGAGTTTAAGTCAAAACATGGCCCAACAAACATTAAAAGTTGTAACGACGAAACCCCAACTAGAAAGAATTTCTTAAAAGTAACCGCAACGTACTCCCGCTACGTCTCAGTATACCATACAGCGACGTTATAATTCCCTAAGTGGGGAACCAATTTCTGGCTATAACTACTTGGCCAAGTGTTTAAAGTCACTGTAGTAACAACTACACTACTACGTCGTAGCTAGGTATCTACTACGTCGTAGAGGCTGTTTTTTCCGTAATGGCATAAAAGTTGCGATGTAGTTGCAAATAATATAATCGTTTCTTTTTGGTAGAATTGTTACACAATATGGTGGACACAACAGTAAACAGACTCGCTTAGTTTTTTGTTTGGTTATGGTTATAATATGTACTATGTTATCCAAAAGTGTGAGAATTTACGAGCAGAGGATCAAAATTCGAGTGCGACGCAAAGTTTTTTGTATAACATGCATTATATATATTGCAAGAAACCGGTGCGATCGTAAAATTGAGCCGTTTTCTGGTAGCTGATGGAATTTTTGTGTTGTGATTTTGGAGGTTATGTTTTCATAATCGACAGTTAACTCCAACAAATGGTGCTTAAGAAGAGCATTTTTGGTAAGCTTCAACTAATTTGTTTATAAAATAGTATAGCTCTTTAATATGAGCTTATAAAACGACAACAAAAATATTAAATTTCCTTTCTTACCTAAAAACATGGCGTCCCAAACTATATTCCCTGATAGTCGAAAGGGTTACTTGAAAGTGAGCCTAATTTACGGCAACGTGTCACTTACGACTTTTATGTCGGCATTCCTTTTTAGTTCTAGATAACACACTCGAATTTCTACTCCTTCGTTGCAGAAACGTATTATTAACTAGCTTTCGCCACTAGAAAACGTCTACAGAGTGATAGGAACCACGCGATAAGTATAACTACTACCCTCAAGTTATTGGGGTGTCGCCACTTGTCATTTGCCGTTTCTGTCAACAACAACACCACTGCTTATAGGTTATGTACGAGCGTGCATTTGTGGTAGGTTTTAAAACAAAAACAAGATAAATTAAATTCCATTAGAACAATAAATGAAGTGCCAATAAAAAGAGTTTTTTAAAATGTAACACAGCACAAATTTAAGTTTATTCACTTCAAACCAAGCTTTAACAACAGCAGAAATTTGAAGAAAACCAAAAATAATTATTGACCCAAGCTCAACACATAAAATGAATCACAGTGAGGCACGAAACGTCAGCACAGGAGGCATAGATAAACGAATTCGGTTTAGTCCGCACAAGAGGGTTACGATGGCGATAGGGTGGTGCCACAGCACAAACCACGAACGACCGTAAAGACAGTGAATAGAACAGCAACAAGTAGCGTAAAAGATTAAGGATGGAGATTAAGCATGGACCAGGGAATTCTTAAAATCCGGGTGCGGTACTCGATACTTTGGATCAATATTTTGCATTTTGATTGTTTTGCAAAATGGTCAAGCAATGAGCTCGAAAAAATGGACTGCTCAAGGTAGTTAAAAAAATATTTGCAAAATTATTCCTAATATTCCCATATTATAAAAGGAGCCACAAAAAGTAGGGTTAAGAATGTGTGCGACAAAGATGAGACTTCAAAAAGTCTACGTTTTCAAAGTAGAAACAGGAAGGAGAGATTACTTTAAAAGATCGACATTAAAAAAAAGTCAAAGTAGTTGCGGCTTTAAAGTTGATCCACAAAGTTATTTTGTCTACATTGTTACATCAGATGTTACTATGATGACACAAACTTTTGTGGTACAAATTAAAGTTATAATGTAGTTGTCGGATACACTTGTTTGGGACTCCAATGAAGCTTAACTTTCTAGTGGTAATTAAGTAGGATATAAAAGTCAGGGTGACTACGAAATAACGACTAAAAAGAAAGTAAAACTTTAGCAACGTCCTATTGTAGTAGAGAAGACTATCAGAATCGACTATCAAGAAACAATCCTAAGAAGTAGTTTAGAGGGTCGTTTTTACGAAACATCTACTATTTCCTGATACTAAGTAGTAGTTAGAACTAAAAAGTAACAAATTTTGGTTGGGATCACCACATTTCTACTATAAGAAAGTAGCAAAGTCTTTAGAACATGTAGCCGCTACTATAAATGTTAGTTGGGGGCTTGTGTGGTATCAAACAAAAGGTAATTTGGTGTGGAGTTGAATAAAATATATTGTTTTTAGATATATTAGCTCACACGTACACTATAACTATAGTACCCAGTGTAAGCTTAGGGGCCCATATATTGGCAGAGTATTTTTAAACAAATTAAAAGTTATTTATCCTAGGGTAACTGATAATGGGTGTTTTTAGCTTAGAAAACAGATAGCGAAGAGAGCGTGGCACCCATTATCAGTAGCCTTAATTTATTTAAGGTTCATTTGAAATCCAACTTGTCGGCATGCTTGTAGCAGTCATTTTAGAAGTTCTTTCCCAGTATTGATGTATATAAGTAGGTGCTAAAAACGTTCAATTTTCAATTGTTTTCAAAATCAAAAGAAGAATTATAGCAGTCAGTTGAATGGCTTGGTCAAGTTAATACCCTGAGAGTTTCTCGTTCTTGTATTAAGACACCACACACATACATGGGTAGAAGTTTTCCGAAAATTTATATATGGTATTTGGTGGCTTAATGAAAGACAAACTTTTTATAATTTTTCTTTCTTTAACTTTACTTGTTGTTTATAGTTTTAGGTCCCTGCATTATTTGCAATTTGGTATTCGAAAATTATATTGGCAATCGCCCATTGTGATCAAAAATTTTCACACACGGAAAAGGTGATCTCATGTTTAGACGTTGACACTTTACGTCTGGTTTGAGTTTTCATACCTTTGACAGTGGGAAAGAAGAATTATAGAAGTCAGTTGAATGGCTTGGTCGAGTTAATACCCTGAGAGATTCTCGTTCTTGTATTGATACCACACACATACATGAGTAGAAATTTTCCGAAAATTTATGTGTGGTCTTTGGTGGCTTGATGATGGAGCGTTTGCGTACAGAGCAAGGGATTCCGGGTTCGAGTCCCGGGGGAAGGCAAACTTTTAATATTTTTTTTTCTTTAATTTTACTTGTTGTTTATGGTTTTAGGTCCTTGCATTATTTGCAATTTGGTATTTGAGGATCAAAACCAATTCTGTTGGGTTCTTTTTCAGTGGTCACCTAGGTGTTGGATATGGGTGCGATGAGGGACGGGGACTTCTTACATGCATGTATGACTGAAGTGTGAATAGGGCTCGCGGGGTGGTAAATGTGTGTATGTTATGTAGGTATGTTGTATGTGTGTGCGTTGAATATGCAGGCATGAGGGAAAAATCGCCCCGGAACAAAAAAAAACGAGATATTGGTTAAATTGCATAGATTCATATGTTCAAAGCAAAATATATCTTCCGACCTAGACTTAATTCCTATTAAATAAATATACGTCTTTTTTTCCAAAATCTAAATTAACATCCTTAACCTATATCTATAAATCCAGAATAATACTAAAGTAATTAATGGGTCCTGTTAGGCGTCAACTGCTTTTGACAGAAATAGACAAATAATTAATGGCTCTTGTCAGATTTTATCAGCTGTTTACCTAAATAGTAAAAAAACGTCACCACCAGCCTCATGGCCCAGACCTGTGGCTCAGACTTTGGAACTATTTCTGGTAATAATTCTAAACTGCATCCAAAATAACAACAAGGACTCAATTATCCTGTCAGATTTTATCTGCTGTTTACCGAAATATAGACCAGTGAAATTACCATATTTTAAGGCAAAAAAAAAAGAAAATTATTAACAGGACTTGAAGCATTGGAAGTTGTAGAGCGGCGAAAAATGAAGTTAAAAAAATAAATGCGTGAGCAGGGGCGTTGCGGGTTAGGTTTGGATGGGTAAAAAGGAGCAGGGAATTATATTATTGCGATTTCCGGCGAAAGTTGACATCTGAAAAAAGTGACATACAAAAAACTTATAGGCCATGAAAATGTCTAAAACTTTTCTAAATGTCATAAAATAAAAAAAACAGTAATTTTTTTTATTTTTAGTTTTTTATTTTTGCAAAATAATGTCAGTTTAACAAAACTTGGTAAGAGTAGAGCTCTTTGAGTGGTAAATGTCTACAATATTTTACAAACAAAAAAATTAAGAAGTTTATAAGGTATTTGTTTTTCCGCTCAAAAACACTTTATTTTTAAATGAAATTTCTCCTTCAGAAAATCATCGTATCTAGTTCTGCTGGTAGTCAGTTTGAGATATACTGTTTGGCGAAACAAAAAAAGATAATAGTCGTCATTTAAAAACATGTCCAAAAGAGGAAAACAAAAAAAATTGTCACAATATTTTTTTAAGTTATTGTAGTTATTTTATATGTTTTAAAATATTTTTTAAAACTGACTATATTACCTAATTCTATGAAAAAAAAATGGCTATTATTGCTTTATTATTGCTTTTGGAATAATATTGTACATATACACTATGACAAAAATTAAATTTTTTTTTATCGCTCTGTATGTATTTTTAATTTTTTTCTGAGTTTTATCGCCCCTACCAAGTACCTCCTAAAGCGCAACAACCTCTCACCCCCTAGTTAAGCCAACATCTATATGTACAGGGTTTTCCCGTATATTTTTACACCATATCTAAAACGTTTATTTGAATATATATCAAAATACAAGTACAAAAGTTTCATAATTTTTACGAATTTTAAAAATCTTAGGGTAGGAATGTATTTTTTTCTAAATGTCAAAATTTGACAGGTTGATGGTTTTTTTTTAAATAAAACACCCTATATATTATTTTAGATTTGTATAGATCTTTTCTAACTGATTTCAAAAATATATCTTTCTTTTAAATTTGAAGGAAGTTCACGAGGTATAAAGTCTTAAAAAAAAAGTTTCACGGGCATGAACCTTTACCTCTGAGGTCTTGCCCTTGAAACTTTTTTGTTAAAAATATATCTGTTGGAATTATTTAGTTTATTACTTTTGGAGATATATGCGTTTAAAAGTTTTAAAAATTAAATTGATACTCTTTAAAACATCAAGGCAACCATAAAAAACACAATCGCATTGACACAAAAAGCTTTTGTAATATATTTAATTAATATTTATTATCCCTCACCTAACTTAGCCTAACCTAACCTCACCTGTACACTTACTATATTCCGTTAATTTATGGTTCCAACCTGTTGGAATCGCGAGGTGCGTAGAATGTCAGGGTAAGGGAAAGAGTAAACATGATAGGGAGGGGGTGAAGGCGAAAAGGGGGACGGGAAACCCTTTGACAACGCTCCCGTGTGTTGTGCAGTAGAGGATGTGATTTTGAGTATCTAACGTACACGACAATTATTACGTGTGTTCAAGTTTGACTCCGGTGCAAGCGTGACCTTTTTTTAAATAAGATGGATATGTCTAGACAAGTCAAAGGTTGTCAAAAAAATGCAGTACTTACTTACTTACTACTAGCCTTCTTCAATCCATCTCAAACATGGAAACCACTCCTTAAGAAAACCAAGCGTCTTAGGATTAAAAAAAGGGGGCGGACCCTCACACCTGACTGCACACCAAGTAGTATAAGTAGTAGCCTAGAAACTAGATTGTTTAGTTTACACTTGGAAACGGTTAGAGATTCTTACTAACCAAAACGTCGTGTTTAAAATAAATAAACACAATGGAAGTCAGAAATTGGGTCTCTACGAGGCTTTAGTCTATGTATATACAGGGTGTTTCTTAAACATTAGTCAAAAATTCGTGGTGTGATTCCTGGAGTATTTTCATGAAAAAAAAGTTCCTAGAAACATTTGTCGAAAAATGGTTCCTTTAAAAAGAGCACCCTGAAGATGGTTTTTCCTCAATATTTCCGAAACCGTTCATGCAAAAATCATGAAATTTGGTGCAGCGTATAAGCTTTTAAAGCTGCATCAGAATTTCAGCTCAGAATTGTAAAATTTTACTCAGGGGCGTACCATACCAGGGGGGTTAAGGGTTAAAAGAATCCCATTTTTTCTATGGTCGTTTTTTCACATTGAGATTTTAGAATTTGATACCTGCAGGTTTTTTACGTAAGAAAGATGCTCGTAATTCATATCGGTAGGGTGAGTAGTTTTCGAGGAAATCACAATTTTCGACATTGATGCATCAACACCCTTAAGATGAGTTTTCCTCAATAGTTTCGAAACCCCTCATAAAAACATCATTAAATTTGGTACACGACATAAAATTTTGACGGCAAATGCGATTATGACCTCAAAATATTTCGGAAATATTGAGGAAAAACAGTCTTCAGGGTGCCCTTTTTTCCTTAGAAACCATTTTTCTACAAATGTTTCTAGGAACTTTTTTTCATAAAAATACTCCAGGAATCACACCACGAATTCTTGACCAATGTTTAGGAAACACCCTGTATATATTTGATGGGACACCCTATATGTGTGCGTGCATACGCAGGAGCTTAGAAGCCATCTAAGGTATGAAGGGCCTGGTGACACGGTGAAAAAATGACGAGGGGTGCCCGCGAGGGCATATTTAAGTATAAATCGATGCAGAAATTCGTCTTTTACACTTTTACTAGTATGTTGGGATGTCATGCTAAAAGACCATAAAATTCAAAAAATCACTATATTGGACGTTAAATGTTCATAAAAATGAAGGGGGACAACTTATAGAATATTTCGGCTAAATTATTTCCGGTTGTTTACCGAGGTTTATACCAGAGCTTCGAACATATTATAGATGTTATATTCGATGACCAGAGGCTGATCCATGGTAGTAACAAAGGGACCTGTGAGAGAACACGGCACCCAACCTAATCTATGTCCTTTATGTCCTCTTCGAGGATGACAAAAAAGAAAAAAACATATTTCGTTATTTTGCTGCGACCAGAGGAAACCAGCCCACAAAATTCTAATTATCGGAATCAAGGCGAGTTTCCGATACTTTAAATAAAAATTTTCAAAGCCACAGTGGACCATCCTATAACAGATGGTGCCACTAAATAGGTTGGTCCAGTTAGTCGTTACCCACAGTCCGCAAAAGAAACCTGGTAACTTCCAGCCAATAAGAACTGGGCAGCCTATGACACGACAGTTTGCCTTTTCCACGATCAATAAAGAGAGACCCAGATGTTATATTATGAGAGAAATAAAGAGAGATATATTTAAAAGCCGGAAAAATACCAATCTAAAAATGTATGATAAAAACTTCAATAATTTCATAAATATCAGATTTAGGACACGATTATAAGTACTTTTCGTAAGTTAAATCGACTCTCTTGTGCAATTTAATTAAACTTCTTTTGCCAAATGCTAAAACAAACTAGCCACATATTATTGATTTGTTTGGTGGGTGGGAAATAACTCAAATTATAATTTATTTTTGAGAAATTTTAACAAAAAAATTAAAGGAAAGGAAATTGAAATGACTAAAAGTCAATGGCAGTAAGGGAACAATCATAAATTACATAACGCAAAGGTTCAGGATTTTTAATCCCACCTTCTTAACACCTTATCAAGAAAAATCATAATAAAAATACATTGACTGTAACGCAAGGCTAATATTCCTTCCCTCTTGCTTGAGCGTTATACAGGGTGATCCAAGTTAAGGGTCCAGCACCAACTTTTTTATCATTAAAGATAGAAAAAAGTTAAAATTGGCAAACTAGTAGAATTTTTTACTGATAGGAATTTTGATTCTAAACAAAAATTGTCTTTTGATTTTTTTGCCTAAAGTTTAAAGTAACAAAGATCTTTGAAATTTAAAATTAGGTTGTAATTTATTGTAATTTTATTTGGTAAAAAGAAGTCTAAGCGTGATTTTGAATTTGAAATACCTACGTTACTTTTAACTTTAATAGGAGACTAAATCAAAATACAAGAATTGAAAGACCTATTAGAAAAAATTTAAAATGCAGGGTGTTTAATTAAAATTGGTTTTTTGAAAAAACTCGAAAACTCGAGGTTTGATTTTCTTTTTATTTAAGCATCTTAAAGGGCGTCAAAAATTCTAGTAGTTTGCCAATTTACACTATTTTCTATCTTTAATAATAACAAAGTTATGCAATGGTGGACACTTAACTTGGAACACCCAGTATATAATTTAAGAATGGTCCTCATCAGTTAAAAAAAAATTATATTGCAAGTAACAAAAAACAGGCGGATAAAATTTTCTTCAGTTAGTCTTTAATACATTTATAGCAAGCACGGATCAGGTATATAAACCCATACAAGACGACAAGAGCCATAATGTACAAAATTTTCTCACAAAAGACGAAATCACGCTATAAACAGTGTTTGAGTACTGATTCCTAGGCAAACTGTGACGTAGCCCTGACGTTACGGCCGCCATGGCACCGAGTTACCAGACAACCGGTTTCTTTACGGACCGTCGTCGTTACAAAAGATAAATTGGTGCCATAGCGAACCATGTGGCTTGTCCATTAACGTATTCCGGTTAATACGTTAATGGGTCAGTCAGTGTATGGTCCACTCTGGTTGTCAACGCCTCAGTGGCGGCTCGTGACAGTAAAGTTTGTGAGTTCTGCCGATAGGGTATAAAAAATGCTATTTTTTTACAGTCTCCAGATGACGTGTCTATGCGTTTGGCATCTTCTAAATAAATAAATGCGCCCGCAACCACTCAACGCTGAGCCTGCCCGCCCGCAATTGTACTGGAACTGCAAGTTTTGCAGCTCTATTTTTACCTAGATTTAGCTATCTAAACCCATGAGCAAGTGCGGTGCGGGGCGAAGGAAGGGGTTCCTAGCCGAGCACAGATCTCGTTAGCCGCCCAGCTACGTTGTGTTGCAATTTAGCAGCGCAACAATGCCCATAAATTCATTTGAGCGACTGTGAAATATGGCCTTCGGCGACGGCGCGCGGCGTCGTACTCAACACACGTCGCGATTTGAAGGCCTACTATACCAACACCGGACCGAAAATATACTGCTATTCCAATAATTTTAGAAATAAAATAGTTATATTAGAAAAATTGCAGCGGCTGACAAATAGTCAAATAATATGAAAATTTTGGAGGTTCTGCAGCTCTGCAGCCCTTATGCACTAGCCGCCCCTGCAACGCCTCATTTTAGAAAAACAGATTCATTTATTAGTTATAGAAAACCATCCTAAATATACCTAACTACTAAAGTTACTTACTTTTTATTTAGAACCTAACAAAAGAAGTTCCAACATAAAAATAAAAATTCAAACTATAATGTTGAAAATGGCCCCCTAAAACCGGATATAAAACAAAATCGTAACTTTCAGAGAATGCAATAGCATAAATCGCACGGTATAGCGCATAATATTCATCCCTCATTTTTGTATCATAAAGTTTAAAAATTTATGAGCATGTAAGGGCATGTTCACTGCATTTTAAAATCCTTAAACTAGTATTTACTAGGGGACATTTTGCTTTCATTTTTCCAAAATGTTTGTTGCGAAGGATGGGACAATTGGCAATTGTTTAAACAGTTTTATTTAGCTTGACTCAATATATTTGTTTATTTGTTTGATCATAACATTTTCAAACTTTATCAACTAGTTATTTGGTGGTTAGTATAATACAATTCAACATTTTTTTTATTAGAAAAATAAATAAAATGGCGGATTTTCCTATTTATGAACCGATTTGCCTCAAATTTGAAACATCGCAGCGCTTAAGGTAACTTAATACAATTTTTGACTTAAATTTAAAAAAATTAAAATGGTGGATCCAAAATGGCGGATTTTCCCATTTATAAACCGATTTGCATCAAACTCGGAAATTTGAGATCTTTCAGCTCGCTGATTATTATTTTTAACTAAAATTTACAAAAAATCAAAATGGCAGTTCCACAATGGCGCACTTTTTTGTTTATAAACCGATTTGCCTCAAAATTGGGGGGGACTGATTTTTCTGGGGGAGGGGGCGAAGCCTCATGATGGCGAATTTTATACTCTTTAATCTTTTTATTCATGAAATATGTGAAAAATATCTAAAAAAGTCTTAGGCTTGGGGGCGGGCCTAGACCCCGAGGAATCTGCCATTTTCAGGTTTTAAAACTTAGATCAAAAATTGTATTGAGTTACCTTGCTTCAAGTTTGAGGCAAATCGGTTTATAAATAAGAAAGTGAGCCATTGTGGAACCGCCATTTTGATTTTTTAAAATTAAGTTAAAAATAATAATCAGCGACCTGAAAGATCTTAAAGTTCCGAGTTTGATGCAAATCGGTTCATAAATGGGAAAATCCGCCATTTTGGATCGGCCATTTTATTTATTTTTCTAATAGAAAAAATTGTTGAATTGTATACTAACCCCAAATACCTAGTTGGAAAAGTTTCAAAAAAGTTATGATTAAACAAATAAACAAATATATTATATGAAGTCAAGCTAAATAATACTGTTTAAACAATTGCCAATGGTAACATCATAAAATTAAAAATCACGCGCCGAATTGTCCCCGCGGCGAATCGACCGGCGGCGAATTGTGCCGCGGCGAATCGGCCGCGGCAAATCGGCTGCGGCGAATCGGCCGCGGCGAATTGTCACCTACCCTGCTTGCGACATCATTTTTTTAGTTTTTTAAAAAATATTTTCTGTTGCGGCTTCATTTTTGCCAAAAACTACTTCATTTTCTCTAAAATTGTGCGGCACCTTTTTTTTCGTTTTTTCTACAATTCTTCTTATATTTTGCAATTCGATAGTTAGAGGAGAGAAACAAAAAAAACCTCAAAAAAAGAAAAAAAAGGAAGATATATTCCGAAACGTTGGAATGAGTTTGATAGTTTCTTTTTTGGTCCTGTCCTCTAAACCACGAATAATAAAATAAGGACACGAAATGGTCATAATTTTTTTTCAGTGGTTTTTTTTCAGCGCTAATTTCGTTATAAAAATAACTCTCCCAAGTAACATTTCTTTATTTATAGCAGAAACTAAACGGTTGCCAGCGCCTTTCCTTAAAACCATTAGTTTCAATGTTTGGTCGCTAGCACGTTCCCATTACCCTTATATACCCCTTAGACCTCCTAAATGGGATTCCCCAATTGGTGGTGGCAACCTATGTATTAAACTCACTATAAAACCATAAGAAATAAACTCCAGCTTCGCCCTCTAGCGGTTCCACCAGTATAGAACCTTTTAGAGCCTAAAGCTATTATGCCAGGTTCTAAAAGCAACTCAGAAACGTCCTCTATCCTATTATAAAACTAGATTTGGTAATTTGGTGTCCTGGCGATTCTGTTGAATACCATAATACCTTTAGAGTAAAGAAGTTTTCCTATAAAAGCTATGGCGATATTTTAGATTCACAATGGCTATATAAAATAATTTAGGTCACAAAATTGCCAAAAATGTCAGTCCCAAAATTATTTTATCATATAAAAATATACCGAGTTTGTCGTTATGTTGATGATCAAATTGCCTGCCAGATTTATTTTTCAGATAAAATCGTATCTGAAAAGCTCTCAAAACAAGCGCGCCGTCTCAAAAATGCTTTTTAATAGTTTTTTGATAACAAAATAACATATATTTAAAATAAAAATAAAATAATTTACACTATTCACCATTAAAAAAGTCTGTTTGGTTTACATAAATCAAAATTAAAGTAAAATTATTGTTAAAAAACACTGCTAAAACGACTAGATAAATATTTTCTCTTTAGAATATTTTTGAAATAAATTTATATACGCCATTGTGGTGTTATAGTGGTCACTTGGTTTTATTTGTTACTGTATCGCAACAAAGATTTTTGAGTGCCCTTATGAAACCAACAAAAAAGAACACTGTAAACATAATCAACATAACCTCACTTAAATTTTTTGTATTTGTTTTTAAAGTGTTTAAAAGCGTATAATTTAACACTTTTAAATGTTTTTTATCGTGCAATTTCGACACAATCGAGAGGGCCAGTGCAATGATATTCGTTGTGCCTGCAGGTTGGAGAGCAACCTCTTATATTGGCAGTCTAAACAGGCCTTATCTAGGCCTGGGTGTCCTACCCAGGAGGACGGAAACTCAACAATTAATAATTATTGGGCTTTAAATAATCAATCTTGCAATAGGTAGGTACCAATTTGTACCTAGGTATATCTATTATTTTTACCAGAAATACCTAAAAAAAATAAAACACGAAAGTATTTACTTCTGTTAGAACCCTTAAGGAAATAAGGTTTTATATGGCCGCCTATTTAAATAATATTTAATATACAGCTATAGGTAACTGTAAATACAGAAGAATTAAGTTTACCTTTAAGCCTTCCTATAAAACCTTTTTAAAATGCCTAAAAGTAATGGCACAAACCAAAAGTCTAAAGTTTATATTTACCACTCTTAAAAACCTTAAGGAAACTAGGTTCTATATGGCCGCCTATCTAATCAGATTTACTTTTGAACTACTGGTAACTATAAAAACAAAAGGATATAAGGTAATCTTTTAGCTCTATTATAAAACACTTTTGTGATGACCTAAAGTAATGAAAAAAAACTAAATGACCAAAGTTTATATTTATTTCTTTTTAAAAACTTTAGGTAAAATGGTTTTATAAGACCATCTTTATAAATCAGAAATTAATAAAACCAAAAGTATCTAAAAGGAACAGAAGGAATATCAGTTTTATTATACTCCCTTTATAAATCACTTTTTGGTTGTATAACACCTCTTTAGGTAATTGGCAATATAAATTACCTTTATGTAGCCAAATTGATCCTAAAACCCATAATAGCACCCTCTAAATAACCTAGGCACCAAATTAATAAAACCTTGAGTGGTAATAATGTTACTTGGGCTATAACTATACGATTTGGAATATGTTTAAGTCAAAATCATAGTCTTAAAACACTGCCAATCTATGATACACATCGGTTCATAAATAAGAAAGTCCGTCATTTTCGATAGGCCATTTTGATTTTTTTAGGTTTGAGTAAAAAATTTTGTTAAATTACCTCAAGCAATGTAACATTTCAAGTTTGCGACAAATTGGTTAGTAAATAGAAAAATTCGCCATTTTGGATTCACCATTTTGAATTTTTTATGTTTAAGTCAAAATCATAATCAGCGACTTGAAACACCGCCAATTTCTATATTTGACACACATCAGTTTATAAATAAGAAAGTCCGCCATTTTGGATCGGCCATTTTGTTTTTTTTTAAGTTTAAGTAAAAAATTTTGTTAAATGACCTTAAGCATTGTAACATTTCAAGTTTGAGACAAATCGGTTAGTAAATAAGAAAATCCGCCATTTTGGATTCGCCCTTTTGAATTTTTTAAGTTTGAGGGTAAAACTGTATTAAGTGATCTCAGGCACTGCAAACTTTCAAGTTTAAGACAAATCGGTTTAAAAATAAAGAAATTCGCCATTTTGGATTCGCCATTGTTGTAATAAAAAACATAAATTATTGTAGTGTTACCAGGTTACCAAACACTACACCTACCAAATTTCAACACCTAACTTTATTCCGGCCCTGAGTTGGCCCGGCGCACAGTTCGCGGCGTTGAGTTGACCCGGCGCCCAGTTCGCGGCGCCGAGTAGGCCAGGCGCCCAGTTGGCGGCGCCGAGTTGGTGGAGCCATGGTGGAGCCCAGTTGGCGGCGCACAGTTGTCCCATTCCGCGTCACAACACCGCGGTCATTCTTTCGATTTTTATGTTGTTTTTGTGTTTATTTTTTCACCAAAAACTAAATCAAAACAAGGCCGTCGTTTTGTGCAGTGTTTATTTAAAAGTGAAGTCTCACCCGACCTCACTATCTCCCTCTGTGCAGCTAAGACAGAAAGAGACATAACAAATTCATGAGCGACTATTGGGCAGTCTACGAAAACAGCTAATCTATTCCAATGGTGTTATAAGTGAAACGTTCGTCCATAAGGCGTAATGCGAATATAATTCAAAAAATTATGTTACATTTCTTTAAGCAATTGTATTTAATTTTATTATTTAATTCATTCAGAATTCAACAATACCACCTAAAATATTTTTTTAACTCAAACGTTTCGTTTTCAATTGCTTTATTGTTGCACGTTGTATATAAAATCAATTGAATTTAGCATAACGTGCGTTAACCCCCCCAGTTGCTTGGTTAAGTTGGTTCGTTAAAAAATTCTCGCGGCGAACTGTCCCCGCGGCGAATTATCCCCTACACACCCTACACACTGCTTTGCTGTTTAAGAAATTTGGAACGCACCCATTTAATAGGTCTTCATACTCGTTCATGCTCAGTTGACTCAACATTTTATTATTATATATTTTGCAAGTCCTAAAAAACTCTCATTTTATGGGCATATCGGCTAAAATGGGGCACTCGTGAAGCGTAACTTATGACCCACGAACTTGCCAAGATTGAGCTGTATTGTATTAATATGTGGGGCAAAATGAACATAATATCATCAGTGAAATATCTTGAAAACTAAGAGTCGGTCAGACACAATATACACATAAAAGGTTATGCTGGTTAGGCTGCTTTATAGGTCGTTTCCGCGCATCTTTTCACGCTGGAATCAGCGTTGCATTTTTATTAGTTAAAAGTAGGAGTGGATTTTGCTAGATGGCGCATCTGTCAACATATCATCGGCAATACATAACACGTGAGCACATAAAATAAATTACTTATTAAATTCAGACAAACCTTGAGGTTTCAAGGTAGAGATTTAAAAGTAGAAATATGTGCAGGAATAGGTGTTTCTTGTAGTTACACCGTTTCCAGTTGAAGCTTTCACACCAGTGTATACTAAAGGGTCTACAGTGCTAAGTGCTACAATCCTAGGCCAACAAGTCTAGATTTTTGTTGAAGGTTTAACTTATTTTTCCCGCGAGTGCAATAGTTTTTAATATTTATATAAATTGTTCATAAATACCTTGCGATATAGGTCATTTTTTTCGTTGTAACAAAAACATTATTTCCACACAAAGATTAGAAATAAATAAAAGGAATATCATAATTTGGTTTTGAAAATGGTAGCCATATTTAAACCTCCAAATGTCACTAGGAGATATCCAATCAAGGCCAACAAAAAAATACAGGCCACGACCCTGAAAAAATCAGGTGTTCTCCGCTGGCTGACTTTTACATTGGGTCTTATGGGAGGTGAGACGTTTTTTTATGATATTTTCAAAATGGCGCTATAGATTTTCGTGAAATTTTTGTGAAATATTCACAGACACCATCCTCATATTCCACTAAACTTTTGTAAGGATGCAAGATGACTAAAAGGTTAAAATCTTCAATATTTAGCATTCCTTATAATAAATTCAAATTACCCGCAAAGTACCGCATGCCAACTATTATATTTGAAATGTATTTGACTTTGTCATCTGTGTTTGTCACATTCGCTTCTGTTTTAAATTTAATTTTAGTGTGAGCTAATGAAGCGGCTCTGAAAAATTAAGGATTACCATACATTTCAAAAAAATTGTTCTGCAAGAATATAGTAAAAACAATCTCAAAACCGGCTTTATTTTTGAAAAAATCAAATACTCATGAACCGTCATTCCAACTTCAATATTTTAAAGACAATCAGCTGTGTTGTCACGTGATTATCAAAAAAAATCAGCCCACGATGTGACGTCAACAAAGTGGAGGATCGTGGCCCGTCCGTTTTGATAGTCCTGGTCCAATATAAACCGTGTAAGTCAGTATGAGCTGTCCGCTATATGACACTGACTTACACCGTTTTTATTGGACATCTCCTAGTGACGTTTAGAGGCTTAAATATGGCTACCATTTTTAAACCAAAATATTATATTCTTTTTGTTTATTTCGAACCTTTGTGTGGAAATAATATCTTTGTTACAACGAAAAAAGATTACTCATATCGCAAGGTATTTATGAACAATATATATAAATATTCAAAACTATTGCATTTACGAGAAAGGTAAGTTAAACCTTCACACAAAATCTATACTTGTAACCTAGGATTGTAGCACTTAGCACTGTAGACCCTTTAGTAAATACTGGTGAAAATGTTTTGCTCTTTGAATCACGTCAGAAATGAGAGGCTTTATTTTTAAAAAACATTAACATTAAAATGACCTTTAAAATAAAAATCAAGGTCAAATTTAAAGTATCCTGGTAATCGCCTGAGTATATTCCTAGAAATTTTTTTAAAAACATTTTTAGTGCAAACTTTTTAAACATACTGTATAGTGTAGGTATGTACCAATAGCATACAAAAATACTTTCTTTATTACTTTTTGATATTAAGTCCAGATAAAATCGTTTATTCCACTTGGCTTATAATGACATTATTTAAATTAAGTCGTCATTGTTCTAAGACAACCAATATGATTAACTAGTTATGGTATTGAATGGTACCTGATAAATATTTGTGCAGTCAGGGCTCTTAACAGCTGATTTTTTTTATTTGTACTACACATATACGTAATATTCCAATACTCCCTGTTACCTATTTACACAATGGTTGGCGTTTGATGCAAACATTCAGAAATAAAGGTACGAAAAATGCACAGATACCAAATTTCCATAGATAGAGTTTTTGTCAACTGTACGCCGATGATTTGACGTAACGAATACAAGAATAAAATAATATTCATGCGTAAAAGTATAACCAATCAGGACATTTTATCTTAAGGACCGCAAAGAGGATGGACTGATACCCATTGATATTGCTATTTCAAATATGTTTGCATCCTGCATCGTAAGGTACCGTAGGTATTACAATAATACGTACTATATGGAAATAATATGCATATGTCTTTGAAAGCAACCAATCAGGTCTTTTTTGCTTAAAGACCCCCAAGGCCCTCATGTTTGCATCATGAATGGGCAGTTACCGTGGGTATTGGTTAGCTCTGGGCGAAGGTCTTGAGCAGATTAGGCTACAAAAGGATAATAATTATATTTTTTAATAAGATTATTATGTTACCTACACGTATAGGTACCTACATTTTGGCTTAGATCCGCTTGGGTAACCCACTGAAAATATAGACTTGCCTAAACACTGCTAGCTACCATTTGATTAAAAATATTAATAACCATAACCAAAACTGCAGATTTATCAGCTAAGATAATCAAAAATATTTGCATAATTTGTTCTTAATTCGGGACATAGAAAAGTTGACTTTTTTGTGGTCAATGCTACATTTCGATTGTATTGATTCGAGATTAATCTAATAAACCTGTCGTTTTATTTGTGCACGGTAGCGACTTTGACACACATTTTTTATAGATAAAAATCAGTCTAATATTAAATATGTATACAGAGTGTTCGGCACATGAACCGTCAAAATTTTTTGGGATATTGTTGGGGTCATTTGCTACCTTTTCAACCTTGGAACTTGGGTCCTTAGAGTCACGGCTAAAGACATATGAATTTTTTAATTTTTTTTCTCAAATTACCCAAAATCCCAACTTTATAACCTCGTAAGCTTTTTATTACTGTCTGGAAAAGCACCATTTTTTTTTATAATTCTGTAATCTTATGCTACTTCAACTAATGAATAGATTTGTTAAAATTTATGTACCAAAGGGACATACGAGGTTTTTTATTGAAGAACATTAGTGATTTTGTGAAAGAAAATCAATTTCAACATTAATAATTAAACAAAGTATCGACACTTGAGAACTTCATTTTCTTTTAAAAACTTCTCTAGTTGATTACCTTTCTAACGGTATGCTTCACATTGATTAAAGAAAAACAATTCTGCTTTAAAATACGGATATTCTGTGAGACAGGCAATAATCGTTCAGACTTGATAAGAAAAACAATTTGATGTTTATGATCGTTTCTAACAAAATTTATAAATAAAGAACACAATACATTATTGTTAAAAGTTTAACTTTTGTTTAAGTAGGTAAACAATCATAAAAATCAAATTGTTTTTCTTACCAATTAACGAGTCTCGCCCTTCTGACGGAATATCCGTATTTTAAAGCAGAAATGTTTTTTTGTATCAATGTGTAGCATACCGTTAGGAAATCACTAATGTTCTTCAATAAGAAACATCGTATGTCCCTTTGGTACATCAATTTTGACAAATCTATTAATTAGTTGAAGAAGCATAAGATTACAGAATTATTTTTAAAAAAAATGGAGCTTTTCCAGATATTAATAAAAAGCTTACGAGGGTTTAAAGGTGGGATTTTGGATAATTTGAGAAAAAAAAATTAAAAATTCATATCTCTTTAACCGTGACTCTTAGGACCTAAGTTCCAAGGTTGAAAAGGTAGCAAATGACTCCAACAATATCCCAAAAAATTTTGACGGTTCATGTGCCAAACACCCTGTATTTAGTTTGTTGCAACAATAAACAACTCCATATCCCCTTGGAGCCATATTGTTCAAAGTCCGGGAAGGAAGTGATCTCGGGAATGTGAACGTGAAAGCTGTTTAGAATGCCGCCGCACAATGGGTTATATGAGAGGTCTAGCGCGACACTCAATTTTAACTCACTTTTAACCAACTTCTGGACATCGGATTAACTTCAAATTTGGTACATACTTGGAGTTCCGATGACAATACAATATAATGATATTATGAAGTTTACAGCTCCGCCCCTTTGGGAATGATGGAGGGGGGTACTATCTAAGTATGTCTGATATCGTTCAAAATTGGTATGCAGGGACTTTTGGGGTTGGGATCAAGAATTTTTAATTAGATTTTTAAAATTGTGAAACTGACACCTCTCTCCCGCTTGGAAAATCTGGTAAGGCAATTTTGACCAACTTGTACTTATCCGATCAACATCAAATTTGGTGCTGACTTATAGTTACAGCGACAAGACAATATTATAAAGTTTAGGATCACGCACCATCTTTTGTCTTTTTTATAAGCTTTCGAACAAGTTGCTACAAGTTGGGTCTACCAGTTGCAAAAAAGAGGTTTGATGTTACTAACTGGACCCCTTATTGGGGGTGCACCCCCACTTTTTTAATAAAATTATAAATTTTACTAAAAAGACATTTTTTATTGTCAAAAAATGGCAAAAAAGTAAAGGTTAGATGTCAAAAAAAGTAGTTTATCGTTTTTCTTTTTTGATAAGCTTTCGAACAAGGTGCCACAAGTGTTATCTCATTTTAAAAAAAAAGCTGTATGTGAGTAGACCCCTTTGCGGAGGTCTATACAAAAAAGTTTCGATCAAAAATATTGCTCGTTAAAAATCTCAGTCGATGTACTTTTGGATTTTTCAGAAAAATTTAAATTCAATCCGCTGTCGAATTTATTCCATTTGGATGTTACACTGATTGTATAAAGACCTCGTACATGGTAGTATTTAGGGCTATCCCCAAAAAAAAGGAGCAGCTAAGAGCAGCAAATTTGTTTTTTGAATAAAATAGACCCTCCTCTCTAATATTCTGGTGGAAATTTTACTAAGCCTTGCTAAACTTGTTTCTGCAGGCCTTACAAAGAAAAATAGAGACGAAAATAAATTTGCTATATTACAAAAAATTTTAAACCATAAAAAGGGTTTTGGAATTACAAAATAACTGGTTGTTTTCAAAAGTGCAGTTACTGGTTATGCCCACTATATACCCATATACCCAAAAAGTGCTGTTTATATTGTAATTTTTTTTTATTTAAAAATACTGTAAAAATACATTAATTCTTTCCCTAAAATATTTTTCAAATTTAGGGCTCTGTTACAGAGAAATACATAATAACATTTTTAAAAATTGCATTTTTTTTATTAACTGGACTATCTAAAATACATTTGGGTGGGTTTGATTATCATAATTAAAAAAACATATACAAGGCTAATGTCGTGCTAGCTCCCCATATAACCCATTGTGCGCCGTGCGACACCAGTACACAGTGTTGCCATGAATCTAACAACTAACTTCGTTTGTTTTTTTACATAAAATTTTTAGATAAAAATATATTTTTCACTATACTATACTATACTACTTTTTTTCCAGCAACAATAATTCCTATCAAGTACGCAAAGTGATACTTTCTCGCACTCACAAGCCATTAACAAATGACGCGAAGCAGACATCAGAAAAACTTTAAACAAAAAAGATATTTTGCTCACGTATTGTAACATTTCGGCTGTCGCAAAATACAGTAATTGACATTAGGCATAGATCATGGTATTACCTTTTTATTGTGTATTTCGTGTGTTAAATTTTTCGGGACATATACTAAGTACCTATACCTTCTAAATCTCTATGTTATCCTTGTTTGGAAAAATTTTGCATTGAGTAAATGACAATGAAAAGTTAATACCATGATCTTTTCTTAATGTCAATTAATGTGTTTTAACTTGGGATAGCCGATCTATTTTTATAAGTCAAGAAAAATTAAAAAATAAAAGGAACATAATTTTGTTTATTATAGGAATTGATTTACAATAATATTTTGGGTCTCTCAGTTGAAGGCTTACGTTAGGTTAGGTTAAATTATGAGTGGTGCGAATGCAATGATCTGGATAGGCCTTTATATATATATATATATATATATATATGCAAAGTGAGGCAAAAATATTGATATTTTTTGTAGAGAGAGCACGCTGCGCAGTAGCTGCTACCTTTCCTTTTTTACTTTAGCTCTCCGATGATATTCTGTGGTTTTGAAAGTTCGCGGACGTTTGATGATTTTTAATTCACAACTAGATTTTTACTGCGATTAGGTGCTAATAAAGTTTTTTAAATAATCAAAGCTACTTACTTCAAAAGGGAAACCTGCTTTTTATTTTTGTTCAACAAAAATAATTTCGAAAATATACTGACAACATTGACAAACACAACACAACAAATGACAGAGAGAAAGGTTGCAATGCTTTGCATTCATTGTATGTTCTCACTCTAAAAAAACTCTTTAAATTTTTTCCTCAGTGTCACATATACGTAATGTATAGGCGTGGCAGTTCCAGTTACTTCGTATATGTTACCGGACAAACCCGATTATAGGATAAACTAGTTTTTCCTAGGCTAAATCAGTTTATTCGAAGAGCGATAGGGGATGAACTAGTTTATCCTGGGCTAAACGGGTTTTTCCTGAAATAAATTAATTATAATTAGGAAAAACTGATTTTTCCTTGTCTAAACTATTGCGGACCGATTACAAAAGTAACGTTTGTACTACTAATTAAAGAAAATACTATTATTACAAACATATTTACTAATTTTATTATTTACTTGTTATTACATGTCAAACTATTATGGCATTTCGAGTTGCAAAGAACGTTATTTTTCTTGCAAAGGCATCGGTTCGGTTCGGTACGGTTCGGTTTGGTTCGGTTCGCTTCGCTTCGGTTCGATTCGGTTCATGCAAAGGCGGAAATTCTGCCCAACCATATGGACAACACGCACAATACGCCACGATTTTGCAACAAGACGAAAGCTCCATAACAGTCAATGTACGCGTGCAAACTAAATCCTTGTGATCGGCGAGCCAAAGCCAAGCGTCTTCCATCAGTTCAGACTAGTTAAATCGTGGTCCGAAGTAGTTTAGACTAGGACAAACTAGTTCATCCTATCGCTCTTCGGATATACTGGTTTGGGCTAGGAAAAACTAGTTTATCCTAAAATCGGGTTTGTTCGGTAACATATATAATTCATTATGCAAATGTCGCCCACCCACTGCGAATCAAGTGGTCTAATGTGGCTGATCTCAACTTAAATGTCACCAATACATATCTCTTGTAAGAAGCTGATCAGTTTTCCTCAAGGTCCTGAGGCTCTATCTGTCCAGTTCCGAATAGTTTCGCGCCAGATATCTGTCGTGCTACGCAGTAGCAGATTAAATAAACAGGCGTTTCTTCCTCAACACCACCAGAGCCTGTAAATCTAAATTTAAGGAATTTTGATTCAAGGCTCTTAGAAATTGATTCAGAATAACAATCTATCAAATATGGTATCTACAATAATACCTGTAGAACTAATCATCTGTTAAGTTATTATTATCCAATAAGTAGAAATCGATTATTAATAAAGATAAACAAATCCAAATTAGTTCTAACATTCCTTTACACAGAGATCATAATATTGTACTACATAAATAAAAATAAACCATAGGAATTCGATCGCGTCCATTACACACTGCCTGCCTTCGCAAAAACTACTAACAAAAGACTGTATTTAGGAAAAAAAAATTCCCCAATTCACCCTATATTTCCCAATTTTCGTCAAATTTTCCAACTATCCCGAAAGCTTGCCCGGAGTTTCCTATTATTAGCCACGGCACATATCTTGACGTAACGTACGTATTGGTCAAGTGCGCATGTGCCGTGCACACTTTACACCAGCTGGCGAACGTAGAAACGTAACCACAGCTCAAAAAAGTTGTGCAAATTCGTTCGAATTTCAACCCAGGTTGATTCTAGTTCTTGTTTTGGTCATTCTAACCCATATACGTATATGTTCTAACCCATGTTTTGATGTAGGAGAAGACGGGGGAATTCCGCCACCTTAAGGAAACTAGCAAAATTAAAGCATTTAAAATTAATTTTAATTGCAAAATCATTTTTATTTAGTTAGCTTATTAACATAACTACAACTTTCAATTAAAAAATGTATATTTTTTTGCACAATTTTAAAAGAAATATTTATAACAAACGTGAAATTTAGTACCCGTAAATTTAAAAATCAAACAAGTTTCGTGGTTAATCTGGTAAAAAGGAGTTTTTGTTTCTCTCATATTTTTCCGTGGGTAGCTTGAAAGCTTAACCTCACGGGAGTCCAAGATCTAATCGACACCTAATAAGTGTTGACAGTCAACTGTTTCGTCCTTATGGGACTCAAGGGCGGATCCAGAGGTGCTTCTCGGAGGGGGGGGGCACTTTAGGTGACATCCTCTGTATATAATAAACGGTATATATTTTTTTAAGTAGCATTTTATTGAATTAGTCAGTGGTTGTAATTTCGATGATAATAATAATAGACATTTTCATGCGCCGCAGGCAAAAATTTTGAATTTTTATTAGCAAAAACATTACTTTTTACTCATTTTTTGTATATTTAAAAAATTGTCGGGGGGGGGGGGCAAGTGCCCCTAGTGCCCACCACTGAGGACTCCTCAGAACACTGCTCACATTGGCAGAGCAGTGTATTTCAAAATTTACACCGCTTGAAATCTTGTCTATAGTAGAATAAAGGTTTTCAAGGGACCCAAAATTAAACGTAAAATAAAAAATTCCCCAGCCGTTTTACTCCAAAAGTGTAATTTTTGCTTAAAAACCCGTTATTTTGAACTAATGATTTTTTCATGTTTGCGGTAAATTTTTTAATATTTTGGATAATATTTATAATTCTTTTTTTTAAAGTAAATCTTGAATTTAATTCTCTATCAGAACCGGTAAAAAGTCTTTAGGGTTTTAGGCAAATAAGGGCCTATCCTTAAATTACGTAACGCTCTAGGGGGGAGGGGGGTGTTTGACCTCGCGTTACACGCAATGTTTTTTCATGTGTTTTTTCTTGAAACTGCGTTACGAGGGGGGGTCAAAAATCCTGAATTTTTGCGTTACGTAATTTAAGGACGTTCCCTAAGGTTTTAAAAAATTGTTTTGTATAAGCGGTCTAAAATCTTTGAAATTTGGGAAAAACGCGACAGCTGGGTATTTGTCATTCTGTTACGGATTTTCCCTGCAATAGCCAGACTCGAAAGGAAGATAATAAACTATGTGAGATAAAATCCGCCTCAAAAACTTTTTAACAGGTTTCAAAAATTCCAGTTTAAAAAAATCACAACTTTTGTAAATCTTCAGGTTTGATTTTAACATTATTTTTATTATTACTAAAAAAATATTTTTAAAATTTGCGTTACAAGGGCTTATAAAGACGGGTGTTGTTTCAAAAAAAAAATTTTAGCTGTTTTTGATTTTGAGATATTGGCAAAAAATTGGGTGGTTCTAATTTGAAATTTAAGGGCACTGACACGTAGCTAAGAGTAGAGTACTGACCAAAAAAATTATTTTTTCCTATTAACTTTGAGTCGATCTACGACTGTACCAAGTTTTATCAAAATCACCAAAAGTTGTGTTTTGCTGCCCGATCACGTGTAATGGCGACTTTATGTTTGCCAAAGTTCGATTAGCTTTAACCAAATACTATAGCTTATATACATGTTCAAAGAATCGAAAAGTGAAGCACTCATAGCTGGCCATGGAAACAATTGCAAATTTAAATTCGCGGACGCGAATTTTCAAGTGCCCATGCGTGTGTTTTGTCATGTAGACACACAGCTGTGTGTGGGTGGAGGCCATATTGACATTTTGCGGCGCTTTTCTGGGAAATAGTTCACGTAAAATATGTGCGGTTTATCCAAAAATGTCCGGGAGAAATAACGAAGTGCCATTCCATAGGTAGAGGAGAGTCGCCTAATATGGGGAGATTTTTTTCAAAAATAGTAAAAAAATAGCATGATATGTTCAAAATTGGAAAAATCTTATAGTGATAACGTTTTGCACCAGGACAGATTATATATGTACAAAACCACTCAAATTTTATTAAATTGGGGTAGTTATCCTATTTTGTCAAAAAAATGAATCTCCCCAAATTAGGCGCCTAAATTGGGGAGGTCGAATTTTCGTATACATTCGCCTTGGCAGAAGCAATTTATGGATTCAATGGGATGCAAAGTGTATTTAAAAAACTTTAAAATCTGCTAAGATGCGTTTATCAAGAAACAACTTTCTTATAAAAAACAAATGGATCCATGACGGATCTCAGACCTTCCTAGCTAACCTAGTAGCTCACAAGCCATGAAATATCAGCCTTGAAAATAATTTTTTGTAGATATCTCAGAAACTAAAGCTCCTACAAAGTTTTATATATATATAACACAAATTATTAAACAAAATGTAGTAATTTTTTAATTGTCAAACAACTGTCATTAGCATTAATGGATTTTGACCAAAATCTAATCAGCTCGTTAGAGTGTTGAACACTATTTAACCTAAAAATTTTATGTAAATCGATTGAGCGGTTTAGGAGCTATCGTGTTAAGGACAGACATCACGACGATATTGCGAAGATAGGTGAAAATACATCCAAATAGCACATTTTCGACGTTTTCTCAAAAAAAATGTTGTCGAAAATAATACCTTATCTAGCCATTGCTGCGCGGGCTAGGAAGGTAAACATGAATTCAAAAGTCACGATAAATCGTCATTTAAACATAGCTACGGCCTTTGAGCCAAGATCCCCGCATAATGTGTGAGTCCACTTGAAGCACACAGTGCAGCGAATCTAGTCTTCACCTTCGTGGTCATCTGAAAAAAGTCCACCGCAGTAAATGCACTCCGCATCTTCTTCATTAGACATTGAGTCGACTGCAGAGTCATCCATATATTGGGCTTCGTCTTCTTATTAGAGGATTCTCCTAATATGGGGAGCCCCAAATTAGGACTCCCTAATCTCCCCATAATAGGAGACCCAGTCCACTAAGGTTCATAACTTCAAAAAATAAATATCATATTTGTATTATTGAAAATAAACATATAGCTTTAATGTTGTCTCTACAAAGCTTCGTTTAATAAAAAAACAAGTCATTAGTTACTAACCTTACCGTGGCCATTAATTAAAACGGATAACACAAATAAACTTTCTAAATATTTCTATTCAGATAACGTGGGCCCATACTGTCATGTTTTTAATAAAACAGGTGATCATTGCTGCAATATAGGCAACCGAACATACTCTACAAAGTACAGTACGTGCGATTGGTCGTATGCCCACATTGTCTGAGATCTCCCCAAATTAGGAAACCTCCCCATATTAGGCGAGTTTCCTCTAACTACTTGTATTTTTCTTTATAATTTGTTAGTAAAGTTTAGAGTGGTTTATAGATACCAATAAACACTCTTCATGGTGTCCACAATAAATAGGCACAATTAGTTTTAAAAAAACTACAATTTTAATCCACAATTTGATAAATATTCACCCAATCAACTAGTATTTAGAAAAAAATAATAGACATAACCATAAACATTTGACAATTGTCAAATAATGTAGTGACGTAACGCAGCATCCAAAACCACCAAAACTGACGCATGCGCACTAACCAAAATCCTGTCTACCCGAAAAAGAAACATTAAGAATTAAATAGGGTTCTTGGCTTCAAGCATCGCGTTTGAGAATGCATAGGTATGACCCATAATTATGCTCTAACATATTTGACTTTAACTAATGCACACCTTTATGCAAAAAAAAAATTGTAGTTAAATTTACTTGGCAGTTTACAGACAGATATCCTAGGCGCCACATTTTAAATACCGTTTAAGTTTATGTTTATGGCAATATCGAGTGTTAAAAATTAATAGTTGAGTTAAAATACGTGATTTTATAGTCCGTTGAACACATCATGAGCATTTAGCCGTTCGTTGTGCTTGCTTGCCTAGCTTTAGGAATAAAAATCGCGATAAATCAAAAATATCGTCTTTATATGGATATTTCTGCATAGACATAGATTTCGAAAAATATCACATAATGAACCTAATAGTCTAAAAAACTTTAAGCGTAATCCACAATTTAATAAGACTTTAATAGACAGTTTTACCAAGTAGTTATAATGAGACTTAAGCAGAGCTGTCACAAGTACATTAAGATTTGTAAAAGTACTTGAAGTACTAAGTATAGTTTTTGCAAAGTCACCTGAAATGCTCCTAATACGGGGTTCTATCGATTTCATAAAATTGTGCTTCAATCTGCCCTTCAAAAGTTATCCAAATTCATATAAACCTTCCTGGTATAATTTCAACCCTACCGACAGAGAAAAGGCGCGGCTCTTTGCGGTCCGAGCACAAAGTATTTGTTTTCTGACCGACCCAGCACAGGTGGATAGACGGCACCTGATTGGCAGATTTTTTTGAGATGCGCTTTTAATTGCTTTCGGGTGTGCTTTACGGGACCCTTTAGTGGGCAGTATGCAGAGTTACAAAATAAATCAGTGTCGTTTCTGTAGGTGTAGGAATAGAAAGTTTTATTATCTATTTTTATTTCCTTAGTTTTCGCCATAATTAAATGAAATAATTTTTGTGAATATATCTACCGCCGCCCATGTCACTTTCTTTAAAGGATATGCCGACGGTCGGCTTTAACCTTTGTTTAACTGACTTTGCAAAAACTATACATTTTCTTTTAAATGTACTTCAAGTCCAAGTACATTATAAAAGTACTTGATTTTCCCCAAGTCTTTTCCTTACACAATAGAAGTACTTCAAGTACTTTAAATATGTCAAAAAATGAGAACAAAGCCAAAAATATCACAAAAAATTGAAAAATGTTAAAAAATTTTAAAAAAGTAAAAAATGTCAAAAAAAGAAAAGAAAAATGTAAAACATGTCAAAAATGTTCACAAAATTTTCACCTGAAAGGTTTTATTTTTTGGAATATTATTGTATGTAAATATGTATTACTTATATACCTAAATTGCATTTATTTATTTTGTTTTTTGAACTCATCATTTTACATGAAAATGCCATAGAAGGAACATGGATAGGGGTCTCACAGTTACCCCGAACTACCAAGGAGTATGGTATGGTACCTACCCGAAAAGAATTTTTTTTTAAATTATATTAAGTTTTTCTGTTTCAAATTGCATTCGGTTGTTACAAGTAGATCACATTTGTGTAAATCCAAATATATTTGACTTTGTATTGAGACCTACAAAAAACTCTTGTAAAAACGGGATGCACGTATCCTACCTTGCCTTATTTCTTGTTTGGTGGAGCACTTGGGACACTGTTCTTACCGTAAATAATTTCTAAATCACTTATAGAAAGTAGGTACTATTTTTATAATAGCCTACAAAACTGCTTAAAAACTTGTTTAAATCAAACTAAATAAATAAGCATAACAAACGTAAATATCCAAGGAATTTTTTGAGGTGTATCTAGTCAGACTAAATATATTTTCGGGTTCTTTAAACCAACCTCCATCAAACGTAGAAATTACGTCTGCTGCAAGGTGGATGTGGATCCCCAAAAATCGAGCTGCAAGTGCAATATGCCTGCACTACCGTACTACCGACACCCCTCAATGTGGCATGACTGCTTTAGTAGTTTCTCACACTGAATTTGAATTTCACATTTCATGAAATAATGAAGGTGCGTGCAAATAATTAAGCCTATAGGCATTATTCTTTGGAAAAGTGTGTGCCTAATATTACGATTTTTTAAGCGATTAATTAAGATGTACGTATTAAACAAAATGTAAATTAGATGAAATTTAAATGTAAACAAATATTAAAGCTGCCTTATTGATGCTTTGCTAAGGTTTCTAAGTGGTGCGCGTGCGGTAATAGTTATTTAAACAACAAGGTTTGAAAACGACTCTTTGCACACGATCGAGACAGTTTGGTAGACCGAGCCGAAGGCGAGGTCTACAGGTCGAGGGAGTGTGCAAAGAGGTTTTCAAACGAGTTTTTTACAATATTTTTATACGACTGCTAATAAAGAAAGAAAAATCAAATTTTAATTTAACTTGTTTTCATTTCCGACATTTTTACAACAAAACTTTAAAAATTCAACAATTTTTTGACGTATCTAATCAACAAAACATACGAGCAGTGACGGTTGCTACGGAACTAAGCCAACTTATATTGATGGGTGACAACAACAAAAATCACAAAGACGGGAGACCCGTATGCAGAAATGACATAGGCGTGCGCAAAAATGACATAAGCGTGTGCAAAACGTTTTGCAGACAGCGTGCGCAAAATGCCATTTTCAGATCGTGTTCTCCGTGCGCAAAACACCCTTTTACAAGACAGTCGTATAAAAAGTAACTTTAGCACTGAGTGCGGTAAATAGCTACTTTCTGCACGCAAGTGAGTGAGGTAAAGTGTACATTACTGCACGCGAGTAGATAAAAATATTAAAATAAAATCTGAATCTAAACAACGCGGTAGGTGTCTTTCAAAATATTATAAAATCTATGATGCAGGATATATGGGATATATGGGGAGTGGTAGCTAAAATCTTGCAGAAAATGGACCTCTGACCTCCAGAGTCGACGCCCGTGGGTTTTCGATACCGATTTGAAAGTCATGAACTTGTCGGTTAACTTTTGGACACCAAAAATATTTAACCAACATCAAGGAGGGAAATCTGAAGTTTCTTCGCTTAAACTTAAACACAGATCTATCAATATTAACGAAATTCACCAAAAATATGCTTGGACAGCCTCCCGATATTTAACCAAACCTTTGTGAAGGATCAATAAGTTATTAAAAGATGGCAATATAATTTTAAGTTAAGTTTAACTTTTGTATCTACATGTGTATTTTCTGATTTTTCATAATGGTATAAATTGAAATTGGAATTAGTAGGAGGCACAGACCGATCACGGAAAAAAAAACGCAAATTGGGATGTTTAATTGTTCTTAAGGAGAGTTTACACATGCATGGATTTGCTGGCGCCAATAAAAACTGGCGCGCCAGTAAGTTAAATTTGCAAGTGTAAACACCGACTTGCACACAAGTTATTTTTTTGCATGCATGTATCAAAAAAGTCTGCAGCTGACTGAATTTGCTGGCGCCAGTGGTGATGCATGCGCGCAGAAAAGGAAAATTTTCATGTGTAAACAAGTGCTTGCACGTCGGCTCGCCAGTTTTAAGTTCATTATTTTACATTATTTTTTATTTTCATTGTGTTTGAGCTTAAAAATTTTGTTTATTTTTGTTTTTATAGCTTAATATGGCTAAAAAAAGTGGTCAGCAGAACTGACCATACAGTTTCTTGAAGGCTATGAATGTTTTCCTTGTTTATGGGATGTACACAGTCGTTCGTATAAAAACAAAGATAGTCGAGATAATGCTTCCCAAAAAATTAGTAAAATAATGACTATTGAAGGCTTTGAAGTTGCAGAAGTAAAAGCAAAAATATGATCCATAAGAAACACATATGCTTTGGAATTGACAAAAATTAAAAAAAGCCAACGTTCCGGAGCCGGTGCAAATGAAGTATACACCCCAAAAGTACCATGGAAGAATATCAAAATGTTGCTTTGTCATTCGAAGATGGTTTTTATAGCTCGCAGGATCTTCTGCTGCAAGTTCTCCTAAAAGTTTTTCGGAAGCACCCAAAGTAGATCGACTAGCAATCCATGCTTTAACCGATGCAGATACGGCCTTTTCGTTGTTCCTTTTCCTGAATCTCTTTTATTTTATTTTTTTTCAATAAAAGTTTAGCGACTATTTTGCAGGCTTCCGAGAGTTCAGCCGACATATCGCGTATCGTGTACACTTTAAAAATGAAACTGGCGTGCCAGTCTTTTTAATTTTCGCACAATAGTGTAAACCTTTACTGGCGTGCCAATAGAACTGGCGCGAACACTGGCGCCACTAAATTCATGCATGTGTAAACCCACTATTACTTAAAGTTACTCTAAACATGATTAAATAAAAGAGTTAAAAAAAAATTTGGATTAAAGACTAAAGATCAATGAAAAGACAAATGTTATATGTAAAGCTAACAGATAGAAAAAGGAATGAATGGATAAAAAATAAAACAAAAGTAGGGGATGTAAGACAGACAGAAAGACGATCGATGGAACATGTGTATTGTAACCTGGAGATCTTGGGAAAATAGAAAAAGTTTGGGAAGACTCTGAATAAGATGGGCAAAGTAGGGGATGTAAGACAGACAGAAAGACGATCGATGGAACATGTGTATTGTAACCTAGAGATCTTGGGAAAATAGAAAAAGTTTGGGAAGACTCTGAATAAGATGGGCGAACGATTTGAAGAGACATGCAAGAGCTGGATGGATGAACACGACGACAGACGGAGAAGAATGGAAGATATTGGCCTATGTCCAATAATGAAACAAAGAAGGCTAGATAGATAGATAGATAGACTATAGATACGACACCTTTTCAGTTTTTGGTTTATACCTATTTTAGGAAGTTTTATTGATATCTTAATGATTATAGTGGCATCTTATTTATACATTATTGAATGTTTTAGAAGCACTTGCTAACTCACCTGTACAAATGTGTAAGCTACTATTTTAAAGCAAGTTCAATTGTCCTTTTATTGTCACACAAGTTACTAGATAACTACAAAACCCTAATTTAAATTAAGCATTGCTAAGATTTCTGCGGAGCGCTGCACGACATGGATAAAAATATTTTGTAGTATGTTGGCAACAACGCACTCTGCAAATGGGAAATTACTTCTTTCCATTTTAATGCGGAGACTAAATACTTTTGTCGTATTTACAACATATTTTATACTGCAGGACTGCTGTGTTTTATTTTTATTGTTCAGTTGGGTAATAATAGATCCCTTTGAAATGGCGCCTAGCAAAAAACTTCTTAGTTTACGTGAAAAAATGGAAGTTGTTAACGTTTCGAGAAGAAACATCTATCAGCTCGAAAGATCGCTGAAAAATTTATTATCGTAAAAACTCCAGCAGCGAAAATTGTTAATAAATATATATTAAAATTTCGCAGTTCCCTCTCATAAGCGGACACCTCCAATAAGCGGACAAAATCGACGAAACCGTGAGTGTCCGCTTATAGGAGGTTTCACTGTATATAAATCGTTGTATTTTAACAGATTTAAATTGCAGGCTGACAGTCAAGTTTAAAACTAAGTCGTTTATTCATTTATAATTAAAGTCGACAGTATTTCTTTCGGTTCGTGTAGTAAACAAAATGCTTATGTTGAAGGACTAGCTTTCCTATTCCAATGCAAAATTATCAAAATACGGCCTGACACTGTTATTGCATGGCTTTATTCCAATAAGTCCCAATTGAATATTATCATGAGTTTCTACAGTGGGCCCAAAACTCACACACTAAAAAATTTTTTCTTAGATCAAAGCAAATTGCTTTGAAGTAAAATAATTTGTGCGTTCCTATTCACCAAGAGAATATTTTCTTGATGTATTGTGAAACAGAAATTGTTGACAAATTGGAACTGAATTAATCTAAGGCTCCTTTTTCTCTGGAAGCAAAATATTGCTTATATGACGACAATTTGCTTTGTTACAAAATGGAGTATACTAACACAAAACAATTAAAGAAGAAAAATAAAGTCTCATTTCAACATTAAACGCTGCGTTGAACTAGAAAGAAATATTTTAATTCAATAGAAATTGTTTTAAGGTAAATCAATGTATTCAAGAAAAGTACGTGTTTTCATTGTAGACAAAATTTTTTACCGTGCAAATTTTTTTTTAAATAAAAACAAAATTGATAAACATGTCGTCCAATTGTGAACCGTCCAATGAACCGCATGAACCAAAGCGTTTTTATTGAAAAAAGTCGCGCATTTTACGCCTAGATTTGGATCCCGGAGGCGTTTATATTGTGTGTATTTTCATAAACTATAGCTTTTCAATGCTAAATACGTGTATCTAGATAATGTTGCGTTTTTGGCCCATTTACAGTTTTATAAAGAATGCTTCGTGCAACGAAAATAATAAGATATTTTACCTTGAAGGTCTACACTGCCTCCAACGTAGAATAAGGAACTCTTAAAATTATGTACCTACATCCTACATATTAGGGACTTATTGCAATAAAGCCGGGCAGTAATTGTGCCGGGCACTATTCTGAGAGTTTCGCATTAGAAGAACAGCTGTCTTCTTTCAAAATTAGGCCTTTGTGTATTATAAAAACCGGAATTAATAGTGCCGCCATTATTATAGGAAAATAAACGACTGGAGTTATAAATTCGACTTTAGTATGTCAATTCTTAAAGACCAACTGTCAGTTTTCAATGGAAAACTTTCAGAATATTGCCCGGCACTGGCTTTATTGCAATAAGTCCCTATTGTATAGTGGCGCTGGTGACGTTATAAATTGTGGGGGCAGAAATTTAAATTGCATGAAAAAAGAGATAAAAACCTTACCGAAACAATTTTATTTTCCAGACAAGCAGCTACTTGGTTTAGTTTTTAGTTTATTTGTTTATAGATAAAGTCCATTCGCCTTTCTTTTTTATGGCCCCGTAGAGCAACCTCAAAAATTCCACAGAATTTTCAACAGTCTATTAACCTACTAAGTACATGTCTAATTTTTGTCACATTTTCATTATGTTCGTTAATGTTTTGGCACTATTCAATTGGCACCTAATATCAGTCTTGCTTAGCATAGAAAATTTTATGTGGTTATTTAAATGAATACCACGTACTTTGTGTCTTTAACTTTTTACGAAAGTGCTTGATATCACACATTCCCTTTGCACGCAGGATCACTTTGTAGATTATTAATAACAAGACAAATAAAGCAAAAAAAGCATTTCTTTTTTCACAACCGCACAACCAGTTTATCGTATAATTTTTATTAAATTTTCTATTTTTAGTCGCCATTAATTACACTAAAATTTTGGTTAATTTTTAGGTCCTGTCTATGTAGTCCTAAAGATTTTTTTGTAATCAAAGTTTATATGTCAACGTATTTAAATTTGCACAGTTATTGCATTTTATAAACAAACGATAAGGAAAACAAACAGCGACACGCGACCGACAAGGCTTTTTACTACTGACAAACCCCAAATCAAAACAAATTCATGTCTTCACTAAGAATAGAACCGGCAACACTAGAAAGGACAACGAACGTTTTCGCACGATGAATATGTTTGACGTCAACTAAAACAAACATTCCTTCCACCCCCGCGCGTAAACAGCCACCCATACACCGCTGAAAAACGGATGAAATTGAAATCTTGCCCCTCGCGGCGCTGCCGGCTTTTAAAAATTTACGCTAAAAAAGTTCACCCAATTAATCGCTTGTTGTTAACCACAGATAATAAAAAGAAGTAGACAATCATGTCTTAAGGGAAGATTTAACTTTTTTTAAATAAATTAATTAAAAATAGCTATTGTCTATGTGATATTCTTATTTTAATGGATTGAGAATAATTTATTCTTTATATCAATTTAATGACAACTTCTTAATCAATACTTCAAACAATCAAAATATAACATAAACAAATATACAATGTGAATTATATCACATCATCTTCCCCTTCAAGCTTTTTACATCATTCAATCTCTTTAGAAGAAAGAGATTGAATGATGTAAAAAGCTTGAAGGGGAAGATGATAATCAATTCTTCAAACAATCAAAATATAACATAAACAAATATACAATGTGAATTATATCACATCAGTCTACAGCCAGGGGCGTAACTAGCTTGGTCATTTTGGGGTGCTTGAGCCTAATACCCACCTAGAGAATGGGAAAAATACTACTACACGACAAGGGCGTATTTTAGGAGGGGTAACGTGGTAATCAAAAATATATACACTTTCAGTTAATAAACAAAGAGCTTAACGGATAATTCCCCCCTTGAAAAAAAATTAATGCTATTTTTTCGTCAAACATTACCCCCCCCTCCTAGATTTAGTTCCAGATCCACGGTTTGTACACGAGGGGGGTATAAGTTTAGGGGCAATTTATAGCAGGGCTGGGGGGGCACAGGCGAACTGACAAGTCAAAATTATTAATATTGGCGGCATTTATTTTATAATGTAATTATTTTTCAAAACTTTACGATGCAGCATCTTTTTTTTCTTTTTAACTAAAATTTTCTATTTTAACCACAAAGTACGTAATTTCTCTAAAAGTACATAATTTCTTTAAAAGTTCTGCGTCGCCATTATTTGTGTTTTTTTTCTACAATTTTTTTTGCAGTGTATTTTTTTTCGTTTTGTGTAGTTTTTTGCGTAGTTTTTTTAGCTTGCAATTTTTTCTTTAAATTGATTTGTGTCAATGTGTCCTTACCCATTTCCCTTTACGCTACCCATGACTTTGATGACATGGTGTCACTTTTACTGAAACTTAGGTATGTTATAGTTAAGTATATAAATATTTAAAAATAATCAATACTAATAAGTGCATCTAATGTGTATAGATTCCCAAGATCTAATCTTAAAAAACACCAAAAAAAAAATAATATTAAAATTCCTACAAGAAAAGATTGGGTTAACAATCTCGCATCCAGTAGTAATAAAACATTACACGGCCTTTTTCGTTTTACTTTTTCCCATTTCAATCCGTCGCATCTTGGCCTAATTTTACAGTTCATCCAGCAGAGAAAGGTTAAAAAAATACTCTTTTGCATTGCATTGTGGTACTCTCCTAGATGGAGCATTTTTAACTAGATGTATAGTGAGTTGGGGTCCTTTGCTCCACACTGAATTCTTAACAGCGAAATAAAACTACGTTTTTTAGCAAAAATGCAGTCTGTATTTCTTACCCTTGACGTGTTTCGGTCTTAAAATACTCTGCCAATATATGGGCCCCTAAGCTCACACTAGGTACTATAGTTATAGTGTACGTGTGAGCTAATATAACTAAAAACTGAAATATATTTTATTCAACTCCAGACTAAATTACCTTTTGTTTGATACCACACAAGCCATGTTTTGACTTAAACTCAAATTTTTGAAATCTACCCCCACCCTTACAAAAAAAACAAAAACTAAAATTTTTTTGTTAAAGTCCGGACTCAATTACTTTTCGTTTGATATCACACACGCCATAACTCTAATTTTTAAAATATACCCCCACCCTTTTTTTTTGAATAAATTAAAATGTATTTTGTTTAACTGCAGACTCAATTACCTTTCGTTTAATATCACACACGCCATATTTTAACATAAACTCTAATTTTTGAAATCTACCCCCACCCTTTTATTTGGTTTGTGTTCGGTGGATTTTGTTCATTTTTAAATGGGACCATCTCGACCCAAGACCCAGTCTAAGTACCAAATTTCATTAAAATCGGCCAAGCGGTTTTTGAGTTATGCGCGTTGGTCGTTACAGACAGACATACAGACACACAGACAGACAGACAGACAGACAGACAGACAGACATACAGACAGACAGACAGACAGACAGACAGACAGACAGACAGACGGCGTAACAAAAAAGTTTCAAAATCATCTGAAACGCAAAGATATATAAAAATTTTTGAAATCGGAGCAACTTTTTTTTTCTCGAAAAAATTAGGATCACCATAGCTCACACTACTATAGTATAGTATATGTGTGAGCTAATATTCAACTTATTGGAGCACTATGTAACAGATGGCTCTTTGACTGTGGTAATTTTAAATCAAGTGGCCAATGCTTAAAATTTGCAACCTACCAGTTTGTGCAATAATTTATAAATACTAAACAATACTGATAAAAGTATTAAACATTATTAAATTTATTATTTATTGCGATTTCGAAAGGGAATTTGGCGGTTCTTGGAGGAAGTACTACTATAAGTGTTTTTCTCAACTATATAAATAATGTAGGAAAATCGTACAATTCTAACACATATTCTTCTTAATATATATTTGATTTTGTTGTTAAACTATTTTTCTATTTTGCAAGTATTCAAAATCTTTAAATTTTTAAGTAAATTTATTTAGCAACATTTTAAATTTACCAGTGGCGTATATAGAAAAAAGTTTGGGGAGGGGGGGGCGAGACAGTTTCGGGGGGCGGGGGGCGAGACATCATGAGGCTGTGTTTTATGCTATTTTATGTTTGTATTCATGTGGAAAATATCTTAGCTTCAAGTCCCCCGCCCTCCCCCCGCCCCCCCTTATATACGCCACTGAAATTTACCCAGTGGGTCAATTTATATAAAATCAGCAAAAAAAAAAGGTAGTTTAGCAGACGATCTTTTCGATGTTAATGATTTTTTATCAAATCTACAAGAGTTTTTGTTATTAATACTTAAATTGGTATATTATGAATCATAAGGAAGCCAGAAAAATATAGTTTTTGCTATATTAAATAAGTGTAATCATTAAACTTTAGCAGCAAAAGCAAATAAGCTGCGCCGCAGGTGCAGATTTAAAAAAAATGAAGTTCATTTAATTAATTAAAAAAATTATGCGGCATGTAAATTTCGTAAGATATTGCGGTTTGTCCACCTGTTATGTTTTCACTGGAACTAAAAAGCCCCCATTCTGGATCTTATACAATTTATTGAACTATTTTAAGTACCTATTTTTTGCATTTTTTTCCAGGTTAGGTAAATATGACTCCAAATTTGAGTTGAATGAATCCGAACTGACCCAAACGGGAATTTCCTTTTCGCTTAAATAGCGTATCGCTGCCGAAATAATTAAATCCCAATAAGATATTTATAAATTAGAATTTTTATCTCAGACTGATCTACTATTAAGTACATGTGCTACGGTAGTGAAGGGGAAGTTCGGGTAAGACGAATACACATTCTTTGCCTTTTTCTCCACTATCCCTTTGACTTACATACAAGTATACGAGAGAGAGAAATAAAAAGAGGGAGGGAAAGAGAGAGATACGTTTGAGGTTAGTTGTATTGCTTACTTCGATATTTTATTTATTAAAAAAAAAAATTGTCTTAGCCAGGTACGAGTCGCAGAAATCGGTTCGGGGATTCCCTGAATGATAGTTTTTGTTTCAGCCATTATTTTACAGAATATGCGATCGCTTTGCCGATTCTTTCAGCAATAATTTCCTTATAAATTTATTATTGCTGTGCCTTTTTTAAAAAACATCATAGTGATCCTTGTATACAAGAAATTAATGCAGTGATGCAAGCGTATAAAATGCAAACATTCGGTAGAACAAACACTAATATCTCGAGAACTATTAAATCGATTATAATTACTAGCCTAGGTCATTTATAAACATTTTAAAAAGGGTAAAAATATCTTGCAATACAAGAAAAAACTATTATTTATGTAGGGTCAAATCCGATTAAGTCAGCCATCTTGGATTTTAAGATGGCGGCAAATCTTTATCAATATTCTTAAAAATTTTAATCTTATTAAAATCGGTTCAGTAAAAATTAAGTTATGAGAAAATGAATGCAGACAAACTTGCATTGGTAAAACAATGACTAAAAATGGAATCATTTATTGGAAACCACTAAATTGATTTGATGTCAATAATTTATACCTCATTGTACGTGGCAGAAATTGGGCTTTTTTATAAACTTAAAAAACGTTCTAAAAAGTTAAGAATAAACAAGCCTCTCTAAAGGGTTAGGTTTGATTCAATCTACCATTTTGAAGTTTAAGGAAGGACAAAAAAATGTTTTGCTTGAAAGCTTGTTAAATTTTCTACAAACTGCAGTTTGTTCCATTAAAATCGATATATAGTTCGGAAGTTATAAAAAAAAATCCGGTTTTTTTGTCCCAATTTAGTAAAAATTTGTAAAAATTTAAATTTCGACATTTTGCCAAAATAACTTTAAAAAAAACATTGTGTTACCAATGCAGATTTAATTTTGCTTCAAAATATAAAAAATCTTAAAATCGAAAAAAAATTACGTGATGAATGTCTTCAATTGCCCGGGTTTCCCCTTAGTATTGCATGCTGTAATCTGAGAATGACTTGCGGTTTCTTGTAGGATGCTATATGTACAACTTATTGCCAGCACGCTACCCTTGTTAACAATGCTCACCCTGCATACATTCATAAAATATTATGTCAGTATCTAAAATATGAAATAAACGCCAAAAAGATTTCGGTTTAGAAAAAAATTCCAACTGTAGGGTTCATTTTTTCGTACATACATAGCACCGTCTTAACATCCGTTCTTTATCAAGATATTTGGTTTAGCTCTTAATTTAGCTTATAATATAATATAATATAATATTATATTATAGTATATTATATTATATTATATTATATTATATTATATTATATTATATTATATTATATTATATTATATTATATTATATTATATTATATTATATTATATTATATTATATTATATTATATTATATTATATTATATTATATTATATTATATTATATTATATTATATTATATTATATTATATTATATTATATTATATTATATTATATTATATTATATTATATTATATTATATTATATTATATTATATTATATTATATTATATTATATTATATTATATTATATTAAATTATATTATATTATATAATATAATGTGCGACCCAAAGTAGTTGGTTATAGGTTTAATAGATTCTGATTTATTAAGTTTCAGAAAACACTACTATTACTATGTCGGTTTAGAACGGTTTCCTACGGTTTCCTACGTTTTCCGACGCCTATTCTCCACCTCCTTCGATCCTGACAATCATCCTGTGTCAGGTTTTTATGACTCATTGATCTTTGGATTCACTGTCACTGTCACGCCCTGGTGGTTGCCATTCTAGGACCTGCTTTGGTAATCTTCCATCTTCCATCCATTGTATATGGTCGTACCATAGCAGCTATTTGTTAGTGATGTCATTCGTTATTCTTCCCTCGATTCCCATTCTTTCTTTTATGATCTCATTTCTTATATGATCTTTTCTAGATATTCTTATTGATCTTCTTATTGCATCCATTTCGACACTTTCCATTTTTGCCTTGTATTTTTCTCTAAGTCTATTCTATACAACAGCGTGCTTTTCACTATTGTTTCATATATGTTAAATTTTACATTTTTTTTATCTATCTGCTCCATAAAGTACTGTTAAGGCATCCAATAACCTTTTTTGCTTTTACTATTCTTTTTTCCAGTTGTTTACAGCCTGTTCGTGCCTTATTAAATGTGACAGCCAAGTATAGATGCATTGTTTGTCCATTGTCTAGTTTTAACTCACTTGATTCGTTCTCAATACATACGTACTGTGTCTTATCCACGTTCACTGTCAACCCCCACTTTCGGTATTCTTCCGTTAACTTTCTCATCATATACGCCATGTCTTCTTTATCATTAGCTACCATTACTTGGTCGTCAGGAAACATCTAACAACAATAAATATATATATATATATATATATATATATATATATATATATATATATATATATATCTCGGAAACTAGTAATTATAAGAATTTTAATAAATGTTACATATTAGTAGTACTAGATGTTGCTATAATTTTCATGAGGTCGTTTTTTAATTTAACAATTTTTGATAGTGTGGGATGTCGTGCCGTATTATTATTTTATTTGGTTACGAAATTATGTTTGTTGACTTTTCATTACAATATAATCACCATGTTTTACACATTCCATTATGACTTTTAATTGGTGTTGACCAAATATTTATTTTGCTCTAAAAAGTAGAGCAAATTAATTGTTTGGTAAAGTCGCTTTAATTTGAGTTTATCGGTTAATGGGTTGCATTATTTTTGTAAACCTATTAAGTACATAAAAAATTAAGCTTACTACAAAAATTAATTAAGGCATTATTATTTTATTTTTAGAGGATAGGTAGTAGCAACAAAACAGAGTTAATGAGTTTTATTTAATGTAAGCGAAAATTCGGCACTTTTAATTACATAAAAGCAAATATACCGTAAAAGTGGTGACTTTATGCTTGGTGGATGATTTTGCGACAGACTGTCTTCTTGCCATTTAATCGGTTACAATTTAAACGTGCATGAGCGCAGCCAGAGGGGGTCCTCGGACCCCGGGGGGGTCCCCCCAAGCCCAAGATTTTTTTAGCTGCTAGAAAGAACGTTTGTTCCATATATGAAAACAAGCTTAATAGGTAATTCATTAACGTTATAAAAAATACCGTTGCTAAAAACGGCGTGGTAATAACGCCACCTTTCCGTTATTATCAAGTCAATTCTAAGTAGATTTTTATCAACGTCAAAATCATACTAGGTTCGCGCCTGTTCTTGTATGGCTTTTCGACCGAATATTTTTGAGATTTTACTAAAGGCAGCGTCACATATTGGTGGCATTTTTTACTTCGACAAAATCTATAAGGGAGTGCTTTCCCCTCTAAACTCCAAAAACCAGTTAATGCATGAACTGATCCTTCAGGATCACGACACATCAGTTATTAACCTGATAAAAACACATTAATATTGTGTGAAAGTGTTTACACTTGACAAATCTTGTTTAGCTTTTAAAGAAAACATAATGTGGGTATAGAGATTTTGTTTTGCCTTGAGCGCCATCTTTTAAAATTGTTTTGAAGTGTTGTAGTCTTAAACTAGTGTACTTTTAGAACTTCATTTCGCGTAATTTTTAAGTTAAACAAAAGTTATTAAAAAAAAACGTGACAAAAAAAACGCAAAGAGTTAGTAGGTTTGAGAAGTCTTAATCTAGTGGCGTTTTAGAACATGTTGTGGAGGACTTTTTAAATGTGAATTTGACACATGAAAATAACGAGGGTAAAAAAGACGTTATATACATAGCACCAGAAACTTGATCAAAAAAATTACATTTTTATAGCTTGATTGATCCTTGTTTTTAAGTTATCTTTAAGCATGTAGATTTAACAATACAAATATTACATAGTAAGATGTTGTTTTCTAGTAAGAAATAACTTCATTGTTTTTGTTCACGTTAATGTAACCTTGATGTGGTTTTTATGCTATATGGGAAGATAACACATCACCCTGCCTTACTGTTCAAATTACACAAAATAGACACTTATTGGAATAAAACCTGCCCTTATTTTAAAATTGACCGTATTGTGACAGATTTACATATAAAAATCAGCTGCTTTCTTTCAAAATTTGGCCTTTGTGTCTTTAAGAACCGGATTTATTAGTGTCAGGTTTCTTTGCAAATCTGTCAGAATAAAGTAGACTGTAAAATAAAGTCAGGTTTCATTCCAATAAGTCTCTAATTGCTCTAAGAACTGGTTATTTATTTTTACGAAAGCTTTAGAATCCTGAATAGAAGCGTTGATAAGCTTAATGTATTTTAAGGGGATTTCCGAAGTAGCTCAAGTCTGCATCATTCTCTAATATTAAATATTTAAATACATAGGACTAAAATCTATTTTACCAAATAACTTTATTATACATATGGGTAAGGCCGCATAACAATGTTAAAATATTTAATGTAGATATTGCTTTTCTTCTCCTAAACCCCTTCTCCTCCATATTTCACCTCCCTTAGGTCACTATATAACGAAGTTCCTTCTAACTTTGTTATATAGTGACCATACTCCTCCCTGGTTGCTTATTCTGTGATGTGTCTCCCGATAGTGAATCAATTCAGGGTTACCATTGGTCGAAATAAAACATTTCACATTAACTTGATAGTAATGAAATGTTTTAGTGAGTGTTTTCATTAGAAATCTCACTCCAAAGTTCTCCTATTACAAAGCAGGGAAGCAGGTTTGTCAAATGTTCATCCAAAAGTGATCTATTCCGATTTTGTCAATCATCCCTACAGAAGCTTCAAGGACCAGATTAAAGAAAGATCATCTTGCCTTACTGTTAAATTTACACAAAATGGCTCTAAGAACTGGTTATTTATTCTTACGACAGCTTTGGAATCCTGAATAGAAGCGTTGATAAGCTTAATGTATTTTGAGGGGATTTCCGAAGAAGCTCAAGTCTGCATCATTCTCTAATATTAATAATAATTACTTAAATACCTAGGACTAAATTCTATTTTATTTACCAAAAAACTTTATTATACATAGGGTATAGGCCACATAACAATGTTAAAATATTTCATGTAGATATTATACATATTATTATACATATGGGTATAGGCCACATAACAATCTTAAAATATTTCATGTAGATATTATACATATTATTATACATATGGGTATAGGCCACATAACAATCCTAAAATATTTCATGTAGATATTAATCTAAAATGTAAAACCAGATCTGAAAATTTAATCAAAAATAAAAATCAACTGTTTTTCTTCTCCCGAACCCTCCTTCTTCATATTTTTCCTTTCTGGGTGCTTATTCTATAAAGTGTCCTCCGACAGTGAATTAATAGGGACTTATTGGAATAAAACCTGACTTTATTTTGGAGTCGGCTTTATTCTGACAGATTTATAAAGAAAATTTGACAGCTGACCTCTCAAAATTGACATACCAAAGTCAAATTTAAAAGTAAAGATGCTAACTTTCATTTCATAAAAACAGACACTAGGAAATCCGGTTCCTAAATAAACAAAGGCCGAATTTTGAAAGAAAGCAGCTGCTTCTTATATGTAAATCTGTCACAATACGGCCGATTTTAAAATAAGGTCAGGTTTTATTTCAATAAGTCCCCAATCTATAGTTACCATTGGTCGAAATCAAACAACTGATTGATTGATTGATTCTGATTGTTTTCAATAGAACTCTTACTCCATCTCCTATTGCAAAGCTGGCAAGCAGTTATGTCAAATGTTCATACAAAAGTTCCGCATTAGTTTAGCGTCAGGTACTATTAACTAACCACCAATGGTAACTGTAAATTGATGTGAACATTTAGGTACTCCCGAGAGAAAACCTACGGAATAAGTACTCTAAGATTGACCTATGATTTATTTTCGTTTCGTTTTCGATATGTAAAACAGGAAGAGACAAGTCTTGTCGCCTAACAGAAAAATACAAAAGAAAAATGGAAAGTGTCAAAATGGATACAACAAGAAGTTCAATGAGAATATCTAGAACAGATCATATAAGACATGAGATCATAAAAGAAAGAATGGGAACGGATGACATCTCTAAAAGACAACTGATATTGTTCGGCCATGTACAACGGATAAACGACGAAAGATTACCCAAGCAAATCCTAGTATGGCAACCAATAGGGCGCAGAAAAAGAGGGCGTCCTGAACTGGAATCGCAACGGTCAATTCAAAGATCATTTAGTCAAAAAACCTGACAGAAGATGATTGTCAGGATCGAAGGAGGTGGAGAATAGGCGTCGGACATCGTAGAAAAACGTTCTAACCGGACATAGTAGTAGTAAAACAGAAAGAGAGAAGAAGAGAAGTGTCAGGATGAACTACCCTATAGTATTGTGACCAGGGAAATTCGGTCTAGATTTTACGACCATGTAAAAATTTCGATAATCGACCTATCAATTTGTTTTTGAGATATTTGCCTGTAAATTTCAACAATTTAGCACAGAGCGATAAAAAAAATAAATTTCGAAATTTGAAGGCAAATATCTCAAAGAAGAATCAATTTGGATTTTAAATTTTAAGACCGTTCTAGAGACATTAACACCACTATTTACTAAGTCCTTAAAACCTAGCATTTTAGACCGGGTTTAAGTATCCAGTCTATAGACTTGATACCGACCGGTTTAAGTGTATTTTTTTAATACTCACAGGTCAAATAACTGCAAAAATTCGGTTCACCCCAATGTGCAATATGATAGTAAGCATTTCTCAGTGAGTTTCATCTCATATAAATTTAAATTAACTTTAGAAATAAAGTAAAAACAACATAATTTTTTTTTAAAGAAATGCCATTTTTAGGAAACTTAATCCGTGCAGTCATAGGATTCCCGTTAAAAATAATCTCAAATTGTAGTACCACCCCGAAGGGGTGGTTTAAAATTCGAAAAACAATAGAAACAATCCATGATTTATAAAAAAACTTTTATATAAAAATTTTCAAAGCTAAGTAATACATAAATAACTTAAAACTATGTCTGTAGATGCACTACCGTATTAAATACGTATCAATATGTAAATATTGTAAAAAGCACAAGATATATTAGAATCCGTTTTCAATTACACATCCACCAAAACATCATTTTAATCATCGCTAACTTGTCTAAAAAATTAACATGTAAAATATAGCGTACAGCTGACACTGACTTACACCGTTTTTATTCGACATCTTCTAGTGACGTTTGGAAGTTTCAATATGGCTACCATTTCTAAACCAAAATATTATATTCTATTTATTTATTTCTGACCTCTGTATGGAAATAATGTCTTTGTTACAACGAAAAAAGATTACCCATATCGCAAGGTATTTATGAACAATTTATATAAATATTAAAAACTATTGCATTCACGGGAAAAAGAAGTTAAACCTTCAACCAAAATCTAGACTTGTAGACCTAGCACTTAGCACTGTAGACGCTTTAGTAAATAGTGACGTAAGAGACCTTCAAAAGAAGGTATCACTCGACCCACTTTCCTTATTAAAAACATAGGGGTAAAGTTTATCTTGTGCTACAAGAATTTTGAGATCAAAAAATGCCCCACACACAAACAAAATCGACTTGTCCTAGCCCTATCAGAGAAATCCCCTAGTTTTCATTGAACCACAGTTTATATACATACTTTTCCGTTAATATCTCCAAAACTACAAAAGCTGCTTCAGATTTTTTAAAGATTTTTGCGCTATAACGAATAATAAACACACAAAAGTCACACGCAGAAAATGCTGAGGACACCTTGTACATCTATTTTTATCAAATACGTGCCGCATACGCTTAAGGCTAGGCTTACGTTTTAATTACAAAGACTTATATGCCGTACTGTTATATTCCCTTATGTGTCCAAAACTAAAACATAATAATAACTGCTAAACTTCATATTTAATCAGATATTGCAGGCTTGCTCTATTTAAACTGGCCGACCCGGAGGTTATCTCTAATAGTCTCCGGTATAATATGAGCATAGAGCGCGTTTAGAGCCTCCTGGATACTAAATTTGGACTTGTAGTTCAGTAGAAAAATGTTTCCTATTAAGTATAGAAAAGTGGCATCAACGTAAATACAACATTTTTTCATACATAATGACACAACGTTAAATGTGTAAGGCCTACCATGTCAATATGTAACATTTCTATTTTAAATCGTATAGAATCTTTAATAGTTATTACATATATTACTATTATAGACAACATTATTACTATTATTAAGGTTTTATTAGAATTATAAGTAAGAGTGTATGAACTAGACCACATAGACCATATCCAGGCATCATAGTAAAAGAAGAAGAAGCTTGAGAGTGTATGAACTTCACTACATAGAACATAACCAAGCTTACGCAGCAGAAATATAGCAATAAAGTGTTCATCTCCTTACACAGATCCTTGACGTTGCTAAAAGAAGTACAAAATAAGAGTGTATGAACTAGACGACACGGAACATATCCAAGCATACATAGCAGCCATACTGCATAATGAAGATTAAGAGTATATGAAATTAGTATATATCTAGGCTTATGTAGCAGCCATAGAGCAATAAATTGTTCATCTCCTTACAAAGATCTTCGACGTTGCTAAAATTAGAAAAAGAATACGAAGCTGTCAATTCCATTATATATACAGATTTCCAACGTTGCCAAAAGAAGAAGAAGAATAAGATTGTATAAACTAGACTATATAGACCATATCCAGGCTTCGTCACACCAATAGAGCCGTGAATTCCGCACGTGAATTCCATCATCTTAGACTAATCATGGAAGTCTGCCGCAGTACAACCCATTCCAAAGAAAGGAAAAAAGACAGATCCGTTAAACTATAGACCAATTGCTCTACTTCCGGTGATATCAAAAGTAATGGAAAGAGTTGTGAACAATCACCTAACCAAGTACAAAATTATCAACGACAAGCAATACGGATTTCGAAAATATAGGTCAACTGGCGATTTACTTACATACGTCACTCACTTATGGCAAAAAGCGATTGAGTTGCGAGGTGAAACAAGAACAATTGCCTTAGATATATCTAAAGCATTCGATAAAGTCTGGCATGAAAATCTGCTCAACAAGCTCAAAGCAACGGGATTGTCGCCGAGACTTTGCACTTGGTTTGAAAGTTACCTTAAGGATAGATCCATTTATGTTGCACTGGATGGCCGGAACTCCAACTCTTACCAAATAAATGCTGGTGTGCCACAGGGAGCAATCCTTTCGCCAACACTTTTTCTGATTTACATAAATGACCTCATAGATAAAACAGTAAATCCACTTTATTGCTTTGCAGATGATGGCAATGTAGTCTCCTCAGTCATACCACCCACTCAGTGTCTATCCGCACGTGAATTCCATCATCTTAGACTAACTCAAATATCGCAGATAAATAACGACCTGGAGATAATAGAGGACTGGGGCAACAAAAACCTTGTACAGTTCAACGCGCAGAAAGCCCAAGCAGCCCTGTTTTCAAAAAAGACCAGCACCGGTGAGCCAAACATCATGCTAGCTGGAAGTGCTGTCACATTGCAGAGCCAGTTGAACATCTTAGGAGTCACTGCACAGACCAACATGTCTTGGCACAGTCACGTGGCAGATATAGCTAAAAGGGCGTCCCAAAAGCTTGGGGTGCTATTTCGTACAAGACATCTGTATACACCAAGCCAACTGCTAACACTCTACAAAGCCCAGATGCGACCAACTATGGAGTACTGCTCACATATATGGAGTGCGGCACCCAAACATACCTTAATGCTTTTGAACACCGTGCAAAAGCGAGCTATCAAGCTGATCAATGACCCCGCACCTACCCGTAGCTTGGATAGTCTCGAACATCGAAGAACTGTGGGCGATCTCTCTCTCTTCTACAGGTATTATCACGGAAAATGCTCTAAAGAGTTGGCACGTATGATCCCCCCGGGAGTAGCACCTACTAGGCGAACACGTCAAACAGACGGTAACCATCAATTTACTGTCAAAATAGAGGCACCAAGAACCTCATTATATCAGAATTCATATCTCTGGAGAACAGCATCGCTGTGGAATAAACTCCCTGTGACAGTTTTCCCTGCAGGTTACAACCTGAACCGTTTCAAAACCAACACACACCAACATTTCCGCGCACTTGCCGCTTGCCGAGCGTGATAGGGATCTCCTTGCGAGTGCGTATACCCGTAAAAAAAAAAAAATAAAAAAAAATAGAGATTTACAACGTTTGCTAAAGTAAGAAGAATAAAGTCGCCGTCTCCTTATTCTTGACATTGCAAAAAGAAGAATAAGAATCAAAGCATATAAACTACATGGACAATATCCAGGCTTCGTAGCAGCCATAGAGCTATACTGTCCATCTCCTTATAAAGATCCCCAATGTTGCTAAAAAAGAAGGAGGATAAGAGTGTATGAACTAGACTAGATAGTGCATATCCAGGCTTACGTAGGGGCCATCTTCTTACGAACATTACTAAAATAAGAAGAGGAATATGAGTGTATGAACTAGATCAAATGGAACATATCCAGGCGTAAATCACAGCCATAGAGCAATAAATTGTCAATTATTATATAGATCCCCGGCGTTGCTAAAGAAAATGAAGATTAAGAGTGTATGAACAATTAAAAGAAGCATAAGAGTATAATAACTAGACTACATAGACGTATACAGGCTTACATAGCAGCCATAGAGCACTAAACTATCGATCTCTTTAGGTATACAGATCCACAACGGTGCTCAAAAATTAGGAGTGTATGAAATAGACTGTATAGACTATGTCCAGGCTTCGTAGCAGAGATAGAGCAATAAATTGTCCATCTCCTGACACAGATCCCCGACGTTGCTAAAAAAAAGAATCATAAGTGTATGAACTAGAGACTATAAAGCATATCCAGGCTAGAGACACTGTACCTCTGACATATTATAAAGAAATAGAGACGCGACAGCGGTGAATGACATCACAATGATCATGAAACGTATAAACAGTCAAGTAAGTCCGTCCCCCGGTTTATATTTTGTCAAAAAGCGTTAATTTTTATTTTCCGACGCTTATGAATTAACCAGGACGGATGATGCGTCTCTCTCTAAACAATGCTAGAGTATAGAGCACCGATATTTCCTTCCTTTGATTTTGACTTAAATAAATTTGACTTGAATAAGTTTGTCACGTCTTTATTTATTTAAAATATATCATACATACAGGGTCTCTAATCAAGGCCTCGTAGCAGCCATAGAGCAATAAACTGTCAATCTCCTTATACAGATACCTGAAATAGTTCAAAGGAAAAGAAGAGTGTATGAACTGGACTACATTGAGCATATCCAGGCTTAGGTGGCAGCCATAGAGCAACAACGAGGCCATTTCCTTACAGATCCCCGAAGTTGCTAAAAGAAAACGAAGGATAAGAAGTGTATGAACTAGACTCCATGGACCATATCCAGACTTCGTAGCAGTCATAGAGCAATAAACTGTCCATCTCCTTATACAGATCGCCAACATAGTTAAAATAAGAAGAAAAGTGTATGAACTGGACTACGTAGCAGCCAGAGCAATAAACTGTCAATCTCGTTCCACTAAAAGAAAAAGAAGCATAAGAATGTATGAACTAGACTCCATGGAGCATATCCAGATCTCGTAGCAGCCATTGAGCAATAAACTGTCTGTCTCCCTACACAGATCCCCGACAAGAAAGAAGAGTGTATGAACTAGACTACATAGAGCATATCCAGGCTTACGTAGCAGCCATAGAGTAATAAACTGTCTGTCTCCTTATACAGATCCCCGACAAGAAAGATTAGTGTATGAACTGGACTACATAGAGCATATCCAGACTTCGTAGCAGTCATAGAGCAATAAACTATCCATCTCCTTATACAGATCGCCAACATAGTTAAAAGAAGAAGAAGAGTGTATGAACTGGACTACGTAGCAGCCAGAGCAATAAACTGTCAATCTCCTTCCACTAAAAGAAAAAGAAGCATAAGAATGTATCAACTAGACTCCATGGAGCATATCCAGGTCTCGTAGCAGCCATTGAGCAATAAACTGTCTGTCTCCTTATACAGATCCCTGACAAGAAAGATGAGTATATGAACTGGACTACATAGAGCATATCCAGGCTTACGTAGGAGCCATTGAGCAATAAACTGTCTGTCTCCTTATACAGATCCCCGACAAGAAAGATGAGTGTATGAACTGGACTACATAGAGCATATCCAGACTTCGTAGCAGTCATAGAGCAATAAACTGTCCACCTCTTATACAGATCGCCAACATAGTTAAAAGAAGAAAAAGAGTTTATGAACTGGACTACGTAGCAGCCAGAGCAATAAACTGTCAATCTCCGTCCACTAAAAGAAAAAGAAGCGTAAGAATGTATCAACTAGACTCCATGTAGCATATCCAGGTCTCGTAGCAGCCATTGAGCAATAAACTGTCTATCTCCTTATACAGATCCCCGACAAGAAAGAAGAGTGTATGAACTGGACTACACAGAGCATATCAGGCTTACGTAGCAGCCATAGAGCAATAAAGTGGCCATCTCCTTATACAGATCCCCGACGAGCATAGGTCTGCAATCAAAATTTAATTGCCAGTTCGCAAAACAATTCCACTTCAATTTAATCGCTAATGTTATAGTAGCCGGGACCGTAACAGTCTTAGCTTTGTGGCTTTGTCCTATATCGTTAAGTTTTGAGGAAAATAAACTGTTTTTAAGGTTAATGTCCTACTAAAATTTCAAAGAAAACGTTACGTTACCTACGTAAAACGTAAGCAAAATAAATTATGTTGTCCATGTAGTAGGTATTAATTCTTAGGTAATAAAAAATAATAATAAAAACAACACCTAACTGCTAAATCTACTTGTAATGGTACAGTTACTAGTCGCAGTTGGGTACAAAATTGATACGTATACCTATAAGGTACGACATGCTTTAGCTCAACAGTTTTGATGCCCAAAGCGCACTTACGAAATTATACTGTTTTGTATTTTCATGAATCAGGTTATTGGGTAATTTTGTACCAACTGCGACTAGTAGCTACAAGTAGATTTAGCAGTTGGGTGTTTTTTTTTTATTTAAATTTTTTTGTATTTCCAACTTTTAGGATTAATTCTTATTTAGCCTTATAAATACAGCATTCCATTTATTTAGGGTTACACAAAAAGTACGTGTAGATTTTCTACGGACGCGATCAGTGTTACTTTCCATTAAGTGAAGGTGGAGGAAGACAGAGGAAGGGGGAAACTAGTAAAATGGTGTTGAAAACATCTTAAAGCGTGTGCAGAAAGAATTTTTAAAATCGCTCTATATTTGTAAAAGTTATAGCTACAACTATTAATAAGAAGGGTGGAAAGAAGAGGGCGAGAGGAAGGGGGAACCTCGTATATTTGTGTTGGAAGGGGATGGGAGATGGGTAGGAGCAGGGAGGTCTACAAAGTAATCACAGCAAATTAGAGGATATTTGCAATGTGTCATCAAAGGCATTTCAGTAAAATAGCCTGAAATTTAGATAATTTGTATGCGTGAAAGCCGACATCATGTGAAAAAATGGCGTCTGACGACCGCCATATTGACTCCTGTTTAAAAAATATAGCCTATGCTCATGTACTAAATCATGAAATCTAAACCGTTCCGCTAGCTAAATTTTAGTTACTGGCTTTAGTAGGGTTCCAGCTACTAGAACCGTGTAAATCCGTCATAGATTTTCTAGTAAATTAGGTCTAGATTACAAAAAACTCAGTCTTCTGTAGACGCCTAGATATAATTTGACAGTTCTTTGTGGGAAAAAACAAATGTTGGTTGTTGTTAAATGTTTCCAGGGCATCTAGTCCATTATTCAAAGTCAAACTAACTTCTTTCTGTTATAAAAAGTAAGTAAATTTGACTAAATAAATAATAATTATCTCCTTCTTTCTGTGGGTAAAGCAAAGAGTAGTAATCAAAGAAAAAAAGCCTTATTTTATGCCAAAAATAAATTAAAGGTTTAACTGACTTACTGACCGAATTTCGAGCCGAATTTTCCCCAAAAATAGAGAAAGACCAAGTGCTTATAATTCCATGGCATTAATTCCTCGAAACTAGAACAAACCGGGCACTTACTTAGTCTAGAAGCATTGGCGTGTTGAAAATCAACCATTAAACTGTCGTGACGACAATAATTTTTGCAAACTGGGTGCATTCGTACTACTTTGTTAAGCAAAAGTTTAACTAATTTTCTTTCATCCACATTTCTCTGCCCCCAAGAAGAAATCCCAATGTAGAAATTTCACGTTTTGAGAAAAACGGTTTTAAAGATTTAGACTTTTTTAATATAAACAAAAGATTCGGACCCTGTAATGGTTGAATTATATTAAGATCCACAAAAAAATATACCATTACGACCAATTATCAGCTCCAGGGACTCTCCGACCAGCACTTTGTCGAGGTTTTTGTTGGATTCAATTTAACAATAACATGGTAATTCCGAATCTTTTGTCAAAAACTCCGAACATTTTATCGTGATTTCAAAAAGGATCGTATTAGATTCCGATGATAGATTTGTAGAAAGTCTTTACACCAACGTGCCAATAAATGAGTCACTTAGTATCATCAAAACCAAATGACAAACTTTTATATAGGGAATCCCATGAGACCAAAATGCCAAAACTTTGAAAATTCATATCTCAAAACTTTGAACATTCATATGTCACAAACTATACATGTTATCAGCAAACGCACTGAGTTACAGTATTGTTAGGCCGTAGAGATGCGAAAAAACCACACCATCATTGTAGATTCGGAAAAACGTCTTTACTGTAACTCGGTGCGTTTGCTGATAACATGTATAGTTTGTGAGATATGAATTTTCAAAGTTTTGCCATTTTGGTCTCATGGTATTCCCAATACTAAAAATCTCTAAATGACATTTTTCCGAATCTACACGGAAGGTGTCGTTTTTTCGCATCTCTATGGCACCACTATACTGTAACTCGGTGCGTTTGCTGATAACATGTATAGTTTGTGAGATATGAATTTTAAAAATTTTGCCATTTTGGTCTTATGGTATTCCCTATACTAAAAATCGCTAAAAGACGTTTTTTCGAATCTACATTGAAGGTGTGGTTTTTTTTGCATCTCTATTGCCCCACTATATTGTAACTAGGTGCGTTTGCTGATAACATGTATAGTTTGTAAAATTTGAATTTTCAAAGTTTTGCCATTTAGGTCCCTATACTAAAAATCGCTAAATGACGTTTTCCCGAATCTACAATGAAGGTGTGGTCTCTATCTCTATGGCACCACTATACTGTAACTCGGTGTGTTTGCTGATAACATGTATAGTTTGTGAGATATGAATTTTCAAAGTTTTGCCATTTTGGTCTCATGGGATTCCCTAAAAATCGCTAAATGACGTTGTTCCGAATCTACACTAAAAGTGTGATTTTTTCGCATCTCTATGGCCCCACTATACTGGAACTCGGTGCGTTTGCTGACAACATGTATAGTTTGTGAGATATGAATTTTCAAAGTTTTGCCATTTTGGTCTCATGGGATTCCCTACTGATGATACACTTCACGAGAGAACAACGCTATAGGTGGAGGGGGTGATGGATCTGTCTAAGCTCTGTCTCCGTAACTCTTACTTTTAAGTGAAAGATAAGCTTTAAGCGCAACATAAGGGACTCCAATTCATCTCTTTTGCCAATGGTAGCAAACATGAAGTGAATCGAGGCCCATGCGATCAACACAGCAAGAGTCAATAGGTGATTGGAAAAAGGATAAAATTCCTGTAAGCCTTACTTTTGAAAAATTGGAAAATGATGAATGACGAATTGCAGAATTTTCAACACCATCTGAACGGCATTCGACCAACAATTAAATGCACAATGGAAATTGAAAAAGATTCGGTCATACCATTTCTTCGATGTATTTGTCAAACGAATGTAGACACAAAACATTCAAACCACTGTCCATAAGGAACTTACACAAAGGGTCAGTACCTACATTTTAGGTCTTATCATGCTGTGGCAGGGCTATCAAAATGGACGGGTCACATCCGGGGCTGATTTTTTTTTGATGGTCACGTTACGACACAGCTGATTGTCTTTAAAATATTGAAATTGGAATGACAGTTCATGAATATTTAATTTTTTTTTTAAATAACGCCGTTTTTGAGATTGTTTTTACTTTATTCTGGCAGAACAATTTTTTTTAAATGTATAGTAATCCTTAATTTGTTATAGCCGTTCATTGGCTCACACAAAAATTAAGTTTAAGCAGAAGCGAATTTGACAATCACAGATGACAATGGCGGGTAATTTGAATTCAAAATAAGAAATGCTAAATCTTGAAGATTTTAACCTTTTAATCATGTTGCTTCCTTACAAACCTTTGGGGGAATATCGGGATGGTGTCTGAGAATATTTTACTGAAATTTTGCGGAAATCTGTAGTGCCATTTTGAAAATATCATAAAAAAACGTCTGACCTCCCATAAGACCCAATGTAAAATTCAGCCCCGGGAGAACAGCTGATTTCTTCAGGGTCGTGGCCTCTATTTTTGTGTTGGCCTTGGCTGTGGCTACAAAACAAGTAAAAGTTTGTATTTAAGTGCCGTAAATATTTGTAGTAATAATGAAGAATTAACCACAGAAATCTACGAAACGAATGGTTATTTCGAGAAATTAATAAATTCAACGATCTCTAAAATTAAAAACCAACCAAATGTAGCAAATTTTCAAAATAATAATAATCCGTTGGGTGTTATTAACATTTTATATGTTCCAGGGAATTTAGAAAACATAAGACGGAAAGCCAAACACTACAATATAAGAACAAAATTTTCATCGGGCAATACGATAAGAAGTTTTGTAACTAAAACAAAATCAGGAAATCCTTCAAATAATAAGGAATGTATTTACCAAATCCAGTGGCAGTGTGGTAAATCATATGTGGGTGAAACGAAACGTCCTTTTCAGGTTGAAATACTCAATTAGAGGATATTGAATAATCCAGAAACCACTCCTTAAGAAAAACAAGCGTCTTAAGATTAAAAAGGGGGCGGGCTCTGACACCTTAGTGCACACCAACTATAGTATGAGTAGTAGTCTGTAGACTGGATTGTTTACTTTAAGCCCGGTCTAGACATAACATTTTACCTTACGCCTTGCCTGTCAGTCAAAAGGGTCAGTATGACGGTTGAAAGACTAGCGTACACAGCAGTTTTAACGTACGTTTTTACAACAGTTTTTGATACACCATGGAGGAAGCACTGCTTTTGTCAATAATGTTTTTTGTTTTAAATGTCTATGACTTATCCTTTTCAGTAGCTAAACATAGTTTTTTAACCAGTTTTTCAAAATGTTGTGCTTATTTAGTTTGGTAATGTCCCCTGAAGATGTAAGTTTCTGCTTACGAAACATGTCGGGACTATTTGTTTATAATAAATTAAAAATTAGTGGAGGAAGACAATAGGGACCTATTGCAATAGTGCCAGGCACTAATTGTGCGGGGCACTATATTGACAGTTTCGCAGTATAAAATAGCTGTGTTCTTTTAAAATTAGGCCATTGTGTATTATAAGAGCCGGAATTAATAGTGACGCCACTATTAATGGAAAATAAACGACTGAATTTATAAATTCGACTTTGGTATGTCAATTTTGAAAGATCAACATCAAGTTTTTAATGCGAAACTGTCAATATAGTGCCCGGCACAATTTGTGCTTTGCTTTATTGCAATAGGTCCCTAATAACCTGTTTGATTTTGATAATTTTTTAGTATCTTATCTAATGTCGGACGTTTCGTATACCAACTTCTAAGTTGCACTCGAAAGGAATTAAAATGGTATGGACTACGACAAGAAATGCCGCTAAAACTGACGTTTTACCGGAAACAAAGCCTCTACCGATCAGTTCAACAGGTCCAACTTCAGCCCTGTTCAGTTCAGACGTTTTATTGTCTACACGAAAGGTTTTGCCTGATCCGTTTTACCTAATCAAGTAAAACGTCAGACAAAACGTTATGTGTAGACCCCGCTTTACACTTGAAAACAGTTAGAAATGCTTACTAACTATAACGTCGTGTTTAAAATAAAAAGACAATAGAAGTCCGAAATTTAGTTTTAACTACTTATGATAATATGCAAAAAAATTACCATATTTTATTTTATCATATTTTTTTCGATTATCGTATTTTACATAGGCATACGCAATAATATCGTAAAAATACACAAATTGGCGTGACTATTGGCCGTACTTGCTCATCAAACAAATTATCAATCAGCAGTAGCATTTTGGCGGTCGCTTTCCAAAATTGCCAACTCACTCGATATTCAGAGCAATATATTCTCAAATATGGCACAGCAATGCTGTGTAAATTTTTGTGGTTAAATCAGCGTCCATAGAACCCATAGTACAGGGTCACATGCCATACGAAAAAATAACTTTCAATTTTTTTTACAAAATTAAAAAAGGTACAAATTTTCACCGGCCACCAATGAACCACTGACAAATTTTCTCAAAAAATAAATTTTCTTTTGAATTTATCTAATATTATCTTAGTTTCTAAATAATTTCTGTAAGTTTATACAGTTACACAGTGCTCTGTAGCAGCAAAACAATAACTTATGTGTGGCTTTGTGAACACTAGGTCAGAAAAACAATACACATGTATTTTTTCCGTGCAAATTACGCAAATTTTGACTTATAGCTTTCGGTAAATTAGTTTCAGAAAAAACTGTCAATACGATTTGTTTTGCAAGAGAATACCAATTAATATAGTAAAGAAATTATCTTTATATCTTAAAAACTAACAAAGATTTTATTTTTTTTTAAATACATTTTTACTCGAAAAAAAAATTGAAGAAGGAAGTTTAAGACTTTGTCAAATCGATTAGTTATATCACTTAATTTTATTTCTCCGGGTGTTTGCCTCAAATTGGAGCAACAGCACCTGTGTGACGTTATAAATCCAAGAGTGCGATTTTTTCCATGTTTTTTTCTTAAACTTTTGCTTTTAACTTTTGACATATCCACTTTGGAGAAAAGCCATACAAGGCTTATGATTTGTTCGCAATAGAATACCAATTTAATTGTCGTTCTAACAAGCTTCATATCTCAAGAACTAAAAAAGATATTGTTATTTATTAAATATTTTAAAAAATTATAAAAATTCTAGATTGCGTAAGAAGGGGGTACCGAACCAAAACTTTTTGTTCAAACTTAAATTTTTGAAGAATTTTTAATATTTAAAAAAAATTACATTATCTTTCTCTGTTCAGTGGCGTGCCTTAATTCATCATTATTAGGTATTAATTTTACTCCTCCTATATTTTTCTGAAAAAAAAATATTTTTTCAAAAAATTTATACTTATTACATTATATAAGTACCTAACTATTGGGTAGGTGCTTTCAAATCTAGAAACCTAAAAAAATACCAATGGACTTTCTAAAAATGGCAAAAATCCAAACCATCTTCAAAATTGGAACTCCACACAATTTTATTAAAAATTTAAAAAAGTGTAAATGATACGTCACTGTTTCTTTTTGAATTTAAGAATTGTGTGAAACGTGCCTAGTCATCATGTTTGAGCCCAGCGAGCGACAACAATAGAAGCCCAATAAAAAGGTGTGTATTATGAACGGGCTGGAGTCGATTTCGTTAAACGTACCAGACGAGTACCGTCTTTTCTTAAAATTTTGTTCATGGTAAATTTGCTAAAAATGAAGAGCACCCAGTAAGACAAAATTGCTGTAAACAGAAGGAGATAGATAGAGTTGAGCCATCTCTTTTGCACCTCATTTTATTCTGGCCGGACAGTACAGTTCTCGAGATATAAAGCTTAGTAAAACAATAACTTAATTGTTGTTCTATTTCAACGAAATCACAACCTATACAATTTTTCTGTAAAGTTGATATGGCAAAGTTAAAAGCAAAAGTTTATGAAAAAACATGGAAAAAAAAGCAATCTTGGAATTATGACGTCACACAGGCGCTCTTGCTCCAATTTTAGGCAACTTTTTATTGAGTGATCAATAACCAATCGATTTGTGGTAGTCAATTTTGTTTTTTTAGATAAAAAAATGTTTCTACTTTTTAGTCATTTAAAAAAAATTAATATCTTGGTTAGCTTTTTTACCTCATTTCTTTATCATCCTACTTGGTGTTCTATTGCAAACAAAAACATTCAACTAAAGGTAGACCCCGTATAGAAATCCTAAACTTCATCAGACACAAAAAGTATTATACTGGGGATTTCTTTCAAATTCGCAACAATGTTGCCAGTACTTTTATAACTTGTAATTTTGATGTAGGTACATAAGTAAAATGGTAACTAATAAAAATCAAAAAAATATTTTGTTTTTGAATTCGGCTTACGTTTTGGATTGCTATACATGTATCTGTAATAGAATATGTTTACCATCCTATGTGAGAAAAGGATTGTTTTCATTGATTTTTTTTTGAGATCTTATCATTAATAACGTTTTTCTATACAATTTAATTCTAGGTTGTAAGTATAACCTCTAGATATGTATGTATGCATGTCTGTCTGTGTACCTATATGCACATATGTATACAAATGTTTGAAAAAAAGTTTTTTTTTTTAAGTTAGAATATGTTATCCAATAATCAATCGGTAAATTTTTGTTTACATAGGTACCTAAACTTAAAAAAAATCATAAAACATTTGCTTTTAAGTCCCTGTTGTTATAGATCTATGTGGCGGTTTAAATCCTTATCTATTTTGAATTAAAAGGAAAGTATAAATTAGAAATAATCAGCTAAAGTTGGTTTTTTTCGAAGATTGTTGATTGTCGATTTTTATAGAACGTACAACGATTAGCACAAAATTGCAATTTTTGTGCAGTCAACCAACTTGAGCTTGTTTTTTGCAGGAACACAAAATAACTAGCGGCGATATCCTGTAATGCAAACCATTTTTTTAAACTGCACATAAAATTATCTTCCTCTTACTAACTTCACACATGCTCGACCACAGCTGAGAGGGAGATATTTTATGTGAGAAGAAAAAGTACGGTAGCGAATGCGCAGTTTAAAATATTGATTTGGTTTTCGGTTTTCTGAAAAAAACGGGACTCATTTAAGTGTGAAAAACGTTCAACTGAAAGTAAGTTTAACTAAATTTCTTTGGTGTGAGGTTAGAGTTCATAAATAGTTTATTAGTTTTGTCTTCCTAGGTGGTATTTAAAAAGTTATTAAAACCAGATGACTAAACTGCACTTTTAACTATTAATTATTGTTCTCACTACAAATGTTTTCGGTATAAAAATAACTCTTGCTTTTAGTCCAAATAAATTTAAGTTAAATGTTTTGATCACGAAAGTTAAAAAAACCTTTTCTTTATATATATATATATATATATATATATATATATATATATATATATATATATATATATATATATATATATATATATATAAATTAGTCTACAACCCTCTCCTGGGCAACTCTGGAAAACTCAAAATGTGTTTTGATTTGATTTTACGCGAAAATGGAACGTCGCAGAGAAAACCTTTGTTGACAAAAAAAATTGTGTGTGCTTAAGACCACATGGCAGAAGTGTAAACTTTAACAAAGCGAAATTAATAATACTGGCCTTGATCTGCATCATCATATTGCTCGCTGAATGTTCCTCTCACAGTTAGTCGACTCGAGCCGACTTCACCCGAATGAGCGTTAAATAGCCGAGTCTGACGGCTCAGTTCAATTCAGTACCCACAAAAACTACTAAACGCGCCTAAAGAAGTTTACACTTCAAAAATTCCTTTACAATTTTTCTTAAAGGTTATAGCTCTAGACTTACATGTATAGAAGATAGAGAGCACCAAAAGTGACAAAAATCAGTTTTTTGCATTTTACACAAAAACGGTAAGTCGTAGAGAAGAATTTTATTTAAGAGAAATATTACCCATACGAGTCTTCACAATCAATCTCCATAGTCTATAGGTCTACAACGACATGTTTAGAAGGTAGATGGCAGCTAAGTTGTCAAAAATTGTGTTTTTTTTTTAGTCGTAGAAAGAAACTTTATAAACATAAAATGTTAAAGGACACAATTTTCTACATTCTTTCCTTTTGGGCCACAGGTTTACAACTACGTGTAGAACATATAGGGCGCCAAATTTGCAAAAATTATTATTGTATTTTATGTAAAAACGGTAGGTCCTAGAAAAACACATTATAGACAAGAAATCTCCAGGACGCCATTATCTACAATTCACCTATGTGAGTCACAGCTCTATGACTTATGGTTTTTGCGTAAAACGAAAAAAAGTATATAATGGGCATTTTCGGCACCCTCTGTCTTCAACACATATGGTTTTAGAGCTATAAATTGTCATTGTCGCATTGTAGAGAATTGTGTCTTGATCATTTTATGTCAATAAAGTTTTTTTTTATGACTTACCGTTTTTGCATAAATTGCAAAAAACATAATTTTTTCAAATTTTCTTCTAAACGTGTGGTTGTAGACCTATAGACTATGGAGACCGATTGTAGGGAATTCTATAGGTAATATTTCTCATACATTAAATTTTGCCCTACGACGCGTAAAATGCAAAAAACTGATTTTTGTTCGCTATTTTTCAGAAAAAAAATTAATAGCGGCAACCATGTAGACCAAACGTCACCCTTGCATCATTTATTGTTGCCTTTGAGAGGTTATCCGAATAAACGTGCGTTTTCGTTGTTTTTTTTTGCAATATTGATCACAAAATTAAGATTTTTTTTATTAAATAACTTTAAAAATGTCTAAGAAGTGTGACAAAAGTGAAGAGAAGTGGCTGGATTTATTATTTCACCGGTAAGTTTGAATCTCTTCCAGAAACCGTCATATTGTTTACGATTTGGTAAGACAGTGGTGTGGTTTATAACTTTTTTTACAAAATATTAGTGATTTATTTTACAAAGAAGATTTAAGAAACATTATTTATTGTTGCAAATTCCCTTATTTTCCCACCTCTAGTGTTTGGGTTTTTTTGGAAAAGTCTTTGAATTTATTCTGGCAATAATATATAAAAAAATATATTTCTTATGTAAACAACCATTTTCACTCTGTAATGTTATGTTATGTCATGCTACTGTATAGTTATTAAACATTTTAAAAATATTCAAATTTATGAGTTTACTAGATTCCCCACTGATCCAAACAAGAGAGAGCTTTGAAGGGAGATTATTGGCCTTAATAAGGAGAAAATTCTGTCAAAATGGGCATTCTTTGTTCTGACCACGTTGATCCTCAGTATATTCGTGCACCTAGTAGGCACTATCTTGTACAAAATGCCTTGCCCAAGGTCAGGTGTTAAAGACTAGTTCAAATTAAGAAAACTACTTACTACTAGTGGTTGGTAGTTAAATATTCAACTATCTCTTTTTATTATAAAGTATACATAATATATTATCACTGGTTGTTTTTGATGTTCGATCATCATATAATGATGTAAAAAAGTAGTTAGAATTAACAAATATAACTATAAGAATCATAGTCCCTGGTGATTAATTAAAAGAGAGCCTTGAGTCAAATGGATTAAAATATTGTTCTTAATTCTTATATTTGCCAAATTTAATAATGTTTGTATATATAGGGTGTCCCATAACTTAGGGGCCATAGGCCAACAAGTGATAGAGGAGGTCATGTCTGATCAAAAACTTGTTGTTGGCAATTTTTTTAACTTTTGTGATAATAACTTTAAAAAAACGCAGTAAAAATATGAAATTGGGTAGTCTTGTATTAGAACAAAAGCAGTAAATTGAAATTAATTTTAAAAAATTAATTTGAAAAAAGTTAGTCAGTCAATTTTTTTAGAAAATACTATTTTTTTGGTATGAACTTTTATGAATGCCATAATAAATGCAATGTTTTTTAAATATTTTTTGTTAATAAAAACAAGTCTCTAGCGAGACATAATAATAAAATATTATTGATATTTTTTAAAAGAGAAAGCAAAAATTAATTTAAAAAAAAATATTATTTTTTATACTGTTGTGTTTTGAGGGTTGAGAGAGCAGCGGGACTGTATGCGCTGGCCGTTTTATAAAATCTGGGTGCAAAAATCCTTAAAAGGACGATGTAAAAATATTAATTTTTCCGAGCCACACAAAGACAATATAGAGGATTGGCACTCACCTCTTCAGCTGTTTCCGTCGTCCAGAGGAGCTCCTCTCGCTGGCCCAGTCGTTGCAGTCGCTCCACACTAGAATCACTTGTTTGTGTAATGGTTTAGTTTGATTTTCTAAGAATTTTATTGGATTTTTTGGTTAATAGAATTTATCACCATGCTGCGTGGTGATCTCGACAGAATACGACAGACGAATCCTTTTTTGGTTACGCCCTTTTGCGCAGATTCATTTTTTGTAGATGGCGCTGGCGTTTGCTTGTGCCAATCAAATTGAAATTGTGTGGGTTTTCCGAATACGGGAATTTGGCGCAAAATTTGAATTTAAAATTAAAGTTGCACGAACATATACATTTTCGAGGTTATTTTGACAGCCCGTACCTCCTCCACTTGTAATATTATCAAAAAAGGAGTACCACATTTTTTAATCACAATTATTAGCTGAGTATTCAGCTGGCTGTCACAGATTTTTTTTGTATAACCGGTTTTCACCCACTCCTCTTTAAAAATCCTATATCTTAAAAACACATGAATGTTGACCCCATGTTATATAAACTTTTTTCTTGGAAATAACCTCCTCTATCACCTGCTGCACTACGGCGCCTAAGTTATGGGACACCCTGTATAATAATCACTTAACTATAAATAATATTTTTTAATTTTTATTTTATTTGGTAAATAAAAATTAAATAGATTTTTTTATGGAAATCAAAAGTATTTTGTTGATAAAACTGAATAAGTCATATTTTTTAACATTTGCAAATGTAAAAAAACACAGACTCATACCAAATATTTTCTAAAAAAACTAATTGCTAGAGTTTAATAAACTAATGAATGGATTTTGGTAAAATAAACCAATGAGTGCTTTTTATTTCGAGGCAAGAGTTTTGCTGATAAAATATAACAAAAAATCCATATTATAAATATAGGCTGTCCCATTTTTATCATTTGGGTGGTTTCGGGAACTTCTAGAGAAGATTGAAGAAAAAACGACTACACCTTAGTGTGCTTTAATTTGAAGAGAATAATGATGGTAAACATCGCATATCAATATTATAAACATAGAAACCGAAAACACCCAAAAGTGTCGAAAATGCACCCTGTACACTAGGGGATCAAATAGACTCTTTAAATCCTGATGCAAAAATTTTGATAAATATCTCAAGGTCTGAGTATATAATTCGGAGTTTTTGACTTTTTTTAACAGAACAAATCTACTTACTGTAAAAAATTTACTAAGAGCAATGTATTACCAAGGTGAAAGAGTAAAAAGCGAAAAAAACACCTTTGACAATTTGAAATAAAAAGAAACACTTTTACCTGTGTTTTAAATTTTAGGGATTAAAGTAACACTTTTCTATATCCAGAAAAAAATAATATAAAGTAGATTTCTTATCTTTAGGGAAAAATAATAAAAATCAAAACTACGCATATTACCAGCTGTAAATAAGTTATTGATTTCTAATATTATTAGTCGATAAAAAAATTAATTCTGTAAAAATAGAATGGCTGTCAAAGCTGTACCGGTAATATTTTACACTTATTTAAATTTTATAATTTTGGGTGCAAAAATTTTATAGGAAAATGTCTATAATATATTTATTTTATTTTCAACAAAATCTGCACGCCCATGGTTTTTCATCGATTTCTCTTTTATACCTCTTACAGTGTTGCCTGCGAGGATTCGGCGAAATTTTCTGAGATTTCATGCATGATGAATGAATTTGCGTATTAAATAATGGGGATGCGTCTTCTAGGGTTCCTTGAATTTCTTTGATTGCAAACAAAAGCAGTTTTTTGGTAAAACCAATTTATAAAAAGTTATAAGACAAAGTTTGTGAGAAAACATGAAAATAAGCCGCCATCTTGGATTTATGACGTCACACCAGCCCTGCTACTGATATTGGAGGCAAACAGCCGGTAACTTAAAACCTTCCACAAATATCCCACGGGATACCACAGGCCACTTACTTACTTATCACTGGCGTATATAGAAAAAAGTTTCGGGGTGGGCCCGAGGCAGTTTGGGGGGGGGGGGGGGCCCGAGACCCAAGAGGCCGTATTTTATGCTATTTTATGTTTGTATTTAGGAAATATGTGGAAAATATCTAAAAAAATCTTAGCTTATATACGCCACTGTTACTTATTATTTATTTAGGTACCTAGTATAACCATACTTGCATCACATAAGCCTAGATATATTGTCCCACCCCGGCTTACCAATATATATTTTGTTATAGGTAGAATATTAAAGCGTGAGAATTAATTAAAATTATTGTGATGTTTTGAGACTTATAATGTTAAAATATTAAAATTTCCTTTTTTTATGACATAATTTACTTACAGTGTTAAAACCAGGCACATTTTCTGGGCGCTGTTCTACTATTCAACAACCGAACCGAACCGAACACATCAAAGCGAAGTTCGTTCAATGACTTTTATAACGTACTGCCTTATCAGCATTTTGGTAAAAGTGAATTTTAAATAATTTTAAAACAATAAATTTTATGAAAAATCCGATTTTAATATTTCACCTATTTGACAAGGCGATAATACGACTGACATGGGAATAAAGCTAAATAAGTCGTGGCTTAAGTATTTTTTTTTTTTGTAGGTAGGAATGATTCTATTTTTTTAACCTGAAGAATAAACGTAGGTAAGAAAGAGGGAAAGTGCTAGACAACCACTTTAGCAACCTCTTACAAGTCCATTTTCACGAATTAGACGATTGCTGAGTTGCTGACATTGAATTCAACTGATCTAAACATTTAAAAAGAGTCACGGAGTTTTTGTGTTAAAAATTATTATCGCTTCTAATTTATCAACGCAGCTAGCGTCGGCGCGGCAGTTCGCGGTTCAGAGATCACCAAATTTTATAATTGGGTTCGTAAAATTCACACCTGCTATTTAAAATGCAGAAATTTATCATTAATTATGTTATTTAGCTTTTTATTGGCTATAAAGGCCTTGGATAAGCCAGAAAAATATTTTAAAAAACCCGCGAACTCCAAACTGCGGACCCGAACTGCGCCTGCGTTTATAAATCACGTGTAAAAGTGAGCTAGCCTTGTGATCTAGCCTTGACAGTTTAATTGACGTCTAGTATATGGGTGAGTTTTTAAATTTAACACCTGTTTTCACTGATGTCATCGGTTTTTGATAAATGACATACGATGTTAATCTGACGTACCGTGTTATTGATTTTAGACGATTGCATTTTCTCGACCGCGTTTTGTCAGAAATTAGGGGAAATTGTAACGTCACCGATCAGCTCTTTTTTTTTCGGTTGAAATCAATTTTAGCATACTCTAGATCTTGGTTCAAACTTTTTAAAATTTTCACTTTCCGCCGCCTTCTGCAGGGATGGATGGGCCATATGGGAAAATGGAAAAAATCCCGGTGGGCCGGTAAACTATGGGTCGCTGCCTTATGGGCCGGAGCCATATGGAACGCTTGTTTATGGGCGGGTACTTTATCGACCGGTGCCTTTTGCGCATTAGATTTTTGGGCCGGGCGCGTATTTTTTCCCGGGCTGGTTTACGATTTCTCATCCAGCCGGCCGTTTTTCTATTCCAATAATTAATAATGTGTAATCCTTTCTGTGTGCAACTTTAATTTCGTGCTCTTGAATTCATACGTTGCCTTCGATCTACCTTTACGCGAGACGCCAAACCTACCCTCTATTTTAGTCACGTGACGTGACTGAATTTAACTCTCTCGCATATGATCACATGCCTGAAGTAAATCGACAGCTTGGACAGTTATTTGGTCGTTCCATCTAACCAAAACCGTTTTAAAACAGTCCTCGTACTGCATTGCGTGCGCATTGGGATTTTGACTGTCGAACGGGTTGATGGAACACTGCTATTGCAAACAGATCAGAACCTCAAGTAGCGCATGCCAGACAGCCTTGGGGTTCACCGTCGTGAGCTAGCAAATTATCCGTAAAGGATAGTGCCATAAAGAAAAGCAAAGAGAAGCTAGCTGCATTGGCGTAGCTAGGAAGGGGGGCAGGGGGAGCCTGGCCCCCCCTGAAGTCCCTCCGGCCCCCCCTAAGATATTTTAGGCCTCCCCTACCGACTACTAGTAAAAGAACATGACGCTGAAAATACATACTTTTCTATTATTATTCGGGAAATATTCAAATAAAATAGGTGCATTAAAATTTAAAATCATTCAGATAATGTTTACATTTCAGGAAAAAGCCCTTGTCTTGCGGAATTAGGCTTTTTCTCTTTAAATTATCGGTAACTTTTCTGCACTTATGCAATTTCCCGAAAATATTGTTTAAATTTAAACATAATTATGCATATTGAATATTTCATACATATTGGCGACATCTTGTAAAATATTATAGAAGTGTAAGTTAAATTTCGCATTTAATAAAGACAGCGACCTTTGCCCCTCTGTTTCCGAAATCGGGTTGTAGATGTCGTAAGGTTATAAAAGACCTTTTTAAACTGTTTTTCTAAAATAAATATAATAATCTTTTTAGTTTTTTTGAGGTTAGCGTTTAGTGTCTTATGGAAATTTTCCGATTTTGGTGACAATTTCATAACCATTTTCATATTAAGTTTTCCCACGTCGTTAAATGGAATAAATTCGTCGAGCAATACCGGGAAATTTTTTATATTAATACTTCTGCTCTAAGAGCAGAAATAACCGTTTTAAAGAATTGTATTTTTCTTCTATCAAACAACATATAGCAGAAAACACCTATCCAAACCTCTACCAACTTTTTAAAGTTGAGAGTATTCTTCCAATTTCAAGTGCAACTTACGAGAGGTCTTTCTCTGCCATGAGAAGAGTTTTTAATTGGCTTAGAACAACTATGACTCAAGAGAGACACTCAGGTTTGTCATTGTTATTCATAGAAAAAGATGTTGAGGTCGACTTAGACAGTGTGGTAGACGCTTTCAGTCAGCGACGTAGAAAACTTTCTTTGTAGAATTGCTAAATTACATACTTCCTATGTATACATATAAATAAGTTGGTAAATGTATTATTAAATTTGTTATATTAAAATATTAGAACATTTAAGGCGCGTATTTTTTTTATTCATTGCACACTTTGCACGACTCTTTAAAACCTATGTTTGCTTTTTGTTCAAGATAGACCGGGGCCACGGCCCCCCCTGAAAAGCAAGGTTAGCTACGCCAATGGCTAGCTGTATGGTTTTTATGTAAATTTAATTCTTATTTAAAGAATAATAGCAAATGATTAAAATGTTAAGACTAGTTAGCAAACGAGCCCTAAATCCCCTTAATGATTCTGATTCTGAAAAAAGATAGGTTAGGGTTCCATTTCATTTGATTTCATCAGGTTTCTTTTTATTTTGCGATGGCTTATCAGCACACCATCGATGAATATGATGTCACTTGTTATTTGTCATCATCAATGAAAAAAAATCGATACATTTAGGGACTCTCTCGTGGTAAATCGCCTTTTGCTGAGCCATCGAAATAAAAAACAAACCAAATTAACCAGAATTAAGCGCCTGGTATGTACGACCTCTATTTTTTTGGAAGTTTTTTTTATTCAGTTATTGCTGCTTAAGTTTTAAAATCAAAATTGCAAGGATAACAAAAATTTTTTTGAAGGGGTTACTTTTTTTAACGTGGTTAATTCAAATTCTTCCAATAATCTCAACAATTTTTTAAACCAAAAAACTAAACATATTTCTTAGCCTCGGGTTTTTATTTATTTTGGAGTTCAGTGACGTAATGCCAAGTTTAGAGCCATTCTAAAACGGGCACAAATCAAATATTGACAGCTCCAAATCGTTCAGGGAGGCTACTAAGGAGAGAAATGGGATTTTCGGGGACCCAAGGAGGGGCCCTATTTTAAAACTTAATGCAATTGAAATCTTACATAAATTATATTATACAACAGTCACAGTTAGTGGCATAAGGGCAAGGAAAAACAGGTAAAATTCAGTTTGGCACTATGCAGACTCTTTAGCAAAAAAAAACTTTAAAAAAACTTATTAGTACATCAAAAAAAAATCTCCTTGGTTAAAGTTAAAAAAGTTTAAGCCTTTTCCAAAATGCAGTGTTTTGAAAAACCCTCCGCACAGGAAAAAATTAAGACTGTAAACATTAATTGTCATCCAACGACCGGATAAACTTAATACAATGTACCCAAACATTATAATTAAGATTACAGTCTTTGATCAATAAACGTTACATTACAATTACTTCAAAAACCTTATAATTATAATGATTCGTGTATATCGTAACAACAACACTCCATATAAACACATCCATTCACGCGGTTTATCCTGGGAGATGATACTTGGCGGTTAGTAGCCGCGAAAGAAAGTCATAGCAAGAAAAGTGATATTTCCCATACACTTGTAAAATATCCTAGTATCCAAATCATTTAGTACGTGATTTATAGTGACCTATGTGTTTGTTATGATAGCTGTTACTTTGAAATTGTCAATATAGTTGATATTAAAATATTAAAATAGATATAGTTATATTAATATGAAAAATAGTGAAGAAACAAAAACCGATTTTAATAAAATATCGTTTAAAACAATTCAAACCGCTATTAAAGATTTTTGCTAGCTGTTATTTTGAAACTGCTAATATAGTTGATATTAAGATAAATAAAATTATATTAATATAAAAAAGTAGTGAACAAAAAGAAATAGATTTTAATAAAATATAGTTTAAACACGCCCCCTTACTGGATTTTTCACTAGTTTTTAGAGATGACACTATATAGCGCGTTAATGCCCTTGTAACACAGGTATGTTTCAAAAACGTTTTAAAAACGTCCATTTCGGACCTAAGGGACGTTTTAAAATCGTGCGCCTAGGTCCCTCTCGGTCCGTCGAACGTCCCTGGAACGTTTTTGTGGATATTTTTTAGGTTTTTAAAAACGTCTTTCGGATGTTTGTCAAATTTAATTTTTTGTACCATCTGCAAAATATAGTAAGGTTAAATAAACGTTTTCAAAACGTTTCAGAAATGTATCAAAAACGTTTCAGGGAAGTTTTAGAAACGTTCCACCGGCCCTACACAAAGTCTAGACCTCGAGCCCCTTGGTATGGGCCTCTACATATTGGGCCCTTACGTATTGGGCCCTTTCATAGTGGGCCCTCCTAAAACTTGACTCTACTCCAATCTGAGTATGGTAAACGTTTTAAAAACGTACTTTTGAGGTACTCAAAAGTTATAGGGCCGTCCTGACTAGCTCGTTTTTAAAACGTCTTTTTTGAGACTTTTAAAAAACGTACTTTTTAAGGACGGAAAAGTTAGGGTACCAATAGACCTATAAAGAATATTTTAAAAACGTCCTGACCAGCACGTTTTTAAAACCAGCAGCGTAGCGTGCCTGCAGGGGCGGGGAGGGCCGACAGCAAAAAGGGCGCCCCTCAAAAATCTTGCGACCAAAAAAAAAAGGTCATCATATATCTTTCGTTTCCTTTGCCGCCCTCTCAATTTGCCGTTGACAGCCCTGCTACTTAATAATTTAATACAGCATAGGGCGCTTCGGTCACCTGTGGGGCGCCAGTACCCTTGGGCGGAGGGGCGACGAACCCCCCGCGCCTCCCCCACGCTACGCCGCCGTTTAAAACGTCCCTTCTGGAATGTTTTGAAAACGTACTTTTTAGATGCACAAAATTTAGGCTCCTAAGGGACCTAAAAAGTACATTTTAAAAACGTTCAGACTTTAAAAAATATGTACTTTTTAGGTACGGGAATATTGTGGACCTAAAGAGACGTAAAAAGTATGTTTTAAAAACGCCTAAAGTGGATGTTTTTCATACGTTTTGTTTTGAACGTTTTAAAAACGTACTTTTTAGGTACGGGGACGTTGGGACCTAAAGGGACCTAAAAACTACGCCGTTGGGACATAAAGGGACCTAAAAACTACGCCCCTAGGACGTCCGGTGTTACTAGGGGATGTGTGTGGATGGGGCGGTACTCCTTGCTATGATGACAGTTATTGATTTTACCTAGTCCTTTTACTACCTACTACAGGTTAATAAGACTTTCAAATTGGCATGCGATTAACACTTTCAGGCTTCCTCTTGGAACACGATGTTTGAGGTTTATTAAAAAGCTCAGTTTTTTCCTTTCCCTCCCAGGAAATATTCGAAAATACATCGAAAATGTGACACTTTGTAGTTTTCAAAAAACTTTATTTAGTCCTTCCAAAGTCCCTTATATTTAAAAAAATACAATGGATAAAATTCTGCGTCATCATATTTAACCAATGCATCACCGTGTCTGTTGGAAATAGTATCAAACTTTTCAGGAGGCACCTTCATTTCAAAAATATCATCATTATTCCTAATAAAACGTTTTCCAATTAAAACTTGGGTTAGAATCATAGTTTTGTGTTCAAATTCTGTCTTTTCTAAATAGTTATCAGCTTTGGAAGCACTGTTACGAAACGATATGCCATTCTTATCAAAATAAGTGCCTGGTTTTTGTCTCCAATTAAAATTTGATATGGTAACTTGGAGTTTGGATGATGGTAGGATATGTTTGTATGCAAACACTTCTTCGCAAGTTTCAAACTTATTAAGTTTATCAAGTTTTTTAAGTTTATATTGAGCAGCTAGAAATGGATTAATCAGTTTTTGAATTCCTTGAACGCAAGACTTTGTACTTTTTAATCGAAAACTCTTGTCAAATTTTAATTTAAGCTGTTTATATTTAGTAGAATCTTTATCCAAATCGATCAGTTGAAATGGTTTCTTCTGACTGACGAATTCTAAAAATTCTGACTTTAGATCTAGTACTTCAAAAATTTTGTGTAGCATTTCTGTGTTGTGTTTGAGTTTGAGTGGTTTTTGGACCTTAATTTTAGTTCCTTGGTCTTCTTTACCCTGCGAAAATAAAACAACCATCACTATACATTTTGCTGTTAAATTTCACACTTCATGTGAAGGCATGAAAATATATCAGCCTTGAAAACAGATTTTTGTAAATATCTCAGAAACTAAAGCTCTTACGAAGTTTTTTGTACTACCACAAATGATTGAACAAAATATAGTCTACTATATTCCGAAAACTGTATATTGATACGATGCTCCGTTAAAAAGTTAGCATTTTTTAAAGTTTTTAATTGTCAAAAAACTGTCATCAGCATTACTGGATTTTGACCAAAATCCAATCAGCTCTTAAGAGTGTCGAACACTATTTTACCTGAAAATTTTATAAACATTAGTTTAGCGGTTTAGGAGCTATCGTGATACGGACAGAAATATTATACACATGCACACATAGACAGACATCACGACGATATTGCTAGGATAGGTCAAAATACAGCCAAATAACACATTTTCGGCGTTATCTCAAAAAACATTTTTCCGTCAATAGCCATTGCTACGCGGGTTTGGAAGGTAAAAATGTGTGTTTTTATTTTAGTTTTAATTTAAAAAGTTAAAATTTTATTATTGTACACAGAAAAAGGATTATATCAAATCTAGAAATACCTGCTTTTCAACAATACTTTTTCTTGATATATTTTGAAAAGAGAGAAATTTTTCAAATTAAGTGCTTGAGTTTTCTTGAATATTGATTTTTATTTTAAAATCAAACAAAGAATTCTTTAAAATAAATAAAATAATAAATTAAAGAAATTCTAATTTTTTCTTTGATCGCGCGTCAACATATGTAATAATTAAGTGCTCCCCCACCTCCAAGCTTTCTTAGAAATTTTTGACATATTTCAAGAATAAAATAGCATAAAATACGGTATCATGGGGTCTTGAGCCCCCTCCATCTAAAAAGATATTCCTGGGTGCGCTACTAAAATTAATTACGACCTTTAACAAGTTACAATTACTTACCTCAATTTCTTCGTTAACAACATTGTTTTCTAAATTTAAGGGTTCCTCTTTACCATCAGAAAGCCCGGGAAGCATTGTTTTTCCTTCTGTTTCAACTTTGTTCTTGTCAGCATTTTTCTTTTGTTTAAATCTTCTTTTGGGCATTGTTTTAGCGACCAAAAAGCTAAAAAAAATTTGCAAAAAAATGCAGAAAAAGCAAAAATATCCGACATTAATTAAAAGTCACTTAAAAGGTCTTAATATTTTTAAAAGCAAACAAAAAAAAAACTAGGCATCTGACATGGAACTGACATGGTTAAAGACAATTTTTAAAATTTAAGTATTGTTAATACTCGTCTTTTGTTTTTGATTAGTCTTTGTCTTTTGATTAGTCTTAGCTGTCTTAAACAAAATTAACTGTTCATACTCGTCTTTTGTTTTTGATTAGTCTTAGTCATAACCCACTGAAAAAAAAATTCAATTTCAGTAAAAAGGCCCTCTTCACAAGTCATTTTCTTCACGAACCACAGACACGAAAGAACAAAAAAAAAACAGAAAGGAAAAAGAAACAAAAACCAATAAAATTTTGAGGTTATGTTGAGATCTTCTGTCAAAAAAATAATTAATGGCGGTAAATTCAAATTTTCGACCGCGCGCTTGCGCTCTTTGGACGCCCTGTAAAAAAAACAACAAACATCTGCTGATGTCTGTCACTCGTCTTAGTCGTTGTCCTAAGGATTAAAAGTTGGCAACTCTTAATGGATCGTTCATACTCGTCTTTTGTCTAGTCTTTTGTCTTGGTTTAGTCATATGTCTTGTCATAAGAAAGTTAAAACCACTGTTTCTTATGGGAGTGATCATACAATGTTTTTGCCTTTGTTTTTGATTAGTCTTTGTCTTAAGAGTTGCCAACTTTCAATCCTTAGGACAACGACTAAGACGAGTGACAGATATCAGCTAATATTTGTTGTTTTTTTTTACAGGGCGTCCGAATCATGTTTTTAACAGAAAATCTCAACCTAACCTCAAAATTTTATTTGTTTTTATTTTCTTTTTCGCTTTTGTTCTTTCGTGTCGGTGTTTCGTGCACAGATTAGGTTAAATAAGATTGTTTTGTGTAGAAAATGACTTTTGAAAAGGGGCCTTTTTATTGAAATTGAATTTTTTTTTCAGTGGGTTATGACTAAGACTAATCAAAAACAAAAGACGAGTATGAACAGCCGATTTTGTTTAAGACAGCTAAGACTAATCAAAGGACAAAGACTAATCAAAAACAAAAGAATAAGATGCGTATGAACAATACTTAAGACAAAACTAATCAAAAACAAAAGCAAAAGCATTGTATAAACACTCTCATAAGAAACAGTGGTTTTCTTTCTTTCTTATGACCAGACATATGACTAAACCAAGACAAAAGACAAGACAAAAGACGAGTATGAACAGTCCATTACTAAAAAGCTAATTACCTAAACAAAGCAGGGCATAATTAACATGGGATGAAAGCTCCAGGAAAATTATTAAAAACTGTTGCAATGTATTCAAAACTATATTAAAAATTATTACTAAAAATTATAAGCAGTTTTTAAAAATTAACAAAAGGCATTACTAATATCGGTAGAAGTGTCAAATGTATAAGGCTGGGTCCAAACTATACAGGGTGTAATTTAAATGATGCCCCAACTTTAAGGGGTGATTGGCTAGCTGAAAGAAAGATTTTTTTCTATTACATTTTGCATCAAATATCTTTGTTTATTACATACATCGCATCGTGTCAAAATAACCATTCTTTTTGTCTTAACTTCCATAAAAATTACAAAAGACAATTGTGAGACAAAAAAAGTAGTAAAACCAACTATTTAAAAAAAAAACATAAAAACACTTAAAGTTAATATCAAAAACAGCCAACTCAAAAACTAAAAGTACTTTAATCTTTTAAAATTAATTCCATACTCACGCAAAAAAATTCTAAACAACAAAAATATACCGTATCTCTACACCTGCTACCACCAATATACTAACAGAAACAATTTTTAACGAACGCGAAATATGTTTACATTAACTGCTCAAGGAGGGGGCCAGAGGAGCGCGCCCCCCCTTCTTGATATAAACCCTATAATCTTTAGTTCGAGCATATGAATAAAGCAGTGGCGTAGGCAAGGGGGGTTTAGGGGCTGAAGCTCCCTCAGAGTCACTAAATATTGACCTTAAAACATAAATTTTATAGAAAAATCAAGATTAAAATGTATCGATCTGCGTTCAAGCCCCCCCCAGGATCCATCTCTGCGCATTCATCCTTGCTCAAGCCCCCCCCCCAGGATTCACTTAGATACGCCACTGAATAAGGTAGTTAGCCAAAGCACCGACCGAGGGTTTTCACAGGCTCGAGCGTTTAATTTGCATTGAAGAGCATGCAACTCATTCAAAAAAAGAGGAAGAGCTGCCGAGCGCTTCCGGCCGTGCATCGGCGTCGCGAGCTTGTGAATACCCTCGGCCAATGCTTCTGCCAACTGTCTTATTCTTAGGGTTCCATAGAAAAAATAACTAATGCATACACCGCAATTTTTACAAAATAGAAAATTTAAAAAAAATTGAAAAAATTAACTTTATTTAAAATTTTTACACAATAATACAAACTTTTGTGCCCAGACTAAAAACCGCCAATTTTTTTGTTTTTGGTACCTCCTTGCCCCCTCCTGTATCCGCTACTGTGTCTTTATCTTGATAAAAATCTTTTTATCATTATATATATTCTTATCATACCATATCACATATGGTGATACAAAAAACGAGTATTCTGTTAAAATGATTAGATAGGAATAAATAATGCTCAAATAGTTTTTGATTAAATATTTTTTTGTCTTCAACGGATTTGAGTAGTGAAATAAATAAATTAATAACAAACATAAAGCAGAGTAGACTATATTGATAAAAGAATAATTTGAAAATTTTATATTTGAGGTGCGTAAGGACGATTGTAGAAGAACAACAATCGAAACATCGTAATTGTGTGTAATAAGTTTTTCAAATTTTGTTAGGCAAATATTTATTTTTTCATATAAACCACTGGCAAATTAGTGATTTTTCTTTTTCTAGCAGAAACGCAGTGGTTCCTTAATTTTAAAAATTTCCTTCATAGTGATGTAATACCCATATAAAGCTTTGTTTGTAAAATGAATCCGCCACAGACATTACAGATTTTATTTAGTAGGGTGAGGTAATCCTTTTCAACTTTAACTAGCAGAAAATTTCAAGGTTACTAATTTATATTAAAATAAACCTTAATATCGCATTTTTTATGTTGGCTATAAATATCTTTTTTGTTTAAGAAATAATTTTATTAGCCATTAGGTACTTTAATTTTTGCAGGTTATGGAGTTAAAAATAGGAAGGCATCCTATTTAAATACTCTGCCAATATATGGGCCCCTAAGCTCACACTAGGTACTATAGTTATAGTGTACGTGTAAGCTAATATAACTAAAAACTGAAATATATTTTATTCAAATCCAGACTAAGTTACCTTTCCTTTGATACCACACAAGCCATGTTTTGACTTAAACAGAAATTTTTGAAATCTACCCACACTCTTAAAAAAAACAAAAACTAAAATGTATTTTGTTTAACTCCCCACTCAATTACCTTTCGTTTGATATCACACACGACATATTTTCACGTAAACTCTAATTTTTGAAACCTACCCCCACCCTTTAAAAAAAAAACTAAAATGTATTTTGTTTACCTCCAGAATCACTTACCTTTCCATTGATATCACACACGCCATATTTTCACATAAACTCTAATTTTTGCTGGCTACCCCCACACTTTTATTTGGCTAATAATGCCGCCATTATTAATGGAAAATAGACGACTGAATTTGTAAATTCGACTTTGGTTTGGTATGTCAATTTTAAAATATCAACTGTCAATTTTCAATGGAAAACTGTCAGAATAGTGTCCGGCACAATTACTGCCTGGCCTTATTGCAATAAGTCCCTATTGTAATAAAGTAAGGCAGTAGCAATGCCGGGCCTTATTCTAATAGTTTTACATTGAAAACTGACATTTGATCTTTCAGAATTGACATACTACAGTCGAAATTAAAAATTTGCCGTTAATTTTCCTTTAATAAAGGAAAGCCGTACTAATTCCTGTTCTTATAGTAAACAAAGGCCTTATATTTTTACGTCACTGGTGTTTCACCTGATTTTTGTAAACAAAATTTAGATAGTATCTATCTTTAATGAACAACTAATATTTTTGGAATTTTTTAAAAACCAAGGCCATTTTCCAACTGTTTTTTGGTATATCCTTACAAAAAAAATTCTTTAGATGTATAGTCGTTAATTTTTTTTAGTCGCTTCATTTTTCTTTACACAAAACTTAAAATACAAGTCAAACTAAGCGTGACCGTTTAGTATCAAAGGTAAACCGAGGACTTGGGTAGTAAACAAATGAGTGTAGAAATTGTGAAAGGCTTTCGCGGCCATCGTCCAATGGTGGGTGTGCTTTCGGGCTGTTCGGCCGTCGTCGTAAGAGTTTCTTCAGATCTGTTGAAGATCTGAAGAAACTCTTAAAATTAACAGAACATGGGTACCGGTTCTTAAAAACACTAAACGGCTCGCTTACAATAACAAAACTGAATCAAGGGAATGTGACCAATCACCGACCAGCTCTGATATACGCCCCGCCCACCATAGCGTATATAACCTGCGCCCGCGACAGATTTACCACCAGTCTTTGAGAAGCCGACAAACAGTCAACATCTCCTGAAGATGCTATCCACTCGAGATGGCGAAACTTCGAGAACGAATTTCCAACGACGACGGCCGAACAGCCCGAAAGCACACCCACCAAATGAGTGTAGGTTAGAGGATTTCTCTTGATGCTGAAACGAACACGTTATTTTCTTTGAATTTTAATTTTTATCTAAAGAAAAAGGAATTAGGCTAAAATAAGGACTTTACGTCGCAAAAGATTATTTTATAAGGATATACCAAAAAGCAGTTGGAAAATTGCCTTGGTTTTTAAAAAATTAAAAATATTAGTTGATTATTAAAGAGACATCCTATCTAAGTTTTATTTACAAAAATCAGCTGGACCACCAGTGACGTAAAAATTTGACATATACAGTGAAACCTCTCCTTGCGGACACCTCTATTAAGCGGACACTCCCTTTAGGAGGACAAATTTGTTGGAACCAAGTTCAACACTCTAATAACCGGACGCGGACAATTTTTTTTGGTAAAAATTTTTTCTGCAACCTCCCTTAACCGGACGCGAACCTCTGACAACGGGACATAAATATTATGTAGTATGTTGGCAACAATGCACTCTGCAGCCGGGGAATTACCTCTTTCCGTTTTAATGCGGAGACTAAATACTTCTTTCGTATTTACAACAATATTTCATTCGGCGGGACTGCTGTGTGCAATAATAGATCTCTTTGAAATGGCGCCCAGTAAAAAAACTTCTTGGTTTATGTCGAAAAATGGAAGTTGTTAACGTTTCGGAGAAGGAACATCTATCAGCACGAAACATCACCGAAAAATTTATTATCGGAAAATCTCAAGCAGCGGAAATTATTAATAAATATAGATCAAAATTTCGCAGTTCTTAAGCGGACACCTCCAATAAGTGGACAAAATCGACGGAACCGTGACTGTCCACTTATAGGAGGTTTCACTGTATAGATATATAAATAGACCAATTAATTCTAGAGACCGTGATATAAAACATCGATTCTGTTTTTGTTCGATTATTAGCAAATATTTTTTGACTGCGTACGATTATGCTCATGTGTTGTTTTGGTGAATGAAGTTTATGATAATGTCTGATTATTATTAATTCCGTTTTTGAAATTGGACTGTTATATATATTATTAACGCTGATTTAATTAACCACATTTTCCCTAAACCTCGGGAATAGCCTCAATCACCTATAGACAACCTTTTCAGCTATATGTTTAGAAGAAGAAAAAGCAAAAGGAAATCGAGAAAACGGCGAAAAGGAAATGTGCGTGAAAAAGAAACCACCGAGTCGTGTTACTTTTATCGGGGCAAGAACGGAAAACTGGGGGTTATTGAAAGTGTAATGGGGTGGTTTTTTGTCTGTCCTGGACATTTTCTTGTTTGTAAAAGTAGGTACCAATTGAAATGCGATAATCAAATTATTTGGACTAAAAATTTCAGGATCAAATTATTTGGACTAAAAATTTCAGGATCAGGATCAATCGCCCACTTTCGTTTTATGCTGAGCAAGGTTAAAGTATTTTTAAACAAACACAAACAACCAAGTACCTAGGCAGGAATCGAGGCCGGACCGCCGCGCCGGTGTTGGATGCAAACATTGCTACCAGTACACCGCGACGGCGACTAAAAGTCTTACTTATAACCAGAACCAGAGGAGTGGCTCGGTATTTTCTTTTGGTGCACAGGTTAGGGGAAATACCAGGAAATACTTGGGAAATATACTAGGAAATACCGGGAAGTGGTTGGGAAATACTAGGAAATACCATTGTCAGTTAAGGAAATACTGGGAAACGCCTCAGGAAATACCTTAGGTATTTCGTTTTGGTGTACAAACATCGGCGATCGAGCCACCCCTCGCCAGAACCAAGCACATCTGGTATGCTTGTTCTCCACTGACGATGTAAACCTCATAGAAACCTATGTTGGAGATGCTACTTTTAGCAAATTAGAACACAACACCAACCAGTACAATTTTCTTTTTTAGAGAAGGTATTATTTTTAACGATTTTTTTTTCAGATAACGCCAAAAATGTTTTATTTGGGTGTATTTTGACCTATCTTATCAATATCGTCGTGATGTCTGTCTGTCCGTGATAGCTTCTAAACCGATTTTCATAAAATTTTCACCTACTGTTCGATACTCTAATGAGCTGATTAGATTTTGGTCATTAATGCTAATGACAGTTATTTGACGATTAAAAAATTTCAAAAATGCTATCGCCATGAAAAGGCCGTTCTAAAATCGCGCTAGGCAGGACGTTTTTTAAATGTACGTTTTAGATCTCTTAGGGCTCTAACATTAGCGTACTTATAATGTATGTTTTTAAAACATCCTGAAAAGTACGTTTTTAAAACGTCTCGAAAAGTACGTTTAAAAAACGTCCCGAAAAGTAGGTTTTTAAAACGTGCCGAAAAGTACTAAGGGGCCCGAGGCCTAGACTTTGTGTAGGGCCTCTGGAATGTTTTTGAAACGTCCCTGAAACGTTTTTAAAACGTCCCTGAAACGTTTTTAAAACGTCCCTGAAACGTTTTTAACGTACCCTGAACGTTTTTTAAATTTCCCCTAAACGTTTTTTAAATGTCCTCTGAACGTTTTTTAAACGTCCTCTGAACGTTTTTTAAACGTCCTCTGAACGTTTTTTAAACGTCCTCTGAACGTTTTTTAAACGTCCGCTGAACGATTTTTAAACGTTCCCTGAAACGTTTTTAAACGTCCCCTAAGACGTTTTTTAGACGTCCTTGAAACGCTTTGGAACGTTTTCGAACGCCACTGAAATGTGTATTAAACGTCCCCAAATTTTGCAGGTGTAAAAAATTAAATTTGACAAACGTCCGAAAAAAGTTCTAAAAACGTTTTTAAAACGTTTTAAAAACGTTCTGTGGGGACGTTTTAAAAACGTAAAAAAGACCCTCAAAAACGTTCCAGGGAACTTCCAGGGACCTATATCGGACCCAGAGAGACCTAGGCGTACGTCTCCTAGGTCCGAAATGGACGTTTTAAAACGTACCTGTGTTACTAGGGAAATTATTGGTGGCGTGGTGTTTACTTAAAGAAGGGCGGTTCGAAAAGTGCTATGCAATAAAGTGTCCTTTACGGCAACCTCTAAAAAAAACAATAGAAAAAATTCTCATAAATTTAATTTTTATATCAACCAAAAATTATGTTTAAAGTTTGTCGGATAATTTACGAAACACCCTGTATCTATGACTAATTAAACTGCTTATTTGCGTTGTTGCCAACATACTACATAATATTAATGCCCATGTCGTGCAGCGCGCTGTCCCATTGTCAGAGGTTCGCGTCCGGTTAAGGAAGGTTTCAGAATTTTTTTACCAAAAAAAATTGTCCGCGTCCGGTTATTAGAGTGTCCGGTTATAGGAGTGAATTTTACACGTAAAGAAATAAGGAAAAGCTTGGTTCCAACAAATTTGTCCGCCTAAAGGGAGTGTCCGCTTAATAGAGGTGTCCGCAAGGAGAGGTTTTACTGTATATAAAAACTTAAGTATTAAGATTTTATCAAAGAAAAAAGATGCATAGCCCACGGCATAGGTAATTTTATATTTACAACCCAAAAAGCCATGGGTTTAAGATGGTGTGATATTAATATTTTTTCTCTTTGAAAGAATATTTATTATATTATCACAAGACACTGATGGATCGAGGTGCAAAAAGGATTTATCTTTGTGTCCTTATGAATTTTCATTTGTGCACTTTTTACTGAATGCTTAACTTTGCAACAAAATATAAGAAAAGTTAATGACTGGAAATAAAATAACATAAAGCTTAGCCAGAGAGACGAATGCGCAGGCAAATTTGATGGGGAAACCATGGGGATCTGTCAGTCGGCCATTTTGTGTTTATCTTTCCCTGAATTCTTCTCTGATATCAGAAATAGACTAGTCACAATAAAAAAGAAAAAATAGTTACTTTTTTTGTCCAGTACACGGTAAAAAATTATGTCTACAACGAAACACGTTTTTTTATTCAATAAATTATTTTACTTTAAAACAATTTGTTTTGAATTAAAATATTTCTTTTTAGTTCAACACAGCGTTTAATCTTGAAATGAGACTTTATTTTTCCTCTTTAATTGTTTTGATTCATTATACTTCATTTTGTAAGAAAGCAAATTGTCTTCATATAAGTAATATTTTGCTTCCAGAGAAAACGGTGCGTTAGATTAATTCAGTTCCAACTTATAATAAAACAATTTCAGTTTCACATTCAAATAAAAGGCAAGACATTTTTGGTGCTCTTTCAAGAAAATATTCTCTTGGTGAATAGGAAAGCACAAATTAATTCACTTCAAAGCAATTAGCTTTGATCTAAGACAATTTTTTTTTACCGTGTACAAGATTGCAAAAGGATAAATACTTGAATTTTTAGTTTATGAAAAGTATAAGAAGAATAATCTTAACACAAACGTTTTTCAGACCCTAAGGCCTAGTCTATTAAAACCAATCTATAGTACATCTGGTGATAGTTTAGGTAGCTACCACGCATGCCTTGAAAGAGTTGTTTTATTTTTATCGAGCACATTGTTTTATATTATGTTTTGGTGGTAAAGTTTTTAATAGGTAGGTGCATTATTTAATATACTAAAATTGCAGAAGTGAGGTCTTTGCCTACGTTCAATACTTTTAAAAAATTAATTGAAAGAAACTTTTAGTGAATCATCGTTACTCAGTTATAAATGAATTGACTATGAGAAAGGGTAATCTTTTAAAATGTTTAGTTATGTTATGTTCCAGTTTAAAGCTTTTTAGCACCAGTGAAATCGAACTCTCAAGTTTTTTAATGGCATCTTATTTTTTCGTCACTTGAAAATACACTGCTTTGTTTGGCAAAAACACCGCATGGTTTCAAATAGTTATCATGATTTAATAAACGATTTTCTGTCTCATTTGTTTTATTTTGCTGCTCAACAATCTCTCCACCAGAATTGTGTTTTTATTGATTTACCGTACTCAACCCGAATTCCGACACCCCCCTGAGCTAATCCTACAATCCAAAAAAAATACTTTATCAGTTCATCTATATATCTGGCAACACTGTGCGCAAAATTCAGCTGTATTGGTTAAAAAGAAGCTGCGCGCGAAAAATACTCTTAGTCGTGCTTCAACTGTCGAAGCGGAACCTCCCATTTTAGTATAAGGTAGTACTTGCACGTACTCATTTAATCTAAGATTTTAGGTACTTTATTTTATTATTACCTAATATATTTATATTTTTTACTAAACCAATGTCCACAGATGAGATTTTAACCAAAATTTTGTTCTTTTTTTTGATTATTTTCGATAAAAAGTGGGTAGCGGTGTTTGCATTACAAAAAGACATCCGACAGGAGTGACGGAATTCCCAACAAAAACATTGCACAATTAGTTTTTTTCATACCTACATTTATCAAAAAGCGAAAAATACATCTAAATCAGAATCCCATTTGATCATATTTTCTAAATCCCAAATTACCTCAGAGGCTTTTGAACTATTTTCTCTGAAAATGTGTTTGAAATTCAAGGTGTCAGAATTAAGGCTATGGTGGAATGACGTATTTCCGATTATTTTATTTTTGTAAAAAATAAGGGTGACGGAGTTCTGGCAATAATTTTTTTAAAGTTCGGTTCGGTTTTTTCGATATCAACAACTATCTAAAGACAAAATATAAGATGATAAAACCTACAATAAATCAAATTTTTTAAATTTAAGATTTCGTCATATGTTTTTCTACTCATTTAAATCTGTGATTTTTAGGTTGGGATTTTTCACGTTTGCTGGATTATGAAGGAGGCTGTCACCTTTTCATATCTAACGAAATATACCTACCTATCCAAAAATTTTTTCTCGAAATATTCCGTTTACTGTAAGAAATAAATATCTTACAAGGCTTAACTCCACTAAAAACTATTAATTATTATTTCGAATACCACAGTTAAAGGTTAAGCAAATTTTCAGTTATGTAAAAATTCTTTTATTTACGAACCCATTAGGCTTTTACATCAATGGTATGAACAACTAAAAATTCTATACATTTTCGTGTGCGTACTGAGGTTGTCCTAAAAATATTTGAGGAATTTTTGTAAGCAAAGTTAATTTGTGCAATAAAAGTTAATTATATTTGTTATAGATGTTATTTAGCATCCATCCATTTTATCATATGACGGAATTCAAGCCAAAACTATGTCAGAGTTAGAGAGTAATAAATTTTGCGATCTGTAACTTTTGTTATTTACTAAAGAAATATAGTAAGATTTAAATTCTTAAAATAGAATTCAATATTTAATCAAAAGTTTCAGCACAAGTAAAAATAATTCAATATATTAACACATAGAACATTGTATATCATCTCGAAAATTACTCCATGAATGCTCACGGTTCTTAAATAAACCGGTTGTCTGGTAACTCGGTGTCATGACGGCCGTGACGTCAGAGCTACGTCACAGTTTTCCTAGCAATCAGCAGTCAAACGCTGTTTATAGCGTAATTTCGTCATTTGCCAGGAAACTTTGTACATTTTGTGTTTTGTCGTCTTGTACGTAGTGTTTATACCTGTTCCGTGCCTGCTATAAATGTATTATACTGAACTTGGTTGCTATACATATGAAAATAAACAAATCAACATGCATTCATATGCCATGCCATCTTGGGTGCAAAGCTTTTCTTTTCGAGGCTTAACTGAGCCTTCACCATCATGGAAAGAAAATGTTAACAAAATGGACAAATGGTTCATAGAATTGCATTATGCCAATTTTAAATTTATTAAAACAAATATTATGAAGCGATCCACTAAATTTATATTTAAAAAAGTTTATATTCCATATAAATTGGGAAATTTATTTGTATTAAGTATAAGAATAAAATTTATAAATACCAAAAATCAAAATGAATCCACAATGAAACGAAATGTTCCCTTACTGCCATTGACTTAAAAGCATTTCAATTTCCTTTCTTTTAATTTTTTTGATAAAATTTCTCAAAAAAAAACTTATTTTAATTACCTCCTATCCACAAAAAAAATCAATATTGCAGTGTTCGGCGAAAAAAGTTAAATTAATATGAACAAGAGTGTCGAATTAACGTAGGAAAAGTATTTATAATCGTGTTTGTATCTGATATTTATAAAACTGTTGGCATTTTTATCATAAACTTTTAAATTATTTGATTTTTTAATAAATTTTGGTATTTTTACGGCAACTATCTTTATTTATCTCATAATATAACGTATAGGTCTTTCTTTATTGATCGTGGAGCAGGCATATTGCCGCGTCATAAGCTGCCAAATTCTTATTGGCTGGGAGTTACCAGACAACCGGTTTATTTACGCACCGTGATGAATGCTAAGGGGTTTAAGGTGACGGAATTCCGGTCGACTACGGTACCTACCAAAAAATCAGGTTATTTCTAATACCAAAATAAATTTAGATTCAACATTAAGGTCAAGTATTATGTATGGCCAAACATCTCTAAAGTCAAAATATACAAATAACGTAATTAAGTCGTTAAAAATTAAACAACCAGACGCTAATTGGCGACAACAATAAGTTTTTTGTTACTTGTGCTTAGATGCTAATAGATGTACCAATAGTTACTTTCATTTTTTTTGTATTACTGAAATAAGTTTCAGGGGTATTAGCAGTGACGGCCCATGTATCCTAGACATCTAACGCTTTTGAAAGTGCTTCAGAAAAATGTACTTTAAAAGTTGGTGAGGCATTCAGTTTAGATACAGTGGCTTATCCACAGTGTGCCTGAATGAGGTATAGGTTACATAAAATGGAACTAACTGCACATTTTGAATATGGGCTCTTTCCTGACTTCAGAGCCATATTCATATAAATTCTAGCTGATCCTCTTCTCGAAATTTTTGACATTTTTCGAGTTAGTCTAGGCGCTGGCTCCTGTCACGTGTGACCTAGTAGTCACGTGGCCGAACTCATGGTCGTTTGTCCGCCAAATTGATATACTTTTTTGTTTAAGCGTATCTTCCTACTCAGTGGTCCGATTTTAATTTTCTTAAGCTTGTTCTATTCTCCCTCTAAAGGCAAACAAATTTTTAAATACACATTTTTTGATAAATTAAGTAGTTTTTGCGATATACCAAGATTACACACCATAGGCGAAGTTAGTTCATCAGATCTGGGGGGGCTAAAGTCGGATAGGAATATTTTATAGTGTCAATCAACCCTGAAAGTAAAGTTAAAATAAAAGAAAGCATAATAGTACAATTTTATTGCAGAAGCAGCTTCCTATTTCCTGTTTTAATAAATTCTTCAAGAACATCATCTAGCATCAGGGATTTTGTTATGCCATTTTCAATATTTGCAAGAGCTAAAAAACTGAATTGCTCTTGACCCATAGACGATCTTTCAAATTATTTTTGGAGGGGCTCAGCCCCCCCGACCCCCCTCCTAACTTTGCTCATGACACACACGGGCAGACATCACCATGATATTTGCACTTGAGCCGGCGGCCGACATCAAAGGCCGAATCGCACATCTGTTTTCCAGCGAGTTAGTGGCTGGTGGATCTTTGAGCCGGTGGCCGACATCACAGCCTACGTACTACAGCACGCGTTTGATCTCTATATTTCCATTGATTTTTGGTTTTTATGTTTGGAATGGTGTAAACTTTGATATTGTCAAGATAGGTCACCAAATAACAAAACGTTGGTGATAATCGAACCCAGTAGGGGAAAGGGGTGCAAAATGGGATATTTCATTTTATAGGCTTATTTCTCCTAATCAATGATCACCATTGCGTTCGTCATTTGGAATAAAGTTGGCTGGATATGTTATCTTCATGTTTTAATTTTCAGTTTATTCAATTTAGAACTCCATCATACTTTTATTTTTATTTTTGCAAAAAGTTGACTTTGCCCGAAACGGGCGAGGCAGTTGTATAATTTAGAATCGATATTTGTGTAAGACAAAATTTATAAAGAATTACAGCGACCTTGTCATCGCCGTCGACTCTCCTACACGAATTTTGCGTCTATTTTTTGCAAAGACAACATAAAATACAACTTTCATTGATGGTACCAATAAAATGAAAAAAAAATTTTTTGGGCCAAAATTGGGTATAGGAATAACAACCCTTTTTGCCCCCATAAAAAAACTTTGTTTTGCCCCAAACAACCAGTTAAATTCAAACAAAAATCATACACAGTACAGGACTAATTTTATGGGCAACGCATTTAATTATGAATAATAAATAAACCCACTAATTGTTCTATGTAAACAAAATTTTGAATAGTCTGTAAAAAATGTACTTACCGCACGGACTTACCGTCACAAAATGCGCAAGCTATTTTTACACTAAACAGTTGTTGAGCAACAAACAACTTAAGCTCAGCCGACCGGCACCAATCATGTGGCAGAGAGTTGAACCAGTTATGGGGCTAAAACATCTGATATTAAGAGGTTTTATTCTTGCGCAGTTTACCTAAAACTCAGTGGCCGCTTGTGGCCTTATAAATTGGGGGGGCAGAAATTTAAATCGCATGAAAAAATGTGATAAAAAACTTACCGAAACAATTTTATTTTAGTATTTTCTAAACAAGCAGCTACTTGGTGTAGTTTTTAGTTTATTTGTTTATAGAAAAAGTCCATTCGCCTTTCTTTTTTATGGCCCCGTAAAGCAACCTCAAAAATCCCACAGAATTTTAAACAGTCTATTAACCTTCTAAGTATACGTCTAATTTTTGTCACATTTTCATTCTGTTCGGTAATGCTTTGCTTATAGGGACTATTCAATTGGCACCTAATATCAGTCTTGCCTAGCATAGAAAATTCTATGTAGTTATTTAAACGAATACCACTTACTTTGTGTCTTTTTAACTTTTCACTAAAGTGCTTGATCGCAGGATCACTTCGTGGATTGTTCATAACAAGACAAATAAAGCAAAAAAAAGCATTTCTTTTTTTACAACCGCACAACCAATTTTCAGCATCGTATAACTTTTTATTAAATTTTCTATTATAAGTTTTTATTGAACACCCCTCGGCAATACTTACACTAAAATTTTGGTTAATTTTTAGGTCCGGTCTATGGAGCCCTAAAGATTTTATTTGTAATCGAAGTTCATATGTCAACGTATTTAAATTTGCACAGTTAATTATGTAATCAACGGTATTTATTTCCATTTTATAAACAAACGATAACGAAAACAAACAATAAGACGCGAATCAAAACAAATTCATACGTCTTCACTAAGGATAGAACCGGCACGATGATGATGGCCGACGTCAACTACAACAAACATTCCTCCCGCCCCCGCGCAAGAACAGCCACCCATGCACCGCTGAAAAACGGGTAAAATTGAAACCTTACCCCGCGCGGCGCTGCCGGCTTGTATTATTTACGTTAAAAAAGATCATCCAACTAATCGCTCGTTGTTAACCACAGATAATGAAAAGAACTAGACAATCATGTCGTAAGGGAAGATTTAACTTTTTTTAAATAAATCAATTAAAAATACTGTTTGTTGTCTAGTTTTGGGAGGACACTGCCCCGTTGCTCTCCCTGTATCAGCCGCCAGTGGCGGATCCTCCCCTTTCGAGGGGGAGGGCCCAAGGAGGAAGCAAAAACCAGAATATACATTTTCCATGTTGTTTTTATTAAGTCGTAGGTGTGATATAAAAATTGACAGACATAGGAAATGCACCGCAGGCAAAAATTTTTGGAATACTAAGTAATTTTTCTAAAAAAATTTAAAAACTTATGTTGCGGGTAACTTTTGTTAAAAATTGCGGTAATGCAATAGAATTTTTTCCCTTGATCTACAAAAAAAGCTAAATGTCAAGAAAGGGGGGGGGTGCCCGGGCCCCTCTGCCCCCCCCCCCTGGATCCGCCACTGTCAACCGCCACTGCCCTCGAATCCCATTTTGCCCCCCTTTCCCCTATATACGCGAACACAACTCTCGACTCGCTAAAACATATTCTTTCGTTATTTAGTAATAAATTAAAATTGATTTATTGCAACAAGTAAACATCAAAATTGTTAATTGGGAATTAACTTGTAATACCCATAGCAGTGGTAATTTGCAATAAGAAATTTTTATTGGTTCTGAGCAGATTGAAGTCGTCGTAAAAATTTTTTTGCAGATGTGGATTTACGGCTTAATAGAGTCGGAAATGCCTACTAAAAGCAGTTTGAAAAGGGACTAAGGCCTATTTAACTTAGATAGGTGAGGGTGGGGTAAGTTTGGAGTTTTTTTACCCGATTGCAGCACGGTGAAAGAAAGGGTAATGTTTTTCGATTGTTGTACGTTTGTAAGTAAATATGTATGTGTCACGCTAGAGGCTAAACGGCTGAACCGATTTTGACAAAAAAGGTGTCGTTGAATTGCTACTGATCCCGAAGGTGCTATGGGCTATATTTTTTTAAACAGGAATCAACATGGCGGTCTTCAGACGCCATTTTGTCACATGATTAGTCCCCCCTCCCTCCTTTCCCTCTCTCCTCCCCGCCATCCTTATTAGTAATAGTTATAGCTATGACTTTCAAAAGTTCTTTCTGCACACGCTTAAAGACTTTTCCAACATCTTTTTACTAGTTTCCCCTTCCCTCTCTTCTCCCCTCCCTCCTTATTAGTAATAGTTGTAGCTATAACTTTCACAAATATAGAGCGATTTCAAAAATTCTTTCTGCACACGCTTTAAAACTTTTTTTCCAACATCATTTTACTAGTTTCCCCCTTCCTGTCCCTCTCTTCCCTCCACCCTCCTTATTAGTAATAGTTGTAGCAATGCCTTTCACAAATTTAGAGCGATTTTAAAAATTATTTCGGCTATCGCTTTAAGATATTTGTTTCGACATCATTTTACTAGTTTCCTCCTCCCTGTCTCCTCTCCAACCTTCACTCAATCGAAGGTAACACTGTTCGCGTCCGTATAAAATCTACAGTTCCTTTTTGGGTAAAACCAAATGAATTGTAAACTCATAAAGCTTTTTATAAATATTATAAATATAAAAAAAAATTATAAAAAAAAACACCCAACTGCTAAATTTACTTGTAACTACTAGTCGCAATTGGGTACAAAATTAGCCAATAACCTGATTCATAAAAATACAAAACTGTATAATTTCGTAAGTGCACTTTGGTCATCAAAACAAATGTTGAAGCATTATAGGTATACCTATTAATTTTGTACTAAACTGCGACTAGTACTTACAAGTAAATTTAGTAGTTGCATGTTTTTTTTTATAAAAAAAAATTATTTAAGTTTTTATTAAATTATATATTAAATATTATTAAAAATAGTTTATTAAATTATGAAATTTAATAGCCTATTTTTTACTATTAACATATAATATACGCCAAAATCGTAAAATTTATAAGAAAGTAAAAAATTATCATTTCTTTTTAATTCACACTAGACGGCTAAAACAGTGCCACTAAAAACAAGTAGCATAAAATTAGAAATAGACACATGGTACCCATGCATAAGTACCATAATGTAAGGTGCAATAAATTGTAGGTACTTTCACCCAAATTTAAATTTGATCAGCTTTCTGATTTTCAACACCTTTTATGAGCAAAAACAAATTAGGCAATTCAAAGAGTTTTGTATAGATTGTATAGAAAGAAGTAAGTAGCATAAAATAAATAAACAATCTTATCAGGGCCGTCACTCGACATTTTTTCGTCTCGGACAATGTTAGAAATCGCCCCCTCTAAACTTTCAATTAGATATACCCAGAGGCACATAGGGGAAGTGTACAGGGTGGGCCAAATTCGAAGTTTTTTGCTGGTTTTAGGTATTTCTAGCCGAGATACACAAAAACGAGTGGACATGTCCTGGGCTCGATTTTCGAGACGTCTTCAAATATCAAAACCGCTTCTTAATAAACCTCGTAGTTTTTTAGCTACAAGGGGATTTTAAAAAGTCTGCATTTATGGAGGTGGCCTATAACTTTTTTATTTATGAAAATTTCATTTTGGTGTAAGATGCTTTTTTGCAGGTTTTTTATGGAGAACTCAACTGGCAATTAGTTTATGAGATATTACAAAAAGTTTAAATTTTCTTACGGAATGACTTATTTTTTGTTTTTGTTTCGAAATCTACGTCAAATTTTATGTTTAACGATATGTCATAAATATCTTGAAAATTGCGTAACGAACTGTCATTTATGACATGTCGTGAAACAGAAAATTTGACGTAGATTTCAAAACAAAAACAAAAAATTAGTCATTTCATAAGAAAATTTAAACTTTTTTTAATATCTCAAAAACTAAAAGTGACAGATAAAAATTAGTTTGACAGTTGGATTGTTCATAAAAAAAACCTGTGAAAAAGAATCTTACACCAAAATTAAATTTTCATAAATAAAAAAGTTATAGGCCAACTCTATAAATGCAGACTTTTCAAAATCCTTTTGTAGCTAAAAAACTACGAGGTTTATCAAGAAGCGGTTTTGATATTTAAAGACTACTCGAAAATCGAGCCCAGGACATCGTTTTTGTGTATCTCGGTTAGAAATACCTAAAACCAGCACAATACATGGAATTTGGCCCACCCTGTACTTAAAATGGGATACTTAAGCCTAAAAAATGTATACAAAAAAAAGTTTTGACGTTATTAGTTAAAACATTATGCTTATTAAGGTAAAATAGGATATAAAATTAAGAATGAAAATGCAAAAAAATCGGTGTAATAAAAAAATCAAAAAAATTATATAATTTCTGTAAACAAATCATCTAGGAATCTTAACAATCATATGCTCTTTATTCCTAATATAGCACAAATATAGGGTGTAAATAAAATAAATTATTTCTTGGTTAAATAATAATCTAATAATAACCAGTAAAATAATTTCAATAATGATTATTATAAAAAAAGACACAGAGAGTTAACGAAAACAAAAAATCGTTCGCAAAAAGGCGGTATCTAAAAAAGCACAAAATTTTATTAGCTTTCATCAGTCATGTAATTGAGGTAAAACGGGATATCCCATTTAGCCACTTTAGCAATTTCCCATTTTATCTCAATCTCATATAAAATATTTAAACTAATCCTACTTTTTAATTGTTTCTCATTTAGCCAAAAACAGCATGTTTTTGCTTTTTGTAATTTTGTTTTGATCCATAAATTGTATGCTTTTTAATTTTTGTCCCTTCTGTAACGTTGATGTCCCATCTGTAACACCGAAAATACATGATATTTTTGTCAAATTTGCAGGTCCAGTGTTATTTTAAACAATTTATTTTAAATTTTGAGTTGTCTTTTTGGTGCAACTTAAGTAAAAGCATCAAGTCTTTTTCAGATAATGTGAATTTTCATTTGTGAGGAAAAAATACTATGTAGAAACACCTTACGAAAATCTCGAAAAATTAGTTTTTAATAAATATTTTGCTAGTTATCATAATAAGTTTACTGCGATGGGGTTTTTACTCAGTTTGGCAAAGGCTATCTTAATTTAGATTCAGATTTTGGGTAAGTAATATAGCAAAAACTACCGCGTTACAGAAGGCACAAAAAAATTACCATTCTAAAAAAAACTCCTTTAGGAAAACGCAACTCACATATATCTTTGGGAAAACCACTCCATGACGTGCCATCTTACAGGCCAATATCTTTGCTGCCAATTATATCCAGGCTGCATGAAAAATTATTGCTTTAAAGAATAAAACTCATAATAGAAAGACCAGAAAGTATTCCATTTCATCAATTTGGTTTTCGAGACAAGCATTCCATGATAGATCAAGTACACAGAATTACTAATATAATAGAAAAGGCACAAGAAGAGGGAAAAGTTTGTTCTGCAGTTTTTCTAGATGTAGCACAAGCATTTGACAAAGTGTGGCTTGAAGGCCTTAATTTTAAACTAAAACGGTTTCTGCCAAAACAATATTGGCATTTTGGCATTGGCATACAATTATTTTAGAGTAAAACGGGAAGACTCATACTCAAATTTAAAATAAATTCAAGCAGGCGTGCCCCAGGGTAGCGTACTAGGCCCTTATCTATACTTATTATTCACTTGCGGTATCCCAAAGCCAGAAAATTTTCACTTAGCAACATTTGCCGATGATACTGGTTTATTGACGGTAAAAAAAATCTACTGAAAAATGCATAGAAAAACTTCAGGATGCAGTCACCGAAGTTCAGAGTTGGACCACAAAGTGGCGAATAAAATTAAATGAAACTCAATTCATGTTGATTTTACAAACAAAAATATAAATCACATACAAATAACAATTAACAACATTCCCGTACCATATTCAAATCAGGCAAAATATCTCGGTATAACACTTAATGCCAAATTGCGCTGAAAGCACATGTTAAGAAAAACTTGAGATAAGAACTTAGAATATGAACTGGCTAATTGGAAGGAAGTCCAATTTAAGAATTCATAATAAGTTACTGCTTTATAGACAAATACTGAAACCAGTATGGACATATGGTATTCAACTACGGGGTTGTGCTAAAGAGATTGACATTCTAGTTTTACAGAGATTTCAAAATAAAGTATTAAGAAACATTGTGAATGCACCTTGGTACGTTCGAAATAGTGACCTTCATCGAGATCTAAAAATCGAAACTGTAGCAGAGACTATAAAAAAATACGCAAAAACCATGAAGATAGACTCTATCGGCATTTGAATGTGGAAGCAATTTAGCTTCTAGACAATACTATGCTAGTTCGAAGACTAAAAAGAATGAAGCCGTTTGAGCTAGTAAACTAAGTGAATTACATAAAACTAAATAATGCTATAAACACAACACAGTTGTGAGTTACAGACTAAACAAAGCGGGGAGAACTGTTGAGTGAACCCCTGTCATTCGTCTGTGGTGAACCCTAAGTTTAAATCTGACTTTTCTAGTAAATTAAGTTAAAACAAAATTGCTAATTAGTCTTACTGACTAGATTGTAATACAATAAACACAGTGTGTTTGACAAATAAAAAAAAACATATATCATACTATAGCCTTTGGTGGCACATAATAGTTTAAAGTCTGACACGTTCAGTTTATAACAATTATTGCTAATACAAAAACTTTAATTTTTTTTAGAAAAATTTTTAGTTATGTTCCAAAAAAAAGTGCCTCAAACCCAATCCAGTATAAAACCTTAAAAACGGCTGCCCCGGGCAGATGTTGAACTCCGGCCCTGATTTAATAAATAAATAAAACCCGTGTGTAATCTAAGCGCATTTAAGAGGCTCATAAAATGGTCAATTCTATTCTAAACAAAAGCCTTTGAAGAAGAAACGAAAGTGTTCTGGCCCAAATTTAGTGAAATTTTGTAATTTATAATAAATAAAAAACGATTTTAAACAGGCTTTATGTTGATTTTAATGTTGTAGCAGCTTGTATATTGTACACTTGCCCACTTTTTCAATGTCCTATTTTTTTTCCTATATCTGTAACATACAAAGAAACAGTACATTGTTTAGCAACACCCCATTGTTTAAAATAAGCAACATGATTTTAATAAACTAAACTAAATTCTAACTAAACTCCTACACCAATTCGGTTGTACGTAGCCCCTAAGTAATAGAAAACTTCCAAATTTTGTTATACTTATTTAAAAGATGGCGACATTTCAATTTTTTAAATTTGACCATTTTTGGGGCATCTATGCAACATTTACTGCTGCGTTGAGGGGGGAGTGATATACATTGTTAGAAAGGAACTTTCTTCTGCTTTAAAAGTCAGTTTTAAAACGAGACATGTGGGACAGTAAGAAAATTAAAAAACATAGTTTTTTCCACATTTCTCATTTATTAAATATCCTATAAAAGGTGCGCCACTGATGTAAGGGGAGCGTGTTTTACATCGTTAGAGAGAACTTTTCATCAGCCTCAATAATTGTTACTTAGTTGTTTTTTACCAAGTTAAAAGTTTGGAAATAGTTGGGAAAATACTGTAAGAGAGCACTTTTGAGGGGGTGAGAGGGGGGAATGCCCTTTAAAGAAGGTTAACTAGAAAAAGTCAGTTTTAAGTTATTAGCAACCAAAAATAATTTTTTATTCACTCTCATTATTATTTACCGAATTACAAAAATGAAGATTCAACATTTTTGTTTGATTTAAGGATTTCAACAAACACATTCATTTTTATTTCAAGGCGGCTATTTAAAAAAATATGTCTAGCTTAATAAGTATTTAACTGTATACAACGGGCTTTGGTGTTATATTTTAAACAAATTTCCCTATTTTCGTACGCTAATGGAATGTGCGCCACTGCCGTCGGGCACTAAGGTACATCGTTGAAAAGGAAATTGTTTCCGCTTGAAAAATGATCTGAATATTTTTGGAAAAGTTGACTGTTTTCGAGTTATTAGGAAAAAACTATCAAAAAGCACGTTTAAGGGTTGGGGGGATGGTTGGTTGGTATCCATACCAAGTGTGTTGCTTCTATCAATAAACGCAGCTTATCGCTTGAATCTCTGATGTAGGGCCTGAACTATTATGGCATATTAACAGATCTACGGTTTCTAGATCTTCGAAGCAGTGTCAGGTGTGTGGAAGCAACTAAACACATGGCAGTATTCACTAATGACAGCGAGGTTCAACAACGTAATCATCCTAAGTATTAAGAAATAAGTGTGTTTCTCTTGCAGGAGACTCAGTAAGCTCGCAGAAAATCTCTTAGAAAAATGTATGCGCAGGAATTTTAACAAGTGTTCGGTGAATAATGCCCCTTGTTTTCTCACAGACCGGTTAATGTTCGGCAAAAAGTCGCTGAAAAAAATCCGAAGCGTTATAAATCGCGGTCATTTTTTCTTCGCCTTTGATGTCATTCGAAATTATATGATTTTTTGTCGCCTTTTTTGCCTCGCTCGCAGCGGCACAGGTTGGAGCCGAAGTTACACAAGGATCTATTTCAGGGTACCCTGTTTGACTTGACTCATTCATCAGCTTGTCGATGTCTTTAGACGACGCTACACCGAGGACCAAACTATTTTTAAGTAATAAGGTAACATTAATGCATTAAGCAAACAATCATGAATGCTGATTCTGCAGAAACATGTACCAAAACGGGATTTTAATATAAGTGGGTTTTCTTGCCATTTATAAGTTTTTAAATATTTTTAATTAAATATTATTTCCTACATCAACAAGCATTAGTTACATGCAAAACTAGGTTAAGAACAAGTAAAACTTAGGGCAACGCATCGACTTGTTTTTAGGCATGCTTTTCAGGATCGCTATATTTTAAAAAAAGTAGCATTCGGCTAATCTGTCCTTTGAGTCACTAACATCAAAATAATTTATATTTTCTAACTGGAAACAAATTGAAAGAACTTTTTTTAATCTTTAAAAAACCCAGTGCAATTTTAATTTATAACGGTTTTCTAAGTCGACGCATCTTACTTAAAGCCTTGTATATTTTTCTAGAGCATTTATAGCATTTAACTAATGTGGCAGGTTTTTTTTCAGTCACCCAGTACATAGAAAAACTCTGAAGCCTACAACAAAACATTGGCTCAAAGATATACCACTACACCCTTTTTATAGTAGAAAGGATAGGTAGTGGTAGTGGTAGTAGTGGGGGGTTGACCCGCAGGTCTGACAAGTAGGCCAGAGTAGGCCCTTTTTGCCATGCCCCAAGTCTGTCCCTTAATCCACTCTCTGCACTTCCCTTTGATGGTCGGGTAAGTCATTGGGCCTTCCTGTTCACTTTACAAAGTCCAGTAAGTCTGCCCATTTGAGTATGTGCAGTTCTTCCTCGCTCAGAGTTGGCACTGCGAGTGCCTGTTGTCTCATCCTTGCGTAGGCCTCGCATTCTGCCACGAGGTGTCTTGATGTCTCTTCTTCCTGTCCACAGGCTGGGCAGGTAGGGTCATTCTTGACTCCTATACGTGTCATGTGCCTCCTCAACCGGTTATGTCCGGTTAGAGTACCTATCAGCGATCCGAGGTCTTTTCGTGTCCATCCCAGCATCCATCTAATGCTGGTCGCTTTTGGACGGCCCACGAATTCTCTGGTCTATCTGCAACCCGTTCCTGTTTCCCAGGAGTTTAATAGCGCGTCCTGGGCCCATTTGTTGAGTCCGCTTTGCACTTGTCTTTTTGTCACGCCCAAAAGTGGCTCCGGTCCTACATAGGCAGTTCCTGCCCCGAGTCGTGCGAGTTCGTCCGCCTTCTCGTTGCCTGGTACCCCCGTATGTCCCGGAACCCAAACCAGCGTCACCCGTTTGCCATCGCTTAGGATCTCCAGCGCCTCTGCGCATTCTTCCACAGAGCCGTCAGCAATCTTGGGTGCGTTTAGCGCCTTCAGGGTGGCTTGACTGTCAGAGCATATATATATATAAGCTCCTCTTCGCTGTTCCGAACCTCTTCTAGGGTTGCCGCCATTATTATGGCGTAAACTTCTGCTTGAAAAACAGTAGCCTGCTCACCGAGCGAGTAGCTCTTCTGAACTTCTAGTTTTTCCACGTATACTCCCGCTCCTGTGGTTTGCCTCTCTGATAGTTTAGATCTATCAGTGTACCAAACTAAAGCGCTCTCTTCAAACATCATTTCGTCTCTCTGCTACGCTTCCCTGTCTGGGATGTGCATTTTGTATCTCTTCTCGAGCCTCCAAGGTGCATGTACTCTGCTGACCGTCATTGACGTGAGGGGATTTCTCTAATTGTCAGCTCTTCTCGATGACCAGCTGTTTCCCCCCTTCCTCTCCACTAACCCGTGTCCCTTAGATGTAGGTAGGTCCCCATCGCCTCCCTCTTGATCCAAGTTGGTAGCGATGGTAGTCCCAGAATTGCCTCTAGGGCCAGGATCGGGGTAGTTCTCATAGCTCCGGTTATCCCTCTACACATCAGCCCATGTAGGCTTCTGAGTTTTAGGGATGTGGTCGTTTAGAAAAAAGGATAACTAATAAGCAACCCTATAACTTGTTTAGGTATTTTGACAGATCTATGGTTCCTAGATCCAGAGCTACGTCGATCTCACTTTCTCTTAGAAACAGTGTCAGGTGTGTGGAAGCCACTAGACATGGCAGTATTCACTAATGACAGCGAGGTTCAACAACGTATTTCTGTTGCAGGAGACTCATTTGGCTCGCCGAAATTCACTTATTTGGATTTTTTGGACACGTATTTATACTTTAACGTATTTGCATTAATGCATCAAGCAAACAATGATAAATGCAGGTTCTGCAGACATGCATCAGAGACAGCTGAGCATCTGCTTTGCGAACTAACTCCCAAGAAAATAGCTTCATATGGCAAACTGACAAGCTTACAAATCTTGGAGACAAAACGAGATGCAGTAATGCACAAAAAACCTGAGCGGCTTAGTAACGCCCCACCACTAACCACGAAATCGTAAAAATTTAAAATAAATGTTGAAAACAAAACGTTTTTTCCTACAGACAAATGTGAACTAAATTTAAGTCAACGGACAAAATTAAAAAAACATGTGTTTCGGTTTCGCAAAAAACCTTTTTTTTTTTCTTTTAATCTAATTTTTATTATTTTTTCAGAACATTTTATTTTTATTTTTAAAACTCATATTTTGGGTTACAATTGGGTATAATTGGGTTGTAGTTTTACTCAATAGGTTAAGTTAAATTTAAAACTTACAAACTAGCTATAAACTATCAATTTGGCATAGTTTAATATTTAAATTCCAAACGCATTTAATAATATATTTCTAATTTTAATTCAATCCTCATATTACTACCGCCCTCTGCATATTTTAATTTAAATCGCGTTTTTATTCTTTTTAATAAAATTAGAATTCTAAATTCTTTTTATTAGAAGTGATGCGATTTTCCTATAGAGGGCGAAGAAACACGCCGAAAAAACGACAGAACCTAAAAGTGAGTCGACATTCAGACACGCTCTCGATCGGAATATTTTGAACGATCAACGCTTTTATAAAAAATGGTGAACTCTAAAAACCATTAAATTCCTCTAAAACTCCAAACATTTAAACTCTGGAGTGCTGGACCGCTATAGAAGACTTCTGGCGAATCTGGTGCACCAGTTGGAAGAGATCAAGACATCACCGGTAAGTCCCTCTCCTATAAGATCGCATCATTAATATTTTTCTATTATTTCGCTCTTAAATAGTCAACATATACCAATATTATTTTTATGTCTCAATTAAATTTCACTTCAGAAAGGTACGATTTCGCGTGCGTTCCTATACCCTTCAAATGAAAGCGAAGGACTTGTTTAAATACAGTCCACTAGGTAAACCAAAGTTTTTGAGCTATCGGAGTGAGACATATTTTTGATCACTTCGATCGCCGGATTTTGATTTTTATTAATTTGAAATTAAAAAATCATCCTTTCTAAAGTGAAACGCAGGTAATATTGGTAATAACATGAGGACTGTTTTTTACAAGAATTTTTAAATCTTAAAATATAAAAATATAAATTTATTTACTGCTCGTGTAGTAGGTAACGCCATATCAGTTTTTTTTATAAAATCCTTGGTCTCGACAGTAGGCTAACAAAAAAGGTTTATTCGGTTGTTTTGGATCACTGATCTGAGGTCACCTCGCTATAAAGATAAACGCATATATTTTCAGGAATTCTTTCAGTGGTATACTGAAAAAATGACTACGTTTATATCGCTTCTATAAATATTTTTAAAAAATATTTTAAAATTATTTTCGCTTTTAAAATAGCTTTGATTTACAGTTTAATTTTAATTAACGCTTTTTATAAACGCTTTTGATATTCGCTTTTAATATACGCTTTTATTATAATACAAAATGGCAGCTGAGAAAATCAAGAAAATTAAAGTTTTTCGAGATATGGAGGAATCCAATGTTAATGAAATTTTAGCAGTAGCCCTAGAAGCTAAAACTGACGCCACAAAACGCAATACTTTTAAAATTCGCTTTGAAGAACTTGAAGATATTCGCGCGGAGTTTTCAAAAAAGCATTCTACTTTGCTAAATGAAATTTTTGCTGATAAAAATGAAGTCGAATCAGCTAGGAAAAAACTTCACGATTTTCAGAAAAGTGTCACGCAAATTCAAGAAATTTTTAATGATCTTTTTCAAACTTCTGCACAGGCTTCTAGTGGCAATCGCCGTCTTACCATGAATCCACATTCTCCGGGTGGTTCGCAACAAAATGACAATATGTCTTATCATTTACCGAGGATCCATTTAATTAAATTTAATGGAGAATTGAATCAATTTCCAGCTTTTTATGATTTGTTTAAAAGCTTGATTCACGACAATCCAAATATTCCAAATATGCAAAAATACTCTTTGCTTGTTACAAATTTGGAAGGTCCTCCAAAAGAATTGGTCACTCAATTACCCCTCTCAGACGCGAATTATCCTATTGCTTTTGAACAATTAGTAAAACGCTATAAAAATGATCGCCTCTTAGCCCAAACATATTGGAATGCCATTGAAAACGCTCCAAAAGTTAATTCTGAAGACCCTTTAGCTCTCAGAAATCTACTTGATATTTTTACAAAAAATCTCGAGGCTCTTAAAACAGTTGGTTTAGAACCTGATTTTTGGGATTTTATTTTAGCGCAAAAACTGCTTAAATCGGTTGACCATAATATTCAAACCCGCTTTGAAGTTTTTCACGGAAAACCTACGGAAATTCCTTCCTATAGGAGTATCTACAATTTCTTTGATCAACATTGCAACGCTCTTTTTACTGTAAACGCTAGTTCCTCATTTAATATGCAAGTTTCTCTTAGAAATAAACCCGCAAAATCGCAAAATGATAATTTTAAAACGCAATCCACGCATCAATATAACACGCGACAATCTCCACGTGCCTTTTTTGGTACAAATAATTCGCCGCAAAATCAAACCCTCAAAAATTAAAATGCCCTATTTGCTCAAGCGATCACGCTTTAAGTTTATGTCCAAATTACGTTTCTAAGTCTCCTCAAGAAAGATTTAATTTTCTGAAGGATAAAAAATGGTGCATAAATTGTACTTCTAATATGCATCGCACTTTCCAATGCAAAAGCACACATTCATGTCGATTTTGCCGGAAACGACACCACAGTTCTTGTCACTTTAATACTCTCGATATAAACGCACCCACTGCCACTGAAACAATTTCAGGCGTCGCGACGTCCAGCAGCGAAGCGCGCATACAGCAACAACCAACGGTCGAAAATTTCCAAAATAACGGTGGTGCATGCTATTCGTCTTATATGAATAATTCCGCTGTACTTTTATCAACCGCGATTTTTGAAATCAAAGATGTTAGGGGAAATTTTCAGACTGTTAGGGGAGTTTTGGATACTGGGTCGCAGCTCTCATTTTTATCCTTGAAATGTGCAAATAAATTAGGGTTACCCCGCGTATACGTGACTACTGAAGTCCAGGGGATTGGTGACACACATTTACAGTCAAAATTGGGTTCTGTAAATTTAATTATCAGGCCTTGTAATGACACGCAAACTTTATCGGTTAATACTATAATTTTGCCGCAAATATGCTCTTCAGTTCCTAGCAGTGAGATTAAAATAAATGACTGGAAAATAGTTAAAAATTTGAATCTCGCGGACCCGAACTTTTATAGACCGGGAGCTATTGACATTTTAATCGGAGCTGATTTGTTTCCTTATATAATTCAAGATGGACGAATTTTTGGAAATAATCAGGAACCGATTGCGCTAAATACAATTTTTGGATATATTTTAATGGGAAAAGTTAATTCTCTCGCTACGCAGCAAATTTCACAATCATTCTTTTGTCAAATTTCAAATAAAATGCTAAATGATTCGCTTATAAAATTTTGGGAAATAGAAAATATCCCTGAAACGAAACGTATTCTTTCACCTCAAGATGATATGTGTGAAAAAATATTTCAAAATACGGTATCTCGTAATGATGAAGGCCGCTATACTGTAACTCTTCCTTTTCGCGATAATATTGAACCGATTTTTCCAAATAGTCGTGATCTTGCGCTAAAGAGGTTTCTCTCGCTAGAAAGAAGGTTAATAAAAATGCCGGAAACTTATAAAAAATATTCCGATTTTATGGAAGACTATTTAACACTTGATCACATGGAATTAATCGAAAACCGGGAAGTTACAGAAAAAAGTTATTACATTCCTCATCATCATATTGAACGCCCTGAAAGCTTATCAACTAAGCTTCGAGTCGTTTTTAATGCGAGTACAGTTATGCAATCAAATAACCAAAACCTCTCCTTAAATGATACTCTTTACGCTGGTCCTAAATTGCAAAAGGACATTTGCAGCATTTTACTTAATTTTCGATTACACGAAGTAGCTCTTTGTTGCGACATTTCTAAAATGTTTCGTGGAATCTTAATTGCACCTCAGCACCAGGATTATCAAAGAATCCTGTGGCGTTCTAATAACTCTGAACCTATTCGCGATTATCGTCTAAAAACTGTGACATACGGTACTACCCCCGCTCCTTATTTAGCTCTTAGAGTTTTACAGCAATTGGCTGAAGATGAAAAACAAAATTTTCCTCGCGCTTCTCAAGTCTTAATGTCTGACAATTTTGTCGATGACTTTGTAACTGGCGCTAGCTCCGTACAAGAAGCTATTTCGCTTCAAAAAGAGCTATCTTGTTTGCTTAACTCTGGAGGCTTTAAGCTTCATAAATGGGCTAGTAATAACAAAAAAGTTTTAAAAAACTTGTCTGAACCCGATATAAACCAAACCGCGCTTTCTTTAGATACGGACGAGACCACTAAAATTTTAGGTCTTAGATGGCAGCCTTGTTCTGATTATTTTTCTTACTCGGTAGAACCCTTGAGTCGCGAATGTACCAAACGCAATATACTTTCTGAAATTTTTAAAATATATGACCCTTTAGGTTGGCTCGCGCCAGTAACCATTTTAATAAAATGTCTAATTCAAGAATTTTGGAAACTTAAATTAGACTGGGATTCCGAAGCACCTGTTGAAATTATTCGACTTTGGGAACGTTATAAATCGGAACTACCCTTACTCAAAGATTTTCGTTTGCCTAGATTTATAAATAGTTTTTCTGGTAATGCACGCATTGAAATAATCGCATTTTCGGACGCTAGTAATAAAGCTTATGCCGGAATAGTATATTTACGCGTTATTTACAAAAATGAAATATCAGTTTACCTTTTATGCTCTAAAACTAGAGTTGCTCCTCTCAAATTTACAAGTATTGCAAGACTTGAATTAGCCGCTTGTAATCTTGTGGCTGATTTAGTTCACTTTGTTTTAACCACTATTGAGTCCCGCTTGAAAATACATCAAGTTTTTGCTTTTAGTGACTCACAAGTAGCACTTTCTTGGATAAGAGCGCACCCTTCTAGGTGGAAAACGTTCGTTCAAAATCGTGTTACACAAATTCAAGATAAAGTACCACCCAAAAATTGGTCATACATCTCAACGTCACAAAACCCCGCAGATGTTGCTTCAAGAGGAGTTTATCCCAGCGAATTAATTAATCACAAATTATTTTTTAACGGCCCTGATTTTTTAAGAAAATCTTATGAATACTGGCCTAAAGACTGTGAACAAAATGACTCTCCTGAAACTCTTTTAGAGGAGAAATCATTGCCTAATTTAACTTTAATTGCAACGCAAAATACAGCTCCTAATTTTTTGGACACGCTTTTAATGGAAAACTCTAATTTTTCTAAAATGTGTAGAGTTTTAGCCTATGTTTTACGCTTTTTAAATAATAAATTTTTCTTAAAACCGCCTAATTTAAAAATTAATGAAGATTTTCTGACATTTGTTGAAATAACAAACGCAATTCATTTACTCATAAAAAATGAACAGTCAATTTATTTCTCAGAAGAAATTCACGCTTTAAAAAACAACTTAAAACTAAATAAATCAATGCAAAAATTAAATTTATTTTTAGATCCTCACGATTTAATCAGAGTAGGGGGTAGATTGCATCACTCCTCTCTGCAATATGACAAGAAACATCAAATTTTATTACCACGCAAGAGTAAACTCACCCTCATGATTATCGAACATTTCCATATAAAATATCTTCATGCAGGAGTGAGGACGGTACATTTTTTGCTTAGTCAATTGTACTGGATCATTGCCGCAAAACGCGAAATTGCACATGTTTTATCAACTTGTATAATATGTTTTAAATGCAATCCTAAGTCGGTTCAGCCTATGATGGGTTCATTACCGTTTCCCCGCGTATCTCAGTTGAGAGCATTTTTGCACACCGGTGTTGACTACGGAGGTCCAATAAATATAGTCATGAGTCGACATCGTGGAAATCGTACTACGAAGGCTTACATATGTCTGTTTGTTTGCCTAAGTACTAAGTGCATTCATATAGAAATAGCAAGCGATTTGACCGCTGATTGTTTTATTGCTGCGCTTCGCAGATTTGTTGCGCGCCGAAACTACGTATCCGATTTGTATAGTGATAATGCAACTAACTTTTTCTCAGCTAACCGCAAGCTTTTACAGCTTGATTCTACGCGTCCCATTAAATGGCATTTTATCCCGAGTAATAGTCCAAATTTTGGAGGACTTTGGGAGTCAGGAATCAAGTCAGTTAAAAAACACTTGATCCGCTTAATAGGACATCAAATATTAACTTTCGAAGAACTATACACTGTAACTTGTCAAATCGAAGCTATTTTAAACTCGCGTCCTCTCACTGAAATTTCTAGCGATACAAATGATATTTCCGCGCTGACCCCAGGTCACTTTTTATCTCTGGAACCGCTAAGTGCCGTTCCTGACGCAAACTTTATTGATATTAAAATAAATCGTCTCACGCGTTGGCAGCTCCTCCAACGAATCCACCAAGATTTTTGGAGACGCTGGCAACAAGAGTATCTCCATACTCTACAACAACGGAGTAAGTGGTTGGAACCCACTTCAACTCCTGAAGTTGGACGCTTAGTCATAATTAAAAACGATTTATTACCGCCCCTTCAGTGGCAACTCGGCAGAGTGGTTGAAATTTTTCCCGGTAAGGATGGGATAAATCGAGTAGCCTCTGTCAAAACCAAGGATAGTTTGTTAAAGAGACCAATCTCTAAACTGTGTCCTTTACCTATTGGCCCCTTGGAAAATGCATAGCATTTTCGGCCGCCAGTATGTTTCGGTTTCGCAAAAAACCTTTTTTTTTTTCTTTTAATCTAATTTTTATTATTTTTTCAGAACATTTTATTTTTATTTTTAAAACTCATATTTTGGGTTACAATTGGGTATAATTGGGTTGTAGTTTTACTCAATAGGTTAAGTTAAATTTAAAACTTACAAACTAGCTATAAACTATCAATTTGGCATAGTTTAATATTTAAATTCCAAACGCATTTAATAATATATTTCTAATTTTAATTCAATCCTCATATTACTACCGCCCTCTGCATATTTTAATTTAAATCGCGTTTTTATTCTTTTTAATAAAATTAGAATTCTAAATTCTTTTTATTAGAAGTGATGCGATTTTCCTATAGAGGGCGAAGAAACACGCCGAAAAAACGACAGAACCTAAAAGTGAGTCGACATTCAGACACGCTCTCGATCGGAATATTTTGAACGATCAACGCTTTTATAAAAAATGGTGAACTCTAAAAACCATTAAATTCCTCTAAAACTCCAAACATTTAAACTCGGGAGTGCTGGACCGCTATAGAAGACTTCTGGCGAATCTGGTGCACCAGTTGGAAGAGATCAAGACATCACCGGTAAGTCCCTCTCCTATAAGATCGCATCATTAATATTTTTCTATTATTTCGCTCTTAAATAGTCAACATATACCAATATTATTTTTATGTCTCAATTAAATTTCACTTCAGAAAGGTACGATTTCGCGTGCGTTCCTATACCCTTCAAATGAAAGCGAAGGACTTGTTTAAATACAGTCCACTAGGTAAACCAAAGTTTTTGAGCTATCGGAGTGAGACAACATGTAAACAATACTGAATAAATATACCAGAACTGGCTCACCCTAAAGAGTTCATTAAAGGACCTTCTAGAAAAAGAGCCAGGAACATCATTGAACTTACCACACAGGAGATCCGTATAGTAACTGGACTTTTTATGGGTCACTGTCGACTAAAAGTACCTGTATGGAGGATGACGAAACAGTCAGACATGTACTGTGTGAATGTATGGCAATTGCACGTTTACGTCAGAACACTTTCGGTAAACCTCAGATTGATTTAGAATAATAAAGAAGTAATGAAAAATGCATAGCGTTTTATGACGTCAAATTCGCTAAGCACCTGACCTAAAGTGCAAAAATGGTATTCACGTACGCTTGCGCTGAGCATCTGTTTCTGGAAATAGCTTGGCGTTTTTAAAAAATTCAAACCTATTAAAAAGTATTATGCACACAGTTATTAATTTTTTTAGCCAATTTTGTATTTTTAGTGGTTAAAGGAGGTTCAGCCTATACTTTAAGTACAATAAGGTACCAAAATAGCTACATTTCTTATTCTTCAAGGTAAAAATGAAGGATTTTAAGGAGTTTGCGAATAAAAATTTACTGTATTTCTCTCTGGAATCTATTTAAGTGGTACAGATAAATTAATAATTAAAAATTGTTTATGGGCAGGTTTTCTACATTTCTATATGTAAACTACAGGGTGTAGAGTAGGTAACCGAGCATTTGAACCTTATTGGAAACACCCTAGTATAAGCGAGTGTATTCAGTTGGAACAATGAAATGGTGGTTGTAGTGTCAAAACTTAAAAAAAAAAATTTAAATTTTAAAAATTATTAAAGATTTTTAAGTAAATCTTCTTTTAAAACTTTATTTTATTTGTTAGAATATGATGAAAATTTATGGTTTACGTCTATATAACCTTTATTATTATACCCTAGGAGTGTAGGGGTCATTACAATCATGTTAAGACACCGCTAGCCCAACATTTCTCATTAAAACCATTTCTAACCATCACCTTCTCTAGATTTTCGAGTTGTTATCAATAAATAACAAAAACAACTAACTGGGGTACAAAAAATATATAATGTATGCCACAAATGTCAAAAAACATGAACAAAAAGCGAGAATTTGAAGGATACTTAGCGAGTTCCATCCCAAGGGCGCGTTTACCAATGTGGATACCAAATTCGACCGGTAAGCGCAAATGCCATGCGAGAAGGGTGCTGTGCATTTCGCTTAGCGTTTTCAAAACGTAACGTTTTTATGCCAATTTATGGGAATACCAGTCCTGAACAGTGTCTCACCCAAGCTGATAACTAGCATTTGTGGAGGTTTGGGCATACAGTGATGAGAAACCGCTCAAAAGTGGGACATAATAGACCCACTGGTGGTCGCAGTGGAAGGACTGCAAGGCCCACTTACATATGAATCATCACTATCAATCATCAACAGGGCCTGAATTTTCGTAAACAGCTTCATTTTGAGGAGTGGCCCAAATTTTTCCTCTGCAAAAATTCTTGAAAGTAATTCCTGACAAAATTCGCAGCCGCAGATGATTTTTAAGCATCGGACTAACTAAACCAAGCATGTGATTTAGAAAAATGCAATGTTCCTAATTACTTCATTTTTGACAGCCACTGACAATTCTTAGCGTCACTTTGTCGGGAATCAGTTTCAAGAATTTTCGTAGCTTGGCAGCTTTTTACGAATATTCACCCTACTTTTCATCACTTAAAAATAAACCAGTGTAATGTGGAAAATATGTTTTTACCACATTCACGCATTTCTTTTATGTTTCTTCTTGTCTGTCAGAAAAATAACATTAAATAGGGAATATTTAGTCCAAACAGGACTATCAAAACAGACGGGCCACGATACTCTACTTTGTTGACGTCACATCGAAGGCTGATTTTTTTTTGATGATTACGATACGACACAGTTGATCGTCGTTAAATTTAAAGCAGAAGCGAATGTGTTCGTTTTTGTATGGAATGCTAAATCTTGAAGATTTTAACCTTTTAATCATATTGCATCCTTACAAAAGTTTGGTGGAATATCGGGATAGTGTCTGAGAATATTTCACTGAAATTTCACGGAAATCTGTGATGCCATTTTGAAAATATCATTAAAAAACCTCTGACCTCCCATAGGACTCAATGTAATGGTCAGCCCCCCGAAAACAGCTGATTTTTCTCACTGTCGCGGCCGGCATTTTTTTGTTGGCCTTGAGCCAAAAAGTTGTCATTAAAAAAATACAAAATTCTCTGTCCTCATTCTCGTGTATTATATAATAAAAAAAAGAGACGAAGAAGAAAAACGGTAAACAGAAAAACTGTCAATTTAATTTGGGACGAGAAGCGAAAAAATGTAAGAGATAAATGTCGCGGAAAAATTAAAGCGATTTTCTTTTTCTTTGTCCGTGAGTCTGTTAATAAAATTAGATCGCTTTTTTGGCCGGATAAATTTAATCAAAAAAAGAAGGCAAATGAGTTTCTAGGCCCTTTAGATAACGATTGAAAGCAACCATCATTTCACTAAATAGTATGTTTATTTCCTAATATTAGACAAGGCAAAAAATCAGAAAATGTTCTCCCTTTCGGCCTAGAAGCATTTCATTTTACATACCGTTTGGCAAAAAGTTATTAACCCCTATCTTGAACCCGCTGAATTCCAATATCTGGGTTGCCTCCCCTAAAATGTTGACAAGGACTGAGAAATCATCCACCTAAACCCTCCAAAACATGGACTTTTTAGGTTTTATTTTTTTCGATAACTAACCTTTTTTTAGGAAATATTGGAAACAACACTTTTTTTTATATTAGATGATAGAGTTGGGAGAAGTAAGTTGCTCTTCAGTGGCGTCCGTAAATTGGGATTATTTAGAGAAAATATGTTTATTAGGGGTAAATAAAAAAATAGGTTAAACTTATTTTTCATTCAACGAGTGAAATGGCAGCGAACCAAGGAAAGTAAGTCTACGGCGGGACGAAAACGTCCACCGGTCTTTAAGAAAGAAAGACAATTCGTCACAGTTCAACCAGACCATGCTATCTCCACCGCGTCCGCGTCGGTTCGAAACCGAAAAGAATGAGTTATCAAAGTATAAAAGGCAACTTCAAAGCTTTAAAGTTGCCTTTTAGTATACTATCCGAGAGTTTTGGCCTTGTTGGGCAAAACCTACAAAACAAATACAACTGATAAATTTTTAAAAAATCATGGAAGCAACGAAAATGGTGCAAACTTTCAATACGGAAGAGTTAGGTTTGCCAGACGTCCCGTATTTTCCGGGATTGTCCCAATATTTAATGTAGTGCCCTGCGTCTCGGGCAAGACATTAACGAGACACCATTTGTCCCGTTCTTCGAAGTTGACACAAAATGTTGAAAATTTTGAACTTTTTTTGTCTATTCGAAGAATTTTACTACAACAGAAAAAATTATAAAATTATTTTTTAACATCTGTTTGCGTAGACATTTTATTCTAAAATTACTCGATTTAAACGATAAAGGTCTTCTTAAAGTTATTTAGGGACATTTTGGGTCGCGTATTTTACACTTTGCTACCTTTGTTGTTATTACTGAGTCTGCGCATTTGCAGCTTTTCGCTCCTTTTTTGTTATGTACGGTAATGGTGCCCTGTACTTACGGTGGCCGTCGTTTAATGTTACCGTTATTTTTTTAAGGTTAGTTTTGTATTGTTTTTACAAAAATTCGGTAGTCTGGTTTGTAAAAAGCTATAAATCTAATAAAAATAAACAAATCTAAATAAACAATTAGTTGAAGGAGTGTGAAACTACTAAATTAAAGTTTGTGTTATGCTTTTCTTTAGTGTTCCAAAATCTATCTTTTTTGCCCTGAATGTTACCGGTATTCTTAGTAACAATAACGGTAACAACTGTCAAATTTTCTGTTATTTTAACTGACCCAAAATGTCAGTATTATCATTATATTACCTCTCTCTATCTTATTTTAGCAGTTTAAATATATGTATTTTTAAAACATGTCCCGTATTTTTGCTTCTTTTTTTTAACTTCAGTCCCGTTTTGACCTAAAACAGACCTAGCAACCATAGCAACAGTAGATTATTTTATTTTACGGACACTGTATAAAAGTAAGTTTGCTTCGCCGTCAGAAACTGCACACATCTGATTTAGTACCTTGTCAAGTCTTCGTAATTTTCGAACCGATTCAAGATGGCAAAAAAAGCACAAAAAAAAAGATTTACACTTGCTCCAACTACTGACCGATTTACTGCGATTTGTGAACGGTTTTTTAAAAGATTTTTTTTCTTTTGTTTGTAATTTATTGGACAAAATAAGTATCATCTATTTTACAGCAGGAATTTTCCTTTAATAAATCGAACCACACACTAAAAAGAATCCATCATAACAAGGCAAATATAATATCGTGTAATTGATCTAAGTTTAACTGACCTAAATACCTGTATGTTTAAGCTGATCACGATTGAGTTAAATTAACGATTTTCATATATTTGATATAAATATATCACATGTGTTTTACCAATAAATATTTGATTGAAATGCTAAGCAGGTAAAAAGAAGTTTTATATATTTTTCCATATGTATCGCGAAAGCTTAACCTCACGGGGCTTCAGGATCTAATGGACACCTAATAAGTGTTGACAGTTAACTGTTTCGTCCATATTGGACTCCTCAGAATACTGCTTAGTCAATGTGACACCCTTGCGAAGTCAATTAGACAAAACGATTTGATTAACTAGGTGACGCCTAAGTGTTAGGAGCAGAGGCACACCTAAGAGGAAATGGTTTGCATCGGCCTTTTTTCCGGCACCTTGCTAGGAGAAGTAACATTTTGGCAGCACAGCTTTTCTAACCTAACTCTTTTGTTGATTTGTCTAATGGTGGGTTTATACCTTAACTAGCAGAGAGGATAACATTTGTGGTTAAAGTCCATTCATTCATAGAAATACGCATTCATCCTATGGACGCGTAGGCGATGCATGGTCGCACCCAGAGAGTGAGGGTTGGTCCGGTTCGGTTAAATTAGGATGCCTAGAAAAAAATCGTTGACGTCAGTCGATTGGCCGTTGTCGCTAATACAATAATACTAATTTTTATTAAATTTTTTTACCACATTTCGACGAACACACACACACACACAATTTCTAGTTTTTCCTTGATACTTTAAGAACCTCTGTAGATATTTTTAATTTTGGTAAAACATCTAGTTGGATGATTCCACAAAAATGGTGCTGTGGAATGCATATTTTTCAAACACAGACTGCAAATGAAGCATAGTTTTAATTATAAGATTTAAAACGAAATGTTTTCTTTATGGAGCATTTAAGTTTAATGTATAAAAAAAATTGCAAGTTTATAATTTTTTTTATTACAAAGCAAATACCTCATTCCTCTGGTCCAGTCCCAAACCAAATATTAAAAACTCAAATTGAAAAAAATATCCTAATAAATAGTATTTAACCAAGTTTTAACTATTTATCAAAGAATTGATAAAACTTAAGTTTGCAGTCATATTTTTGAAAATTCGAATTTACATCTTCGGAATATTTTACAATTTTAAACGTGCTCCATTTTTAATAACACAATATTTGTGAATACCACCCGTTAATTTATAGAGAAAGAGACGGCCCTGGATGTCTAATTTACTTGTGAGGGTGACAAGTTGTGACAGATAATGTCAACTTTAGTTTGGTTTAAGTTATAGATCTTTTTATTTTCGGCATTTAATTGTGATTCCAACTCTCCTATGTGGAGCATTTTTAAATTTGAAATGAATCTTAAGGAAAAACGTCCTCACTCCACAAATTTCTGATAGGTTAAGAAATAAAAAGCGTAGTTTGGATTAAATTATGCTTAATTTATTTCTAACAACCATCAACCCGAAGCGTTTCGGCTTTTCTAGCCATTTTCAAGGGTTCTAAAAGTATAAAAAACAAAAAATTATAAAAAATAATATAAATATAAAATTACATTATGATCAATTTCAACAAACCAATTTTCATTAAAATAATATAAAAAAGAAGAGTTTACAAAAATTAAAATAAATTTTTTGTAGTTTTGTTTTTAAGGTTAGAATAAAATATTAATAATAATAACAATTTATGTAAAAAAAATACATAGCAAAATAAAAAATTATTTTAAAGTGTCTCTAAAATTCAAATACAAGTTAAAAGGTTTAAACAACAAGCAAAAATTTTTAGACTTACATTTAAGTTTCTAAAACCAAAATTTTGGAAAACAAACAAGGATGCCATCTAAGACGAACCTAGGTGTAACGTTCTTGTTATGATTGTATGTCGTTGTTTAAGATGTTAAATTGATAAATAAAGAAGTGACATTGTTTGACAAAATTGTAATCAATCAGAACTGACTAAAGTCACAAACATCAAAACTATAAGTGAACATTTGATAAACTATTAAAGATGTTCTTGTTAATAATGTTCACTGAGGATCCTGTGTCAACTATAAAATTTTGACTAATTCCATTTAGATTTAACGTAACTCGGGGAAGAGTTGAGATTTTGTTCAGTTTGTAAACAGTGAAAGAGGAATCTGAATCAGAGCCTACTTCAATAGCGTTGATACGTTTGTTAGTACTACTGTTTTGGTTCGAGCTTGTTAACTGAATACTATCATTGTTTTTAGAAGAAAGGCACATCTTACTAAAATGACCCCTTTTGGTACAAGAATGACAAGTTACATTTCTGACTGGACATGACTTATGTCCATTTTTATGCCAACTGTTTCCACAATAAGAGCAAATGTTGTTATCTTTACCTGATGATGATGGTTTATCTTTATATCTCGTGTTTATCACCCTGTTCCGGTTCACCATAACTTCTGTCTCGCTTTGTTGGGATGCTTGCATCTGGTGTAGATGGACTTTTATAGTTTCCAACAGCTTGGCTTTCTGCAGTAGTTGTTCCAAGGAAACGTTCTCTGTTAGTGCATACTTGCGAAGATCTTTGTTCCTAGTTTTTGAAACAATTTGACTTTTAATTTCACGTTCTTTATCAGAAAATTGGCAGTTTTTAGAAAATGAAAGTAGCCTGGCGTAAAATTGATCCGTAGTTTCATGCTCAAACTGGTGTAACTCCCTAAACTGATATATTTTAAAGTCTACATTGATTTTAGGAGCAAAATATTGATCTAATTTTCCTTTCGCTATAATGTATGGAGACTCCTCAATAGTAGTTTCATTATTTGTCGGTAAATCCGGTAATGAACTGTATAAATCATAAACATCCTCACCTGCACAATGTAGTAACATAGCTTTTTTACGTTCTTCATTTGTAATACCTGTAGCTAAGACATAGTTTTCAAATCTCTCAATGTATCTTGCCCATCTTACACCTACATTGTGGATATCTGTTCTCATATCAAATGATGGAAACACACTGGTTTAAAATAGGGCCATCTTCTACGTTTTTTTTTTGATGTTGTCAACTCAAAAAAAATTCTTGTTAAACTGTCAAAAATCTTCAAAATTTGTTTTGATTTTGTGGAGCTGTTTTCTGTTGAATCAACTTGCTGGGGTTCTTCTTAGAATCCTCGTCGCCAATGTAACGTTCTTGTTATGATTTTATGTCGTTGTTTAAGATGTTAAATTGATAAATAAAGAAGTGACATTGTTTGATAAAATTGTAATCAATCAGAACTGACTAAAGTCACAAACATCAAAACTATAAGTGAACTGATAAATAAAACAATACAAAATGTTGGAAGGACACTACACTAGGGAACCTGGTGTAAATCGAAGTTACAGAAATCTTATCACAATAAAAGTCTACATTTATAAATTGATCCAAGGTGTACCAGTCAAAAATAATAAAAACATCAACACTTAAAAACGCTAAAAAGATAAAAAATTTAAAAAATTTTATGCCATAAATTAAAATTCAATATTATACCCACTAATAAGATTTATTTTTATTTTTTATAAAAAATATTTTTTAAAAAAAGGGTAAAAAAATTAAAAAATGTTAAATGATTTTAAACTATTGACAACCTGAATATCGAATTAAAACCCCAATGAGGTAATTATTCAGAATAACAGCCCAAAGGATCATTAAGATAATTGGAAAGAGAAAACCGATTTCTTATTTACAGTCAAATAATGTTAAAAATTTTTCATTGTGAAAAATATTATTACAATTTTTCAAATTTTTCAAATTTTTTTTGTTTAGTGGTGTTACGCTAGGGGGAGAATCCCCAATCGGACGCGTCCCCGGGTGCCGCATGCATATTTGTATACAACACCCAGGATCGCCAGGCGGCTTTCGCCCGAACATCTCTGGTAAATAGCAGACGATATGGTAAATCGCTTGGGTAACTAACACCCGTGATCGCAAAAATGTTCGTTAAAAATCAATCTGGATTTCAGACCCACAATCTTTCTTAAGAACGAATTCGTAAATTTCTAACATACATATATTTTTTTAAAACATACTCTCCTGACCTCTTTCCCGGGATCCTAGAGAATGTGAAACCTAACCGTTGTCAATCGATCGCCAACGTAACCAAACCGTGTCAATGTAGAATAGGGCTTCATTGACACGGTTACGGCAGCGTTCGGGCTACAACTGAATCGCAATCATGGACGTCGTTTACAAATATGCGTGCCGCATAGGGGATAATTTTCGCGGGTCAAAATGGGTAAAAAAGACATTATACAATAATCGTGTGAGCTTAAGTACTCATAAATTTGCAGAGTATTTATTACAGGTTAATTTTTAAAAATCTTTGTAATGATCGCAAGGATGAAGTCTCTAAAGCTTGATAATTATTGTAAGAAATAGCAATTCGAAGAAAAGTTAATTAAATTCTAAAAAAAAATCAATCACATCCAGTCCGCATCCAAAAGAAAGAGTTTCCACCCTGGCAATTTTCCTGAAAAACCCACGGATGGCTAAATCTTTGCCAGCAGAAAAAGTCGTCCAAAAAGAAGGCCCCACGCGTTTTGCTGGCAAAAAGTGTCGTTTGTGTTGTAGAATATTGTAGTCGATTAGAATGAGCTTTATTTTATAACCATCCAAAAATATTGGCGACTCAGTCATTCTGAGTGATAAAGTAGCTGATGAAATTTTTACTCAACTGCAGCACGGCGAAAGGAAGGGTGATGTTCTTCGTTTGGGATATGTATGTATGTAAATATATATGTTTGTGTCACGCTAGAGGTTAAACGACTGAATCGATTTTGACGAAAAAGCTGTCGTTGAATTGCTACTGATCCCGAAGGTGCTATAGGCTATATTCTTTTAAACAAGTCAATATGGCGGTCGTCAGACACCATTTTGTCACATGATGTCGACTTTAAGCCATACAAATTACCTAAATTTCAGGCGATTTTAATGAAATGCATTTGATAATCCATTGCAAATGTCCTCTAATTTGCTGTAATTACTTTATAGTCCTCCCTGCTCCTACACATATCCCATCCCGTCATTCCCCCTCCCACCCTCTTAAAAAACCATATTCGCATAATTTTATCAAATGTAGGGCGATTTTAAAAATTCTTTCTGCACACTAAGACTTTTTTAATTATACAAATTTCAAAATTAAAGGTTGTTACTAGTTCGGAAATGTTTTTTTTAAACTTCGCTATTAGATCCCAATTTCTCTATGTTCAATTTAGCACTGTGCCTAAGAATCATTTGCAGCCGTAATAGCCAAGTGTTGGATTTTGGATAAATTTAATAAAATTATTCCTTATCTAGGGATAAATGATAGAATTTTACCTTTTATGTTTTTTGCCGATTCGGTAATTAGTTATAATTAAAATTAATTAAAATTAAATTTTTTCGCTTTATTATAATATACTTCTATGTATGTGAGCCTTTGGGTGCCTTTATTGGCCGCAGTTTTCGCGAATAGTCGCGTGGACTTCTCCCACTCTGATCAGTAGCGCACCCAGGAATATGTCTTGGGGGGGAGGCCGAGGCCTCATGATTTCGTATTTCATGCTATTTTTTGTGTTTATTCATGAAATATGTGGAAAATATATACAACAATCTTAGGCCCGGGCCCCGCCCCCCCCCTGGGTGCGCCCATGCTCTGATACTATGGAAAGAAGAACAAGAGCGAGAGAAACTGTCCTGGGCTCGTTCTATTTCGATTTTCGACTTCAGCATATAAGGTAGGCCAATATTTTACTAGATTGAAGGTTCACCGCGGAAATTATTTTTCCTATTTTCGAACCGGTCTATTTGTTTTACCCGCGATCCCATAAAAGGATCCAAAAGCCATTTTGGGTTTTTTCCCCAAGTTTAGAAAAACATTTCCAAACTAGTAAGAACCTTTCATTTTGAAATTTGTATTGGAGAGCCTAGCTTTACTTTCATCTCAATTCTTTTTATGGAATACTATTTTCGCGTACTTGGCTTTTTTTACATAAACTGTTTTTCTTATGATTTCACTTCTTTTTTAAAGGAATTGGATAATATTTAGTTTTTAAAGTTGTAAAATATATGGAATATTGTTCAAAACTTTTGCAATGCCTTATTTAAAATTTTGAGGTTTTACCATAGTTCCTATCAGCCTTCCAAACCTCAGCTCTCTAGCGTTTCTGGAAGTAGGCAATGTTACTTTTACATTACTTTATATTTATAGGGGAGGGAAGTAAATTATAATTTAGAGGATTTAAAATTTTTCCTATAGTTTTATCGTTCTTATCATTCTGCCAAATTTCAGCTTTGTAGCATGTCTGGAAGTACAATAGAATTTTGATGATCTAGACATGAGTGAGTGAGTAAGTGAGTGACAATTTCGACGTTTTATAGATAGGTCAAAAGAGTGGGTTATTGGTTTACGATATTTAGTAGTTTATTTCTAGTTTTTTTTAAAGATTATTTTGAAAGTTTTATTGTGCACTTTACCAATCCTGGGGTGGTAATAAGTAACCTTAATGTGTTGCTTTTTCTGAGCAAGAGTGTCGCCAATTGATTTTATTGCCAAGCGTGGTGGTAATTATGCCGGCCTCCTGCCTCAGCCTCATCGATTATCGATATGTCTTATTTTATTACCGACATTAGCTTTTTCAGCCAATATGGAATTTCGCATTTTCCGAATTAACTACCTAGATATAGATTATCCAGAGACCTATTATAGCAGATTCATTATCGAAAAGGGTTGATTTAAGTCTACCGCAAAAGCAGAGGGGCAAACAAAAAGGTATTGTTTAGAATCAGTAGCGGCTGGTGACGTTATTAATTAGGGGGGGGGGGGGGGGGCAGAAATTTAAATTTCATAAAACATGAGATAAAAAAAATTTACCCTAATTTTATTTTACCATTTTCAAAACAGGATGCTTCTTGGTGTAGTTTTTAGTTTATTTGTTTATAGATAAAGTCCATTCGCCTTTCTATTACATGCGCAAACTGCTCAATGATAAGTTTATTAAAATTATCCGTAGTCAACAATTTTCAATTGAACACATAGCTAAGGCGTTTAATCTACTTTGATACATTCAAACTGCACTAAAATTTTGGTTATTTTTTAAGTCCGGCTTATGTGGCTTGAACATTTTATTTATAATCGAAGTTCATATGTCAAGGTATTTAAATTTGCACAGTTAATTATATAATTGATGGTATTTATTTCAATTTTGAAAATAAACTAAAACAAACAATAATCACGCGATCGGTAAGGCTTTTACCACTGACCTACCACGAATCCAAACAAACTGTCACCTGGAACAGCTGATTGCTGACCTTGCTCTAGGTTGTATAGGTATTCAAAGCTATTGCGACCAGCAAAAAAGGTGAAAATTAAGTTATTAACAATCTGTAATTCATCAGCATTTTTTGATAAAAAAATAGGTTGATAATATACGAATAAAAATAAAAATAAGTATTAAAATAACAATAAAAGGTGTCTTATGCAGAATCAGATAAATACCTATAAAAATAAAAAGTTGGTTAACTTTTAACTTTCTTTTTTATTTTACTTAACAGAAACAGTATTAAAACTTTATTTTAATATTTATTTTTGTCTGTATAAACCCAGCATTAAGATAATTTATGCCCCAGGAATCTTGACTTTGGCCATCCTTATCGTTACAAATAAAATATTACAACCATTTTTTGCTAATCACAAGAGCTTGGAATAAATTATACATATAAAAAAATAATTGATGAAGTAATGATGAGAACCCGCAAGGTGGAGGAAAGGCACCGCTCGCTTTCGCACGATGAAGATGGCCGACGGCAACAAAAACAAACATTCTTCCCACCTCCGCGCGATAATACCCACATCAGACATCAGAAAAACGGGATAATATTAGAAGCCTGCCCGCCTCGGCGCTGCCGGCTTGGAATTATTTAAGTTAAAAAGTCGTTATTAACCGCAGGTAATAAAACGAGCATGTCGCAAGGAAAGATTTAACTTTTTTTTAAACAAATGAATTAAAAATATAGTTTGTTTTATTGTCTAGTTTTGGGAGAGTACTGCTTCGATGCCCTCCCTGTAGCAGCTGCCATAGTCTAGGATACTTTAGCCATTAACGTTATATAGAGTTTATATTATTATTTAAAATTATTCAGTATGATTTTTAGCTCACACTACTATTATACTATAGTAGTGTGAGCTATGGTGATCCTAATTTTTTCAAGAAAAAAAAAGTTGCTTCGATTTCAAAAATTTTAATATATCTTTGCGTTTCAGACGATTTTAAAACTTTTTTGTCTCGCCGTCTGCCTGTCTGTCTGTCTGTATGTCTGTCTGTTTCATGTTGTGTTCGTATTTAAGCGTTTCTGTTTTTGTTTTGCTTTATAGTCCAGTCATTATAGAATTTTAGCTTGCAAAAGGTGGTGTAGTCTCGATTTTGACATACATATGTTACTGCACAAAACAAAGTTGAGTTTTCGACCTTGTAGACTACCGTCTCCCCCGCCATCTTGGATTTAGTGTCCAGAAAAAGGGTTTTTTTTTGTAATTACTTGGTTACTGTACCTTCTAGAAAAAAAAGTTTTAAACAAAAGTTGAAGACAATAAAATTTCTTAAAACGCTTCTGTACGTTTTTTTCTCAGATGAATGGTTTTTCAGTTATGACGCTAAACATTTCGCCGCCATTTTGGATTTTGACCAGTTTTTTTAGTGGCTTTTAACTTCGAAATTGCTTACTCTTGGAAAATCTGTATGAACATAAAATAAAGACCAACTAATAACCTCTGCGTGGTACCCTTGCTGACATACAAACCCTGAAGTGTAAGCAGTACACCCGTTTCCTATGTATTTCCCATGGGCGCACCCAGATTTGTTTACATATATTCGACATATTTCAGAAAAAAACACAAAAAATAGCTTAATATTCGACATTATGAGGCTTTGACCACCCCCCCCCTGAGGCTTTGGGCCCGCCCCCAAGAAATATTCCTGGGTGCGCCACTGTATTTCCATAGTATATGCAAAATAAACAAAAATTAAGCAAGCTAAAATTCTATAATGACTGGACTAATCGTATAAGAGGCGCGCCCACATCAGATTTTTTTCAGAAAAGTTCTTTAGAGAGTTACTTTCTACTCGTCGTCCAATTGAAAGTAAAATCTTGAATTTGTTCTCTCCTGAGAGTAGACTTGGATGGTAGGAGCTATCTCTCTATCTTTCTGCTGTCTGACATCAAGAACAGTTCCCGAGGGTGACTTAAAGGGATAAGCACATTAAATGTATCGTACAGTACATTTTTTATATAATTTTTAAGTTTTAAGTTAAAAAAAAATAGTAGGTTTCCTTCCTTCACGCTCTAGTAAAAATAAATGCCGGTTTTTATTTTTGTGCAGTAAGCTTATTGTTTAAAGTTTCCAAGAAACTCACTACATGGTAGTTATTGTCTTTTGGAGGAAACTTCCAACAATACAGAACTGCGACCCCATATACTTTACTAATTAAGGCAATATATACTGACTTTCAATTCAACTAGAATTCAATAAAATTGTCCACCTCAATGGACAATATGATTCACAAGATTTTTAAGTAAATCTCAAAATGCTTAATATATGCAAAAGTAACTATGTTACATACCTTTGACACTGGGAAAGAACAATTAAAGAGATCAGTTGAATTTAATACCCTGAGAATTTCTCGTTCTTGTATTGAGACCCCGCGCACCTGCATAGATAGAAGATTTTCGAAAATTTATGTGTGATCTTCGGTAGTTCAATGCTTAGAATGTTTGCGTACAGAGCAAGAGGTTCCGGGTTCGAGTCCCGGCTGAAGACAGAAAAACGTTTTTCTTATTTTTCTTTCTTTAATTTCACTTTATAGTTTTAGGTCCTTGCATTATTTGCAATTTGGTATTTGATAATTTATATCGGCAATCGCCCATTGCGATCAAAAATTTTAACACACGAATCTCATGCTTTCAGACGTCGATTCTTTACGTCTAATTTGAGTTATCATACCTTTGACAGCGGGAAAGAAGAATTAAAGAGATCAGTTGGATGACTTGGTCGAGTTAATACCCTGAGAATTTCTCGTTCTTGTATTGAGACACCGCGCACCTGCATAGATGAAAGATTTCCGAAAATTTTTGTGTGGTCTTCGGTAGTTCAATGCTTAGAATGTTTGCGTACAGAGAAAGAGGTGCCGGGTTCGAGTCCCGCCGAAGACAGAAAAACTTTTTTCTTATTTTTGATTTCTTTCTTTAATTTCACTTGTTGTTTATAGTTTTAGGTCATTGCATTATTTGCAATTTGGTATTTGATAACTATGTGCTTGCTATAGCTATCGTGCGTGTCCTGTTGATAGAATTTTTTTTAAAACTACTGCTATTGACAGAGAAAATTCCATCACAAATAAAAAGTGCACTGGGTGGTTAAAAATTTAGAAATAATTTGAAAACCTGCCTAGAAACAATATGCTGTGTTGTCACAAGTTTTATTTGCTATATCCTAGTCTTGCCTGTTATAATAGGTACTTACTTGTTGATGCCTAAAATAACTGATTCTTCGGCTAGTATCTTCTCGTTTTCAAATAAAGTTGGGGATGGAAACAATCTATTTATATATGTATATGTCTGCGACACACTGCTGCGAGAAAATCGAATTTTCCGAGAACCGAGCGCGGCATTTTCATGATAAATTGTTTAAAAACTTTCTGGCTTCCGTTTTGACCAGATTATTTTATGTATAGTGTATAGTTGCACGAGTTTTGGTTAATGGAATCAAAATTTCTGGGACGTACTGATAAAGCTATTTTGGAAAAGATTAATATGAATTGCATGTTGGAAAAATCTAAGAGGTATGTATCTATGATAAAAACTAAATACTAAATAAATAATTGAACTGGCCACCACACTAACGGGGGCCTAGCACAAAAAACTAGAAAATAAAATCATAAAGTCATTTTGACTCTTAAAAGGGGTAGGGGACAATTCGCCGCGGCTGATTCGCCGCAGCCGATTCGCCGAGGCCGATTCGCCGCAGGGACAATTCGCCGCCAACCAATTTGCCGCGGGGACAATTCGCCGCGAGATTTTTGATTTTATGATATTACCATTGGCAATTGTTTAAACAATTTTATTTAGCTTGACCATATATGTAATATATTTGTTTATTTGTTTGAGCATAACTTTTTTCAAACTTTTCCAACTAGGTATTTGGGGTTAGTATACAATTCAATAATTTTTTTTTATTAGAAAAATAAATAAAATGGCGGATCCAAAATGGCGGATTTTCCCATTTATGAACCGATATGCATTAAACTCGGAACTTTGGGGTGTTTCAGGTCGCTAATTAGGATTTGTAATTTAAACTTAAAAAAAAATATGGCGGATCCACAATGGCGCAATCTTTTAGTAATAGTCCGATTTGCCTCAAACTTTAAACATTGCGGCGTTCAGGTAACTCAATACAATTTTTGACCTAAATTTTAAAACCTGAAAATGGCGAATTCCTCGGGTCCCGGGCCCTCCCCCAAGCCTAGGATTTTTTTAGATATTTTTCACATATTTTATGAATAAAAAGATTAAAGAGTACAAAATTCGCCATCATGAGGCTTCGCCCCCCCCCCCAATTTTGAGGCAAATCGGTGTATAAATAAGAAAGTGCGCCATTGTGGAACTGCCATATTGATTTTTTAAAATTTAAGTTAAAAATAATAATCAGCGACCTGAAAGATCTCAAAGTTCCAAGTTTGATGCAGACCGGTTCATAAATGGGAAAATCCGCCATTTTGATTTTTTTAAGTTTAAGTCAAAAATAATAATCAGCGACCTAAAAGATCGCAAACGTCCGAGTTTGCCACTTTGTGATCAAACAAATAAACAAATATACTCGTATTATAATATAAAGTTGCTAAATTAAACTGTTTAAACAATTGCCAATGGTAATAACATTAAAAAATACTCGCAGCGAATTGTCTCCGCGGCAAATCGGCCCCGGCGAATTATCCCATCCCCCTTAAAAGACTAAAATAAAAACGTTGCTGGTTCATGGTGAACGCATTTGGAATACCTATTTATTTTGCTGTCGCTATACTAGTATATTGCATAACGTGTAAAGAAAATGACATCTTAACAAAAACATTTCATGTAAAAAAAAGTCAAGCACACGAAAATAGTCCGTAGTCCGTAAAAATAATTTTACAAATTTCAAAATTAAATGTTCTTACTAGTACTAGGTAGTAAGAATCATTTTTAAATTTGTATTGAAAAACTTGACTTTGCTTTTATCTCAATTCTTTTTACGAAATACCATTTTTGTGTACTTGACTTTTTTTTCATCAAAAGTTTTTGTTATGATTTGACTCCTTTTTTAAATGATTTGGATAATATTTCAGTTTTAAAGTAGTAAAATATGCAGAATATTGTTCGAAACTTCTGCAATGCCTTATTAACAATTTTGAGGTATTATATGGTTTTATCATAGTTACTATCATTCTTTCAAAGCTCAGGTCTCTAGTGTTTCTAAAAGTGAGCATGTTACTTTTACATAACTTTACATTTATAAGGAAGGGAGATAAGTTAAAATGTTGGTATTTTTATTTTTTTTCCTATAGTTTTATGTGGACCATGTTACCTTTTTATAATTTCACATTAATGGGGAGGGAAGTTAATTAAAATTTTGGGGTTTTCAAATTTTTGAAGTTTATATCTTCTTTAGGCGCATTTAGCAGTTTTTGTGGATATCAAATTGAACTGAGCCGTCAGGCTCGGCTATGTTACGCTCATTTGGGTGAAATCAGCTCGAGTCGACTAACTGTGAGAAACATTCAGCGAGCGATATGATGATGCAGATGAAAGCCAGTACACAAAAGAGTTCGGTTCGGTCCACTTTGCAGAATATGTTATGTATTATTAATTTCGCCTTGTTGAAGTTTACACTTCTGCCGTGTGGTCTTAAGCACACACACAATAATATCTTTTTTTTCTATAGTTTTATCATAGTTTCTATCGGCCTTTTGACGCTCAGCTCTCTAGCGTTTCTGGAATTGGGCAATTTTACTTTCACATACCTTTACATTTATAATCCAGGGAGACAAATTAAAATGTTGAGTTTTTAAAATTTTTTCCTATAGTTTTATCAACAGTCTGCCCAATATCAGCATTGTAGCATGCCTGAAAGTACAGTAGAATTTTAATGATCTATACATAAGTGAGTGAGTGAGTGAGTGGCAAATTCAACGTTTTTTAAAATTTTGTAACTTTTTTACTACTTTATGGAAGCCCACTTGGAGAGGTTGTGTAGAGTTTCATATGGGTCAAATATGGTCTGAAATGTTTTAAAAAAAGATGGTACATCAGTTTACGCGAACTTGGCGGGGCCCTGCCGTGCACAGATATTTCATGCACACGGGTGTAAGAAAGTCACTTTCTAGCGAGTTATGTACGCTATTTTCTCCACGAGTACTACGAATTTCCATGTATAGATATCTTAAGTAATCTACACTGTGGTAGTATTCTGTAGTTCTGTTTGAGAGATTGTTGAAAAATATAAGATAACATTCTTGGCGCAAATGCTTAGCCAAATAAGACAATTCGCTCCTTTGACCATCTTTGTACGAATCTAACGGTAATAGATACAGTCTTTGCTATTCATCAAATTTTTAAACCCAGTTGATAATTTGCGAAAGGAGAAAATTTCTCCGTTCCGACTGCAGTATTCATTTAACAATTTTGCGAGAGCGCGGTACAGAATTTGAAACTTACAGAATCTTGAAAATAGACGCAGCATCATAAAAAAGTTCTGCACTTTTTAATTTCTTAAATCTTATTTTTCCTATTTTTGTAGAATCCAAAAAAAACAGTGCGTGGTTCGGCAACGTGGCATGGTTTCAAATAACTGTCATGATTTATTAAACGAACTTCTTTAGCAGCTTTTGAAGCCCGCGAGAACTCCGGGCTTTTCAGATCAGTTGGACAATTTTAAGATGACGTTATTTTTACAACGCAACTTACAATAACGGTACTTAAACTTACTAATAACTTACTAATCAAATCAGCTAATTAACTTCTTATTAATAACTCGAGATATCTACTGCTCGTTATCTCTGACTGCCTCGTCTCGCGATGCCCGGCCGCTTATATATTATGGCCTTCGAAATTTCGCGAGTTATCTATCCTTCTTCGCCGCTAGAGCATTCGCGTAAAAGAACGAGCGTGAGTAATAGATAGCGCAACTAAAACCTAGACTAATAAAACAACCATAAAAAAAAAGTCAACCTAATACTATACTAAATCTAAATAAATTCTAACTAAAATTTGTAACAATAATTAAGTTTTGATCCTAGGCTTTTCTAAAGTTTGCCTCATAATAAATATCTAATCTGAGGTAGATCTGTGGTGGTAGAATCCACATTGGTATTCTCCGATATCCAGCTCAGGATACCGAAATAGTCTGTTTTATAAAGTTCCTGAAAATATATTAAATAAACTACGTTTAGTAGTGTTGTGCCTCCGTAGTTTTCTTTTTGACCCAACTGCAGGAGACGAAAGGAAGGGTAATGTTTTTCGATTGTTATATGTATGTAAGTAAATATGTATGTTTGTCTTTTTTTGAAACTCGTAGACAATGATTGTGTAAAGATAAAATTTCGGACTTCCATTGTCTTTATTTATTTTAAAAACACGACGTTTCGGTTAGTAAGTATCTCTAACCGTTATCAAGTGTAAACTAAACAATCTAGTCTCTAGGCTACTACTTATACTACTTGGTGTGCAGTCAGGTGTGACGGCCCGCCCCCTTTTTAATCGTAAGACGCCTGTTTTCCTTAAGGAGTGGTTTCCATAGGTTTGGTATGTCCGTGCTTGGTTGACTGAAAACTTCTTTATTCTGCATTATAAACGCAGCTTCAATAAACTTTCGTTTTCGCCAATGCGACTCCTTATGTAAAACTTTAGCTTCTGACCACTGAATCCTGTGATCATTTGACCATGCATGATCTGCTAAACCGGATTTTTTCAATATCCCCTAATTGGGTACTTTTTAGATGTTCATTTACTCTAACCTGAAGAGGGCGTTTCGTTTCACCTACATATGATTTACCACACTCACACGGGATTTGGTAAATACATTCCTTATTATTTGAGGGATTGTCTGGTTTTGTTTTAGTTACAAAACTTCTTATCGTATTTCCCGAAGAAAATACTGTTTTTATATTATAGTGTTTAGCTATTCGTCTTATGTTTTCTGAAATCCCTTGAACATATGGAATGTTAATAACACCTAACGGATTATTATTTTGAGAATTTGGTACATTTAGTTTGTTTTTAATTTTAAATATCGTTGAGGTTATTGATTTCTCGGAATAACCATTCTGTTGTAAGTCCTTTTTAATGTTGTTAATTTCTGTGGTTAATTCTTCATTATTACTTAAATACAAACTTCTTATAACTCCTTGTTTTGTAGCAACAGAATGAATAGACTTAAAATTTAGGTACTGTCCCTTGTGTGTAGGTTTCCTATATACAGTGGTTTGAATGTTTCTGTCTAATCGTTTGACAAGAACATCCAAAAGAGGTAAGGCCGAATCTTTTTCAATTTCCATGGTGCACTTGATTGTTGGTAGAATACCGTTTAAATGGTGTAGAAAATTCAGTAGTTCGTCATCATTTTCCGGCCATATAATAAATGTGTCATCCATGTATCGTAGCCATAGGTTTGGTTTGACTCTTGCTGTGTTGATCGCATGGTCCTTGAACCACTCCATGTAGATGTTTGCTACCACTGGCGAAAGAGATGAACCCATTGGGAGTCCATCATTTTGCGCGTAAAACTTATCTTTCAGTTGAAAGTAAGAGTTACGGAAGGTTAAGAAGAATTAAGCCTAAAAGTTGGAAATAAAAAAAAATAATAATAAAAAAACGCCTGCTAAATATACTTGTAACTACTAGTTGCAGTTGGGTACAGAATTACCTAATAGCCTTATTCATGAAAATACAAAACTGTATAATGTCGTAAGTGCGCTTTGGGCATCCAAACTAAAAGTTGAAGCATGTCGTACATTATAGGTATACCTATCAATTTTGTACTCAACGGGGCACCTGCCCCGGGCGCCAAAGTCAGGGGGCGCCGAAAGGCGCCTCTTACATTGATTTTAAAACATGTTTGTAAACATGGGGGGCGCCAAACTTTAACTACGCCGCTTAGTACAGTAAATTTAGCAGTTGGGTATTTTTTTTTATAAAAAAAAAATTTGTAACTTGGCTGTATAACACCCATAGGGTCCATTCCTTAGGGTAGCTTTTCTGGGTCTTAAACTAATAACAAACTCTGAGCGGTCGCGCGTTGTGCGAAATATAGTCGCCCGCTCTTAAGAGTTAGTGAATTTTACGCGTTTGAAGTGAAATCTGTTCTCCTGCACCGTACTGACTGAACGTTATTAGGTCATGTATACGTCGTAAATTTAGCGGGAATGTTGTCAATTCCAGAAGACTTGAAATTTTTCATACAGATTTAGAATTATGCTCTATAATTTTCCATGCTGTTCTTAAGTAATTCTGTGGGTGCAAATAAAGCCTTGACTGCAAAAACTTTTCCGGTGTTTGTAATTCGACGATGTCTTAGAATTATCTGCCTGCCGGCCCACCGACCGGTCATCATTGCATTATTCCTGAATCGCTTAATAACATCGGACGGATTATGCTTCAATTATCCGCGCCGTTAATTAGGAAGTTTATTATTACCGTTTTTATTGTTGCTGCCGCTATTGGGAAATAGGCATTGACATTTAGGACTGCCAAACATACCTAAGCCAATTATTAGCGGCGATTGGTTCTTCGGAGCCCCATAGTCATTGGCGTAGCTAGCCTTGCTTTTCAGGGGGAGCCGTGGCCCCGGTCTATCTTGAACAAAAAGCAAACATAGGTTTTAAAGAGTCGGGCAAATTGTGCAATGAATAAAAAAAAAATACGCGCATTAAATGTTCTAATATTTTAATATAACAAATTTAATAATACATTTACCAACTTATTTATATGTATACACAGGAAGTATGTAATTCAGCAATTCTACAAAGAAAGTTTTCTACGTCGCTGACTGAAAGCGTCTACCACACTGTCTAAGTCGATCTCAACATCTTTTTCTATGAATAACAATGACAAACCTGAGTGTCTCTCTTGAGTCATAGTTGTTCTAAGCCAATTAAAAACTCTCCTCATGGCAGAGAAAGACCTCTCGCAAGTTGCTCTTGGAATTGGAAGAATACTCGCAACTTTAAAAAGTTGGTAGAGGTTTGGATAGGTGTTTTCTGCTATATGTTGTTTGATAGAATCATGACCAACAGTTTGATTTAACCGAAAAATACAATTCTTTAAAACGGTCATTTCTGCTCTCAGAGCAGAAGTATTAATATTAAAAATTTCCCGGTATTGCTCGACGAATTTATTCCACTTAACGACGAGTGAAAACTTAATATGAAAATGGTTATGAAATTGTCACCAAAATCGGAAAATTTTCATAAGACACTAAACGCTAACCTCAAAAAAACTATAAAGATTATTATATTTATTTTAGAAAAACAGTTTAAAAGGGTCTTTTATAACCTTACGACATCTACAACCCGATTTCGGAAACAGAGGGGCAAAGGTCGCTGTCTTTATTAAATGCGAAATTTAACTTACACTTCTATAATATTTTACAAGATGTCGCCAATATGTATGGAATATTCAATATGCATAATTCTGTTTAAATTTAAAAAATATTTTCGGGAAATTGCATAAGTGCAGAAAAGTTACCGGTAATTTAAAGAGAAAAAGCCTAATTCCGCAAGACAAGGGCTTTTTCCTGAAATGTAAACATTATCTGAATGATTTTAAATTTTAATGCACCTATTTTATTTGAATATTTCCCGAATAATAATAGAAAAGTATGTATTTTCAGCGTCATGTTCTTTTACTAGTAGGTGGTAGGGGAGGCCTAAAATATCTTAGGGGGAGGGGGGGGGGCTGAGACACTTCAGGGGGAGCAGGCCCCCCCTGCCCCCCCTTAGCTACGCCAATGCCCATAGTTTATCATAAAAGGCAAATAAAAAAACGTCTAATAGCCCAGTCATATTAGGTGAAAAAGAGAATTTTTGTACAATTATTCCTTAGCGTGTGGGATACATCCCCTCATATTCTCCGCCAAAATCACCCTTGAAGTTCGCTACATATAAGGCCCCAAAGGTCCTAAAAATCAGTATTTAGCGATTTTCTCTTCTTAATTTTTGGTATCTATCAGGGTTGGATGGGACAGGTGGGCAACCGGGCAAATGCCCGGTATAATTTAGGGCCGGTTGGGCCGCAGGCCCGATGTACCTATTCCAAATTATTAATATTTATTTTTGTATATTTGACAAACGAACTGATTAAAACATTAAACATTTAAATTAAAAAAGTCTGTATGTAGTAACCCCAGGCCTGCGGTCCTCGTTTGATTGTTAGATCACACTTTGTTGACAATTTTGGTGGGGATTGATCCCCCTGATCTCCCCCTTCGGTACGGCCTTGCCAATATTTCATATCTTAGTTGCGAAAGATCATTTTTGGTGCTAAAATACATAAAAAATCTAAGAAATCGATTAACCGATTGAAAAATCGGTATTGGGTCCAATTCAAATTAAGGAAATCATAGATAAAATTGCAGCATTAAGTTCATTATTAAAAAAGTCGTTACCATATGAAAAATTAGCATACCTGCTCTGCCCCCGGTAGTTAAAAGGGCGCAAGTGACGAAAGTGTGGTACGGAAAAAAACGACAAAGTTTTAATTGTTCATATAAGGCAGTACTACAGTTTCTGCTATTTGTTTTTTCTTTAAGTTTTTTTTTAATTTTATTACATAGGACATGATGGAAAATCCGTCGAGACCAAAAACCTAAATTTGAAAAGAAATTACTTGCAGCCTTTTAACTGTTGTATGTTGAAATTTTGTACGTTTTTATTTTTTTATTGAGTTTTCATTTTGTGAAAAAATTAGATATTAATTATGTTAATAAGTACTTAGTGATTAATATAGGCATACAGAACATAAAACTTTACAAAAATATCTAGAGCAGTATCACAGATATTAATAAAAAAGGAGATTTTCTGAAAGTGTTTAAACACCTTGTCTCTCACAAGTTAGGATGTTTAGAACATGCATACATGTGTTTATATGAAGTTTTTTCTCAAAATGCAAATTACATCCTTTAAAATTAGCATGTTATTTAATAACAAAACATCCATAATATCAAAAACAAAAATAACACAATATGGCTTCGTTTTCTTTGCCGTAAAATTTTTGTGCTGCAGCGAGGGCTGAATAAAAAAAATTGCCAAGGCCGGTTTGTTTGAGCCCATCCAACCCTGGTATCTATAATTTAAAACAGAAGTTTTTGTGTACTGCATGTCCTTGCCTTGGAACATAAACTGATTGTTTACACTAGCTCTGATAGTTTGTGAATTTTCTATCTAAAGGTTACAAATTCCTCAAAATATTTCGGCTGTAAATTATTAAGTATTTTAAAAACAAAAATCATTGACAATATTCCAAGACAAAAATTATCTTCTTTTGAAGTGGATATTGCTTTGTTGTTGCAATGCAATTTGACTTGATCTGTATGTATACATGTATTAGAGGATGGATATATTATTTGCATTAAATAAAATAGTAATCAAAAAATTTTCCAAAATCACTGTTTTAAAAGCGTTTTAATGTCCAGTAGCGATTAACAACAGCTAAAAGAGCTAAAATTTTTGTTAACTACATTAATGTGCATGTGAGCGTGTGCGTGTGTCCAGCGTTAATTAACGTGATTTTGTTTTTCGGGCTTATAATTATAAAAACATAGTTAACATATACCTATTTACATTAAAACATCAAAACTCATTTTTCTAAAAACTATAATTTGTGATGACTAAACTGCACCTGCGACTGGTAAGCAAACAATGGAGAAACTGAACGAACTCGTTCGCTTGCGTTTGACCCAACATACACACAATATCAACGAATTCTTTCGCTAGCGGGTGTTAACCTTAAAAATACGCACCTTTGTAAGGTCTTCTTAAATATTCCCTAATAATTTTCTTACTTTATTATATAGTAGGGGAGGCCGTGAATATTTTTTAGAACTAGTATTCTCGTAATGATTTTCCGATGGGCTAAAAAGGTTAGTAAATGATATAAGTCGACTTATTCTCTTAGTTTTAAATCTTTTACACTTAGAGGAAGAGGCAATGAACATTATAAGAAGAACAATCTGGTGCATCTCTGGAAATAGCTCTGGCAAAAAAAAAAATTATCCAAAAATTCGACTGATTTGTGCCCTTATTTTTTTAGACTTAAAACTTAATGTATAAAATTATGTTATATGATACTATAACTAAAAATAACTCTGGCTGATTTACAAAGTTGAAAAATGTAATTGGCGTGGTGGCGTCTTCAAAATTGGAAAATTAGGTACTTATTTTTTTTAGTTTTGAAAATGGTATGGTAGATGGTATTATAGTAGATTATATTATATTATATAGTATAGGGAAAATAAGTCTGGCTGTTATTTATATAACGAAAGCCTTGCCTAAAAAGCTCCAATATAAAAAATAGTTAATACATTTTTTGCTCGCAAATGACCAAAAAGTTTTTAGATTAAACAAGAATTTTATTCTGTATCTTACAATCTATCAATGGCGCACCAGGTTCAGGTGAAAGTGAAAAAGGAGCATTCCATTCTTTTAGATTCTAATTATTATTTAGCATGCCTAATGACCTACATATTATCTTAATTTAGGTTCTGGGTTTGAGCTAAATATCTTAAAAACTGCAAGAGCAAGAGCTAACAACGAAAAATGAAAAAAAATAATAATTTCAACATTCTTTAAATAGGCAACGAAGCCTTTGCAGACCATTGCATGAAAACTTTTACCAAACATTTATTTGTACATCTAAGAAATATTAACATAATCGAATATGTCGAACTGCCAGATAAGTCTGGCAAGGCTTTGGGGCTTTTAAAAAACAGCCAGATTGTATTTTTAGCTTTTGTTATAATACATCCTATCATCTCATAAACCTTCAGAACTAAGAGAATAAGACAACTTATTGAAAATCTGTTTTCACTTGCCAAAAATATTGGCCATCCTTAGAGAAAAGCCAGAGTATTTTTTTAAAATTAACTTGAGTAAATAAGTTGCCAAAATCTTCAATGCCTCCCCTACTAATAGGGTTTCGAATGCGGTATGCAACACCGGAAATGTCTGGCGTTTTTAGACAATAAAAGAAAATTATTTGGTCACGAATATAGAGCATGAAACAAGGGGTACTTCAACAACATAATATACGAGGTGCCTCAGGGCACTGGTGCTGTCTCTAGAAAATTATTTTGCGGTTGCTTTTATTGCCGTTTTTTAATCCCCAACATTAAATACCACACCATTTATTTTTTATCCGCTTTAAATTGGTCGTTTTCTCGCTTTTTAATTCAAAATTTCAAAATTATAATTCTTTTAAAAAAAATTCAAAATTATAATGTTTCTTCTTCAAAATTATGGTGGCTTATGGCATGTGTTTATAGAGCAATTTCTATGTATAGTAATGCATATGAAAATCAAGGCAATTTCTATCTATCTAGAGCGTCCCACAAACAAAAATCACATCGACTTAAAATAACGAGAACAAACATAATCCGGCCAAACTTCTTTATGTTCAATTTAGCACTGTTCCTAAGAGATATTTGCAGCCGTAATAGCCAAGTTTAGAAAAACATTTTCAAACTAGTAAGAACCTTTCATTTTGAAATGTGTATTGAACTTTGTTCTCGATTTTTGGCTCGCCTTGTAGGGTTAGGGGGAGTGGCTAAACATTTTTATATTTATTTTACCCCCTCAAAAAAAAAGCCGGTACACTGCGGCGTTTTTAAAACAGAAATTCAAAATCTCATAGCGTCTAATAATTCTTGTTATAAAATAAAAATTTCCTGGAACATCTAGATAGATAAGGCATATTCCAGAACTAGTAATTAATTTCCTCCACAGCAGGAAATGGTCCTCTTCTTGGTAGTATTAAATTGAAATCCCGTCATGCATCTAAAGTGCCTTCTCATGAACTCCCGAAATTCAATGGAACAAACCGGTCAACATGGAAACAGATTTTCCAGCGGTTTATAATTGAAGTTTTAATAACCTGTCGATAAAGAAGGAAGCACTGGCAGCATACCTTAGGATATGAGACTTGGGCATATGAAGAAGGAGCGGTCGACAAAAGGGACATTCGGAGATCGCGGAAAATATCTTCCTCTATCTACTTACAGGCTAGCGATGACAGAGAAGCGTATTAGAGAAAAAAGGAGATGCCGTGTAACCATACCACCAAGGGATGCCTGACAAGAGGACGGGATTGAATTTCTTAATGATGCGACGGTCTGCTATACAGAGAGATCAAGGCTAACAGATCGGAATTCGGCCAGTGCAGGAATATATGTGGAAAGCAAGGGTATTGGAAAAAATTACTAAAGACTCAAGGCAACAGTCTTCCAGGCGGAGGTTTACGCAATACTGGCGGAACATGGGAGGAAGAAATTAGGAACGAGACAGGAAAGCACCTCAGTATCTTTTCAGACAGTCAAGCTGCGCTGAAGCATTGTGCAAACCAACCATGTCCGCGGGTTTGGTGCAGTAGTGCGCGGATAAACAACAGAAGTTGGTCGGGATAAGAGAGGTGGAGCTCGTATGGGTCCCAGGCCACATAGGAGTTGCAGGAAACGACAAATCGGATGAACTCGCCAGGGATGGATCCCGGCAGAAATGCGTGGGGCCAGAGCCTTTTCTGGGGCTCACAAGAGGACAGATGAAGTCTAACTAACAGATGAAGTCTAACTAACAGAGTGGGCCCAGAAAAAGATACAAAAGGAATGGACCAACACAGGAAACGCCAGACAGGCGAAGGAGTGTGTGACAGGATACAGCAGGTCCCGTATGGACTGGCTGCTTCGTAGAACACGAAGAGAGGTAGGAGCCATAGTGGGAGTCCTAACCAGACACTGCACCCTACAAGGACACTTGGCGAAGGTAAGAGTGAAGAAGGACGCGATGTGCGAGTGATGTTGAACCGAAAACGAGACCTCGGCGCATTTCCTCTCATAATGTAAAGCATTCAAGGAGGCATGAAGAGAGGTATTTAAAGGGAAAGTCTTTGAAACGGAGGATCTTCTGAATCTGAGGTAGCCCGATATTCTAGCCTTACCCGTCTTCTGGGCAGATTCTTTGGCAAAGGAAAGACGTAGTAGGAGGGATGCACGGGGGTTGGCAAAAAAGGCGCTTCATGTGCCTAGTCACCGGGCCTAGAGCCTACCCCACACTACTACTACTACTATGATGGAGATCATTACACGCGAAGATGCAGTATGCATGTAAAACCGGACTTCAACAATATGCCATTTGGCAAATTACAAAATAAGTTTGTGCTTGTGTTAGCATTCCCACAGTATGCTCCTGTTTGCAAACACGTTTGAGCTTGTGTGTTTGGAAAACTCGAAGATTTTTGCTCTGCCGGGAATTAAACCCGGACCTCTTGTCTATATGCACCAATGTCTACCAGTTGGGCTACCGAGCTGATAAGTACACGATCGCAATACGGAAACACTTATTCTCAGGGTATTGAACTCGAACAAGTTACTCTGAACTGATCTTACCTCTTCCAGTTTCCGTTATAATTCCGTATCCCAAAATCAGTCCCGTTCGGATTTCGGGTCGGGTCCGTTTTTGCGTGCATTTCTGGCTAGAGCGCGTTGCTGCTGTCAGAACTCTATTTTATGGCAGTTTGGATTGCCAAAACGTTATTTGGGCCTATTCGGGTAATGGTTCGTGTTAATATGCACTGTTTGTTTCCCCGAATTTCTTTTTTGAATATGCGCGTGTTTCCATGGAATGTGGGATGCTGTGACCCATATTCTGTTGTGTTTTTGAATAAAAGCAGTAAATAAAAAATCATTACGAGAAAATGTACGTGTATGGCCTGTCAAATCTAGTTCAACTCAGTCATCAGCTTGTTTAATTTAGACGATTGAAACATCAATATAGAACTATATTCTATCATACCCACTAAGTCTTAAAAAGTGTCCAATTACCCTATTGGTAAACCCCAATTAGTTTACTGTGACCCCATTGCAGAAACATGATTAACTAACTCATTGTCACTTGTCACGATGACAAGTCATAGGCCGCTTGATAGCATGTATAATGATCCGAACTTCTTCCGCGCGGAACTGCGATTTTCAAAAGTGGTTCAAGTTGGTAAACCAGAGCTTATATGGTAATTTCTTCACGTATATTATAAATATGGGTTAGTATCTTTAATTTTTACTATTAAGCCATTTGCAAAGTTCAAATTTGCTTATTAAAAAAATTAGATTAGAAAAAAGTTGTGTATTGAATTATTATAATTTTTTAAATATGTATTATATATAGTGGACTAAAAAAGTCGGTATCATTAAGTATCAATTGCATTTCTGACATTATTATTTCAATCATGTATCAAGCGTTGTATTTGTGCTACATTCAGCTGCCGGTTCTTGCCGGAGTATTAGCTATGATTTATTGTTTCAGCGTTGGCGTATGGGACTGGCCGACGTAATTTATTTAACGTGTGGCACAAGACACCGGTTTCACAGGATAAAAATCAATCTGTTTTAAGATATGTATGTTAAAATAGTGAATATAAGAACTACGATAAAGAATATCAGTACATGCATGGTAAAAAAACTATATTGATATATAGTATAGCAAGATTAGTAATTTAGGTAAATTTCTATGAAAAACTATGTTAAATAAAAAAGAAGCTTAAGCTAATTACGTACGCAATTTCTCAAAATATCAATTTTTTAAGTTATTTGCTTAAGAGGAAAAAATGATATGCGACATCATTTTTGGAGGCGACAGTACTATAACTGTAGTTGACATTTCCTAACTTTCAGCATCAAATTGTCAAAATTACAACCTTAAAATAATTTCGATCGTTCAGAACCGAAAAACAGACCTGGCTGGTAGCCAGAGGCAAGGAGAAGGGGGTGGCATATACAGCAGCACAAGCTGTTTAGTTATAGGCAAAAAGTTTCATTTATAATGTCTTTTTTCTGTTTGAACTGAGGTACCATGCTCCAAGATTTCTGGATCGGAACGATTTTTAAACGATAACAACGTTTGTACTAGCATAAAATCATGGTCATTAAATAAACCGGTTGTCTGGTAACTCGGTGTCATGACGGTCGTGACGTCACAGCTACGTCACAGTTTTCCTGGGAAACAGCAGTCAAACGCTGTTTATAGGGTAATTTTGTCTTTTGCCAGGAAATTTTGTACATTTTGGGTCTTGTCGTCTTGTAAGTCCTGTTTATACCTGTTCCTTGCTTCCTATAAATGTTTTAAAGACTAACTAAAAGAGATTTTGGAAAAAGATGGTTTAGTTTATATTGCAGGATTTTAGCACGAAAGCATCACAATGAGTTCCCTCAACATGCTTTCATAAGCCATGCTATCTTGGGTGCAACTTTTGGAGGCTTAACTGAGCCTTTACCATCATGGAAAGAGAATGTTGACAAAATGGACAAATGGTTCATAAAATTGCATGGTGCCAATTTTAAAAATATTTCTATTCCATATAAATTCGTAAATTTATTTGTAAAACAAAGAGTGATGATATGAATCAAATTTATAAATACCAAAAAGCAAAATGAATCCACAATGGAACGAAAGCTTGATGATACAGGGACTGATGAGAGTCGAAAAACAGTAAAAAAGTCAAAGAAAATTATTTTGTAACTATTCCATAATTAGATAGGTACAGTTTTTTGTTACTTGCAATATGATTTAAAAACAAAACTGATGAGGACCATTCTTAAATTATATTCTGGGTGTTTCAAGTTAAAAGTCCACCATTGCTAACTTTGTTATTATTAAAAATAGAAAAAAAATTAAATTGGCAAACTGGTAGAATTTTTGAAAATTATAAAAAATGTTTAAATTAAAATTGGTTTTATGTTTTTTGAAAAAACTCGGTAACTCAATGTTCGATATTTTTTTATATCTTAAAGAGCATCGAGAATTCTACTAGTTTGCCAATATAAACTTTTTTCTATCTTTAATAATAAAAAAGTTATGGTGGACACTCAACTTGGAACACCCTGTATAATGCTCAAGTAGGAGGGAAGTAATATTAGCGTTACAGTCAATGTATTTTTATTATAATTTTGTTTGAAATGCGTTAACAAGGGGGGTTCAAAAATCCTGAATCTTTGCGTTATGTAATTTATGAATGTTCAATTACTGCCATTGACTTAAAGTCATTTCAATTTCCTTTGTTTTAATTAAATAGTTAGAACCTATCCATAAAAAAATCAATATTGCAGTGTAAGGCGAAAAAGGTTAAATTAATATGAACAAGAGAGTCGAATTAACTTAGGAAAAGTATTTATAATCGTGTCCTGAATCTGATATTTATGGAATTTTTATCATAAATTTTTTAATTATTTAATTTTTTAATAAATTTTGGTATTTTTGCGGCATCTATCTTTATTTCTCTCATAATATAACGTATAGGTCTCTCTTTATTGATCGTGGAGCAGGTATATTGCCGCGTCATAGGCTGCCGAATTCTTATTGGCTAGGAGTTACCAGACAACCGGTTTATTTACGGACCGTGGCATAAAATAACGTTTCTTTGTGGTAGTGGTGTCTATATTTTCACCTCTTCACCGCTGCTAGTTTAAATCACAATTCATAATTTTTAGAAAACGAAACCGAAATTTGAGAAGGCTATGAATAAATAAATTTGCTCAATATTCCTCATGTTGCGTCATTTTAGGTACATTTTTTATAAAATAAACACTCAAAACTAGGCGAGAGCAGTCATAAAATAGTTAATGTTTGTTTTAGTGCGAAAAGTAACCAATATACTTTCAAATACTTAAAAGATATGTTTACTTGCTAAATATTTTGGTGTGAGAGCAAGTATTCATTTATATTTAACTTAAGTAGAAAACTTGTGTGCAACACTAAAGACTATTAGAATAAAGTTGGCGCTAGCAGGCACATACAGCCATCCATACAATATTCGCAATATAATATCGAAAATCAAGTTTTGCCAAGTTTTGTGGTTGTGAGTGTGTGTGTCCGTCAAAATCCATTTATTTTTGATTAACCTAAAATTTAAAAAAAAAATTGAAAAAAACCTTTTTTTTTCTATTTATCTCGCATATTTTATTTTCACGAAAATTCGTAAAAACTTTCTTTTTCAGTCTAATATGTACATGTACTTTGCCTATACGAAATGCGTAAAATAGTTATTTACCTAACAAGTGCGGAAAGTGGTAATTTTCCGCACGCGACGGCAGTTGCACGAACGACGCTGAGCGGAGTTCGGGCAAGCCGTCAAGGCTGGAAAAGATAGTTTCCGCAAGAGTTAGGTACGATGTATGTCCTATGAGAGTTTTTGTCCATCTTGTTTATCAAAAAATCATGTTTTAATTCGCAAAGATTTTATAATAATGCTAGAAGATGATACCTAAGATAGAATAATTACATAAATCATTTAAGTCCTGAATATCTTCATTTTTAACAAAACAAAAATCGTGCGGAAGAGTAACTTTGCAGCACTAGTGCGGAACGATTTTTTTTCTTTCCACACAATTTTTTTATGCAGGGAAAAATAATGAAACAGGATTTTTTCATACATCATATATTAATAAGAAACTTTATGTAAAAAACATTCAATTAACAATAACGAAAAATTTAACGATGGTAAATATTGAAATTGAAAGCGCACTTTGTGTTTGTTGCATGCTGCAATATAGCAGATGCCGTAACATTTTGAAGAACGTCGTTTCTTATGTGAATTTGATTGGTTAGTGTTTTGCCCACTACAGAACTGCCTTGATCAGTTTGCTGCTGAGAATTACTAGTATAGTAAATGGAGGAAGGTATATTGGCTGTACAGGCTGTAACACATTACAGGATTCTTCCTTCGGTGCTTCTGGTAGCATCGGTACAGCAGCACTTCTTGAAAATGAAACTTGTGTGTAGGAGGACGGGCTTTCATTTGGAAACGATTGTGAACAGGAGGATTCTTGCATTTTGTACGTGCGGAAAAAAATCGTGCAGAAAAGTAAAAATGGTGCGGAAAAGTAAAATCGTGCGGAAAAGTACATCTTTCCAAAACGCTCGTAGGAAAACAAATAAAAATACATATTCATATTCATATATTACTGCAATACTAATCGGATTTTAGAGGCTCGACTAATTTGCATTATACCTTACTTTCTTATATCACCCACAACTACAAGAAGGGAGTTTCTCGAACAAAACAGTCACTGATCGAACTGAACTGATCGAAAATATGAACCTTTGCTACTACCGCCGGTCGTTGCCTCGATTCAAAATCAGCTGTGAACTAACTTTCTTGTTCTACCCATTTGTGACACATAAACAATAATTTGCGCATTACCATAAAGTGGCGCTCAATGGACTGCTTCTGGATGAATGGTGCTGTCTATACTGGATCTCTCTTTCTCCATGTTTGCAATGATTCACTAAGGAAAGTCAAGCCATACTTTTACTACTTACTTTTACGCGTTACATTACACATCAAAAGGATGCTTTACATCTCCTTCCACTAGCCATCGTGAAAACCTGTTCTCGTATTTGGAATTAGTTTCTCCTTTATGTGAGGTAACTTTGAGTACATGACGGACTTAACACTCTTAAACACGCCGAAATTTTTATAAATCAAAATATTTTATTTTCACCTAACATGACTCTCATGCATACATATTCAAAATTTTTATTTTTAAATATTATAAATATACTTAGTTTATTTTTACGACAATCATAAAACTGGTAAGTAGAAATGTAGAACTGATAATTAAAAATCACTTAATAAGATATTTTGAATCATGTAATGACTTCATGCTTACTTCATTATTTGGTAATTTTTAGCCCGTAATTTTTAAATATCAAATGATTTGTAAGATATACATTTGTATTTGATTGATTTATTGGTGATTACCAAATTTTTTGAATGTAATATCAAGGCTGTACTTAGAGAAGGAATCACGAAGGATTCTCAGCAAAAATTTTTTTAAAAATGCACAACACGCAAAATTTTCAAAATTTTACTTATAAAATTTTATTTCCATTAACCTTTCCCGCTTCCGAAATATTTTTCTAGGCACGGCCCTGCCAGGTTCAGGAGTAAAAACGGCAACGTGTCATCAAAGAGTGGCAAGAAGGGAGTAGAGGGATGTAGCCTGCAGACAGTGACTGTATCATAAAGATTTGTTTACTTTACAAATATTTAGGCATCCAAATCCTGATGATACTTGGTGCAGTGACCATCTTTAAAACTGAAAGATCTATTTGTCTCTGAGGAAAATTTTGAGGTTTCTTAAAGAAGCAGTTTTATTTAAGACAGACCAATTTTTCACATAATTTACCTCACGGAACCTATGATGCGGCAGTGGCGCACCCAAGAATTCACTTCGAAGGGGGGTTTATTGATAGATAATAACTTAATTAGAAAATATATTGGTAAAAAAAATTTTTTAAGTCACAAGCTTTTATAAAATGCACCAAAAATTAAAAAATTATTTTCTAACATTCTGATAATATCATAATAATAAAAGCGATGGCCGACTGATGGAAATTTTGACGACGTTAGCACGATAAGATATCCGTATCAATTAAATATCACTATTTGCAAGAATCTATCTAGCAGAAAAATGCAGAGGTACCAAACCCACCCAACCCGACCTAAGATACCCCAGCATTTCTCTGACATAGGTATGGTAATGGCATAACATTGCGGCACATCAAACATATCTTTGATGACCTGCTATGTTGAATATTCTTTAAGTGTTTAGATCACAAATTTAGATTAAATTATGCTGATGATTTGCGGCCATCGCTTTTATTATTATGATAACATTAGAATGTTAGAAAATTATTTTTTAATTTTTGATGCATTTTATAAAAGCTTGTGAATTAAAAAAAAAATTTACCAATTTATTTTCTACTTTTTAGTCTCAGCTATATACTCTATTAAATGAAAATATTTGTTCAATAACAGAACAGAAGAGTTTATTCTAGATTATAATGAAATCGCTGATCGTGAGTTGTTTGGAAACTCATTTTTCTATTGGGGGAAGGAGAGGGTGGGGGTAGAGGTAGAAATATATTTTTTGTTTGGGCTGTATTGCCATCGGACCTTTATGCATATACCAAATTTTATAGATGTCATTTGAAGTACAGTGTGTCAAAAACGCATTTTTTATGGAAGGGGGTGGGGGGTAGGGGTGGGTGGACATTTTTTCATTATTGTTGTATTGTCATCGGACCACTATATGTATACCAAATTTCATCCAAATCGGATAATGGGAAATGTGTCAAAAACGCATTTTTCTATAGATGGGGTGGGGGTAGGAGTAGTAGGATTTTTTTTTCAATGTTGTATTGTTCTCTGACCACTATATGTATACCAAATTTCATCCGAATCGGATAATGGGAAGGGTGTCAAAAACGCATTTTCTATGGAAGGGGGTGGGGGTAGGGGTGGGAGGATATATTTTTTTAATGTTGTATTTCATCGGACCACTATGTGAATACCAAATTTCATCCAAATCGGATAATGAGAAGTGTGTCAAAAACTCATTTTTCTATGAAAGGGGTGGGGGTAGGGGTGGGAGGAGATTTTTTCTTTATATGGTATTGTCAGAGGATCACTATATGTAAACCAAATTTCATCCAAATCGGATAACGGGATGTGTGTCAAAAACAAATTTTTCTATGGAAGGGGGTTGGGGTAGGGGTAGGAGGATATTTTTTTCTTATTGTTGTATTATCATCGGACCACTATGTTTATACAAAATTTTATCCAAATCGGATAACGGGAAGTGTGTCAAAAACATATTTTTCTATAGAAGGGGTGGGGGTAGGGGTGGGAGGATATTTTTTTCTTAATGTTGTATTGTCATAGGACCACTATGTGTGTACCAAATTTCATCCAAATCGGATAATGGGAAGTGTGTCGAAAACGCTTCACAATATTTGATAGATAGTTAGACAGAACATTTGAAGCTAAATAAAAGCTTGTAAAAACGGTATCACGAGGGGAAGGAGGAAAAGTTGCCTTCAACCCCTCCTCTCGTTGCGTCACTGAATACGTGCGAATTGTTTTGTGATCCTGAACTTTAATTCGTTGTGTTCTAAATTTTAATTTTATTAAATTATTTTTACAATATCTCTTTTTACCTATATTTCTTTCGTTTTAGGTATGCCCATGAAAATTAGCTACAATAGAATTTTTCACGGTTACCCAATTTAAAAAAAAATAACTTCATACAGGCGAAATTGGATTTTTACTTGATTTTGATAGAGGATTGGCGATCTCGACGTCACGTCTCACAAAGGGGCCAATCAGGTGTAAAAGTGGAAGAAACTAAAAAAACACAAATAGACATATGCAATATCTGGAACTCAAATTATGTAGCAAACTAGTGGGCGCTGAAAATGCAAAAGAGTATTTTCACTTGTTTTTTAGTATGACGTGAGTTTGACACTTTAAAAAGCGTCTGTTTAATTTTTATGATAATTACTTACAAATTATTGAATAATTATGTATTACTTTCTCTAATTATATAAAGTGTTATATTTTTAGTTAGTTAATTTTTTTTTACGATGGAGACATCCAGCACAGGTAATTTAACCAAAAAACACTAAATACCAATATCTAGCTGTAGGTTGTCATAGAGTAGTCAATTATTATTAGAATTTACCTTAAAGAAATATAAAAAATATAATTTAGTGTGTGATAAAATTTTGTTAAGCAAAACTATTGTCACTTTTTTGTTAGTTGAATATTTCTTAACAAAATGAAAAAAAAAATGGTTGCGTTTTCTTGCGCCTTTTTGAGATTTTTAATATTAAAAATAAAGTGCCTACACACGACCCAAGTAAAAGAAATTTAACTATACTTGTTTGTTTATTAACGAATTTTTATTAAATAAAAAGTGTTTAATTAACTAAAAATTTGGTTGATAGTTTTTTAACATAAATTTGATTAACCTATTAAATTTAAAGATGGCGGAGGCGTAAAAATTAGGAAAAGCTTCGTTCGAAAAAATTTTAAAATAAAGGATTTTAGTCAAATTGATATAAACAACTTTTTAGGCCTGTAAAAAGCCAAGTGAATTATGGTAGCGGTTACAGTTACTTTAGTTAAAAGGAGTGGGGGGAGGGTAAATCTTCGAAAGTCAAATTTTGAACCAAAACTTTTACAAACGCGGTTTTCGTATTTTTAACTTAGGAAAGGTGCCCGAAAATTATTCAAAAATATCATTTTGACAAATCTTTGTTTTGGAAAGGGTTAAGTGGATTATCAAAGGACCACGCACTAGTTTACACAGGCCTTATGGGGAATTTTGTTATATTGGGGTATGTAACAAAAAAAAATGTAGTTAAAAGTAAAGTTAGGTTTTTCTATGTACAGTTTTTGAGATATATACGGTCAAAATTCGTGAAATGGTCGTTTTTTTTTATGTTTTAATAATATTAACTCTTACATCTTGACCGATAAAAATTAATTTACCATAAAAATGGCTTAGTAAACGCCTAAAGACAAAGTCACTTGTAATGCATGCATATGTCTTATTCAGGACACTCTGTACAATATAGTATATTTAGGTGACTCCTCTTCCTATTTCAAAATTGACGTGTCCATGATTTTATCTCCAAGTTTAAAAAAAAAAGGTGATTCCAAACTTTTGGGACATACTGTATATTATGGGCCAGGTTAAATAATTTAAACAGAAATAATATAAAATATAGAATTTTTAAACTCATTTTTAATATATGTTTAAGTCTTAATTACTTTTTTGTATAAAAGTACTTAAATTTCTTCAAAAAAAATCTATTTTTAAATCACCCTGTAAAAAAAACAAATATTAAAGCTTTCTAAAATATTAAACAGGTGCATTTTAACCTATATCACAATAACCAATACACATTATTTTTGTTTCTAATATTTTGGGTGTTTAAATAATTATTTCCGACATTAGCTCCATTTGGCCCCTCTGTGCGTCTGTCTGATTAGATCCGATTGGCAGCGTGGATTGTTTATTATTTTGACAGTTAAATAGTTATTTAGCTCTCACAGTTGTCAACCAAAATTATAACAAATCCACACTAAAAATCGGCTCAGATAAGTGGTTGAGTGTTAAAGATATTTCTAAGCCACATTTATTTCTTTTTACAAAAATAAATCCGAAAACAGAATTTATTTTAATTTTTTTAAATTTTTTATTTTATCTAAATATTTTTTATTTTGCGCTTATTGTGATCAGTGGCGTATATAAGGGGAGGCCTGGAGGGCCCGAGCCCCCTGAAAGTAAGATTTTTTTTAGATATTTCCCACATATTTCATGAATACAAACATAAAATAGCATAAAATAGGGCTTCATGGGGTTCGGGTCCCCCGCAAAACTGTCTTGGACCACCCCGAAACTTTTTTCTATATACGCCACTGATTGTGATCCACATAAACCTTTGAATAATACTTTAGGCTCAAATTGAAAACTATTTTAGTATTAATAGTTTAAATAAATCTGTCGGACGGATCTGATAACTTCTTAGCCCATGAGCACACTCAAGCAAGTAAATTTCATGCTATATCAACCTTGAAAACAGTATTTTGTAAATATCTCAGAAACGAATGCCCCTACAAAGTCTTTAATTATAACACAAAGAAAAATGTGCTCTACGCTATTTCGAAAACTGCATATTGATGCAATGCTTAAAAAAATATTTATAATACTAAGTATTTTGTAATAAAAATGTCCTTTGTCCTTTGTTAATTACCCATGTGTTTTTCATTAAAACCAAAAAAACATTTTTTATGATATAATTTTTGGTCACTTCTTTGAATTTTTCGAATTAACTAAAAAAAGTGGAGCAAAGTAACCTCGTTTTACGGTAATTTATTTAATAACCCCATCAGAGCTTTACTTTTTAAGATATTTTCAAAAATGGTTTTACAGGTTTATACCTATTATATAATTATGAATATTAAGCTTATAAAAGTGTCTGATCCTTCATGGGTCGATTTAATATTTAATTAAAAGATAGATTCATTATAAACTTTGAACACCAAAAAACTAAACCCTCATTTAATTTGACATGGTCGAGACACATATTTGTTATGTCCCTAAAAAACGGACAAGAAAACAATGGTCTGATGGTCGCAACGTAATACATCACGATAGATAACACATTTTCGGCGTTATCTCAAAAAAAAAATGACCTTGTCTAGCCATTGCTGCGCGGGCTGGAAAGGTAAAAAATAGATACTGGAAAAATCAAAAGTAGGTACTTAGGCACATTTAGCACTCAGTCACTCATTTGTCCGTAGGACGATAAATGTTAAACCGCTAGACCGATATTTATGAAATTTTCAGGAAAAATAGTGCTGGCCCTTCTTATAGTATTATTTTTAATTTACAGGCTTTGTATGTTCTTATAGTCAGAAAACTAACGAAGTTTGTAATTTCTTAATGCAAGTTGTCTTATATTCGCATATTTTTTCTAATAATTTACGTAATAAACAAAGATTCCATCAGAGCTTTACTTTCTAAGATATTTTTAAAGATCGTTTTACAGGTTTATACATATGTAATTATGAGTGATAAGCTAAAAAGTGTGTGATCCATCATGGGTCGATTTATTTTTTAAATTAGAACTTAGATTTATTATAGACCTTGAACACCAGAGCCAACCTCTGAATTTCCAAAAAACTAAACCCTCATTCAGTTTGACATGGTGGACACACATATTTGTTATGGGTCTAAAAAAACTGTCAAGAAAACAATGGTCTGATGGTCGCACCGTAATACATCACGATAGTTTAGATTCTCGCAAATTGGGTGCCAAAAATATGTGGTGGTTCTTTGTTGGCGAAAACTATAAACGCCTTTGTATTGTTTCAGATTCCTGCTAAAAGACTAATAACACACTCACATCAAATTCCTTTTTTTGTATCGATTTTATTTAGCTTGACTTTGTATATTGTCACAAAACGGGATTTGAATATAAATGGTATTTTTGCCATTTTTTTAAATATTTTAAATTAAATATTGTTTTTGACATCAACAAGCATTAATTACATGCAAGACTAGGTTAAGAACAAGTAAAATTTATGGCAACACAAGCGACTTGTTTTTGGGCATGTTTTCAGGATCACTGTCTTTTAATAAAAGTTGTATTCGGCTAATATGGCCTTCCTTCTTTCCTTATTTCCTTCTTTTCTTCCTTCCATTCTTCCGTCCTTCTTTCTTTCCTTCATTCCTTCCTTCCTTCCTTCCTTATTTCCTTCCTTCCTTCCTTCATTCCTTCTTTCCTTATTTTCCTTATTTCCTTATTTCCTTATTTCCTTATTTCCTTATTTCCTTATTTCCTTATTTCCTTATTTCCTTATTTCCTTATTTCCTTATTTCCTTATTTCCTTATTTCCTTATTTCCTTATTTCCTTATTTCCTTATTTCCTTATTTCCTTATTTCCTTATTTCCTTATTTCCTTATTTCCTTATTTCCTTAATTCTTTCTTTCCCTACTTCTGTTCTTCTTTCCTTCCTTCCTTTCTTTCTTCCTTCCTTCTTTCCTTCCTTCTTTCCTTCCTTCCTTCCTTCCTTCCTTCCTTCCTTCCTTCCTTCCTTCCTTCCTTCCTTCCTTCCTTTTTTCCTGTCTTCCTTCTTTCCTTCCTTCCTTCCTTTCTTCCTTAATTTCTTCCTTCCTTCCTTCCTTACTTCCTTACTTACTTACTCATTATCCCCTCCTTAAAGAGCTTCAAGGAACCAAGTCAATGGCGTTCCTAATAATCCAAAAATTTGCTTTACATTATAGCGAATTATAGCTAAACAAGAAAACCTAGACAAAAACAGAGATAAAATGAAATTTTACAGACAACATTTTCTTATCTCATAATTTTTCCACAGCCGATCACGTTGAAGCGAAAACCTTCTAATCTACTTGGGTTTTTCTCACTTCAACCACCTGTTGTCAAGGGTAACTTGCAGTCCTGACTATATTTAAAAATCAAAGTACATATATTTTGAGCTCCTCCAGAATTCTTATGGCACAAAAAGAAAGACTCTTATGCCCAATTCTTTCCAATTTAGACGCTTTTCCATAAAGGCCGCTTGACATGGTGCATGACGCGCTGCAAATATTTGCAAGCAAAAAATTCCGGTCAAATTGTTGCCTGCAAAAAATCTTCTTTTCGTTTGACATTGTGAATGGCCATGCATGGATTCCCTATAATCTAGGTAAAAATTCCCCAGTTTGCATGCAAGTACAGTTTGCATGCAAAAAAATGGCACCAGACCGATAAAAATGGATTGCCTGCAACAATCAGCTGGATTTGTACTGCGCATGCACCTGGGCAAAATTTCATGCATTTGCCTGCAAATTTTATTGTCATGCACCATGCCAAGCGGCCTTAATAAATTCATTTAGCAGTAAAACTCAAGAAATATTAAAATTAAATGAGATATTTTACAACACTTACTAAATAAATCAAACATTTAACATATACTTACAATATAACAACAAACATAATTAGGGCATTTGCTTTATAGTCAACTAATTTAAAAACTGTTTTTTTTTTAATAAATTCACATTTTGCATCACACAAGGATAGGCTTGGTAGAAAGCTTTTTTTATTCTTTATATTTCTCTATTAATTCAATATGGCGGCCATAAGGAGAAAAAAACCAATACAAAACTACGAAATTTTATAAAATTTGTCCACAACATGGCGGATATTTCAATTTTTTGAAAAAGACGACGTCAAGATTTTTTTAATTTCGATAGAGCATCTGAATAGGCTTGGAATAGAAATGGTGCAACTAAATCCTAAATCCCCATGTATCCCCATTTATCTGTGACATCCTGTATATTTATTCCAAAATTTATGGGCCACCCGGTAGAAAACAACCTACAAGTCAAAAACGTTAATTGGAATAAAATCGGAAGTTGGGTTTAAGAGGTTGAAGAGGTCTCGAATATTATTTTGTCCCCACTACACACCGATGGAGTAAAACCCCAAAAATCAAGAGGGTTTCCGAATTATAAGGACGTCATCAGGACAGATGCTGGGGATATAATTTTGGGGGGAAAAATTGTGGGAGAGTTTTTGGTTAATTGGACGAAGAGAATGAGGGTTTTTATTTTTTTGTACAAAAATAATTGGAGTTTTATTTAAATTAAAATAAAGTCAGAATGAATTGAAAGATGAAACAAAAAAGGTATTACAAAATTGATTTAATAAAAATTTATCATTTCATGTAAAACAAAGCAAAGTACGTGAAAATGATATTCCTTAAAAATAATTGAGATAAAAGTATAGCCAAGTACTCCAATATAAATTTCAAAATTAAAGGTTTTTACTGGTTTGAAAAAGTTTTGTAAAACTTTGTTATATAAGCTTTGTATAATTTCTGGAATCGGGCACTAATTGTTTTACATAACTTAACATGTATAGGGGAGGTAAGTAAATAAAAGTTGTATTGTTTTTTAATTTTTAAATTTATATGTATAGGGGAGGGAAGCAAATTAAAATTTTGCGGTTTTTTAATTTTTTCCTATAGTTTTAACATAATTTCAGTCTGACAACACCCAGCCCTCTAGCGTTCTGGAAGTGGGCAATGTTAATTTTACATTACATGTATTTCAAAACTTTAAACGTCAGTCTGCCAAATTTTACCTTTGTAACATGTCTGGAAGTACAGTAGAATTTTGATGATCTATTCATGAGTGAGTGGCAAATTCGACGTTTTTTAAAGTTCCGAAACTACTTTAGTGCTTAAGACATAATACATTAATGGAAGTCCATGAAACTTGGAAGGATTGTTATCTCTATCAAGGTCTACGACGATGGGCTAAAATGTTTCAAGAAAAGGTAGTACAGCAGTTTGCGCGAACTTGGCGGGGTACTGCCGTGCTCCCAGATTAGCAGCCTTGGTGGTTCGATTTGTTAGTCCTACCTCTTCATTCTCATCGGTAGCCAGGCTGGATGAAGTCGGACATCTTGTAGACCCCCTAAGTTAGTAAAATTTTGAAAAACCTGTATAGATTTGAAGTTTGTGTTCATAATACAGTAGAATCGCGCTAGTGTGAACACAAAAAAATTGCACGTTCATACCATGGAGATTGTCCACACTATGTCTATTTAAAATCAAAAGTTAAGTTAGATATAATATTTATAGTAAATAACTGTTCTCATAATTTAGAGCAGTTTCTGCTAAAAATTACTACCACAATAGTTAATAATAATAATTTTAATCTTTTTTATCAACCTTCATAATTTACACATAATTAGGTAAAATACAAAGGTATGACCAGTGAGTGGCTACTACTCGGTCCTCAATATTTCTCAAGCTAGATCACTTACACCTAAATCGTTGTTCTATTCCGGCCATAATGTGACTTACTTTAAGTGCTTCTGCGGAGCAAGAGTTAAAAACCTTTTTACCATTTTAAAAACAAAACATGAAATCAGTGGGTACTAATGTTTACCCCAAAAAATATACTAAAACTGAGCAGATTTCTGCACGTTCTGTCATCTCGCGTCGCTCAGTGATTCCCGGTAATTCCCTAATTCCTACCATTTGACCAAATGCAGAAGATTTAAGCCTTTTTCCGTTTCCATACAATCTCGTAACTGTTTACATAATGTATTGATCTTCACTGCTCACTTTACTAGGAGGTTCACACAAACGTGTGTTCACACCAGCGCGAGTCACTGTATTTCCTATGAAATACCAATGATTACACAACAAAAGGTCTTGTAACCATTGGAAATACTTTGGTTGCTATCGTATAAAGGTAAAATGATATATTTCGTTAAAACACTAGGTATTTATTTTTGAAGTTGCCTAATGTGGTGTGTATGTGTTTTGGTTTATTTTTCTTATAATTTTATTTGTTTATATTTACCTGATGCTTGTAGAAAAAAAAAATATTGTTCCACACTTGCAGAAACCTTTTTTTCAGCACTTTAATGCTTAACAGAACTCGTTATGCATCGTTCTATCAACGGCATTTCCGTGCGGAAAATTTGATTTTCTGCACTTGTTAGGAAAATAGATATTTTATAAAGTTTCATAATTTTTTTTCCTAATAATTATTTTCATTCCTTACCAAACATTACGTAAAGTTTTTTTATGGAAAAGCATTTAATTTTTATAACAAGTTGATCATTATAACAGAAAAAAAAGTTATAGTTAATTGGAGAAAAATACTAAAATATAATTGCTTCCACTTTTTTTAATAACTCAGAATATTGTAATAGAAAAACTGTTTAATACTTCGGAACTGGAAATCTTGAAAAGAGTTTTTCTGCTACAATTATGTTTAATTGGACAACACGGTTGATATAATCTAAAATAATAAATGAATAGATATAAAATTTTACGTATTTTAATAATAATAGCGACATTTTGGGTCAGTGAGAATAACAGAAAATTTGACAGCTGTTACCGTTACTGTTACTAAGAATAACGGTAACATTCAGGGCAAAAACACTAAAGATAAGCTTAACACAAACGTTAATTTAGTAGTTTCACACTCCTTTAACTTTTTGTTTATTTATATTTGTTTATTTATTTTTATTAGATTTATGGCTTTTTACAAACCAAACTAACGAATTTGAGTAAAACATTCGACTGCATTAAAAAATACAAAACAAAACTAACCTTAAAAAATAACGGTAACATTTAAGGACGGCCACCGTAAGTACCAGGCGCCATTACCGTAAGTAACAAAAAATGAGCGAGAAGCTGCTAATGTGCAGACTCAGTGATAGCAAGAACGGTAACAAAGTGTTAAATACGCGACCCAAAATGTCCTTATTTACGTAGGCACGTCAACCATTCTAAGCTTGTAAATCCAAAATTAGAATGCGACAAAACATGGCGGCGAAAAGAGATAAACATTGGTTTTTCTTGCGTTGCGTTGGTTGCTTGGCAACGCGGGTTTTAGCCCTCCAGTGCAGTGGAAAAATTTGCAGGATAGATAGGGTAGCCCGTCCCTAATTTTTTTTATAACAATTAGGTTAGAAAATAAATTGCTAGAATAATTTTAAATTTGTATCTACTACCATTAACCCCCCTTCGTGCTTTCACAATCACCTGGTTGCAAGAGCGTACCTATGGGAATTAAGGACGATTAAGGGGCATCAATCAATTTTTCAGCAACCTTAAGAAAAAAATTAGCAATATGCAAATTTCCCAAATTTTTGTTTTAAACTTTGGATCCCCTCCCGAATTTTTTACCTTCGTTCTACAGCTACTAGACCTTAACTATTGCAAGGCACTCTTATATTATTTTTGAAATTAATGTAACTGTCTATCTGGCTCACCTACCTCACAGAATTTATTCTGTGGTCTAAATATTGTTACGGGTTCACTACGACAAATTAAAACTCGCAATTGTTGAAAATGATACGTCAATTTATTTCGACAAATTATGTACAAAAACACGCACTTAAACTTAGTAATAACTTGCTAATAATTCACTACTATAATCGGTCTATTAACTTCGTGTTAATCTCACGACCACCACAGCACGCTATCTGTGACTGACCCCTGGTGCGCGACCCCGGCCATATATATAGGATCGTTCATCTCTCTCGAACTTTCCGGCAGCCTTCGACGTCCGGAAAGTTCCCGCACTACCGCGACCGCAAGCCACAGACAACGCAACTAAAACCTAGACTAAGAATACAACCTTAAGATAAATCGACCTAATACTACACTAAACCTAAATAAATTCCAATTATAAAATTTAAATAACTTAAATTTGTAACACTATCCTCCTCTTCAGGTTTGATCGTCTCGATCAACATTTCCCAGGTAAGGTTTTAGTCTGTCTAGATGAACAACTTTCATCTTGGACTTCGGGCTTCTCTGGATTCGGTAGACTACATCATTAATTCTCTTAACAACTTTATAAGGCCCTTCCCATGGTGGTGTCAACTTAGGTGATCTTCCTTTCTTGCGTTGAGGCTTGTATAGCCAGACTTGATCATTCTCTTTGAACCCTGAAGAGTTTGCTTTCAGGTCATATCTCGCTTTCATGCGGTCACTGGCTATTTCTATTCGCTCTCTAACCACTTCATGGATATCGTGCAGCTTTTGCCTAAAACGTTCGACATAGTCATTAACCTCTAAGTGTGCTTCTTCAGGTGAACCAAACATGATATCACATGGTAAACGCAGTTCTCTACCAACCAGGATACTAGATGGAGTAGCTCCTGTCGTATTGTGAATGGCAGTTCTATAGGCCATCAAAAACAATGGAATATATTGGTCCCAATCTGTTTGGTGCTCATCAACAACTTTGCAAAGATGTTCCTCTATTGTTTTATTAAATCTTTCAACCATGCCATCTGACTGCGGATGCAAAGCAGTAGTCCGTGTTTTATGTATTCCTAAAAGGTCACAGAGATTCTGGAAGAGCTTTGATTCAAAGTTTCTTCCTTGATCTGAATGTAGTTCCAAAGGAATGCCAAATCGGCTGAAAACATCATTTACCAGAACTTCTGCAACTGTAGCGGCCTCTTGGTTAGGCAAAGCAAAAACTTCTGGCCATTTGCTAAAATAATCCATGACAACAAGGATGTATTTGTTGCCCTTTTTAGTTTCTGGAAATGGTCCGGCCACATCAATAGCAATGCGTTCGAATGGCAGACCTACGTTATATTGTTTCATTTGACCTCTGGACCTTGTTTTGGGACCTTGGCTGGCTGCACAAGTCGAACATCGGCGGCACCAGTTTTTTACATCTTGAAAGTAATTGACCCAATAAAATCGGTTTCGAATTTTGTCCATGGTTTTATTTATGCCTAGGTGCGCGCCTGATTTTCCACCATGGCACTCGGCCATTATATTGTCTACCATGCTCCTAGGAACCACTACTTGATTAATCACAGTAAGGCCATCGGCACTTTCCCAGGCACGTTTAAGGATGTTTTCTTCTACTATCAGTGAATCCCATTGTGCCCACAGTGATTTGAATGTCACCCCTTGGTTTCCGATATCTTGCATGATGGTCGTGGCTTGTTCTCTTCTTTCAATCGCAAGATAGGTCCTACATCTTTGTCGTTAAGTTGTGTGGTTCTAATCGAAGCCGACATCCGTTCTTCATCTGGTTCTAACTTTATCTGGCGCACGTAGGTAATTCCTTCTTTCTGGTCAATTTTCCTGCAATGTTTACAATCCTCGGGGCAAGGTCTTCTGGACAATGCATCTGCATTATTATGCACCCTTCCTGCTCGGTGCTTAATTTGATAATGGTATTTTTGTAGCTTTTCTATCCATCTCGCGACTTGCCCCTCAGGTTGTTTCACTTTCATGAGCCACTGTAACGCAGCATGATCCGTTCTAATCAGAAACTCTTGTCCGTAGAGATATTTGTGAAAGTGATCTACGGATTTAACTATGGCTACGAGCTCCTTTCTAGTAACACAATAATTTCTCTCTGGTTTGGATAGCTTCTTGCTGAAAAATTCGATGACCCGTTCTTCTCCATCTTGTACTTGGGAGAGTACTGCTCCTATGCCATCGTTTCTCGCATCCGTATCTAATATGAATTTTCCTTTTGGAATGGGATATGCAAGAATCGGACTAGAACATAATGCTGCTTTTAGTCTTCAAAATGCTTGGTCACATTCGGTATTCCATTTGTAAGAAGATTTATCTTCTGTAAGTCTATGTAACGGAGACGCTATTTTGGCGAATCCTTCTACAAATCGTCTGTAGTATGTACACAGACCCAAAAAGCTTCTCAATTCATGTTTGTCATGAGGTTGAGGCCATTCTTTTATTGCTTGTAGCTTCTTTTCGTCGGTATGGATCCCTTCTCGGGAAACGACGTGACCCAGGAACTCAACTTTTTCTTGGAACAGAAAACATTTCTTTGAGTTTAATTTAAGATTTGCGTTCCTGATTCTTGAGAATACTTCTCGTAAATTATCTAGATGTTCTTGAAATGATTTCCCCATTACTATGACATCATCCAAATAGACTAGGCAGGTTTTCCAAGTAAGGCCTCGTAGAACGACTTCCATTAGTCTTTCAAATGTAGCTGGGGCATTGCACAGGCCAAATGGCATCACATTAAACTGATAAAGTCCACTTCCAGCAGAGAATGCAGTCTTCTCTTTATCTCTTTCAAAGATTCCTACTTGCCAATACCCACTTTTCAGGTCAAGAGTAGAAAACCAATATGATCCTGCCAACGTTGTTAACGTGTCGTCTATTCTTGGCAGTGGGTAACTATCTTTCTTGGTCACATCGTTAAGTTTCCTGTAGTCGACACAAAACCTAGTACTTCCATCCTTTTTAGTGACCAACACCACAGGAGATGACCAAGGACTTGATGACTCTTCAATAACACCGTCGCTGAGCATTTTATTAATGAGATTGTGAACTTCTTCTTGCTTGGCCATTGGTAGTCTTCTTGGGGGTTGTCTTATCGGTTGGGCATCGCCGTGTTGATAGCATGTTGAATAAGGTTTGTGCGTCCCGAACTACTCCTAGTTTCGAAGATATTACTTTGTTCTTCTATAAACTCTCTCGCTTTACTAAATTCTTCTGGAGTGAGATGTTGCCAAGTTGACTCAAATTGCTGAAGTACCTCCGTTGGTAACTTACTTTTATCCTCCGAAGTTGGCTCTTCACATCTTGTTACTTTCTGGACTGGCTCAAATAATGCTACCACCTCCCCCTTATTAATTCTGACACTATTTGGGAAAATATTGGCGACTCTAATCGGGATGTCTTTATCGGTTTTAACTAGTGACTTTGCAACGAGGTAGGTGTTGGATAATTTCTGTTGGCTTATGAGTCCGACACAGCTTGATGATTTACTTTCTAGCCTCCCAAAAATTATGGTCTCACTATTACCGACCAGTCTTGTTGTACATACTGCCACGACCTTTATTGGTTCTTTATTGAAGTGACTATTTGACAAAATGAACTCTTCATTCCCAAATCTCAGGATATTAAGTTTATTATCAAACGCAAATCCATGTTTACTTATCAAGTCCATTCCCAAAATAAATTCGTCTTCTATTTCGGCAACCAATACAGTGTGGCGAATTCTCAATCTTCCCAGCTGTAGGTCTATGTCGGTCTGCCCCAACACGTCGGCGGATTCTCCAGTCACAGTCTTAAGTGTTATTTTCTTTTCTGATGGTCGAATTTTATATCTCGTTGCAATTTTGGACCTAAGCAATGATATTGCAGCACCAGTGTCTACTGTTATATTAACTTTTCTTCCATTAATAAGTCCGTCGATGTTAAGACTGTCAGCAGTATGTTTTAAGCTCTTGATAGAGTAAATTTTAGGGGCTAAATTCCCATTAGCCAACACCCGCCCCTCTGCGTTGACTAGTTTTAGTTTTCCTGATCTTCGGTACTCTGTCCCACTAGATGGTGAGCGAGACCTCATTTGAAACACTTTACATTTGGAGGGGATCGTCTACTTTCTTTCAAAGAATCAATCTTTTCTATCAGTGATTGAAACAGTTGGTTTAGCGTTTTTAAGTTGACCTCATCTCCAGTGCTCATTTCTTCTCCCTCCTGAATTGAAACACCTCTTACTTTTGGCCTGGACATATTATTTGATGATTCAATTTCAAGGGCTCGAATCAACACTTCACTGCTGTTATGGAAGCGTTCTCGACGTAGTAATTTTGCTAAGTCCGTGTCTCGCAAGCCGTTAATAAAGCGATCTACCGTGAAGGGATCTCTGTAATTTTCTGGCATTTCTGGATAAGCCAAGTACATCAGCCTCCTGATATCCGCTTCATACTCTTGAAATGACTCTCCTGGTCTTTGTTGACGAATATTTAATTCTGACCAATGTAAATTTCGCTAGTGTTCGTCTCCATACCTTCTTTCTAACCCTGCCACTAAAGCGTTATAATTCTGTTTTTGTTCGACTGGAATGGACCGTAAAAGTCCCAGAGCAGGTTCTCGTAGAGCTACTAACAATCCTCTAGCTTTTTCCTCATCATCCCAACCATTTGCAGCAGCGGCAGCTTCAAACTGTTGTTTATAAGTAGACCAGGAAGACGTACCATCGAAATTTGGAGGCTGAATGTTTTGGTTGGAATTCACAACACATCCCTGAGCTTTCATTTTGTTGTGTTCTTTTTGGAGCTGTATAAGCTGTTTTGACACGTCCTGGAATTTTTCTTCCATGGTTTGAAAAAGTTCCTCCCTAACATTCTGTACCTTTTCTTCAACATTATGTACCTTTTCTTCTACATTCTGCAATTTATTTTGTACCTTTTGTTCCACACTATGCATTCTTTGGGTTATTTCTTCCTTAAGATCTTCGGTTGCAGTCTTAAACTCTTCTCTCAGCTGTTCGGAGTTGCTCTTTATTTGGTCAAAGTTTTCCTGCATGTCGTTCTGGTTTTGTTCGATGGTCTGTCTCATATCATTCTGATTTTGTTCAATAATGTGTTTTATGTCGTCCATGGTGTGTTTCATATCGCCCTGGTTTTGAGCCATTTGAGCTGCTAGAGCCTGCATCATTTTAGTTAGATCTTCCATCTTTGCCGATCCTTGTCTAGTAAGCATCAACTTCCTGATAAATCACTTAAAACGTCTATTTTAGGGCTATAAAGCGAATGTCGAAGTCGGTTTTTCAATATCTCTTCCAATTCTTAAATAGAACCTAATGGAATGTTCTGGAATATACTGGTAAATGCTACTCTTTCTGCTACTAGGCAAATGTAGAAGTCACTTTTTGATTATCTCTTTTGGTTCTCGAATAGACCGTCGTAGAATGTTATGGAATATTCTAGAAATAATTTCTAATTCTTACTTTTAAAATAACTAAGCTACTGTCGAAGTCGGTATTTGTGTATCTCTTCTAGTTTTTGAATAGAACGTCGTAGAATGTTATGGAATCTTCTAGAAATTCTTTCTAATTCTTACTTTTGAAATAACTAAACTAATGTCGAAATCGATATTTGTATATCTCTTCTAGTTTTTGAACAGAACGTCGTAGAATGTTATGGAATCTTCTAGAAATTCTTTTTAGTTCTTACTTTTGAAATTACTAAGCTAATGTCGAAGTCTCTTTTTGGATATTTCTTCTGGTTTTCGAATAGAGCGTCGTAGAAAGTGATGGAATGTTCTAGAAATTCTTTCTGATTCTTACTTTTAAAATTACTAATCTAATGTCGAAGTCGGTATTTGTATATCTCTTCTAGTTTTTGAATAGAACGTCGTAGAATGTTATAGAATATTCTAGAAAATCTCTCTAATTATCAATTTTTGGACTGTAAAATTAATGTCGAAGTCGGTTCTTAAATATCTCTTTTAGTTTTTGAATAAAACAATATCGAACTTCTTCGAATATTCTGGAAAAATCACTTACTGTTTTTCTGTCCAATTGTCCTATCCGGTGGTAATATGTAAGGATAGTCTTTGCACTATTTATTTCTTTTAATCTCACTTCTGACACCAATTGTTACGGGTTCACTACGACAAATTAAAACACGCAATTGTTGAAAACGATACGTCAATTTATTTCGACAAATTATGTACAAAAACACGCACTTAAACTTAGTAATAACTTGCTAATAATTCACTACTATAATCGGTCTATTAACTTCGTGTTAATCTCACGACCACGACAGCACGCTATCTGTGACTGACCCCTGGTGCGCGACCCCGGCCCTATATATAGGATCGTCCATCTCTCTCGAACATTCCGGCAGCCTTCGACGTCCGGAAAGTTCCCGCACTACCGCGACCGCAAGCCACAGACAACGCAACTAAAACCTAGACTAAGAATACAACCTTAAGATAAATCGACCTAATACTACACTAAACCTAAATAAATTCCAATTATAAAATTTAAATAACTTAAATTTGTAACAATATTGAGAACCAACAAAAACCGAATCAAACCGATCAACTTTATTGTGTTAAAAATTATTTCTCCTGGAATTTACCAGTGCCGGATATTTTCAAAACAGCCGTTATCTATTTTTTTTTGTCCGCCCGCCCTCACCCCCTTTTCCTTAGGTCCGAAATTAGCCACTGAACGCAAATATTGAGCCGTAGTTCGAAATTCTAAATTTGTATTGAACAAACTTATGCTGGAAAAGCATAAAAACTACTGGATCGTTTTTGATAAATGAGTATAAGACTTTCAGAGGATTTACCTTCCATATATTTGGTTCATGTTTCACATTAACGTATTAACCGGAAATACGTTAATGTCTTAGCATATTATTTTGAAGATGGATGCATAATATTATTGTGCCCCGGAATCTAAGAACGATCAATACACAAATGGCATTATAGATTAACAATTTTCTTACCATAATGAAAATGGAATAATCGCATATAATGGAATAAATATGTTTCCAGTAATTTTAAAACATGGGTAAAATATTTAGCTTGCATCAATTTGCCATTTATTTGTTGAAAGATTAATATGTTTATGAATCCAAATTGGGACTGTGTCTTGTGGCGGCTGGTGACGTTATAAATTGGGGGGGGGGCATAAATTGCATGAAAAATAGGATAAGAAAACTTACCGAAACAATTTTATTAAAAATCCTACATAATTTTAAAAAGTCTATTAACCTAGTAAAGTAAGTATATGTCTAATTTTTGTCACATTTTTATTATGTTCGGTAATGTTTTGCCTATAGGCACTATTCACTTGGCACCTAATATCAGTCCTGCCTTTCATAGAAAATTTTATGTGGTTATTCAAATGAATACCACTTACTTTGTGTCTTTTTAACTTTTCACTAAAGTGTTTGATATTACACATTCCCTTTGCACGCAGAATCACTTCATGGATTGTTCATAACAAGACAAAGCAAAAAAAAACAATTTCCTTTTTTACAACCGCACAACCAGATTTCAGCATCGTATATTATCATATCTTTGACAGTGGGAAAGAAGAATTTAAGAGATCAGTTGGATGACATGGTCGAGTTAATACCCTGAGAATTTCTCGTTCCTGTATTGAGACACCGCGCACCTGCATAGATGGAAGTTTTCCGAAAATGTAAGTATGGTCTTCGGTAGTTCAATGCTTAGAACGTTTGCGTACAGAGCAAGAGGTTCCGGGTTCGAGTCCCGGCCGAAGACAGAAAAACTTTTTTCTTATTTTTCTTTTTTTAATTTCACTTGTTATCGTATTTTTATTAAATTTTCTATTATAAGTTTTTATGGAACACCCCTCGGCATTACTATCACTAAAATTTTGGTTAATTTTTAGGTCCGGTCGACGTGGCCCTAAAGATTTTATTTGTAATCGAAGTTCATATGTCAACGTATTTAAATTTGCACAGTTGATTATGTAATCGACGGTATTTATTTCCATTTTATAAACAAACGATAACGGCAAGGCTTTTTACTACTGACAAACCCCAAATTAAAACAAATTCATACGTCTTTACTAAGGATAGAACCGGCAACACTAGAAAGGGCAACGAACGTTTCCGCACGATGATGATGGCCAACTTCAACTAAAACAAACTCCCACTCCCACCCCTACGCGAGAACAGACACCCATACACCGCTGAACAACGGGTGAAATTAAAACCTTGCACCGCGCGGTGCTGCCGGCTTGTAATTATTTACGCTAAACAAGTTCATCCAATTAATCGCTTGTTGTGAACCACAGACAATAAAAGGAACTAGACAATCATGTCGTTAGGGAAGATTTAAATTTTTAAATAAATCAATTAAAAATACTCTGCCAATATATGGGCCCCTAAGCTCACACTAGGTACTATAGTTATAGTTTACGTGTGAGCTAATATAACTAAAAACTGAAATATATTTTATTCAACTCCAGAATAAATTACCTTTTGTTTGATACTACACAAGCCATGTTTTGACTGAAACTCAAATTTTTAAAATTTACCCTTACCCTTAAAAAAAGCAAAAACTAAAATGTTATTTGTTAAACTCCGGACTCAATTACCTTTCGTTTGATATCACACACGCCATATTTTCACTTAAACTCTAATTTTTAAAATATACCCCCACCTTTTTTTTAAATAAATTAAAATGTATTTTGTTTAACTCTAGACTCAATTACCTTTCGTTTGATATCACACACGCCATATTTTCACATAAACTCTAATTTTTGAAATCTACCCCCACCCTTTTATTTGGTTTGTGTTCGGTAGATTTTGTTCATTTTTAAATGGGACCGTCTCGACCCAAGACCCAGCCTAGGTACCAAATTTCATTAAAATCGGCCAAGCGGTTTTTGAGTTATGCGCGTTGGTCGTTACAGACAGACATACAGACATACAGACATACAGACATACAGACATACAGACATACAGACATACAGACATACAGACATACAGACATACAGACATACAGACATACAGACATACAGACATACAGACATACAGACATACAGACATACAGACATACAGACATACAGACATACAGACATACAGACATACAGACATACAGACATACAGACATACAGACATACAGACATACAGACATACAGACATACAGACATACAGACATACAGACATACAGACATACAGACATACAGACATACAGACATACAGACATACAGACATACAGACATACAGACATACAGACATACAGACATACAGACATACAGACATACAGACATACAGACATACAGACATACAGACATACAGACATACAGACATACAGACATACAGACATACAGACATACAGACATACAGACATACAGACATACAGACATACAGACATACAGACATACAGACATACAGACATACAGACATACAGACATACAGACATACAGACATACAGACATACAGACATACAGACATACAGACATACAGACATACAGACATACAGACATACAGACATACAGACATACAGACATACAGACATACAGACATACAGACATACAGACATACAGACATACAGACATACAGACATACAGACATACAGACATACAGACATACAGACATACAGACATACAGACATACAGACATACAGACATACAGACATACAGACATACAGACATACAGACATACAGACATACAGACATACAGACATACAGACATACAGACATACAGACATACAGACATACAGACATACAGACATACAGACATACAGACATACAGACATACAGACATACAGACATACAGACATACAGACATACAGACATACAGACATACAGACATACAGACATACAGACATACAGACATACAGACATACAGACATACAGACATACAGACATACAGACATACAGACATACAGACATACAGACATACAGACATACAGACATACAGACATACAGACATACAGACATACAGACATACAGACATACAGACATACAGACATACAGACATACAGACATACAGACATACCGACATACAGACATACAGACATACTGACTTACAGACATACAGACATACAGACATACAGACATACAGACATACAGACATACAGACATACAGACATACAGACATACAGACATACAGACATACAGACATACAGACATACAGACAGACAGACCGACAGACAGACAGACAGACAGACAGACAGACATACAGACAGACAGACGGCGCAACAAAAAAGTTTCAAAATCATCTGAAACGCAAAGATATATAAAAATTTTTGAAATCGGAGCAACTTTTTTTTTCTCGGAAAAATTAGGATCACCATAGCTCACACTACTATAGTATAGTATATGTGTGAGCTAATACTGTTAGTTGTCTAGTTTTGGGAGGGCACTGCCCATATACATATTACGTATATGGCACTGCCGCGTTGCCCTCCCTATCGTAGGTGTTAAGCGGGTGTAACTTTCATATTGTGATCATGTGACGCATGAGCGGGCACCCACGAGAAAGTCGTAGGTGGCAACCGGGTGTTACGTTTACAGATGTCACCACTCGTAACATATAAAACTAAGAAATGATGTTCTTTCACTAAATTTTTCTTAAAAGGAGCGAGCGTAAGCAAAGCTCTCTGTTCTTCCGTTTTAGTGGATAATATTATTAAGAAAATAATGCACCTAATTATTAAAAACTTCACCTCCAAAAAAAATTTGACGTAACAATCGATCGATCGATTTTAATAGACTAGGCCATGTGATGTGGTTAAATAAACAGAACTGATTCGTATCAATGGAATACTTATTTATTTTAAGATTAAAAAAAACGTTTGTGTTATGATTATTCTTCTAATTTTTATAACTAAAAATGTAGTATTTATTCCTTTGTATTCTAATAATAGGCAAAAAAGTAAGTGATTTTTTTCTTTTTTATTGTGACTAGTCTATTTAGTAAGCTGGTATCGAATAGGGTCCCTGTATGTGACATTGGCGGAATAATATCTGTCACATACAGGGACTCTAGTATCGAAGAAGAATAACCACGAAATGGTCGACTGACTGGTATCTGATGAAAGGATCCCGCCCGGAGCTTATGGCGATGGCTTTCGGTTGGATTTCTTTTAAGTTTCAGTATGTTGTAGATCTTGATGCCTTGATTAAAAGTTATTATTACCCCATCATCGTCCGACCTATGGTTTCTAAGATACAGAGGTTCAAAGTTTCAGTTTTTAGCTTTTGTGCATTTTTCACAAAAAACAATTTCAAGTAATTTCTACCTATTCTGAAAAATGATATTATTGTTTGGTGTATATCAAACGTTAGATCACAAGTAGAGCTTAATATACAAATAAAAAAATTGAACTTAATAACAGTTTGCTACAGTCAGTGGCGTTCCGAACATAAAAATTATTAAAAAATATTTATTGAAAAAACAATGCTATACAGAATTAACTATAAAAAAAAATCAAACGGTGGAATTTTTTTTATTTAGAAATCTCCTAAAGAAACCAAAATATGTATAAATGGTAAAAATCCGTTTGTAAAGTTTTTTCCAATACGCTGTAAAACTCTAAGCTTTTTAGGATTTTAATGTTTTTCTTTAGAAATGCAAAATTCTTTCGCTTTTTTTTAACAATAATATTTAAGCTAAAATAATTATGAGATTAATGGAATGATTTTTGTTGCTCACAGTTCTTTTTTAATAATTTATTCATTCAGTGGTGTGGAATTTCCCAAGACAATCGTTCAAAATCCTAAGTTTTTTTGACATTGATTTTTTTGCGACATTAAAAGTAAAATAAAAAAGATTAACAACATAATCTGTCAATTTGATATTGGCATGTTGTTACACTTTTTTATTTTATTTTTAATATCGCAAAAAAAATAAATGTAAAAAAAACTTAGTTTACGATTGTCTTGGGAAATTGCACGCCACTGAATGAATAGATGATTAAAAAAGTACTGTGAGCAACAAAAATCATTCCATTAACCTCATAATTATATTTGTTTAAATATTATCGCTAAAAAAAGCGAAAGTATTTTTCATTTCTAAAGAAAAACATTAAAATCCTAAAAAGCTTAGAGTTTTACAGCGTTTTGTGAAAAACCTTTCAAACGGATTTTTACCGTTTATACATATTTTGGTTTCTTTGGGAGATTTCTAAAATACAGGAGAAAATAAAAAAAATTTCACCGTTTTTTTTTTATAGTTAATTGTGTAAAGCATTGTTTTTTGAATAAATATTTTTCAATAATGTTTATGTTCGGTTCGGTTCCGAGGCAGGCAGGCTTTTAATATTACCCGTTTTTCTGATGTCTAGGGATGAGTTTTAGCGATCGGGGGCGAGGGGAATGTTTGTTTGTTGACGTCAGCTTGACGTCAGCCATCTTCATCGTGCAGAAGCGACCATCAAATATTTTTTTTAATATGTATAGTTTATTCCAAGCTCTTGTGATGTGCAAAAAATAGTTGTAATATTTTTTTTGTAATGATAAGGATGGCCAAACTCAAGATTCCTGGGGCATAAATTATTTTAATTCTGGGTGTTTGCAGACAAAAAACAAATATAAAAATACAAATATTTTGCTGTTTATTCAGCCAAATAAAAATAAAGATTAAAATAAATTTCTAATACTGTTTCTGTTACGTAAAATCAAAATTAAAGTTAAAAGTTGACAAACTTTTTATTTCTATAGGTATTTTATGATTCTGTATAAGACACCTATACAGTTTCCCATTTCCCTTTTATTTCTATTTTAATGTTTATTTTTATTTGTATATTATCAATCAATTTTATATTCAAAGAATACTGATGAATTACACATTGTTAATAATTTATATTTCATCCTTTTTTGCTGGTCGCAACAGCTTCGAGTAACTATACATCCTAGAGGAAGGTGGGCAATCAGCTGTTGCAAGGTGACGTGATTTTTGGTTGTTTTTGTTTTCGTTTGTTTTCAAAATGGAAACAAATACCAGCAATTATATAATTAACTGTGCAAATTTAAATACGTTGACATATGAACTTCGATTACAAATTAAATCTTTAGGGCCACATAGACCGGACCTAAAAATTACCCATTTTAGTGAAAGTAGAATATATCAAAGTAGATTCAACGCCCTAGCAATGTGTTCAATTGAAAGAAAATTGTTGACTACGGAGAATTTTAAAAAAGTTATCTTTGAGCCCTTTGCGTAAGTAAAAGAAAGGCGACTGGACTTTATCTATAAACCAATAAACTAAAAACTACACCAAATAGCTGCCTGGTTGGAAAATGGTAAAATAAAATTGTTTAAGGTAAGTTTTTTATCTCATGTTTCATGCAATTTAAATTTCTGTCCCGCCAATTTATAATGTCTCCAGTCGCCACTGATTCTGGGTCTTGAACGATGGAACCATCCACATCAGACGCTTTGACCAATAGCAAACTCTGAGCGGTCGCGTGTGCGAAATGACTTGTCTCGACCAATCGCATAGTCGCCCGCTCTTTACTGAATTTTACGCGTTTGAGATGAAATCTGTTCTCCTGCCCCATACCGACTGAAGGCTTCTCGATCGGATCGTAGAAGAAGCTTGCGCAATTGAGGTCTTTTCGCATAGCACGTAGCTATATTAAAGCTTTCCATTGGCCAAAGCATGTGATGGTTCCTATCACATTGTTTAAGTACTAAAATAGGTAGCCTGTCATTATAAGGAATCATAGGGTTCAGGGAAGCACATCATTTAAGCAGTGGCGTACGCTAGCAGGAGGCTTGAAGGCTGAAGCCCCCCTAAGACCTCCTGAATATTGACCCTTAAAATATGAATTTTTCCCAAAAATCAAGATTAAAATATATCGTTCTGCGCTCAAGCCTCCACCCACAGGATTCATTTCAGCATACCGACCCCCGTTCAAACCCCCCCGGATTCATTTCTGCGTACGTCACTAAATTCAAGGCTTTTAAATTACTAATGTGTTTAATTTCACCGTCTGGGTAGCTATTCTGGGCCTTGAACGATGTGACCATCTACATCACACGCTTTGACCAAAACCAAACTCTGAGCGTTTGCGTTTTGTTCAAAATGAATTGTCTCGACCAATGGCATAGTCGCCCGCTCTTCAGAGTTAGTGAATTTTACGCGTTTGAAGTGAAATCTGTTCTCATGCCCCGTAGCGACTGAAGGTTTCTCGGTCGGATCATGGGAGAAGCTTGCGCAATGGAGGTCTTTTCGCATACACGGTAAAAAAATTGTCTTAAATCAAAGAAAATTGCTTTAAAGTAAAATAATTTGTGCTTTCCTATTCACCAAAAGAATATTTTCTTGAGATTGCACACAAAATGTCTAGCCTCTTTATTTTAAAGTGAAATAGAAATTGTTTTATTATAAATTAGGACTGAATTAATCAAAGCCACCGTTTTCCCTGGAAGCAAAATATTACTTAAATGAAGACAATTTGCTTTGTTACAAAATGGAGTATACTGAAGCAAAACAATTAAAGAAGAAAAATAAAGTTTCCTTTTAAGGTTAAACGCTGCGTTGAACTAAAAAGAAATATTTTAATTCAAAACAAATTGTTTTAAGGTAAAACAATTTATTCAATAAAAAAACGTGTTTTCATTGTAGACAAAATTTTTTCCCGTGTAGCACGTGACGGCTTGGAGCTAATTTAAAGCTTGAAATTGGTCAAAGCATGTGATGGGAACTATAACATCGTTCAAGACCCAGAATAGCTACTCGGATAAACTCAAAAATTCGGTAGCGAACAATTGACCAACAAAACAATCCAATAAAAGTATATCCCATAGTCATATCGAATTCGTGGTGGTGAAGATATCGTCTTCGAAATTTTTAATGACGTCCCGCGTATGAATAATTCAAGAAAAACAACATTGTCGGACGTATATAAACATAGTCGGACATATAATAAAATCGCCGCCGTCGAGTGTTGATCAGTTGTTGGTATTTTTCGGTTATTCAAACTGGAACAAACACAATAAATGGATTATGGATATCCGCTTTAAACTATTTTTGCACATTTGCAGTGTGTTTTCATAGTTAAGGCAACATTTCGGAAAATCTACTTTCTACAAGCATTTTATATCATAACAAAAACATTTCATGTAAAAAAAGCCAAGTACGCGAAAATGGCATTCCATAAAAAGAATTGAGATAAAAGTAAAGCCAAGTTCTCCAATACAAAGTTCAAAATGAAAGGTTCTTACTAGCTTGGAAATATTTTTTTAAACTTTGCTAGTACAGCCAAACTTCTTTATGTTCAATTTAGCACTGTGCCTAAAAGTCATTTACAGCCGTAATAGCCAAGTTTAGAAAAACATTTCCAAACATGTAAGAACCTTTCATTTTGAAATTTGTATTGGAGAACTTGGCTTTACTTTTATCTCAATACTTTTTGCGAAGTACCATTTTTGCGTACTGGCATTTTTTACATGAAATATTTTTGTTATGATTTCACTCCTGTTTTAAAGCATTTGGATAATATTTAAGTTTTAGAGTAGTAAAATATGCGGAATATTGTTCAAAACTTTTGCAATGCCTTATTTAAAATTTTGAGGTTTTTTAATTTTTTCCCATGTTTTTATGCCTTTCAAAGCTTAGCTCTCAAGTGTTTCTGAAAATTACATAACTTTACTTTTATAGGGAAGGGAAGTAAATTTAAATGTTGTTTTTTTTAAATTTTTCCTATAGCTTTCCCATATTTCCTATCAGTCTTCCAAAGCTCAGCTCTCTAGCGCTCTGGAAGTGAGCAATGTTAATTTTACATAAACTTACATTTATAGGGAGGGAAGTAAATTAAAATCTTAGGGTTTTTAAATTTTTTTCTATAGTTTTATAATAGTTCCTATTGGCCTTCCAAAGCTTAGCTCCCTGGCGTTTCTAGAAGTGGGCAATGTTACTTTTACATAATTTTACATTTATAGGGGAGGAAAGTAAATTAAAATTTTAGTGTTTTAAATTTTTTCCTATAATTTTATCATAGTTCCTATCATTCTGCCAAAGCTTAGCTCTCTAGCGTTTTTGGAAGTGGGCAATGTTACTTTTACATAACTTCACATGTATAGGGGAGAAGAGTAAATTATAATTTTGGGGTTTTTTATTTTTTCCAAGGGTTTAATAATAATTTCTATAAGTCTGCTTAATTTCAGCTTTGTAGCATGTCTGGAAGTATTGTAGAATTTTGATGATCTATACATGAGTAAGTGAGTGAGTGAGTGGCAATTTCGACTTTTTTTGAAATTACTAAAGCGTCTTTAACAAACAACAAATCTATTTTTTTTAAAATTTAATAGCTTATAAAAAATTAATTCTTAAAGAAATTGCAAAGGTGATTGATCACACTGTCTCTGTCTTATTAACCTATAACTTTCTGGAAAACCTCAATGGAACATTTTTTAATAACAATGAAACACAAAATATTTGACAATATGAAATTGGCAATTTTTAAATAGCACAGTTTTCCCCCACTCTTTAAACTTGACAAATGCCTTAACTTGAAAAACAAAAATTTATAATCGAGAGTTATCAAACCTTTTTATCGACTTTTGACCATTCCTACTGTACCTCAAAGTTTAGTGCATCATTTAAATTACTCTTGTTTAGTTGCCCCTTCAGATCATCAAACCAGAACAATGGACAGATCACTACAAGGGACTGCTGTAGGATACGAGACCCGAATATCTGTCAGCCTCTCCGAGGAGACACATAGAAGACATGGAGAGTAAGTAACTATCGAAAGAGATCTGATAGTATTAAAAAGCTTAATTTCGGAAAAGCTAGCGGACCTGGAGGAATATACGCTGAAATGCTTAAATATGGATCAGAGAAACTACTAGAAAATCTCACATATTATATTTATCAATCAATGCATAAACGGACATCCAGCACCTGATAATTTGAAAATAGCATGATAATTAATTAGAATTTTAGAAAGGATATTTTTTTTAATGTTGTATTGTAATCGGACCACTATGTGAATACCAAATTTCATCCAAATCGGATAATGGGAAATGTGTCAAAAACTCATTTTTCTATGAAAGGGGGTGGGGGTAGGGGTGGGAGGATATTTTTTTCTTATTGTTGTATTATCATTGGACCACTATGTGTATACCAAATTTTATCCAACTCGGATAACGGGAAGTGTGTCAAAAACACATTTTTCTATAGAAGGGGAGGGGATAGGGGTGGGAGGATATTTTTTTCTTATTGTTGTTTTATCATCGGACCACTATCTGTGTACCAAATTTCATCCAAATCGAATAATGGGAAGTGTGTCAAAAACGCTTTACAAGATTTGATAGATAGTTAGTTAGTTAGATAGTTAGATAGTTAGATAGTTAGATAGTTAGATAGTTAGATAGTTAGATAGTTAGATAGTTAGATAGTTAGATAGTTAGATAGTTAGATAGTCAGATAGTTAGATAGTTAGATAGTTAGATAGTTAGATAGTTAGATAGTTAGATAGTTAGATAGTTAGATAGTTAGTTAGACAGAACATCTGAAGCTAAATAAAAGCTTGTGAAAAAGGAAACAAGCCGCATTGCAACAATTACAGAGGAATTTCAGTAACCCGTACTCTAAGTCCGGTACGGTAGGATTCTTACAGATCTAATAGAGAATCATTTTCATAAACAAGAAGAAGAAGAGCAAATTGGGTTTTGTGCAGGCACATGATATGACTGATTAATGTTTAACAAATAATTTTAAGATTTTAAATGAAATGTCTCTGTATTTTATTGAACTGTGACCATTGTTTTGTTTTGTTCTGTGATACAAATACGTATACCAATAGATCACTGATGATGGTCGTATAAGCCGAAACTAGTATGATCTAAATAAATTTAGTGGAGGAAGACTTAGTTTTCAATTTTATTGACTTGAACCTCCATTTAGAGATATGGACTACTTCTTCAATTTTAACATATATGAAACAATGGTGAAAAGCGGCTGTTGTATGGAATAGAGACTTGCAGCGTAACAGAAAAGTACAAAACAATAATGAAAAGTGTCGAAATGGATGCAATAAGAAGATTAAAGAGAATATCTAGCACAGATCTTATAAGAAATGAGATCATAAAAGAAAGAATGAGAATCAAGGGAAGATAATGGATGACATCACTAAAAGACAACTGATATGGTACGGCCATGTACAACGGATGAACGACAAAAGATTATCAAAGCAGGTCCTAGAATGGTAACCAATAGGGCGCAGAAAAAGCGGGCGTCCAAAGTTGGAATGGCAACAGTCAATCCAAAGATCAAATAGTCAAAAAAACCTGACAGAAGATGATTGTCAGGATCGAAGGAGGAGGATATATATAAAAGAATAGGCGTCGGACAACGTAGGAAAACGTTCTAAACCGACATAGTAGTGGTATAGTTGCCCCTTCCAAGGACGTCTGATTGTTCCACGATGACTTTTGTAGTATTTAACAATGATACATAATATTCTCGGTGTTACATTGTGTATTGGAAGAATCAAGAATCATTCGTGAATTCCTACCAAACCAAAAAGTTCTTTGACTTCTTTCTCTGCTCCTTTATGATTATGTGGACCAAGAAGCCAAGGACATAAAAGTTCAATGCTAAGAAAAAACGCGATAAACTTTTTGCCGTCATAAAGTTTTACAATAATTTTTATTATTATTGCTTTGACAATGTGGTTAAAGCAGAATTGGTCTTTTGTCTTTGCTTATACTTGCGACTCATAAGAGCAGTATTAGACATTTATTGGATCAATATTTTTGACAGCCAAGCTTGCGAGTTTTGGCTTTTTTTGTTAAGGGAGCTTGAATAAAATAGGCAGAACAAGTAATTGGTATTTACGTTACTAGTCCGGAAACGTGAACTTTACAGGTTGAACCACGATATTACAGGATGTGTCGCAGGGTCTTTTGAACATTTTTAAAACTCCTTCACAGAACGTTTTAAAAACGTTACAAAAACGTTTTTCGGAGGCTTGCCAAATTTAATTACGTTACGTCTAAAAAACCTACTGAAGACGTTTAAAGAACGTATCAAGGACGTTTATAAAAAAAAGTCTTGAACGATATTTAGGGAGATTTTGTTAGTCCAAAATGTTACTATTTAATTAAGATAAATGAATCAAATAATAAAGGGTACATAATTAATTTCGCAATAATTTAAATATTTTTGAATTAAAAAGTGTATGCCGGAACGATTGTCTTTGATTTATATTGCAAACAATATTAATTACAACTATTAACAAGTTAATTAATGATTTCATATTGTTCTGGCACACCCACCGTCTGTATAATATTTCAGATTACACACGCATTGCTTCATATTATTCCATACTATTCTCAATAAATTATATAGGCTCAGAGGCAAGACACAGTTTTTATGATATTAATGTTGTTTCGCTAAAAAGTGGCATGTTCTCCAAACAAAAAAACAAACCAAATGCAACCTAACTAACCCCATTGTCTATAGTGGCGGCTCGTGAGAAAGTGCCAGGGTGCCAAAAACAAAAAAACACGTTTTTTATTTATAAAACATCTTTATTTATTCGTTTTTATTTTATTTTATGCATTTTTTTTTCATTTATATATTATAAGAAATTCGGTAGCCCTGTGCAATGCAGTGGATCACACTCCGACTCGTTAAAACGGCGACGCGATGAATGGGCCACTCACTAAAACCCAAAGCAACGTCGACGAACACGCTGCCACTTTTCTCTTGACTCCTTCGAATAGAAATAAAATTTATCTGCAGCCTATATGTGGGACAGTGATAGGGCTACTCTGCCGTCCTTAGTAAGACCCACCTATCTGCAAAAAAATCAAAAATGAGTTAGGACCGAAAATGGCTTCAAATAGGTTACTTTCATCTGTTTTTTAAGAAAAATACCTACATTTTTGTTCGGAAGTATTTTATTTTGAAAAACAAAAAAAAAAATTCTATGTACTCTTAGCAAGCATTTAAACTCGCTTTTCTCGAAATAAGTGAAAACGTAGATAGGTGGGTCTTACTTAGGACGGCAGTAACTGTTGTTTCGCGCTGTTTAAATAGGAAAAATCAAAGAAATTTTGTGCCTGGTACAGGCCATTAGTTAGTCATATTACTCGCATTGTTTTTGTGCGTGGAGCATGGTTAAATTATTTCAACAGAATTATTTCAAGAGTCATTTCATGAAGGAATTCGGGTGGGCATTGGTAAGTTTTTGGACGTAACACCATGATTCACAAATAAAAGTTATTAGACCCCCCGCGTGTTCCTCTATGTTGCTTCCCCATCGGGAAGCAATGAAAATGTTACTCTTTATCAAAAAATGAATTACTCCTAGGTGGTAACTAAGCCTGTTCTAATTATTTATTCGACTTATAAAGAAAAGGCTAAAAATTGCACATTTTCTTGACTTTTTGTCGAGATTTATGTTTTTTCAAAAAAGGAAATTTTAAAAAATAGCAATTATAATAAAAATCCTAAACATAAATTTCTTTAAAAATTTAGATACAAACGTATCAATATTTTTACATAAATTTAAAATATTACTGAAATCCGCAAATTAACATTTGACTTAGTTTTTACCATATTTAAAAATAACGTTTTATGTGTGTTATGTGGTGACACGGGGCCTTATTTTATATTATTTTTATATCACACCTATTATAATTTTTGACAATTGATGTTTATTGATTTTTAATTTTTTAAAAACGAAAGAACGAAACACAGTTAGTAATCACACGTTATATTATAATATAAAGATACAGAGGTGGATAAGTATAATGCAATTAAGCAAAGTAAGGTCACATTTAAAAAACTTTTTTTAAATGTCTTTTAAACAAAGTTAAGTCTTAAAATTAGGGTTTCAGCAACATAATAAATAAATACTACTTTACAAATTCAGGTAAAAATATTAATGTGTTTGTTTCGAAATTTTTTAAGAAATTTAAGTTTTTAGTTTAGTATTTTCTAAAAATTTTAAGTACAAATTTTAAGTACAGATTTAGACAGAAAGTCAAGAAGATTTGCATTTTTAAGGCTAAGTCAAATAAATAAATGAGAAGAGGTGTACTTACCATTGAGAAATATTTAATTTTTTTATAAAAAATTACATTTTTATTGCCTCTCCGTGGGGAAGTGACATAGAGGTATAGTTTTTGCAAAGTCACCTGAAATGCTCCTAATACGGGGTTCTATCGATTTCATGAAATTTTGCTTCAACCCGCCCTTCAAAAGTTATCTAAATTCATATAAAATCTACCTGGTATAATTTCAACCCTACCGACAGAGAAAAGGTGCGGCTCTTTGCGGTCCGAGCACATTTGTTTTCTGACTGACCCAGCACAGGTGGACCTGATTGGCAGATTTTTTTGAGATGCGCTTTTAATTGCTTTCGGGTGTTTTTTTCGGGGCCCCTTTAGTCGGTAGTATGCAGAGTTAGAAAATAAATCAGTGTCGTTTTTGTAGGTGTAGGAATAGAAAGTTTTATTATCTATTTTTATTTCTTTAGTTTACGCCATAATTAAATGAAATAATTTTCATGAGTATATCTACCGCCGTCCATGTCACTTTCTTTAAAGGATATGCCGATGGTCGGCTTTAACCTTTGTGCAACTGACTTTGAAAAAACTATACATTCAAAGGGTCTAAGTTACTTAGAACTTTTCCAGAAATATGAATATGGTATAATTTAATAGTGTAAATCATAATGTCTCATTCAAAAATACAATTTTTCTTTCGGAAGGTGTGATTCCAGCCCAGTAGCGGGTAGCTACAGAAACAATAATATTTTAGGTGAACTCGGAAGAATCGATTTTGTTATAACATTTTCATTCCCGAAGTCGTAGCGATAGTAGTTTCTAGATAGTAGAAGTAATTGACTATTGTGTGTTAATAGATTTTATAGGCCTGCCTCCTGGTCTAAAATCTTATTTTCTTAAACTGTATAATTTTATTCCCCAGTAGATTAGTTACGCGTATCTAATGTAATTTTAGACTATAATATTAATATTATGGATTTACATCAAGCCCCTTCTAGCCGCAAAAAACAATTTTCTCACTGAGATTTCAATTTGTACCGGGGTATCGGTTACGTTTGGTTAGGTAATAGAGTTTCGTAACAAATTACATACTTTACTTATAGTTCGTACGAAATGATGGCGGGTATGTAATAGACTTTTTGTTTTTAATCGAAATTCTATTGCCCATATTCGGGGATAGATGTAACCGCTATTATAAGCGATTAGTTATCAAAACATTGTTCTCGTTCCGTTTAAAACTTCCATGGGAGCACCTAGGGGAAGCGAGGCCCGGCCCCCCTTAAACCTAAGATTTTTTTAGATATAACATGCGATCAGTTTTGCACATTATTTATTGAGTTAAAAATTAATATGTGACTGTATACAATCGATTTTTACTTAAAATACTTTTTTGAGAAAAACAAAATACCACAAAAACAACAAAAATTCAAATTTTTGGTATGTTTAAGGAACAGGGTTGCCAACCGTCCCGTTTTTTATGGGATTGTCCCGTATTCAGACCAAAAGTCCCGTTTCCCGCCATGGGTTCATACGGGACAATAGAAGTCCAGTATTCTCATGTGTTATTAAAATTAGCAGGAATTATTACCCCACAGAATAACCAACACAACCTGAACTAACCGCTTAATAACCTGGACGTCGTCGATTAAAATCCGAATAAAAGGACTAAAAGCCAAAATCATTAAGACTTCATTAATTAAATTGGTATACTTTTATTGTGTTTTTTAAAAATATTTTATCTATATTTTGCAGTTTTGTTTTAGAAAAAGTTGTGTTTAGTTTTGTTTGACTTTGTTTTTCTTGTTGTGTTAATTCCTCGGATTTTGTTTATTTGCTTCTTTTTTCGACGGATACAGATTTTATTTTTGTTATTCGTGAACCGAACCGAACCGAACCCCTTCCCCCCCCCCTCCCCCACAGCTTCTATAATCAAAAAAGAGCTATTTTGATTGAAACATGTACCTATTAAAAAAAAGATATCTCGAGAACTACTTAAATCACAGTAGTAATATAGGGCTAATTGGAAAGAGCTGTTAAATACCTTTTAAAAGAGGTATCGCATGTTTTATTTTTTTACAAAAAACAAAACTCAATTTTTTTTAAAAAATTGTTTTAATTTAAAAAAAAATTTTAATCATAATACCAAATATTATTTTAGAAGGTTTGTCACTAAATTTCAAGATGGCAAAATGATTGAATTTTGAAAAAAAATCTTAATAAAAACACAAGGAAAAATAGTAGGACCAGAAATCGGAAAAGAATCATTTTCTAAAATTCTAAAAAAATATACCAAAAAACATTTTAGACAAAAAAAAAACTAAATTGTTTTCATCATTATGACGTAATAGCCTAAATAAAAGCATTAAACACATAAAAAAAAAATTAAAATAAAAAAACAAAATTTTTTAATTTTTTTTACGATTTTATATTTGTCCCTGGATCAATTAAGGTAACACTGGTGAACTAAACATTGGTATTTTTTCTCTAAACTGTCTTTTTTGTGTATTTTATTAAAAATATTATCCTTTTCCCACTATTTTTCCATGTATTTTTATTGTTAACATTTTTTTTCAACATGGAACAATCATTCATCAGTTTTTGAGAAATTAAAAAAAAAAATGTCAACTTTTTCGAAAAGAACTTTGAATGCGTTTTATATAAGCCTGCGCAGCAATGCCTAGAGAAGGTATTGTTTTCGATTTTTTTTTTGAGATAACGCCGAAACTGTTTTATTTGGGTGTATTTTCACCTATCTGCATGTCTGTCTGCCTGTGTGTGTATGTCTGTCCGTAACACGATAGCTCCTAAACCGATTTTCACGAAATTCAGGTAAAATAGTGTTCGATACTGTAACGAGCTGATTAGATTAGATGGAAAGACAAATGTTACATGTGAAGCTAACAGATAGAAAAAGGAATGAATGGATAAGAAATAAAACAAAATTAAGGGATATTAGAGGTAGCAAAATTAAAATGGAAATTTGCCTGTCATAAGATCAGATAGAAAGACGATCGATGGAACAAATGTATCGTAAATTGGAGACCTTCGGAAATTAGAAGAAGTAGGGAAAGACCCCAAATGAGATGGGTGGACGATTTAAAGAAACATGCGGGAACTAGATGGATGCATACGGCGGGAGACAAGAAAGAGTGGAAGATATTGGGGGAGGCCTTTGTCCAAAGATGGATCGAAGAACGCTAAATAGATATATAGATAGTCGATTTGGTAAATTATGGCCGCTGCTATTTCACTATATATACAGAGTGCGTCAATAAAGTCAGTTTTTTTAACTGAACACCCTACATATTTTTACATTTTTAAAAAATAAAATAAAAAACAAATAAATAAACTGGGCCTATTTCTCTACTGTGCATAACGCCGCCACTGATACGACCTAAGAGAAGGTAAAAATTATTTTGTATCTACTAAACTTCACTCAGGGCTATTAAAACGGACGGGCCACAATCCTTTACTTTGTTGACGTCACATCGGGGGCTGACTTTTTTTTTTGGTGGTCACGTCACGACACAGCTGATTGTCTTTAAAAAATTGAAGTTGGAATTTTAAATGTGACAAACACAGATGACAAAGTCAAATATAACAGTTGGCATGCGGTACATGGCGAGTAATTTGAATTCAAAATAAGGAATGCTAAATCTTGAAGATTTTACCCTTTTAATCATCTTGCATCCTTGCAAAAGTTTGCTGGAGTATGAGGATGGTGTCTGAGAATATTTCACTAAACTTGCGCGGAAATCTGTAGTGTCATTTTGAAAATATCATAAAAAAACGTCTGACCTCCCATAAGACCTAATGTAAAAGTCAGGCTCCCGAGAACAGCTGATTTTTTCAGGGCCGTGTCCTGTATTTTTTTGTTGGCCTTGATTCACTTTATGCGTGTACAATTTTTTATAAAAGTCGAAACATAAATTTTGACATCTGGATTTTTCCCCATGTATTTTTTATTTCCTTTAATCAGTGCTTATTTTAAGTTATGCGTGAAATGAACTTACTTAATTTTTATTTACATCATGTTTTAAAACAAGTGGCTATTAATCAATATTTTGTCCAGTCTAGATTTCGTTGTAGCGATTGTTTCGCCTTGCCAAATAACAATTTTTTAGGCCATCATTTATTAATTTTAACAAGAAATCAATTTAAATTGCTACTGGCAAAATTTCTTCATTTGCACGTTGATTCGTTTTTGTCTCAAAATATTGCAATGGTTCAGCTATCGCAACTTTTTTGCATTTATTATTATTATTATGGTTTTGACAATGGAAAGCGGTATGAAGCCGGGTAATCATTACCGAGCCACGAGCCTCGAGCCTCGAACAACGAACGTATATTCGCTAATGTAGACGTGAAAAAGGTATGATCGCGAGCACCCAAGGAGCCATTTGCGACGAGCCATGAGTAGGCAGTCGTCGACGCGAACACAAAGGGATTCGCAGTTTGATCGTAGACGTCGTACAATGCGCTTCATATAAAAAAGATACCATGAATGATGAAAAAGTATTGCTTTTAATTAAACATTACAGGAAGAGACCTGTTATATGGGATCAAAAGAACAAAGACTATTACAAAAAACATTTAAATGAAGATGCGTGGGTAGAAATTGGGAGTGTGATGGGGACAAGTGCAGATTACTGCAAAAAAAAATCCGTTTATTGGCGTCTTGGAGAAAAGAAAAAAAGGAAAATAAAAGTTGTGGAACTGGAATTTTTATTTAACAATAAATTTATTAAAACAATTGGTTAGGTTTACAGCTAGGAATTTAATTATAAACCTAGGGACTCGAGTGCCACTTTTAACGCCGCAACAAAAAGTTTGTAGCCCGATCGGATGGGGGCCAGAATTTCCTAAGGGATTAAACAACACCTCAGTGCCAAGATTTATATGTTTCTAGCTTAAAAGAAAATGGCTTTGCCAGTTAGCCCGACTCGCACGAGTCGCAGTGCATAGCTTTAACTAGACAGAATAACTCATAGAACATGTATGGGTCATTACTGAAAAAGGGTACCACTTTCATGTTCCGATCCAAAATTAAACTAGTGTCTAGCATATTTGTTTATTTTTCTGTTACAAATAAAATTGGTAACCCTGGTAGAGCATCATTACCGTTATCAGTTTTTAATTGTTTGTATTCCTTTAACATCTCTCAATACAGAGATCACAACGCCCAAGTAAAGCCACATCTGTTATTTGCCGTTTTTAGCGTTAAAACGTGCAAAGGTAAGCTTGTCCGATCATAAGTAAAAATTGCCGTTATCAGTATAATGACGTAAATAAAATATATTTATTTTTCATTTTATACTTAGGTTATGTATTTTGCAAAATTTATTGCCTAGAAAGAAAACAAAGTTAAACTCTTTTAGCAAAACAAGTAGAGCGACAAAGCATGCCTGTCATCATTTCCGTTATCATCGTCATTATCAAGGTTTGGTTTGCGCCTCTTTATAGATTTAACAACATTAGATAAAACATTTAATTAGAGCAATATATAGAGAGTGGCTCATCGAAAACGTATATGGGATGCCATTATGAGTATTTGTAAATTTTTGAAAAAATCTTTTAGACGTTATTTTTATTTTATTTTAGTTGGGGTAGCTTTGACCCCTTGACTTTAGATGGGGACCTTGTTTAAAAGAGTGTTTTTTACAGCTTACTATTTTCTTACAACTAAACTATTTCAAATAGATTTAGCTAATTTAAAAAAATATATGCGATCCTCGAACAATGCGGTTTTTGCGAATCGTACTAGCGTCCACATTAGTGAATAGATTGCGCTCGTTGATCGAGGCTCGCGGTTCGCTAATGAGTACCCGGCTTAACACCGATGAGTTAAAAAAATAGTTATATAATACGTTTGAACTAATACAGTCTTTTTAGTTCAGGCCCTACGGGGTCCGATACTGCGTTTAATGAGAAGCAAGACACTTGGTATGGATAGATGTAAGACTCGCCCGAACATTTTATGAACGGGAACCACCCCACAACCCTGACAGGGGGTTGGTTCCCCCCCCCCCCTTAAACGTGCTTTTTGACGGTTTTTTGCTAATAACTCGAAAACGGTCAACTTTTCTAAAAATATTCGAAAGATCATTTTGCAAGCGGATAAAATTTCCTTTTTAACCATATACCTTAGTACCCTCCTACGGTAGTGCACCTTCAATAGGCCTACAAAAAAAGGGGAAAATGTTTAAAATATGTTTTTATTTATTTTTCTTGTGGCATTTTGTATCCTTAACACATTGTTTTTTCAAAAAAATATTTTTGTTCAAACACCCATTGTATTCAGTTAAATATTTAACAAGTGAGACATAACTTTTAAATGTAGCTGCCTTGAAATAAAAATAAATGTGTTTGTAGAAATCCTCGAATGAAACAAAAATTTTGAACTTTCATTTTTGCAACTCAGTAAATAATACTCAAGGTGAGTTTCGGGTTGAATTCATTTAAATTGGGGGGAGGGGGCATCCCCCATCTCGTCGCCCTCAAAAGCGATCTTTTACAGTATTTTTGTAATTATTTGCAAACCTTTAACTTACTCAAAAACAACTAAGTAAGATTTATTGAGGCTGACCTTTTATAGGCATTTAAATAAATAAGAGGTGTGGAAAAAAACTTTTCTTGAATTTTATTGTCCTACATGTGTGGTTTTAAAACTTATTTTTAAAGCTGAAGAAATTTCCTCCCTCAAGGCAGCGGTAGATCTAGCATAGACGCACCAAAAATGGTCAAATTTGATATACACTTGAATTTTCATTTAAGACAACCATGTTGGAACAGTACTAGTACACACACTGCATTCAATGAGAGAATCAACACACTTGGTATGAATATATAGCATACTCCCCGAAATATAACGAGGGGGAACCATCCATCCACTGTTTCTGAGGGGGAGGTCCCCCCCCCCTAAAGAATTTTTTCGACATTTTTTATTACTTTGTATATCAAATTTGTTAATTTGATTAACACCCTGTACATCTAATCAAAGATTTTATTATGGTAATCTTAATTTTTTAACAAGCAGAAGTTTTTATGAAGAGTAGGTTTTTTTCGTAAAATCAAAAATAAAGGATTTTTTCCCTTTATCAACTCCATATAGTATAGTAAACGTATATTACTCTATGCTATAGTTCATTCCAGCGAAAAAAAATCGTCAAAAGTTATCCCAAGAATAATGATATGGACTTTACTACTACGATTTAGAACGTTTTTCTACGTTGTCCGACGCCTATTCTCCACCTCTTTAGATCGTGACAATCATCTTCTGTCAGATTTTTTGGACTCATTGATCTTTGGATTGACTGTTGCCATTCCAGTATAGGACGCCCTCTTTTCCTGCGCTCTATTGGTTACCATTCTAGGACCTGCTTTCGTATTCTTTTGTATATTTATGATCTCATTTCTTATATTAACTTCTTATTGTATCCATTTCGACACTTTCCATTCTTGTTTTGTATTTTTCTGTTACGCGAAAAGTCTCTATTTCATACAACAGCGTGCTTTTCACCATCGTTTTATATATGTTAAATTTTACATTATTTTTCTATTTCTGCTCCATAAAATACTGATAAGACATCCAATAACCTTTTTTGCCTTTACTATTCTTTTTCCCCGTTCTTTACAGTGTGTACCTGTCTTATCAAATGTGAGCATACTCATTGTTTGGAGATATTGTTTGTCCATTATCTAGCTGTGACTCACTTGACTCGTTTCCAATATGTAAGTACTGTGTCTTGTCCACGTTCACTGTTAACCCCCACTTTTGATATTCTTCCGTTACCTATCTCATTATATACTCCATGTCTTTTTATCATTAGCTACAATTACTTGGTCGTCAGCAAACTGTAGTGTGTATATGGTAAATCGGTCGTTAAGTTGTTTTCCCATGCCGTACACTTTACGTTTCCAGTTTTTTAGAGCTACTGCGATATATATTTTGAAAAGAGTTGGCGAGATACAACATCCCTGTCTCAAGCCTTTCGTTACCAGGAATTCTTTTGAAAGTCGATTTCCATTTTTAATTTTAGATTTTGACCCTTTGTATAGTTCTTTTATCGCTTTGATGTATGTATGATTAATATTAGTTTGCTGTAACACTGTCCATAATTTTTCAACTGGAACGGTATCATATGCTTTTTGTAGGTATACAAAGGTAACATTACATTTTTTAATTAAACTTCTCTTAAAAATCGAGTCTCACATGTGGGGGGTTATTTTTTTCTCTACTCGCCTACGGTATAAGGAAACTTAAAAGAAATCATCATTAAGAAATAACCATAACCATTTCCCGAAAACTATTTCAATTTTTCTTCACGATAAAGACGACCATCAGGCCAGTAAGGACGCAAACTGTGATATTAGCATAACCTAATTAAATTCTATAATTGCCTTTTTATTTTCAATGCGACAAATTCTCGCCCGCCAAGGCCGCTAATGCAAAGAACTTATACTTTCCTCATTCACAATAAACAGTAAACCAAATATATTATAAGACTATAAGCTGGTATCATAATGCAATGAGAGGATAAAGACAAAAGGAAATATTCAAGAAATATCCAATCTCCCACATATTGGAGGCCTTATAGTGTCCAGGGCAGTGGCGGTTAGTGACGTTATAAATTGGGGGGGAGGGGACAGAAATTTATATTGCATGTGGTTATTTAAATAAGTAGCACTTACTTTGTGTCTTTAACATTTCACTAAAGTGCTTGATATCACACATTCCCTTTGCCACCCACGCAGAATCACTTCGTGGATTGTTCATAACAAGACAACTAAAGCAAAAAAAGGCGTTTCGTTTTTCACAACCGCACAACCAGTTTTCAGCGTCGTATAATTGTTATTACTTGTACTAAAATTTTGGTTAATTTTTAGGATTTTTAGGTCCGGTCTATGTGGCCCTAAAGATTTTATTTGTAATCGAAGTTCATATGTCAACGTATTTAATTTTGCACAGTTAGTTATATAATCGATGGTATTGATTTCCATTTTGAAAATAAACAAAAACAAAAACAAACAATGGGGACGCGACCGGCAAGACTTTTGACTACTGACCCAGCCCAAATCAAAACAAACTCATACGTCTTTACTAAGAATAGAACTGGCAACACGTAGGAAGGGCAACGAACGTTTTCGCACGATGAACATGGCCGACGTCACCTAAAACAAACATTCCTTCCGCCCCAGCGCTTGAACACCGACCCATACACCGGGAAAAAACGGGTGCTATTGAAATCTGGTCCCGCGCGGTGCTGCCGGCTTATAATTATTTACGCTAAAAAAAGTTTACTCAACTACAGACTAAAAAAAAGAACTAGACATGTCGTAAGGAAAGATTTAACTTTTTGAAATAAATGAAATAAAAACACTGTTTGCTTGTAAAAAACATGAAAAAATGCGTTATCCTGGATTTATGACGTCACACAGGCCCTCCTACGCAAATTCGAGTGAAACACCCAGCGACTTAATACTGAGTAATCCATCGCCAATCGATCGAGAGTAGTTCAAAACTAAAAAACATTCATTAAATTTCTTTGTGTCAAACTTTCTTGCACAATCTTGAATTTTTGTAATTTTTTAAGTACTTATTTAAAAAAATAACAATGTCTTTTCTAGTTCTGGAGATAGCTTACTCAAACGACAATTAAATTTCTGTTCTATTTTAAACAAATCATAACCTATACAATTTTTCTGTAAAGTTGATGTCGCAAAAGTTTAAAGCCAAAGTTTGTGAAAAAACATTGAAAAAATCGCAATACTGGATTTGTGACGTCATACTGGACATAAAATTAAGTGATCCATAACCAGTCTTTCTTCTTAATTTTTTTTTTGCTTAAAAAATTTCACTGTTATGTCGGGTGCCTTGAAACAGATGGGCGATTTAAAACAAGATTTTCCATTAATGTAAAAAGTGACGTGGCAACCTTAGGTTAAATTGGGAATAAGGAGACTACTAACAGCTTTAGTGATCTGCCACCTTACCTACCCTAACCTAAGGTTGCCACATCACTTTTTACATTTTTGAAAGTTGTGTTTTGAGTAAATCGGCTGTTTCAAGACTATTTATATCTTTGTTAGTTTTTGAGATAAAATTGGTGTTCCCTTGCAAACAAAAAACGTATTCATAGTTCATCTGCGAAAGTAATTTAGCGAAAGTTATAAGTCAAAGTTTATGAGAAAACATGAAAAAAGCCGGCATCTTGGATTTATGACGTCAAACCAAACGCGGAATTGAGGGGGGGTTACCGTGGTATATTATACCCCACCTAGAAAAAAAATGCACTATTTTGTCTACAATTAAAGGGAAAACAGGAGAATTACCGCCCTAGAAAAAAAATTATATTACAAACACTGGGATGCTGAATTTGTCAGTATTTCTAGCAGTGGCGGATCCTGGTATTCTAGGGGGGAGGGGCCATAGTGGCACACACACATCGAAATATTTTTTATTAGACGTTTTTGATAGATCTGAGTTGTGAAATTTAGTATATAAAGATTATTTATTTTTTAAAAATTAAGTAGAATTTGTGACAAATTTTAAATAAGTGATACTGCTAAACTAAAAAATAAGTTATATGTTTGGGAGGGGGGGCACAAGGCTCTCTGTCCCCCTCCCCCCTGAATCCACACTGCTTTCGAAAGATTTCTGCGTCCGAGTACTCTGTTAGCAATACATGTCAAGATTTTTAGCAGTGGAAAAAGTTGAGCGATTCAGCAAAACAAAGTGTTGTTCAAAGAATCGAAAAGTGAAGCGCTCATAGCTGGCTTTGGAAACAATGGCAAATTTAAACTCGCGGATGCGAATTTACAAATGCGCATGCGTGTGTTTTGTCATCTAGACACACAGCTGCTATGTGAGTAGAGGCCATATTGAAATTTTGCGGTATTTTGCGTTTGTCGTGTAAAATTATGTTTTTTCTATGAAAAATGGGAAATAATTCACGTAAAACATATGTGCGGTTTGTGGAAAAATGTCCGGAAGAAGTAAGAGAGGGGTGGCGGAACAAAGATCGAAAGACAAAAGATCGAAAGACAAAAGATCGAATACAAAAAATCGAAAAACAAAAGATCGAAAAGACAAAAGGTCGAAATACAAAAGGTCGAAAAGACAAAAGATCGAAACCACAAAAGATCGAAAAACAAAAGGTCGAAACTACAAAAGATCAAAAAACAAAAGATCGAAAACCAAAAGATCAAAAATGGAAAAGATCGAAAATAAAAAAAAATTAAAAACAAAAGATCGAAAGTACAAAAGATCAAAAATAGCGCGTTTGAAAATATCGCAATTACATAGTTTTTTCAAAAAAAAAAACTTTCCTGATTCCTTTTTCGGGGTCCTAGAGAGTGTGTAACTAAACCGAACCGAACCGAACCGGAACCTTTCAACATATATTTTCTAAAAAAAAAACTTTCCTGAAATGTTTCCCGGGATCCTACTGGGTGTAAAATCAAACCGAACCAAATCGAACCGGTTCGGTTCGTTTTGATTCGGTTCGGTTTGGTTCGGTTTAGTTACACACCCTCTAGGATCCCGAGAAAGAAATCAGGAAAGTTTTGTTTTGAAAAAATATGATTCAAAAAAGACCCCTTTATCGAACTATATGATTTATGTTAAGTATGACAAGCCATTGGTTTATTTAACGGTTAGGTAATTTTACTTTACCTGACCTTGCTTAAACTGTGTGAATATACCTAAGCAAACATAATACGCGTCATTTTCTATATTTCGATCTCATTTATACCCTGTTTCCACCAATGCATGCCCACCCTGATTCAAAAAACGCATTACGTGATGGCCCATGGATTTGCACCGGTTTTAAATGGTGTTACTTGCGATTTTTTTTCGAACTTTTGTCTACTGATATTTTGTTTTTCAATCTTTTGCCTTTCGGTCTTTTGTCTTTCAATCTTTTGTATTTTTTATCTTTTGCCTTTTCGATCTTTTGTTTTTCGATTTTTTGTATTTTCGATCTTTTGTCTTTCGATCTTTTGTATTTTCGATCTTTTGCCTTTTCGATCTTTTGTTTTTCGATCTTTTGTATTCGATCTTTTGTCTTTCGATCTTTTGTCTTTCGATCTTTGTGGAGTGCCATTTCATAGGTAACTACGTGTATTTTTCTTTACAATTTGTTAATAAAGTGTGCGTTAAACACTCTTCATAGTTTCCACATTAAATCTGCTCAATTAGTTTTAGCAAAACTACAAAATTAATCCACAATTTGATAAAATTTTACCCAATCAACTAGTTTTTAGAAAAATATAATAGACATAAACCTAAACATTTGACAATTGTCAAATAATGTAGTGACGTAACGGAGTATGTTCCAAAACCACCAAAACTGACGTATGCGCAGTAACCGATGTCCTCTCTACTCGAAAAAGGAACATTAAGAATTAAATAGGGCTTTGGTTCTGGCAAATAAGATTCTGGCTTCAAGCATCGCGTGTGAGAATGCATGGGTATGCCCCATATTTATGCTTTAACGTATTTGACTAAAATGGAGAGGTAAGTCCAGCTAACACCACTTAAACAATTTTTTCATAAAAACTAATTAAAAGTAGGAATTTTAAGAGAGATTTAATATTTTGATTTGGGCTCTCGTATTTCTATAGATAATACCGGTTGCGAAACAAACAATTTGCACACAATATATATTTTTACCTCCGAAAAATTTGAAAGGTATTATCTTATAAAATTCAATCTCGATAAAATCACTGGCGGTTTTGTAAGAACCAAAGACAATGAACAAAATAATAAGGAATAAAAATTCCAAAATGATTAAGATTTAAAATTTTATACAAAAAATATTTTTCTCTCATTGCAGACATAAAAGAGCCTTTAGACTAGATAGATAGCTTTAAAAGCCATTTTCAAGGGTTATTTACCATTGTTTTTCCAAAATCTTGGATTTAGAAACTTGTATAACACTTGAAAATGGCCGAAACGCCTCGGGTTGATGGATTTAAGAAATAAATTAAGCATAATTTAATACAAACTACGCTTTTTATTTCTCAACCTATTAGAAATTCGTGGAGTAAGGACGTTTTTCCTTAAGATTCATTCACATATTGTTTATCTTTTGTCTAGTTCTTATTCACCTGATTCGTTGCCAATACATAGGTACTGTTTCTTGTCCAAGTTCACTGGTAACCTCCACTTTTGGTGTTCTTCCGTTGACTTTCTCATCATATACTCCATGTCTTTTTATCATTATGCTCAATTACTTGGTCGTCAGCAAACTGTAGTGTGTATATGGTAAATCGATCGTTTTAGTCGTATTCCCATGCCGTGTACTTTACGTTTCCAGTTTTTTAGAGCTACTGCGATATATATTTTAAAAAGAGTTGGAGAGATACAACATCCATGTCTTAAGCCTATCGTTACTAGGAATTCTTTTCAGGTCGATTTTCAATTTTAATTTTAGATTTTGACCCTTTGTACAGTTCTTTTATCGCTTTTATATATGTCTGATTGATATTAGTTTGCTCTAACATTTTCCATTATTTTCCTACTGAAACGGTATGACATACATTTTGTAGGTCCACAAAGGTAACATGAGTCTTTATATTTCTGGCACTCCTTTTCTCAATTACTTGTTTAAGGAAAAAAACATTATCACGACAAAATTTGCCTGCACGAAGCCCACTTTGCTGTTCTTCTTGTTCATGAAAATCATTCTCTATTAGATCTCTAAGAATCCTACCGTACAGTCTTCTTAGAGTACTGGATACTGAAATTCCTCTGTAATTGTTGCAATCCAGCCTGTTTTCTTTTTTATGTATTAAGGATATGAATACAATTTTCCAATCATCAGGTACTGGATGTTCGTTTATGCATTGATTGATATATATGTGAATGTGAATATATGTGAGATTTTCTAGTAGTTTCTCTGATCCGTATTTGAGCATTTCAGCGTATATTTCACCAGGTCTACTAGCTTTTCCGGATTTAAGCTTTTTAATATTATTCTATAAAAAAAAATTTTCGATGATTACTGCCTCTCTTTGTACTTCTATGTCTCTCCTCGGCGAGGCTGACACATATTCGGGTCTCGTTTCGTTCAGCATCCCCTTGAAGTGTTCTGTGCATTTTTCTGGTTTGATGATCTGAATATTTACTTTTTGTTTTGTTGAGTTTTTTACCGTAGAAATGATTTTTCATATTTCGGAACTCTACCTACTACCTACGTGTGTATTTATATCGTGGCATTTGCGCTCGAACTTTTAATTTTGTTCCGTGCGTATCAAATTTTTTAGCTCTCTTCGGGTTTCCCTTTAAATTGTAGAGGTCTCTTTGCTCTTTAGTACTGATCCCTTTCAAGTATGTGCGTTTTTTCTCCTTGATTATTTCCTGTATTTCCTCCATCCACCACATCTTATTGCTATATTTCAATTATCTTGGTATCCAACAGCTTCTTTGCTTGGTTCCTTCAAGCTTTTTACTGTGTTTGTATATATCTCTTCAAATAAGTGTTTTGTGTTTATTAATTTTTCATTGAATCGTTGCGGATATAATCTTTGCGTACTTTCGATTTCTAAACTTCTAAAGTTGTGTTTTGACTTTTGCTCTATTCGTTTTTCTTAAAGAGAATAATAATTTGGCTTTTACCAGGTGGTGGTTAGAGTCCCTTTATGTTGACATATTTGGATATATTAATACATCCAAATATGTCAACATACAGGGACTCTAGTGGTGGTCAGATCCACAGGTAACACCACGAAGTGCTTGCACATCATACCACTTTAATTTCGAGTGCTGTTCACCTAGTCACCATGTACAAATTTTAAACCTTGAAAATCTGTAGAGGATGACACGCCATCTCAAACGACATCATAAGTTAGACTTATTACAGAGGTAGTTGAGTGGTTTACAGTAAAAATCGTATTTCGTGGGATACTAGTGGAACATTTTTTAAAACTACCCCAGATCGACTGGTAAGCCTCGAACATGAGGCAGGACCTGTGTGTAAATTCAAGATGGCGGAACACCAATTAATATAGTAAAGAAATTAGCTTTATATCGTAAAAACTAACAAAGATACTATTTTTTTTTTGAAAATGAAAAGTTACTATTTTTTAGTAATGTTACTGTAAGCTTTTAAGATATAAATTTAATTAAATTATTTTCCTCTTGCAAACAAAAACCTTAATAACAGTTTTTCTGCAAAACTAATTTATCGTTAAGTTAACTATAAGCAAAAAATTATAAAAAAACATGATAAAAGTCGCCATCTTGGATTTATGTCCTCACACCGGTCATCCTACTGAAATTGGAGGCAAACAAAAGGTGACTTAAAACTGGGTGATCTATGACCAATCGATTTTGGATAGTTTAACAAAGAATTTCACAACTATCCCACAGGATAGGCCACTCAACTAATCTTGACTTTTTTAAGTATACAATATCGCACACCCGCTGAAAATGAGTCACAACTCAAAAATCGCCGTTATTGACATAAACCTGCCGCCATCATCAAAATAACTTCCATAAAAGCGTCACATTTATGTTTCGACAATTCAGCGCGAGATGGCGATGTGACTTTTATTTTGTCCAGTTTAGCTTAGGATGCGTTCCTTTACAGTGTCACTTCTGACTTTATAACATCGTGAACGTGGAGTTTCATCCTGAAAAGAGTCGAATTCGAGTTGTGAATGTTCTCTTGTGAACTATTGCTTAAATCTGACCCATATGACAAGTAGAATACTGTTCTTTTTTGTGTTGTGACTGTTTTTTCGAATTGTTCAGTGTACTTAGAATTAAGGAGAATAAGAAAAAAATCTTTTAAATTTATTAGAGAATAATCACATTCCCAGTTGTTATTCAGCATTTTATAACTCGTTGTAAAAATAAATACAAAGTTTCTTCTTTATTTGTTTTCTTTTTTTATATTATTTACCATCCTGCATGACATCCTGATTTACAACGTCATGATGCCTTGTTCTAAAAAAGTGTCACAATATCGGGTTTTTGTTTTTTTTTTTACTAAAAACGACAAAAATATTTTTTTCTGAGAAACGTACGGCATCAATTACATTGAGATAATAGGTTCCTGTTGAGATAAAATAACATGTCAACTCGCAATTTGTCGTGTAAGTGAAAAATGAATCTCTCTAATGAACTAAATTCTTTAACAGCGATTTTCTCAAAACAATGTTTTTTGATTTTGTACCACCAACAGAAACAACTACTCCGAGGGAAAATACCCCTACCGGCATTGAATTATACTGCTGGCTTGATGCTTTCGTTGGGAACTTGTTAAAGCTGTTTGGTTTTCACTATCTCCAACGTCGATCACAGGGATACGAGTGATCCCCATCTGGAACACGTCCTGATAGTCAGGAACAACTGATCCATGCCAATCCACGACCGGACCGGTTTCGACCTTTTGGGCCATCCTCAGGTGAATGTAGGCGATAGCTCCGTGTAGAGCATAAGTTTTGTACCACCAACAGAAACAACTACTCCGAGGGAAAATACCCCTACCGGCATTGAATTAATTAATTCAATGCCGGTAGGTCGAAACCGGTCCGGTCGTGGATTGGCATGGATCAGTTGTTCCTGACTATCAGGACGTGTTCCAGATGGGGATCACTCGTATCCCTGTGATCGACGTTGGAGATAGTGAAAACCAAACAGCTTTAATGTTTTTTGAGTTGTGACTATTTTTTTGCGGGGGTGCGATATGTTACTTACAACCTGCAATATAAATTGTACCCAAGTTGCAATATCTATGACGTGAAAAAAACCAAATTATTCTAAATAAAACAAATTAGGTATTTATGGTAAAAACGCCTACGGTTCTGCATTAGTGAAATTTAAATTGAATTAAGTCAATATAAAATTTGTTATTGTTTTGCCATTAGTGTGAGACATTACATTACGTAAAATAGGCAACTGAAATACGTACAGAAATTTAATAAAGTGCTTTTTGTCATGCTACCAATATACGTTCTAATAAAGCGAGGCGAATGAATAATATCTAAGAAATCGGCGCCCTGGTTCCTGATCGTTTCACTGCAAGAGTGCAAGAGGGTTTTACGATACTTAGATAATTTTTCTAAAAACTAGTTGATTGGGTAAAAATTTATCAAGTTGTGGAATTAAATCATAGTTTTTTTAAAAGTATTGTGCAGATTTATTGTTGTAGGAGGTGGCCTCGTTGACAGTGGTTCTGTCAAATCAAGTGGCCAAGGCTTAATTATTTCTTATGATCTCGAAAGGGAATTTGGCGGTTTTTAAAGGAAGTATATAATATATTTGGCTTCAATGTTAAAATTATTAAGCTTTTGTATTCTAATATTTACACTCTTTATACTTTTATATAGAGTTCTTTTTATTTATTTATTATTTATTTATTTGCCTATTTTTTAGAAATTTGTATTACTTTTTATATTTTTATTATTTCATTTACTGTTTTATTAATTGTTAATTAAATAAATTCATTGAATTGTAAAAAAACGTTTTTCTCAATTATATAAACAATGTAAGAAAATACATACCTTTCAATTTTCTTCTTTAAACTTTACATTTTCACTTGTTAATATATATTTAGCTTCAATGTTAAGCTTTTGTATTCTAATATTTACACTCTTTATACTTTTAGGTTTTAGGAAACTTTTGTAAGTTAAAACTGTTTGGTTTTCACTTTCTCCAACGTCGATCACAAGGATACGAATGATCCCCGTCTGGAACACGTCCTGAAAATCAGGAACAAGTGATCCATGCCAATCCACAACCGGTTTCGGCCTTTTGGGATCACTTGTTCCTGATTGTCAGGACGTGTTCCAGACGAGGATCATTCGTATCCTTGTGATCGACGTTGGAAATAGTGAAAACCAAACAGTTTTAACAAGTTCCCAACGAAAGCATGAAACCATCAGTATAATTCAATGCCGGTAGGGGTGTTTTCCCTCGGAGTAGTTGTTTCTGTTGGTTTCACACAACTTATGCTACACGGAGCTATCGCCTACCTTCACCTGAGGATGGCCCAAAAGGCCGAAACCGGTCGTGGATCGGCATGGATCACTTGTTCCTGATTGTCAGAACGTGTTCCAGACGGGATCATTTGTATCCTTGTGATCGACGTGAATACATATTTGGATAGGAATATACACCAGTTGTGTCGAAAAGATGGTATAGTTAAAGAATAACCAATATGTAAGCAGTGATTTAAATTAAGCATCACAAAATTAGGTAAGAAAAGTAAACAAAAGTAAAAAAATTGTTTTGTATGGAATATCGCATACCTACGTTACAGTTAATCAGACAGGGAATGCGACAAATTCACCGCGAATGATTAGCCGCCGGACCTTAAGCCGCGTATTCATTTGAGGCAGAATTCGCACGCCTCGCAGCGGGACCAAACGAATGCTTCGTTTGCATTCATGCTAAAGTGAATACGGGCCTTGAAATTGTTTGACTTGTATACACTTGGGCATGAATTGTTTGGCCTCGTAGCGAGGCACTTACTACAAAATTATTGTTTACATAGAATTTTAAATTTTATTTTTAGAAGCTGCGGATCCGAATTTCTTTTACTGAGTTCGACGATACCGAAAACAAACAATGACAGGCGACCGGCAGGCTCTTTATTACAAGTGACAAACCCAAAATCAAAACAAATTAATACGTCTTCACTAAGGATAGAACCGGCAACACTTGAAAGGGCAACGTACTTTTACGCACGATGATGATGGCCAACGGCAACTAAAACAAACATTCCCCCCGCCCCCGCGCGAGAACAGCCATCCAGACAATGCTGAAAAACGGGTGAAATTGAAACCTTGCCCCGCGCGGCGCTGCCGGCTTGTTAAAAAAGTTCACCCAATTAATCGCGCGTTGTTAACCACAGATAATAAAAAGAACTGGACAATCATGTCGTAAGGGAAGATTTAACTTTTTTTTAAATAAATCAATTAAAAATACTGTTTGTTGTCTAGTTGTGTCTACTGTGATGTGGACGTTCACAACGTTCAAGTACGAGAATAGAGCCACTGGTAACGGCATAATTTATGCATATATTTATATTTTATATTCGCCGTTGCTATCTGACGACAGAGTCATTCCCAGCAACCCCGTCTCTTCAGAACCATTAAGCACATCAGACATAAGTATATGACTTGACTTGACGCGGCTTCTTGCCCTTTACGATACGCCATAAACATTTACATATTTTTAAGGGTTGCCAAAAACTGGGCGGGAATCACAAGTCATTTCTAATATTTTAAGGAGTTTTTTATGTGTTGTGCTGCGGCAAAAGTGGTATTTTTCTAAATTGAAAAAATAGTCCATTTCTCAAAATGGAGTGTGCAGATTACAAAGAAAAAACTCAACGTCTTCTCCACTAAAGTCTTTATTGTTTCGGTTTTTATTTAGGACATGTTCCGAGTCTAAAGAGACCTACCATCAGCTGGAACAAGGTAAACAATGAAGTGTAACTAACTCTGGTCCACCCATTACGACGGCCCTGCTGCCATCCTCGAGTTTAAGATGTTGAAGTTTGTTTAATTAAAATCGGTGGTATACTTTAAAAATCATAACGAAAAACATTTTTTCTATAAGCGTGCGGAAAAGTCCACTTTTCCGCACGCATTTTAGTGTGGAAAGTGCCACTTTTCCGCACTAGTGCGGAAAAGTAAATTTGTTACGATTTTGAGGTGTTCTACAACATTTAGACCATTCAAAATACATTTGTATCTTTCCTAGCACACGAAATATCCTAAAAATATTCAAATTGACTAAAATTCTGCTATATTTTCAATATTTTCGATAAAATAAAGTTTTCAGTAAAATAGGTTCAAATTATAAGTTTTAAACCTCCCCGGTATAAATATCGTCATTGTCAATGTTGATTGCTGATTGCTGGCCAAACTCCGCTATCGCGTCGTTTGGCCATCTGCAATCGCGTGCGGAAAAGAGGCACTTTCCGCACTAGTTAGGTAAACTACTATTTTTCGCGGTTTTTTTGCTCAGCTGGTATATAAATTATGGCAACATTTAATCCTGACAAAACTAATATTATTTTGAGCAAAAAGGTGCTTATTTGCAAGTCAAGTAAAAGGTGTAAAGGCGAGCATTAAAGTCGCCATTTTCTCTGCAATTTAGTGGCCTAATGCGGGTCAAAATTGCACATAAAAAAGGCTTTGTACATAGTTTGCATTTGCATTATTCCGAACCGCGCGATGTTTTGCTTGTTTGGATTATGCCAACTTTTATTATAGAAAGTGGATTTTTAGGAAAAAAATTCCCGACTTACTAAATAAGGTTTGATGCAAATTAAAGATATGTGACTAATTATTCATTTTCTTTTTACTTCTAGAGGCTTTATCTTAGTTGAAGTTGAAAATAATCATGGCGATTCGAAAATTCATTGTTTCTAGAGCCTCTGCCCACTAAACACAAAAACGTTTTAATAATGTCAAAATAATGTATAGTTTAAAAACATAACCTTAGGTTGGATGTTAGTTCTAACGTCATATTCATAGTGAAAAAAAGCTTAATAAACCGTTTTCTGACTTTAGAAAAATAATCTTATGTTTTTATAACGTTTTTTTTTAAGTGTTTTTCGTACATTAAAAAAATATTGATTTTTAACAGTGAAAAAGAAATGTTTTTCTAACATTGAAAAATAAATGTTTTTTTAACAATGAAAAAATATATTTTTTTCAAATATCTTCAAAGATAAGGTAACATAAATAACCTAAATAAAATTCGTCTATTTTGGAAACGCAGGGCAGCAACAGTCCGTTGAGGTCTTCGTGAACTGTTTTTTTTATCAATGTGTAGCATACCGTTAGAAAGGTGATCAACTAGAGAAGTTTTTAAAAGAAAATGAAGTTCTCAAGTCTCGATACTTTTTTTAATTTTTAATTTTGAAATTGATTTTCTTTCACAAAATCACTAATGTTCTTTAATAAAAAACCTCGTATGACCCTTTGGTACATAAATTTTAACAAATCCATTAATTAGTTGAAGTAGCATAAGATTACAGAATTATAAAAAAATGATGCTTTTCCAGACATTATAAAAAGCTTACGAAGGTTTAAAGGTGGGATTTTGGGTAATTTGAGAAAAAAAATTAAAAAACTCATATCTCATTCATAATCATTCTCAGTCGTGACCCTAAGGACCCAAGTTCCAAGGTTGAAAAGGTAGCAAATGACCCCAACAATATCCCAAAACATTTTGACGGTTTATGTGCCGAACACCTTGTATAATAATAGCTTTAAAATCTTCTCTTGAAAAGTAGGGGTTCGTTTTTTACTATCTCCCCTAAAAATACCTGAAATCCCCTACAAATAACATCGTATTTGGGACACCATGTACACTATTAATTCAAGAACACCAATTCTGAAAAGTCGGCAAAAAATGGTGTCATTGAATTCCATGGGAAAAATAAATTTCTTCGTTTTGTTACAATGTGACCAATTTCGTTGAGGGAAGCATGAAAAATGACCGACATATACGGGAAAATAAAATTTTAATAACTTGAACGTACATGAATGTATGTAATATAGTGCATTCCGATAAATGCACTGACTTCGAGGGTATTTGACTCTCCAGTCGATATGGAGTATTTATGGACACTGGACATTCTCATATCGATTTGAACGAAGTACATACATAAGTCTACGACATTTAAAGGGACAAATTGAAATTCAATTTTGAAGTTATATAAGTTTACCTTTTTAGTTGATCCGAGTAAGCACGATATGTTACAAAACGGCTATCAAAACTGATGGGCCACGATCGTCCACTTTTTTGACGTCACATTGGGGGCTGATTATTTTTTTAATGGTCACGTCACGACACAGCTGATTGTCTTTAAAATAATGAAGTTGGAATGACTGATCATGAATATTTGATTTTTTTTGAATAAAGCCGTTTTTGAGATTGTTTTTACTAAATTCTTGCAGAACAATTTTTTTTAATAGTATAGTAATCCTTAATTTTTCAGGGCCGCTATATTAGCTCACACAAAAATTAAATTTAAAGCAGATTCGCTTCTGTGTTCGTTAATATGGGCTCAAAAACGAAAATAAAAATATTAAATTTTTTACTTACAAAAAAAACATGGCGTCCCAAATAATATTCCTTAATAGTCGAAAAGATAACTTGAAAGTGATTCTAAGTTGCGGCAAAGTAATAAGAAGCACTTTTATGGCAGTGTTCCCTTTTAGTTTTAGATAGCACACGTCTTCCGTCATGGCAAGGGCAGGCAACGTATTAATCCCTAGCTTCCACCACTATAATAACACCTTCACAGTAGTGGAAACCACGCGATAAGCAATATCACTATAGCAAGTTATTGGGGTCATGCCAATTGTCATTTGTCATTTTTGTCAACAACAATGCCTAATCCTGGTTTTTGATGCGGTGTTTTGTGTTCTGTAGCATCGTCGTTTTGTCAATTTGTAAGTTTTTGCTGATGTGAATAATGAAAATGCGTCTCGTAATCGTAAACTATGAATCTGTATTATTGCTATTATACTTTCCGGGGGCCACTTACCAGGGAGACAAAATTAAGTGCCTCGACCGAGACTCAAACCCGGAACCTTTGGTTGTGTACGCCAACGACCTATCAGTTGGCATACATATCCAAAAGTTCCTGGTTCCAGTCACGGCGGAGACACAGAAAACCATTTTCACCCCTGGTTTGGAATTATTATTTACGGTTTTAAGTATAACTTGTTGCACTTTGTTAAGTTATATTTGGTTATTGTATGTCCTATTTCCTATACTATATATTATTTAGAAATATTTGTTAAATATTGGATGGTGTCCATGTGAAGTTGTATTTCAATTAGGATAAAAATACAGAAGTGGTATATGGTACTGATGATGCTTCATTGCGAAAATGGTCTACCTGAAAATAAATGCTGTGGGGACAAAAAGACCGATTTGAAGACTTTTTTCTATGTTTTCTTTCTTTTTATCCTGATTTTAATATTTGTTACTATAACTAAAAAAGTAGAGGTTGAACATTTCTAGATCGGTTGGAAATCCATAAAAAACTTCTTATTTATAAAAGGAGCCACAAAAGTAGGGTTAAGAATAAGCGCGACCAAGATGCGACTGCAAAAAGTCTACGTCTCCAAAGTAGAAATAGGAGGTAGTATCTACTTTAAAAGATCGACACTAAAAAAAAGTCAAAGTATTTACGGCTTTCAAGTTGTTGCAAAAAGTTATTTTCTCTACATTATTAAATCAGTTATTACTATGATGACACAAACTTTTGTGGTAAAAATTAAAGTTATAATGTAGTTGTCGTTTACACTTGTTTGCGACTTCAATGAAGCACAACTTTCTAGTGATAATTAAGTAATATAGAAAAGTCCAGGCGACTACGAAATAACGACTAAAAAAAAAGTAAAACTTTGGCAACGTCCTATCGTGGTAGGGAAAACTATCAGAATGGACTCTCAAGTAACAATCCTAAGAAGAAGTTTAGAGGATCGTTTTTACGAAAGCTCTACTTTTTCGTGATACTAGATAGTAGACAGAACTAAAAAGTGCCGAATTTTTGTTGGGATCACCATATTTCTACCATAAGATAGTAGCAAAGTCTTTGGAGCGTGTAGCCGCTACTATAAATGTTAGTTGGGAACAACAATATTATTTATTACCGATTTAAATTTGCCATGAGACCGATTTGCATGAGAAAAGGAACCAGTATATACATGAAAAGAAAGGAGAGAGCTTTGTATAATTTTGTCCTTTTTAATTTTATCCGGTTTTGATAAAAATTGACCTTTATACTAAACTTCGATTTTGCTCTTGTCTTGTTTTGACGAATGACGTTTTTGTATAATCTCCGGTTATTGAGAATTCCGTTATTGCCATTGGACTGTTATACCATTTTCATTTATGATCCTGGATGATTTTGTTTTTGTCATTTACTAACTGTAGAAAAAATTTTCTCTTTCATACGGAAAGTAGCTTCATCTTTTATTCAATTGGGCAAGCTTCAGGGTGAACTTATAAGAGAACATTAAATTATTGAAAACTCTTTAACTATGAATTAAGAGCCGGCATTTAACAGCTGATTGTTAACTTAGCGTTGAGTATCCTATTTATTAAAAAATTCTTTTGAGAAAAGTGTGCAACTCGTGGTTCACTGACACAGTTTGGGGTGCTGTCAAAAAATTGCCACAGTACAGTTTCAATAGAACACGAAAGTGTTCTACTGGAACACTGGCTCAGAGAGCCCGTGCAAGTGCAACACTGCATTTGTAACTTGCTTAATACAAAAATTGCTATAGTAGCACTCTAGTCCTGAATTTTTTGTCAAAAGAATTCACTATAAGAGCAGTGTTGGGGATTCCATTTTTTTCTGTTTTGCAAACTATAAGTACCTAAAACTTTTTAAAAGAATGTATGCGTTTTCATTGTATTGTCGATTGCTTGCAGTAAAAGCTCCACATAAACTTGACTTGTTATTTCCGAAATAATATATTCAATTTTGTATAGCCAATTATTAGGCGATAACCAATCTTAACCAGAGCATATTATTAGTGAAGCTGGTTATTTCTGCAATTTAAAATGGTTTGTGGTGACAACACATAAAATGAAATTGATACAGGAGGCAGATTTTGACACCTTTCAAAACTCTGTCAAAACGACAGCACTTTTTTTTAGTTTCTGATATCCTATGGTGAGTTATGTAACTTTTTTACGTTATATGTATAAACCATGTATAAACATTCTGAGCTTAAAAAAGATTTAAAAATTGACAGCTGTCAGAACCTTTTATTGATATTTTACTTTTAAAAGCCTCGAATTTGCTTTTCTTATTTTAATAACGTTTATTGGTAATAAAATATTAAGTTCATGAATGTGACAAATGATGACACCTGCCAAAACCCTGTCAAACGAAAGTGTTAATCTGTTTCTTGATTTTTAATAATGATTATTTTTAAGATGTAATTTTTACGCTAATTTTAAATATCAAACAAAAATAGGGTAATTCCATAAAACATACCAACTTTATAGAATATCTCAAAAATTCAAAGGGACAGATTAAATTCATTTCGAAAAAAAATATATAAAAACACAATTTAAACCAAAATAAACTACTTATAAGTAAAATTGTTATAGACCACTTCCCAAAATACACACTAATTTAAAATTCCCAGTACCTTAAAAATAGCTGGGCCCTGGGGGGCTCAGGCCCCCTTCGAAACTAAGATTTTTTTGGATATTTTCCACATATTTCATGAATACAAAAATAAAATTGCATAAAATACAGCCTCATGAGGTCTCGGGCCCCCCCAAAACTGTCTCGGGCCCACCCCGAACTTTTTTCTATATACGCCACTGAGCTTAGGTATGTATTCTACCAAGATGCGGTCCCCTTAACTTTTGTAGAAAATTGAGGATCGCCCCAAAAACTTGGACCAAATTTTTGGTTTGATTGTTTTTGAGATTTATTTTTTGGTTGTATAACTTAGATGGGGGCAAAGGGTAGCAGACAGACACATGGACAAACTAGACCGCAAACCCCTCATCCGAATGCGTGTCGGACACAATAATTTATGTAGGCATTAAATTACAGAAGTCATAACCCAGGACCCCATACGGAGCCGAGTTATCGCCAATCCTCCACATATGAAAAAAAGTTTATTTGGGCGCACAATATAATGAATAAAATCCTCCCACATTTTCTAATAGAATATTTAATTATGAGTAGGGTTTAGAGCTTATCGTAATATACTCTAAGCAGTGGCGTAGCGGGCCTAGGGGCCCGCCCCCCCCTTCCCCCGAAACTAAGATTATTTTGGATATTTTCCACATATTTCATGGATAGAAACATAAAATACCATAAAATACGGCCTCATGGGGTCTTGGGCCCCACCCAAAACTGTCTCGGGCCCACCCCAAAACTTTTATCTATATACGCCACTAACTCTAAGGTTTATAGTAATTACTTGCTATGTTTATATGAGAGCTTGAGCCAGATCGAGATTGGATCGAATTTTTAAATTTCACGTGAGGGGGTTGGGGACAATTCGCCGCGGTCGATGCGCCGCGGGCCTATTTGCGGCGGGAACAATTCGCCACCAGCCGATTTGCCGCGGGGTCAATTCGCCGCGAAAATGTTTGTTTAATTTTTATTTTAATCTAACGTAACTTATTTTTTCTTAATCATAACAAACCTGGTTTTCAAATACCAAATTGCAAAATAATGCAAGGACCTAAAACTATAAACAACAAGTGAAATTAAAGTAAGAAAAATAAGAAAAAAGTTTTCTGCTTCGGCCGGAACTCGAACCCGGGATCTCTTGCTCTTTAGGTAAACATTCTAAGCATTGAACTACCGTTAATTGGTCGAGTTAATACCCTGAGAGTCTCTCGTTCTTGTATTCAGACATCGCAGCCTGCATAGATAAAAGTTTTCCGAAAATTTATGTATGGCTTCGGTAGTTCAATGCTTAGAATGTTTGCCTAGAGAGCAAGAGATCCCGGGTTTGAGTCCCGGCCGAAGCAGAAAACTTTTTTCTTATTTTTCTTTCTTAAATTTCACTTGATGTTTAAACCTGGTTTTGTTTCTCAAATTTTAAAAAAAAATAGGACTTTTTTAAAAAGTAGTTTTTTTAAAGTCTAAACCAAACCTAAAACTAAGTGCAGTTTTTTTAAAAACTAATATATATAAAAAACTAAATAAAAATTTTAATATAATTTTTTTTTATATTCTTTTAAAAATATGTTTACCACACACAAAACAATAAAATATATATTTTTTTAAATTCTCGCGGCGAATCGCGATCCGCTAAACGGGCTTGATCAAATGATCACAGGATTTGATGGTCGAAAATATTTGGCATCTTTAGAACTAGAGAATCCTACTGTATTTTTCTGATTTTTGTTAATTCAATTTAATATTGTAATTGCGTTTATTTATATATTATGTTCGATTCCTGTGTGAAACCAATCCCCATGTAAATGTAGTATTTTTAAAAACAACAGCTAAGTATGCGGAAACCAGGGTCCCCAGAATAGACCGGTCTTCGGTTCTGATATAAATATGTCTAATTTTTCAAATCACTGGTGGTCCAGCCGATTTTTGTAAACAAAAGTTAGATATGATGTGAACAACTAACATTCTTTGAATTTTTTGAAAACTAAGGCAATTTTCTTAGTGTTTTTTAGTACATCCTTTTAAATTATAATTTTCTAGACGTATTGTGGGTATTTTTTTAGCCGCCTTATTTTTTATTACAAAAATTTTAAAATACAAGTCAAACTGAATGTGATTGTTTAGTATCTTAGTATTAGTAAGGTAAACCGAGGACTTGGGAAGTAAACAAAGGTTAAGGTTAACGGATTACTTTTGAAGCCGAAACGAACACATTATTTTCTTTGAATTTTAATTTTTCTGTAAAGAAAAATGAAGCGGGTTGAAAAAAATAATGACTGGTATATCTCAAAAATATTATTTTATAAGAATATACTAAAAAACAGTAGGAAAAATGCCCTAGTTTTCAAAAAATTCAAAAAATATTAGTTGTTCATATCATATCTAACTTTTGTAAAGTTCGACATATAAGATCCGAAGAACGGTATAATTCTAGGGACCGTGTGCGGAAAGGAAGTTGTTTTGGCATTGTTTAAATGTGTGTGTGACTGATTTTTTGGTGGCCAAACTGTCATCACCGGGCTCTTATACACATTATACCTATAATATAATTAATGAAGACATGAAACGATTAATATTCCCCTTTTCAAAAATGTCACTCGCTAAGATCACGATTCGAGTGCGATTCATTTATTTTGTCCCCCCACGCCATAAAATCGTATCCCCATACCCACGCTCGTTAAATCGTTGCCCGTTTTTAAATATTAAGTTGTATATTCATAATATTTTATACTCAAGTTACAAATTATTATTGTGTTTGCCAAAAAAAAACCTGCATATCTGATGCAGGAAGAATGAGCCAAGAAAAATATTCGACGCGTTGTTTGGATTGGATTTGATCAAAGTTAAAGGCAAAATGGCAGCCGTCCCGTCCTATTTAAACATTGATATCAAAGATTATAGATTATAATATATATTGATATTTTGTTTTGTGGTTTATAAATGTCAAGTACTTGTCAACCGATGTTCTTGGTTATTTGTGTTTTTGACAGTTTCTTTAATTACATTTGGGATAAAATGTAACTGTCAAAAACTCTTTAGGGTCTTACAACCTTTCTATGAGAGTAGAGAAAGTCCGAGATTTGCATTCCTTTTCAACAAAAATAACAACAACTGAGGGTCTCTGCCATTTTGAGAAGGCCGCGTTAAAATCAAAGTATAGCGAGTTTGGTAGGCTGTACAAACCAATTTTACTACTACTATGGCTGTTTAGAACATTTTTCCACGTTGTCCGACGCCTTATTCTCCACCTCCTTCGATCCTTACAATCATCTTCCGTCAGGTTTTTTTGACTCATAGATCTTTGGATTGACTATTGCCATTCTAGTTTAGAACGCCTTTTTTTTCTGCGCCCCATTGGTTGCCATTCTAGGACCTACTTTGGTAATTTTTCGTCGTTCATCCGTTGTACATGGCCGTACCATATCAGTTGCCTTTTAGTGATGTCCTCCGTTATGCTTCTCTCGATTCCCATTCTTTTTTTATGGTATAATTTCTTACATGATCTGTTCTAGATATTCTTTCTATTCGTCAGCAAACGGTAGTGTGTAAACATATTTGCCTCTCCATAGAAGAAAATACTTTTGTCTCTAAGCTGGGTACGCATATGAGCATGAACGCGAACGAGGCAATCCGAGGCCGAACCATTTGCCTCGGATTCGGGAAGAAATAAATTTGTGGGTGATCTGAATAGTGGACGCACGAGGCGTTGTACGGAATCGATCCATAAATATGAGCAGCGCACGAGCAGATGCCTCACTTTGATGTACCGCCAACAGTTGGATCGGGTCGAGGCCAAATGCATGCGAGTTCAAACAAATTTGCACGCCTCGTTCAGACGTACACATACGTACGCTCATGCGTCCTCGGGCTGCCTCATTCTTGTTCATGCTCATATACGTAGCTTAAAAGTACGAAAATAAAATAAATGGATCCATTACTGATCTGATCTATATATCTCAGAAACGAAACCTCTTACTAAGTTTTTGGTTATAACTCAAGATAATATAGTTTACCATATTCCAAAAACTGTATATCGATGCGATCTTTCCTTAACAAGTAAGCATTTTAAAATTTTTTTAATTGGCGAATTGTCATTACCATTAATAAATTTTCACCAAAATCTAATCAGCTCGTTAGAGTGTCGAACACTATTTTACCTGAAAATTTTATAAAAAACGGTTTAGCGGTTTACGAGCTATAGTGTTACGGACAGAAATATACATTTACACACACCATCACACACACAGTTAGACATCACGACGATATTGCTAAGATAGGTAAAGTTACCACCAAATAACACATTTTCGTCGTTATCTCAAAAAAAATTTTTTCGTCGAAAATACAAGTAATACCTTCTCTAGGCATTACTGCGCGGGCTAGGAAGGTAAAAATTTGATTTAAAATATCAAGGAAATTGGGATTAGTATCTTGTTGTCATCACTTGTGTAAAAGCTTTAACACTCGTGTGAAAAATGTTACTTTCTTCACTCGATATGTAATACCGAAAAAATACTCTGCTGAGTTCGGAATTTAACAAAATACATTTTAGTTTTTGTTTTTTTAAGGGTGGGGGTGGATTTAAAAAATTTGAGTTTAAGTCAAAACATGGCTTGTGTGGTATCAAACAAAAGGTAATTTAGTGTGGAGTTGAATAAAATATATTTCAGTTTTTAGTTATATTAGCTCACACGTACACTATAACTATAGTACCTAGTGTGAGCTTAAGGGCCCATATATTGGAAGAGTATTTTTTTGTTGCCATATGGGCGCGGTATTAGTGTAATGAACCTGATGGCTACAGTAATAAACAAAAACAAAATTCCACGATACCCAAATTCTAAATTACAAACACTATTTTATGACTGTTCAAAATGACGTTCTATGGTGAACAAATAAAAAACGTTGTATTTAGCAAGCGCTAACTTCAGCTAAAATTCAGTAAAACACGAAAAGGGAACATGTAAAACCATTCTTTTGAATATTATTTTATACAGGAACCATCAAAACAATAAAAAATTGAGTATTATAGTTTTTGCAAAGTCACCTGAAATGCTCCTAATACGGGGTTCTATCGATTTCATGAGATTTTGCTTCAATCTACCCTTCAAAAGTTATCCAAATTCATACAAAATCTTCCTGGTATAATTTCAATCCTACCGACAGAGAAAAGGCGCGACTCTTTGCGGTCTGAGCACAAAGTATTTGTTTTCCGATCGACCCAGCACATGTGGATAGACGGAACCTGATTGGCAGATTTTTTTGAGATGCGCTTTTAATTGCTTTCGGGTGTCCTTTTCGGGACCCCTTTAGTCGGCAGTATGCAGAGTTAGAAAATAAATCAGTGTCGTTTCTGTAGGTGTAGGAATAGAAAGTTTTTTATCTATTTTTATTTCTTTAGTTTACGCCATAATTAAATTAAATAATTTTCATGAGTATATCTACCGCCGCCCATGTCACTTTCTTTAAAGGATATGCCGATGGTCGGCTTTAACCTTTGTTCAACTGACATTGCAAAAACTAAAAATGTGTGCGCAAAGTTTAACTTTGCATTGGTCCTATTTTTCTCAGTTTTGGTTTAAATGATTTTATTTATCATTTTCACATGTCCTTATTTTTAAAAATTTTCTCCTTTGACGTCATTTCAAGCGCTCCAGCCTCCCCAAAATTAAAAAGGACATACTTACAAAATTTCAAACCTTTTTTTGTGTGTTTTATTCGAAATCAAGTTCTTCGCGACAGATTAAATAGCAAACCAAGCAGACCCAAAATTTACACAATTTTTATTTTTGTAATTTTATTCACAAAAATTACTTATTATTCAAAAAAAATTGCATTTTATATGCTTGTGATATCTGCAACTGCTGGAGAACATCCATGAGGTTTTCTAAAACATGGCGCCCTGCTTAAATGTATTATTGATTTTTTTAAAATGCGCACCAACTTCATTTTAATTTTTGTGGGGGTGGGGGTAGGTTAGGGAGTTTTATGGTTTGCCTACATTAAATTTGGACATAGCTACAGAGCTGTACGTGCGCAAAGTGATTTTCCTTAACACAACCCTTCGAGTAGTTCATCAAACTGCTTTTTCGTGCGAAAAAGTATTGCTTTGCGCATCTGTTAAGAAAATAAGTATACAGTCGAACCTCTATAACTCGAACCTCTCTATAACTCAAACCTTTTAAGTGGTCCCTGCACATTTTAAAATTTTTATATATATTTTAACCTCTTTAACTCGAATTTCTATAACTCGAACCTCTCTATAACTCGAACCGTACTCCCAGTCCTGCCAACGTAAAGATCTCTCTAAGACGAACCTTTGAAATCGAAGCGACCGCCCAATCGTAGGTTGCTGTAAATATACAAGAGTATTGATCGATGCTTGGAAATTTGTCAAGTAAATGATAAATGTTTAAATGTAGACGAGGATTTAGTAGTAGTAGTAGTGGGGAGGTTGACCCGCAGGTCTGACAAGTAGGCCAGAGTAGGCCCTTTTTGCCATGCCCCAAGTCTGTCCTTTAACCCACTCTCTGCACTTCCCTTTGATGGTCGGGTAACTCATTGGGCCTTCCTGTTCTCTTTACAAAGTCCAGTAAGTCTGCCCATTTGAGCATGTGCAGTTCTTCCTCGCTCAGAGTTGGCGCTCCGAGTGCCTGTTGTCTCATCCTTGCGTAGGCTTCGCATTCTGCCACGAGGTGTCTTGCTGTCTCTTCTTCCTGTCCACAGGCTGGGCAGGTAGGGTCATTCTCGACTCCTATACGTGTCATGTGCCTCCTCAACCGGTTATGTCCGGTTAGAGTACCTATCAGCAGTCCGAGGTCTTTTCGTGTCCGTCCCAGCATCCATCTAATTCTGGTCGCTTTTGGACGGTCTACGAATTCTCTGGTCTGTCTGCAACACGTTCCTGTTTCCCAAGAGTTTAATAGCGCGTCCTGGGCCCATTTATTGAGTCCGCTTTGCACTTGTCTTTTTAGAGAGACAAGGATTTAGTAACAAGCGAAACTCTTACAGAAGATAAGATCCTGGAAAGTGTTAGCAAAACAGAGGATAATTTTGAGGAACACTCTGACAATGAACATGAGAGTAAAGATACTCCTAGACAAAAACCTTTCAACACTGGAGTTTTAAAAGCAATTGAAACATCTTTGAAATACTAAAAAAAATTGAGTGCAAAAGATATGGTCAAAATTTAAAAATTAATTATTTTTCAAGGTTCAAGTTAGTTTTGTATTTTTCAATTGTTTAAATGCAATTAAAAAATTTATTGGATTTTATGATTATTTTTCTTTTACTCGAACTTTCCATAACTCGAACTGATTTGGTTGACCCTTTAGGTTCGAGTTATAGAGGTTCATCACCCTGAATTTTGAATTTTTTTTTTTAAGTTTTAATAAGACGGAGTAAGCAACTCTTGTGAAGGACCCGGTATTATTTTGCTTTGTCTAGTTTCCTCCAAGTTTCCAGCAAATTTCTGGACCGTAATTAACATTCCTGCTGTAAATCCTGGCCGTTGCTGTTCTCTTTATCACTGTGCTAATCGTCTAACGCTTTTTGTCCGTGCAGGAAGTTTGTCCATAGTGTCTCGTTTAAATATTTCATTTAGCTTGATTCATTACTTTAAACACTCTCTACACACACCTTTAAAACAGTAAAGGCCCAACCTTGCTTTGAAGCAAAAAATCGCGCAATAGACCAAGCGCCTATCGTAGAAACATTAAAGTCTACAGTAATACTACAATCTACTAAAACAGCGTATCGGTGTAGATGTGCCCAAAAATCAAGATCCTGGTATTATGCTTAAGGCCTGCTATTTACAGCACGATGACAACACATTGTTTTAAATTGGAACGTTCACATAATTCACGCCGAAAATACGTATCTCCGCATGCTGGTCTCTCTCTCTTAACTCTCTTGCTAAAAATACGCAGCCGAAATCTGCACAATGTTTACGCAACAATTCTCTTGCAGAAAATACGCAGCCGAAATACGCATCTCCTGAATACGCATAGTGAAGACCCTCCCTAAGGTCGACGCACACTAATTCGGTTACGTCTCTACTAATAACTTTTAAACCATAAAAAATATCAAAAAGCGGATTTGGCTAAGTTCGTACAACTGCTGTACCATCTTTTCTTGAAACATTTCAACTCATATTTGAAATATCTAAAACTCTAAGTCGGAATGAGCTATGAAATTAAGACTTTGCACAGTCGTAGATCTTCATATTATTAACAACTTCCATAAAGGAGTAAAGTTGTTACGAAATTTCAAAAAACGTCGAAATTGCCGCTTATTGACTCACTCACTAATGTATAGATCATCAAAATTCTACTATACTAATAGAAATTATGACCAAACCCTTTGAAAAAATCAAAAACCCCAAAAATTCTAATTTGCTCCAATCCCCTATCCATGAAAAATTATGTTAAAGTAACATTGCCCTCTTCCAGAAACGCTAGAGAGCTAAGCTTTCAAAGCCCGATAGGGACTATGACAAAACTATAGAAAAAAAATTAAAAAACCCAAACTTTTAATTTACTAGAGAGCTGAGCTTTGAAAGACTAATAGCAACTATGATAAAACTATAGGAAAAAATTTAAAAACCCCAAAATTTTCATTCACTTCCTCCCCTATAAATATAATGTTATGTAAAAATAACATTTCCCTCTTCCAGAAATGCTAGAGAGCTAAGCTTTAAAAGCCCGACTATGATAAAACTACAGAAAAAAAATTAAAAAACCCAAAATTTTAATTTACTAGAGAGCTGAACTTTGAAAGACTAATAGGAACTATGATAAAACTATAGGAAAAAATTTTAAAACATTAAAATTTTAATTTACTTCTGTCCTTTATAAATGTGAAGTTATGTAAAAGTAACATTGCCTACTTCCAGAAATGATGGAGAGCTGTGCTTTGGAAGGCTGATAGAAACTGTGATAAAATCATGGGAAAAAGTTATAAAACCTCAAAATTTTAAAGAAGGCATTGCAAAAGTTTTGTACAATATTCCGCATATTTTACTACTATAAAACTTAAATATTATTCAAATCCTTTAAAAAAGCAGTGAAATCACAACAAAAATATTTTATGTGAAAAAAAGCCAAGTACACGAAAATTGTATTACGTAAAAAGAATTGAGATAAGCTTACAAGTTCTCCAATACAAATTTTAAAAGGAAAGGTTCTTACTAGTTTAGAAATGGTTTCCTAAACTTGGCTATTACGGCAGCAAATGACTCTTAGGTACAGTGCTAAATTGAACATAAAGAAGTTTGGCTGTAATAGCAAAGTTTAAAGAAACATTTCCAAACTAGTAAGAACCTTTCATTTTGAAATTTGTATTGGAAAACAGATTTACTTTTTTCTTACGTAATACAATTTTCGTGTACTTGGCTTTTTTTACATTAAATGTTTTTTTATGATAACAATTTTCTTTGTAACAAATCTTGCAAATAATAAGGATAATTGAGCCAATAACGGCGTATAAAAATCCTAAGGTATTAAGGGCATATATTTTTTTATTTAAAGTGTCCTTTATTTAAAATTGGCGTTACTCTTGAAATTAAGACGCCACTTTTTAGTTGAGGAATTTACTTGTCATCCGAACTGCAAAACTAAACTACCACGTGCCGATGATTGTATAAGTTTGAAAGTGGGACAAGTCTCAATTTCGGATTAAAATTTTTTATTTGATAAGGAATATGCGCCGCCCCCTTAAAGATTTTTTGTGTTTTTATTAGTTAAGTTAATAGAAATTAAATACGCTTCTATAAGACCAACATGTTAACTACGTATCTGAAATCGGTGTGTTATGCAGGATTTGCAAATTTATCATCTTTTTTGAAAAATCATAAAATCCAATTATAGCGTATATTTTTTGGACCAGAAAAATTGGTTTAGATTTCTGAATTTCTTATACTTGCACTTTTAATAATGTACAGAGTGAAAAAATAAAAAAGATACTTAGCTGGAAAATTCACTGCTGAAATTAATAAATTAGTTTTAAAAGACTATAAAATTTGTTACTCCTTTTAAAAAACGTCTAAAAGTGTTACTGAAAAACGTAGAATAGCCTAAAAAACTAGATGTTAAGTATGCAGTTTTGCAAAAACTTGGAAATGTTCTCTGGGGAAAAAATTCTAAACGTTTGAAAATATTTCGGAGAAGTCAAAAACGTTCTACAGAAGTCTGGCGAAATATGGAAGCGTTTAGAAAGAATCTGGAAAGTTTGGAAAGTCTGGAAAATAATTACAAATAACTGTAAATTTTCCGAAAAAATAAAAATACCTGGAAATCTTCTATTTAGTCTGAAAACTTTTGTAAACGTTTTGGAAGTCCGGAAACTTCTCAAAAAGTTCGGAAATGCATATTAAACGAAAGGAAACCCAAAACCTGGTGGAGCTCACTCACAGCCATTCCAAATTTGTTTAATTAATCCAACATCTTTCTGGTTGTTTCGAAAAAAAGGAATCATTCTGGAAATTTTTAAGCCAGTCTACAGATGTTCTTGGAGTCAACAAAAATCTTATCCTAATTAAGCAAGGTCTGGAAATATCTGAATTTTTTCTAGAATATTCTAGAAACTTTTATTAAATGTATAAAAATGTAAAAATACTCAAAAGCGATTTTTTTATATAAAATTTAGCATATTTTGTAAACTTATTTATCATTGAGCAGTTAGGTAGCTAATACATAAAAGGTAATAAACAAAAAATAGCATTTTTTATGCAATAAGTTAGTTTATACATAAAAATATGACAAAATTTTGTTTAAAAATATTTGTTTTTAAGTTAAAAAAAATCAAAATGTACCTAAAAATAATATTTAGTTAATTACGCCAGACTAATTAGGCCGGAATTAAAATTACATTTACCTACCGCGCTGGCGGTGTAGGGGAAAAAATTACTTTGAAAAAAAAATATAATTTTTTTAAATAGATAAAACTGACAAATACAAAAAATGTCTTTTTCATAATGGCCAATAAAAATACTCTGCCAATCTATGGGCACATAAGCTCACACTGGGTACTATAGTTTTAGTGTATCTACTTGAAAGCTAATATAACTAAAAACTGAAGTATATTTTATTGAACTCCAGACTCAATTACCTTTCGTTTGATACCACACAAGCCATGTTTTGACTTAAACTCTATTTTTTCAAATCTACCCCCACCCTTTTTTAAAAAACTAAAATGTATTTTTTTTTAACTCCAGACTCAATTACCTTTCGTTTGATATCACACACGCCATATTTTCACTTAACCTCCAATTTTTGAAATATACCCCCACCCTTTTTTTTTAAATAAATTAAAATGTATTTTGTTTAACTCCAGACTCAATTACCTTTCGTTTGATGGCGTGTGTGATACGCAATATTTCCCCATAAACTCTAGTTTTTGAAATCTACCCCCACCCTTTTATTTGGTTTGTGTTCGGTGGATTTTGTTCATTTTTAAACGGGACTATCTCGGCCCAAAACCCAGCCTAGGTACCAAATTTCATTAAAATCGGCTAAGCGGTTTTTGAGTTATGCGCGTTGGTCGATACAGACAGACAGACAGACAGACGGCGCAACAAAAAAGTTTCAAAATCATCTGAAACGCAAAGATATATAAAAAAATTTGAAATCGGAGCAACTTTTTTTTTCTCGAAAAAATTAGGATCACCATAGCTCACACTACTATAGTATAGTATATGTGTGAGCTAAAATGAACAAAGCTTCATACCAAGAAAAAATATCTGTACCAACAAACATTTTTATTCGTAATTTTTAAGTCTAAACTGAAAACCTCCTTAAGTACGTCAGTAATGGGTGAATTAGCTAAAATTATGCCAGAGCCATGGTTTCTAAAATATATATTTAGTATTTGAAACTCTATTTTTTTTGTTTGTTTAGTTTCCTTTAAATTACGCCATAATCTCCTGATCTAATACTAATAGAACAGCATGCAATTTCCATTCGTAAAATGCTCGTAATTCTCGCGATTTATTTATATTGAGAATATAAACAAAAAAGTTAATTGTGGAAAACATGATATCTAAATTACCCGACCAACGATTACTTCGTGAGAATAATAGGAAAGGCGGAGGCCATATTACGCATTTCGTCGGTAGAGGGCGTTTTTTTTCTTTTGGTTCGGTTCGGTTCGGTTCTTTTACTTGTACCCGGTGATCCAAATTGGAGAGTTTTGATGGGACTAAGGTTCTTTCAAGGTAGTTAGAAAAGGAATGACCCCCCTTTGCGACGCTTAGATTTTAACAAAGGACGTTTACGTGATATATCTGGATCATGCAGTTTTTGAGCCAGGGTCGGTTTTAATCTCAGTTTTCGGTGTAGAAACATTTCATATTACCTTTGGGAAATGGTCGTTTTTCCCCATCAACACATAAATTTTCAAAAATAACCAAAATTATCAATTTTTGTTATCTACATACCATACTGAACTTAGTTTGGTAAATTTCAGCAATATATGGTTTGAAAAGAAATTTCGTTATCGACGGTAAACTAGGAAAGGCATTTTGTCCTTGGAATCTAAGTTTTAAGAAAATTGGATAAAACATGCAAAACATCTTAAAAATTACAATAAAATAAGGAGACTGCTTGAGCGATAATTATAAAAAAAACTTTCACCCTTTTATACAGCCAAAGTTTGTCAAAAAAGATGAAAAAAGCCTCCATCTTGGATTTATGACGTCACACATACCTTCCCACTCAAATTGTAGGTAAACACCCGATGACTTAAAATTGTGTTCTCTGTTAAGGGGCCTACAGGCACGCGAACATTTCCAGAGATTAGTACGCGCGTACAAGTTTGCGCATACTAATCTCTTTGTGTGTAGACAATATCCGCCTAAAATATCTCTCGAAGATTAGTTCGCGCGCACAATGTACGCGAGCAAATCTCTCGGTGTCTAGGCAAAACGCATTGATAATATCGTGTTTATGTTTAGAACGTTTAATTTTGTCTTCGTGTGTGTAGGCAATTCCACCAAACGTACATGTATGCAGAGATTAGTTCGCGTACTAATCTCAAGAAATGCTCGCGTGTCTTTAGGGCCCTTTACCAATCGATCTAGCGTAGTTTAAAAAAAAATTCCACAAATATCTCACAGGATACAATAGGCATCTTGATTATAAGCACCTTTTAGTAAATCCTGACAATTCGCTGCGACAAATTTGCCGCGAGGACAATTAGCCGCCGGCCGATTGGCCACAGGACAATTTACCGTGGGAATTTTTTTTTAATTTTTATTTTATGTTATGTATGTTTCGTGTGTAGTAAAGATATTTTTTAAAAAAAATTCTACAAAATAGTTCGAAAAAATGTTTGTAGTTTTTTTTATATATTAGTTTTTGAAAAAGTTTTATTAAAAATAAACAATTTTTTTTAATAAGTTTTTAAAAAAGTATCATTTTCAAAAATAATTTTTGTAAAAAAGCTTTTTTATTTTTTTTTTATAAATTAGTTTTTTGAAAAACTACTTATTGAAAAATAATTTTTTTTGTGGGTTTTTATTTTGCAAAATGTAGTCTAGACACCGGTTAGGATATGTTTGCGATCAATTGACCACTTTTAATCTCCCAATGTTCGTAAGCGCGGAACCGAACTTTACCCAAAAGCGTCAACGCACAAAAGGTCAAACTGTACTGTAACTCAACAAAAACCAAATTACAGAGTAATTTCGAAAAGAAAATTAAAATAAAAGTCCGTATAAAGCGTAATAATAGGAATACGAGCTCGACCTCAACACCTCGCGCTAAGTGTGCTTTCCTGAGATTTAGTTCTGTTATACCTATGGGCACCATATGTTTACTACGTTTACGTGGAACAGGGAACCATCTCAATTCGAATTAAATCAACTGTTAGAAAGGTCGATTCTATCGCTTTTCATATCAATCAAAGTTCTAATAATAGAGATATTTTGAAACGCTTATTTGACAGATCGATATTATTATGGTGACTTTACTAAGGCTTCGCAACTAACAACTTGGCATTTCTTTATCTTTATTAAACATAAGATGTTTATTTATTGTTAGCGCTATTTTTTACGGGTAGTAGACAATTCGCAGCGACCGATTCGCTGCGGCCAATTTGACGAGGGCCGATTCGCCGCGGGCAGATTTTTCGCGGGCCGATTCTCCCCGGGGACAATTCGCTGCGGTCCGATTTGCTGCGGGGTTAATTCGCTGCAAATTTTTGTTTAATTTTTATTTTAATCTAAGTTAACTTATTTTTCTTAAATCATAGCTCCTCTGCCCTCTTGTTGGAAGATCAAAATTTGTGTTGAACCTAATCAATTAATCGCAAACATATCCAAACCGCTGTCTTTAGGACAGCAACATTTTGCAAAAAAAATGTTCCCACAAAAAAAATTCGAAAAAAAGTTTTATTTTAAAAACTAATTAATAAAAAAAATATATACAAAAAATTATTTATGAACATAATACTTTTTTAAAAAGTAAAAAAATATTTTTTTTCTTCAAAAATATGTTTACTACACAAAATAAACAAAATTACAATGTTTAACGAAGTCTCCGGCAAATTGTACCCGCAGAGAATCAGCCGGCGGTGAATTCTCCCCGCGGCCAATCGGTCATAAAAATAACGTTGGTCTTATTATCAGTAGCGCACCCAGGAATTTGTCTTAAAGGGGGGGGGGGGCGAGATCCAATCATGTTGTATTTTTGGCTTTTATTTATGAAATTTGTGGAAAATATCTAAAAAAATCTTAGGCTGAAGGGGGGCCGGCCCCGAGTACCCCCCCTGGGTGCGCCCTTGTTAATATATCCCTCACCTGACCTACCTTTATATTCAAAATGGAAACACCTCACCAGCTTTAAAGATCGCTGTTACAATTTTTTTTAATGCTGCGTTTTCATTATAGCGAGCAGGACCCCACAAATTCGTTCGCTTGCGCATGTTTTTTGTTTTATTTTTCACTATTACTTCTGTCAGGTTTTTTTTTTAACTCAGTGATCTTTGGATTGACTGTTGCCATTCTAGGGCGCCCTCTTTTTCTGCGCCCTATTGGTTGCCATTCTAGGACCTTCTTTGGTAATCTTTCGTCTTTCATCCGTTGTACATGGCCGTACCATATCAGTTGCCTTTTAATAATGTCATCCGTTATGCTGCCCCCGATTCCCATTCTTTCATGTATGATCTCATTTCTTATATGATCTGTTCTAGATATTCTTATTACATCCATTTCGACACTTTTCATTTTTGTTTTGGATTTTTCAGTTAAGCGACAAGTGTCTATTAAATAGAACAGCGTGCTTTTCACCATTGTTTCATATTTGGTAAATTTTACATTCTTTTTTATCACTCTGCTCCATAAAATACTGTTAAGACATCCAATAACCTTTTTTGCTTTTACTATTCTTTTTTCCAGGTTTTTACAGTCTGTTCATGTCTTATCAAATGTGACAGCTAAGTATACATACTCATTGTATGGAGATATTGTTTGCCCATTGCCTAGTTCTAACTCAATTGATTCGTTTCCAATACATAAGTACTGTGTCTTGTCCACGTTCACTGTTAACCCCCACTTTCGGTATTCTTCCGTTAACTTTCTCATATACTTCATGTCGTCTTTATCATGAGCTACAATTACGTGCTCGTCAGCAAACTGTAGTATGTATATGGTAAATCGGTCGTTAACTTGTATTCCCATGCCGTGTACTTTACGTTTCCAGTTTGTTAAAGCTACTGCGATATATATTTACTTTTCATCTGCATATTTTACCGAAAAAGTATTTTCCAGCTAACTTGGCCCTGCACCCAGTTGGCCAGGCCCAGTATTCCTAGACCGTAATGTAAACATGATTTCATCTTACCTACCCGAGAGATCAACGCGTTTGCAATATTTTATTGCAATTTAGAACTTCCTGAATGTCGGGGCATTTCAAGTTAATTCCAATCATCAGTTTGATAATGATAATACACATAGGTATTTAATTCTTTTTGGATTTAGTCTATCCGTCACGAGAATTCTGGGCTTAGATGGAAACTCAAAATTTACGGGCTTGTATTCCTACTCCAATATTATAATTTAATAATTAATTTGCATGATTTACTACGTTCCGTTCTTCACAGACAATTTCTTGGGCCATTAGATCCACGTAAAAATGATAAGGAGTGATTATTTGGTTTATTTTAAGACTAAAAGTTACTATGCACATAGGTACGCTAACGCTTCGTTGCCAATTTATAGACTGTTAAAATTATATTTTTTTTTCGTTGATACCTCTCGCAGTTTTAAAGATATTAAGTTCAAACCTAAATTAAGCGACAGAGTAGACGTCCTTTGTCATGCTTAATAATAATTGAAAACCACCACAAAATATTTTTTTGCGGGAATGCTCCTTTCCCCCCCCCTGAACGTCTTGCGTCATTGGTAGATTCTAAGGTATAGAATTCCTTGTTTTATCTAAAAGCTTTTTGGTATCTTACAGTTTTTTTCGTAACTGCGAACGTTAACGAGCAAAAAATTAATTAACTATTTTTCAATTCAATCTCAAAGTCTGGCGAGGCTTTCGTGATTGTTAAAAACAGCCAGACTATTTTTTTTAATGAACATACACTATAATCTATCATGTGAAAAAAATTCAAAACTAAATAAATAAGTTCCTAATTTTTTCATTTTGAAGATGTATTTTCCAACTTTGTAAATCAGCCAGACTTACTTCAGATTCAAGACACTCCAATTTTTGGATCTAACAATTTTCAGCCAGAGCTATTTTCCACCTTTGAGACTATTTTTAATGGGAATCCTACGACTGCACGGACTAAATTTCCAAAAAATCACATTTCGTTACAAAATTTTTATGTGGTTTTTCTTTATTTCTAAAGTTAATTTGAATTTATATGAGATGAAACTTACTGTGAACTTATTAGGGTGAACCAAATCTTTGCAGTTATTTGACCTGTGAGTATTAAAAAAAAACATTTAAACCGGTCGGTATCAAGTCTAAAAAATCACATCAACATTAAATTAACGTGAACAAAAATAACAAAGTTTTTTTTACTTGAAAACAACCTCATACCATGTAATATTTATTTTGTTAAATCCACATGCTTAAACATAACTTAAAAACAAGGAGAAATCAAACTATAAAAATCCACTTTTTGCTGAAATTTCTGGTGCTGTGTATATAACGTGTTTTTTACCCACGTTATTTTCATGTACCAAATTCACACTTGAAAAGTCCTCCACAACATGTTCTAAAACGCCACTAGATTAAGATTTTTAAAACCTACTAATTTTCTGCGTTTTTTTTGGTCACGTTTTCTTAGTAACATTTTTTTAACTTAAAAGAGACGCGAAATGAAGTTATAAAAGTTTACTAGTTTAAGACTACAACACTTCAAGACAATTTTAAAGATGGCGCAAGTCAAGACAAAATATCTACATATATATATCTATATACATTACTTTTTTTTAAAAGCTAAACAAGATTTTTTAACAGTAAACACTTTTATTATTATTATTATTTTTATTTGTATTAATGTGTCTTTATCAGGTTTTTGGAGTTTAGAGGCCAAAGCACTGCCTGATAGATTTCGTCAAAGTGAAAAATGCCGACAACAGGTGGCGCTGCTGCTAGTAAAATCTCAAAATTATTTGGTAGAAAAGCTATGCAACTCGCGTTTTAAAATTCGTGTAGGAAAGGCGTGAATCTAATGTGATTTTAACGTTGATAAAAATCACTTGAAACTAACGTAAAAACAGTGCTGTGTTAATTTGATAATGGCGTTATTACAACGCAGTTTTTAGCAACGTTATTTTTTATAACGTTAATGAATGACCTATGAAGCTTGTTTTCATATATGAAATAAACGTTTTTTTCTATCAGCTTTTAAAATCAACGTTTTTTTTCTCACGCCTTTTTTACGTGTTAAACACATGAATGTGCTATGTGGGGGTGTAAGCGTTTGTGGAACCATGTATGTTTAATTTTTTTTCTTAAAATCACTTAAAAAATCATCCGCTGAAGATTGGCGACCTACTTTATTATTTACATACCCTGTATATTGGCGTCCTTAGTTTGTGCTATTTTGGCCCGCGGTTACACACCACACAGTGCAGCTTTTGACGGACATCAGGTAAAGCACCCTTTGTGCGAAACGGCCTAACAGGTCACGCCATTGCATTCAAATTGAAAGCCTGATCCAACACACCCACATAATATTGAAATTCGCTGATCGATTCAATGGAGACTTCTGATATTCCGTAAAATTGTAAAACCAATTAATTAGCCTATAGCCTAGTGCTCGGCAGACTATACTTTGGCCGACGTTAAAGTGACTTAAGTTTTATTTAAGCTGTCTAGCGGTAAATATCCTGGTTATAACCGCTATTTTCGTGGCTAATCGGGTAAAAAGATGTTTTTGTTTATCTCATATTTTTCCGTGAAAGCTTAACATCACGGGGGTCCAAGATCTAATGGACACCTAATAAGTATGACAGTTAACTGTTTCGTCCTCATGGGACTCATCAGAACAAACCTTGGTCAATGTGAGACCCTTGCGAAGTTAATTAGACGGTTTTGTCTCTAATCCTATGTAATCCTCTCGTCTGACGGAGGATAAAGACGCTAACCAGCGTTGATCTGGCCTGAAAGACAGAAGAGCTGTCGTAAGTCACAGACTGTTTCTTTTTCTTTGCAGTCGATCTTTTTATTGATCGATATGTAGAGCAGTTTATTTTACCCTACTCTTGTTCTAGTTTCTCTCGTATCTCGGTTGCGTGGGTTTTCTCACTATATACATAGGATTAGAGGCAAAACCGTCTAATTAACGTGGCAAGAGAGTCACATTGACCAAGCAGTATTCTGAGGAGTCCCATAAGGACAAAAGAGCTAACTGTCAACACCACTTATTAGGTGTACATTGGATCTTGGACCCCGTGAGGTTAAGCTTCCATACTACCCACGGAAAAATATTTTTACCCGATCAGCCATGAGAACTTGTTTAATTTTTTTATTTCACGTGTACTAAATTTCACGTTTGTTTTTTTGATCAATTTTATACTTTTATTTTTCTTTTAGTATTTAAAAAAAAATAAAATTATCACTGATCTTATAATATAAGATATAATTGGAACAAGTCCTTAAAGTATGGAAGAGAAAATGCCAAAACATGGGAATTCCGTTGGACGAAACTACCTTGTATACTTTATGTTTCGCCGATGATCAGATAGTTGTGCCTCAGGATTCTGACGACCTCGAATATATGACACGAAAACTAATAGAAGAATACAATAAGTGGGGACTAGAGGTTAATCTCAATTAGACAGAGTATATGTGTACCGGTGGAATGAAACAGAATCTAATCTTATATACCGGGCAGCGAATTCAGTCCTGTGATGAGTATAAATAGTTAGGTCTAAAAATTACAGCTGACGGAACACTAGACAAAGCTATAAAAGATCGAAACGTACAAGGAAGAAAAGCAATAACTTTATTAAATGGAATAATTTGGGACCAAAGTATATCAAAACATAACAAAAAGCTTATATATAACACCATTGTAAAAAGTATTATTGCATACGGCTCAGAAGTATGGCCAATCAAGGATAGAACAGAAAAAATGCTTTCCGCTACGGAGATGGACTATTGGAGAAGAGCAGCAGGGAAATCAAAAAGAGAACGAGTTGCAAATCAAAGAATAAGAGAAATTATGACAGTGGGTGAACGTACTTTAGTGGATGATATAAGAACAAAACAACTAGTGTGGTACGGACATGTACAAAGAATGAATGATGAAAGACTACCTAAACAAAGACTACAATGGAAACCAACAGGCCGAAGAAAACGAGGACGGCCAAGGAGAAGCTGGAGAGAAGGAATAGAGAGTGAAATAAGAATAAGAGGCCTAGATGATGAATTATGGGCAAACAGAAACGAGTGGAGATTGGGTATCGGAAGACGTAGAACGTTGTGCAACCGATAAATATATATATCTTATAACTCAGTAAAATACCAAAAAGCCGACAAACTAAACCGACCGCAACCGACATAACCACACTATTTTCAGTCGTGGAGACGAGCTAGAGTCGTCATGACGTCACACGCTTAAACCATTACTACTTAAGGTCACTGGATCACGAAGTTCCTTCTACGTTGGGAAGTAACCAAATGGGACCAGTTAATTTCGGATGACCCCTCGAACAGAACTTTAATAGAGTAATTTAAATGATGTATCAAACTTTAAGGGATGGTGAGGAAGGTTTTTACTAAGGAAATCCTAATTTAAATTTATTACAAAAAATTTTAAGTTTGGCTGTCAAAATAAAGATTTTCCGTAAAATTGCTCTTAATATATTTTTGGTCGTTTTAGTTAATTATTTCAATTAATAAGTATAGCCTTTTTCAGAATGTTGACAACTATTTGAAAATACATGTAAATAATTTCAGTTTAAAAATAAAACTCTTGGCAAAGTTACTTCTAAATCTGTCTATACTATATTATTAAACTCGTGTATAATGACTTTTTTAGAGGTCCCGGTAATGGTTTATAGATAAGTGTGCCATAAGCCATAAACTATAAACTGTGACCTTACCTTATCCATTGCTCGTTCTGTGCGTGAAGAGATTTTTTGCCAATTAGTAAATGTAGAGTTTGCCACTAAAGGATAGTTATATTATGTATGTTGTAGATGTTTAATATGTGCTGTGACTAAAACATGACTATTACTTAATACATCCACAGAAAAAAAATGTTTCATATTAAGGTAAAAGGCATAATGTAAAAAAACGGGATTTGAATATAAATTTATGGCAACACCAGCGACTAGTTTTTTGGCATATTTTCAGGTTCGCTATATTTTAATAAAAGTTATATTCGGCTAATATGTCCTTTGAGCCACTAACATCAAAATGATTTATATTCTGTAAATGGAATTAAATTTGCTAAACTTTTTTAAATTTTTATATATTTACAACAAACATACAAAAGGTTTCTAAAACCTAAAAGTTTAAAGGGTTATATTACAATACAAAAGTTTAATAGTAGTAAAATTTGATATTTGTTTAATAAATATAAAAAAGTAAAAATGTGAAGTTTAAAAGAAAAATTGAAAAGGTATAGTATAATACACTTATTGGAATAAAAGCTAACCTTATTTTAAATTCGGCAGTATTGTGACAGATTTACATTTCATAAGCATTTTTTTTATTTTTAAATTTGGGTATGTCAATTTTGAGAGGTCAGCTGTCAGTTTTCTTTGTAAATTTGTCATAATAAGGCCTACTCTAAAATAAAGTCAGGTTTTATTCCAATAAGTCCCTAATGTTTAAATTGTTGCACAAATTGGTGTTTGCAACGTCAACTTTATTTGACAGTACCACTGTCAACTAGGCAGCCTCTTACAAGGTGGATAGAATAGACCGGTGTTCGGATCTTACAATTCCTTCCACAACACAGCGCTCACACACACACACACACACATATTGGCTGTTTAAACAAAAATTAAAATGAACATTTTTTATTAGCAATTTAATTTTTAAAGTGTTTTTCGTGTAAAAGGTGTGACTGTCTTTTTAAAAACTGATTTTGACATAATGTAGTGTGAAAATGGAGTAAATGTTTCTGAAGAAGGTCTTTGGACCGAAACGTCAAGAAATGTGAATCCATATTTGCTAGTTTTATTAGAACCACATCCCCAAGAAACCAACAAAACTAAAAATATAAAATATATGGTTCAAGAAAAAAGAAAAGTAAAAAAAAAAATATATATATAATATATATATATATATATATATATATATATATGTCGAATTTTTCACGTCACTGGTGGCCCAGCTGATTTTTGTAAACAAAAGTTAGATATGATATGAACAACGGAACAACTAATATTTTTTGAATATTTTGAAAACTAAGGCAATTTTCCTTCAGTTTTCTAGTACATCCTTATAAACTGTAATTTTCTAGACGTATTGTAGTTATTTTTTTTTAGCCCACTTTATGTTTTATTACACAAAACTTAAACTACAAGTCAAACTGAATGTGATCGTTTAGTACTAAAGGTGAACCGAGGACTTGGAAAGTAAACAAAGATGTAAGTCAGCGGATTATTTTTGAAGCTGAAACGAACACAGTATTTTCTTCGAATTTTAATTTTTGTGTAAAGAGAAATGAAGCTGGCTAAAAAAAATAACGACTGGTATGTCTGAAAAATATTATTTTATAAGAATATACCAAAAAATAGTAGGAAAATTGCCTTAGTTTTCAAAAAATTCAAAAAATATTAGTTGTTCATATCATATCTAACTTTTGTTTACAAAAATCAGCTGGACCACCAGTAACGTAAAAATTCGACATATTATATATATATATATATATATATATATATATATATATATATATAAAATCCGAACTCCGGTCTATTCTATCCACCGTGAGCCTCTTACACTGAACACTTTTTGACAGTTAGATTGTATCCCAAATTAAGAAGGACGGGATGGCGGCCATTTTGGATTTGGCGCTTTAATTTTGCTTAAATCCAATCCGTTAATATTTAATAATCCGTGAGCCACAGGGCTCGCTATCCATTGTTTAAGACATCCGTGTGGTTCTTATGGTTCAAGGAAGTCATTTTAACGATGCTGCTTTTATGGATTAAATGAATTTTACTACACTGCAGCACTGTGATGTTTGGTTCGCACTCGATCCGTTTCTAAATTGCAAACCCCTGAGCCGGCACATAAAACTGTGTAAGGTGTTAACGACTCAAACGGGCCATTAAAACAAATTTAATTTATTTTACAAAGACGAGTTTTTCCGTTCTCTCTTTTATTTCAAATTAAATTTGGGTTGCACTTATTTTCTGCGTTCAACGCTATAATTAGTTTGACCCTCCACGGGCGAACTTATTCACCTCTAGCTAAAGTACCTCTTACTCTTGGGTAGGGGAGAATTCGCCGTGGCCAATTCGCCGCGGGATAATTCGCCGCCGGCCGATTCGCCGCGGGGACAATTTGCCGCGAAATTTTTTATTTTATGATATAACCATTGGCAATTGTTTAAACAGTTTTATTTAGCTTGACTTCATATAATATATTTGTTTATTTGTTTAATCATAACTTTTTTGAAACTTTTCCAGGTGGGGTTAGTATACAATTCAACAATTTTTGTTATTAGAAAAATAAATAAAACAGTGGATCCAAAATTGCGGATTTTCCCATTTATGAACCGGTTTGCATCAAACTCGGACCTTTGAGATCTTTCAGGTCGCTGATTATTATTTTTAACATAATTTAAAAAAATCAAAATGGCGGTTCCACAATGGCGCACTTTCTTATTTATAAACCGATTTGCCTCAAACTTGAAGCATTGAGGTGCCTAAGGTAACTCAATACAATTTTTGATTTAAGTTTTAAAACCTAAAAATGGCGGATTCCTCAGGGCCTAGGCCCCCCAAAATTGTTTTAGATATTTTTCACATATTTTATGAATAAAAAGGTTAAAGAGTATAAAATTCGCCATCTTGAGGCTTCGGCCTCCCCAGAGGAATCAGTTCCCCCCAATTTTGGGGCAAATCGGTTTATAAACAAGAAAGTGCGCCATTGTGGAACTGCCATTTTGATTTTTTTAAATTTTAGTTAAAAATAATAATCAGCGACCTGAAAGATCTTAAAGTTCCGAGTTTGATGCAAATCGTTTCATAAATGGGAAATCCGTCATTTTGGATCCACCATTTTAATTTTTTTAAAAGTCAAAAATTGTATTAAGTTACCTTAAGCACCGCGATTTTTTTTTTTTTTTTTTTTTTTTTTACGGGTATGCGCACTCGCAAGGAGATCCCTATCACGCTCGACAAGCGGCAAGTGCGCGGAAATGTTGGTGTGTGTTGGTTTTGAAACGGTTCAGGTTGTAACCTGCAGGGAAAACTGTCGCAGGGAGTTTATTCCACAGCGATGCTGTTCTCCAGAGATATGAATTCTGATATAATGACGTTCTTGGTGCCTCTATTTTGACAGTAAATTGATGGTTACCGTCTGTTTGACGCCTAGTAGGTGCTACTCCCGGGGGGATCATACGTGCCAACTCTTTAGAGCATTTTCCGTGATAATACCTGTAGAAGAGAGAGAGATCGCCCACAGTTCTTCGATGTTCGAGACTATCCAAGCTACGGGTAAGTGCGGGGTCATTGATCAGCTTGATAGCTCGCTTTTGCACGGTGTTCAAAAGCATTAAGGTATGTTTGGGTGCCGCACTCCATATATGTGAGCAGTACTCCATAGTTGGTCGAATCTGGGCTTTGTAGAGTGTCAGCAGTTGGCTTGGTGTATACAGATGTCTTGTACGAAATAGCACCCCAAGCTTTTGGGACGCCCTTTTAGCTATATCTGCCACGTGACTGTGCCAAGACATGTTGGTCTCTGCAGTGACTCCTAAGATGTTCAACTGGCTCTGCAATGTGACAGCACTTCCAGATAGCATGATGTTTGGCTCACCGGTGCTGGTCTTTTTTGAAAACAGGGCTGCTTGGGTTTTCTGCGCGTTGAACTGTACAAGGTTTTTGTTGCCCCAGTCCTCTATTATCTCCAGGTCGTTATTTATCTGCGATATTTGAGTTAGTCTAAGATGATGGAATTCACGTGCGGATAGACACTGAGTGGGTGGTATGACTGAGGAGACTACATTGCCATCATCTGCAAAGCAATAAAGTGGATTTACTCTTTTATCTATGAGGTCATTTATGTAAATCAGAAAAAGTGTTGGCGAAAAGATTGCTCCCTGTGGCACACCAGCATTTATTTGGTAAGAGTTGGAGTTCCGGCCATCCAGTGCAACATAAATGGATCTATCCTTAAGGTAGCTTTCAAACCAAGTGCAAAGTCTCGGCGACAATCCCGTTGCTTTGAGCTTGTTGAGCAGATTTTCATGCCAGACTTTATCGAATGCTTTAGATATATCTAAGGCAATTGTTCTTGTTTCACCTCGCAACTCAATCGCTTTTTGCCATAAGTGAGTGACGTATGTAAGTAAATCGCCAGTTGACCTATATTTTCGAAATCCGTATTGCTTGTCGTTGATAATTTTGTATTTTTCCAAGTACTTGGTTAGGTGATTGTTCACAACTCTTTTCATTACTTTTGATATCACCGGAAGTAGAGCAATTGGTCTATAGTTTAACGGATCTGTCTTTTTTCCTTTCTTTGGAATGGGTTGTACTGCGGCAGACTTCCATGATGATGGATATACTCCTTGCCTATAAGATAAATTGAATAATTTTGCGAAAGTTGGGGTGAGTTCGCTAGCACAATTTTTGAGTACTATCGCGGGAATGCCATCTGGACCCATTGCTTTGTTTGTATCCAACTTTTTAAGGGATTTTCGTATTTCTCTGTGACAAAAGGGTACCTCCGGCATACTGTGGGAAACCCTTTCAATGAACGGTGGAGTTTTTCCATTTGGCACTGTTAGGTTTGAGTTGGAGGAAAAGATTTTGGCCAGCATATTGGCTTTTTCCTCTGATGTTGTGGCTAAGTGAGTATTTTTATCTGTAAGTGGTGGTATGGATGACTTGGTGAAGTTTGATCCAGTGGCTTTTGCAAGAGACCAAAAGGACCTAGAACTACTTGGACAATTCAGCAACCTGTTTTTTATTCTTTGATTGTATGTTTCTTTGGCGGCGTCAATAGTAATTTTGCAACTATTTCTGGCTTCTATAAATTCTGTGTGGTTTTGAGCGGTTTGTTGTCGTTTCCAAAGGTTATATGCTCTGTGTTTTTTCTGTACAGCCGTTTGACACTGGCTGTTGAACCAAGGTTTTGCATTAGCTCTGCGTTTTATTGTATGTGGGATATATGCATCCATTCCAGATAAGATTACTTTTGTTATTTCATTACAGCAAATAGTGGGATCAGCTGTTTTAAAGCAAACCTCTTGCCATGGAAAATCCAGGTAAAACTGTTTAAGGTCATTCCATTTTGCCGATTTATAGTGCCACATTTTACGAGGAAGTGATTGTTGGCTTGGCGGTATGAACATTTCGCACTTTGTTCTTATAAGTTTATGATCGGATGAACCAAGTGGGGGATCTACTTGAATTGTGTACAAGTCAGGATTTGTAGTTAGGAACAAGTCTAAAAGCGCTGCAAATTCACCCCTTTCTGAGATACGGGTAGGTTCATCGACAAGCTGCGTTAGACGACAACTTATGGCAAAAGCTTCTGCTTCCCTGCCTTCATTATCTGTTTTGTTGTGGTGTTTTAGCCAGGGTATATTGTGGACGTTGAAATCGCCTAAAAAAACAATTTCCGCATGTGGATAGTTAGACTGTATACTATCACAGTTTTCGGATAATGTCGCAAAAAAGTTTTGATACTCGGTGTTACTTGGCGGTCGGTAGAGGCAGCAAATGAACTTGGTCGATGACTTTGAGGTGAATTTCAGCCATATGATATCGAGGTTCGCTGGTTCTAGCTTCTCCTCTCGATGACATAAAAGGTCATTTTTAATGTACACACAAATCCCAAAATTATGTCGAAATCGGTGGTGTAGGTCATAGCCGGGATAAAGAGAAGAGTTCACAATAGGTGTTGCAGAACTGATTTTAGTTTCGGTGAGAACAAGGATGTCAGGTCTTTGTTCTTCAAGATGTTGGTGAACTGAATTCATGTTGGTACTTAATCCTCTTATATTGCTAAAATCAATTCTGAGTTGAGTTTTTGGTCTTCTTTTAATATCTTTGCATGAAGGACCCCCAGGATCACCCGACGCCCGGAGATCCGAGTGGTCGGGTATTTTACCTCCGGAGTATTTTGATCCTGGAGGCGCCATCATGCTATCTGTTACTCATTGTTGGAACCGGACTGCCAGCGCAGTAGCGGAACGTGGTGATACCACTTAGCGCTACTCACTTCTGGCATGGTGGTATCTCACCGGTCGACGCCCAATGAGTAAAAAGCGTCTACCACCTACCATGCGATGTTTCAAGTTTGAGGCAAATCGGTTCATAAATAGGAAAATCCGCCATTTTATTTATTTTTCTAATAAATTGGAAAAGTTTGAAAAAGTTATGATCAAACAAATATATTATAGTTGATGTTGTATCAAAGTGACACCGCGTCATCAAAACCTTGATGGGCAGGAAGGGAGTAGAGGGGTACATACAGTGACACGCACTTCCTTTAATTTTTTTTATTGATATTGATTCCCAAAATGAGGCACTGCACTAATTAGTCAGCTTACTATTTTATTTGCTTTTTATTGATGTCTTCTTCTAAACGATTTCATTAGAAAGGAACATATATACTATTATCTGGTTGTTACGAACATATTATTGATTTAGCAGGGCTTTGACGTTTTCTATTCGTTGTTGTTTTGACTGTATGTCAAACAAATTATGACGGAGCTTTTCACTAAACAAATTACCGTCTTTGCAACTAAATCAATATTTGCGCACATTTTAATATAATTTTGGATCCTCTTTTATGTTTCGGATCTTTATTTATCAGGTAATAACCTATTTGATCTCTCCTTTAAAAGGTCGTAGTGTTTTATCCTTCGAACATTAAGCCCCGAGTGGCACACTGCATGTACAAAGTGAAACACTAATTTTTTAAGACTTCTTTACTTAGATTTTGCCGCAGAATTTGGTTTACCATAGCTATGACGCGGTGCCACTTAAATAGAACATCAACTATAGATGAAGTCAAGTTAAATAAAACTGTTTAAACAATTTCCAATTGTAATATCATAAAACAAAAAATCTCGCGGCGAATTGTACCCGCGGCAAATCAGCCGGCGAATTGGCCGCGGCGAATTGTCCCATCCCCTTAACTCTTACCTGTACCAAAATTTCAACAATTTTTAGACCCCGCCGGCGCCGAAATTTGCTTTTTTTATTTATTTTTTCAAAAGTTACATGAGTAAAAAGACAACTCCCAATACACCACCACAAGTTGTCGCTCGAGTCTACAGATGTCACCTCGCAGCGCGGTGTTGCAAACCGATCGTCGATGTTCTTGTGCGTAGTCTTGAAAAATGGTTTTAGAGGTGGTCTATACAGGGTGACCCAAATAAAAGCAACTACATGGGGATTTCGGAAACGGTAAGTAGATAGAGATACGAGTTTGTTTAAATGAGGAAAAAGTTGCGCTATTCTAAGTCCAATCAGATGCCGTATCAAAATTAAAAATATCTACAGGGGTTTTTAAAATATCGAGTAAAAACTAAAAATTGTATTTTTTGAAAAATTGAAACATCGCCGCCATCTTGCAAACAAATTAATTGATGCAACTTCGGCCAATTGAATGATGTTAACAATTTTTTTCTGGGCCTTCTAGTTTTTTTTTAAACCATAGCCAACTTTGTTATTTCTTATGACCGCCATATTGGATTTATATTTCAATAAATAGAGCATAAAAGAAGCTTTTCAACCGTGTATAATAAGCCTATCTTTGGATGATCGAAAATGTGAATTTATTAAAAAAATAGTTTTTCACTTAGTTGGCTGTAAAACAAATGCCGTAGTGTGTTTGTTGTCATAGATACCTACGTAACTACCTTTTAAAACTTTTCCATTTATTTGATTTATACGCAAACCTTTAAGGCCCTTATTTTTTAATTTATCTCAAGCTAAGAAATAATACAATTTCTTAAAATCTATCTTTTATTTCTGAAACAAAAGTTTTATTTTATTATTTAATTTAAATTAAAACTAAAAACCGATAACAAAGCATTGAATTAAATAAGCAAATGTTCAAAAATTCCTCCGTTGTTATTATAACATCCATGTATCTATCCTGCATCGATGAATTAGAGACCTGCATGCATCTTTAACCATATCGTATTATGAGTAGTAGAATAATCTTTAAGTATCCCCAAATACAAAAACCAAGATCTGGCGAACGTGCAGGCCAGCCAACTGTACGTCAATTTCCGATCCAGTTATTTCAATGTTGCTAATTCAAATAGTCGGTTATGATTCATGCATTATGTGGCTCTTGCTGGAACCACATGTTTGCTACATCTTGAAGAGGCAAATTTTCTAAATTTTGGTCAACGTAATTTTGTAGAATTTCTAGATATCGAGTAGTTGCTCTTATCTGGGACACCCTGTAGTAAACCACCGCACCGGTTGTGTCGAAAAATAGGTGGCACATTTTATAGACCACCGCGACATTATATTAACTTTATTCTAGAAAAACATTCTTGCATAAAGATATTTCGTTTCTTCCGCTACATAAGAAACTTTCTGATTAAAAAAACCTCGAACTTTTGCATTTCTTTTATTTTAGTCTTCATAAATATTATTATTGCTATTATTATTTAATTATCTAATTATTATATCAATTACCAATGACGAGATAACCGAATGTATAGTAGAGAGAAGACAAAGGGCGCTTTTAATAATATCAAATATTTCAAATTGAAATACCGCTTGTATCAAGTCGAGAAAAATACTTGTTTTAATTTAAGAAAATGATTTCCAAAATTCTTAATGTTTTTTTCTATTGAATTATGAAGCTCTTTCATTGAAAAAATAATGGATTTTATTTAAGAAATAAAATGTCTTGCTTGAAAATGTTGAAAATATAATCATCCCAGCCATAGGTATCTTGATTTGAAAAATATATATTACCCAATCAAGAAAATTAGTATTTCAATATAGTTTAATATATTTTTAGTTTGAGTAATTATTTGCTTATTCCTCTGCCTCAAAATAGAAGGGTAAAGTATACCCCTCGAAGGGGGTTCGTGCTACAAAAAGATCATGGTAGCTAGAGTCCCTGTAAGTTGACATATTTTTATTTAATAATATATCCAAATATATCAACATACAGGCAGTGGCGCACTCAGGAATAAGTCTTGGGGGGGCTGAGGCCTCGTGGGGGGGGGGGGGGTTGAAGCCTCATGATGTCGAATTTCAAGCTATTTTCGGTCTTTTTTCATGAAATATGTGGAAAATATGTCAAAAAATCTAAGGCTTGGGGGGGGCATGATACAGGGACTCTAATGGTAGCCGCAGACATATTATGTTTGCGTCGAATAAAGGTAATATTTTCCAAAAAATACGTATTTTAGATGTGATATAATTTTTTTTCTGTGGAGTATACTGATATGAATATTTTCCTGTCTCTCTTTTTCAGAAACAGTCAGCAGCGAAAAAGAAAACTGCAGACAGGGCATTACGTCTCAAAAAACGAAAGCCGTCTATATACTAAACGCATTCAGTGCCATAAAAGAACAAATTGAATTGTTAAAACTTTTTTACGCTACATAAGAAACTTCGTTAAATTCTGAGCAGATGCGGCAAATAAGAAAAAAAATTACACATGCTTTGGTTTCTCGAGTTTTGTATTCAAAACGTGGTATCCGACAAAACTTTAAGAAAAATATTTTGCACTAGTTTGGCTGATACATATATTTAAACCGTCTTCTCCTTCTTCTTTCTTATGAATCGACAGTCAAGGGTCAACAAGGTATGGATTGTACGATTAGTATAGAACAAACTGTTTGCTGTTTTTTTGTTTTTGGAAAGGGTTTAGTTTTGCTACCTTTTTAAAAAATATAAAATAAATTATTGAGCCAAATGTAGTCTACTATATTCCGAAAACCTCATATTGATGCGATGCTTTTAAAAATTTAGCATTTTTTAAATTTTCTATTTGTCAAAAACCTGTCATAAGCATTAGTGGATTTTGATCAAAATCTAATCAGCTTGTTAGAGTGTCGAATACTATTTTTCCTGAAAATTTTGTGAAAATCGTTTGAGCGGTTTAGGAGCTATCGTATTACGGACAGAAAAAGAATAAATACACACACACACACACACACACACACACACACACACACAGAGACAGATGTCACGACGATTTTGCTAGGCTAGGTCAAAATAAAACCAAATAACACATTTTTGGTGTTATCTAAAAAAAAAATTCGTCGAAAACCATACCTTCTCTAGCCATCAGCGGGCTAGGAAGGTAAAAAGTTTAATATTAGTATTAGTAGACTATATTGTTAAGTTTATTTACACTTGAACATGGTTGGAGATACTTACTAACCAAAACGTCGTGTTTAAAATAAAAAAAGACAATGGAAGTCCGAAATTTTATTCCTAATCAATCACTGTCTATTAATCTATTCAAACAAAAATAAAATGAAAAAAAAAATTATTACGGGTACTTAAATTTACGTTAAAAAATAAAAAGTTTTATACATTTTTCTTAAAGACATAAGGATACTTCCCTAATATCTGGGTTTTATGTTAATTTAATAAAACTAACTAGCTATAGTCGGAATTAAAATTACCTAAAACCTATTTTGTTATTTAGTTGGAGTTAGTCGCCTTATTATTAGTTAGTTTGCATTCGCATCGTGTTTAAAAAGAATACTGATAAATTCATCTATTTTATTTTGAATAGTGCCAAAATAGATCGGTACAGAGCTACAGAGTAGTTTAAATTACCATATAAATTCAATACTTTGGCTCTGCCTGGTTTTCATCAATTGACGTCTATATCTCTATTCTTGAATTTTCGGGAAAATTTCCTGTTCTGAATGTACTCATCTGTGTGGTCGACGGAATAATTGTTTGTCTTAATTTCTCTAACTCAGAACTAGTAGAAAAAATTCCACCAAAAATAATATCATCCGGGTCAAAACCGAAACAGATAAGTTGTTTTGACCAATCAGACGCGAGGGAGAAAAATAAAATTTCCCCGAAATTCAAGAATAGCGCTACCTACTATAAGTTCTTCGTAATAAGAATTATAGGGATACCTTAGTTTAAATCACTTCAATTTATAGAAAATCCCAATCCTGTTTTCATACTTTAGGTATTTCTAAATAAATAATATATTATTGTAATTACTTCGTTTTAAAATAATACATAATACCATCGCTTGTGCCGAAATTTAGGCCTGTTCTGTTCCGCTGTCGTAAAATGTTTTAAAAAGGTGTTTAGGATTAAGAACGAATGAAGTTAAATTAAGATTAATTTATCGGCCCTCAAAATCAAACTAATTTACAAAATTACCCTATAAAAGAAACAAACTAACATCTAATCTTAGTGTGTATCTGAAAAGTGGATTGAAAAATTGCGCGTTTGCAATTTAGATATTTTTCTGGTTTAAAATTTTCCTTTACCCTACTAGCACAAAATTTTTTACATTGTTCAATTTTTTTCTTACTGACTGCTTTAAAAGAAGTAGATGGGCGCAAGCCGGAAATTTTATCTATAAGTATTTTTGTAAACTTTATTTCCTTTTATCTTAAATATTTGGCAGAATTAACCGAAAATCTATATTCTAGGATAAATGGAATCACTGAACCTTCTATTCTAACAGAAACTGTTCCAACTCTCCTTACTACACTACGGAGAGATAAAACAAGATATAGAAGCTACAAAAATGTACAAAAGTGCTCGATTGAAGTTTTCATTCGTAAAAACTAATTTTTAAGTTAGCCTACTGCAAAAAATTTTGAGTGGTATTTACTTTGTTTCCTGGTTTATGTTAAAAAAATCAAACCTTTAAGTACCAACTTGAAAAATTTTATTTTTATTCGCGGTCAACTCTCAAAAACTTTTTACTAAACAATTTTTTTTCAAAAATGATTATTTTTATAATAAATTGATTTTTTATGCTTCTTACTTATGATAAAACCTAAAAATAAGTTTAAAAATTAAAATTTATTTTTAGGTTCTAGCATAACTTAGAAGCATAAAAATTCAGTTTATGAAAATAAATCATTTTAAATTATTTTGTTTGCTTGATAAAAAATTGAATTTTTTTAGTTGACGGCGAAGCAAAATAAACATAGGTATTTTCTAGGAAACTAAACCGATTTAAAAAAATTTTAATTTGTTGTATAGAGAATCAAAATACATTTCGAAAAAAGTATTACATAACTGTCACTTAACTCAAATATCCTCAAAAAAAGTCCCATTAAAAATACTTTTATATCTCTTTTTGTTCAAAAGTTAGAAGGGGCTGTCTATTTAGGTTCGCACTGTATTATTAGGTACTTATTGCAATAAAGGCAGACAATAATAGTGCCAGTCACTATTCTGACAGTTTTCCATTGAAAACTGACAGTTCATCTCTCAAAATTGACAGTTCATCTTTCAAAATTGACATACCAAAGTTGAATTTCTAAATCCAGTTGTTTATTTTCCATTAATAATGGCTGCAGTATTACTTCCGGCTTTTATAATACACAAAGGCCTAATTTTGAAAGAGGACAGCTGTTATTATAATGCGAAACTGTCAGAATAGCACCCGGCACAATTATTGCCTGGCTTTATTGCAATAAGTCCCTATTATTATTATTATCCATAAGCAGATAGACAGACAACTTTGTCTGATTGACTGCACACTAGTCCCAAACTAGTTTTCACTTGCTAGGTGAGGCCAAAACTTGTCTAATTTGTTTTTAAAACTATTTACACTTGGGGCGGTCACGATTTCTTCGGTTAAACTGTTCCAGTCTTTCACTACCCGGTTATACAGAATGTTTTTTCTTGACATTCGACTCCATCAAAGTTGGTCAAGTTCTAAAGAATGGCCACGAAGTTGAGGGTTTTCATTTCTTTTAAAGAAGTTGATGTCACAGGAATAGTGCCCCACTGAGTATTTATATACGTTTCAATCAGGTCGCCACGTTTCTTTCTATTGTATACCGTTGGCAAATTTAGAATTCTTAGACGTTCTTCATAGGTCTTGCTTCTCATAGAAAGTGGTATTTTTGTAAATCTGCGCTATAGCCTATCTAGAAGATTATCAATATCTTTTTGAAAGTATGGATTCCAGACTACCATGGCATGTTCTAGAATCGGTGTAATGTAAGTTTTATAAATATTGATGCAGATCCGTTCTGAGATGTAGATATAGGATCGAAGACAATTGATTATTTACAGTCACATGATTATTTCTATGACAAACAACAGCATTTGTTTGTCATCTACGATATGTCAACGCGTCAGCTGTTTGTGCATGATATGTCAACGCGTCAGCTGATTGTGACGTCATGGTTCGTTTGCTTCGTTCAAAATAATATATTGTTAAGAACGCACCTTTAAATTTTAAGAACTATCAGTGTAGCTAAATGAAGAATTGTTAAAGCTAAAATCTTGTTTATTATCTTTTAGCTAATTGCAAAATTAGCAATTTCTCTAATAATACAGATGTCAAACGGCGATTTGCATATCGCAATTTCATTAGAGGTGCGAGATTATCATAAATTTTGAATTAGTTTTAATGGCTGTTAATAAATTTCAGATAGCATTATGTTGTACATGTTTGTTGGATAAATATAAATCCTTTGAGTGCGGCAAGCGAAACAAATTGTCATCTGTTAAATATAATCACCGCAAAAACTTGCTTAAAATAGTTGATATTTTTATTTTGTTACCAGCAAATCAGAGGCTATTTTTGTGTGTTATCTCATCATGACGTTTGTGCGTCTGTCTGTCCGTATGACGATAGTTCCTAAACCGCTAAACCCATCTTCATGAAATTTTTAGAGAAAAATATTAATAGACACTTTATTGAAATGAAAGCAGAAAAGAGTTTTTTACAAATACTCCGTTGCCAATGTAATAAAATTTGAAAAAATTCTGAGCAAAGGGTATTAATATGCAGGTTTTGTGTTACGATAATATGTTTTTTAAAATTAATTTATTTCACAACCAAATATTTAATAAGCTTTAATACTTTCTATATAAAAGGTGTGCATATATCGTACATGCAAATAATAACCTCCAACAATAGGTACCAGTGGGGTTATAAGGTTGGGGGGGGGGCAATTCCTACCAAACCTAAGATTTTTAATTGCCTAAAATACGGCCTCATGGGGTGTCGGACCCCCCAAACTTTTTTCTAAATACACCACTGATAGGTACCATTGCAGGAGATAAAGAAAAAAATTGTAATATAAACGAACTAATGAAAAATGTAAAAATAAATGCACCGTGAGAATTAGGCAAGATAGATAAAATTAAGAAAAAATGCGGTTTAGGCGAAAATCTAGTATTAGATTCTATTCGGAAAAAAACGCGCCGCGGAAATAAATCTTTGGTATAAACCAAAGACTGATATTAACCTTAGAAACGTAGAAAAATGGTGATGCAAGCGAAGATTTTAAAAAGATTAACCAATATACAGGAACAAAGGCATTGCAGGCCAAAAATATTTGGGTAAAATGATACCTAATAAATTTTGGTAAGTGCCAGATGTATAAGCGCCACAATCGAAAATTTTCATGAACCCTTGGAAAAAATAAAAAAACCCCGAAATTCTAATTTACTCCCCTCTCCTATACATGTAAAGTTATGTAAAAGTTTTTTGCGTACTTGGCTTTTTTTTACATGAAATGTTTTTGTTATGATTATCTTGATTCGAAATATATATAATTGTTTCATGTCATGGATATAAGAAAATATTTTATATTTATTCAAAATTTTGAGCCCTTAGATAACTAGTATTGATTGATTATTAATAAAAAAACTACATATTATGTATCAAAATCGAGATCAAAATACATATAAATTTATTACAACTTGTTGAATACTTATTTACAAAAGCGGTCTTAATTGGCATATCATTTCAATGTTTCTTTGCAAAAGACACAATATATCTTGATTCGAAATATCGAAACGATACGGACATTTTCGAACATGTGTTTGTAGCATTTTAAAGGCCCTTTTAATTTCGTGTATGCCTTTACTTTTGGCAACAGTGCGTGGGCATCGGTAAAGTGACCTGCCGATGCCGAAGCAGGAGAATTATTCCATATTCAGAAATATAAATCTGGAAAAGAAAATAATAAATTTGCAGGAGTTAAGAACATAACAGAGACAAGAACTGTCCGTTTTCCGCGTCTGTTTAGCTAGCTTAAACACAACCCGCCGTAGTGTAGAACGAACCATCGCAAAATGTTGGACTTCGCCTGATAAATAAAAATGTGAACTTAAATATTATGTGACTAGACTTTAATTACTTACACCAGTATTTACTAAGACCTTAAGACTTAGCATTGTAGTCCGGGTTTAAGTATCAAGTCTATAGACTTGATACCCACAGGTTTAAATATATTTTTTAATACTCACAGGTCAAATAACTGCAAAGATTTGGTTCACCCCCAGGTGCAATGATAGTAAGCATTTCTCAGTGAGTTTCATCTCATATAAATTCAAATTAACTTTAGAAATAAAGAAAAGCCACATAAAAATTTTGTAACGAAATATCATTTTTTGGAAACTTAGTCCGTGCAGTCGTAGGATTCCCGTTAAAAATAGTCTCAAATTGTAGTACCACCCCTGAGGGGTGGTTTAAAGTTCGAAAAACAATAGAAATAATCCACGATTGACAAAAAAACTTATATACAAAAATATTTAAAGCTAAATAATACATGAAACTACATCTGTAGATGCATTACCGTATTAAATACGTATCAATATTTAAATACTGTAAAAAAACACAAGAAATATTAGAATCTCTTTTCAATTACACATTTACCAAAACAATCGACCATCGGTTTAATCGTCGCCAACTTGTCTAAAAAATTATCATGTAAAATATAACGGATACCGTCTCTGACTTTCACCGTTTTTATTCGACATTTCCTAATGACGTTTGGAGGTTTAAATATGGCTACCATTTTTATACCAAAATAGTTTATTCTTTTTATTTATTTATAACCTTGGTGTGGAAATAATGTCTTTGTTACAACAAAAAAAGATGACCCATATCGCAAGGTATTTATGAATAATTTATATAAATATTAAAAACTATTGTTTCACGGGAAAAATAAGTTGAACTTTCAACCAAAATGTAGACTTTTAAACCTAAGATTGTAGCATTTAGCACTTTAGACCTTTTAGTAAATACTGGTGTTAATGTCCCGATGTCTTATTTTATAAGAAGCAAAAAAATATTTCCAGTTCTGTGTAAGTTGGGTAGGCTTAAAGTTAAGATATTACATTGCCTAATTATTTAACGTATTTTTCTGAAAAAACCTGGTTTAATAAAAAGTGCAAAAACTAATTTGAAAAATAATTCCTGCGATATATTTTGTGCAAAGGTTCGTTTTGACAAATAAAATTGTATGTGACTATAGTTTGGAACAAAAATTTAAAATTATGTAGAAAAATATAAAAAGTCGGAAGAAGGCCAAGTCGTTACACAGTTCATAAGGCAGATTGAGCCTTCCTAATGATGACACCAATTTATCATCTTGCTCTAAGTTGCACTTTCTAAAATTTTACAATTTATATATTACCAATATATCTATAAAAGAAGTTTGTATAAAATCTATTCACCCCCAGCTTGTGCCAGTTGACCTACAAACATGTCAGAATTTTTTTTAAAATATTTTAATCTTAAGAGGGTACGGAAATTTTAAAAACAAATTCTGTATTGAAATAAAAACGACAAGCAACATAGGTCTGAAAATTTGTAGAAAAGATCTACTAACAGAATAAACAAAAACCTGTTATAGCGGTCTGTTAAATTTTCACTGCGGTTGAGAAATAGGGGTGGTGGTTCTTATTTGATAATCGCAGAAACAACCCATACTTAAAGAAATAAATATTGGTTCTTAGTCTTTTCTTTAAAATTTCGTCGTTTTAAAAATTTTTCTAATAAAATTAAGGGGTGGCCGAAAATAAACATAGATTTAGTGTTCTATAAATACAAATCGAAACATTGTATTGTATCTACTGTCGTTATAAAAAGAGTTAAAATATCTAGTAATTATTCTACTTAGCTAATGCCAGTAAGAAATAAAAATAAATATGACTTTTAGGCAGAAATATGCGTCACAAGATCGCCATACGGGTCATTAATTAATTTAGCATACCGTATAGGTATCTATAATTAATAATTATTATTCTCATAATTTTTTAAGCAGCCAAATTATAACACAAACTAAATGTTTTGGTTTTTAATTCGTACGTTATCCACCCAGTTTAAACAAATATGATAATCATTCTCGAGAATAAAGTTCTAGTCTACAAAGCATACATTAGGTCAATCTTAACATACGGCTGCCAACTTTTTAACTCGGACTTCAGGCACAGACTTCTGTGCTTCAGGTAAAGTCTATGAGTAGATTGGTTTAACGTGCCAGGTGGGGCTGGAAAAAGTGCAAACATTTGACATTCATGTTTGATGCACACTTGGACTAGCTCCGTCTATACAGACTCGAAAGACTCGCGCTTGCTTCTTCAATACACATCTGTTTTTATTTTAAATTGTATTTCTGCACCTTTGGTTCTAGTTGGTTCGTTTTAGATGATTTTTCAGAAGTTTTCAGGCGATATTTTTTATTTCTCATCCTAATCTTAATAAACTAATATTGTTTTCCTTAAAAACTCTTTAAAAACGTGCAATTTTTGGTTTAGTGCAATTTTTGATTTAGTACAATTTTGTTTTATCTTTTTTTACGATGTTTTCCATTTCTTATGCGATATTCTTTATTAGCTTAGACATTTTTCGTTCGATAATTGGTCGTTAAGTTTGCAGTGAAACTCTTTTTACTAAGGTGGATGGTAGTAAGTAAAAACACCAGGTTTGAGTTTAAGGTTTGATTTATTAAGGGCATATCTTCAGAAAAAACGACTATTTCTAATAAGCTGTTTGGAAAAAATTTAATCATATGATATAAGTAACTGGTTTTTCTTTTTGACATAAAAAATAGACTTGGTATTTTAGAGGCCTTAACTAAATTGAAATCGACATTTTGACTAAATATGCTAAAAAAATCACAAAATCTTAAAAAATACATTGACACGTTATGTAAATTCTACTTAATAATATTTATATTTAAAAAAACTACTAATCTACTTAAGGGTTAAAGAGAAAAAACATTTTGGAGACAAAAGGCTAAACACGTGGCGAAGTCAATTAGCTCTAACAAACCCATATAGCACAAATCAAAACAACGCAACGTTAAAAACACACACTTTTATTAGTTTAATAGGTCGCTTTTTAACGTTATTTTTAAAACCATACCACGTTAAAATCACACCGAAATAACGTCGTTTTAAAAATAACGTTAAAAAGCGACCTATTAAACTTAAAAAAGTGTGTGTTTTTATCGTTGTTTTGATTTGTGCCATGTGGGAAAAAGCCCAATTATGTCCCATTTCATAATTAAGAATGATAAGATGAAATATTTCAAAATTAAGAATGATTAAGAATGATAATAAAAATATGAACCGAACTAACGGTTCTGCCCATTGCAAAATATGGCGGAAAATATTTGTGGTTGATACAAAAATCGCAGAAGGAAAGGCGCTAAAATTTGGCCAGTACAGTTTTCTCCAGCAAAAAATAGGTTTGGCAAGGTTGACCGATCGATTCCAGAATTTTATCTCCAGGGTCAGATTAATTTGTAAATAAGAAATAAAATTATAGGACCTAATTGAAAAGTAATACAAATACAAAAAGTTTGTCTGAGTCCTGGAAATATGTTAGTAGAATTCCCTGTTTTTGACGGTTTGGCATCTCTGGAAAAAAATCGGCCTAAAACTCTTGAAAAGCCATAAGATCTTTAAAAGATTTCTTTGATGTAATAAGATTTGATAAAGTAACAAAATATATCAAGAGGTGTGTTGAGAAATAGTTTCTATTTTTTTGGTTATTTAGAATCCAGAAGCACAGAAAAATCTAGTTTTTCTGAGCCGCGAGGATTCGAAATCTCATACATTTTCATAATAATTTTGAGTTATGCGATTTTTTGCTGGTGATTTACGTTTCACTTTTGTTGCTTAGTACAGTATATTTAAACACTCTGTTTCAAATAATTCTTTGATCCTAGTAGGTATATTCGGACGCAACGATAACATACAAGTGGAGTTCTGCCTGTGCCCCATCTATATACCTTTTGGATTTCGTCGAGTTCGTCGTGGCTGCCGAGATTCATGGCTGCCACAGTGTCGCATTTTTCTTGTATATCTAAAAAAGCGAGATTTACTTTATTGATTTTATGTTGTCTAGGGTAAATATTTGACTTTCTGGCTCGGTTTTTGTACTGAATAGCTTCGTTATTATGGTTTGTTTAGGCGTCTATGTCATCAGCTCATTTCATTTTTAGTTTAGTTTGAAACTTTTGAAACAGTTGAATGATAAGTCAAAGGAATAGAAATTGCTTTTATAATATATCTAAATCTTCTTGGGCCCTTACACAAATAAATAAAAAGGAAATTTTATAAGACCTCCTCTAAATTAAGCTTTAAATCTTACCACATTTTTGTGAGTGAAAGTGATGATTTTGTCACCTTTTCTAAAACTTATGCTTTAATTAGACTAAAATCTTCACTTGATTATTTATTTTGCCTTGAAGATAAACCATTCAGCATTATTAGTCATATAGCAGCTAAATTTGACAACATTTGGTCATCTTTTTCAGAAGTTAGTTTAACTAAAGTCAGATTGAAAAGCCATTTTCTATTACCAATTTCTGCATTAGGAAGTACTGCAAATCAATTTGATCAATGTTTGTTGCCCTTTTTAGGAGATGTTTCAATTAGAATTGGATGTTGCTTTGATAGTACGTTTAGCTTTGATAAACCAATTTCTGCAACAAGTATTGCAGTTTATTTTGGTAATATCATCTTTTAAAGAGCTACTTCAAATAGGTTTGATAATGCATGTTTTCATACCAATTAAGTCATGATGTACCTATTGGAGTTTGGACAGTCTAAATTTCTTATGTTGCTGAAAAGCGAAGAAAATTAATTATTTATCTTGACAATATTAATTTAGGTACTTCGTTCGAAAATACTAAATCTTTTAAAACCGACCTAAATGTCGCTTGATGAATAAAGAAACATTAGGTATTCTAAAATTTTAATTTAGAGGAAAATCCTCAATTTCAAGCCATCAAGTCTCTGTATTACAGCGCACAGAGCAGCGACACAAGCAAACACAAAGATTCGTGAAATTCACGCTCTATGTGTATAGAGCCGCGAACCCTGCCGAGCGAGACTCTGTCTCTGAATTGAACAAAAACCCCCCCGACAAAGTTTGGGGAAATTCCATCTAGCAACCTGGCAACGGAGCGTATAGAGACAGGGAAAGACATAGCCAGCTAGCAAACTCGAACAGCACATAGCACAGAGCGAGTTTTAGGTCCCCCATTCTCTTCGGCTCGAGCGCGAGGATTCGTTTCCGTTAAACGTTTGTCGACTTAGTTGCGTTCTCTTTTTTCAACTTACGTTCGTAATATGAAATAGCTTGTTGTTAATCATTTCGTTGGAGAGATTTTGCTGGCTTCCCATGCTGCCGTTGCTTCGGTCACGCCTTCTTGTATTCCGAATTCCCCAAACACGTTTCGTTTGACCCTCAGTAACGTTCCAACTCCGTATCGTTATTGAGCGTCCGGTGGCGTATCGTTCAGTTTCGGCTTTTAACTGAATGGACAAAATCGCGTTGAGCAAATCGACTCTATTAGATTATAGAGTTGCGTCGATAGACGTTCAAGTAACCCTCTAAAATCGTGAAAAGAATGTGCGTCGATATTTCTAGCGATTGAATCGCCAACGTATGTTGAGCTAATCGCCTTTTCCGCAGGGCTATAGCTTTTAAATTGAGCAGATTCGTGCGTTTGCCATCGCCATTGAAAAGCGGTGCTACTTCTTGGCCTTTTTGGATTATTTTATGTGTTGTGTTCGCCTTTGTTACTGTGTGAAATAAGATTTTTTCGGTGTCGAGAGAACCTATAGGAATCTCTATTGAGCTGTGATATTTATCCTTGGTGTTATTTGTTATGGTAACTAATAATTGAAGTGCAGTGATTGTTTGTTTGTTATGAAACTCTAGTTCATTCAGGATAGCATTTAAAGGTGAGTCTTTTTGATTGTTATGATTATATAAATTATATTGACATTTAGGAAAATCGTCTTTTATATAATTTTTAAAATTATTCATTTTCAATATAAATTTTGCTTGGGGGTGAATTTATCCCGGCAAAGGCTTTTTTAACATTGTTATTATTGATTATTGTAAAATGATGTTAAATATGGAAATTACTTTGACATTTCTCAAAATTTAATTTTATTTGATTCTTGAAACGCGCTTTTTTAAACGCGCTTAAATTTTGATTGGTGGTTAAGCCTATATGATCAGAAAGATATTTTAGCGGTAATTTAATTAATTGATTGGAAAATAAATCTAATTTTAAATGATTTTGTAAATTAAATACCTCAACAATCAATATAAACTTTCCTTGCGGGGCATTTTATCATTTGTATTAAAATATTGTGGGTAAAATGAGTGTTTTTTATGATTCTTGAAACTATCCATTTCAAGATTACCATTGTTTGTCATCTCCATCAAACAAGGATATTAGTTTTTCTTTTAATGTAATACACCCACAAAAGCATCCCATCGTTATTCTTAATTATTATAAAATAAGCTTGATTATCTAAATTACTATAATCATTTTAAGAATCGTCTTTTTTATATGATTCTCAATATTATCTATTTCTTCAAAGTTAGCTTTGCTTGGGGGGCGATTTTCTACCCTCGAAGGCATTTTAGCATTTATTGATTAATGTAAAATAAGCTTTCCCTTTTACACACCTTCTGTCTGTGTGATTTTGCGGGTCTTTGTAATTTACGGTAGGAGTGTTTTTGATCAATTCCTATGGTGAATAAGTTATTACACCCGCTTTAGCAGTGTTTGCTTTTATGCGGAGTATTTCTTCTGTCTTTGTTGGGACCGCTTGAGCTATATTTGATTCGTAATTTGATTTACTACCTATAATTTTTAAACACTCCTTTTTCTTTTTTTATTTTCTAGGTAGGCAGGTATTTCAGGAGCTATTTTATAAATTTTTTAATTTAATAATTTACTTATTATAATAATTTACTTATTATTACCTACATAATATGATGGTTACCTACTGTTCTTTTTAAATTTTCTTTTAAATTTTACTAGCTTTTTCACTTCTCTTTTTCTTATATTAACCTCTTTATTATTATCTTGTTCAGAGGATATTTTTTGAAGTTTTTAATATTTTATTAAAGAAACCAGGATTTAGCAGTGTTTGCTTTTAGGGAGAGTTTTTCTTCTGTCTTTGTTGGGACTGCTTTAGCTACCTATACCTGAATTTTTACTTGTAATTTTTAAGCACTAATTTTGAACCGATTGAAAAGGGGATCCAAAGAATTAAGATTTTTTAATGCTCTCTTCTGTTTCTAAGTTCCCTACTTGAACAATCTTTATTATTATCTTGGTCAGCCGTTTTTTTAAAGCACGTGGAAATTTGCATTGGGTTAGCTTTTCTGGGGTGCTGTCTATATGCTGGAACTCCTTGAGCTATATTTTCATCATTAACTTATAAACTCTAGTTAATATGTTAATGATTTTCATTCATAACTTGATTTATCTTAGAGTATTTCAATGTTCGAAGCCTACTACCTATATCTAATTTGTTATGTTCTTTTTAAATTTTATTTTCGGTTTTTTTAGTTTCTCTAGTTAAACACAGTTCTTCCTTTTTTATGTCAACCTCTTTATTTTTATCATGGTCAGCCGTTTTTTTTAACGTTTTTTGCGTGTTGCTATGACATAGAAAAATAATTCCAAATTTTTTATTTTTTTCTTGTTGTGCAGTGGCTCTATTATGCTTTCCTATAAATCAGTTTTTACCCATTTAGTGGCGCCTTTTAATTTAATTGTTTTTTGTAGATTTTTAGTGTACGTCACTTTAGAATTTCGTTACACAAAATTTTTTAAGTTGTACCAAATTTGTCTTCTTTTATTATGTCATGAATTTATATAATTTTTTAATTTATTTTTGCAATACAGAGAATTTGAAGTTTACCCAAGTAACACAAGATGTTGCTCAACAGCTGTCTCAACACTGGGGCAACAAATTTAGCTAGCAATATTGCTTTAGCTGTCTGTTGCCCCATCATTCTTCAAATTTATTTTAAAATATTCGGGCAGTTAAAATTGGTACCATGTCATGAATGTGCAAGGGCTAGTTGAGGAGCAAGTGTTTTGTAGAAAAAATAGTGTTTTTCTAAAAAAGCACTAAAATGCAACTTTTTTGTTTGAAAATGCACTTTTGGGACCAATTACAAATAAAAATGGTAATAAATCTGCTAGCAATACCAGATATGGTTTGTAAAAATGAATGATATGATGACCTAATATACAGGCAAGGCAAGTTGACTGATAAAACCTGGCTTGATATGTCTAAGGATTTTGAGGTTTCCAAATTTTTAAAAAAATATATTTTGAGGTTATTTTTTTTATTGGCGTAGTTCTTCCTGCTATATAGTTTAGACACTCTACAGACCTAGATTGAATTATGACATTATTAAAATGGACTAAAAATGCTTTTACTTTTCACCTTTTCATATTTTGTTTACTTTTTTTCAAACATGGCCGATCTTCGATGCGTCGCAAACATTATTGTTAAAAAACTACCTTTCTCAACAAAATTCCCCAGAATCTTCATCACATTTTAGATTTTTATTCTGCAGCATTTTGATAAGGCCACTCGAAGCGCGACAGCTCTATAGTGTATTTATTCTGTATTTTAGCAAAATCAACATTCGCGTCCCTGTGTATATCTCTTTATTACTTGGCACTAACACAGAACCACAAAGCACTCAATAATAAGAAACAAGAAAAAATAATAACATTTTTAGAAAACAGGCAAAATCGCTGGCAAATTACAAACAAATAACAAATACCTACAAAATAAAAGTTTGGTTAGTGAATTTTCCAAGGGGCTATTCGTGCAAGCACAGAACACCAAAAAGCTTTTTTTGCGAGTTTTTATGCTTAAAAAGCTCGCAAAAAAACGCCTAGAGAGTGCAAGGATAACAGCGACTTGCACCATTCGATTTTAACGGCCATTTAAAGTTAAACGTCGTTTAATTCGTTAATTTGTTTGCATCATATTTTAGCTGAAGAACGGTTTTCAGATTCTAACTTTTTTTATGAATAATTTTTGTTTGTAAAATCAGGCAAATTTGACGTTTTAGTTGAAATGGTTATTTCGCGGTACAAATTGGTTGACACAATATTTTTAGGGCATGCTAATTGCCAGCAAAAACTATGTTGCTTCTGGTTTTATAGTAAAACTTTCGCTGTAACTCAATTGTACATTTTGTGTTACTTGGGTATATACTTACCCATTTCGCATTATTTTTTATTCCTACTTTTATTGTTAAAATTTTAATAAATTATACATTTTGATGTCAACTGTCAACATTTGCATTCAATGATTTTTTGGTAAAACTTTTTTCAATATGTTGTCCTCACTTTTGTCCTCATATTGGATCTTATTTCTACCTGAGCTGACATTCAACAAAATTAAAGAAGAAAATAACTATACACTAGAACTCATGAATAATGTCGCACCTTAAATTTTTACGGAGACAAATTTAACTTGACAACACTGCATGAGCGGGATAAACCGAGGAATACCCCCTCCCCCAATTCTTTAATGGCAAATAATGGCCCATGAGCACGGAACCGTCACGTCGTCAAATTCACAATGTGTCAAATTTATAAAAAAAATTTGGACATTACTTATGAAACCCTGTGTAAAACCCACATGTCCTCCGTTGCCACATACAATGTAATAAAATTAGTTTTTGATTTTGATGACCATCATTGAGATTGAGATTTTAAAAGAATTTTGAAGAATCATATTTTGTTTAATTCTGAGAGAGTTTTCTCAAATGTCTAATTGAATAAATTGATAAGTAAAAACACCAAAGAATAACTTGAACAGATTTAAGGGATAAAAAATAGTGATGAAAAGTGACAGGGTTATGAAACATCGTAATAAAAGGTTATTTTTATTCATCGACGAAAGATTTTCTGGTTTTAATTTACAGAAATATTTTAAAACTTGTTGCACTTCTAAAATAATAAATTTTTAGACGTGGGTTTTTTCTTGTATGTAGTATTGTAGTACTTACATTTTATTTTTATGTTCTGGGTCATATTACCATAGAGTTCTTGAGTAATTAACCTTAGTACTTTTTTTTATAAAAATAATTAAAATTCTCATATTTCTGCGGCGGCCTTCTACGAAAAGTCGTGTCCATGGGAAAATTGTTTCTACGTGATTATTTTGCCTATTTTTAGCTGAATAAGTAATTTACTTCAGTTGTAAAATTGCTGGAAATTTATTTTTGCTAAAGTTTTTAAACAAGTAGTCGTTGGTAGGTACTATCCTGTAAAAATCAGCAAAGGTTTTTACATGGGGTCTTTGGGAGAATTGAGTTTTTTTGCGATAGTTTTAAACAATTAAACAGGGATATTGAGTCAAAAACGACGTTCCTCGAAACTTTTACAATGATAAGTATTAATTATTTGGTAGCAGTAAGTGTTTCAAGTGAAAATGTGTAAGAATTTTTTACAAATTTCTATTCAGGTAACTACAATCTGTTTCTAAATATCGAGGGATGAAAGTGGTACTTTTTATCCTGAGCCGAACAGTTTGGTCTAAATGTAGGCACACTATTTTCCTCACTTTTGCAATTACTTTTTTCCAAGTTTTTCTTTTTTTTTTGATTTTTATGATTTTGTTTACATTTTGTCCTTGATTTGTGACTTTTTATCCCTAATGTTTACTTTTTATCTGTTACCTGTGTTTTTGTTATTAAAGTAAGGGATTCAAAGTACACTTCTTATCCTTTTTGTGCGAAAACCATTATTCGAAAAGGATTTTTGCGCAATTTGTTTTATAAAAAATAATTACAAGAAAAAGTTTTCTGGAATGAACTTAATTTCTAGTTAAAATTTAAAATACAGGCAACTTTAATAAACAGAAACAGATTTAAAAAGACATGAATAGGTATATTGATGATGAATGAATCCCATGGGGAGCCATAAAGTTGTTGTAAACACAAGCTAATTTTAAACTATACCTTTTTTAAAGGCTTTTTTGTGGTTGGAGATGATTGAATATTTTACAACCTAAGTATACATAAAAGTTTCAAAAATAACATTAAATACTGGACTTTTAAAGTAATTTATTTAAATCTTTCTATTTCCTCATAGTTAATGAGCTAGAGATAGGCACACTTGGATTAATCCAAATTTTTAAGTAGCCAAATTTAAGCTAAAACAATAATATCTTTTATTATACAAAATCAATTAAAGAACCATTTTGTAGTGTGGGCTTTCCTTATGTGGTTCATACCTACTTGCCATCTTTGAGATTTTATTGCTTTGTAAGGGATGAAACGAATTTTGCAAGGAAGGTTTACCAATATCAGTATCATAATAGATCCATTCTTACTCTCTCTAACAAACAAACTAATTATGTTGGTTTGGTTTGCACCATGATGGTTTATTGTATGACGAACAAAATTATAGTTTACAATAAACACGCCCCATACACTTTTCTTTCAAGTCTTAAATAGAAAATGAGTAATGAACCTGCCTTAGTGCCAAATCGTCAAAAAGACATCAAATCTAGGAAAAAAACTTTATTTATGAATCTGGGTGTAATTATTAGTGAAAAACAATAGTAAAAATAAAAATTTAAGTTATAACAAAGCGTTAGCGAGATAAAATGCGCTACTACGCACGCGTAGTTAAAAGCATTTATGCTGTCCAAAGTTCGATCACCAACCAGAAAAATACAACAAAGGCAGGCTTGACTTAAAAGCTTTTTGGTCTTGTACCACTCAATCATTTAGCCAACAAAAGCATAAAAATGGACTCAGGTACCCAATATTTAAAAAAAAATGATGATCAATGCTTTACAATCTGTGAGAATGACCTGGTCGAATTTTTATACAGTAACCAGTCCTACAAGGAGTTATTATTACCAGGTACATTTCGATTTGGTTTTATTTGTTGTTGATTATGACTATTATTGTTTAATATCCATAGCTTTGTTATTAAACAATTACTTTTTTATTTAAGATTGATATCCGAATTCGCAACCTGAAAATTTGAAAAATATTTTTTTTATAATTCTAAAAAAAATTTGATTTGCTACGTAATAAAGAGTGATTTTTTATAAAGGCACTAGTATAGGATTTTACTTTTTTAATATTTATCTCTTACTTGTTTATTATTTATATTACAAAACCAAAATTACTTAAATGAATTAAAGATTTTTTTCGATTTTTTTACAATTTTTATTTGACGACTTTGTATCAATCACTATCAAGTTTTTAATCTAACCCATTTAAGCAACCTTTATTTTTATTTTTTAAATATGTTGAGTAGTCCCAAATCGCCTGCTTAGCTTAGTCAGTTCGACACTCGAACACGCTCTGTTATGACTTACTTTTAAGAATTTTTGCAGAAGAAGAAGTTGAAGGTCTCGGCAATCCACATTGACAGGCGCGATGCCGACGTCTTAATGGCGGCATAAACGCAATCAGCGTTGATCTGACCTAAAAGACAATGTGTGTCATAGGTCCCGTGATGAATTCTCTCTTTCAATTGATATTTTTATCGATCGATGATAGAACACTTTTACTCGCCTGCTGCTGTTTTAGTTTCTCTCGTACTTCGTTGGATGGCGCCTCTTGCAGAGTAAAAGATTTTGTTTTCTCACTAGAAACATAAGGTGAGAGACAAAACCATATACTTAACGTAGCAAAGGTGTCACATCAACCGAACCGAACCAAGCAGTGGTCTGAAGAGTACCATAAGGACGAAACAGTTAACTGTCAACACTTATAAGGTGTCCTTTAGATCTTGAACCCGAACGCTTATGAATTAACAAGGACAAAAGGTGCGTCTTCTCTAAACATCGCTAGAGTATAAGAGGACCGATATTTTCATCCTTTGGTTTTGACTTATATAAATTTCACTTTGAAGAATTTATCGCGTTTCTATTTCTTTAAAATATGTCATACATACAGGGTCTCTAGTCCCTACTAACTTATGTGGTAAATTTTATGGGGTGCATAATATTTTTACAAGAAAATTCATCAAATAGAGTAAATATTTACACAAATTCATGTGCCCTTAGCTACCCTTAAGTAAATTAACTTTGAGGAAGACAATGTTATGAGCCATTTTCTCTCATATCACCAACAGACGTGCACGTTGTGTATTTTGTATTTAGGGGAGACCGGGGCTGGTTGTCTCACGGCATAATGAATGAGTTTACTGATTGGCCTCGAAAAATCGCGAGAGCACTAACTCTCTTTCTACCTCACTTCAGCATGTTCTAAAATGAAAATACGGAGTTATGCGTTATTGTTTTTTTTAGAACACCATATATTTTCTCATATTTTTCCGTGGGTAGCTGGAAAGCTTACCCTTTCGGGGGTCCAAGATCTAATGGACACCTAATAAGTGTTCCTTATGGGACTCCTCAGAACATCGCTTGAAGTGTGATAACCATCCCTGGCACGGAGTTATAAGTCGCATTTGTTTTTCTTCGACAAAATTTGTAATAAATATTTTTTTATTGGATGTTTGATATAGAATCAATACATCATCAATTGATATATAAATGTCACTGTTATACTAAGACCCTGGCTATTAAAAATTATAAGAATAAAAAGTGTGACAACCAGCTCCGGTCTCCCCTATGGTCAAATAAAGTTGAAGATTATGTAGAAACCTCGGTGGAAACAAATAGAAGGGAAAACACAAGGAAAAACATTACTTTCATTGCGGAAAAATAGAATCATAGTGTATATTAAGCCGGAATCCAACTTCCCGGGGTTCGCCAAACCTGGTTCGTGGCTGGTCTTCGCGTTTCGTGCTGTCCATCACGATTCAGGTTCGCCAAATGCCGCAGACTTGGATTGCGGCTTTATACCTACGATAGTACAATTATTCTTATATGTATATCTGAAATTGGTTGCTATATACAACTTTAAAGTAGGTAAATAAAAGCAACAATTTAGCAAACGAGGAATAGGTAAAAGGTAAGAAAAATCCCACAATTTTACTTTTTATTTCTACTTTGAATGCGAGGAATGAAAATTGACATTTTTATCTCTAAAATGATGGATGGGTAATAACCGAGTAACAGTATAAGTTGGTAAATAAGTATACATTGTTATTTCTATATTATTTTTAATCTCGGTTTAATATTAGTGTTTATTATCGTTTTTTTTTAAATATTTTTTTACAGTTTATTACAAATATAAATCCATTTCTAGTAAAAAACAGAGTAAAAAAATCTACCACGTTTTTATAGTGGTTTTTGTATTTTAATATACGATCGATCTTATTTATTGTTAAATTATTAAAATTTGCAACATCATCTTTTCTATAAACAGCAATAAAAAAATATTGTACAGGGTGATACAAATTGGGAACTAGGAAGTCTATTATAGCACAGATTTTGATTATACAGGGTCTTTCAGACCACCCGATTTTTTTAAAAGGAAACATTATTTAAAAAAAATAAAATTACTATCAAGGTAGATGTGTTCTTTCTGATGATGTTGGTGTCGAGGTTCTAACCTTACAGAAAGTGTCAAAATTTCGCTCGAAGTTGATTTTCTTAAATGAAATGTGCTATTTCTGATTGCGGATTTCAATTCTGCATAAAAAAATAAGAAAATTTAATTCGAAAATTTTTTCTAAAAAATCTTGTTTTAACCTTATAACAGATATTTAATTATTTCGTAGTTCTCTGTTATAACAAAGAAGCAAAACGGAAAGTAACCAAAATCTGAATTATATAACATATAAATAGTGTCAACCATAAAATTTTCATTGGGTGTCAACAAGGGTTAATGTTTGTTTTTATTTAGGTTGCAGTAATGTCCTTTTTGAAATAGAATGTCAATGTAATGAATCAGAAATTACAAAACAACAATGAAAAAATAGACCTAATTATTCGAAAAAAACAACGAACAAAATAAAGCTAAATATTTTACAAATGGTTACTTTTCGTTTTGCTTCTTGGTTATAACTACGAAATAATTAAATATCTGTTTTGGGTTTAAAGCAAGCACTTTTCGGAAAAAGTGTTCGGATAAAAGTTTTTAATTTTTTTGCGTAGAATTGGAATTTACACTCAGAAATAGCATATTCTATTTAAAAAATCAACTTCAAGCGGAATTTTGACACTTCCTCTTCGAAACTAACATAATTAGAAAGAGCCTCTATTCCTACCTTGATAGTGATTTTAAATATTAAAAAAATTCTATTCACTTTTAAAATAATCGGCTAGGCCCACTTTCCCTATTCAAAATATAGGGGTAAAGTATACCCCTCGAAGGGGGTTCGTGCTACAAAAATTTCAAGATAGCCAAAAAGTGTCCCCCTCGCAAACAAAATCGACGTGTCCGAGCGTTTCTCCAAATTCACACTCTAAATACCCAAATTTATATTTGAAGTATGTAACCCATATTTGACGGTTAGAAAGGCGCACAATGATTTAAACCACCAACTTTTTTTTTTCTTCACGAAAATTCCATATCGGTAACCCGATAACATCGATAATATTATTTTATTTTAATTTTTATAAACAGCACGCATTTGCGAGAAATAATAATGTAGGTTACCGGTCTATTGAAAAATATAATAACAAAATATTTTTTTGGGACTTTTTTGTGCGTGTCGTGAACAAAGGAAAGTCACGATCTAGCTCCAAATTTCGATACCAAAGTTATTAATAAACATTATATTCTCTATGCTTTCTTTTTTTATTAACCCTCGAGTGATGACATGCGGTCTGTAAGAACGGTTACCAAGGAAATGCTACTTTGAAACGCCAACGCAGGGTGGAGTCATCTACTCGCCCATGTAGTGTTAGATATACCCGAGGATAAACCAAGCGCGGATTTGAGGGGGGGGGTAACGTAGTAATTACCCCCCTAGAAAAAAAAATATATTACAACAAACAATTCTTGACTATTACCCCCCCCCCCCCCTTAGTTATTAACCCAGATCCGCGCTTGTGATAAACCCATCTATTGCCATGCCACGACTCAGTCTTGTTCGAAGTCTCGTAAACGTAGTACTCCGCCATTTTGAATTTTTGTAAACGAAAATGTATCAGTTTTTCTCTTTAACTTTGTTTCGTACAATTGGCGCCAAATCAAATAAAAATTAGTTTGAAAAATAATGAAGTCATGCGTACATAAATTAACAAACACCCCCCTCCCTTTAATTCGCGTTTCTTCAAAAAAGTAAAATATGGCACTCTAATTTCTTCATATTCTATTGTCTGGGAACCAAGTTTATAAATAGTAGAATTTTGCGACAGAACTCGGTGAAACTTTGTTTGGCAGTCTGTAGTATTCCAAAATTAAAACAAAATTAAATGCAGTATTCTTTAAATAATGTATTTCCTTTTAGTTGCATATATTTTTTTTAATAGAAAGATACAAATTTTTAAGCTACCTAACTTACCCTTTAAAATGCGTGGCCACAAATCACTTGAACATATACGTAATATTCCAATACCCGCTGTTACCTTTACACAATGGTTGGCCTTTGATGCAAACATTCAGAAAAAAAGGTACGAAAAATGCACAGATACCAAATTTACATAGATAGAGTTTTTGTCAACTGTACGCCAATGATTTGACGTAACGAATACAAAAATAAAATAATATTCATGCGGAAAAGCATAACCAATCAGGACATTTTATCTTAAGGGCCGCAAAGATGATAGACTTATACCCATTGATATTGCTATTTCAAATATGTTTGCACTCTGCATCGTAAGGTACCGTAGGTATTGCAATAATACGTACTATATGGAAATAATATGCATATGTCTTTGAAAGCAACCAATCAAGTCTTTTTTGCTTAAAGACCCCAAGGCCCTCATGTTTGTATCATGAATGGGCAGTTACCGTGGGTCAGGGTCTTGGAATTTTATGTATATGGACATAAATAACTGTCATTCGACAATTTTATTCTAAAGGTTCAAAACCAAAACTGAGGTTTTGTCATTGACGCCAGGACAGTATGTTCAAAGTCTTTGTTTTCAAAGCCTACTACATTAAAACTACTACTCCTAAAATGAAAATAAGCGTGGATTTACAGTTCTCTTCATTCATCAAAAATATTTATTTAAAAAATAGTTGCAACATCGACTACTGTTCCGCTAAAAGGCTGATCCGCAGTTTCATTTCTTGCCGCTTACTTCTATACTTCTCTCTCTCTCTCTCTCTGTGGGCGACAAAAAAAAGCTGCTAGCTCTTTTGCATTTTTGCTTAAGGCTAGCGTCAAGAAGTCAAACTGTGGATCAGGCAAAGTAGTGATTTTTACGTTTTTGCGGCGCAGAGAAAGAAATCCGTAAAATTTTATCTTCAAAATGTTGATTTCTTTAAGGAACCCCTTTGGGCTATGCACATGTCAGAAAAGCAGAACAACCCTAAACCGGGATCCCTTAATAGCTTTTTCATCAGCTGTTGAAATTTCGAGGTCCTTTTGATGTTCACAATTCCGACCACTTCACTAACACAAATGCGCATTTGATACGGCCTCGAGGGGGGCACCGCACTCGCTCATTCTCTATTTTGCTTGGCCTCTTTTCTTAATGGTTTCTTTTAATCTTAGAAAATTATATTTTGTAGATCTTTCTGCTAAGTATTTGTTATTCTAAATGGAATGTTTGTGTACCGAGTGTTACAGAAACTCATAGTTTTATTTTCTTCTGTAGCTCAAAATAATGTTAGTCATCTATTCCCAAATCCTAGTAGGTTGTGGTAATATTTAGTGCATAAGATTTTAAAGTAAATAATAGTTTTTGGTGTCCTGTAGTGAAGAAGATTAACTTATAAATAGCGACAATCTGAGCAAAAAAAGTTTACCTTTTAGCAAATCAGGTTGTAAGTCGATGACTACCTATACATTGCTTTATTGCTTTACCTCTGTTTTTTAACTTTAAAACTTTATTTAGCAAGAATATGCTACAATTTTAACAATAGTAAAGTAAATTACATTAAAATCTAATTGTTAGCTATATAAATATTAATATACTAAGTAATATTTTCAACTGTAACACAATAATTTATTCTACCTAATTCCAATACGTAGCTATTAGTTTCTAATATTCTCCAATATAATTTGAATTCAGTTTAAATAAAAACAAAGAAATACGCATTTGACAATAACTCAAATCAAAATTAAATTTTAAAATCATATAAACTAGCGAATAATCGTAATAATATAAATTCAGCTTGACCCCCATAACATTCCGTAAAGACTGTATTAATAAATTTCTATTTCACTTGATTCATGATATACAGGGTGAATGCAAAATTGAATAATAGGACGAAATAGAACATGTTAAAAGATTGATATTTAAAATAAAATAAATTATATTATTAATATTTTTTTAATTTTAAAAAATAATGTTTCCTTACAATAATTGTAATAAAAAATGATTTCATACCTTTGACTTGGTCGAGTTAATACCCTGAGAGTCTCTCGTTCTTGTATTGAGACACCGCAGACCTGCATAGATGAAAGTTTTCCGAAAATTTATGTATGGCTTCGGTAGTTCAATGTTTAGAATGTTTGCGTACAGAGCAAGAGATCCCGAGTTCGAGTCCCGGCCGAAGCAGAAAAACTTTTTTCTTATTTTTCTTTCTTTAATTTTACTTGGTGTTTCTAAGAAATGATTTCTTATAAATTTATTTTAAAAAGTTTTCCTCACACGCAGATTGCCTTTTAGATACCCATCCCGTCTATCTGTTTTACAAAAAAGAAATCATCATAAAAACATTTCATGTAAAAAAAGCCAATTACGTGGAAATAGTATTCCGTAAAAAGATTTGAGATAAAAGTAAAACAAAGTTCTTCAATACAAATTTCAAAATGAAGGATTCTTACTAGTTTGGAAATTACTATACCATTGTAGTTTTTTTACATAAAATGTTTTTTGTGATGATTTCACTAGGATTTGGATAATATTTAAGTTTTAAAGTAGTAAAATATGCGAATATTGTTCAAATATTTGCAATGCCTTATTCAAAATTTTGAGATTTTTTAGTATTTTTATCATAGTTCCTATTAGTCTGCCAAAGCTCAGCTCTCTAGCGTTTCTGGAAGTGGGCAATGTTACTTTTACATAACTTTACATGTATAGGGAAGGGAAGTAAATTAGAATTTTGGGGTTTTTCCAAAGGTTTGGTCATAATTTCTATCAGTCTGCCAAATTTCAGCTTTGTAGCTGGAAGTACAGTAGAATTTTGATGATCTATACATGAGTGAGTAAATGAGCAATTTTGAAGTTTTTTAAAATTTTTACTACTTAACTACTTTTTGTAGACTATGAAACTTGGCGGGGTTGTTAACTCCATGAAGATCTACGACTGCACAAAGTTTGAGTTTCGTAGCTCATTCCGAACTAGAGTTTTAGATAGGTCAAATATGTGCTAAAATGTTTCAAGAAAAGGTGGTACGGCAGTTTGCGCGAATTCGGCGGGGCATTGCCGTGCTTCCAGATAAATTAATAAACAAGTATTATTTTAATTTTGACACTTAAAAATTATGTTAAAATCACCAATGTTTATTTAAGTGAGAACACGCAAAAATTGAAGAAAATGTTGACTTTCTCTCTTCAGTTCTGCCCACATATTATGCTATGTTCTGTATATACTTTCAATTTGTATACAGTACTACCGTGCATAATCGTAGTCGCAAAAAAACTAAAATTTTAATTACTCTTTTTTTCTCTGCATACATATATTTTGATGTTCAAAAATAAGGAAAGCCCTTGTCAAATTATAGAAAAAAAATCATAAAAAAAAATAAACTCAAGGTAAAAAAAAATATCCTAAAAAATTAATTGTCGAAAGTTAATTTTTGTGAGTACCTTCTTTTGCCTTTGCAATGTACAGTAAAACAGCGACATTCACATTTCCCAAAAAAATGTTGTTAAGAATATAATTTGCTGTCACCCTGTATCTAGCCAGTGAGCGTATGGATTTAAGACCGTAACATTAATAAACTAGTTTTCAAACGTGAAAATATGCCCCTGAGTCGGACAGAGAATAAAAAAGAAACGCTACACCGGTGCTCAGCATGACTCCATTCGAATTCCTTAAATACTAAAGAATCATACGTCTTGACAGAGAATAACAGAACGGTCGTATCGGCTGGGATACAAAGGGCGAGTTTATAAAATCATTTTGATGAAGCCCTACCAACTGGCCGTCGCCGCTGGGAAAGTTATAAATTGGGGGGGGGGGGGCAGAAATTTAAATTGCATGAAAAATATATACAGTGAAACCTCCCATAAGCGGACACTCACGGTTCCGTCGATTTTGTCCGCTTATTGGAGGTGTCCGCTTATGAGAGGGAACTGCGAAATTTCAATATATGTTTATTAACAATTTCCGCTGCTTGATTTTTCCGATATTAGGTTTTTCAGCGATCTTTCGTGCTGATAGATGTTCCTTCTCCGAAACGTTAACATTTTTTCATGTAAACCAAGAAGTTTTTGAAGTGTAAACTTCTTTAGGCGCATTTAGCAGTTTTTGTCGGTAGTGAATTGAAGTGAGCCGTCAGGCTCGGCTATGTAACGCTCATTCGGGTGAAATCGGCTCGAGTCGACTAACTTTGAGAAACATTCAGCGAGCGATATGATGATGCAGATGAAGGCCAGTACACAGAAGAGTTCGGTTCGGACCGCTTTGCAGAATATGTTATGGGCCAATAATATTAATTTTGCCTTGTTGAAGTTTACACTTCTGCCGTATGGTCTTAAACACACACAATAATTTCCAAGAGATCTATTACTACCCAATTGAACAATAAAAATAAAAGACAGCAGAACCGCCCCCGCCGAATAAAATATGTTGTAAATATGACAGAAGTACTTAGTATCCGCATTAAAATGGAAAGAGGTAATTCTCCGACTGCAGAGTGCGTTGTTGCCAACATACTACATAATATTTGTGCCCATGTTGTGCAGCGCTCCGTCCCGTTGTCAAAAGTTCGCGTCCGGTTAAGGGAGGTTTCAAAATTTTTTAACGAAAGAAAATTGTCCGCGTCCGGTTATTAGAGTGTCCGGTTATAGGAGTGAATTTTACATGTAAAGAAATTATTTAGCTTATTTGTTTATAGGTAAAGTCCATTAGCCTTTCTTTTGTATGGCCCGTAGAGCAACCTCAAAAATCCCAGTCTATTAACCTGTTAAGTATATGTCTATTTTTTGTCACTTTTTCATTATGTTCGGTAATGTTTTCCCAATAGGTACTATTTAATTGGCACCTAATATCAGTCTTGCCTAGCATAGAAAATTCTATGTGGTTATTTAAATGAGTAGCACTTACTTTGTGTCTTTTTAAATTTTCATTTCACTTAAGTGCTTGATATCACACATTCCCTTTGTCACCCACGCAGGATCACTTCATGGATTGTTCATAACACGACAAATAAAGCAAAAAAAGCATTTATTTTTTCACAACCGCACAACCAGTTTTCTGCATCGTATAATTTTTTATTAAATTTTCTATTATAAGTTTTTTTGGAACAACACCCCTCGGCATTAGTTGCACTCAAATTTTGGTTAATTTTTAGGTCCGGTCTATATGGCCCTAAAGATTTTATTTGTAATTGGAATTCATATGTCAACGTATTTAAATTTGCACAGTTAATTATGTAATCAACGGTATGTATTTCCATTTTATAAACAAACGATAACAAAAACAAACAATGACACGCGATCAAAACATAGTCATACGTCTAAACTAAGGATAGAACCGGCTTCGTAGCAAGGGCAACGGACATTTTCGCAGGATGATGATAGCCGACTTCAACTAAAACAAACGTTCCTCCTGCCCCCGCTCGAGAACATCCACCCATACCCCGCTGAAAAACGGGTGAAACTGAAACCTTGCCCCGCGCGGCGCTGACGGCTTGTAGTTATTTACCCTAAAAAAGTTCAATTAATCATTTGCTGTTAACCACAGATAATAAAAGAATTAGAAAATCATGTCCTAAGGGAAGATATAACTTTTTTAAAATAAATCAATTAAAAATACTGTTTGTTGTCTAGTTTTGGGAGGGCAACGGGGCAGTGTTGTAGCAGTGCTGTAGCTGCCGCCACTGCCAACTGGTACCGGTATACAGGGTTCCCAAGCCTAGATTGTGGGAAAACAGTGTGTTCAATTAGAGACAGATAAAAAATAAAATAAGAAAAAAGAGACGAACATAACCCGATGTTGCCACTACAGTTTTAAAGTGGTAAGTGTAGGGATATTCATATGGTTTTACCATATTAATACGATCAGTACAAGCCTATTTCCAAAGATGTCGCTAGAAGTATGACTTCTTCTGCACGATCACTTTTGATGTGGTTTTTAATAATGAAAATATTTTCTTCTCACAGTACGTATAACTGAAGTACGCAAGGTAATAATAAAAATACCTAATCGATGAAGTTTAACATTATATACACAGTGGGTTAATGCACATATCAGAATCGGAAAAATTACATAAATCATTGTTTAGAAAATATATTTAAATTGTTCCAAAATATCCTATTATTTGAAAAATGTTGTTGTGCTATAATAAATATCTAGACCGATAATGTTTCTGAAATTTGTTCTGTTTTCTTGTTAGATCTGAAGCTTTAAGACTATCCTTTCATGAAAAATCAAACCTAGTATAATTAAAGCAAAACCAGAATCAAAATTTAAATAAGCTAAACCCATATACGCCTTCCTTGGATTTAAATACATAGGTAGATAGATAGATAGGTACTGCTGTGTTGTCTACAGTTGAATGGTTAACTGTAGAGTGAAACGTCTATGAGATTTAATGACATAGACTGATATATTATAATAACGAATAATGAGAAGTTTTGAAATATCCCAGCTAACGGTTTTGATTTAATGTTGGTTTCATACCGTGTATTATTATTCTGGAACATACAAGGTGTGGTTGAAAAATATTCATACTGTAATGCTGCTACCGGTATTTTGCGGGAGCGCTGCTGCATCAAGTTTGAACATCAAACTAAGTTTTAAATTTCGTATGGTTCCATTCTGATCTTCTAGACAGAGCGATTTCATTTTTATGTCTTATTGTTTTGCAAGTGTATAAGGTCTAAAAAACTTACTAGAAACTATTGTAAGTTTTAGTTGAAAGTAGAAAACCTATGGTTTGCTACAATAGACTATTTGCAGTTATTTTACGTTTTTTTTGTTGGTTAGTATGCTTTCTATAAAATTATGGGTTTGAAATGTTTTCTAGGAAATAGGTATTTGTAAGGCCTTTTAGTGAAGACAACTCGACATTGCAAAAAGGGCTTTTTGTAGACGGATGTATGATGTTGCTTTTGTTGTAGGGGTATGTGTGAGTGTGGCTTTCTTGTAAGCTATATTGTGTTGCTTTTTTTTAAGTAGTTTATGTGTTTTGAGTGTCCGCTTATGTTTGCGTTTACATTTTTTAAAGAGGGTGTGAATGGTTTTCTTACTATGTCGATCACTTTGTGTTTTAAGGGAGTATTAATGTAAGTGTGTGTATTTTTTTTGTATTAGAGAGAAGTCTCAACTTTTTTTTTCAGTCAAATACCGCTTAGTATCGCGGAAAGGGATACGATTTTAGTGTGTCAAAGCGACTTAAAAAATCAAATTAAAAAAGACATTTCATAGTACACGTATTTGTATGTAATATCTTAAAAACTAAAAGTGGCAGATAAATGAAATGTTATTAGATAAACAAGCTATAGACCCCTTTGACTTTTCAAAACCCCCCAAGCTTCTCTTAAAATGCGAGACATGTAGGGGAGAAATTTTTTCTTTCTCTCCCATAGAAATACGGGAAGTCCCCAAAATCATCGAGCGTCGGACACATTATAAAAGCGATAAGGCGTTTGATCTAATTGGTGACGAATGGAAATTGTTTTGACATCAGTCCGGTTGTTTTGTACTTTCTACCTATACCTCGTATGCGTGGTGTGGTGCTTTTTGTCCACAGCACGTTACTTTTAGACCATATGGCGCGGGCATTTATCACTCTCCTGCGAAAAAATCATAATTATAGGTTTGCAGGAAGCCTTTTCATTAGATCATGTTGAACTGTTGTGATGTCTTAATTCGTTTTAACCGTTAGGGGAAAATTAGGCCTTTGTAAAGCAATATTTATCCAATCATTTGGAAAATAGAAGAACGTGCACTAGTTTAGTGTATGAATTCCTGAAGTGGATGAGAAAGACACTAAATACATCCGTGTATCGATTCTGTAATGGAAAAGATGCGAAAATCAAGTGAGATCGCAGTTTGCCTTTTACCCGATTTTGAGAGAGTACTTCGCCTCACTCATTCAAGAATTCATACACAGGACGTTGTTATTTCTTGACTGTTCGTGAGGTGAGGTGAGGTGACCACTCATCAATCTCAAGACGCTATTCTTGACGGCCGTGAGGTGAGATGTCATTTCACGGGTGAACATTTCGCTCGCTCGCAGTGAGCTCGCATCAGCAGATTAACTTTATCCAGTTTCAGGGTAGTACTTGTTCTAGATAGCTTATTTTAAGATTTATTCATGGGAGGAACCATAACTAGGTAAGTACTTATCAGCTTGTCTGAAACGTATCTACATTTCTATCAGTCCTCCTCGACTTTTCCAGTATTTCAAGAAGTGAAGTACAAAATGTAAACAAATAACAAAAATGGCGTACACACAGCTGTTCTTTGCACTCAAACACACGCATGCGTACTTCAAAGCATAATTTGACGGTTGAAATTCCTTTGTTCTCAGGGCAAGCTATAATTGCTTTTGTTTTCAATATTTGATCTCCTACTTAGATAGAAATGTTCCATTTTCAAACCCCGATTTCCCCTTATAAATGCGTAGGCAATTCTCAAAAAGCAATTTTAACTCATTGATCATCGCGGAAACCGTTAGTGGACCGAATAATAAAGAAATATTTTTTTAATTACTGCTTCTTTAACCGTGGTTGTGGTGTGTGTGACTCAAAAAAAAAAATTGATTGATCGACTTCCTTGTTATGGCGCACATATTTTTCTCTTTTGATGCTTGATGATGCTTTGTACTTCTTCTCAAACTGGTTTAATCTAAAATCTTAATGTTACTGTTACCTATTTTTAGGTTTTAGGGGTTTACGCTATACTAATTTCCGCCTCTCCCCCTTGAGCATTACGTAACTTAAGAATGGTCCCTAAATTCATAGTTTAAAAGAACCCATTCTTTTGATTTTCTTATTCATGTTGAGTGTAGATGAGATTGTATCTCTCATAAGACATGTGGCTCCATCTCTTACTCAATGGCTCCATCTCTTACTCAATTAGCCAACCTTCAGGCTAAACCGAGAGAGACAATGCTTATCAACAGTATGTACACATTGACATTGGTGTAGTAATGAGTTGCTTTTTACCAAAAATTGCGTGACGATCAAAATACTCTGCCAATATATGGGCCCCTAAGCTCACACTAGGTACTATAGTTATAGTCGGTTATGTGTACGTGTGAGCTAATATAACTAAAAACTGAAATATATTTTATTTAACTCCAGACTAAATTACCTTTTGTTTGACACCACACAAGCCATGTTTTGACTTAAACTCAAATTTTTAAAATCTACCCCAACCCTTTTTTTTAAATAAATTAAAATGTATTTTGTTTAACTCCAGACTCAATTACCTTTCGTTTGATATCACACACGCCATATTTTCACATAAACTCTAATTTTTTTATTCAACCCCCACCCTTTTATTTGGTTTGTGTTCGGTGGATTTTGTTAATTTTTAAATGGGACCATCTCGACCCAAGACCCAGTCTAGGTACCAAATTTCATTAAAATCGGCCAAGCGGTTTTTGAGTTATGCGCGTTGGTCGTTACAGACAGACATACAGACAGACAGACAGACGGCGCAACAAAAAACTTTCAAAATCGTCTGAAACGCAAAGATATATATAGATAAAATTTTGAAATCGGAGCAACTTTTTTTTTCTCGAAAAAATTAGGATCACCATAGCTCAGACTACTATAGTATAGTATATGTGTGAGCTAAAATGTGCCGTTGATATAGTCTGCCATCTGAGGTTGGGCACGCTAAACTAAGGATGAATAAAAGAACGTACCTACTTACATTCTTGGGATAAATAATGCGTGCAAGAATATTTGAACGTCGCGTCGCATTCGCCACCCGGCCTATGCTCCAGGACACATGCAATAGTACAGCATTGCCAAGTTTCTTTTTTTTTCAGAACGTTTTTGGGAAACGATCGGCAAAGAATCCAGATGCATCCTTGTTCTGTCTCCCTAACGTCTTTCCTAATGTTTTTTATTTAAATATAGCTATTTTTAAGCAGCTAAGACTGACGTAAATAATACTAAACACGACAAAGGCAATACTCTAATAAATCATACAGCTATAGCTCTACAGATTTGTAATACTCGAAATCTAATAAAGCACAGATCTCTCGTCTGTCGTTTGGAATATGAAATTAATCGTTTTGAATAACGTCATATTTTACGATGATGTCTGCGCAGGGCTAACAAAACGAACGGGCTCGGATTCTCCAATTTGATGACGTCACCCAACCCGCTATATTATTTTTATAGTTCAATAGTTTTTTACTGTCATTTTTGTGATGTAAGTATTTTTCTAGACAAAAAATCATTTTACCGCATGATGTGTTTTGGATAAATTAGAAATGCTTTATCCAAATCTTTAAGAAAAAAGTAAATGTGTAAAAAAGATATTTGATATTTTATCAAAATCTGTCAACAATTTGCTATTATAGAAAAGGAAAACGGGATAGAAGATTTTAGATTCAAAATATTTATTAGGACTCGCTAAACTTGTGATGCTCGTGAGTGGGTATTTGCAATGCTACAGCAGCAAAACTACTCTACTATTTCATCGTTCATGAATACCCAACAATTTGTTTTGTAAAACCAGAAAAATTTTAATTTTTTACTGCATGGGTTTCGCACATGCTGTAACCAAAGGAGAAATTGAAAAATCATTTTTATTTTCCATATTATGAGTTTAATCAATAATGATATCATCTAGACTTTTATTAGAATGTTCCTCATCGCAAGATTCTTTGGCTGATGAAAATTTTATGATCTCCTTCAGGAATACCCAAACATTTCTTTTGGGAATTTCGGTGGGTATTTATTTCCCTTTTAATTTTGTTCATCCATATTATCGGTGTGATCAATAGTTATATCATCCACACGTTTCTTAAAATGTTCCTCATTGCTGGATTTTTTGACTAAAACTGTAGAAAACTCAAATATTTATTGGATGGGTTTTTCTTTTCTTCGTGGTTCTCGTACTTTTTGTAACGCAAATCAAAATTGTATAATTATCTCTCTTTTCCGTATTATTAGTTTAATCAAGTTATATTCCCTATCTAAACTTTTATTAAAATGTTCCTCATTGGTAGATTTCGCGGCCGATACTGTAGAAAACAGAAAACTTCATTATCTTATTCAGGAATATATCCAAATACTTGTTTTGTCAATCCAGAAGGGTTTTTATTTTTATTTTTTTGGTTCATCAATAGTTATATCATCCACACTTTTATAAGAATGATCGCCACAGCTATCAATTGTTATGTCTTTTACACTTTTATTAGTATATTTCTTGTCGCTGAATTTTTTGGCTGATACCGTAGAAAACTGTATCTTGGTTATTATCTTCATCATTATCACCGTTATCATAGTAGAAAGTGTAACTAATAAGCAACCCTAATTCTGGATTATTAGAGCTACATCGATGTTGCTCTCTCTTAGAAGCAGTGTCAGGTGTGTACATGCGAACACCACAAACACTAATATTTTAAGAAATACTGAAGCGATTTTAATTATAAGTACCACTTTGTACTCGGCGGAAATTTTGTCTTCACTGCCATTTAAATCGGGAAATTGATTTGTTTTTCTCATGTTACTAAACCGTTTTTTATCCATCTACAATAAATAATCATATTTACCAAAACTTATCTTTACTGCGAATTGTGCCAAATGTGACACAGGTGAACAAAGCTCATATGCAGTTATTAAATATACACACTTCAATACCATACCAAACCTACCAGCGGAATATGAGCTAAAGGGATCTTTTATCCTAACGAAAGTTTGGTGGGATTTTTATAAGATTTATAAAGTTGTTTAAATTATAAATAAGAGCACATTTAAAAAAAAATACACTTTTTGAGGCATCAGGGTCTGTAATTTTTCCGCTGGCCTTATTCTGCCTAGCAGATTGAACGGCACTATAAAAACTGTTTCTGTGACTGATCGGTGCCTGGGAGTGAGAGAGAGAAAGACGAAGTGCCTTATTTCTTTGTTGCATTGTGTTGTTGGAATGATCGAGTACTAAAGCCAATCGCTTGTCAGATCATTCGTTTCGAATTTAGGATGGTATTTAAGAATTTTGACCGTCGATCTCTTAACACTTTAGATATTTAAAATTAATCATGTTGAGGTTTTTTTATTCTTCTTAAGAGTTTTGTCTTAACTGTTATACATAGAATGTTAGTCATCTTTACATGAGTGAGTAGGTAAGTGAGTGGACAGCACCAAGTTCTCGAATAAAGATTTCGTAACTACTTAACGGCACGGCGGCGTAATGAAAATCGAAGAAATTGGGAAATATTAATATTCATGCCACGATCTACGACGTTTGGTACCTTATATCGAATTGGAGTTATAAATACGTCAAATAGGTATGGACTTATCATTTTTATATGCTCCCCAACAAAACAGCAGTTTTTTCTTTAGTAGACTGATGTCTAAACCTCTGTTTTTTAAAACTTCGATACAACTCTGGCTACTCGGCAACAGGATGAGTTGAAGAATGGACTACTCGAATATAGCGATAGATAGATAATAATTAGGTCAACTAGGTATTGACTTATCATTAACATGTGTCTCCCCAACAACACTAGCAATTTTTTCTTAAGTAGACCAATGTCTAAACTTCTTTAGCTAGCCATTTTTTTTTCAAAAATTCAAAACAACTCTCGCCACTGAGTAACAGGATGAGTTGAAGAAACGACTTCCCGAAGATAAAGAGTGGTGGTGAGTTTGGCAAGGGAATGAGGAGTTTCATCCAATTGTTTGAAATTACCGCCTTATCTATGGGCACAGTCTCGCGTTGGTGTGTTTTATTGAAAAATGTCTACGGATCTTGATGGCAAACGCGGGCTTCAGAAGATGTACCGTTTTTTGGTGTTGTAGTCGTTTTTATTTCGATGGTAAAACGTATCTGAGCGAGTGAATTGGTTAGAACTTTTTTAAGTATTATAAGCCGAGACAAAGATTTTGAAATATAAAATAATTCGCACAGATAAAAATCGCCTCTAAATAACGATTTTCTTCTTTATTTTGCACACAACTTAAAAATTACTAATATAAATTCTTGTTTTTTAAAAACTACTAAACTAAATTTAACACTTATGGAGCCTCTTGTCTGTGTACTGTGACACTCCTTATCTATTTAGTTTTGCGAATGAGTTCTTAATAACTTTTAACATCGTTATTTTGGACAATTGTGTTGGGTATTGCTGTCAGTTATATAATATTACATTATCTGTATTATATTCTTATTTTCTGAAAACTACTAAACGAAACTTAACATTTGTGGAACCTCTTGCCAGTTGATTGGATGCACTTATGAATGTCCCACCTACTTATACAAATTATTCTTCATTTCTTTAAAATCAGAATAACTACTAAAATAGTTATTTATTGGGGACGATGGTACTGGTTTTTTCCGGCTATTATGTAATCGAGATTATATTATCCCTAATAAATTCTTGTTTTCTCAAAACAACTAAACAAAACTTATCACTAGTAAAACCTTTTGCCAGTTGAATGGAGGCACTCAAAAATTTCCCATCAGCTGTGCACTTATACAATTATTTATTACGGTGGGCTTTTTAACCGTGTTAATTTATTTACAAGAAGACGCCTCATCTATTTAGTTCTGCACATTAATTAGAATCGTAATAACTACTAAAATCGTTATTCAGGAAAATTTTACTGGTTATTTCCTTCAATTTTATAATCAAGATAATATTATCCTGGTAAAAAACCCAACAAAAGAAAAAGTAAACATTCAGATCATCAAACCAGAACAATGGACAGAACACTACAAGAGGCTGCTGCAGGAAACAAAACCCAAATATCTGTCAGCCTCTCCGAGGAAAGGAAGTAATTATCGGAAAAGAAATGATAAAGAATAGTCTTAAAAAGCGTAAATCCGAAAAAGCAAGCGAACCTGGGGGAATATACTCACATATATGATTGATAATGCATAAACGGACATCCAGTACCTGATGACTGGGAAATAGCATTCATATCCTCAATACATTAAAAAGGAAACAAGCTGGATTGCAACAACTACAGAGGAATTTCAGTAACCATTACTTTAAGTAGATTATACAGTAGGATTCTTAGAGACCTAATAGAGAATGATTTTCATGACCAAGAAGAAGAAGAGCAAAGTGGGTTTCGTGCAGGCAGATCTTGTAGTGATAATGTTTTTGTCTTAAACAAGTAATTGAGAAAAGGAGTGCTAGAAATATAGAGACTCATGTTACCTCTGTGGACCTACAAAAAGCATATGATACAGTTCCAGTAGAAAAATTATGGACAGTGTTAGAACAACCTAATATCAATCATACATATATAAAAGCGATATAAGAACTATACAAAGGGTCAAAATCTAAAATTAAAATTGAAAATCGACTTTCAAAAGAATTCCTGGTAACAAAAGACAGGGATGTTGTATCTCTCCAACTCTTTTTAAAATATATATCGCAATAGCTCTTAAACACGGGAAACGTAAAGTACATGGCATAGGAATACAACTTAACGACCGATTTACCATATAGACACTACAGTTTGGTGAACACTACAGTTTGGTGACGACCAATTAATTGTAGCTATTGATAAAGAAGACATGGAGTATATGATGAGAAAGTTAACGGAAGAATACCAAAAGTGGGGGTTAACAGTGATCGTGGATAAGGCACAGTACTTATGTATTGGAAACGAATTAAGTGAGTTAGAACTAGACAATGGACAAACAATATCTCATGCAATGAGTATGTATACTTGGGTATCATATTTGACAAGACAGGAACGGACTGTAGAGAACTGGAAAAAAGAATATTAATAGCAAAAAAGGTTATTGGTTGTCTTAAAAGTATTTTATGGAGCAGAGAGGTAAAAAAGAATGTAAAATTTAACACATATGAAACAATGGCGAAAAGCACGCTGTTGTATGGAATAGATACTGGTCGCGTAATAGAAAAATACAAAGCAAAAATGGAAAGTGTCGAAATGGATGCAATAAGAAGATCTCAATGAGAACATCTAGAACAGATCATATACGAAATGAGATCATACAAAAAGAATGGGAATCGAGGGAAGCATAACGGATGACATCACTAAAAGACTTATATGATACGGCCATGTACAATGGATGAACGACGAAAGATTACCAAAGCAGGTCCTAGAATGGCAACCAATAGGACGCAGAAAAAGAGGGCGTCCTAAACTGGAATGGCAACAGTCAATCCAAAGATCAATGAGTCAAAGAAACCTGACGGAAGATGATTCTCAAGATCAAGGGAGGTGGAGAATAGGCGTCTGACAACGTCGAAAAACGTTCTAAACCAACATAGTAGTAGTAATATTATCCCCTATTAAATTCTTGTTTTCTCAAAACTACTAAATGAAACTTAACATTTGTAGAACCTCTTGCCGGTTGAATAGAGGCACTCATAAATTTCCCATCAGCTGTGTACTTATACAATTACTTATTGTGGTGGGCTTTTGAACCGTGATTGTTCATTTCTTTACAAGAGGACACTCTTCATCTATTTAGTTCTGCTGGCGTTAAGGGTCTCTGGTTTGGATTCTTTACCAGAAAAATTATTACCTGGCAGCATTTCTTTATTTTCTTTGTTGGGCGCTCGAGTGTAACTACGTCTTTGTCGCTCCCTCGTCTCTTGATTTCTATTGTTTGGGCGAGTTCTTTTTCTCAATGGGAATTTTTAACCAAATCTTGTACCGTGTTACCAGCTAGGCGATTTGCTGGATATACGAGGATGGGATGAAAAGTTTCCGGCCTAACATAGAACGCAACACCATAGTGATTAAATAATAATTTATTTTTCTACATAGTCCCCTTGTAAGGTTATACATTTGGCCCAACGATGTTCAACTGATTTGATGCCAACATTGAAGTCTGATTTATCCAACTCGTCAAAATAGGCGTTTGTAGCTGCAATGACTTCTAAATATGAGAAGAAATTTTTTTAGGTTTGGAAACAAATAAAAGTCTGAAGGGGCTAGGTCTGGAATAAGGTGGATGGTTTAACAGTTTAAAGCGTAGCTGATGGATTTTTGCCTTTACAAGAGCAGATTTGTGGCAAGGTGCATTGTCCTGAAAAAACAAAATTTTCTTTTTTGCCAAACCATAGCGTTTTTCGCTTATATTCTACTTGAGCTGGTCCAGTAAGTCGCTGTAGTACTCTGAATTTATTGTTCTCCCTTTTTTGAGATAATCTATGAGAAGTATCCCTTTAGCGTCCCAAAAGAGGGTTACCATGACCTTTCCAGCAGACGGTACTGCCTTTGCCCTCTTTGGAACTGGTTCGTCCTTTGCCGTACATTGTTTGGACTGTTGCTTAGTTTCAGGGGTATAATGATGAACCCATGTTTCATCAACCGTAATAAATCTACGCAAAAAGTCCCCTGAATCACGTCTAGACAGTGCCAAATTCCCCTCTGAAATGGTTAGACGCACGAGCTTTTGACCTGGCGTTAGCAAAAGCGGCACCCATCAGGCGGATAGCTTTCTCATACCTAAAACTTCAAATAAAATATGGTGAACTCACTGTGTTGATATGCCCGCAGCCTCAGCTACCTCTTCCAGTCTTAATCTGTGATATTTTAGAATTAGTTTGTGAATAGCTTGCACCATTTCTTCAGAAGTTGCCGTTTTTGGCCTGCCAGAACGCAGAGCATCATCAGTGCTAGTACGACCACGTTTGAAGTCTGATACCCAAGTTTTAACTGTGGTATAGGAAGGAGCAGATTCCCTTAGTGTAGCATCTGCATCGGGCTGCTAAATGCTGGGCCGGAAACTTTTCATCCCATCCTCGTACTTACCGGGTCATCATCAATTTTAATATTCCACAAAATAGCAAGTAATGTGAAGATCGCTTATCGATTTCCTTATTAATATACACCGTAATGCCTTAAAAATATTTCACTTCCGTTTGAAATATTATATGATGCTTGATTATATACTAGACACAAAAAAAGACGTCGAGAGACACTCGATAGGAGTTAATTCTCCCTCACTCTATCATCGTGTCATCATTGCACTGCACAGGTATGTTTTAGGGAAAATTTAAATGTCTCCATTAGGGGTAGCAATAATTTATGTCGTAATATATCGTTAGAAAGCTCTTTAAAAATGCTAAAAATTAAGTTTGTTACAACTTATTTCTTAGACGTGTCCCGCTCCTTGAGAACGCCGTCAGTGGACAAACAGTACATACGTATTGAGAAAATTTGAAATATCTCCATAACGGGTGGCAACATTGCCTCATACCAACATATATCCTTAGAAAGCTCTTAAAACATGCTACAAATATTATCGGAACCATTTTTTTGGAAAGGTTCCCCCACCCTTGATGACGTCATCAATGTACAAATGGTATGTTTTAAGAAAAATACAAAATTAGCTCCATTAAACATGGCCTAAATAAATGTTGTGTTCAATTTTTTTTTGGACAGGTTTGTCTTTCCCGATGACCATTATTTTTTAATATTTTAGTGCAAACGGTATATTAAGAAAAATAAGAATATTTCCATTAAACGTGACAATTTTTAAAAAATTGTTAAAACATGTTTTGTAGTATTTTCTCAAAGCTTTCCAACGATGTAACATCCACAATATTTCAACCCGTAATAGAGATATTTGAGTTTTTCTTAATACAGCCATTTGTACATAATGATGACGTCATTAGTAAGGGGTGGGTCCATCCAAGACAACAGGCCTTTTTCCTCGAGGTTACTAGTCACTCATTTAAGTTACTCGAAATGATGTCGCGGTTACTCGGAGTAACCGCTGTATGACGTCAGACAGTCGGCTGTGGATGACATTTCCAGTTGCGAATTGTTTGTTTTTGTTTTTACCAGCAAATTCCGAAATCCATAAAATAATTAATTGCTGGAATTGATTTTTTCTAAAACTATCTTAGCCTCAAAATATTTCAGCAACCACGTCTGCTAGGCTGGTTACACTGTGTGGTTACTCGTGACGTCATAGTTAGTGTTACTCAGTGAAGAAAAAAACGAGTAACCAGGTTATCTCGTAACTTGTAGTTACTGTGAGGAAAAAGGTTTAACGACTATTCCGTAAAACTTAATGTACCTATGTTATATTTCAAGCCTTTTTGTTTGTCTGGAATTTTAAATATATTTGAACTTTTTTTTCATACGCTTTTTTTCTAGTGCAGTGCTTAATTGTATATAAATATATTTTTTCAAGTCTGATTGGCGGTCCAGCTATTATTGACCATTGACCTAACCCTTACTTAAAATTGTTTACCTTTAAAGAAACAAAAACTAAATTTAAATACATGGTTTTTTGTTCAAATGAAGATCAAGCTTAATATTATAAAGTATTAACATTTTAAAACACGTTAACTCCAGGGTCGGAAAAAAAGAAAATTACACAGAAAAAAAGTAGTTCTTCAACAAAATGTTTTTTTTTTCATCTAAGCAAACCACTTGTTTTGGAAAAAAAAATTTCTTGGTAAATTGTTTGGTTTAAAACAAACTGCCTTTAGCGAAGAAAAAGTGGTTTTGAAGCAAGAAATAAATTGTCTTACTAATTCTTCTTAACACAAATAAAGCTTTACTTTGCCTAAAGACTTTTTTAACTCAAAATATCCGGCATCTCAAAACGAAAATGGCGATTTATTCCATAGTACTAGAAAACACAAAACAAGAAGGTTGCCGCTTCCATTCAAAACAAATCAATTTTCTTGGATAAAGGCAACTTTTATTTTCAACGGAAACTAGCAGCAGATTTTTTCTTGGATCAAAGCAATTTGCATTGACTGAAGATTTTTTTGTTTTGTGTAAAAAAAATAGTATGACGAAATGTTAGGTTAGGTCTTTTCTTAATTTTGCATTATAGACCGTATTTGTCTTTCTTCACTTATTTTTTAAAAGTTATTATTTTTCGAGCAAATCGCAAAAAAACTAATTGTTAGGACCTTATATCTAGCAAAGCTCAAAGGACATTTTGGCGGAGAATATGTAGCCGCGTTCGGTATTTGCATCTTAGTCGCGACGGATTTTTGGTCACGTGATTATAGATTAATCTGAGCAAATTGGAATTACCGAACGATTCCGTTCCATCAACCATCAAATAATTCAAGTTCAATCTTTTTACATAAATAATATTTTTGTAAACAAAGCAAATACCCAACATGACGTCACAATCTCGGTCAATTCGTCGGTCAAAATCCACGGAGCAACCAGATTTACGTCCGACTAGTCTGAGCAGAATTACCGAACGATTCAGATCTACGTCCCCTAGATCTAGATGGAATAAACAAACGATTTCGATCAAAAAGATTAATTCGACGTAAATACCGAACGCAACTTGTGGGGATGTGTCCCAGATGCTAAGAAATAATTATACAAAAATCCATCTTGCACTTTTTTTTCAGGTTTCTGGGTTTTTTCACCTATTATGACTGGGCTCATATGGAATACGCTGTACTTGACGTGTACTCGCTAAATAATATATTACTATATTTTCTCATTAGCTAAACGTTAATCGTTATTCCTATTAAAATTAATCGCGTTTAACTTATGATTAGCGTTCTAGTAGACACGAAATTAAGACCTTATTTATCTTTGAAATCACGCAAAGTGTCTAAAAATAAACCGTATTTTAAATCCGCGGCTTTTAATAACAGATTTATGGTCAAATTTATGAACATAACGTTTAACATTTCCTGTATTATTTAGTCGATTATTTAAAGTGTCAAGCAGCTGTCCCACCCATAAAAAAGTTCACATTTATCAAACCGTTTGGATTTAAACCACACCATAAAATGGAAATTATTGTTCGTTTTTAGTGTCTATCAGCGTTTTTACCGGCGAAAATGTGAAATATGTACTTTTTTAAAAAATTTGGATTTTTTTATTTTTGAGTGACCGAGAATTATTTGATCAAGAGAAGGAGGGCCTGGAAAAGTGACGTGCATATAATGTAGGCAGAATGGGGTTGCCTACCCTTGGTAAAATTAAAAAACTTTTTGTTTCATATCATTAGTAGTGTTGCCGCCGAGACGAGAGATTCTCGCATCTCGTCCCGCCCCTTCTTGACGAGATGAGAGAGATATTTTCTTTCGAATCAAAGCTCGAGACGAGACGAGAGAAAGGCCCTTTCTCGAGAGATTCTCGTTTCTCTCGAGCAAAAAAGGTTGGTTTTATAATTTTTTATGATCTTATTGACTTATTATAGCGTTAAGGTTTTGCAAAAATTGTCATATCTGAGGGCACGGCAGTGCCTCGCCAAGTTCGCGCGCCGTAACCATCTTTTCTTGAAACATTTCAGTCGATATTTGACCTATCCAAAACTCTACTTCGGAATGAGCTATGAATCTCAAACATTGCACAGTCGTAGATCTCCATGGAGTTAGCAACCCCTCCAAGTTTCATGGAATTCCATAAAGTAGTAAAGTAGTTACGAAATTTCAAAAAACGTCGAAATTGCCACTCACTGACTCACGCACTCACTCACTTATGTATAGATCATCAATATTCTACTGTACTTCCAGACATGCTACAAAGCTGAAATTTGGCAGACTGATAGAAATTATGACCAAAAACCCCAAAATTCTAATTTACTTTCCTCCTCTATAATTGTAAAGTTAATTAAAAGTAACATTGCCTACTTTCAGACACGCTAGATAGCTGAGCTTTGGAAGACCGATAGTAACCATGATAAAGTTATAGAAAAAAATTAAAACACCCCAAAATTCTAATTTACTTCTCTCCCCTATAAATGTACAATTATGTAAAAGTAACACTGCCCACTTCCAGAAACGCTAGAGAGCTGAACTTTTTAAGACTGAAAGACAATATGATAAAACTATATGAAAAAATTTAAAAACACCAACATTTTAATTTACTTCCCTCTCCGATAAATGTAAATTTATAAACTAACATTGCCCACTTCCAGAAACGCTAGAGAGCTGAGTATTGGAATGCTGATAGAAATTATGATAAAACCATGGGAAAAAATTTAAAAAGCCCAATATTTTCATTTACTCTCCTCCCCTATAAATGTAAAGTTATGTAAAAGTAACATTACCCACTTCCAGAAACGCTAGAGAGCTGAGCATTGGAAGACTGATAGGAACTATGATAAAACCATAGGACAAAATTTAAAAACACGACAATTTTAATTTATTTCCCTTCCCTATACATGTAAAGTTATGTAAAAGTAACATTGTGCACTTTCAAAAACGCGAGAGCTTTGGAAGGCTGATAGGAACTACGATAAGACCATGGAAAAAAACTAAAAACCTTAAAAATTTAAGTAAGGCGTTGCAAAAGGTTTGAACAATATTCCGCATATTTTACTACTTTAAAAATTAAGTATTATCCAATTCCTTTAAAAAAGAAGCGAAATCAAAACAAAAACATTTCATGTAAAAAAAGCCAAGTATGCGAAAATGGCATTCCGTAAACAAAATTGAGATAAAAGTAAAGCCAAGTTCTCCAATACAAATTTCAAAATGAAAAGTTCTTACTAATTTGGAAATATTTTTCTAAACTTGGCTATTACGGCTGTAAATGACTCTTAGGCACAGTGCTAAATTATACATAAAGAAGTTTGGCTGTAATAGCAAAGTTTAAAAAAACTTCCAAACTAGTAAGAACCTTTCATTTTGAAATTTGTATTGGAGAACTTGGCTTTACTTTTATCTCAATTTTGTTTACGGAATGCCATTTTCGCGTACTTGGCTTTTTTTACATGAAATGTTTTTGTTTTAATTTCGCTTCTTTTTTAAAGGAATTGGATAATACTTAATTTTTAAAGTAGTAAAATATGCGGAATATTGTTCAAACCTTTTGCAACGCCTTACTTAAATTTTTGAGGTTTTTAGTTTTTTTCCATGGTCTTATCGTAGTTCCTATCAGCCTTCCAAAGCTCTCGCGTTTTTGAAAGTGCACAATGTTACTTTTACATAACTTTACATGTATAGGGAAGGGAAATAATTTAAAATTGTCGTGTTTTTAAATTTTGTCCTATGGTTTTATGATAGTTCCTATCAGTCTTCCAATGCTTATCTCAATTCTTTTTACAGAATGCCATTTTCGCGTACTTGGCTTTTTTTTACATGGAATGTTTTTGTTATGATATTCCTTTCTTGACAACATCTGCTGTGGCTTACCTTTCGTTTACTTGAAATCAGATTGAGAAAATCCAAAAGTGTAATTCAATTGTGTGTTACTGTTGATGTTTATTAACGTACTGAACATTTTTTTTTCGGAAATTATTCATAAGCGGGAAATTTTAATTTTCCTTTTTAGCTTTCGGCGTAAATTTTTGTTATTTAGAAAGCTGTTGATTTAAAAAAAATGTTTTTGGACGATTGTTTAGAGAGCTAAAATTCTGAAAATCAAATAATTTTCTTGCGGATATTAGTTTGTTTTATATTTTGAAAAATATGGAAAATTCAAATGAAAAATCTGCTAGTTAAAAAGTTTATAGGTCTCCGTATTGTGCGTTTATTAAAAAAAAAACATAGACATTTCTCGCAAAAACATGTATTTTCCTAAAAAATTTTAAAAAATTAAGATTAAAAGAAAGTTTGGTTAGTTTTGAGAAAAACACATTTCTGCAAGGAAAATCTTTGGTTTCCAGAATCTGGAAATTCCATAGAAATCTTTGAGACTCAAGTATTTTAATTAATGTATTTATTGCATTATTTTTAAGGATTGATATTATTGGCAAAACACAAAATAATCATTTATCAACGAACACTTGGGCTTTTAGGTACAGTTTTAAATAAATAAAGTGATGCAAAGATTTTCCACAGCTTTTATTTCATCAGCATCAAAGAGGTATTTTAGTACATATATTTTATTTACTTCTTAAACACTTTTGCACAGGGTGTCTCAAAAACTTTTTATAACTGATATAATATAATCACGAGGGACGAGACGAGAGAAAAGCTCTCTCGAGCAATAGAGCAGATAATGTTATAGCACGGTCAGTTTAATATTTTTTAAATAGTATTGTGATTTTTTAAGTTTTAACTATTATTTTATTTATTTTAACAGCATACCAAAGTACCTATCTGTCATTATTTTCTAAATAGCACTTATTTTTTATGTATTTTTATATTTTAATTATTCAAAATTTAATTTTAACCATTTTTTACGTTTTATTTTTGTTAGGTACTCTGTTCTTCTTCTTTTATTTTTAATTGCGGTTTATTTATTAATTTTTTGAAATTACTAATAGGCTTGATATTGCCTTTTCTTTTTTGTCTTATAATTTTTATTTATTGTGTTTTTTTGTAGTTTTAGATACAATTACTTATACAAACAGTGTAATAGGTGATTCCATTACAAAGACTAAAACTAATCTAAGTGTTCTATTAGCTAAGTTAAGTATTTTTTGAACATTATGTATTTTTAGGACTAGATATAGCAGGCTTTGTCAACAGAAAATCTGATTTTCTTGATAATAAAGTACTTTTTGAATTGAATTTGAATTGAATAGAAGAGTCCATTTTATCCCGCTTAACGAGACGAGACAAGAGAAGGCCTTCTCTCTTGTCTCGTCTCGCGGCAATACTAATTATTACAATTTTAACCCAACCCATAACATACCCAACCAAAAAATAACAAGCATTTTTGAAATAATTTTAATTTTTGTGATTACCTAAGATATATTTTTATGAATTCCATATACTTGAATATGCCGCATTTCTCATCTAATATTTACTCTTCAAGGTCGCTTAGATTTTTTTAGATATTTTCCTCATATTTCATGAATAAAAAGATAAAATAGCATAAAATACGACATCATGAAGCCTCCCCCCCCCAAGACATATTCCTGGGTGCACCAATGCTTAATAGATGCTCCTTATGAGTTTCGTGAAGGTGGCATAATTTACATAATTTAGGATTTTAAAGGGTGTGCGTTTACGATGCTCGAAAAATGTATTCTGCAGATCGCTGGTGCTGTAAAAATGAGAGAGATAGAACAAAGAGGCATCGCGTGGTTTGTTCGCGTCCCTTGCATACGAATATTCGAAACCAACTTTAACTTGCAAATGCTTTTAGTTTTTCCAGAAAGCAGTAAACGTTTTACAGAATATAATAATAAATAAAGTAAATAACTTTTGTTTTAGGTTGAATTTGGGCGCAAAATAGAAACTAATTTAAGATTAATTGGACCGAACCGAACCGCACCGAACCAAAAAAACAAATTTTCGTTTTCTACCAGTTACTGTCTGTTTGGGCGGAATTATCGCGATTTTATAATAGCTATAATAAATTTTGTTAGATTTTTTAAAGACTTCGATGTTTTGTGTTAGCTTGTTTTAGAGTTTACTTTTGTGTAATTAAAGACGGTTTTCTCAAAAGCTAATGAATAAATTCAAGTATAAAATTATTGACTATGTAATAGTAGTAGTAAACCTAATTTGAAAAACTAATAAAAATGTGAGAAGGTTAAAAAACTGTGAGTTTTGTTTTCTTTTTTTATAAAAAGCATGAAAATTAAACAAAGTAAAATATTTTATTAAACTAGGAAACACACTAATTTCTAAAAATATTTGATTTTATTTTTTTTTGAAACTACTACTATTATTATTATATTACTCTGAAACAATTTTTTTAATAAGTGTTCTCAAAATGGGAACGTTGGCATTTAAATGGCTAAAATATATTTATTATTTTTTGAGTTATCGTGCCCCAGAAAGACGACGCCGACGTCATCAAAAAATTTGGTCCAGGGCCCGCATTCTTTGCACTGTAGAATTCCATAGCGATATGTTTTGTTGCCTGCTAAGTGCAAAATCTAGAAAGAGAGGACGACATGTCGCTACAGAATTCGACAGTACAGAATACGTGGCCAGGTTATGATACTTATTTTGAGAAAAAATAAAGAAAAAGTCAACCCAGCATATTAATCAAATTTATATTTATTAACCAAAAACTATCCTTAACTGGGCAAAAATTAAGTTCAAAAGCACGACAAAAAAAAATTCTACTATTTTTTAGCAGCTGCTCAAATTAATTTCGCAGCCAAGTCAAGTAATATTATTTAAAATACAACTGTTGATTTATTACAGTGGCGCACCCAGGAATATGTCTTCGGGGGGGGGGGGCGACGCCTCTTGGGGGGGGGGGCGAAGCCTCATGTTGTCAACTTTTAAGCTATTTTTTGTGTTTTATCATGAAATATGTAGAAAATATGTAAAAAAATCTAAGGCTTGGGGGGGAATCCCAGGCACTGGGTGCGCCCATGTTTATTACTAAAGTTTTTTTGGTGTTATTAAGCAATACGGGGTTTTTTAGAAATTATGGGGGACATTAGAAGACAGAAATGTCTTGTTACTCACTTTGCGTACATTTATCTATAAAAATCCGCTTTAGATTTTAGTTGTTTTAGAAAGTAGAATACTTAACCAAACTTTAGTTTGCATGCAGCATGTTTTCCGCTGTTATAAGCAAAAATCTAAAAAATCAGAGTAAATGGGAGGATATTTTTTTCTTATTGTTGTATTATCATCGGACCACTATGTGTATACCCAATTTTATCCAAATCGGATAACGGGAAGTGTGTCAAAAACACATTTTTCTATAGAAGGGGTGGGAGTAGGGGTGGGAGGATATTTTTTCCTTAATGTTGTATTGTCATGGGACCACTATGTGTGTACCAAATTTCATCCAAAGATTTGATAGATAGATAGTTAGACAGAACATCTGAAGCTAAATAAAAGCTTGTATAGTTTTTGCAAAGTCACCTGAAATGCTCCTAATACGGGGTTCTATCGATTTCATGAAATTTTGCTTCATTCTGCCCTTCAAAAGTTATCCAAATTCATATAAAATCTTCCTGGTATAATTTCAACCCTACCGACAGAGAAAAGGCGCGCTCTTTGCGGGCCGAGCACAAAGTGTTGGTTTTCTGACCGACCCAGCGCAGGTGGATAGACGGCATCTGATTGGCAGATTTTTTTGAGATCCGCTTTTAATTGCTTTCAGGTGTTCTTTGCGGGACCCCTTTAGTCGGCAGTATGCAAAGTTAGAAAATAAATCAGTGTCGTTTCTGTAGGTATAGGAATAGAAAGTTTTATTATCTATTTTTATTTCTTTAGTTTACGCCATAATTAAATGAAATAATTTTCATGAGTATATCTACCGCCGCCCATGTCACTTTCTTTAAAGGATATGCCGATGGTCGGCTTTAACCTTTGTGCAACTGACTTTGCAAAAACTATAATAAAAATGCGAATTGCCCATACCTCTACGACTTATCACTACTAAATATTCTATTATTTGTGAGTCCTAAAAATTTTGGGGGGGGGATTGATCCTCCTTGATCCCCCCCTAGGTACGGCCCTGATTAGCACTGGACGCCGCTGTCCCTGCATTAACAATTATTTTATGACTCACCCTATTTATCCGTTTTATTATTTGTATTTGAAGCCATACCACTATCATAACCTGTTGATAAAATATTTGCATTGTTCGTTAAATAGCCAATGTTTGTCTAATAAATTAACTTTGTTGATTTTACTGGAAATTTTGCATTTATTTTTTAATGTGACACGCGATAATGAGTCTGATATCACTGATATCCGTCGAGTTAAATTAGAGAGAGTAATAAATAATGACAGGAGACAGCTAATTAATCTGGGGGCACGGTAGGGCCAAGTTCGCGGAATCTGCCGTACTATCTTTTCTTGAAACATTTCAGCCCATATTTGACCTATCTAAAGATCTACTTCGGAATAAACTCAAACTTTGCACAGTCGTAGACCTTCATAGAGTTAACAACGCCTCCAAGTTTCATGGACTTCTATAAAGTAGTAAAGTAGTTACGAAATTTTAAAAAACGTCGAAATTGCCACTCACTCATGTATAGATCATCAAAATTCTACTGTACTTCCAGACATGCTACAAAGCTGAAATTTGGCGGACTGATAGACATTATGACCAAACCCTTGGAAAAATCAAAAAATCCCAAAATTTTAATTTACGTCCTTCCCCTATAAATTTAAAGTTATGTAAAAGTACCATTTCCCACTTCCAGAAACGCTAGAAAGCTGAGCTTTGGAAGGCCGATAGGAACTATGATAAAACTATGAGAAAAAAATTAAAACCCCAAAATTTTTATTAACTTCCCTCCCCTATAAATGTAACGTTATGTAAAAATAACAGTGGCCACTTCCAGAAACGCCAGAGAGCTGAGCTTTGGAAGAACTTGGCTTTACTTTTATCTCAATTCTTTTAATGGAATACCATTTTCGCGTACTTGGCTTCTTTTTAAATGAAATGTTTTTTTAAACCAGTTAACAACAAAACAAAAATTGCAGCTAACAGACACTCTTGTTTTAAGCCACTTTAATTTCGCAGACGTAGTATATGGACCATGTATAGACCAAAATGATCAAAGAAGAATTCAGAAAGTACAAAAATCCTGTCTTCGATTTGTTTATGGTATCAGAAAATTTATGCCTATCTCACACAAGCTTAAGGATGCAAAATGGCTTGATATGAAACAAAGAAGAAGGCTTCACCTACTGGTTTTCTTTCACAAAATCATTACTACTAAAACGCCTCAATATCTATATAATAGAATAAAGTACAGGACTGATGTGCACAACCTAAATCTAAGATTTAGGGGATTGATAACCCCACCACAACAACATACCTCAATTTATAAGAGAAGCTTTACTTATAACGTATATAGCCTTTACAACGGACTTGCGCCAGAATTTAAAACCCTTCCAATTTCCAGTTTTAAAAAAAAATTAAAAAATAACATTTTGGGGGAAAGTTAGAAAGAAAAAACATTAAATAATAAACTATTTTTTCACTTAAATTAAAAAAAAAAGAACCTGCACTTACTCCTCATCCTTCTATTTTTGTTACCTATTTGTCATTTGTATAATATGTGATCAGCTATTATTCTCTATTATGTGATCTGCTAACCTGATTTAAAATTAAAAATACTGTGATATCCAATTTCTTTTTGTTTATTTATTTCCGTAAAAACATACTGTAGGGGCTGGACTTAGATCAATTTAATTGCCTTCCAGTCCTTTTTGCAATTTATTTAAATAATTTTTCTATTGTTAAGTATAGTGGATTGTAAACCGTTTAATTGCAAATAAATGTATTATTATTATTATTATTATTATTATTATTATTATTATTATTATTATTATTATTATTATTATTATTATTATTATTATTATTATTATTATTATTATTATTATTATTATTATTATTATTATTATTATTATTATTATTATTATTATTATCAGATTTTGACCTTTCATGGCCATTCGCACTCCCTCTTAGATGAGTAAGGGGAACATTCACTTATCCCAGACACTATGTGTCAGAGGGATTAAGCTCTGTGGGTGCCCTTGTGGGTCCTTTCTGGTTTTCTCCTTTTTGATTTTGTCCGATAAACTTTCGGACTGTCCTTGCCGTACCGAGCAGTACTGCTTTTTGTAGTTGGATATAGAGATTTTTCGATAGATCTAAGGCTTTTAAGTTTTCTAGTAATTTTTTTGGAATTACGCCAGTAGCAGACATTACTATCGGGATTGTCTCTACGTCATTCATGTTCCATTGCCTTTTTATCCGCATTTCCAGCTCTCTATACTTGGCTATTTTCTCTGCTTGTTTTTCTCGCAGATTATGCGAAGTTGGAATTGCGATATCAATCAAGGTAGTTTTTCTTGTAGTCTTATCAACAACAATAATATCGGGTCTGTTATGAGGAGTGGTTTGGTCAGTTAGCACACTGCGATCCCAATAGAGTCTGTATTTTTCATTTTCCAATACGGGTTCAGGTTTGTATAAGTAGTATGGCTGCTTATCAGAGTTTATCAGTTCAAAATTTTTTCCCAGTTCTTGATGGATAATTTTTGCAACTGAGTCATGGCGCTCTTTATAATCTGTTGATGCATAAACTTGACAACCATTGGTGATATGCTGAATTGTTTCCTGAGCTTGACAACCATATCTACATTTTCCATCCGTCGTAGAGGCATCCTTTATGATGTATTTAAGGTAGTTTCTTGTTGGAATAACCTGGTCTTGAATTGCCAATAGAAAGCCTTCCGTTTCTGGAAATAACTGTCCTGAAATCAGCCAGTAGTTCGACGCTTTTTTGTCGACATTTTCCTGATTCAGTTCGTTAAAGTGCCTTCCGTGTAGTGCTTTTTCTTTCCAGGTTTGTAACTTCTCCTCTCTTGATTGATGGTGTTTCAAAACTATTTCTTCTTTAAGGGACAGCGGAGAAAGGTTATCAATCTGACATATAGCTTGATGAAGTCCTGAATGAGCGGCTTTTAAGTGAAAGTACTTTCTGAGATTGGCAACCTGCTTATCCATAACCTCTCCCAAGTCTGCCAGTCCTCTTCCCCCTTCTGAGCGATGCAGTGACATTCTCTCAACCGCACTTTTAGGATGGTGTGCTTGGAACTTGGTGAGAATTACTCGGGTTTTTCTTTGGAGGGCTTCTAGTTCGGTCTTTGTCCATTTTATTATTCCGAAGGAATACGACAGGGTTGCGCAAGCGTATGTGTTAAGTGCTTTAAACAAGTTTTTACTACTAAGCTTGGTTTTAAGTACTCTCCGTACCCTCTCTATATAGGATTGTTCGAGTTCCTTCTTTATAGTTTTGTGTTCAATTCTTTGTAACTGTTTCATCCCTAAGTACTTATAGGTATTTCCCTCCAGCATGGCCTCAATTAATTGCCCATTTTGTGTTTGGAAGTCGCCTGGTTGAATATTGCCTTTAATAATGTTGACTGTTTTGCACTTTTCTAGCCCAAACTGCATTTTTATGTCATTAGAAAAGTTTTCGACAATATTGAGTAGCTCTTCCAATTGCCTTCTCGTTGTTGTGGTTATTTTAAGGTCATCCATGTACAGCAAATGATTGACTTTAATGATTTCTCTGTTGTTTTCTTTGAGGCCAAATCCGTAACCTGTTGAGTTAAGCCTGTTTGAAAGAGGATTTAGTGCCAGACAAAACCACAGTGGACTAAGCGAATCTCCCTGGAAAATACCTCGTTTAATAGGGATTGAACTGGTTTTTATTTCAGCTTCATTCAGAACTACCGTCGTACGCCAAGATGTAATCGCATGCTCCAGGAATTTCACGATGTGTGCGTTTACCTTATAGATCTTTAAAATTTTAATTAACCAGTCATGAGGGACAGAGTCAAAGGCTTTTTTATAGTCTATATATGCCATATAGAGGTTCCGATGTTTCGAAAATGCCTGGTTGCAAATAACAGAATCTATTGTAAGCTGCTCCTTGCAGCCCATGGCATGTTTTGTGCATCCTTTTTGCTGCTCTGACAGAATTTGGTTTTGAAGAACATGGTCATATAATTGAGTAGCAATGCATGACGTAATCAGTTTGTATATTGTTGGTAAACATGTAATTGGACGGTACTTTGATGGATCATGGGTGTTTTTCTTGTCTTTAGGCAGCAGGTATGTTATGCCTTGTGTCAGGAATAGTGGCATTTTGGTTGGTTGCCTTACAATTTCATTAACGTACTCTGTCAGTTTCTCGTGCACGCAGACAAGCTTTTTCAGCCAAAAGTTTTGTATTCCATCTGGACCAGGAGCCTTCCAGTTATGTGTTCCCTTAATTATTTTGCTGATATCTGTCTTAGTAAGAGGACAATACGCCATATCGTCGTAAAATTGCGAGCGGTTTGCTTCTTCAGATACCCACGAAGCGTTTAATTTAGCGTTGATGGGCGTGGCAAGTTGTTCTCTCCAAAAGGTGTCCATGACTTCTGTGGATGGATATTTGCATTTGGGTTCTTCACCTTTTTCGTTTAAATATTTGTAGAATCCTTTCTCGGATCTAGAAAAAAGCTTGTTGTCCTGTTTTCTTTCGTGACTGCACTTATACCTGTTAAGCCTTGCGGCGTATTTTCCTAGTTTTTGACGAAGTGTGTCAAGGCATAGCGGAACTGTACTATTTTCAGCTTCTCTTGTGGTGTGGACTTTGTGTTTACTCATAATGGTGTTAACGCAGTTGGTGAGTTTTTTCGTTCGTATTCCTCTTTGATATTCAGTTAGTTGACCTATTTCTCTTCGCAGCTCATTAATTCTTCGTTGCAGTCGCTTTAACCATGCTGGCTCAAAAGATTTCCGATCTGATCTTGTAGAGTTATTTGTTCTAGTTTTGACTCCAAGATATCTGCTGACCGCTGTTGCAGCGCAATAGACAACTGTGTGAAGCGTCTCGAGACATGAGGCTTCTTCAACGAATTGAGGTAAAACTGCTTGATTTAGATTTTTAAGCACTGCAGATAGGCTTTTTGACGTGTTAATCCTTGGCAGAGGTGGCCTTGATGTGGGGTCGCTACCTTCGTATTCCAATACTGCTTTCCGGAATTCATTCTGCAGTTCTTTAACAATTCTTTCTTCTTCATTATCGCTATTCATTTGTTCAGGTTGTTCTTCATTTGTTGGTGGCGGTACGTTTGGGGTTTCGTTTTGCTCAGCTATGGAATACCTTGAGCTTCTTCTGCCTCCTCTTGCGACTTCCGTTTTTATCGTATTTAAAGTGTCTTCTGATATTAGTTTGTTTCTAAGTATTACTCTATATTGATCCACTACTCTCTGCTCGGTAACAGCAAGGTTTGGATATTGCGTTACAAAGGCTAGGTGCATTCTTTGTCTATAGCCTGTCTTATTTCTTCCCAGGTCTGTGACGCTGTAAAATATACGCATTATTGATTGGTTTAATTCTAACGTCCATTTCATGCGTCTCCTGGGTAGTCCTGCTTGAGTGAGCGCTGGATGTAATTCCTGCGCAGCACCTTCAACAGAAGGAGCATTTTGTGGTTCAGGCTGTCTTCCATTGTTTTGTAAGTAGTTTGTTCGTCTACTGCTTCTTGCTCCTATTTCTTGCGTGGTGGTGTTAGTACTCGAGGGGGTGCCACCTGGTTCACCCTGACTCGAGCCAGGTCTTGGATCCTCCTGACGTGTCCGAGCAGATATGACCTGGTTATCTGCCACGCCCGAATATCTTTTTCTTCTTGTATTTATAGCAAGTAAGAGATTTTTCTCGCTTCGTGAGTTGCTAACACACTCGGCGGTTTTCCCTTTTAGTCGCCTTTTACGACAGGCAGGGATTACCGTGGGGCTATTCTTATTGGTAACCCGGACCCCACACGGGTTTTATTATTATTATTATTATTATTATTATTATTATTATTATTATTATTATTATTATTATTATTATTATGTTTTTGTTATGATTAATATTAATTCTTACTGCTTTACCTATATTTTAATAGATATCAAATCAATTATTAAAAACAAAAAATATAAAAAAATACAAATCAAAATGAACCGTTACTAATATTTTGTGTGATAATATCAAGGTTAAAAGAAACACAAAAGACGTTTTTTCAGGTTGGGCAATTTTCTAAGGCCTAATCTCGAACTGTCAACGTGGAAAAAAGCGGCGGTTTTTTTATGATTGACGCATCCTCGATACGGTTTAGAATTCGTTATAGCAGGCTTTTAGTTAAATTGGCCATCACTTAGTGTATGAAAACCAGGCCTGATGGGCCCGAATAAATAGAATTGATGGCCCGCATCAGAGCTATGTTAAAGATATGGCATGGCGCAGTAGTCATATAACTATGATAGATAATAAAATAACTATAAGATATGGGTGAATCCACGAAAAGTGTCTACTTTACACGGCGGGTCGTGACTTTTGCAATAAGTGACGCAGGAATTTCGTACCCCCATATATGCATAAAAAATAAAAATATCTGAGGGCACGGCAGTGCCTCGCCAAGTTCGCGCGTCGTAACCATCTTTTCTTGAAACATTTCAGCCGATATTTGACTTACCTAAAACTCTACTTCGGAATGAGCTACGAATCTCAAACTTTGCACAGTCGTAGATCTCCATGGAGTTAGCAACCCCCCCAAGTTTCATAAAGTAGTAAAGTTGTTACAAAATTTCAAAAAACGTCGAAATTGCCACTCACTGACTCACTGACTCACTTACTTACTCATGTATAGATCATCAATATTCTACTGTACTTCCAGACATGCTACAAAGCTGAAATTTGGCAGTGATAGAAATTATGACCAAACCCCTGGAAAAAATCAAAAACCCCAAAATTTAATATCAAAGTTTAAAATAGTAGTTTACCTAACTAGTGCGGAAAGTGCCTCTTTTCCGCACGCGATTGCAGATGGCCAAACGACGCGATAGCGGAGTTTGGCCAGCAATCAAGTGCGGAAAAGACACTTTACGCACGAGTTACGTACACTATTTTTTCTATAAGCGTGAGGAAAAAACTAAAAATTAATCAGAAAATTATTTATATTCAAAACGTTTTGATCAAATCAATTATTATTATTCACATTCTAGCGGCTTCTAGAACTGACTGGGGTAGATCTTCGTCCGAAGAATCCATTGAAAATCTGATTTTTTTGTTTGAAAAATTCAAAAGACGCTTGTATCTGCAAAATTGGCTTTGTTTTGACAGTTTGTTTGTACTTTGTTGCTATGGTGATTTAAGATGCCAAATCTAAAACCACTAGTGTTCATTGTTGTTTGACATTGACAATGACGATATTTATACCGGGGAGGTTTAAAACTTATAATTTGAACCTATTTTACTGAAAACTTTATTTTATCGAAAATATTGAAAATATAGCAGAATTTTAGTCATTTTGAATATTTTTAGGATATTTCGTGTGCTAGTAAAGATACAAATGTATTTTGAACGGTCTAAATGTTATAGAACACCTCAAAATCGTAACAAATTTACTTTTAAATATTTTTCCGCACTAGTGCGGAAAAGTGGCACTTTCCACACTAAAATGCGTGCGGAAAAGTGGACTTTCCGCACGCTTATAGAAAAAAACATTTCCAAACTAGTAAGAACCTTTCATTTTGAAATTTGTATTGGAGAACTTGCCTTTACTTTTATCTCAATTCTTTTTACGGAATGCCATTTTCGCGTACTTGGCTTTTTTTTACATGAAATGTTTTTGTTATGTAATAATATGCTAATAACGTAAATACCTATTCTATAAAGAACTTACCTAAATTCAGTAAAATCAGGGAGGCAGTAGGTTCACAATGATGCAATTGCAATTTACTTTAAATTTTACTACTTGTATGTGAGGCAATTCTTCTATCCTTTCTTGAAGTGTTAAATGTACACTTTGTCTTTAACCTTAGCCGGTTTATTTACGATCAATATAGGGGACGGCTTTTCAGAGTTCAAAAAGTCTTTTTTGTCATCGTCGTTCCACCTCGAGAACGGTTTTCTCAGTAAAACATACACTGCATTGTACACAGGGAACATTATGTAAATAAATTAAAATAAAAACCGAATCAGAACTGAATGTCAACAATACGCCGATACACAGATTACCAAGAAACCCAAGCGACCTAACCGAGATGTTTGCTGTTACCGGACACTATTTTAATAGACGCAGGTCCAACACCAATCCCCTACTGCTATTTTAAACAAAAATGTTTGCAGTAAATTCAAAGGTTATGTTTCTTCTTATTTAACAGTTACTTACAAGCTGTTTAAAAGTGGCAACCAAAGAAATAAAACATAGCATATGTGCTAAAAATCATGTAAAAACGTTGCCTGTGTGTCATTGAAAGTTCTTAAGTTCAAAAGTTTTGACCTAAACATTTAAGTAAAAAAAAAATTATCTATTGTTAAAAAACATCTTTGTTAAGACTAAAATGCACAGACGTATGTTTGCCGAGTTTCCGAATAAAAAAAGTATTTTTTGTTGTAACAAGAAAATCAATTCCGTGTCAAAAAGTTTTTTCATAATTATTTATTTTTAAATAGGATTTTTAGTCATATGTTATAAATCGGTTTACCTCAAATTGAAAAATACTCTGCCAATCTATGGGCACCTAAGCTCACACTAGGTACTATAGTTATAGTGTGAGCTAATATAATCAAAAACTGAAATATATTTTATTCAACTCCAGACTCAATTACCTTTCGTTTGATACCACACAAGCCATGTTTTGACTTAAACTCAAATTTTTTAAATCTACCCCCACCCTTTAAAAAAAACTAAAATGTATTTTGTTTAACTCCAGACTCAATTACCTTTCGTTTGCTATCACACACGCCATATTTTCACTTAAACTCTAACTTTTGACATCTACCCCCACCCTTTTTTTAAAAATAAACTAAAATTCATTTTTTTTAACTCCAGACTTAATTACCTTTCGTTTGATATCACACACGCCATATTTTCACATAAACTCTAATTTTTAGAATCTACCCCCACCCTTTTATTTGGCTTGCGTTCGGTGGATTTTGTTCATTTTTAAATGGGACCATCACGGCCCAAGACCCAACTTAGGTACCAAATTTCATTAAAATCGGACAAGCGGTTTTTGAGTTATGCGGGTTGGTCGTTACAGACAGACATACAGACAGACATACAGACAGACATACAGACAGACAGACAGACAGACAGACAGACAGACAGACAGACAGACAGACAGACAGACAGCAAAACAAAAAAGTTTCAAAATCATCTGAAACGCAAAGATATATAAAAATTATTGAAATCGGAGCAACTTTTTTTTTCTCGAAAAAATTAGGATCACCATAGCTCACACTACTTATAGTAGTAGTGTGAGCTAAAAAACAATGAAGAAAAGCTTTAATTTTTAGTGGAAAATGTCATATTAAAAAAAAATTCAGTCCCGTGTTTGTTAGTTTCGTGTCAAACTTGGAAAAAATCGCTTTTTTATAATTTCTAAAAATAATAATAAATATTTTTAAAAGTGGTTAGAGTTTTTTTTGTTAATTTTAATTGATGCAGCTGGTAGTTACTGTTTAGGAAAAGTGTAATTACTTATTGCTAGTTAGCTAGTTTCTGTTTTTCAACAATAAAAATTTTTACTCAAAAATGTTTGTTTTGATCATTTCTGGGTCCCGGATTGACCAAAAAATACTATTTTGCCAAAAATTTAACTTTTTAAAAGTGTTAATTAGTCGTAAAGTTGGTTATTATGATCTTAAGATTAAACCAAATTAGTTTATTTCATAGTGGTTATTTTTTTTTGAGCAAAAGTCTTTTAAATCACTTTTTGCGAATTTACCCATGTATTAATATTGCATAGTTGGAAATATGAATCTACCCTTTATCAAAAAGTAAGTCCTTTATCTAGCTCTTTTTGTTCTACCCTGCTTACGTTTCCTTTTGTATATTATTTTTCTTCTTACTGTCAGAATTTTGAGATCATACTTTAAAGAAACGTACCTACCTTATAAAGCAAGGGGAGCCCATACTGGGCTATACCAATGATGCATGTCATACATCTCTGGATATACTTACCCCTCATTAAATGCCAGGAACCCTCTGCATAAGAGAGTAAAAACTACAGATAGGGAGGCAAGTCAATCTCCGTTATATTAAAGTCTACTGCTGAAACCAAGTATGGAACCAATGGCAAAACTACAAAGCTTTATAACACAGTCGTCACAAGGGCGCCAAATTAAGAAAAAGAAGCATGTTTTAATCCACATGGAAAAGTAGAGATTAGAAACGAAGAAGGTACACAACTATCCTCCTCAACAATTACGTCTTAGTCATGGGCGTAGTCAGGGTCTCGCTCAGGGTGGGGCAAAAAAGCAAAAAATGTACAATCAAATATTTATTTGCCCTTTAATTCTCGTATTACTAAATGAGCTAAAGCCCGGATGGGGCAGGTGACAAGCCAGGGGGACAAGTGCCCCACCCTGACTACGCCCATGATCTTAGTAGTCATTTAATCCTCTTCCTTATCGCCCAGAGTGTTCTCATGTCATCATACCTAACCAGAAAACTTGTCATCTTCCAGGACCTCTGTAACTGTATTTTTTCCTGTATATATATAGTTTATGAGTATCTTATCTACTGGCCTGATCAATTCAAACACCGAGTGTCATTTTCAAATTATTCTTCATTACAATTTTTAAAACGCAGCCTAGTGCTTGATATCGTCCAATGGTTACCTGCTCGAAGAATCTGTCAAATCGGTTCACATGCGGGTTTATTTTTAAATCACTCAACCACTTTTTCGACTGTGTTTTGCCCCATTGCCTGTTTTACCCTAAATTCATCTTTCACCATTTAAATAGTTTTCGCATAGCTCATTTCAGTCATTTTTAGTGATAATAGATTCATCCATTTCATCCAGTTAATCGTTTGTTTTATTTTTATGTTCAATTTAAGCTTCGAATCTGTTTTAGTGTACTATGCATGCAAAACTTTGATCATTTTCTTTAATTAATATTTATGCTTCATAATATTTGAGATTTGAAGTAATAGAAAGAAAACAAGATCTAAAAGATTCAGTTCTTTTTTTTAAATTAAATAGTATTTATGCTTTGTAGTGTTCGATATTTTCTGTTAAGTCTTAGAAGAATTTATTTTTTGCACAATGCATAAGTGCTTGTTCTACTTCTTCAAGGGTTTTTTATGTTGCTTTTTGTTTAAAATTAACTTAGATATGATTTCCTTTTAGCACAGTAGTACGGTTAACCCTACGTATGTGAATAATTGTCCTAAAATATTAACCTGTTTTTTTAAAGCCCAAATATTTTAATTAAAGATATCAATAGCAGCTATGGCCCTATCTAAACTAAAATTGACCTTATTATTTCAGGCATTTATTTCAGTTAGTTGAGTCCTTATTGGCTTTATTAACTCAATCATAACAACGCCACATGGTTTCATGCGCGATGCTTCATAATCAGCTCGTGTTATTGGTCGACATCTGGTCTCCACACTTAAATCCACAAGAGTAATATTTAACATTTTTAGAACAAAAAATATTTACATATAACGCTTCAGATTTCACATTTTAGAATACAGAGTAGTTATTTGAAAATTTTTGATATAACGCATTGATTTTTGTGGCACAAGAGACATCTCTTCATCGTGAATTTATTTAAGTTAATCTCCCTTAAGAGGTAGGGAACCATAAATTCCAATAACTATCAGACGTTTGACGATACTACTTATAATAATAGCTCTAAATGAAGGATCAAACTATTACAGGTGTATCAGTCCTGTTTTTGGTATTAGAGAAACGACACAGCATTGGTCTCAAAATTTTGAGACAAGGTAGGATTGAGAGCGTTGCCGAAGGCTTCATAGTTCCTTTCTTGGTCCTCTTCTATGCCAAATCAGTAGTGAAACCCATATCCATTAGTTTTTTTTTTTAGGTTTACAAACTCGTTTATAAGGCTCAGGATATCTAAGCACATTCTATGTTTCTTTTAAGTGCTGGGAAACCATCTTTCTTAAGGCATCTCTTCTTTCTTTTCTATAATATAATAGAAAAAATGTCAATTGATTCGATTTAGTCTTTTTATGAGACTTCGTTGTAACTATTGAAGAAGTAATTAAAGACTAGAGGACTCGTAATAACAAATGCTATAAGAAACATTCCCAACAAAAAAAAATCCTAGAGGTGCATCTGTTTTTGCATTTATCCTCATCTACTCGTAAAAATGACAATTTTGGAAAATTCAAAAATTAAAATTTATTTGAGCCGTCATCTTGTATTTGGTATCAGATTGACAGATGTCTCATAGATGGAATTTTGATCCCAAAGGTAACCAACCACGATAGTCCAAATTGCATTGACATGAAAATTGCACGACGGCCTCTGGCTGACTAGAGTACTTGTAAGAGAGCTATTATTGGTCTTTTCGTTTCTGTATTTTCTATTAAGTATCTTGCTATTTCTAGATAAAATACTTAAAGTTGTACACCTGGCAGACAAAATGGCGAATTATTTGGTTAGGACTTTAATGATAATATTAACCCACATTGGGTTTTTCATACTGTTTTTTCTTTCACTCATCAATTCGTGGTCGTGGAACAATTCAACTAGAACTAAATACTTATTGTCAATTTAAGAAAAGGCCCCGAAAAAGAGACGAACTGGTTTAGTCGAGTCGTGATTACTCATTTGATTTATTTAATTTGGGATCCTCCTTTTTGCGGTTGCAGAGAGTTCTCGTTGGTTTTAAACGACTTGGTTAAAATTCTAACTCAGAACGTTTATTTGGCAGTTTAGAGTCTTTCCTGCAATTGGATAGAAGTTAGGTTTCAGGTCTTTATCCCAGCTCTTCAAACATTTTCAAAAATAGTCCAGTCAGTTAAGACTATATTTTAAATACTCAAGTATTCCTGAAACATTGCAATTTTTTTTGTTTTTATTGTATTACAATCTAGTTAATACGACTAATTTATCAATTTTGTTTTAACTCAATTACTAGAAAAGTTAAATATATACTTAGGGTTCGCTCAGCAGTGCTCCTCGCTATACTTCGACTGGAACTCAAAATTTTATTGTGTTTATAGCATTATTTTGTTTAAGATATTCTGTTTACTTCATTAGCTCAATGGCTACTCTTTTCAGTATTTGAGCTAGCATAGTATCGTCCAGAAGCTCCGTCGATTCCACATTCACATGTCATTTGATTCTATCTTCTTCTTTCTATAGTCTCTGCTATAGTTTCGATTTCTAGGTCCCGATAAAGGTCACTATTTCGTACGTGCGAAGATGCATTCACAATGTCCAACCCCATAGTTGATTCTCATACGTTCTTACTTGTTATGAACAGTTCATTTTTCTATATCTTATCTCAAGTTCTTGTTTCTTTCTAGCGCAATTTGGCATCAAATATCATACCGAGATATTTTGCCTAATTTGATGATGGTATGGGAATGTTGTTAATTCTAATTTATAAGATTTACATTTTGGTTTGTAAACCCAACACTGATTGAATAGATTTGGTTTTATTCGCCATTTTTTGGTCCAATCGTTTAGGTTTTTTTGGCTCATTGATCTTTGGATTGACTGTTGCCATTTCAGTTAAGGACGCCCTCTTTTTCTAAGTTCTATTGGTTGTCATTCTAGGACCTGCCTAATTACCCTCATATGCACCGTAAGCACTTACGCGCGATTTTGGGTTTAATCGCGAGTAAGTCCTTGTTGCTCATACACGAAACAACAAAGATCCCAGGGTTAATCTTTTGTCGTTCATCCGTTGTACATGGGCTTACCATATCAGTTATCTTTTAGTGATATCATCCATTATTTTCCTTCATTCCCATTATTTCTTTTATGGTCTCATTTCCTATATCATCTGTTCTAGATAATTTCATTCATCTTCTTATTGCATCCATTTCGACACTTTCGAAACTCTTTTATCTCTCTGCTCCATAAAATGCTTTTCCAGTTTTTTACTATTCTATTCCTGTTTCACCAAATGTGACACCCAAGTATACATAGTCATTGCATGTTTGCACATTATCTAGTTTTAACTCACTTGATTCGTTTCCAATACATGAGTATTGTGTCTTGTCCACGTTCACTGGTAACCCTTACTTTTGGTATTCTTCCATGGACGTTCTCATCATATACTGCATGTCTTCTTTATCATTAGCTACAATTACTTGGCCGTCAGCAAACTGTAGGTGTTATATGATAAATCGGTTGTATTCCCATACCGTGTACTTTACGTTTCCAGTTTTTTAGAGCTACGGTGATATATATTTTAAAAAGGAACAGGAGAGATACAACAACTTAAGCCTTTTATTACCAGGAACTGCTTTGAAAGTCGATTTTCAATTTTAATTTTAGATTTTGGCCCTTTGTATAGTTCTTTTATTGCTTGTATGTATGATTGATATTAGTTTACTCCAGCACTGTCAATAATTTTTCTACTGAAACTGTATCCGATGCTTTTTGTAGGTCCACAAAGGTAACATGAATCTCTGTATTTCTAGCCCTCCCTTTCTCAATTACTTGTTTTAGACAGAAAACATTATCACTACAAACCTGCCTACACGAAACCCACTTTGCTCTTCTTCTTCTTGTTCGTGAAAATCATTCTCTATTAGATCTCTAAGAATTATACCGTACAATCTACTTAGTGTACAGGTTACTGAAATTCCTCTGTAATTGTTCTAATCCAGCTTGTTTAATTTTTTTTTGTGTTGAGGATACTGGATGTCCGTTTATGCTTGATTGATATGTGAGATTTTTCTATTAGTTTCTCTGATTCATATTTGAGCATTCCGGCGGCCCAGAGGCGCTAGCTTTTCCTGATTTAAGCTTTTTAGTAATATTCTTTATCATTCCTTTTTCGATGAAAACATTTTTCTACCGTCAATAAACCAGTTGTTGACGGTTTTGAGTTTGGTAGAGCAGCGGGACTGTATGCGCTGGCCGTTTTATAAAATCTGGGTGCAAAAATCCTTAAAAGGACGATGTAAAAATATTAATTTTTCCGAGCCACACAAAGACAATATAGAGGATTGGCACTCACCTTTTCAGCTGTTTCCGTCGTCCAGAGGAGCTCCTCTCGCTGGCCCAGTCGTTGCAGTCGCTCCACACTAGAATCACTTGTTTGTGTAATGGTTTAGTTTGATTTTCTAAGAATTTTATTGGATTTTTTGGTTAATAGAATTTATCACCATGCTGCGTGGTGATCTCGATAGAATACGACAGACGAATCTTTTTTGGTTACGCCTTTTTGCGCAGATTCATTTTTGTAGATGGCGCTGGCGTTTTGCTTGTGCCAATCAAATTGAAATTGTGTGGGTTTTCCGAATACGGGAATTTGGCGCAAAATTTGAATTTAGAATTAAAGTTGCACGAACATTTTCCGCCCACTTAAAACGAAGTTTTACATTGAGATTAATTGAATAAACAAATGGCTATATAAAAAAATATAAGTTAATTTAAACCTTAAAGGGTAGGTTATTAAAATCCGTTTTAGGTTTATAGATCAAAAAGAAAAAAAAATGAAAAAAAATATATATATATTCTAGATAACGACACACGAAACAAAAGAAGTTGCTTGGGAGTTTAGTGCGCATCTAAAGGTAGTGGGCACAACTTGACCACGGGACGAGTGAAAAGTCCGTGTTGTGTTTTAACAGTAGCAACTCGAATGTGATTATCCCGACCAGGATGTACCGATACTATTCTACCCAGCAACCAGTGTAATGGCGGCCTAGTTTCATCCTTAATTAATACAAGCGTATCTAGCTTGATTTCAACCGAAGGGTCCGACCACTTAGAACGCTGTTGTAAAGTATTTAAGTACTCGAGTTTCCAACGCTTCCAGAAATCGGCATGAATTCGTTGGATAAGTTGCCAACGCTTAAGGGTATTAACTTTAAGGGTAGAAAGGTCAGGATCAGGACACGAATTAAGGGGTTCCATTGTGAGGAAATGACCCGGAGTCAAAGACGTAAGATCGTTTGGGTCAGAGCTTTGCTCACAAAGGGGTCGAGAATTGAGTAATGCCTCTATTTGGGCGAGGAGAGTATAGAGCTCTTCGAAGGTTAATATCTGGTCACCGATGACCCGATACAAATGTGTTTTTATAGATTTGACTCCTGCTTCTGCTAGACCATTTAGGTGGGGGGCTCCCGGACTATTAAGACACCATTTGATTTTTAAGCTCTCAGAAGCTAATTTCGAAAGATTATGGAGCTCCTTAATAGCCCCAACAAAGTTTGAGCCTCTATCACTTGTGATTTGGACACAAGTGCCACGTCTAGCGACAAAGCGTCGTAAAGCAGCGATGCACGCCTCTGTGGTTAAATCCGAAACAAGCTCGATATGGATTGCCTTGACAGAAGTATCGACAAAGACTGCGATATATGATTTACCAACTTGTGCTCCACGACGTCTCTGACCTACAAAGGTTTTGATTGGGCCTGCATAGTCTAAGCAAACGTGTGAAAAACATTTTAATTGTGACGTTCTAAAAGAAGGTAAATCCGACATGTACGGAGTATACGGTTTTGGTTTTAAGCGAAAGCAGGGAATACATTTCAATAAAACCCTCTGAATAGCTCGACGTGATGACATAATCCAAAACTTTTGACGAATTAAGTATTGGACTGTGTTTATTCCGGGATGTAAATTTTCGTTATGAGTTTGAATAATGATCAATTGGGTTAATCTATGAGATTTCGGCAATAATAAGGGATGTTTTGCCTCAAAGGAGAGTTGAGAATGCCGTAAGCGTCCGCCCACTCTAAGGAAACCCAATTCGTCCAAAAAGGGCGCGAGCTTGCGAAACGGCTTAGGTAATAGCTGAGTATTTTGAATTTTTTGAATGATATCCGAAAAACACTCTTCTTGGACCCTTTTAACTAAAACAAGTAGAGCCTTGTGTAGTTCAAAAGCGGAAAAAACGCCGGATAAAGGGTCAACTGAGGTTTTTCGATTGTGAATAAGTCTTAGAAAATGACAAATGATTTTTTGAATGGTATTTAAATTGGATATTTTATCGATTAATCTATCAAAAAAGTTTTGATTTTGAATTTCTGCCGTCAGCACCACTGAATTTTCCGGTTTTTCTTCTTTGAGAACCTCGTCTGGAACTCCCAAAGAACGTTCATTTATAAACCTTTGAATTTGCCACTCCGTAGTGGGCAAGGTAATCCATGGAGGGCCGTGAAACCAAAGAGGGTGATTTATTAAGTTATTAGGCGACAACCCTCTGCTAGCGCAGTCGGCAGGGTTCTCGAGTGAAGTAATGTGATACCATGGGACTTCGGGGATTGTTTCTTGAATACGACTTACGCGGTTTGCCACAAAGGTCTTCCACTTGTGAGGTGAAGATGTGACCCAATGAAGCGTGACCTGTGAGTCCGAGAACGCAAGAATTTCATCGATTACGAGTAATGATGAATAGGTGCGAATAACTAGTTCGAGTAAATCAGCTAATAGAGTAGCTCCAAGTAGTTCCAAACGTGGGATTGAAATAGTGTGTAAGGGAGCAACCCTTGACTTGCCCATGATTAGAGCAGTTTTGATAATTTTATTTGGTAATTCGACGCGAACGTATACGCAAGAAGCGTATCCTAGCTCGGATGCACCGCAGAAACCTAGCAATTGACATCGTTGAATATTATTCGAAAAAATATGTCTAGGTATACAAAGATTCGAAAGAGTGGTTAATTGATTATTGAATTGATTCCAAAGAGTTTTGATTGGATCGGGGGGTATTTCATCCCAATCAGTTTTGCATAACCAAAGTTTTTGCATAATCACTTTGGCTAAAAATGAAACAGGCGATAAGAAACCTATAGGATCCCAAATTTTAGCGATAGCCGATAAAATATTCCTTTTGGTGCAAGGTTTTTCACAAGGGGTACAAGAATAGGTAAAAGTATCTGTAGAAGGGTGCCACTGAAGGCCCAACACCTTAATCGATGTTGAAGAATCGTCTTCAAAGGTAACAGGGATCTGACAATCAGCGGGCGACAAATGTGAAAGAAGTTTCGGATTATTTGATGCCCATTTTCTTAATTCAAATTTTCCCAATTTAAGCAACGCTATGAGATCCTTTTGAAGTGATAAAGCACCTTCTAGAGAGTTAGCTCCACAGCAAATATCGTCCATGAAAATGTTATTCAAAAGGACCTGGGATGCTTCAGGATAATTCTTAGCCTCCAGGATGGCTAGCTCTCTAAGAGTTCTAATAGCTAAATAGGGACTTGAACTAACACCAAACGTCACTGTATTAAGCCTGTATTCCTGCAGGGGTTCATTGGGATCAAATCGCCAAAGTAGCCTTTGGTAGTCCCGATGAATTGGATTGATTTGAATTTGTAAAAAGTGCTGTTTTATATCAGTCAAAAATACGATAGAATAAAATCTGAATTTTAATAGAATTTCGGAAATATCGGCTTGTAATTTTGGTCCTATTAAAAGAGTTTCGTTCATGCTTAGGCCTTTCGAACCCTTAATCGAGGGGTTAAAAACCACCCGGAGTTTAGTCGTTGATTTGTCAAGACGAAGGACTCCGTGATGTGGTAAATAAGAACATAACTGAGGTCTAGGTTCGGATCTTGGAATTAAAGACATGTGCCCGTTTTTGAGATATTCTCTCATAAAATCCGAGTACATACTATAGAAATTTGAATTTTTTATTAAGCGAGATTCGAGAGACAAAAATTGACGGTAGGCCACTGAATATGTGTCTCCTAGGTCAGGAGGGTCAATGTGACGAAAAGGCAAATTTACAGTAAATCGGCCCGAAATATCTCTAGTGGTAGTTTTTTGGAAAATCTCTTCACATCTCTTTTCTTCGGGTGAGAGAAACGTTTTTGACTTAATTGATTCTAGTTCCCAAAATCTGCGAATATTAAAGTCGAGAGACTGCTCACAGGAAGTAAAGTAAGAATTGACTTGAGGTGAAACATTTATGCTCTGAGTCTGGCCCATCAAGACCCATCCAAAAACTGTCTCAAAAGCGGAGGGTAGGCCGTGAGGTCCTGGAATTCGTCCTGATTGGACGATTTCTGTGTAAAGTTGTGCACCTAAGAGTAAGTCAATTGGACCAGGGTTGTAAAATTGATTATCTGCAAGCTTTAGATTTGAAATATGACTCCAATTGGATGAATCTACCTGTACTGAGGGCATATTCGAACAGAGTTTCGGTAAAACGAAGATTTGAATAGAAAAGGTAGGCTCTTGTTGGCCTAGGGCTCGAATAGTGCAAGTAGAAATGCCGTTAGTGGCCGATGAAGATTGATTTAGTCCCAGAACAGGGATCGAAATTTTGTTTCTTGGCAAGCCTAACCTGTTAAGACAAGCTTCGCTTATCAGGTTAGCTTGGCTACCGCTGTCCAGAAGTGCTCGGACAGGTTGGTAGTTACCCCGACTATCGAGTACCTCTAATTTTATAGTCGCTAGAAGCACTGTCGTACGGGGCGTCAAGGTGGATAACGAAGAGTATTGATTTGTAGATGTATTTGGATTCGAATTGATTTGAATTGAATTTGAACTGGGTTGAACAAAACTAGGGTTCTGTTGGCTAAGACTTGAATTTGAATTCTGATACGATAAGTTTGTGCCTGTGCTAGGCACGGCCACTTGATTTGAATTAAAACTTTGATTTAAGTTCGAATTTTGATTTGAATTTTGGCTTGAATTAACAAAGGATTGACTTGAATTCTGACGGATTGAATCTGTCGTTTGCGATAGATGAATAAGACTATGGTGCCTATGTCGACATACCCTGCAGTTGTAGGTACTACTGCAGTCAATTACTTGATGATTTGAACGTAAACAGTTGATACATAACGATTGTTGTTTTACGTAAGTAAAACGATCTGAAGGAGATTTGGAAATAAAAACACCACACTGCGAGAGTGGATGAAAAGAATTATTGCATAATTTGCACTTATAGGGTTGTTGGTTTTGTCGAAATTGAATATTGGATTGTTTATTTGCTACTTGTGAGTGCGTATGCGCTAAGAAATTTGATGGAGGGCTTGATTTGTACTGATTATTTGAATAAGAATTATATTTTTGGTTACTAGAATTCGAATAATTTGGTTTTTGCTATTTTGAAGTCGAAGGTTGCATTTGCGTATTTTGGGGAGATAGCTGTACTGTTTCAAGAGCACGGCATTGGTTAATAAGAAACTGAATTAGATTTTGATATGTTGGAATCTCGGTAGTACTATACTTTAATTCGAAAGCGGTTCTTGTGGTTTGATCGATTTTTGATAATAAAATTGAAAATAAACAAAAACACCACGACGTTACTGGAAATTCAAGATTTTCGAGCGCCGCAATATTCTCGGAAAAGGTATCTACCAAGACTCTAAGATCCTTTGCTGACTGGTTTCCCTTTAAAGAATTTGCATAGTAGATTGAGTTCCAGTAGGTACTGGCTAAAAGTCTTTTATTTTGATAGCGATCTGTTAATACCTTCCAGGCGATTGCGTAATTACTTGCCGTTAATTTTATAGAACTTAAAATATTAAGTGGTTCGCCCTCAAGGAAGGTTAGCAAATGTTGAAATTTCCTTATATCGGAATAATTAGAGTTTTCGTGAACCAAACAAGAATAAACATCGTAAAAGGTTGGCCACTTTTTTACGTTTCCATTAAAGCAAGGTACCTTTAAAGGGCCCAGATCATCGCTACGTGAATAGTGTGAAGTTGCGGGGGTAAAATTTGAATGAACTGAATCGGAACATAAACTCGAAAAAAGAACTTTAGCTTGGTGGTAGAATAGATCCGTATCTTTCCTAATTTTGTCCTGTACTTCGAATGCATCCTCATCGTCGTCTTTCAAGAGACCTATGATGTCATTATGAATGTTTTTAAATTGTTCATAGTGATCATCTAACGATTCGTAAAACGCCTTAAAAATTGGCAAGGAAGAACTATCTGATTTAGCTTTTGTTCCCAAGTTATACGTTTCCGTAATACGAGATATTGAAACTTTGCGTTGATTCTCAAGCTTTTTTAACGACATATTGTTAATTAAAAAAATAAAAAATATTTAAAAAGGAATAAAACTAACACTTGACCCCTATTGACTTTAATCAGTCCAAAAGAGTCCGACAAGCATATATTTTATTATCGATTTCTCGAATAAATGCAAAAACTTATCAACAGCTGTTCCTAGGTCGCGATCTTTCTCCCAAATAAATGCACAGAAAACAAATTGTACCTACTACCGTTTCTCTTATTATTTACAGGTAAATACTAATTCTACTAGATGTGTTTGTTTACCTGTTAAATAAGAATAAAGCATTCAACTCACAAGCACTTTTGTTGTTTTGAATAACTATAACATATTATTTAAACAAATAACTATTATTTAAACAAATTTCGATTTTTGAATCAAAACAAACGACGTACGAAGTGCCAATTTCGGCTGCAATGAAATGTGGGTGGAGCCACCGTTAAGCCACGCAAGGGGGGACGGAACCTCCTTTCTAAACCGGACACGGCAACAACGAGCCAAAATGGCGAGACGAAAATCTAATATTTTTAGCAAACAAATTTTAAAAAACTATCTGGGTCGTGGGACCAGAAAATGTTGACGGTTTTGAGTTTGGTAGAGCAGCGGGACTGTATGCGCTGGCCGTTTTATAAAATCTGGGTGCAAAAATCCTTAAAAGGACGATGTAAAAATATTAATTTTTCCGAGCCACACAAAGACAATATAGAGGATTGGCACTCACCTTTTCAGCTGTTTCCGTCGTCCAGAGGAGCTCCTCTCGCTGGCCCAGTCGTTGCAGTCGCTCCACACTAGAATCACTTGTTTGTGTAATGGTTTAGTTTGATTTTCTAAGAATTTTATTGGATTTTTTGGTTAATAGAATTTATCACCATGCTGCGTGGTGATCTCGATAGAATACGACAGACGAATCTTTTTTGGTTACGCCTTTTTGCGCAGATTCATTTTTGTAGATGGCGCTGGCGTTTTGCTTGTGCCAATCAAATTGAAATTGTGTGGGTTTTCCGAATACGGGAATTTGGCGCAAAATTTGAATTTAGAATTAAAGTTGCACGAACACCAGTATCATCGGCAAATGTAAGTGAATAACAAGTAAAATAAGGGTCTAGTACGCTACCCTGGGACGCGTCTGCTTAAATTTCTCTTAAATTTAAGTTTCTAAGATATTTAGTTACAATATGTTTTTAGTTACTTGATAACGAAAGGGTAGTACAAATGGCTATAAACCCAAATTGGACAAATATATCCAGGTCCTCTATTATAAACCACTGCAGCAAAGTTTTAAAATGTTTTTTATTTCCAAATGTCATACACCTAAAACGTCATCTAATTTATGTTCTGTTTACAAAGAGTGTTGACCTCATTCGCTAGAATGTTGTAGCGAGCGAGAAAAAAACGGACTTGAAATAAATTAAGTAAGTCAAAAGATTAAATGACACACTACACATTTCCGTAAATGTCGTTGCTAGAATTTATGGCGCACCATAAACCAAATCTTTGGTGGACTTAATTAAGTTTTGTAATAAAATTTTCCCCGGTTTTTGTACAATAAAAAAGCGGTTTAAATAATGAAAAAAATATGCTAATTATTAAATGATATAAAAAGAAACTACCAGAACATTAAATAATAATCTTTAACCATTTACTTTAAGGTCAATGTCAAGAAGAAAATACCACGATAAGCCAACGACATCAGCACAATATTTGAAACTTGAATTAAGAATATCAACAACTATATTAGTTTAAGTACTTAAAGAAACAGAAACTTCATCTGATTCAGATGCTTTAATACCTGTGATTTCTGCTATACTGTCATCCAGCTGTGCTTTCTTTTTGTATCAATTTTCTAGAATTTAATTTTGTTTTGACGTTGCTTATGTTATTTTGTATTTTACTAGTTTTCTTGTGAAGTTGTTCAGCAATAATATCCTTAATTTGTCCATATTTTAGTTTGTCTGTAATTTCACGAAGTTTTCTCTCTTCATTTATACTTTTTAATTGTAGATTGTAGTTGAATGGAATATTGCTAGTCAATTAGTTACTTCTTATTTTTGTGCTTAAGAAACCTGGGCTGTACTGTCATCCAGTTGTAGTTTTTTCTGTTTGAGTTTGCTCTCAATATTTTTAATATAATTTATATTTGTTTTGGCCTTACTTACGCTATTTTGTATTTTACTAGTTTTAATGTGAAGTTGCTCAGCAATATCCTTCTTAATATTTAAATATTTTAGTTTGTGTGTAAGTTTACCTATATTTCTCTCTTTATTTATGCTTTTGAATTTTAGATTGTGCTTGAATAGAATATTTTCTTCAAGATAGATTTCAACTTTTAGTTACCGGAATAAATTTAATGTAATTTCTAATAATCTTACTTTCTTCGCCATTGATTACTTTTGTTAGGTTTTGTTATTCTCTTCATTCAATCTTTACTTTGTCGTCAGAATTTGAAAAAATGAGCTTATATATTTTCTTTTGGTCAATTGTGATAAATTTGTCTTGTAGAAACTATCAAACAAAAATTTACAAAATTAGCTACACTCGTTAGTTCTGGTACCAAATTTATAATAAATCATTTTTCAATTTCAATAAAAGATAATCTTTTTAATAAACAAGTTAATTTGTTAAGACTAAATACAACAAATCGTAACAAATTGCCACAGCCATTGACAACCGAATTTATAATTAAGATTTCATTTATAGATATTATTACATGAGTGAATGAGTAAAGGATTGAGAAACTGTAAAGTAACGAAATAGTTTTAAAGATCAAGAAGTAAGTCTTTCAGTTTAATATTTTTTATAGAATAAACCATGTAATTATAAAAAGGTTTCAAAATCAAATTATTTATTTTTATTAATCAAACATTCAAACACACTGTGTTTATTATGTTACAATCAAATAAGACTATTTTGCAGTTTTGGTTTTGTCTAAAGCCATGTCCACACCAAAGAAACACAGAGAAACATTTTATTGCTGGTTGGCGCCGCAACCTGTTTATGGATCTTGAGAATGGTTCGTTATGTTGCTGCAACAGGCAACGTTGGGTCTACACCAGGCAGCAGCAGCTGCAATTGTAACTTTTTTGTAACATCACAGGGATTAGTACCATGGCAACAGGATTATTAAAATAATATTCTTATTTTAGTGAAAAAATGGATTCCACAAACACTCGGCATTTCGGTATAATTCAATTAACCATATTATATTTTCTTTTCTCCATTTAAATTGCATGTTTTTTATTGTTAGTTAATGTTTTTATTATTGATAAACTAAATCAAGTTGAGCGATATTTTCGGCAACGATGCGTCGGCTTCACGACACAAGTTTCGAGTTTTAGGAACAAGCAACAACATGTCCACACTGATAAAAACACTGTTGAGAAACAAAAAATGTTTACCAATGTTTCTATATCTCCGATGATCTTTGCCGCTAAATATGGAAACAAGCAACTTATAGGAACTTTTGTTGCTGCAACAGTAAACAACGAGGAACTTAAATAAACTTTTGGCAACATTCAGGAACAAGTTCCAGGAACAAGCAACATAAACATAATGTTCCTATGTGTGGCTTTCGGTGTGGACGTGGCTTAAAATACTAAAAGTTTACGAAACACGTACCCAACAGTTCTCCCGGCTTTGTTTCAACTGTAAATCATAATGTATTTATAGCATTACATATTATTTATATATTTTATTTATCTTCGTCGTTTAAACAGTTTTAATCCTCTTAGTTTTTGAAGTAGGAGTATCATCATGGCTTTTTGCAAAGCTTTCTACGCTCTGCTATGGATTCAGTATTTAGGTCCCGATAAAGGTCACTATTTTGACAGTACCAAGATGCGTATGTAGTATTTTACTGCTTTTAGATACTAAATAATGATTCTTCAAAACATGGTTCTATCAACTAGTTATCGTCGGCATAAAATGGTTACAAAAACCAGAATTTATTGAAAACCTTTTAAAAATTCAAGGAATTGATATGAGAAACAAAAGGTGTTAAAATCATTTAAAAAACGTCTGTAATAGCTACTTAAACATTTGACAGCCGTCATCCCTTTTTAAACAAAACGTGAAATTAAATAAGGGAGTTTCTGATTACCAAATGCTCACCTCAATGACCCCCTCCATATAATAACACGTATCCACTAATTTACTAATTATGTCGTCTGGTTTCGGCATACAGTGGTTTCCTGTTCCGTTAGGTGATTAGGGTTTTTTAGAGAGATTAATTATATCCCGTTATCTCGATTTTATGCTAGTTCCTTAAAACTGACACCGCTTTTTATAAATTGGTTTGAAAAAAAGGAAATATAAAGAATATCTCGGTCTATAATTTTGTAATGAAACACCTTACAGATGAAGTAGACCTTATAAAGGCATGTGGTGTTTTTTGGTATATGGTCCAATGAGAATGCCGCAAGGGTGTATATCGGAGCCCGTGACTTCTTAAATTATTCGAGTTAAAGCAATTTGCATATACACAATCAAACGGTAGAATAAAAAAAAGATTAAATAAATTAAAATGTGATATAGATATTAGGGAGTTTTTGGAACTCTTATCTTTGTGGTAATGTTAAGCATTGCATCTGCGCAGTATCGAAATGTGATTCTGTAGCTGTAATTAACCACTAACACTGCCGTACGCTATAAATTCCTTTCGTAGTAATAACAATAATTTTTTGTTGTTAAATTTCTAAGAAGCGTCCTTCATTTTTCATAAAAATAAGTTAAGTAGTTCCAGATATTGTTTGGTGAATTTACTTTATTTGCAAAAGATACTTCAGTTTTGTGGTACCACAGAGATAGTGACATTCTGAGAAACAAGATTTCAGAGGATTTAGTTAAAATTAAAACTTGATGTGATGCAAATGGGTTATGTTTTAACATTGATAAGACAAATATCTTTAGATTTAAGTGCGATATGCGGAATCTGTGTTTGAAAGATAATTCTCTGCAGGAGAAGTCGATCAACAAGTTTTTGGGCGTTCACATTAATAAACTTTTAAGGTTTGAAAATCACATTTTTCATCTTTGCAAAAAGCCTTCTTCTGGGTGTTTCGCCATTAGATGTGTAAGAGCCTATTTGAGAAACCAGAAAAATCAACAATATTAAAAAAACTGACAAGACAACAGAATGTGTGAACTCAACGATCTCTAAAATTAAAAACAAACCAAATGCAGCAAATTCTCAAAATAATAATCCGTTGGGTATTATTAACATTCCATATGTTCAAGGGATTGCAGAAAACATAAGACGAATAGCCAAGCACTATAATATAAAAACAGTATTTTCATCGGGAAATACGATAAGGAGTTTTGTAACTAAAACAAAATCAGAGAATCCCTCAAATAATAAGGAATGAATTTACCAAATCCCGTGTGAGTGGGGTAAATCATATGTAGGTGAAACGAAACGCCCTCTTCAGGTTAGATTAAATGAACATCTAAAAAGAACACCATTAGGGGATATTGAAAAATCCGGTTTAGCGGATCATGCATGGTCAAATGATCATAGGATTCAGTGGTCAAAAGCTAAAGTTTTGCATAAGGAGTCGCATTGGCGAAAATAAAAGTTTATTGAAGCTGCGGTTATATTGCAGAATAAAGAAGTTTTCATTCAACCAAGCACGGACATACAAAACATATGGAAACCACTCCTGAAAGAAAACAGGCGTCTTAGGATTAAAAAGGGGCCGGGCCGTCACACCTGACTGCACAACAAGTGGTACTTATAAGTAGTAGTCTATAGACTAGATTGTTTAGTTTACACTTGAAAACGGTTAGAGATACATACTAACCGAAACGTCGTGTTTAAAATAAATAAAGAAAATGGAAATCCGAAATTTTGTTTCTAAAAATTGTTTTGGTGTGCAGTGTAATATAAAGTGTGATATCACACTCGGCTAAACCACAAACCGAAATGAATTCTCAAAACAGTTGACGGACCTCAAACAAAAGCCCGGCGAAATTTCACACCACACACCAGCCGTTTTTATCTTTATGTCCACCTTTTCATATCTCTTTTTAACTTGGCTGAATAGAGTTGAAACCCACCCGCCTACAACATTAGAGAGATTTGAGCCACCGCGAAATATCAGTGCTCTTTACGCTATCGTTAAAGAGTGTTTAAAAGGTATACGTGTAAATACCACTAATGAGTGATAACGAAGGTTAAAATATAAAAAAAAGTTTATTTATTACAATCAAAGCAAACCACACGTATCCAAAGCAAACCTAACTCTTTTGTTGTCGAGATACAGAGCATCAATTAAAGTTTTTAGTTATAACTTCTTTAAACCCGCAGTAAAAATATGAAATTTGGTAGAGTTGTGCCAAAAAATTATGAAAAAAAATCTCATATTGTTTTATAAATATTTTCCTCAATTTTTAATTATTTCTTGTTGTTAGAAAGGGAATTCTATAGGGAGACGTAATAATAACATATTACTCATATGTGTTTAAACTACAAAAAAATAAGTTACCGAGTTGAATCGCTAATAGGGACATTTTGGGTCAAGTATTTTACACTTTGTTACCGTTATTGTTATTACTGAGTCTGCGCATTAGCAGCTTCTCGCTCCTTTTTTGTTATGTAGGGTAACGGCGCCCGGTACCTACGGAGGCCGTCCTTTAATGTTATCGTTATATTTTAGGGTTAATTTTGTATTGTATTTTTTTTAATGCAGTCGAATTTTTTACTAAAATTCGGTAGTTTGGTTTGTAAAACGCCATAAATTTAATACAAATAAATACACAAAAAGATGAAGGACTGTGAAACTACTAAAGTAACGTTTGTGTTATGTTATCTTAGTGTTCCAGAATCTATCTTTTTGCCCTGAATGTTGCCGTTATTCTTAGTAACAATAACGGTAACAGCTGCCAAATTTTCTGTTATTTTAACTGACCCATAAACAAAGTTATTTCATTGTTATAATGTATTTTTCTCCCTATTTGTTAGCTAACGCGCATTTTCAAAGTCAGAATAACCATATTTAACTCCAACTGCCCTTGTGCGATGATTCTAAAGGCCTAAAATATCCATGTAGTAAATTTACTTAAAGGAGCGTAATACCGTCATTTGCTCTGCTGTTGGTCAAAAATTTTCTAATATTTGCTTCATCAGTAAGCGGCTGTCTGTGCCCCCCCGGGGCTCTCATAAGTGTAAAAAATATCAAATACCGTCAAAAAGCCTAATGCAGTTGTTCTTTTGTTCTTTCATATTAGAACCCTTCCACCGCTTTTACTATACTATACTTTTATTATAGATGTTTTTTTATACTTATCCAGATAGCACAAAACGTCCATTAAATGTCTATTGGACTTCCTCGTCTGGACATTACGGACGTCCATTGGATGGATTGGATTGCACGCTTTGGTAACTCCAATGGACGACCGTTTCTCGATATCCAATGGACATCCCTTAACAGTGTAATGGACGACCGTTTCTTCTTCTTCTTTCTTCTTGTATTGTAGTTTTCGACGGCTACTAAACGTCCATTTTAGATCCAGGACTTCCATTGAAGCACCTATACTGTCTGGGGTGAGAGATCTAGTTCTGCTGGGTACAAGGAATGCCTATTCTGGCAAATCCTTTCTTTAGAGTGGATCATCCATCCCTGCCATAGGATATCCAAGGATCTGATTTAGAATCCTCGAAGTTTGCTCTCAATTAATATTTAGGAAACTTATGTAGTCATGTCTCTTAAAATGATGACACAATGTCCCTTGAACGTCCAGGACCGTCTGAACTTGAATAAACCTTAAACGGTCGTCCTCTGCTGTCTTGGTAGTTTTGTACCGCGAGCGCAGAAGGGAAAAACTATTTGCGTTATTTAAAAATTGGATTCAAAGTGAAGATTGATCCTTTGAAGTGACCGATAACTTGTTTTGCAATCAGCATTAACAAATCAAAATTTTGGTATTTTAATGGTCAACCGTAAAACTAAATAAAATGAATAGATATGCCTTTTATGGTATGTAATGAAGCAGCGGCAAATTTCCGCAATGGTATGCGCCATATTTTACCAAGTGCAGATACTGTAAAGGTGCGCGACTACCGTGCGATGGTCATAAAGATCGCCATATTTTCCCACATGGGGGCGCACCATTAATATGAACCCAACAACGCACGTCCACCATAATGACCATCTTTTCCAGTTACTCAGTCGGGTATCTTTTTAAAAACCTGTTCGGAAATTACAAAAAGTTCGCTATAATGCCAGCATTATAATGATGCTATCCTTGACGAACGCCGAATGACGAAGCAAGATAGAAAAGACCGAAGAGGTAAAGAAACTGTCTTTGATTGAGGTCTAGAACGACTGGTGAGTTTGCATTTAAGTCATAGATTTTACAAGTAATAAAAGATTTATTATAGACCTATTGAAAGGTCAAACGGCTCTTAGTGCGAGAAATTACATACAGAGGCCAATCAGTTGTGGGTATTTGAGGAAGATTTTTCGTTTCGATTTAAATAATAGCTACACCGAATTCCTATTAAAAGTCCAACGTTCCTTTCCCAAGCTTCCTTTGATTTATTCGCCCTTGTAATTTGCGTTAACTATCGTAAATTAAATGCAGTCACCTAAGGGGATGGCTATCCACTACCAACAAATTTAAAAACAAAAAGCACCTTTCTTCATTTTAAATAACGAGTATTTAGTATACATGCCATGTAATAAGGTTTTATATAAATAGGATTATTTATTTAAATCAAACAAGTTCAGTCGTTCTCCACTAGTTTTATTTTTTTACAACTACATGTTTCGAGAGCATAAGCTCTCATCTTCAGGTTGTACACTGAAATAAAATAGGTGAAATAAATGCCCGGTTCCTACAATTATTTATAAAATTAGAACAACCTAAACTTAAGACCTAAAAGAATGAACCCTACTTTGATGGAGTTATTTATTTATTTATTTATTTTATTTATTTATTTATTTATTTTAATCCTTACTCCATAAGATACATAAAATGCATATTGGATGTGTCAACAAGTATAAAATAGTGGCCTAATAATATCTAACTAACAGTCTAATAGAATACTTATATTATATTATATATATATATATATATATATATATATTCCATCGCCATTGCCTACAGTTTGTAGGCTCAAAAAATTTTACACCAGCATGTGCAATGAAGCAGTACAACGCATTACAGCAGCATGTGCAAAGAAGCAGCAGAACCAATTACAGCAGCATGCGTAAGGTAATTAATCAGCTAGTGGAAAACTGAAAATCAAGAAAAAGCAATCAACCAACTGCCCATAAACGTCAAAGGTTTATCCCTCCAAAAGAACTCATTCTCCTCTTATAGAATGAAAGTTTAATCCAACCCCTTCCGCTGGGGAAGGGTTAGCTTATTTATGATCTTTAGGGAGTAATAAGTTTTTTTTTATTTTTTTTTTATTTTTTTCGGTAAGTACAACCCAAAAGTCATACCCATATAAAAATAAAAAGGGTTTTCTTTCTTCTTTGACTTCTTGAGAAAGGAAAAAGTATATAATGAACTAAAAGAGAAAAAGGGGGGTGATGTTTTAGATTTCTTTGGTTAGTTGTGTATTATTACTACAAATATTTACGACTCTTAAATACAAATTTCTTGTCCCTGTTTCGTAGCTACATATGATTAGACTATAAATTTAGGTACTGTCCCGTGTGTATAGTTTTGTGGTTTGAATGTTTCTGTCTATTCGTTTGACAATAACATCCAAAAAAGGTAAGACCGAACTTTTTAAATTATCAAATTGATTGTTGGTCAAATACTGTAAAAAATTCTGGAGTTCTTCATTTTCCGGCCATATAATAAATGTGTCATCCATTTATCGTAGCTATAGATTTGGCGTGACTCTTGCTGTGTTGATCGTATGGTCCTCGCACCACTCCATGTAGATGTTTGCTACCACTGGCGAAAGAGACGAACCCATTGGAAGTCTATCATTTTGCGCGTTATGTTTAAAATAAATAGACAATGGAATCCGAAATGTTGTTTTTATTATTATTTATATTGTATATCTAGGCCTCAATGATAATTCTACGGTTAGTTTAGCATTAAAAACACCCACAGGTTTAAGCCGCGGTTTGCTGCAACAACAGAACACTTATCTCACCTGCTATCACTACTTCTTAAAGACTCTTACTACAAAATAAAAGTATACCTAGTAAAATTCACTCTAAAGAATTTTTTGATTTTCAAATATATTTTTAAAGTATTAGGAGAGTAAAAGAGTTAGATTTGAAAGAACAATATTTGATTTCGAGTGCTGTATTTGACTAAAAGCGATTCAATTTTTCTCCGGATTGGTAAAATACTCTTTTATTTAGACAAGTTTCTCTTAGTTAGTTATACAGCCGTTACACAGGTTTTAGTGCGCCCCATGTTTTTATTTAGTCCCCCAATATCTTCGACTCTTCGCTGTCTGTCGCTGTGTTCATCCATCTAGTTCCTGTTTCTTCAAATCATCCGCCTATCTCATTTGGAGTCTTCCTGTACTTCTTTTATTTTCCCAAGCTCTCCAGTTTACAACATATTTGTTCTATCGATCGTCTTTTTGTCTGATATTATGAACGGCAAATTTTCATTGTAATTTTGCTACCTTTCCTCTGACGTCCGTTACTTTTGTTTTCTTATCCATTAATGCCTTTTTCTATGTGTTTGCTTAACGTGTTATATTTTTCTTTTTTTCCATTGATCTTTGGGCTTTTGTTACACTGTCCATGTTTCATTGTGTAAGTGTCCAGGTCTGGGATCCATTGGTTATACACTTTCGTTTTCAGGTACTAAGGATATTTTTTAATATGCAATTTACTTTTTCTATTTTTTCTAGGTTTATTCTGATTGTATTTGTTATACTTTTAGTTTTAGTGTAGTTTATACTCAAGCCTATATTTTTAGCTGTATGCTGTATCCAGTTCTTCCAGCATTTTTATCAGTTCTTCTTTCTTATCTGTTATTAAGGCAATATCATCAGAATATCTTAGGTGGTTCAAGTATTGTCCGCTTACTTCTTCCCAATCTAACTTTTTAAAAACATTTTCTAGGGCCTGGTTAAATGATTTAAAATATAACCGTTTAACTTAAAAGTTTTTTGTTTCCAGTTTTAAGTTTATTTTTAGGATTCTCCCTTCTGATTTATTTCAAGTTTGATTCATAAATGAGAAAGTCCACCATTTTGATTTTTTAAATATGGGTCAAAGTGCCTTAAAAGACAAATTATAAAATTTATGTGAGCTGTTTTAATGAAAATTATTCAAAAAAATCCCTATTTTATCTCTAAAAATGGCGTTTATTTCCGTGATACACAACAAGTACCACAACAAAAGAATCAGAGAGACGTTTTAAAAATCAAACGGAATGATTGACACAATAATTTTAATCTCCTAAGCCGATTAAAGTTGTTGTTTGTATGTCGTACATGTCTCAATGTTAAAGGCGGTGTTTACAAACAGCTTTGAATTTAAATTTAGCTTAAAAGTTTAATTTTAAATCATATGCACGCATATTGTCTCAAAGACAGTCTACGCCGTAGATAAAGAAATTGGAAAATTGGATAAATGTGTATACATTAGAGATGTATGTGGGTTGAAACACATTCATTTAAAATTCAGGTTCATGTATACGTTCTTTTTAAAATCATGTTCCAATAACTCTTTTTTCTCAGACGCGTTAAGATGAAGATCATTTAAATAAAGTTGTTGCTCTATTACACACTCGCCTTATTTTGATATTTTCAAGAAGTAATAACCCTGGATCTTTTGCATTCTTCATGTAAGTTTTTGCGCCTGAACTCAAAGTAGATCAAGGATTGGAAAGCAGTTCTATTTGGTCCGTCCAAATTCTATGGTCTACGCACACACGGCCTATTTACTTTATAGTGTCCAACGCGACAGAATTCGCTGTTAACTCATATTTTTTGGCAACACTTCAACTTTCAATTAGGATCTCGAAATCCAGTCAGGTTGAAAAATGTTGCTTCTTTTAAAGCTTAAGGCCAGCGTCACAATCTAAGGAAATTTTGGAACAGCCAAAAAATTAATAATATAATAATAGTTTTTGTCCTTTACCGACTTTAAAAATTGTCTCTCTCAAATATTCCCCCATCAATTTTGTCTGTTGTTGTTCGATGGGCGTCATCTAGCGACAAAATTTCGATTCATAGTGTGGACAACGAAAAAATAAATAACACGGGCAGCGTTAGTATTTAGCCTTTGATTATTTTTTTGTTGGCCTTGTTTCATTAGAGGTTATGTCAATTTTTAAAAAAATTTTGATGTTTTTAAACAGTTTTGATTGTTTTTTTAACATTTTTAAAACCCACTACCAATCCCAGTTTAAAAATTTGCAGTGAAATAGATATACACATATACAAAACAAGCAAGAAACACTGAAAAGCATTAAGAAGAAACACAACATAACTACAAAGTTATCAGATGGGAAGAGAAACATCTACAAAACTAAAAGAGAGGATTTGAAGCTGATTAGAAGAGTCAAAGAGCAAAAAAAAAAGAAGAAACTGAGTTTGGGTGGCCTAGAGAGCCAGACTACCCCAATCTCTAGATTAAAACACACCAAAATAATATGTAGACTAAAGTAATATTATAATATAAGGTAAAGCCAAAAACCCAACAATAGATAGATAGATAGAACATTTTTGAAAATTTCGATAAATATTTGTGAGAAATAGTGTCTTTGGTGAACTTTATAAGTCACCGTTTTGATTTGTGCGCCGTGAACTTGAACCTGGGAGCAAAATGACCCCTGAGCGTCCACAAAATTGGGGTACAAAGAAGTTTAGGAGTTTGGAACATTATAACAGAAGAAGTCGGAAGTTACAAAACGAGTAAGTGCTAAATCTACTAGTCAAATTAAAAAGTGTTTAGAAAATGTTTTCCTTTTTGGTTACAGTATGACATTTATTTTAAAATTTACCATATGCAGGGGGGAGATAAAAGTGATGTTTTTAAAGGAAACACCATATATATTTTTACAGGTATGAATAAGGCCTAAATCTCCTTTATAAAACTATAACATACTTTATACAAGACATAACCATTTAAAATTTTTACAATTATTAAAAAAATTTGGTAGCACTCCTAGTATAATTTCAACTTTTACTGATTTCAATGGGCATATATGATGTCTATAACATCTAAAAATGACATTTGACCATCAAAATTGTTTTGATTTTCTCACAACCTGTCACATATAACTTAAAAGAGTGGTATATACCAGGGGTGCCGAGTGGTACTTTTTTTTATTATTAAAAAAGAAGTGCTTATATCTCATAAACTATTGTTGACAGCTATAAAGTATGTTATTATTTTAGAAAGAAAATTTTAAGCCCTATTCATAATATGAATGTAAAAATATATAGGGTGTTTCCTTTAAAAAAAAGTTACTTTTACCTGCCACTTGTATATGGAAACTGCCAAAATAAATATCATACCGTAAACAAAAAGGAAAACATTTGCAGATCTCTTTTTAATTTTTTCCTTTAGGACAAAAATTCTGGAAAAATTGGACGGTAGTATATAATGAAACACCCTGTACAGGGTGTCCCAAATTCGATGTTTTTGGGGGGTTTAGGGTATTTCTAGGGGGGATAGAAAAAAACTGTCCCACCTTTACGATGCTCAAAATTCAAGCGAAGCTGAAAGGTGAAAACCATATTTTAATATAGTAAGCCATGTCTGCATTTTGGGAGGGGGTCTATAACTTTTTTATTTATGAAAATTTTGTTTTTGTGTAAATTTTGTTTCTTTTTTTGGGGTATTTTTTGAGATATGTAAGAAAATAGGGTAATTTCATATCAAATTAACCAGAGGTTTGGCAGACCATTTCACCGATTTTGATAAAATTTGGTACACATATTCTCTATATGGGTGGGATCAAAATTCCAAAATATTTTTTTTTTTCTGATTTTTTAAAATTAATTTTCAAAAATCAAAAAATTAACCCATTTTGGTCTAACACAGCTTCACAAAAATTAAAATATCTTGAGGACCACTTACCGCAGATTAATAAGATATAGCTCTTTGTAAAGACAATTTAAATACCTTTCCAACTATTTGTCACATGACCTACTATATTTCCATCTGTGTTTTTTTTTTGAAATTTTGAAAAAAACATTTTTTTTATTTTTTTCAAAAAAGTTATTTTTGATTTTTTTCAAAAAAAAGTATTTTTTTATCAAGGCTTTAGGAAAATATGTCCCAAATTTCAAAATGGAGAAATTATGGCTTCATGGTTAAAAAAATAAAAACCAAATAAAAGTAACAAAAAATCTGAACAAAATTGTTTGAAATTTGTATTATCATGCATACATAATATGTGTATGTGCTGTAGGTAAAAGTTATATTTTGAATATTAATTCAGTGTAGTTAAATTAAAGCTAAAATAAAAATACCCCCTTTTTTTCATCCCTCCCCCTTCCCCCGTCAGTCAGTGTGCAAACTTGTTTATTCCTGTCATTTCTACTTTTTCATTGGTGAGTGATTTGCAGCCAATCAGACGAGACAATCTGTGCCTGTTTGATACAGGAAAATTCCTGCAAGAAATTGTCGCAAGAACACGCCAAAATATAAAATATTTGTGACCAGGTGTTGTGATCCGTTAAAATTGAAGAAACATTCTGAAATATTGAGGAATGTTTCAGAAAATATGTGCTCTCATATAGACATTAAGCTAGGAAATATATAGTAACATTTAATCTTTTTATAATTTATATAAATTGTAGCCTAAGTTGGTAGCTTACATTTAAGCCTTGGCCACTTGAGGTGACAGTACCACTGTCATACACAGGCCCCTGTTACAGTTTCAAAATGTCCCTAATAGGTATAGTAGAATTATTTCTTTGTTTATTATATTGTAGCATTGTTTATTAATCTAAAAGCTGGCTGAGGGATAGGAGTTACTGGGTAAAGCAGATTTTTTTATAAAGGTTTTGAGTTATGATTTTTTATTTTTTTTTATTTCTTATGTTGTCTCCAATAATAGCATAAAAAAGGAAGATTCTTGTTATATGCAATAAACGTACAATTGGTCAAAACTTTACCTTATCACATATTTTAAAAAATGCATGTCCCCCAAATCTCTGTTATGCTTGCACCCTGACTTCTATTTTTTATTTGAGATATTTTTTTTTGTCAGGTCAAACTTGCAATTTAAAAAAATATTTAAAAGAACTACTTGTCAAAAAAATCTTAAATTTTTGATTTTTCAGTTTATTAATGGTTAGTATAACTGTACCAAAAATCATTAAAATCGGAGTTGATCAATACTGGAGGCTGGTTAATTTGGTATGAAATGACCTGTTATTTATAAATCCAAAGCATACTTATCTTTTGATGTGACCTTTTAATAAGTTTTAGAAACAAAAATATATTTAAAGCTATTAAGAATAAAAAAACCTTTAAATAAAAACAATAGCTATCAAACTAAAAACTAGAAACCATCGTAAGTTGCATAAAAATGTAGTAAAATTATTATGTTTTCTTATTTTAGGAAAAATCCAGTTGGGGATGAACATTGCTATGTTACATTGGATTTTCATCTTTATACTGAAGGAACAAAGAGAGTAGACAAAAATAAGGGAAGCTGGAATGATAATTTTGCTTTGTTATCTATGCTTGTGTGAGTTTTTAGAACATTTATAAATTTTATCTAAATTATATTTTTGACATTATTAGACCCTAACAAACTTAGTTCTTCTTGCAAAAAATCGTGTTGACATACTATTACACCTAGCTCTGCAAAGTCAAATATCTGCGTTTAGTTAACCCTCCATGTAACCATATACAGGGTGTTTCAACAAAAAGACCTTTTCAGATATTTCTTGATAGAATTTGAAAAAACCCTTGGAACAGTCGATATTGTTTCCAAAGGGGACACTTTTTAGCTATCTTGAAATTTTTGTAGCATGCATGTCCTTTACGGGGTATGCTTTGCTCCTAGTGATACCTTATTTTGAAGGTTTCTTAAATATCTTTACAACAATAAACATTTTAAAATCTATTGATTAGTTTTTGACATATTTGCCTTCAAATTTTCATATTTATTCATATTAAATCCAAAAAATATAAAATCAAAATCTTTTCAAAATTTTTACATGGTTGTAGAGATATTCAAACCAAAACAAGGTATCATTAGACCCACTTTTCATATCCAAAATATATTAGTAAAGCATACCCCTCGGAGGGAATGCATGATAGCCAAAACGGGTCCCCTTGCCAACAAAATCCACATGTTCGTGGATTTTTGAAGTGCCCCAAAAGGCCTCTGTTAAGTTTTTGTTGAAACGGTCTGTATATTAAAAGACATTTAATATTATTTTTAGGTCACACATATACTATACTATAGTAGTGTGAGCTATGGTGATCCTAATTTTTTGGAGAAAAAAAAAGTTGCTCCGATTTCAAAAATTTTTATATATCTTTGCGTTTCAGATGATTTTGAAACTTTTTTGTTGCGCCGTCTGTCTGTCTGTATGTCTGTCTGTCTGTATCTCTGTCTGTAACGACCAACGCGCATAACTCAAAAACCGCTTGGCCGATTTTAATGAAATTTGGTACCTAGGCTGGGTCTTGCGTCGAGATGGTCCCATTTAAAAATGAACAAAATCCACCGAACACAAACCAAATAAAAGGGTGGGGGTAGATTTCAAAAATTAGAGTTTATGTGAAAATATGGCGTGTGTGATATCAAACGAAAGGTAATTGAGTCTGCAGTTAAACAAAATACATTTTAATTTATTTAAAAAAAAAGAGTGGGGGTATATTTTAAAAATTAGAGTTTAAGTGAAAATATGGCATGTGTGATATCAAACAAAAGGTAATTGAGTCCGGAGTTTAACAAAATACATTTTAGTTTTTTGTTTTTCTGAAGGGTGGGGGTAGATTCCAAAAATTTGAGTTTAAGTCAAAACATGGCTTGTGTAGTATCAAAGAAAAGGTAATTTAGTCTGGAGTTGAATAAAATATATTTCAGTTTTTAGTTATATTAGCTCACACGTACACTATAACTTTATAACTATAGTACCTAGTGTGAGCTTAGGGGCCCATATATTGGCAGAGTATTTTTTATTGCTTTAAGCAAATTACTGTACTAACCGAAATTGCTAAACATATATCGAAATATAGATTATAAATAAAAAACAGTGAAATACATCTGTATTATTATTATTATCTTGGGGATTTTTTTCTCTACAATTTGATGAATTGCTTTGCAAAAAGTGCCAGTTTTATAATTTCGTGTATAATGTGCTTTTTATTTTCATGATAAATTTCTTTTTTCAGAAATAATGATGGTGGTTGACTATTAGGATTTACTAAGTGCAATACAAGTTCACACTCCATAAGAAATCAGGTACTCAAAATCAACAGTTTAAAATTTCCACAACAAATTACAGGAGCTACTAGTACATCGTCGTTGGTTCGATGAAACCTGATATGTGACATTTGTTTCAAAAATAAGTTTTTTGCATAATCAATTAGCCCTTGTAACGTGTCATTTTTACGTTTGGGACAACGTTACATATTTGTTTATTTGGGTAAATGGTCAAGGCTCTTTGATTCGTCTTTCTGTACACAAGTAAGGGTATTTTATAGAGCTAGGTTTGGAGGTTATATAGGGTCTAGGAAGTTACCTTAAAAGGAGGCATTCCATCGAATTACTGTGGACACTACGCACATCGCATTATCTGGACATCGTAATTGGAATTTAAGATCACAGGCTTCGGGAAAAATCACATAAAAATTTTGATTGTTTTGTTTTTATCTGTGGAATTTTGTGATTCACTTGACGTTCATAAAGTTAAACAGCTGTTATGCTGGGGAATGGCGGCGTTGCCGCATCACAAATGGTTTCAGTAACAGGAAGGAAACATTTAGATGAACATTTCATTCCCTTACGTTTATTCTCGAGGATATTGGGACAATCCGAACCCCATATTCTTCACGGATTAGCTAGTTCTGATAGCACGAAAACATATTTAGGTTCACGGTTTGACCAGTAACAACCGAGGCTCCGCCACTTTGATATCTTTATTAATTTGATAGGGAAAGGATAAAATAAATACGAGTTATGCACTGTTGTAAATGGGAGATAAACGAGGGATAAAAACCAAGACTGAAAGAATGAACGAAATCGTGTGAGTTAACATCTGAACACTCTTGTGCCTTTAAGCAATGGTTCAGTGTGTATTTTTGGGTTCAGGTTCAGAAACAGCTTTATTACTGTAGAAATGTTTTACAAAAATGGCGTTAAACCATATGAATATTAGAGAAAACATTTATAAAGAGCGACGGAAACTTTTGACGAAGACTGTAACTGGAGTGCAACTAAATTCTGCGCTCAGTATAGCTTTACTCATATGGGAATTGGTTGAGTGTTCGAATATTAATAATGTGTATGGAGGGTGTCTCGACGTCCTTGTTATAAAAATTCCAACCGTGGAAATAGATCCGACAACACCTCAATGTACGTTTTACCGGATTGCAATGTCCACTTGGTCGGTGCTGCCCCTATAGACCTGTATAGAACTATTGCTGTACCTCATTGGTTACTTTGAAAACCCCGGGTTTTTTCCTTCCAGTCTGGCCACTGAATGTAGAGATTTATTTTTGGCGGAAAAGTTTTTTAAATAGGTTTGCATCCTTTATTTGAATTTCACCGGGAAGATTAGGTTGGTACTATTGCGTTTTACCGTCCCCACTCCCCACCAAATTTACAAAACGGTTTCCGGCCACTTCGTTTTTTGTGTTCTGCCTGGTCTCTCTTTGCGAACGAATTTTGGCTGGGTCGACAACAGTTTCTGGGATCGCCTTTGTTTTTGGTGATTGGCACTACAGCGATTGTAGGAGATATCCCAGAAACTGTGGAAGTGAGTCCGTCGTGTCTAGGCAATCTGGAGTGACGCTCGCACCCTTTTGAGGGGAATTTTAAGTCGGCCTACGCCATTTGCACGGAAAGAGCATCGGTAAGTTCGATTTTATTTTTTTTTTCATTTTTTTTTATTATTTGAGTACTCTTCAAGATAATAATTGCCTCCCAAATTGTAATTATTTTTCGTGGGAAATGTACTTTTTTTGACAAAGGACGTGGGGATTTGTTGGCGTTTTTATATTTTTCTTTTAACCACGTGTTGGATAAAAACTATATATTGTTTTTCTCCTTTGTCTACAGCCCTGTCAATTCCAGCGACGGGACAGTTGGGCTGGACGCTGGTGGGAAGCCGGACGGGCCAGTTATAACCCTGAGAAAGGTACGTTAGGATTATTTTAGTTCATCTGTTTAAATCTACTTTGTTTTATTGAGTCGACATGGGATTATCGATTTAAGTTACTGTGTAGGGGAACTTCGTGCAAAATTGACGAATTCCAGGAAACTGAAACATTTCATTTTCCACAGGGTTTCTACGCTCGGGCAAGAACCAACATTTTGACCACCATGTGCTGCCCTAGCGTGATGTGCTAAGCGGGCATTAGGGGAGGCGCGGGCAAGCCAGGAGCAGTGAGAGGATGTCTGGACAACTCCAGGTTTACTAAACAAAACACCAACAATTAAATAATTGCAGGACCAAGGTAGGAGCAAGCCATAACTATAATTTTTTTCCATATATAATCTTTTTATATAATTTTTTTGCTATAATTTCCATATAATTTTTTTTAAAGTATAACTTTTGAAATTCTTGTAAACGCAAGGTAAAGGTATGACGTCATAACCCCAATTTTGCGGTACTATTAAGCTAAATTTTATTGTGAAATTACTATTGCGGTTATTTTGGCGCTGACTCGTTCCCACCAATTTCATTGGTTTATATTTCATGTTTCAAGTATTTTCCTCAGATTTCAATACTTTTTTTTTTTGTACTTTAATCAATTTCATTTTTTTATTTGTGCAACCCAATGACCAACTTTGCGGAGACAAAAGAGAGATGAGATTATATGTTTTAGCGGTTTCTTTACACTGTTTTACCTCATGGGGTAGATCTCGGACTGGGTTGCTGTCTGTCTCATTCGACCTAGCGTAGAATGATGACAGCGGATATTTGGTCCAGATCTCCCCTATGACAGAATAACTTTGGAAGTATATTTATTTTTTTTCAATCATTTATGTAACCGAGTCTCACACTACTGACTCAGGTGTAGGTACACTATGACCTGTTAAAGGAGTCCATCTACCTGTAAAGTATTTCTGTTTTGTCATCTGAATTCGATCTAATAGAATTTTATTCTGTTTATTTTTTTTTTGGCTTTTTAATTACACAAATATTCTGGAAGCCTCGGAAGTATAGAATTTCATTGTTTGGCTACAACGTTTGGGTTGAACTGTATTTTATTTAAGATCTTCTTTGTAAAGCATTGGTATTAAATAATGTGGCGCACTTAAAATGTTCTTATTTCTGAACCCCCCCCTTCTCCACTGTATAAAAGTTACCGGGCATATCAATGTTTTACCTAGCTGGAAAATACAGTTCTGCTTCCAGATATTTGTTTAATTATTCAATGGGTTTGTTGTGTCACAAAATGGCGGCAACGTCTTCAAGCTGCCACAAATGTCACACAACGCATTTTAATAGGCCACAAATTGGCGCCCAAATATTTTTTTAACTTTATTAAGGCCACAAATTGGCGCCCAACGTGTGTTTTTGGCTAGTTTTTTAACATCTGATGTAATTTTTTGTTCTTTTTTTTAATTTGGAAAAAAAAGAAAAAACTTTTTTTTTTGAATTTTTTTTGGAATTTTTTTTTAAAAATTTTTTGTGGTACATCCAAAGCCATGTTAAAGGCTTTCAGTGGCTGTCAGTGTTTTTTGATACCCAATCAATTTTTTAATGAAAAACAAGATCATTGGTTTTCGTAAATTACACTTTTTAAATATTTTTTTTTGGTAATATTGGTTGATTTGGAACTCGTTTTGTTGTTTTAGGGATTCTCATAGTTTTTATTAGCTTATCTTCACAGGGTTTTTCTGGGAAAATAAAAGATCCATTTTTATTTATTAAGGAATAATAAGTTGATAAAAAAACATGGGAGTTTTTATTGAACGGAGTCCAATTCATGTTCTTAATTCTTTAAAGTTTTTTGTAGGAAGAACATGTGTTAATTTTTTTGTAAAGAAAAATAAACACAGTAATCTAAGTTTACTTCAATTTTTTTGTTGATTTATAGGTGGATGGATTTCCAGACATGGTCTTTTTATGTTTTAAATATATGACATAGGTAGTGTGTTTTTTCTAACAATTTTTTTTTGCAGGTTCATTTATTTATATGTTATTATTTCCTGCTTGTGATAAGATAGAAATTGTTTCACCGATTATTTTTTAGTGCAGTCAATTTATTTAGGTCAACAAGTTAATTTTTTTGGCGATCTTAATTTTTTGTGGGATATCACCACTTGGTATTTGGAATATTTTTACAGGGTTTCACACAAATTTTTCTTGGCTGAGTTGTTTTAAAGTAAAAATAGCTTAACAGCTGGTAGCTTTGTTTAGTTGAAAGTATTAATTAGTAATGAAAGAAAAGGAAAATGAGTTTATTTTGCTGTCATTTTCTTTTCTTGTTTTTGGAGGTAACTGTTGATGACAATTAAGAACTTACGTCACTCAGTTACATCGGGTCAGAGGAGGGTACACTACTAGTGTCGGCTCGGGAGGTTAGGAAACACAAGGCTAAAACCCCTAGAGTGACACCTTGGCTGAAGATCAATGCCAAAAGTCCAGTTGACATTTTTTTTTTGGGGTATTTTTTTTGAAAGACAGTTTTTAGGTCTTTGGTTTAGTTGTCTAGTTGTGTTTCGTGACTGGTCAAATTTTTTTGGTGGAAAATACAGCGTTGGGCTTTGGAGTGCATTTTTTTTAAAAATGACCTACGGGTATTTCTACCAATTAAAGTTTTCTGGTTCACAATTATTTTTTTTTCTGTATTTTTTTCTGCGTTCAGGTCATAGCTTGGTCATGGCCATTGGAGAGCAAACATTTATGTTTGAGCCTTGAGAAGTTTTGCCTGCTCCGGATTGAATACAGGGAAAATGAATTTGAAGCCCAACTAGATATAATACCACAAAAGAAATGTTTAACTGAGACAGATATAGATATAAGTTTTTTTGATTTTTTTTAGTTCATTTGTAGAGTTCATTTGTAAAGTTCAGTAAAGTTTTTAAGTAATGTCATTTTGAGTCAGTGAATTTAAGAGAGACTTTCAACTAAATATAAATGCTAGTCGGTGGTAATTGGTAAAAATATTTCAAAATTTTACTTTTTTTTAAATAATTTAATCTTTCTTGAAAAAATTATTTTTTTTTCTGTAAGCATAAATTCTCGAATTCTTGTTTTGGTCAAAACGGTTTGTATAGGGGTCGTAGTTTTAAAGGGTGACCAGACAGGTTATATTTTTTTTAGGGGACCAAACGGGAACTTCTTGAGTTACAAAAAGGTGAACTTTTTTTGTCTTAGTTGATCAGGCAGGAATAAATAAATCTTTTACTTCCAAATCATAATTTTAAATAACAAGATTTATTGGTTAAGTGTTTGGGTCTTATAGAAAAAGAAAAACGTTTTGTTTTTGGAGGATACTGGTATGAGATGAAATTATTTTAGTTTCATGCCAAATGTTGTTTGACGGCAGATATGCTAGTCTTCAGTTTTTTTGTTAGTTTGCATTTCAGGACAGTGGCGTGTACTTAAAGGGGCCTTACATCTGCGCCCATTGTAAAGCAACTTCCAACATACTTGCTTAGTTTTCACTTAATCTTCGTTTTGTTGCTTCTAAAATTAAAGCGTTATGTTGGATAACGATGGATGGTGTTAGACTAAGAAAGTACCTAGGTATTTAGGGATGAAAACTTGGAAGTTGTGGACAATCGGGAAATAATTTTTTTTTATTTAATTTTTTTTTTAATTTTAAAATAGTTTCATACTGGTGACCTCAAATAATGAAGCAAATTTTTAAATTACAATACACTGTTGTGGAATAAATGGGAAAGTGTTCAGGTTAAACAATAAATTTAAGATGATTGATTTAAAAAAAAAAAGATTTCAATCTAAGAATAAATTTAAAGACAATAGGTTTTCTTTGATGAGACTAAACAACGATGAGGGCATATACCTTTTGTATTGCCATAATTAGGGGTTTTCCTCCCGCGAGCTGGGTGGAAATGGAAGAAATGTTTGGTTCGGAGTGTAGAAATCGAGGAACGAGGACTTCCTGCTAATCTTTTTAGGATTTCGCAACTTCGGTTTTCGCTAAATTAAAATACATCCAAATTTGGCCTACAGGCTGAATCTCACATCTTCCAGGACCTTGCAGATTTGCGGAGAAAGACAATTTTTGTGATCTGTTTAGTTATGATAGGAATTAATATAATATAATAGTAACATGCATATGAGGGACTAGATATATTTAGGTTGGAAAGTATTAAGAACACAGATCTGAACAATTTTCCATAATAGTGTCCTATTTTCACAGGGTGCTTCAAAATATCTTTACCCTTTCTTTGAAATAAGATATTGTTTCGCCTGTGGGTGTTTAACCGTTTGAAAAATATATAGGGTACAGATGGGATTGGAATGGAAATCACAAGTTTTTGGGTTTTATTGACATTATACTTAGGGAATAGGGGAAATGTCTAATAAAAAGTTTTTTGGTTTTAGGCCGAGTTTCGTTGAGATAACAAAAGTTTAATTGGGGCGGGAGTTTTATTATGCTCTTTTAAAATTAATGTAATAGTTTTTGGTTCTTGATTTTGTTCTCTGGTTTTTACGCAGGATGATTCCCAACTGTTTCATTTCAAAATATCATTTGTTGGTGATAGGGTCTCATTAGCCCTTGGACATTTGGTAATTTTGCTTTGACTAATAGTTGCGGAAAGGGCCCAACTTAATTTTATATCTCGTGAACACCAGGAATAAGGATCTGAGAATGCATTAAGCAGTAAAAATTTTTTTTGATTAGATGTTGTGTGTAAAGACACTTAAGTAGGCAGATTTAGTTTTACAACGTTATAGGTGAACCTTGGAATTGTTTTCATATTTGGTTTTTCGAAAGGGCACACGGGATAATTCTTTACGGGGTTGAGTGCAAAGTTTAAGACTTAGGTTCACATTAATATAGGGGTACAGTAAATGAGTACTCACGTTGGTTGTTTCCTTTAGTAATAATTTTAAACAAATATACTAACATCGTTTGTTTTTTTTGTAACATAAACATTTTTTTAAAACTTTTCCTAAACTGATTGGTTTTTTTTTCAATCACGATTTTTATACCTTATGATTCTTAAGTAAATTTAATTTTCAACATTTTTTTTTATAGTAAATAAATTTTTCTAGCTCATTGACTTTTCACATTGCCACAGTTTTGGGAGAGGAAAGGGAATTGACAACTGTTTTTTTAAAGGAAAAGAACAAAAACTGTTGCATGACAACTCGAATAAGATTTTTCTGGTGCTGGTTTTATTAAATTTTTTTTAAGGTTCACTAATGGGAGCTGCAACCCCACTTAAACATTTTTAATTTTTTTTTGAAAATATTTTTTTTTAAATATTTTTTTTTAATATTTTTTTTTAAAAGGGAGACTTGATTTTCTTGTTGGACATTTTTTCCTTGGTGCATAGTAGTACCTTGTCCCTACAATGGTTCTACCAGTTTATTTAAATATTTTTTTTTCTGAATTAAAATATAATTTTATTTCGAACCCTCACGTTTTAACAACCCTATCATCATTTGTTTTAAATTTTTTTTTCTTCTCCCTACTCCAAACCACCTATTACGGTAGAGTAATATTTTGAACATTGTAGTGAGCCACTATTTATTTTTTTTTTATTATTGGGCTACTGTGGTCGCCACCAAAAATTTTTTTTAAATTTTTTTTGGACACCTTTCGGTACGATCCTAGGGTCTTTTTGACCATGACCATGGTTTGCATCAATTTAGTTAAAATTTTGGGAATTTCATTTTAACAATTATTAGAGAGTTGCAGTCCTACCAAGACGTTATTTGTAAATTTTTTATTACCATCGGTAATTTTTTTAAATTTTCTTTTATTTTTTTTAATTACACACAACATCCTTACTAGTCTAATTCGACGCAATTTCAGCGAGCGGATTTTTTTTTAATTGAGCATATTTTACGATTTCTATAACATGAACATCTGTTCCGACGTTTATTGCGTTCACTTATATATTAAGGGATGATGTGACCTTAAGCAATGCATGTTTCGTGTAAACTCAGAGTAGGTAAGCAGGTTAAAGTGGGTTTTGATTTTTTCTTTTTAGAAAAATCATTGTATACGGCGATTTGGGTTTTTTTTTTGAGGAGTTTATTAGTGGAGCCGTTCTGCAATAGCAGGAGTATACCCTAGCGTTAACTGTGTACAACAGCTTTGGGATTTTTGTTATAGGTAGTCTGTTGTACGTTCCATTTAGGGATAAATTTACCTATTCGGTTGCTGAGGTAAACAAACATCACTTAACTTTAATTTTAATCCAGTTCAGCTAGGATAAGCGCAATTATTTTTTTTTGGTTTTACTCACGCAGGAGTGAAACATAAGACCTAAACACTGCCAAAACTCTTGTCTCTCTTTTATTTTTCTCTGCAAGGTTGGACGTCATAGTTGGTTGTACAAGTACTTAACATAAATTATGATTACATTTTTAAATGCAAATAAATTTTATTTTCTTACTGCTCCGGTGTTTTTCGGTTTTGTTCGCGTCTGCCCGTATTTAAGTTTTATATTTTCTACATTTGTGAGAAGATTTATAGTGATTTTCACTGGTGAATTTAAAGTGAACTTTGTGTTTGTTATTGCGTGGTTTAGTTTTTATAATTGGGAGTTATAATTAACAGTTTTAATTAAAGTTTAAAGTTTGAATATAAAAGGCACTATGGCTGTTTCTGTGAGTCGGTTGTCTGACATAAGGTACTTAGTCAAGGACGAGTTAATCTATGAGTTAACATGGAGAGGCATAGCCATTGGATCGGTGGAAGAAATGAAACAACAGCTTATGCTGATTAAGCAAAGAGAAAAGACTGATACAAGTATGAGGTACCCTCCGTATCCCTTTAAATTTGGCCAGGATGCTTTTAGCTGCATGAAGAAGCTTGATAGTCTGGTACCGCTGGTAGAGAAGTTCTCTGGTACGAGTAAAGGGGGAGAGTTTAGAAAAATCGCTGTGAGGTTGGAACACGTGTTAGCCAGGATAAATAACATGAATCCGTCAAACTTTGAAGAAAGTCAAACAAAAGGCATACTGGTTGCGGAAACCTTGAGTTTGATTGGGAGGTTGCAGAGCCAAGCAACAGATTTATTAAGAGTTGGCGTGAACTCAGATGATGATGAAGCATCTGAAACCCATTCAACGAGTCGAGGCTCAGACCACTCAACAAATGCTGGCAACACACCAAACCAGTCTCATTTCCCGCAACCACAGCACTCGAGCACACAAAGAACAGCTCAACAGCCTACGAACCAACCGTCGGTCATTGCTCCAGTGCAAATGCAAGTGCTAACGAACCCAACTCAGGCACCAATACAGGCACCAGTCCCTATGCCGATTGAGAATTACGGTACATCAGCTTTTCATTATCAACAACCGTCTACCGTTCCTTTGAGTCTAGCTGCCCTCCAAAGTAGCATTGCACCAATTGCTCAGTCACGACCATTTTCATGTTCGTCGCCAGTACCAATGTCAAGTGATCCTGGTACCTCATATCACGTTGCACCTGTACCTCCGCATAAGTGGAACTTAAAGTTTACAGGCGAGAGGGGTACAATCTCCGTCACCGCATTTTTTGAGAGAGTGGACGAGTTGAGTCAGGCTAGAGGAGTCAGCAAAAAGGTTTTACTGAATTCGGGCATTGATCTTTTTGAAAAGTCAGCTTATACTTTTTACAAAGATGTACGTAGAGAAGTCCATACATGGGAACAGCTGGAACAGAGGTTCATGGCAGAATATCTTCCTTCTTCATATGGCGAGAAGCTATTGAAGGAGATTCAAAAACGTAAACAAGGCCCTGGAGAGTCTATAGGGACCTATATTGCTGTCATGAACACATATTTCCAAAGACTTGGCTGTCCTGTTTCCGAAGAGGCGAAATTAGCTATCGTCTTCAGAAATATCGCGGACATCTATAAAAATGGGTTAATTGCTACTGAGGTCAATAGCCTATCACATTTAAAGGATCTGTGTCGTAGAATAGACCAGAGATATGGTTTAGAGGAGGAAAATTTTACACCTAGGAAAAACCAATCTATTGAACCTGACTTGGCCTACGTTGACGTAGAGAGCGACAGTGACGATTTTTCAACAGGGGTTGATGCAATTCAAATATCAGGTGCTGGGACATCGAACCAACAGAATTTAAATCATCCTGCTAATAGATTCGACAGAAATAGGCAGCAGCCAGCAAGCAGTTTCGCTGCTAGAGCTGATAGAGATAGACAACAACCAGCTAGTGGTCAGTCTAGTGTAAATGACAGAGATGAACAACCACCACAAGGTGTTAGACCTGGTAGGGCGAATAGGGACGTGGTATGTTATAGATGCAACCAAACAGGGCACATGGCAATCGGGTGCGCACTACCTAGAGGCAAACAGTGCTATTCGTGTGGTCAGGCAGGGGTTACAGTAAGAGAATGTCGTAATTGTAATCGTCAGGGAAACGGACCCAGGCGTTCGTAGGTGGTCGACCTTCGAGTCAGCCTGAACAAGCATCGACCGATAGGCTAACGTACGTTTTAGATTATGTGATAAGTCATGCTCGTAAAGATGAAAGGCCTTATTTAGAAGTGGATGTGCTCGGAAATAAGTTATTAGGTTTGTTGGATTCCGGGGCTTCACGTACCTTTTTAGGGAATCATGGTTGGTCAATCATCGAGAGGTTTGGTTTTTCACTTGATACGACAAAGAAGACGAGTTGTATTGTGGCAAATGGTCAAAGCACGAGTAGTATTGGAACAGTGCAGCTTCCTATGCGAGTTCAGGACAAATTTAGGTTAATAGAGGTCGTCGTCGTTCCTGAGTTGCCGCACACTTTGATTTTAGGATTAGATTTTTGGATTTCGATGGGTATAGTACCGAACTTAAGTACTAATGAGTGGCATTTTGCCGATAATAAAGATGTGATTTGTTCTTTAGAAACATCAGACCAACAAACAACTCTTACACCTTATGAATCAGAACGACTAGAGGAATTGGTCGTTAAATATAAGAATATGATGGGTGACTCACTGGGATGTACAGACAGAGTAGAACATAAGATTACAACAAATGCAGCACCGATAAGACAACGTTCATATAAGGTCTCACCGGTCATTCAAAAACTTATTGATGACGAAATCGACGAAATGCTGAAAATGGATGTGATAGAACGTAGTAGTAGTCCATGGGCTTCACCAGTGGTAATGGTACAAAAGAAAAACACAAAGAAATATCGTTTCTGTGTAGACTACCGCAAATTGAACTCAGTGACGGCGCGTGATAGTTATCCTTTACCACTCGTATCCGAGACTCTTGACAAATTGAAAGATGCTAAGTACTTGTCAACTTTAGATATTAAGAGTGCTTATTGGCAAGTACCAATGGAAGAATCATCGAAGCCACTAACAGCATTCATCTGTCGACGAGGTCTCTTCCAATTTAAGCGTTTACCATTTGGTCTTCATAATGCACCTGCAACTTGGCAGAGACTCATAGATAGCATCATAGGAAACGATTTAGACCCCTACGTGTACGTATATCTCGATGACCTCGTAATTGTCACACAGAGCTTTTCTGAACATCTTAGAATTCTTGAGGAAGTCCTACGAAGATTGCAGAATGCAAAGATAACGGTAAGTTGGGAGAAATGCCAACTGTGTAGGCCAGAAATGACTTATTTAGGTTTCGTAGTGGACCGTCGAGGCATCCGAGTTGACCCTAATAAAATTAGAGCCATGTTAGAGCTCCAGAGGCCAAGAACTGTCAGAGAAGTTCGTAGAGTTGTAGGTACAATATCCTGGTATAGACGTTTCATAGAGAATTTTTCAGCGATAATAGCTCCGATTACAGCCCTAACTAAGAAAAATCAAAAGTTCGATTGGACTCCAGACTGCGAAAAGGCATTTATTAAGATTAAGGAACTTTTAGTGACTGCACCGATTCTTACATGTCCAGATTATACCAAGGAATTTGTCATTCAAACAGACGCCTCAGGATATGGAATAGGAGCATGTTTAACGCAACCTTATCCTGAAGGAGACAAAGTCATATGCTATTTGAGTCGATCTTTGACCAAGCAAGAACGTGTTTACACGACCACCGAGCGAGAATGTTTGGCATTGGTTTGGGCGATAGAGAAGCTCCGGCCTTATATTGAGGGGATCTCATTTAAGGTCATAACAGATCATTTTAGTTTAAAATGGCTTCATAGCTTAAAAGAGCCCAGTGGAAGACTTGCTCGTTGGTCTGTAAAACTGCAGCAATATGATTTTGAAGTAATCCATCGGAAAGGGAAAGACTTAGTTGTCCCGGACATGTTGTCTCGTGCAGTACCTATGATTGATGCAATTTCGCAGCCCAGAGATGTTTCAACAGCAATTAAAGATCGATGGTACCAAAAGATGGTAAAGAGGGTCGTAGAATCACCGTTAAAATTTATGAACTGGAGATACACTGATAATAAGTTGTATAAATATGTCAAACAAGAATACCCTCAACTTTCACCATCTAACGAATATTGGAAAGAGGTAGTCCCCAAAGATCATAGGCATAGAATTATTGGAGAAGCTCACGATCCTCCTACCGCAGGGCATATGGGTGTGTATAAAACCTTCCACAGACTGGCAGAAAAATATTATTGGCCAAAAATGCGCCAGGACGTGGCAACTTTTGTAAAGAAATGCTTTGTCTGTGCAGCTCACAAAGGTGATACACAAGGTGTATCTGATCAGATGATATCTCACCCAAAACCAACTCGTCCTTGGGAATATATTTCGACTGATTTATGTGGACCTTTACCTCGTTCGACAAAGGGTAATTGCTGGATTCTCGTCGTTACGGACTATTTGAGTAAGTTTTCCTTAGTTTTTCCAATGCGAACAGCCCCTACTCAAGCTGTTGTTAAGCATCTTGAGGAGCAAGTATTTATGGTCTTCGGAGTGCCCCGTTTGATACTTTGTGATAATGGCCCTCAGTACAAAAGTAATGAGTTTAAGCGTTTTGCTGAGAGTTATCAGGTTAAAATTCAGTATAATCCGTATTATCACCCCAGAGCAAATCCAACAGAAAGGACGAATCGCACGTTAAAAACCATGTTATGTTGTTATGTGAAAGACAACCACAGGAAGTGGGACGAACAAATACATAAACTTGCCTGCGCGATTCGTACTGCCACCCATGAGACAACCAGGATGTCTCCTTTCTTTGTTAATTTTGGTAGGAATATGTGTTTGTCAGGAAAAGATTACTCCAACCCAGTTTTGTTATCTGAAGAGAATGGTGTACAAACTGCAGCTGAAAGTAAGAACGAAGGTTTCCGGAAGCTCTATGCTGATGTTAAGAGAAGGTTAGAGGTGGCTGGAGAGAAAAACGTGGTTCAGTATAATTTGCGTACAAGGGTACCCAACTTTGTTGTGGGTCAGCGTGTTTGGAAGAAAAATTATGTGTTGTCAGATGCTGCGAAGTTTTTCTCGAAGAAGTTAGCACCGAAATTCGTTGGTCCTTATGTGATTAGGAATAAAATTTCTCCATGGATATTTGAGCTTCAGGAACCATCGGGTAAAGTACTACCAGGGAGTTGGCATGCCAAAGACCTTAAGTCGGCAGCGGATCTCTCCGATTAACCTTTTTAGGTTAATCGTCTTGAAGTTGGGGGGGGATTATGTAACGTGTCATTTTTACGTTTGGGACAACGTTACATATTTGTTTATTTGGGTAAATGGTCAAGGCTCTTTGATTCGTCTTTCTGTACACAAGTAAGGGTATTTTATAGAGCTAGGTTTGGAGGTTATATAGGGTCTAGGAAGTTACCTTAAAAGGAGGCATTCCATCGAATTACTGTGGACACTACGCACATCGCATTATCTGGACATCGTAATTGGAATTTAAGATCACAGGCTTCGGGAAAAATCACATAAAAATTTTGATTGTTTTGTTTTTATCTGTGGAATTTTGTGATTCACTTGACGTTCATAAAGTTAAACAGCTGTTATGCTGGGGAATGGCGGCGTTGCCGCATCACAAATGGTTTCAGTAACAGGAAGGAAACATTTAGATGAACATTTCATTCCCTTACGTTTATTCTCGAGGATATTGGGACAATCCGAACCCCATATTCTTCACGGATTAGCTAGTTCTGATAGCACGAAAACATATTTAGGTTCACGGTTTGACCAGTAACAACCGAGGCTCCGCCACTTTGATATCTTTATTAATTTGATAGGGAAAGGATAAAATAAATACGAGTTATGCACTGTTGTAAATGGGAGATAAACGAGGGATAAAAACCAAGACTGAAAGAATGAACGAAATCGTGTGAGTTAACATCTGAACACTCTTGTGCCTTTAAGCAATGGTTCAGTGTGTATTTTTGGGTTCAGGTTCAGAAACAGCTTTATTACTGTAGAAATGTTTTACAAAAATGGCGTTAAACCATATGAATATTAGAGAAAACATTTATAAAGAGCGACGGAAACTTTTGACGAAGACTGTAACTGGAGTGCAACTAAATTCTGCGCTCAGTATAGCTTTACTCATATGGGAATTGGTTGAGTGTTCGAATATTAATAATGTGTATGGAGGGTGTCTCGACGTCCTTGTTATAAAAATTCCAACCGTGGAAATAGATCCGACAACACCTCAATGTACGTTTTACCGGATTGCAATGTCCACTTGGTCGGTGCTGCCCCTATAGACCTGTATAGAACTATTGCTGTACCTCATTGGTTACTTTGAAAACCCCGGGTTTTTTCCTTCCAGTCTGGCCACTGAATGTAGAGATTTATTTTTGGCGGAAAAGTTTTTTAAATAGGTTTGCATCCTTTATTTGAATTTCACCGGGAAGATTAGGTTGGTACTATTGCGTTTTACCGTCCCCACTCCCCACCAAATTTACAAAACGGTTTCCGGCCACTTCGTTTTTTGTGTTCTGCCTGGTCTCTCTTTGCGAACGAATTTTGGCTGGGTCGACAACAGTTTCTGGGATCGCCTTTGTTTTTGGTGATTGGCACTACAGCGATTGTAGGAGATATCCCAGAAACTGTGGAAGTCGTGTCTAGGCAATCTGGAGTGACGCTCGCACCCTTTTGAGGGGAATTTTAAGTCGGCCTACGCCATTTGCACGGAAAGAGCATCGGTAAGTTCGATTTTATTTTTTTTTTCATTTTTTTTTATTATTTGAGTACTCTTCAAGATAATAATTGCCTCCCAAATTGTAATTATTTTTCGTGGGAAATGTACTTTTTTTGACAAAGGACGTGGGGATTTGTTGGCGTTTTTATATTTTTCTTTTAACCACGTGTTGGATAAAAACTATATATTGTTTTTCTCCTTTGTCTACAGCCCTGTCAATTCCAGCGACGGGACAGTTGGGCTGGACGCTGGTGGGAAGCCGGACGGGCCAGTTATAACCCTGAGAAAGGTACGTTAGGATTATTTTAGTTCATCTGTTTAAATCTACTTTGTTTTATTGAGTCGACATGGGATTATCGATTTAAGTTACTGTGTAGGGGAACTTCGTGCAAAATTGACGAATTCCAGGAAACTGAAACATTTCATTTTCCACAGGGTTTCTACGCTCGGGCAAGAACCAACATTTTGACCACCATGTGCTGCCCTAGCGTGATGTGCTAAGCGGGCATTAGGGGAGGCGCGGGCAAGCCAGGAGCAGTGAGAGGATGTCTGGACAACTCCAGGTTTACTAAACAAAACACCAACAATTAAATAATTGCAGGACCAAGGTAGGAGCAAGCCATAACTATAATTTTTTTCCATATATAATCTTTTTATATAATTTTTTTGCTATAATTTCCATATAATTTTTTTTAAAGTATAACTTTTGAAATTCTTGTAAACGCAAGGTAAAGGTATGACGTCATAACCCCAATTTTGCGGTACTATTAAGCTAAATTTTATTGTGAAATTACTATTGCGGTTATTTTGGCGCTGACTCGTTCCCACCAATTTCATTGGTTTATATTTCATGTTTCAAGTATTTTCCTCAGATTTCAATACTTTTTTTTTTTTGTACTTTAATCAATTTCATTTTCATCCTCCTGTGGAAATAAACAAGATGAACTAAATTTTTGTGTTATTTGTGCAACACAATGACCAACTTTGCGGAGACAAAAGAGAGATGAGATTATATGTTTTAGCGGTTTCTTTACACTGTTTTACCTCATGGGGTAGATCTCGGACTGGGTTGCTGTCTGTCTCATTCGACCTAGCGTAGAATGATGACAGCGGATATTTGGTCCAGATCTCCCCTATGACAGAATAACTTTGGAAGTATATTTATTTTTTTTCAATCATTTATGTAACCGAGTCTCACACTACTGACTCAGGTGTAGGTACACTATGACCTGTTAAAGGAGTCCATCTACCTGTAAAGTATTTCTGTTTTGTCATCTGAATTCGATCTAATAGAATTTTATTCTGTTTATTTTTTTTTTGGCTTTTTAATTACACAAATATTCTGGAAGCCTCGGAAGTATAGAATTTCATTGTTTGGCTACAACGTTTGGGTTGAACTGTATTTTATTTAAGATCTTCTTTGTAAAGCATTGGTATTAAATAATGTGGCGCACTTAAAATGTTCTTATTTCTGAACCCCCCCCTTCTCCACTGTATAAAAGTTACCGGGCATATCAATGTTTTACCTAGCTGGAAAATACAGTTCTGCTTCCAGATATTTGTTTAATTATTCAATGGGTTTGTTGTGTCACAAAATGGCGGCAACGTCTTCAAGCTGCCACAAATGTCACACAACGCATTTTAATAGGCCACAAATTGGCGCCCAAATATTTTTTTAACTTTATTAAGGCCACACCCTAGTCATAATGGATATCCTATATAAAATTATTTGCAAAAAAATGTAATAATAACGTTAATTGAAGCAAGGATAAAAAAAGGATCCAGACAGCTTATAAATGGCATCATAGACCTTTTTTGTCTTTTCTGTAAAATTTTATTTTGAACACAAATCAGTTTTCAGTAAACCAACGACCATATATTATATTATTATGTTTGAACCTTTTATAAGAAAATTTGTTTTGAATGTTACTTATATTATTGAAAATTAGTTTTCTATAAAGAATAGGTTTTTTTTTTCAGAAAACATTTGTTTTTTATAATATAGAAAATTTAACCTAACCTAACTGTTTGTGTGTGTATGCTCTATATACTCCAATTCAAAAAAATTGAGACAACATTTACTAACAGTTTGACGAGTCTGACATTTGAAGATTATTAATAATGCCACATCTGTCAAACAGTCAATAAAAAGTGTCTCAATTATTTTGAATTTGATTATAGAACTATTTTAGAGTTTATTTATAAGAATATAGAATGTAAATTTATAATAATAATAACTGAGTAGGCTGTAAATTTAAATGTTAGAAAATAGTTTTGCTAAATAAAAAATAATTGGTTGTTTTTTAAAACTGTAGTAGAGTGTATTTTCAGATATTTTCTAATAATTTTTTTTCAAGCTCCTGTTAAGAAGTTTTCTATTTTTATTACTATGCTGTAATTTATTTAAAGAAAATAAAACAATAAATCGGCAGCAATATATTTGTTATTTGTAGCAATAGAATAATAAATATTTTTAAACAATAAATAAATGTAAAAGTAATTTTTCTGAGCTTCATTTATAGTGCACCTCTGCACCTATGTCAAATTATGTACTACTATAAAGTTTCTAAAATTTGATTGAAGGAGGGGAAGGAAATTGTCCCAAAATATTTTCTTCAATTAGAAATTGTTTAAAAACTTTTTTTAATTAAAAAAAAATTTGACATTTTCTTTAAAAAATATTAGCTTCCTGTTTTTCTTTTAGAAAGTGTTTTTGTTAAAAGATAATATTTTTGAACAAATCTATGTTCCAAGAAAACATAAATATGCAGTAGGTAAGAATATGGTTTTCTCTCTGGTTTTCTTTTTTTAATAAAAATGTTTTTATTGGTTGTTGATACTGTTCTGAGAGAAACACAAAACTCCTCTGCAAACAATAAAATCTGTTTTTGCCTTGTTTAAAAAAAAAACAAATTGAAGGGTGAGTTTTATCAGATCGGGATGGTTATTCTCTACTTTCTGTGAGGTGAGGTGAGTGAAAAGTTCACTTTCACGGGTGAACTTGAAATGATTTCACCACCTTATTACACGGGGAAATGAATCCACAAGGTGAGCACTCACCTCACGGTACAGACAATCAAGAATAAACAACCTGATCCAAACTTGATCTAAATTAACCTAAAATGTGGTTTGAACTGAAATATCCTACCTGATAACTTTTAACATGCTTTGTCAAAAACGATCTATAAATGTAGAACAGGCTGTTTTAAAAAATGTTCAATGAACACACCAAGAAAGTTCTCATAGGTACATAAAACTCCAATGCAAAATAATTGAGACACTTTTTATTGACAAATGTAACATTACAATTAACATTTAAATGTCGGACTCATCAAACGGTCAGTAAATTTTGTCTCAATTTTTTTGAACTGGAGTTTACATCTACCCATTATATTTTTAGTTGGAAAGACAGAGATAATAAGGACATTTTAAAACTCTAAAAATTTTGACAACTGTTATTGTTATAGTTATTTTTAAGGTTTCACAACCTGACTAATTTGGCTTTGTTTTCCTGGCCATTTTTACACTTACTATTGGTAGAATCCTCCTCAATTAAAAAATAATACTTTTAAGCTTATTTTTATTAAAAAAACTACCAAACTTTACACACTTTGAGGTCAGTTGTTAGACATAAATGTGATGAAAAAGTAAATAACTACTAAGTAACAATAAAATCCCAATAATTATAAAGTGCTTATTAACCACAGTCAAGTTTGTGCATTTTGGTATTTTTTTAAAGAAAAATTAGTTTAAAAGTATTATTCTTTAATTAAAGAAGATTCTACTAAAGGTAAGTGCAAAAATAGTCAGGCAAATAAAGTAATTCAACCTAAGTTGTGATACCTAGACAACAACTATAACGATAACAATTGTCAAAGTGTTTCAAAATGTCCCTAATAGGTATAGTAGAATTTTTATGAATATAGAGTTACATCATTTCCTGGTATCTTTGTTTATTATATGGGGGCATTGTTTATTGATCTAAGAGCTGGCTACCAAGGGATAGGAGTCACTGGGTAAAGTAGATTTTTTTTATACATGTTTTAAGTTATAGTTTTTTTTATTTTGTTTCTTATATGTTGTCTCCAATAATAGCATAAAAAAGAAGATTCTTATTGAAGGCAGTAAACATACAATTGGTCAAAACTTTACCTTATCATTTACAAAAATGCATGTCCCCACATCTCTATTATGCTTGCACCCTGACTTTTTTATTTTCTTTCTTATATTGTCTCTGGTAATACTACAAATTGTCTTATTTAAAAAACAAATTTTCGCCAGGAGGCATGTACAGCTATCCATAGGAAAAGACCTAGTCATTCTGGGTGTTGAGGTAAATTTATTTTTGTTGAAAATGAAATTTTCCATTTATTTGTGAAAACAACTAGCTGCTGTCGCTTTTGAGGTATATGTACTATGTTATTTTCTCAAAAATTGTGACAAACTTTGATACTACTTCGGGAATGTACTTTCTCAATCTAAATTTGAAAACCGCGTTTTGCCAACTATATTGTGGTTCGTAGAATTTTTTATTCACAGGTATTTGCGTTTGTAAAAAAGAAAGCAGCCTGTACTTTTCGTTTAAATGTTTAAATCAATTTTTATTTAGTGTTTTATTTTTCTTGGATTACAAATATTTGTTTTACTGGAAAAGTCAAAAACAGCTGTCCTGTGTAACAGCGCCGCTGTGCAATTGATGTCAAAACTAAATTAAGAATTAAGAAAAAATTACAGATTTCTATCAGAAAGTACCGCTGGCATGCAAAGCAAAAATCTAGTAACTCGACTTACTCAAAAATGAGATTTTTATATCATTGAAATAACCGTAAAAAACGGCACCAGAGAGTTTTTCTAGAATGTGGCTATCTTAGAAAACAAGGAAGTTGAATGTAGTTACTATGTAGTTAAATAAACTATGGTTAGTATGTAGTTAAATAAACTTCAAACTCTATTTCCCAAAACACTAGTTTTTGACTTACTAGGTTTCTGCTTTGCACGACAGACCACGTCATCTTCCTTTTTCGCAGTTCGTGAATCGACGATCACGTGATCAAAATAAATTTACAAAAAAACCCATGCAATTTCAAAATTTGGGCGATCAAGCCATATGATAGAAACCAATTATAACTTATTTTTTTGTTGTGTTAGATAAACAAAAGAATTTCGGGGTGCTGACTTTTTTCCGATTTTGAAAATATGGTCTAAAACGATGGCAAAATGCGAAAAACCCATAGAAAAATGTGCATATTTTAGAATAAAGCTGTGGAGGAGAAAATAGGGGAGTACAAACACGCATTGTTGCCAAATTTCAAAAAAATTAATTTCTAAAATGTTTGATAAAACCCAAAATAAGGCAAATTTCAAAAAAAGAAAAAAAGTCAGCACCCCCAAATTCGATGAAGAATTTACTAGAAAAAACAAAAATTCCTCTAATGCTACCAGTTTCTCCCTGGATGACCTGGTTGAAAAAGCATCATATGGATAATTTCCAACACTGCAATTGTGTAATTTATCTCAAAAATAGGGATGAGACGGGCACCTTAATTTGTTTTATTTTGTTATGACAACAAGAGTTATGTAGGCCTTTGCGTTTTCAGTTGGGTGAAGTCCAAAGGTGTTAGGTCAGAGTATTACTAATATGTTTTAAAATTCTTTAGATTTTAAGTATTGTTTTTAAAACTTTGCCAAACCCGAGCGTTCTTGCTAATGTTCAGCTGTTTCAGAAATTCGCTTTAGTATTCCCGATTTATGTTCACTTCCTTTTCAATTTAATTTATAAATAATATACCTTGGACAATATGAGCTGCATAAAATATACGCTGATGATATCGCCTTCATAACAGATAATAAACAAGAACTGATTAAAACGCTAGAAGAACCCGAAGAACTGGATACAGTAGTTAAAATTATAGGCTCGGATATGAACTACACTAAAACTAAAATAATAACACCTAGAACATACATAACATAATGTAAGGATTAGAATAACCCAATTACAAATAGAACAAGTTACATTAAAACTGAAAAAAGAAAATTAAATAAAAAAAGATTGACCTGGGCAGCATTTGGTAAATCAAAGTACATATTAAAAATAACAAGATATCCTCAGTACATTAAAAAGAAAGCGCAAACGACGTGAATAATTACAAAGAAAAAGAAGCTTAAGATATCAAACGCCCAAATATTAATGGAAAAACCATTGCTATATGTAAAGCTAACAGATAGAAAAAGGAATTAATGGGACCATGGAAAAATGAAAGAAGTAGGAAAAGACTTTAAATAAGATGAGCGGACGATCTGAGGAAACGTGCAAAAACTGGATGAATGAATACGGCAATAGGCAGATAGAAGTGGAAGAGATTGTATGAGAGAGATACCTTGTGCATTTAAAAAAATTATTGCCATGATATTTCTGGCTGTAATATTTTTGGAACTGTTTGAACAGCTGTTTGGGCTCTGATTGCAGTTCTGTGAACAATGTGCTCTAAATCTACCGAAAATGTCATTTTTGGCCGCTGCACCACCCGGGTGTAATTAAAGGAGCTGATTTGCCCAGTGTTGCATTTTCCTCAGTTTAATTTTCTGTGGATGATGTTATTACAGCAGGTCTTATCTCAATTTATTCCATCTTTAATAATTGACAAACTTTTCAAATGCGTAAAACGCAAACTACTTGATGCAGTAACTTTTATCTTTGATCAAATCAAATAGGACACTGAAACTTGATAGCCTAGACAGTGCTTCCAAACTGATTTGGTGTGAACACAAAATATTTGGCAGGTTTGGTTGCTAATTTTTTATGTCAATGTCTTCCTTTACATTATAGTATTGCTGACTTGCTACTGTTTTAAATTTTTAAATTTGGTCTTATTATCTTATCACACCATCAACGTTCTTGATTTTTAATTCCTGGATAACAGAAGAGTTGGAAATTTCGCTTAGCTTGCTCGTATTCTGCTTTTGCTAACCACGTTTGCTCATTTGTCTTCTCTTATCACACCATCAGCATCCTTGATATTTAGTTTATTGATAACAAAATGGTTGAAAATTCGGATATTTTTATCTTGATATTTCCAGGTTTTTCTTTCAAAATTCGATATTTCTTGCACATATCAGCGTAAATTATCATTAGCTTACATAAGGTCTATCAGGAACTGTATTATGCCCAATGCCTTTTCTTCAACTGTCCTGTTTATTGGTCCATTTCCTATGTTAATCCACCAATCAGATGGTTTGGCTTTGAGTTAAATGTAGCATTGTTGATTAAATAATTTGCATAATTTTTTCTAAATATTTAACTGCCGAGGCTATCAAGACTATCGGACCATCTTTCGGAAAAAAAGGTTTGACCAACTAACCGTATGCAACATTTCAATTTAATTATTCAAAAAGGGTCATGTGCCCTTATGTTAATCACCCCGTATGCAACGTATTATTGGTCCCGTGAGATAAGACCAGGCTATAATTTTCTAGCATAAAAACAAGGCTAAAACGTAGAACGATCGATTTTAAACAAAGAATAAAAAGTATTGGGAACCAGGGAATTTTTCATTATAGTTTAAGACACGTTGCATATGGTTTTCTTGTTTAAACATTCAGCCATCGGGATTTTTGAGGACGGACTTCAGTCTGCTGTATAGGGGTGCCTTCTTCTGACTGTGCTGTGGATAAATAGTCGGTACTAGTGACGCTATATCAGTAGAACGTCTACATTCCTGTTTTGGATTAATCAAGAAGTCCTGGTTTTTTTGCTATTTGTGAGGTGGAGTGATTTTCTTAGGCTGGTAATGACTTCCAATTGGGAATATCGAGTATATTTGAAATAAACCATCGCTTGAGGTCTCGATCCTTAAATGTACTAGCTGCTGACTTATAGGGATTGTGTTGTTGATGCAATCCCGAACTGGTTTGTTTGATTTTAGTGGCGCAAACTTTGTTGTCTCTGCTGGTTTCTTGGGTTAACGTGGATCAAATGTGTATGTCTGGTGTATGGTCAACTCTACAATTTTGCAGCGTTTGGTTACATGTCTTATAGCTTGTGTCGTCAAGTCGTAACCAACATTCTGCATTGAACTTCTACTTCTTGCAGTCACACAGTTTACACCTTTAAAACTGAATTATCTCCGGTCTCCTGCGTAGGGCTTTTACATTAATTCAATGATCGAATAATTCTTCTATGCCGTAGATACACATCATTTTTATTTCTTCTAAGAGGGTGTTTGATTTCTTCATCAGTGATCGTCTCCTAAAAAAAAATCAAAGAAAAATGACGCCAAAGTGTTAGTACATCTTCTAAAAGAGGACCATTTTGCCTGCACAGAACTCTAGTTCCTAGTCTTTTAACCTAATATTTGTTTATTACCGCTATTTTTGATTTAATAAATATTACCTGCTTAGCAAATAAATACTATCTACTAGATTCCGGATTTAAAGAAAATCTAAACAAATCATAATAATATTTACAGACTGCGAGAAGCTTAGTAATTATTATTATCACATATTAACTTAGATATTTAGAAAATTAAAAATTTCCACAAAATGTTGCTTCTACTTAGCTTTGTATATCGATGTAGCGTAACAGCGTTGCGCCGTTGCAAAACCAGGGTCCTAAGCGTTCTATTAAAATATTTCCCCAAGGGTTTGGCCCTCGCGCATCGCGCAAGTTTTTTTTAGGCAAATAGACGTCTAAATTATAGGGTATAAACTACCCTTTAATCCAGGAGCTGACTGTAAGCTTTTACCGGCGGTCATACACACTCTCTCATAAATGTTGTTTTTAGTACTTATTGACTAGTTCTCTTGTTTGTAATTTTGTTAAAATACGCGCGTCTAACCAATACGAAATGTTTTATTGAAATTGATAGACGTCCTTAAATTTTTGAGCTCTATTTTGCATTATTTTTTAACAGGCCTGATCATTTAATTTTCACCAGATAGAAATACCTTAATTGTCGCAAAGTTAGTATCTTGATATGTTTATAGGTATAATATTATATTTACAAAGGTATTTAATTATTTAAAATTATCAATTTATTTAATAATGTATTTTTTGTCAGTCACTGTATACGTATACTTCGTTATAATTGTGGTTTAGTTTGTGGTTAATACAGTTAAATTTTCGTCATTTCGTCAAGAAAAGCGTACAGGTTGCTACTGTGCCGACACAGATTAGAATAATGTTATCCAGCAGTAAGGAAAGTAAAGGACCAAAAGCCCCAAAATAATGATTTTTCTTTTTGTCACGGTTGTATCGGGGTCTAAAATTATATAGTGTGTGACACCCCTTGAAATGTTACAGTTTGCCAACAATAACTTAAGTGAATTAAATTTGATTCTTCTGTTGGTTCTGCCCTCTTAAAATTAAGAGCAGCTTTTTTTCGAAAGCCCCCATTTATGTGATACGCGTGAAAAAAGATTTATGGCCTCTGTTCTATGCGTTTTAAAAAGTGAGCTATAAATTTCTAATTTTGTTTTTTTTTTGTTACAGGTATGCAGCGTTGTTTTCATTCAACATTTTGTGTTCAGCTAGAGACGAATCAGTTCTAGCCACAAGGGAGAGTAAGTAAATCAAAAAAATTAAAATTAAAATCGTGTTTATATACAGTGTGCGAGTTTGCACCCCCCTTACCTTATACTATACACCAGTGGCGGCTCGTGACTTTCGCAATAGGTGACGCAGGATTTCCCTCCCCACATTTTTTATGCAGACACTTAAAAAATAAAAATATAATAACAAGCTATAATAATGTAAATACCTATTCTTTAAAGAACTTACCTAAATTCAGTAAAATCAGCGAAATCAGGTAGGTAGTAGGTTCACGATAATACTGCCGTTCTTAGTAAGACCCACCTATCTGTAAAAAAATCAAAAATTAGTTAGGATCGAAAATGGCTTTAAATAGGTTACTTTCATCTGTTTTTTAAAAAATACCCAAATTTTTTTTCAGAAGAATTTTATTTTGACAAACCAAAAAAATATTTCTATGTACTCTTAGCAAGCATTTAAACTTTAAACTCGCTTTTCTCGAAATAAGTGAAAACGTAGATAGGTGGGTCTTACTAGGGACAGCAGAATAATAATCGTAATCAGGGAACATTGTGCAAAATAATTAAAATAAAAACTGAATCAGAACCGAATGTAAACAATTCGCTGCTAACCGGACCCGGACACCATTTATTTTCAATCATGTACACCTGTGCAACACCTAATTATTTGCCCTGCAAAAGCACGCGACGTCGTCATGACAACCAACGGACGCCTTCACTCCGCGGCATATTGAGTAGACACAGACGAACGAAAAACGTATGTACGCTTGCATGTTTTGTTGCCTGCTAATTGCAAATTAATAATTAATAGGTTAATGGGTAACTAGGTGACCAACCGGTCGTTCGGTATTGCTGACGCGGCGCGGACAGCTCTGATTTTTAATTTTTTGTCCTGGCTTAGATTTTTAGATTATTATATTTTGTTTGGAAAAAAAAGATGTGAAGCAGCTGCTATACACAGAAAAATAATTGATTCAATGTACGCAAACATTCATATAATAAACTGTTAGAGATAATTTTATAATATTAAAGTTTGTGTTCATTGAATTAATGTTTTTCGTTCATTGGCATAAAAGTAGTGCACAAATGCTTCGTTTTGCGTACCTTTTTTTGTTCTCTATATTGGAACTTTGCGGCGCTTAAGGTCATTCAATACAATTTTTGACTGTAACTTAAAAAAAATCAAAATGACGGGCTTTTCCATTGATGAAACGAGTAAATTTATCCAAATTTATTTCTTTATATTTTTTGTTGTGTCTTTTTGTTTTTATTTGTTATGTTAATGTGTTGACTGAATATATTAAAATGATCAAGTTGAAAAAATTGGTAATAATAAAGAGGTAATTAAAAAACAAAAATATAGATAACAATAAAGTTAAAATTTACGCTGAAAAAATCAAATAATATTATGTTAATTCCATAAGAAATATACCAACATTAAGTAATATCTTAAAAACGAAAAGGGACAGATAAAATTTAATTGGACAGTTGGATCCTTTATAAAAAACTATAAAAGTCATACATGCTAAAATGATTTTTTTTTAAATAAAAAAGTTTTAGGCCTTCTGCCAACATGAAAACATTTCCAAAATAGTCCGTAGCATAAAAAAGGCTTGCAATATCAAGATGCGGAAGACAGATATTTTCTATCTCCCCTAGATAAGATAACCTCAAACATCAAATTGAAATTTATTTCAATCAAAATCAAAGGAGGGAAATATCGGTCCTCTATACTCTAGCAATGTTTAGAGAGAGACGCACCTTCTGTCCTTGTTAATTCATAAGCGTCGGAAATTACGTAACGTATTTGTTTAGGTTGCATGATGATTGATGTAACTCACCGCTGACAAGTTAAATTATTTTAGTGAAATTTAAAAAAAAAATAACAATCAAAAAATTTTAGTTTTAGACTTTGATGGGTTTGTCGCGTCTCTAGTTCTTTAAAATATGTCATACATACAGGATCTCCAGAGTAGGCACCTAGGTGTCACTGCTTTGTTATTTTGAATAGGGTCACTGCATCCTAGAAGCCAGGCTTCCAGAATGCAGTGACCCTAATTTTGAAGAAAACAAATTAAAAAAACTTTGTTAAAACCCAACTTCCATTATGTCATGTTAAAATTTCTTGATGATGATATTTTTTATTCTATTCTAACGTCATTTTTAGAGTTCGGTCCCAAGCGGAGCAGACCTCAAAATGTAATAGGAAAAGATATGAAATTTAATAAAATGTGTCAAATTCTGGTAGAGACAAAATTTCCGCTTGGCCGACGATAAAATCTCTGATTCTCTGCGGCTTTCAAATCGTACGAAACGCTCGCGTTCGCTGGACGTTCGGAACATTTCATTTGGGATTTTATTCTAAAGTCATTTCTCTATACAATATTTATCATATACTTAATAGGCTAAGATACAGGCCCTTCCTACTAAAGTCGGGAGAGACGAACAACAGTCAAAACTTAGTACGGGTATTGTTAGATGGCGATGCGTCGCTTTTCTGTTGCTCAATCAAGGTCTCTTAATACGAGGGCTGTCTTTTATATTTCGCATATAGGAACATAGAGGGCGAAACTGATCGAATGTCGCTACTAAAACTTAACGTCAATCTTTAGTTAACCTAAATTTAAAACGTCAGTGCGATACATGTAGTTTTATAGCAACAGTGAATTTTATAAATTCAAAAGTCAGTCGAAAAATGGAATTAAACCGAGAACATTTTCGGGTTATAATTTTTTGCAACTTTCGAAGAAAATTATGTCAACAAGAATGCCTTGATTTCTGTATTCGGTAATGAAGTACCACATCAGGCGACAGTTTCTCGTTGGTATGGAGAATTTAAGCATGGACGGATTAGCCTTAGCGATGATCCAAGTCCAGGTGCACCGAAAACGGCTGTCACCTAGGAAAACATGGATGGTGTGTGCATGCTCATCACAAAAGATCGACATGTGACATATCGCGAGATTGAGGCTTCATTGGATATTTCAAAGACCTCACTTCTCAAAAATTTTGTAGGAAGAATTGGTAATTAGTTGGAAAATTAGTTTCCCGCTGGATACCGCATCTGTTAACCGAACAACAGAAGGAAGCTAGGGTCAATTGGTGTCAGAAAACTCTAGACCGCTTTGAGGCAGGAAACTCACAAAAGGTGTACAGCAATGTCAGTGGTGATATAAATCGTGGATTTACTCATATGAACAAGAAAATAAACGTCAGTCGTCAGTTTGGGCGTTCCAAGTGTATCCAAAATGATGGTCGCGACATTTGACTCAAAAGCAGGTCGTGCAGCAACGAGTCCTCTGAAAGATCAAAGGCTTATTAATGCTGATCTACATCACCACTTGTTTGCCCAAAGTCATTGCTGAGCTTCGAAAAATGAACCTAGAACGACGAATTATCTTTCACCAGGACAATGCAAGTTCGCACAAAGCACAAAAACCATTGAATTTTTAACCCAACAAAACGTCGAATTGTTGGACCATTCTCTATACATTCCCGACCTTAGTCCCAAAAATGTCTATACTTTTCCGACAATCAAGAATGGGCAAAGATTTAAGTCGCCAGAGGAAGCAGTCGACGACGCCTTCAAGAATTCAATTTTGACAGTACCAACTTACGAGTGGAATTACAGCTTTGACAACTGGTTTGAGCTCGTGCAAAAGTGTATTAATTTTCGTGGAGGATACTTCGAGAAACAATAAAGTCTTTAAAAGTTATCTACTGTTTTATTCCAGCTATAAAATTGAAAAGATAACCCTCGTAATAGGGCAGCTAAGCAGCGTCATCTATCAACATCCGTTGGTTGTTGCATTGATTGTCTCATAAACATTGATTGTTGGTAGTGCCTCCCGAGTGGCCATCTCATCCGACTTCACACTGTTCTTTATTTTGCATCACTTTTAAGCAAACTGATTTAGTAGTTTGTAGATAGGCTGAGATGCATTGGGTTACCACGCATGCTTTAAGTTACGTGATTTTTGAAAATACTTTGTCCGCCATGGGGTAAAAACTTGCCATAAATTTGAAATTTAGCAGGTGCGTTTTTGTAAGGTCACTATATCACGAAGTTCCTTTTTGGGGTGAGAGCGTTCACCATTTTAAATTATTAATATACACTTGAATTCGACTCTATCCGAAGAAACTTGGAATTTCCCTTTACTTTCAGGCCAAATATGATTGCTGATGATTTTATTTTTGTAAGGTAGTTTTTTACGCTATTAAGTATATGCCTAATACTGAAGAAATGTCTTGACTAAAAAGAAAATTTCTGTGGCATTATTTACGAGATACATTTTCAGTTTTTCTCTTTAGTATTGCTTGAATCCATTTTCTTTTAAGTTTTAGTGATCTAAAAACTCAATCTAATGCAAGGAAGAGTTTGAAGCAGCTAATAAGGAGCAATAAAGATATAAACATAGCTGCAATCCATTATAAAATTCAAGATTTGGAACAAAATTAACAAAAAAAAGTGGATGAGCTATTTGGAACGGCAGAAGAAATCTACGAAACTTAGGAAGGCAAACCTTAAAATTTTTAAAAAAATTGTTAAAGTGGCGGCCGCTGATTTGGTGTATTAAACAGTCATCAAGAGAGGACCATATCATAGACGTCTCCTTAAAGTAAATAATTTTAATAATGGCTTGGTAAATATAGAAGAAAAAGCAAAGATGCTTCACCGAGAATGCTTCGTTAACAGCAGCGAAGCACTAATTAGATCATTTGAAATAGATTTTCTAAATAACATATTTAAGTCAAAGATAAAAGCTCCAACTGTCCACGAAAATGAAGAAACCAGCAATGAGCAAGTTGGAAACACTGTTTTTAAACAAGGCAGTAAATCAGAATTAATTTTGATTTAGACAGAAGATATTCAGTTAAATTATTTAACTTTACTTTTTAAAAATTTCAAGAATGCTACAATCAAATTAAAGTAGCAAAAACATGGGTATTTGTATGTCCAATGAGATGTTCATTTTGAATAGGCCATCTTCCCATATGTCACCGCATTTAAGTAAAAGTTAAGAGCCCTAACTGTTCACGAAAATGAAGAAACCAGCAATGAGCAAGTTAAAAATAGTTGTCTTTAACAAGGCACTAAGTCAAGCCTAATTTTGGTTTAGACAGTTAAAAGTATTTAACTTTATTTTTGAAACATTTCAAGAATGTTTCAAGCATATTAAAGTAAACGAGCAAAAAAAATGGGTACTTGTATCTCCATTGGGACGAAGTTATGCGTTGGTCATTTTGAATAGGCCATCTTCCCATAAGTCACCGCATTTTTCAGATCTGTTGGTCGATAGCACCGACAGTACAACTTGTTTTCTCGGACGCTCTTGATGTGTCATATCCATCACAACCATCTCTTCTCGGTTGTTGGATTCTAACCTATGCAAAGAAAGGCCAGGACTCTAACAATTTTCAAGAGCCACAGGTACGTTCATAATTAACGCCGTATATACACCGGACGCGCCTGGCGTTACTTTTTGCCCGTTCATGATTGCAGACGCGCGCATCCGGTTGGATGAATTTTCCGTTCATGATTCGGTTGCTGGCTTTGGTGCGCACACCGGAAGGCGAAATGACGTTCACGATTAACACACGGTGAACAACCATTTATCTACCTCGATTAACTTGTCGCGCATGCGGATAGCGAAGATGAAACATACGAGAGCAAATTTTAACCCAACTTTACTACTTTTTTTTGACAAAATTATTTTTTTTTAAATTTTATTAAAGTTTTTGGGCACTTAAAGCCACTCACGGGTTTTAAATGCAGCGTCAACTGATGCGTGTTTTGAATCAAGGTGAGCACGCATAGGTAAAAACCGGCTATAAGATAGGCATAGGCAGTTACACTTTTCTGACATTTCCAACCTCTTTGTTTATCTTGTGCATAATAACAGCAACAAGACAAATTCTGAAAAACGGCATGTCTTTGAGTTGTTTTTATTTGTGCGTTTCTTTTTGTCAAAATACAGTTAGCCCCTTTTTATTTGAGACAATGACAGTTTTCCCTTTATATTTTATACCAACATGACATAGCTATTTAATTTTTCAAATATTTCTAGTTAGGAAATATGTTTATATCATGTCAAAGTCACAAAAGTGTACCTGCGTATGGCAAGGACTATATATAATGAGGACGGAACCCCATTCAAGGCCAACACAAGAATAGAGGCCACGACCCTGAAAAAATCAGCTATTCTCCCGGGGCTGAATTTTACATTGGGTCTTATGGGAGGTCAGACATTTTTTTATGATATTTGCAAAATGGCACTACAGATTTCCGCAAAATTTCAGTGAAATATTCTCAGACACCATCCCGATATTCCACCAAAGGTTTGTAAGGAAGCAACATGATTAAAAGGTTAAAATTTTCAAGATTTAGCGTTGCTTATTTTGAATTCAAATTACCCGCCATGTACCACATGCCAACTGTTATATTTGACATGTATTTGACTTTGTCATCTGTGATTGTCACATTCGCTTCTGCTTTAAACCTAATTTTTGTTTGAGCTAATGAAGCGGCTTTGAAAAATTAGAGATTACTATACATTTTTAAAGAATTGTTCTGACAAAATAAAGTAAAAACAATTTCAAAAACGGCTTTCTTTAAAAAAAAATCAAATATTCATGAACCGTCATTCCAACTTCAATATTTTAAAGACAATCAGCTGCATCGTAACGTGACCATCAAAAAAAAATCAGCCCCGGATGTGACGTCAACAAAGTGGAGGATCGTGGCCCGTCCATTTTGATAGCCCTGCCCCATTATTAGAAGCCAAGTTTTTCATTAAACTTCAAATTGATTAATAATATCAATATTATATGTCCATATTATGTCAAAACAAATACGAACCACTTTATTGTTACAAAATTCTAGTACTATTTTTGGTCCCTTCAAAGAAAAACATAAATTGGGTACGCCAATAAAAAAATACAAAATTGTCAAATGACAGACAGAAGACGTCCGGTGAACGCCCGGCGCGTCTGGGTAAAATTCACATGGTAAATTTTAACCCGAACCATGAACGCACTCCAGGACATGAGCCAGGAAACATATAATTGACAATACTTTTGCTGCTTTTAAGAGTGTCATCATAGTGTCCTTCCATAAAATGACAGGTTTCTTAGCGATAAATTTCAAGAAACTCTTGATCTAGGTATTAGTAAAGTGGCCTATGGTATCCCGGGGGAATAGTTGTGGAAGATTTTTTTAAACTACCCTAGATTGATTGATAATGGATCATTTATAATTTTAAGTCAGCGGGTGTTTGCCTTCAGTTTGAGTAGGAGGGCCAGTTTTACGTCATAAATCCAAGATGGCGGCTGAAGGAAATGCCTTTTTCACACCGGTGTCCGTGGTTGACTATACCCCTATAAAGTTGCCTTTTATACTTTGTTGGCTTTTTTGATGTTTTTTCACAAGCTTTGGCCTATAGCTTTCGTTAAATTAGTTTTACAGAAAAACTGTAATAAACAGAACACCAATTAATATAATTATAATTACTTCAAAAGATAAAAGAAAAAATAAAACCGTAGTACACAAACTAGAAAGTTATATTTCACTGGCAGTGCGGGAACCGCATCCCTCTCTTTCGTTTGCAATAGTGTAGCATAGTCATTAAAGTGGAGCCCAGATTTTGTGAAGGGCTTTTAGGCCTTTCTTCTCGTAGGCGATGAATAATATCCCTTGGGTTGTACTCCGTGGTACCATTGCATATAAAGATAAATAAGTACGTTCCGTATATAGTGGAGAACATTCCTTTTCTCGATACATTTTGAATGTTCTCTGTATGTAATCTTTTTCCACGATCGAAAAATGCATTACCTACTACAATCACCTGGCAATAAAATAAAAGCTGTTCCTCCTAAGGTTTCTTTTATTTCTTCTTTGTTAGAACCGGTTACGACTGTATGTTGCCCTGGCCAGCAGGGCTCTCACTATACCAAAAGGTCCACATGGACAAATGCTAGAAACTATATATGTTTCTTCTTATTTTTGTCCTAATTCTAAGTTTATAAAAACATCTTCTAGGGCCTGGTTAAATAGTTTAGGGGATATTGTGTCACCCTGTCTGACACCTCTTATTACTACCGATTATTGGGGGGAGGTGGGGGTCTGGCCCCTCCACTTTTTTCAAACCACATAATATTCTTTCAAAATCCATAATATGTTTGTTTGTAAAATGTAAAATTTTCTTTACTTCAGTTATACGCCCCCCACTATTTAACAATACGCGCCGCCGCTGATCTTTTGATCAAATTACTGCATCCAGTAGTTTTCTATTAATTCTCGCGCACACAATTTTAAGCCACATCTAATGTTATTTTAATGAAAAAGAGGCATTAAAATATTAAAGTAGCAAAAAATATCTTTAGGAAATAATGTAGGAACCCTGAAGAAATTAATACTAAAATGTTCAGTCCCAGCAACTTAAAAGGCTGCCACTGGTACTACTTTGAGAATCCGTCGTCCCGTTCGTACCTTGGCATGGTTGGTTCGAATAAGTAGCCTATATGAAAGTTAGGCCTCTTTAATAATATTTCAGCAATCCTTATCAACTTTTGATAAAGAATATAATGTTTTTACTTTCAGGAAAATATACAATAAATTTATAAAGTAAATATGGAATATTTATAAGTTACATAATTATGTTATGGTCAAATTTGAAATTTACATATAAAAAAAACTTAAAATATATCTGCATTCAACACCAAAAAAATTTGAATTTTCAAAGTAAATTCAAACTAAACAAATATATTATATTTCAAAATCTACTCTTGATAAAATTGAAACACCTTTTTTTTATATGATCACATTTTGAATAACTTACCTCATGATATATTCAACAAAGATATTCATAACAAGCATTTTTTAATTAATTTTTAAGGATTGTCTAGGACATAATTTGATTAATTGCATATACTGCACTATCGCGAGGCATTGCGTGGATTGTTCGGATGCCGTGTGCAATGCATGCCTGTGTGTTGCATTGGTTGATTGAAAAAAATTCAAATATTTACAAAAAATAAAGTAAAAAACGTTGAATTTGGGTATAAAATATAAAATAATTCAAGATTGATTGCTACCAAAAAAAGCATTTCGGATTTTTTGCTAGCTACCGTCTTTTTCCATATTTGCGCAGAATTATCCAGATTAAGTAATAATAAGTTGGTTAGTTTTTTTTAAAGGCAAAGCAGTGAAAGCAAAACCTGTGTGCGTCGTTTAAAAACAATTCCATTTTTTTTTCATTTGAACTTATTAAAATAATAAAAATTTTAAAGAAAGTTTAAAAAATGTTTGCATTGTAGTTAATTACCTATTAGCTTGGTAGGCAAGTACTTTTTCAACACTTATTTAAAGTTTTTGCAAAGTCAGTTACACAAAGGTTAAAGCCGACCATCGGCATATCCTTTAAAGAAAGTGACATGGGCGGCGGTAGATATACTCATGAAAATTATTTCATTTAATTATGGCGTAAACTAAAGAAATAAAAATAGATAATAAAACTTTCTATTCATATACTTACAGAAACGACACTGATTTATTTTCTAACTCTGCATACTGCCGACTAAAGGGGTCCCGCAAAGAACACCTGAAAGCAATTAAAAGCGGATCTCAAAAAAAACCTACCAATCAGATGCCGGCTATCCACCTGCGCTGGGTAGGTCAGAAAACAAACACTTTGTGCTCGGCCCGCAAAGAGCGCGCCTTTTCTCTGTCGGTAGGGTTGAAATTATACCAGGAAGATTTTATATGAATTTGAATAACTTTTGAAGGGCAGAATATAGCAAAATTTCATGAAATCGATAGAACCCCGTATTAGGAGCATTTCAGGTGACTTTGCAAAAACTATACACGCCACTGTATACAGAGTTGTAAGATGTTGCGGCCTTTTATATATGTAGGCTACGGTATACTGTTAAATTTCAATTTGTGGAATTTTGTGCCGCGACCGACCGAGGAGCCGACCACTGTGATGCGGTATGTAATTTTTCTGTCTATTCTCTTTTTCAAGGCTTTTCATAATAAACACAATATATATCCCTATGTATCCCTTTGATCTCGAAGAGTTATTGGACTTGACTTCAGTCCAGTCTATGGAAAACTCGGCCTATTTATTATTGGGCTTTTTGTTTTGATTCTCTATACATGCATGTTCAATGCTTTTAGCATCTTGATCTAACCTTACAGCTTCTTTGATGGGCTACACATTTTAATGACTAATCTTGAGCTATTCTTTGATTATATGAGATCTTCTACCAAAATAGTTTAAATATCCTTATCCAACCATTTCTTTAACTGTATAGCTCCTTTTGCTTGACCTAGTACTTAGTTCTTGTTGCCAGCTAGATCTGTTAATTGTCGGGCTATATCTTTTGGTTCTTTATCTTTTACTTATTCTACAGCCTGTTCCCCATTAATTCTTACATCGAGAAGTCGCAAGTGCGAGAGATAAGGTATACAATTCAAAAATAAATTAAAAGGATAGCTAGTCCCATACATCTACGCAACGCTTTGGCTAGGTGCCTTTTACCTTTGATATACGTTGTCTCACATCTCACGCACTAGTGATTTTTGGGAAATTTTGTGCCACGGCTTGAATTGGAACACCCTATATATTCCTATGTATCCCTTTGATATCGAAGATTTATTTGACTTGACTTCAGTCCAGTCTATGGAAAACTTCGCCTATTTATTATTGGGCTTTTTGTTTTGATTCTCTATACATGCATATTCTATGCTTTTAGCATCTTGATCTAACCTTACAGCTTCTTGATCTGATCTTGAGCTACACATTTTCATTTTTAATCTTCTGCGTATTCTGTGTTTATATGAGAACTTCTGCCAAAATCGTTCCAAGATCGTAATCCAACCATTTCTTTACCTTCGTAGCCTTTTGCCTAGATCTAGCACTCATTTGTTGTTGCCAACTAGGCCTGTCACTTTTCGGGCTATACCTTTTGACAAACTTTTAATTCTATATATTTTAGGCACGGATTTTAGGGTAAATTCTTTTGAATTCTTGCTTTCACCATCTTTATTTAACACTTTTTTCCCCATATCTAGCACTGTTTACATTATCTATTTTTGTTTCTTGCATTTTTTTGCCTAAAGCTTGGTCTAGCACTGTATAATTTGCTTCGTCTACGTCTTTTTATACCTGATTTTGAACGTATTCCTTGATTTTGGTATATTCTACCAAAATTATTATAACATCCTTATCCAACCATTTCTTCAGCTCTTATAGCTCCTTTTGCTTCATCTAGCGCTTAGTTCGTGTTTCCAAGTAGGCCTGTCAATTGTCGGGCTATATCTTTTTATTCTTAATCTTTTACTTGTTCTACATATTTCTTTTTCTATTTATATTGTAGACACGGATCTCTAGCTTCCGTGATTTTAGTTCAACATCTCTATTTCCCCCTTTTTTCTCCTGGGCCTGGCATATGTGAAATTCAAGATAGTTACATCTTTATCTAACTTTTCCCTACAGCATCTGGATCTGTATCTAGCACTGTATCATTTGCTTGCGCTACGCCTTGTATTTTCTAATCTTGAGTATATTTTTTGATTTTATGGGATCTATTAAAAATCGTTTTAACATCCTTATTCAACTATTTCTTTACCTTTATAGCTCCTTTTGCCTCACCTAGTGCTTCATCCTTATTGTCAACTACTTCTGTTAATTATCGGGCTATATCTTTTAATTCTTGATCTTTCACTTATTCTATATATCTTAGGCGCGTCCTTAATTAAAGTAAAATATTCCGAATTCTTGCTTTCAATAACTTTATTTCACCTTTGTTTCTCTTGCGTCTAGCGCTGTTTACTGTACTTATCTATTTTTGTTAGTAACTTGGGTTTTATTTTTATTAGTTCTGATTTTTTGTTTTTATTACTCTAATACGATTGCATTTTAAAAGCTTAATCTTGCGCATACATCTAAAAAAAATTACGTTGCAGTCTTCTGATTATTCTGAATACCTAAAACCTGCAATAACTTTACCGATTCTCAGGATTAATCTAGTAGGTATTGTATTGTTTATATTCTAAAGTGGTGGTAGGCTCTACTGGACCTCCATGCACCGCGACCACATATGAGTGAATTGTGCCCACGTACCTACTCAGTTTGACTAAATTGGCATATTTTTTTCCACCTAGCATGAAGAAAGACTCTGCAGACTAAAACAAAAGATGATTTGGGCTTTCGGTCATATTAAAACTGAAAGTATTTTTACAGAAACAAGCGAAATAATAATATTCAAAACTTCTAGATCAAGACTCTTTAAAAATCAGCCTTATGTCCTACATGGGTCAGTATTGCGACTAAAATAATGGTAAGAATAATTTTAAAAAATGTGGCTTTCAAAAATACACCTATACTGGTGTCCCCCAAAGTCAAAGTCAAGAGCGTTTTTTGAATCTGGAATTGTTTTACGGTATTAATATTTTGGTTGTTTGTACTATATCTCGGGAACACCAGTATAAATCAGTGGCGTGTCGTATAGGGGCCAGGGGGGCGAACGCCCCCCCCCCCCTCTGTGCTTGGCGCTCCTGGCGTTCTTTGAGAAAAAAATAGAAACAAATGGATATTGAAAGCCACATTTATTTTTGTTTTAATTGCCTGATCTTTATTAATTTAACTTACAAAATAATCCAAACCTTTTTAAAAATTACCAATCAACTGGTGTCCCCCAAGGGTCGGTACTGTGACTGACTGGTGATAAAAAGAATAAAATAAATGTAGCTTTCAATTAGACAGGCTAAAAATGAATATACCTCTTGACTCTAAAACGGCTCGATCCGTTGAGAATCCAAGAAATTTTATAATGGCCTTTTGAATGACCGGCGATTATGGACATTATATTGTGGGAATGCGAAGAAATACAATTTTAGAAGTAAATAAAAGGAGATAATCTTTACTGTGAAAAATCGGACTCAATAAAACTTTTATTATTGCATTACAAAAGGTACAATATATATTTTATTTATTGAATGCGTTAACCTTGCATTGAAAGTTGATCAAATTAAGTTTCAATCAACGGGGGTTTTAATATCGAAATTCCTGAGGTAAGCTTTCACAATCGAAATTCATATTGTTATAAAACTTTATATTTGACGTTAAGAAGAGAAAAAAATGATATTTATTTCAGTTGCTTCGTGATTGATAATAATTGTAGCTTTTCCAGCTCCTAATTTAGTAGGTTTTTCTAACAATCTGTGTAGTCGGAGGGGTCTCTGGTTCTGCAGAATGTTAGCGCTAGGCACATCAACGGGCCCCCCCCCCCTGTGGGTGTTTCAATATCGAAATTCCTGAGGTAAGCTTTTACAATCAAAATTTATATTGTTATGTAGTTTTACATTTAATGTTAAGAGCATATTTATTTCAGTTGCTTCTTGATTGATAATAATTGTAGCTTTTTCATCTTTCATAGGAGGTTTAAAGACCTCGAGAGGCACAATTGCCTCTTTATTAGGTTTTTGTAACAGTCTGTCTCCTCGGAGGGGTCTCTGGTTCTGCAGAAAGTTAGAGACAGGCACATCAACGGGGGCTCAATATCAAAATTCCTGAAGTAAGCTTTAACAATCAAAATTTATATTGTTATAAAGTTTAACATTTGACGGTAAGAAGAACCAATATGATATTCATTTCAGTTGCTTCTTGATTGATAATAATTATAGCTTTTCCAGCTCCTAATTTAGTAGGTTTGAAAACGTCGAGAGGCGCAGTTGCCCCTTTATTAGGTTTTTCTAACAGTCTGTCCCACGGCGGCTCTCTGGTTCTGCAGAGGGTTAGCGCCGGGCATAGCAACGGTGGTTTCAATATCGAAATTCCTGAGGGAAGCTTTCACAATCTAAATTCATAATATTGTTATAAAGTTTTACATTTGACGTTAAGACGAGCCAACATGATATTTATATCAGTTGCTTCTTGATTGATAATAATTATAGCTTTTTCAGCTCTTAATTTAGGAGGTTTGATATAGAGGCACAATTGTCCCTTTATTAGGTCTCCTCGGAGGGGTCTCTGGTTCTGCAGCATCTCTGTAGATTTCCATGCTATGAGGAGTTTCCTCAGTGTGCTGTGACCGGTTATTATTCCCATCATCTGTCTGAATTGTTTTCTATTTAGGTTAAGGAGGTCACACAAATACAAACTCTGGACCCATAAATAGTTTCTGGTGTCCAGCGCAGTGCTTTTTTGGTATTTCATTTTTATTTAATCTCAGTGTGATAACTTGAATGTTCTCTCTTATATTAAAGGCCCATAAATTCTTGAGCTCTCCCATTACGACTGTCTGTAAAAATCAATTTTTATGGATAATTGTTTTCTATTTTAATGACCATGCCGTAAGTAGCTATGCTTTTTACTATATTGTTAAAAAATTAATTTTTTAACAATGCTTTGTTTCTTCTTGTTGTTAATGTCCAACTGAGTTTTATTGCGTTCCCTCCATATACATCTACAAGATTTTACTTCGAAACATGATTTAGATTACTTTTCTTTGTAACTAATCAAAATGAGCGCAGCTTCTTTAGGGCTCTAAACAGCTATCAATCCTCTAAATGAAGTTGTAAAATGCCTACACTATTTTCCAGATTGCCTTGTTCAATTTCAACATTAACTTTTAGTGCCTACACTTGGTAAACTTGTAAACGATCCACTAAAGCCATTGGTACAATTGCGTCGTACCATATCTTTTCTCACAGACTTAAATGTTCAAAAGACTGGTAGGTATGTCGCTTAAAAACTAATTATAGTTAAGAATCGTTGAAAATGGCACTACATCATTAGATTGACGATCGGCGGAAAGGGTGCAGACAGTGGCGTGCACTATGAAAATTATAATTACATTTATGGAATTTTTCTAAACTGCTAGTAAATAGCCGATGCGTTTTCGCCCTTATGGGTCTCGTCAGGCCTATATAAGTAAAAAAACCCTGAAAATTAAAAAAAAACGCGCAAGCTGGATTCTTGTGTAATTATTCCTTAGCATCTTAAACACATCCCAACTTATTCTGCGCCAAAATGCTCCTTGAGTCTCGCTAGATATAAGGACTCAAAAGTCCTAAAAATTAGTTTTTTGCAATTTTCTCAAAAACTATTAACTTTTTTTTTAAAAAGTGAAGACATAAAAAAATACGCAAAATCATTTGGTCTAAATGTAAAATTAAGAAAAACCTAACCCAACATTTTAAAAAATATATTTTAACAATACGTTTTTTTAATTTAATTTTTTTTGTCTACCCTGTAGTTAACTTGTTTTCAAATGTTATTACTTTATAATATTAAGCTTGTACAAAACACGTACTTAAATTTAGTTTTTGTTCAGTAGCGTGTCGTATAGGGAGCCACCTTAGGTTAGATTCACTCAGTGAAAAACAGACAAATTTAAATTAAGTTAATGTTCGTTTTATTAAAATTGGATGTAATTTAAGTTAAGATGATGTGGCGTTTGCAAGAAGGACTTCTTCGACACTTTGTTTAAGCCCTTATGATTATGGTCGCTAAGACCGAAACGCGTCAAGGGTAAGAAATACAGACTGCATTTTTGCTAAAAACGTAGTTTTATTTCGCCGTTAAGAATTCAGTGTGGAGCAAAAGACCCCAACTCACTATACATCTAGTTAAAAATGCTCCATCTAGGAGAGTACCACAATGCAAATACTTTGTGCTTGGACCGCAAAGATCAGCGCCTTTTCTCTGTCGGTAGGGTTGAAAAAATACCAGGAAGATTTTATATGAATTTGGATAACTTTTGAAGGGCAGAATGGAGCAAAATTTCATGAAATCGATAGAACCCCGTATTAGGAGTTATTCAAGTGACTGCAAAAACTATGCCAATGTTTATCATTTTTAACCCTTAATAAACCACCCTTATGTTCCATTTATTTTTTCGAAACCCATTTGTCACTTTTAAGATTGGACAAACACCATTTTTCCTAAGAATTTTATAAAAATTGCTTTAATATTTGAAGAGCTCTCGGGAATAAGGATGAAAGTCAATTTTTTTCAAATTTAAGATTTTGACAAATTCGTATTCTCTGATATTTTTTTTATCTATAAGGAATGAAAAATCTTAAAATAAAAGTTGTGTGAAGATGTATGCAGTGGACGCATAGGACGCTGGTGTGGATCTTCACACAACATATTTTTGGTCTTCGAGCGGATCTTCGCAGACATATTTTTGCTCTTCGAGCGGATCTTCGCAGAAAATCATTTCGAAAAACAGCATAGCGTAACAAGACATCAGCGGATCAATTATCAGGTGGGCTCGCTCCATAAGTAGGGCTGTGTTAGTTTTCTTGCAGCTCAGGTTTCACATAACTTATTTTTATTATAAATTGTTGTTATAATGACAGAAAAGCAAGCAAAGATTCTTCAGTTGGTAGAAAGACGGGGAAGTTTTAAAAACATTATATCTAAATTTGAAAAATTCATTCAAAGCACAAGCAGCGATAGTCTATCAATTTCGGAAGTAAAAATTAGGTTGGAAAAATTAAACACGGCATTTGGTCAATTTGAAAAAATACAGGAAGAGCTTATTCAGCTTGATCCCACGCAACAGTCCGAGGGTGATTCTTACGAAAATGCTTATTTTGCAATTAGTGGAATTGCGCTTGACATTATTGATCAAAATGCATTCGAAAAACAAAAAATTCTGCAATCGTTGCCAAATACATCTGCACCGGCAACAATACAATCATTACCGCAAAATCCACCCACATCAGTCGTTCATGTCCCGAATCATAATATGTTCAAAATTACTCCTCCTTCATTCCTCCTCAACAATGGGAAACTTTTTTTCAGGTATTTAAATCCATTGTAGATGATGATCCAAACATTCCGATAATTCAGAAATTTTTGTTTTTCGAATGCATTTTGATCAATAATGTCAAGCGCAATTCCACTAATTGCAAAATAAGCATTTTCGTAAGAATCACCCTCGGACTGTTGCGTGGGATCAAGCTGAATAAGCTCTTCCTGTATTTTTTCAAATTGACCAAATGCCGTGTTTAATTTTTCCAACCTAATTTTTACTTCCGAAATTGATAGACTATCGCTGCTTGTGCTTTGAATGAATTTTTCAAATTTAGATATAATGTTTTTAAAACTTCCCCGTCTTTCCACCAACTGAAGAATCTTTGCTTGCTTTTCTGTCATTATAACAACAATTTATAATAAAAATAAGTTATGTGAAACCTGAGCTGCAAGAAAACTAACACAGCCCCACTTATGGAGCGAGCCCACCTGATAATTGATCCGCTGATGTCTTGTTACGCTATGCTGTTTTTCGAAATGATTTTCTGCGAAGATCCGGCTCGTAGGACCAAAAATATGTCGTGTGAAGATGTATGCAGTGGACGCATAGGACGCTGGTGTGGATATTTTGAATTCTGTTTTTTGTTTCTGAATATTTTAAATCTTGATTTTAGATTATGAATAAAAAATTATTTTGTTTTTGACAATGTTATATATTTTCGATCTCTAATCAAAATTGTGACTTTTTCATTATAACGGGTGAATGTGATACAATGATATAAATAAAAGTATTGCAAATCAATGATAACCAACAATAAAAAGTTATTGATATTTAACAAAAGTGTTTTTCAAAATAAAAAAAATAATTAATCTCTGGCGGGAAAACGATGATAGTCCACAGCAGGGGTACCTTTGCGGTGAAAGGTCAATTTTATGATAACGTGAGTTATGTGTTAGTGATGTTGCAAAGAAGTTAAGGCTGGCAAGTCATACAGTAGGAGATGATTGCAGATGTAAAGTTCATAGGGACGTAGGGTAATCAATATGAAAGAAGTGAAATTTCATTATATTAATCGAGAATTTTATTTTTTGTTTTAATATTTTGCTATGAATTATTATTGATTGAATTTTTAATAAAAAATTTTTTTTTTTAATTTTCAAGCAATATATTATCAAAAAACAGACATTTAGCTTTTTCCGACCATGTTTAAGATTGATCCTGTCGTGGACTATCATCTTTTTTCCCGGGAACTGCCGTCATTCAACAGAATAGGAAGCCATAATTACCAAACACTTCCAATAGTCTACAAATAGTTAATAGAACTGTAATTTGGAGTCTTTGGGGTAAATGAAGTATATTATGTTTTTTCCCAAATCACCCTCGATATTTCAAAAAAGTAATTTTAAATCTAAAAATTGATTTATTGAACATTTTTAGTTTTTGGGCTTTCATCTTTTTTCCCGAGAGCTCTTCATTTGTTATTCTGGAATTTCAAATAAAATAAAAGTGTGCCTATTTGCGCATATTTTAACACTATTTCTAACCAGGAGTTGAATATTTTTAATATTACGCTTTTTTTTCGTACAGTTCCTAATTGTATAAAAATTAAATTTTTTAAATTCCATCGGTGGTCCGGTTGCTTTTAACCGTTTTCCTAACCTTTACTTAAAGTTTTTTCATTTAAAAAAACAATAATGAGACAACTGAGGATCACGCTTAGTATTATAAAGTATTAAAGTTTACCTACAGTGTGGGAAAAATTTAAAAAAAAATAAAAACTATATTTTTTAAAATCTTAATTTCTTCTTAATTTTATAGTATCGACCGAATGATTTTGCGTATTTCTAATGTCATTTAGCAGAGTACAAATTTTCCTTTTTTGTATTTTTTATCGAAAACGGTTAGAGATACAAAAAATTGCAAGAGATCAAAAAATTTCTGAATAAAACAAGAAATTCATTTTATATTTTTGAATCTGCCAGTGACTTACTGCAAAAAAGTTCTGGGGGAAAAATGGGGCATGACCCCGGATAAAATATGATCCTGTAGTTTTTTCCTAATATTTGGCATGCTTAATGATGTGTGCCGTGTAGTTAAATACACGTTCCAGATTTCAGCTAAACATCTTAAAAACTGCACGAGTTACAAAGAAAAAACCCCGGATAACAGCTGATAACTGTCAAAAATTTTTCTCAAAAAGTATGATCATAACAAAAACATTCCATGTAAAAAAGGCCAAGTTCGCAAAAATGGCATTCCGTAAAAAGAATTGAGATAAAAGTAAAGCCAAGTTCTCCAATACAAATTTCAAAATGAAAGGTTCTTACTAGTCTGGAAATATTTTTTTAAACCTTTCTATTACTTCTTTATGTTCAATTTAGCACTGTGCCTTTTGAAATTTGTATTGGAGAACTTGGCTTTACTTTTATCTCAATTCTTTTTACGGAATGCCATTTTCGCGTACTTGGCCTTTTTTACATGAAATGTTTTTGTTATGATTTCACTTCTTTTTTAAAGGAATTGGATAATACTTAATTTTTAAAGTAGTAAAATATGCGGAATATTGTTCAAAACTTTTGCAATGCCTTACTTAAATTTTTGAGGTTTTTTAATTTTTTTCCATGGTTTTATCGTAGTTCCTATTAGCCTTCCAAAGCTCAGCTCTCTAGAGTTTCTGAAAGTGCACAATGTTACTTTTACATAACTTTACATGTATAGGGGAGGAGAGTAAATGAAAATATTACACTTATAAATTTTTTCCCATGGTTTTATCATAATTTCTATTAGCATTCCAATGCTCAGCTCTCTAGCGTTTCTGGAAGTGGGCAATGATAGTTTTATATAAATACATTTATAGGAGAGGGAAATAAATTAAAATTGTCGTGTTTTTAAATTTTGTCCTATAGTTTTATCATAGTTCCTATCAGTCTTCCAATGCTCACTCTCTAGCGTTTTTGTAAGTGGGTAATGTTACTTTTACATAACTTTACATTTATAGGGGAGGAGAGTAAATGAAAATATTGGAATTTTTTCCCATGGTTTTATCATAATTTCTATTCCAATGCTCAGCTCTCAAGCGTTTCTGGAAGCGTGCAATGTTAGTTTTATATAAATTTAAATTTATAGGAGACGGAAGTAAATTAAAATGTTGGTGTTTTTAAATTTTTTTATATAGTTTTATCATATTGTCTTTCAGTCTTAAAAAGTTTAGCTCTCTAGCGTTTCTGGAAGTGGGCAGTGTTACTTTTACATAACTTTACATTTATAGGGGAAGGAAATAAATTAGAATTTTGAGGTGTTTTAATTTTTTTCTATAACTTTATCAAAGTTACCATCGGTCTTCCAAAGCTCAGCTCTCTAGCATGTCTGGAAGTAGGCAATGTTACTTTTACTTAACTTTACATTTATAGGGGAGGGAAGTAAATTAGAATTGTGGGGTGTTTTAATTTTTTCCCATAGTTTTATCATAGTTCCTATCAGTCTACCAAAGCTCAACTCTCTAACATTTCTGGAAGTGGGCAATGCTACTTTAACATAACTTTAAATGTATAGGGGAGGGGAGTAAATTAAAATTTTGGGGTTTTTTGATTTTTTTCCTATGGTTTTATCATAGTTCCTATCAGTCTGCCAAACCTCAACTCTCTAGCATTTCTGGAAGTGGGCGATGTTACTTTTATATAACTTTAAATGTATAGGGGAGAAGAGTAAATTAAAATTTTGGGGTTTTTTGATTTTTCCCAGGGGTTTGGTCATAATTTCTATCAGTCTGCCAAATTTCAGCTTTGTAGCATGTCTGGAAGTACAGTAGAATATTGATGATCTATACATGAGTGAGTGAGTGAGTCAGTGAGTGAGTGGCAATTTCGACGTTTTTTGAAATTTCGTAACTTCTTTACTACTTTATGGAATTCCATGAAACTTGGAGGGGTTGTTAACTCCATGGAGATCTACGACTGTGCAAAGCTTGAGATTCGTAGCTCATTCCGAAGCAGAGTTTTAGGTAGGTCAAATATCGGCTGAAATGTTTCCAGAAAAGATGGTTACGGCGCGCGAACTTGGCGAGGCACTGCCGTGCCCTCAGATATAGAGTTTAGTTTAACGTGAATTGATTCAGCATAGTTTATTTGCTCTAGGATAAGTTATACGTTGTCTTTGCAAAATATTTTGTCTATGACATTTCCGCAGCTGCTTTTTCTCTATGCATTTTCATACCTGTTTTAATGATTTTCATGGTGTTTTTGGAAAGTTTTCCCATGTTTTTGCAGCTCAGCAGCGGCGCGACTGCCGGAGTTTATTATAATACCCGTTCCGCTAGATTTAGTAATAATTTTTGTCCTAGATTTAACTTTTTAACTTTATGCATGCTCGTTGCCTATATACACTTCATAATAAAATCTATTGCTATCAAAATGAACACTTGTGGCTAAAGAAACGTAATGCGAACCTAATTTTAATACTGCGCACCAGGCGCCTATGCGTTCTTTTTTTTTTATTCATATTAAATTTTTTTTCAAACAGTTGCTAACCTGTCGTGTATGCAGTCTTGCCAGATTTAAAAGTTTTCGTTCAATATAAAAGAATTATGAACCAACATTTTGATGATTGAAGTTTTTTTATCCGAAATTGAAAAATTTTGACTATTTTAAGGCAAAGTTATATATTTTGCAAATATTCTAATAATTTTACCCAACTTAATTTATGTAGGGAAATTTATATACTTTATTTTTAATTTTGGTTTGTACAATTTATAATTTAAGTTATAAATCTCTTATTTGTTTGGTTTTTGAAGTGTAAACTTCTTTAGGGTCGCTTAGCAGTTTTTGTGGGTAGTGAATTGAACTGACTTGACAGGCTCGGCTATGTAACGCTCATTCGGGACAAATCGGCTCGAGTCGACTGTCAGAAACATTCAGCGAGCGATATGATGATGCAGATGAATGCCAGTACACAGAAGAGTTCGGTTCGGTCCGCTTTGCAGAATATGTTATGGGCCAATATTATTAATTTCGCAATGTTGAAATTTACACTTCTACCGTGTAGTCTTAAACACACACAATAATTTTTTCTTACATTTTTATTAAAATTAAAAAATTTGATCATGGTATAAAGTTTTTTTTCGTTTGCTGTCGACCACCCGTTACTATTTTGAAGGATATAAAGGATTTTTGTCACTTAGTTGCAGAAAAATCTGCCAACACTGCGTGTATATGTAAGGTTTAAGAGAAGGGGATAATTTTGCGTGAGTGGAAAAGAAAACGTGGTGCTTATTGGGCTAGCAAAGGGCAGACATTATCAAAGGAGTTTAACATCAACAAGAGTCTGAATCAGGTTTGTTGCTTGTCACCAACATTGTTTAAGATCTATTTAAAACAAGCCCTAGAAACATGAAAAATACTCTGCCAATATATGGGCCCCTAAGCTCACACCAGGTACTATAGTTATAGTGTACGTGTGAGCTAATATAACTAAAAACTGATATATATTTTATTCAACTCCACACTAAATTACCTTTTGTTTGCTACCACACAAGCCATGTTTTGACTTAAACTCAAATTTTTGAAATCCACCCCCACCCTTAAAAAGAACAAAAACTAAAATGTATTTTGTTAAACTCCGGACTCAATTACCTTTCGTTTGATATCACACACGCCATATTTTCACTTAAACTCTAATTTTTGAAATATATCCCCACCCTTTTTTTTGGTTTGTGTTCGGTGGATTTTGTTCATTTTTAAATGGGAGCATCTCGACCCAAGACCCAGCCTAGGTACCAAATTTCATTGAAATCGGCCAAGCGGTTTTTGAGTTATGCGCGTTGGTCGTTACAGACAGACAGACAGACAGACAGACAGACAGACGGCGCAACAAAAAAGTTTCAAAATCATCTGAAACGCAAAGATATATAAAAATGTTTGGAATCGGAGCAACTTTTTTTTTCTCGAAAAAATTAGGATCACCATAGCTCACACTACTATAGTATAGTATATGTGTGAGATAAAAAGTGCGAACAGATGGGAATACTACTGAACGATTATGTACTGTATACCCTCTGTCTCGCTGATTATCAGATAGTCCTGGCTCAAGATTACGACAATTTAGAATATAAGACCCGTAAATTAATTGATGAATACGATAAGTGGGGGTGGAGGTAAATCTTTAGAAAACAAAATAGTATAATAATAATAGTTTAGACGAACAAATCAAACAAAGAAATAACCAAGGTAGACAAGCAATTAGACAACTCAACAGTATTCTCTGAGATAAGGCTGTATCAAAACAAAACAAACATAGAATTTACAACAGCATAGTGAAAAATGTCATCAGTCATCGCAAGTCCCCAGAACCCACTGAAATGGATTATTGGAAACGCGCTGCCGGAAAGTCAAAACTGGAATGAGTGAGAAATGAGAGTATTCGAGAAATTATAGATATTAAACAAAAAATAACGAAAGACATACAAATTAATGGTATTGACACGCATAAAGAATGGCGGAATACAGAATCCCAAAGAAAATACTAAATTGGACACTACAGGGAAGAAGAAAGAGAGGAAGACCCAGACTGAGTTGAAGAGAAGGAATAGACATCAGAGAAAGGAGGAGGAGTAGATGAGAGGCTCTGGACCAACCGAGACCAATGAAGACCGGAAATCAGAAGACGGCGGAGAACGGTATAGACTGATTTATATATATAACCCAAAACACACCATTTTCCAAATGAAAATTTGCTATATTGTAGTACTAGCCTGTGGATCTTTACCAAACTATTAAAATGAATATAGTTTTTGGGATTTTCGGATTATGGAATCAATTGTGTATATGTATATGGCTTCAACGCTCAAGTTCTGTTTTTATTTTGGTTTTTTATTAAAAAAGTTGTCCTTTGTTTCTAATCTACATTGTAGTTAGCAGCTGCGTGTTCTAATGAAAAATGCATGACTGTAATCATCACTATAATATTTTCAACCTCTCGGCTGTTGTTTGCTTCTTGTTCAGGAAAAGGAAATAGGTTTAAAGGGATTTCGGTTGTAAGAACCTATATAGATATGTCGTTTTTTTGTAATGGCGGTTTGTCATTGACATTTTAATAATTTAAACTAACGTAAATATGTCATGACGTAACCGCCAAAATAAAAAAAAAACAAACTACAGTCGAACTTCGATAACTCGAACAAGCCATGTGTCACATCAAAATTTCGACTTATCGAGACTTCGATTTATCAAATAATAAATAAAAATTTTTGCAGCGTTTTCGTATTTTTTGTAAATTAAAATTTACGTGTTTTTTTAAGGAAACATTGGAATACTGGCAATAATTTTGATACAACCAAGTCTATATAAAAAATGTTCACCTCTAATAGATGTGAATACATAATTTTTGTTCTTATACATATGTATGAATGTACATATTTATTTTACCGAAAAACAGTCGGTTTTTGTGACATAGTAACACACACAAACCCCCCAAATGTATAGCACATCGAATACAAGTTACACTTAATTGCGTCTTTAAAACATTTCAATGCAAACAAGCAAGTTAGAACGATTCGTAATTAGGGGATTCCCCCAGAAAATTCGACTTATCGAAGTTGGCGCCACATAAAATGTTTGAGTTATCAAGATATTTGACTAATCAAAGTTTGAGTTATCAAGACAAAATTACATATATTTCTTACCCTTGATGCCATTGCAACAGTTTGGTTCGACTTATCAAAGATTTTGAGTTACGGAAGTTCGAGTTATGGAAGGTCGACTGTATACTTATGTACATACCTATATAAAAACTTATAAGCAAAAATCTAAAAAAAGCTTCGTAAATAATTTTATTTGTAACATATTAAGATTTTTCCAAAAAATAGATATCCAACTTTATATTTTCAAGTTGTAAAGCGTGTCTAATTGCGTTTAGAATTAAAAGAAACTATAGAACGTGTCAAAAATTCGAGGACCAAAATATCAAGAGGAAATTGCAATCCGCCATTTGTCTATTTATTTTTATTATGATACCAGCGTGCAGGGAGGGAGAGATTATGCGTCGGTATTCTACGTTAGATCGCGTTTTTTTAAAGTGCAACGCTTCGATTCATGTTATTTGATTGAGTTATCAAATAACATAATGTCAATAGATAGTTTAAGGTGTGCTACGTATTTTTACGTAAGCATGAGATTTGACAGTTACGCAATCGCTCTTCGTCACACCGTCGTCAAGGTCACGTTAGGAGCTTACGTATTTACGTTAGCTTACGGCAGTCTGCAGGCACCTTAACGTTACCAAAGAATAAAATTGGTTGATTAAGCGATCGAAAAATGAGGCCTAGACGATAATTTCCGCTTCCAGTACAAACGATTCTTTGCAAATATATTCCTACTGTAGTTGAAAAGACAAAAAACAAAATTGTAACATCAAAAAAACACAGTGCCGAATTCCATATTCTCTGCTATTAGTAGACTTGTTATGGTAACGTAAAAACATTCAACTTAAACTCAAATTTGGAACAAAACGTAGAGCGCCTAACGTGCAGTTTTACGTAAAAATACGTAGCATAACTTAAATTAGATAGTTTAAGTTGTGCTACGTATTTTTTCGTAAGCATGATATTTGACAGTTACGCAAGCGCACTTCGTCACACCGTCGTCAAGGTCACGTTAGGAGCTTACGTATTTACGTTAGCTTACGGCAGTCTGCGGGCACCTTAACGTTACTAAAGAATAGAATTGGTTGATTGACCGATCGAAAAATGAGGCCTAGACGATAATTTCCGCTTCCAGTACAAACGATTCTTGCAAATATATTCCTACTGTAATTGAAAAGACAAAAACAAAATTGTAACATCAAAAAAAACACAGTGCCGAATTCCATATTCTCTGCTATTAGTAGACTTGTTATGATAACGTAAAAACATTCAACTTAAACTCAAATTTGGAACAAAACGTAGAGCGCTTAACGTGCAGTTTTACGTAAATATACGTAGCACAACTTAAACTATCTACTATCTAATATAAAATAACATATAAATGTTATAAAGTACTGCAAAGTCTGAAAAAATAGCAGCCAACGTCTATTTAAGGTTGCGTAATACTCTAATTTCTATTTAAGGAGATTTATATTTTTTTTATTATTTATTTTTATTTTTTATTATATAGTTTTTGCTCTTTAGACTGCGCACCATCAGAAAATATGTCATCGTTTTCGATGATTTGCGTAAATCTTAGGCTTCGTGTATAGGTACGTAAAAATGTATACTCCCGGAGCGTTTTCGCATGCAAGGAAAACTCTATAAAACCCCATTTTTATAAACGACAGTTGATTCTAGTATTATATGGCAGGGAATACATTCTATCGATCCGAGTAAAAGATTACGCGTTACCTTCCAGAAAACAAGGCCTACCAACGCATTGAGAGGGCACAGGGGACGTTAGACTGAGGATAACATGCTAGCTATATGGCTTTCAGTAGTAAATGCAATAAAATCAACAGTAGCGCACATAGGAATATGTCCTGGAGGGGGCCCAAGATTTCTGAATGAGGGCCCGGGGCTTCATGATATCGTAATTTATGCTATTTAATATTTTTATTTATGAAATATGTGGAAAATATCTAAAAAAATCTTAGGTTTGTGGGGGAGGCGGACCCCAAGCCCCCCCTCCTACGTACGCTCATAAATTAAAAATATCACGAACAAAAATATAATTTTCAATAACATTTGTTTAAAAAGGGAACATTTTTATTTCTTTACTCTTATTTTATAACAGATTTCCATAAACAAAAGGAGATATTGATATACATAGCAACCTATTTGTCTGGGTTATTTATATACTCTACAAGGGTTGTTTTTTAAATTTAGCATATACAGCTGGAATACAATAATACATCTCTTTTAAAGACTTTATTGTTTCTCGAAGTATTCTTCACGAAAATTAATGCATATTTGCATGCGTTCAAACCAGTTGTCAAAGCTGTAATTTCACTCGTTGGTTGGTAATAGATAGTTTAAGTTGTGCTACGTATTTTTACGTAAAACTGCACGTTAAGCGCTCCACGTTTTGTTCCAAATTTGAGTTTAAGTTGAATTTTTTTACGTTACCATAACAGGTCTACTAATAGCAGAGAATATGGAATTCGGCACTGTGTTTTTTTGATGTTACAATTTTGTTTTTTGTCTTTTCAACTACAGTAGGAATATATTTGCAAAGAATTGTTTGTATTGGAAGCGGAAATTATCGTCCAGGCCTCATTTTTTGATCGGTCAATCAACCAATTCTATTCTTTGGTAACGTTAAGGTGCCCGCAGACTGCCGTAAGCTAACGTAAATACGTAAGCTCCTAACGTGACCTTGACGACGGTGTGACGAAGTGCGTTTGCGTAACTGTCAAATCTCATGCTTACGTAAAAATACGTAGCACAACTTAAACAATCTAATGTCAAATTCCATTCTTGAGGGTGTCGACTGCTCCCTCTGGCGACTGTAATCTTCTTGATTTTCGGAAAAGTATAGAAAACGTTGGGACTTAGATCGGGATTGTATGAAGGATGGTCCAACAATTCGACGTTTTGTTGGGTTAAAAATACTTTGTGCTTTATGCAAACTTGCATTGTCTTGGTGAAGGAGGACTCGTCGTTCGGGGTTCGTTTTTCGAAGCTTAGCGATGACTTTCGGCAAACAAATGGTGATGTACCAATCGGCAGTAACAGTCCTCTGATCTTCTAGGAGAAAGGGAATTGTTGCTACATGACCTGCTTTTGAAACAAATGTCGCGACCATCATTTTGGATATACTTCAAGAACGGATGACTTTTGTTGGCTTGGAACACCCAAACAGATGACTGACGTTTATTTTTTAGTTTATATGAGTAAATCCTTCTTTCTCTTCTTCGGTTAACAGATGCGGTATAAAGCGGGAAACTAATTATCTTATCCCTAATTCTTCATATCCAATGAAGCCTGAATCTCGCGATATGTTACATGTCGATCTTCCGTGATAGGCATGCGCACAGCATCGATGTTTTCCTGGGCTAGGGGCTAAGGCTAATCCGTCCACGCTGCTTAAATTCTTCACACCAACGAGAAACTGTCGACTGATATGGTGCGTCATTACCGAAAACAGAAATCAACTCGGCGAGCAATTCTTGTTATAATAATTTCATTCGAAATTTGTAAAAAATTATAGCCCGAAAATGTTCTAGGTTTAGTTCAATTTTTCGACTGATTTGTTAACTTAAAAAATTCACTGTAGCTATAAAACTATATGTATCGACTGACGTTTTGAATATAGTTTATGTAAAGATTAAGGTTAATTTTTTGTAGCGGCATTCGCTTAATGTCGCCCTCTATGTTCCTATATGCCAAATATAAAATGCAGCCCTTGTACCTATATCTCTGTCTACGTTCTCTTCGTGACAATATACAGGGTGTTCGGCACATGAACCGTCAAAATTTTTTGGGATATTGTTGGGGTCATTTGCTACCTTTTCAACCTTGGAACTTGGGTCCTTAGAGTCACGGCTAAAGAGATATGATTTTTTTTTCTCAAATTACCCAAAATCCCACCTTTAAACCCTCGTAAGGTTTTTATTAATGTCTGGAAAAGCACGATGTTTTTTTTTTATAATTCTGTAACCTTATGCTACTTCAACTAATTAATAGATTTGTTAAAATTTATGTACCAATGGGACATACGAGGTTTTTTATTGATGAACATTAGTGATTTTGTAAAAGAAAACCAATTCCAAAATTAAAAAAAGTATCGACACTTGAGAACTTCATTTTCTTTTAAAAACTTCTCTAGTTGATTACCTTTCTAACGGTATGCTACACATTGATTAAAAAGAAAAATTCTGCTTTAAAGAACGGATATTCCGTGAGACGGGCAATAATCGTTCGGACTTGATAAGAAAAACAATTTGATGTTTATAATCATTTCGAACCAAATTTATTTAAATAAAGAACACAATACATTATTGGTAAAAGTTTAACTTTTGTTTAAGTAGGTAAACGATCATAAACATCAAATTGTTTTTCTTACCAATTTCGAACGAGTCTCGCCATTCTGACGGAATATCCGTCTTTTAAAGCAGAAATGTTTTTTTTTAGCAATGTGTAGCATACCGTTAGAAAGGTAATCAACCAAAGAAGTTTTTAAAAGAAAATGAAGTTCTCAATTATCGAAACTTTTTTTGATTTTTAATTTTGAAATTGATTTTCTTTCACAAAATCACTAATGTTCTCCAATAAAAAACCTCGTATGTCCCTTTGATACATCAATTTTAACAAATCTATTAATAAGTTGAAGAACCATAAGATTACAGAATTATTTTTAAAAAATGGTGCTTTTCCAGACATTAATAAAAAGCTTACGAGGGTTTAAAGGTGGGATTTTGGATAATTTGAGAAAAAAAATAAAAAAATTCATATCTTTTTAGCCGTGACTCTTAGGACCCAAGTTCTAAGGTTAAAAAGGTAGCGAATGACCCCAACAATATCCCAAAAAATTTTGACGGTTCATGTACCGGACACCCTGAGATGCGTGGTCGATCACAACAAAAAAATACAATAAAGTTCCCCGAAAAAATTTGGAAAAAACACATTTACAGCTGATGCCGATCGATAGCCCTGGTAGCCGCCTTACCCCTCTCAACACGTCCACAGGCCTTGTTATCCAGTGGGCTTTGATCCGAGTAAAAGATTACGTTACATGGAAACGTAGGAAATATATCATGAAACGGAATGCGCTTATTTATTATTTTTATGCAAAGGGGGATACAAAGCGAAGATAAAGTAGTGATGAATATGACACATCAAGAGCGGACCGAGATGGTACAAGTCGTACAGTCGTACTGCCGGTCTTATCGTTGCAAATAAATCGGTGAAGTACCACGGAACGGCCCGATTGAGATCGCAAAAATTGTGGTAAATCGGCTCATAGCTGCAGATTTCTCTTTATGTTCGCCCCAAACAAATGGTCTACGAGCTAGCATACTTATCACTGCGAGAAGTTGAAAGAAACCTCCTATTATTGACCATAAGCATAAACAAGATATGCTGGTTAGGTGCCTCAAATTCAAATTTCATCAGAAAACAAAACCAGAAAATCCCTGAAATAATAAGGAATGCATTTACCAAATCCCGTGTGAGTCTGGTAAATCATATGTAGGTGAAGTGTATCATGCAAAAGGAGTCGCATTGTCGAAAACGAAAGTTTATTGAAGCCATTGATATCGAAGTTAATGATTGACTCGTGATTGAAGCAGTTTTGAGTCAACTAAAGCCAGGCTCCCATTCTCGTGTATTTGGCAAGTACGCAAATATATGCGTACTTGGGCATACCTGGCAAGTACATCAAGTTCCGAAGTCAATTTGACAAGTGCAGCGCTCCCACTACTCCTGTATTTCACAAGTACGTCAATACTTGTGTACGTGGCAGTGGCGTATATAAGGGGGGGGGGGGCATTTTCCACATATTTCATGAATACAAACATAAAATATCATAAAATACGGCCTCATGAGGTCTTGCCCCCCCCCCCCCGAAACTGTCTAAACTATCTCGCCCCCCCCCCGAAACTTTTTTCTATATACGCCACTAGTACTTGGTAATTACCCCGCTCACGAGACCAAGGCCAATAACTAATAACAACTGCCGAAATATTTGCCGAATAAGCAGGCAAGTAGTGAGAGTAGGTGATCCGTGGTGAGAGTGCATCCACAAGCATGAACTTGTCAAAGACACAAATAATTTTATTGTAATCACTTTGGCTCGCGTTATTTTTACTGACAACCGCCGGGACTTTGCCAGTGGCCAATAATTGTACAAATATTGGTCGAGTATACCACTTCCACTACTTGGCAAGTATGGGCAATTAACAAATAGTTTGCCAAATACACGAAAATGGGAGCCCGGCTGAGGCACGGACATACCAAACATATGGAAACCAGTCCTTAGATAAGTAGTACTTATAAGTAGGAGGCTGTAGACAGGATTGTTTAGTTTACACTTGAAAACGGTTAAAGATACTTAATAACCGAAACGTCGGCATCGTGATAAATAAATAAAGACAATAGAAGCCCGAAATTTTGTTTCGAATATTAGATAGTTTAAGTTGTGCTACGTATTTTTACGTAAAACTACAAGTTAAGCCCGCTACGTTTTGTTCCAAATTTGAGTTTAAGTTGAATGTTTTTACGTTACCATAACAAGTCTACTAATAGCAGAGAATATGGAATGCGGCACTGTGTTTTTTTGATGTTACAATTTTGTTTTTTGTCTTTTCAACTACAGTAGGTATATATTTGCAAAGAATCGTTGGTACTGGAAGCGGAAATTATCGTCTAACCAATTCTATTCTTTGGTAACGTTAAGGTGCCCGCAGACTGCCGTAAGCTAACGTAAATAAGTAAGCTCCTAACGTGACCTTGACGACGGTGTGACGAAGTGCGCTTGCGTATCTGTCAAATCTCATGCTTACGTAAAAATACGTAGCACAACTTAAACTATCCATTAAGGGCCTCTCCTTAAATTACGTAACGCTCTAGGGGGGAGGGGGGGGGGTTTGTCTCTGCGTTACACTCAATGTTTTTTTAATGTGTGTTTTATTGAAAATGCGTTACTGGGGGGGGGGGAGGGGGGTCAAAAATCCTGAATTTTTGTGTTACGTAATTTAAGGACGTTCCCTAATGCTTTAAAAAACTTTTTAATACGGTATAACTTAACCCAATTTTCCTATCTAACATAAAGCAATGAGTACATGACCCATATAGAATGGCAACCGGCGAGCTTTGCAACATTGAGGGGCAGATGGCGATGAAATAAATTAGTCTGGTACGCAATATTCAGGGACTACTAGTACGATTTAGATGTATGTGCGAATTCCAAGGTTCATGCGAATCATACAAATGCCATTAGATCATCATAGTAGTTGTTTCTGAATATTGCATACTAGACGAATTTATTTCAGCGCCATCTGCCCCTCAATGCTGCAAGGCTCGCCAGTCGCCACTCTATATGGGTTATATACTCATTGCAGAAAGGCATCATTCATCAAAGCTACCCCAGCTATGGGTTGATAGACAGAAATAACTCAACATTATACAAAGGTCTCCCCCTTGCAAATGAAATCGAGGAGTCCAAGTATTTTTCAAAAATTTACTTTAAATACGCGTAACGGCCTCTGGTACGTTTTCGACAGACCACTCTGTATAATGCTGTTGAGATTTCAATTGAAGTTCCGGGGTCACCAAATAACTGACGTCATAATAATTTCATTCGTCATCACGATTGGATGGTAGCTGCGTTATTAAGTTTTTCAAATTTGATTAGGCAAATATTTTGTTTTATTCTGAAAAACCACTGAAAAGTTTTTTTCTTCTTTTAGGAGAAGCACAGTGGTTTCTTTTATATTTTGCATATAGAAACATAGAGGGCGATACTGATCGAATGTCTTTACTAAAACTTAACCTCAATCTTTACCTAACCTAAATTCAAAACGTCAGTGCGATACACGGTGGATAGAATAGACCGGTGTTCGGATCTTATATATATATATATATATATATATATATATATATATATATATATATATATATGTCGAATTTTTCACGTCACTGGTGGTCCAGCTGATTTTTGTAAACAAATGTTAGATCTGATAAGAACAACGGAACAACTAATATTTTTTGAATTTTTTGAAAACTAAAGCAATTTTCCGACCGTTTTCTAGTACATACTTATAAAATGTAATTTTATAGACATATTGTCGTTATTTTCTTTTAGCCCGCTTTATTTTTTACTACACAAAACTTAAACTACAAGTCAATCTGAATGTGATCGTTTAGTATCAAAGGTGAACCGAGAACTACTGGGTAGTAGACAAAAATGTAGTTCAGCGGATGATTTTTAAAGCTGAAACGAACACATTATTTTCTACGAATTTTAATTTTTGTGTAAAGAGAAATGAAGCGGGCTACAAAAAATTACGACTGGTATGTCCGAAAAATATTATTTTATAAGAATATACTAAAAAATAGTAGGAAAATTGCATTAGTTTTCAAAATATTCAAAAAATATTAGTTGTTTATTTCATATCTAACTTTTGTTTAAAAAAATCAGCTGGACCAGCCGTGACGAGAAAATTCGACATATATTTATAATATTGGAATATACCGTGAGTGCGATACATATAGTTTTCTAGCTATAGTGAACTTTTTATTTTAACATAACAGTCGAAAAATTAAATTAAATCGAGAACATTTTCGGGCGATAATTTTTTACAAATTTCGAAGGAAATTATCTCATGCAGGATGCCTTGCCGAGTTGATTTCTGTTTTCAGTAATGAAGCACCACATCAGTTGACAGTTTCTCGTTGGCGTGGAGAATTTCACGCGTGGACAGATTAGCCTTAGCGACGATCAAAGGCCAGGTGCACCAAAAACGGCTGTCATCCAGGAAAACACTGATGCTGTGCATGCTCATCACGGAAGATCTACATGTGATACATCGCAAGATGAGGCTTCATTGGGGCTTTCAATTTAAAAAAAATTGCATGAAGAATTATGGGTATAAAAATTAGTTTCCCGCTGGATACTGCATCTGTTAACCGAAGAACAGGAAGAAGCTGGATTGGTGTCAGAAAACTCTAGACCGCTTTGAGGCAGGAAACTCGACAAACGTGTACAGCATTGTCAGTGGTGATGGATCGTGAATTTACTTACATACGAGTATACCCGAAAATAAACGTCATTCGTCTATTTGATTTTTCAAAAGCAAGTCATAGCAACAATTCCTCTGAAAGATCAAACGACTCTTACTGTCGATTGGCACATCACCATTTGTTGGCCGACAGTCATCGCTGAGCTTTCAAAAAAGACAATTCAAGTTCACACAAAGCACAAAAAATCATTGAATTTTTAACCCAACAAGACGTCGAATTGTTGGATTTCTATACTTTTTCGAAAATCAAGAACGGCGTGATCCAAGATTTTTGTCGCCAGAGGAAGCAGTCGACGCCTTCAAGAATGCAATTAGCACCAACAAACGAGTGAAATTACAGCTTTTAATACTGATTTGAGCGCATGCAAAAGTGCATTCATTTTCGTGGAGAATAACTCGAGAAACAATACAAAGTTATCTACTGTTCTATTCCAGCTGTACATGCAAAACCTTAAAGAACCTTAATTTTCTGGTTTGATTTGGTGACCGGCAGCGTTGGTTATATTTTTATTAATAGCAAGCATACACGTGACCAGATTGATGGTTTCCAAACAGAAATTTGTCGCAAAGAAGTCAATCACACGTTTTTCAAATAAAACGTTCTATAAAAAGATCTTCAAAGAACCAGAGTCTTAAATCTTTTATGTATGTACCTTCCGCCGAAGAAATTCATTGTCTTTGTCTAATGATGGTAGCTGTAACATAACATCACGAGTCGCAATCACGTATATATCTTGGCCGAGACTATACAGATTGAAAAAAAGTCCTACTAAAGCTGCAGCCACAGCAGGAAAAAAAACAACGATAAAAAACAAACTACTACCAGGACTATACCGACTTAAAAGGCAATAATTGAGGCAATGCTTGAAATACCTGCAGATTTTTCCGAGGTGTAGCGTCGTTAAGGTTATACACAGAGTGTACATCCGTAGTTTATTGATGCAAAAACTAAACTGCTATTGCTTTTAAATTTGTCGAATGAATTGGTCAAAAATTTAAATTAGATTGTTTATCTCCACTTCGGTCTGTTTTTATTTCTTTTCTTTTTGTAATAAAAACATACGAAAACTACTAAGGAGTTGTTGCAATAATAGGGTGTTTCTCAATGGAATCGTGGTTAACGTTATTCTTATGTGTTTATTTACGAACGTTTAGCTTGGTTTAGCGGTAACTTATTTGTTATGGTTATTTGATATTGATAATTACCACTAAACAAAATTTAAATCGTTTTTCAAATTTATTGTTTTATGTTTATTATGTTGAAATGAAACAATTTTTAATAATTGAGGCAATACTTGAAATACCTGCAGATTTTTCCGAGGTGTTGCGTTGTTAAGGTTATACACAGAGTGTACATCCGTATATTATTGATGCAAAAACTAAACTGCTATTGCTTTTAAATTTGTCGAATGAATTGGTTAAAAATTTAAATTAGATTGTTTATCTTCACTTCAGTCTGTTTTTATTTATTTTCTTTTTGTAAGAAAATCATACGAAAAGTACTAAGGAGTTGTTGGAATAATAGGGTGTTATTTGGATATGGTTATTTACGAAGGTTTAGCTTGTTTTAGCGCTAACTTGTCTGTTATGGTTATTTAATATTGACATTTACCACTAAACAAAACCCAAATCGTGTTTTAAATTTCTTGTTTTTTATTATGTTGAAATAAAACATTTATTTGAATTTTTGTTTTCTGATCACCAAAAATTAATCAAAAAATTGAAGTTTGTTCAACACAAAATAACAGTTCATTAACCTGAAAATGTAGCATTTTCATTTATCCGTATTTCATGACAAAAACTTACGGTTATTTACCACGCTGTTGTACAGCTACATTTACAGCGACTGAGCAAAAACACCCTAATATCTCTGAAAGAGCTTACACCTCATCTCAAAAAAAAGGAGAAATTTATGCTTATAATTTTAAAAACAAAGATTCTTCAGACTAAAGAATTTGAAATGGCTAACAAATTAATGTTCCTTGACTCTTACTAGTCAAAACACGTCTGGATACAAACTCAGTAATTTCTGAAAGTCAAAACAAGCCACCAAATTTAGATACTAATGACAAATGAAATCTAGCAAGTGTAGTTTTAAATTTAAAGGATTGTTTGTGGCGTGATCAGTGTAATTTAGTTTAGTCATGAGCAAAGCAAAATCTTAAGAAAGCCTCAGACTGACGTCAAAATTCTAAAACAAGTGCAGAAAATAGACTGAAGAAAAAACAATTATCTTAAATATTCTATAAAGTTTATACCAGCAGATAATAGGGACTTATTGCAATAAATCCAGAGAGTATTAGCGCCAGACGGTATTTTGACAGTTGTACATTAAAAACTGACTGCTTATCTTTCAAAATTGAAATACATACCGAAGTCGAATTTAAAGATAAGTGATAGGGACTTATTGGAATAAACCAAGGCAGTAATAGTGCCAGGCAGTATTAAGAGAGTTTCAAATTAGAAGATAACAGCTGATCTTTCGATAAATAATGCCGTCTTTAATTAAGTATTTAAATAAACAATTTAGTATTAATTTCCACTCTTTATGCCATTTTTGAAAGGTCAATTGTCAGACTGCAATTTAAAGCCGTCAAAACGCTACAGGACACTATTACTACCTAGCGTTATCCCAATTAGTCTTTATTAACGGAAGGCAGTATTTATTTGGGCTCTTATAATAAACAAAACCTTATAATGAAAGATCACCGCTGATCAATTATAAATATCTAAAAATAAGTGGAAAAAAACACAGTAAAAATAAAATTAAATCATTAATTGCTTAAAGAAAGTTAGTTATTTATTTTGTTGAAATAAGAGTAAAGGAAATCAAAGGAAACAAAGCAACTCATCCTGTAAACGTGCATAGAATAGAAGAAGAGAAAGAAAAAAGAAAACAATCCGCGGGAATTCAAGCGCATTCATTTCTGAACATGGCCCGAGGGACAAAACAAGACGTATAAGTGCTTACAGGGCACAACAACACAACAGCAATGGAACGGCATCACAACCAGCAACAACAACAATTACTTCTAGACAAATTATTTCCCCAATTAAAACGGGGCCCAACAATGCCTGGCGGTAATTTATACCCCAGCGAATTACAACGATTTTATTGCGAATTAAGGCATATAATAATCAAGCTAATAAAAGAAATTTGTAGCAAAAGATGAAGGAACAAGTAAAAAGAAATTGAAAAGAATTGTGGACACAAAAAGCTAATGATTACAAAATCATTTTTTATTGACGAGGTATGTCCGAAATGCATTTGACCAGGTTTAAAAACTCAAGATAAGAAATAATCAAGTTGATAAAATTAAAAAAGGCAGTTCTGATCCACACACAGAGAAAGATCAATTTCCAGAATAACGTCGTCAAAGAACAATCATATGGCTTAGAATATAGAAGAATAATTTGACATATTTTTATATAGAAGTGCACTGATCCATAAATTACTTTTATGAGCTTAGGAAGCGTCCTTGTGCGAATGTTCGGCTCACAGCAATTTGATAAATCTCTATCCCTTTGTAAAATAGTATATTTTGCAACTGTGGAAGAAATAAATTATTTGGCACATTTTAATAACAACCATAACAATACTTAAGGCAGGTTTATCTATCATGGTGAATGGAAATGCAGTACCCATAAGTTATCTTCATGGCTTTGGAGAGCTTAAAAATATGCCTTGTGCGAATGTTAGATTCGCAGCTATTTAACAAAATTTCACAAATCAGTAAAATAGTAAATTTGTACCTGAAGTCTTCAATCATATGATTTGGAAGCCAACGATTTGGCATATTGAGCCGACATCGGTAATAATCGTTAAGCCAGGTTATCTATGATGATTGAAAGAACTGCACTTTCAATAAGTTCTCTTCAAGAGCTTGGAGAGCTATAAAACGTGTCTTGTGCGAATGTTGAATTTAGAGCTATTATGTTGTCTTCAAGGAAGAGCACTGATATATGAGTTTCGCTTACGACTGAGGCGCGGCGAATTAATCGTCTAACGCTGGTTGAAAAGATATCACTAATATTGGTCTCTCTTTCCAACCAGTAGCAGAAGAATGATTTGCCGTGACTAAGTCGTCAGCGACATTGGACACTCAAGTATTTGATAAATTTTTACAACTTGCTAAAATGACAAATTTTGCATCTGATATATTTAAAGAAGAATAATATGATTTAGAAGCCAATTAATTGGCATATTTTAACGACAATGGCAATAACACTTAAAGCAGTTTCCCGACGTTGTTAGTTCGTGGAAGCGCACTCGTCCATAAATTAATTTTAGAAACTTTAAAAGCTAAAAAATATTATTTGTTCAAATGTTGGAACCACAGGAATTTGGTAACTTTTTCATAACTTGGTAACATGGCAAATTTTGATGACGTCTGGCATATTTTAACGACAACGGTAATCATACTTAAGGTAGGTTACCGTTCACGGAAATTCACTGATCCATTATTATTACCTTCAAAAGCTTAGAGAGCTAAAAAACGTGCCTTGTGCAAATGCTGGATTCAAAAATTTTCATAAATTAGTAAAATTTGCACCTGTTCGAAGAAGAATCATATGACTTAGTAGCCAATTATTTGCCATATCTTATCGACAACGGTAGAGGCAGGGTACCAAAGTTGGTTCATGAAAATAAACTGATACATAAATTAGTTTTAGGAGCTTGTTTAAATGTTAGACCCACAGGTAACGATAAATTATTACAATTAATAAAATCTCTAATTTTGCACCTAACGTCTTCAAAGAAGAATAATATGATTTAAAAACCAATTATTTGGCATATTTTAACGACAACGGTAATAACACTTAAGGTAGGTATACTTTATAGATTAATAAAGAATGATTTATATTGACAGTTAAAACACAAGGGAGTTCCCGGCAAATATAAGCAGAGGTTGTAAGTTGAAATAAAGACGTTGTCTTCCGACAATGCAAACCGATTTGGTGTTTGTTTCGAAGTAGGCTTTGACAATTTCATGGGCGTAGATAAAGTACGAATGTTCAATTGAACAAAACGTATATTTTTTTTGTGTCTAACAGTGATTGAGTTCGAAGAAGTCAGGTAGTCCCTATGCAGGAAAATGGCAAAACATGTATATATCAGAAAGCCTACCTGTAAAAAGTGGAGTTCCCCAGGGCAGCATACTGGGGCCAGTGTTGTTTGTTCTTTTCATAAACAATATCATTAGATCAATAAGCACATACTTATCACTATTCGCTGATGATGTTGGTTGTGTAGTGGCAAAAAACTACTCCAAGAACTTAGCAAATACTGCAATAAGACTATTGAAGAAGTGTTTGAGTACTGTGGGGACAACGGACTTATTCTTAACGAAGAAAAAATAGGATTCCTTGTTTTTTCAACTAGAAAGGAAAATCAAAGTCTGCTTGTAAAGGCAAATGGTAAAACTATAGAGCAGAGCTGTGAGTTTAAGTTTTTGGGTGTGTGCAACTTTGCTATATGTGATATGGCAATTAAAGGTAAGGTTTCGTCTGCTGTTCTTTTAACCACCTCCCCCTTGACTTTAACTTATTATTATGGATATATCCAGTCATGCCTAAGTTACGGAATCATGGTCTGGGTAAACTCAATCCACATTGAAGATGTTCTTAAGATGCAAAAACGAGTTAACCGATCATTAAAATTTAAAAAACCAACAGATTCATGTAAAGAATTAAAAATATTCACTCTCATTGACATATACGTCCAAAACTGTGTCACTTACATAAAGAATAATCCTGAAAAATTTAGACAAGATCGTAGTGGGTCAGAGTTTTACAGTCTCAGGGAGAACTATAGTGTAGCCCTGCCTAGGCATCATTCAACCATGGCTGCTAAAGATCCTCAAGTAATGACAATCAAACTTTTTAACAAACTGCCTGGTAAATTAAAGCAAATTCAGAGTAAAAATATCTTCAAAAATAGAGTTAAAGAAATACTTTTAAACCACTCATTTTACTCAATATCAGAATTTATGTGGTGGCGTCTGATCTTGCACTGCATGTTTGTTTTTGTAACTTTGTATTTAATTTGTGATAAATTTTAAAGATATTTGGTTTTATACTTGAATGTATTGTTATTTATAATTTTAATTTTTCTAAATGTTTTTGACAATTTCCTTATACCTTTTTATAGATTAAAGATTGGAAAATAAAGTGAATTTGAATTTGTGATTTTGTACCTACCTGCATTTATATTTATTAATAACAAAAATAGGAATATTTAGAAAGTATTGAAAAGTGTCACAAAAACAACTACAACTACAAATTGAAAGTGAATCAGATAATTTTATTATGACAGGAAATCTTGGCAAACCTAAAATATATCGAAAATTTTTATTATCCTGCTGAACTAACTTACTAACTATGATTGTCATAGGTAAACAAATCAGACTTAAAGGTTTTGATATGTGGGTGTACAGAGAGAAGTTATTTCATGGTTTGAAATAACTTGTGACTAAAGTTAACTAATTATGCAATGCAAAACCCAAGGGACGTCACTGGGTATTACATACGTTTAGGTCCCACTGTGTGTTACTCCCACAACATAATGCAATGGGTGCAGAAATAAATTTATGCTTTCCCTGAATGCAATGGCAACTACAGAAACTCATTTGGAATAACTAAAATAATTGGAATATGCATACCAACCAGACACAAGATGTGCAGGCGATTCGTTATGTTTTATAGCTATATGGGTAAATCCACGAAAAGTTTTATATGTCGTTATAATATGTGTTCAAAAATGGCATATGTAAATTTATTATCTAGTTTTTGACATAAGTTTTAATTTTTTCAACAAAATAGCTTGTTTCTAGTTCTTTTTTCTTTCTGGATAACAAAATATTGTTCTTTTTTCTTGAATTTGCGATGTAAATTTTTTTTGGTAATCTTCCATTGATTTGCTATTTTCTCAATCAATCCTTCGTAAGAAACCAAAGAAAATTAAAAAAGCAATCGCACCCATAGCGCGAAAATGACGACATTTCGGTGAGTAATGTACGCGGCAGTACCCCAAAGCTTATTAACATAGAAATAACATTTAAATTATGCACCACGTTTCTATTAAACTTTGTTTTTTAAGAAAATTTTTATTTTGGTTAGGAAAAAATATGCATGCATAAACGTAGTGCCGTTTTAAAAATATTATATTTTTGTTTTAAAATTATAGCTCTTTTTGGGAGGTCAAAATCGGTGTTAGCCTAACCGTCAAATGATCGCAAACGGTTCCTAACCTACCCGGACACGCGCCAGTGAGTATACGTTTGCGATCAATTGACCACGGTTAGGTTAAACTTACTTTATGTGAACACCGATTTCAACCTCGCAAAAGGAGGACAGAGGAGATATAATTTAAAATTTCCGCCTATACATTTTTATTGTTTACATCCTATTATTCCCACATGTAGAACTGGCAACAGTAAAGAGCCGGCCCTCTCCACAGAGCTACGTGATGAAAGAGTATCCCAGTCTCTTCTTTATCTAAGGCCAACAAAAAAATACAGGCCACGGCCCTGAAACAATCAGCTGACTTTTACATAGGATCTTATGGAAGGTCAGACGTTTTTTTATGATATTTTCAAAATGGCTCTACAGATTTCCGCGAAATTTCAGTGAAAGATTCTCAGACACAATCCCAATATTCCACCAAACTTTTGTAGGGTTGCATATTTTGACAACGCCAACACAAAAATAGAGGCCACGACCCTGAAAAAATCAGCTGTTCTCCCGGGGCTGAATTTTACATTGGGTCTTATGGAAGGTCAGACGTTTTTTTATGATATTTTCAAAATGGCACTACAGATTTCCGCAAAATTTCACTGAAATATTCTCAGACACCATCCCGATATTCCACCAAAGGTTTGTAAGAAAGCGACATGATTAAAAGGTTAAAATCTTCAAGATTTAACATTCCTTATTTTGAATTCAAATTACCCGCCATGTACCACATGCCAACTGTTATATTTGACATGTATTTGACTTTGTCATATGTGATTGTCACATTCGCTTCTGCTTTAAACTTAATTTTTGTGTGAGCTATTGAAGCGGTTATAAAAAATTAGGGCTTACTATACATTAAAAAAAAATTGTTCTGCCAGAATAAAGTAAAAACAATCTCAAAAACGGCTTTATTTAAAAACAATCAAATATCTATGAACCGTCATTTCAACTTCAATATTTTAAAGACAATCAGCTGTGTCGTAACGTGACCATCAAAAAAAAATCAGCCCCGGATGTGACGTCAAGAAAGTGGAGGATCGTGGCCCGTCCATTTTGATAGCCCTGATTTTGAATTCAAATTATTCGCCATGTATCGGATGCCAACTGTTATATTTGACATTTATTTGACTTTGTCATCTGTGTTTGTCACATTCGCTTCTGCTTTAAATTTAATTTTAGTGTGAGCTAATGAAGCGGCTCTGAAAAAGTAAGAACAATCTCATAACCGGCTTTATTTAAAAAAAATCAAATATTCATGAACCGTCATTCCAACTTCAATATTTTAAAGACATTCAACTGTATCGTGACGTGACCATCAAAAAAAAATCAGCCCCCGGTGTGACGTCAACAAAGTGGAGGATCGTTGCCCATCCGTTTTGATAGCCCTGCTTTTTCTAACGATATAGCTGACGGTGGCCTCTACTAGTAAAACAGTGAACCATTTCTTTACTTTACGGTTTTTACTTTTTACTTTTCTATGAATTATTTTTTGATAAATTCAGTTTTCTAAAAATTTAATTTTAGTTAATTTCGATTTTTACGAATTTTATTTTCTAGGTTTTAAATTTCTTTAAAAACTTTTCTATAAATTAAACTTTCTACATTTTGAGAGGACTCGTGGCAGACTGTTTTTTGTTAGCTTTGCGTATATCTCATTAAGCAATGAATATATTCATGCCTGCAAATTGAATTTGAATTCGGATCGGTCTCAGTCTATTCTACCCCATGTAAACAAAGTAAATATTTAACACCTATCGGGTTGAGAATTCGTAATGAACATTAAGGCCGATTTTATATGCGGCAAAGGGGCGGCGCATGTATTGTAACGAGAACTGACGTATATGCAATTACCAAGAAACAAATAGTCATGCTTTAAAACAAAGCTTATTATGTCGAAATAATGCTTTAGAATTATCCGATTTTATTTTACCAATGCTCTTACCGCAGCAAGTGATACATTTTCCATACCATAATAGATAGTTTAAGTTGTGCTACGTATTTTTACGTAAAACTACACGTTAAGCGCTCTACGTTTTGTTTTAAATTTAAGTTTAAGTTGAATGTTTTTACGTCACCATAACAAGTCTACTAATAGCAGAGAATAAGGAATTCGGCACTGTGTTGTTTTGATGTTACCATTTTGTTTTTTGTCTTTTCAACTACAGTAGGAATATATTTGCAAAGAATCGTTTGTACTGGAAGCGGAAATTATCGTCTAGGCCTCATTTTTCGATCGGTCAATCAACCAATTCTATTCTTTGGTAAGGTTAAAGTGCCCGCAGACTGCCGTAAGCTAACGTAAATACGTAAGCTCCTAACGTGACCTTGACGACGGTGTGAGGAAGTGCGCTTGCATAACTGTCAAATTTCATGCTTACGTAAAAATACGTAGCACAACTTAAACTATCTAATAAGCGCGCCTTTCTTCTCGAACATTTTTTTGTCAATATTTTTTTTATGTCTACAACTGATAATTAGAACCTGTCTCTAATAAAGCACTTGCCATGTAATTTGGTGAACGAAGACAAGTATATATATTTATTTTATAGAAAAGAAACTACCTACTATGTTATTTAAATCTATAATCTACTTGACTTAAATTTTGTTCAGTTGACAACGCCAATTCTATCTATCAACCTATCCATTTTTGATATTTCACCTCTGACATCCTTTACTTTTGTTTTATTTCTTATCCATCAATTTGAAGCTTAATTTACCGAATGCTGCCCAGGCCAATCTTACTCGCCTATTGATTTCAGCTGGTATATATTCCTCTACTTGTTCTATTTTTTCTTGGTTTATTCTGATCATGATATATTCATCTGTCTATTTTTCTATTTTTAGTGTAGTTCATACTCAAGCCTACATTTTTGCCTACTGTATCCAGTACCTCCACAGCATCTTTATCAGTTCATCTTATCTATTATTAAGGCGATATTATCAGCATATCTTGGGCGGTTCAAGTATTGTCCGCTTACTTTGATGTCTATTTCTTCCCAAACTAAGTTTTTAAAAACATCTTCTTGGGCCTAGTTATATAGTTTTGGTAATATTGTGTCACCCCGCTGACACTTCCTCTTGTGAGGATTGTCTTGATGATGTTGCTTCGCTATATATATTGGCTATTAGGTCTGTGTATCTGTGATCTATTTGGCTACTAATTAAAGATGCTTTTGCTGCCCAGTGCTCAATGCTATCGAAAGGTTTTTCAGTCTATAAACGTACTGTACTGAAACCTTTTCGGAAGCCTGCTTGTCCTTTTGAGTGGTCTCCGTCAAATGTTGTTAATATTTTCGCGAAAAGCTTATAAATTACATTTGGGACTGTTATAGGTCAATAGTTTTTTGGGCTTTCTCTCCGCCTTTCTTGTGTAAAATAATGGTGGGAAAAAAAATTGGATTCTGTTCAATTGTTTAGAGAGAATATGAAGGATATTAACTACAGCTTTACCATCGTACTGGAGCATTTATGCCATTACTTCCTCTTTTTCAGGTGATTTGCTATTTTTTATTTTCTTTAATGCTCTATTTATTTCCGCTATATTAGAGGTTGTAGCTCTGAGTTCTGGTTAGAATAGTTTTGTGATATTTACATCGCCAATTAGTTATTTAAAATAGGAGGGGTTTTGGCTATATGGCGCATTTGTCAACATCTTATTGGTACCTCAAGAAACTACTTTACCTGAGCGCACAGAGTACTGGTATTGAAGATTTGGTCTTTTATTCTTTTTTCTTGCATACTACATAATTATGTTATGCATATGCAGTTGTTTTTATTTTACATATGTAATAATTATTCCCAATGACTCCTAAAACTTTTAACCATTTTCTATAGTTGTAAAGTTAACCCTTTAGCTGCTCAAGACGCGTATACACGTCTTGCGCATCCCATGCCAGGTGCACCGGACGTGTAAACACACTTTGTGTATACTATGACTTAATATATTTATTTCTAAGTGAGCGTCGCTGCAGCGAAATTGAATTTAAGTTGAGCAGCGAAAGGGTTAAGACGGTATCTTAAACTGCATAACCGGTATGAACCAAAATTTAAGACTACTACTTTTTATATGTTGTTTCTAATATCACCCTGTATCTTTCAGCATACTAAAAAATTACTCAAACTTATATTTTTTTATTATAACCAATAATAAGCAAACAAATTGTTCCAAGTTTTATTGCAAAATTCCAATGAACCCAGTAGCTAAAATAAATAATGTAAAAACATAGTAAAAAGTACAGCAAAGGAGTTGTTGCCCGGTATATACGTTCAGTTAATAGTAATGGTGTAGTTTATTACAATAAAATCTTTTACTAGCACAAAAATTGTAAAAAATTCCGAGCGCGACGAAAATTTCTCCTGATGACCAATTTACCTCCAACATCCCTTAATTTAACATTTATTTAGTTTCAGGACACCTTGTATATCTCTGCCTATGTTTTACCTCTCGACTGACCTCTCTGGAATTTTATCCACCACAGAATGGCGCGGCATAGTATGCATTAATATCTACCATTGACATATTATTCTTAAGCGCTCTCATTATTAATCACGACCGCATGACACATAGATTGCGTTCGTGTATGTTTCATTAATTTTCCGCAACTTCAAAATGACAGACCGCGGAACGCAAAATTAAAAACTCTATACGCTATAGACTACGAGGAATGTTTAGGCCCTAAACTAGGTTATGTAACTTGCTCGAACATAAAGAAACTTATAGCGATTTCGGCTTCATTGCTCTGAAGTGATTCGCGGGTAGAGCGGTAACGCCACGAATCTCTCTTCGAGCACGCCGGCATTAATCTGAGATCGAGTGGGATTGCTCGCCTCCAGAGCAAGGGCAAACACGTTTTCTGGGTTTTTATAACTTCAACAAAGAAAAAATATTTGTTGTTTTATCATTTTTTATTTAAAATTTTGAGTGCAATAAAATATATATTTGTAAATTTTCTAATCGCAAAATACGTAAAACACTTATAAAAGCATAAATAAACCAAAATTAGAAACAAATTAATCAGATCTAAAAAATGGAGTTATGTTTTTGTTTTGATCTGAAACGTTGCTCCGTCAAAAGTGATACGGGTGATATGCGGGCAATAGTCGAGCACGTAAATCTTTGGTAGAGCATTGTTTGTTTTTAAGTCGAACGCGTGCATCTGTTTCAAAGCAATTTTCGAGAAAAAGTCGAAATCGCAATTAAAACTGATGCCCTGCTGAAGACCCGATTTAATTTATTACTTAAAGTCAAATACGCTAGAGATAAATATGGGGCATACCCATGTATTCTCACACGTGATGCTTGAAGCCAGGAACCCGATTTAATTCTTAATGTTCTTTTTTCGGGATGACATAATTTTGGTTACTGCGCATGCGTCAGTTTTGGTGGTTTTGGAACATACTCCGTTACGTCAATACATTATTTGACAGTTGTCAAAAATTTACGGTTATTTCTTTAATTTTTTTTCTAAAAACTAGTTGGTTGGGTGAAAATTTATTAAATTTTTGATTCAAATTGTAGTTTTTCTAAAACTAATGGTGCAGATTTATTGCGGACACCATGAAGGGTGTTTAATGGCATCTATAAACCACTCTTAAATTTATTAACAAACTATAAAGAAAAATACAAGTACTTACCTATGGAATAGCACTCCCTTACTTTTGCCGGACATTTTTCCACAAACCGCCATTTTTCATAGAAAGAATATAATTTTACACGAAAATCGCAAAACAACACAACATGTAAATAAATAACAAATATAGCTTCCAGCAACACAGCAGCTGTGTGTCTATGTGAGAAAACACACACATGCGCACTTGAAAATTCGCTTCTGCAAATTTAAATATGCCATTGTTTCCAAAGCAAGCTATGAGTGCTACACTTCTCGAATTGTTAAACATCTATTTATGCTTTAACGTATTTACCTGAAGTGTTATAAACTGGGTGACAGCGGCTTTTATGTAGTAAGCAAAAGCACCGACCGAGGGTGTTCACAGGCTCGAACGTTTGATGTGACGCCCCGGAGTGCTCGGTAGCTCTTCCTTTAAATGGCTTGGAGAACTTGAGTGCAAATCTATTTTACTGTAAAATTCACAAATCGCGAAACAAATACGCCACAGCTAATGTCACAAGCTTTAGCTAATTTCTTTTATTTATTTATATTAGGTATTTTAAAATATTTTTTTTTTAATTTTTATGTAGTCGCCTCCCGGTGCATAGTGGCCAAATACCTTAGAACTTAAATACTGCTTTGGAAACAATGGCAAATTTAAATTCGCAGACGCAGATTTTCAGGTGCGCATGAGTGTATTTTGGCACGTCGAAACACAGCTGCTGTGTGGGTGGACGCCATGTTTGTTGTTTATTTACATTTTGCGGTGTTTTCCGTTTCTCGTGTAAAATTGTATTTTTTTCGGTGAAAAATGATAAATAATTCACGTAAAATATTTGAGGTTTGTGGAAAAATGTCCTGGAGAAGTAAGGATGTGACATTCCATAGGTATGACTTGTATAAATCAATACAATAAATCTGCACAATTAATTTTAGAATTACTATAAATTTAATCCGAACTTTGAAAAATCAACTAGTTTTTAGAAAAAGAAATAATAGACAAGACCCTTAACTTTTGACAATTGTCAAATAATGTAGTGTCGTAACGGAGTATGTTCAAAAACCACCAAAACTGACGAATGCGCAGTTATCGATATCCTGTCCACCCGACAAAGGAACATTAAGAATTATTGCGGGCCCTGACCTCAATCGCATCGCGTGTTAGAATGCATGAGTATGCCCTGTATTTATGCTCTAAAGCCCGGTCTAGACATAACATTTTACCTTATGTCTTGCCTGTCAGTCAAAAGGGTCAAGTATGACGGTTGAAAGACTAGCGTACACACTTGATAGTTTTAACGTACGTTTTTAGATCAGTTTTTGATACACCATGGAGGAAGCACTGCTGTTGTTAATAATGTTTTTTGTTTTAGATGTCTATGACTTAACCGTTTCAGTAGCTAAACATAGTTTTTTAACCAGTTTTTCAAAATGTTGTGCTCATTTAATTAGGTAATGTCCCCTGGAGATTTAAGTTTCTGCTTACGAAACATGTCGGGACTATTTGTTTAAAACAAATTAAAAATTAGTGGAGGAAGGCAATAACCTGTTTGATTTCCTAAAAAATTATCTTATCTAATGTCGGACGTTTTGTATACCAACTTCTAAGTTGCACTCGAAAGGAATTAAAATTGTATGCACTACCACAACAAATGCCGCTAAAACTGACGTTTTACCGGAAACAAAGCCTCTACCGATCAGTTCAACAGTTCCGACTTCAGTCCTGTTCAGTTCAGGCAAAACGTACGTTTTGTTGGCTACACGAAAGGTTTTGCCTGATCCGTTTTACCTGATCAAGTAAAACGTCAGGCAAAACGTTATGTGTAGACCCCGCTTAAGGTATTTAACAGCGGCATACTTTGATAAAACAAGATAAAAGTGACGCGTACGAGTGAAACAACTATGTGTTCTATGTAAGCAGGCGACACATTCATCTTAACTCTTTCCTAAAATCAAACCGAAAAAGTTTTTCTTTTAATATGCCATCTGCCACTTGACGGTAAATAGGAACACCACACAATTTGGTCAGTTTTTTGTCTGTTGAGGCCTGTTATTATTTGTAGGCCACTATTTAGCCATTCGGGGGGAGAAAAATAACTCTTTGTCCCTTTATATTTCAAATGACCTTCTGGTGTATGAAAATTAATGTATCATAGCATGCTGTCGGTGTCGGAGTACTTAAAAATCATAATGCATAAAACTTCAAAAAAACCTATTCATCATATTTTTATTTGAATAACAAAAACAATGTCAACTTAGCAGTATTCTCTATCAAAAAGATGATCTGAAAAATCATTTATAGGTACATAGCCTAAGCTGTGACAAACTTTTAGCCACTTATAACGTTGTTCTAGCTTTAAATTCACAAATACATTTTAAGGTGTTTGCTGCAGACCCTCAAGGGATACTCGGCTTCAATTATTTTTCTAACATGTGCATGCGCGTAAACTAATTACACAGAATGGTCCTGAATGTCTGCACACCTAACGGTTTGTTAGGTTAGGCAGGGCTGTTAAACCAGACGGGCCACGATTTATCAAGGTTCGTAAACAAACGGTTGTCTGGTAACTCCCGGCCAATCACAACTCGGCAGCCTTTGACGCAGCAGTTATCTTGCTTTACGATGAATAAAGAGTGACATATACATCACATTATGAGAGAAATAAAGATAGATCTATTTAAAAGTCGGAAAAATACAAAAATTTATTATAAATTTAAATAATTTAAAAATTTATGATGAAAATAATTATATAAATATTAAATTAAGGACACCATTATAAATACTTTTTCTAACTTAAATAAACTCTCTTGTTTAATTTAATTAAACATTTTTAATCGAACTCTTTAGCAGCCCATTTCTATTGATAAATAATGTATAATGTAGTGTTTTGTGTAGGTAAAAAATAAAATTATTGTTTTTGAAAAAACAGTAAAGGGATCAAAGAAAAAGAAATTAAAAATGAATTACTTATGACGTACACCTTTCCACACGTCAGTTAGAGATATACATGTGCTCTATCAACCTACCTATAATCATAAGCAGTTTTTAACATATCTAATGCCCCTATAAAATTTTGGTTTAGAAATTATATTAAAAAAAAATAAAAAAATAATAAAACCCGCTTCGCTGTCACTGCATAATACTTAATAAAAATGTTTCTATATAAATAAATGATTAAAAAAAATTGTTTTGAGTGCAGTATATACGGGTAGCCATTCTAAATGAAACGCTGCTTGTAGCGGGTTAATAATTGGCTTTTTAGAAATAAGTAAAAACATTGGTCGGACCCTTGGAAAAGGGTTTACTCATATAAAACTTTTTTTTCAATGACCTCACTTGTGATGATACCTTATTTGAAATTTTATGAAAAAGTATAAATAACGGTTTAGTTATAGGTATAAATAAATATCAAAAAAATGTATACAGTTGTTTTTCTTTTTTCATAAGGTTTCGAATGAGGTACTGGATGTTGGGTGATCAAGATCCAGGTCATCAGTAGACCTCTTTCCGTGGGTCCGATACTAAATAATATATTTTGTTTCAGGAAGAAAGCTCGTGAAAAAACTCAACAAAAAAACAAACAAAATAATATTAACACAACCTGTATAGACGAGTTTAATTTTTTTTTAATTTATTATTTTATAATAATTATTGGATGAGACATATAATAAAACATAATACGTAGTACATTGCTATAATGCGAGTTAATAATTCAAATTTAATTTTTTGTCTCGTTTCATTGATTAATTTTTAATGCACAATTTTAAATGCTTATTAATAACATTAGTAATAATAAATCAGTTTATTTATCAATCGAAAATACAAAAAAAATTTTACATACAAAAATAAAGTAGTTGATGATAAATAAACATTTAGCACTGAAGCATAGCTTGTTAGGGATTATCTTTTTTCTCCAATTTTAGAAAAGAGAGATAGAAACAGATCTATGAGATTATTAGCGACTTCACTGCTCTGAAGTCACTCGCGGGTAGAGTGGTAACGTCACGAATCTCTTTCCGAGCACTCCGGGAGTGATCTGAGATCGAGCGGGATTGCTCGCCTTCAAAGCAAGGGCGAACACGATTTTTCAAAGACTTGCTCGAAATTTCCTGGGTTTTATAACGTCAACGAATAAAACATAATGTTGTTTTATAATTTTTTGATTTAAAATTTTTGGGTGCAATAAAGTATATAAATGTAAATTTTCTAGATGTAAAACACGGAAAACACTTATAAAAATACAAACACATTAAAGCTAGAAACAAATTTATCAGATCTAAAAAATTGGGTTATGTTTTTGTGTTGATCTGATACGTTGCTCCGTCAAACGAGATGGAGCAATTCAGAGCACCCGCTCGGAGATTTGCGGGCAATAGTCGAGCACGCAAATCTTTTGTAGAGCACTGCTTGTTTTTAAGTCGAACGCGTGCAACCGTTTCAGAGCAATTTTCGAGCACTCGAGGGCAGTTTTCGAGCAAAAGCCGAAATCGCTATATGATTAACTTTAAGCGTTGACTAAATACCTAACTTAAATTATTCGATCAACCTTTAAGCAATAAAACTAGCTTGAAGCCATTGTTTACTTTGGTTGTAGTTTAAAAGAAAAACGAGTAAAAACTAAGTACACATGATAAAAATAATTTTAGTTATAGTCTTTATTAAATGTATAGCAACCACAGAACGGTTAATAAAACAATTACAAAACCAAAATAAAACCAAAATGTAAAAAATTCTTGCAAAATGTCCAAAACCGCTATGAAATACAATGCAACTGCTGATTCCTTGTATAACTGTGACGTACCACTGACGTAATGGCCGCCATGACACCCGAGTTACCAGGCATCCGTCTCTTTACGAACCGTGACGACCTATCACTTTGTTGGCGTCCCAACCCGAAGCCCGATTTTGTTTTGATGGTCATATAACCTCAAAATATTTGGTTGTTCAGGTCAAGTTTTGATAAATTACATTAAAAAATTATTGTTTTTTTAATGTTATTTTGTTTTGAAACTAATAATTCTGGTACTTTTGGATTTAAATTAATTTTATTGTAAAAAATCGAAAAATAGTATGACATAAACAAACGTTATCATATATAAAAATGGCCTCGAGATGTCAGCTGATTTTTTCAGGGTATTTTTTGATCAGGCTTTAGGGGGAAAACCAGGGCTATTTAAGTTAACCCCTTGACGGTAAGGTCACTATATAACGAAGTTCCTTCTAGAAGGAACTTCGATATATAGTGACGGCAGTGCGTCCTAAAAAATTTCAAGATATGTCCCTCTTGCAAACAAAATCGACGTGTTATGGCGTATTCCAAAATTTTTAATAGTTTTTTAGAAAATCCAGATGGATCCTTTTTAATGTTACACCTTGTATATTTGGTTTAAAAAGGTAATGCCACAGATTAATCTTCGGTAATGCTGTAATTCTTCAAAAGCCCAGCCCAACAAGCACATTAAAATAGAAACTAGCCGCCACCGCCACAATTTGTTAGTCAAATATTTTATAAATAATGTATTAGCTGTGAAATATTAAATTAGCACTTTTTCTAAATAAATAAAACCTAGCAGACCAATAACGCTAATTGCCATGTAATGTTTGTTTTAAGATTTATAGGTAAACGTACAATTAAAGTTGATTTAGTTGTTTTACCCAATACGGCGGTCATTAATGTTGGGCTATATGTTTTATAGGTAAGTACAAAGGCATTTATAGTTTTGTAGGATTGTACTACATTTATGAGCAATATGGTATTTTATGTGATGTAAGTATGTACAGGGTGAAAACTATCAGAGAAGCAAACCACAGGAGCGTGAGTATACGTGGAAAAACTAGAAGTTCAGAAGAGCTACTCGCACGGTGAGCAGGCTACTGTTTTTCAAGCAGAAGTTTATGCCATAATAATGGCGGCAACCCTAGAAGAGGTTCAGAACAGCGAAGAGGAGCTTATATATATATATATATATATATATATATATATATGCTCTGACAGTTAAGCCACCCTGAAGGCGCTAAACGCACCCAAGATTGCTGACGGCTTGGTGGAAGAATGCGCAGAGGCGCTGGAGACCCTAAGCGATGACAAACGGGTGACGCTTGTTTGGGTTCCGGGACATACGGGGGTACCAGGCAACAAGAAGGCGGGCGAACTCGCACGACTCGGGGCAGGAACCGCCTATGTAGGACCGGAGCCACTTTTGGGCGTGACAAAAAGACAAGTGCAAAGCGGACTCAACAAATGGGCCCAGGACGCGCTATGAAACTCCTGGGAAACAGGAACGGGTTGCAGACAGACCAGAGAATTCGTAGACCGTCCAAAACCAGAATTAGATGGTTCATGATGATGCTGGGACGGACACGACTGCTGATAGGTACTCTAACTGGACGTAACCGGTTGAGGAGGCACATGACACGTATATAGGAGTCGAGAATGACCCTACCTGCCCAGCTTGTGGACAGGAAGAAGAGACATCAAGACACCTCGTGGCAGAATGCGAGGCCTACGCAAGGATGAGACAACAGGCACTCGGAGCGCCAACTCTGAGCAAGGAAGAACTGCACATGCTCAAATTGTCAGACTTACTGGACTTTGTAAAGAGAACAGGAAGGCCCAATGAGTTACCCGACCATCAAAGGGAAGTGCAGAGAGTGGGTTAAGGAACAGACTTGGGGCATCGCAAAAAGGGCCTACTCTGGCTTACTTGTCAGACCTGCGGGTCAACCCCCCCACTACTACTACTGTACAGGGTGTCTCCGTATATTTCAACCGTCTACTAGTTATATCTCTCCATCTCTTTTTAAAATATAGCACTCTCAAAACAACAAAGACCTAGCTCAAAAAATTAGGCAATCAAGGTTTTGTCAAAATCTGAGTCAAATGAGATCTAACTATCGATTGGTAATGAAATGAAAGCAAAAACTCGATTATGTCGCCTGAAAGTGACGCTCTAATTTTTCTTTAAAAATCTCCCACCTATTTCCAATGTAGACAAAAAATAGCTAACAATTTTTTTGGAAAATAATTTCCAAACAAGCATCCCCAAAAAAATTGTTTAATCATCTTTGAAACCAGACTTATATATAAAAACAACAAAATCTACAAAAAACGTATCATCAGTTATTTGCGTTTTCTGAAAAGTCGTATTTTTTGAGTTAGGTCTTTATTCTTTTGGGGGTGCGATATATATCGCAGTATTTCTAAAAAACTGGAAACGTAAAGTACACGGTATGGGAATACAACTTATCGACCTATTTACACACCAGTTTGTTGACGATCAAGTAGTTGTAGCTAATGATAAGGAAGACATGGAGTATATGATGATAAAGTTAACGGACAAATTCCAAAAGTGGGGTTTAATAGTAAACGTGGATGAGACACAGTACTTATTGTATTGCAAACAAATCAAGTGAGTGAACTAGACAATGGACAAAAAATATCTCCATGCAATGAGGATGTATACTTGGGTGTCACATTTCATAAAACAAGAACAGACTGTAAAGAACTGGAAAAAGGAATAGTAAAAGCAAAAAAGGTTATTGGATGCCTTAGCAGTATTTTATGAAACAGAGAGATAAAAAAGAATGTAAAATTTAACATATATGAAACAATGGTGAAAAGCACGCTGTTGTATGGAATAGAGACTTGTCGCGTAACAAAAAAATACAAAACGAAAATGGAAAGTGATGGTGATGAAAATGGATGCAATAAGAAGATCAATGAGAATATCTAGAACAGATCACGTAAGAAATGAGATCATAAAAGAAATAATCGGAATGGAGGGAAGCATTACGGATGACACCACTAAAAGACAACTGATATAGTACGGCCATGTACAACGGACGAACGACGAAAGATTACTAAAGCAGGTCCTAGAATGGCAACCAATAGGGCGCAGAAAAAGAGGGCAACAGTCAATACAATCAGTCAAAAAAACCTGACAGAAGATGATTGTCAGGGTCGAAGGAGGTGGAGAATAGGCGTCGGACAACGTTCTAAACCGACATAGTAGTAGTATCATGAGAAAATGAGACCATAAAAAAAATATTAGGAATCAAGGAAAGCATAACAGATGACATCACTAAAAGACAACTGATTCAAAAATATATGTTGACATTTAATTTTTTTAAATATTTCAAAAAAGGGGGTTATGAGTAAATTGCTTTTTTCATTACCTATTATTCTGTGAACACCAAAAAAGAAATACTTAATCATGGTTTAATAAAACGCTTGTATATAACAGAAAGTAATTTTGTTAAAATGTTTTTGATAAAAAGTTCAAATTGAATAGACGGCCTAGTTTTTACGATGAAAAGAAAGTAGGGGAGCAATGGGGGCCGTTACTTTTCCCGGTACGTTTTTTTCGTTTTGATTTTCTGCTTCTTGTATAACTCTGAAGTGGAACGGATCAAGTTTAGGAGTATGGTCTTGTTTCCAATGTTTGTACGATAAACTGGTAAAGTAACATATTTGATACCCATTTTGTTAAGTAAAACTAAAAACAAATAAGACGACTGTGTTTTATCGTTCCGTTACTGACCTAACCTAAAGAGTTTTTAAACGCAAATTTTTCCCATTATCAGTAATTTCAACTATAGGAACACCACATTTTCGTCGCATAAACATATCGTCAGTATCAGTGTAGAACTACGAATGTGCAAAATCAATACGGAAGTTCCAATATCCTACGTGTAACGTATAGTTGAGACACTCCTGAAGTATCCCTGACTTGGGTCCCAAACCAGCCCTGGGAATATCATACAATGCTGCTAAATGAACCATATTGAAATGGATAGAGAAGAGCTTCTAACAATACTGAATAAATATGCCAGAATTGGCTCACTCCAAAGAGTTCATTACAGGACCTTGTAGAAAGACAGCCAGGAACATCATTGGACTTACCAGGCAGGAGATCCGTATAGTGACGGATTTTTTACGGGTCACTGTCGACTAAGAGTACTCATGCACAGAATGGGGCCAATAGAAGTGACCGAATGTAGACTCTGTATGGAGGATGACGAAACAGTCAGATATGTACTGTGCGAATGTCCGGCTATTGCACGTTTTCGTCAGAAAACTTTCGGTAAAACCTCAGTTTAATTCAGAAGATCTCAGCAGTGTCTCACCCAAACTGATAGCTAACATTTTTGGAGGAAAAGGCATACAGTGCTGAGAAACCACTCAAAAGCCACAATTGACCCACTGGTGGTCACAGCGAAGGGCTGCAAGAGAAATTTATTTATGACAAGAATTTCTCAAATATCAAAGGACCTAAAACTATAAACAACAAGTGAAATTAATATTAAGTTATATTAAGATGTTTATAGTTTTAGGTCCTTGCATTATTAACAATTTGGTATTTGAGAATTATATTGCGATCAGAAATTTTAACACACGAAAAGGTGATCTCATGTTTTCAGACGTTGATACTTTACGTCTAATTTGAGTTTACATATCTTTGACAGTGGGAAGGAAGAATTATAAAGATCAGTTGGATGGCTTGGTCGAGTTAATACCCTGAGAGTTTCTCGTTCTTGTATTGAGACACCGCAGACATGCATAGATGGAAGTTTTCCGAAAATTTATGTATAGTCTTCGGTGGCTTAATGTAGAGAGCGTTTGCGTACAGAGCAAGAGATTCCGGGTTCAAGTCCCGGCCGAGACAGAAAACTTTTTTCTTATTTTTCATTCTTTAAATAAGAATTTGTTACGGATACTGATAATAATTTTGTGCAAAATTTTAGTGCTGCTTTTTTACATTGATGCAATTTTTCAGGAAAAACCATACTTTTAAAAGGTAGGGGAGAGCACGCACGCACTTCTGCCAAAGATGCCTTCTCTCGGGATTTTTTCTTTCTTTTTTAAAAACGAGGTTTTTGAGGACATTTTTTTGTCATATAGCCGTAGTAGGGTCGCTCAGTTCCCTTTTATAGATTAGGTTATATTGATAAAAGAGGAGGCCGTTTTAAAAAATTTATATCCCATTATTTCTGGAATGCGTTCATAACGCATTTTTGATTTTTTTTTTCATACGCGGGGGAAAAGCCAAGTAGAAAGGGCCAGGTATTTTTATATGACCTTCTAAGACATGAACTTTATATACAGGGTACACAGGGATTTGTTTTATATACAAGGCGTAATGGTCAAAAGAAAAAAAACATCCAAGCATTACATTTTGCATTAATCCTCTCTCTGATTTTTAGATACATACCTACATTAGATATTAAAAAAAATAAATGGATCCATAATGGATTAAACCGTCCTAGCCCATTAGCACACTCCAAGTGAACTTCACGCTATATCAGCCTTAAAAACAGTTTTTGTAAATATCTCAGAAACGAAAGCTTCTAGGAAGTGTTTCCATACAGCATAAATTATTGAGAAAAACAAGTTTTACTATACTCTGAAAACCGCATATTTTTAATTTGTAAACTGTCAAAAAACTGTTATTTTGCTTTAATGAATTTCAACCAAAGTCTCAGCAGATCTTTACAGTACTGTGTGCTATTTTACCTGCAAATTTCATGAAAATCGGTTCAGCGGTTTAGCAGCTATCGTGTTAAAGTCCGTATACACCAAACTGTTCCTCTCGCAAACACGGATTCGTCATGATTTCGTGTCTAAAAATCAGTTTTTTTTTCAACAAATATAAAAAATATTATTTAATATAGTGCTCATATGTGAGGGCACGGCAGTGCCCGGCCAAGTTCGCGGCGTAAACTGCTGTACCATCTTTTCTTGAAACATTTCAGCTCATATTTGACCCATCTAAAACTCGACTTCGGAATGAGCTACGAAACTCAAACTTTGCAAAGTCGTAGACCTTCATATAGTTAACAACCCCTCCAAGTTTCATGGACTTGCATAAAATAGTAAAGTAGTTACGAAATTTCAATAAACCTCAAAATTGCCACTTAATCACTGACTCACTCATGTATAGATCATCAAAATTCTACTGTACTTCAAAATTCTACTCTATAAATGTAGGGTTATGTAAAAGTAACATTGCGCACTTCCAGAAGCGCTAGAAAGCTGAGCTTTGGCAGACTGATAGAAAATATTACAAAACTATAGGAAAAATTTAGAAACACCAAATTTTTAAAAGTTATGTGAGTCACATTGCCCATTTTCAAAAGCGTTAGAGAGCTTTAAAAGTCCGATAGAAACTATGATAAAACTATAGAAAAAAATAAAAAATGTATAGTTATGTAAAAGTAACATTGCCCACTTTCAGAACCGCTAGAGAACTGAGCTTTGGAAGACTGATAGGAACTATGATAATACTATAGGAAAAAATTTAGAAACACCAAAATTTTAATTTACTGCCCTGCCCCATAAATGCAAGGTTATGTAAAAGTAACATTGTCCACTTCCAGGAACACTAGAGAGCTGAGCTTTGAAAGACTGATAGGAACTATGATAAAACCATAGGAAAAAGTTAAAAAAACCTCAAATTTTTTAATAAGGTATTGCAAAAGTGTTGAACAATATTCTGCATATTTTACTACTATAAAACTTAAATATTATTCAAATCCTTTAAAAAAGGAGTGAAATCATAACAATAACATATCATGTAAAAAAAGCCAAGTACACAAAAATGGTATTCCGTAAACAGAATTGCGATAAAAGTAAAGCCAAGTTCTCTAATACAAATTTCAAAATGAAAGGTTCTTTACTAGTTTGGAAATGTTTTTTTAAATTTGGCTATTACGGCTGCAAATGACTCTTAGGCACAGTGCTAAAATGAACATAAAGAAGTTTGGCTGTAATAGCAAAGTTTAAAAAAAAACCTTTCCAAACTAGTAAAAAACCTTTCATTTTAAAATTTGTATTAGAGAATTTGGCTTTACTTTTATCTCAATTCTTTTTACGGAACACCATTTTCGCGTACTTGGCTTTTTTTTACATAAAATGTTTTTGTTATGCTTACAATTTTCTATTTTTATTACGATACTTTTAAATTAATATCGACAAAACTCTATTTCCAATTTTTTTGTAAAAATAGCGCATTAAAAAAAATAAACACGTGGGTTATGCTTATGTTTAGACACATTACAACAGCGCATTTAAACAGAATCTCATAATTTTCAATAAAATGATTATATGACATTATTCATAATAAATTTTAAAAAAGTAATGTTTGATGTTTTATCAATCTTTATTAATTGTCCGCCAATAATGCTATTTGGGTTGCTTAATACACTACTACTACAATCCTAAGTCTACAAGTCTAGATTTTGGTTGAAGGTTTAACTTACTTTTGCCGTGAATGCAATAGTTTTTAATATTTATATAAATTATTTATAAGTTCTTGCAATCTTTTTTCGTTGTAGCAAAGACATTATTGCCTTACAATGGTTAGAAATAAATAAAAATATTATAATATTTTGGTTTAAAAATGGTAGCCATATTTAAGCCTCCGAACGTCACTAGGAAATGTCGAATAAAAACGGTGTAAGTCAGTGTCAGCTGTCCACTATATTTTACATGTTAATTTTTTAGACAAGTTAGCGATGATTAAACCGATGTTCGATTGTTTTGGTGGATGTGTAATTGAAAACGGATTCTAATATATCTTGTGCTTTTTACAGTATTTAAATATTGATACGTATTTAATACGGTAATGTATTTACAGATATAGTTTTAAGTTACTTATGTATTACTTCGCTTTGAAAATTTTTGTATATAAGTTTTTTTATCTGTCGTGGATTATTTCCACTGTTTTTCGAATTTTAAACCTCCCCTTCAGGGGTGGTACTACAATTTGAGAATATTTTTAACGGGAATCCTACAAATGCACGGACTAAATTTCCAAAAAATGACTTTCCTTACAAATTTTTATGTGGTTTTTTTTATTTCTAAAGTTAATTTAAATTTATTTAAGATGAAGCTGACTGAGAAATGCTCATCATATTACACTTTAGGGTGAACCAAATCTTTGCAGTTATTTGACCTGTGAGTATTAAAAAAATACACTTAAACCGGTCGGTATCAAGTCTATAGACTTAAACCCGGTGTAAAAAAGTTTTACGGTTTTAGTAAATACTGATGTACTAGACTCAATATTGCAACACAACAATAATTTAAAGCACTTTAAAATTCGCTCCCGTTCGAACGAGTCCTTGTTTCATGGAGAAACGTCGCCGGTCGGGCAAAGGAAAGATAAACAAAAGAACAACTTTTGACAGAATCCACTCGCCTGTGCGGAAAGATAACTGTTTCCCGTCGAGTGAGTGGAAAGCACGGCAATATTCACATTGCTCCTGGTGTATACGGAATCGCAACGCTTTTTGAGCTAGGCCAATGAAATTGAATCACAAACAGACAGACTATTAAATAGTGTTAAAAAAAAAACATTTGTTTTTCAAAAAATAAAAATATTTTTTTATTTTTAAAAATGTACATTAACACCAGTATTTACTAGGACCTTAAAACTTAGCATTTTAGACCGGGTTTAAGTATCAAGTCTATAGACTTTATACCGACCGGTTTAAGTGTATTTTTTTAAGACTCACAGATCAAATAACTGCAAAGATTCGGTTCACCCTAATGTAGAGGTTCATTTTCGTTACTTTTGAATACTCGTTACGAATCGTTACTCGACTACTAAGTAATCATTGTAGATATTCGTTACTATCGTTACTTTTGTTACTGTAACTGTATTCAATTTAATTATACAATTAGTACAAAATTCTCGGACTGTCGTTAATTCGAAGATGATTTACTTGTAGGTTTATTTTTGTTGTTGATATTATGGAAATATTCAATTGAAATTTACAAAATGGGGGCTAAAAATAAAGGTAGGAATTACGTAGAAACTGTTCTGTGTACAACTTTGTTTTAAAAATCTAATGCCTTACATATAAATAAATACATACTTAAAATCTAAAAGTAAATAAAATAAATACAAATATAACAATCTTAGACGAGAACTCAAAAATATTTAGTTAGTTACCTAAGTTATCATAGTTACTCCCTGATTTTGGATTACCGACTTTCCAGTGATTACTAAATACTAAAATAAAATCGAAGGAATCAAAGCAATCAAAGTAACGAAAGTAATCATTTAATTTTCGGATCGGTATTCGTTACTCCGTTATTTGTCGAGTAACGAGTACTTGAGTAACGAATGGTTACTTTTTCAACGCCTCTACCCTAATGTGCAATATGGTAGTAAGCATTTCTCAGTGAATTTCATCTCATATAAATTCAAATTAACTCTAGAAATAAAGAAACACCACATAAAAAATTTGTAACAAAATGTAATTTTTTGGAAATTTAGTCCGTGCAGTGATAGGATTCTCGTTAAAGATAGTCTCAAATTGTAGTACCACCCCTGGGGGGTGGTTTAAAGATCGAGAAACAATAGAAATAATACATGATTGATAAAAAAACTTATATAATACAAAAATTTTAAAAGCTAATTAATACATAATTAACTTAAAACTATGCCTGTAGATGCACTTCCGTATTAAATACGTATCAATATTTAAATATTGTAAAAAGCACAAGAAATATTAGAATCCGTTTTCAATTACACATCCACCAAGACAATTGAACATCGGTTTAATCATTGCTAACTTTAACATGTAAAATATAGCGGACAGCTGACACTGACTTACACCGTTTTTATTGGACATCTCCTAGTGATGTTTGAAAGTTTAAATATGGCTACCATTTTTAAACCAAAATATTATATTCTTTTTATTTATTTCTAATCTTTCTGTGGAAATAATATCTTTATTACAACGAAAAAAGATGACCCATATCGCAAGGTATTTAATTTATATAAATATTAAAAACTATTGCATTTACCGGTAAAATAAGTTAATCATTTAACCCAAATCTAGACTTGTAGACCAAAGATTGTAGCACTTAGCACTGTAGATCCTTTAGTAAATATTGGTGGTAAATTTTTGTTAAGAAAAATATGGCTAAAAAACCGATCCCGATCCTGGAAAACTCAGCTGATTTCCTGCACAGAAAAAAAATTATATCAAATCTAGAAAACGTATTTTCTCGATAATATTATCTTCTCTTAAAAAAAGTTTGTCTGCTTTTTTTTAACAATATTTTATTGTTCTTGATATCCAGTTTTGAAAAAATAGTGTTTAAGTTCCTGAAGCAATATAATATTTTCTTGAAACATTTTAGCCCATATTTGACCTATCTAAAACTCTACTTCGGAATGAGCTACGAAACTCAAACTTTGCCCAATCGTCGATGTTCATAGAGTTAACAACCAAGTTTCATGGACTTCCATAAAGTAGTTACGAAATTTCAAAAAAATCGAAATTGCAACTAACTCACTCATGTATAGGTCATTAAAATTCCACTGTACTTCCAGACATGCTAAAAAGCTGAAATTTGGCAGACTGAGAGAAATTATCACCCCTTGCAAAAAATTTAAAAACCCCAAAATTTTAATTTGCTTTCCTCCTCTATAAATGTAAAGTTATGTGAAATTAACATTGCCCACTTCCCGAAACGCTAGAGAGCTGAGCTTTGGAAGACTGATAGCAACTATGATAATACTATAGGAAAAAATTTTAAAACACCAAAATTTTCATTTACTTCCCTTCCCTATAAATGTCAAGTAATGTAAAAGTAACATTGCCCACTTCCAAGAACACTAGAGAGCTGAGTTTTAGAAGGCTAATTGAACTATGACAAAACCATAGGAAAAAATTAAAAGACCTCAAAATTAAATACTTTAAAACTTAAATATTATCCAAATCCTTTTAAAAAGGAGTGAAGTCATAACAAAAACATTTCATGTAAAATAAGCCGAATACGCGAAAATTCTATTCCGTAAAAAGAATTGAGATAAAAGTAAAGCCAAGTTCTCCTATACAAATTTCAAATTGAAAGGTTCTTACTAGTTTGAAAATGTTTTTGTAAACTTGGCGATAACGATCCATAACAAAGTGTCAAGGTTCCAAAAACTCCCTAATATAGTTTGGTTTTGTTTGCCTACTTTTAAATAACCCATGGCAAAAGTACTTATTCGAATTTATAAAAAATGTACATCGGTCAAGTGGCTTTTTAAAAGCTCCCAATAATATGGTCCATAGAAATCCGGGCCTTTTCAATCTTATCTCGACCAATATCAGCTTTGAAACATGTCAAAAGACTATATAGAGTAGAAAAACCTGGTGGCCTGAATTTTAGTTCGTGTGTATACTTATACGTATATAGAAACATGATGGCGAAGATCGATGTTGTGTGAGTTGTGAGTATGTGTTTCCTGTTTCAGTGACGTACTTTATATCTTGAGGGAAAAGGAGATAATTAAACCAACAATGATACAAATATAAAAAGTATATTTTATTTCAATACTTTTTGATCTCTTTAAAATACCGTCAAACGGGGTGGATCGGGACAGCGGGGTTAATCGGGACAAAACCTGTTTTTACTTTTTAAATGGCCCCTGTATCTCAAGGTCAATGTTTTTAGGTTCAATAATATTCGAAACTCATAGGCGATATCTTAGTGAACGCGTTTCTGCAAGTCGCCGGCCAGTTCGCTTTAGCTTTTTGAATGGAGAAGCACGCAAAAAACAAACAACATTTTCGTTTTTTTAAGTTATATGAATAAACCTCGTTTGTGGCTTATTTTTAAAGTTTTCTTTCCGGTTTTTTTTCAAAATAATTTTTTTAACCTTCTCTGTCCCGATTGACGCCATTACAGGGGCTGATCGAGCCTTAACACTGAAAATATATATAAAATATATGGGGTCAATCGGGACACCCACTAAAAAAAATATATAAGATCACCTGTCAAAGTGACAGAAATGTGTGACATGTCATTTGAATGCTCCAACGGTAAGCTATCATTTGGCGGTGTGCCGATCCACCCCGTTTTACGGTACCTAAAGGCGGGTTCTCACGAATCGATTTTAGTTGTTTGATCAACTAAAATCGAATAAAAAGAAATGTGAGAACATATATTTCAACTTTAATCGGTCAACTTTTGTCAATTCTACAAAAGTTTAATCCATTCAAACTTTATCGTTCAAGTTATCAATAAATATTTTTCAGACGAGTCGAATCTTGTTTGAAGCATGTAAACGTTTGTTGGTGGACTTGAATCACGGATCACCTAAAGGTGATCCGTGCTTGAATCACTGTTTTTTGTTGCATTTTACACTCGCTTTCAGCAGTTTTGTTGTTTTGTAGAGGAATAATAATATAACAAAAAATAATTATTGTACGATTAAAAGCAAAAGAATATGAGTTTAAAGTGGTCAGAGGGTGTTATGTTTAATTTATAGAACAATACCATAGTAGTGACTGTCTATGGAATCATCGACTAGATAGTTACAAAAATAAAGATGCCAGAGAAAATGCTTTAAATGTGATGGCGCCGAAAATGGAATTAGACGGTCTAACTACAGCGGATGTTAAAAATAAAATAAAAACAGTAAGAACCATGTACAACATTGATACTTGCACGTATTACTGCCCTTGGCGCCATTTTTATTTAACTAATTCGATTGATTTTTTGGTTGTGGTCTGAACAAATACTTGACCGATTTTAGCTGATCCACTCGATTCGTGGGAACGCGCCTTAATTAACTATTTTCTATTGGCGTTTATTCTTTCGGTGTTTTATTTGTTTTTTATATACTTTTAAGTTTACCTCAAACTCGATTTGTGGGAGTTTATTATTATTTAAATTTGGTTAAACACAAAATAAACTGCCTAAGTCTTATGTGCAAATTTGCAAAAACAACTGCATTTTAGGGTTATATTTAGTGGAATTCTTTCAAATTCGACTGTTTTTGCTGTAATTTAAAAAAACAACACAAAACATAACAATATTTTTAAAAGAACATTTTTCAATATTTTATTTCTTCAGGATGGTGTCAGAGAATCTTTTGTTCCAATTTCATGAAAATCCAGAGTTTCGTTTTAAAAACATACCAATAAACCTCAATTCTTTTCATGAAAGCTCATTTAAAAATGGCCGCAAATAATCAGCTGATATTTTCACGCTGGTGTGACTGACATTTTTCTTAATTGTCTGATTTTACTGCTTTGAAATTTTGTCACATTAGGAACCTTTTGCAAGTACTTCATTAGCTAACTTTATCCTGTATTAATGTAACAAAACGGGATTTTAATATAAATGGTATTTTTGCCAATTAGAAGTTTTTACATATTTTAATTAGATATTGTTTTCGACATCAACAAGCATTTATTTATATATTATGCAAGACTAGGTTAAGAATAAGTAAAATTTATTACAACACCAGCGACTTGTTTTTGGGCATGTTTTTAGGATCGCTGTATTTTAATAAAAGTTGCATTCGGCTAATATGTCCTTTGAGCCACTAACATAAAAATAATTCATATTTTGTAACTGGAAACAAATTTACTAAACTATTTTCAATTTTTAAAAAAACACACTGTGTAATTTAAATTTCTAGCGGTTTTCTAAGTCCACGCATCTCTGGATTACACTTGTATTTTATATCTTTGTCGGGAGCGGTTAAAGTACAGCCAAGGCGAGGTAGCTTAGAGTTTTAACCAATCAACGGCAAGCTAGGAGTGCCTGCCATGCAGGGTTGCTTTGGCTGAGACAAGAAAATCGCTAAAGAGAACACTCTTTAGTAATTTTTCGCTAGGCTGACCATATATGCTTAGCGCAAAAGGAGGACGTCAGAAACAAAAAAGCCGGATTTTCGATAAAAAATGAATGAACCGGACAAAATCGGTCAGTTTGAAAAACCGACCATATTCTTTTATATTAAAAAAAAAAGTATCTTGGGACCGGAAAACCTGAATTTGAAAAAAGAACCAATATGAAAAACTACCTTAAAAAAGCTAGGCGCAACTAGCCGAGCCATGTGAAAAAAACGGGGGCAGGGGGGGGGGGAGATGGCATAACACACTCCACGATGAATAAAAAATATACGACACAAAAAGATTTGTAGGATAAAAATGGCAATGGCAATGTGAAATTTTAAAAAAGAATAGCACTCTTTGGACAGGTAGTTTGTGCAACATCAAAAAATACTAAAAAAAAAGTGAACCGCAGGCAAAAATTTCGAAAAAATTTAGAATTGCACCCAGGAAAAATATTTGTAAAAAATATTCAAAAAGAGGCAAAAAAATGCAGCACGTGAAAATATAGAAAACAATTTTTGCAATATAAAAAAATTATGAAAATACAAAAATCGCTGCGCAGGTGAAAATTTTTGAAAAAAAAATGATCAGTTCGCTCCTGATAAATTATGCTCATTTCGTTTGGAGGGGGCGGCTATATTTTAGGTTTGAAGGGCTCAACAACCCTCCCCCTATGGTGCTCCCCTGGATGACAAAACACAAAAAGCCGGCCGGACATTTTCATTTTGCCCAAAAAGCCGGACATGTCCGGCTTTATCCGGCCGTATGGTCACTCTATTTTCGCTCGCTTCACTTCTTTTAATTTTAGGGGGGTTTTTTGTTCAACTGAGGAAATATTAAATCTGTCAATTATTCCAACTTTGTATAAAACTATTAACTTTGTTATTCATAACTATTTTCCGCTACCAAGGCTGTTACTACTTAGGAAATAGACCGGTGTTCTGTATACTATGGTATTTAGTATGTGTTGGGGTAGGCATAAAGCATAATTATATTTTTGCCCTTTGAAAAATCTTGGAGGAGCGCAATGATTATTAACCCCATTTCTTCCCCTTAAATTCCTACGCCTGTGGTGTGTGTGAGTGTGTGCAACTTCAAACTTGGAAAGCTTTTCTCATTAAAACGAAAGTAACCCCCTTTCTGCCGTGCGATATACGCATTATGCATATAGGTGCAACCTGGGGACCATGGAACAAGAATATTAAATGGGATTTAAAAATTAAATAATTTTCGCTTATCGTCAAAAAAAAATAAAATCAAACAAAATGTAATGAAAAACTGGAAATAAAAACAACAAACCTGACTACGACACCATTTGAGTTTGGGTCAACCTGTGCAACATAGGTACTATACCGTGTTGTCTAAAACCAAGGTCTGTAGAGGGTAGGTTACCTAGTAACTTTCTGACCAATCAGAGCCAGTTGTTGAACGCGGGAAATGACGTCACCTGGAGTGCCCATTTAAATAAAAAGCATTTAATATTGTGGGAAATCTTCAATCAAGTTTCTTGTGTTTCTTTATTGATTTAATAGTAAATATGTTTCGATATTTTTCCTAAACTGTATCTAATAACAATATTTATGAAATACATTAACTAACTCAAATATAAAACTTATCTTATTTCAAATATTCCAAATGCACAATGTCTTGGTAAGCTTTTAGCTTCTTAAGTCCATTAAAATAAGTTCAAGTAGAAAGGCTAAGTAAACTAGAATAAGTATTTACAGTTTCTAAATAAATATAGTCCGAAAAAACAACTCAAATGTAATAAATAAACCATCGAAGATTAAAAACTTAAAAACCCATGTAAACATAGCTCTCTAATCAAATCTTGGCAATCCAAATGACGCGCTGTCACATCTCACGCCGCTTCGACCATAGAGTTACCTATCCTCTACACACCTTGGTCTAAAACTATCTTTATATTTTGAGGATAACTCATAAAAACTTTGTTCGTCGGTCATTTTTAATCTGCGGTAACCTTAGTTTTTTAACTCTTTAATTTTTAATAAAAGTATTTTCATAAAATTATCTTTTTTTTTTCAGGTAAAGGTGATTCCAGAAAAACTTAAATAAAAAATGTGGTAAGTTTTTCCTACTACAATCTAGCAAATTCGATAAGAGGTTTTTTAGAATTTTAGAGAAACTCTTTAAAACATAAATTATTCCATAAGATGCAAGGAAACTTCCATTGATTTTTGCTTCCACGAAGTTCTTCAAATTGCGAAAAAATTATAGAGCCACCTACACGTAAGCGCTTTATAGAGACGACGCTCAATTTTAAAATATCACCCTTCTAAGGATATTAAGGTCCCTGCAACTAAAGAGTTTTTCTAAATAGATATTAATGTTAACTTTTATCATTGTCACTTGGACCTAAATGGAACAACAACATCAAAATTTTGTTAAATACAAGATTTTAAAAGAAAAATAAATCATAATAATAAATCATACCGATAAAATTCAAATTTAATAAAAATCAAGAAACAATTCAACTTTTAAGTTATTGACCCTGCGTTACACTCGATGTTTTCTTAGTGTGTTTTTTCATTAAAATGCGTTACGAGGGGTGGAGGGGGGTTGTCAAAAATCCTGAATCTTTGCGTTACGTAATTTAAGAACGTTCCCTTAGCCTTCCTCGATCCATCTTTGGACATAGGCCTCCCCCAATATCTTCCATTCTTCTCTGCCTGTCGCCGTGTTCATCCATCTAGTCCCCGCATTTTTTTCAAATCGTCCGCTCATCTCATTTGAGGTCTTCTCCTACTTCTCTTGTTTGCCCAAGGTCTCCAGATTACAATACATTTGTTCCACCGATTGTCTGTCTGATGTTATGACCGGCAAACTTCCATTCTAATTTAGCTACCTCTCTTCTGGCATCCCTTACTTTTGTTTTATTTCTTATTCATTCATTCATTCAACAAAAAACAAAGGATTCAATTCATAAGTATAGACAGTGCTAATCATAACAAAAACATTTCATGTAAAAAAGCCAAGTACGCGAAAATGGCATTCCGTAAAAAGAATTGAGATAAAAGTAAAGCCAAGTTCTCCAATACAAATTTCAAAATGAAAGGTTTCTACTAGTTTGGAAATGTTTTTTAAACTTTGCTATTACAGCCAAACTTCTTTATGTTCAATTTAGCACTGTGCCTAAGAGTCATTTACAGCCGTAATAGCCAAGTTTAGAAAAATATTTCCAAACTAGTATGATCCTTTCATTTTGAAATTTGTATTGGAGAACTTGGCTTTACTTTTATCTCAATTCTTTTACGGAATGCCATTTTCGCGTACTTGGCTTTTTTTACATGAAATGTTTTTGTTATGATTTCACTTCTTTTTTAAAGGAATTGGATAATACTTAATTTTTGAAGTAGTAAAATATGCGGATTATTGTCCAAAACTTTTGCAATGCCTTACTTAAATTTTTGAGGTTTTTTAATTTTTTTTCCATAGTTTTATCGTAGTTCCTATCAGCCTTCCAAAGCTCAGCTCTCTAGCGTTTCTGAAAGTGCACAATGTTACTTTTACATAACTTTACATGTATAGGGGAGAGAAATAAATTAAAACTGTCGTGTTTTTAAATTTTGTCCTATATTTTTATCATAGTTCCTATCAGTCTTCCAGCTCTCTAGCGTTTCTGGAAGTGGGTAATGTTACTTTTAGATAACTTTACATTTATAGGGAAGGAGAGTAAATGAAAATATTGGACTTTTTAATTTTTTTCCCATGGTTTTATCATAATTTCTATCAGCATTCCAATGCTTAGCTCTCTAGCGTTTCTGGAACTGGGTAATTTTAGTTTTATATAAATTTACATTTATAGGAGAGGGAAGTAAATTAAAATGTTGGTGTTTTTAAATTTTTTCATATAGTTTTATCATATTGTCTTTCAGTCTAAAAAAGTTCAGCTCTCTAGCGTTTTTGGAAGTGGGCAGTGTTACTTTTACATAACTTTACATTTATAGGGGAAGGAAGTTAATTAGAATTTTGGGGTGTTTTAATTTTTTTCTATAACTTTATCATAGTTACTATCGCTTTTCCAAAGCTCAGCTCTCTAGCATGTCTGGAAGTAGGCAATGTTACTTTTACTTAACTTTACATTTATAGGGGAGGGAAGTAAATTAGAATCTTGGGGTGTTTTAATTTTTTCCTATAGTTTTATCATAGTTCCTCTTAGTCTGCCAAAGCCCAACTCTCTAGCATTTCTGGAAGTGGGCAATGCTACTTTTACATAACTTTAAATGTATAGGGGAGGGGAGTAAAATTTTGGGGTTTTTTGATTTTTTCCAGGGGTTTGGTCATACTTTCTATCAGTCTGCCAAATTTCAGCTTTGTAGCATGTCTGGAAGTACAGTAGAATATTGATGATCTATACATGAGTGAGTGAGTGGCAATTTCGACGTTTTTTGAAATTTCGTAACTACTTTACTACTTTATGGAATTCCATGAAACTTGGAGGGGTTGTTAACTCCATGGAGATCTACGACTGTGTAAAGTTTGAGATTCGTAGATCATTCCAAAGTAGAGTTTTAGGTAGGTCAAATATAGGCTGATATGTTTCAAGAAAAGATGGTTACGGCGCGCGAACTTGGCGAGGCACTGCCGTGTCCTCAGATACAGATCTGGTGACTCCAGAAAAAATCTCCTGCATCAGGCATAATAAAATGCAGAGGGAGCGCTCTTGAAAAATTCTTTGTGCGTGCACGTACAAAAGAGACAATAGACAGCCTACAGTTGTAATTAGTGCGTAAGTACAAGAAATGTACGCACATATACTTACCTACATGTAGCACTTTAGAAAATGAGGTAAAAATTAAAAACATGCGTGAAAATTGCGGCAAACATTAAGTTACCTTGGAAAATGTGAGTGAAAAGGAGTTATTATACGTAAAACGTAAAAGAATACAAGGGGGTCAATACAGGCCACAGGGGCTAAAAGTGTGTAAAGGGTAATGTTCCGTTTTGGGTTATTTTGTAATACTTTACAAATATGTCCTTATCTGTATTTTTAATACTAGAATAGTTGTTTTTATTTTCTTTGGTATAAATCCAATATTTTTGCCAATTCCTTATTATTATTATGTTTAATTGCTCAAACGCGTTATTGTTTATTTAAATTCGCGTTACATGAGCCCTTGGGTTTTATAAAGGCCAAATCCGCGCGCTATGCTTTTGCGCGTGTGTACACGGCGATCCCCACTCTACCTTGCTGTATATGGAACGCTGAGTGGAGAACTGCAAGCCTGCTCGCCACCCCTTACTTCCTAGAACGCACATAAGGTAGGCCACTATTTAATTATAACTTGAGTGTTCATTCGTCGATAATATTTTATTTCGAATTATTATTAACAATTCCTGTTATCTGCTATTATTTCACCCGCGATTTCTATAAAAAAGGAAATCAAAAAAACATTGTGTTTTTATTAGGTAAAGCAGTTATTTATTTTTTTGAGGAAGGTAGTGCTTATTACCTTATTTGCTGCTGCTATTGAACATAATTCGAAAAATATCTTCAACTGCTTTCAAATTTTATACAGGGTCTCTCAAATACAGCAAGTTTTGCATAAAAGGCCTATTTTAAACAGTGCGTGCGCCGAAAGGAATAATTTTTTTTTAAAGTTCATTAAATAGATGTGCTAAACTTCCTTTATTTGTCACAAAAAAAATATTTTTTAGACTTTGCGTATAACACAGTGATGCAGGTTATATATATATACCATACAGGATTTTACCGATTATACTCGTACTAGACAAATCATATACATAGTAGTATCAAAATGGCATTATCAGGAAGATGCGTAAAACTTCCTATTTGTCTTATAAAAATTATTTTTGAGACTGCTCATAACACAGTTATGCAGGTTTTTACCGATACAAGATTTTACCGATTATACTAGAGAAATTATATAAATAGTAGTACGAAAATGTCATTAAATCAAAAATTTATCGCGTTTGACCATCTCTAGTAGTGAACCTGAAGGATAGTTTAGTTAGTAAACTGCTATATACATATTATAGGATGTCCCAAAAATCTGGAATCACTGGTTTGTCTAGAAAACTAAAAGTTTTTACGGAAAAGGCTTAGACACGTCGAATATAATTTCAAAAGGCGAGTTCTTATCAAACTAAATAAATTTTCTATGTATGTACTATGTATATAATTTCTCTAGTGTAATCGGTAAAATCCTGAATCCGTAAAATCCTGTATCGGTAAAAACCTGCATAACTGTGTTACAAGCAAAGTCTCAAAAATGTTATGTGACAAAGGAAGTTTTGCACATCTTCCTAATAATCTTCTTTTTTTAAATATAGTCCCTTTGGTGTAGAAAAATTAATTGCAGTTGCTAAAAAAAGGTTAAATCCAAATTTTTGATCCCTTGTATAAAAATACAGAATCAACTTTAAAAAATATTTTAATTATATTTTTGAGTTAAGGGGATAAAGTACTACAAAATTACAAAAAATAAAAAACGTCCGTGATATACAAGCCACAAGAATTTTAAGATTTTGAATTTGTAGGTTAATAATTTTATCAAGTGAAAAAATTTATAATAATAAAAATTTTTATAATTTTTTTTTACTCTGTATGGTTTACAATTTTTACATAACCTCTGGAAATTTTGACAATTTGTCAGTGTGGTCAAAACAACTAAAACTAACGAATGCGCAGTAGCCAAAGCTTTGTATACTTCAAAAAGGATGTTTGGCCAGTTTGGCTTCAAGCGTGGCGTGTAAGAGTGAATGAAAATGACCTGTATACACACGAACTTGGAGAAATTTCAAGAAACGCGATTTTGTTTGCGAGGAGTACACTTTTTGGCTATCTTAAAATTTATACTTTACCCCTATATTTTAAATAGGGAAAGTGGATCTAGTGATACCTTGTGTTGAACGTCTTTTGAATGTCTTTACAACCGTGTAAAAATTTCAAAAATCTATCCATTCGTTTTTGAGATAATTGCCTTCAAACTTTCAAATTTAACATGGACTGATAAAATGAAAATTTATTTAGAATTCTATATCTTTCAGATTTAATTTTTATTTTATCATTTTCAATTCAAATTTCAAGATAGCCAGAAAGTCTGCCCTGCAAAGCAAAAACCTAGTAACTCGACTTACTCGAAAATAAGATTTTTATATCATTGAAATCGCCGTAAAAAACGGCGCCAGCCAGTTTTTCTAGAATGTTATATTGAAAAACAAAGTAGTTATGTAGTTAGTATGTAGTTAAATAAACTATAGTTAGTATGTAGTTCAATAAACTTCAAACTCTATTTCCGAAACCACTAGTTTTTGACTTACTAGATTTTTGCTTTGCACGGCAGAAGTGTCCCCTTCGCAAACAAAATCAACGTGTCCGAGCGTTTCTCCAAATTCGCACTCCAAATACCCAAAAAGGGTTTTGTTTCGATGTTCGTGAAAGACAGTTTGTGAAACCTAGGTATTTGCTCAAAATATGCTTAAATAATTAACTTTCTTGTAAGAAATAAGTCATGTCGATTTCTCCTAATTCTCTTGGCAGGGTATGATATTTAAGTGGTTTACAAGGCAATTTTGCTTGTATTCACATTTTACAGCGAGGATATTAAAATCGAATGTTTAATATATCATAACCGTCGTAATAAATGAATTCAAAACCCATAAACCAAAACGACTCGACTTTGCAAATATGCCTGTCATGTCAGACAAAACAACTATTAGATTATGCCAGTGGCGGCTGACTTATTTGTATTAACTCGATTCTTCGATGATACTGTAAACACTGCAAAAGACTGGCAACGATTCTTAAATATTTTTTTGTTTACTTTACCTGACGAGCCGTTATGGGATAAGTTTTAACTCTAAGCCAGTGTTGCCAGACTTTTTTGACGACTTTTCTTCATCTAAGTGACAAAAATCCTTCACATCCTGCAAAACAGTAACGGGTGGGTTGTCAAGACCAAACCAGAAAAAATTTATACCATGAACAATTTTTTAAAATAAAAATGGAGAAAAAACCAATAATAAAAGATTTATAACTTAAATCATAAATTATCCCACATAGCACAATCACGTGTTTAACACGTAAAAAAGGCGTGAGAAAAAAAACGTTGATTTTAAAAGCTGCTAGAAAAAAACGTTTATTTCATATATGAAAACAAGCTTAATAGGTCATTCATTAACGTTATTAAAAATAACGTTGCTAAAAACTGCGTTTTAATAACGCCTTTATCAAATTAAAACAGCAATGTTTTTACGTTATTTTCAAGTGATTTTTATCAACGCTAAAATCACATTAGATTCACGAATTTTAAAACGCGACTTGCATGGCTTTTCTACCGAATATTTTTGAGCTAGCAGCATCGCCACCTATAGTCGGGATTTTTCACTTTGACGAAATCTATCAGGCAGTGCTTTGGCCTCTAAACTCCAAAAAACTGTTAAGGGACTGATCCCTGATCCACGATCACGACGTATCTGTTATTAACCTGATAAAGACACTAATTAATATTCTGTGAAAGTGCTTACTGTTAAAAAATTTTGTTTAGCTTTTAAAAAAAACATAAATGTATATAGATAGATACATAGATATTTTGTCTTGCCTTGAGCGTCATCTTTAAAATTGTCTTGAAGTGTAGTCTTAAACTAGTGAACCTTTATAACTTCCTTTCGCGTCTCTTTTAAGTTAAAAAAATGTTATTAAAAAAACGTGACCAAAAAACACGCAGAAAGTTAGTAGGTTTGAGAAGTCTTAATCTAGTGGCGTTTTAGAACATGTTGTGGAGGACTTTTTAAGTGTGAATTTGGTACATAAATATAACAAGGGTAAAAAACACATTATATACACAGCACCAGAAACTTCAGCAAAAAGTACATTTTTATAGCTTGATTTCTCGTTGTTTTTAAGTTATCTTTAAGCATGTAGATTTAACAAAATAAATATTACATGGTATGAGGTTGTTTTCAAGTAAAAAAAAAACTTTGTTGTTTTTGTTCACGTAAATTTAACGTTGATGTGATTTTTGTGCTATAAGGGACAAAAACCAAAATTAAAAATAACGTATTTAAATTTATCTACAAAAGTTAAGTTTGGCAAAATTATTGAAATATTTGCAAAATATATAACATTGCCTCAAAATAGTCAAAATCCTTCAAACCTGCAATAGTCAAAATTTTTGTTCAAAACCTTCAAATCTGACCACAATGCACAAACCAACAAACGATCTCGGGTAAGTTATACAGGGTGGTTTTTTAAAGGTATCATAGATTTTTTTTCAAGATATATCGTACGTTTTTGGGAAAACCCGCGAACACCGCGATTTTTTTTTACCCTTTTTGGCTTGAAATTTTTATAGTAGGCACACACACACATGAAAAGATCGATTGCAAAGAAAGAGAAACCATAGGTGAGCTACGACAGCACTTCTGTCTTTCAGGCCAGATCAACGCTGATTAGCGTTTTTACCCACCTTCAGGCGTAAGCGTAAATCAGCGGAATTTTTAAGCCAAATAATACTAACAAACTTATCTTTACATTTTGTATAGAGAAAGTGGATCTAGTAATGTCTTATTTTTGAAGGCCTTTGGAATATCTTTACAACCGTGTAACAAATTTCAAAAATATATCAATTAGTTTTTAAGATATTTGCCTTCAAATTTTCAAACTTAACATGGACTTAAAATAAAATTTAAATCAGAAAAACATAAAATTCTGATTTAATTTTCATATTATCAATCCATGTTAAATTTGAAAATGTGGCAAATATCTCAAAAACTAATCGATATATTTTTAAAAGTTTGTAAAAACATTCACCAGACCTTCACAGAGAAGAGACTCGACACCCTTTCCCTATTTAAATGTTTTGCGTCCTACAAAAATTTCAATATAGCCAAGAAGTCTTCCCTTCGTAATCAACATCAACGATTTTTTCCATAAACGTACGATAAAGACCCGAAAAAGCCTCTCTTACCTGTTCAATACCTTCTAAAAAAACAGCGTCTATATTTTTAAACAAATTAATTCGTTTGATGTATGAGCACCTTTAGTAAGCCTAAAATCGAGATGTTAAGTTGCGGTACGTATTTTCCCAAAATGCTCAGTCTAGCCTTAGAAATATTTATCCTGCTTTCAGAAATATATGCATACTTAAGCTATTATTTTTGAATGTGAAAATAACGGCACAGCAGGGACATCAATCGATTCGCAGAACCAACAAAATCAAGGCAATAAAATTGCCATAGTAGTGAATCGACAAACAATAAAATGAGTCATTAGTGAGATACTTTCACCCAGGAAATAGTTATGGTCTGGGATGAAGATCGATGCGATAATGGGTTAGGCAGGAATGTGGAGACATTACGATTGTTTGATGATGTCATAATTGATTTCTGGAATCGCTGCAAATAATGATTTTTGAAATAACGTTAGAACTAGGGACTAATAGGCACGACCTTGCGTAAACGTAAGGTATGTTACGTACCTAAATGAGTTACGATGCGTAATGGAATGAATTAAAAACAAAGTTATAGAAATATTAAAAACGTATAACCATAGCATTTGTAATTAGTTTACCAATTACCATAACCTAAAATTTTCCGAGAAAAATTAATCGAAAATCTTCAAAAATATTACCTATCTGTAATAATATAATAAATTTAAACTCATAGAAAACCATGTCCTAAAAGTGAACATCCAATTTAAAAAAAGTTGATAATATGACTGCTTAATACTAACTAAACTAATAATAAACCCAAAGAAAAAGTAAAATTAGGTGATCCGTGGTAAAACATTGTGAATTTGTAAAACGGAAGTTCCATGCGCCAATAAAATCGCTTTCTGTATACTTCCTTCGTTAAAAGCGCTTTGAAACAGCTGATCGCATTAGTGGCAACCAGAGATTAGAACAGATTAGATTTCTCAACCAACCAAAACAGAAAGAATGGATACACCATGCGTTTGACATTACTGTTAAAAACTTGGGCACTGGTAAAAAAGTAAAATTATTTTGTGCTTTCCTATTCACCAAGAGAATATTTTTTTGATATAGCACAAAAAATATCTTGACTCTTTTTTTTAATGTAAAACAGAAATTGTTTTATTATAAATTGGAACTGAATTAATCAAAGGCACCGTTTTCTCTGGAAGCAAAATGTTACTTATATGAAGACAATTTGCTTTGTTACAAAATGGAGTATACTGAAACAAAACAATTAAATAAGAAAAATAAAGTCTCATTTCAAGATTGAACACTGCGTTGAACTAAAAAGAAATATTTTAGTTCAAAACAAATTGTTTTGAGGTAAAACAATTTATTCAAAAAAAGAACGTCTTTTCATTGTCGACAAAATTTTTTATTGTGCCAGCAAACCTACTTGTACTTATTTTATTTTATCACCGCCTTGTCAAAATGGCGGAAACATTTAGTTGTTCTTATTTTTGTTGGTTTACTCTAATAGAAAAAAATAATGTTTGAACAGTTTTCACAGTTAGATTTTATCCAAAATTTAGTTAAAAAAAGCTGGCAAAAAACAAATAAACAAAAACAGCAGTTTATAAGCCCTAGACATTTCTAAACCAGATAACAAATTATCAATGGTTAAAAAGGCCGGGACGGCAGTCATTTTTAATTTGCCGCTTTTACTTTGGTCAAATCCAACCCGTCAATGTTCTACTATCCGTGCCAACTGTATGGCCTACTCTCTGCCTAACGAATTTTCATTATCCAAATCTCTTCTGAAGACTTCAAGAGAGTCTGACTCTAGGGCACTTGGAGTCTGGTTTTTGTTCTTCTTGTGAAGTGATTCTTTATAATAATGACATAATTTCACAATAATTTTTGTTGATGTTTTTAAGTAAAAGACAAGAAAATAATGTTTTCAAGATGAAAGCCGCGCGTGCATTTAGCCTTGGGAGGAAACGGGTAACATTGGCAACACTGCGCAAAAGCATTTTTAACAGGTCACACCGGTCGTAAGATCGGTTTCAAAGTCAATTAAATTAAAATCGACTTTATTGCTTAGAACGATTTTAATTTAGACGACATAATTTTCAAACCATTCTTATAAAAGCTCTTTAAGGGATTCGTACAAACAAAGTGTATTCCAATCACCCAAAAATCAATTGTAAAAATAAAAAGGTCTAGAAAATAAATCTTTGTCCATCCATACCGAAACGTTTGCTCCCGGGACTCTTTTCAAACAATAAACTGACGTAAGATGATCGATGTGGGGTCCAGTAAAGATTAACTTGCCTTTTTTTATGGGGATGATCTTGCTTTGAGCTGAAGTTATTGTGCTGGTGCACAGTTTTTTTTCTTTGTGTTATATTAAATTCACTTTTTATTTTGTTGTGGAAAATATTTTTTATTTACTTACAGTGGCGATTCCTCCATAAGTGCCCAAATTTTACTTTAAAAAATATTAAAATTTGATCATTCTTTAATTAATAACTTCATCATAAAGTATCAATAAACCCCAAAAGAAATTCACCAAAGGCTTGAATACAAACTAAAAATTAATACCCGGTATGCATGTGTTTGTATTCTTGTTCAAACCAAGATGCGGTGGATGGTGGATGCGTAGGCCGGCTTGCTCCGCGCATTACTGGAACCAAATTCTATGCCCGTAGATGTTGTGTCGCATTCTTATTACAAAATATAGAAAGAGGGGATGACATGTCCCTATAGAATTTTAAATGGGCCTTACTTCTGTTGTTCTCTTATGCAAAAATTGCGAGGATCGATGCCGCCCGCACCCCCGTGATGCCTCAGACGTCAACGGTTAACGTTGTCTGTTACAGCACCTTATGTGCACTTTAAATTAATGCACTAAGACAACTTGGCGTTATCGGTCGAGCTGTAGTATTTTAATTTCGACGATTTAGTAGTTTCGAGATTGGCGGAAGTTTTTAATTCTGATAGCATTAGCTTGCAATATTTAAAGACAAATAAATTTTCTTCTGTACCAAACTGGGTGAGAATAAATGAACTACCCTCGCAATGCTATCTATTAAAAAAAAAATTATTAAAAAATTCCAGAGTTTATTGAATTGGTTACTCAAGGATTTATTTAAAAAAAGGACAGACGCCTTCATTTTCAAAACAAAACCTGTTTGTGAAATATAACAACTAGATATGATACATTTATTATTTATTTATAAAAACAATAATAATAGATAACTAATATCTAACTAAATATAGTCTTAAATCAAAGCAAATTGCTTTGAAATAAAATAATTTGTGCTTTCCTATTTACCAAGAGAATATTTTCTTGATATAGCACAAAAAATGTCTTGCCTTTTATTTTAATATAAAACAGAAATTGTTTTATTTTAAATTGGAACTGAATTAAACTAAGGCACCGTTTTCTCTGGAACCAAAATATTACTTACATAAAGACAATTTGCTTTGTTACAACATGAAGTATACTGAAACAAAACAATTAAAGAAGAAAAATAAAGTCTCATTTCAAGATTAAACGCTGCGTTGAACTAAAAAGAAATATTTTAAATCAAAACAAATTGTTTTAAGGTAAAACGAATTATTCAAGAAAAGAACATGTTTTCATTGTAGACAAAATTTTTAAATATTAGTTGGTGCAAAGAAAAAACGTAGAAATGGTTTTTCTGTAGGACTAATTTAGCGAAAGTTATAAGCCAAAAATTGTGAAAAAACATAAAAAAAGCCTCCATCTTGGATTTATGACGTCACACAGGCCTTCCCACTCAAATTGGAGGCAAACAACCTGTGACCTAAAATCCTAGAATAGACCGGTCCATGGATCTAATATATATAAAACTGTTTTTTAGTATGTATATCCTTATAAAATAATATTTTTTACTCGTATTATCTTTATTTTTTTTAGCCCGCTTCATTTTTCATTGCACAAAACTTATAACACAAGTCAACCTGGGCGTGATCGTTTAGTATCAAAGGTAAATCGAGGACTTGGGAAGGAAACAAATGGCTCTAGGTTAGCGGATTACTTCTTATACTAAATGATCACGTTCAGTTTGACTTGTATTTTAAGTTTTGTGTAATGAAAAATGAAGCGGGCTAAAAAAAATAACGCCAATACAGGTCTAGAGGTTAATAGGTTTAGGACTTAGCGTGTTCAAAAGACAATTGAATTTTGCTGACGTTTCGACTATATTTTTAGTCTTCTTCAGAGCTACAAACAAAAAATAGTTCTTATTAAAACATGATAACTACTTAAAAATAGGATTAAAACTTTGTTCTTTCTTTTTTGGTATAAAAATTGATTTTTTTTATATATAAAATAGGTACCAGAAAAAAACTCTAAATACTGATTTTTCTCTTTACATAAGTAGAATAAGGGATTTAAACGAATATATATACCCTAAACAAAAATTAAACAAAAACAGATTAAAAAAAGAAAAAAAATCAACAAAAAAGATATAATGATAAAATATTTAAAAAATCCAAATAAATAAAAACAAAACATATAAAAAGGACTCATTAGCTTACCTAATCCTTAGTCTTGACGCTTGATAAAACACAACACAAGAGGAACCACACACAACATTTCCAATCAAATGTCATCTTATTAAAATAATAATTTTATCCTAATTTCTAGTCGATTTTCTTTATTTTCTTTTTTAATTCAAAACAATGTATATTGTTAATATGTCAAGTGCTTAACTAGCAATAATGAGAGAATTTTTATCGAACAAGTTTTTTATAATTGTTTTTTATTCGGGTAACGCGCGAAGAAATAAATTATTTTATATGATATCACATTGCGGTGAACTTTAGAATATTGTTATAAATATTATTAAGAAATTATTAGAAAAAGGACATTGATCTCTCAACTTTTATATATTTTAAGTCAGAATGATTTGAAAACAGTTAAAGGGAAATTTTATTTATTTATGAAATTTCCTACATGATCTAGTCAAGAACCATCTCAAAATGAAAGAAGAAAAGAAGAAGAAAATCTGAGAATTGTAAGAAATAAAAATTTTGAAATCTCTTCCTCCCTTTTCCCTCCATAATATATGTATGTATATACATATACATACATATATACAGATATATATATATATATATATATATATATATATATATATATATATATATATATATATATATATACATACATATATACACACATATACACACATACACACACACATACACATACACACACATACACACACACATACACACCCATATATATATATATTTTTTTTTTTGTTTTTTTTTGTTTATAGGTTTTATTTTATTTAACGTTTTTTTTTTGTTTGTTTTTTTTTGTTTATTTATCTACTATAATACTGTTAGGTTGTAGCTTCGTCCGTGTTTTTGCCACGACAAAACAGCACTAGCCGTCCACCACTTTTCAGAGCACCATAGTTTTGATTTCACTAATCCGAAAATTTTAGATTTAGAAACAAATTTTGAAAAGAGAAAAATCAGTGAGATGATTTTTATCCAATTGAATAATGCGGTTAACTTTAAGACAGACGTTCAAGGACTGAGCTCTTCCTACATGAACATTCTCAGGAATCATATCACAAACAAAAACACGGACGAAGCTACAACCTAACAGTATTATAGTAGATAAATAAACAAAAAAAAACAAACAAAAAAAAAACGTTAAATAAAATAAAACCTATAAACAAAAAAAAACAAAAAAAAAAAAAAAATATATATATATATATATATATATATATATATATATATGGGTGTGTATGTGTGTGTGTATGTGTGTGTATGTGTATGTGTGTGTATGTGTGTATATGTGTGTATATAGGTATATATGTATGTATATATATATATATATATATATATATATATATATATATATATATGTGTATATATGTATGTATATGTATATACATACATATATTATGGAGGGAAAAGGGAGGAAGAGATTTCAAAATTTTTATTTCTTACAATTCTCAGATTTTCTTCTTCTTTTCTTCTTTTATTTTGATATGGTTCTTGACTAGATCATGTAGGAAATTTCATAAATAAATAAAATTTCCCTTTAACTGTTTTCAAATCATTCTGACTTAAAATATATAAAAGTTGAGAGATCAATGTCCTTTTTCTAATAATTTCTTAATAATATTTATAACAATATTCTAAAATTCACCGCAATGTGATATCATATAAAATAATTTATTTATTCGCGCGTTACCCGAATAAAAAACAATTATAAAAAACTTGTTCGATAAAAATTCTCTCATTATTGCTAGTTAAGCACTTGACATATTAACAATATACATTGTTTTGAATTAAAAAAGAAAATAAAGAAAATCGACTAGAAATTAGGATAAAATTATTATTTTAATAAGATGACATTTGATTGGAAATGTTGTGTGTGGTTCCTCTTGTGTTGTGTTTTATCAAGCGTCAAGACTAAGGATTAGGTAAGCTAATGAGTCCTTTTTATATGTTTTGTTTTTATTTATTTGGATTTTTTAAATATTTTATCATTATATCTTTTTTGTTGATTTTTTTTCTTTTTTTAATCTGTTTTTGTTTAATTTTTGTTTAGGGTATATATATTCGTTTAAATCCCTTATTCTACTTATGTAAAGAGAAAAATCAGTATTTAGAGTTTTTTTCTGGTACCTATTTTATATATAAAAAAAAATCAATTTTTATACCAAAAAAGAAAGAACAAAGTTTTAATCCTATTTTTAAGTAGTTATCATGTTTTAATAAGAACTATTTTTTGTTTGTAGCTCTGAAGAAGACTAAAAATATAGTCGAAACGTCAGCAAAATTCAATTGTCTTTTGAATACGCTAAGTCCTAAACCTATTAACCTCTAGACCTGGATCTAACCTTAAGGACGATAATTAACTCTCATTAACGCCAATACGTCTAAAAAATATTTTTTATAAGGATATACTAAAAAACAGTTGGAATATTGCCTCGGTTTTCAAAAAATTAAAAAAATATTGCTTGTTCATTAACGAGATATTCTATCTAACTTTTGTTTACAAAAATCAGCTGGACCACCAGTGACGTAAGCATATAGGAATATATATATAAGATCCGTAGACCGGTCTATTCTAGAGACCCGACCGTGACCTAAATTTGTGTGATCTATTTATTTATTTTATTTATTTCAACAGTATCTACAGCAAAAAGCCAGATTACAGATACTTTTTTACATTAAAAAAAATATTTTATACAATACGTCACTTACATTACACATGATAAAAAACAAATCAAATTACATAATTACTTATTAATTAACTGCTGCGCACTTTTAGATCTATAATTTTTTTAAATTTCTTATAGCTAACATTGTCAATATCAACATGATGCATACTTATTAAATAAGTTGCATAAATTGTAGATAGGAGAGCTTTTAAATAGATTTGTTCGTGGATAAGCTAAATAAAACATATTTTTCGACCTTGAATTGATTCGACTGATGGCAAAAGGAAGTTGTTCAACTATATTAGGACAGTCAACGTCCCCTTTGAGAATTCTATACATTGTTGTTAGAAAAATTTTAGTTCTTCTTTGGTTTAGTGATAATCTGTCAAATATTTTTAATAAGATCTTGTTGTCACAACCTCTTTTTGGATAAATCCCAAACTTTCTAAAGTGCATGGCTTTTAAAAATTTTCGTTGAACTCCCTCAATCATACCAATCCAAATGTCATATTGGGGGGACCAGATAACACTTCCATATTCCAATAACGGCAATACCAGACTGCCAAATAAGTATATGCTTACGTCAATGTTAAAACTTTTAGTATTTCTACAAATAAACCCAGCAACTTTCTGGGCACTCCTAATTTTAGAAATAATATGTGATGAGAATGAAAGATTAGCATCGAAGGTTACACCTAGGTCTTTTTGTTCAGATACACGCTCTAGGCTCTCATTATTTATTGTATAATCAAATTCAATTAAGTTTTTGTTACGACTAAAAGACAAACAAAAGCATTTATCCAAATTTAAGTTAAAACCATTTTCCTCGCAATATAGAGCTGTGTCCTGAAATTCACTTTGAAGTGTTTCACAGTCCTCCAATGAGAAAACTTCAACAAATAATTTAAAATCATCGGCAAATGCCAATGATTCCACATTTTTTACCTTAGAAATAATTTTGTTGAAGGCAATAATAAAAAGAAGTGGTCCGAGATTTGACCCTTGGGGCACACCAGAAGAACTTATATAAATAGTAGACCTGCTACCTTTTAATTCCACGAACTAATATCTTTTGCTTGTGCTAGTTCCCAAATACGATTGTATTAAATTAGTTAGGTATGGAGAAACATCCATTCCAGTTAGTCCATCTAAAATAGTGCTGTGACTTACTTTGTCAAAAGCCTTTTCCAAATCCGTATAAATAACATCAACTTGACTCTTTTTGTTTAAAGCCTCATGTACGTATTGAGAGAAAATTGTTAGATTTGTAAAGGTAGATCTTTTGGGTAAGAAGCCATGCTGTCTGGAAGATATTTTATTTGACACTTCTGCAAAAAGTCCGTCAAATATTATGATTTCGAAAATTTTTGAGATTGCGCACACTATTGTTATAGGCCGATAGTTCTCAATTTTTTGTCTAGGACCACTTTTATGGATGGGTATGACTTTGCTAAGCTTCCATTTATCTGGAAAAGTTGACGTTTTAAGCATGATATTAAATAAAACCTGCAAAGGAACAAGCAAAAACTCTTTACACCCTTTTAATATAAATCTATTAGCAATCGATCTACGGCAGTTTTAAAAATCTTCCGCAACTATCCCACGTGACACGATTTTTTAGTATAAGCTACTCAACTAATAGATTTTAATTGATTTTTGCGGTGAATTGAATTGCACTTTCCACCGCTAGCTTTAAAGACGTTAACAATAAACGAACATTTCCTTTGCGTGTTTGGCAAATAACAAAAGACGAAAAACATGACAATGACATGGTTTGTAGCATATTTTGTTGCAAGGCTTTATTTGAGTGAGTGACAACGCAACGCATAAGAGGCTCTTCGCATCATGTAAGGGTGAAATGTTTTGCATTTTAAGTTGATTAGCAATGCAGAAAATTGTGTACATAAACATCTTGAGAAACATCGACTCGATTCATATTTCCCACAGAATTTTTTTGACAGTAATTGCGACATTGTCTTCCATGCCTCGAAGCTAATCTTTTGAAAGGAAGCAAAGTTATTTGCACAAAACGACACTGTATAACTATTTTAAGAAATTTTATAATAAAATTGTAGAGAACCAAGAGTATGGGTTTAAGTATCATTATTATTATTATGTCGGTTTAGAACGTTTTTCTACGTTGTCCGACGCCTATTCTCCACCTCCTTCGATCCTGACAATCATCTTCTGTGAGATTTTTTTGACTAATTGATCTTTGGATTGACTGTTGCCATTCTAGTTTAGCACGCCCTCTTTTTCTACGCCCTATTGGTTGCCATTCTAGGACCTGCTTTGGTAATCTTTCTCGTTCATCCGTTGTACATAACCGTACCATATCAGTTGGCTTTTAGTGATGTCATCCGTTATGCTTCCTTCGATTCCCATTATTTCTTTTATGATCTCATTCCTTATGTGATCTGTTCTAGATATTCTCATTGATCTTCTTATTGCATTCATTTCGACAGTTTCCATTTTTGTTTTGTATTTTTCTGTTACGCGACAAGTCTCCATTCCATACAACGGCGTGCTTTTCACCATTGTTTCATATATGTTAAATTTTACATTCTTTTTTATCTCTCTGCTCCATAAAATACTATTAAGACATCCAATATCCTTTTTTGCTTTTACTATTATTTTTTCCATTTCTTTACAGTCTGTTCCTCTTATCAAATGTGACACCCAAGTATACATACTCATTGAATGGAGATATTACTTGTCCATTGTCTAGTTCTAACTGACTGGATTGGTTTCCAATACATAAGTGTCTTGTCCACGTTCAACAACCTTTTTAGACAAAACAAACAAAAAAAGGGAAATTAAAAAATTAGTGACATTTTGGGTCAGTTAAAATAACAGAAAATTTGATAGCTGTTACCGTTATTGTTACTAAGAATAACAAAAAAACGATAGATTTTGGAAGACTAAACATAAGCATAACACATACGTTAATTTATTAGTTTCACACACCTTCAACTTTTTGTTTATTTATATTTGTTTATTTATTTTTATTAGATTTATGGCTTTTAACAAACCAAACTACCGAATTTTAGTAAAAAATTCGACTGCATTAAAAAACAATACAAAACTAACCTTAAAAAATAACGGTATATTAAAGGACGACCACCGTAAGTACCGGGCGCCGTGACCGTAAATAACAAAAAAGAAGCGAGAAGCTGCTAATGCGCAGACTCATTAATGACAATAACGGTAACAAAGTGTAAAATAAGCGACCCAAAATGTCTCTATTAGTTTCATGTGATTTCATCAAGCTCTTTTTTATTTTTCGGTGGTCATCGGGCTTACCGAACAAAAATGTCAGATAAACCAAAAACCAATGTAATTGCTGAATAAACTTAGACAACAACAAACTCGCCAACAAATCAGGGATAGAAATTATAAATAATTTTTAGTACTTAAGAATTATGTTAAAGTTTTTTTTTCTTTTTTTTTTATTGGGTCTTTCCATCCAATCAGGATCAATCGACCAGTTTTGCAAAGTTCGAGCAAGGTTAAAGCATATTTAAACAAACATAAACAACCACGTGCCTAGCCAGGAATCGAACCCGGACCGTCGCGCCGGTGTGGGAAGCAAACATTGCTACCACTACACCACGACGGCGACTAGCGATATATTAAGTACAAGTTAAGGATACATAATCTACCCTAATTTTGTAAAACAATATTTTTTCTATTAAATTTTTTAATTTTTTTCCAATTTTTAAAATCCAATTAATTGGAAGCACGGGCCTAACGCGATGCCGTCGCTCCCTCTGATCCCGGGGCAATTTTGCATAAACAAATTTAATTTATTTCAAAATAATGCGAATTTGTAAATCAAATTCGAATGCAAATTATTTTTTGATGGATCACTATATAGAACATAATACAGTGAATATCGCTTATAACGATATCGGATATTACAGAGTCCTGACAAGAGTCCTATAATATAACCCATTTTGTTACCTTTTTTCTCTATAACGACTCTCGGTTATAACGACCGAAACTGTATACTAGCAAATATTTTTTGTATATCTGCTCATTAAATTATTATACAAAGTAACGGAAAGGGCAAAAACGGCCACCTCACGCAAAAACTTAGAAAAAAAATAAAAACAGTTTCAAAATTATAGATAAACCAAAAAAAATTAAATTTTTGATCAGCTTCCTCGAATGAATATGTCAAAACTGATTTTTACCAAAAAACACAATATTAAATTTTTCCCATACCTACTTGATATCTTGTTTCTGCGTAAAAAAGTACCTTTACAAAAACATACATAAAAAGCTTATAACCAAACAGGATACTAATAATAGTTATGCGTCGTTACCATATTTAGGACCAATATCATTTAAACTCCGTAATATTTTCCAACAATTAAACCTAACAATTTCCTTTAAAACTCAGAACAATGTTAAGAGCTTCTTAATCAATTCCAAAGATAAAATTCCAAAAGAAGAGAAGTCGGGCGTGTACATGCTGGAGTGTGACTGTGGCGAAGGTTTTTATATTGGTAAGACCAGTAGAAAGTTTAAAACTAGAATACTTGAACATACTAAAGAGATAGACAAACTTCAGGGCACCATGGACATTCAAGACAAACACATAAAATCAGTGTTTGCACGTCATGTTTTGCTTGAGAATCATACCTTTGACAAATCCAATGGTTTCAAATATTTACATATTAACAATAATCACCACTTCATTGACCTTTTGGAAGTTTTGGAAATAAACAAACATCAAAACTCATCCCCATTTTGCCTTAACCAACAACTAGAGCATAAAACCACATGTTTTTTTAAGTCACTTAATTTTCAAAAATTTTTATTTTATTTTATTTTTCCTCTCTGTATATCCTTGTTCCTTCAGTTTTTACCAAATACTTTGTATTTTTGAAATTTTTATTTTTTAACCAATTTTACTATTGACTTTTAAATGCTCAAATATTTGTTTGTTCATTTTTTGGTACAAAAATAACATTTTTGAGGTTCCTTCGGAAAGATTTTGTGATAAACCTTTTTCTAAATTTTTTCATTAATAGTAGATAGTTCAACTTTGTAACTTTATGTCTTATATATCTTCGTCTGTTTTTATTGTGAAATATTTTTAAGGACTTTTGATAGTGTTTATTGACAATAATATTTTTTAATTCTAATTTTATAGTTATCTGACTGAAACCTAACCACCAAGATTCTTCGTTTTCGACTCATCACTACAAACTTGTGCGAAAGAACTAATACCAACCAACCATAGATATTATCGAGGTTGTTTTAACCTAACATTTTTTAAACAATAATAAAGAACCTCTTCATATTTTTTAAATGTTATTGTTTCATGTTTTTTAAATAATTTTTTCATCATAATAGATGAGCCAAGGACGAATTCTTTACGGTGGAATGTATTTTAGTCTGTTTTATTATTTTTTCGGTAAGTTTTTGATATTAGGGCTGGGCTGAACTATAAAGTTTTCTATAGCAGGATTGTCTATTTTTAGCTTTAGGATACTGGCTTAATAGGCCAAAACCGGTTTATCTACATTAAAGCAATTAGAGGAAGACAGTGTTTCTTTTCACAAGGATAGATAAAAGATAAAAAAAAGCAAATGAAAATTGGGTCTACAAATGGTCAAAATTGGACTTCTAAATATCACGTGACAGCTGTCATTTAACATCGCATTAATAAAGGGTAAAGTTAGCTAATGGATTGCGTGCAAAAGATCCCTAATTTCTGTTGGCAACGCTGAAGTTCCTTAAAGAGATTGTAGTGTGATAACACTGATTAATAAAAATGTCAAGTAACCTAACCTAATATTTCTTATTATGTTTTTGGTGTAATTTTTTTTGCTACCCATTTTTTCAAGTACTTTTTTAAGTTGCTGTTGAGGTTATTTTCTCCATAGCCTAGAAAAAAAAGGTGTAGACAGTTCTCTTAAGGGTTGTCTATCTATTATTTTTTGACATCCGTTTCTTATGTATGTAGTCCTCACACTATCAATAATACTGGCAATATTTTTATACGCTTCATCTTTCCATTTAAAAAACACTGATATTAGCAGAAATATTGAAAATATTATTGATCGTGTAAGGCTCGCTTTAGTAAGTCTCATATCTTCTTTCCATTTTGCTTCTGTTGTTTTATGATAATCACCCTTTTAATTAATTTTTTATTTTTAATTGGAACAAAAATGTATTTTGTAATCCCTTTTTCTTTTAAATTCATAAATTCTACCAGGCCGAGGCCTTTCGAAAAAATACCCTTTCTGTATCTGGGCCATCAATTTAATAAAAATGAAAAGGCTTTTCTTGTCAGCTTTTGGTTTCGTCATTTTCACAATAAATTTTCTATACAGAATGTCCAAAACTTGATTCAATTCAATTCAATTAGTGGTTCATTTTTATTTATGTTAAATGGAGAGCGTTACTGGAAAAGGAGCCAAGCGCCAAAACCTAAATTTTTCATTATGTGGCAAGCGCCTTCAATAAAAAAAAACAAAATTCTGCCAACATTTTATTAGGAGTACTCTATTCAGAGTATATCAAAACATAATTTGATTCTCTTTTAAACGATTTACATTTTAATCTTAACTTTAACTCTGATTTTTCCAAAATATAAATAATGGCGCTTGGTTCCTTTTCCAGTAATGCTCCAAATATTAGTTTTAATTATTTATTATCTTATTCAATTAGAATTTTAAGATTTTGAATTTGTAGATTAATTATTAAAAGACACACGAAAATATATAATAATAATACTTATTTACAAAAGAAAATTGTATTCGTAATAACATAATAAAGTAAGTGTATTACAAAATAAATATTAAAAAAATGCGATAAAAATTTTTCTTGGTTTATTCTGATCGTGATATCTTTATCTGTGTTTGTTATGATTTTAGTTTACATGGATGGTCTTTTTTGCTTCCCCTTTATTAATATATGGGTATGGGTGAATAATTAAAGGCCTTTTGCGAAATGTATCCACTATTGCGTGCATATCAGCTCAAAGAAAAATAATTAGCTCGCGACTACCTATATATAGTTTAACAACAATCACATACATGTTACCTATAAGTCGGGCAATACAACACGCATTCAAGTGGAAAGTTAAGTGGCCTCTGACACTAGCAGAATTTACGTTAAGTTAGTTAATCATAAACTGGCGCCTAAACAAAGTAACGCAAACCAATTTTTCAAATACGCATGCGCCACTTCCTATCTTTTCTACTATATAGGTAGGTTCGGTATTTGCATCCGAACAAATCGCGGATCCGACGGATTTTAGATCAGCTGATCGCAGATTGGTCGGAGCAAATTGTTACTGTTATTACCCACAACTTCAGCATAGTTCTCGTCAGATACCTGTATGCCATAGGTTTTTCCACTTTCTGGTTCAAATAGTTCCAAATTGTTAATTTTTAGAAAAAAAAAACGATTCGAATTTTTACCGATAAAAACTGTGGATTGGCATGGATCACTGTTCCTGCAGATTGGCAGAACGTGTACCGGGATCATTCGTATTCTTGTGATCGACGTTGGAGAGAGTGAAAACCAAATAGTTTTAACAAGTTCCCAACGAAAGCATCAAACCATCAGTATGATTCAATGCCGCTAAGGGTATTTTCCCGCGTAGTAGTTGTTTCTGTTGGTTTCACACAACTTATGCTCTACACGGAGCTATCGCCTGCATTCACCTGAGGATGGACCAAAGAGGCCGAAACCGGTCGTGGATTGGCATGGATCACTGTTCCTGCAGATTGTCAGGACGTGTTGCAAACAGGGATCATTCGTATCCTTGTGATCGACGTTGGAGAGAGTGAAAACCAAATAGTCTTAGATCTAGAGAAGAGAGAGAACATGCGCTGTTTATTGTTTCTTTGATTAGCGGCCAGAAACCTGCATTTTTACCCAAAGAATTCCGCCAATATGCAACCACGAACTGATCCATTGGCGGTTCTATGGGGGGGTACAGAGGGTAATTACTGCCCCCCTTCCAGCTACCATGAGAAAAATTTAAGGTATAAAAGCTACTGCAGGTAAGTTAAAGGCAAAAAAATAATATTTTTGTCGGCTTTATTCCCGAAATCTAAATATGATGTCCGTTTTTCCAGTAGACCTCTAAAATTTCGAGAAAAATGCGAAAAAACTTATCAAAATATTATAATATGTATTACATGGCGAAAGGAATAAAAATGGTACATACCTTCAAATTTAAAAAAAATCACAGGCTATTTGACCGCTGCCCAAAACTATCATCATCATAAAAAAATACTCTGCCAATATATGGGCCCCTAAGCTCACACTAGGTACTATAGTTATAGTGTATGTGCGAGCTAATAAAACTAAAACCTAAAATATATCTTATTCAACTCCAGACTAAATTACCTTTTGTTTGATACCACACAACCCATGTTTTGACTTAAACTCAAATTTTTGAAATCTACCCCCACCCTTAAAAAAACAGAAACTAAAATGTATTTTGTTTACCTCCGGACTTAATTACCTTTCGTTTGATACCACACACGCCATATTTTCACGTAAACTCCAATTTTTGAAATCTACCCCCACCCTTTTTGAAAAAAAAACTAAAATGTATTTTGTTTAACTCCATACTCAATTACCTTTCGTTTGATATCATACACGCCATATTTTCACATAAACTCTAATTTTTAAAATCTTCCCCCACCCTTTTACTTGGCTTGTGTTCAGTGGATTTTGTTCATTTTTAAATGGGACCATCTCGACCCAAGGCCCAGTCTAGGTACCAAATTTCATTAAAATCGGCCTAGCGGTTTTTGAGTTATGCGCGTTGGTCGTTACAGACAGACATACAGACAGACGACGCGACAAAAAAGTTTCAAAATCATCTGAAACGCAAAGATATATAAAAATTTTTGAAATCGGAGCAACTTTTTTTTTCTTGAAAAAATTAGGATCACCATAGCTCACACTACTATAGTATAGTATATGTGTGAGCTAAAAGTATACATTTTTATAAATTTTCAACAATTTTTGCATTTTTTTTGCATTTGCGCGAAAAATTGCAAGGTTCTTATATTTATTTCACTCGAAATTTTGTGCCATTTTACAGAGAACATTCGAATTCTAAAAACTTAACTTTATTTCACTGCTTGATTTTTCATTTAGTCAAAAACTTCTTATTGGACTATGCGCGCTTTTATCCGTATGCGCTCTTTTCCTGTAAGCTTTTGTCCTGTGCGCTTTTTTTTGGGCCCCTATTTACAGTCACCGGTGGACCATTACCCCCTCCCCCAGAGTTTGGCTCCTGAGCCTCCGGCCGTTAACCTGACTTAGCGCAACCCAACCCCACACAGAATATTTTTAAAATAAATGGGTATCTATTTTAGCTTAAAGTTCATCCCTTAAGACAACTTTATTGAAGACGTTTAGCTCATACATATACTATACTGTAGTGTGAGCTATGGTGATCCTAATTTTTTCCAGAAAAGTAAAGTTGTTTCGATTTCAAAAATTTTGATATGTCTGCGTTTCAGATGATTTTGAAACTTTTTTGTTGCGCCGTCTGTGTCTGTATGTCTGTCTGTAACGACCAACGGGCATAACTCAAAAACTGCTTGCGTGATTTTAATTAAACTTGGTACCTAGGCTGGGTCTTGGGTCGAGATGGTACCATTTGAAAATGAACGAAATCCACCAAACACAAGCCAAATAAAAGGGTTGGGGTAGATCTCAAAAATTAGAGTTTATGTGAAAATATGGCGTGTGTGATATCAAACGAAAGGTAAGTGAGTCTGGAGTTAAACAAATACATTTTAGTTTTTTGAAAAAAAGGTGGGGGTAGATTTCAAAATTTAGGGTTTACGTGAAAATATGGCGTGTGTGATATCAAACGAAAGGTAATTGAGTCCGGAGTTGAACAAAATATATTTTAATTTTTGTTTTTTAGCTCACACATATACTATACTATAGTAGTGTGAGCTATGGTGATCCTAATTTTTTCGAGAAAAAAAAAGTTGCTCCGGTTTCAAAATTTTTTATATATCTTTGCGTTTCAGATGATTTTGAAACTTTTTTGTTGCGCCGTCTGTCTGTCTGTCTGTCTGTCTGTCTGTCTGTATGTCTGTCTGTCTGTCTGTCTGTCTGTCTGTCTGTCTGTCTGTCTGTCTGTCTGTCTGTCTGTCTGTGTGTCTGTGTGTCTGTATGTCTGTCTGTAACGACCAACGCGCATAACTCAAAAACCGCGTGGCCGATTTTAATGAAATTTGGTACCTAAGCTGGGTCTTGGCTCGAGATGGTCCCATTTAAAAATGAACAAAATGCACCGAACACAAACCAAATAAAAGGGTGGGGGTAGATTTCAAAAATTAGAGTTTATGTGAAAATATGGCGTGTGTGATATTAAACGAAAGGTAATTGAGTCTGCAGTTAAACAAAATACATTTTAATTTTTTTAAAAAAAAAGGGTGGGGGTATATTTTAAAAATTAGAGTTTAAGTGAAAATATGGCGTGTGTGATATCAAACGAAAGGTAATTGAGTCCGGACTTTAACAAAATACATTTTAGTTTTTGGTTTTTTGTAAGGGTGGGGGTAGATTTCAAAAATTTGAGTTTAAGTCAAAACATGGCTTGTGTGGTATCAAACAAAAGGTAATTTAGTCTGGAGTTGAATAAAATATATTTCAGTTTTTAGTTATATTAGCTCACACGTACACTATAACGATAGTACCTAGTGTGAGCTTAGGGGCCCATATATTGGCAGAGTTTTTTAAGGGTGGGGGTAGATTTCAAAAATTTCAATTTAAGTCAAATCATGGCTTGTGTGGTATCAAAGGAAAGGTAATTTAGTCTGGAGTTGAATATAATAGATTTCAGTTTTTAGTTATATTAGCTCACACGTACACTATACCTATAATACTTAGTGTGAGCTTAGGAGCCCATATATTGGCAGAGTATTTTCTTGGGTGGTTGTTTTATAAAATATATACGTATTGGCACCAAAATAAGAAGATAAACTGACAGATTAGAAATTCCACGATTGCACAGGTAAAAATAATGTGACCTATTTGTAGTTATATATCGTGGGTGCAACCCTTTCGGGAAATTAAGTTGAGGAAACTAGGTCACAGGCGAAAAACGTCTAGTTTTCATTACTGCCAGCCATTAACACGAAAATTTACTGGCTTTGATGCATAAACCCACTGTACGGGGTGCAAACCGGGCTATTATGGTCACAGACTCTACAATTCAAACAGAGCAGTAACCGCAGAAACTAAGTACGAGGATGGGATGAAAAATTTTCGGCCTAGCCTATAGCTGGCCCGATTTGCTTTACTGTTCCAGCGTGTTTGTGTAGCCTTGCTTGTGATCAGTATATAATCGAAGTTTAAAGTGAGTGCGTCAAATAGTTTGTGTCCTGCTTTTTTTGAAAGTTTATACAGTGTGTCAATATTAATAATTGGAAAAAACGAGATAAGAGCCGTGATAAAATATTTTCATATCAAAGGGTTATTGCCAACGGAAATAAAAGCTGAACTAGATGCTACACTAGGGAAATCTGCTCCTATACCACATTTAAAACCTGGCTATCGGACTTTAAACGTGGTCATACTAGCACATGATGCTCCGCGTTCTGGCAGGCCAAAAACGGCAACTTCTGAAGAAATGGTGCAAACCATTCACAAACTAATTTTAAAACATCGCAGATTAAGACTGGAAGAGGTAGCTAAGACTGTGGGGATATCAAAAGAGCGAGTTCACCATATTTTATGTGAAGTTTTAGGTATGAGAAAGCTATCCGCCCGATGGGTGCCGCGTTGTTTCAGAGGAGAATTTGGCACTGTTTAGACGTGATTCAGGGGACTTTTTAGATTTATTACGGTTGATAAAACATGGGTTCATCATTATACCCCTGAAACTAAGCCACAGTCCAAATAATGGACGGCAAAGGACGAACCAGTTCCAAAAAAGGCAAAGGCAGTACCGTCTTTTGGGACTCTAAAGGAATACTCCTCATAGATTATCTCGAAAAAGGAAGAACAATAAATTCACAGTACTACAGCGATTTACTGGACCAGGTCAAGCAGAATAAAAGCGAAAAACGCCCTGGTTTGGCAAAAAAGAAAATCAGGACTATGCACCTTGCCACAAGTCCGCTCTTGTAATGGTTAAAATCCATCAGCTAGGTTTTGGACTGTTAAACCATCCACCTTATTCGCCAGACCTAGCCCCTTGAGACTTTTATTTGTTCCAAACCTAAAAAAATGTCTTGCTAGAAAAAAATTTTCCTCAGATTTAGAAGTCATTGCAGCTACAATCGCCTATTTTGGCGAGTTGGATAAATCAGACTTCAGTGATGCAGGCAGCAAATCAGTTGAACATCGTTGGGCCAAACATATTACCTTACAAGGGGACTATGTAGAAAAATAAATTATTATTTAGTCACTATGGTGTTGCGGTCTATGTGATGCCGGAAACTTTTCATCCCATCCTCGTAGTATGGTCTTTTGTGGTGATGGCAATCTAAAATCTGAATCATGTATGTACAAACAAAATTTAATGCCAATCCAAATAAATAGTTTTATTATACACACAAACTAAAAATGAACTTAAACTAAATGATGATGATTTACTCAAACAATGCCCAGTTACATAAAGATAAAATAAAATTTCTAAACCACACCTGAACTAAAATAAGCCATAAATATGAAATAAATATTACTCTATTATAGACTCACCAATCATAAATCTCTAAAATATGTGGTCCAAGATGTACATATTCCATAGAAAAGTATTATGCCTCTATCTAGCAACATAAGCTGATCGCTTGATAACTTTACAGTTTTTTTAGTTAGGAAGTCAATCGCTAAAACAATTATAAAAGCTAACAAAAAAAACAAATATAAGTTAAAACCTTTAACTTTAATAGCTACTAAAATGGCTAAAATCATAAATAAATTCAGTGAAAATATATACAAAAGAACCTATCAAAGTTTGATATTCTTCATTAATTTAACCAAAACATAATCTTGCCAATATGAAGAAAAATTGTAGTTTAAAACCTATTATTGTTCTAGTGAACCTTTGAAGGCTAGGCAAGTCTCTTCCAGAATTTTAAGATCTGCTATTAAAATAAACATTATCAGGAAAGGAGCTATAACAAATTTAAATAAAACCGAAATTTACGATATGACCACAACCAATGACTTTCATGAAAATCCATCAGATTAAGAAACATCACCAGATTTTATGAGCTAGTTTTATGTTGTTTCTAAAACTAATAAACAATTTAACGTACTATAAGTTTAAGAGATTCTGGTGCCAATTATGAAAATATATTTACCAACATCTAAGTCAGAAGAACAATAATAAAATATCATAGCTGATGTTAAGAGTGAAATACTGCTAAAATGTAATTGTTATGGAAACGAACAAAGGAAATCTGAGAAAAAATTGAACCACAAAATCTGATGGAAAAACGTAAAAACACAAACATAAAAAATTGTCGGAGTAGCTTGGAAAAAGAGATAAATAGTTATGGATAACAAGTCGCAAATCGTAGTGGCTATTATTTTGACTAACCCATGAACTGTTAGAAATAAGTTGGAATTGCAATATCCTAATTGTTCTAAATAACTTTAATTTTTTTATTTATTTAAAAAACAGCAATTCCCCGGCAATTTCCGTCCATAAAATCTACTTTAAAAATTGTGACCAATTATTACATTAATTAAATTCTATTAGAACCATTGGATATGACTATCTTTTGGTGGAACGACCTTAAACTAGTTTTGTGATTGGCGAACTTTAGTTTCTTAATAATTTTCTCCAAGAAAGAAATGAAGTAGTTCCTAAGATTTTCTACAGCAGAGGTGTTCCATCTTTGGGTTTATCTGTCCACAAATCTGGAAACTGAGATCGTAGCCTTAAACTTTATGCAAGTGTGTTCTGTCATCGAATAAATATATATGTTATTTCTTCGATGGTTCTGTCCTTTCATATATATTTAAGAATCTGGATTCTGATTGATGATAGAGACAAGAACATTTTCAGCCGCACTATTGGTCGGTATCTGTTGCCTACAGATTAAGTTGGGTCGAAAAAGGCCTAAAAAAATTTTTTTTTGAAAATTGCTTTGTCATAGTTAAAAAAAGTTGTGTAATGGGTCACAAACGCTAATGTATATTTTTTAAAATTTTTAAAAGTATTTCTAGCCGCGCCCCTGGGGGGTAAAAGGGGCAATTTAAAAAAAAAACAGATTTAATAGCCAGTATATATAGTGAAGCAACAACCAATCAAAATCCACGAAGGAACCAAGCCAATCTGCATAAGAAGAGGTCAGCCAGGGTGATACAATATCCCCTAAACTATTTAACCAGGCCCTAGAAGATGTTTTTAAAGTCTTAGATTGGGAAGAAATGGGCATCGAAGTAAACGGACAATACTTAAACCACCTAAAAGCGGGTTTACACCAAACCGACAAAACAGCAACTCGAGTTAAATAAAAAACAAAACCGCAACTTTTTGCAGATTTTTTGAAGATTTTTCGGCAACTCAACAGTTGCTGTTGTGTTTTTCGTTTTCCAACCGATGTCGGAAACATCAAAGAGTTGCTGCGTTTGTTGCAACTCAGTCGGCTTGGTGTAAACGGCTGTGTTTATCAAGTTGAGTTGCGGCGAGCTCGCGAAAGGTGTACTCTTCAAACTCGTGGCTTGACATTCTCAAAAAGTTGTGAAAAGAAGAACGTAATTTGCCATTTAACCCTATGTCGTCCTTTTGTAAATCCATTAACATCTTTGTAGCATCATCATATTTCCTTCTATTCTCACCTGCGTGTCCGACGTTTTCTTTTTTTTTTCTAAATCACGTACCAACAGCCAACCGCACACGAGAAAAAAAAAGCGTTCCTTGTCACTAACCATGTTAATTTCTTTTAATAAATATGAACACCAACACAGACAGAAAACAAAAACTCGACAGCAACTAATTTTTGTCTTTTTAGTGTGAACAGTTTTATCGTTAAAAACAGTTGAGTTTTTGTTTTTTAAAATAGTAACAAAACAGCAACTCAACTAGTCGGTTTGGTGTAAAACCGCCATAAGATATGCTGATGATATCGCTTTAATAACAGATAAGAAAGAAGAACTGATAAAAACGCTGGAAGAACTAAAATCATAACAAACACAGATGAAAATATCACGATCAGAATAAACCAAGAGACAATAAAACAAGTAGAGGAATATATATTAAACTAAGAAAACCAAACAGCTAAAATCAAGAGACGAGTAAGATTGGCCTGAGCAGCATTCGGTAAATTAAGCTACATATTAAAAAATATCCTCAGTAACTCAAAACGAAAGTGTATAACCAATGTATCCTTCCTGTCCTTACCTATGGATCCCAGACCTGGACACTTACAAAATCAAACATGGATAAGGTAACAAAAACCGAAAGATCAATGGAAAGACAAATGTTACATGGAAAGCTAACAGATAAAAAAAAGGAATGAATGAATAAGAAATAAAACGAAAGTAAGGGATGTCAGAGGAGAAGTAGCAAAATTATAATGGAAATTTGCCGGTCATAATATCAGACAGAGAGACTATCGATGGAACAAACGTATTTTAAACTGGAGAGCTTGGGAAAATAAAAAAATTAGGGGAAGACCACAAATGAGATGCGCGAACGATTTGAAGAAACATGCGGGAGCTAGATGGCTGAACACGGCGACAGACAGAGAAGAGTGGAAGATATTGGTTGAGGCCTATATCCAAAGATGGATCGAAGAAATCTAAATAGATAGATTGAAAGCTAAAACCTGTATACGTACTTAGGGGAAAGTCCTCAGGGGCGCGGTCAAATATTATAATAATTGTGATTTTTTTAGTGTTTGTGTTCCTTAGACACATAAGATACATTTTATAACTATTACAGCCCCTTACTTTAAATTTTAAATTTTGAAATATTTGGGGGGTGGGGGGCGCGGCCAAATTTATTATTTTTTAGGAAAACAAAAAATTATTTATTTTCTTGGTGGATTTTACAAATTTTTAGAACTATGACAAAATCAAATTCAAAAAATAATTTTTTCGACCCAACTTACTACAGATACTTGTTGAGTGGCGACGAATATTGAAAAACTTAAATTAATCACTAGTAAAGCAATAAAACGACCTTTACTGATTAAATTGCCCAAAATATTTTATATAATTTTTTTTGTAGCCACGACCTTTTATCAGCATGTAAACTAGAGCTTCCAAAAGCTAGTGGCATTAAATCTAGTTCGACTTGGCCTTTTGAACTTTTGTTTTGTTCTTTCTCTTCAAGTCTCCAAGGAAGGGGGTTAGAACGACGCCAATGATTAAATGAAAACAAACCAATTCAAGATGATTTTATAAAGAAAAATATGAATGACATACAAATCTCAATTAAGGTTCCCGTGCCATATTTAAATCAGGCTGGAAAATATACAATCTAAGAAAAAGAAGAACTTTAATAAAGTCTAGAAAAATGAACTGGCTAATTAAAAGGCTTAAGTTCTGAAGACGAACAAGAATATTATCTATAGTACATTGTCTCATACTTGTATCAAGAAATGGAGTTCTTTGGTGTGTACAAACATTATAAGCAATTACAAAATTCATTATTTGGCTTGCTCAAAAATAATTTTATAACGAAAAACCTAAATTTTAGTTATGTGTTGTAAAAGAAAGTTTGATTAGAGATTCTTCCAATTAGGATTTAAATCAATCAATCACAGCTCGAGCAAGGAGCGCCAGTGTTGATTGAAAAAGGTATGAGATTTCCCAAATCGCTACTCTTATATGCTCACTCAGTGTAACATGACTTAATAACATAATACTGTAAGAAATCGGGAGATTACTTTTATTTTATGAGGTTATATTTGGCTGGGATCCAGCTCGAGAATGCTTTTAGAACCAATGGGGGCCCGAATATTATTTTAAAAGTTTTTGAACGATTCATTTAGTATAAAATGTGTCTCAAAACTTTTTCTTTTATTAACAACTTTACTTTCAAACTTTTAATAATATGTCTGCAAGTTATGAGCAAGGAATTTTTCTATTAGTAACGGTAAATATATTTTTAGATTGTGTCTGTTCTTCTGTTATGTCACATGCTTTATTATTTGAGTTTGTTGGCTGATTACAACTTATATCATTTCCTTTCAACCAGTTTTAGCTGACCTCTTGTCAATGGCCTCCTTCTTTCAACAACACTTTATTTCTTTCAATTTCTTGTACGGTTCTGCCGATAACCAAAAGAATTACATTGCGCCTTCTTATCTTAACATTCTGGTCGGAGGAAAGAAAGATACGAATGAACACAACAAATCTCTTGTGCAATACAACAAAACCAAAACTAAAAAAATTGCAGAACCAGCAATCGAAATACCTTCAAGGCATATGTACACATAAACAAGCCGGCAAAAAAACTCCGTACTTTGCTGGACACGCCCCCTTTGGCAGTTACCGTACGATTTATATTGTTTAGAAGTAAACGAAATTCAAATGAATTAAACAAAAGAGCCCGTGTTAAACAATGAGATACAAGAAATGTTTAACGTGTCCGAACACAAAAGAAGCAGGAAACAAAGAAAGGTGTCGGCGATGACGGAAGATTGTATATTGGACGAGAGAATTGAGAATACCGTTTGCGCACATCAGAATTGCATTCTGAGAACAACTGCTATAAACGAATGGTCAATTACCTCTTTGGAAAAAACTAAATTTAAGGTAGCGCCTAGCCTATAGTCGCGGGATTCCAGGATGCATTAACCAAAAAAAAGTTTCTTTTTTTCGGTGTATAATATAGTAAATTTGTAAAATAAAGCTGCAAAAAGGGTATATTTTTTATATTTGGCATAGTACCTAACCCCCCAAAGCTAAATGTTCATTCGAGGATCCCCGATTTTGTGGCTTCATAATCCAAGATGGCGGCTGCCAAAGTTAAGAAAAAAAATGAATTCTCTGTTTTAAGAGACATTAAATTAATTTTGGTAGATTTAATTTAAGTGAGAACTACTCAATTTAAAATTGTAAAAAAGAATGACATCTGTGACGTCAAGACAAAATGGCGACTATATTTAAAAAAATAGTTTTTTCTTCGATATTTTTTGGGCGATATTTATTTTTTATTAAAGCTACTGACCATCTCTTTAAACCTACTGGAAAAGAAAATAAGTTCCCCAGCCGGAAAACAGATGGCGCTTAATATATCAAAAACAAAGGAGTAAGAGATAACCTGTAGACCAAATTAAATTTTTGGAAAAAATTTTCTTGGATTTTGTTAATAGTAAGCAAAAATTTATAAAAAGTTACAATTTGATATTTAACATTTTAAGATGAAGGCGGAAGTTCCGATAAAAAATTAATTTTTTCGTTCTTGTTTGCCACAATTAGTGTTGCCGTGTAATATATCAATTTATACCAAATAAGGGTCGCCGATTTTAAATGTTTCACAATAAATGACATATGTCTATTATTATCCAAGATGGTGGCGTTCAAAATATAAAAACAACAGTATTTTCAAATCTTCTCAAAAAGTAAGCTTCTTTGGGAAAATAAAGACGGACGCCTCTGGATAGTTTGTCATTAGTCTAATCCCACTGACTTATACATTGTTGAAAAGAGAATTTGATTTTCTAGAATAAACTATTAAATAATTTTTTTCCCAAGAAAAAAATTTGTAAGTGATTTTTCATAATTAATATAATTTACGGACGCCCCTTAATTGTTATAGATGAAAGTAAGCTGGCCTTATTATACATGGTTTAAAAGAAAATTTTATTGTCTACAATAAAATGTACTTAACGTTGTTTATATAGAGCTTGGTTTTTAAGCAAATCGGGTAAAACATGTAATAAACATATATCTTTTTGTTTTCATTTCTTTACATCTCCTCAATAAACGGACGGCGCTAGAGAGTTTGCCATTAGCCGTACTGTATATTGGAAAACTACTTAACAATTTTAGGTTTTGAGGGGTTTGGGTGTTTTTGCAGCTAAAATTTACAAAAACTATTATAATTTTATTTTTAGGTTAGATTTTACACATTTTGGATGCATTTCCATATTACTGTGGCTTTTGGGCGTCAATTTACTTAAATTTCCAGAAATTCGAATACGACTATGAGAGAAGGAGGGATTAAAAAAAATTGGGCCAGAAACATCCGGTACGTGAACCTGTGATCTATTCTCAGCTAGAATCAAATATTGTTAAACTGCGGTCCTCATCTTTGTTTTACACAACTACCTCTAGCGCCTGCACTAAGTGTTTTTTTATGTTGGTTGTTTTCTATACAGTGAAACCTCTCCTTGCGGGCACCTCTATTAAGCGGACACTCCCTTTAGGCGGATAAATTTGTTGGAACCAAGCTTTTCCCTATTTCTTTACATGTAAAATTTACTCCTATAACCGGACACTCTAATAACCCGACGCGGACAATTTTTTTTTGGTTAAAAAATTCTGAAACCTCCCTTGACCGGACGCGAACCTCTAACAACGAGACGGAGCGCTGCACGACATGGGCATAAATATTATGTAGTATGTTGGCAAGAACATACTATGCAGCCGGGGAATTACCTCTTTCCGTTTTCATGCGGAGACTAAATATTTCTTTCGTATTTACAACATATTTTATTCGGCGGGACTGCTGTGTTTTATTTTTATTGTTCAGTTGGGTATAGTAATATATCTCCTTAAAATGGCGCCTAGTAAAAAACTTTTAGTTTACTTGAAAAAATGTTGTTAATGTTTCGGAGAAGGAACATCTATCAGCACGAAAAATCGCTAAAAATGTTAATATCGGAAAAACTCAAGCAGCGGAATCTGTTAATAAATATATATTAAAATTTCGCAGTTCTCTCTCATAAGCGGACACCTCCAATATGCGGACAAAATCGACGAAACCGTGAGTGTCCGCTTATAGGAGGTTTCACCGTAGTTGATTGAGAAAAATGCTTCAACCTATAGTTAAATATAGATAAGGATGTAATTTTATGTTTTGTATTGGAGTAACTATTACTGACAGAGAATATTAATCCTAGGTATTATACCTATTTGTACTTAGCAAAAAGTCTTAGTAAATAATATTTTACGTTAAAATGTATTATTAATCTAAAATGTCAAGTTCGCGCCTTATGGAAATGACCTGATTTCATTCTTGTTCCAATAGGCAAACGGTAATCTAAATATAATCATGGGCGCACCCTGGCCTTAGATTTTTTTACATATTTTCGACATATTTCAGAAAAAAAACACAAAAAATAGCTTACTATTCGAGATCATGAGGCCTCGGGCCCCCCCCCCCCCCAAGACATATTCCTGGGTGCGCCACTGATATAATGATAAATATGTTCGCATTGTTGATAAAAAAGCTACCTTGAATCTAAGCTAAGCATCCTTAATTGAAGAAGTCATTTATCAATTTTCTTTTGTAGTTCATTTTTGTGCTTTACAAAATGGTATGGTGAATGTATCGAAAAGATTGTTTTATATAGGATTTGGTTTCAGATCAGTAAAAAATCTCAAAAGTTCACGCGCACTGTGTCCGTCATGTCTTGGTTTTGTCAGCACTGTTTATTCGGTGGCTGATAATGCAGGGGCCTTAGTGGTATATATTTGAGCCAAAGTATTAAGCCTAAATCATACTGTTGTAATCTGCAGAGTTTTTTTATGAACTGGGTGGAAAAAAAAATATGCCACTTTAGTCAAACTCAGTATGTAGGTACGTGGGCACAATAGATCCATTTGTGGTCGCAGTGCATGGAGGTCCAGTAGAGCCTGCCACCACTTTCGAATACATACAAGAGGAGGGCACTGGGTGCTCATCTGCCCCAAGGCCCCCGCAGTCCCTTAAATTTCCGTGTGGAATCAAACAAAAGTACTATAATAATAAAGTAATCGAATCGAACCGAACCGAACCGAACCCCTTAAGAAATCTGGTAATTTCTTGTCACCTACTTATTCCTATATATTTAAGAAATTTATTTAGTGTTGTGAAAAGTAAACACTTTAATATTGGAATGATTGTAACAAAACGGGATTTGAATATAAATGGTATTTTTGCTAGTCTTGCAAGTAATTAATGCTTGTTAATGTAAAAAACAATATTTAATTAAAAATATTTAAAAACTTATAAATTGCTAAAATACCATTTATATTTAAATCCCGTTTTGTTACAATATATTTTCTACAAAGTTAAACTGTTATTTTTCAAAAGAATACAAAAAATCATTTATTTTAAAAATATCCCATCGATGTACAGGGTCACCGTTTATAAAGTTCCATATGGAAAAACTTTTTTATTACTCATCACATAAAGATAATTCAAAAATTAAATTACTCATGAAACTACATAGATTTTTGTCACATTTTCAGTTTTTTCCTTAATCACACTCCACAGGCCAGGAGGTCCTTTTTTTAGCAGATCATCCTGTAAGATTTTTTTAAAATTGTGATATAGATCATATCTGGATTCTTAAGCGGTTCTTAAGTAAAATAAAAAACAAAGGTGACAGATGATATATTTTTGAAATAAGAAAGAAAAGATCTATCAAAAATTTTAAAAATATACAGGGTGTTCTATTAAAATTAAAGTGAAACTGTAATATAAACATTCATAATTCAATCATTCATTCATAACTGCATGAGTACTTCACTTTTTGATTTATCTATTCTGCCAAATAATAAAAAAGTTAAAACAAACAAACACTTTTAGGACCCTAATTCAGAGACAGGGAGATATTGGCAGCTGCAACCTATTCAGCCATAAAGATAAGACATTGACCATAAAAAATCTCGGGAGGCTACGGAAAAACAACTTTTAGTCTGCAGAACTTTGCATTTATCAAAATAACATAGTTTTTCCGGTTGTTTTAATTTTTTTTAAAATTATAGATGATATTTTTTTTTTAAGGTTTAAAAAATACTACTAATTTATACGCACTGAACGTAAAAAAGAAAAAAAGGAAAATTGAAAAAGCGGTTTTGATTTACGAGATAGATAAAAGGCAGATTGAGAAAAAAATAAATACAAAATTTTACTTTACCGTCCAATTTTTTAAAATTCAAAAAATCTGAAAAAACCAATTATAGGTATAAACTAAGGGCACAGTTCTTTACAAAAAAATCGAAACATTTTTAAAAAAATCTTGATATGAATTGCAATAGTTTATTCTCAGGGATAAACCATTGTGCGCCGCCGCGTCGCTTAGTTTATATCACAGATTAGGTGCAACATAGAGACGTAACGTATACACAGAATTTTTTAAAATTTTATCGAGAAAATACTTTTTCTGATTTATAGATAATTCATTTTCTTCCATATAGCTTGTATTTACTGGCCCTCATTAACGATTAGTTCATTGACACCAAATTAAGAAGAACAAGCGAAGTAGGTAGACTGTTACTTTGCCAATATGTAACGTCCTTTTGTGTAACTGTAGATAATTACATTGTCAATTAGCTCGGACAAGATAGTGGTATGCGTATCCAAATTGGGCATACATGATTTAGCGTTGACAATAATTCATTCATTACGCTTACTTCAATGTATTCATTTAGCTTTCCTTGCATTCATGTTTTAAATGACGTGGAGCATGAATAGACCGAATTATAATTATTTTTTAATTGTGTCACAGTCCCGGCCTAATACTATTAAAAAACGTAAAACATTGTTACGCAAACTTCGGTTTTTAACTTAAAAAATTTATCTCTTTTCTAAGGTTTATAACCTACTAAAATTCTCCAGTCCTAGCACATCGGCATCTACTATTTCCAACCTGCATTCGAGCAAATATCATCCAAATTAGGCTCTTCCTCGATTCATACTATATGTACCGGCACGACCACGTCACCGTACCGTCCAAATTTTTTTACATTGAGGGCAATGAACGTATTCACACTATACCCTTTACTCTGCCGTTATGGTGTTGTGTCAATACGTCCACTGTTTTCAATGTCAGAATATTTAATGGTACTGTGACAGTACCGTGATGTGGCGATGCCGGTACAACAACTAAAAGTTGTCTTTTAAGGCAGTGTCAATTTCAAAAATCGCTGTATTTCATTTCAATAAACAGTGCGTTTTTGGTTAAAGGTAACTTGGTTGTTTTTGGTTACCTCTTTTTCGTGCGAACAACACATACAAAAACCGTTGAACGCTTCGATTTTTTTTTGGCGAGAGGGACACTTTTTACTTATCTAAAATTTTTTGTAGCTTGCTCACCCTTCGTGGGGTAAACTTTACCCCTTTGTGTTTTTAATGGGGAAAGTAAGTTAAGTAATACGTTGTTCTAAAGGTTTTTTGAATGTTTTTAAAACCATCAAAAAAATTCAAAAATGCTTTGTTTCGTTTTTGAGATATTTGCCTCCAAAGTTACCATAGAGTGATACAAAATACATTTTAAATCCCGAAACAAAACGATTTCATTTTTTCAAATTAAAATTTTGCGTTAACTCTTTTTTCTTATTTAATTTTTTGTAGGTATTTTATTCTTTTTATCGCTTTTTGGTAATTTTCGAGAAAAATATTTCAAAAAACATTTTGCACGGTTGTTAAGAGATTCAAGAAACCTTTATCATGGTATCACTTGACCCACTTTCCCTATTCAAAATATAGGGGTAACGTTTACCCCTTGAAGGGGGTACGTGCTGTAAAAATTTCAAGCTATCCAATAAGTGTGCCCTTGTTGATTGTGAGTTAATTTTAGCCCCCAAACTAGGATTTAAAAAAAATAAATTAAATGATCTTGCGATTTCAAAAGAAAAATATGCTTCGTTTTCTAGAAAATTAAAAATTATATATACCTAGTTAATTTACACAATATAAAAAATCATTTCAAATCGATAATATTAAAAAAAGAAATAATTTTCAAATGCCGTCAAAGGAAAAATGGATATATAGTTTGTATAAAAATTATAAAAGCAATTTTAAATACGATTTAAATTACACAAATCTATATTTATAATAGCGTTTAAACTGTTTCCCATGAGGGCTAATTAAAAAATAAGGGTTCCAGTGCGTTTTTAAGTCCTTAGTTTTTAGTGTATTAAATGCAAATTCCGATTTACATACGATTTTCCACACTTTTCAAGTCACTTTACGATACCTTTGCGTTATTTTATTGTCAGATTGATATATACGCCGTTTTTGGTTTGCTGCATAATTTAAAGAAGTTAGTAATAATTTTTTAACTGAACAGTCCTAATTTCGAATTTTTTAAAATAGTTTGTATTAAAATTCGTTAATTCTTTATTAGCTAGAAACAAAATTTCGGACTTCCATTGTCTTTATTTATTTTAAACAACGTGCCAATAAATGAGTCACTCAGTATCATTAATAACAGATTACAAACTGATGATACACTTCACGAGAGAACAACGCTATCGGTGGAGGGGGTGATGGATTTGTTGTAGCTTTGTCTCCGTAACTCTTACCTTTAAGTGAAAGATAAGTTTTACGCGCAAAATGATAGACTTCCAATGGGTTTGTTTCTTTCGCCAGTAGTAGCAAACGTCTAAATGCAGTGGTTCGAGGACCATGTCAACACTGCAAGAGTCAAACCAAAATTATTGCCACGATACATGGATGACACATTTATTATGTGGCCGGAAAATGATGACGAACTACAGAATTTTCTACACCATCTGAACGGTATTCGACCAACAATCCACCATGGAAATTGAAAAAGATTCGACCTTACGTTTTTTGGATGTTGTTGTCAAATGATTAGACAGAAGCATTCAAAATTATATTTCTAAATTTTAGGTCTAATCATTGTGTTGCTACAAAACAAGGAGTTATAAGAAGTTTGTATTTAAGAGCCGTAAATATTTGTAGTAATAATAAAGAATTAACCACAGAAATTAACAACATTAAAAGTGACTTACAGCAGAATGGTTATTCCAAGAAATTAATAAACTGAACGAACTCTGAAATTGAAAACAAACCAAATGTAGCAAATTCTCAAAATAATATTCCGTTGGGTGTTATTAACATTTCATATGTTCAAGGGATTTCAGAAAACATAAGACAAGTAGCCAAGCGCTATAATATAAAAACAGTATTTATATCGGGAAATACGATAAGGAGTTTTGTAACTAAAACAAAACCAGAAAATCCCTCAAATAATAAGGAGTGTGATAAATCATATGTAAGTGAAACGAAACGCCCTCGAAACGGGGATATTGAAAAATCCAGTTTAGCGGATCATGCATGGTCAAATGATCACAGGATTCAGTGGTCAGAAGCTAATGTTTTGCATAAGGAGTCGCATTGGCGAAAACGAAAGTTTATTGAAACTGCGTTTATAATGCAGAACAAAAAAGATTTCAGTCAACCAAGCACAGACATACCAAACATATGGAAAAAACTTTAAGGAAAACAGGCGTCTTAGGATTAAAAAGGGGGCAGGCTGTCACACCTGGCTGCACACCAAGTAGTATAAGTAGTAGCCTTTAGAGCAGATTGTTTAGTTTACACTTGAAAACGGTTAGAGATACTTACAAACCGAAACGTCGTATTTAAAATAAATAAATAGTTTCAAACAAAGCCTTTATTAGCTCTTACAGACAAACAAACAAGAAAAAAAATTTAACATATTTAAATCAAATATTTTCTATTTTACCATAAAAATAGTTTTCGTTTTAAACATGCCTCACAGCTAAAATTAAGTTTACTTCTTTCTTTTTGTGACAAAAAAAATAATTGCGGCGCGCCCGTACGAAGCTACAAACTACAGTGCAGCGTATCGGGTTTCTTTCGTATTAAATTCACGTTTTTAGCTACTTTGTTTCTTGGTAAAGTTTAATATTTTGTCTTGCTCGTAGTCATTAAACAGTTTGTAGTAAGCATTAGTTCAGTTTTCTGCAGAAACTCATTACTTTTAATGAATTTTGTAGGGACGGGTGCGGTGGTGCGGCTATTAAATTTCATATGCAACAATGAGAAGTAAAGTATACCTTCATCACCGTTTCAAAATAAAAAAAATATGTTTTTGCAAACATTAACCTAAAACATAGACGAAGTAGACAGATACTAATATCAAAAATTATTTAAAAAATCATTTTTAACCCTTAGCTGGTATCGTTCTTTCCAGCAACGTAACTGGTATCGTGGGGTGCTTCGACACACCATTTTTTTTTAAATATTTTGAAGACAAACAATTTTTTTCAAAAAAACTTTATTTTCTAAGGTACAACAAGGTTTATAGAAGCTTAAAAACGTAAAAATCAACATTTTACACTAAAAATAAAAAATAAAAAATGTTTTGTACTGGAGTGAAACTTTCTAGATCTTTCTTGTAGAATTCCCTCTGAAGGTCCATTCTCAGTTTCTGAATCAAAAAACAAAAATTTTATTTCATAGCAAAAATTCTGACAGGGGTGTTTTTTCTGTATTTTTAGCTCACACGTATAATATACCATAGGTATAGTGCAAGTGCAACAAACCAACCCTCATAACTTGAAAATTACTGAGGATATTTGGTACATGAGCTGGGTTTAGGTGCCAGATGGTCCCATTTGAAAATAAATGAACTCAACCCCATATCCGCAAAAAATGGGGGTGGTGGTAATTTTCAAAACTTGTCAAAATATGGCTTGTGGGGCATCAAATGAAAGGTAATTAATCGTGCAGTTCAAAAAAGTACATTTTATTTTTTAATACTCAGTGGCAATAAAATTGGAGGGGTAAATCAATAATTTTTTAGCAAAGTATTTTTATTTTTTTTTGTCAAATGACTAGTAGTTTTTGAATAAAAATTACCTGTTTGTGCAATCCAACCACTCCACTACTTGTCTGGAATGATCTCTGCAGACTGGAGTCGCATCCTCCCTCTCTGTATCTCCAAACCTCTTAGTTATTCTCTCCAATTCAGCTTGGCTCAATTTTCGGCGATTCATTATTCACAAGTCTCTAGATTTCAATTCACCCTAACTGGTATCGAGGGGTGTCTGGACAACCCAACCCCCCTTTTTTTCAATAACTGTCCATCTTTTATGTAAAAAATAAGTGGTATTCTCAGTATTGAATATCAGGCAAACAAGTTGATTGAAAGTATGTTGAAATTGCAAAAATATCATCAGTGGGGTGTCGAAACACCCCACGATACCAGTTAAGGGTATACCTTCATCACCGTTTCAAAATACAAAAAATATGTTTTGCAAACATTAACCTAAAACATAGACGAAGTAGACAGATACTTATATCAAGAATTATTTAAAAAATCCTTTTTAAAATACGTTTTTTCTTTGATTTTGTACCCATTGGTTTTAGTCAAGTTCGCTCAACTGCTGGACCATCTTTTCTTAAAACATTTCAGCCCATATTTGACCTATCTAAAACTCTACGAGCTACGAAACTCAAACTTTGCACAGTCTTAGATCTCCATAGAGGTAACAACCCCCCCAAGTTTCATGGACTTCCATAAAGTAGAAAACGTCGAAATTGCCACTCACTCACTCACTCAGCCATGTATAGATCATCAAAATTCTACCTTACTTTCAGGCATGCTACAAAGCTGAAATTTGGCAAGCTGATAGATATTATGACCAAACCCTTGGAAAAAAACCACGAAATTCTAATTTACTCTCATCTCCTTTAAATGTAAAGTTATATAAAACTAACATTGCCTACTTCCAGAAATGCTAGAGAGCTAAGCTTTGGAAGACGAATAGGAATTATTATAAAACTACAGGAAAAAATTAAAAACCCTCAAAATTTTAATTTACTTCCCTTCCCTATAAATGTGAATTTTTGTAAAAATAACATTACCCACTTGCAGAAACGCTAGCGAGCTGAGCTTTGGAAGGCCGATAAAAACTATGATAAAATAAAACTATAGAAAAAAATAAAAAAACCTAAAATTTTCATTTCTTTCCCTTTCCTATAAATGTAAAGTTATGTAAAACTAACATTGCCCACTTCTAGAAACGCTAGAGAGATTTGGAAGGCTGATAGAAACAATGATAAAACCATGGGAGAAAGTTAAAGAACCTCAAAATTGCATTGCAAAAGTTTTGAATAATATTCCGCATATTTTACTACTTTGAAACTTAAATATTATCCAAATCATTTAAAAAAGGAATAAAATCATAACAAAAATATTTCATGTAAAAAAAGCCAAGTACGCGAAAATAGTTTTCCGTAAAAAAAATTGAGATAAAAGTAAATCCAAGTTCTCCAATACAACTTCCAAATTAAAGGTTCTTACTAGTTTGGAAATGTTTTTCTAAACAACGTTAACAATAAAAAAAATGACAGTGGCGCTTATTTTCCCTAAAAATATAATTTTAAAACCGAACCGAACCATTCCGAACTTTGTCCAGTAAGTATTATAACGATATATCTGATGATTGCTTGGTATAATGAGTCTGTTCCATCAAACAGTTCGACGGTCTTAAAACTGTCCAAAAAATCCCAATGCGCGCGCAATGCAGTACGAGGAGTACGAGGACTGTTTTAAAACGATTTGGGATAGATGGAACGACCAAATAACTGTCCAAAAACCGAATGCTGTTCGATTTACTTCAGGCATGTGATCATATGCGAGAGATTTAAATTCAAAGTCACGTGACTAAAGGAAAGGGTAGGTTTGGCCGTCTGGCGTAAAGATAAATCGAAGGCAACGTATGAATTCGAGAGCACGAAATTAAAGTTGCACACAGAAAGGATTACACAATTACATAGGATTATCATAATATATTTTTAATTTTAGTTCTTTAAAATGCAGATAAAATTACATTAATTTAATTTATATTCACAAACTATAAACCACTACAGACTGCCTAATAAACTAAATATACCAAAAATTAAAACGAACTTGCATTAGCACATATTTTTGGGCGAAACTTGTGAAAATATATTTATTTTTTCTAATATCACAAGTTTTATGTAAAATCTATATATATTTATTTATTTGTATTTTCTAATTTGATTTTTACAAAATATTTGTGAAATTACCCACATATTATAGAAAGCCTTAATATTCACAAGGTTTTTGCGTTTTTATTCACTTTTAGGAAATAGAGATCGGGATTTCGATTGAATATTTCCATAATATCAACAACAAAAATATACCTACAAGTAAATTATCTTCGAATTAACGACAGTCGGAGAATTTTGCACTAATTGTCTGATTGAATTGCATACAGTTACAGTAATCAAATTAACGATAATAACAAATATATAAAATTACTTAATAGCCGAGTAACGATTAGTAACGAGTATTCAAAAGAAACGAAAATCAACACCTCTATCACCTGCTAAACTAGTTTTCTTTTTCCAAGCAGGCTACCCTATGGTCAGTATAGTTTTTTTCCATGTGGTATACCTACAACATTCCGCAGCCCCTAGTAATAAAAATTAAGAGGCTCTTGCAAAAAAATCAACAGATGCTGCAGATATTGCACATTTTTTTTTGGAAATTTAAAAAATATTTGTATATTTACCCGGCATTTTGTCGTGTTAGAATTGGTTGTGAAACTCAATTTATTTTGACAAAAAATTTACTTTATTGGGTTATTCACTGTTTTTTGAATTTTCTCAGACATATGTAAATTTAATGTAATTTTATGGTATATTATTATCTCAGGTGATGTAAACTAGAAATGTGTGTGTTTTACATACAATTTTTCCGCGCCTTCTAAAGCGCCTGTCTGCAATTCTTGTATTTCAGAGGAGTCCGAAACCAGTTTAGGTTGCTTGATGGAACGGAAAACTGACTGTCCGATAACAGTACAACGTCGACCTGGAACGCAAAAAGGAGTTTTCGTACCGTTTTATGACCGTCGCACGCGTTGATGGAACGAAACTAATATAAGCCGAAACATTCTGAACAATTGAATTTAATGGAGATTGACTGAAAGTTTTTTCTTTGGCCTCATTAAAGAAAAGATTAGTTGACAATAGAATAAAACATTTTTAAATCCAAAATGTCAAACCAACTAGCCGACAAATACAAGTGAGACGTAAAGCCACTACTTTTGTACGACTGCAACTATATTACAAAACGCTGTACCAATGTCACACTCTAACACACACACATACACATTTCTGGCCAGGACATACGAGCGATAAATTTCTTAGGCGAACAATAAAAACTGAGGGTAAAGTTATTGCCAATATAATAAATTTCTTATTTGACCTCGCCTGTAGCCCCTCTGGCACGAGAGCATGACAAATGCATGACTCCCTCTTATTACTTGACCAATAAATTGAGAATAGAATGTCCTAGCCATAGTTATTGATAAAAAATTATTATTATAAATATTGGTATTATTGTTACAAATTGCCGCGTAAAAACTAGGAACTTTACAAAATAATTTACATACAAAAGCAATTAAAAGACATAAGAAATACTATCAAAGTATTAGAAACGACACATAACATTTTTTCCTTCAAAAACTGAAGCAAGGTAAGATTCTGAAAGGTAAATAACAAAAACGCAAGATTTTCTGCCTACTCTGCAAACTGATATTCAGACAGACACCGCAATACGTATAAGAGGATCCCAAAGAAAACTATTTTTGATAATACTCGGATTAAACTAAATAATTTTGGAGTAGAACGTCAAAAGCGAAATTGTTGTTAATTTCTAAAGACCTAAAAAACAGTTCTAAAAGTATCCATGAAAATTCTAAAGTTAATCGTTTTCTATTATAAGAGTATAATATAGATACAAAAGCAAATAGGAGAGACTATGTTTCTAAACTCAGAAAAATGCAGAAGCTTTTGCAAAGTTATTCAAAAAGTCCAACCGGCCATGGTTATTAATAAAATTTTCTATTATAAATATTGTTATTATTGTTACAAATTGCCGTGTAAAAACTAGCAATCGTACAAAATAATTTGCATACAAAACCAATTAAAAGACTTAAGAAATAATAGAACAAAAATATATCTTGAGAATTCTAGTATTAGAAACGATACACAAGATTTTTTCCAATACCTTCAAAAACTAAAAAAATGCAAGAATTTTAAAAGATTCTGAAAGGTAAATAACAAAAATGCAGGATTTTCTGCCTACTCCCCAAACTGATATTCAAAAAGGCACTGCAATACGTATAAAAGGACCCTAAAGAAAACTATTAAAATTTTTTTGTTAATACTCTGTTTAAACTATATAATTTTTAAGTAAAACGTTTGCTGATTTCTAAAAACCTAAAAAAAAACAGTTCTAAAAGTATTCATGAAAATACTGAAGTTAAAAATCCTTTCATAAGAGTATTAGATAGATACAATAGCACATGGGAACGACTATGTTTCTAAACTTAAAAAAATGCAGAAGGTTTTGCAAAGTTATTCAGAAAGTCCAACCTGTCATGGTTATTAATAAAATTTTCTATTATAAATATTGCTATTATTGTTACCAATTGCCGTGTAAAAACTAGCAATCTTTTAGAAGTGACACACAAGATTTTTTCTAATTCCTTAAAAACTGAAAAAATCGGCCAGATTTACAAGATTCTGAAAGGAAAAACAAAAATGCAGGATTTGAAATACACTGAAATACGTATAAAAGGATCCCAAAAAAACTATTAAACAAATTTTTGTTAATACTCGGATTAAACTATATAGTTTTTAAGTGAAACGTCTAAGGCGAAAATTTTGCTAATTTCTAAAGACCTGAAAAAACAGTTCTAAAAGTATTCATGAAAATACTGAATAAGAGTATTAGATAGATACAATAGCAAATGGGAGAGACTATGTTTCTAAACTCAGAAAAATGCAGAAGCTTTTGCAAAGTTATTCAGAATGACCCGGCAGGACTTGTAAAACGACCGCTTAACAGAACTTCTAAAAAACATTTTAGATGTGCTGGAGTGAAACATCCGAAGTAGAAATTAAAAAAAAATCGAAACGGGAAAACCTTAGTAAAGGTATATGATATAAAATTCATAAAAATACTGAGTTAAATCTACTTTAAAGAATGCATTAGATACAGCTGTTTTAAAAACTGAATGGAATTAGCTTCGATAAGTAGTATGGTTAGAATGGCTCTATAAACAAAACTACGTTTTGAAAATCTGGAGTATAACTTAGAAGCAAAAATTTTACTTATTTTTTATTTAAGTTGAATGGACTAAAAAAAATCAAATCTGTGTAAACATACAACGCTATTGGTTGTTGAGTGGATTGAGTCACTCCACTTAAATGCGAAAGATGCTGGATTTTCTGCACACTGATCCTCCAGATTACCTGGAATAAATCCTTTGAACAAAACTACAAGAAAACTTAAATATACTAAAAAAAACCTAAACACCCAAAATCACTTAATTTCTCCCAAAATTAAATCAAGTTAGTGTAGCTATTGGTCAAATTATAATAACATTCAACATTATTTGATAAAATTAAAGGAAAGAGGAGAAAAACAATTTTTTAGTTGCTTTAAAAATTAAAGAGACAGTTAATAAAAAGATGAGGATCCTGTTGTTAAAAACACACAATATGTAAGAAGATTTGCTGCACACGAATATTAGAAAAAGCTGTAAATACGACTGAAGAAATTCTTGAAAACACTGAAACAATACATTGACTGATGCAAGTATCGAAAAAAAAGCAACAAAAACTTAAATCGTGTTAAATGAAGTGAAAAGTCCTCTGAACCAAGCTATTGAAAGAACTCTTAAGAATACTAGGGAATAACCAACAGCGAAAAAGTTTTCAGTTGCTGCCGAAATTAAAACAGTTCAGAAGTATACTATTGAAGAAACTCTTGAAAATATTTAAACTAAATGTCCTTGTTTAAAAATATCGGAAGTAAGAATTAAATGAACGGATCACTTCAATACTAGAGAAGATGGAGATACTGTAGTTAATTCTACGTATATTTCATACATGCATATTAAAAAAAGATGTAAATCTCAGGTAAAAACACTGAAAAAATTGTTAAAAACAAAACATCGTCTGATGCAAGTACCGGAAACAAGAAAAAGAAAATCAAATCGTGTTAAATGAAGTAAAAAAAATCAGTCTAAACAAACAACGGTTTTAAGCAGTGGTTGTAGAGTGGATCGGGCCGTTCCACTTGGTCGAACGATAGTGTGCCTCCGTTCATCCGTAAACAATGACCGTCCCCCGATGTCTTTACACATGTTTATCAGTTGTGCGGAATCTTTTGCCTCGGTAATCATTGTCCCTTCAAAAACTATTTAAGATAACCTCTTTTTTCTTATGACGTTCAATAACCCTTGTTTGGTCTCAATAACAACTGCTTCCACTTCTGTTCTGTCTTCAACTTTCTGACCTCTAACTCCTGGAATTCTCTTCAATGTCGTATCTTCGGCGTCGTCTTATTATTTTGTTTCGATTCCTTTTTTATTAAGGTTAGTTAGTTAGTTACTTACGTCACAACCACCACTACATACATAGATATTTTCGATGGGATTAAATGGAAAATTAGCCTTTTGTTAAAGAAAATCTTTATTTTGGGGGCATTCTTACAAATAATGCTCTTAACGCGATTCTAGCGCAGCACTGCACCTTCTAAAAAAATCGTTATCTAATTTTGGAGCTAAGGTGAGTTAATTATCGGAAGAATGGCATTTCTCCGAATTCCTATTCTTTTATCTTGGATTACTAGCACATACTCCGTGTCCCGCTGCAATTCTTTCATTGAGAATTCGCGAGTGCCAGAGATAAGGTATATAATTCTAAAGTACATTAAAAGGATAGCCAGTCCCCTACACTTTGACTAGCCGACTTTTAATTGGATGCACGCCGTTAGCTTTCTCTGCCTTGCACACTTGCATATAAGGTATTTACACTAAGATCATGCTAATATACAGTGGTGGCCATTAACACGGTGCCAGTTTATTATTATATATTGGGTTTGAATTCGCAATATTTTTATGGTCACCACTATCACACCCAGGGGGTGGGCCTCGTGGCCTGGGCCCCCCTAAGATTTTTGTAGATATTTTCCACATATTTCATAAATAAAAATATAAAATAGCATAAAATACGACAATATGAGCCCCCCCCCGCATGAGGCCCTGGCCCCCCCCCCAAAACATATTCCTGGTTGCGCCACTGACCACTGTAATGTAAACTGAGCGTTGTTATCTGTGTGAATATCTAATATGGATTTTAGCCGATTAGTTTTTTTTTTAAATCTTTTAATCAGGTTTTGAAAATAAATTGTTTAAATGCTTTTTTTTCATGTATATTTATAATTCCATTTAAATTTATTTCATATTTTATGACACATACAATTATTTCTTTTCAAGACTCCATTACCATTTCTCCTTTTTATGACACTGCGGTATCTTTTTTAAAGGCCAATAACATAGGCGCATCATCACATTTTGCTCTACAACCCATTTTCTGATCTTTATCTTGGCTTTTAAGTTTCCCACTCTTAAGATTTGAGTTTTTAGTTCATTTCTATCTTTTTCATGTCAAAATTAACTAAAACAATATTAAGAAGCATTAACATGAAGTAAGTATCACACTTAATAGAGTTACACTTTTTATAATTTTGATTATCTTCTCTCAAGCTTGTGTTAAAAATTTGCTGCTGAAGTGGAGGTCAGTAAGATATTTCTAATTAAATACATCAAATTTTAGACAATCGAGATTAGACAATATGGTTTGTTATTAGTAGGTTTAACACTACCTAAACATTTTTTTGATGCGCCACTGGTATGTAATTTTATCTCGCACACTGGCAATAACACCTTTACCTAAATTAAAACTGCGGTGTGGTAAGTAACACGAAATAAATATATCAATCCGGCAGTAACTCAAAATTTATGAGAAGCTGCATAACACAACACGTAATTGCACTTCAGAAAAAGCTCATCTGCATCTCATGTGAACCGCTGCCATTGAACCCAAAAATAAAAGAAAGGAGCATCAGAAACAAATGAACATTAAGATCAAGTAACGACGACACCTGAAGAAAAAAATATTATGAATACGGAAGACAAATAGATAGATAAATTACAGGATATATAATAAGCAATCGATCTATCTATTTAGCCTCCTTTGATTCATCTTTAGACATATTTCTCCCCCAATCCTTCCATTCTTTTCCCGCATTTCTTTAAATCATCAGCCCATCTCACTTAGGGTCTTCCCCTACTTCTTTTATGTTCCCAAGGTCTTCAGTTTACAATACATTTGTTCCTTCGATCGTCTTCCTGTTTGATATTATGACCGGAAAATGTTCAATTTAATTTTGCTACTTCTCCTCTGTCATAAGATTCATCTGTTTTTGGTCATCCCATACATTTGTTTCATTCCTTATCCATTCATTCCTTTTTCTATCTGTTAGCTTTAAATGTTACATTTGTCTTTCCATTGATCTTTGGGCTTTTGTTACATTATCCATGTTTGATTTTGTATGTGTCCAGATCTGGGATCCAAAGGTGATTATAAGAAGGATACATTGATTATACACTTTCGTTTTGAGATACTGAGGATATTTTTAATTTTTTAATATGTAGCTTAATTTACCGAATACTGCCCAGGCCAATCTTCCTCTTGATTTCAGCCTTTTGGTTTTCTTTTTTAAGTTTAATAATTTGTCCCAGATATATATGTTCCTCCACTTGTTCTATTTTTTCTTGGTTTATTCTGATCGTGCTGTGGTGTTTGTTATGATTTTCGTTTTAGTTTAGTTCATACTCAGTCCAATATTTTTAGCTGCTGTATCCAGTTCTTCCAACATTTTTATCAGTTCTTCTTGATACTTTGATGCCTATTTCTTCCTAATCTAAATTTAAAAAAAATCTTTTAGGGCCCGGTTAAATATTGTGTAAGACTGCCTGACACATCTTATGCATATTGGTTTTTTTTCTTTATTTGGCTACTAATTAAAGATGCTTTTACTGCCCAATGTTCAATGCTATGGAAAGCTTTTTCAAAGTCTATAAACCCAATATGTATAGTGGAATATTGTATTTATTGGCTCATTTTATTAGGATTATCATGGTTAATAGGTGCTCAACTGCACTGAAACCTTTTCTGAAGCCTGCAATGTTATATGTCGATAGTTTTTTAGGTCTGCTTTATCGCCTTTCTTGTGCAGAATAACGGCTTTGGATTCTTTCCAGTTGTTTGGAATAATAAGCAATGCCTTGGAATAAATTTTTCATGATGTTCTTAAACGAACAAAAAGTTATTTTACCACTTGTAATGGATTCTAAAATATTTAAACATCTACTGACTTACTCCAAATTTAGCAATACCTCACCTAAAGATCTAAGATAATACACCTGTGCACAAATTTTTTAGCAATAACCCAACAAAAACTGACAAATTCAAATATTTAAAAAAATGTTTTTGACCGCAAATAATGGAACATCTAACACAAATTTCTAAGACACCTGTGCATAAATGCATTATATATAACCAAAGTTAATTAATAAATATTTTTTTAACTACAGATTTAGCAATATTTTCCTTAAATCTCTGCACAAATAAAAAGGGCAAATTTAAATGTGCACATCTGCCCTCTAATATAACAAATCTAGAACCATTTGACCCAAAGTTAAAATAATATGTAGCTACAGATCAAGAAGCAATTAACATTATCAATGACTATTATGGGAAATCTCAGTTTTAAAGCTTGCATATTCTCTAGTTAAAAGTAATTTTTTTTAATTACCAGAATAAATTTGAAATTAGAAATTACTAACTTTTATCTTCATAAGACAATGAGACCTTTGGCTTTCATTTTCAGTTATTTTATCTTAAAAACAATAATTAATATCTTTCACACTTAATAATAACTCTGTGAAAGCATTCTCATTATCTAATAGTTTGGATCCATTATTTTTAATTGGATTTTCTCTTGTAGAACACGTGATAAATCGTTGTTTAGCCTTCAAATTTCCGGTGTTAATATGACCTCTTAAAAAATTTAAGGCTGTTTTCTTATCAGGGTTAAGATTTTGACCGAACTTCTGTTTCGCTTTGTAGTAATGAGTTTTGTTTAACTTATTATTTATTGTTGTTTTAATAGTTTTTATGTTTTTAATTGGGCATAAATAAAAACGCTTTTTCTGATTAAAAAGTTGCAATAATAAAATGATCTAAACTGAATTAAGGGAGGGTCATATAGTGCAAATAAGGGACTGTCCTTGAATTACGTAACGCTGAAGGGGGGAAGGGGGGTTTTGGCCTTGCGTTACACTCAATGTTTTTTTAATGTATAAAATCTCGAATTTTTACGTTACGTAATTTAAGGACGTTCCCTAATGCATATGGTTATTTGAGCTATATAATCACTGTTTCTGTTAATTGTGCAATACTCATTTTTTTTATTTTTGTTTCAGGTAAGTGGATATAGCTTCAACTCAGGTGATTCTTCGACATTTAGAGAAACAATAAATTATAAGTAAGTATAAAATAGATTAGAGATCTAAAAGAGAATGATTTTTATAAACAAGAAGAAGAAGAGCAAAGTGGGTTTCCGTGCTTGTAGTGATAATATTTTTTGTCTTAAACAAGTATTTGAGAAAAGAAGGGCCAAAAATATAGAGACTCATGTTACCTTTGTGGACCTACCAAAAGCATACATAAAGCGATAAAAGAACTATACAAAGGGTCAAAACCTAAAATTGAAATTGGAACTCGATTTTTAAAAGAATTCCTGGTAACAAAAGGATTAGGACGGAGATGTTGTATTTCTTTAACTCTTTTAAAACCATATATCGCAATAGCTCTAAAAAACTGAAAACGTAAAGTACACGGTACACGGCACATGGCACGGAATACAACTTAAGGACCTATACACACTACAGTTTGCTGACGACCAAGTAATTGTAGCTAATGATAAAGAAGACATGGAGCATATAAGGATGAGAAAGTTAACGGAAGATTAACAAAAGTATGGGTTAACAGTGAACGTGGACAAGACACAGTACTTGTATGTATTGGAAACGAATGAAGTGAGAATTAGACAATCGTCAAACAATATCTTCCTAGAATCAGTATGTATACTTGGGTGTCACATTTGATAAGAGATTAAAAAAAGTAAAAAAGGTTATTGGATGTCTTAGCCGTATTTTATGGAGTAGAGAGATATAAAAGATAAAAAGCACGCTGTTGTATGAAACAGAGACTTGTCGCGTAACAAAAAAATTCATGACAAAAATGGAAAGTGTCGAAATGGATGCAATAAGAAGATCAATGAGAGTATCTAAAACATATCATATAAGAAATGAGACCATAAAAGAAAAAATGGGAATCATGGGAATCATAACGGATGACATTACTAAAAGACAACTGATATGGTACGGCCATGTACAACGGATGAACGACGAAATATTACCAAAGCAGGTCCTAGAATGGCAACGAATAGAGCGCAGAAAAGGGCGTCCTAAACTAGAATAGCAACAGTCAATCCAAAGATCACTTAATCAAAAACACCTGCCAGAAGATGATTGTCAGGATCAAACGAGGCGGAGAATAGGCGTCAGACAACGTAGAAAAACGTTCTAAACCGATATATTAGTCGCGATTATAAAATATATTTTCCCTTGGATGTTTAGCCCATTGCAGATTCAAGATCACCAGATTGATAAGTATGTTTCCCTTACATGTTTCTTTTATGAATATTTTCAAACGGCCCCTCAAAAAATTTGCCATTTTACAGTAACGTCAAAGGGCCTTAATAATCATGAGGAAAAATTCGTTAGAGGTGGCTTTGGCAAAGCTTTGCTGTCAAGAGAAAGAGAACACAAGAATTCTAGTTTTTACCCTCAATGCTAAAGACAGGAAAGCTAATTTACTGAGGTTAAGACACGTCAAAATATATAGGTTAGGTTAGTTTATCTGATCTGACCTAATCTAAAGAGAAACCTTTCAAAAATACAATTACAAGGCTTCCGTATATTTTAGTTTGGAGTTAATCGCACAGTCCCAGAGATTTTGTGACGCTGGAACAGCTCTGTAAACAGCTATACGTTTGGTGCCAAATTTGAAGTAAAAAAAGGTAGGTTGAGAGTAAGAAACGACTTTACCCTCTAGCAACCTCCCCTGTTTTTCTTCTTCCTACCCGTTTACTCTTTTGCTTCGTAGGAGAGCACAATGCGTGGGTTCGGTTCGGTTCCACCACGCCGCCACCAACGCTTTGCAGAGAAAAGTTGTTTCTCACACTCCACCCACCTTAACATTTTCTTACTACAAATTTGGCGCCTGACATGGGGCTGTTTAGAGAGCTGTTCCAGCGTCACACTGTCTCTGAGACTGTGCGATCTACTCCGAACTAAAATTTACGGAAGCCTTGTATGGTATTCTAAAAAGGCTTCAAAATATCATTACAACTGGTCTCATTCTATTATCCGGCCACGACGAACTGGACGCTATTTTGAATATACGAGGGTGGATCAAATATAAACAAGCCTTTTAATCTTACTAACGGAAAAGTCATTCAAAATGAATGTGGCCGTTATAATTTTGGAGTAGGGATGTTCAGCAGCATGTAGGCGGCTGGTAGTGCTGCGATGCTCATTTGGCCAGAAGCAATCGCAATGAGCGAGAAGAAGGTACACAGCAGTGTTGCGCAAAGAATAATCATTAAATTTCTTACACGCGAAAACGTGAAACTTGCTGAAATTCGACGCAGATTGCGAGCACAGTTCGGAAATAAAACGCTTTCGTGGGTACCTGTAAAAGCTTGATTTAAAGAAATTAACGACGGCCGTGAGCGTGTCGACAACGTGAGTCACCCACATCGTCCGCGTACCATCATTTCTGCAGGCAAAGTTTTAGCGACCGTTTTCTGGGACTGAAGAGGAGTTTTGTTGGTCGATTTTTTGCACGAGCGAATAACAATAAACACGCAACTTACTCGACCAGGTAAAGCTTGATTATCGCCAAAAGAGGAGAGCACACCCCATCCAAGACGTGTTGCTACTGCATGACAACTTTAGACCTGATACGGCAGCTGTAACATAGGCCAAAATCAACGAAATGCACTGGACTGTGCTGGAATAACCTCCAGACAGGTTTGTCACCTTGCGATTTTCATATGTTTGGCCCACTCAAAGATTCACTGGGAGGCGAGCAATTTCAGACCAATAAAGAGGTGGAGGCATTCGTGCGCAACTGGTTAGATACCCGCACAGCTTCCTTTTATGAAAACGGGATTAAGAAACTGTCAAGTCGTTGGGAAAAGTGTATTAATAGAAAAGGGGATGTGTAGAAAAGTAGAAAAAATTTCTATTTTGTGTTATGCTTCTAAATAACTGGTTTATAAACAAAGGCTTGTTTATATTTGATCCACCCTCGTATCAAGAATCTTGGAATAAACCGATGTTCTCGTAGAAAAAACATCTACTTACAATGCTTATCGCAAGTTGGAAAATACAAAACAGTGACGCGCATTAATAGTTAGATAGTGTTTTGAGATTAGCGAAAAGGTTAGCGGCCAATCGGACCATCTAGGTGTTGCGAACAACTAACCATGGAATACAAAGTTGGGTACTGCTCTTACAAGTACTACTGGTACTGCGGTAGCAGGATCATTATAATAAACAGCTACGTGGGTACTAAATAACGACACTTTTGTTAAACAGGTCTTAAATAACGTTCTACGTATCGTATACACTGACTTTTCTGGTATGGAGATGCGTCCTTAGCTCTAATAGGATCTTTTAAAAAAATTGAGTGTCCTTAGAGCACTAGAATCTTTTTTTTCATGCCCGATAAAATAAATGACCGAGGCAGTTCCCTATGGATTGCTATATTCTGACAAATAACATATACCAGTTTCGCCGCTATTTAAACAAATCAATAATGTGACAGCTTTTAGAAACTTCAATAATGGCGACGAGACTAAGGACACTCATCGTAAATGCAAGCCTATGAGTGACCTTAGACGTGACCGATCCATAAGGCTGATGACACAATAAAAAATATAAGCAATATATTTTGACAGTTAAAGAGCTTGCGAGAAAAAAGATGAGAGTCCATTTTTTTCAAATTTTAGATTTTGATAAATTGATCAAATAATAAAAAATTCAACCTGATACTACGATGCTTAAAATATTTGTTTAGCCGGGCTCATAAGAGTACATGATTTTTACGTAGGAGGCCTACAAGAGAGAAGAGAATTAAAACAACGAAAAATGAAGCTGTGTATACCCATAGAAATCGACGTAGGGGTGAAGATTGGCAAGAATCCTACAAGACAATTTAAAAAATTCGATCTCTGTCGTGGACTATCATCTTGTTTCCCGATACAAAACCGTCACTGAACAAAAGAATACACCGCAACTTCCAAGCAAATTATTCAGTAGAAAAACAGTTATTACCATTTAAAACAAATCCTATTAACTACCAACATTTTGGAAAAAAGTATTATAAAATCTAAAAATAGATTTTTTTGTACGTTTTCACTTTTTGGACTCTCATCTTTTTTCCCGCAAGCTCTTCAGTTGTTTTACAAAAGAACTGAGTTCAGCCCCAGCAAAAGCCAAACCAAAAGCGGTTCTACCCCTTCCATTTCAAATACCAAAAATCAGCATATGAAGAATTCAAGCGTGAACGGATTTGCCGCGGCGATCCAAGGCCAGGTGCACCAAAAACGGCTGTTACCCAGGAAAACATCGATGCTGTGCGCACGTCCGTTACGGAAGATCGACATGTGACATATCGTACGATTGTGGCTTCATTGGGGATTTCAAAGACCCCATTTCAAAAACTTTTGCATGAAGAATTACGGGTAAGGAAATTAGTTTCCCGCTGGATACCACATCTCTTAATCGAAGAATAGAAAGAAGCTGGGGTCAATTGGTGTCAGAAAACTTTAAGACAGGAAACTCGATAAACGTGTACAGCATTGTCAGTGGTGATAAATCTGTTCTCGAAGTGTATCCAAAAAGATGGTCGCGACATTGATCTCAAAAACAGGTCATGTGGCAACAATTTCTCTGGAAGAGCAAAGGACTGTTACTCTCGATTACTCACCTTTTGTTTTCCGAAAGAAAAATCATCGTCCACCAAGACAATGAAAGTTCGCACCAAGCACAAAAAACCATTGAATGTTTAACCCAACAAAACGTCAAATTGTCGGATAATCCTCCATACAGTCCCGGCCTTTCTATTCTTTTTCAAAAATCAAAAATGGACTGTGTGGTCAAAGATTAAGAAGAAGAAGTATTCGACGCCTTCAAGAATACAATTTTGACAGTACCAAAAAACGAATTGACTCACAGCTTTGACAACTGGTTTGAGCACATGCAAAAGTGCATTAATTTTCGTGGCCAATATTCGAGTCCTTTAAATATTTTGCGATGAAACTTTTTAAAACAGCCGCATACAAGAATTAAATCGCTATGATTGCTACTTTTAAAATATATTTGTATAACATCTTCAACCCAAGTTTCGGTAAAATAAATAATATATAAACGGTCAGTTGCTTTTACTTTTTATTTTATTTGGAACCCGCTTCTTGCACATAATTATCATTTATGATTATTATTATTGTTTTGATCTGAAGGCTTGGTTTAATTTTCGAAATGTTAAAAGTAATCGTACTTAGTTGCCTTGATTAAATCTTCTATAAAAATACCTTCTGGTCTCAATGTTAACAATGCGGTCGACTTATAGCTTATGTGCCGAAATATACAGGCGTAATAATTCGGCTTATAGTATGATGGCTATTATGTCTTTAATCAAGAAGGCTATTAACATTCTCCAGAGGCTTGTCCATTAATAATGTATCGTCTTCAAGAAGCGTTTTTGAGACATATCAAACCAAACAATGCAACAAGTTGTGTCCATTACATGCATTTCTTTTGATTATTATTATTTTTTTAAGAATAAAACGTGGTTGATTGTAGATTACACGAGGAGTCGTATCACTCTGCCTGTTATTTTGTCTCCAGGATTCGCAAGCTTCTGCCAAAGGAAGCCATTTTCTTGGGAGTTATTTGTCTGACTTCTTCTCATCTACTGGCGCCTTTTACCAAGTAAGGCAGGACTTTCGCAGAGCAGTTGTTCACCTGTCATTATTGGCTTTACCCATTGTTTCTAGTTGATACCTCACTAGACAGTGTTCGGTAACCAGTCCGACTACTGGTATTAAGTCGTTCCTGTTCATTTCTAGAAGTTGTTTAGACCGTTTTGATAGTCTTTTTCCTAGAGTTTGCCCTATTTGATTCATTTTCCAACCATTCAGTTCTTTTATGTAGTGGCTTTTCATTAGTTTACAAGGAGTGTGGTCCCAAAGAGAATGTTACCACCCGTTCTTTGCTAGGTTGTCTGGTTCCTCATTTCCTTCAATGCCCTGATACCTGGTACCTACATAATTTTGTTGTTTTGAGCTAGTTGTTTTAAGATCTGTTTACACTCTCAGACTAGCTTTGATACACACTTAAGAGCCTTTATGGTTCTTATGGTCGCTTGGCTGTCCCAATGTTTGCTTTCCATTAAGGCTCATATTTAGGCACTTTTGTCCGCATACGTTAATCGCAAGCACTTCTGCTTGGAATATGGTAAGTGTGTGGCCCATTGACAAGGAGAGCTTGAAATTTGGACCTGGTATGTCCAAACCGGCTCCTTCCGCTAGCTTAGAACAGACCGAAGCATTCCTTGCTTGTGGTAGTTATTTTATGGTCCATGATAGGCGGTCCTTTATTACCACTTGAAATGGAATGTCTGTATCCAACAAAACTGTCATATGGTCCGTTGGGTCTGTTGTACTTCTAATTTAGTTAAAGCTTCTTCCTAATTCAGTCTACTACTTAGTTTTTTTTCCACCGAATGAAATATGTAGATATTTTTGTTCCTTTGTATTATCAAATATCTTATAAAAATCGTTTTTTCTTTTATAATTTTTAACTGAGATGAGTTTTTATTGTTATTACCTTATCTGATGGTAATTGTTTTTCAGCCCTAATAATCAGCAGATCATTTCCAGAATTATTTTTTTACTGGAAGGTGAACGGAACATAATTAATATTTATTTGTGATGGCATTGTTATTTTCCTACTGATTTAGGTATAACTAAGTTTCTACGATAGTGTTGTTTTATTTGTGAAATCAACATGGACTGAGTTATGAATTTCAATAAATTTTATTCGCCATTTTTCAGTCTTATTATGAACTTTGGTGGCTTTGCACCTTTGGTAGTTGTGTACCTTGCAGTTTTTCTATTGATTCTTCGATATGACTAGATTTTGCGACTGTTAAAAAATCAGAGAAAAATATGAAGATTAAAGATTCATTAAATTTAAAGGACCGTTCTGACTATGCTTCAAACGCTTGCAACTTTTGTTTGATTCGAGTTTTCTCTCACACAGATGATGGCATTTAGAGAGAAACAGCGAGAGAGCGAGAGAGAGAGAGAGATAGATATTCACAAAAGTTGCATGTCATTTATGGAAAAGTTGCATATTGAGAAATGGGCCTAAGCAAAATTAAAGAAGCGTACCTCAGGGTAGCGTACTAGGTCCTTATTTATTACATTATGGTGATGCTATTTTTCATCAAGTCTGATCGAGGTCAAATACCGAACTGCAAACGATTTCACTGTTCTCCTCTCTTAATTTGATAAATCGCCCGACTCAAAACACCCAATTGATTCCCATTTAAACAGCCAACCAACCGACCAACTAACCAATAATGAACGTTAATACGACAAGTACGCGTCCCCTAAATTCAAATTATTTTCGCACTTTATTCGCTTATGTTTTATGTCGCCGCCAAGCCCGACCCCAGAATCCGGGCTATCGGTTCTGTATTAATCAAATATTTTTTGTCCGATTTTAATAGTATAAGGTCGATTCAGTGGCGTATATAATGGGGGCCTGCGGAGCCCGCCCTCCCTTCGAAGCTAAGATTTTTTCAAATATTTTTCATATAATTCATAAATAAAAACATAAAATAGCATAAAATACGATCTCCCCCCCCCAAGCCGTCTCGGGCCCACCCCGAAACTTTTTTCTATATACGCCACTGGTTCTATCTATCTATCCTATGTATCTATTAGCCTTTTTCGATCCATCTTTATCTTCAAATCTTCTCTGTTTGTCGCCGTGTTTATCCAACTAATTCCCGCAGTTTCTGCAAATCGTCCGTCCCTCTCATTTGGGGTCTTCCACTACTTCTTTTGTCTTCCCAAGGTCTGCATCTGTTAGCTTTATACGTAACATATGTCTTTCCATTGATCTTTGGGTTTTTGTTACTTTATACATGTTCGATTTTTTAAGGGTCGAGGTGTGGGATCCATAGGTGAATACAGGAATGATTCGTTTTGAGGTACTGAGGATATTTTTTTTTATGTAGCTTAATTTGCCGAATGCTGCCCAAGCCAACCTTACTCATTTCTTGATTACAAGTGTTTGGTTTTCTTTTTTTATCAAAGTTTAAAAGGCAACTTCAAAGTTGTAAAGTCAACCACGGACACCGGTGTTTCGGAAAAAAGGCATTTCTATCCTTAGCGTGGCTTGCCGAACTACAGTCAATCAAACTGACTACAAGATACAAGGTAAATCAAAAAGAATAAATATATTCATGAAAACGTCCGGTCTATAAGGAAATCTTTGATTTAGGAGCACCACCTGTCTAGTATTCCTAAATCAAAAAATTTACCTTGTATCTTGCAGTCGGTCAGTTTGATTTACTGTAGGCAGGCAAGCCACGCTGGGATAGAAATGCTTTTTTCCGAAACACCGGTGTCCGTGGTTGACTTTAGCTGTTAAAATTGTCTTTTATACTTTGTTAATACAAACAATGCCACATATTACATATGTGAGCACCACATGTATCTACTTACTCTTCTGAGTGTTTGCTATATCAAATTAAGGCAAGCTCTAAATGACATAAGTTTTACTTGTCTACGCATTTTCAAAATTTCATCCAATTTTAATAAATTTGGTTTTGCCAACATATTTTATTAAACAAACAACCCAGAACTTTTTTAATTATTTCCCGATCTTAAAAAATTGGTCGCTATCTTGGAATTTCATGAAATGTGGATGTGGATTTTAATTTACCCGAGGTGACCAAATGTTTAGTAGCGGCGCTGTAGCTGCATTCCGGCCAGTAATGGCCTCCTCTGGGCGAGATGATGATGGCCGGGCGGCTGGGTACTCGAAGGCCATATCTTGAAAATAACGTATTGTCAAGAATTTAATAGGGAAAGTTAAGAATTCCCATGAATTCACGTGATATGACAAGGACTTTTAGCTGAAAATATGCGAATTTTTACCTAAAATACTTAAACCACTAAAGGATCTAAAGTCCTTGGTCCTAAAATTCTAAACCTAAATGTCTAAATTTTGGTTGAAGGTTTCACTCATTTTTCCCTTGAATGCAATAGTTGTTAATATTCTCTGAGGGCACGGCAGTGCCCAGCCAAGTTCGCGGCGTAAACTGCTGTACCATCTTTTCTTGAAACATTTCAGCTCATATTTTATGAATGAGCTACAAAACTCATTCTTTGCTCAGTCGCAGATCTTCGTAGTGTTAACCCTTTGTGGCTCTGTGCTCCTAACACGGGACCATCATTTAAAAATTAATTTGCTGGCGGACGTGTAAGCATTGGCAGGAACCACCTACCTCTGCAATTAGGGGGAAGATGGCTGATGCAATAGTCAGTCGTACCTTAGTTTGATTTTCTTCCTTGAGAGACACGTTTTATCTGGATTGTTTTTATTTTTTGTATGAAATTGATTGACGATATATTATTTTCATTCGTTTTACAAAATGGCGGCTATGTTTACTATAATTTTATGCTGTTGTATGTAGTGAAACTGCCTGTTTCATACTTCAGCAAAATTTTGAAATCTACAATTGGTTTTCGATGAATTTTGGATGGTCCACATGGGACCACTAGTACTTTTAGAGCATTTTTTGATTATTAGCTCACACATATATACAAAGTATAGTGTAAGCCATGGTGATCCTCCATCTTTAAAAAACTTTTGGATCGCCATTGCAAATGATCCAGACATTCCTCAAAAAGGCCGAAAAAGTTTAGAAAAAACAATAAGTACAACCTTAAGTTAGTTTAGAACGCCGTGTCATATGCCAGTCCATGGAAATAAAGTAAGCAGCACAAAAAAAGAACCCCATAAAACTAGATGGCACTGTTCATCATGCAACGTGGGTTTGATATTTATAAAAGTAAATGTTGTTTTCTTTATAGAGTCTTCAGTTTAAAAAAATGTTTTCTTGCTTTTTGGCTTTTATAAGGAATAAAGGTTTTTTCCCCTTATTTTGCTAGTTTTTACACATAAAAAGTCATATAAGTATTTTTATATTATAAACTGGTGTTGGCAATTTATTGGCCCAGTGGTTCCACTTTGGAACCACGGGATAACTCAAAAATTAGAGCTTCCAACTAGAAAATTTTAAAAAATACACTTTCTTAGACCTAAAATATCTTAAATTTTTTTAAGTAAATCATATTTTTTAAGAAAAAATTAAATTGGTCCGCAAAGGGTTAACAACCCCTCCAGGTTTCATGGACTTCTATAGGTTATTAAAGTAGTTACGAAATTTCAAAAAACGTCTAAATTGCCACTCACTCATGTATAGATCATCAAAATTCTACTGTACTTCAAGTTATGCTACAAAGCTGAAATTTGACAGACTGATAGAAATTATGATCAAACAAACTCTTGAAAAAATCAAAAAATCCCAAAATGATAATTTACTCCCTTCCCCTAAACATGTAAAGTTATTTAAAAGTAACATTGCCCACTTCCAGAAGAGCTAGAGAGCCGAGCTTTAGGAGACTGATAGGAAATATGATAAATCTATGGGAAACAATTTAAAAACCCCAAAATTTTAATTTGCTTCCCTCCCCTATAAATTTAAAGTTATGTAAAAGTAATATTACCCAATTCCAGAAACACTAGAGAGCTGAGCTTTGAAAGGCCAATAATAACTATGATAAAACTGTAGAAAAAAAATTAAAAAGCCCAATATTTTATTTAACTTCCCTCCCCTAAAAATGTAAAATTATGTAAAAGTAATATTGCCCACTTCCAGGAACGCTAGAGAGCTGAGCTTCGAAAGCCTGATAGGGACTATAATAAAACCATAGGAAAAAATTAAAATAGCTCAAAATTTTTAATAAGACATTGCAAAAGTTTTGAACAATATTCCGCATATTTTACTACTTTAAAACTTAAATATTATCCAAATCCTTTAAAAAAGGAGTGAAATCTTAACACAAACATTTCATGTAAAAAAAAGCTAAGTACGCGGAAATGGTATTCCGTAAAAAGAATTGAGAAAAAAGTAAAGCCAAATTCTCCAATACAAATTTCAAAATAAAAGGTCCTGACTAGTTTAGAAATGTTTTTCTTGGTAATACTAAAGAAAGAAATGTTGCATTTCCTGCGTGTTCTCACTCTACATTAACTAACCCTGTATATTAATTAGCTCACAGGTGACAATAGTCCTAGTTCAGTAAAGATTTATCTAAAACTTTTAATTCAAGCCCTTGATCACTTGCCTGGTAATGTTCTATAAGCTATCTTTTATTTAACGAACAAGCCTCGTAAAATTCCGTAATATAATTTTCTACATTAATTTTGTTTTTAACATCTAACGTTTCCTCATCTATTGTAGCATCAGCTTTAGTTTATTGATAGCTCATTAAACCAACTACCATTTCTCGCTATAAAACCTCCTTATGTACAACTTTGCTTCGAGGATTTTTATATATATCTAACACCAGACATAAAATATCGTGTTTTATGTGGATAATCTCTTCAGGGCAATTCTCTATTAATTGATGTATAAATTTTACTTACGCTGGTACTCGAAAGCATATTATTGCGCGGTACTTACCTACAATGTACTTTGATATCCCGTAAGAACAGTTTATACTGGCTTGTTTGTCTTTAGTTCTGTTTAAAAAACAGAACTGCAAATTGTGCCAAAAGATTGTAGATCAGTGGCGCGTCGTGAAAAACTTTGGGGGTTCGGCACACCAAAAATAAAAAATTGCAGCGCAGGCGAAATTTTTTTTTGAATACCACGCTAACTTTTTGGGCCATCGAGTGGGCCGTCATATCATATAATTTAGAGCAAATAATTAAAATGAGATATTTATTTAGAGATTAGTTACCTACCTATTATTATTGTTTTTAGAAATAACTAATAAATGTATCATACCTAGTTTATTTTCTCTTTTAATAGCAAAGCAAGAGACAATTAAATTTTCAAATTGTCTTCAAATATCGCACGCTAATGCTAGCAGAATTAGAAACTTCCGCCATTGTCGTCGAATCGTCGAAATCAAAACAAACCGCCCGCGCCCGACCGATAATGCCAAGTTGTCTAAGCGCACTAAGTAAAAGTGCACGTGAGCTGCTCTAACATGCAACGCGCACCATGGGGGCCATCAAGGTTTAGATTCTATGTACTGTAAAATTCTATTGGGACCTGTCGTCCTCTCTTTCTATATTTTATAATCAGAATGCGAAATAACATCTACGGTGCATAGAATTTGGTTCCAGTAAATAAAAGAAAAGAATTAGATTCGAACTAACTATAAAGCGCATCCGCCATTAATCGCAGGCTGGTTTGAACACGAATACAAACACATACATACCGGGTATTAATTTCTAGATAATAATAATATTCAAAACTTGAATTCCTTTTGGGGTAATTATTATAGAATTTATTAGGTGCGTGGAGGTATTTTAGCTAGGAAAATTTGCTTTAGTTGCTGCGCCCGTGATCCTTAACTGATTCAACCATAAACTGTCAAAACTTAATCACTTCTTGTCATAGTTTAAAACTAAATGGCGGGAAAATCTTTTCGGTGCGGCACGATACCTCAAAATCCGGCGGCAAATAATTTGCACTCAGTGCAAAACTGATTTCAACAGTTCCTCGTTAGGATATAAAAACCGAAAAAGTGCATGTCAATAGAATGAAAACACTGTATCAGTTGTGCACTACTACTGCACTCATTTTCTCAGTGGAATACGCTATATGTTTTGTTGCAGAAAACTTGCATGTTCGATTTCCATGCCTGTCAGAGCAACCTCAAACCTGCTATCCATTTGTGAAGACAGATTTACCGGAGGTAGGGGTAACGCCTGTCTTGGGCAAAGTTTGAACATCAACGAAGTAGGCAAAGTTGATCAATACAAGGCCGTGGTTCGGAAGTCACGTTAAGCGGATGGTCCCGTTTTAAGAGCGTAGATGGCGCTAGCACGATAAAGGCCCGAGTGCTTTGCAAAGAGTATCAGACAAAATTAAAACCGAACCGTTGGGGTGCTTGGCGGGCCGGTCCGTTGGTTCTTCATGTAGTATGAATGTGAAAGCGAGAGAGCTGTGATTGTCGCGGGTGCATATAAGACAATAAGTAAAAACGAAGTAATTAATGTGGATGGTCGGTTTAAGTTAAGTTAGGTTAGGTTTTCATAAGGTCGGATCAGGTTAAGTTAGTTTAATTTGTTTTAACAACCAAGCCCAAGTTATTGAAAAGAAAATGGCATACGGACAAGAGCTGCATCTGCTTTACGTAGATTTGCAGAAGGCATATGATAGTATACCACTAAATCTACTTTGGAAAGCGTTGGAAAAGAAAAACATAAGCGTACAACTAACTAAGGTCATCAAAGAGTTAACTAACCAAAGGCTTTCAAGTAAATAAAGGTCTTAAACAAGGTTGCTGTATCTCGCCTACGCTCTTCAAGATATATTTGGAACAGGTCCTTAAAGTCTGGAAGAGAAAATGCCAAAACATGGGAATTCCGTTGGATGAAACCACCTTGTATACTTTATGTTTCGCCGATGATCAGTTTAAAAAACTAATAGAAGAGTACAATAAGTGGGGACTAGGAACAGGATCTAATCTTAAATACTGGGCAGCGAATTCAGTCCTGTGATGAGTATAAATACTTAGAAGTATGGCCAATCAAAGATAGAACAGAAAAAATGCTTTCCGCTACGGAGATGGACTATTGGAGAAGAGCAGCAGGGAAATCAAAAAGAGAAAGAGTTACAAATCAAAGAATAAGAGAAATTATGACAGTGGGTGAACATACTTTAGTGGATTATATAAGAACAAAACAACTGGTGTGGTACTGGTAAATTTGATTAAGGAATTGCTTGGTGGATGGATGACTAAAATTTCAATTATTTATCCTCCTTTTTTTGATTTTATTAATCGCTATAATCATATGTTTGGTTTTCTTATGAGTTCTCTTCTGTTCATAATTCTGGCAAGCTGCGTTTAGTTCTTCTAATAATATTTGGATATCTCGTAAATAACCATTTCTAGTGAAGGTATCATCGACATCAGAAAGTCGAAAAACTGTTGGAAATCAGTGGCGGCTTCACAATAGTTGACGCAGGATTTCCCTACCCCAATTTTTTATACACACATGTAAAAAATATATTATTATATTAAAGAATTAGATTCACTACACACTAAATTCAGCGAAATCAGGTAGGTAGTATGTTTACGAATTCGTCTATCCTTCTTTAAAATGTCGAATGTACACTTTGTCTTTAATCTTCGTAGGTTTATTTACGGTTATTATAGGGGACGGCTTTTCATAGTTCAAAACGTGTTTTTGTCATCGTCTGTCCACCTCGAAAACGGGTTTTCCAGTAAAAAACAATGCATGGTAACACACAGTGGCGTAGCGTGGGGAGGCGCGGGGGTTTCGTCGCCCCCCCTCCCCCCCCGCCCCGAGGGTAATGGCGCCCCATGAGTGGTCGAAGCGCCCTCAGCTTAACGGCCAATTGAGTGGGCGCTAAAGGAAACTAAAGACATAATGACCTTTTTTTTTTTTGGTCGCAAGATTTCTGAGGCGCCCTTTTTAGCGGTCGCCCGCCCCCCCCCCCGCCCCTTCAGGCACGCTACGCCGCTGGTAGCACAGGAAACATTATGCAAAATAATTCAAATAAAAACCGAAAATTTTATATACTCCATGTCTTCTTTATCATCACCTACAATTACTTGGTCGTCAGCAAACTGTAGTGTGAATAGGGTAAGTCGATCGTTAAATTGTTTTTCCATTCCGTGTGATATATATTTTAAAAAGAGTTAGAGACACACAACATTCCTGTCTTAAGCCTTTCGTTACCAGGAATTTTTTGAGAGTCGATTTCCAATTTTAATTTTAGATTTTGACCCTTTATATAGTTTATTTATCACTTTTATGTATGTATGATTGATATTAGTTTCCTCTAACACTGTCCATAATTTTTCTACTGGAACGGTTTCATATGCTTTTTGTAGGTCCACAAAGGTAACATTAGTCTCTATATTTCTAGCACTCCCTTTCTCAAATACTTGTTTAAGACAAAAAAATATTATCACTACAAGATCTGCCTGCATGAAACCCACTTTGCTCTTCTTCTTGTTCATGTAAATCATTGTCTATTAGATCTCTAAAAATCCTACCGTATAATCTACTTAGAGTACTGGTTACTGAAATTCCTCTGTAATTGTTGCAATCCAGCTTGTTTCCTTTTTATGTGTTGACGATATGAATGCAATTTTGCAATCATCATGTACTGGATGACCGTTTATGCATTGATTGATAATAAATGTGAGATTTTCTATATATATTCCAATAGATCCGCTAGCTTTACCGGATTTAAGCTTTTTAATACTATTCTTTATCATTTCTTTTTCGACGATTACTTCCTCTCCATGTACTTCTATGTCTCTGCTTGGAGAGGCTGACAGATTTTCGATTGTCGTTTCCTACAGCAGTCCCTTGTAGTGTTCTGTTCATTGTTCTGGTTTGATAATCTGGATACTTACTTGTTTTTTTGTTGGGTTTTTTCATGTGGAAATGAATTTCCATATTTGAGGACTCTGCCTACATACATGATTACCCCTTTCGCCGTGCTGCAGTATTGCTGATCTGTATTTTTGAGCTAGTATGGATAGGAGTTTAGTAAACAATAAAAGTATGGATTATAAGCTCTAACAGCTTTGGGTATTTGAGATCGCCATGCAGGCAGGCTCATGTTATCGTCGGCAGTAGGGCTATTAACCTTTTAAGATTATTTCAATCATGATTTACGGCCATTCTGCCATTTTGGACGTTCCGTTAAAGTGCATATTAAAAGATGCGCGCACGCTTATCTTTTTCGTCGTCGATGCATCCTTGAATATAAATATTTTCCAAACTCTTCGTTCTTGTTGAACGTTGATTGAAAGTAATCTTAACATAAATCTTTCACAAAAGGTATTTTATACATCGGGCGAGGTTCCGCCGATATAATTAGTAGCGACCGTTATATGTTTTGGTTTTCTTTTTGTTGCTTGCGGTTTTTGACTTTTTAATCAGCACACATCACCTTTTAGTTTGCTGATAGCATCGTCAAATGAACGTTTATGTGCATTTGAAATTATAGTTGTAGACGAACGTAAACTACCAAGACTACTTGTTTTTTCGCTGAATCCCAATCTAGAATAAATAGTGTTTTGCATAGATCGGGATGCCAACACATGTTTTTGAACCTGAACCAAAATGTATGCCTCGGTCATTAATTCAAAGTAGAGTCAATGCATATCAACTTTAGTATGCTCTTACTCTATTATTAAATAATATATCATCATCGTAAATGTCCAGCAGAAACTAGCAATATCCATGTATGTTATGCTAATCTATCCAGTATAAGAAAATCACGCAATAATAGATTTAACCTACATCTGTTTGTCTACCAAAAAACAAATGCCAAATAATGCCTTAATTACCGCACAATTACCCTTTTGAGCCATGCACTAAACCTAGTAGAGTTTAGAAATGGCAAAGGCGTCAGAGAAGCTTTATTTGGTGTAAACGTTCTGACTAAATTATGTCTTGATTTGAGCCAACACGTCTATGTCTACTATATTGATTTAGAGAGAGCATTTGATGAGACAAGTACATAGATAGCAGCAGCTAGAACTTAAAATATAGAGCAGGGCTCAGAAGTTGTAAAAATACAGAGGAATGCATGTCAGGGCTGTATACTTTTGTCAATGCTTTTAAATATTTCCGATGAAGTAGTTTTAAACCATCTCTAATATTATTAGAAATGGCAGCATTATGGACTGAGAATGAATTTAAATAAAGATTAGTATGATTAAAACAAATCGAAGAATTCAAACTTTGTCGTTTAAAATGTGACTGTCGAGAGTTTTATAAAATCAGATGAATTATCAAGAAATGATGAAATGATTTAGTAAATATCAAGAAGATCTCTTTGGAGCAGAGACATACAAAACCAATATAAACCAAAGAAGCAGAGTTTGGATTCCAGAACTGATGGTCATATAATAAAAGGCCGCAAATACAAACTAGGTACTACAGAATTTAATGAAGGGAGAAATTAAACTCAAGAAAAAATTAATGTATCCTGGCTTAAGGATTTAGAGAACTAGTGCGACATGGCGTCGAATCAATTGTTTATAGCAGCAGAAAACACGAGATATTCATGCTAGAAAATCGAACTTTTAAAAGAAGAATGCTAGCTTGTCAGGACGTTTTTCAAACAAGGACAAAGTAAAAATTACATAGTAAGTTTTGATAAGTTCCCAACGAAAGCATCAAACCACGCATCAGTATAATTCAATTACAGTAGGGGAAGTTTCCCTCATAGTAGTTATTTCTGTTGATTTAACACAAGTTATCGCCTGCAACCACTTGAGGATAGCCCAATAAGGCCAAAACCCGTCGCGGATTGGCATGGGTCACTCTTCCTGTGCTTGTCAGGACGTGTTTCAAATTGAGATGATTCATAATCTTGTGATCTGCGTTAGATAAAGTGAATGCCAACAAGTTTTAGTTGTATATGTTTATCTTCTTGCAATATTGGAAATATAAATAAATGAAAGGCTTCTAAACACGACAGTTACACATTGTAATGCTGCTGTAAAAGCACATTTTGCTGTCACGCCTCCTTATCAATTTCGAGTCGAACTCAAGACGAACGAAATAATAGCTGGCGACTTCAAGGAACAAATAAAATCAATGCAAAGTACAATAGTTCTTACAAATGGCGACGTTGTAATAGAGATAGCCTTTTAAAGCTTGCACATTGAAATGACCGCAGATGATAATGATACTGCAACTTTGCTGCGACTATACTTGGACGTATAAAAAATAATTACCGTTTAAAGACGGTTTTAACCGTTTGGTATTGTTAAGTGTGATAGAAAGTAGGTATGTTGCAAATTCAAAGGAATATATCCTTCGAAGAATTCTTCAGAATAAGTTTTGTTGATTATATCTGGTCTAAATAACGTGTGTAATATTGAAACCTGAGTCAGCGAATACATACCGAGTAGATTCATTCTAAATGCTTTATTGCCTACATTTTTTTTTAACATTACCTTTTTTCTGTTAAAACATGTTTTGGATAAAGTCTGGAATATTTAGAATAGGAATTCTCCTCTTTTAAGGGATTTAAACCAACTTTTTTGTCTTTCCATTGTAAGCGCCCGCAACTCGTCCCCTTTGTCTTGTGAAACAGCGGGACTTATACCTAATCGAATATTGTATCTACATCCCTTATTTGTCCCCAAATTGTCAGCATTTTTTAACAAATACTGCTTTGTTTATCATCTACGATATGTTAACGCATCAGCTGGGGTGTGTTCGAAAATTTTCACCCTAGGGTAAAGGTTATACCTGGGCTAACCCAAAATCGTTTGAAAATTATCACGGTCGAAACGTTGACGTCATATACCAGCCTTCGAAAATAAATATGGTATATGACCCGTTGTTTGTTGTTTTTTTTTTGTGTTATATTTTACACACGTTTACTTTAATAGTACCTATCACAAAAAGTTAAAATCACCATGCGATTGAAAATTCATAAGGCCATATTTACCAAGGATAATTTTGCCATTTCGATGACGTCAATAATATAGCCTTACCCTACCATGACTTTACCTTGTTTTTTTTAAACGCACGCCTCATCTACTTGTGACGTCAACCCAAAATGATCAAGTAAAGGTAAGCAGGATATTTTTTTAAATCATCTAGTAATTTTTTCTGATATTAGAAACGGTTCCAAGAACGGAAACAAATAAAGGCGATAAAATGGCGGCATCACGTTAATCGGCTGTCGTCACGTGTGACGCATGCGCCAGTCGTTGCCGGATTTTACTTTCTGTTTTTACTATTACTACTAATACTGCAGTGATACTCGGCAGACTAAAATAAATGAAATTAAATTCGCAAGTTGAGCGTTATTTCCATCCGACTGCACTAACTGCAGGACTGCATAGCAGGGCGGGCAGGGTTCAACGAAGATGGCATAAGGTAGGCCTCCGTCTGCTTGAATTAAAGGCCTAAAAATTCTAAAAATCAGCTAATCAATTCTGCTGTAGTACGCAAAAAAGCACAAAGTCTCGATTTTTCCAAAATTTAGTTAAAAATGGTGCCGTGATCAGAAAAAACCGTTATTTTATCCGTCTAGGTTTTGTTGCTCTTTACAGGGTGTCCCAGATAAAAGAAACTATATAGGGATTTCAGAACCGGTAAAGGCCGGTCTAGACATAACATTTTACCTTACTTCTTGCCTGTCAGTCAAAAGGGTCAAGTATGACGGTTCAAAGACTAACGTACACACTTGATAGTTTTAACGTACGTTTTTAGATCAGCTTTTGATACACCATGAGGAAGCACTGCTTTTGTCAATAATGTGTTTTGTTTTAAACGTCTGACTTAACCGTTTCAGTAGCTAAACATAGTTTTTTAACCAGTTTTTCAAAATGTTATGCTGATTTAGTTTGGTAATGTCCCCTGAAGATGTAAGTTTCTGCTTACGAAACATGTCGCGACTATTTGTTTAAAACAAATTAAAAACTAATGTCGGACGTTTCGTATACCAACTTCAACGTTGCACTCGAAAGGAATTAAAATTGTATCCACTACCACAAGAAATGCCGTTAATGTTAAACGTTATGTGTAGACCCCGCTTAAGAGATACAATTTTGGTTAAATGAGAATAAAGCTGGGCTACTCCGTGCTCAATCAGATGCCGTATCGAAATTTAAAATATCTACAGAAGTTTTCAAAATATCGAGCTAAAACTAAAGTTTGGGATTTTTAAAAACTGAAATAACTTCGCCATTTTGTATACAAATTTAATGAAATTTTGTATTTTTCTATTAGAAACTTTCTTAGTTTTTATGGCAGCCATACTGTATTTATAGGTCAATAAATAGAGCGCAAAAAGAGCTTTTCAACCATATATAACAAGCCTATCTTTGTATCACAGAAAATGTGAATTTATTAAAAAAACAGTTTTTTGCTTAGCTGGCTGTGAAACGAATGTCGATTTAGTAAGTTTTTTCGTTTTTCGTGGAGTAAGTTGGATGCCTCTAATCCATGTTGGCTACGGATAGGCACGCAGCCAGCCGAAGCCGTTAACCTCGACAGCGATTTTCGACATTATAAATATCGATTCCATGCGAAGCCGTCAAATTTTCCTTTTAACCGAAAGATAAATATCGACGCTAAGTGCATCGGGCAGCCTAGCCGCGGGGCATCTTGAGAGCGGCCCCTAGCTGCAATAGTCCTTTCAGAGCTATCAAAACGCACAGGCCATCATCATACTTTGGTGACGGGCTCGAGAAAAGGTACAAAATCCACATCCCAAACAGGGAAGCGTGGCAGAGAGACGAAATGATGTTTGAGGAGAGCGCTTTAGTTTGCTACACTGATGGATCCAAACTATCAGAGAGGCAAACCACAGGAGCGGGAGTATACGTGGAAAAACTAGAAGTTCAGAAGAGCTACTCGCTCGGTGAGCAGGCTACTGTTTTTCAAGCAGAAGTTTACGCCATAATAATGGCGGCAACCCTAGAAGAGGTTCGGAACAGCGAAGAGGAGCTTATACATATATGCTCTGGCAGTCAAGCCTCCCTGAAGGCGCTAAACGCACCCAAGATTGCTGACGGCTTGGTGGAAGAATGCGCAGAGGCGCTGGAGACCCTAAGCGATGGCAAACGGGCGACGCTGGTTTGGGTTCCGGGACATACGGGGTACCAGGCAACGAGAGGGCGGACGAACTCGCACGACTCGGGGCAGGAACCGCCTATGTAGAGGGGCCTACAGACACGCGAGCATTTCTTGAGATTAGTACGCGAACTAATCTCTGCATACATGTACGTTTGGTGGAATTGTCTACACACACGAAGACAAAATTAAACGTTCTAAACATAAACACGATATTATCAATGCGTTTTGCCTAGACACCGAGGGATTTGCTCGCGTACATTGTGCGCGCGAACTAATCTTCGAGAGATATTTTAGGCGGATATTGTCTACACACGAAGAGATTAGTATGCGCAAACTTGTACGCGCATACTAATCTCTGGAAATGTTCGCGTGTCTGTAGGCCCCTTAGGACCGGAGCCACTTTTGGGCGTAACAAAAAGACAAGTGCAAAGCGGACTCAACAAATGGGCCCAGGAGGCGCTATTAAACTCCTGGGAAACAGGAACGGGTTGCAGACAGACCAGAGAATTCGTAGACCGTCCAAAAGCGACCAGAATTAGATGGATGCTGGGACGGACACGAAAAGACCTCGGACTGCTGATAGGTACTCTAACCGGACATAACCGGTTAAGGAGGCACATGACACGTATAGGAGTCGAAAATGAGCCTACCTGCCCAGCCTGTGGACAGGAAGAAGAGACATCAAGACACCTCGTGGCAGAATGCGAGGCCTACGCAAGGATGAGACAACAGGCACTCGGAGCGCCAACTCTGAGCGAGAAAGAACTGCACATGCTCAAATGGGCAGACTTACTTGACTTTGTAAAGAGAACAGGAAGGCCCAATGAGTTACCCGACCATCAAAGGGAAGTGCAGAGAGTGGGTTAAGGGACAGACTTGGGGCATGGCAAAAAGGGCCTACTCTGGCCTACTTGTCAGACCTGCGGGTCAACCCCCCCACTACTACTACTACTACTTTGGTGACGTCATATAGCCGTGTTATGACTGACACCTTCAGCAGACCATCATCTATCTATTTAGCCTTTTGCGATCCATCTTTGGACATGGGCCACCCTTAATATCTTCCACTATTCTCTGCGTCTGTGGCCCTGTTCATACATCTAGTTTCGGCATATTTCTGCAAATCGTCCGCTCATCTCATTTGGGGTCTTCCCCTACATCGATCGTCTTTCTGTCTTAATTATGACCGGAAAATTTCGTTTTCAATCTTGCTACTTCTCCTCAGACACCGCTTGCTTTCGTTTTATTTCTTATCCATTCATTCTTTTTTTTATCTGTCACCTTTACACACAGTATTTGTTTTTCCATTGATCCTTGGGCTTTTGGTACCTTATCCATGTTTGATTTTGCAAGTGTCCAGGTTTGGGATCCATAAGTAAGTACAGGAAGGATACATTAGTTATACACTTTCGTTGTGAGGTACTAAGGAAATTTTTTATTTTTTAATATGTAGCTTAATTTACCGAATGCTGCCCAGGCCAATCTTACTCGTCTCTTGATTTCTGCTGTTTAAAAATTTTCCCTTAAAGGGTGGTTAAAGGTTTTCTTAAATATGGTATTTCAAATACCTAATTTTACGATACCCATATATCGCATGATTCATTAAGTGTTAGTTACTTTTGTTAAAAATTTGGATAGATTCTCACCTTCGGGCGGCCGTACCTCGGGCCTCTTACTCGCGCTTGCATCTTGTCTTTTTCCTTCTTTCAAAAAAACAAACCCCATTTGTCTTCGTCAGTGCCTAATGTGTCTTTCTAAACGATTTTTACATTGCCCCCTATTAAGGTAATAAAACCGCGATTTTAAAATAAATGAGCCCCAGTTCGGTTTGCTTGCATTTAATACGCGCCGATTAATCACCACCGACCGCTGCTGCCTGCTGCCTCGCTTAGCAACCACCACTGGCGTAACCGGGGGTTAATGGTTTAGTTACCCCTCTCCTCCCGGGTAGTAAGGAGACGTCTTTTAAACGTCAAAAAGCGGTCATTTTTGATTACCTACAAGTCAAAAAGGCGTCTAAATGTATGAAATATTCCCTGCAGTTGATAACACTGAAAGGAACTAAGACCTGGGATAGGTTCGCACTTAGACAAGTACAACAAAAAGTTTTTTTCGTTTTGCTTCATTTAAAATTTAGGTAGTTTAAAAAAAAACTGTATGTAACTACGTACGAAACTTCAAAAGATATAATCGTTACTTTATCATTAATTAACAAAAAAGCCATATAAAAAAAATTCCTAGCCCACTAGCTCACTCGACGCTATATCACCCTTAAAAACAGATTTTCTAAATAATATGTAAAAGACGAAAGCAAGGTCTGTAGAGGATAGGTTACCTGGTAACTTTCTCACCAATCAAAGCCAGTTGTTGAACACGGGAAATGACGTCACCCTTAGTGCCCATTTAAATAAGAAGCATTTAATATATGTAGTAGGAAATGTTCAAGTTTCTTGTGTTCGTTTATTGATTGAAATGTAAATATTTTGAATATGAAACTGTTTGGTTTTCACTTTCTCCAACGTCGATGACGAGGATACGAGTGATCCCCGTCTGGAACACGTCCTGATAGTCAGGAACAAATGTTCCATGCCAATCCACCAATCCAGTGGATTGGTTCGGTTCGGTAGACCCAGTGGATTGGCATGGAACATTTGTTTCTGACTATCAGGACGTGTTCCAGACGGGGATCACTCGTATCCTCGTGATCGACGTTGGAGAAAGTGAAAACCAAACAGTTTCATATTCAACATATTTACATTTCAATCAATAAACGAACACAAGAACCTTGAACATTTCCTACCGAACCAAACAGTTTTAACAAGTTCCCAACGAAAGCCTCAAACCATCAGTATCGGTAGGGGTATTTTCCCTCGGAGTAGTTGTTTCTGCTGGTTTCACACAATGTTGAATATGTTTTGTTCATTTTCTTAAAGTGTCTTTAATAACAATATTTAAAAAATATATCAACTTACTTAAATATAAAACTTACCTTATACCAAATATCCTAAATGCACAATGTCTTGGGAAGGTTTGAGCTTCTTAAGTCCATTAAAATTACTACAAGTAGAAAGTATAAGTAAACTAGAACAAATATTTACAGTTTTTAAATAAATATAGTCCGAAAAAACACCACAAATGTAAAAAATAAACCATCGAATATTAGAAATACTTAAAAATACATTTAGCGCTCTAATTAAATCGTGGTACTCCAAAGGACGCGCTGTCACATCCGCTTCGACCATAGAGTTACCAGGCAACCTATCATCTACAGACCTTGAGATGAAAGCTTCGACAAAGTTGATGCTTATGACATGCTCCTTTAAAAAGTCAAAAATCTGTCATTAGCATTAATGGATTTTAGCCATAATCTAATCAGCCCATTACAGTGTGCAACGCTATTATATTTACTATATTTTAATATTAATCCAAATTAACCCTGTAGATGCAGACGCGGATCTACTGGAGGGGAAAAAGGAAAATTCACCCCCCCCCCCTCCCAAATCACAAACTATATTTAGTTTTGACAGACAGAGTACACCTCTTGGTCACTATGCAAAATAAAGTTCCTAAATCCGCCCCTGGTAGATGGGATGTAACATTATACAGCAAAGTACTATACACCCACCACTGGCATGGCAATGTATTTTTTTAAGGTAGGTACATAATATTTTTCTATTTAAAAGCGCAAGCTGAAGCATAAAGCTTTTGCAAAAATAACAACTATCATATACACAACAGACTTTTGTAAATTTTGTAAAAAATACTCTGCCAATATATGGGCCCCTTAGCTCACACTAGGTACTATAGTTATAGTGTATGTGTGAGCTAATATAATTAAAAACTAAAATATATTTTATTCAACGCCAGACTAAATTACCTTTCGTTTGATACCACACAAGCCATTTTTTAAATTAAACTCAAATTTTTAAAATCTCCCCCACTCTTAAAAAACAAAAACTAAAATGTGTTTTTTTTAACTCCGGACTCAATTTTCTTTCGTTTGATATCACACATGCAATTTTCACGTAAAGTCTAAATTTTGAAATTTACCCCCACCCTTTTTTTTTTAAACTAAAATATATTTTATATAATTCCAAACTCAATTACCTTTTGTTTGATATCACACACGCCATATTTTCACGTAAGCTCCAATTTTTTAAATCTCGCCCACCCTTTATTTGGTTTGTGTTCGGTGGATTTTGTTCATTTTTAAATGGGCCCATCTCGGCCCAAGACCCAGCCTAGGTACCAAATTTATTGAAATCGGGCAAGCGGTTTTTGAGTTATGCGCGTTGGTCGTTACAGACATACAGACAGACAGACGTCGCGACAAAAAAGTTTCAAAATCATCTGAAACGCAAATATACTAAAAATAGTGGGAAAATTGCCTTAGTTTTCAAAAAATTCAAAAAATATTAGTTGTTCATATCATATCTGTGACGTGAAAATTCGACATATATTTAAAGGATCCGAACACCGGTCTATTCTATCCACCGTGTTCAAAGCCAACCGATGCCGCAATAACGGGCGCAATGTTGCCAAATTTTGCTCAAATTCCAACTCTTTAATAAAAGCGTGCGCACATTTTCATGTGGAGAAACTTTACCTATGTATATGGCAAAAAATAAATAGCAAGGCCGCAACCGGGGAGAAATGAGCACCTATAAATAGCCGGCATAATCCATAGGAATTACCCGCTCGGAAAATTAAATTGATGAAGTTCTAAATAATAATAATAACGGGTATGTCCTCATCTTATGCAACAGCGTATTACGGCCATTTTGGACTAGTAAACTCGCCTCTAAATAACGATTTATATCTTTTTGCATGTCCCATTTCTCTCTTATATTTTATTTGAGGCATGCGCAGTTACCTGGTTTGAACCTTATCCTTTACTAAAGGATAGTGTTTGACATTGCTTGTGTTTAAATCACCAGGCTACTAGTTCCTTTGTTTAAAGACAGTGTTGCCGCGCATATCACGTAATGACAAAATGTAATGTAAATTTAAAATATTTTTGATACTAGACAACTATTTTAAGAGCTACCAATACGGGGTAATCCGCAGATTTAATTTTATGCCAATTATTGAAAATAATTTTTTTATAAAGACTGGTACGTATGTATTGTTTGGCAACAGTGTTCACCACTTAACCAAAAGTAATCAATGTTCTGTAAAGTGCTCAAAAAAATAAGAAGAACTACACAAGTAAACACAGACTTAATCCTAGATTTTGCTGGCGGTTTTTCAGTTTTTCCCTAGTTGTTTTCGGACTTTTTAATTAATTTTGCCTACAGAACACAAAACAGGCTTTTGACAGATAAATAAAGAATAAAACATTGTATCTGCAAAAGGTGAAAATTGATCCTCTAAATATCACGTGACATCTGTCATTTAATGTCGCATTTATAAAGGATAAGGTTAGCTAAAGGAGGGCGTGCAAAACGTCCCTATTTTTTGGCTTCTGCATGTTCACTCAAGGCTATCCAGGGCTATCAAAACGGACGGGCCACGATCCTCCACTTTGTTGACGTCACATCCAGGGCTGATTTTTTTTTGATGGTCACGTTACGTCACAGTTGATTGTCTTTAAAATATTGAAGTTTGAATGACGGTTCCACGATCCTCCACTTTGTTGACGTCACATCCGGGGCTGATTTTTTTTGATGGTCACGTTACGTCACAGTTGATTGTCTTTAAAATATTGAAGTTTGAATGACGGTTCATGAATATTTGATTTTTTTAAAAAATAAAGCCGGTTTTAAGATTGTTTTTACTATATTCTTTCAGAACAATTTTTTTTAAATCTATAGTAGTCCTTAATTTTTCAGAGCCGCTTCATTAGCTCACACAAAAATTAAGTTTAAAGAATAATATATATATTAATCTATAATCTTTGGTTAAAAGCAGAAGCGAATGTGACAATCACATATGACAAAGTCAAATACAAATATAACAGTTGGCATGTGGTACATGGCGGGTAATTTGAATTCAAAATAAGGGATGTTAAATCTTGAAAATTTGAACCTTTTAATCATGTTGCTTCCTTACAAAACTTTGGTGGAATATCGGGATGGTGTCTGAGAATATTTCACTGAAATTTCGCGGAAATCTGTAGTGCCATTTTGAAAATATTATAAAAAAACGACCTCCCATAAGACCCAATGTAAAATTCAGCCCCCGAAGAACAGCTGATTTTTTCAGGGTCGTGGCCTCTATTTTTGTGTTGGCCTTGGGCTATCAAAACGAACGGGCCACGATTGTTGACGTCACATCGGGGGCTGATTCTTTTTTGATGGTCACATCACGACACAGCTGATTGTCTTTAAAATATTGAAGTTGGAATGACAGTTTATGAATATTGGTTTTTTTTTAAATAAAGCCGGTTTTGAGCCGCTTCATTAGCTCACACTAAAATTAAATTTAAAGCAGAAGCGAATATGACAAACACAGATGACAAAGTCAAATACATGTCAAATATAACTGTTGGCATGTGGTACATGGCGGGTAATTTGAATTCAAAATAATGAATGCTAAATTTTGAAGATTTTAATCTTTTAATCACCTTGCATCCTTACTAAAGTTTAGTGGAATATCGGGATGGTGTCTGAGAATATTTTACTGAAATTTTGCGGAAATCTATATTGCCATTTTGAAAATATCATAAAAAAACATCTGACCTCCCATAAGACCCAATGTAAAAGTCAGCCCACCGAGAACAGCTGATTTTTTTAGGGTCGTGGTCTCTATTTTTTTGTTGGCCTTGGTTCACTAACAAGCACAGCCCTTTCAGAATGTAGCTGCGTCATTGGGTTTCCATAAAACAAATGGTTTAAGGCAACCCGGTGACGTAGATTTTTTTAATCTGATTACAGTTCAATGACCTTTCAAATTCTGTAGGTAACCTGTGTCAAAGTATAAAGACGTTGGGTCATAACGACTAAACATAATGTCGACATTTGATCGCAGCCAAGTGGCCTTAAATTTGTATCGTTGAAAATTTTCGTAGCGACATTATTGCTGGAACCATCTGTATATGTGGCAATGTGGTTTACAGGGTGTCTCATTTTTGATGGCATTGAATGGGAAACTCACTTATTATAAAAGATTGAGGATTCAGGATTTTACATTACGTCCTCAAATTTCAAGACCTAAAAAATATGACAAAATTTTTTTGCTTCACATTGGATTCCCAATTAACCCCTAGCTATAAAAAATGTAAAAAAAAATCCTGGTCCGTATTTTTTTTTCTTAATTTTTTTTCTGAAATCTGAAATGTATTTATGACATATTTTAAAAAATTAGAGACGCGACAAACCCATCAAAGTCACTCAAACTCACATTTTTGTTACATTATTTTTTTGTCAAGTTCGTTGGCGTTTCACTAAAATAATTTATGTTGTCATCGGTGAGTGACATTAATCATCATGCAACATATAAACAAACACTTTTGTCCGTCACCTCCTGTAAATGTTTGCCAAAAATCGTTTATTTTTATTTTCTGACGCTATTGAATTAACAAGGACGGAAGGTGCATCTCTCTCTAAACAAGGCTAGAGTATAAAGGACCGATATTTCCCTTCTTTGATTTTGACTTAAATAAGTTTGACTTTAATAAGTTTGGCGAGTCTCTCTTTCTTTAAAAAATGTCATCCAAACAGGGTCTCTAATTTTGTTGAGCTCAGTTGATTTTAAATCTTTATCTTTTTTATCAAAGTTTTATCGTTTGTGGTTGAGTCGAGTTAAAACTGGAGGTGGGGTTAAAAGCTTTCGTAAATAGGTTACCGGGTATTTTAATTTAACAAACAACTTTTGTTTTTAGAACTTCTAACTTTAAAATAAACTTTTTGTAATTTTGAATAACAAGCCTTGTCATCCTGTTTAGTTTCGCTTTCAGAAAAATAACCCATCATCTTGTCCCGAATTTCCTCCAAGAACGAACAAACAAATATCAAACAACGAACGAACACAAGACACAAGCAAGAAATACCAAACAACATCAAACAAAAGAAACTTTAATGTCAAAGTTATGAAAAGTGGGTTATTCGTTTCTTATAGACACGCAGAGAAATTTATCATCTAACTTTTCAACCTTTTTATGATGATGAGGGAAATTTCTGGCCCCGAACGCCAAGTTATGGGCAAATTGAGTGAAACATTATTTGATAAAGGAAATCACAAACCATTGATTTAATATCCTTGGACAAGATAGGCAAGCAAATGTACATAAAACGAGCTTTGTCATAACATCAGAGGGTAGATGACGCTAGTAGATAATAGAGACTTATTGTAAATTCCAAAATAAAACTAGCAGTAATAAGGCAAAAACTTTATTTAAATAGTGCTTGATAAAGAAAATCGCAAACCATTGATTTAATATTCTTGGACAAGATAGGCAAGGAAATGTACTGTCCGGCCAGAATAAACTGAGACTTAAAAGAGATGGCTCAACTCAATCTTTTTCCCTCTGTTTACAGCACTTTGGTCTTACTGGGTCGTCTTCATTTTTAGCAAATTTATCATGAACAAAATTTTAATATTACAAGAAAAAATGCTACTTGCCTGGTACGTTTAACGAAATTGACTCCAGCCCGTTCATAATCCAAACCCTTTTATTCAGTTTCTATTGTTACCGTTAGCTCAACGCGACTCCGGCCCGTTCACAATTCACACATTTTTATTCGGCTTCTATTGTTATCGCTGGGCTCAAACAAGATGGCGTATCATCTTTTTTAATTTTTTAATAAAACGGTGTGGTTTCAATTTTAAAGATATAACGAATGGTTTTGGATGTTTGCAATTTTTAGAAAGTCACTTGGTATTTTTTTAGGTTTCTAGATTCGTACTTTATAATATAATAAGTATATAAGTTTCGAAAAAGGAAGGTATGGTGTTTTCCAGCAAAAAAAGGCTTAGAATGAGTAAAATATAAAATTAGTACCTAATAATGATGACTTAAAAAATTATAGAAGGCCACTGGACATTTTATTCTGGCCGGACAATACATAAAACGAGCTTCGTCATAAGAGGCTAGATGATGCTAGTAGATAATAGAGACTTATTGGTAATTCTAAGATTACACTAGCAGTAATAAGGCAACTACTTTATTCAAATAGTGCTTAATAAAGGAAATCGCAAACCATTGATTTAACATTCGTGGAAAAGATAGGCAAGCAAATGTACACAAAACGAGCTTCATCGTAACATCAGCGGATAGACGGTGCTAGTTATTCAATCAATGCTAGAAACCTGTATCAAATAATTGCCGGTATCTTGTAGTATACACCAGAGCCATTAGCCCTTAGGCTAGAAGCAATATTTTTAAAAAAAGTGGCGTTTAGTGCAAAAGGCAACTGTAACACGCAACCTTGTTGACAGTCGTATTGTCAAATCAAGTGGCCAAAGCTTGTATGTTGCAAGGTAACAATTTGTGCAACACTTTAAATGGCTAATAAGATTATTAAAAGTTATTAAATTTATTATTTATTACGATCTGGAAAGGGAATTTGGTGGTTCTTAAAGGAAGTATATACTATAAGGGTTTTTTTAAATATGTAAAAAATGTAGGAAAATCATACATATCTGTTCAATTTTCTTCCTTAAACTTCACATTTTCAATTCTTAATATATATTTGAACTCAATGTTAAAATTATTAAACTTTTCTATTATAATATTTACACTCTTCAAACTTTTAGGTTTTAGAAACCTTTTGTATGTTTGTTGTAAATGTATTTATTTGTCAACATTTTAAACTTTGATTGAATAAAGTTATTCAATATAATAGTAATAGTTATAGTTATAGTAATAGTTATTTAATTTACTAATTATACTGTTTAGGTTTGGGACATTATATTGATTAAAGATGCCTATTTTAGGCCAACGAATGGTTTGTATTTGATGTACAATAATGGAAAAGTTTAAAATTAAAATAAACCCTAAAAGTAAACATCAAAATAGTTCAAATAATAAAATCATTGACCGATTTAACATTTCCCCAGTTGAAAACCTCCCCTCCCCCTTAAGTCAAGCAAAGTGAAGCGTACAGAAACAAACTAAAGAATGCTCTCTAACGATTCTCCTGTCTCAGCGAAAACAACCCTGCCTTGCAGGCACTCAAAGCTTGCCGTTGGTTGGTTTATACCCTGAGAGATAGACTGTGCTTTGAACGATCCAAACAAAGAGACAAAACACTAGCTCAATACAGAGACGCGTCGACTTAGAAAACCGTTAGAAATCAAAATTACATAGTGTGTTTCTTAAAAATTGAGAATAGTTTGGTAAATTTGTTTCCAGTAACAAAATATGAACTATTTTGATGTTAGTGGCTCAAAGGACAGAGTAGCCTAATACAACTTTTATTAATATACAGCGATACTGAAAACCATGCCTAAAAACAAGTCGCTGGGTTCCCATACCTTTTAATTGCTCTTAATCTAGTCTAACATGTAATTAATGGTCGATGATGTCGAAAATAATATATAATTAAAAATATTTAAAAGCTTATAATTGGCAAAAATATCATTTATATTAAAATCCCATTTTGCTACACAACACGTTGGATGAAATTGTCCATTTCACCCTCAGCTGATTGACTGAAGAGGCAAGATTTTTGTATGTTCGATATTGTTATTGTTTTATAGGTATTCAAGCGTAAAGATTCCAAAATAATATATTTGTTAAGGAAATCAGAATAAAGGTCAAGAAAAAACGTGATTTCTAACAATTTTAATTAAATAATTTTAAGTTTCATAGCAGCAATAATAATAAAACAAAATAATAATCTAAATATTAGGTAATGCAAAAATTTGTTTTACACGGGAAAATTAGCTAAGAAAAAAAATATTAGGTAATGCAAAAATTTGTTTTACACGGGAAAATTAGCTAAGAAAGGAAATTGATAAATATAGAAAAGGGGAAAGAACCGATGGCAAATAAACCAAAAATCCAGCCAAATTAGAAATTCTCTGGTGAGAAATTGAGCATGTCGGCAACGCGAGTTTGTAGGGTGAAAAAATGGCTCGAGGTTAACCAGCCGCTATTCCAAACTTTTCCGCAATATCACGGTGCCTGTTTTTCCTTTTAATTCATGAGCAAACAGTAATTTTAAAATAGATCCCAATATAAACCTAGATGTAGTTGATTTGCAAAAAAACTGTGTTTGGTTGCATATTTCATAAACAAAACAGAATACTAAACACAAAATAGATGACACACGTATAAGTCAACTTTTAAAACATATCATGACTAGGGTCACTGCATCACGAAAACTCAGACTTCCAGGATACTTTTAGTTTATTTTTAATATTTGAGTTTGCAAGTAAATTATAACAGCTTTATTATTTATTTTATTTAATACATTATAAAACTATGTTAAAAATATAGTTGATCTTTCTCTAGAATATTAATTGTCCTAACTAACATTCATTAACGGTGGGAATTCAGTCACAAATTCAAGTTTTGAAAGTAAATGATTGATAAGAGGGCTGTCTTTTATACTTTGCATTTAGGATCATAGAGGGCGACACTGATCAAATGTCATTACCAAAACTTAACCTCAACCTTTACGTAATCTAAATTTAAAACATCAGTGCGATACATATAGTTTTATAGCTACAGCTATTTTTTTAACTTAACAAATCAGTCGAAAAACGGAATTAAACCGAGAACATTTAGGGCTATAATTTTTTACAACTTTTGAAGGAAATTGTCTCAAGAAGAATGCCTCGCCAAGTTGATTTCTGATTTCGGTAACGAAGCACCACATCAGTCGACAGTTTCTCGTTGGTGTGGAGAATTCAAGCGTTGACGGATTAGTGTGTTCCAAGATCCGTTCTCAAAGTGTATCCAAAAAGATGATCGCGACATTTGTCTCAAAAACAGGTCATGTACCAACAATTCCTCTGGATAATCAAAAGACTGTTACTGCCGACTGGTACATTACCATTTGTTTGCCGAAAGTCATCGCTGAGCTTCGAAAAAAGAAACTCCAAACGGCGAATCATCATCCACCAAGACAATGCAAGTTCGCACAAAGCACAAAAAACCATTGAATTTTTATCCCAACAAAACGTCGAATTGTTGGACCATCGTCCATATAGTCGCGACCTAAGTCTCAACGATTTCTATACTTTTCCGAAAATCAGGAACGGACTCCGTGGTCAAAGATTTCAGTCGCCAGAGGAAGCAGTCAACGCCTTCAAGAATGCCATTTTGACAGTATTAACAAACGAGTGGAATCATAGCTTTGACAACTGGTTTGAGCGCATGCAAAAGTGCATTTATATTTGTAGAGAATACTTCGAGAAATAAAAAGTTCTTAAAAGTTATCTACTGTTTTATTCCAGCTATATATGCAAAACTGTCACAGAGAGTGACCCAGCTCTGGTAACAAGCAAGTTTCTTTTCAATTCTATCTTTTTTTATGGAACATATTTATTTTTTGCTTATTGCGCTTATTGTGTTGTTTATTATTTATTACCTCATTTTGATTTTTATTTATTATGGGTATCTATAATTGTTTTAATTTTATTTATCAATTTTTTTATTTTATTTTTGTTATTTTGTATTTTTTTGTTTTGTTTCTTTCTGGTTTTACCATCGTTTATCTTTGCTATTGTTATTTACACAGTTAATTATCATTTTATTATTTATAAGGTTAACCAAAACTATTTTAAGCATTTTTTTAAAATATTTACGATTTGATTAAAAAATAGATAGGTTGATTTTTACTTTGTCAATGGATTTTGTAAATTTCTGACAATAAAGCTTATCTTGAATTGAATTGAATTTGAATTCGCTATTTGCAAACACCGATAATTGTTCGCTGTTCGGGGTTCGTTCGCCTAACGTATAACGCGCCTTAAGAGGTACAGGCCTGTATGTTATTTTTAGATCAGTGGTTGACTATACAATATAAGTAATACATATGTAATAGAATAATCCAAGAACTGTTTAAACATAGAATAGTCATCTCATGGACTAAAATGGAGGAAAATGGAACGGATGACCGCAGTTTGGCGGACGATGTTCCTGCTAATTTAATTATGTGCCTCGCCCTTAGATTGATTGTTTGCGGCCAAGAAAGGTCATGAGACAACTAACGATAGTTTTCGGCTATTTTCTCATTTTCTTTAAAGAATTCGTTCATGCAGACACGATACAACATAGACACGGTACTGTTTTTTTCCCTTTCACGAAAGTTAGTATTTCTAATTGTTTTGTTTTAGTTTGAATAAACGGAGGGCAACGGAGCAGTGCCCTTCCAAAACTAGCCAACAAATAGTATTTTTAATTGATTTATTTAAAAAAAGCTTAAATCGTCCCTTACGGCATGATTGTCTAGTTCTTTTTATTATCTGTGGTTAACAACAGGCGATAAATTGGTTAAACTTTTTTCTATTTCACCCGTTTTTCAGCGGTGTATGGGTGGCTGTTCTCGCGCGTGGGCGGGAGGAATGCTTGTTTTAGTTGACGTCGGCCATATTCATCGTGTTAAAACATTCGTTGCCCTTCCTACATGTTGCCGGTTCTATCCTTAGTGAAGACGTATGGTTTTTAATTTGGGGTAGGTCAGCCTTGCCGGTCGCGTGTCATTGTTTGTTTTTGTTGTCGTTTATTTATAAAATGGAAATAAATACCGTCGATTACATAATTAACTGTGAAATTTTAAATACGTTGATATAAGAACTTCGATTTTAAATGAAATCTTTAGGGCCACATAGACCGGACCTAAAAATCGCAAAAATTAACCAACATTATAATGCAAGTAATAAATAACTATACGATGCTGAAAACTGGTTGTGCGGTTGTGAAAAACGAAATGCTTTTTTTTGCTTTATTTGTCTTATTATTAACAATCCACTAAGTGATCCTGCGTGGGTGGCAAAGAGAATGTTTGATATCAAGCACTTTAGTGAAAAGTTAAAGAAACAAAGTAAGTGCTACATATTTAAATAACTACATAGAATTTTCTATGCTAGGCAAGACTGATATTAGGTACCAATTGAATAGTGCCTATAGGCAAAACATTACCGGACATAATAAAAATGTGGCAAAAAATAGACATATACTTAGTAGGTTAATAGAAATTCTGTCGCATTTTTGAGGTTGCTCTACGGGGCGAATAGACTATCTATAAACAAATAAACTAAAAACTACACCAAGTAGTTGCTTGTTTGTAAAATTCTAAAATAAAATTGTTTAGGTATGTTTTTCATCTCCTTTTTTATGCATTATAAATACCTGGCCCCCCCTCCCAATTTATAACGTCACCAGCCGCCACTGGGTATATCAATATATTCAAGAAAACTCCAACGCTTGATTTGAAAAGCAGTTTTTTAGTTTTAAAATACTGAGTTTTTTTTAAAACTAGATATTAAAAAAAATTAAATAGTGTTAGAAAGCACACCTCGCCTTTTAGCTAAAATAGCTTGCATTCAGAAGAAATAATAGGCTGTAACGAAATAGCGCGTATCAAAATGGCGCGTATCAAAATAGCGCGTGATCAAAATAGCGCGTATCAAAATAGCGCGTATTAAAATAGCGCGTGTACAAAATAGCGCGTATCAGGTCTGCTTAGGCATATTCACCTAAACAGTTTGAGCAAGGTCAGATAAGTTATACTTGCTTAACCGTTAAATAAACCGATGGCTTGCTATACTTAACACAACTCATATAGTTCGACTGAGGGGTCTCTTTCTAACATATTTTTTTCAAAAAAAAACTTCCCTGGTTTCTTTTCCGGGATCCTAGAGGGTGTGTAACCAAACCGAACCGAACCGGACGGAACCGAACCCAACCGAACCCAAACATTTTTTCCAGTAACTCCCTGAGCTTTTTCCACCAACAAAAATGTCACCAAGTCACGCACAGGTTAGAATAGAAACCTACCAAAATAAGGATCGGGAAGCTAATTTAGGGAAATAATTTTTTGAAAAAAATGTTTCGGTTTGGTTCGGTTTATTTCAGTTGGGTGCGGTGCGGTTTGAATCGATTCGGTTCGGTTTGGTTACACCCTTTAGGATCCCGGGAAAAAGGTCAGGAAAGTTTTTTTTTTAAATATGTTGGAAAGAGACCCCTTACTCGAACTATTTTGTAACAACGACGTTTGTAATGGCAACCTTTCAAAACGCGGTATTTTTAGACGCGCTATTTTAATACGCGCTATTTTAAACACACACTATTTTAAACACGCGCTATTTTGATACGCACTATTTTGAATACGCGCTATTTTGAGCACGCGCCATTTCGATACGCGCTGTTTTGATACGCTCTATTTTGATACGCGCTATTTTGAACACGCGCCATTATGATACGCGCTATTTTGATCACGCGCCGTTATGATACGCGCTATTTTGATCACGCGCTATTTTGATAGTTGATACGCGCTATTTTGATACGCGCTATTTCGTTACAGAGCCGAAATAATATGATCAAAAAAATACGTTTTCTAAATTTGTTTAAAAAAAAATTGATTAACAAATTTTCAGATCTTTATTACTCTTCGTTTCGGAGAATCAAGTGTTCAGTGATTAACTTTAATTTTTAATCGTGTCTTAGGGATGAATTTAAAAAATATATATTTCTTAATACTCGCCGTTATGATAAAGACAATCTAACCTTTAATTGTTATATTTGTAACTCTGGTGGTAAAAGTAGTATATAAGAAAATGACACCGCAGGCGAAAATTTTAGAAAATCTTATTTTATTGCGCATTTTTTTTTGCAATACAAAAATCACTGCGGGAAAATTTAAAAAAACATTGCGTAGCAGACAAAGATTTTAGAAAAATTAAGTACTTTTCGGAAAACAATGGCTCCGCAGAAGAACTTTTTTTCAAAGTATAAGAAATCTCCTGGTTTGAAAAAAATTGCACCACAATATTTGATGGCATAGCGAAAAAAGGCGCAAGGGAATATTTTCGAAAAATTAAGTTTTTTTTTGATAATATTTTGGTGAGAAAAGGAAAACAAATTATATGACAATTAAATAAAATCATAAATAAAGGTGCCGCAAGCCAAAATCTTTTAGGAAAATTGTACAAAATGCAAAAGTTTTAGTTGGATTTAAATTTAAAAGTTTAACGCTGCAATAGGGTATTTGACAATTTTAGAAAAGAGTTTAGCATGATACATAGAACCCTAATTTGCTACGAAAAATTATTAAAATAGTATATTTTATCATGACAACATTTAAAATCAAGTTTTTTAATTTCCGATTTGAATTTGCCGCTAAACGCTCATTTCTAGCATGGCGTTGCAATGACGCCACAGCGCAGTAAACTTGCGGACAGATACATACACTGCATTTAAGTGTTTATTTGTTTTTGGTCTGTCTTTTTACTGTTTTTTATGTAAAAAAATGTCCTCTAAGTGGTGTGTAGTGCCTCAGTGTTCGAATACTAGCATAAAAACACCTGAAAAACTATTTATTCATGTGCCTACAGCAGTAAAAGAACGGAAAAAGTGGCTAGAACTTGCTCGAAGAGACCCAAGGGCCTTATCTAATACATCTTCACTTAACATTTGTGAATGATGTGAGTATAACTAAATAGTTTCTATTAATTTTTCCCACGTTGTCTATAATATTTACAGTGTGTCCGTAAAGTCTGGAAATAGTGTGTCCGTAAAGTCTGGAAATATCGAATTTCCGAGAAAATCGTAACTTTTTTAGAAAAAAGCTCGATTTTTATTTAAAAAGGAGATTCAGAAAAAAAATGCGTTATTATACAGGGTGCCTGAAAAAAAAAGACAAAAAATACTTCAAATGACTTGGGGTATCCAAATATGTAATAATATACAGGGTGTTCCATTTGAGAAAATGTAAGTTTATCTCATATCTTTTTTTTTGAGACACCCTGTATAATAACGCATTTTTTTTCTGAATATATTTTTGAAATAAAGATCGACTTGTCCGAGCTTTTTTCTAAAAAAGTCAAGATTTTCTCGGAAATGTAGGACTGAGCAGTGCATATGCAAGACTAGGCAGTGCATAGGCAGGACTAGTATGTATGTAGAATGTATTTATAACATTTTGTTTTAAAAAAGCATATTTTGATTATTTCTTAATGCTTAAAATAATAATGATTGGGTATTTAATTGAATCTATTGTAAGTGGCATATTAAATAAAAAAGCATAACATATAACCTAACCTCAAAATCTAAATAATAATAATAATAATAATAATAAATGTCTTTATTCCACAATTAGAAACCGAAAATTACAAATTACAGTATAATGCTTACAATATAATTGTGAAATAGGCGAATTTCAGTATTGTCACTACCTGTAATAGGTTCTGACAGTTCTGTTCAATTAACCTTTTATAATTAATGTAACTAAAAAAAAAATTCTAACTTTAATCACTTAACATAATATCTGCGAGAAAGAGAAGTATTGTGTATATTAATATCATTCAAAAGAGAAACCAAAAAAACACAAAAGATAAAAAAACAAAAATAAAAAATGTTAAAACTGCAATTTTTGAAGTGAGCGAAGTTTTTAAGTTTACTTATATGTCATTTTGCTGAATCATAAGATAGTTTGTGAAAGCCTTTTTAAATCCAACATGGTTCTTACTTTTAATTTTTTCGGGAATAGAGTTGTACAGGTTTGCCACGTCATAAGAAAAGCTTTTTTCGAAGAATGCGGTTCTGTGTTTAGGAGGAGTAATTTTATTTTTATGCCGTGTATTTAAATTATGTGTTTCTGAGCGAAACTTTATTTTTCTATATAGGTATGACGGCTGTGAGGAGCTTATTATTTTGTGATAAAAACATGCTTTATGTAATTTCCTTCGATTTTTCATGTTGAGCCAATGTGTTTCTTTAAGCTTATGTGATATTCGATTTCGTTTTTTTATACCGTAGATTAGACGCAAGCATGAATTTTGCATTTTTTGAATTCGTCTTTTACCCAATGAAGAAATGCACTGATCGTAAACAACATCTGCATGATTAAAAACTGATAGTACCAAAGAGTCACACAGAAGAGTTTTTAGTTTTTTTGATAGAATATGTCTATTGCTGTATATAGCCTTTAATCGAAAAAAAGCTTTTTGCGTGCATATGGAAAGATGTTTTTTAAATCTTAGGCTATTGTCCATTACCAAGCCCAAATTCCTAGCGTCGTTTTTTACAGGTAAAATAGTATTATTAAGGTTTAATGAAATTTGGTCTTGGCACTGATCAACAACCCTCTGGCTAGCACCAAACAGCAATACACAGCATTTTTGCGGGTTTAAATGAAGGGAGTGCTTAAGAGAAAGTTTATGGAGTGCATCCAGGTCGTGAGAGATTAAAGAGCAGGCTTCTTGAATATTGCTTTTATCGAATGAGCAGCGTAGCTGTGAATCATCAGCATAGAATTGTGGTAAGCAGCTCTTTAGAGCTGAAAGTAGATTTGAAGTGTAGATGGAGTAGATCAATGGCGAAATCGAAGAACCTTGAGGAACTCCTTGCTTGATAGTTTGAAAAGTTGAAAGTTTGTTTTTAACTTTAACACATTGCTGGCGTTCTTCAATTGCGTTCTTAAGGAGGTTTATAGCTGTGTTGTCAAGACCAATGTAGTGTAAAATGCTCATTAGAACCTCATGATTGATTGTATCGAATGCCTTTGAGTAGTCTAGAAGGATGAGAGCTGTTAGTTTTCCGTTGTCAGCCTCTTGACAGATATCATCAGTTACATTCGCTAAAGCAGATGAACAACTGTGGTTTTTCCGAAATCCTGATTGTGTTTCGGGTAGAATAAGATTTTTTTCCACATACTCATTAAGTTGCTGATTCATTAGTTTGTCAAAAACTTTAGCTAAGCAAGGTAATATGCTAATTGGTCGAAGATCTTTGTAGCTCTCAGGATTTGATAACTTAGGAAGTGGGATGATTACTGCTTTTTTCCAAGATTTTGGGTAAACTGATTTTTGTATGCAAAAATTAAACAAATGGGTGAGAAAGGGTAGTATAAAGGGGCAGACAGTTTGAATGATCTGGATACTTAAGTCGTCGTTAAGCTTTGGATTTTATTGATTCAATTGTTTTTAATATTAGGATTTCATCTACAGCTTTGAATTTAAACACTTCACTTAATGGATTTTTGCGAGTTTGGTTATATTTGGTAAGAACATCTTGATTTTCTATATTTCCTGGAAGGGTCGAAAAAATAAAATTATTATTGATAGCATCCGGATTACTCAAGTGGTCAGGTATTTCACAAGTTGCTGATTTTGTAACCACGCTAAGCTTCTGAAAATCCTTCCACAACTTTGAGGAGTTCGAAAGGTTATGATTTATGTATGCTATAAATGAGTACAAGTAGGCGAAGAATATCGTAAAAAAACTTTTAGTTATATACAAAACAACTCATCGAATACTTACATCAACATTTTAACGTTTCTAAATTCCGCAGAACAAAAATCACTGTTGTTGGAAAGGAGCCACCATAAACGAATTCAGCATTGGCAAGTTGGAGCTATCGGCTTTGGAGAATCCGTTTTCCATTGAAAATGTTTTTTATAAGCAAAACACAAAATAAAATCTAATTTAGGACGATAATTCGCACTTTAAACCAAAGCAAACATAGAAAATAGGTTCGTTCGAGGCGTTTACTATTTTGTGACGTCACTCGCAGCTGATTGGTAGACCGTCTGTTTTGAATCACGTGGCTAATTAAAAGAACTATGAATTTGAGAAAAAATTAAACAAAAAAGTTTGTTTTTAGCATTCTCAAGACCTAAAGAGATATCTGAAAATAAATATATATTTATTTTTTACTACTGTCAAACACCCTATTGATCAGTTCGCCCCTAATATAATATTATCCTTATTTCTTTGGGAGGCAAATTTTAAATATTCATTTTAGCGCTCCCTGCCGCTTGGCGCCTTAGACAGGCCTATGCTGTCTACGCCTAGCTACGACACTGGACTTCCTCACAATTCACCTTTGGACATATATGGGCATTTTTTGAACTAACCGTTTCCCAATGTCAATAAATTAAGATTAGTTAAGATTATCAGAATTATTATTTACGGTTATTTTTCATTATCATTTTCTTTATAAAAAAACGTATAAAATATGCAGCACACGAGCTATCAAACTGCACATCCGAGCAGCAAAATACTTTGCAGGATCAAAGCTGCAACATAAAAGAGTCGAAAATTTAAAATTTATGCAAAAATTCATAAAGACCCGCAGTGAACGGGCGCGTCATCTAAAATCTTTTTAAAACCCGAAATTATGGCAGAAGCTTCTTTTTAACTAACGGGTTAACGGATATCACTATATCAGCCAGAAAAGGTGGAATTCAATTGGTCACGAAAAATTACCACACAGAAAAAAACAAATATCAATAATTGAATCCTAGCTGAAACAACGTTGTAAACGCCAAATATTATTTTGTGCGAAACTTAAAACAATAATGGCGTATACAAGGTTGTTCCACGAAATAACGACTTGTACTAATCGAAATACCACTGGGAAATCACCAAAAAAAATTTCTGCATTGTCCATATCGCGTCGGTTCATTATTTATGGCGTATACAACGTTGTTCCACGGAAATACCGCATTTGCTCTTAATGGCGGTTACAACGTTGTTCCAGCCTAGGGTTCAATTAATAATTATCAACTTTCTTGCATGATTTTATTTTAAATCTCCTTTTTCAACACAATTAATGTGTTGTTTTATTCAGAAAGTTTAAAACATTTCAGGTAAAAAAAAAGCCAAGTACGCGAAAATGGCAAAACTTTTGCAATACCTTATTAAAAATTTTGAGGTTTTTTTAATTTTTTCCTATGGTTTTATCATAGTTCCTATCAGCCTTTTAAAGCTTAGCTCTCTAGCGTTTCTGGAAGTGGACAATGTTACTTTTATATAACTTTACATTTATTTGGGACAGAAGTTAAAAAATTTTGGGGATTTTACATTTTTTTTCTATAGTTTTATCATAGTTTTAACCGACCTTCCAAAGCTCAGCTCTCTAGCGTTTCTGGAAGTGGGCAATGTTACTTTTCCATAACTACATTTATAGGGAATGGAAGCAAATTAAAATTTTGGGGTTTTTAAATTTTTTTCAATAGTTTAATCAAATTCCCTATCAGTCTGCCAAAGCTCAGCTCTCTTGCGTTTCTGGAAGTGAGCAATGTTACTTTTACATAACTTTACATGTATAGGAGAAGGGAGTAAATTATTTTTTTGGGGTCCATGAAACTTGGAGGTGATGTGGTGTAAAACGAAGTTTTGCATTTTTTTATTTTGTCTTAATTATTATTATTGTTCTTGTTATCTATTTATTTAATTGTTATATGTCCTATTCCAACCTTACTACATTTAACTTATAACTCAAGTTAAGTCAAATAAACTTGCTTTTAATGATATATAGATAATATATTCGAGAAAATACGTTTTCCAGATTGAATTTTTTTCTGCGTGCGTTTTTTTCGACAGCTATCCTGAAATTAGATTAAATTGGTAAATCTCACTTCAGCTTTAGACATAAATGCAGATTAAAAACTGTGAAAAAACTGTCATGAAAATTGTAAAGTCGCTTATCCGTCGAAATAAATTATTATCGCTGGTAGAAATTAAAAAAAAAAAAAACAAAAAAAAAACTTTTGCACTTTTCGCCAAACTTGGTTTTGTAGCTTAAAGTTATTGTCTGGTTATTAACCACTGCTACGACAGCTGTCAAAGTTGTCAATCATTGAATCGTTCCAAAAACTCTGTATTGACTCAGTTTTATTCGTTTTTAGCGCCCAAAAATGTCTTATGTGACAGACCGTCTGCGTCGCCGTGTTTCTTTATTCCCTTTTAAGATTTACGAGGAAGATTATTCTTTTTAATCAACGCTCATTAAGAAATTTGCCCGAAAATTTTCAGAGTAGACGCAGCAGCAACGAACTGCACGAACTTGCCGGCTTGCCGCTGATATTAACAAAGTTTTGCTGCCTGCAAATTTGCTAGAGGCCCTCTAGATGGGAAAAAGTTTAGATCTACTTAATATAACCACCTACCTCTATTTAATTAACCCTTTTGCCACAACTTTTTTTTCACGAAATACTGTTTATACCTACATATTATAGTCATTAGGGAAATGGTATAATTTGGGGGTGCTAATATTCCTTTTTACAGCAGTTAGAGGTGTGTCAGGATGTTAAAAAATTATGATAGCCATTTTAAAGTGGCAAGCGCGGATCTGGGTCAAAATCTAGGGAGGGGGTAATAGGCATCGATTTTTTTTTGTAATGTATTTTTTTTTCTAGGGGGGGGTAATTTTCCTGTTTTCCCTTATTTTAATAGGAAAAAGTATATATTTTACTTTCTAGGGGGGGAGGTAATTACCCCGTTACCCCCCAACAAATGCGCGCTTTTAAAGTGGTCGCTTAAACAAATTGTGACCAACTAAACATGGCGGGCAATGTTTAAAAATTGCAAAATTTAAACCCGGTAATTGAAAATTATTTTTATTTCACAGCGTCGTTTCCGCACTTCAAAATCAAATTTTTTATCTCTACAACCGACAGAGGTGGTGGTAGACCCCAAAATGTATCTGAAGACATGCCTTTGTTTTTTTTCATATTTTAATGTCTATTAACGGTAAAATACGCGTTTTTCATAAAAGACGTCAAACACTTCCTAGAAGAAGATATGGACTTTAATTTTCTATGATCAAAGTTTTGTGGATAGTACTTCTAAACAATCTCAATGGAGGTGGTTCCTAAAAATTTTTAAAACATTAAAAAAAAAATTAACTATATACAGTCGAACCTCTCTAACTCGAACCTCTATAACTCGAACCTCTCTATAACTCGAACCTCTCTATACCTCGAACCTTTTAAGTGGTCCCTGCACTTTTTATATGTACTTTAACCTCTTTAACTCGAATTTCTATAACTCGAACTCTCCATAACTCGAACTGTTTTGGTTGTCCCTTTAAGTTCGAGTTATAGAGGTTCGACTAAAGTATCTTAGCAAAAAACTTCAAAAATAGTTTTTTATATTACCGTTAAGTCTGCTTCTTTTCATGTATCACCTAGCATCCCAGGTTTAGTAGGTAGCTGTTTAAGTTCTAAAATTTACAACTTTCCAAAAGTTCGATGTTTGGGCTATAAAAGCCGATTTTTTTCTCAACAATTGTGAGAGATTTTTTGGGCAGCAAAATTTTAAGGTAAAAATTGCTACAATTAGCTACATGGCCACAGTAACATAGCTCTCAGTAATGTAAAAGTTTAGGTTTAAACAGGATTACTTATAATTTTTCTTGGACAAAAACTGTAGTACAATGCAAAAAAATTGGGCCGCGGAAATTTCTTCGAAAAATTTTCTTCAAATTTTTTTGTTCGAACGGAAAATTGTTCGAAAACATTTTCTTCGAAAGTCATTTTGTTCAAACGGAAATTTATTGGAAAAAGGTTTTTTCGAACGGAAATTTGTTCGAAAACTTTTTGTTCGAACGGAAATTTGTTCGAAAACATTTTGTTCAAACGGAAATGTTAGCTCCCGCTAAATTTCGCGGTTGTTTATATATTTTTAAAACCACACAATTGTATGAAGGGCAGAGTGCATTTTGCGTATTTGGACATGCGTATCAACAACGAGCGAGATCCTTGTCGACCGCCTCGAGAAAATGGCGTGTTAATTTCGTTCTCCAACTATTTCAAATATCTACACCTGAAAGTGCTCGATTTTTGTGTACTGAAGCATAGAACTAGAAACTTCAGCCCTTCAGCTACGTGGTGACATCATTAGATCCATTCAGGGGCCCCTTGGAACGTGGAGAAATTGGCTGCAAACTGGTGAGTGCATTTGTATCTGATTACCGTTGTGTGGCACCAATATTTTACCTATGGACGTTTGATTATTTCGTAATTCATAATAATATATTTATGTTTGCTCGCGCTTTCATTAATTAAATTATACAGTCCATTGCATTTATCGTTTTTCTACCGCGGGCTAACACGGAAATTTGTTCGAAAACTTTTTGTTCAAACGGAAATTTGTTCGAAAACATTTTGTTCGAACGGAAATTTGTTCGAAAAAATTTTGTTTGAACGGAAATTTGTTTCGCGGGATCCTAGAGGGCGTGAAACAAAACTAAACCCAATCGAAGTATCGGTTTAGTTCGGTTTGGTTTCACAACCTACAGGATGCCGGTTCGGTTCGCGCAAAAGAAGTCAGGAAAGTTTTTTTTTTAAATATGTTACAAAGATACCCCTGAGTCAAAGAGTTGCTGTTTTTAATAAACAAAATGTTTTAGAACGAATTTCCATTCCAAGAAAACGTTTTCGAACAAATTTCCGTTTGAACACATTTTTTTCGAACAAATTTCCGTTCGAACTAAATTTTTTCGAACTAAATTTTTTCGAACAAATGTCCTTTCGAACAAATTTTCGTTTGAACAAAATGTTTTCAAACAAATTTCCGTTTGAACAAAATGTTTTCGAACAAATTTGCGTTCGAACAAAACGTTTTCGAACAAATTTCCGTTCGAACAAAATATTTTTTAACAATTTTCCGTTCGAAAAAACTGGTTTTGAACAAATTTCCATTCGAAGAAACTGTTTTAGAACAAATTTCCGTTCGAAGAAACTGTTTTCGAACAAATTTCCATTTGAAGAAAATTTTTTCGAACTATTTCTTTCAAAAAAATGGTTTTCGAACAACGTGTTTTCGAACAAAGTTCCGCGACCCAAAAAAATTAGTTTTCTTCTTTTGAAGCAAATTTTCAACTGATGTCATTTGCTTTGATTTGATATTAAAAAAAAATCTGTGTAAAGTTCTTCCATTAAAAATAGCCACACAAAAAGTGCATAAAAGTGGCAAGAGTGTATGCAAAAATTAAAAATTCATTTTTAAATTATGTTTTAAAGTAAAAGTATCGAACGAGTCTAATCTGGTGATACGTAACCCTTCTTTTAAGACTTAACAGAGGCTATCGACATGTACTACCTGCACCCCTTAACAATGGTTTTTGCACCAATATATTGACCTTTTTTAATCGGCGATGTCCAGTGGAGGAACTATATTATTAAAGGGCCTCTAGTAGCTGAGCAAAGAGAAAACATGTATCTTGAGGAGGTTTGCCGGGATAATATTAAATTTTCTCCAAATATGAAGATAAGTGATAATGTTAAGGGAGAACTTGCGTAATAAGTAAAGTTTTTAAACCTGCTTAAAATATGGTATATTACATCGCCCAAAAATAATTGTATTAAAACAATTAATATATCTTAATATTTTTTGTATATACAGTCGAACCTCTATAACTCGAACCTGAAGGGACAACCAAAACAGTTCGAGTTATGGAGAGTTCGAGTTATAGAAACTCGAGTTACATAGGTTAAAATACATGTAAAAAGTTCAGGGACCGCTTAAAAGGTTCGAGTTATAGAGGGGTTCGAGTTATAGGGGTTCGAGTTAGAGAGGTTCGACTGTATGTAATCATTTTTTTTAAAGTCGACCGGATTAATCTGTCAACTACACAGAAAAAGGCCCTTGAAATAATGGCACTAAAATACATAAGGAAACTAAAAAAGAAGAAATTCCACAGTAAAAAAATTGTCTTAGATTAAAACAAATTGCTTTGAAGTTAAATAATTTGTGCTTTCCTATTCACCAAGAGAAAATGTTCTAGATATAGCACATAAAAAGTCTTGCCTCTTTATTTTAATGTGAAACAGAAATTGTTTTATTATAAATTGGAACTGAATTAATCCAAGGCACCGTTTTCTCTGGAAGCTAAATATTCCTTATATGAAGACAATTTGCTTTGTTACACAATGGAGTATACTGAAACAAAACAATTAAGGAAGAAAAATAAAGTCTCATTTCAAGATTAAACGCGGCGTTGAACTAAAAAGAAATATTTTAATTCAAAACAAATTGTTTGAAGGTACAACAATTTATTCAAGAAAATAACGTGTTTTCATTGTAGACAAATTTTTTTGCCGTGTATTTACTCCCGTGATTAGGTTTAAGCCGATACTAAATAGTATTAATTTATTCTAGTAGATATTAGCGATTACAGTACAATCCCGATTATACAAATCGCGATTTTCCGAAATCCGGTTTATCCAAAACAAACTTTAAAAACAAAAATCCCGATTAACATTCATCAATCAAACAAGTTTCGTGACTAATCGGGCAAAAAGGATTGACGCTCACTGTCTTGATGACGGGTAAAAATACAATATGTGTTGATCCGGCCTGAAAGACAAAGAGCTGTTTTCTTTTATTTGCATTCGATCTTTTCATTGATCGATATTGTATAGCAGTGTTTCGCCTGCTTTTGTTTTGTTTCTCTCGTATCTCGGTAGATGGCGCTTCTTGCGATAGTTTTCTCACTATTTACATTTCATTAGAGACAAAACCGTCTAATTAGCTTCGCAAGATTTGTCACATTGACCAGCAGTGTTCTGAGGACGAAACAGTTAACTGTCAACACTTATTAGGTGTCCATTAGATCTTGGACCCCCGTGAGATTAAGCTTTCAGGCTACCCACGGAAAACTATGAGGGAAGCAAAAACTCCTTTTTGCCCGATTAGTCACGAAACTTGTTTGATTTTTAAATTCACGGGTACGAAATTCCACGTTTGTTATCCCGATTAACCAAAAAATTCGCATTATACGAAACGCGTCTGGGATTCACCTATACTGCTAGGTGGTTCCCCTCGGGGTTTTACGGCAATACGACGGTCTAAAATGCGAATTGTTTAGTTAGCCGACAGAGTGTTACAGATGTTTATAAGTCGATCTTACGCATCCTAAACTTCTATTTTCCAAAAAAAAATCGGATTAACCGAAATTTCAATTTTCCGAAATCACTTTGGTCCACATTATTTTGGATAATCGGGACTGTACTGTAATATGATGTTAGTCTATTTGTTCAATATTTTTATCATTCACATCTAAACTGTATCAATAACTTGTTGTAAAACGAGACATTTAAACAATTATTATCATCACTATGTTGTTTAAATTATTTACAATACCAATAAATAATTAAAACGAGACAAAAACTGTGCAAATAATGTTTTTTTTTTAATTATTTTCAGGTCCGACAGTGTGCGGACTGCATGGAGTCATGTAAGAGGCAGTTCAGTATAGACAGTGTCGCCGCCGCGGGTTAAAACGGGGGGGCCGAGAGCCAGACAGGAGGAGGAGTAGGCGGGTGGCGCGCCCCTGCCTGCCCCTGTTTCCCGACGCCCCCGCAGCGCCGACCATGGGCTGGCCGCCGTCCACAAAATTCAGCCTTTGCAGCGTCATTATAAAGTAAGTTTTTTTTACAACAAATGTCAGTTTACAGGCAGATCTTTTAGAAATTTTTTTGAAAGTTTTCCGAAAATTTGTGTATGTTCCTTGGTGGCTCAATGAGAGAGCGTTTGCGTATAGAGGAAGAGATTCGAGTCCCGGCCGAGGACAAATTTTTTCTGATTTTTCTTTCTTTAATTTCACTTGTTGTTTAAAGTTAAGTAGATGTTGACCATTGTCACAAAGTGACTTTTTTAACTTTTCGGTGATTCGATTTTGTCACGACGTGTTTGTGTAGACTGAGTCATTTATTTCCTAAAATATCATATCTTTAGAATACTTGATTTGCACGATTCATGCAACTGCACACCGTTCGAATTTTGGAGCAATGTTATGGTAAATTTATTCCTGCAATGTTTCTCGTGTATTAAAATTCATAACGTGGTATGTAGGGCGCTGATCCGACTCGCTTTTTTACAACTGCAACCTACACTTTTATCCAATACTTGCTCTCATATACAATGTTGTTGATGTCGAACACCAACCAGCAAAAAATCAGTGGTTACAGAAATTATAGTCATATCTAAGTCAAAGCGGTTATCTACGAAGGTAACCGTTCTAACGATAAGTGAAGATAAGATCTTGATTTTATATTCAATGTGGTTGTTAGCTAACGCCAAAAAGTGAAAAAAATCTTTAAAGGTAGCTTTAAGTTCCGTACAGATATTTATATCTATGTTAGAACATCGAGAACAAATCCAAATTCTTAATACTGTTTAATAGCGGGTCTACACCAAACCAACAAAACAAAAACAAAACAGCAACTTAATGTTTTCCAACATTTTGAAACAAAATGAGAACAATTCAGCTACTTTTTTGTTTAGTTGGCGTTTTCAGCAACTTTTTATTTTCCCGTCGCCTGTCGGTAAAGATCATTAATGTTTTGTTTTCATTTTGGGCAACTTTGTTGGTCTAGTATGGACGCGAATAAAACAGAAACAAATATCGAGGTTCAGTTTGTGTAGTTTCTGTGTGCAAAATTATTATATCCGGAGAAAAAATTAAATGGGGTGTTGAAAATACATGTAAATTAATTGAGCTTTATCGAGAAGCTAGATTGCTATGGGACGCCAGACTCCCTGATTATAAAAATCGTTATAAAAATGCAGACGCCTGAAAGCAAATAGGAATATTGTGTGATACTTCTTCAGAGGAAGTGAACAGAAAAATAAAAATCATCAATAGACAGTTCAAAACAGAACAGAAATTATCATTTATTGAAAAAATCCCGAGCTGGCAAAAGTTTTGTTTCAAAATTCACTAATTGTTTTCCAAATTGTCAACTGCTGACCACATATAGGAAAACAATTAGTGAACAATATGATCCTCTGAAGAAGTATCACATAACAGTGGCGGATCCAGGGGGGGGCACTAGGGGCACCTGCACCCCCCCGAGAATTTTTTGAATATACAAAAAATGATTAAAAAGTAATGTTTTTGCTAAAAAAAATTCAAAATTCTTGCCTGCGGCGCACAGTACGGACAAAAATAGGGTTTTTGGACAATAATCAATACCTTTGTTGTTTTTCAAAAAAGTTAATTTTTTTATAGGGTAAGTGATAAAGTGTAGTCTAAAGGTTAAAATAAGTAAAACTTTTTAAAATATATATGTCATTTTATTTAAAATATTAAAAAAATAAATTAAAGTCCAGTTTAACCTACAGTTACGTTAAAAATAAAAATCAATTTACTTTTGTGTTAGAAATTAAACAAAAATTATTTTTTTTATTCGGATTCATGGGCGTAGTTAGGAAGGCTTGGGGGGGCTAAGTCCCTTCCAGAAAAATTAAATTAGCAACCCCAAAATAATTATTTTTACCATATACACACACATTGCACCCTCAGTTTCTTTGTTCCCAAAGATGATTCTAAGAATTCCGTTTTAGGCCGCCCACGACTCGGTCCGGGAACGGCCTCTGTTTCCGAATCTGTACTTTTTAATTTTTCTGAATCCGTTTTATAACAAAATTTCTCAGATATAATATCTTTATTTAACCATTCGAAATAACGGTTTTGAAAATAAATTTTGTTTCGTCCCGATAGCTTCTAGCATATGAGACTGAGACTTTTGCAAAAATTTTATGATGCCTTATTTAGAATTTGGTTATTTTTGTCAGAACATTCTTCTAAACCCAACAAGTGTTGAATTTTTTTGAAAATATTTAACACCTTCAGATTTTCGTGAGAGGCCACTCATTTAACAAGTCTGAATGTTTTATGCTTATGCGTTCCAAAAGTTAAAAAAAAGTGATAAAATAGTATATTATCTTCTTAGGGACTTAAGTACAGCTTTTATCCCAAAAAGAAAAAATTGTATGTAGCTACAGTTCGCCAAGTGCTCAAAAGATACTTTAGTCATTTTCGGGCCCCGTTTTTATTAAAATTATTTTGCAAGAAAATCAGACTTCCCATTTTTACGTTTTATCTTTAAACGTCACTTTTTATCCACGAGATAATAATAAGCCTCATATCTTCTCCAGATTTAGTGCCATTTTTGACACCTTGCTGCCGCCATTTTTGACGTTGATGAGAGCTGTCACAATTATATATTTGTCCAAATGGCGGCAGGACTGGTTTTAAGGGTATACCTAAACAGGAGATGATGTGAGGCCTCTCAACTGGGGTGGTAACCAATGTGTTATAAATTATTAGGATTGAAATATATTATTTAAAAAAATACAGCACCCTTAGTAGCAGCCAGTAGCAAAAAATATTTATGCTACCTTTTTGCTAATTCATTGGACTAATATTTAGGATATATGCCAGACCTTGCAAATCTTTGCAATTTTTTATAACCTTAATAAAATTTAAAAAATATTTTTTTTGTAAGCTTAACAGTTTTAATTAAATTATTTTAAAAGCGAGACGTCAATTTGACAAAATTTTATTTAAACAAATAGCGCAAATATATATCACTGTAATACTTAAAGAAATTTTTTTTTATATTGAAATGCAGAACCAGTAAAATTAATTTTCTGATAGGTATTTTATACGATTTTTTTGTACCTGTTTTAAAATAACGACTTTAACTATTTATTTTGTTCACTTTCGCAAGTGTGACTAAAAAATAGTTTATGATTACAGATAAACTGGACATTTATCTATACTTTTGCAATATTAAAACTTTTAAAATGTAACCTCAGTTTTTCGAATATTGCCCACAGGAGTCCGCACTGTGCGGCGCATGAAAGTGTCTATTGTTTTTATCATCGAAATTACAACCACTGACTAATTCAATAAAATATATACCGTTTGTTACCAACAGAGAATGTCACCTAAAGTGCCCCCCCCCCCCCCCCCGAGAAGCACCTCTGGATCCGCCCTTGTCACATAATATTTCTATTTCTTTTAAGGCGTCTGCCTTTTTTGTAACGATTTTTATAATCAGGGTATCTGGCGTCCCATAACAATCTAGCTTCTCGACAAAGCTCAATAAATTTACATGTATTTTCAACACCCCATCTAATTTTTTCTCCGGACATGGTAATTTTGCACACAAAAACTACAAAAACTGAACCACGATGTTTGTTTCTGTTTTCTTTCCGTACAGACTAGACCAACAAAGTTCCCTAAAATGAAAATAAAACATCAACACTTTGATCTTTACCGACAGGCGACGGGCATATAAAAAGTAGCTGAAAACGCCAACAAAACAAAAAAGCTGCTGAATTGTTCTCATTTTGTTTCCAAAATGTTGGAAAACATTGCGTTTCGGTTTTGTTTTGTTGGTCTGGTGTGGAGCCGCTATAATATTCCAACTATTAGAGGTATTAGAGCTATTTTATTTAGATTGTTATAAACCTGATTGATTTCAAAATTGCCGCTAAAATACAAACAAAGCCAATAAGGCGTCATAATAATTTAATTTAAAATTTTGCTAAAGTGTAATAAGATCGTGACATTATCAACTATCATCTTCTAGGGCGCTGATTTTGCTGGTGTGCACCCTTCACTACTTCGTGCTGGCTACCTCGGCAGTGCCCACGAACGCCAAGTTCTACACTATCCACTGGAACTCGTCGAACCCCATCTTTAGGATAGACAACACTGATAACATCATTGACGTCAATAGGAATAACGTCAAGTTTGAGTATGATCAGGTATGTGTTAACAGTTACAAATCCTAAAAAAAGGTAATGAATTACCACTTGGACTAGGCCGGTTATCTTCTTCTAAAGGAACACCCTTTTTCGGCGTCTATCGCCGCCATGTTTGATAATGATGAATGTTGGTACACTAATACTTGTTAAAATGGTGGAAATGTACTAAACCTAAAGAAGATTTCAGATATTAAATATGTAAATATCGGAACTGACGGTAATGAAGTATAAACTTATATCATCTTTGGTTTGGTTTTTCTTCTGATCACTATTCAAATCATTCGCGTTTCTTCCAATTCTTACATTCATTCTAATTCTAATACTAGTAACTAATCTATTCATTATTTCAGCATCAGCAGTGATATTTATGTTTATTTCTGAACTAATTTTCATTTTTGTAAAGACGCAAGAGGACGCAGTTTTTAAATTATATGCAGAGGTTAAAGATCTCCTGATTAAAATCTTTCAAAAGTTTAAAAATATGTGTGTATTTAATTAAACAAAAAAGTTAAAATAGTGGTGGAAATAACCAAGATCATTAGAAAATGTTTCATCAGGGAAAAGAAAAAAAAAGCCCGTACTGCATAGGGTTGATTTTTTAGCTCACACATATACTATACTATAGTAGTGTGAGCTATGGTGATCCTAATTTTTTCGAGAAAAAAAAAGTTGCTCCGATTTCAAAAATTTTTATATATCTTTGCGTTTCAGATGATTTTGAAACTTTTTTGTTGCGCCGTCTGTCTGTCTGTCTGTCTGTCTGTCTGTCTGTCTGTCTGTCTGTCTGTCTGTCTGTCTGTCTGTCTGTCTGTCTGTCTATATGTCTGTCTGTCTGTCTGTCTGTGTGTGTGTCTGTATGTCTGTCTGTAACGACCAACGCGCATAACTCAAAAACCGCTTGGCCGATTTTAATGAAATTTGGTACCTAGGCTGGGTCTTGGGTCGAGATGGTCCCATTTAAAAATGAACAAAATCCACCGAACACAAACCAAATAAAAGGGTGGGGGTAGATTTCAAAAATTAGAGTTTATGTGAAAATATGGCGTGTGTGATATTAAACGAAAGGTAATTGAGTCTGCAGTTAAACAAAATACATTTGAATTTATTTAAAAAAAAGAGTGGGGATATATTTTAAAAATTAGAGTTTAAGTGAAAATATGGCGTGTGTGATATCAAACGAAAGGTAATTGAGTCCGGACTTTAACAAAATACATTTTAGTTTTTGTTTTTTTTGTAAGGGTGGGGGTAGATTTCAAAAATTTGTGTTTAAGTCAAAACATGGCTTGTGTGGTATCAAACAAAAGGTAATTTAGTCTGGAGTTGAATAAAATATATTTCAGTTTTTAGTTATATTAGCTCACACGTACACTTTAACTATAGTACCTAGTGTGAGCTTAGGGGCCCATATATTGGCAGAGTATTTTTATATATATCTAACACACTGTGTTTATTATATTTTATTTGTTTAAACCTCATTTACGGGAAAAGTTCGTTTGTTCCCGCTTCACTTTAATTGTCACCACTTTTGTCGTATTTATATACATATTTTGTTTATTTATTTTATTTAGTTCAGGTGCTATAACGGACTGTTTTTTTAGACTTTGAACTAGGTTATTATTGTCTACCTCAATCGCTTCTACACTCAGATTTGGCTTTTTTGCATACTGTTTATTCTCTGCTACAGTTTAAATTTTAGGTACCGATAAAGTATACTACTTCGCATAAACCAACGTGCATTAACTAGTAGGTACTTTATTTGAAAATCTCTGCACAACTACTATGAATATCTCTTTAGTATAACCCTAAAGTTGAATATCCATGTCCATACTGGTTTCAGCATTTCTCTTTAAACCAACAACTTGTTATTAACGGTTAAACTGAACTTCCTCCTAATTAGCTGGTGTATGTGCTTTCCATCTCTATTTAGCTAGTGTCCTATTGAGATATTTTCCTTGATTTAAATATGGAATAGAATTTTGTTTGTTAAATCATCATGAATTTAGGTAGCTTCATTTATTATTTTAGCTCACACATATACTATACTATAGTAGTGTGAGCTATGGTGATCCTAATTTTTGGAGAAAAAAAAAGTTGCTCCGATTTCAAAATTTTTTATATATCTTTGCGTTTCAGATGATTTTGAAACTTTTTTGTTACGCCGTCTGTCTGTCTGTCTGTCTGTCTGTCTGTCTGTCTGTCTGTCTGTCTGTCTGTCTGTCTGTATGTCTGTCTGTCTGTATGTCTGTCTGTAACGACCAACGCGCATAAGTCAAAAACCGCTTGGCCGATTTTAATGAAATTTGGTACCTAGGCTGGATCTTGGGTCGAGATGGTCCCATTTAAAAATGAACAAAATCCACCGAACACAAACCAAATAAAAGGGTGGGGGTAGATTTCAAAAATTAGAGTTTATGTGAAAATATGGCGTGTGTGATATCAAACGAAAGGTAATTGAGTCTGCAGTTAAATAAAATACATTTTAATTTATTTAAAAACAAAGGGTGGGGGTATATTTTAAAAATTAGAGTTTAAGTGAAAATATGGCATGTGTAATATCAAACGAAAGGTAATTGAGTCCGGAGTTTAACAAAATACATTATAGTTTTTGTTTCTTTAAGGGTGGGGGTAGATTTCAAAAATTTGAGTTTAAGTCAAAACATGGCTTGTGTGATATCAAACAAAAGGTAATTTAGTCTGGAGTTAAATAAAATATATTTCAGTTTTTAGTTATATTAGCTCACACGTACACTATAACTATAGTACCTAGTGTGAGCTTAGGGGCCCATATATTGGCAGAGTATTTTATATTCTAGTGATTCTTTGATACATTTTTCTACTGCTAATACTCCATTATCATCGGCAAATGTTGCTAAATGACAATTTTCTGGTTTTGTGATATCACAAGTAAATGATAACTATACATAAGCTACCCTGGGTTACGCCTTTTTTTTTACTGAAATTTGTGTATAAATATTCCTGATCTCCCCAATATCTAATTGCAAAGTATCAGAATATTGTTTTGGTTGGTAGAGTTGATTCGAGTAAAGGGTAGAGGCCATATTGAGATTTTGCGGAGTTTTGCGTTTCTTGTGTAAAATTATGTTTTTTTTCTGTGAAAAATGGGAAATAATTTACGTAAAACATGTGCGGTTTGTGGAAAAATGTCCGAAAGAAGTAGGGGAGTGCCATTCCATAGGTAACTACTGGTATTTTTCTTTATAATTTGTTAATAAAGTTAAAAGTTGTTTATAGATACCATTAAACACTTTTCATGGTGGCCACCATAAATCTGCACAATAACTTACTACAATTTTAATCCACAATTTGATAAATTTTCACCCAATCAACTAGTTTTTAGAAAAAATAATAGACATAACCCTAAATTTTTGACATTATCAAATAATGTAGTGACGTATCGGAGTATGTTCCAAAACCATTAAAACTAACGCATGCGCAGTAACCGAAATCGTGTCTACCCGAAAAAGGAACATTAAGAATTAAATAGGGGTCCTGGCTTCAAGCATCGTGTGTGAGAGTGCATGGGTATGGCCCATATTTATGCTCTAAAATATTTGATTTAAAGGAAGAGAACGATTAAACAAAAGGTTTGTCGCTAATATTTGCCTTAATATGTGCGGAGAATACCCGAAGATCTGTTCCATCTGGTTTTCGGTTGCATTTCAATGATCAGAGAGTAAATCGATGTTGTTCCGGTTGATAAGTTCGACCGGTTTTCAGCGTATTTTCAGCCACTACCACTACTATCTTTTTATTGCTTTTATTTCGTTTGCTGGTATCTTTAATTGTGTATAATTTAAATTTCGTTACAGAGCGGTTTACAGTTGTGGTATTTCTCGTTACCTTTCGTTTATCAAATAATTATTGAGATTAAGGCTTTTGTTTATCTTGCGGAGTATGTGCTTATTTTTTATTTCGGTTCGATATTGGTTTTTTTATTAGCTCATGTGATAACAGCACTTTATTATAGGAAAAATAAATATTAAGTACATATTTACTGTTGCATTTTTGGATTGATTCTACCTTATCCCTATCATTTATGGATTTTTCGGGATTTAATATTATTTGCTGTTGCATTTTCGGCTTGATTCTATTTTATCTTTATCATTTATGGATTTTTTTTAGGTTTTACTTAATTTATTAAATAATTTAATTTTAATTATGAAGAAAGTTTCTGAAACTGTTATAGGTCTCTGAAATATTATAGCTTTTTTCCTGCGGCGGATTTTGTTTGACTGTGGTGCTAAATTTCGCTTGATGTCCTCCGGAAATCTTATAACCCAAGGTAGCAAGGTGACGCCTTTTTAACATCAAAAAGCCTATGACGAAATTTCTAAACTGACGTATAAATGACGTTTTTATAACGTTGAAAAAACACATCCAAAATGACTTCATTAGGGAACTAAAACGGAACAGCGTTTATGCGTTTTTTTGTACTCAAAAGGGCTGTGAATACAAGTATACAACTTCCTGCAGTTGGCAACACTAAAAAAAACTTAAACCTGTAATAGATTTACACTTAAAACAAGTACATATTGTCGGATACGATTTTGTTTAAAATCGAACCCTTAAAGGAGGGTACCGTAGTAGATCTCTTTTGTGAATATAATATAATATAAAACAGTTTCAAAAACGTTACAAACTTTAATGAATACAATTGTTGCAATTTACAAATTGTTACAAGAATTGTCTTATGACCTATAAAACAAACAAGACCCAAAATATTAAAATAAAAACTTTAACTTACCAATATAGCAATCAAAAAATTATTCTTCAAATAGAAAAATGTGATGTTTCTTTACTGACTATTAATTTAGAGGTTTTAGTTTAAGTTCAACAAAACTTAGAATGTGACTACCCACTTGCATCCTCAAAGTTTTGGTTTTTATTAAAAGTAGGTTGGACCTTAGTAATCCATTATCCACTCTTTGAAAAGCTTGGAGGAACAAAGTCAGTGGCGTTGCTAATAATCTCTTATAATTTACTTAACTTTCTAGCTAATGAGCTAAACAAGAAAACCTAAACGAAAACAAAGAAAATTACATTTTATAGACAACATTTTCTTAACCACAGTTTTTTCATAGCCAATTACTTTGAAAGGAAAACCCTCTCTCTATTTGATGTATCCCCACGCTTAACCATTACAACTCCCACTCTTCACTTTTCAGTAGTTTTTCTCGCATCAACCACCTGCTGTGTGGTAGGCGGCAACCAAATATTTACCATTTTGGAGGAAGGCGGAACCACTCTCTTATCTCTGCAAAACCATGTTTTGCTCTTTTCGTTTTTTTAAACTAGTTTCGTACAGTGGCACAGTCAAGGGAAATTTCCATTACTGAGATTAATACTATGTCCCCATTTGAACATGCAACTGGCTTGCGAGCAAAGCACGGCCTAGGGCGTTGGAGCTGAACCTTGGAGACCCAGCTTTCATTTTATACTCATGAGGTTTGCCCTGAGATTCAATCAGTGCCGTGAGAGCGGGTGCAAAGTTGCCAACGTTTAGGTATTTGGTAAAATTTTTGCCCTCTCTAGTTGCATTTTCAACAATACTCTTATAATATCGATGGCGCGCTATTAGCCAATAAATGACGTGTTTAAGACTTCAAACATTACACGTCAAAATAACCTCAAAAAAGTGACGCATACAGAAATTATTTTATGATAGATGACCAGCTTGTCATTAAAATGATTTATGTTTTATGTAAGAAAGACGTTATGACCCCTTCCGTCCTGGACAGGTATTCTCATAATAAAAAACACATAGCGTTTTTAAGACGGTCACCGTTTTATGACGTCAAATTCGCTAAGCACCTGACCAAAAGTGCAAAAATGGTATTCACGTACGATTGCGCAAAGCATTTTTTTAAAACGGCAACCGTTATTAAAAACACCTACCAATTGGCATCTGTTTTTGGAAATCGCTTGGCTTTTTTTACAAATTCAAACCTATTAAAAATTATGCACACAGTTATTAATTTTTTTTACCAATTTTATATTTATAGTAGTTAAAGGAGGCTTTTAGCCTATGCTTTAAGTACAAAAAGGTACCAAAATAGCTACCTTTCTTATTCATCAAATGAAGGATTTTAAGGAGTTTGCGAATAAAGATTTTAAGTATTTCTATCCCCTCTGGAATCTATTTAAGTGATACAGATAAATGAATAATTAAAAATTGTTTATGGGCAGGTTTTCTACACTTCTATATGTAAAGGTATCCTGTAGAGTAGTTAACCGAGCATTTGAGCTTTATTGGAAAAACCCTAGTATAAGCGAGGGTATTCAGTTGGAACAATGAAATGGTGATGGTCGTGCCAAAACTTTTAAAAAATTAAATTTCTAAAATTATTGAAGATTTTTAACTAAATCTTCTTTTAAAACTTTATTTTATTTGTTAGAATATGATGAAAATTTATGGTTTACGTCTATATAACCTTTTATATTATACCCTAGGAGTGTAGGGCTCATTACAATCATGTTAAGACACCGCTAGCCCAACATCTCTCATTAAAACCATTTCTAACCATTACCTTCTCTAGATTTTCGATGTTGTTATCAATAAATAACAAAAATAACTAACTCGGGTAAAAAAATGTCTAATGTATGCCACAAATGTCAAAAAACATGAACAAAAAGCGAGAATTTGAAGGATGTTTAGCGAGCTCCATCCCAAGGGCGCGTTTACCAACGTAAATACCAAATTCGATCGGTCAGCGCAAATGCTATGCGAGAAGGGTGCTGTGCGTTTCGCTTAGCGTTTTCAAAACGTAACGTTTTTAAGCCAATTTATTAGAATACCAGTCCTGGGCCTTCCACTGTTCGATCATAAATTAAATGCTAGTTAAAGTCAAAACTTTTCCACCGCTATATCACTACGAAGGCAAGAAAAAGTCTCACTCTTGGTTAGAGAGAGTTTCTGTGTTATAATATAGGGTAATTTAACATCAAATATCATAATCATATAAAGACTTTGGCGTGAAAGGGTGCAGCCACAAAAACTTACAAATTAATATTTTTAGTGCAAATAGTTCAGAAATAAAGCTACAAGCCACATACAACTTTTTATTGGTATGATACTCAATAACCAATTTTATATTTTGTACAGTCGGGGACTTTTTAAATTGCCGGTGTATTTTTTTCTGTCAAAATTTATAATATAAAGATAATAGAAAAAATATATTTTTATAATATGTATGTATAAAGAGAGAGGTAAGGTTTACTATTTTTTTGGTTTGGTTCAAAATGGGTTTTTTATTTCAAATAGGATTCATTTTTATTTCCGAGCGCGGCCAATTAAAAAGTCCCCGACTGTACCTAAAATCAAATACATTGCACTTGTGGATTTGAAATGATTTTCAAAAATTAATTTATCTAAAGTGTCGATGTAAAAAAGTCATTTTTGATGATCCTTGCTAGGTCCGCCTCTGTACCATTTAGAACTGAATAAAGTCTAAACTTTTCCACCGCTATACCACTACGAAGGCAAGAACAAGTCTCATTTTTAGGTAAAGCACACAAAGAAAGTTTCTGTGATATACTATACGGTAATTTAACATCAAATAGCAACTTTCAAATCGGAGTTAAACACTGTAACAATAATATGAAATTTTAATGCACCGCACAATTCATATTTTCCTTTAAACCGCATAATAATTTAGTAGAAGTTTGTTCACGTATCTCTGTTCTCTATAAAGAAGCTCTGTATGTAAGACAGTTGGAAATATTGGGGAGTTTTTGGAACAATTGAAATTTTGACAACTTTGACAGCTGGTAGGGGTTAACCACGGTGGCTAGAATAGACCGGTGTTTGGATCTTATATAATATGTCGAATTTTCCACGTCACTGGTGGTCCAGCTGATTTTTGTAAACAAAAGTTAGATATGATATGAAGAACGGAACAACTAATATTTTTTGAATTTTTTGAAAACTAAGGCAATTTTCCTACTGTTTTCTAGTACATCCTTATAAAATATAGTTTTCTAGACCTATTGTCGTAATTTTTTTTTAGCCCGCTTAATTTTTTAATACACAAAACTTAAACTACAAGTCAAACCGAATATGATCGTTTAGTATCAAAGGTGAACCGAGGACTTGGGAGTAAACAAAGATGTAGGTTAGCGGATTATTTTTGAAGGTGAAACGAACACATTATTTCTTCGAATTTTAAAGTAAGTAAAAAAATAACGACTGGTGTGTCTGCAAAATAATATTTTATAAGAATATACTAAAAAATCGTAGGAAAATTGCCTTAGGTTTAAAAAATTCAAAAAATATTATTTGTTCATATGAAATCAAACTTTTGTTTACAAAAATCAGCTGGACCACCAGTGACGTGAAAATTCGACATATATACATAAAATCCGAACACCGGCTTTTCTAGGCACCATGGTGGTTAACAACCACTATCATGGGCCGCAGAGTTTTTGGAAAACGTTTAAAACTGTCACTTGTGACAGTCAAAACATTAAAACCTAACCCTTGTTTCTGCATGCCTTTGATTTACAAAATAAATGTTTCAAATGTTGGAAACTGGTGATATTTTATCATTGTTGTTTAAATAAACCGATATAAAATAAACAAAACACATGGTGGTGGTTAATGACCAGTACGGAATGATATTTCGCTATTATTTTGATCTCTTTTATCCATTAAAATATAGTATGAGTCAAACATATACATACCTATAGGTAGGTTCCTTGATTTATAAGTTTAAACTATCATGCACTTTGTGTGGTATAAAATGGTCTTTTTCAGAAAATTAGCAAAAGATCGGAACTTCATGTCTTATTTTTATTTGAATGTCTACGTGAGCCGTACTGTGTCTCACATCATGTTTGATTTAGCGGAACGAGTTTGCGGTACTTGTCGTCTAGTCGTTACTTGCCGGTATTGAAGTTTTTTTCCAGAAAATATACCAAAACATAACGTTATATCTACTTGCATATTGGACACGGAAATAGAAACAAGGTCTCGAGAAATCAGCCATTCTACACAGTAACGAACGTGACGTTTTAAAAAAACATATAATACCACCAAAGAGAACTTAATAAATATGTTGTGGAACACTGAAATCGTTCAACACATTACACATTCACTTGAACTTTCGTCTATCTATCTATCTATCTAGCCTTCTTCGAACCATCTTTGGCCATAAGCCTCCCCCAATATCTTCCATTCTTCTTTGTCTGTTGCCGCGTTCATCCTGCATGTCTCTTCAAATCTTCCCCTACTTCTTTCTGTCTGATATTATGACCGGCAAATTTCCATTTTAATTTTGCTACTTCTTTACTTGTTCTATTTTGTCTTGGTTTATTCTGATCATGATATCCTCATCTGTGTTTGTTATGAATTTTGTTTTAGTGCAGTTCATAGTCAAACCTATATATTTAGCTACTATATCCAATTCCTCCAGCATTTTTATCAGTTCTTCTTTCTTATCTGTTATTAAGGCAATATCATCAGCATATCTTAGGTGGTTCAAGTATTGCCCGTTTACTTTGATGCCTATTTCTTTCCAATATGTTTTTAAAAACATCTTCTAGGGCCTGGTTAAATAGTTTAGGGGATATTGTGTCACCCTTTCTGACACCTCTTTTTATACGGATTGGCTTGGTTCCTTCGTGGATTTGGATTAATGTAGTTGCTTCGCTATATATATTGGCTATTAAGTCTGTGTATCTGTGATCTATTCGGCTATTAATTAAAGATGCTTTTCCTGCCCATTGCTCAATGCTATCGAAAGCTTTTTCAAAGTCTATAAACGCAATATAAAGTGGAATGTTGTATTCGTTGGCTTGTTCTTTGATTGATATCCGTCAAATTTTGTAGTTAATCTATCTGTAAATATTTTCGTGAAAAGCTTATAAATTACATTGAGCAGTGTTATAGGTCGATAGTTTTTAGGTTTGCTCTATCGTCTTTCGTATGTATAATAATAATCATTGATTCTTTCCAGTTGTTTGCGATTATTTTTTCTTTTCGTATTTTATTCAGGAGAATATGTAGGGTACTAACTACAGCTTTGCCACCGTAATTGAGCATTTCTGCCGTTACTCCGTCTTTTCCAGGTGATTTGTTATTTATTATTTTCTTTGTTTCCGCTTTGCTTATTTCAAGTTGTAGCTCTGAGTTTATGTTCTTTATTTTTGTTTGGAGTTTCTTTGTGGTTTCTCGTGATGGTTCCCTTTTTGTTTGGTATAATTCTGTATAGAATAGTTGTGTGATATTTATAATATCCTCTTTAACGTTAGTCTCTAAGCCGTTCATACCTTTTATTTTAATTATTTCATATCTACCTAGTCAGCCTTAGATATTTCATATTTCTGTTATTTTTTATAACTCTCTCAACTTTTATTTCTTGGCTCTTTCTTTTATTTTCTTTTATCATTTTTCTTATAGTTTTATTTACTTCCGTGTCATCGATGTTCGTTTTCCTTCTTTCTTAAGGTTCCGGCTTTTTACTATCAGTATCTTTATTTCTTCTGATATACAATTTTCTATCTTTTTATCTTTGTGTACGATATCTTGAACATAAAAATATAAGAATAGCTATTTAATTAACTATATTCACATAAATGTGCCTAAGATTAGTTTAAGGCCACAGGCCAACCAAAAACTTTTTAGCACTAACTATAGTAGTTTATCATCCTTCAGTCGCCTAATGATTGTGACCAATCAGGTACTAAATGAGACACCAATTGATATTTTCAACATATCTTTAAAAAAACTAAAAGCTAATTTAGATATTAGGTAATTTGTAATTATTTTTTTTTCCTATTTGTAGGTAGTCTTAAGACTTTACATGTAATTACCGTCTCGGTGTTTGTAAAGTATACAAGAAATAAATAAATCTTTTCTTACTTTGGTCATAGCTCTTGTCAGCGTATCATTTATTTCATCTTTCGTCTGGCTGCTACAATTTAGAAGACATACAAACAAAACTTTAATGGTACAATCCATAAAAATTACAGTTACAAAAGCGAAAAATTAAACTTTACAAAATACAAGAACAGCTAGCTCAATCACATAGAACACCGTGGAGCTCAGAGATAGGCTAGATGCAGAAAAACAAGTGTCTAAGGTAGAACGTAAGTCAAACTTATTAAGCTTTTCTGTGACCCGACCCATATTATATGCAAGAAATCCATGTACAAATGACATATGATTTAAAAATGTTTTAGATAAAAGATAGATATAGTCCAAATTATACGCATTTGTAATGACGTAATTTTTGTTTATCTTTGTTTAGTATATTATACGGGGTACGGGTAGACCTCGTCAGATGTCTATCAGGGGAAATGAATCGACCCCTGCCCTCCGTAGATTCCAGGTACTCTTCGACCCGGAGAGTTAGCACCTGTATAGGGTCCCTTTCCCAGGGTTACGGGAGAAGACCACATCGATATGAAAGGCGGAGAGAATGGACCTCGGTACGGTGATCATAGCGTAGGTGGCAACCCTTTCTTTTAGGGATAGTATAAAAGACTACTGCCTTGTAGTACCGGCGTTGGAATCGTCAAAGGCTAGGGGAAGAAAACCTCGATCAAAAATCACCTGGTCCTCCAGGTTGGGGGTTGGGGCATCAGACTAACTCTCTGATACCCGGAAAAAACGTACACTGTTAAAAAACCCAATCAAACGCCTCGGAAAGAAATGGAAAACCTAAGACGAACCAAGCAAAGAAACAGGAATATGATTTTTGGTACATGGAACGTACAAGGAATGAATCGAAAAATGAATGAAATAGTACATGAGTGCAGCAGAATGAAGGTAGACCTTGCTGTACTAACAGAAACGAAAAAGAAAGGAAAAGGATCTGAAAACCTAGGACAATATGACCATTTCTATAGCGGAGTGGCAAAAGAAAAACATGCCCAACAAGGAGTATCTATTTTGGTCAACAAAAGATTTAGAAAATTTATTACCAACTGGGAAGCAGTCAATGAAAGGCTAATTAAAATGAATATAACAATAAAAGGAATGAGACTTACGATTTTTGGAATCTATGCGTATAACGACGATGCAAATGTAGCCGTGAAAGACAATTTTTTTGAAGAAATACACAATGAAATATCAGCAGTAAGTGCATCTAGAGAAATTGTCATATTGGGAGATTTAAATAGTAGAACCGGTAACAGAGTTAATGATCTGACAGTTGGCCAATATGGAGAAAATCTTGTTAATGACAATGGAAACCGGCTAATTACAGTATGTGAGCAATTAGACCTAAAAATCCAAAACGGTTTTTTTCAACATAAGGAAATACACAAATATACCTGGACCAAACCCTCACAAAACCTGAAATCCGTCATTGATTATCTTATCACTAAACAAAAGACAAAACTAAAAATTCAAGATGTCAGAACAAAGCGTGGATCAACATGCGGAAGTGATCACTATTTTCTGGAGTCCAAAATTATCTTTCCTTATCAAGGCCGAAGCCTGCATCAACAACATCTTGATGATACAGTGATTGAAGAAATTGATCACTGTAAATATAATCTACTAAGCCTAGAACATGACAGCGTAAAAAACTTATACAAAAAGAGACTGAACGAAAAACTTAATACAAGTTCAGGTGAAACCCCAGATGAGGAATACGAATGTATTACATTAAGCATCCACCAAGCTGCAAAAGAAGCACTAGGATTAGTGGAAGAAACTTCTAAAAGAAGAAAACCATACTGGTGGGATGCTGAGATTGAGAGAGAAATAGAGGAAAAAAGGAAATTATATCACACCTACTTATCCCAAAAGACAGATAGAAGCAGACAAGAATACAAAATCGCGCAATCAAAGGTGAGAAGAATGATCAGTGATAAGAAAAATCATTCGTGGACGCAAAAGTGCCAGAAAATAGATTCTTACTTAGGAGGTAGGAGAAGTACCGAAAGCTGGAAAACTATAAGATCGATTAAAAAAGAAACATGCAGAGATATCATTTCACCAATACCAGACAAAGAATGGGATGAGCATTTTAAAAAACTTTTAACTGAAGATAGAGCAGAATTCAAGGAAGACGCAAGAGACAATATAATTAGAACGATGGGATCTCCAGTACCCCTCACAATCTCTGAGGTCAAAAACGTGTGCACAACCTTAAAAAGCGGTAAATCTGCCGGACCCGGAAATATCCCAGCCGAACTTATTAAATATGGCACTGAAGAACTGTTTTGGAGATTACGGAATCTTTTCCAAAAATATTTAAATGGAACTGTAGTCCCAACTGAGTGGAAAACGTCATATATATCCACAATACACAAAAAAGGAAGGAAAGATATATGTGACAATTATAGAGGTATATCTGTGACTAGTACGCTAAGCAGAATATACGGTAAAATAATAAGAAATAAAGTAGAGAGCGAATATAAAGACATGGAGGCAGAAGAACAAGCTGGTTTCAGGGCGGGTAGATCGACTTCAGATCACCTCTTTTGTATAACCCAAGTTATTGAAAAGAAAATGGCATACGGTCAAGAGCTGCATCTGCTTTACGTAGATCTGCAGAAGGCATATGATAGTATACCACTAAATCTGCTTTGGAAAGCGTTGGAAAACACAAACATAAGCGTACAACTAATTAAGGCCATCCAAGAGTTATACCGCAATAGTAAGGCAAAAGTTAAAACAAAAGCAAAACTAACCAAAGGCTTTCAAGTAAATAAAGGTCTTAAACAAGGTTGCTGTATCTCGCCTACGCTCTTCAAGATATACTTGGAACAAGTCCTTAAAGTATGGAAGAGAAAATGCCAAAACATGGGAATTCCGTTGGACGAAACCACCTTGTATACTTTATGTTTCGCCGATGATCAGATAGTAGTGGCTCAGGATTATGACGACCTCGAATATATGACACGAAAACTAATAGAAGAGTACAATAAGTGGGGACTAGAGGTTAATCTCAATAAGACAGAGTATATGTGTATCGGTGGAATGAAACAGGATCTAATCTTAAATACCGGGCAGCGAATTCACTCCTGTGATGAGTATAAATACTTAGGTCTAAAAATTACAGCTGACGGAACACTAGACAAAGCTATAAAAGATCGAAACGTACAAGGAAGAAAAGCAATAACTTTATTAAATGGAATAATTTGGGACCAAAGTATATCAAAACATAACAAAAAGCTTATATATAACACCATTATAAAAAGTATTATTACATACGGCTCAGAAGTATGGCCAATCAAGGATAGAACAGAAAAAATGCTTTCCGCTACGGAGATGGACTATTGGAGAAGAGCAGCAGGGAAATCAAAAAGAGAAAGAGTTACAAATCAAAGAATAAGAGAAATTATGACAGTGGGTGAACGTACTTTAGTGGATGATATAAGAACAAAACAACTGGTGTGGTACGGACATGTACAAAGAATGAATGATGAAAGACTACCTAAACAAATACTACAATGGAAACCAACTGGCCGAAGAAAACGAGGACGGCCAAGGAGAAGCTGGAGAGAAGGAATAGACAGTGAAATAAGAATAAGAGGCCTAGATGATGAATTATGGGCAAACAGAAACGAGTGGAGATTGGGTATCGGAAGACGTAGAACGTTGTGAAACCGATAAATATATATATATATATATATATATATATATATATATATATATATATATATAGTATATTATAAACATCGGTGACAATAAACTTTTTAAAAAAAGTAGTGTATGTGATTAATTCATTTTTTAAATAGGTAGGTAATTGGTGAAGTATCCGTCACTGTCAATCAAAAACATGAGTTTGTCAACAAGTCCGAAATGGAATCGCACTTTAATTTGAGAATGTGATACAGCGAGCCGCAGATACAACAAAATTGAGTGCAACAACGATAGTAAATATAAAAAAGAATCTACGCCATACGTTTTTTTCTCACCTGGTGACGTCATTACAAATGCGTATAATCTAGACTATACCAAAAATACATTTTTGAAAAACAGCTTATCTTAAAATTTGAGCATGGTAGATGAAGATCAGTTTTTTTCTATTTTTCCTTCAATTACACCCTGTACACTGGACCCTTTCGTAAATAAATTGGTAAAATCCCAGGGAAATAAAACAGCAAATGCTATAATTGCAGCGAGGCCTGAGAGCACAGCAACACAAGTTGAATTTGCAACCACCTCATTAATTTTAAAGTTGGCTGTGGTCACCGACGCTAAACTACCTTCATAAACCAAGCCCGAGTTGATTATTTTATTAAAGTGGAGAAACTAAAAGCCAAAGCACTCTACTTTCCGGGAGAGTGTTTACCATTTTGGAGAAAATAATGATGTCGAGAATGACGCTAGCTAAAAACTAATGCAAATTTTCAACTGAAAACGTTTTATTTTAAAAACTTTTTAAAACATTCAATAAACAAAGTTACTCGAATAAATATAGGTATAGTTTTTGCAAAGTCACCTGAAATGCTCCTAATACGGGGTTCTATCGATTTCATGAAATTTTGCTTCAATCTGCCCTTCAAAAGTTATCCAAATTCATATAAAATCTTCCTGGTATAATTTCAACCCTTCCGACAGAGAAAAGGCGCGACTCTTTGCGGTCCAAGCACAAAGCATTTGTTTTCTGACCGACCCAGCACAGGTGGATACACGGCACCTGATTGGCAGATTTTTTTGAGATGCGCTTTTAATTGCTTTCAGGTGTTCTTTTCGGGACCCCTTTAGTCGGCAGTATACAGAGTTAGAAAATAAATCAGTGTCGTTTCTGTAGGTGTATTTAAATTTTCATGAGTATATCTATCACCGCCCATGTCACTTTCTTTAAAGGATATGCCGATGGTCGGCTTTAACCTTTGTTCAACTGACTTTGCAAAAACTTTACCTAAAATTTACAAAAAACTGGTAACCATAACAAAAACCTTTCATGTAAAAAAAGCCAAGTGCGCGAAAATGGTATTCCGTGAAAGAATTGAGATAAAAGTAAAGCCAAGTTCTCCAATACAAATTTCAAAATGAAAGGTTCTTACTAGTTTGGAAATGTTTTTTTAAACTTTAGCACTGTGCCTAAGCCTAAGAGTCATTTACAGCCGTAATAGCCAATTTTAGAAAAACATTTCCAAACTAGTAAGAACCTTTCATTTTGAAATTTGTATTAGAGAACTTGGCTTTACTTTTATCTCAATCCTTTTTACGGAATACCATTTACTTGTCCTTTTTTTACATGAAATGTTTTTGTTATGATTTCACTACTGTTTTAAAGGAATTGAATAATATATAATTTAAATATAATTTTTAAAGTAGAAAAATATGCGGAATATTGTTCAAAACTCTTGCAATGCCTTATTTAAAATTTTGAGGTTTTTTAATTTTCCCCAAGCTCAGCTCTCTAGCATTTCTGGAAGTGGACAATGTTACTTTTACATAACTTACATGTATAGGGGAGGGAAGTAAATTAAAATTTTAGTGTTTTTAAATTTTTTCCTAGAGTTTTATCATGGTTTCTATCAGTCTTCCAATGCACAGCTCTCAAGCGTTTCTGGAAGTGGGCAATGTTGTGGGAAATAAATTAAAATGTTGTTTTTTTGTTATTTTTTTTCCTATTTATTATAGCTACTTTCAGTCTTAAAAATGATTTGATTTTTTCCAGGGGTTTGGTCACATTTTCTATCAGTCTGCCAAATTTCAGCTTTGTAGCATGTCTGGAAGTAGGTATAGTAGAATTTTGATTATCTATATATGAGTGATTAGGTGAGTGATTGGCAGTCTCGACTTTCCTTGAAATTTCGTAACTACTCTAGTACTTTATGGAAGTCCATGAAACTTGGAGGGGTTGTTAACTTTATGAAGTTCTACGACTGTGCAAAGTTTGAGATTCGTAGCTCATTTTGAAGTAGAGTTTTAGATAGGTCATATATGGGCTGAATTTAACAATTTGGAACAAAGTGGGGAATACAACTGTGTAATGCTGTAACGAAAAGATATTTTAAATAAATTCCTTGCACCTTCAATTTAATCCAGTCTAATTATTTTAAACAATATTGTTAACACTGCTTCAGCAGGTGATAAATTTATGTTAACCGTGTTCTGGGACAGGAAACAATTACTTGTAAGTACTTAAAACTTAATAGTACTTTCTTTCGGCACGTATTAAAATAAAAACTAAAGCTACAAATAAGGAAAACTCTTTAGCAACATGATAACGCTCGACCACATTTGCTCTAAAGAATTAACTGGAGTTTCCAAATAAGTAATTTCCATTATTGTCCAGATTTCAGTCCAAGTTGGTGCTATATTTTGTCTTTTTGAAAGCAATCTTGGTGGCGTAATTTTTAAACTAAAAGTATCTAAAATCCAAAAGCATTCAAAGAAAAAATAAATCAAATCTTTACTACAAGTCATGATTATACTTCTCTTGATGTTTAAAAATAAAAGTAACGTAGCTATGGTAAAACATTGTCCACTCTAAATTAATATAAAATTTCTAGGAACGTTTGAGCATTTGAGCTTGTTGTGTCGTCGTTGTTTGAGTCGAATCTTTTCCGTCTGATAGATAGCGGTACTTGTCTTTCAGTGGTCGTTAGTATCTCGTATTGACAAGCGCGCATTGGTACAAAAGTTCGAGTTGGTACGCTAGTTGCATTAGGGCTTGTGATGGAAGAGATCTCGTTAGAAACATTTCCCAAGATTCTTTTTAAAGCACTTGTACGTCATACATATTTTTTAATTTCTGCTTATAATGTGTCTGTGATATTTTATTCTCTTTCCTCAGTTTATAAGTTTTTTGCATAAGATCGGATAATAGTCAATGTTAATTTATTTTTGGATTCAACATAATCATATATGAGTGGAACTGCAGCCCCTCCAAGGCGACCACCAGTGGGTCCATTGTGGCTCACTTTTGAGTGGTTTCTCACAACTTTATGTCCATCCTCCAAAAAGGCCGGCTATCAGTTTGGGTGAGACACTGTTCAAATATTCTGAATCAATCTGAGATTTACCGGAAGTGTTTCGTCGTAAACGTGCAATAACCGGACATTCGCACAGTACATGTCTGACTGTTTCGTCATCCTCAATACAGAGTCTCCATTCGGTGTCTTCTGTTAGTCCCATCACTATGCGTATCTCCTCTCTGGTAAGTCCAATGATGTTCCTGGCTCTCTTTCCACAAGGTCCTTTAATGAACTTTTTAAAGTTAGTCAGTTCTGGTATATTTATCCAGTATTGTTGGAAGCTATTCTGCATCCATTTTAATATGGTCGGTTTAGCAGCATTGTATGATATTTCCAGGGCTCTCATGGGATCGAAAAATTCGGCAGATGCTGCTTTCTTCGCTGCTTGGTCTGCTGCTTTATTTCCCTCATACCCAGAATGCCCTGGTATCGATACTGACACATTGTTAGCGCTACCAAGCAGCTTCTCAAGGTTTTCGATGAGACTTTATAGGAATCAAGCGCTCTTAAGGCTGCTTGACTATCGGAGCAGATTTTTATTGTCTTGTTGGTCCATTCGTGGTCAGTAATCCACCGGGCAAACAGGTCAATGGCTACGAGTTCAGCCTGAAATATAGTAACCAATTGGCCGAGACTATGTTTAATCTCGACTTTTTCTTGAATACTAACAACTCCAGATCCAACGCCTGATGGCATTTTGGATCCGTCGGTTTACCAGAAGCTATCGTTATTAGAAAAATTGGTCCTGTTCACCGTATTGGGCATGATATAATTCCTAGACTTGCGTCCAACTTTTGTTCCCGAATTTGGGCTGATGATATCACTTTGTTTGCCCTGCCATCCTGGTGGTTGGCCCTTATTCTGTATGTTGCTCTTCGTGCCTCCGCCTCTAAGGAAATATGAAGCGGAGGAAAGTGAAGTAAGCATTCAAATGCAGTCGATGAGCTCGAGCTTAGGGTCACTGTTGTTGCCCGATACTCCTGTATGCCTCGGAACCCAAACCGTCGTCCCCAGTTTGCCATCTCCTAAGGTCTCTAGCACTTCTATGCATTATTCCACTCCTAGTTACTGGTGCCGCCATTGTTATGATTTACACCTCTGCTTGAAAAACAGAGACTGCTCCCTATATAAGTATTATCACGCCTCGTTTAGTTTCATTTAATTTATTCGTGAGGTTCTTAAAACCTATTTCATTTTCTTAAATGTTCTTTTAAGTATTTTCCTAAATAATTTTCTTAGGATATTTAAAGCATTTTTTAAGAGAAAGTTTCTTATGTATACAAACTTAAATAGCATACTTTTCGGTGATTTTAGAATTAAATAAATCTGTATTTCATCTGTGTCACTTTTGTCCCCCTTATTTGCTTAATCTTTTAAAAAGCTTTGGAAGAAAGTTTTACACGGCTATTATTTAAGTAATAATAATGATCTCTTCTACCACGATCTCTACTACAACGGCAAATAAAGTACCACTAAGTGCGTTCAGATATTTCAAAGCGCACCAACATTTCTCGGATGTAGGTATTTTTTCTGCGGAATCAATGGGAATAGTACCGACTTATTTATGGGCAAGTACTGTCATAATCAGAACTCAACTAGCTGTGTCTGCGCTTGGCTCTCTGTGAGTGGTTCTCATTGACCGTAGATGGATGAAGCTGACGTGATGTTAGCCATCAATTATGTTTAAATAAACAACAATAAATGTTGAAGTTTAAGGAAGTGGCTAAATTGTATTTGAATATTACTCAAAGATCTATCTATCTATTTAGCCTTCTTCGATCCATCTTTGGGCATAGGCCTCTCCCAATACCTTCCACTCTTCTCGGCATGTCGCCGTGTTTATTCATCTAGTTTCCGTATGTTTCTTCGACTCGTCCGCTCATCTCAAATGGGGTTTTTCCCTACTTTTTTTATTTTGCCAAGGTCTCCAGCTTACAATAAATTTGTTCCATCGATCGTCTTTTCTTCTAATGTTATGCCCACCAAACGTCAATTTTAATTTTGCTACCTCTGCTCTGACATCTCTTAATTTTGTTTTATTTCTTATCCAATCACTTCTTTTATTATCTGTTAGCTTTACATGTAACATTTGTCTTTCCATTGATCTTTGGGCTTTGGTTACCTTATCGATATTTGATTTTGTAAGTGTCACAGTCAGTGTCAAGAATCCATAGGTGAGTCCTGGAAGGATACATTAATTATACACTTTCGTTTTGAGGTATTGCTATATTAATTTTTTTTAATATGTAGCTTAATTTACCGAATACTGCCTAGGCCAATCTTACTCGTCTTTTGATTTGAGCTGTTTGCCTTTATTTTTATCGCTTTCTTCCAGAATTTTTATCATTTCTTTTTTCATATCTTTTATCATACGATATCGTCATCTTAGATGATTTAAGTATTATAATGGTTCTGTGCAGTTATTTTTTTCAGGGGCAGGGGCTTTTCGTTCTTTGCATATTAATTTTCTAATTAAAAAGTCACCACGGTCAGTTGCAGTGGTGCTCTTTCACACAGCAAGCAGACTAGACCAACCCGATTCACGGTAACTTGACAAAAAATACTAATCATGTCGAATTCCTTTGGCTACTTGACTTTTTTCCCAAAAAATAAAAACTGGTTCATTCACAAGACATGCACGACGATTAATTAGACAGGCCACGTATCTTTTAAAATTAAATATACCTCCATCGCCCAGTAATGTGCGAAGAGAGGACTTGAGTGCGTGCGATCATAATTATAGTGTATACTCATGCATTCTCACACTCTATGCTTGAAGCCAGGACCCCCATTTCATTTTTAATGTTTCTTTTTCGGGTAGACAGGATTTTGGTTACTGCGCATGCGTCAGTTTTGGTGGTTTTGGAACATACTCCGTTAGGTCACTATATTATTTGACAATTAACAAAAATTTAGGGTTATGTCTATTTTTTCTTTTTCTAAAAACTAGTTGGATTAGGTGAAAATTTATCAAATTGTGGGTTAAAATTTTAGTTTTTCCAAAATTAATTGTGCAGATTTACTGTGGCCACCTGAACTATTTCCCATTTTTCACAAAAAAGACATAATGTTATACGACAAACGCAAAACAGTTCAAAATTTAATTAAACAACAAAGATGGCGTCCATCCACACAGCAGCTGTGTGTCTACGTGACCAATCACACGCATGCGCACTTGAAAATGGCGTCTGCAAATTTATATTTGCTATTGTTTCCCACCCATTTGTGAGATTTGGTATTATGACGACATTATAGACCAGCAGTTTGATCTTAGCGTTAAAGTCGTCTGAACTTTGCGCTGGCGCATTTCAGGCGAAGCTGTCAATTGTTGCATTTGCTGATAGATGGCTTCTAAGGTATGCGTAGTGCTCTACATTTTGCTTACAACCAATTCCCATGCAACCCATGCAAAAGAAGGACAGGGGAGCTTATTTAAGGAAAAAATAGACATTTTTATATTTATATTTATTTTTGTGTTGAAAAATAATTCTTTATTCTTGCAATTTAAAAAATGGGATTAGGATTTGTCGTTTAACGTCTGAATTTCATTTTGAGTGTTCGGTTCATAATATACACGATATTCTAGTAACAATCAAAATGGTGTACCGTATAGCATAGCAATACAAAATCCGCTCTTCTTTGGTTACTTAAAATTCGCTATAGAGATTGCAGTAAAGGATGCTTTAATTGTATTGCATTATCAGAACCGCTTTTCTTTAGGTGAATAACATACAAACCTGTTTGTGATATTGTTCTTTATATACCTTTGTACGGTTTCAGTGGCGGCTCGTGACAGTAAAGTTTGTGAGTTCTGCCGATAGGGTATAAAAAGTGCTATTTTTTTACAGTCTCCAGATCACGTGTCTATTATAAAAAGTAAAAAATTGCCAAGTTTGGTTTGGCAAAAATTACAATGCCTAGGAAAAAATAGCGATTTTACAAAAGATCATCCGCATATCCATTCGTTTCTGGCATAAATTTGTCTTGTAAAAATCCTTTTATACAATTTTCCCCGGCTTGAACCACACTTTTCTATTAAAATATCGGGCAATGGCCGTCCTTCTTCATTCAGTTTTAGTTTTTCTTCATAAGTAAAGAGAGATAATTTTTTTACATTAATTAAATTATCCACCACATTCATTGTGACACAATTATACAAAAACAAACACGACCATAACCTCCCACTCATGTGTTTGGCGTCTTCTAAATAAATAAATGCGCCCGCAAACACGCAACGCTTAGCCCGCCCGCCCGGAATTGTACTGGAACTGCAAGTTTTGCAGCTCTATTTTTGCCTATATTTCACTATCTAAACCCATGACAAATGCGGTGCGGGGCGAAGGAAGGGGTTCCTAGCCGAGCACAGATCTCGTTTGCCGCCCAGCTACGTTGTGTTACAATTTAGCAGCGCAACAATGCCAATAACTTCATTTGACCAACTGTGAAATGCAGCCTTCGGCGACGGCGCGCGGCGTCGTTCTCAACACACGTCCACGATTTGAAGGCCTACTATACCAACACCGGACCGAAAATATACTGCTATTCCAATAATTTTAGAAAAAAAATAATTATATTAGAAAAATAGCAGCGGCTGAAAAATAGTCAAATAATGTGAAAATTTTGGGGGTTCTGCAGCTCTGCAGCCCTTATGCACTAGGCGCCCCTGTACGGTTTTGAGAAAGGACGTTACATAAAACTTCGATTCTGTTTTTGTCCGATTATTACGAAATCGTTTTTGAATGCGGAGGTTTATGCTGATGGACTCTTATTCCATTTTCCTTTAAGATCATGGACGATTTTTTTGTCCCTTATGACAATGGATAGGGATTCCACAATCTGGTTTTAAAATTAGGTGTTACGTGGCATCAAAGTATGCTGCGCGACAAAGACGACGTCACAGATTAATAAATGTTAAATCAACTTTTTCACAGTTTAATAAATGTTGCACAAAGTAGGCAAAGGTGTGTGAATGAAGCCCATCAGCTCGAGAGATTCCCGATCAGTTCCAATTTATTTATTAATAAAAGTGGATCGGAATAACGTGACAAGAACGAACGGTTTATTTAATGACCAACAAAAATTCATCTCTAATAAGTACAATAAAAAAACTAAAATATTGTCACACAGGAGTCTATAAAACTATGTTTTATCACCGAATAAACTGAGATTTTATATTTATTTATTTAAATCTGTATCAATAATAATTAATAACACTGGTCGGCATGAAAATCGGCCCTGACACCATTCTTGCCGATTCTTATGTAAAATGACCTCCTGGATCCAAATATGAACTCCGTTTTTCCCCATCACCCCCCCATTTTCGGGGATGACCCCCCTACCTATTTTTACTGCTTTTCTATAGTTTGGTGGGGCGGAAAGGATTTTTTTTGGCCTTAACATCATTATTTCTGAGAGACTGGAGAGTTTAGTGTTCTCAAACATTAATATTTATAGTAAGGCGGTAAGCCATTTGTTTTGGGGGGTGTTTTGCATAAATGGTAAATGGACATTGTCGATTTTACCGTTTTATATGCATTTTCTTTTTCATTGTTATAAAATTTTAGCTGCCAGCAGCTTAACGGTAAAGGTAATAAACGTTATAGCAAAGTATAAAGCAACATATTAGTATATAAAAGTATATATATACAGAAACCACTGGCCTATACAAAAAATCGCCTTGGAGGGACTTGGAAATTTTTTCCACTTTTATTTATTTACATATTAAAAAGTAGGAAAATAAATAGTTTTAACATAATCTATTTTTAGATTCTTGGGGGGGCTATCGCCCCCAAGCCCCCCTCCCCTTGTATACGCTCATGCAGAAACTATAATAAAAAAATAAAATATTGTTGCTTTATTTGTGAATGGGACAGCCGAGCACGGGACAAACATTACATTGTATGGAACGGAGAAAAATATCGCCAACGATCCTTATTAGTCCCGCAAGATAATATTTACTTGCCGCCTTTGCACATCAAACTTGAATTGATCAAACAGTTTGTAAAAGCACTGGACAAAACAGGCGACGCATTCATATATTTGAAAACTAAATTTCCTCGTCTTAGTGAGGCTTAAATCAAGGAAGGTTTTTTGTGGAGCCCCAGATTAGACAACTTTTTCAAGATTCAACTGAATCAAAAAGAAAAACGAGCTTCGTTTGCATTCCAAAACGTGTGTAAGAACTTTTTAGGTAACCATAAAAGTGATGATTATATCGCTCAGGTCGAGGAATTGCTCTTAGCCTACAAGGCCATGGGATGTAACATGTCCCTTAAAGTGCACTTCCTTCACTCGCATCTGGACTTCTTTCCTGAAAATTTAGGAGCAGTCTCGGATGAATACGGGGAACGGTTTCACCAAGACATCGCTAAGTTGGAAAAGATGTTTACAGGGAAGTGAAATGCAAGCATGTTGGCGGAGTACTGCTGGTTTTTGAAACGAGAGGGTTGTACCTCAGGGTATAAAAGGAAAGCAAGCACCTAGTGAAGGTACGAAAGTTCTTATTTATCAGTGGCGCACCCAGGAATATGTCTTGGGGGGCCCGATGCCTCTATAGCCTCATGCTGTCGAATTTTAAGCTATTTTTTGTGTTTTTTTTATGAAATATGTGGAATATATGTAAAAAAATCTAAGGCTTAGGGGGCGGTGGGCCCCAAGGCCCCCCCCCCGGGTGCGCCCATGTATTTATTTTTGTGTGAAACTAAAATAACTCTCTTTATACTTAAAAATTTTAATTTATGTCGATAATATTATAATTATTATCGAAAAATGATAAAAATAGGTAAAAGGGCTGCTCCCTCAAAAATGGTGGGTGGTAGAAGAAAACGCAAGCTATATTTGGATTCAGGGCGTCGTCTTACATAAGAATCAGCGGAAATAATGCCAGGGCTCAAGAATTTTTTTTTTGCAGACCAGTGTAATTTACTTTGTATCTAATGATCCAAAATCGGTACTTTTAGGGGTTAACCTGAAGGAAATATAGAAAAAACTCACCCCTCCCCCTGCAGCGCTTAAATTTTAAGGAATGTTAAAATATAAAAAGAGTATCTTAATATTAAACATCATGATTTTTATTTAAATTTTTTATATTGTTTGATATACAACTGTGTGTGTCTAATTTAAAACTTTCCACCCGGGATTTCTCGAGAACTGCTAAAAATTTTTTCAAATGCCGAGACACGTCGATTTTGTTTGCGTGAGGGAAGTTTTTGTAACCTTCGAGGGGTTTACTTTACAACAAAATCGACGTGTCTCGGCAGACACAGTGTATAATTGTTGTCTTTATTTGATATTTTAATTTTTTTATGTAGTCAAGAAATACTTTTAAAGTAATTCAAGAAATTATTTAAAGCTAAAAAAATAACAAAAAAATAAATAAAAATTAATAAAATGTGATGAAAAATGCAAACTTTATGTAATATCTCAAAAACCAAAAGTGATAGATAAAATCCAAAACAGTTGGGTTTTTTATGTAAAAAATTGGGTTTTTTATGAAAAAAACTATAAAAAGGAAAATACACTAAAATAAAACTCTCATTCATAAAAAAGTTATAGACCCCCAAAATGCATCACCCTTGAGTTTTTTTTTGAAAATATGCTTTTAAAATTGTTGTTTCGAATGTACGTTTTTTTTAATCGTTTTTCAAAAAACAAAATTTTGAATTACTTTTTTTTTAATTAAATTTATTTGAAAAGAAAAAAATTTACAAAAAAAAATAGATATTTTGCTAAATAGCATATTTTTTATACTTATATTATATTATAAAAAGTGTAACATATTGGAATCCTTTTTCGGTAACACTCTAGTAGTTAGCACCCTTTATTTAGTAAATACTGCTGGCAATCTTATCACATTATTGATTACTCGAAGATCTCATGAAGAGCACAAGAAATGTTATTTGCGCTAAGCAGCCAGCTAGATAACTCTGCAGCTTAGGCGATCGATCAGAATTATGCCACGGTGATTACTCTTCCGTGTAATATAATCAAACAGAACAGCTAGCCGTATTAACAAACTGGTAAACTTGGAAAAATGAATAATTTAATCAGAGATATTGATAATTAAGTTAACGTTAAAACATAGATTTATTACGACAGCCGCAAGCCTTGCGGCCACGATATCGATATCTCCGAGGAGAGACCGATATCGATGTTGTGCCCACAAAACTTAATTGAATAAACTGTGGATTAAAGACATTCTATAAAAGACAACAAAATGCTTATTCTTGAATTTTTGGGAGGGGAATGTTAGAGATTTTCACCCTAAACGGGCGATTTATTTTCTCTCGAAAAAGCGCTCCCGTGATTTCAAGTTCAACACCTCTTATCTAGGAGAAAACTAGTTTCTAAACTCTCTCACATTTCACGGCACAGTGATTTGTTTGGATTTTCACAGTCATATTTAAATGTATTTTTTTCCAAAAGGTGGACAGCAAAAATTGATTTTTTCTACGACCGCATATGAAAATAATGGATTTCACACGACTTACATCCTCAGAAAACGTTTTGTATGACCCGTGTGCAGAAATTTTTCCGCGCATATGTGGAAAAGTATTTTTCCACACATGTATGGAAAAGTGTACGATGACGTTAACTGTCACCATACTTTTCCGCACATGTGTTGCAAAGTGTACTTTCACAAATGTGCGGAAAAAGTTCGCCATTGCACCGAAACTGGACATTATTGCGGCAATCAACCCGAAGCTGATGAATTTCGCCATAAAGTCAACAAAAACAACTTTGGACAGAAAGAAGAAACAAAAGGCAAACCAGTAAAGAACAACGGGCAATCAAGAACCTGCAGACTGACAACTCAATCAAGATTCTACCTGCCGACAAAGGAAACGCGACGTTAACCATGGATGTCGAGACATACGACAAAAAGATCGAAGAAGTTCTGGAGAAAGGAGACTACAAGCAACTTCCGAAAGATCCAACCACAACCGTAGAAGGACGCATCCACAGGACGTTGAAGAAGTATGCTGAAAATATCCCGGACGCCGTTAGATCCCGCCTGACTCCATACCCCAGTAAGGCACCACTTTTTAATGGATTCATAAAGATCCATAAGAAGGATATACCACTGCGACCAATTACCAGCTCCAGAGACTCACCGACCAGCACTTTGTCGAGGTTTTTGTTGGACATAATTCAATCATTACAGGGTAAGTCCGAATCTTTGGCAAAAACTCGGAACATTTTGTCGAAGTTTTAAAAAGGATCGAATTAGATCCCGACGAAAGATCTGTAAGTTTTGATGTAGAAAGTCTATAAACCAACGTGCCAATAAAAAAGTCACTCAGTATCATCAAAAACATATTACAAACTGATGATACACTTCACGAGAGAAGAACGCTATCGGTGGATGGATCTATTGTAGCTCCGTCTGGATGAAGCGCAAAAAAACCATTAAATTTTTAACCCAACAAAACTTTTCCGAAAATCAAGAATGGACTGCGTGGTCAAAGATTTCAGTCGCCAGAGAAAGCAGTCGACGCCTTCAAGAATGCAATTTTGACACCTACAAACGTGTGAAATTACAGCTTTGACAACTGGTTTGAGCGCATGCAAAAGTGTATTAATTTTCGTGGAAAATACTTCCAGAAAAGTATTTAGAAGTTTTCTACTGTTTTATTCCAGCTATATACCATTCAAAACTTAAAAGACCACCCTCGTATTACATTAAATCCACGGATAAGTATTTTACTTCCACATCATAGAAGAGTAGCAATTCTGCAACTGGACTATTTGCACAATTTTAATGAGTTGTTTATTTCTTATTGATCATTTCTTATGCTTTATTTGCTCCGGTATAACTGAATGTTTGCGCCCAACAATTTCTTCGGTTTCTCATCTATTATAAGTAATAATCTTGGATAGAAATGCTGCGGCATCTTAATGCGCTACAAGAAGCTTTAACTGCCTAAATTCCTAAAATAGTCGTTATTTCGCAACGCGCCACATTAAGAGAGAAATTGTTTATGGTAAAGTTGAAAATTCCGAGATTTAAGATTTCGATATTTTTACACACTCTCTATATATTATGTACCTTATGGGTACCTATAGCTTGAGAGGAAAAAGTGTCAGATGGCTAGGTGATGATAACCGTTAATACCGTTAGTTTTGACTGTTTGGAACACTGAATAGATTTTAGAAGCAGCATTGCAACGTAACTCCAAGAACACTACTAATTTGTCGGTTTAGAACTTTTTCTACGTTGTCCGATGCCTATTCTCCACCTCCTTCAATCCTGGAAATCATCTTCTGTCAGCTTTTTTGGACTCATTGTTCTTTGGATTGACTGTTGCCATTCTAGTTTAGGACGCCCTCTTTTTCTGCGCCGTATTATTTGACATTCTAAAACCTGGTTTCGTAATCTTTCATCGTTCATCCGTTGTACATGGCCATACCATATCAGCTATCTTTTACTGATATCATCGGTTATGCTTCACTCGATTCCCATTCTTTCTTTTTATGATCTCATTTCTTATATGATCGGTTCTAGATATTCTCATTGATCTTCTTATCGCATCCATTTCGACACTTTCCATTTTTGTTTTGTATTTTGCTGTTACGTGACAAGTTTTTATTCCTTACAACAGTGCGCTTTTCACCATTGTTTCATAAATGTTAAATTTTACATTCTTTTTTATTTCTCTCCTCCATTATATACGGTTAATACATCCAATAACATTTTTTCGCTTTTCCTATTCCTTTTTCCCGTTCTTTACAGTCTGTTCCTATCTTATCAATTGTGACACCCAAGTATACATGTAGATATTGTTTGTTCATTGTCTTCTCTCACTTGATACGTTTCCAATACATAGGTACCGTGTCTTGTCCACGTTCACTGTTAACCACCACTTTTCGTATTCATCCTTTAACTTTCTCATCATATACTCCATGTCTTTTTTATCGTTAGCAACAATTACTTGAACGTCAGCAAACTGTAATGTGTATATGGTAAATCGTTCGTTCAGTTGTATTCCCATGCCGTGTACTTTATGTTTCCAGTTTTTTAGAGCCACTGCGATATTATTTTAAATATATATTCAAGCACACTCGGATTCATAAATATTGTTGCTAAAATTTCCCTAATTTTAACGCATTTGCTGCCCATTTTGTCTTAAAGGAATCAAAGGAAAGGGTAGTGGGCGTGTTTATTCCTCTCATGCGTCACACAGAATGGCCGGGACCTACAAAAGTTACTTAAAAAACTAAAAACTATATAGGTTATGAAAAACTATTTCTTTATGTGACCGAGGACCACATTCCTTATCTAAAATCAAGGGGTTAAAGCTACCCTAGTTAGGGGTTGAGAGATAGAAATACCCGAAGATAACACGAAAATGTCCCCTTTGCAAACAAAATCGACGTGTTCAAGGATTTTAAAAAAAATTAAGTTTAAATACTCGAAATAGCTTCTGGTACGTTTTTGCAGGACCACTGTATTGTCGAGTGTAAACGATCACATCTCTTATCTTGACCAATAGCAAGCCAGGAAATAGTTGCGTTTATGGCACTTTTTTTTTAACAAAACCAAAATTTTTTTTAAAGAAAACAAAAATTGTTGTAAACTGAACGTGTCAGACTTCGAACTAGTATGTTGTGTTTCCAAAAGCTAGTAAGATATAATATGTGAGTTGCGTTTATTATAAGGAGTTTTTGTTGGAATGATAATTTTTTGTCTCTTCTGTAACGCTGTAATTTTTGCCATATTACTTTAACTTTTTTTTAACAAGTTCCCAACGAAAGCATCAAGCCATCAGTATAATTCAATGCCGGTAGGGGAATTTTACCTCGGAGTAGTTGTTTCTGTTGGTTTCACAAAACACTGGACAAATTTGACAAAAAATCAGGTATTTTTTAGGTGTAACAGAAGAGGCATTAACGTTACGAAAGGGAAACAAATTAAAAGTACACAATTTATGTCACAAAACAAAATTACAAAAATAGATAATGGTCAAAACTATCAAGGCAGATTATAAATATTTTCCAACTAAATTCCAAAGAAAAAATTTATTCTCCCGATCTGTAATATAGGGACAATTTCTGTGACATCAAAAAATAGCGTTACCGAAAAGGACAAATCGTGTTACAGATGGGACAATTTCTTTACATTTTCAGTTTTCTTCCAGATTTCAACGATTTTGTTTTGGAATATGTTGATGTTATTACTTTAATCAAGTCATACATAAGATAATCCACGTTGCAGAAAGGACAACATCATTTGCCTCAAATTTTTGTTTTTTAAACACAAAACGATTTACTTCTGTTCATTCTAAAATTCTAAACTGCCACGTGAAATGAATTTTCTTTGCAAAAAAATTGGCTATTACCACCTGGGAAACATTTCTTGTGACAAGTTATTTTATTTTTTATTTAATTTTCTATGGATAAAATATAACAAATTAAAATGTTTATAAGCATAGATAAGCTTTCAAAAAATTTCAAAATTAGGTTTGGTTCCAAAAAAAAGTGTCTTATATGTAGGCGCGGATCTACGGTAGGGGAAAAGGGGGAAATTTCTTCTCCCCCCTGACTTAGTTTTGACAAACATAATACACCTCCGGGTCACATAGTTTTGTGCAATAATTATTATGATATTTCCCCCCCCCACATCCTAGACCTGCCCCTGTTATATCTAAAATTTCTTCTACTACCTCAAAGCAGTGATAGAGATAATTCAAAGCTTGGTATTGGCCAAATCCCTACATCTTCTATGTTCGACAATAAAGGGCCAGATGTTCAACGTATGCCAGTTTTTTTCCTGAACAGTTTTTTAAAGATACCTACTTGCATTGTTTTATAAGGCTTTAATTGACCGACTTCTCAAAAAGCGGCACTTAGAAATAACTGAAAATCGATACGAGCCAGAATTTTCTAATGCTCCCGCTGATGCTGGCTGACAACTTCTTCTTTCGAGCAAAGTTTGGCCGACAAAAAACTATAATGGAGAGAGGCGTTATCCTAAACTTCAATAATAAAATGGGCAATTTTGCATTATCGAAGAATCGCGTTTGATAGCAGGCCATCGATATCGCATGAGAATAAAAGATAATTTTAGAACGCTTCAAGTCTTAGAAAATTGATAATGTTCGAAGCTTCAACTCTTCAACCGGGGCTGGTTGTCTCACGGTCAGAGAACATTCAATTTTGAAGTATTCAATTTTTTGGTGATTTTGATTTAACTTGGCATGCTGTTTAAGGACTCCATACGAAGTTAGGAAAAAATAGTGCTTTGCTCGGCGTCGCATTATAGGTAGCGTCGCGACGCCCTAAGCTTAAGATTGATACCTAACTTTTTGTCAAATATCTCAAAAACGGTAATAATTAGAAGAATTTTGCTTTCACTTTTATGGAGCCAGTTGATGAATCTTTCTACCGCTCCATAACAATCTCAACAAATAGTTTGAGTTTTTTTAATAAAAACTGTAGAAATGAGATTTTCACCAAAATTTATAACTATAATTTTCGGATTACATTAAATATTGTTTTACAAATAAATGATAATTTTATGATGTTTAAAATTATACAACCATTCTAAATTTCAAGAGAACCTTAAATCTCGAAAATTTTTCTATTTAGTAGGGGTGCCGACTACCAAAACTTGAATTATTTGCTGTCAAAATATTAATATGTTTTATGCCTCAAAATGCTTTAAATTTATAAAAAACTATAAAACCTACGGCATATTAGAATAACTGAAGCCCATAGCAGGACCCTCCCTAGATATTTAGGCGCCCTGGGCGAAACAGTTGGTCGAGCAGAATTTCAAAAGTTAAGGTGATTTTGATATAAATTGTTATAATTTTAAAATGAAGACATAATAGATGACAATGACAATTTGTTTAAATAAAATCAATGTTATAATAAAAAAGTAACGTACAATTGACTCAAACCCCTTTTCGCCATCTTTAAACAAAGATGGCGGATTGTTTATTATGCAGAATTTTGACGAATCAACTAAAATATATGAGAATCGGTTTACAATTCAAGCCCAAAATCCTACTCTTAAACTATTACATTTACGACGTTTTCCACAAACCCCAACAACTTTCTGAGTTGAAATATCCATGGAAAACAGAGAGCCGCCCACTTTAAAAGTACTCCATCGACCGACCGAACTTTTGACACTTCGCAAGCTTCGCATTCGCGCTCCTTTTAAATTATTAAAAAAGACTTTTTCAGGTCAAGCGGACAGGCCGGGATGGGACTTGAATTTGGGAGTTTGGGAGAATTGGAGAATTAAAACTGGCGTTGATTGCATTAGGGATGGCTCCATTATGTATAAATAATGAGCTTAGTAGGCATTTTTTATAAACATGACCGAAATAAATGTAAAAAGTTTAAAGTTGCAACGGCCCAATTTTAAATTTACGACGCTGCGCCATAGAAATGTTTACCAGAATATTTGCGATACACATGACCAAACTAAAACTGCTTTTAAAAGACGTCGGCCTGTGGAGAGAGTTGGCTTTCTACTGTTGCCAGTTCGTTAGTATGAAATTATAGGATTTAAATAATAAATATATTTAGGTGGGATCTTTCTTGTCCTCCTTTTGAGAGGCCGAAATCGGTGTTAACATACAGTAAGTATAACCTAACTTACTAACCTAATCAATTGATCTCAAACGTAACATTTGCGATCATTTGACGGTTAGGCTAACACCGATTTCGACTACTCAAAAAGAGGAGCATAAATCAGAGAAAAACGTCTTCCACTATATTGTGAAAATCGGCTAGGTATTGATGCGATTCTCCGTTAAAAAGTTAGCAATTATTCAATTTTTAAACTGTCAAAAAACTGTCATTAGCATTAACGGAAAGACGACACGCAGACGTCACGCCGATATTGCTAAGATAGGTCAAAACACACGTAAATAATACATTTTAGGTAGGTCCCGGATGGTTTCTTTTTTCTTTGCAATCGGTCCAGTTTATACTCGCCTGCTCCTGTTCTAGTTTCTCTCCTACCTCGGTAGATGGCGCTTCTTACGAAGATTTTCTTACTATAGAAGTAGGATGAGAGACAAAGCGGTGTGATTAACTTCGCAAGTGTGTCACATTGACCAAGCAGTATTCTGAGGAGTCCCATAAGGACGAAACAGCTAACTGTCAACACTTATTAGGTGTCCATTAAATCTTGGACCCCCGTGAGGTTAAGCTTTCGAGCTACCCACGGAAAAATGAGAGTGAAACAAAAACATATGATACCGTTCCAGTAGAAAAATTAGGGACAGTGCTAGAGCAGACTAATATCAATTATACATACATAAAAGCGATAAAAGAACTATACAAAGGGTCAAAATCTAAAATTAAAATTGGAAATCCACTTTTAAAAGAATTCCTGGTAACGAAAGGCTTAAGACAGGGATGTTGTATCTTTCCAACTCTTTTTATAATATATATCGCAGTAGCTCTAAAAAACTGAAAACTCATAGTACACGGCATGGGAATACAACTTAACGACCGATTTACCATATACACACTACAGTTTGCTGACGACCAAGTAATTGTAGCTAATGATAAAGAAGACATGGAGTATATGATGAGAAAGTTAACGGAAGAATACCAAAAGTGGGGGTTAACAGTGAACGTGGACAAGACACAGTACTTATGTATTGGAAACGAATCAAGTGAGAACTAGAAATTGGACAAACAATATCTCCATGCAATGAGTATTTATACTTGGGTGTCACATTTGATAAGACAGGAACAGACTGTAAAGAACTAGAAAAAAGAATAGTAAAAGCAAAAAAGAGCAGAGAGATAAAGAAGAATGTAAAATTTAACATATATGAAACAATGGTGACAAGCACGCTGTTGTATGGAATAGAGACTTGTCGCGTAACCGAAAAATACAAAGCAAAAATGGAAAGAAGATCAATCAGAATATCCAAAACAAATCATATAAGAAATGAGATCATAAAAGAAAGAATGGGAATCGAGGAAACCATAACGGATGACATCACTAAAAGGCAACTAATATGGTACGGCCATGTACAACGGATGAGCGACGAAAGATTACCAAAGCAGGTCCTAGAATGGCAACCAATAGGGCGCAGAAAAAGAGGGCGTCCTAAACTGGAATGGCAACAGTCAATCCAAAGATCAATGAGTCCAAAAAACCTGACGGAAGATGACTGTCAGGATCGAAGGAGGTGGAGAATAGGCGTCGGACAACGTAGAAAAACGTTCTAAACCGACATAGTAGTAGTAAACCAAAACTTCTTTTTACACGATTAGCCACGATAATTTGTTTGATTATTAAATTCACGGGTACTAACATTTATGTTAGTTAGTATTATTTGGCTTAAAAATTCCGCTGATTGATGCTCACGTCTAAAGTTGGGTAAAAACGCTAACCAGCGTTGCTCTGGCCTGAAAGACATAAGTGCAGTCGTAGGTCACGAATGGTTTCTTTTTCTTTTCATCGATCGATACATAAAACATTTTCAGCACTATCTCAAAAAAAAAATTTGCTTCAAAACAATATTTTGCTGAGTAGTGCAGTGGGTAAAAAACAACGCTAAAAATGTAATTCTCAATTCTCTTATCATGTATCTACACATGCCAGTCGTATTCATATTCATATCACACTTAAAATTGTAAACAATATCCGCCCTTGTATCTCTAATTCCTTTACACGTGTATGCATTTTTAATCGTACAGGACGTGTGTGATATAATACTTTTTTTGCTTTGCGGCCAAATGGTCGTAACAACATTTTTACGTCTCGGAGATTTTTAAAAATTTATTACAAAAACTTCAAAAATTTCAATTTTAAAAATGTTTTAAAAAGAGGTTCATTTCCTAAAAAATTCTATACATATATTTATCGGTTTCACATTTACGTTTCTGTTTGCCCATAACTCATCATCTAGGCCTCTCATTTTTTTATTTCACTGTCTATTCCTTCTCTCCAGCTTCTCCTCGGTCTTCCTCGTTTTCTTCGGCCAGTTGGTTTCCATTGTAATATTTGTTTAGGTAGTCTTCCATCATCCATTCTTTGTACATGTCCGTACCATACCAGTTGTTTTGTTCTTATATTATCCACTAAAGTACGTTCAGCCACTGTCATAATTTCTCTTATTCTTGGATTTGTATCTCTTTCTCTTTTTGATTTCCCTGCTGCTCTTCTCCAAGAGTCCATCTCCGTAGCGGAAAATATTTTACTTCTGAGCCGTATGTAATAATACTTTTTACAATGGTGTTATATATAAGCTTTTTGTTATGTTTTGATATACTTTGGTTCCAAATTATACCATTTAATAAAGTTATTGCTTTTCTTCCTTGTACGTTTCTATCTTTTATAGCTTTGTCTAGTGTTCCGTCAGCTGTAATTTTTAGACCTAAGTAGTTATACTCATCACAAGACTGAATTCGCTGCCCAGTATTTAGGATTAGATCCTGTTTCGTTCCACCAATACACATATACTCTGTCTCCACTTATCGTACTCTTCTATTAGTTTTCGTGTCATATATTCAAGGTCGTCATAATCCTGAGCCACCACTATCTGATCATCGGCGAAACATAAAGTATACAAGGTGGTTTCATCCAACGGAATTCCCCTGTTTTGGCATTTTCTCTTCCAGACTTTAAGGACCTGTCCCAAATATATCTTGAAGAACGTAGGCGAGATACAGCAGCATGAATTTAAACTAAAACCTCTAAATTAATTGTCAGTGAAGAAACATTTTTCTATTTGAATAATATTGTGCAGCTTTTTAAAGTTTTTACTTCAATATTTTGGGTTTTTTTGTTTTATAGGTCATAAGAAAAGTCTTGTATCAATTTGTAAATTGCAACAGATTTTTATGTTGTATTTATTACAGTTTTTAACGTTTTTATATTTATTTTATACACACAAGAGATCTACTACGGTACCCTCGTTTAAGGGCTCGATTTAAAACAAAATCGTACCCGACAATATCTTAAAAAACTAAAAGTGACGGCTAAAATTCTGTTTAACAGTTGGAGTCTTTAACGAAAAGCTATAACAAAAATTGCATCGCATCAAGAATAAAGTTTTATAAATCAAAAAAGTTACAGACACGCTTCCAAAATGAAGACATTTTAAAAATCCTTTGTTGCTTATTATAAAAACCGAGGCTCGCAAGTGGATGTTGGTACAGTGAAGCACCGAGGAAGAGAATGGGGGAGAGCTTTTCTCCTGTTCCGCATTGAGCGAAAAAACTAATTTCAATATTGACGACTAATATACTTTACTAAAATCGGCTAACTATGATGTCTACATGCGGCCAGTTCGCTTAAGCCAGTCGAAATACAAGAGTGGGGGAAGCCACTTACTCAAATAAAAAGAACCTGCTTCTATTCACCTAACTAAACTACTGACTAAAAGCCTTACTAAGTAAGTACTAAATCATGGATTCCACATGATTCCATTAACCAAATTTTAGTTACTGGCCTTAGTGCTTGTTCAATGGTCAACACCCCTATACCGACTTTTTAATGGATCAATTTTTTCCAGATTTGTTAATACGACTTTTTTGTTATTAAATGTATTTCTCTCGTGTATGCCACCTATGAAGCAAGATTTTAATAATTCAATTTTATGATTTTTAGATGACTTTTATTGATTGTACGTGTTACGTCAGTGATATATGGTGTGTGAATATTATTTATTTATTTTCTTTAGGCTCCTTGTGCATACTGATTATACGAAACTGAAATCGATATGAATGAATTATTTTGTTACCGTTTCATGGGAATTGAGTTGGTTTTGAATACGATTTCAATCCAATATCGTCCCTAAAACTCTCCTTTGGCTATTTTCAAAACGATTTCAATCTAGGACCAATCCTGAAGGACGGGTGAAGGAGGCTTTACAACTTTGTTACGTAACATTTTGAGCTTATATAAAAAAGCTATGACTTATTCTACATTTTATTATTGTACATGAGGTGGAAACATAACAAAACCATTTCATGTAAAAAAAAGCCAAGTACGTGAAAATGTTATTCCAAACTAGTAAAAACCTGTACCTGGCTTTACTTTTATCTCAATTCTTTTTACGGAATACCATTTTTGCGTACTTGGGTTTTTTTACATGAAATGTTTTTGTTACGATTTCACTCCGTTTTTGAAGGATTTAAATAATATTTTAGTTTTAAAACAGTAAAATATGCGGAATTTTGTTCATAGCTTTTGCCTTATTAAAAATTTTGAGGTTTTTTAATTTATTTCTATGGTTTTATCATAGTTCTTCATCAGCCTTCTAAAGCTCAGCTCTCTAGGTTTCCTGGAAGTGGGCAATGTTAATTTTACATAACTTTATATTTATATTACAGGGGAGAGAAATAAACTAAAATTTTGGTTTTTTAAAAAATTTTCCCATAGTTTTATCATAGTTTCTATTAGTCTTCCAAAGCTCAGCTCTCTAGCGTTTCTGGAAGTGGGCAATGTTACTTTTACATAACTTTACATTTATAGGGAAGGTGAGTTATTTAAAATTTTGGGTTTTTTTAATTTTTTTTCTACAGTTTTATCATAATTTCTATCGGTCTGCCAAAGCTTAGCTCTCTAGCTTTTCTTGAAGTTGGCAATGTTACTTTTACTTAACTTTACATTTATAAATGAGGGAAATTAATTAAAATTTTGGGGTTTTTAATTTTTTTCTATAGTTTTATCATATTTCCTATCAGTCTGCCAAAGCTGACCTCTCTAGCGCTTCTGAAAGTGGGCAATGTTACTTTTACATAACTTTACATGTATAGGGTAGAGGAGTAAATTAGAATTTTGGGGTTTTTTGATTTTTTTCAAGGTTGGGTACAATTTACAATTAGTCTGCCGAATTTCAGCTTTGGAGCATGTCTGAAACTACAGTATAATTTTGATAACCTATACATGAGTGGCAATTTCGACGTTTTTTAAAATTTCATAACTACTTTACTGCTTTATGGAAGTCCATGAAACTTGGAGGGGTTGTTAACCCTACGAAGATATACGACTGTGCAAAGTTTGATTTTCCTTGCTGATTCCGAAGTAGAGTTTTAGATAGGTCAAATATGGACTAAAATGATTCAAGAAAAGATGGTACATCAGTTGCGCGAACTTGGCGGAACACTGCCGTGCCATCAGACTTTGGCACACTCCTACAATACATGGGTAATACACACTTTAATTTTTGTTTAATATTGTTAAAAATCTTTATTCTTTGTCTTACTATATTCTCTGCAAAACATACACAATTTATTTTGTGTTTGTTTGTCTGTTCTATAAAATTAAGGTAAACATTGCGTATAGGTGTAGCAGCAATCTTCGCTGTAGGTAATCTGGTTTATTTTCTTAACTATTCATCGATTTCTGTACGGTTTATTTTTTCTGTCTTATTTGTGTCTTCAATAAATTCACCTGAAAAAGTTTTATGTTTTCAATACTTTTTCGTAAAGCAATAAAATTAAGAAAACTCTGTTTAATGACGCTAGTTACATGTTGTGTCACAGCCCTCTCAAGTTAAATGGTTTAGATTTTTAAAAACAGGGTTTAAAAAACGTTGTTTAAAAAAATAAAAATTTTAGAAAATTATAATAGGGAAATAATTATTATGTCGCTTTTCGACAAGTATTCTGAAAGACTGTAAAGAACTGGAAAAAAGAATAGCAAAAACAAAAAAGGTTATTGAATGTCTTAACAGTATTTTATAGAGCAAAGAGATAAAGAAGAATGTAAAATTTAACATACATGAAACAATGGTGGAAAGCACGCTGTTGTATGGACTTGTCGCGTAACAGAAAAATTCAAAAGAAAAATGGAAAGTTTCGAAATGGATCCAATAAAAAGATCAATGAGAATATCTAGAACAGAGCAGATAAAAAATTAGACCATAAAAGCAAGATTGGGAATCGAGGGACGCATATCGGATGACATTACCAAAAGGCAACTGATATGGTACTGCCATGTACAACGGATAAACGATGAAAGATTAACAAAGCAGGTGCTAGAATGGTAACCAATAGGGCGTAGAAAAAGAGGACGTCCTAAACTGGAATGGCAACAGTCAATCCAAAGATCACTACCACTATGTTGGTTTAGAACGTTTATCTACGTTGTCCAACGCCTATTCTCCACCTCCTTCGATCCTGACAATCATCTTCTGTCAGGTTTTTTTGACTCATTGATCTTTGGATTGACTGTTGCCATTCCAGTTTAGGACGCCCTCTTTTTCTGCGCCCTATTGGTTACCATTCTAGGACCTGCTTTGTTAATCTTTCATCGTTTATCCGTTGTACATGGCCGTACCATATCAGTTGCCTTTTGTTGATGTCATCCGATATGCGTCCCTCGATTACCAATCTTTCTTTTATGCTCTCATTTTTTATATGCTCTGTTCTAGATATTCTCATTGATCTTTTTATTGGATCCATTTCGAAACTTTCCATTTTTCTTTTGAATTTTTCTGTTACGCGCCATAGGACCTGCTTTCTTTTATGACCTCATTTCTTATATGATCTGTTCTAGATATTCTCATTGATCTTTCCATTTTTGCTTTGTATTTTTCTGTTACTGTGCGACAAGTCTTTATTCCATACAACAGCGTGGTTTTCACCATTGTCTCATATATGTTAAATTTTACATTCTTTATTTCTCTACTGCATAAAATACTGTTAAGACATCCAATAACCTTTTTTGCTTTTACTATGCTTTTTTCCAGTTCTGTACAGTCTGTTCCTGTCTTATCAAATGTGACACCCAAGTATACCTACTCATTGCATGAAGATATTGTTTGTCCATTGTCTAGTTCAAACTCACTTGATTCGTTTCCACTACATAAGTACTGTGTCTTGTCCACGTTCACTGTTAACCCCCACTTCTGATATCAAAAGTGATCAATGAGTCAAAAAAACGTAGAAAAATGTTCTAAACCAAAATAGTAGTAGTAGTAGTAGTAGTAGCATAAACCATTACAGACTGCCTATTATACTTAAATGTAAAGCAAACTCTATATTTCCTGTACTATAATTTAAGTTTTTAATTAGATATCGGTTATGTAGTCACATAACCGAAAGTACATTAAAGAGCAGATAGAAAATGCTTTTAATAATATTAAATATTTCAATTCAAGATAGGTACCGCTTGTTTCAAGTCGAGAAAAATATTTGTTTCGATTTGAGAAAATGAACGTTCTGTTTGTAAATATTCTTATTGTTTTTTTGTAAATCATGAAAATATAGCTTTTTAATTGAGAAAATAATGGTTTTTTATTCAAGAGAAAGAATGTTTTGCTTGAAAAAGTTGAAAATGGAATAACGCCAGCCGTCGCGTCGTTATCTTGATTTGAAACATTTTATGTACAAAAAAACAATATAGTTTATTATTTTTTTAGTTTAAGTAATTCTTTTTTTAATTTTAAGAATGGTTTTTCTTCAACTAAAACAATATATTCAATAAAATTTACACTTAATTTTTAAAACAGTTCTTTGTTTTGAAACTGAATCTCATTTACAAACTAGATATCATTAAAAACAAAATAATCATTGAAAGCAGACGTCGTCCGTTGCCGTTAAGTCAACTAAGTGAAGTTGAATGAAGATAATATTTTGGAGAAAAAACGTTTTCTAGACTTAAGACAAAAAAAAATCTGTGTTGGTTAAATTTGAATTAAAGTATTTATTATAGTTCAACGCAGTGTTTAATCTTGAAATGAGACTTTATTTTTCTTCTTTAATTGTTTTGATTCATTATACTCCATGTTGTAACAAAGCAAATTGTCTTCATATAAGTAATATTTTGCTTCCAGAGATAATGATGCTTTAGATTAATTCAGTTCCAATTTATAATAAAACAATTTCTGTTTTCACATTAAAAAAAATTTTGTGCTATATCAAGAAAATATTCTCTTGGTGAATAGGAAAGCACAAATTATTTTACTTCAAAGCAATTTGCTTTGATCTAAGACAATTTTTTTTACCGTGTAATACACCAGAGTGTGGCTCTTCTATTTAAAGTTTTCTGGAAAAAATAAGAGAGAATCACCAACCCTATCAATTACTATTAAAACACTGAATTAAATTCGTAATTTAAATAGGTAATGAAAATCCGATCATAAAATGCAATAATCGTATCCTTTCAATTTTTTCCCATATCGCCCGCCTACATCGAAGCATGCATAATATGAATAATTTCGAAAATTGCCTTTTGTTGTCTTTTTCCTGGAACTAATAACTCTGCCCTCGTTATATCCGCAGCCGTTTCAAATGACGTGAAATTATGGAAGCGGCACTCAAAATATTAAAATTTTAATGGCTTAAATATACTTATACCTACACAGAATTTTTTTTATATCAAATGCAATATTCACTTTAAAAGAAGATCATTTAATCTCACACCTATACTATAACAATAACAGTGTGAGTTATGGGGATTTTATTGAAAATAAGTTGCTTCGAATAAAAAAAAATTATGTCTTTGCGTTTCAGATGATTTTGAAACATTTTTGTTGCGCCGTCGCGTCGGTCTGTCTGTCTGTCTCTAACGATCAACGCGCATAACTCAAAAACTGCTTGTCCAATTTTAATGAAATTTGTTACATACACGGTAAAAAAAATTGTCTTAGATCAAAGCAAATTGCTTTAAAGTAAAATAATTTGTGCTTTCCTATTCAACAAGAGAATATTTTCTTGATATAAAAAAATGTCTTGCTTCTTTATTTTAATGTCATACAGAAATTGTTTTATTTGTTGAACTGAATTAATCTAAGGTACTGTTTTCTCTGGAAGTAAAATAATAATTATATGAAGACAATTTGCTTTGTTACAAGATGGAGTATACTGCAACAAAACAATTAAAGAAGAAAAATAAAGTCTCATTTCAAGATTAAAGGCTGCGTTGAACTGAAAAGAAATATTTTAATTCAAAACAAATTGTTTTAAGGTAAAATAAATTTAAAAAAAGAACGTGTTTTTTTATGAGCGGCTAGTTCACAACTTGCATTCCGTTTGCTATTGGTCGAAATAGTCAGCTGACTTTTTGATGTTGAACGTTGCCGTTTAAGATTATTATTATATTATATTAAGAGATGGTGCCACCAGTCAAGCATTTAACAAACATTATGTTTACAGCGTTCGGCGTAAAATACGAATATATACTAGTTGTAAGTGATTAAAAAGTGTAGATGTATGTGCAGTACATACCTATTGAATTTAACTAAATCTATGCATATGCCGATGATTTTTTTTATTGTTTTTTAAAAACATATTATATTCTTTTTTATACGACTGTCTTGTAAAAGGGGGTTTTGCGCACGGAGAACACGATCTGAAAATGGCATTTTGCGCACGCTGTGTGCAAAACGTTTTGCACATGCTTATGTCATTTTTGCGCACGCCTAAGTCATTTCTGCATACGGGTCTCCCGTCATTGTGATTTTTGTTGTTGTCACCCATCAATATAAATTGGCTTAGTTCCGTAGCAACCGTCACTGCTCGTATGTTTTGTTGATTAGATACGTCAAAAAATTGTTGAATTTTTAAAGTTTTGTTGTAAAAAAGTCGGAAATAAAAACAAGTTAAATTAAAATTTGATTTTTCTTTCTTTATTAGCAGTCGTATAAAAAATATTGTAAAAAACTCGAGAAGGCATCAGCTTTCAACAGTACTGTACAAATTTCACAACAGGACCCGACAGTACCACGACAGGACCCAACAGTACGCGACAGGACCCGACAGGACCCAACAGTACTCAACAGTTCTCGACAGGACCCGACAGGACCCAACAGTACCCAACAGGACCCAACAGGACTCGACAGGACTCAACAGTACTCAACAGGACCCAAAAGTACACGACAGGACCCAAGTCCTGTTGGACGCTGTACAAAATTTTAGGGTGCCGATGACCCCTCGAAAAAACTCCTTTGAAAACCTCTTTGCACACTCCCTCGACTTGTAGGCCTCGCCTTCGGCTCGGTCTACCAAACTGTCTCGATCGTGTGCAAAGAGTCGTTTTCAAACCTTGTTTAAATAACTATTACAGTTCATGTCATTATTTTTGGGACTACTTTTTAAAACTTTTTTTTGTTGGCCTATGCTTTTTGTTATGGTAAACAACTGATAACTGTCAAAAAGTTATCTCAAAAATTATGATATATAGTTTAAATTAGCTTCCCTATCCTGTTTTCCTGTCGAAATCGGTGTTAACCTAACCCTGATAAATTATTCGACAATGTATCCTAACCTGTCCAGACACGCCCCGGTTAGGATACGTTTCCCATCAATTGACCACGGTTACGTTTTGTTTCAGTTTGGTTTACCACCGATTTCAACCTCCCAAAACGAGGACAGGAGAGTTTTAATTTTAAAAATCCCGCCTGACTATGTCAACCAATAGCAAATGGAATGCAAGTTGTGAACTAGCCGCTTGTGTCTTTTTACCGTTTAGTTTGGGTTTTGGTTCTAGAGATGGTCCCATATAAAAATAGATAAAATCCACTGAACATAAGCCGAAAAAAAAGGAGAGGGGGTAGATTTCAAAAATTAGAACTCTGGTAAAAATATTATATATGTGATGAAGATTAAAAAGATACATTATAGTTAGTTTTGTTCAGTGGTGTTATTCTGGGGACGGGAATATCTAACCGGACGGGTTCGCGGGTGGCCGGTAGGGGGTTATTCTCACCGAACAAAACTAGGGCCACTGCATCACGAAGACGTAGTGTCTTCGCCAGGCTTCCAGGATGCAGTGACCCTAAACAAAACGGGTAAAAATTACGTTATACATTACCTAATCATGTGCGCTTATGTGCCTATAAATTGGCAGAACAGTTTTATTGGAATACTGTATTGACTACAGGCATTGAGTAAATAGCCACCGGCGAGCTTTACCATATTGAGGGGCAGATGGCGCTGAAATAAGTTCGTCTGGTACGCAATATTCAGAGACAACTACTATGATCTAATGGCATTTGTATGATAGGCATGAGCCTCGGAATCGGAACTCGCACATGTAACTAAATCGTACTAGCAGTCCCTGAATATTGCGTACCAGACGAATTTATTTCAGCGCCATCTGCGACTCAATATGGTAAAGCTCGCCGGTGGCTCCTCTATATGGGTTATTTACTCAATGCTACAGGCAAATACTTTATGAGAGATTTAAAAAATATATTTATTCCGTTCCAAAAAAAAAATATTGCCTTATTTCGAGAAAAAATCTCTCTTCTATAAGACAATTAATGTTTTGTTTTATTAACAAAGTTTGATTTAAAAAAATTCTGCAGACTGCCTTAAGTATCCTCTGTACTATAGCATCGAACATTCTTTATTATAGTTTCTTTGTTTAATTTTATGCATGATTTTTCTTCAGGTAAATCAATATATTCCAGAAAAAAGTCTTTTGATTTGACATACTGGGTTATAACTACATCAATAACAAAAAAAAAACAAATTGTTAAAAAACATAAGTTGCCGTTAAATCAAGTCAACCTAGTCATAGTATCGAGAAACTACGAGTTCTAGATGTTGTATAATTTTATTTCTGTGAATATAAGTATGCAAACCTTAAATTTTTGTTTTTTGTTTTGTTTTTTTATTATTCTGGGAGCCTTCTCTAAATCATTCCGATATACGTACCTATTTTATTAAATTTCAATATTAATAATAAAAATAAATGGATAGCGAGTGGATATTGTTTTTTGTTTTAATGTCAAAATTAAATTGATGGAGGGGGTGTGCACACATGGCCTGGCACGCTATGATTATTGGGAATCATATACCTAATTATATTATATTTTATTTTAATTTATTAATAATGGCCTACTGATAGAAACCTTCCCAACCAAGAATTTATTGCAATAAATATCTTTTTTAAGCACCTTTAATTTTTTTTTTAATTCTATATAAACTGCTCAAATATTGAAGTGGGTTCCATATGAACCCCCTTTTTTTGGAAATTTTTAAAATAAATTTATTTCTAAACGAAACGGTCAATTTCCATACAATTTTCAATGTGATATAGCGTCGGTCATCCTCTTTTAATGTTTACTTTCCTTGTTCTCCTGTGCTTGACAGCTAGCTTGATAGGGTGGCTACAACGCAAGTGTAACAAAAGTGTGAAAGTTAGCACGGCTCCCATTTCCCGTACGATTAAAAAAAAATATATTGGCGTTTCTACTCGGTTCGACCTATAGCCACCAAATTTGAAACAACCTGTGTAAAAGAAACGAAAAAAAGTTTTTGAATTGAGGTAGTTTTTAGAAAAGTTTTCTGTCTCGCTGTAATATCTGAATTTAAAATAGGGGAAACTGAACAAATGAGCCTGTTGTTAAATCAGAGACATGCGAGGGTAATAGATTACCCTTCCTCCCAGCTCTAACGTTGGGATTTCTTCGGCGTCCATTTTTACATTAAAAGACGTCACTGCTAGCAGCCTATAGTACATTCATTTAACACTGAAAAACGATGAATCATACTAAAATTTTCTTTCGCTGCATTTTTCTTAAAAGGAATAAATATAGGCAAAGTCCTCTGTTCTGCAGTTTTAGTAAATAACAATTTTAGAAAAATAATGCACGGACCTATTTAAAATGTCATCACCACAAAATATAAACAATGCGCCCCACAAAAATTAAACAACTCTTTCAAGATGTGCGTGCTGGCTGCCTACTATATTACCGAACGTAACTATCGATCGATTTTAATAGACTAGGCCATGTTGGTCTGGTTAGATAAAGAGAAGTGATTCGTGCCAATGGAATACTCCTTTATTTTAGATTTTAAAAAAGCCGATTGTATTAAGATTATTCAAACCTATCTATTATTATTTTAACTTTTTTAAATGTATTCAATGATACAATCATACTTTCAAGTGGACTTTTCTAAAAAGCCACCCTGTATGCTAAATGCTCAGTGGTGGGGAAAAATTCAAGTCATATATAGACGATAAATGATAAATTATTTGGTGTAAAATAATAATATGCACGCCCCCATTTCTATTTTAAACAATTAATAAGCCCATAGAACAAATTAATAATATCAAACGCAAGCGCCACTTTCATTAATTAAATTAATTAATAAATTGAAGTTAATCTATGATAAATTAATAATAGATTCGCTCCCGGTTTGGAATAGAGCCAATACTACGTTCAGTGGCGTATCCTAAACACAAATACCTTATACCATAAATCCAATGGATCATTTTCAAACAGCTGATCAGTTATACCCCACGGCCTGTCAACGATCAACTGTTTCTATAATGCCGGCTGCCGCCTTTTTTCCTCGGTCTTTGATTGGCTGAAATTAAAACAACCAATCAGGGTTGGGTAAAGATAAATCCGCGCCGCGGATAACAAGCTCTATGTATCCCACCCTTATTGGTTAATAACAGTGTTAAATATTTTGGGATTTCAAAATTAAACACTGCAAAAAACGAAGTGTTTTTTGGTTTTTGGTAAAAAAATTAACACAAAACCACGTAAAACACGGAAAAATCTTAAAAATAGTGTGGATATTTTTAAGATTTTTCCGTTACAGTTACCTAACCTTAATTTGGTTTTTTTGCTCTCCAACTAAAATGGCCGCGGTGTTGTCATCTAAAAATGTCACAAACACTTGTCATCTAAAAATGATCTATCTATACTTGGTTTTAAAATCAGACAATTAAATTCCAATAGATTATAGAATTTGTCGCCCCTTAAGTCCATAGAATTCAGAAACCTACTCCCCCCCACCCCTTCTGTTTTGTACATTTTTCTGTCTGTTTCCTGAGCCACATGTGAATGGCTCAAGTTTAAGTTAAAAATAAACTGTCAGCTAATTTATGCCACGTGGTAAAAGAACACGTATGGAGAATTTGGATATGCAAATGTTTTTTTTTCTAAAAACACGCTGTTTATATGTAACATTATATTAAATTTCAGAGACTGGTGAGAATCTGAAATTGTAATACCAGTTTAGAATTATGAATCAGATCTCGTTTAGTGTTTTAAATCTTAGAATGATTTTTTACCTAACATTTAAAAAATACCTACTTGTTGATTATTTCATGTTTTTTTCTCTTACGCGTTGCCTTATAACACTTCCCTCGATAACGGTTAAAATTATAGCAAAGTAGGTATTTTTGGAATCAGGAAGGACAATTATAGGAAACAAAATAATATACAGGTGTGCGGTTTATTTGGGAATTTGGAAAAATTATGCAACTTTTGTATTAAAAGTTTGTCTCTATATGTCTTCCCAAAATTGAGTTGTGAGGAGAAGTTTGTGATGAATCACCCGGTACCTACTGTTGAAAAAAGCTGTCCATAATCACAATACCAATAGGCTGCTTTATTAGAGCATCAAAGTTTGAAAGGTCTTTTTCTAATAGACAATAGGGATAGTTAAAAAAATTCTTTAATATTACCTACCTGGTATACTTAATAAAACTTTTAAGTATCTCCGCTCTAGATACCATGTAGAATCAGATATATAGATTGTATAGGTTCTCATTATCAGCTCTCTTTTACTTTACTAGTTCATTAATGAAGTTTTAATTGACGTTGCTTCTAAGAAACATTATCACAGTTCATACGGGCCCTTCTTTAAAAATGATCTCGAACATAAAAACTAACAATGCTGAAAATCCATCAGTGGCGGCTCGTGACTCTAATACCCTGTTTCCACCAATGCATGCCCACCCCGATTTAGTTCAATCACATCTATCATATGGCATCTGTTTTTGGGGAAGCTGTGCTGGTTATTTGTTTGAATCCGTTTTTGTTTTACAAAAAAGGGCATTAAGAAGTGTACTCGGGGTTAAAAGAAGGCGTTCATGCAAGCCATTATTTTTGGAACACAAAATCTTAACTCTATGCTGCCTTTTTATTTTGGAAACGGCTTGTCTTTAAAAAATACAGAGAGGAATCAGATATGGCCGACAGGTACAGTGTGCGTCGTCCACACATTTTACCTTTACCCATTCCTCACTCAACTTTAATAAAGAACTCCTTTGTTTATAATGGTAAAAAGTTATTTAATAGTTTACCTTTAGAAATAAGAAAAATACCTTGTTACAAGAAGTTTAGGCATAAGGCAAAGGAGTTTTTAGTTGCCAGAGCTTTTTACTCCCTTGAGGAATTTTATGGGATACCATAATTTAATTTATTTATTTAATTTTTGTTTTGTTCTTATATAATAACTTTTAAACTTATTGTGCAGTTACAGTGTGTTTTGTGTTACTACTGTTTCCAATATGTTTTTTTATCATTACTTTTATCCTAAGAGGCGATGACTAAAAGTGATTCGGTTATTTTTGTTAACCTGTACAAAGCTTTTTATGTCATTTTACCGCTGTCCTGCTGTTTTATAATTATTATTTTATTTGATTTTTAATCTGTCTGTGTGTCTGCCTGTCTGGAGGTCTTTTTTTGAGATTTTTTTATTTTTGTTTGGTTTTTATATTAAAACTTTAAAAACTTTTAACTTATTGTGCGGTAACTAGCATTTTCTTATTTTGTATATTTTTTGTTGTGTTTTGTTTTACCACTGTTTTAAATATATTTTTTTTTCATCACTTTAATCTTACAATAATTAGAAGTGATTAATTTGTTGTTTGGGTTAATCTATACGGATATTTATGTGATTTTAAGACTATCTGGCGGTTTTAAAGTTATTATTTTATTTTTAATTTGTCTGTGTGCCTGTCTGTCTGAAATCTTTGAGAGACAGACCTTTTTGTGAGATTTTTAAATACATTGTGACCTGTGAAGAAGTTAGTTAAATAATATCGGCTCAGTGGTTGACTTTGGGTTTATGATATATTTAGAGAGTAGATTAAAGCATGTAAAACCCAAGTATTTATATTTATAACTACTTTATACTCTATATAACTACTTTTTAGTCTCTTATTTTTTACATCATTAACCTATATTTTTACATTTAGATTAAGCATGGCTTTGTTAATGTATACATTGGTATTCTTTACAATAAAGCTACTTTTGAATTTGAATTTGAATTTAAAAAACGCATCACGTGATAGCCCATGGATTTGCACCGGTTTTAAATGCAGCGTCACCTGATGCTTTTTTTGAATCGGTGTGGCATGCATTGGTGGAAACAGGGTATAAGAATATATGACGCACAGTGTTGCCAGATAAAGTGCGGAAAGAATCGTGTAATTTGGCTACACAAAATCCTCTAAAGTCGTGAAAATGTTTAATATCTTCATTTTCAAAAATACATAAAAACTTTATTGCAACAACATAATACATCTTTTTTATTTTTATAACAAACAAAATAAATTAACAGATAGATATACGGACATAATAGGTATAGTTTTTGCAAAGTCAGTTGAACAAAAATAAAAGCCGACCATCGGCATATCCTTTATAGAAAGTGACATGGGCGGCGGTAGATATACTCATGAAAATTATTTCATTTAATTATGGCGTAAACTAAAGAAATAAAAATAGATAATAAAACTTTCTATTCCTACACCTACGGAAACGGCACTGATTTATTTTCTAACTCTGCATACTGCTGACTAAAGGGGCCCCGAAACGAACACCTGAAAGCAATTAAAAGCGAATCTCAAAAAAATCTGCCAATCAGGTGCCGTCCATCCACCTGGCCTCGGTCGGTCGGAAAACAAATACTTTGTGGTTGGACCGCAAAGAGCCGCGCCTTTTCTCTGTTGGTAGGGTTGAAATTATACCAGGAAGATTTTATATGAATTTGGATAACTTTTGAAGGGCAGAATGAAGCAAAATTTCATGAAATCGATAGAACCCCGTATTAGGAGTTATTCAAGTGACTTTGCAAAAACTATACCTATATTTTAAAACTATCTTATGAAGATGACTCAGTATCGCTGGAGACTTTACTTTCTGTTTCACCTAAATATAGTATCCTACTATTACCGAGTTTTTTGGTAACATTTTTTTCAAAGTAAACTCGTAACGTCTTATTTTCCATAAAACTTTTTGTGTACAAAAGACCTTCTATTGTTTTTGTTTTTAAGTTATTGCGTAACTGTGTTTTAATCAGATTGATTTGGGAATATCCTCTCTACAGCCGCACTAAAATGAGGCAAATAAAGAACTTAAAAAACAAACTTAGCTAAATTTGGAAATTTTAGCGAATCTCCTATCTTGACATTGCCAATTTCTTTCCAAAATGGTACAACATCATTTTCAGTATTCATCTAGTGGAAATTTTTTTAGCAATCTCTTCAGATTTTTATTAAAAGTGACGATTTCTTTAGCAGAATTTAAAAATCGTGAAAATTGGCCTTTGATTCTTTTAATCGTGTAAAAAGAACTGAAATCGTGTAATTACACGATTAATCGTGTAGTCTGGCAACACTGCTGGTATGCGTGTTGTCATATGCATTTGACGTTTGACAAATGACAGATAACCAACTGATTTAACCAGACTATTCTACTTACGTACATTGTACACTATATTACATTTTAAAGTCGGCGAATTGAATGATAGGGTACTGGACGTGTTGTCAAGTTAGCTTAAATTTATATCCCTAAAAATTTGAGGCGGCATTATTTTTTAATCCAAGTGTTCCACTAACAATGTATTTATAATTATTATTTTTCTTTCCAGGTAAACCTGATCTGTCCAGTATACACTCCAGGTACGCGGGACGAAAACATGGAGAAGTATATCATCTACAACGTGTCCAAGGATGAATACGAAACTTGTAGGATAACGGATCCGAACCCTAGGATAATAGCAGTGTGTGATAAACCGTACAAGCTTATGTACTTTACCATCACGTTTAGGCCGTTCACGCCACAACCTGGTGGACTTGAGTTCTTGCCAGGTACGTGATTTTTTTAAAATACTTTTAATGAAGTCATTTTTATTTACTTTTAGTCCAGTCAATATAGAATTTTAGCATTTGTAAGGTAGTGTAGTCGCGATTTTGACATATTATGTTATTCACATTGTAGTCCTAAAAGAATTTTGGGGGCAGGCTTCCCCCGCCATCTTGGATTTAGTTTGCACGAAAAGGAATTTTTTTAATTATTTGGTTCCTGTACATTTTTTAATAAAAGTTAAGACAAAAGCGCCTTAATACGTTTTTTCGTCAAACGACTGGTTTTCAAGCCGCCATTTTGGATATTGACCAATCTTTTTTAGCTCACACTACTACTATATAAGTAGTGTGAGCTATGGTGATCCTAATTTTTTCGAGAAAAAAAAAGTTGCTCCGATTTCAAAAATTTTTATATATCTTTGCGTTTCAGATGATTTTGAAACTTTTTTGTTTTGCTGTCTGTCTGTCTGTCTGTATGTCTGTCTGTCTGTATGTCTGTCTGTAACGACCAACCCGCATAACTCAAAAACCGCTTGTCCGATTTTAATGAAATTTGGTTCCTAAGTTGGGTCTTGGGCCGTGATGGTCCCATTTAAAAATGAACAAAATCCACCTCACGCAAGCCAAATAAAATGGTGGGGGAAGATTCCAAAAATTATAGTTTATGTGAAAATATGGCGTGTGTGATATCAAACGAAAGATAATTAAGTCTGGAGTTAAACAAAATGAATTTTAGTTTATTTAAAAAAAAGGGTGGGGGTAGATGTCAAAAATTAGAGTTTAAGTGAAAATATAGCGTGTGTGATATCAAACGAAAGGTAATTGAGTCTGGAGTTAAACAAAATACATTTTAGTTTTTTTTAAAGGGTGGGGGTAGATTTAAAAAATTTGAGTTGAAGTCAAAACATGGCTTGTGTGGTATCAAACGAAAGGTAATTGAGTCTGGAGTTGAATAAAATATATTTCAGTTTTTGATTATATTAGCTCACACTATAACTATAGTACCTAGTGTGAGCTTAGGTGTCCATGGATTGGCAGAGTATGTTTAGTTGCCTTTTTCTTAGAAATTGCTTATTTTTGAGAAAATCTGTATTAACATAAAATAAAGACTGATTATTAGCCTATGAAATGAGATATTACTAAGTTGTCTGGGTAGTACCCCTGCAGAGAGACCAACCCTGAAGTGAAAGAAATGATTAGGTTTTATGTCATTTTCTTAAAAGATACTTAATCATTTTACAGAAAATGTGTAATTATGATTTATTGTAGAAAAAAAATTACCCTTTTCACGATGTACCACCTAAGTGAGTTTGTCTACGGTTAGTACTTAATTAGAATGCCTAAATTGGAGTGATATTTTAAGATTACGGAAACAAAAAACATGTTTTTTTTTTTTAGTTTTATTCAGTTTTCAAAACAACTAAGCATTTTAGGGAAATAAAACATAGTTTTTAACGGTGTATCACAAAGTCGCTAATATTGACACTCCAGGCACTAAGTATAGCAACTATATATTTTGTGCTCCAGAAGCATCCGCATATAGAAGTTATTTTTTTTTCTGTTTGTAACAAAACTCCTTATTATATTTCTGGTTAGAAATACTGTTTTAACAATATAGTGTTTGGCTATTCGTCTTATGTTTTTTCACATTCTTAATTGGGCTTTGAAACAAAGATTTCGATTTTTTTTATCTGAAGTGGATAATGCCTATCCAAAACCCAATCCTAATATAATTCCAACGTCGACGAGCTCACATAAGCTGACTTGTCAGTCTGAGAGTTTTATTTTCGTAAAGTAATTTAACGTAAATCCAACTAGAATAGAGGGAGCGGGCGGTCGGGAGTGAGTTCGTAAACGTGACGTTTTACCGAATTCATCCCTCCGTCTTTTTTTTTGCTACAGACTTAACTTTTCGGAAAGATCGTAAACAGGCATCAAAAATTACTAAATTATTTATAAGGATGAAATGTATACAGGTAATTGAGAAAAGGAGTGCTAGAAATATAGATACTCATGTTTGTTCGTGCAACTTTAATTCTAAATTCAAATTTTGCGCCAAATTCCCGTATTCGGAAAACCCACACAATTTCAATTTGATTGGCACAAGCAAAACGCCAGCGCCATCTACAAAAATGAATCTGCGCAAAAAGGCGTAACCAAAAAAGATTCGTCTGTCGTATTCTATCGAGATCACCACGCAGCATGGTGATAAATTCTATTAACCAAAAAATCCAATAACATTCTTAGAAAATCAAACTAAACCATTACACAAACAAGTGATTCTAGTGTGGAGCGACTGCAACGACTGGGCCAGCGAGAGGAGCTCCTCTGGACGACGGAAACAGCTGAAAAGGTGAGTGCCAATCCTCTATATTGTCTTTGTGTGGCTCGGAAAAATTGATATTTTTACATCGTCCTTTTAAGGATTTTTGCACCCAGATTTTATAAAACGGCCAGCGCATACAGTCCCGCAGCTCTCAACCCTCAAAACACAACATTTTCTGGTCCCACGACCCAGATAGTTTTTTAAAATTTGTTTGCTAGAAATATTAGATTTTTTCGCCTAGCCATTTTGGTTCATTTGTTGCCGTGTGCGGTTTAGAAAGGAGGTTCCGTCCCCCCTTGCGTGGCTTAACGGTGGCTCCACCCACATTTCATTGCAGCCGAAATTGGCACTTCGTACGTCGTTTGTTTTGATTCAAAAATCGAAATTTGTTTAAATAATAGTTATTTGTTTAAATAATATGTTATAGTTATTCAAAACAACAAAAGTGCTTGTGAGTTGAATGCTTTATTCTTATTTAACAGGTAAACAAACACATCTGGTAGAATTAGTATTTACCTGTAAATTATAAGTAAACGGTAGTAGGTACAATTTGTTTTCTGTGCATTTATTTTGGGAGAAAAACCGCGACCTAGGATAACAGTTTTTGCATTTATTCGAGAAATCGATAATAAAATATATGCTGTCGAACTCTTTTGGACTGATTAAAGTCAATAGGGGTCAAGTGTTAGTTTTATTCCTTTTAAATATTTTTTATTTTTTTAATTAACAATATGTCGTTAAAAAAGCTTGAGAATCAACGCAAAGTTTCAATATCTCGTATTACGGAAACGTATAACTTGGGAACAAAAGCTAAATCAGATAGTTCTTCCTTGCCAATTTTTAAGGCGTTTTACGAATCGTTAGATGATCACTATGAACAATTTAAAAACATTCATAATGACATCATAGGTCTCTTGAAAGACGACGACGAGGATGCATTCGAAGTACAAGACAAAATTAGGAAAGATACGGATCTATTCTACCACCAAGCTAAAGTTCTTTTTTCGAGTTTATGTTCCGATTCAGTTCATTCAAATTTCACCCCCGCAACTTCACACTATTCACGTAGCGATGATCTGGGCCCTTTAAAGGTACCTTGCTTTAATGGAAACGTAAAAAAGTGGCCAACCTTTTACGATGTTTATTCTTGTTTGGTTCACGAAAACTCTAATTATTCCGATATAAGGAAATTTCAACATTTGCTAACCTTCCTTGAGGGCGAACCACTTAATATTTTAAGCTCTATAAAATTAACGGCAAGTAATTACGCAATCGCCTGGAAGGTATTAACAGATCGCTATCAAAATAAAAGACTTTTAGCCAGTACCTACTGGAACTCAATCTACTATGCAAATTCTTTAAAGGGAAACCAGTCAGCAATGGATCTTAGAGTCTTGGTAGATACCTTTTCCGAGAATATTGCGGCGCTCGAAAATCTTGAATTTCCAGTAACGTCGTGGTGTTTTTGTTTATTTTCAATTTTATTATCAAAAATCGATCAAACCACAAGAACCGCTTTCGAATTAAAGTATAGTACTACCGAGATTCCAACATATCAAAATCTAATCCAGTTTCTTATTAACCAATGCCGTGCTCTTGAAACAGTACAGCTATCTCCCCAAAATACGCAAATGCAACCTTCGACTTCAAAACAACAAAAACCAAATTATTCGAATTCTAGTAACCACAAATATAATTCTTATTCAAATAATCAGTACAAATCAAGCCCTCCATCAAATTTTTTAGCGCATACGCACTCACAAGTAGCAAATAAACAATCCAATATTCAATTTCGACAAAACCAACAACCCTATAAGTGCAAATTATGCAATAATTCTTTTCATCCACTCTCGCAGTGTGGTGTTTTTATTTCCAAATCTCCTTCAGATCGTTTTACTTATGTAAAACAACAATCGTTATGTATCAACTGTTTACGTTCAAATCATCAAGTAATTGACTGCAGTAGTACCTACAACTGCAGGGTATGTCGACATAGGCACCATAGTCTTATTCATCTATCGCAAACGACAGATTCAATCCGTCAGAATTCAAGTCAATCCTTTGTTAATTCAAGCCAAAATTCAAATCAAAATTCGAACTTAAATCAAAGTTTTAATTCAAATCAAGTGGCCGTGCCTAGCACAGGCACAAACTTATCGTATCAGAATTCAAATTCAAGTCTTAGCCAACAGAACCCTAGTTTTGTTCAACCCAGTTCAAATTCAATTCAAATCAATTCGAATCCAAATACATCTACAAATCAATACTCTTCGTTATCCACCTTGACGCCCCGGACGACAGTGCTTCTAGCGACTATAAAATTAGAGGTACTGGATAGTCGGGGTAACTACCAACCTGTCCGAGCACTTCTGGACAGCGGTAGCCAAGCTAACCTGATAAGCGAAGCTTGTCTTAACAGGTTAGGCTTGCCAAGAAACAAAATTTCGATCCCTGTTCTGGGACTAAATCAATCTTCATCGGCCACTAACGGCATTTCTACTTGCACTATTCGAGCCCTAGGCCAACAAGAGCCTACCTTTTCTATTCAAGTCTTCGTTTTACCGAAACTCTGTTCGAATATGCCCTCAATACAGGTAGATTCATCCAATTGGAGTCATATTTCAAATCTAAAGCTTGCAGATAATCAATTTTACAACCCTGGTCCAATTGACTTACTCTTAGGTGCACAACTTTACACAGAAATCGTCCAATCAGGACGAATTCCAGGACCTCACGGCCAACCCTCCGCTTTTGAGACAGTTTTTGGGTGGGTCTTGATGGGCCAAACTCAAAGCATAAATATTTCACCTCAAGTCAATTCGTACTTTACTTCCTGTGAGCAGTCTCTCGACTTTAATATTCGCAGATTTTGGGAACTAGAATCAATTAAGTCAAAAACGTTTCTCTCACCCGAAGAAAAAAGATGTGAAGAGATTTTCCAAAAAACTACCACTAGAGATATTTCGGGCCGATTTACGGTAAATTTGCCTTTTCGTCACATTGACCCTCCTGACCTAGGAGACACATATTCAGTGGCCTACCGTCAATTTTTGTCTCTCGAATCTCGCTTAATAAAAAATTCAAATTTCTATAGTATGTACTCGGATTTTATGAGAGAATATCTCAAAAACGGGCACATGTCTTTAATTTCAAGATCCGAACCTAGACCTCAGTTATGTTCTTATTTACCACATCACGGAGTCCTTCGTCTTGACAAATCAACGACTAAACTCCGGGTGGTTTTTAACCCCTCGATTAAGGGTTCGAAAGGCCTAAGCATGAACGAAACTCTTTTAATAGGACCAAAATTACAAGCCGATATTTCCGAAATTCTATTAAAATTCAGATTTTATTCTATCGTATTTTTGACTGATATAAAACAGCACTTTTTACAAATTCAAATTAATCCAATTCATCGGGACTACCAAAGGCTACTTTGGCGATTTGATCCCAATGAACCCCTGCAGGAATACAGGCTTAATACAGTGACGTTTGGTGTTAGTTCAAGTCCCTATTTAGCTATTAGAACTCTTAGAGAACTAGCCATCCTGGAGGCTAAGAATTATCCTGAAGCATCCCAGGTCCTTTTGAATAACATTTTCATGGACGATATTTGCTGTGGAGCTAACTCTCTAGAAGGTGCTTTATCGCTTCAAAAGAATCTCATAGCGTTGCTTAAATTGGGAAAATTTGAATTAAGAAAATGGGCATCAAATAATCCGAAACTTCTTTCACATTTGTCGCCCGCTGATTGTCAGATCCCTGTTACCTTTGAAGACGATTCTTCAACATCGATTAAGGTGTTGGGCCTTCAGTGGCACCCTTCTACAGATACTTTTACCTATTCTTGTACCCCTTGTGAAAAACCTTGCACCAAAAGGAATATTTTATCGGCTATCGCTAAAATTTGGGATCCTATAGGTTTCTTATCGCCTGTTTCATTTTTAGCCAAAGTGATTATGCAAAAACTTTGGTTATGCAAAACTGATTGGGATGAAATACCCCCCGATCCAATCAAAACTCTTTGGAATCAATTCAATAATCAATTAACCACTCTTTCGAATCTTTGTATACCTAGACATATTTTTTCGAATAATATTCAACGATGTCAATTGCTAGGTTTCTGCGATGCATCCGAGCTAGGATACGCTTCTTGCGTATACGTTCGCGTCGAATTACCAAATAAAATTATCAAAACTGCTCTAGTCATGGGCAAGTCAAGGGTTGCTCCCTTACACACTATTTCAATCCCACGTTTGGAACTACTTGGAGCTACTCTATTAGCTGATTTACTCGAACTAGTTATTCGTACCTATTCATCATTACTCGTAATCGATGAAATTCTTGCGTTCTCGGACTCACAGGTCACGCTTCATTGGGTCACATCTTCACCTCACAAGTGGAAGACCTTTGTGGCAAACCGCGTAAGTCATATTCAAGAAACAATCCCCGAAGTCCCATGGTATCACATTACTTCACTCGAGAACCCTGCCGACTGTGCTAGCAGAGGGTTGTCGCCCAATAACTTAATAAATCACCCTCTTTGGTTTCACGGCCCTCCATGGATTACCTTGCCCACTACGGAGTGGCAAATTCAAAGGTTTATAAATGAACGTTCTTTGGGAGTTCCGGACGAGGTTCTCAAAGAAGAAAAACCGGAAAATTCAGTGGTGCTGACGGCAGAAATTCAAAATCAAAACTTTTTTGATAGATTAATCGATAAAATATCCAATTTAAATACCATTCAAAAAATCATTTGTCATTTTCTAAGACTTATTCACAATCGAAAAACCTCAGTTGACCCTTTATCCGGCGTTTTTTCCGCTTTTGAACTACACAAGGCTCTACTTGTTTTAGTTAAAAGGGTCCAAGAAGAGTGTTTTTCGGATATCATTCAAAAAATTCAAAATACTCAGCTATTACCTAAGCCGTTTCGCAAACTCGCGCCCTTTTTGGACGAACTGGGTTTCCTTAGAGTGGGCGGACGCTTACGGCATTCTCAACTCTCCTTTGAGGCAAAACATCCCTTATTATTACCGAAATCTCATAGATTAACCCAATTGATCATTATTCAAACTCATAACGAAAATTTACATCCCGGAATAAACACAGTCCAATACTTAATTCGTCAAAAGTTTTGGATTATGTCATCACGTCGAGCTATTCAGAGGGTTTTATTGCAATGTATTCCCTGCTTTCGCTTAAAACCAAAACCGTATACTCCGTACATGTCGGATTTACCTTCTTTTAGAACGTCACAATTAAAATGTTTTTCACACGTTTGCTTAGACTATGCAGGCCCAATCAAAACCTTTGTAGGTCAGAGACGTCGTGGAGCACAAGTTGGTAAATCATATATCGCAGTCTTTGTCGATACTTCTGTCAAGGCAATCCATATCGAGCTTGTTTCGGATTTAACCACAGAGGCGTGCATCGCTGCTTTACGACGCTTTGTCGCTAGACGTGGCACTTGTGTCCAAATCACAAGTGATAGAGGCTCAAACTTTGTTGGGGCTATTAAGGAGCTCCATAATCTTTCGAAATTAGCTTCTGAGAGCTTAAAAATCAAATGGTGTCTTAATAGTCCGGGAGCCCCCCACCTAAATGGTCTAGCAGAAGCAGGAGTCAAATCTATAAAAACACATTTGTATCGGGTCATCGGTGACCAGATACTAACCTTCGAAGAGCTCTATACTCTCCTCGCCCAAATAGAGGCATTACTCAATTCTCGACCCCTTTGTGAGCAAAGCTCTGACCCAAACGATCTTACGTCTTTGACTCCGGGTCATTTCCTCACAATGGAACCCCTTAATTCGTGTCCTGATCCTGACCTTTCTACCCTTAAAGTTAATACCCTTAATCGTTGGCAACTTATCCAACGAATTCATGCCGATTTCTGGAAGCGTTGGAAACTCGAGTACTTAAATACTTTACAACAGCGTTCTAAGTGGTCGGACCCTTCGGTTGAAATCAAGCTAGATACGCTTGTATTAATTAAGGATGAAACTAGGCCGCCATTACACTGGTTGCTGGGTAGAATAGTATCTGTACATCCTGGTCGGGATAATTACATTCGAGTTGCTACTGTTAAAACACAACACGGACTTTTCACTCGTCCCGTGGTCAAGTTGTGCCCACTACCTTTAGATGCGCACTAAACTCCCAAGCAACTTCTTTTGTTTCGTGTGTCGTTATCTAGAATATATTTTATTTTTTTTTTCATTTTTTTTCCTTTTGATCTATAAACCTAAAACGGATTTAATTACCTACCCTTTAAGGTTTTGAATTAACTTATATTCTTTTTATATAGCCATTTGTTTATTCAATTAATCTCAATGTAAAACTTCGTTTTAAGTGGGCGGAAAATGTTCGTGCAACTTTAATTCTAAATTCAAATTTTGCGCCAAATTCCCGTATTCGGAAAACCCACACAATTTCAATTTGATTGGCACAAGCAAAACGCCAGCGCCATCTACAAAAATGAATCTGCGCAAAAAGGCGTAACCAAAAAAGATTCGTCTGTCGTATTCTATCGAGATCACCACGCAGCATGGTGATAAATTCTATTAACCAAAAAATCCAATAACATTCTTAGAAAATCAAACTAAACCATTACACAAACAAGTGATTCTAGTGTGGAGCGACTGCAACGACTGGGCCAGCGAGAGGAGCTCCTCTGGACGACGGAAACAGCTGAAAAGGTGAGTGCCAATCCTCTATATTGTCTTTGTGTGGCTCGGAAAAATTGATATTTTTACATCGTCCTTTTAAGGATTTTTGCACCCAGATTTTATAAAACGGCCAGCGCATACAGTCCCGCAGCTCTCAACCCTCAAAACACAACAATGTTACCTCTGTGGACCTAAAAAAGCATATGATACCGTTCCAGTAGAAAAATTATGGACAGTGTTAGAGCAAACTAATATCAATCATAAAAGATGTATACAAGGGGTCAAAATCTAAAATTAAAATTGAAAATCGACTTTCAAAAGAATTCTTCGAAACGAAAGGCTTAAGACAGGGCGAAACGAAAGGCCTAAGACAGGGATGTTGTATCTCTCCAACTCTTTAAAATCTATATCGCAGTAGCTCTAAAAAACTGGAAACGGAAAGTACACGGCATGGGAATACAACTTAACCACCGATTTAGCATATACACACTACAGTTTGCTGACGACCAAGTAGTTGTAGCTAATGATAAAGAAGACATGGAGTATATGATGAGAAAGTTAAAGGAAGAATACCAAAAGTTGGGGTTAACAGTGAACATGGATAACACACAGTACTTAAGTATTGGAAACGAATCAATTGAGTTAGTTAGTTAGTACTAGACGATGGACAAACAATATCTCCATGCAATTAGTATGTATACTTGGGTGTCACATTTGATAACACAGGAACAGACTGTAAAGAACTGGAAAAAAGAATAGTAGTAAAAGCAAAAAAGGTTATTGGATGTCTTAACAGTATTTTATGCAGCAGAGAGATAAAAATTAATGTAAAATTTAACATATATAAAACAATGGTGAAAAGCACGCTTTTGTATGGAATAGAGAAGTGTCGAAATAAGATTTTTTTTAAATTTTATGTTGAAATCAAATTTCTTTATACTAGTTTAATAAAATAATTTCAAAAGTAATAATAATAATAAATTTATTATATAAATCAATTTTGAGAAACTTTCTGTAAATCATATTCAAGAATAGAACACACAATTTTTTTTTATGTAATGTTTTTTCCTAAATTTACAAGTTAGGCTAGGTTTTAGTAAGGTCAGGTCGGGTTGAGTCAGTTCAATCGGTTCTAGCAGTAAATAAAAACAAAAACTAGGTTATATTATCACTTGATCGAAGTACCAATTACACAGGCAATGAGCAACTAAACGTTCCTACTTCCGATTTAATTATTTTTTAAAGATATTTTAAAATTGCCTAAACTTCTCTGGCAAGCCTGGAATTTCAGCGAGACCTAAAAACTTCTAAAGAAAATCGTATTTTGAATCATGATACCTAATTGAAACCACACGATGTTGCCAAACAACGCACTATTTCTTTGTATTCCACACATATGGTTAAAAAATACGACATTAAAAAAGTGGGTGACTGTACATCCCATCAGTTTTAAAAAAGCTTTTTTAAATTAAATTATTTTAGCTGCAGGGAACTGGCGATACTAGTCTTTTCCAGTATTTAGTCTGCAATTTGATCCCTGTTGATGCCTTCGCGCGCCATGGCGGAGTTTGTTTTCTGTCTAAACATCAAAAAATCTAGACAAATAAAGACGGGCAACTTATACCTATATTTTGAAAAACGGAAATAAAACGAGTTCCTTTTAAACGAGTACAAACAGAAAACGAAAATAAAACTGTGTGTGACAAAATCCCTAAACCTAAAGCCCTTCATAGACATGCATGCTTATCATATGTTTTACAAGTACAGTTTTAAGTCGTCATGCAACCCACATAGCACAATCACGTGTTTAACACGTAAAAAAGGCGTGAAAAAAAAACGTTGATTTCAAAAGCTGCTAGAAAAAAACGTTTATTTCATATATGGAAACAAGCTTAATAGGTCATTCATTAACGTTATAAAAAATAACGTTGATAAAAACTGCGTTTTAATAACGCCTTTATCAAATTAAAACAGCATTGTTTTTACGTTAGTTTCAAGTGATTTTTATCAACGTTAAAATCACATTAGATTCACGCCTTTTCTACACAAATTTTAAAACGCGACTTGCATGGCTTTTCTACCGAATATTTTTGAGATTTTACTAGCAGCATCGCCACCTATAGTCGGGATTTTTTACTTTGACGAAATCTATCAGGCAGTGCTTTGGCCTCTAAACTCCAAAAACCTGTTAAGGGACTGATCCCTGATCCACGATCACGACGCATCTGTTATTAACCTGATAGAGACTGACTATTCTGTGAAAGTGTTTACTGTTCATAAATCTTGTTTAGCTAAAAAAACATAATGTATATAGATAGATACATAGATATATTGTAGTGCCTTGAGCGCCATCTTTAAAATTCTCTTGAAGTGTTGTAGTCTTAAACTAGTGAACTTTTATAACTTCCTTTCGCGTCTCTTTTAAGTTAAAAAAATGTTATTAAAAAAACGAGAGCAAAAAAAGACGCAGAAAGTCAGTAGGTTTGAGAAGTCTTAATCTAGTGGCGTTTTAGAACATGTTGTGGAGGACTTTTCAAGTGTGAATTTGGTACATGAAAATAACGAGGGGAAAAAACACGTTATATACACAGCACCAGAAACTTCAGCAAAAAGTACATTTTTATAGCTTGATTTCTCCTTGTTTTTACGTTAACTTTAGGCATGTAGATTTAACAAAATAAATAATACATGGTATGAGGTTGTTTTCAAGTAAAAAAAAACTTTGTTATTTTTGTTCACGTGAATTTAACGTTGATGTAATTTTTGTGCTATGTGGGTAGCAACACTGGTGTGTATAGTATCAAATCAACCATTTTAATCGCTATGCTTTTTCATTGGTTTTTGTGTTACGTCAACTGTTTGGCTTAAAGCAAATCAGCCACAACAATTTTGAAGGTGAGCTGTTCCAATAATACCCAGTTAAATGTATTAATAAAAAAAGGAAACAAGTTGGATAGCAACAATTACAGAGGAATTTCAGAGATCTAATAGAGAATGATTTACATGAACAAGAAGAAGAAGAGCAAAGTGGGTTTCGTGCAGGCAGATCTTGCAGTGATAATATTTTTTGTTTTAAACAAGTAATTGAAAAAGTAGTGCCAGAAATATAGAGACTCATGTTACCTTTGTGGACCTACAAAAAGCATATGATATCGTTCCAGTAGAAAAATTATGGACAGTGTTAGAACAAACTAATATCAATCATACATACATACATAAAATAACTATTCAAAGGGTCAAAATCTAAAATTAAAATTGGAAATCGACTTCCAAATGAATTCCTGGTAACGAAAGGCTTAAGACAGGGATATTGTATCACTCCAAGTATTTTTAAAATATATTTCGCGGTAGCTCTAAAAACTGGAAACGTAAAGTACACGGTATGGGAATACAACTTAAAGACCTATTTACCATATACACACTACAGTTTGCTGACGACCAAGTAATTGTAGCTAATGATAAAGAAGACATGGAGTATATGATGAGAAAGTAAACGGAAGAATACCAAAAGTGGGGGTTAGTGAACGTGGACAAGACACAGTACTTATGTATTGAAAACGAATCAAGTGAGTTGGAACTAGATAATGGACAAACAATATGTCCATGCAATAAGTATGTATACTTAGGTGTCACATTTGATAAGACAGGAACAGACTGTACAGAACTGGAAAAAAGAATAATAAAAGCAAAAAAGGTTATTGGATGTCTTAACAGTATTTTATGGAGCAGAGAGATAAAAAAGAATGCAAAATTTTACATATATCAAACAATGGTGGAAAGCACGCTGTTGTATGGAATAGAGACTTGTCGCGTAACAGAAAAATACTATATAAAAATGGAAAGTGTCGAAATGGATGCAATAAGAAGATCAATGTGAATATCTAGAACAGATCATATAAGAAATGAGATAACAAAAGAAAGAATGGGAATTGAGGGAAGCATAACGGATGACATCACCAAAAGACAACTGATATGGTACGGCCATGTACAACGGATGAACGACGAAAGATTACCAAGGCAGGTCCTAAAATGGCAACCAATAGAGCGCAGAAAAAGAGGGCGCCCTTAACTGGAATGGCAACAGTCAATTCAAAGCTGAATGAGTCAAAAGAACCTGACAGAAGATAAATGTCAGGATCGAAGGAGGTGGAGAATAGGCGTCGGACATCCTAGAAAAATTTTCTAAACCGAAATTTTAGTAGTGTGTTCGCTCCCCTCGGGTAGTTGTAACAAAACATTTTTTGACAACTAAACCTATTTTTCCTGCTTTCAAAAAGTGCAAAAAAGCGTCTAAAAACTTTTTTATTTCTTCATTGTCTTCCTTGCAAGCTGGCACTCCTGCTAAATCTGGATGTCTAAAAGCATCGACTTTTGACTTAAAACTTGTGCTTTACGACTATTTAACTTTTATGGTAATTTTTAACCCGGTTTATTCCGAATTTTAATGTGTCTCCTTTAAAACAAGTATTGCGAAACTACATTCACCCCATACAAAATTTTCTACCAACAAAAAATTACGAGTTTTTTGTGTTTAATTCACCAAATCTTTACTTTTAAATTATTTTTGTGTAATAATCTGTTCGCTTAACTTGGTGACGTTTAACTAAAGTAGTTTTTAAATGTTTTTGTTTTCAACCTAAAGGAAATTAATTTAGTTTCAGTTTGTTATCACGTAGGGGAAATGTACTTAAAATGGGATAGTACGGTAAAATGGGATACCGACACTCCTGACCAAACTAAAGGTGACAACGTTGCGCTGTATTGCTAAATTTGTTCATTGGGATCGACAAAGGCCGCCCTTTTTTTAAATCAGTCTGCTGTGTTACAAAGTAAGATTAGTTTAAATATTTTATATGAGATTGAGGTAAAATGGGAAATTGCTAAAGTAGCTAAAATGGGAAATCCCGTTTTACCTCAATTAAATGACTGGTGAAAACTAATTAATTTTTTGTTTTCTTAGATACCGCCTATTTACGAACGATTTTTTGTTTTCGTTAAGTCTCTGTGCCATAATTTTACTGGTTATTATTTGGTTATTATTTAACCAAGAAATAATTTGTTTTAGTTATACCTATCTTTGTGCCATATTAAGAATAAAGAGCAAATTATTGTTGAGATTCGTACATGATTTGTTTCAACAAATTATATCGCATTTTAGTTTTATCTTTGTGTCGTATTTTTTAAAAAAAATTTATTTAACCAGTTTTTTTGTATTTTCAATGTTAATTTTGTATCCCATTTTACGTTAATAGTATTTCCCATTTTACCTGCACAATTAGGGTAAAATAGGAAACTATAGCGGTCTTGATTTTTCAAAATAACTTATTATTTTTAAGTGTTTAAAGTACTACAAATGAACTATAACAAACAAAAAAAATTATTTCATATACAGCATATTGTTTTAAACCAATAACGTCAAAAAATTTTTTTTTACAAATTTTTAAAACTTAAGTATCCCATTTTAAGTACACTTTCCCTACTTTATTCACGGTAAAAAATGTTGTCTACAATGTAAACACGTTCTTTTCTTGAAAAAATTGTTTTACCTTAAAACAATTTGTTTTGAATTAAAATATTTATTTTTAATTCTATATATAATTGTTTTGTTTCAGTATATTCCATTTTGTAACAAAGCAAACTGTCTTCATATAAGTAATATTTTGCTTCCAGAGAAAACGATGCCTTAGATTAATTCAGTTCTAATTTATAATAAAACAATTTCTGTTTCACATTAAAATAAGAGGCAAGACATTTTTCGTGCTATATCAAGAAAATATTCTCTTGGTGAATAGGAAAGCACAAATTATTTTACTTCAAAGTAATTTGCTTTGATCTAAGACAATTTTTTTACCGTGTTGTTAATTTTGGATTTTTTTTTGCTGTTGGTCTTGATCTCAAAAGCGATTCTCTTATTCAAAAATGTTGTAATTTTGGATAGATTAAAAATTTGTTATTTTTTAAGTCACAAACTGTTATTTTTACATTTATTGTTTTCTTCAATTGTGAACTTTTTCAAAAAATTTATTTCGCCTGAGGGATATGTGGGACAATTGTACTTTGGTTATAAAACGGAGCTTAATTTTAATTTTAAAATTATGGAAATGAAACCGTTTCAAAATCATAATTATGGAAAACGCATAAATCAAAAAATTGTTGAATTTATGTTGTCATAACACCAATAATTACGATTGGTATCTTTTTTGCACTATATGTCTGACGTTAAGTAGAAACTTGAGATAAATCCAAAAATATCAGTACTTTTAAGCAGAATACGCATTTTTTTTTATTTAGTCCCCTCCCCTATGCATGTAAAGTTATGTAAAAGTATCATTGCCCACTTTCAGAAACGCTTGAGAGCTGAGCTTTGGCAGACTGATAGGAAATATGATAAAACTATAGGAAAAAATTAAAAAACCCCAAAATTTTAATTTGCATCTCTTCATAAAGGAAATTTGTTTAAAAGGAACATTGCCCACTTTCAGGAACGCTAGAGAGCTGAGCTTGAAAAAGCTCATAGGAACTATGATAAAACCAACGAAAAAAATTTGAAAACACCAGAATTTTAATTTACTTCCCTTTCCTATAAATGCAAATTAATGTAAAAGTAACATTGCCCACTTTCAAGAACGCTACAGAACTGAGCCTTAGAAAACTAATAGGGGCTATGATAAAACCATAGAAAAAAATTTTAAAACCTTAAAATTGTTAATAAGGCATTGCAGAAGATTAAATTATATTCCGCATATTTTACTACTCTAAAACTTAATTATTATCCAAATCCAAAAGGGAAGGAATCATAACAAAACATTTAATGTAAAAAAAGCCAAGTACGCGAAAATGGTATTCCGTAAAAAGAATTGAGATAAAAGTAAAGCCAAGTTCGCCAATACAAATTTGAAAATGAAAGGTTCTTACTAGTTTGGAAATGTTTTTCTAAACTTGGCTATTACGGCGGCAAATGATTCTTAGGCACAGTGCTAAATTAAAGTTTGGCTGTAATAACAAAGTAAAAAAAAAATCCAAACTAGTAAGAATCTTTAATTTTGAAATTTGTATTGGAACACTTGGCTTTACTTTTATCTCAATTCTTTTTACGGAATACCATTTTTGCGTACTTGGCTTTTTTTTACATGACAGGTTTTTGTTATGATTTAATTCTCTTCACATGGCGCTTTAGTTTTGTAGGCTATGATCACTATCCAAAATTTATTTCAACCTGCCCCACTTTCCCCTAGTTGGGGTTTAATTCTATAGGGACAAAAAAAAAGAAAATATTCTTAGAAACTAAACACAGTGTGCCTGAATGAAGTATAGGTTACATAAAAATGGTTTCAAAAAATAACTGCACATTGTGAATATGTACTCTTTCCTAACTTCATAGCCATACTTATATAAATCCTAGCTGATCCTCTTCTCGACATTTTATCAATTTTTTGCCCTTTTTCCAGTAAGTCTAGGCGCTGGCTCCTGTCACGTGTGACCTAATATGTGCGCTTAGTTTGACAAATTTTTTTATTTTTTATTACACATTTTTTAATAAATCAAGTAGTTTTTGAGATACACCAATATTAATAGTATTTTATTGTAGCTACAATATTATTGACAATTGTTTTTTTTTTGTTACACAGAGGGCTTTAAACCTTTCACAGAAGAGGATATTAACTTTATGTCTTTAAAGTTCGATGGATGGTACCCCTAAATACTGCCTTAAAGAGGGTGGTTTCTAAAACTGTTCACAAGATTATAGAAAAAGTGAATTTGCAGCGAAACGATGCATCCTAACGAAAAACGATATAAATAAATTTTTATAGTACTTTTAATTCCGCTAGGATTTATATGAATATGGCCTTGAAGTCAGGAAAAAGCCTATATTCAAAATGTGCAATTCGTTTTTGGAACCATTTTTATGTCATCTATACTTCATTCAGGCACACTGTAAACTACAACTTAATTTTTTAGAACGACCGACCCCATTGCATTATAGGCTTAAGAAAGCCTCCTTGATCTTTCTAAATTTATCTCTGTGGACTTAAAAACTTTTTTATTTGCTCAAAGGATATATCGTTGTGCTCTGTTTACTGTAATAACAAAAATCGATATAATTTCAAATGCTCTCTGAAGCCGGTATGTTTCTTTGAACTTGCTCGCCTTCTGGGACAATAATAATATGAGCAGCTTTTTGGAACAAGAAACAAATATGGAATACACTTGTCAAAAACTAGTAAAAGTTATGAATATAAACTTATTTTCTAGTCTCACCCTGTGAGATTTCTAATAGGGGAACATGAGATAAGCGGGTTACTTAAATTTTAAGTTAAAAAATTAACATATAGATCATGATTTTTTCTAAATTTTCTCGGAAAATGTATATACTGATATTTGTACTTTATAACTTTAAAAAACGTTATATATTTTTAAAATGTTATGCATATTGTAGCCGGAACAAAAATATTTTCGTTATTTTGTTTTGTTTCTGGTAGGTTTTGGTTAAAATCATTAAAAACTTTCTTTTTAAATTTTAAGACTTTGTCATGAGTTTTCTTTTTATTTTCTTGTTCAATTTTTCCAAGTTTTTTTTCAATCTCTTCTTTATTCGTCATCTTGCCCCCGCCAACTTGCCTCAAGGTACAATTTTTTAGTAAAAAATAAAAACAAAAAACGACCAAAAATGGTAGTAGGGTGGCCGTGAAATTTTTCGGAACTTATTTTCTTTAACATTAATAGAATAGTTCAATGAGCTATTCTAAGAAAAAGTGTCTATACCCTTTTTTCCGATGGATTTAGTCGCAAAATGCAAAAAAAATATGAATTCGAGGAACTTTTTTTCTTAATAATAATGCATTATGTTTATTAGTGAAAGCTATATTTAAGCTGAGTATAAATAAATTTAGAAAAAAAAAACTTTTTGAAAACAAGCTTTTATAAAATCGACTAAAAAGCATAAAATAATTTTTTGAGTGTTCTGATATCATAATAATAAAAGCGATGGGCGTATTAAGGGAAATTTACTTGTTTTTGTTTTAGCCTTGTTAACTCGAAGTTCAGTGAAAATCCAAATTCATTATATTATAGCAGAGAAATGTAAGGGTGGACAATTTAACCCAACCCAACTCAGCCCTACTCAAGCTACCCTTGCATTTTTCTGATATGGATGGACATTATTACGCCTGCTTCATATCAGGCAGATCATCCGCGACCGGCAGTGTGTCGATTTATTTTGTCGCATTGAAAAAGAAGAGTCGGCTCATCATCGGTTGTGTACCTAATATTAAATACGCCCATCGCTTTTATTATTAGGATATCAGAATACTGAAAAAATTATTTTATGCTTTTTAGTCTATGCATTTCAGCTAGCGCATCGATATTGCAGGGAATCTTTCCTGTCAATTTTGCAATATCGAAGTCTTCGATGAGAAGGCCGTCCAACGATTTGATACGGCTCAAGGCGACATAAGCTTGACCTACGTGGAAGTCAGTTGAATGTAATCAGAAAAACCATTTTGAATCCATTTTGAATCCGCCATATTGAATTTTTGTAATCTGATCAAAAATTCGTAATCCTCATCCTCAAAAACCCCCAGATACCAATTTTGGTGGAAAACCGACAAACTAAAATTTTACCCCCTCTCCGCCCCCACTTTAAGGGTGAGGTAGACAGTCAGTGATACCACATTATTGGATTGTCATCGGAACTATAACGGTATGCTAAATTTGAAGTCAATCGGATACGTGGAAGTCAGTTAAAGGTAATCAGAAAAACCTGAAATTAAATCGTCCATTTTGAATCCGCCATATTGAATTTTTGTAATCTGATCAAAAATTCGTAATTCTCATCCTCAAAAACCCCCAGATACCAATTTTGGTTGTAAGCGGACAAACTAAAGTTTTACCCCCTCTCCACCCCCCACGTTAGGGGGGAGGTAGGTACCCCATGGAACCATATTATTGTATTGTCATCGGAACTAAAACACTATGCGAAATTTGAAGTCAATCGGATGTTTGGAAGTTCTTCAAAAATGAGTTGCAAGATTTGATTACATACATACCCACATACATACATACATACAGGTGAAGTTAAATAAAAGCTTGTAAAAAATAGTACGACTTATCGCTTTAGAAATTGAATATTTCATTTTTTGCCAATTTTGCCAGAGATATTTCCTATACTTTGCGTCAAAACTCATCGGAACCCCCCCCCCTTCCCCCTATTGATATATCAATTTTTGCGTAGAATTGATAAAGGAACAGTTTTATCGATGTTTGCTGACAAAGAAAACAACTTCCCAAAATCTTCACGGCCTCCCCTACTATGGTCATTTACATGTTATTATATTGAAAACATAATAAATAATTTCCTAGTTACTAACAAATATTATTCTTCCCTTAGATTTTTTTGCAAAAGCTTATTTTTCGGCATAAAATTTTATAAGCGACCACTTAAATTATTATAAGCTCTCAGCCACCGTACTATTATTATTCTTACGTGCTCCATCTATCTTTATATCTTTAACCCATAAAACGTTGACTTTAAAGAGTTCTAATAGCACAGTAATAAACTCGTCATTTATAAATTTTGTGTTAAATTGACTTCGTTAACTTGCCCCGTTCGTTATCTTGCCCCGATCTTCCCTATAATATAGAAATGTATTTAAAGAAAAACTCGAAAGTGCGATGCTCGATTTTTTTGTTTTTGTTCAACATTTAAAAGAGTGTTAAAAATGCTATAAATTAAGTTAGCAATGGTGAAAACTTAGCTCGGAACAGCCTGTATAGCTACTTATTCCAGTGTTTTTTCCGTTCCAAATTTGGTCTTTAAAATATATTTTTGGAAAACACGACTGCTCTTAATGCGGATGGCTTTTCCTGTCACACGATTTTATCTATGTATATGTGTGCGTTTGTTTTTGGATAAAAAGGGCAAGTTGATATTTTCGCCGATAATAATTCAATAATTTAAAATTTAACGGTAAAGACAAAATTATACATCAATAAAAGTTTTTAATAGAGGTAATGTTCTATAGCAAGTACCTATTTAGTATTTGGTCGTTTAACTACAGTGTGCCTGAATGAAGTTAAGGTTACATAAAAACGGTTCCAAAAACTAATTGCACATTTTGAATATGGACTCTTTCGTGACTTCAGAGCCATATTCATATAAATCCTGGCTGATCCTCTTCTCGAAATTTATTAATTTTTTGCAATTTTTCTAGTTAGTCTTGGGGCTGGCCCCTGTCAAGTGTGACCTTATATGTGCGCTCAGTTTGACTGTGGGGCTTTGTTAGGCACCCATTGGAATATAAAAAAAGTTTGGTCTCGTGGTCAAACTCATGTAAATTAATCGATTTTTTGTTTAAGCGTATCTCCCTACCCAGTGGTCCGATTTTAATTTTTTAAAGTTTACTTCGGAGTAAGCTACAAAATTCAAACTTTGCATAGTCGCTGATCTTCATAGAGTTAACAACCCCCCCACCTGCACTTTCATAAAGTAGTAAAGTATTTACGAAATTTCAAAAATTTTCACTCACTCATGTAGGTATAGATGATCAAAATTCTGTACTTCCAGCCATGCTACAAAGCTGAAATTTAGCAGACTAATAGATATTATAGAAAAAAACCCCAATATTTTAATTTACTTCTCTTCCCTATAAAATTAAAGTTATGTAAAAGTAACATTGCCCATTTCCAGGAACGCTAGAGAGCTGAGATTTAGATTTAGATTTAGGCTTTTGGGAACTATGATAAAACCATAGGAAAAAATTGAAATACTTCAAAAGCTGAGCTTTAGAAGGCTGATAGCAACTATCATAAAACCATAGGAAAAAATTAAAAAACCTCAAAATTTTTAATATGGCATTGCAAAATTTTGAACAATATTCCGCAAATTTTACTACTTCAAAACTTCAATATGATCTAAATCCTTTAAAAGAGGAGTGAAATCATAAGAAAAAGATTTTATCAAAAAAAAGCCAAGTACGCAAAAATGGTATTCCGTAAAAAAAATTGAGATAAAAGTAAAGTCAAGTCAAGGTTCTTACTAATTTGGAAATGTGTTTCTAAACTTGGCTATTACACACATGACTCTTAGGCACAGTACTAAATTAAACATAAAGAAGTTTGGCTGTAATAGCAAAGTTAAAAAAAAAACATTTCCAAACTAGTAAAAACCTTTTATTATGAAATTTTTATTGGAGAACTTGGCTTTACTTTTATCTCAATTTTTTTTACGGAATACCATTTTCGCCATTTCTTGGCTTTTTTTACATGAAATGTTTTTGTTATGATTATAATTTTTGTGTTGAACCGATAGCATTTTCTTTGTTTTTGTATAAAAGGTTTTTTTATTATTATAAAGGTATCGACCAAAAAAAAATCAAATTAAATTGTGATGAATTTAGCAACTCGCCCGAAGAATAAAACAACCGCGCTGATTTGCCGCCATTTTCCCGCAAAACGTGCCAGAAAATTTAAATCTTTCGGCGAGTCCATAAAATTTAAGTCACACATTTGTAATATGTATGTAATTCTGCTAAGTGGTAACCATTTCGTCTTCGTTCAATGTGATCGTACATCATTTTGAGTTAGTTATATTGTCTTAATTATGGTCTATTTTATTTATCAGCATTCCTCCACCTTCGGCGGCCTCTCGAAGACTTAAAAATTGGGGGAGGGAGGCGAACATCAATTTTCTAAACTAATAAAAAAGCGCCTGTTAATTTTGGTAAACTGCCTTCAAAAAATTTCGATGACCAAGAGAATAATCGATCCTCCATTTTCATAAATTTTCCCAATATACCTAGTCATATCAAATAAAAATGTAATTGTAAATATTTACTATACTTTACCAGAAACGAGTATAATATTATACTCGTTTCTGACTTTACTATTTACTTTTGCAGAACCAAACTTGAGCTAATTAGCGCCCAACATGTGAGAAAAATTAGTTATAAAGTTATAAAGTTTTCAGTTGTCCTGGATATTAGCAATGTTAGGACACCAGTTATACATGTATTGTTGGATCTTATATATACATGTCAAATTTTCACGTCATGGGGGTCCAGCTGATTTTAGTAATTTTTTAAAAACCAAGGCAATTTTTCAACTGTTTTTACTATATCCTTATAAAATAAAATTTTTGAGACGTTCACTTGTTATTCTTTTTTAGCCGCTTCATTCTTGTTTACACAAAAATTCAAATTCGAAGAAAATAATGTGGTCGTTTCAGCATCAAAAGTAATCCGCTAACCTACATCCATTTGTTTACTTCACAAGTCCTCGGTTTACCTTTGATACTAAACGATCACGCTCAGTTTGACTTGTATTTTAAGTTTTGTGTAAAGAAAAATTGAAGCGGGCTAAAAGAACTAACGACCATACGTCTAAAAAATATTATTTTTTAAGGATATGCCAAAAAAGAATTGAAAAATGGCCTTGGTTTTCAAAAAATTCCAAACATATTAGTTCATTAAGGAGATATCATATCTAAGGCCTCTTTCAGACGAGGATACTGTATGCGGGATTCTGTATGCGAGATAACGAATCACAGCCGCATACTACCCCGATACTTCTTTGGGATACTTTTTTCTTACACATTTCTTAACAAGCTTCAGTGCGGTGCAGTCGTGTTGCTGGTTGTTCAACTACTCACTATCACATCTGAATAAATACTGGCCGCCTCTGAAATCGAACTTTTTGCGTCGCAAAATTATGCATGTCTGAACAGGCCCATAAGCCACCATGATAATTCTGTATCTCGGATACTCCTTCGCCGCCGGGAGGCTGATTTGTCAAGATTCAAAAAATCTGTCGCGCGATACTGGATGTGGCGTCGAATGCCGTGTGTAAGCTACAATTTAACTACATGCTTTTTCTGTATCTGAGATACACGCGTCTGGGATACAGCGTCCTCGTCTGAAAGAGGCCTAAGTTTTGTTTTTATTGATTTATTATAATTATTGATTTTCTGGTAAATGATAATCAAACAAGTTTCATGGCTAATCGGGCAAAAAGGAGTTTTTTGTTTCCCTTATATTTTTCCGTGGGTAGCTTGAAAGCTTAACCTCACGGGGGTCCAAGATCTAATGGACACCTAATAAGTGTTGACAGTTAACCGTTTCGTCCTTATGGGACTCCTCAGAACACTGCTGGTCAAGTGACAAATCTTGCGAAGTTAATCAGACGGTTTGTCTCTAATTGAATGTATTAGTGAGCGAACTATAGCAAGAGGCGCCATCTACCGAGATACGAGAGAAACAAAAAACCAAAAGCAGGGAAACACACTGCTATACAATATCGATCAATGAAAAGATCGAATGCAAATAAAAGAAAACAACTATAGTCCGTGACCTACGACAGCTCTTTGTCTTTTCAGGCCGGATCAACGCATTTTGCATTTTTACCCGTCATCAAGACAGTGAGCGTCAATCAACGGAATTTTTAAGCCAAATAATACTAACAAACGTGAAATTTCGTACCCGTGAATTTAAAAATTAAACAAGTTTCATGGCTAATCGGGCAAAAAGGAGTTTTTTGTTTCCCTTATATTTTTCCGTGGGTAGCTTGAAAGCTTAACCTCACGGGGGTCCAAGATCTAATGGACACCTAATAAGTGTTGACAGTTAACCGTTTCGTCCTTATGGGACTCCTCAGAACACTGCTGGTCAAGTGACAAATCTTGCGAAGTTAATCAGACGGCTTTGTCTCTAATTGAATGTAATTAGTGAGCGAACTATAGCAAGAGGCGCCATCTACCGAGATACGATAGATAGATAGATAACTCCTTTTTGCCCGATTAGCCATGAAACTTGTTTTTTTTTTAAATTCACGGGTACGAAATTTCACGTTTGTTAGTAAATGATAATGTTTCAAAGACTATTAAATTTAGAAAAAAACTGCTTTTCCTCACTTAAATTTTACCGCAGATTTCTGTTGTTTATCCTTTATTTCCCTTTATTAATTTAGAAATAAATTAGCAAAAAACCTTATTATGGTTTTCTCGTTGCAAATTCTATCAATAATTAATAGTTAGTAAATAAAATACGCGCCTTATAATTTAGCCCCGTCTAAAGCGCATAAAATATAATCCAAACGTCTTATCTAAATAAAATAAATTCATGTTAAAATTTAATGATTCATAAAAGTCTTTAGTACAGTGTAAACGTTCGAGCAATAAAACTGAAATTTATCGCTTCTTTTTGGTTGCTGCCAGCCCACAGGCTCTCTATATTGAATTTTCTTTATCTAGGCGGACTTTTCCTCAAAATAGGAACACACCGTTATCGATGTAGTATTCATTAAAAGATCTATACTTGATGTTGTATTAAAGTGGCACCGCGTCATCAAAACCGTGATGGGCGGGAAGGGAATAGAGGGGTACATACAGTGACACGGACTTCCCTTAATTTTTTTATTGATATTGATTCCCAACACGATGCACTGCACTAATTCTAATTAGTCATTAGCTTACTATTTTACTTGCTTTTTATTTCATTAGAAAGGAATATATATACTCTTATCTGGTTGTTACAAACATATTGATTTAGCCGGGCTTTAACGTTTTCTGTTCGTTGTTGTTTTGACTGTTTTATGAAGAAATTACGACCGAGCTTTTTACAAAACAAATTACCGTTTTTGCAACTAAATCAATATTTGCGCACATTTTAATATATTTTATCTCTCCTTTAAAAGGTCTCAGTGTTTTATCATACACATTTACAGCGGCACACTGCATGTACAAAGTAAAACACTAATTTTTTAAGGCTTCTTTACTTAGATTTACCATAGCTATAACGCGGTGACACTTATATATACATATGTACATCCTCAACTATAGTTGCTTTTACAAAAAATTCAAATGTTAAGCTGAATTTTATTTGGCACTTTTAGTTTTTGAAATATTAGATAAAACATGAATATTTTGAATTCTTTTATATTTTTGGTTTTTACTATTACCTTTCCTCGCCCGCGCAGCAGTTGCTAGAGACGGTATTATCACGGATTAGCTAAGGGTGATCCGTGGTATTATTTTCGACGAAAAAAATGTTTTTCAGATAACACCGAAAATGTGTTATTTGGGTGTATTTTGACCTATCTTATCGTCGTGATGTCTGTCTGTATGTGTGTGTGTGTGTATATATCTGTCCGTAACACGATAGCTCCTAAACGGCTAAACCGATTTTTACAAAATTTTCAGGTAAAATAGTGTTCGACACTCTACCGAGCTGGTTAGATTTTGGTCAAAATCCATTAATGTTAATGACAGTTTTTTGACAATTAAGGAATTTAAAAAATGCTAACCTTTTAACGGAGCATCGCAAAAATATGCCGTTTTCGGAATATATTAGATTACATTTTGCTTAATAATTCGTGTTATCACCAAAAACTCCGAAGGAGCTTCAGTTTCTGAGATATTTACAAAAAACTGTTTTCTAGGCTGATATATCATGGCTTCACTAGAAGTGTGCTAATAGGCTAGCTAGGAAGGTATCAGATCCGTCATGGATCCATTTATTTTTATTTCTTTTTGAATAGTCTGCTTTTTAGGAAACGTTTTTATTTACTCTTAGGGGGAGGCGGGTGTATATTTGCGTTACACTCAATGATTTTTGTATGAATTTTTTCTTAAAAATGCGTTACGAAGGGGAAGGAAGCGTGAAAAATCCTGCATTTTTGCGTTACGTAATTCAAGAATATGCCCTAAATAAATTTTCACATTAAACATCCCGGTGGTCTAACTCCTGTGCCAACCCCCCCCCCCTTGGTCTTGACCGCCGTTGTACGCGACATAAATACGCAATAAATGTACCTTTTAGGCAAAAAACATAATCTATTTAAAAAACATCCCTCACCTTGCAAAAACTGCCATTCTCGATTCAGAAAAAAATTCCTTGATATTCAGTTGTACAGTTGATATAGATCCAAAATTTATTTTTATCTAAATTTTATTTTTCAAAAATCTGTCTTTAAAAAAAGTTTTTTAATTTTATTATTCATGAGTCTCTTATTCTGCATTTTTCGACCCATGTTTATAGAAGTGTTTTTACTAATTCGAGGAGTATGATCTTCATCCGAAATATTTTACCCCAGTAACTCGCAAACCTGTCACCAGAGGCCGCATTCTTGACGGTCCGTGAGTCGAGTGCAGGGTAAGTGCAGCTATCCTCTCTTACAATCACCTGGGTTAAAGTAAGTGAGAAGCTACTCACTCACGGGTACGGAATTCAAGAATACAGCACCAGATCATAAAATAATTATTTCTTGAAAGTGGAAATTTCAGTTTTGTAGTGTGTAGGCGGAGTCAGATTTTTTCACTCTTCTCTTGAAGTACCGGAAGTACCGGAAACGCTCCAAAAGTTGCCAAATTTGTCTTGCCGTGTAGTGTTACAGGCATGACTTAAATTTCATTCTTGCATAGCTTTTAATTAGTTTAAATGCCTATTAGCGATAGTGATAAAGAAAAAGTAATTAAATTTATCAACATAGCAGTTTAGAATTTCTCGCTTCTAGCTCGTAATTTCATTACGCGCGCAAATGGTGTCAGGCTATTAAACATTTTTATTATTATTAATATAGTCAGGAGGATTATTTCCTCTGTGAGCCATATACCTACCTAATTAAAACAAGGGAAATTAAAAAAATATAAAAAAAAACATTGTCCAACTGCGATTCGAACCTGGTACCTTCGGGTCAGCGCGTTAAAGGCGTCCCAAATTCCTTGGGGGCGTTTGCGTATATCTAGACGAGATAAATTTAATTATTTAAAAAATAATAAAAAAATTAATGGATCCATGACAAATATGATATCTTCCTAGCTAGCCTATTAGCACACTTCAAGTAAAGCCAAGATATATCAGCCTTGAAAACAGTTTTTTATAAAAATCTCAGAAACTAAAGCTCTTACGCAGTTTTCGGTTATAACACATTATTGAGCAAAATGTAGTCTACAATATTCCGAAAACCACGTATTGTTACGATGCTCCGTTAAAAAGTTTGCATTTAAAAGAATGTTTAATTGTCAAAAAATTGTCATTAGCATTAATGGATTTTGACCAAAATCTAATCAGCTCGTAAGAGTGTCGAACACTAATTTACTTGACAATTTTATGAAAATCGGTTCAGCGGTTTAGGAGCTATCGTGTTACGGAAAGAAATAATATACACACAAACACACACACCACCACACCAGACAGACATCACGACGATATTGCTAGGATAGTTCAAAATACACCCAAATAACACACTTTCGGCGTTATCTCAAAAAAAAAAATTCGTAGAAAATAATACCTTTTTTAGATTGCTATACGTGAGCTAGGAAAGTAAAAATATAGGTAATACCAGAAGATTATTTTTGCTATCAAATAAATGTATTTTGTATGACCTTTTTCCCATATTTATTATAGTTTTTAGCTCTGCGTGTGATTGTATGTTATTTATTAGCATGTGACATACAACTGAATATGGTCAGTTTGTGAAAAGAAAACAAACTAAACAAATAACAAAAAAGTGATATTTGCTTGTAAATTGATTGATGATATTTCGAGTTGATTTATGAGTTTTTATTGCCTACTGTACAGCACCAACAATAATTTTTTATGCGTATATCCAATATGTAGGTATTTATGCTAAAAAATGTAGGAAAATAAATAAATGATTAGAGAGCATTAGAGTTTTAGAAAATCCAAAATATTTTATTTCAATATAAGATTGCTCCTTCGTGTCATCTGAAAAGCAGAGGTTCCATTTTTCGTGTGTTAAAATGGATTATTTTGGATTTTAAGGCGGTAAACCGACCCTAAAATTAGTACCGGGATTTTGCTGAGAGAGGGCAGCTAAATCTTTTAATAACAGCACCCTCAGTTGCGTATTAGCCGGAATAAACGGCAGCTCCATCTACCCACTGGTGTTATGGCTGCGGCTCGTTCTTTGTTTGTAGGCTTGCCTCTCTTATACGGTTATTTAATCAAAGCAGAATTATTTTTATAATTTAATATCCTTCTTAGCTAATGTAACAGTGATATATTTCTCATCGAGCAAAAGTAAATTGCAATTTCGATGATTCCAGTTTTGTTTCCTTGAACACATCTTATAATGTTTGTTCTTTTGTTTTTTCAGGTAATGACTACTATTTCATTTCAACTTCAACCAGTGACGACCTCCATCGAAGAATAGGTGGCCGATGCACGACACATAATATGAAGATCGTCTTCAAGGTATGCTTCTGATTTTATTTTACTTTTCTCCTTGTAGGTATATCAATTCTTATTCTTGAATTGCCTTGTGACAAGATTAGAAATTTAAAAAAAAAACAAGTTTAACAGGGCTTTTTTTTATTGTTTTATTTTATTTATTTTAATTTTTTTAGTATTTTTTATATAAAAAACTATTTATGAAGGTCATTATAAGTTATGAAATTGCTTAAAAACTAAACAATCGTCATTGTGAAAGACATGGTAAAAAGTAAGCCGAGGATATTTTATGTACAGTTTTGCAAGAAAAAAACTGCGTTAGGCGTTTTTTTTCTTATATCGGATATCGGATATATGTCACTAATATTTGATCGATCCTTACCGAAAAACTGATGCTGTTCTCGAGTATTTTTACTGACCTTGTTTTCTTTTTTTGACCTTGTATTCTTTATGTTGGCCTTGTATTTTTTTTCTGGCCTCGTACAACACAGATCGTCAGTACACCATCTTAATGGTCCTTCGAGACGAATAAAGATTTTTCACAAAAACATGATGACTCCTTCCATTTTGACCTTCTGGGGAATATCAGGATAGGATCGCAGAATAATGCACTAAAATTTCCAGTAATTTAAGTATTATTTTGAAATAATCGCGAAAAAACTTAATCTTCTTCAAAAGGCTCATGTTATCCTCAAGATTTTCTTCCTGGCTTTGTATTCTTTTTGTTGATCTTGTATTTATTTGGTTCGGTTCGGTTCAGATCGCCGATCGACCATATTTATGGTCCTTCGGCTCACATAATAGATCTTCCATAAAAACCTTTTCTATTTTTTGCAGGTCTGGTTGCTGTTTTAAAAATATCGCTATAATTCTTGTTATCCTCGATAATTTATAATTAATTTTTTCTTTTCTGGCCTTGGGTTCTTTTTGTGGGCCATGTATTTTTTATGTACTTGTTTTTTTATTTTTGTGGTATTTTTTTGACCTTGTAGGGATCGCCAATCGACCATATTTTTGGTCCTTCAAGCCGGATACAAGACTTTAAATGACACTTACTGACTTGCGTTCTATTTTTCGCAAAATACTTCATTAAAATTTCATAGTACCGTTTTGAAAATATCGCGAAAAACCTCATCCTCTCAGAAAAGCCCATGTAATCCTGAATATATTTTCCTGGTCTTATATTCTTTTTGTTGGTATTGTATTTCTTTTACAGGCCTTATATGGATCGCCAGTACCTTATTTATGGTCCTTCGAGTAGGAGACAAGATTTTGCATGAAAAGTTACTAACTTTCTTTCCATTTTCGCAGGTCTGGGAAATATCGGGATAGTATCGCAGGATACTTCACTAGAATTTCATGAAATTTCATAGTGAGCTGTTTTGAAAATATCCCGAATCAGTGGCGGATCCAGGGGGGGGGGCACTAGGGGCACTTGCCCCCCCCCCCCCCCGAGAATTTTTTGAACATACAAAAAATGAGTAAAAAGTAATGTCTTTGCTAATAAAAATTCAAAATTTTTGCCTGCGGTGCATGAAAGTCTATTGTTATTATCATCGAAATTACAACCACTGACTAATTCAATAAAATGCTGCTTCAAAAAATACATACCGTTTTTTACCAACAGAGAATGTCACCTAAAGTGCCCCCCCCCCCCCCGAGAAGCACCTCTGGATCCGCCCTTGTCCCGAATACCTTTAATCCACGCAAAAAAGCTCTTGCTTTTATCAAAAAAAAATTCCGGACATTGTATTATGTATGTTGGCCTTAAATTTTTTTTGTTAGCCTTGTATTTATTTATGGTCCTTCGAGACGGATACAAGATTTTCCATGAAACTTGCTGACAATATTTCCATTCTTTGCAGGTCTGGGGTCCACCGGCCCAAGCCTCGACACAGCCGCCCACCCCGCCACCGCCGGCGCGACCCACTTGGTGGTCGGTGACGCCGCCTCGACATCAAACGACCACCACAACGACGACCACGACAACCACGCCGCGGTCTACCACGACTAAAAAGTCGAAGACATGGAACAAACACCCGAATGAGGTGGTTAAAAGCGAGGAGCTGACTCTAGGAGGCAGCTCCGCATCGTCATTTGTAGTGAGTGCCAGAAACAGTTTGGTGCGTCCGTTGTTGGCGCTAGTGTCGCTGCTCGCGATCGTCGCGCCCCGATGGTTAGTGGCCGTCCGATGAACTGTCGTGTGAATTTAGTGCACTGTAATTAAAACGACATCCTCCTTTGTTGATAAGTCTAGAATTCCTTCCCTCTTTAGAGTAATTTTTTGAGTAAAATCAGCGCAATATTTAAAAATAAACAATACACACTTGTGAAATATTTAAAAAGTAAAGAAAAAATAAAGGATTGGATATTTTTTTCGAATAGGTACCTTAGGACTCAAAAAATTATTATTTGAATATTTTAACCTTATTTTTTTTCGAAACTCAAAAGTTATAATTCTTTAGATGAATTTCAACAATCGTATCTTGCTTATTTTACAAGGTATTTTACCAGAAAATATTAATGTTGTTAATGGCTTGACAAAATATGTGTTTTTGACATTACATTATGTATTAAAATAGGAAAACGGTTGCCCCTTCTCAGCTACGTATTTATTGTGAAAAACGGTGGTCATCTAGGTCATAAAAGATTACTGAACTGAGGGAAAATTAAAGGCCTGTTAACTGTAGGAGGTGTTGCCTTAAATTATTTAACGAATGAAAAAAAAACTTTTATCAATTCCTAAATTAATGCGTATTTTTAAGTAGTGATTTAATTTTGTCCCCATGTATTATAGGCCTAAAATTAAAGGAAATTAATAGGGCACTAAACGAATTTTAATATTAATTTCAAAGAAAATAATAAAAAGACTTGGACATTTTTTAAATTCCTAGAAACGCCCTAATAAAAATGAATTGGCCTATATAATGACTGTGTATATTTTAAACGGCGCTATAAGTGTTGTAAAGCCCCCTGTCCCCCTAAAAAATGTGGTGTTAAAAACCCTCACTATTTAAGCAAGAAATAATGATATGTCTACTGTACCCATCTTGCTTATACACACCTAAACGTCCAGGGCTTTAAAAGCCTCATTATTAAGTGTATGACTGTACTGTTGTATATTCTGTCCCCCCACCTTTTTAGTGTCTGTACTTTTATGTATAATTTTACAAGATTTTTTTCGACAGCTTAGAATCTTAGATTAACCTATGTTTGAACAGTAAAACTTGGTAAAATTAAGAAAAGTTTTAATAAATAAAAATTTAAATATGTTGTCTTAAGTATGTCATTTCTACTTAATTTGTGAAAAATCTTGTATTGAAAATATATATCATTCCTCAAGCCCCTTTTGTATGTTTATATAAAAAAAACAGTGTCGAAAGTTGTGATGGTATTTATGTTATTTTTTAGTAATATGATAATGTTTGTACGGCACTGAAAAGAACTCAAATAGTGATATATAGCATATAATATCGAATAAAATATTAATAAACAAAATCTTGTCGTGTAAAAAGATTATAGTTATTAAATATATGAAATTAAAAGGACCTAAAAACATAAAAAACTATTAACATTTTTTTAATTTAAAATAAAATTTAATATAATTGTCATGGTTGGAATATTTTTGGTTGGTATCTAAGTATCCAGAATTGTAGAGATGGAATATTTCTAATCCTTAGGTTTTATCGTTAAAGGAAGTTTTTTTAAACTCTAGCTAGTTTTTTTTAAGACAAGTTCTTTTTTTAATAATCTTGTTATAATTACATATTTATACTATTTTATGTGTCAATCAACTTTATTTTCTTCATTTAAAAAAATGTTTTTCAAATTTTATTAAATATTGCGTGTTTTAAATTTTTAAAGTTTGCTTTAAGTACAGTTTTTGATAATGCGTAAAAAAAAGGAATAACAATGACCCTCTTATTAGTTAAGTGGCCTGTGGTATCCCGTGGGATAATTGTGAAGGATTTTAGATGGCATAAATCCAAGATGGTGATTTTTTTCATGTTTTTTTTCACAAACTTTAGCTTATAACTTTTTCTAAATTAGTTTTACAGAAAAACTGTGAATACGTTTTTTTTTTCAATAGAACACCAAGTAAGATGAAACGAGCTTCATATCTTAAAAACTAAGAAAGATATAACTTTTTTTTAAATTACCAAAAAAAATTTTTTTCCCAAAAAATAAAAATAGATGAAAAAAGTTTTAGACTACGCCAAATCGATTGGTTATGTATTACTCAATTTTAAGTTGCCTGGTGTTTTCCTCAAATTTGAGTAAGATCATCTGCATGACGTCATATATCCAATTTTGCAAATTTTTCCAATGATTTTTCACAAACTTTTGCTTTTAACTTTTGCCATATCAACTTTACAGAAAAATTGTATAATTTGTGATTTGTTTGCAATAGAACAGCAATTGAATTGTCGTTTTCGTAAGCTTTATATCTTAAGAACTTAAAATATATTGCTATTTTGTCAAGTAAAATTAAAAAATTTAAGTTTGAGCAAAAAAGTTTAAGACTACCCTCGATTTTAGGATGGTGTTTGCCTCAAATTTGAGTAGAAGGGCCTATATGACATTATAAATTCAAAATGGCAGAATTTACCATTTTTTTACAAACTTTGGCTTATAAATTTTACTAAATTAGTTTTACAGAAAAACTTTAAAGTAGGTTTTTGTTTGCAATAGAACACCAGTTACGAGAAATTGGCTTCATATCTTACAAACTAACAAAGATATATATATTTTTTTAAATATTAAAAAATATAGTAACAATTCGTTAGGCAAAAAAAAATCATATCTTTATTAGTTTTTAATATATAAAGCTAAATTCTTTGCTGCATTAATTAGTGCTCTCTTGCAAATAAAAAACATACATATTAAAAGTTTTTCTTAAAAACTAATTTAGCGAAAGTTATAAGCTATAGCTTGTAAAAAAATATGAAAAAAGCCGCCATCTTGGATCTATGACGTCACACAGGCCATTTTACTCAAATTGGATGGAAACACCCGGAGACTTAATATTAAGTGTTCCATCACCAATCGATCAATGGTAGTCCAAAACTTTCTTGCTTAATCTATAATAATTTTTATAATTTTGTTAATATTTAAAAAATTAACGATATCTTCTTTAGTTCGTGACATATAAAGCTTGTTAAACCGACAATTAAATTATTGTTATATTGCAAACAAATCATATCCTATACAATTTTTCTCTAAAGTTGATATAGCAAAAGTTAAAAGCAAAGGTTTGTGAAAAAAAAAAACGTTTCTAGTTTTATGACGTCACACAGGCGCTCTTCCTCAAATGTGAGGCAAAGACCCGGCCGGCGACAAAATTAAGGGATGCATAACAAATCGATTTGAGATAGTCTAAAACTTCCTTCAATTTTTTTTTCGGGAAAAAAAAGTTACTCTTTTTTGTATTTTTTAAAAAATTAATGTCTTTGTCAAATTTTAAGATATACAGCTAATTTTGTCACTGTATTAATTGGTGTTCTCTTGCAAACAAAAAACTTATTAACAATTTTTCTGTGAAAACAATTTAGCGAAAGTTATAAACCAAAGTATGTGAAAAAACATTAAAAAAAGCCGCCATCTTGGACTTATGAGGTCACACAGCACCGTGGATAGAATAGACCAGTGTTCGGATCTTATATATATAGATGTCGAATTTTTACGTCACTGGTTGTCCAGCTGATTTTTGTAAACAAAAGTTGGATCTGTTATAAACAACAGAACAACTAATATTTTTTGAATTTTTTAAAAACTAAGGCCATTTTTCTACTGTTTTCTAGTACATCCTTATAAAATGTAATTTTCTAGATGTATTGTCGTTATTTTTTTTTAGCCCGCTTTATTTTTTATTACACAAAACTTACTACAAGTCAAACTGAATGTGATCGTTTAATATCAAAGGTGAACCGAGGATTATTGGGCAGTAAAGAAAGAGGTATGTCAGCGGATAATTTTTGAAGCTGAAACGAACACATTTATTTCTTCGAATTTTAGTTTTTGTGTAAAGAGAAATAAAGCGGGCTAAAAAAAATAACGACTGGTATGTCTGAAAAATATTATTTTATAAGAATATACTAAAAAATAGTATGAAAATTGCCTTAGTTTTCAAAAAAATTAAAAAATATTAGTTGTTCATATCATATCTAAGTTTTGTTTCTAGAAATCAGCTGGACCACCAGTGACGTGCAAATTCGACATATATTTATAAGATCCGAACACCGGTATATTCTATCCACCGTGGTCACAAAATTGGAGACAAACAGCCGGTGATTTAAAATTGTGTGATCAATTACCAATCGATCTAAGGCAGTTTTAAGAAATCATCTACAACTATCCAATGAGACACAACTTTTGACTAAAAGCCTCTCAACTATATCCCGATACGAAAAGTTTATAGCACGAGCGTAGCGAGGTCTACAATATAAAGACACTTTTATAGCTATAGGTTTATACAAATGTTGTGTTTTTATTTTATTTTACAATTTATCAAAAGGTGAAAATTAATACAAATAAGGAAAAAAACAAAAGAACTAAATACAATCAGTCACGCAGAAACTACAACGACATGTTTGTCAAATGTTTTTTTTCTGTACTTACGTACTCATGCAGAAAAAATTGTTGATTGAATTTAATGGCCTATAACAAAAGGTGCTTTTCAATTGTTGATTTATGAACAGTTTATAATTGGCAATAATAACTATTTTAAACAAAAACTGTCCTCTTATTTACATACATATATATGGCCTACGATTTTTAAGCTAAATACATAATATGTATTTTTCTATTTTATTCTTTTGATTTTTAAACTAACTTTGTAAATTATTGTATTTTATATTAATTATAATTATACTTCCACAAAGGAATATTGTAAAAAATATATTAGAAGTAGAATTTGACAAAATATTGTGATACTAATGTGTAAATTTTTGTATTATTTTTTCTAATAAGCAAGCAAAAATTAGCAAGAAAAAATTATTTTAAAATTTCTCTTCTTAAAAGTTAACTATATACAATATCAGGGATATTTAAACTTTTGTAAAAAATTTAATGTTTGCCAACTGAAATTTTTATGACTTTTTAAACCTTAGGGTTAGAAATTCCATCTCTGTAGAGCGTTATGCAAATTGTCTACAAAAGTCCACTTTCTTATTTTGGATTTCGTTATAACGTAACAAAACTAATTGTATAATATAATTGGCTCTTGTTTTGTAATCATTGATTGATATGTTTTTTTTTAATTTCATCTTATATCAACATTAATCATGTTTTTTTTTGTTATTTTGTTTATGCGCAAAATATTGAGCACAGCTTCGTTGTTATTTTAATTTTGAGCCTGGGCACTATATTCCGGATGGGCCAAAAAAAAACGGGCAAAATGTTTTTTTTATAACTATCAAACTGTGCCACCATCTTTAAATAATGGCGGACTAAATCAAATTTGACCCTCCATGAAGGATTGCTTTTTTTTGTGGCGACGCATTTTTCGACTTTTTTTCAAAATAATGTAGGTAAATAATTTAGACTCGCCACGCACAGCGAGGTATTAATCACTAAAATCGCTTGAGTAGTTCTCAAAATATTGGTGTTTCTTCCAATCTCTGCATTAATTTTTTTATAAAATCATTATTACCAAACCGATTTCATCGAAATTCAAAGATTCTTGGCATGATGCTTTTTATTTAAATAAAATCGGTTCTGTAATAAAAAATTTGTAAGGAAATGAATGTTAAAGAATTTTTAAGGTAATCATATAGTTTGTAAAACATTGGCTGAAACAAAAATTGTTATTTTGGGAACCACTAAACATATTTCTATGATTCGTATGTTGTTCGCGGTAGAGAAAGAGCTTTTCTAAAAATTTAAAAAATTTCTTGAAACATAAGAATAAACGAGGATCTTTGAAGGGTCAAGTTTGATTCCGTTGGCCATCTTGGAATTTAAGATGGTGGACAAAAATTGTATTCAAAAGCGTGATCAATTCCCTGCAAACTGTAATTCGTCTCATTAAAATCGATGGTGTAGTTTGAAAGTTATAATGAAAAATATTTCTGGTTCTTTTGGCTTACCCGGTATATAATAAAGAAAAAGAAACAGAGTTACCTACAAGTACAATTAAAATTAGAATAACCCTAAAAATTATTGGTTAATACCGATTTTTGTGGTTATTCCAAATGATTATGCGCATTGACAGTTTTGTTGTTATCTTGACTCTGACTGTGCACAGTAAGCTAATAAATAACCAGGAGAATAACTTTGCTTGTCATTTTCAAACACCAGCCGTCATAAGATCGGGCCATGACCCATGAATTTTTTTTATGATAACCCTTTAGAGAGTTGATTTGATAAATCTAACATTTTTATTTGGCCAGTGCTTTCGACAAAATATCTTGAAAGCAAAATACTTTAATCCAAAATAACAAAGTGGCTCTATAAATCTGTAAAAATCCGTACTTAAAATAAACCATTTAAACGTAAAGATTAATTATTATGTTGCTTTACTGTACAGTTCACACACGTCATACTTATTTTAGCAAAACTATGTATCGTCTGTTTAGGGGTGCATTTATATAACTGTAATTTTTTTTTTAATTGTCAAAAATGCCTGAGATGCCCTCTTAAATAACATAGTGCACATGAAGTATTTTCTAAGACCTAGGTATTGGTATTGAACTTCTTAGTGTACAGTCGAACCTAAGGTCACTCATCGTCAAGCATTGCCTTTACGGTAAGTGTCCTTAGTCGAACCTCGATAACTCCAACAACCATATGTCACGTAAAACTTTCGACTCATCGAGACTTCGATTTTTCATATAATAAACAAAAATTTTTGCGGCGTTTTCGTATTTTTTGCGAATTAAACTTTACGTGTTTTTTTAGGGAATAACTGGTATACTTACAAGAATTCTGATACAACCAAGTCTATATTAAAAACGTTCACCTCTATGTATGAATGCAAATATTTATTTTAATGAAAAAAAGTCGGTTTTTGTGACATAGTAACATACACTAACCCCTAAACGTACACAGAAAAATGCTTAGCGCATAACATAAACTCCGACCAATTAGCTACGGACTTTTCATATGAAAATCCAATATGGCCACGCCTATTCAGTCACTGATTGGTTGAAAGCCATATGCTAGGCGTTCTGCGGCCTATGCAAGTTTGTGTATGATCAGTTTACAGCGTTGCCACCTTCGATCCTGAGATCTTCGGTAGAAGGCTTCGAGAAAAATCGGTAGATTTCGGTAGATTTTTTAATCATCTTCAAGCAGTGCTGGAGAACTATCGATAGTTTGGATTGATTTATTAGGTAAATTGTATTTCTACGATTTGTTTTTACTGACAAAATACCAAAATTAAGAATTAAATAAAAAAATTAGGTACATATTAGGTAGATAATAAAATACGTGAAAATCGTGTGAGCAGTAATTTTCTGGGAATCATTCAATTTACTGGCAAGTAACCTCAGGGGATTCACAAGGTCGGAGCCAATCGAATCGCTTCGCGCATCATCCTTTTATAGTAGCGTGATCTTTAATGCCGCTTGCAGCTGCCGGCTGAGTATATCGCAAAATCCAAGAGATGGCGCCATAAATACACTTTTAAAGATAATGGCTTGAAATAAAATTTTTATTCTACAAAGGATCTTTCATAAAAAGAATATGTTATTTATGGTGTTTTTTTTTAATCGCGATCACGAGGCGTATCAAAAAGTTTTATCGAAAAAAAAATCGGTAGAAAACTATTGGAATTCGGTATATCGTAAAGTAAAAGGTTAAATCGGTAGATCTACCGAAAAATCGGTAGAGGTGGCAACGCTGTCAGTTTATTACACTGAAGTGCGCCTTTAAAATATTCCAATGCAAACAAACAAGTTAGAACGATTCATAATTAGGAGATTCCCCAGAAAATTCGACTTATCGAAGTTGGCGCCACATACATGTTCGAGTTATCAAGATATTTGACTAATCGAATTTTGAGTTATTAAGACCAAATTACATTTTCTTACCCTTGTCGCTATTGCCAACAGTTTGGTTCGAATTATCAAAGATTTTGAGTTATCGAAGTTCGATTTATCGAAGTTCGACTGTATTTAAACATTTTTTTTAATAGTTTTTAAACCATTCCAAGTATTTTATTTATTTAAATTCAAAATTTGAAAGCTGTACAATATATCTTTTAGAACACTCTGTATTTTTGTATTTGCCGTCATTTGCACCAGATTTAAGTATTCCTTACTTAAGTAACGATTATTCACAGTAAAATATTTTTTAAATAAGAAAATTTAAATAAATAAAATTTGAAAGGGAAACAGTTAGTAACTGCATGAAAACTATTCGAAATAAAAGAAAATCTGTCGCAGCCACAACGAAAATAAAATTAGAATCGATCCTAGTTTTTGGGGTGAAATGGGGTAAGCTTTTAGGGGTGTTTGTTTTGTTTTTTATGATTTTTAGCGAAACTATATCTCCTATAGAGAAAAGTTGAATACAAAAGTTACAGGAAATAAAAAAGTCTAGAACTCAAATAAATAAGATTTGTGCAGAATCTAAAATTTACCAACCAAAATCAAAAAACCGGTTTTTTAATTTTTGATTTTATTTTTCTTATTGACTGCAATATATTTTCTCTATTGTCCCATAGCTTTTATGGTGTTAAAATTTTTCCCTTTTTTTCGTAACTACTTATAGACATTAAAAAAAAATGTTTAAACAAAAGTTTGAAAACACCATAAATAGCAGAAAAGCTAATAAATACCTTGACAAAAATTGCTTCATATTTTGCGCTATGTTGTTTTTTGTTTTTTGACAATTTTTTTATGCGCTACGCATAGTGACCAAAAACTAAATCCGTGAGAGTAATAAAAGAAAATAATATTGGAAAAAGTACAGAAGATATTTAGAAAAAGAACCCTTTGTAAATGTTATATAATAATATATATTTTCCAGGTCAGTTAATTAGTTGTAAAAGCAGTCAGCGGCGTTGCTTCAGGAGGGTCTGTATACAGAGTGTCCCAAATAAAAAGAAGAAGAGAGGAAGTGATACAGTTTTTGTTAAATGTTAAAAAAATTGTGGTATTCCGAAAATTTCTATAGCGGTTTTCAATATTTCGAGCAAAACCTAAGAGTTGTGTTTTTCTAAAAATTAAAATTTCTCCGCCATCTTGTACATAAATTTTATGAAATTTGGTAGTTTTGTATCAACAGCTACGGCCAATCAAATGACGTAAACGATTTTTTTCTAGGCCTTCTATTTTTTTTTATAACCGTGGTCAACTTTCTTATTTCATATGGTAAAATTTTGTCAGATAGCTTATGTTAGAGTCCCTGTATCTAGACATGACAACAATCACATTTATGACATTTTTTACACAGCCAACTAAGCAAAAACTGTTTTTTTTTTATAAATTTCATATTTTCCATGATCCAGAGATAGGCTTGTTATACATGGTTGGAAACCTCTTTTTATGCTATATTTAATGACGTAAAAATCCAATATGGCGGTCATAAGAAAAAAGTTGGTCATGGTTTCAAAAACTAGGCCTAGAAAAAATAAACTACCAAATTTTATAAAATTTGTATTCAAGATTGCGACAAAATTTAATTTTTTCAAAAAACACAATTTTTAGTTTTGAGTCGATATTTTTATAGCGAAAATTTTTCTTAATTTAAACAAAACTGTTTCCCAAATCCATATCTAGCTACTTTTTTCTGGGACACCCGGTATAGGCCACTTGGCCCAGGTCATGTATCAATTTGTTGGATAGGCCTTTTAATATCCTTTGCCAGAGCCCCTTTGTCCCACCCGGACGCGACGTCGCTGAAAGCAGTGTTGGACGTTTTTTCCCGAAAAAAGTTAAAAACGGAATATTATAAATATTAAATAATAAAAAGTGAACCTAATGTGTAATTGTATAGTAATAAAGACTGAAAAAAATTACTTTAGTTTTTGTTGTCTTTTGTAAAAAAAAGTATTGGGTACCTAAAGATAGAAATAGGAATGGGCTGCTGAGCTTTATTGATTTTACACTAAAAACTTTTGAAAACAAAACCAAACAAATTTTATTTTTTTTTAAACTGGGACTTTCCATAAAATCAGGATTAATCGCCCAGATTCACAAAGTTAGAGCAAAGTTTTAAAGCATTTTAAACAATCACAAACATCCAAGTACCTAGCCAGGAATCGCATCCGGACCGCCGGTGTGTGAAGCAAATGTTGCTACCACTACACTGCGACGACGACTTTTGTATCCAAAGCTAAAATTCCCTCCACGGTTGCGCGAATCATTCGTCTACCACTGGTTGGAAAGAGAAGAAGTGGTAGAAGAATAACTCGCCGCGACTTAGTCGTAAACGACCAGTGGCGTCCCGCCAAAAGAGTTCATAAAAAAAAGGGTGGCAATGATATATTAAAAAAATTAAACATTCCAGTCCTTGCGAGAAAACTAAAAGTTTTATAAACAAAATTATCCCCCAATTTTTGCTAAGAAATAAATTATCTATTTAAATTTCTTTTCATCCTCAGAAAACGTTAAATTCCACCAGCGTGGAATTTAATTTTGCACAAATCAAATAAAACTGCTTTTCCGCACACGTGTGGAAAAGTACTTCTTCGCATATTTATGGAAAAGTGTACGATGCCGTTAACTGTCACCATACGTTTCCGCGCATGTGTTGCAAAGTAGTTTTCCACACATGTGCCGAAAAGCAGTTTTATTCGATTTGTGCAAAAAAAGAGCAATTTTTACAAAAATTAGTATAGTTCAATAGTGTTCGTACGAAAAGTACCGTACACAACTCGATAGAAAGTAACTTTCTTACACTCGCGTGTTCTTTTACTCGTCTAGCGCCTCGTTCACAACATTCACGCTCGTTTGAGAGAATGTTTTGAACGAGGCGATAGCCGAGTGAAACAAAACGCGAGTGTAAGAAAGTTACTTTCTATCTAGTTGTGTACGCTATTTTTCCCACGAACACTGTTGAACACACATCTTTAGAAAAGTACTTTTTATACGACTGTCTTGTAAAAGGGGGTTTTGCGCACAGAGAACACGATCTGAAAATGGCATTTTGCGCACGCTGTGTGCAAAACGTTTTGCACACGCTTTTTGCGCACGCCTATGTCATTTCTGCATACGGGTCTCCCGTCATTCTGATTTTTGTTGTTGTCACCCATCAATATAAGTTGGCTTAGTTCCGTAGCAACCGTCACTGCTCGTATGTTTTGTTGATTAGATACGTCAAAAAATTGTTGAATTTTTAAAGTTTTGTTGTAAAAATGTCGGAAATAAAAACAAGTTAAATTAAAATTTGATTTTTCTTTCTTTATTAGCAGTCTTATAAAAAATAAAACTCGTTTGAAAACCTCTTTGCACACTCCCTCGACTTGTAGACCTCGCCTTCGGCTCGGTCTACCAAACTGTCTTGATCGTGTGCAAAGAGTCGTTGTATAAATAACTATTTTAACACATGTGCGGAAAAGTATAGTGACAGTTAACGTCATCGTACACTTTTATATACATGTACGGTATAGTTATTTACCTAACACGTGCGGAAAATGGTACTTTTTCCGTCAAGGGTGGAAAAGATAGTTTCCGCAAGAGTTAGGTACAATGTTTTTTCTACGAGTGTTTTTGTTCATCTTCTTTCCATTCCATTAATGTTTTAATTCGCAAAGATTTTATAATAATGCTAGAAAATGATACATATGATAGAATAGTTACATAAACCATTTAATTAGTCCTAAATATCTTAATTTTTAACAAAACAAAAATTGTGCGGAAAAGTAGCCTTTCAGCACTAGTGCACGATTTTTTTACTTTCCCACACGATTTTTTTATGCACGGAAAAATAATGAAACAGATTTTTTTTGCATGAAATATTAATAAGAAACTTTATGTCAAGAACATTTAATTAACAATAACGAAAAAGTTAACGATGGTAAATATTGTAATTGAAAGTGCACTTTGTTTTTGTGCTGCAATATAGCAGATGGCGCAACATCTTGAAGAACGTCGTTTCTTATTTGAATTTGATTGGTTGGTGTTTGGCCCACTACAGAAATGGCTTGATCAGTTTGCTGCTGAGAATTACTAGTGTAGTGAATGGAGGAAGGTATATTGGCCTGTACAGCCTGTAACACATTACAGGATCATTCCTTCGGTGCTTCTGCTAGCATCGGTACAGCAGCACTGCTTGAAAATGAAACTATTGTGTGTAGGAGGACGGGTTTTCATTTGGAAACGATTGTGAACAGGAGGATTCTTCATCTTGGACGTGCGGAAAAGAAGAAATGGTGCGGAAAAGTAAAATCGTGCGGAAAAAACTTACATCCTTCCACACAAAAAAATCGTGCGAAAAAGTTACTTTTCCGCACGCTCGTAGGAAAAAGTAATTTTCCCCACATGTGCGAAAAAATTTCTGTACACGGGTAAAATTTAAGGTTTTCTAAGGATGCAAATCGTGTGAAATCCATCGGTTTACTATGAAGTCGCAGAAAAAAGTACATTTCCGCTCTCAATGCAAAAAGTGACAGTTTTAAAACTAAAATGTGTGCAGAAAAGTGACAGTTTCCGCACGCTCGGATAAAAACAATTTTATAATAATATAGAATTTTTGAAAAACACTTTTGTCCAACCTTTGTCTTAAATGTTCCTGTGTGCGTTGTTAGCCTTTTGATCGAAATTCAATTACGCTATTGCAGCACCTTAAAAAGGACAAAACGCATAATTTATAGTACAAACAAATAACGACAGGATAATTTTACAATAAATTTCAGAATATATTGGAAACACCTACCAGCGATATTTTATTTAAAAGTTCAAGTAGACTATTAAATCCTGAACCCCTGCTCGGCAGAAAAACGTCGTAAGTCCGATTTTTTAAAATCTATTTTCTATTTAGGCTTTTGAATATGTCGAAAATAATAAAGTCCTAGAAAGAGACAATTGAGCTGGGCGGGTTTTGTTTCTCTCATATTTGTCCATGGGTAGCTTCACCGCTTATCATCACGGGCAGTGTTCCCAACGGCAGGGAATTTTCCATTTTTAGGGAATTTTTGAGGCTATAATAATAATAATAATAATATAAGTTTATTTATCTATGGTATCTATGGTAGCCGTGGTGGCTCAGTGCGTTCGCGGATTGAACACGAGTGAGTTAAGGAATCTCGCTTGCTACAGTGGCGGGTTCGATCCCCGTCGGTTGCCGAGGTCGGGTGCGGCAGACATTTATAGGATTCCTGGGGAGTGTAAAATGTAATATTGTCCTACCCCTTCATTCACGCCAGTAACCAGGCCGGATGAGGTCGGATATCTCGTGAAGGCGGACTTTGTTACACACTCCTTCGGTCGGTAGGCCATTCTAAGGGACAAAAGGACCGGATAAAAAAAATACCCGGTCTGGGGTGGCCGATGACCCGTGCAATTAGGCGTTCCGAAATGGCGGCCTTAGTGTCGGCGAAAGAGTCACGGTTACCAAATCAGAAAAAAAAATAATTTTATTTATCAAATCAAATTTTTTACATATTATTGTAATTTAAAAATATATATGTAGAGTGGGAAGGCTAAGTGCCAAAAAGCATTTTTGTGGGAAACTAAAAAAAACTGTACAATTTATGCAAGCGGACTTACGGATAACGTCATTTTAAATATGCCATATAGAGCATAAGGTGGGGAAATGACACTTAGATCTTATAGCCCCGTATTGGAATTGACACATACATCATTTTGGGTGGAAAATCTAAAATTTTATATATTTTGGCACTTAGATCATTTAGCCTGGCCACTCTACATATAATGATTTAACACTTGGGCAATAGAAGCAATTTTTTTTTGCTTGTTAATGTCGATTTTCATTTATTTATTTTTTGAAAATCTTGGAATTCTTATAAAATGTTTAAAAGTTTCACGTTTATTCTCAATGTTTGGGTATTATGTCACAATCTACACTTGGTCGCAATCGAGTGTTAAGTTACATTTAGGTGTTAGGTCACATTCTAGGGTTTGTCACATTCCGGTTAATATATGTCACAATTATGGTTATCAACACTTATGTAATTTTTGTTCTAAAACTTATGACAACAATAAATAATAAGTTAAATCTTATTAGCTAATTAGGCTGAAAGGGAAAAAGGGTTTTTTTGTAATTTTTACAGAAAAAGGGAATTTTTAGTATTAAGCGATAAAAAAATAATAAGACGGTTTAAATTAGGTATTTTTATTCCCATTATTTTGCACACGACACAAGGTGCGAAAATTCGCAGTTTTTAGACCAGTGAAGAACCAACCACTTTTTGAGATGATTGAAAACTACGGGGTATATTTACATTTCTAAACGCGAATATTTTTTCTATATCGAAATCCCATATTTACATTTGGGTTTTAAAAATATCAAAACAATATCGATATTTTTATTTCTCATTTTAGGGGAATAGGTGGTATTTTTTATCCCCGTGATAAAAAGTAACAAGGGATAAAAAGTAAAAATCGGGTAAAACATGCAGACCAGGGATAAAAAGTAGGTACACATTTCTAAAAGAAAAAGCTTCAAAAGTAAAAAATAAAACAGCAGTGGCGCATCCAGGAATCTGTCTTGGGGGGGGGCCGAGGCTTCTTGGGGGGGGGGCTGAAGACTCATAATGTCGAGTTTTGAGCAAGCTTTTAGTGTTTTTTCATGAAATATGTGGAAAATATGTAAGAAAATCTAAGGCTTGGGGGGCCCGGGCCCCCCCCCCTGGGTGCGCCCATGAAAACAGAAAAAAATTGCAAAAAAGGCCAAAAGTGTAAAAAATAGCGTATAAACCTCGTATTTTTGTATTTTACATCGTCGAAAGTCTTTGTTTTTAAAAAAACACAGTATCTTTCAATACTAGATCTTTAGATTTGGGATTATACCATTTAACCACATTGTTAGAGATATATTACTTAAATATTAAATCAAGCCAAACCAACTTTAAATCTATCGAGACTTCGAGCCTCGTGGTAAAGCTGGACGATCACTGTAGGAATTTTCAGGAAGCCAGAATATTTTTTAATGGTACCTAGTGCTAATCCTACACTTTCTTTATTTTAATTTAGTGTCTTATGTATGTCTAGGGTACGCACAGTGGCGGATCCAGGGGGGGCACTGGGGACACTTGCCCCCCCCCCCCCCGAGAATTTTTTGAATATACAAAAAATGAGAAAAGTAACGTTTTTGCTAATAAAAATTCAAAATAAATATTGTAGTTTTTAGTTCTGACTAATTTAATAAAATGCTGCTTAAAAAAATATATGCCGTTTTTTAGCAACAGAGAATTTCACCTAAAGTGCAGCCCCCCCGAGAAGCACCTCTGGATCCGCCCTTGGGTACGTACCTAGAAAGAGTTTTTCAAGTACATAGTACGTACATTCGTCGAAAATACGTCAAATGTACGTATATCGTAAGTACTTCAGTACGTCCATAGTAAGAACAAATCGAAAAAAAATAATGGCTATTTGTTACGTCCCTACGACATACATATATGGACGTAATTCCAAAAATGTACGTACCATGTAAACCGAACCAAGCGAAACATGTTTTCGAAAAATTATTTTCTAAATTAGCTTTCCGGTCCTCATTTTGGGAGGTCGAAATCGATGTTTGTTTCTAACATTTCTCAATTGAGCGCAAACCTGTGACTTGGGGACAGTTTTTTGGTGGAAAAAGGTCAAGGGGTATCTGAACCGGTTAGGATACGTTTGCGATCAATAATTTTTCGAAAAATTGGTTCAGTTTGGTTTTACACCCTCTAAGATCCCGGGAAGTTTTTTTTTGAAAAAATATGTTAGAAAGAAACCCCTCTTAGTCGAACTGTTTTCGAACAAACAAAAACGAATTTCCAATTGAAAAAAAATATATTCCTGTTTTGTTTTTCGTGTTTTTTGCGTTTTTTTTACAAAAAAATCATAACGTATAAAAAAGATGTGCACTGACAATTTTACCATAAGTTAAAAAGTTTTCGAGTTATGCTCAAAAAACTACGAAATTGGCCTGAAGGCCCCCCCAGACACCAAAATTTAACTTTTTCAGTCAGTTTAAAAAGTGGAAAAAATGCTTCAAAAATTAAAAGGCTTTACCCTTCTTAACAGTGTCAGCTTATTATTTATTTTTTGAAGTTAATATTCTGTCAAATATGACGGTTTAAATATAGCCGACCTACGATTTTGCACCAATGTTTTCCCGACTATTTTTTATACCTTGCTTAGGGCACTCTCTAGGAATCGAAAAGGCACATCGGTGGAAGGTAATTTAGAACTCTACAAAAAACTACTGAACCATTTTTCTCTTAAAATTGCAGCTTGCGCCAAAAATCTAAAAAATCGGTTCACAAACGACAAAATTATGAATTTTCCAAAATTGTTCCTTTTTTCATTTTTGAGGCGCCATCTTGAATTTGGCATGAGGAGATATCCAATAATTCGAATTGTGTCTTAAAAAGCAAGAGCTTTCAGCCTCTTACGCCAAATTTGCCTTTACACGAAAAATAACGGAGGTCACCAAGCGACTAGGTAGTAATAGAGTCCCTGTATGTTGACATATTTGGAAATATGTCAACATACAGGGGCTCTAGGTAGTATTATCCGAATATTAGGGACTTATTACAGTAAACCCAGGCACTACTTGTGCCACTATTCTGACAGTTTCGCATTATAAGAACAGCTGCTTTCTTTCAAAACTAGGCCTTTGTGTATTATAAGAGCCGAAATTAATAGTGCCGCCATTATTAATGGAAAATAAACGACTAGATCTCGACTTTGGTATGTGAATTCTGAAAGATCGACTGTCAGTTTTCAACGAAAAACTGTCAGAATAGTGTACGGTACTATTACTACCTGGCTTTATTGCAACAAGTCCCTATTATGATATAATGAAGTTTGTAAGATTGGGGGTACCCAGGCCAATATTGTAGTTTTTTGAGCATAACTCGAAAACCTTTTATCTTATGGTAAAAATGAAACCCACTGTGAACTGGAAACAAAAACTTTTGACAGAAAGTTATTTAAACTTTTTGTCTACTTGAACCGAACCATCCGTTAAGTTTGGTACTTACATCAGTTCAATAGCATAAAACATCTTGAGTATTATTTAAAAAAAACGCTTTGCAAAATGTTAAGGAGGTAAGTATGAATAGATAAGTGTTTGATGTCTGAATTTTACGGAAGTTGTGAAAAGAACCTAGATTTCAAAAACGGTAAGTAAAAGTTTACTTTAAAAATATTAGGTCTAATATACAGACAGGGTATAAACAAAACTTAACAGACCCATCTGGAAAAACAATATCAAACGTTGAAAATGAAATTATGATGGACTTAGTATGCTTTTCATTCGAGTTGCAGAAATTAGATATGTATGTAGTCGGTATGTACAGAAAAAGTAAAAAATACCAATCAATATGGACAACAATATAAATTTAAAATACCGGGTACACTGGAAAAGGCAAATATATATACTTAATTTTTATAAATAATGGCATTTTAATACTGAACCCACACATATATGCATATATTTATCTTTTTTATGTAAAAGGTAATTTCCCATTTTTATAAAAACTTGTTTAAACATTTTTCTGCTTGTCTGTACAATAAAAAAACCCCTTGTTCAAGGTATTAATTTTTGAGCTAATTTGACGTAAAAGTTCTTTGGAAGGTTTTGATAAGTTATATATATTGGAATAAAACAAGGTATAATTAATGTATAACAATTGATAAAATCAAAGAAATAAATAACATTGTAAAACTAAAAAAAAACAAAAAAAAAGGAAACATCAACAATAAAATACTCTGCCAATATATGGGCACCTAAGCTCACACTAGGTACTATAGTTATGAAAATTAAAATTGAAATATGTTTTATTCAACTCTAGACTCAATTACCTTGCGTTTAATACCACACAAGCTATGTTTTGACCCTAACTCTAATTTTTCAAATCTACCCCCAACCTTTTTTTTAAACTAAAATGTATTTTGTTTAACTCCAGACTCAATTACCTTTCGTTTGATACTACACGCGCCATATTTTCACTTAAACTCCAATTTTTTTAATCTACCCCCACCCTTTATTTTAAAATAAACTAGAATGTATTTTGTTTAACTCCAGACTCAAATAGCTTTCGTTTAATATAACACACGCTATATTTTCACATAAACTTAATTTTTGAAATCTACCCCCACCCTTTTATTTGCCTTGTCGGTGCATTTTGTTCATTTTTAAATGGGACCATCTCGACCCAAGACCCAACCTAGGTACCAAATTTCATTAAAATCGAGCAAGCGCTTTTTAAGTTATGCGCGTTGGTCGTTACAGACAGACATACAGACATACAGACAGACATACAAACAGACAGACGGCGCGATAAAAAAGTTTCAAAATCATCAGAAACGCAAAGATATATAAAAAAATTTGAAATCGGAGCAACTTTTTCTTTCTCGAAAAAATTTGGATCACCATAGCTCACACTACTATAGTATAGTATAATAGTAGTGTGAGCTAAAATTTCCTCTTAACCAGTATCGTCTGGGATTGTTCCCAGAATTGAAGCTGCGTTGCCGCATTGAATTGCAAGACCTATTTGTTGTTTAATGAAGCAATTTGCATTTTTATTGTTTATTAATTTTGATCATTTTTGAACAAAAGATTTAGCTCCTTCACCACCCCAGGGCCCCAATGTTTCGACGCTAAAGGGTACGAAAATGTACCCTTTGGCTTCCAGCTCTTCGTATTTTTTGACTTTTGTTTTTCTCCGTTACGGGCAGCTTCTCCTGATTTTATTGATGTTTTGTCAAGATAAGAAAATGCAAAAGTATCTCTGCAAGTGGCGTCCCAAATTAGGGATTTTCCTCTGCACCAGGGAAACAAAGACAAACCTTCTACTCGCTTTCCATCTCCCCTGAACATACCAGGAGGTTCAAGCACTGAGGATATTCCTGCAGATACAAGAGCTCTCCTGATAATATTGTTGAGCAACCCGTGGCGAGACAAACGAAGCCTTGAAAACAGTTTTTTGTAAATATCTCAGAAACTAAAGCTCCTACGAAGTTTCCTGATTATTGTTATAACACGAATTATTGAGCAACATATAGTCTACTATATTTAAAACAGTGTCTTGATACGATGCTCCGTTAAAAAGTTAGCATTTTTTTAAGTTTTTAATTGTCAAAACACTGTCATTAGCATTTATGGATTTTGACCAAAATCTAATCAGCTCGTAAGAGTGTCGTACACTATTTTACCTGAAAACTTTATGAAAATCGGTTCAGCGGTTTAGGAGCTACCGTGTTATGGACATACACACACACACAGACAGACATTACGACGATATTGCTAAGATAAGTCAAAATACACCTAAATAACACATTTTCGGCGTTATTTTATATCTAGACCCTGGTTTAGGCATAACATTTTTATTTATGAAAATTACAAATTGCTCTTTGATAGATTTTTTAATAAAGAATTAACTGAATTTCATCTGTCAGTTTTAGTTTTAGAGATATTACATTCAGTTTGGTATAAATAAAAAAATTATAGAACAATTAAATATTGAGAGCAAAATGTCAATTTAAAGGAAATTCTTCCTAGCTCATTAGCACAGTCCAAGTAAACTCCACGCAACTATCAGCGTTGAAAACAGTTTTTGTGAATATCTCAGAAACCGAAGCTCCTACGAAGTTTTGAGTAGTAACATAAATTATTGAAAAAAACGTGTTCTACTATATTCAGATTTTCACCATTTAACTTCTTTTGAAATTAAATTTGAGTCGATAAGGGGGGGGGGGAAGATTTCATTAGACAACGCGTGAGTAGCCGGCAGTGACGGATCTAGGGTAAAATACGTCGTGGCCAAAGACAAAATTTGACGCCCCCATTATTATACTCACTATACGATTTCGGGCACATTTTGGCGAACCGTGGCGTTGTGGGCAGGTGCCCACGCTTAGATCCGCCAATGGTAGCCGGATTTCATTCAGTGGCGGCACGTGTAAAGTTTTGTGGAATTACACCAAAAAAAAAATTGCGGCGCAGGCGAAAAAAAAAATTTCAGTGCCACGCCCAGCTTTTTGGGCCATATACAGTGAAACCTCCCATAAGCGGACACTCACGGTTCCGTCGATTTTGTCCGCTTATTGGAGGTGTCCGCTTCTGAGAGGGAACTGCGAAATTGTAGCATATATTTATTAACAATTTCCGCTGCTTGAGTTTTTCCGATATGAAATTTTTCAGCGATCTGTCGTGCTGATGTTCCTTCTCCGAAACGTTAACAACTTCCATTTTTTCACGTAAACTAAGAAGTTTTTTACTAGGCGTAATTTGAAAGAGATCTATTAGTACCTAACTGAACAGTAAAAATAAAACACAGCAGTCCCGCCCCCGCCGAATAAAATATGTTGTAAATACGGCAGAAGTATTTAGTCTCCACATTAAAAAGGAAAAAGGTAATTCCCCGGCTGCAGAGTGCGTTGTTGCCAACATACTACATAATGTTTATGCCCATGTCGTGCAACACTTCGCCCAGTTGTTAGAGGTTCGCGTCCGGTTAAGGGAGGTTTCAAAATGTTTTAACCAAAAAAAATTGTCCGCGTCCGGTTATTAGAGTGAATTTTACATGTAAAGAAATAGTGAAAAGCTTGGTTCCAAAAAATTTGTCCGCTAAAGGGAGTGTCCGCTTAATAGAAGTGTCCGTAAGGAGAGGTTTCACTGTATAATATAATTTAGAGCAAATAATTAAAAAATGAGATATTTAGTTAGATATTAGTTATCTAATATTATTGTTTTAATAAATAATAAATGTATCATACCTAGTTTGAATATTTTACAATCACGTTTTGTATTGAAAATGAAAGCGTGTCCTTTTTTTAAATAAATTTTTCACTAACGAATTCATTGAACTTTGGTATTTCTTGAATAATTTTTTTCTCAATAGATAACATCTCTATCTAGTCTCACCCATTGTGCTTCTAAGGAAAGTTATTATTCTCTTTAGGGTCAAGAAACAACGTTCTTCTTCTGCAGTTGTCATAGGCATCGTAACCACTGCTTCTAGCACGCTAATGCTATCAAAATTACCCACATAGCACAATCACGTGTTTAACACGTAAAAAAGGCGTGAGAAAAAAAAAACGTTGATTTTAAAAGCTGCTAGAAAAAAACGTTTATTTCGTATATGAAAACAAGCTTAATAGGCCATTCATTAACGTTATAAAAAATAACGTTGCTAAAAACAGCGTTTTAATAAGTTGCCTTTATCAAATTAAAACAGCAATGTTTTTACGTTAGTTTCAAGTGATTTTTATCAACGTCAAAATCATATTAGATTCACGCCTTTTCTACACAAATTTTAAAATGCGACTTGCACGGCTTTTCTACCGAATATTTTTGAGATTTTACTAGCAGCATCGCCACCTATAGTCGGGATTTTTCACTCGACGAAATCTATCAAGCAGTGCTTTGGCCTCTAAACTCCAAAAACCTGTTAAGGGACTGATCGATCCCTGATCCACGATCACGACGCATCTGTTATTAACCAGATAAAGACACATTAATATTCTGTGAAAGTGTTTACTGATCTTGTTTAGCTTTTCAAAAAAACTTAATGTATATAGATAGATACATAGATATTTTGTCTTGCCTTGAGCGTCATCTTTAAAATTGTCTTGAAGTGTTGTAGTCTTAAACTAGTGAACTTTTATAACTTCCTTTCGCGTCTCTTTTAAGTTAAAAAAATGTTATTAATAAAACGTGACCAAAAAAGACGCAGAAAGTCAGTAGGATTGAGAAGTCTTAATCTAGTGGCGTTTTAAAACATGTTGTAGAGGACTTTTCAAGTGTGAATTTGGTACATGAAAATAACGATGGTAAAAAACACGTTATATACACAGCACCAGAAACGTCATCAAAAAGTACATTTTTATGGCTTGATTTCTCCTTGTTTTTAAGTTATCTTTAAGCATGTAGATTTAACAAAATAAATATTGCATGGTATGAGGTTGTTTTCAAGTAAAAAAAAACTTTGTTATTTTTGTTCACATGAATTTAACGTTGATGTGATTTTTGTGCTATGTGGGTAGAAACTTCCGCCATATTGCGTAACTACGAAATCGTCTAAATCAAAACAATACGGCCCGACCGATAACGCCAACTTGACTCAGGGCACTAATTTAAGGTGCCCACACCCACACCTTTAACAGCCAACGGTAACCGTAGACGCGGGTGGCATCAAGGGGTTGCGGGCGGCATCGATCGCCTCGATTGATTCACAAGAGCACTAATCGAAGTAAAGCCCAGATTCTGTGTATTGTAAAATTCTATAGGGACAATTGGGCCACCGAACACACATGATTATAAACTTTTCAAACTTCCTATCACGGTCAGTGGCACAGTATAGGAACACTAGTTCTCAGTATATTTACTAGCCCACGCAATTCAACTGATCTTGTAGTTCCTCGTTCCCACTGCTAAAATATGAACTCAAATTAGTCGTAAATATAAACGTCTGAAAGCATGAGATAGATCACCTTTGTGTGATAAAACTTATAGTCGCAATGGGCGATTGCGAATAATCATTTTTTAATAAAGTGCAATAATTCAAGCTTTACCCAAAACCGTAAACGCCAATTCCAGCGTTCCTATCTTAAAGAAAAAAAAAAGAGGACCGGTAACCTCGTTTTCGGCGGTCATTCATTCATTTGTTGGTAAACAACGATTATACACTAGACAGGATTGCTCAGTTTGGCGAATCTGTCTGCAATCGATGTTCAAGGTCAAACTCGCTGTTACGTCACCACTTGTGCTGGGCAGAAAGCGCGCCCATCGTTATATTGGATTTTATGTGCTTTTAGAGTACATTTAAAAATATTGTCTTTACAGGGATGATAAATTATTTTATATTTGAAATATCTGTTAAATAAATTAAATTTAAATACTTAAAGTGAAAAAAAAGCTACACATAATGTAGTACCTATACAGGGTGTCCCATAACTTAGGGGCCATAGGCCAACAGGTGATAGAGGAGGTCATGTCTGATAAAAAAGTTCCTATAATGCATGGGTCAAAACTCTTTCTTTGTAGAGATACAGAGCATCAAAGTTAGCAATTATTTTTAACTTTTTTGACACCTAATAACTTTTTCAAAAAACGCAGTAAAAACATGAAATTGGGTAAAGTCGTGTATCAGAACAAGAGCAATAAATTGAAAACTTATTTTGAAAAAAAAGTAGGTCAATTTTTTTTAGAAAATAACTATTTTTTGGTATAAACTTTTATAAATACCATATTAAACGCAATGTTTTTTTTATATTTTTTGTTAATAAAAACAAGCCTTTAGCGACACATAATAATAAATAAAATATTATTGATATTTTTTAAAAGAATAAGTAGGTAAGCAAAAATTGATTTAAATTTTTATTTTTTATACATTTTTGGAGGTAATTTTGACAGCCTGTATCTTCTTAACTTGTAACTTTATTAAAAAAAGGAGTATCAAATTTTTGATTCACAATTAGCTGAGTATTCAGCTGTCTGTGATAGATTTTCTTTTTTTTGCAAAAGCCTTTTAGCCCTCTAACATTAAAAATCCTATATCTTAAAAACAGATATAGGTTGACCCCATGTTATATAAACTTTTTTTTCGGAAATAATCTCTCTCACCTCTATTACCTGCTGCACTATGGCTCCCAAGTTATGGGACACCCTGTATAATTTGTCCAATTGTTTTAAAAGTATGTAAAGAAATTATTTTGCGATAATAATTAAAAACTGAAATATAGGTAGACGAAAAATTTATTGATTTAATTAAAAAAGGAAAAGCACAAATATTGTTCTTAACAAATAGACAAAAAACAAAGAGAAAAAAATGCACATAATGTATAGTTTAATTATTACTACCGCTTTTTAAAGCATGTTAAGAGATTATTAATTAGATAATTAAAAAACGGGAATATAGAACATAAAAAAAGTATTTATTATTACATTTTTACAAAAAAACAGAAAAGTATAGATACATACAATAATAAATTTTAAATATTAATATAAATAATATTTAATTTAGAAAAATATTCCTTTTCTATTCACAACCTTTTGTAATGTTCTTGATAGATATTATTAAACAAGAAGCCCATTTGCTGAGAAAATCGTGGCCGTTTTTTTTACCCCTGTAAACAAACGTTCTTCTCTGTCCTGGATCGAATTTTTACACACTGTTAACAAACCAAACGTAAAAAAGTTTATTTATATGTCTTTTATAAGTAGCACTGCACTGAAACAATCCAAAAAACAGAAACTATTCAGCGAAATATCAACAAAACTCTTTTGAAAATACGAATAACATCATATACAACGAACGCAAACAAAGGATTTAGCACCAGTGGTGACGTCACGCCGCTCTCCTCACCCCGCACAATTTGTTAACACAGGTTAAATGGATCTAAGCAGTCCTTTATGTCTATAGTCCTTGGGTAAACAATGTATACGTTACGCTGTTGTCGCCTCCTATATCTTTTTCAAATTGTATAAATATTATATAAATCAGGTTCAACGTGTGACCAGTTGTAAAATATATAGTGCTTTGGTTTTGTTGAACTATTCAACCCACGCAATATTTTGTCCTACGCTTATTACACCCGATTCCCATCTACGACTTTCTCGTGGGTGCCCGCTCACGCGTCACATGATCTCAATATAAAATGTTATGATAGTCATGTGACGCGTGCGCGGGCACGCACGAGAAAGTCGTAGATGGGAACCGGGTTGCGTATTTACGTTTTCGTGCTGATTTCACTGCAGCGTTGTTTTGAAATAGACACGAAAATGTTGCAACATATTTGGTTACAAATGCGTGTTGATTTTAAGACGCCGAGGCTCGAACAAGGCACGGATTTGTATTGAATTACGCAGCGCAGGGGTTTACTTATTAGTGCACATTTGAAACTTAAATTGGATTCACGTTGTTTATTAGTTTGATTTTGAGGTTATGTTTGTTAATATGAAAATTATGGAGCAGTTTAAAAGTATTTGTACTGATATTACTGAAGATTTTGAAATTCTTTGAAGGTTGATGAACACTCTTCCATTAACTATACCTGCAAAGTTCAGTGTTCATTGTCTTACACCGGCAACTACGACGACAGATGTTGTTCTGTTATTAATAAATTTTAATGATTTAAATGATTTTCACTTGATTTCTAACCACATGAACATAGAAAGTTTCAAAAACCTAACCTAAGGAAAGCTAATCAATCAAATCTAACCGAACCGAACCAAAGCAAACTAAACCAATAATTTTTTTCAAAAAAAAAACTTTCCTGAGTTCTTACCCGGGATCCTAGAGGATGTGAATCCGAACCGAACCGATCCTAACTAAACCGAACCAAATTAAACTACAACACTATTCACACCCTCTAGGATCCCGGGAAAGAAGTCAGGAAAGTTTTTTTTTAATTGTTGGTTCAGTTGGCTTTGGTTCGGTTCGGTTTGGTTCAATTCGGTTCGTTCTGATTCGGATTCACATCCTCTAGGATCCCGGGTAGGAAGTCAGGAAAGTTTTTTTTTGAAAAAAATTATTGGTTCAGTTTGTTTTTGCATTTTATATATCTGTTTTTAAAATCAGAACCAGGAGACATGAACGGTTAACCCAGAGTTCCCTGAGCTCTAATGTCGACACTGACAGTAACATCTGTTTGTATTAAATGCAGTGTTGTCTTGGCCGTCGGACTCGGTTTATTGAATTTTTGGTGTTTTTTACAGTGTGGTGAATTTTATTTTTGGAAAAGAGAACTTAGTTGGACGTAAAAATAAACAAGAAGTGCTATGTTTATGAAAATATTGTGAAAATTCGGCCTAGTTTTGTTTTTGCAAGATGGTTTCAGTGACGCAGCTATTTTGCAATCGCCGGGGATTCTGTAAATTCTAAGCTTTCAGGAATGACCGCCACGAATAGGGATAATTTACACGGGGGCTGCGGTTGATTACTTCTCTTTATTTTTTTCTTACTCTAAGGTTCCTATACTGTGCCACTAACCGTGATAGGTTTTAAAAAAGGGGTTCCAGCTGATGCACACGAATGTGTTTTGGAGGGCACTTATGTTAGCTCCCGCTAAATTTCGCGGTTGTTTTTAATATTTAAAACCACACAATTGGATGACGGACAGAGTACATTTTTCGCGCATTTTGACACGCGCACCAAGAATCAGAGAGATCCCTTCTACCGCCTCGAGAAAAACGGCGTGTTAATTACTTTCTCCAACTATTACAAATTTCTACACTTGAAAGTGCTCGATTTTGGTGTACTGAAGCATAGAACTGGAAACTTCAGCCCTTCAGCTACGTGGTGCCATCATTAGATCCAATCAGGGGCCCCTTGAACGTGGAGAAATTGGCTGCAAACTGGTGAGTACTTTGTTTCTGATTTCCGTTGTGTGGGTACCAGCAATTAACCTATGGACCTTTAATTATTTCGTGATTTCGTATCAATATATTTATGTTCGTTCGCGCTTTCATTTAATAAAATATATAGTTCATTGCAGTTATCGTTTTTCTAGCTGCGGGCATACATAAAGTTTCGTTCTTTAATAATTAAAAATCTATCGATGTCATCGGCTGCATACACGAGCTGGACAATGTTTCAGGCAAATTTTGCTCGGTTTGGACGTACCTTTACGATTTGGGAAATAACGAAATAAAACAGCAAGTTTAGAGAACACTAAAATGTATTACAAGTGCTCACATCGACAATTCAGAAAACAGAATGAACGTATACAAAAATTATTTGAAATGCCGCCCTTTGTTAAAACTAAGGCCTTATATTCGAATGACTACGCATCCCAAAAAATTACCATATCACAAAATTTTTTAAAACCTAATTTTTAAATATGTGAAAGTAGAAAAATAGAACGATACAGCACAAATCGAAACATAAAAATTAAGACATAATTTTTGGAATGCAACTAATAGAAAAAGAAAACAAACACAAAATAAAAAACTTCTCAAAATCAGATCTATGATGAATTAGATGATCCTTTTTTTTTAAGTAATTTGGGTAATACTGGGGGTTGTTCAAAAAAATATTTAGTATCAAAAGTTTTTACAAAATAAATCTCACTTCAAATTCTAAGAATACTTTTTAGTCTGCTTGATATTAGTTAGTGTTAAAAGTACAAGATGCCACTCAAAATTCTTCGACTCTCCTGTAACTTTTTTGATAGACTTCGTCTTATGTTAGAGATTTAGAGAAATAAACAACTTTTTTTCTGAAAAAAAAGTTTTTTTTTTCTATGAGAAACTTTTTTAATAAGCTTAAGATTTTGTTTATGTGGGTTACGATTGTTCACCACAAAAGTCAATGTCAAATAAAACAATTACAAAAGAGTCTGAGAGCTTTGGGACATCATTAGTTTTAAAATAAGATCCAGTCTCAATTTAATTGTGATATATTTTAAAAAACAGTCTTAAGGGGCTTGAATGAAAATTAGTTAGTTATATATGTTCTTGGCACTCGGAAGATGACATATAGGAACAACCATTTTTAAGTCAAAAACTCGATAAACATATTATTACAAAAAATAATTGGCAGTTACTCTTGGATAAAACACTAATATTATTTTACTGCTGTTTTATATTTTAAATTCTACTTTCTAACAGTTCACCGTCAAGTTTCATTAATATTAAAAACTACTTAACAAAAAAAAGACAGTTTTGTTAATATTGCACAAGTATTTTATTATTAACTTGTAATGTAATATGGTATATTATTACTTCATCTTCTCTTTATTGTTTTAGAGAGACGACATATTAATAGTCTAATTTAGGATGCATGGATGAATCTATCATACTTGTCAAATAAATTGACAAAACTGTTATTTTTTTGTTAAGAAGTTCAGTAGCTGAATAAAATTAAACCACAGGGACCAACAACATTAGAGAGCTAGAAAAAATGTCAGTTTATGGTACACCCTATACAAAAACCTATTTTCTGCAAAATGTGTTATCAAAAAATAAAAAATCGTAACCTAAAATCTTATATTCCGAGAAGCGTCGAAGAAGCGCAAGTATTTGGTTTTTCGCCACTAAAACATATATTTTCTCCGCTGAAAACCAAACACCAAGTCTTCGGAAATAAGTAGTTGCAAAATAATAAATTAAAATAATGAACACTACAACGATACGTTTATAAGTCTTATATCTTAAATGATTAAATACAAATCATCGCCCCCTTTACGCACAAGAGTGCAAAGGAAGATTGGCAACACTGCTAAAGGTCACTGACATCTTGAATGAACCGTACAGCGTGTCCCATTTTCGATGGGGTTAAATAGAAAACTTGTAGTCATTTAAATTAAATTAAATAAGAAAAAATGCAACGTTGCCAATCTTCCAAAGAAGGCCTTATAAGTGAAGGAGGCGGCGATATAAACATTACGGGGAGTGTTCAATAATTACACTTTTGCACTTACTTCTGTGCTTGATTCAGCTTCAGCAACTGGGACTTTTTTTACTTTGATTTCGGTCGTTTCTTCGTCTTTTTTCGAATCGCCGTTAGATTCAACCTTAGATGTACCGTTAGTTTCGCCGTTGGTCGTTTTTTCGGCTTCACCGTTTTTCTCCGCTTTGTCAGCTTCGCCGTTTTGTGCCGGGGACGCCTCGCCGTTTGTTACAGCGGCTGCTTCTTCTTTTTTTTCTTCTTTCTTATCTTCCTTTTTATCGTCTTTCTTATCTTCTTTTTTGTCGTCTTTCTTATCTTCTTTTTTGTCGTCTTTCTTATCTTCTTTTTTATCCTCTTTTTTATCTTCTTTCTTATCTACTTTTTTAACAACTTCTTTATCTTCTTTGTCTAGGCCGTTTTCAGTTTTTTCTTCGGTAGGCTGTAACAAGTAAATTTGGAAATCAAACAAGGTATGGTCAATTTGGTTTATTTTGGAACACTTTTAATCAGTCATTTGAAATTGCAAAAGGTCTAAAAGTTATTAAACTTGAAACGATTATAGGGTTGGTGATCCTTAATATTCCAAGGTCTGGGTCTTGAAAGATGTGACCAACCACATCACACGCTTTGATCAATAGCAAACTCTGAGCGGTCGCTTGTTGTGCGGAATGACTGTCTCGACCTAAGCATAGTCGCCCGCTCTTCAGAGTTAGTCAATTTTACGCGTTGTAAGTGAAATCTGTTCTCCTGCTGCGTACCGACTGAACGTTTCTCGGTCGGATCGTCGGACAAGCTTGCACAATGGAGGTCTTTGCATAGCACGAGACGGCTAATTTAAAGCTTCCCATTGGCCAAAGCATGTGATGGGAACTATCATATCGTTCAAGACCCAGAATACGTAGGTACCCAGTAAGTTTGCGCGACCCAAATTAAGTCTTAGAAAATAACTTTGGTTCTGTAGGGTGTAGAAAAAATCGTTTTAAACAAAAATTGGAGAATAACATTTTCTACAAAAATGTTAAAATGTTTTTTTCTGTCAGCGTAATAGTTTTTGAGTTATGATATCAACCATTTTGTCCCCTTTTTGGATTTTGCCCAATTTTTAGTCCTTAGCGGCATTTAACTAAACTGATAAATGAACATCCAAACAAATATCCATAAGTAAAACTTTAAAAAATAAAATATTGAGTGTTATCAGTCATTTAAAAGGTAAATTGTGGGTCTTCCCATTAAAAAATTAACTTTACATAATATTTTAAAAACAAAGTGACAGATGACATTCAGATTGACACTGATTTATTTAATAAAAAAGTTAGTGTAATTTAAATGACATACCAACCTTTAAGTAGTAGACAGAAAGCTGTGGAGATCTTTTATTCACCAAAATGTTCAAATAGTATTTTTATTTACGGGTTTCTTACCTTTTCTGTTACTTTTTCTTTCACCGATTCCGCCTCTCCGTTTTCTGTTGTAGAGCTTGCTTTCTCTTCCGCTTTACTGTCGCTTTCTTCCTTTTTCGCTACTTCTTTCTTTTCTTCTTCTGCTGGTCCATTTTCTGTAGGCTTACTGGTGCTATCAACCTGTAAAAAAGTATTGATTAGGAAGCACGCTTCGCAAAAACTCCATCCAACACCAAACCCCCCTCCCTCCGACGAAGACCGACGGGAACGTTTTTGAAATGAAGAGTACACAGTTATTTTTTCAGCATTTTATTTTAATATTCAATTCCACTTGAGAAAAATTAAGTCGAGTAAGTGGTGTTCATTCTCCTGAATGCATTTTTTAAGTTTTCACAGAAAATCTGTCACAACACAAGTCATCAGTTCTGTCAATGAGGTCCAAAATTTCGGCAAGCAAGACGTTTGCGTTAGAGGTACTTACTAACCGAAACGTCGTGTTTAAAATCAGTTGATTTTAATTCTGTCGTTAGTCATGATAAGTTTACTACACACCTCTTGATTATTTTTTTGTTAACATTGCTTAAATTAGTAGTTTGTTAAACAAAGTTTTAGCAAATTAAGACTAAACATAGCACATGATACAACCGTCATTTTAATAGTGATTACCTTGTTGAATTTGACAAAGACCTAATTTACATATAAGTCATTAAAAATTTGAGATTTTCCTGCTCTTAAACTGAAACCTAAAGGATAACCAACATAAAAAGTTGTAATCTTGAATTTTAAAATGACGGACAATTTTTCTTATAGCTAAAAAGTACAGCTTATAAAGGCATTTTTTGGGTCTACAAAATCGGTTAAGAAATAAGAATCATCAACATAAATGTTTTTTAAACAACAAGTGAAATTAAAGAAAGAAAAATAAGAAAAACGTTTTTCTGTCTTGGGCCGGGACTTGAACCCGGAATCTTTTGCTCTGTAAGACAACCGAATACCTTACATAAATTTTCGGAAAACTTTCATCTATGCAGGTGTGCGGTGTCTCAATACAAGAACGAGAAACTATTAGGGTATTAACTTGACCAAGTCATCTAACTGATCTCTATAATTCTTCCTTCCCACTGTCAAAAGTATGAAAACTCAAATTAGACGTAAAGTATCAACATCTGAAAACATGAGATCACCTTTTCGTGTGTTAAAATTTGTGATCGCAATGGGCGATTTCCAATATAATACAAAATTGCAAATAATGCAAGAAACTAAAACTATAAACAACAAGTGAAATTAAAGAGAGAAAATAGGAAAAGACTTGTTCTCGTTTCAGCAAAAGGGACATTCATATCTCGAAAAGTACATAACTGATTTCGACAAGAAACCTGTTTGATAACAGCCCTACAATAATTAAATATTTTTATAGGTAACATAAAAAGCACTAGGGTGTATTATTACCTGACTTTAAAACTTGTTCGCCATTTAAAATTTTAGTATGACTGTAGTAATTTTTTATTTCCTTAAAAATATGTTTTTCTGACTTTGCAATAAAGTTTTTTGCACTAAATTTGGTTATATGGCCCTTGATGAGTGTCTCGTAAATATTTTTTGTATCTTGGTTGTATGTGTTTTGATTTGCAGTTAGAAAAAACAACTCAGTTGGGATTTAACTTTTTTTATTATTATTTATCACATGTTTACAACAACGAATGTCCAATTTCGGCCACCAAAAAGATCATTATTTATAACAGTGATGGATTAAAACGCATTATCTCCAATTATTATTACCGTTTTTACAATTGAAAACATTGTGAAAAAAAAACTTTAGATTGACACAATGTGTTATGAAAAGTTAGTCCTTATATACAACAAAGTTAATCTTTAAAAATCAAAATTTTTTGAGGTCATCTTAAATTTCATTTTTGCTGGTTTTCAATTTGCTCAGGTTTGAAATTTCTGACAAGGTCAAAATATAATCTTAAAGTATCCGAGAGGAATATTGTCAATTGTTGTTTTACCTCGTTTTCAGGTTTTTCTGCAGTTTTGGTTTCCTCTTTTTTAGCTTCCTCTTTTTTAGTTTCTTCGACTTTCTTTTCGGCAACTTTCTTTTCGGTAGAAACGGGTTCAGCAACGGCGGCCTTTTCTGTTTTTTCTTCCGTTTTTTCTTCTATTTTTTCAGTGCTGTCAACGGCATCCATTTTTTCGTCTGCTTTCTCCTCGGTTTTGGCGGGCTTGTCTTCAGATTTCTTTTCTAAAAAAATATAAGGTTCAACGTCACTATGTAGGTATATAAAGTTAAAAACTAAAATTTTGCTAAAAATAAAGTTTTCTAAATTTTTGATTAGAGAAAAATTTTATTTTTAGTATGGATATGGCAGATGCAAGTACAGTCGAATCTCTCTAACTCGAACCTCTATAACTCGAACCTCTCTATAACTCGAACCTTTTAAGTGGTCCCTGCACTTTTTATATGTATTTTAACCTGTTTAATTTGAATTTCTATAACTCGAGCTCTCCATAACTCGAACTGGTTTGGTTGTCCCTTTGAGTTCGAGTTATAGAGGTTCGACTGTATGTACATATAATATTTTATAAAAAGTACCATCAGGCCCTTAAGAACATGGTAACAAAGAGTTTACATAAATATACATAAGTTACTTTTTTCAATTATAAGTTAAGAAAAACATTTCCAAACTAGTAAGAACCTTTCATTTTAAAATTTGTATTGGAGAACTTAGGTTTACTTTTATCTCAATTCTTTTTACGAAATACCATGTTCGCGTAATTGGCTTTTTTTACATGAAATGTTTTTGATATGATTTCACTCCTTTTTTAAAGGATTTGGATAATATTTCAGTTTTGAAGTAGTAAAATATGCGGAGTATTGTTAAAAACTTTTGCAATGTATTATTTAAAAGTTTGAGGTTTTTTAATTTTTCCCATGGTTATATCATAATTCCTATCAGCCTTCCAAAGCTCAGCTCTCTAGCGTTTCTGGAAGTGGGCAATGTTACTTTTACATAACTTTACATTTATAGGGGCGGGAAGTAAATTAAAATTTTGGTTTTTAAATTTTTTCCTATAATTTTATCATAGTTCCTATCGGCCTTCTAAAGCTCAGCTCTCTAGCGTTTCTGGAAATGGGCAATGTTACTTTACATAACTTTTCATTTATAGGGGAGGGAAGTAAATTAAAATTTTGGGGTTCTTAAATTTTTCCCTTTACTTAGTTTTATCATAGTTTCTATTAGTCTGCCAAAGCTCAGCTCTCTACCATTTCTGGAAGTGGGCAATGTTACTTTTACATAGCTTTACATGTATAGGGGAAGGGAGTAAATTAGAATTTTGGGTTTTTTAATTTTTTCCAAGCGTTTGGTCATAATTTCTATCAGTCTGCCAAATTTCAGTTTTGCAGCATGTCTGGAAGTACAGTAGAATTTTGATGATCAATACATGAGGGAGTGGCAATTTCGACGTTTTTTGAAATTTCGTAACTACTTTATGGAAGTCCATGAAACTTGTAGGGATTGTTAACTCTATAAAGAACTACGACTGTGCAAAGTTTGAGTTTCGTAGCTCATTCCGAAAGATTTTTAGATAGGCCAAATATGGGCTGAAATGTTAAAAGAAAGGATGGTACAGCAGTTGCGCAAACTTAGCCGGGCACTACCGTGCCCTCAGATTTTTGTATATGAAGTTGTAAAAATTGGTTTTGGAACATTCCGGTTGATTTTTTTATGATTTTTTTTATGCGATTTTTTTTTAAATTCTTAAATATAACATTTTATTTTACAAAAATACGTATTTTAGCTCACACATATACTATACTATAGTAGTGTGAGCTATAGTGATCCTAATTTTTTCGAGAAAATAAAAGTTGCTCCGATTTCAAAATTTTTGATATATCTTTGCGTTTCAGATGATTTTGAAACTTTTTAGCTCACACTACTACTATACTATAGTAGTGTGAGCTATAGTGATCCTAATTTTTTCGAGAAAAAAAAAGTTGCTCCGATTTCAAAAATTTTTATATATCTTTGCGTTTCAGATGATTTTGAAACTTTTTTGTTGCGCCGTCTGTCTGTATGTCTGTCTGTCTGTAACGACCAACGCGCATAACTCAAAAACCGCTTGCCCGATTTTAATGAAATTTGGTACCTAGGCTGGGTCTTGGGTCGAGATGGTCCCATTTAAAAATGAACAAAATCCACCGAACACAAACCAAATAAAAGGGTGGGGGTAGATTTCAAAAATTAGAGTTTATGTGAAAATATGGCGTGTGTGATATCAAACAAAAGGTAATTGAGTCTGCAGTTAAACAAAATACATTTTAATTTATTTAAAAAAAAGGGTGGGGGTATATTTTAAAAATTAGAGTTTAAATGAAAATATGGCGTGTGTGATATCAAACGAAAGATAATTGAGTCCGGAGTTCAACAAAATACATTTTAGTTTTTTGTTTTTTTTAAGGGTGGGGGTAGATTTCAAAAATTTGAGTTTAAGTCAAAACATGGCTTGTGTGGCATCAAACAAAAGGTAATTTAGTCTGGAGTTGAATAAAATATATTTCAGTTTTTAGTTATATTAGCTCACACGTACACTATAACTATAGTACCTAGTGTGAGCTTAGGGGCCCATATATTGGCAGAGTATTTGTTGTGTTGTCTGTCTGTCTGTAACGACCAACGCGCATAACTCAAAAACCGCTAGCCCGATTTTAATGAAATTTGGTACCTAAGCTGGGTTTTGGCTTGAGATGGTCCCATTTAAAAATGAACAAAATCCACCAAACACAAGCCAAATAAAAGGGTGAGGGTAGATTTCAAAAATTAAGTTTATGTGAAAATATGGCGTGTGTGATATCAAATGAAAGGTAATTGAGTCTGGACTTAAACAAAATACATTTTAGTTTTTTTTTAAAGTGGGGGTAGATTTTACAAATTTGAGTTTAAGTAATAACATGGCTTGTGTAGTATCAAACGACAGGTAATTGAGTCTAGAGTGGAATAAAATATATTTCAGTTTTTAGTTATATTAGCTCACACGTACACTATAAATATAGTATCTAGTGTGAGCTTAAGTGCCCATAAATTGGCAGAGTATTTTAATTATTTTCATCGGAAATATAACGTTTGCGACCTATATCTTATCTTGTTAACAAAAAATATTTGCAAAATTTCAAAACTGCGCTTTGAAGAGCTATTTTGACAAAAAAATGTGTTTTCCATATTAATTTGAGTATTCAAGCCGATTTATACAAAAATAATTTTTTGATAACCATGACATATTTTTGGCCAGCTTTTATTATGTAATACCGCTATATGCGACAAATATACAGGGTATCCCGAAAAGGTCTTACCAAATATTCTCAGTCCTCTTTTAGGGGCTACCAAATACGTTAGAACATAAAAGTGAAGCACTCGTAGCTTGCTTTGGAAACAATGGCAAATTTAAATTCGGAGACGCGAATTTTCAAGTATTCATGCGTTTGTTTTGTCATGTAGACACACAGCTGCTGTGTGGGTAAACGCCAAATTTGTCGTTTGTTAAGATTTTGCGGTGTTTTGCGTTTGTCGTGTAAAATTATGTTTTTTCTGGAGAATAAAAAAATTTTAATAATTCACGCAAAACATGTGCGGTTTGTGGAAAAATGCCCAGGAGAAGTAAGGGAGTGCCATTCCATAGGTAAGTACTTGTATTTTTATTAATAATTTGTTAATAAACTTAAGGTTTATAGATACCATTAAACACTCTTCATGGTATCCACAATAAATCTGCACAATTAATTTTACAAAAACTACAATAATTCCACAATTTGATAGATTTTCACCCACTGAACCAGTTTTTAGAAAAAATAATAGATATAACCCTAAACTTTTGACATTTGTCAAATAGGACGAGTTTGTAAAGTAATCTAATTTTGCTCACCGATTACATCGGTTTTTTGACATATGACGTTTGACGTTCATTTGACATTTTCATTCGGTGAGTCCGATGAACACCAGAAAATAAAAAAGAACGCGATGAATCAGATATCTGAACCTCGCTTTTTTCGATTTATTTTCTAAAAGATTCTCTGCATTAATACATGGAAACAACATTTTCAACTTAACCCTCAATCCTGGCATGCCACGGTCTGATGATATCAAAATTTTAAAAACAAAATAAAAAACAGGATTTGTTTTTTCATATTTTATAAGTGTTTTAATGTTATAAAGTATTTTTTAAGCTTTTGTTAAGGTAGGCTTTTGTGCCTTTGTATAGATTAGGTTAGGATTAGGATGAGGAATTTTACTTGAAAAATTTTCTCTAATTTAAAACAACTAAAACTCATTTATTTTAAAAAGTCATATTAGCATATAAACTTAGCATAAAATAATAATGGTAAAAGGCTCTCGAGATTAAGTTCTTCTGCTCTTTAGAATAAATTAATAATAAGTTTGTAAAATGTAAATGATTTTATAAAAATTTTAACTTGTGTATAAATAAAGAAATTGAAATTGAAATTAACGCCAGATCTTCATCATCCGAGTCTTGAGTCACTATTTATATCTTTTAAGATGACCATCGAAACTTCGTTTACCACACTGTGGAGCATTTAACAAAAAAAACAACAAAAAAGATATAAAATTACACAGCCGAAAAAAAAACACAAAAAACAGCTGATTTTGACGTAATTGACATTCATCGAAGATTGCTCACCGACTCTCAGGGTCGGTGAGCATTGATGTCATCAATTGGTGCCTTGGTGAAATTCATCAGATAATTTACGAACCCGATGGATTTCAACGAATTGCACTGATTAATTTAAAAAATTGATTGTTGTCATCGATGAGCTCATCGATGCCTTTACGAACTCGCCCATAATGTAGTGACACAAGAAGAATATGTACCAAAACCACCCTAACTTTTTTAATTTGAACAACAATTTTTAAACAATTTTTATTGAACAAGGCATTCTATAGCCTGCAAGAATTTTACGGCTAGATAGGTTTTTTTATTTTACTTTATAAGTTTTATATATAATATATATTGTCTTTTTTTGTTTGTTTTAAAATTCGTAAAGGTGACTTGGCTTTTCATATTGTGTGTATCATTGTGCCCTGTAAAGGATCATGTTTGTTCCTTATTGTCGTTTTATTTACCTATATTTGTTTTTTATTTTATATATATATATATTAGCTCACACATATACTATACTATAGTAGTGTGAGCTAGGTGATCCTAATTTTTTCGAGAAAAAAAAAGTTGCTCCGATTTCAAAAATTTTTATATATCTTTGCGTTTCAGATGATTTTGAAACTTTTTTGTTGCGCCGTCTGTCTGTCTGTATGTCTGTCTGTCTGTCTGTCTGTCTGTAACGACCAACGCGCATAACTCAAAAACCGCTTGGCCGATTTCAATGAAATTTGGTACCTAGGCTGGGTCTTGGGTCGAGATGGTCCCATTTAAAAATGAACAAAATCCACCGAACACAAACCAAATAAAAGGGTGGGGATAGATTTCAAAAATTAGAGTTTATGTGAAAATATGGCGTGTGTGATATCAAACGAAAGGTAATTGAGTCTGGAGTTAAACAAAATACATTTTAATTTATTTAAAAAAAAGGGTGGGGGTATATTTCAAAAATTAGAGTTTAAGTGAAAATATGGCGTGTGTGATATCAAACGAAAGGTAATTAAGTCCGGAGTTCAACAAAATACATTTTAGTTTCTGTTTTTTTAAGGGTGGGGGTGGATTTCAAAAATTTAAGTTTAAGTCAAAACATGGCTTGTGTGGTATCAAATAAAAGGTAATTTAGTGTGGAGTTGAATAAAATATATTTCAGTTTTTAGTTATATTAGCTCACACGTACACTATAACTATAGTACCTAGTGTGAGCTTAGGGGCCCATATATTGGCAGAGTATTTTTTTTTACCTATGCTTAAATTGTTTTATTTTGTGCTAGTTGTACTTGTACATTTATTTCTTAAATTTTTGTAAACGAAATGTTTGTTTTCTTGTATATTTTTTTTTAACAATTTTTAAACTTTAGACATTAAATTTAAAAATATTAACCTGACCCAGACTGTGATACCTTAATTTTATCCCTAAATTTAATTTTATTACTTGTTTTTATTTTTACTCTGTTTTGCCTTTATTTATTTGTTTAGATATCTATTTATGTTAACATGTGATTGATAATTAATAGTTACAAGTACCTAGTTAGTAGAATCTCCTAGATTTTTTATTTTATATATGTATTAATTTTTAAACTTATGTCATTATGACTCAAATTCATTATTTTTACAGATTTTTATCACTACATTGAGTCAAAATATTATCAGGTATATAGACATGTAAGTAATATTTTGTTTTTGCTTTGTCAATGATTTTTTTAAATTTGGACAATAAAGCTTATTTTGATTGATTGATTGATTGAACTGACGCATGCGCAGTAACCAAAATCCTGTCTACCCGAAAAAGAAAGATTAAGAATTAAATGGGGTCCTGGCTTCAAGCATCGCGTGTGAGAATGCATGGGTATGTTTATGCTCTAACCTATTTGGGGGCGCCCTGTATATCATTTTGTGTGAGTTAAAGCACATAAGTACGGTTAGGTCGGTTATCTTTTTAGAAACAATTAATAAGACAGGCTATTAATAAGTTTTACCTTCGGCCTTCTGTTCAGAAGAATCAACCTCCATGGTTTCTTCAGGTTCAATTTTTTCCTCATCTTTAGCCTTCTCTGGTTCCTTAACCTTTTCAGTTTCATCAGTTTTGGCTACTTTAGTTGGTGGTTCCTAAACAGAAAATTGACATTTGTTAGTATATGACAAGGACACATTGAATTATAAATGTTTTATTTAGTAATGTCACAAATGTGCATTACAAAAAAAACGTTAATTTTATTATTTTGACTCTTTTGAAAAAACAAAAAACAGGGATCAAAAATGCAATTTTTAGTATCATTAAAAAACCCAATTGAAACAAAAACCCAGAGTTTTTTATTTTTCAAAAGGCCAAATTAGGTCAAATATTTGATCAGATACAATTTAAATTATTACAAAAATGGGGTCACCAAAAATGTGAAAAAAGACACACAGTTAATCACCGTTCAGTAAAACTACATTAAACCAAATCATTAACGCTACCCATACCTTTTTCAATCCAAAAATAATCCAAATATACCCTAAAAATATAAGAAAAAACAAACGTAGTACTTGCAAAATAATCCATTTATTTATTAAAACCTTTCAAAGTATATATAAAAAAATTAGTGGTACTTAAAATTTAAGTAAGAACTTTGCACTGTGCTGAGGTTAAGTAAGTGGTAACTTAATGTAGGTAAATGCTTTAATAAGCAAGTTATTATTTTTTTTTGAGCTTTGGGGTGTAATTAGGTACATAGTAAATGTGTTATATTATCATTTGATGAATTTGGTTGATTTTAAGTCTAATTTTTTATACAGGGCCTGCCAAATGGTAAAAAACCATTTTATTAGGCAAACAAATATAATGATATAATAAATAAAAATCATACAGGGTGTCCCAACTAAAAGGTAACACAGGTGCTTTTGGGTATATTTCGTGCGAATTTAGAGAAACGCTCGAACATGTCGATTTTGTTTTCGAGGGGGACACTTTTTGACACGCACCATCTTCGAGGGGTATACTTTACCCCTATATTTTGAATAGGGAAAGTGGGTCTAGTAATACCTTGTTTTGAAGTTCTCTTGAATATCTTTACAACCGTGTAAAAATGACGAAAATCCACCGATTAGTTTTTCAGATATTTGCTTTCAAATTTTACATGAAATGTTAAAAATTTCGAAAATCCATAGATTAGTTTTTGATATATTTCCTTTCAAATTGTACATAAAATGATATAAAATAAAAATTAAATCCGAAAAATATAAAATTCTGATTAAATTTTTATTTTATCAGTCCATGTTAAATTTGAAAGTTTGAAGGCAATTATCTCAAAAACTTGTAGATAGATTTTTGAAATTTTTACACGATTGTAAAGACATTCAAGAGGCCTTCAAAGCAAGGTATCACTAGACCCACTTTCCCCATTCAAAATATAGGGGTAAAGTATACCCCTCAAAGGTGGTGCGTGCTACAAAAATTTCAAGATAGCCAAAAAGTGTCCCCCTCGCAAACAAAATCGACGTGTCCGAGCATTTCTCTAAATTCGCACGAAAAATACCCAAAAACACGTCTGTTACCTTTTAGTTGGGATACCCTGTATATGTCACACTAAATTTTTCATTTGCAAATGTCAAAAATTTATATAAATCCACCATGTAGATATTTAAAAATCTGAAAGTAAAAAACAGATATGTTTGATATTGCATTTGAATTTCAAACAAACCTAAAACTTTTGGGGCAATTTTTCATTATTTGACAAGATCTGACATGACGACCGATTATCAAATGATAGATAAATAATTGGTCCTTATTTTCAAATCCTGAAGAATTGCTAATTTATATCAAAAATAGTTAGAAAATCATTTAAAAATATGTCATTGAGGGTTACTCTTTCAACACTAATATAAAAATAACCACATTTTAACTAATTTCTATAAAAAATGATTGGTTACAGCCCAAAGCTCGCGTTAATTTTTAATTTTTTTACTTTATATGATTGCTACTTATACTAAATGATACTTAAGGTCACGGTTAGTCTACTATCCAAACACTATTTTTTCATGTTCTGGTTAGTAGCTTCAAATTAGAGGATGATCTACTTTACTTATTTTGTGATCCAAAACAAAATAAACCATTGCAAACCAAAAATAAAGATTTTTCTTGTGAATCTGTAAAAGAATTCCACAGTTTTCTATTTTTTTTACGTGTGTACCGACGATTATTCTAAATAATTTTAATATAGTAACCTCCCCCAACTTATACCGGATGCGTCAGAAATCCACAATTGAAGTTCGAAAAATGGCTATTATTGACCATATTTAACACCCTAAACCTACCACACCCACATTAAGAAGTTTTTTATGTGAAATTTTAGATAACATTTTTAACTTGAAAACTTTTTCCTGAGTATGAAAAATTGGTGCTTTATACAGAAACTTATATTAATTATAAAACCCTAACCCTCTTGACATTTCTTTTTAAATATAATAAGTACAATATTTTTGGACGAATTGAGTCAAAAAAGGCTTGAAAATACCTAATAAAAAAGAAGTTTTTTCTACATAAGTCGCAAAACAAGATATTTTTAAATACGATAGCCTAGATCAAGGCCAACAACTTTGAATTAAACATATTTGCTTAAATTTCTACAAGTTAAAGCACAAAATTTCCTTGCTAAGTTCAACAATTTTTGAATCTTCTGTAGAAATTCATGCAAAAATGTTGGATTTTCCTAAAAACAAAGATTTTCTAATAATAAGGATTTACAAGTGTGCTTTTTCACCAGTCCAAACACCAACAATGGTTCCTTATCAAAAAGACTTGCCTCTAAGACTACTAAGTACCATTACATTTACTAAATTAAATGTCAAGAGGATTATGATTATCTAATTAATATTCTTTTATTAATTAAGTTCTGTATAAAGAAGCGATTTTTAGGATTTTGTACATATTTTAAACAAAAAAATTAAAGGTTTAGTGTCTAAAATTGCACATAAGAACTCATTAATGTAAGTTTAATGGTTTTTTTTAGAACCCTATTGTGGATTTCTGGCTTACCCTGTAGAAGTTGGGGAAAGTGGCCAAAAGAAATTAAACCCCCTTCTATAAAATATTTTGAAAAATCCCCCTTTCAAAAAAGTGCGCTGAAAAACATACTTTTTTTTGTCTCAAAAGTAACGTTATCTAATTTTGTGTGATAAATGATTAAACCGTATTAATCACCCTCTAATCCAAGCTAATAACTCAAATATTGCATATTTATCTTAAAAATCGAGAAAAAATAAACTACTTTCTATAAGTCTACAAGCCAAAACAAAACAAAAATTCGAACTTCAGGTACCAATTACCAATATATGAATTTTGGACTAAACCTACATAAAATCTTATTAATATTATTTAATAATTCGATTACACACAAAACACCTGGGACGATCTAGTCGCAATGAAACAACATCTAGGAATACGTGTGCTACAAGAATTAACTACAACCTACAAGAAAGTCATGATTAGTAAATTCAACTGCCGGGAAACCTATGGTAATGTCCATTATCTGTCAAAAAATTTCATTCAGTTCATTTTTCAGTCCACACTACAGCTTGTCCCATTTTATTAAAGATATCAATCCCCTTTTTAATTTACTGTGCTCTTTTTTAAGAACTTTCTTACGAGCGTGCGAAAAGTACACTTTTCCGCAGTCATTTGTGTACGTAAAGTTGTACGTTGTACTAGTGTGGTAAAGTCACTTTTCCGCATATAACTAACAAGTAACTTTTCCGTACTAGTGCGATAAAGTAACTTTTTCACACTTGTGCGATAATGTAACTTTTCCACAGTAATGCGGTAAAGTAACTTTTTAACACTAGTGCAATAAAGTTATTTTTCCGCACAAATTTTATAAACACAAAATAAACGCTATGTTCCTTGAAGTTTTACTTCATTTTTTATTCAACAATATAAAAATTGTGTTTTTTTTAAATTACACACAATGAATGAATTCCGCTACGCGTGGTTCGGTTAAATGACGTGGCGTGCGAAAAAGTACCACTTTCCTCACTTGTTAGGTAATAGTTATTTATACCTAATAACTGCGGAAAGTCATCAAGGGCGGTAAAGACGAGCGTTAGGTACAAATTTTTATATATGACCTTTTGTTTAAAAAAATTTAATGTAGTTTATTTTTAAAAAATGTCAAATTGAATGAAATTTAAATGTAAACCAATATTAAAGCTGTCCTATTGATGCGTTGCAAAGGAAAGTGCTACTTTCCGCACGCAAATAAGTGCGGCAATGTGCATTTTACCGCACGCGAGTAGGTAAATAACTATTATCACATCTGAAAGTTTATCCAGGGGATTTTCGAAAATTTCATAATATAAACAGCACCTTGATTATTTTAAATATTTCAATTATTGCAAATAATCTCATTGCAATTATTTTGACATAAAATGTATTTTTAAAAAAGTTAAAAACTTTAAATATTTTCAAATTTATCAGGCTTTTAATTAAAACTACTGTAAGATTCTGTTCTTTTGACGTTTTTAAGAATAATTTTCTGTTTTTTAATTTGAAATGAAAAACAAAATTTCATAAAAAGGACATGTGTAGTGTGGATCATAATATTAATTATTTCTAGTAATACTTTAGTGATAAGTTTTCATAAAATGATCAGTTTTGAATATCTCCTGGACTATATACAGGGTCTTCCAATAAAAATTTGACCCAATACTTCTTTAGTAAATAATATTGGAAATCGAAAAAAACCATAAATTTTGTTTGCAAGGGACATTTTGGCCCACTTCTATTGTTTGTAGGGTGCAAAAAAACCGATTCGTTCCGATTTATAATATCATTTTCAGAAGAGATAAGAGCGGAGACAAATTTTGGTTAGAAGACCCAATTTTTTTAGTGTGAGATATGACGACAGGATCCGTTGTTTAATGAACATTCCCATGCATTGTGAACAAAGTCTTTGAGACGCAACATTCTCCACAGCGCATTGGAATTTTCCTTAAACGATATGGGACAATTTTAAGACACCACAAAACCAAAATGTTTCACCAGCAGCACCAAAAAAAAACATCCAAGTTCACGAATCTAAATTTAAGATTTGACGCGTTTCTTAGATTTAATTTCACAAACCTCAGCTTCCTCAGTGTTCTTGCGCTTGCAGGCCTTGTCGGCTTCGAAGGTGACCTCGCTGAAGCTGCTGACCACTGGGTAGTTCTTCTTGATCTCTTCGGACAGTTCTCCGTTGCCTTCGCGAGCTACCAGAACGACGGACAGACCGGCGGTTTTGGCGGCTTTTCCTTCTATTTGTAAAAAATACAAAATAGTTTTAATGCCATTGTCCAATTGACAGTAGGGACCGTCCATAAATTATGTAACACGTCAGGGGAGGAGGGGAGATCCCGAAAAACAAAGTGAAACAAGAAGAGAGCGGGCTTTTCATCCATTTGGGATCAATCGTCCAGTGCAGTAGCGTAAAGTTTCGAGCAAGCGATAAAATCAAATCAAATTAAACCAAATATGATTCAGACCTGGACCACCACCGGGTGGGTAAAAAAAAACAAACTCTCTTAGAACAAACTGCACTTTGCAGAGAATTGATAAAGCTTTTTCGTCCGCCATCTTAAAATCCAAGATGACGGACAGAATCAAACTTGACCCTTCAAAAAGGCTCGATTATTCTGATGTTCTAAAAACTATAAAAAAAATAATTTATGGGAAAGCTATGTTTTCGCCACGCACGAGGTGGCGATCATTAAAATTGGTTTAGCGGTTTTTTTTCAATCAGATTATACAAACATACATTCTCTCATCATCTAAATTCTGTCTGTATTAATTTTCTAATAAATTATTATTTTAAAAAAGTCGAACTTTCTCGAATATGTTTTTTCGTCCGCCATCTTAAAATCCAAGATGACGGACAGAATCAAACTTGACCCTTCAAAAAGGCTCGATTATTCTGATGTTCTAAAAACTATAAAAAAAATAATTTGTAGGAAAGCTATGTTTTCGCCATGCACGAGGTGGCGATCATTAAAATTGGTTTAGCGGTTTTTTTTAAAAAGATTATACAAACATACATTCTCTCATCATCTGAATTCTGTCTGTATTAATTTTCTAATAAATTATTATTTTAAAAAAGTCGAACTTTCTCGAATATAAACAAGCCTCTTTAAAGGGTGAATTTTGATTCTGTCCGCCATCTTGGATTCGTCCCAAAAACCACACATCAAGATTACGTCCTCTAAGACACGCATTCCCGAATTTACATCTGTTCTCAGGCTGTTTTTTGGTTGGTCGCATAACTTGAAACCGCTGTACCCGATTTTTTTAATTAGAGCTGATAAGCTTTGCTGAGTTACTCCTTAAGGAGATATCCTCAAAAGAAGTTATTTCCAATGAAATGAATAACTTTAAAACACATTAACCAATTTTAACCAAATTTTGCACTTACTGCTCCTATCGCGGACAAATGTTCATACACTTTGAAGATTTTATTTTATTAAAATCAGTATAGTAATAATGCATTTATGAGAAACTTAATGGAGACTAAATTGGCAAGGCAACCGGATAATCTGTAAAACAATGGTTCAAACACAAATGTATTTTTCGGGAACCACTAAACCGATTTGAATATACGAACCTTCTTGGGCGGTAAGCTTTTCAAAAAATTACAAATAAAACTAGAAAAATCCCGGAACAAAGATAAACGAACAGAGGTTGACCACTGTGCGCCATCTTGAAGTTTCAGATACCGGCGTAAAAGATTTTCTGCTCAAAATCCTGATCAATTCCCTGCAAAGCGCAGTTTGCCTGATTAAAATGGGTGGTACAGTTTAAAAGTTATGTTATAACGTAAAATCTTTTACCCCGCTTTTTTTTGCTTACCCGGTATGTGCTACCACTGCGCTACGCACAACGACGCACGTGACTTTCTTACACAATAATTTGGAGCTTACATAAAAAGAAATTTATTCCACATTTTATTATTACACAGATGGAGGTGGCTGTGGTACTAACTAACTGAAAGTTTTACCGTGCAACTTGTATAGCGCAGAGCATTTCCCGCGAATGGACTAAGCAGCGCATAAATTAGCCCAAGAAATGTATCGCGTGAGTCTCTTCAGGCGCCTGCTTTTTGCGCGGTAAATTATTTGCGCTATACAGGGGGTGTAAACCGAGAAGAGCGGGTCGGTTTTCTCGTGTGTAACATTAAAAAGGATTAACCTGGATTTTCTCAAAAACTATTAGAAAATTTGAAAGAGGCCAAAACACGTCGATTTTGTTTGCAAGGGGGACACATTTTGGCAATCTTTCATCTTTTTTTATTTTATTTTTTTAGCCCGCACTTCCGTTAAGGGGTAAACCTTACCCCTATATTTTGCACAAGGAAAGTGGGTCGAATGCTAAGGTCTAGTGAATGTCTGTACAACTTTGAGAAAATTTCAAAAATCTATCAATAATTTTAATAAATAAAAATTAAATCAGAATTTTATATTTTTTTGATTTAATTTTTATTTCATCAGTTCAGTCAATTAACTGAAAAACTATAGTCCAACTTATACCCATTTGTAATGACGTCATAGTGGGTTTACACATGCATGAATTTAGTGGCGCCAGTGTTCGCGCCAGTTCTATTGGCACGCCAGTAAAGGTTTACACTATTGTGCGAAAATTAAAAAGACTGGCACGCCAGTTTCATTTTTAAAGTGTACACGATACGCGATATGTCGGCTGAACTCTCGGAAGCCTGCAAAATAGTCGCTAAACTTTTATTGAAAAAGAGATTCAGGAAAAGGAACAACGAAAATGCCGTATCTGCATGGGTTAAAGCATGGATTGCTGCTAGTCGATCTACTTTGGGTGCTTTCGAAAAACTTTTAGGAGAACTTGCAGCAGGAGATCCTGCGAGCTATAAAAACCATCTTCGAATGACAAAGCAACATTTTGATATTCTTCTAGAGTTTCTCTTATTTAAACAACATTCTTTAAAACTCGGTCTGCTACTTTAAACCATGGTACTTTTGGGGTGTATACTTCATTTGCACCGGCTCCGGAACGTTGGCTTTTTTAAATTTTTGTCAATTCCAAAGCATATGTGTTTCTTATGGATCATATTTTTGCTTTTACTTCTGCAACTTCAAAGCCTTCAATAGTCATTATTTTACTAATTTTTTGGGAAGCATTATCTCGACTATCTTTGTTTTTATAGGAACTACTGTGTACATCCCATAAACAAGGAAAACATTCATAGCCTTCAAGAAACTGTATGGTCAGTTCTGCTGACCACTTTTTTTAGCCATATTAAGCTATAAAAACAAAAATAAACAAAATTTCTAAGCTCAAACACAATGAAAATAAAAAATAATGTAAAATAATGAACTTAAAACTGGCGAGCCGACGTGCAAGCACTTGTTTACACATGAAAATTTTCCTTTTCTGCGCGCATGCGTCACCACTGGCGCCAGCAAATTCAGTCAGCTGCAGACTTTTTTAATACATGCATGCAAAAAAATAACTTGTGTGCAAGTCGGTGTTTACACTTGCAAATTTAACTTACTGGCGCGCCAGTTTTTATTGGCGCCAGCAAATCCATGCATGTGTAAACTCTCCTTCATTTTTGTTTAGTATATTATAAACAGCGGTGACAATAAACTTACTAAAAAAAGTAGTGTCTATGATTCAAATAGGTAGGTAATTGGTGACGTCATTACAAATGCGTTTATGTTAGACTATAATCAATAGATTTTCAAAATTTTTACACAGTTGCAAAGATATTCAAGAGACCTTTACAACAAGGTATCACTAGATCCACTGTCCATTTTAATAATGTGCGTGCTAAAAAAAATTCCAAGTTAGTCAAAATGTGCCTCATTGTAAGCAAATTTGACGTGTTTTGGCGTTTTTCAAATTTTTTAATCGTTTGAGAAAATTCAGGTGGATCCTTTTCAATGTTACACTTTGTATATTCTTGTATATATAATTTCCGCAGTAGCAGCACGGTTCAAAATTAACCACAACCTACCCTTATAACCTCATAAAAAAAAATTATGTATGATTTGGGGTTAAGTTAGGGTGCTAGTTAACGTGTGACAAGTGTTACAATGGGGGAGGGATGTCAAAAAATTCTGCAATAAACAAAAATTTCGATTCAGTTTGGTCAGTTTATGTACTGTCGATTTGGTTTATTTTGGGACCACTTGTGATGGCCTGATTTCTTCTTCTTGAATTCTTGGCTGCCATTCCCTAAATGGCGCAAGTGGCACCTCATTGAAAAGGTTTAATGACCTCAATGTCATTGCCAAAATAATTTTTTGTTTATACATCCTGTATGTATGAAAAAAATATTAATAGAATATCTTTCTTAAGAGTAGGAACCTTCATCGTGGCCCAAAAATCTTGTTAATTACATGCTTCATTATTAAAATGTGTTAATTGTTTGCACATGACATCATTTTCAGAAAAAATCTATGTTGAAATAGTAAGGAATATTTTTAGATCTTTACTACATAAAATTGATTTTTAATATTGCTAAGTCAATAATGATCAAATAATGTTAAATACTTAATAACCATAAAACAAATAAAAGTAAAGTATGTACATAAAAATGATTTTATTACTTGTTATTTTCATTGAAAAAAAAAACATTTTAGATATGGAAAAAAAAATATTTTTGGTTATTTTAATTTTTTTTATACAGGGTTGCCAAAGTAATATTTCTAAAGCAACAATTTTATTAAGCACTTTATGTTAACAAAAAAAAAACAAAATTTCCAATTTGAGGTTTTTTGACTGACTAGATTTAAATTTTGCACTTTATCTCCTACTGATCTAACCAAAGCAAAACAAAATTTGTTTTTTGTTTCCTGCAAAATATGTTTTGTGACTTAAAATACACTTTTGTTCTGAGGTACACATATACAATAATAAAGAATAAGTTATGATACTGGCCAGAGGGAAGCCTGCTTATGAAAAGAAACTTTAGCAGCTGTTTAGATAGAGGGGTAATACAGGGTGATTCCACCGTTACGTGTGTGACATTCAGACTTATTTTTTTTAGAATTGTTGCTTTTAAACCCAACAAAAACACATCGTAATTATTAAATATAATTTTGCTGGGTTAAGTTGTTAGTTTTGCTTATGTTAACGCCAAAAAAATCACTGATTGAAAAATATTAATTTACTTATAAGATTATAAAAATTCGTTACGTGTGTGACATTTATTTCTTAACAGAATAATGTATTTTTGTTATTTTACAAATTTTTCTGCGAACTGCCAAATACTTAATTCAACTTTTGTTTTTTAATTATTACTTGGTAATATTTTGTACAATAAGATTTATATTTAAATGCCCCTTTATGCATTTTATTATTTTATTTATAAAATTAAAAGTGAGTTACGTGTGTGACAACAACGTGTTACGTGTGTGACTAATGAAAAAATACAGAAAGTAACAGCTAATAGTCTTTTATTTTTAAAAAGAACTATAACTAGACAAAAACTTCATAATTACTTGACCAAATAACTTCTTACTCAAATTTTTTGGGTTAGGCCTATTTAGTTTTCTAAATGGTTATCTGCTGTTGTTGTTTTCATAAAGAAGTTGATTTTAAACACTTGATGCAGCTTTATAAAAGTCAAGCAAATTTTGGACTACCAATTTTTCATCTTTAGATTAAGAAAGTTGCCAAACCAAAGATTCTACGCGTCCTCCTATACCGTCTACTACACCTTTGCCGTGGTTTATGCAAAAATACTTCCATGTAAAATTAACATAAAATTTGTCTTTTAAAAATGGAAGTAAGTATTTATTTTTGAATTCCGATGATGGTCCATCACTAAAAATTATCTTCCTTTTGACCTTCTGTAAAAATTATCTTAAACAACTTATTAAGAAATACAAATATGGTATTTTTAGTCTTTTCATTTATGTCCGAGCATATCAAAAAGTTTTCTCTTATAAGAGAGGTTCTTATAAACATAGGTCTAAAAATGTATAGATTTCAAGATACATCAAACCTTTTTGTAAATATAATTTTTTCATAAGAATGTTACCATGTACTAAGTAAATTTTACACAACTTTGTTGAAATTCAACACTGTTATTTGTAGAAGTAAGGGCCAATTTAGGCCTAACTGGAATAACATTATTAGGTCTAGTAGCATTCAGCAGATGAACACAACAGATAATATAATTATTTAGTTTTTTATTTACGCCAATAACTATACAAACTATTCCTTTTAGAATTACTCAAAGAATAGACATTTAAGGCGAAAACTGAATAAACAAAATTATTACTTAGAAAATATTGCATTTTGTTGCAAAAGTTAAAATATTCATTACATGTGTGACAGATTTATTTCTGTTGATAAAAAGAAACTTATAACATGCAATTTTTTTAAATTTTGTTTCTGGTATCTCATAAATGTGTTGGCTTTTGACAAGAAAAATTTCATTTAATTAATGCCTATTTTCCGAGTTACACATTTTCATTTCTGTTTTCGTTACGTGTGTGACAACAGTTTATCATGCCATGCATTTTTAGGCTAAATTAAGTACAAACAAGCGAACTTTGGCATGAAAATTGGTACATTTGTTGTATATGGTACTACGGTATGGTTAATTTATTGTTTAATATCAAAAGCTTAAGGAAAAACAGTTTAACAGATATTTTTATATAAATTACTTTAATGCTTTTTTCTTCGGATTTTTTGGGAAAATATCCTTACTCAAGATCATAAGCTAAGAAGTGCTGGCTTTAATTTAAGACTAATTTTGATAACCTATAAAAATGTTTAAAACATATCCGCTTAGGACCACTTTCTGTGGAATCGCCCTACAGGAGAAATTGTACATCAGAGTTGGCGGCAGGACAAACCAGCTCGCGTTATGGCATATAGTCCTTGCCATAGGCAGTTACACTTTTTTGACATTTCCAACCTCTTTATTCATTATTATGCATGAGAGCAACAAAAAGAAATCTTAAAAATGCCATGTGTTTGAGTTGTTTTTATCTGCACGATTTTTTTGTCAACCTACAGTCAGCATCTTTTTATCCAGAAACAATGACAGCTTTACCTTTAATTTTATACCAACATGACATATTTATTTTTTAATATATTTCTGGTCAGGAAATGTTTATTTCATGTAAAAGTCACAAAAGTGTAACTATGTATGGCAAGGACTATAGTAGTATTTTCTTTTAAATCTGTGTAGTAGACAATGCAATGTAGGCAGAGGAAGAATCAGAAAATCACCTGCTAAAATAGTTTTTATCTTTCTAAGTATGCTTCTTTTCGGCCAGTATAGCTTCTTCCTAAATTACTTAAAATTATGAAAAAAAAAAGAATATATGGTATAGACTTATTTGTTTGATCCACCCTGTAGATTTTTTAAATTAATGAACATTTATTCTCTGACTCTGGTAATAACCACATATATTATACTTTGCTTTTATAGTTTTGGAGCAGAGATTCTGGTAATAACCACATATAATATATTTTGCTTTTATATAGTTTTGGAGCAGAAAACTAAGTTAATGTACTATTATTACACTTTACTATTTTTAGTAGAACATACAGGATGTCATCAAAATTGTACCGCCAATATCTCCAAAACTACAAAAAAATAAATGTTAACTGTGTAGTATTGCTGGGTTTGGAAAAAAGTCTATTATTAGAAAATCTACAGGGCATGTGGAAAAATAAAAGTTTTTGACATTGAGAAATGTGTCTGCAACATTTATTTCTAGGAAAATAAGAGCCTTTCTTTAGGTGTATGCAGGGCAGCCACTGACTGACATCAATTTTTTTTGTATAATTGAATGACTAATTTTATGACATTTTTAAACAAAAAATCCTTAACCTTTTAACAAAAAGTGCCCTTTTGTTTTAATTTTCTTGATAGACTTGTAGGTCTGCTGCCCAGAACTTCTATGAGCACTATGAAATTTTGTAACTAATTTTATGACTAAATTAAAATTGAAAGAAATACTTGACCACTGATTTATTGGCATTTTATGATCACATTCAAATTTTATGACTTCTTTAAGTGACATTACCACACCTGGCGAACCGAACCGAACCGCCTGATTAACCAGAGCCCTTTATTCTGCCCTCCCTGATACAATTCTTCACTGCCTTCTTATTAAAGTCATTTTTGCTGCCTTCCCTCTTTCTATCCTTCCTGCAAGTCTCCATTTCTATTTTTCTTGGTGGTCTTGTCTTGTCCTTTCTCTGTACATGTCCCAACTTTGACTTAAAGACTGGTATATTTAATTATAATACCCAGAACTTAACAAAATCCCTTCAATTTAAAGAACTTACCCTGTTCAAGGTCACTGAGAAAGACAATCTCTTCAGGCTTGACAGACAACTCTTCAGCAATTTTCTTGTAGCTGTCAGCTTCAGTTTTGACACCTACAGTCTGGTCGAAATTCTTGGAAATGTGTGCAGACAAATCACCTTTGACAGTGTGAGCAAAGAACTGTTTTTGGGCTTCCACATCACCAGTGGAGTAGATAGCAACCTTCATGGTTTTGGCCCAAGTTTCAAAGGCCTCTGGAACATCATCAAACACACTAAGAAAAATGATAATAAATTAATTTACAAATGTTTTAAACAAAAACAAATTCATTTCACATACAGGGTGTTTTTTTAAGCTAGCAGAGGCTTTTTGGAAAACACCTTAAACAACATTTTATTTGTAAGGGGAAGTATCTCGCAATTTGTGTAGCACACAATAGAAAAAAGTTGGTTGAGTGATATTTTTTTTTAAAGGTCTCTTGAATCTATTTACAATATAGACATTTTGAAAATCTACCAATCATTTGGAGATATTTGCCTCCAAACTACTAAATTTAAAATGGACCAATAAAATAAGAAATTAATAACAGGATTTCTACAGCTTTTCTAAAAAAAAATCCCTGACTTTTCCTGGCCAACTTTTGGAAATATGCCATTATCAAAACAAAACATAAAATAAGGTGAAAAAATCAGCCTCCTCCAACCCCTTGCAGCTGACCTGATCACACCTTTTTTTATACATACTTTATTATATTTTTATTTATTTTAGAGAACGACACAAACATAAAATACCACTATAGGTACAGTCAGGGATGGTGTATTTTTTTTCTGTCCAAATTTGTAATTTAAAGATACCAGAAAATAGATTTTTTAAAATATGTATTGAGACAGAGGTTCAGTTCACAATTTTTTTGGGTTTGGTTCAAACTGGTTTTCCTCATTTGAAATAGGAATATTTTTTATTTTTGTGCATGGCAATTTAAAAGGTCCCTAAGTTTCAAAGGCCTCTGGGACATCATCAAACACACTAAGAAAAATGATAATAAATTAATTTACAAATGTTTTAAACAAAAACAAATTCATTTCACATACAGGGTGTTTTTTTAAGCTAGCAGAGGCTTTTTGGAAAACACCTTAAACAACATTTTATTTGTAAGGGGAAGTATCTCGCAATTTGTGTAGCACACAATAGAAAAAAGTTGGTTGAGTGATATTTTTTTTTAAAGGTCTCTTGAATCTATTTACAATATAGACATTTTGAAAATCTACCAATCATTTGGAGATATTTGCCTCCAAACTACTAAATTTAAAATGGACCAATAAAATAAGAAATTAATAACAGGGTTTCTACAGCTTTTCTAAAAAAAAATCCCTGACTTTTCCTGGCCAACTTTTGGAAATATGCCATTATCAAAACAAAACATAAAATAAGGATGAAAAAATCAGCCTCCTCCAACCCCTTGCAGCTGACCTGATCACACCTTTTTTTATACATACTTTATTATATTTTTATTTATTTTAGAGAACGACACAAACATAAAATACCACTATAGGTACAGTCAGGGATGGTGTATTTTTTTTCTGTCCAAATTTGTAATTTAAAGATACCAGAAAATAGATTTTTTAAAATATGTATTGAGACAGAGGTTCAGTTCACAATTTTTTTGGGTTTGGTTCAAACTGGTTTTCCTCATTTGAAATAGGAATATTTTTTATTTTTGTGCATGGCAATTTAAAAGGTCCCTGCCTGTACTTGTATATTTGTTAGGTAATAGTCTTAAAACATACAAAAGTTAACATTACTAATATTGTGTTCTAAATGAATACATTTACAATATTAAATAAATGGATCCATGACAGATCTGACACCTTCCTAGCTAGAATATTATCACACTTCAAGTGAAGCTGTTAGCCTTGAAAACAGTTTTTTGTAAATATCTCAGAAAGTAAACCTCCTATGAAGCTTTTTTTTTTAATTTTAAAACCTTTTTCCCTCATATATTTTAGACTAATTGTTTTTAAATTCAGGAAAAATATATACTTTTTGTTAACCATTTTATTCTATTTAGGAAAGATTAAACACATGAAACAAACAAAAAATAGTCAGGTTCCCCAACAAAAAAAATTTTTTTTTGACAAAATAAAAAACAAAGCAAATTTAAGATTCTTAACTTGGCACCAGTATATTTTTCGCAACTTAGTCTTTTATTTGGTTTTTGTTTGTATGCTACAATAGTTTGAATAATAAATGAATATTCTGTCAACAATGGTTGATCTGTAAATATAAACTAAACTAAACTGGGGAAATCTCCCTGCCTTTTTAGACTTTTGAGCAATATCCCTGACCACTTTTTTTTTATCCCTCACCACTTTTTTTATCTATGACTTTCCAGGTTTATCCAAAATGTGGACACCATGAAAAAGCAAAAAACAATAAAATTAATCTTTTAAAATTTTTCTTAGAAATGTACATAATCAATGTTTTCCTTGGTATCTTAGGAGGCAAATATCTCTCAAAAACTAATCTATAGATTTTTTAAATTTACACTTGTAAAGATATTAAAGAGACTTTCAAAACAAGGTATCCCTCCAAAAATGAATTAAATTTCCTACATTTTTAAGAGATTTTTTTGTAAGTTTTAAATATTAGTTATTGGGAATGTAAAACAAAACTAGGAAATTAATTATTTTTAACTTACTGAGCTTTTAGCTCTCCCTCAGTATATCCCTTCTTGGTGATCAAAGCTTGAAGAACTTTCAGCCCTTTGTTGTCACTGCTGGATTCAGTGAGTTCCACAACAGTTTTGGTGGCTGCTTCCAAGTCTGATAAACAAAAAAATTGAATCAAATCAAATCAATAAAAATTTTTTACCATCTCTCATTTTGATCATTTTCAGTAAAATTATTTGACTTATTGAAAAAGTGATTTTTTTTTACTAAGTTCTTTTAAATTAATTTTTGAATATCAAAAAAACTGTCAATCTTGCTCAAACATGAAGTAAAATAAAGTAAGATATCTCAAGAACCACTAATAATAGGACAGTAATTTATAGCTTATTTGAAAATTAACTATTTTTATTTTTTTTTATTGAAAAAACAAAATTATTTATTTGTGAAAAAAATATCCTTAGTTCCTTAATGTTTTAGCCAAATCCTCAACAAATTTCAAAATGTAGATATAATGGGTTTATGCTGTTAAATTTGCCAGTGTTATTTAACTAAAAGTAGGAAACAAAAAGTTAATTTTGTTTTTCAAAGTTAAAATTTTTTAAAATTTTTAACAGTAAATTCAAACAAATTTCTAGGTTCATGTCTTTATCCTTTCATTTTAACCACATTTTAATCAAAAAGTAAAACTGATTAAAATAATGCAGTTATTGTTTATTTGAATTGTCTGTTTTTTATAAGAAAATTACCATTTTTCTTCTTTTATGCTTGTGTTAGTTTTTCAACAAAAACAATATTTAAAAATAAAAAATACTGTTTTTAAGAAATCTCCAAAATGTCAAAAACAATTTTGAAGAAAAGAACATTGTGGGTAGCGGTACTGAAAGGTCTTTAAAATATGTTTAAAACAAGCTAGCTATCTCCCATGTCTATGCATTAAGTAGTTTTCAAGATATTAGTCATTTTGAATGTGTGATCCCAATTGACCCTTTTTCAAAAAATGTTTAACACAAAAACTATAGTCCTTGCCATACGCAGTTACACTTTTGTGACATTTCCAACCTCTTTATTTATCATATGCAAACTGACAGCAACAAAAAAAAATCTGAAAAATGGCATGTCTTTGAGTTGTTTTTATCTGTGCATTTTTTTTGTCAACCTACAGTCAGCATCTTTTTATCCAGAGACAATGACAGGTTTACCTGTAATTTTATACCAACATGACATATTTACTTTTTAATAAATTTCGGGTTAGGAAATATGTTTATTTCATGTCACAACAGTGTAACTGCATATGGCAAGGACTATACTGAATCACTGAGTTTTTTCATGAGTTTACCAAAAATCATAAATGAGTATGGTCAAAATTAACTTTTGTTTTGGTTTTTCCTAAGATAAATAATACCTGATAATATCCAGAATTCTTTTAAAAACAAAATTAATTAGGCTAGTAAAATAATGAAAAATCTCTTGTCTTACCCAGTTCCTTCTCAGACAACTCTTTAACTGCAGCCTTAACTGCTTCATTGTCCCAGTTTGTTTTGAGGAACTCTTCAGCATTCTTGGTAACATATGGAAAATAAGTCTCCTAGGAAGAAAATAGTGTGTTTATAATTTAAGAAAACCATTTCAAATTACACTCTGCAAAAAAAAGTAGTAAGAAAATACAAATAATATATTTCAAACTAGGGTAAAACACCCAGTTAGCCGTCCACCCCCAATTGTCGTCCACTTTGGCACTTTCTGCCTAAAAATAAGATAACAAGCACCATATGGCTCCATCTATGGACACTTTCTTAAAAAATGATCCTTCCCCCACCAAACGGTAAAGTCGTTTTTTAAATCGCGTCAAAAGTTTAGCCAGGACAGTCTTGTCTTTACAAGGGTGAACGTGCGTTGAACCAAAGTGAAGTTTTCGTTATGTTTTTGCTAGTGTAGGTGCCTGCGGGAAATAGCGAGTAAGTATTAGAATTTTACAAAATGTGTTCAACTTTTATGTTTTTTAGTTAGAATAATAATTTTCCCATCGAAAAATATCACTTTTAGTTACAATTTCTTAGTTTTTCTATCAAAAAATGGGTGGTCGCCCAACTGGATGAAAAAAAGGTCAAAAATAATTATTCGTCCGGGTGGACGAAAACTGGGTTACTGGTCCATGTGCTTATAATCTATCCTAATCTTTTATTATTAAAATTAGTGAAATTTTAAGACACATTACAAACAGATTTTTTTTTCTATAATATCATGTCCAGTTCTCGTCCGAATTTTTCTCTTCGTTTACCAGAGTTATTATTGACACAAAATCGGCAAAATTTGGCTGGTCGAAGAAATGGAATTTTTCAACCACCCAAAATATGGCCGGACGAAAAACTGGAATCTTTCGACCACATCAATTTTTTGTTGATTTTGACGGACGAAAAACAGGTTTTTCTCGACCACTAGCAATTAAGAAGTTAATCCCTGACTGTTTCTTCTAGGTAATTAAAAAATGGAAGTAGGTACCTACCTATAAGTATAGGGCATTCCCAGTTGGAAACTCTTGAAATTTTTCGGGTACTTCTAGGGACAATAAAAAAATGGTCCACATTGCAAAGTTTAAATTTTATAAGAATTTAAATAGTGAAAAATGCATTTTGGTAATTTTTACCATTTTTGAGATACAAATCATTTTGAAAAAATTGCATTGGTGTTCATAATTTTATTATTTAGATTAGTCTTTTTTAATTTTTTGAAGATTTTGTTATTTAGCTAGTATAAAATAGAATTGAATTTTTCAGATTACACCATATACTTTTTAGGTAGGTACCTGGTGTGTGCAAAAAGAAAAATAAATCAGTGCTTCCATTTTAAAAATATTTGTAGGAACCTAATGGCCACAAGCACCATGCTTAAAAGTTTGGTGCTTAAATGTTTTGTTTTTCTGTATTTAAAAAATATGGCTGAATTTTTCAATGAGGATAATGGCGTCAAAACATTTTAAAAAATATTTTTTTAAGTCTGTCGTTACTTTCTATGATATCACTGTCTGCAATGAAAAATTTAACTATATTTCATATTCTTTTTGTAACCATAACGAAATAAAAAAATTGAATTTCTAGGTATACCAAAAAAAAGTAAAAAGATATTTCGACTAAATTTCCTCGACCCAAGAATATTATATATAATTTATGGTGACTAAACTAGTTTACCATCATGATTTAAGTTGAAGTTGCCTTCAACAAGAAAATTAAACGCAAGAAACCGAATACTCTTCCAGATGTTCCACTATGTTTTTTAGGTACACTAATTTGCTTAACGAACTTCGCGGGAATATTGCTCCTAAATCTGCTCAAATCAAGTTTTTCCTTGTGAATTTCGTCCAAAAAACCCCAATTTTCGACCAGTTTATTTGGCGTGTGATCGATTAATTCCTATTTTTCGTCTTAAAATGGTCGAATAATACCAGTTTTCGACCGCCAACAAACCAGTTGTTCGAACCACCAAAACCTAGAAATTTTTGGACGGAAGGAGGGAAGGCCGTGGACGGAAACTGGGCAAAACGACATTTTTTTCATTTTAACTATCTGTAACTATTAGATTTAAGCACAAAAATCTAAATTAATTATTTTTGAATTCTTAAATCATCAAAGAATGGAAATTAGCCGCTTATAATACCAAATGATGTAAAATGTTCGAGATTTCGGGCTCTAAAGTTGAACTTTCCACTAAGTGGACGACAATTGGGCAGTTTACCCAACACTATACAAAAAAAGTATCACATAACTTGAAAATATGCAGATGTTTTATTAAGGAAAGCAGCACTTTTTTGAATACCCTGTAAATAACTTAATAATTTAGAATTAATAGTTCTAAAGAGAAACTAAAATTTTTGTAAATAACCAAATAGTTCTGAAAGTTATTTTCCATTTAAAATAACAATATTAGATATAACTAATAATATGTTTCTTTAACACATGCTATAAAAAAATAAATGGATCCATGACTGATCTGATACCTTCCTAGCTAACCTAGGGCGAGTTCGTAAAGGCATTGATGAGCTCATCGATGACAACAATCAAGTTTTTAAATTAATCAGTGCAATTCGTTGAAATCCATCGGGTTCATAAATTATCTGATGAATTTCACCAAGGCACCAATTGATTGCATCAATGCTCACTGACCCTGAGAGTCGGTGAGCAATCTTCGATGAATGTCAATTACGTCAAAATCAGCTGTTTTTGGTGTTTTTTTTCGGCTGTGTAATTTTATATATTTTTTGTTGTTTTTTCTGTTAAATGCTCCACAGTGTGGTAAACAAAGTTTCGATGGTTATCTTAAAAGATATAAATAGTGACTCAAGACTCGGATGATGAAGATCTGGCATTAATTTCAATTTCTTCATTTATATACGAGTTAAAATTGTTATAAAATCATTTACATTTTACAAACTTATTATTAATTTATTCTAAAGAGCAGAAGAACTTAATCTCGAGAGGCCTTTACCATTATTATTTTATGCTAAGTTTATATGCTAATATGAATTTTTAAAATAAATGAGTTTTAGTTGTTTTAAATTAGAGTAAATTTTTCAAGTAAAATTCCTCATCCCAATCCTAACCTAATCTATACAAAGGCACAAAAGCCTACCTTAACAAAAGCTTCAAAAAACTTTAAATAACATTAAAACACTTATAAAATATGAAAAAACAAATCCTGTTTTTATTTTGTTTTTAAAATTTTGATATCATCAGACCGCGGCATGCCAGGATTGAGGGTTACATTGAAAATGTTGTTTCCATGTATTAATGCAGAGAATTTTCTGGTGTTCATCGGACACACCTAATGAAAATGTCAAATGAATGTCAAACGTCATATGTCAAAAAACCGATCGTAATCGGTGAGCAAAATTAGATTACTTTACAAACTCGCCCCTTATTAGCACACTTCAAGAGAAGCCATGATATATCAGCTGTGAAAAGTTTTTTGCAAATATATCAGAAACTAAAGCTCCTACAATGGTTTTGGTTATAATACAAATTATTAAGCAAAATGTAATCTACTATATTCTGAAAACTGCATATTGATGAGATGCTACTTTTTTAATTGTCAAAAAACTTTCATTAGCATTAATGGATTTTGACTAAAATCTGTAACACTATTTCACCTGAAAATTTTATGAAAATCAGTTAGGCAGTTTAGGAGCTATCATGTTACAGACAGAAATACACATACACACACACAGACAAACATCATGATGATATTGCTAAGGTAGGTCAAAATACACCCAAGTAACACATTTTTGGTGTTCTCTCAAAAAAAATAAAAAAATCATCAAATATATAACCTTCTCTTGCCATTGCTGCATGGGCGAGGAAGGTAAAAACAATTTAACTCATCGTTTAGACATCATCCAACACTAAAAAAGTTCCACTTCTCATACTTCTACATTGCCATAACTTTTAAATTATTTTCCATAAATAAATGATACAAAAACTGTATTAAATGTTAAATCATTGGCTATTTTTCAAGTTTTACACTTTTTTGACAGCTGGCACTACCTATGTACCAATGAAAATTACAACAAATTGCTTAATTTTTATAAAGGAAACATCCAGCATTATATAACATTTTAAAAAAAATTTGTCTTCCTCCTTTTCTCAAAAATATAAAATATTAAAGTATGCTTATTTGGTTTTACCACCTACTTTCAATGAGTTATTAACTAGGTATATAAAAAAAACTCTGCCAATATATGGGCCCCTAAGCTCACACTAGGTACTACAGTTATATTGTACGTGTGAGCTAATATAACTAAAAACTGAAATATATTTTATTCAACTCCACACTAAATTACCTTTTGTTTGATACCACACAAGCCATGTTTTGACTTAAACTCAAATTTTTGAAATCCACCCTCACCCTTAAAAAAACAAAAACAAATGTATTTTGTTAAACTCCTGACTCAATTACCTTTTGTTTGATATCACACACGCCATATTTTCACTTAAACTCTAATTTGTGAAATATACCCCCACCCCTTTTTTAAAATAAATTAAAATGTATTTTGTTTAACTCCAGACACAATTACCTTTCGTTTGATATCACACACGCCATATTTTCACATAAACTCTAATTTTTGAAATCTATCCCCACCCTTTTATTTGGTTTGTGTTTGGTGGATTTTGTTCATTTTTAAATGGGACCATCTCGACCCAAGACCCAGCCTAGGTACCAAATTTCATTGTAATCGGCCAAGTGGTTCTTGAGTTATGCGCGTTGGTCGTTACAGACAGACATACAGACAGACAGACAGACATACAGACAGACAGACGGCGCAACAAAAAAGTTTCAAAATCATCTGAAACGCAAAGATATATAAAAATTTTTGAAATCGGAGCAACTTTTTTTTTCTCGAAAAAGTTAGGATCACCATAGCTCACACTACTATAGTATATGTGTGAGCTAATATATTTATCACAGACATATTGTATATTTTTAAAATCAGGAAGAAAGTGAGAATCTAAAAATTAAAAAACATACAATTAAAAATATAGCAAATTGTTTAATTTGTTGTAACTTCTACATAGTGACAGCTGTCAAAATTTGTCAAATTTTGAAAAATGGACATTGATCCATCATTTAATCTAGTTTTTTTCTTAGTTATGGCAAGGTACATTTTTAAAAAAATCACCCTCTACCATGTAAATGCACCTGTCAGTTCTGCCCTGTGTTTTAGAGCATATTACATGCAAAGAACACTTAAAATCAGAAATTTCTAACAAAAGACCCTCTAGCAATAAATATAAGGAGTGGGCATATAAGCAATGGGACTTGGCTAACAAATTATCAGATTGGTTGTTTCATGAAGCGACCAGTAGTACACAAAGTATTACTCCTGATTTATAAGTTGCCATTCATTAAAGTTGGGCAAAGTTCGGCCTTGCTGTTCGCGAAAGTTGGAGATAATTTATCTTTTTCTTTCACCATTAGAGATTCGTAGTCGGCCACGTACGTCACACTTAGTCACACAAAAAATATATCTATCTTAGGTTGGTTTATTTTTGTATTTTCCTTTTATTTTCTTTTGTTTACGACAAAAGCTAAGTCAGAAAAGGTTAGAGGCTCCATTTTAAACAAAAAAACTATGAAAAAAACAAATTTTTTAGGTTATTATTACCGAACAGTTGCGAACGGAAAACGGCAACCTATAAATGCTCAAATCCATCTATGAACTGTGAACGTCAACCATGAACGGCAACTTATAAATCAGAGGTTATTACCAAGTTTCTTCCTTAAGGCCACTTGACATGGAGCAATAAACTAGCAGTTGCATGCAAGATTAGTGTCCCTAAAATGACATATTTGTTTGTTTATACAATAGATTTCAAATCAGGCACCCTAACCTTGCAAGCAACTGCAAGTGTATTGCTCCATGTCATGTGGCCTTTAATGTACATTAAATATTTCTAAAATACCATGAAAAAATTGAGTAAGCACAAAGAAGATGTTCACACATACTTTTGGGTGAGAAAAGTTGTCATATTGTATTTCCCTCTCATTTTTTAAGCAGGGTGCCAACAAAAAAATTAAAAGGAATTTTTATTTTAAAGGAGATCAAGAAAAATTAAACATACATTTTGTTCACTCAACTGTTAGTTAATATTTTTACTCTGTACAGGGTGGGCCAAATTCAATGTTTTTTGTTGGTTTTAGGTATTTCTAGCCAAGATACACAAAAACAAGTGGACATGTCCTGAGCTCGATTTTCGAGACATTTTCAAATATCAAAACGACTTCTTGATAATCCTCGTAGTTTTTTAGCTACAAGGGGATTTTAAAAAGTCTGCATTTATGGAGGTGGCCTTAACTTTTTTATTTATAAAAATTTCATTTTGGTGTAAGATGCTTTTTTACAGGTTTTTTTATGGAGAATCCAACTGTCAAACTAAATTTTATCTGTCACTTTTGGTTTTTGAGATATTACGAAAAGTTTAAATTTTCTTACTGAATGACTCATTTTTTGTTTTTTTTTCATGGACTTGCATTTTAGTTCTCCAAACAAAAATTCCTAAATATCTTGAAAACTGCTAACGAACTGTTATTTATGACACACCATTAAACAGAAAACTTGACATAGATTTCAAAAAAATAACAAAAAATGAGTCATTCCAAAAGAAAAGTTAAACTTTTTGTAATATCTCAAAAACTAAAAGTCACAGATAAAATTTAGTTTGACAGTTGGATTCTCCATAAAAAATCTGTGAAAAAGCATCTTACATCAAAATTAAATTCTAATAAATAAAAAAGTTATAGGCCAACTCCATAAATGCAGACTTTTCAAAATCCCCTTGTAGCTAAGAAACTACAAGGTTTATCAAGAACTGGTTTTGATATTTAAAAACGTCTCGAAAATCGAGCCCAGTACATGTCCACTAGTTTTTGTGTATCTCGGCTAGAAATTCCTACAACCAGCAAAAAACATCAAATTTGGCCCACCCTGTACACTGCAAGGTTAAAAGCATTTTCTTCAATTTTGAAGTCTTTGTATCTAATATTTCATAATTTTTTACCCTCCCACTAAATTCAGAGAAAATATCATGGTCTAGCCACACTCTGTTCAACATGCACTTTTTCTTAACAATATTTTATTTTATTTATGAAAAACTAAAAAGCTGAAACAATTAAAGAATGATCAGGTATTCCTACAAAAAAAATAAATTTTCAGACAAGACAAAATAAAAAACACAGGAGCAAATTAAAGATTAAAGTTGGCAACACCATTTTTCACAACTTAGGTCTTTTATTTGCTTTTTGTTTGTATGCTACAATAGTTTAAAACTAGAGCATAAGAATACCCCCCCCTATTGGGGAAATATCCCTGACCTTTTAGGCTTTTAAGTAATATCCCTGAACACTTTTTTTATCCCTGACTTTCCAGGTTTAACCAGAATGTGGACAACCTGTTGAGTAAGACTGGAATATTAAATAGCTATAAAAAAGCAGTGAATCAGCCATAACAGTAATAGATACCCACTTATATGAGTGTGGACTAACATTTTTGAACATTTTTTGAAACAGCCTTGTTTTAGGAAATATTAAGTAGTATAGTTTGCATATGAGGGCAGGTTGTTGACCTATGCTTAAAAACCCTATTGTACTTACTTATTTAAATTATTTTTATGGAAAATGAAACAAGCTGTGGTCCTTTCTGGGTCCACATTTCTATAATACAAAGAAATGAATTGAGATTATATGGAGAGCAGCTGCTCTTTAAATAAATCATTTATGTTGCAAACTGCTTTTCCTCAGACTTTACCTAGACAAAGAAATGTATAAAGACCAAACAAGGGTATTTTACCTGAGCAAGACCCAAGGACGACGGGCTTTTCGTTTACGCACACGTGCAAAATTCTAAAAATAGAACTTATTCTACTGATTTCTCGAAAATTATTCAAATTTTTACTAAACACAAAATTAAATGGCCGCCTGCCAAGCGGGAAAACTTTGTTAACTCGTTCTTTTGTGGTGTGTTGAAGCCGCTTGCTATATGAAGGACACCAACTCCGGTTGCAATTTAATAAAAAAATACGTTAAAAAAAGCCAAACAAACGATAAATTAAGAACAAATATGAAAAACAAATTTTGGTTTATTTGATAGAAAAGACCTAAAACATGTAATTTCATTTCTTACCTTGAAGAAGCTGAACGCGGTGGTGGTTCCTTGCACGTCCGACAAAACCACCGAGCATTTTTCAAAATTGGCAGCAGGCGAAACACTCACGTTTTCGGTACTCATGTTTACTTTATTCGAGAAAAGAGATTCGTAAAATGAAACTTGCTGTATTAATTTTTGTCAATGTATAGTAAATGTACCAATTTTCACGATTTTATTGAAAACGAAAGCTTGGCCTGTTGTACTGTTGGTCGGGCCGCGGAGAAAATGGCCGATTTCGCGAGAAAAAGCATGCGTCCCGCTAAATTCCGGCCGGGCGATGCCGAACGGTCACGGAATGACACGGATGGCGGCGCTGTAGTTGGCGGGGATCAGTTAAGATCAGTTAGGGCGGGTTAGGCTTTGGAGACCACGTGAGCACACCTTGATTTTGCCGTTGGCTTTGCACGTTGTACCTGTGATCCGGCCATCCGAAATGATTAGAGGTGTAAGGTGACCAATCTGCTGACCTTGCCTTGCAGATTTAACCACATAGGTACTTCTTTGATAAAGTATTTGTAAGAGGGGTAAAAGAAAAGGGCTAATGTTCTATGGCTTCCTCAAGAGGTCCAACATTTCTTTTCCAGGGATTTTATATAATAGTTTAAAATAAAATAAATCGAAATAAAAGCTAATAAAAAAATTAAACTTATGAGAAACTATTCCTGCTTAACAGAGAACTAGTAGTTAAATATTTTTAAAAGTAATTAAACTCCACAAACGTAATTAAATTACCAAAAGTAGTTAAAACCAAGTGGTTTACTACTATTTGAAGTGCTTTTTGCGATTATTTTATGTAGAATAAAAATAATCGAGTATAACTACTAGAAGAAAAAAAAATCAGAGTACCACTACTTTTACTAACTACGCAGTTAACAAATTTTGCTGTTAACTACTGACAACTTTGACTGCAATTTGGTGAATTTGTTGTTAAACTGTATAGTTTTTAAAATATGAGTTTTCAAAGTTTGGCCATTTGGGTCTTATGGGATTACCTACCTTAAAATTCGCTAAAAGACGTTTTTCAGAATCTTAACTAGGGGTGTCGTTTTATCGCATCTCTATGGCCCTACCATACTATAACTCAGTGATTTTGTTGTTAAACTGTATAGTTTTTAAAATATGCATTTTCAAAGTTTGGCCATTTCGGTCTTATTGGATTCCTCACCATAAAATTTGCTAAAATATGTTTTTTGAATCTTAACTATTCGCATCTCTATAGCCCTACTATACTGCAACTTGCCGCTTTTCTTGATAAACGGTATAGTTTTAAAAATATGAGTTTTCATAGTTTGGTCATTTTGGTGTCACAGGATTCCCTACCCTAAAATTCGCTAAAAGATGTTTTTCCGAATATTAACTCAGGGTGTGATTTTTTGGCATCTCTATGGCACCACCATACTGCAACTTGGTATTTTTGTTGATATGTAGTTGTTAAAGTATGAATTTTCAAAGTTTCACCATTTTGGTCTTATGGGTTTTTCCGAATTTTTACTCAGGATGTAATTTTTCGCATCTCTATGGCCCCACCATACTGCAACTCGGTGCTTTAGTTGATAAAATAAGAATTTTCAGTGGTAATTTTGGTCTTTATGGGATTCCCCACCCTATAATTCACTAAATGACTTTTTTCCGAATTTTAACTCGGGGAGTGAATTTTTCGCATCTCTATGGTCCTACCATACTGAAACCCCATGCTTTTGATTCGCTAAATGACGTGTTTCCGAATTTTAATTCAGGGTGTGGCTTTTTCTCATCCCTATGCCCCTACTTTACTGAAACTCGGTGCTGTTGTTGATAAACTATTTAGTTTTTGAAATATGAATTTTTAAAGTTTCACCATTTTGGTCATATAGGATTCCCTACCCTAAAATTCGCTAAAAGATGTTTTTACAAATCTTAGCTCATTCAAAAAAACCACTAAATGTTAATACTTAATATTACATTTACCCTGGCCTATATACGATCAAATAAAAAATACTCTGCCAATATATGGGTACCTAAGCTCACACAGGTACTATAGTTATAGTGTACGTGTGAGCTAATATAACTAAAAACGGAAATATATTTTATTCAACTCCAGACTCAATTACCTTTCATTTGATATAATTTGACTATTGACTAAAATGTATTTTACTTAACTCCAGACTCAATTACCTTTCGTTTGATATCACACACGACATAATTTCACATAAACTCTAATTTTTAAAATCTACCCATACCCTTTTATTTGGATGTGAAGCAGTTCTTGACCCAACAAACAATTAAAGTCGTAACGACGAAACCCCAACTAGAAAGAATTTCTTAAAAGTAACCGCAACGTACTCCCGCTACGTCTCAGTATACCATACAGCGACGTTATAATTCCCTAAGTGGGGAACCAATTTCTGGTTATAACTACTTGGCCAAGTGTTTAAAGTCACTGTAGTAACAACTACACTACTACGTCGTAGCCAGGTATCTACTACGTCGTAGAGGCTTTTTTTTTCCGTAATGGCATAAAAGTTGCGATGTAGTTGCAAATAATATAATCGTTTCTTTTTGGTAGAATTGTTACACAATATGGTGGACACAACAGTAAGCAGACTCGCTTAGTTTTTTTGTTTGGTTATGGTTATAATATGAACTATGTTATCCAAAAGTGTGAGAATTTACGAGCAGAGGATCAAAATTTGAGTGCGACGCAAAGTTTTTTGTATAACATGCATTATATATATTGCAAAAAACCGGTGCGCCCGTAAAATTGAGCCGTTTTCTGGTAGCTGATGGAATTTTTGTGTTGTGATTTTGGAGGTTATGTTTTCATAATCGACAGTTAACTCCAACAAATGGTGCTTAAGAAGAGCATTTTTGGTAAGCTTCAACTAATTTGTTTATAAAATAGTATGGCTCTTTAATATGAGCTCATAAAACGACAACAAAAATATTAAATTTTCTGTCTTACATAAAAACATGGCGTCCCAAACTATATTCCCTGATAGTCGAAAAGGTTACTTGAAAGTAGTTGCGGCTTTAAAGTTGATCCAAAAAGTTATTTTGTCTACATTGTTACATCAGATGTTACTATGATGACACAAACTTTTGTGGTAAAAATTAAAGTTATAATGTAGTTGTCGGATACACTTGTTTGGGACTCCAATGAAGCTTAACTTTCTAGTGGTAATTAAGTAGGATATAAAAGTCAGGGCGACTACGAAATAACGACTAAAAAGAAAGTAAAACTTTAGCAACGTCCTATTGTGGTAGAGAAGACTATCAGAATCGACTATCAAGAAACAATCCTATAAAGTAGTTTAGAGGGTCGTTTTTACGAAACATCTACTATTTCCTGATACTAAATAGTAGTTAGAACTAAAAAGTAACAAATTTTGGTTGGGATCACCACATTTCTACTATAAGAAAGTAGCAAAGCCTTTAGAACATGTAGCCGCTACTATAAATGTTAGTTGGGGAGTTATGCGCATTGGTCGTTACAGACAGACATATAGACAGACATACAGACAGACAGACAGACGGCGCAACAAAAAAGTTTCAAAATCATCTGAAACGTAAAGATATATAAAAATTTTTAAAATCTCAGCAATTTTTTTTCTCCAAAAAATTAGGATCACCATAGCTCACACTTCTATAGTATAGTAGTAGTGTGAGCTAAAAAGAAGTAGTGTATTGTGAAACATTCTCAGACTCCTTTGTGATGAAATAATATACGTATTATTTTTTTAAGGCAATACAATCACTAATTCCAAAGATATATGAGTATTTCATATATCTTTGATGATACCCAATTTATAAATTCATTTTACTTTTTGTGCATTCTTGTACATATTTTAGCGGAAGGCATTGAAATAATTATATACTTTTCAAACAAATTCAATTTTAAATTAACAAGAGAAACCTGTTTTTTTGCAAAATTGCACAAGGGTAATTATTTCTTAGTCATTTCATCATCTTTCATAAACCATGGGCGTTATGAGTAATTTTGTCAACCAAAAAAATTATGTAATGGTTAAGTATTTAAACAAATCACTATAAAAATATTTTTTGTTAATATAGTAGATTATTTTATTATATTAATAACAACAAACAAAAGAACAACTAAAAAAAATTGTGTGTGCTTAAGACCACATGGCAGAAGTGTAAACTTCAACAAGGCGAAATTAATAATACTGGCCTTCATCTGCATCATCATATCGCTCGCTGAATGGTCCTCTCACATTTAGTCGACTCGAGCCGACTTCACCCGAATGACTGTTATATAGCCGAGCCTGACGGCTCAGTCCAATTCAGTACCCACAGAAACTGCTAAACGCGCCTAAAGAAGTTTACAATTCAAAAAAATACAAAAATAAAAAGGACGTGTATCAATATCATAACGAGTGATTCCGCTGCCAATAAAATTATATATTAATTCCATACATCCAACATAAAATAATTCGAAAACCTCAAACGTTCTGTGGGTGCCGATGCACAAATGACCTTATTTTTCCAGGAGCGAGGCCTGTATTTTTATTTTTTTTTTGGTTTTCTTTCTTGGTCCTGAGTGAATAATTAAAACCTATATGTGACTATATACTGATTTTTTTAACGTTTACGTGACTCCTATTAATGACTGATTGGTCACCTTACGAAGCACACATTGTTTTAACGATATGGCAAGAGGGGGCGCCAGCGGCTTTACTTTCGAGAAAAAATGGAATATTGTAACCGTTTATCAGTGCCGCAACGGGGCGCGGCGACCAGGATTATTTTTAAATTTTTGGCTTTAGTTGAATAATTTTCATTAAAAGAAAAAATAATTTGTGCACGACTTTTTTACCAATACAACGCGGCAACGTAGCGTTCATTTTCGGGTCTAGTCCTGACGATGTGGGTCTGGAAGAAATTTATGTTGGATAGTTTGACATTTTTTGTTCTGTGGGTATTATTCATTTTTACTTACGTTTTTATAATTGCTTATATTTTTTTATATTAGTATTATTATTTTATACAATCAAACGTGAAATTTCATACCCGTGAATTTAAAAATCAAACAAGTTTCATGGCTAATCGGGCAAAAAGGAGTTTTTTGTTTCCCTTATATTTTTCCGTGGGTAGCTTGAAAGCTTAACCTCACGGGGGTCCAAGATCTAATGGACACCTAATAAGTGTTGACAGTTAACCGTTTCGTCCTTATGGGACTCCTCAGAACACTGCTGGTCAAGTGACAAATCTTGCGAAGTTAATCAGACGGTTTTGTCTCTAATTAAACGTAATTAGTGAGCGAACTATAGCAAGAGGCGCCATCTACCGAGATACGAGAGAAACAAAAAACCAAAAGCAGCGAAACAATGCTATACGTTTGTTAGTATTGTTTGGCTTAAAAATTCCGTTGATTGACGTTCACTGTCTTGATGACGGGTAAAAATGCAAAATGCGTTGATCCGGCCTGAAAAGACAAAGAGCTGTCGTAGGTCACGGACTATAGTTGTTTTCTTTTATTTGCATTCGATCTTTTCATTGATCGACATTGTATAGCATTGTTTCGCTGCTTTTGGTTTTTTGTTTCTCTCGTATCTCGGTAGATGGCGCCTCTTGCTATAGTTCGCTCACTAATTACGTTTAATTAGAGACAAAACCGTCTGATTAACTTCGCAAGATTTGTCACTTGACCAGCAGTGTTCTGAGGAGTCCCATAAGGACGAAACGGTTAACTGTCAACTAGAGTTGGGCAAAACAGTGATTTTCGACTAACCGGTGAAGTAGCGACAGCGATTATAAGTAACCAGTGATTTTTAACGGTGATTTCAATCACTGTATAAAATATTTCTAGTATTCATTCTTCATTCCCTATTTTACCTAGTAAAATATTTATATTATTCATTCACTATTTTACCTAGTATTACGGAGAGCATCCCCTGCGGCTGCGACTATACAGTTATTTCGGTTACTACGGTTATAAAGGTTACCAAATATTCCGTAGTGCTATTTATGATTTAACCGGCTAGTTGAAAATAGGGACATTTTGGGTCAGGTAAAATAACAGAAAATTTGACAGCTGTTACCGTTATTGTTACTAAGAATAACGGCAACATTCAGGGCAAAAAAGATAGATTTGGAACACTTAAGATAACACAACAAAAACGTTAATTTAGTAGTTTCACACACCTTCAACTTTTTGTTTATTTATATTTGTTAATTTATTTTTATTAGATTTATGGCTTTTTACAAACCAAACTACCGAATTATATTAAAAAATTCGACTGCATTAAACAAAACAATACAAAACTAACCTTAAAAAATAGCGGTAACATTAACGGCCGGCCACCTTAAGTACAGGGCGCCGTTACCGTAGATAACAAAAAAGGAGCGAGAACCTGCTAATGCGAAGACACAGTAATAACAATAACGGTAACAAAGTGTAAAATACGCGACCCAAAATGTCCCTGCTCACCGTTTTCGTTTATTACGGTGAAACGTGAAACGCGATTTCATTGCCAAATATGCGTTCGGGTGCGACCAGAGACACGACGACGTCGTGAGACGCGACGTTCCTCAGATATAGGTAATAATATTTACCAATCACTGAATAACTGCTTGTGCAGAATTTCGATAACCGGTAGCGCCAGTGATTTTTGTTTCACTGTTACTGAATCGCAGTGATCGATATATCGCCCATCTCTACTGTCAACACTTATTAGGTGTCCATTAGATCTTGGACCCCCGTGAGGTTAAGCTTTCAAGCTACCCACGGAAAAATATAAGGGAAACAAAAAACTCCTTTTTGCCCGATTAGCAATGAAACTTGTTTGATTTTTGATTTTATACAATGTAATAAACAGTTACAAAATCTTCCTCCGTTCTCCGGTTCTCCCCCTATGAATGGGGTGGACTGTTATAAATAAATAAAATAAGAAAAGAGTAACACTGTAACCCGTACTGCCGTGCATCAGCTATAAGGCCGTTAACCAACATTTGGACAATTTTTATTTTTTGGTGCCGTCTTCATCACAACATTATTCTACGTTTTATAAGCAAATCTTCTTTAGCTTTTCTGGTTTGCAAGAAACAAATAACTTACAGTTATCAAGGAGTATCATTTGTCTGTTATTTTCCGGGTTTTTTTATCAAAACTACGACAAATTTATAGGTAGTTAACGGCATTCTAGCTTAAGGACGCGACGGCAGCGTACAAGTCTAAATATTACAAAAAAACCGGGAACAATTTGATAGTAAGTGCGGCGCTGGTGACGACTGAACCCTTGATATTATATGACGTGTATAGATGGCGATGAGGTGGCCGGTAGCGGTAGGGTCACCGGACCAGACACACTTTCTTTTTTAGATAGAGATTTTACAGCTAAAAATATTTGGTTACATTCCAAATAATTATATAGCCTAATCCTGACACTGACAGGAGCGCAGAATTTTAATATTTCTCAAAAAACGAAAATGTTTCGTATAAAGATTTGTCCAAACATAGTATCTTGCCTAACGATGGCGTTACCTCAAAGTTTATAACTTTTTGCAGGTGTAGGTAATGTCCGCTTAGGAAAATTTTTAGTTCTAACTAAATAAATATTCACGAACACAAACCATAACGTGTATCATATATTATTATAATGAAATAAACATGTAAAGGATATACAGTGAATATCGCTTATAACAATATCGGATATTCCGACATATCGGTTATAGCGACGACATACACGGTAAAAAAAATTGTCTTAGATCAAAGCAAATTGCATTGAAGTAAAATAATTTGTGGTTTCCTATTCACCAATATTTTCTTGATATCGCACAAAAAATGTCTTGCCTCTTTATGTTAATGTGAAACAGAAATTGTTTTATTATAACTTAAAACTAAATTAAGCTAAGGCACCGTTTCCTTTGGAAGCAAAATATTAGTTATATGAAGACAATTTGATTTGTTACAAAATGGAATATACTGAAACAAAACAATTAAAGAAGAAAAATAAAGTCTTATTTCAAGATTAAACGCTGCGTTGAACTAAAAAGAAATATTTTAATTCAAAACAAATTGTTTTAAGGTAAAACAATTTATTCAAGAAAAGAATGTGTCTTCATTGTAGACAAATTTTTTTACCGTGGATTAAGGTCCCAACCGAGTTCTATAATATAACACATTTTGTTACCTTTTTTCTCTATAACGACACTCGGTTATAACGACCGAAATTAAGCGGTCTGTTTAATGTCGTTATAACCGATGTTCACTGTAGCTAAGTAGATATTATTATTTCTTGTTATGGAAAAAGCACTAAATGATTTGTTTAGTATAGATTTAAATGTATTAGTACTAGAGTCAAAGCCTTATTACATATTTTTTTCTGAATCTTTACTTTTTTATTTATCCTTGGATCAATTTTTAAGCGAGTTTTGCGTAGAAAAAGAAAACAAAACAACAATGTCTGTCTGTGTATGTGTATGTCTGTAGTTTTGTAAAAAACCCATTATTTTAAAAAAAAATATTTTTAAAAATAATATTTTTAAAGTAGTTTTCTCAAAAACTAAATTATGAAAAAAACAATTTTTTTTTATATTATTTTAAAAATACATACTTTTTCAAAATGCAGTTTTTTCAAAAACTAATATACAGGGTGTTCCTTAAGGGTTTCCGAATATTTAAGGAGGTGATTCTACATTAAAAAATAATGATAATTTGTCGTATAAGCTATGGTCGACAAATGCACCGTTATAAAAATACAGGGTGTACTATTTTTTCTTTAAAAATTTAAAATTTAGTACCCGTACGCACGCCACTGATGAAGCTAAACATTATTTTTTGTTGAGAAAAACGCATCTTAATAGCCTATTATTACGTACTAAATTTGAATTAAATCGAGATATTTCTAAGGCAACTTGATCAATTGTATTCTTTAAATGGTCACATTATTTTGCCTTTGCAGAACAACGGTTTTTATTTTTTTACTCAAGAACGACGCCCTGTAGAGAAAAAAATTAGAAGACCTTTTTTCTTTCGAATTAAGCGGATAATTCAAAAAGTCAAACTTTTTTCAAAAAAACCAGTGGTGTACTATTTTTTTCTGTACAAATAAAAAAGCTAGTGCCCGTACGCACGCCACTGTCGAAGTTAACCATCATTTTCTTCTTGGAAAATATGCGCCTTAGACATTTATGGTTATGTGCCAAATTTGAATAAAATATCCCTAATGATTTCGAAATTATTAATAAATTTCACTTTTTTTTTGAAAACTTTAACACCCTGTATTTTTATAACGGTGTATTTTTCGACCATAGTTTATACGACAAATTATCATTATTTTTTAATGTAGAATCACCTCCTTAAATATTCGCAAACCTTTAAGGAACACCCTGTATAAAAGAGACAAAAAAATTATTTAGTAAAGTAATTTTTTTTAAATATATTTAAAAAAATATGTTTACAACACGGGAAACATTAAACTCAAAAGTAAATAAAATCTCGTGCTAAATTGCTCCGCATTTTTTTAAAACATTTTTTGTGGGGTTTTTTTGCAATATTCTGGTGGTCTAGACATCGGTTATGATATGATTGCGATCAAATGACCATAGTTAGGTTTAACACAGATCTTAAATAAGTTAAGTTAAATTAAAATATAAATTCAACAAAAATTCTCGCCGTGAATTTTCTCCGCGGCGAATCGGCCGCAGCGACTTGTCCCCTACTCCTTTAAACCTAGGGACTAAAGTGATACCTTTAACCTCGTAGCGAAAAGTTTCTAGACCGACAGAAAGGAGGGCTACAATTCACCAAGGGATTAAAAGGAACTTTAGTCACGTAGTTTATAAACTACTTTATGCAGTTTAGTATAAGGAAAAATATTTTTAAAACGATCGTTTTAGGATGCAGTGACCCTACCATCGCGGAAAGAATGGAAGTTCTTTCAGAGACAAAAACTTGGCTCAAACGAGGAGTTATCGCCGTACATCCGAGGTGTCGCTGTAGGAAACATAATTTTTCGTGCAACAATAGGTTAACATTAAATACTGGGAATCAAAAATTTTACGGTATCGCTTCTCGGCTCTTTGAGCTAAGATCAAAGTGTAGTATCTGTTCTTATCAGCTTAATATCTGATACGTCCCGCATGCGGGACCAGTATATTAAACTGATTTTTGGAAGTTGATGGGGGATTAGGGGCTTGCTCCACCCCCGTCGCGGGTTGGCCCGGTATTGCAGTACCGCCGGGATCGGCCCATATTTATTCAATTCTAAATAAAAAGTTATAACACTTATCTTAAGATAAGTCAATGCTTTTTTTAGTTCCTAACAGTCATAGTCAATGTTATTTTTATGCTTATTTTTTTTAATCCCTGACCGTCATTATCCCGGGGATAAAATGTCACTTTTTGCCTCGGAATAAAAAATGACACTTTTTATCCCCGGGAAGAACAATGACGGTTCGGTTGGTTCGGCACGTCGAGGGATAACACTTTAGCACGAGGTTTATACGTTATTTTTTCAACTTTAATTTACGAGTTTTTATCAATTTTTTTGGTGGTTTTAGGTTTTGACGTTTCTTTTTGGATTTTTGCTGTTTGATCAAAATTTTGACATCTTATCCCTAACATGTCACATTTTATACCGATTTTTGTTATTTCACTTTTCATCCCGCGGACAGCGTCGTAGCGTGGTTCAAAGGGCAGAGGATTAAAAGGGCGCCAAATTTTTTTTACGTAGAAATAAGTATCAAAATAAAATAGCTTCCTACTTTTTTTATTATTATTAATTAAATTGCTTATAGTTATATTAATATGTCGAATTTAAATGGCACGCTACGGATACCCTAGCGGGTTAATATTTAGTTTTTTGGAAAAAAAAACAAAAACACTTTACACCTAGTGTTCGTGCAACTCTAATTTTAAATTCAAATTTTGCGCCAAATTCCCGTATTCGGAAAACCCACACAATTTCAATTTGATTGGCACAAGCAAAACGCCAGCGCCATCTACGAAAAATGAATCTGCGCAAAAAGGCGTAACCAAGAAAGATTCGTCTGTCGTATTTTATCGAGATCACCACGCAGCATGGTGATAAATTCTATTAACCAAAAAAATCCAATAACATTCTTAGAAAATCAAACTAAACCATTACACAAACAAGTGATTCTAGTGTGGATCGACTGCAGCGACTGGGCCAGCGAGAGGAGCTCCTCTGGACGACGGAAACAACTGAAAAGGTGAGTGCCAATCCTCTATATTGTCTTTGTGTGGCTCGGAATAATAAATATTTTTACATCGTCCTTTTAAGGATTTTTGCACCCAGATTTTATAAAACGACCAGCGCTTACAGTCCCGCTGCTCTACCAACCTCAAAACAGCAACATTTTCTGGTCCCACGACCCAGATAGTTTTTTAAAATTTGTTTGCTAAAAATATTAGATTTTCGTCTCGCCATTTTGGCTTGTTTGTTGCCGTGTCCGGTTTAGAAAGGAGGTTCCGTCCCCCCTTGCGTGGCTTAACGGTGGCTCCACCCACATTTCATTGCAGCCGAAATTGGCACTTCGTACGTCGTTTGTTTTGATTCAAAAATCGAAAGTTGTTTAAATAATAGTTATTTGTTTAAATAATATGTTATAGTTATTCAAAACAACAAAAGTGCTTGTGAGTTAAATGCTTTATTCTTATTTAACAGGTAAACAAACACATCTAGTAGAATTAGTATTTACCTGTAAATAATAAGAGAAACGGTAGTAGGTACAAGTTGTTCTGTGTGCATTTATTTTGGGAGAAAGATCGCGACCTAGGATAACAGCTGTTGATAAGTTTTTGCATTTATTCGAGAAATCGATAATAAAATATATGCTTGTTAGACTCTTTTGGACTGATTAAAGTCAATAGGGGTCAAGTGTTAGTTTTATTCCTTTTAAATATTTTTTATTTTTTTAAATTAACAATATGTCGTTAAAAAAGCTTGAGAATCAATGCAAAGTTTCAATATCTCGTATTACGGAAACGTATAACTTGGGAACAAAAGCTAAATCAGATAGTTCTTCCTTGCCAATTTTTAAGGCGTTTTACGAATCGTTAGATGATCACTATGAACAATTTAAAAACATTCATAATGACATCATAGGTCTCTTGAAAGACGACGACGATGATGAATTCGAAGTACAGGACAAAATTAGGAAAGATACGGATCTATTCTACCACCAAGCTAAAGTTCTTTTTTCGAGTTTATGTTCCGATTCAGTTCATTCAAATTTCACCCCCGCAACTTCACACTATTCACGTAGCGATGATCTGGGCCCTTTAAAGGTACCTTGCTTTAATGGAAACGTAAAAAAGTGGCCAACCTTTTACGATGTTTATTCTTGTTTGGTTCACGAAAACTCTAATTATTCCGATATAAGGAAATTTCAACATTTGCTAACCTTCCTTGAGGGCGAACCACTTAATATTTTAAGTTCTATAAAATTAACGGCAAGTAATTACGCAATCGCCTGGAAGGTATTAACAGATCGCTATCAAAATAAAAGACTTTTAGCCAGTACCTACTGGAACTCAATCTACTATGCAAATTCTTTAAAGGGAAACCAGTCAGCAAAGGATCTTAGAGTCTTGGTAGATACCTTTTCCGAGAATATTGCGGCGCTCGAAAATCTTGAATTTCCAGTAACGTCGTGGTGTTTTTGTTTATTTTCAATTTTATTATCAAAAATCGATCAAACCACAAGAACCGCTTTCGAATTAAAGTATAGTACTACCGAGATTCCAACATATCAAAATCTAATTCAGTTTCTTATTAACCAATGCCGTGCTCTTGAAACAGTACAGCTATCTCCCCAAAATACGCAAATGCAACCTTCGACTTCAAAACAGCAAAAACCAAATTATTCGAATTCTAGTAACCAAAAATATAATTCTTATTCAAATAATCAGTACAAATCAAGCCCTCCATCAAATTTTTTAGCGCATACGCACTCACAAGTAGCAAATAAACAATCCAATATTCAATTTCGACAAAACCAACAACCCTATAAGTGCAAATTATGCAATAATTCTTTTCATCCACTCTCGCAGTGTGGTGTTTTTATCTCCAAATCTCCTTCAGATCGTTTTACTTATGTAAAACAACAATCGTTATGTATCAACTGTTTACGTTCAAATCATCAAGTAATCGACTGCAGTAGTACCTACAACTGCAGGGTATGTCGACATAGGCACCATAGTCTTATTCATCTATCGCAAATGACAGATTCAATCTGTCAGAATTCAAGTCAATCCTTTGTTAATTCAAGCCAAAATTCAAATCAAAATTCGAACTTAAATCAAAGTTTTAATTCAAATCAAGTGGCCGTGCCTAGCACAGGCACAAACTTATCGTATCAGAATTCAAATTCAAGTCTTAGCCAACAGAACCCTAGTTTTGTTCAACCCAGTTCAAATTCAATTCAAATCAATTCGAATCCAAATACATCTACAAATCAATACTCTTCGTTATCCACCTTGACGCCCCGGACGACAGTGCTTCTAGCGACTATAAAATTAGAGGTACTGGATAGTCGGGGTAACTACCAACCTGTCCGAGCACTTCTGGACAGCGGTAGCCAAGCTAACCTGATAAGCGAAGCTTGTCTTAACAGGTTAGGCTTGCCAAGAAACAAAATTTCGATCCCTGTTCTGGGACTAAATCAATCTTCATCGGCCACTAACGGCATTTCTCCTTCACTATTCGAGCCCTAGGCCAACAAGAGCCTACTTTTTCTATTCAAGTCTTCGTTTTACCGAAACTCTGTTCGAATATGCCCTCAGTACAGGTAGATTCATCCAATTGGAGTCATATTTCAAATCTAAAGCTTGCAGATAATCAATTTTACAACCCTGGTCCAATTGACTTACTCTTAGGTGCACAACTTTACACAGAAATCGTCCAATCAGGACGAATTCCAGGACCTCACGGCCTACCCTCCGCTTTTGAGACAGTTTTTGGGTGGGTCTTGATGGGCCAAACTCAAAACATAAATATTTCACCTCAAGTCAATTCTTACTTTACTTCCTGTGAGCAGTCTCTCGACTTTAATATTCGCAGATTTTGGGAACTAGAATCAATTAAGTCAAAAACGTTTCTCTCACCCGAAGAAAAAAGATGTGAAGAGATTTTCCAAAAAACTACCACTAGAGATATTTCGGGCCGATTTACTGTAAATTTGCCTTTTCGTCACATTGAACCTCCTGACCTAGGAGACACATATTCAGTGGCCTATCGTCAATTTTTGTCTCTCGAATCTCGCTTAATAAAAAATTCAAATTTCTATAGTATGTACTCGGATTTTATGAGAGAATATCTCAAAAACGGGCACATGTCTTTAATTCCAAAATCCGAACCTAGACCTCAGTTATGTTCTTATTTACCACATCACGGAGTCCTTCGTCTTGACAAATCAACGACTAAACTCCGGGTGGTTTTTAACCCCTCGATTAAGGGTTCGAAAGGCCTAAGCATGAACGAAACTCTTTTAATAGGACCAAAATTACAAGCCGATATTTCCGAAATTCTATTAAAATTCAGATTTTATTCTATCGTATTTTTGACTGATATAAAACAGCACTTTTTACAAATTCAAATCAATCCAATTCATCGGGACTACCAAAGGCTACTTTGGCGATTTGATCCCAATGAACCCCTGCAGGAATACAGGCTTAATACAGTGACGTTTGGTGTTAGTTCAAGTCCCTATTTAGCTATTAGAACTCTTAGAGAACTAGCCATCCTGGAGGCTAAGAATTATCCTGAAGCATCCCAGGTCCTTTTGAATAACATTTTCATGGACGATATTTGCTGTGGAGCTAACTCTCTAGAAGGTGCTTTATCACTTCAAAAAGATCTCATAGCGTTGCTTAAATTGGGAGAATTTGAATTAAGAAAATGGGCATCAAATAATCCGAAACTTCTTTCACATTTGTCGCCCGCTGATTGTCAGATCCCTGTTACCTTTGAAGACGATTCTTCAACATCGATTAAGGTGTTGGGCCTTCAGTGGCACCCTTCTACAGATACTTTTACCTATTCTTGTACCCCTTGTGAAAAACCTTGCACCAAAAGGAATATTTTATCGGCTATCGCTAAAATTTGGGATCCTATAGGTTTCTTATCGCCGGTTTCATTTTTAGCCAAAGTGATTATGCAAAAACTTTGGTTATGCAAAACTGATTGGGATGAAATACCCCCCGATCCAATCAAAACTCTTTGGAATCAATTCAATAATCAATTAACCACTCTTTCGAATCTTTGTATACCTAGACATATTTTTTCGAATAATATTCAACGATGTCAATTGCTAGGTTTCTGCGATGCATCCGAGCTAGGATACGCTTCTTGCGTATACGTTCGCGTCGAATTACCAAATAAAATTATCAAAACTGCTCTAGTCATGGGCAAGTCAAGGGTTGCTCCCTTACACACTATTTCAATCCCACGTTTGGAACTACTTGGAGCTACTCTATTAGCTGATTTACTCGAACTAGTTATTCGCACCTATTCATCATTACTCGTAATCGATGAAATTCTTGCGTTCTCGGACTCACAGGTCACGCTTCATTGGGTCACATCTTCACCTCACAAGTGGAAGACCTTTGTGGCAAACCGCGTAAGTCGTATTCAAGAAACAATCCCCGAAGTCCCATGGTATCACATTACTTCACTCGAGAACCCTGCCGACTGCGCTAGCAGAGGGTTGTCGCCCAATAACTTAAAAAATCACCCTCTTTGGTTTCACGGCCCTCCATGGATTACCTTGCCCACTACGGAGTGGCAAATTCAAAGGTTTATAAATGAACGTTCTTTGGGAGTTCCAGACGGTTCGGTTCTCAAAGAAGAAAAACCGGAAAATTCAGTGGTGCTGACGGCAGAAATTCAAAATCAAAACTTTTTTGATAGATTAATCGATAAAATATCCAATTTAAATACCATTCAAAAAATCATTTGTCATTTTCTAAGACTTATTCACAATCGAAAAACCTCAGTTGACCCTTTATCCGGCGTTTTTTCCGCTTTTGAACTACACAAGGCTCTACTTGTTTTAGTTAAAAGGGTCCAAGAAGAGTGTTTTTCGGATGTCATTCAAAAAATTCAAAATACTCAGCTATTACCTAAGCCGTTTCGCAAACTCGCGCCCTTTTTGGACGAATTGGGTTTCCTTAGAGTGGGCGGACGCTTACGGCATTCTCAACTCTCCTTTGAGGCAAAACATCCCTTATTATTGCCGAAATCTCATAGATTAACCCAATTGATCATTATTCAAACTCATAACGAAAATTTACATCCCGGAATAAACACAGTCCAATACTTAATTCGTCAAAAGTTTTGGATTATGTCATCACGTCGAGCTATTCAGAGGGTTTTATTGCAATGTATTCCCTGCTTTCGCTTAAAACCAAAACCGTACACTCCGTACATGTCGGATTTACCTTCTTTTAGAACGTCACAATTAAAATGTTTTTCACACGTTTGCTTAGACTATGCAGGCCCAATCAAAACCTTTGTAGGTCAGAGACGCCGTGGAGCACAAGTTGGTAAATCATATATCGCAGTCTTTGTCGATACTTCTGTCAAGGCAATCCATATCGAGCTGGTTTCGGATTTAACCACAGAGGCGTGCATCGCTGCTTTACGACGCTTTGTCGCTAGACGTGGCACTTGTGTCCAAATCACAAGTGATAGAGGCTCAAACTTTGTTGGGGCTATTAAGGAGCTCCATAATCTTTCGAAATTAGCTTCTGAGAGCTTAAAAATCAAATGGTGTCTTAATAGTCCGGGAGCCCCCCACCTAAATGGTCTAGCAGAAGCAGGAGTCAAATCTATAAAAACACATTTGTATCGGGTCATCGGTGACCAGATACTAACCTTCGAAGAGCTCTATACTCTCCTCGCCCAAATAGAGGCATTACTCAATTCTCGACCCCTTTGTGAGCAAAGCTCTGACCCAAACGATCTTACGTCTTTGACTCCGGGTCATTTCCTCACAATGGAACCCCTTAATTCGTGTCCTGATCCTGACCTTTCTACCCTTAAAGTTAATACCCTTAAGCGTTGGCAACTTATCCAACGAATTCATGCCGATTTCTGGAAGCGTTGGAAACTCGAGTACTTAAATACTTTACAACAGCGTTCTAAGTGGTCGGACCCTTCGGTTGAAATCAAGCTAGATACGCTTGTATTAATTAAGGATGAAACTAGGCCGCCATTACACTGGTTGCTGGGTAGAATAGTATCTGTACATCCTGGTCGGGATAATCACATTCGAGTTGCTACTGTTAAAACACAACACGGACTTTTCACTCGTCCCGTGGTCAAGTTGTGCCCACTACCTTTAGATGCGCACTAAACTCCCAAGCAACTTCTTTTGTTTCGTGTGTCGTTATCTAGAATATATATATATATTTTTTTTTTCATTTTTTTTTCTTTTTGATCTATAAACCTAAAACGGATTTTAATAACCTATCCTTTAAGGTTTTGAATTAACTTATATTTTTTTTATATAGCCATTTGTTTATTCAATTAATCTCAATGTAAAACTTCGTTTTAAGTGGGCGGAAAATGTTCGTGCAACTCTAATTTTAAATTCAAATTTTGCGCCAAATTCCCGTATTCGGAAAACCCACACAATTTCAATTTGATTGGCACAAGCAAAACGCCAGCGCCATCTACGAAAAATGAATCTGCGCAAAAAGGCGTAACCAAGAAAGATTCGTCTGTCGTATTTTATCGAGATCACCACGCAGCATGGTGATAAATTCTATTAACCAAAAAAATCCAATAACATTCTTAGAAAATCAAACTAAACCATTACACAAACAAGTGATTCTAGTGTGGATCGACTGCAGCGACTGGGCCAGCGAGAGGAGCTCCTCTGGACGACGGAAACAACTGAAAAGGTGAGTGCCAATCCTCTATATTGTCTTTGTGTGGCTCGGAATAATAAATATTTTTACATCGTCCTTTTAAGGATTTTTGCACCCAGATTTTATAAAACGACCAGCGCTTACAGTCCCGCTGCTCTACCAACCTCAAAACAGCAACACCTAGTACTTTTTGGAAAACATCGAACCAAATAAATTTTTTTGTACATATAGGTGCAAAAAAATTGTACTTTTTGGAAAAAATGGTGCCAAAGAAGAAAATTTTTAATAAGAACGAAAACAAATTACAAACAAAAATTTTAGAAAACTAAAATTATTTAACACAATAAGGCGCCAAAATTTTCGGGAAAAATGGGACCAAATACAAAAGTTTTGGTTAGTTTCAAAGGTATTTATAAGCACCGCAGTTAGTTCCGTAGCCATAGGTCTTTTTTTGTAGGCAAACAATAAATTTGGCGCCCCCTTACCTAAACCCTTACTCCACGAAAATTAAAAATAATATCTACTTTGTAGAAAAACGGCTAAACTAAAAAAAAAACACTGAAAATTTTAAAAAAATTGCATTATAGGCGAAAATTAAATCAACAGAGAAAGTTTGTATAAATTGCGCCGCAGGCGAAAATTTAAAAAAAATTAAGTATTTGAACAAAAATGGCACCGCAGTCGAAAACTTGTAGATTTAAGGAAAAAAAGAGCGCCGCCTATGAACTAGTAGTTCATTGAGCGCCGCAGACAAAAATTTTCGAAAAATTCTTTTTAGGAAAAAATGGCGCCAAAAAAATTTTGTTGGTAAGAACCAAGAAAAACTACAAGCGATAATTTTTGGGGCTAATTTATTTTTAATACTTCATTTGGACGCTCTCTCGCGCTTGCGCCCTAGGTAGGTGTTACGGGACTGTTTTATCTAATATTAAGAATTACCGGTGCACTGAGTTTGTTTGGTTTTGTCTTTCCTACAGGGATGCATGATGCTTTGGGCTTTGAACGGCAGACTTTATTTTTTTCGTAGCAAGCAAAAAGGTCTTCCGATTTTACGAACGGGGGCGCCGGCAAAATTGTATAATTTCCACACTGCCTGACAAGATGCGTAATTTTTTGTGGTAATATTGCTTAATCATCTAAATAATAAGTTGCTCAAGGTATTATTTTTTTACGGTTGTACCAATTTTTAGTTTTTACTACTTAATAAAGCTTAGAGTGCCCATGGGGCGCCAGGATCCTTGAGGCGGGGAGGGCGAGGAACACACCGCCCCCCCCCCACGCAACGCCGCTGCCCGGGGGTAAAAAGCCACATCTTTATACCTCCACCCCCGTTAGGGTTGCCAACTCCCACTGGAGCCAAAGGAGGACATTTTTATATGATCTCACAATTAAAAAAAAATTCTAGTGCACGTTCCTTAAAATAAAGCTCTATCGAGAGCTCTATACATATAAACATAATATATAAATTTACTAGGTAGGTACGTATATATATTGATATGTATTTTTTAAATTAAAAAAAAAATCTTGTTCAAAAAACATTTATTAAATAACAGGTACATATATACGAAACATCAACACAAACACCAAACAAATTTTCTTGGGAGGTGAAAAAAGGAGATACAAATGGTTTATTCTGTCGTTTCAAAACAGAAACGTGTGCTTGGTTTATACAGATAAAAAATATCATATTATTTTTTACAATAATGGGTAAAATAACTACTTTTTAAGGCTCAAAATTAATGTTTTTGATCATGATGCCTAATTTTTTTTTGCCTGCGTCGAGTACCTTTATGTCATTGTTTTGCTTCACCTTTGCAAATAACCACGAGCCGCCACTGAGACTCATTTTAAAGTAAAAATTAAAATAAAAATATTTTGCTGTTGAAACAGCCCAATCAAAATTAATAGTTATTTAAAAAACAAGTTTTAAAAATGAATTTATTTATATGGGCGAGACAGTTTGGTGGGCCGAGCCTTAGCGAGGTCCATAATTCAGGCGAGTTGTGAAAAAAAATTTTCATGGAATATACAGCGTGTGCAAAACTTTTGCACTTGCTCTGTGAAAAACGCCGTTTTCAGTGAAAAACTTCATTATCGGAGGTAGTTTTTTAATAAATTTTGAACACTGTTTTTGTAGAAAATAATGTGAATTCTATTTTAATATGTACTTTTGTTTTATTTTTATGCGGCGGTTATGTATATAAAAATTAAAATACCCATTTTGCTATTTAGACAGCCAAAATAAAAAACAAACGTCAATATTTTTGTAAAAAAACACAATCTGTAAGTTTTTTTGAATTAAAAGATAAATGGCTTTTTAAAGTTGGATTGCTTAAAAATCTTAAAATGGTTAAAAAAAACTGAAAAAAATAATCAAATTCTATACCAAAACAACAACAAAGATCTTTGTTTGAAACTCGTAGACAATGATTGTGTAGAAATAAAATTTCGGACTTCCATTGTCTTTATTTATTTTAAAACACGACGTTTCGGTTAGTAAGTATCTCTAACCGTTTACACTTGATAACGGTTAGAGATACTTACTAACCGAAACGTCGTGTTTTAAAATAAATAAAGACAATGGAAGTCCGAAATTTTATTTCAACAACAAAGATCATATGATGTGATGTTGCACATCTGTTTTCAGATAAAAATAAAAAAAAGTTAAAAGTTGTCCAACTTTTTATTTTATAGAATCAACTATTATTTTTATCTGTATGTATAGTGTATAAGCTCAGCCTAAAATATTGCAGCATAAGCAGAAGTGCTAGATTTCAATAATATAAAAAAAAAACAGTAAATTGAGGCATTTGGGGCAATCATCTTAAGTGACTGTTTACTTACCTTACTACTATACCACAAGAGTAAAGAGAAAAAATATTAAATACTTAGTAAAACAAACCAAAACTTGGAGGTAAACATAGGGTGCAAATTCTGCGATCATCTATGCGTGATCGTCTATGCCGGACTGACCACAGAACCTCAGAAGAGTGGCTCTTCTGTGACAGAACACTTGACCTCAGAAGAGTTACACTTGACTGACCTTTGCTTTGCCGCGGGAGAAAAATGGGGAACAACTATGAATTCGGGTCATTTCTCATGTCTTTTTATCACGTTATTTTTGATTTAAGCACATAATTTTGACAAAGGAGGACAAATGGCGTCCTCCACAGGGTCTGTGGAGGACGGAGGACTGTCCTCCTGGCTGGAGGACGGTTGGCAACCCTAACCCCCGTCAAGGGTTGGTTCGGTATTGCAGTACCGCCGGGATCTGCCCATATTTTAATCACGAATCACCTGTTAGGTGATCCGTGTTTTAATCAAGTCAAAATAAAGTACTAGTAATAATGTAGACATTTTAAGTCAGTTAAAATAACAGAAAATTTGACAGCTGTTACCGTTATTGTTACTAAGAATAACGTTAACATTCAGGGCAAAAAAGGCAGATTTTGGAACACTAAAGATAAACATAACACAAACGGTTTAGTAGTTTCACACTCCTTCAACTTTTTGTTTATTTATATTTATTTATTTATTGATGGTTTTTTACAAACCAGACTATCGAATTTTACAGAAAAAAACTGTATTAAAAAAAAACAATACAAAAGCAACCTTAAAAAATAACGGTAACATTAAAGGACGGCCACCGTGTATCGGGCGCGGTTACACCCGGTTCCCACCTACGACTTTCTCGTGGGTGCCTGCTTACGCGTCACATGATTTAAAAAAGAATTGTTATCACAGTCATGTGACGCGGGCACGCACCAAAAAGTCGTAGGTGGGAACCGGGTTTTACCGTAAATAAACAAAAAGGAGCGAGAAGCTGCTAATGCGCAGAATCAGTAATAACAATGACATGTAAGTGTAAAATACGCGATCCAAAATATCCCTATTACTCTAAAATATCGGATTATGATTTTTCCCGATTGGCTACTTTTCATTATCTTAAGCCGGGTACTCATTACCGAGCCACGAGCCTCGAACAATTCGCTAATGTAGACGTGAAAAAGGTATGATCGCAGCGCGCAACAAGCCATTCGCGACGAGCCAATGAATGATGAAAAAGTATTGTCTATTTGAAAATTACAGGAATAGACCTGTTATATGGGATCCAAAAAACAAAGACTATTAAAAAAACATTTAAAAGAAGATGCGTGGTTTATATGTTACTAGAATAAAACAAAATGGCTTTGCCAGTAAGCCCGACCAGTGGCGGATCCAGGATGTCCGGAGGGGAGGGGCCAAGGAGGGAAAAAACACAAAATAATTTTTTTTGCGGGATTTAATAAGAATTAGCTTTAAAGTTTACCACTATGTGCAAATAAAATGTGCCGAAGGCGAAAATTTGAGTAAAATCAGTTAAATTTAATAAAAAAAAAATTGCGGCTAATACATTGGTTATTTTTCTTCTGGAATTAAAAATTATAAGTTTTATGTCAAGGAGACGGGAGGGCCAGACCCTTTTGCCCCCCCCCCTAGATTCGGCACTGAGCACGGCTCGCACAAGCAGCTGCGTAAAAAAAATTGCCTGAACCAGACAAAATAACCCAGAGAACATGTATAAGTATTAGGTCATTATTGAAAAAGGGTACCCCTTTCATGTTACCATCCAAAGAAATTCAAGGAACTGAATGTTTTTGTTACCATCCAAAATTAAATTAGTGTTTAGTATATTAGTTATTTTTCTTGTACAAGTAAAATTGCCTCCAATATTACTCTAAAGCACTACATTTAGTTTGATGCTGAAGTTGCTATTTGTTGTTAACATTTGTGTAAGACTGGCCCAAACTCCGTTATCATAACCGGATAGAGGTTTGCAATCACTAAAATCAAAAAACCTAATATATCATACAAATTTCAACATTATATTGCTCTATAAGTCTAGTTTAATGTTTATATATATAAGTATCGCCGTCTGTTAAAAACAAATATTATTTCCTAATTTTTTTTTATAAAATAACATTTTAAACGCGTACCCTGGAAGCGCGTCATTGCCGTTATCAGTATATCATTTTTAAACGTGCAACCTGAAGAGCGCCATTACCGTTATCAGTACAGCATTTTTAAACATGTACACTGGAAGAGCGTCATTACCGTTATCAGCATAACATTTTTAGCTCTCACATATACTATACTATAGTAGCGTGAGCTATGGTGATCCTAATTTTTTCGAGAAAAAAAAAGTTGCTCCGATTTCAAAAATTTTTATATATCTTTGCGTTTCAGATGATTTTGAAACTTTTTTGTTGCGCCGTCTGTCTGTCTGTCTGTCTGTCTGTCTGTCTGTATGTCTGTCTGTCTGTCTGTCTGTAACGACCAACGCGCATAACTCAAAAACCGCTTGGCCGATTTTAATGAAATTTGGTACCTAGGCTGGGTTTTGGGCCGAGATGGTCCCATTTAAAAATTAACAAAATCCACAGAACACAAACCAAATAAAAGGGTGGGGATAGATTTCAAAAATTAGAGTTTATGGGAAAATATGGCGTGTGTGATATCAAACAAAATGTAATTGAGTCTGGAGTTAAACAAAATACATTTTAATTTATTTAAAAAAAGGGTGGGGGTATATTTCAAAAATTAGAGTTTAAATGAAAATATGGCGTGTGTGATATCAAACGAAAGGTAATTGAGTCCGGCGTTAAACAAAATACATTTTAGTTTTTGTTTTTTTTAAGGGTGGGGGTAGATTTAAAAAATTTGAGTTTAAGTCGAAACATGGCTTGTGTGGTATCAATCAAAAGTTAATTTAGTCTGGAGTTGAATAAAATATATTTTAGTTTTTAGTTATATTAGCTCACACGTACACTATAACTATAGTACCTAGTGTGAGCTTAGGGGCCCATATATTGGCAGAGTATTTAGGTGCGTGCCCTGGAAGAACGTCATTACCGTTATCAGTATAACATTTTTGGCCGTGTACCTTGGAAGAGCGTCATTACCGTTATCAGTAAAACATTTTTAAGCGCTTACCCTGGAAGAGCGTCATTACCATTATCAGCTTGTAATTCCTACATATCTACCGCTAGAGGCGTCTTAAGCGTGCGCGCGCGAATTGTTCGTATTCCTTCAACATCTCTCAATACAGAGATCGCAACGCCCGAGTAAAGCCACATCTGTTATATGCAGTTTTTAGCGTTAATACGTGCATTGGTTAAGCTTGTCCGATCATAAGTTGTAAATACCGTTGTTAGTATAGTGAGGTAAATAAAATATATTTATTTTTCATTTTACATATATTTTATGTACAAAACTTTTTGTACAAGTAAAATTGCTTCCAATATTGCTCTAAAGCACTACATTTAGTTTGATGCTAAAGTTGCTATTTAATGCTAATATTTGTGGAAGATTGGCCCAAACGTCATACTCCGTTATCATAAGTTTGCATCCACTAAAACAAAGTAACCTAATGTATCATACGAATTCAATATTATATTGCCCTATAAGTCTAGTTTAATGTTATATATATAAGTATGTATCGCCGTTTGTTAAAAGCAAATATTATTCTTAATTTTTTTTTAGAAAATAACATTTTATGCGCGTACCCTGGTAGTAGTCATTACCGCTATCATTTTGTAATTCCTAAATATCTACCGCTAGAGATGCTTTAAGCGAGCGCGCGCGTATTGTTCTTATTCCTTCAACATCTCTCAATGCAGATCGCAACGCCTGAGTAAAGCCACATCTGTTCTGTGCAGTTTGTTGCATTAATACGTGCATAGGTTAGCTTGTCCAATCATAAGTGGTAATTACCGTTATCAGTAAAGTGAGGTAAACAAAATATATTTATTTTCCATTTTATACTACAAAATTTATTACCCAGAAGGAAAAAAGCAAAAACTCTTTTTACAAAACAAGCGGAGCGATAAAAGATACGTATAATCATTTTCGTTATCATCATCATTATCAATTTTAATTTAAAGTAATATGCTCACAGAAAACGTATACGGGATGCCATTATGAGTATTTAAAGTAATTTTTTTAAAAAATCCTTGGACACATTATTTTTATTTTCTTAAAATATTTAAATCTATCGACTCCTAGTTGGGGTAGCTTTGACCTCTTGACTTTAAAGAGGGAAAGTGGGTCAAGTGATACCTGGTTTAAAAGAGTTTGTTCTATTCCTTTACAGCCCTTCACAGCATTGATACTATTTCAAAAATTAATAGATTAGTTTTTGAGATATTCGCAATTTAAGTAAAAAAGTAAGACTGACAGCTTACTATTTTCTTACAAGTAAACTATTACAAATAGATTTAGCAATTTTTTTTTTAATGTTTTTTTTTATTAAAAAAATGTATTTATGTAGGTAAACTTTTTCAAGAGATGTGCATTTATGTCTCAAATTTACTGAGTACTTTCTTTTAATTTAAGGTTTCGATATCGCGCTGCGAGCCCCGAACAATGCCGTCCACATTAGCGAATAGATCGAGTTCGTTGATTGATTCTCGTGGTTCGTTAATGAGTACCCGGCTTTACTAACAATAATTACCTACTATATATACTTATAACTTTTAGTAATTTGATGCTAAAGTTGCTATTTAATGCTAATAATTGTGGAAGACTGGCCCAAACGTCATACTCCGTTATCATAAGTTTGCATCCACTAAAACAAAGTAACCTAATGTATCATACGAATTCAATATTATATTGCCCTATAAGTCTAGTTTAATGTTATATATATAAGTATGTATCGCCGTTTGTTAAAAGCAAATATTATTCTTAATTTTTTTTTAGAAAATAACATTTTATGCGCGTACCCTGGTAGTAGTCATTACCGCTATCATTTTGTAATTCCTAAATATCTACCGCTAGAGATGCTTTAAGCGAGCGCGCGCGTATTGTTCTTATTCCTTCAACATCTCTCAATGCAGATCGCAACGCCTGAGTAAAGCCACATCTGTTCTGTGCAGTTTGTTGCATTAATACGTGCATAGGTTAGCTTGTCCAATCATAAGTGGTAATTACCGTTATCAGTAAAGTGAGGTAAACAAAATATATTTATTTTCCATTTTATACTACAAAATTTATTACCCAGAAGGAAAAAAGCAAAAACTCTTTTTACAAAACAAGCGGAGCGATAAAACATACGTATAATCATTTTCGTTATCATCATCATTATCAATTTTAATTTAAAGTAATATGCTCACAGAAAACGTATACGGGATGCCATTATGAGTATTTAAAGTAATTTTTTTAAAAAATCCTTGGACACATTATTTTTATTTTCTTAAAATATTTAAATCTATCGACTCCTAGTTGGGGTAGCTTTGACCTCTTGACTTTAGAGAGGGAAAGTGGGTCAAGTGATACCTGGTTTAAAAGAGTTTGTTCTATTCCTTTACAGCCCTTCACAGCATTGATACTATTTCAAAAATTAATAGATTAGTTTTTGAGATATTCGCAATTTAAGTAAAAAAGTAAGACTGACAGCTTACTATTTTCTTACAAGTAAACTATTACAAATAGATTTAGCAATTTTTTTTTAATGTTTTTTTTTATTAAAAAAATGTATTTATGTAGGTAAACTTTTTCAAGAGATGTGCATTTATGTCTCAAATTTACTGAGTACTTTCTTTTAATTTAAGGTTTCGATATCGCGCTGCGAGCCCCGAACAATGCCGTCCACATTAGCGAATAGATCGAGTTCGTTGATTGATTCTCGTGGTTCGTTAATGAGTACCCGGCTTTACTAACAATAATTACCTACTATATATACTTATAACTTTTAGTAATTTATATATGTATTTATTTATTTTTTAATCCCTGACCGTCATTAACTTATTAACAATAAGTTAGTGTTGTTAATTTTACTTATTTGTTTTATTCTTAATTTTTTTTTAATCCCTGAGCGCCAGCGCGGATTTGAGGGGGGTAACGGGGTAATTACCCCCCTAGAAGAAAAAAAATGCACTTTTTCCTAATAATTAAAGGGAAAACAGGACAATTACCCCCCCTAGAAATTTTTTTTAATAAAAATTGTCGACTATTGCCCCCCCCCCTAGATTTTAACCCAGATCCGCGCTTGACTGAGCGTCATTGTTCATCCCGGGGATAAAAAGTGACACTTTTTATTCCGAGGCAAAAAGTTTGTAGTCCGACAAGGGGAGCGGAGGGTTCGGTTCGGTTCGGTACGTCGACGAATAAGACTACAGGTTACCTTTGGGTGATCCTTGATAAGACACTATAGACCTATTCATTTCCTTCAGTCGATAACAGTTGGTTATCTGGCAAAAAACACAGACTCTCTTCCTAGTGGAAAAAAAGTCAAACCCCCGGAAAGAGGTCTACTCATATTCAATTTCTTTTTATGATGGAGTAAGTAACTGTAGATATAAATTTATATTTAAGATGTAAAAAAACGGTTTTTTCAATTTTTGCCCATTGTTACAAAATCTTATAAAAATAAAACAGTATATATACAGTATCCGCCAAAAGAAGAGAGACCACTTAAAATTGTATATAAATCTATTCCTGTACCCTGTACCCTGTACCAGGGCTATCAAAACGGACGGGCCACGATCCTCCACTTTGTTGACGTCACATCCGGGGCTGATTTTTTTTTGATGGTTGCGTCACGACACAGCTGATTGTCTTTAAAATATTGAAGTTGGAATGACGGTTTATGAATATTTGATTTTTTTTAAAATAAAGTCGGTGTTAAGATTGTTTTTACTATATTCTTGAAGAACAATTTTTTTTTAATGTATAGTAATCCTTAATTTTTCAGAGCCGCATCATTAGCTCACACTAAAATTAAATTTAAAACAGAAGCGAATGTGACAAACACAGATGACAAAGTCAAATACATGTCATATATAACAGTTGGCATGCGGTATATGGCGGGTAATTTGAATTCAAAATAAGGAATGCAAAATTTTGAAGATTTTAACCTTTTAGTCATCTTGCATCCTTACAAAAGTTTGGTGGAATATGGGGATGGTGTTTGAGAATATTTCACTGAAATTTCGCCGAAATCTGTAGTGCCATTTTGAAAATAAAAAAACCTCTGACCTCCCATAAGACCCAATGTAAAAATCAGTCCCCGGAGAACAACATTTTTGTGTTGGCTTTGTATGTACATACCAACTGTCAAAGGACAAGTAGTGCATTTGAAAACTTCAATCCAGTTCTTAGGTCACGTGTTATGGTCATCTTTGACAATTCATTTAGTGCCCTTTTGTCATATTTAAAAAAAAAATTAAAAAAACCTTTTTTTTTGTGTAGATGACGGCCATATTGTTTGAACGTCAAGGCAGTGTTTTGGCCTGTGTGGATGTGGTAATGGTCCGATCGGGTCCGATCGATATCTACTGTATAACTACGGATCCCCTAACAAAGTATAACTGTAGGTGGTAGGCAGTGGCGTATATAAGGGGGGGTCTGGGGGGTTTTGGGAAGGTTTTTTTGGATATTTTTCACATATTTCATGAATACAAACATAAAATAGCAAAAAATACGGACTCATGGGGTATCGCCCCCCCCCCCCCCCGAAACTGTTCGGGCCCCTCCGAAACATTTTTCTATATACGCCACTGGTAGCAGGTATTTTTAGAAGAACACTCATTGAAGTAACAAACTTAAAATTAAAATTTTTAATGTTTCAGCCATATCATAAAACCAATAATCAATTAACAAAAGGCAAATTAAAGATCAATATTTTGTTACCTTGAAATTGTTTAATTAAGTAGCAGATTTCACGAGAAAATCGGCCGGTAAATTAACTCTCGGGAAATCACTCAAAATTTAGTGTGAAAAATTTAAGGACCATGTGGAGAGCTCTATAGAAAGCAGACAACAAAATGTTGCCAACAATTCGTTCCATCAGTCATAAAACCATACAAAAAATCCTATTTGCGTTCCAGGTCGACGTTGTACTGTTATCGGACATTCAGTCTTCAGTTCTATCAGGCCACTTAAACTGGTTTCGGACTCCTCCGAAATACTAGGATTGAGGACAGGCGCATTAAAAATGTTTGCATTTCACTCTTTTCTTTCTCTGTGTTTATCATATTGTCAGGATAGAGTTTAGCAGTTAGTTTTAAGCTGAGATCGTAACGTCCCACACGTAGTTAACAGTAAAGACAAGTACAACAGTCAGTAATCGAGCGTATCTAGAAGATACGCATTTTGTAAACAAGATGTATGTATGAGATCTACAGCATACTGAAATTTAAAAGAAATCCAACCCCCAACCGCCTGAGAAAATTACAAAAAACGTCGACCTGGCACGCATAATTGTCGAATGTCCTGATGGAACGCAACTAATAACAAAATGTTGACCGATTTGTGTCTACATCATCATCAGATAAATTTAGTTCCTAGCTTAAAATTGCCTAGCTTCGTCTGAAAAGCCCGGAATTTTGGCGAGCTTTAAAAACTATTAAACAAAATCCTTTACTAAATCATGTTAAACCGTAATTTGGTCGAAAATAAAAAATACCAAAATAATTTAAACGAAACCTAGTTTTGTCGATCCGTAAAAATGTCGAAAATAATAAAGTCGAGACGTAAAAGAATCGAAATGGAGTTAAGTTGATTCGCAGAATGATCAAGCCGTAAAAAAACCGAATGAATCTAATAATTTAAGTTAATATAATATCTATAATTTGTGAGGCTAATAACCCATCGCACCGACTTTTTTTTCCTTACTTAGCCTTAAGTGTTCCTTATCACGTCATATTATGATTATATTAAGAAACGCTTTACGCTAAGTAACGAAAAAAAAGTCGGTGAGATGGACCCTAAAACTAACTTTAAGAATTTGTAATTATTTGGGGTTTTAAAAATAAATTTGATTTAGTTACCATTCAAAGACAGGTGAAGTTAGGTACTTAAATAATAAAAAGCAAAATAAATATCTACCTACTAATCAAACTATGTACATACATAACAATAAATAACCTAAATATTACATAAATAATTACTTTAATATGTGCAGTCATTTATATCACATCTTCAACACCATAGTCGAAGAAACTTAGAGGTAAATTCAGTCAAGCATCCGAGTTTGAGTGGAAAACCTAAATGTCAAATGTCAATTGACATTTGCATAAGAGCTGCTAATACTTGGCGCTAGCGGTGTGCTTTAAGCTACTGTAGGAAAATAGTATCTATCACTTAAATACCCAACCAACGCATGTTCTCTGTGTCTGTTGACTCTTCTTCTACTGTTGTCACTTCTTCTGATTTGCACCAGTGGTCTGTAGTAAAAGGCTGGATACACAGGTCTTCTTCTAGATGATGGAGAGAAGTAGTCGAAAGCTTGACGTTTTACCAAGCTGTGATGAATGAAAGTTTGGTCTTCTGTGGTTTTTACTGCAGATGGATCGACACCAGTTGATGATTGAGTTGGATTTTTGATCATTTTAGTTACTAGAGTTAGCAACACAATGATATCTAGTTTGTCATCGTCTACATTTTTTTTAAATTTCTGATTTAGTAGATCATGGTCAGAAATATCTTTTGTTTTCAGTTTGGTTTCAGTAAAATTGTTTTGTTGTAGTTTATTATGGAGCTCATTGTTTGGTATATCGGCGAATTTCAGTTCATCGACATTTAGATGATTTGGAAACGAAGCAACGATTGCAACAAGCAGCGAAGCAGTTACTGTCTATAACAAAAAATAAAATTTAAGTTTAAAAATATATATACAAAAAACCGAAAACATAGTATACTCTAGTCTGTTAGCGCACTCGTGACGATTGAGATAAAAATCAAGCTTAGTTCTATTAAAAAAATTACCAAATATAAAAATTAATTTTTTTAAAATTTTTACACAAAAATAACTTTATTTTCCAAACATTTTCACCTGCGGCGCTGTTTATTTGCACTTGCAAATTTTGACTATTTTGAGAACAAACACATCAATTATCCATCCATGACAGATCTGATATCTTCGTAGCTAGCCTATCAGCAAACTTAAAGTGAAGCCATAATAATATATCAGCCTTAAAAACAGTTTTTTTGTAAATATCTCAGAAACTAAAGCTCTTACGAAGTTTTTGGTTATAACACAACTTATTAAGCAAAATGTAGTGTGCTATATTCCGAAAACCGTATATTGATATGATGATCCGTTAGAAAGTTAGCAATTGTTTAAAATTTTTAATTGTCATTAGCATGAATGAATTTTGACCAAAATCTAATCAGCTCGTAAGAGTGTTGAACACTATTTTACCTGAAAATTATATTAAAATCCTGATGGAACGCAACTAATAACAAAATGTTGACCGATTTGTGTCTACATCATCGTCAGATAAATTTAGTTCCTAGCTTAAAATTGCCTAGCTTCGTCTGAAAAGCCCTGAATTTTGGCGAGCTTTAAAAACTATTAAACAAAATCCTTTATTAAATCATGTCAAACCGTAATTTGGTCGAAAATAAAAAAGACGAAAATAATTTAAACGAAACGTAGTTTTGTCGATCCGTAAAAATGTCGAAAATGATAAAGTCGAAACGTAAAAGAATCGAAATGGAATTAAGTTGATTCGCAGAATGATCAAGCCATAAAAAAACCGAATCGCAAAAAGGCTGAACCGTAAAAAAGTCGAAAAATAAAAGACAATTAAATTAACTTAACTTAGCCTAAGCCAAATAAGACTAACTTAATATAATTTTATGTGCAAAAACTGTTGTTTTTGTACTTAACAAAGTTCCTAAATGTATAAAAAATGATCTCAGCAGAAAATACAAAAAAAATTCGAAAAAATTGAAAAATTAGGAAAATTTATCCTTTGAGTTAGTCTAATAATTTGGCCTACGTTGGTTAGTTTAAGTTAATATAATATAATTTGTTAGGCTAAACCAACTTTAAGAATTTGTAATTCATTGGGGTTTTAAAAATACATTTTATTTATTTACCATTCAAAGACAGGTGAAGTTAGGTACTTAAATAATAAAAAGCAAAATAAATATCTACCTACTAACCAAACTATGTACATACATAACAATAAATAACCTAAATATTACATAAATAATTACTTTAATATGTGCAGTCATTTATATCACATCTTCAACACCATAGTCGAAGAAACTTAGAGGTAAATTCAGTCAAGCATCCGAGTTTGAGTGGAAAACCTAAATGTCAAATGTCAATTGACATTTGCATAAGAGCTGCTAAAGGCCTTCACACACACAATTTACGTAATCCGTAGCATGGCGCATAGCGGGCTTTCAACCAATCAGCGATCGAATAGCAGCGGCCTTATTAGATTTACGTAAGAAAAGTCCATAAGGTTGAACTTCTTACGCGTTATGTTTTTTTGTGTGTGATCGGCTTTATACTTGGCGCTAGCGGCGTGCTTTAAGCTACTGTAGGAAAATAGTCTCTATCACTTAAATACCCAACCAACGCATGTTCTCTGTGTCTGTTGACTCTTCTTCTACTGTTGTCACTTCTTCTGATTTGCACCAGTGGTCTGTAGTAAAAGGCTGGGTATACAGGTCTTCTTCTAGATGATGGAGAGAAGTAGTCGAAAGCTTGACGTTTTACCAAGCTGTGATGAATGAAAGTTTGGTCTTCTGTGGTTTTTACTGCAGATGGATCGACACCAGTTGATGATTGAGTTGGATTTTTGATCATTTTAGTTACTGGAGCTAGCAACACAATGATATCTAGTTTGTCATCGTCTACATTTTTTTTTAATTTCTGTTTTAGTAGATCATGGTCAGAAATATCTTTTGTTTTCAGTTTGGTTTTAGTAAAATTGTTTTGTTGTAGTTTATTATGGAGCTCATTGTTTGGTATATCGGCGAATTTCAGTTCATCGACATTTAGATGATTTGGAAACGAAGCAACGATTGCAACAAGCAGCGAAGCAGTTACTGTCTATAACAAAAAATAAAATTTAAGTTTAAAAATATATATACATACAAAAAACCGAAAACATAGTATACTCTAGTCCGTTAGCGCGCTCGTGACGATTGAGATAAAAATCAAGCTTAGTTCTATTAAAAAAATTACTAAATATAAAAATTAATTTTTTTAAAATTTTTACACAAAAATAACTTTATTTTTCAAACATTTTCACCTGCGGCGCTATTTATTTGTACTTCCAAATTTTGACTATTTTGAAAACAAACTAAATGGATCCATGACAGATCTGATATCTTCGTAGCTAGCCTATCAGCAAACTTAAAGTGAAGCCATGATAATATATCAGCCTTAAAAACAGTTTTTTGTAAATATCTCAGAAACTAAAGCTCTTACGGAGTTTTTGGTTATAACACAAATTATTAAGAAAAATGTAGTCTGCTATATTCCGAAAACCGTATATTGATATGATGCTCCGTTAGAAAGTTAGCAATTGTTTAAAATTTTTAATTGTCATTAGCATGAATGAATTTTGACCAAAATCTAATCAGCTCGTAAGAGTGTTGAACACTATTTTACCTGAAAATTATATTAAAATCGGTTTAGCGGTTTAGGGGCTATCGTGTTACGGCATCGAAGAAAGTTATTTCTTCGATGATTACGGACAGAAATAATATATACACACACACACACAAACACACAGACAGACATCTCGACGATATTGCTAGGATAGGTCAAAATAAACCCAAATAACACATTTTCAACGTTATCAAAAAAAAAAGTTTTTCGTCGAAAATAATACCTTCTCTAGCCATTGCTATGCGGGCTAAAAGTAATAAAAAAAGTTTTTTTACTTACCAAAATAACCATTTTATCCATATCAAATCGATGTGAATAATTCGACACTGGGCAAAGACGTTTGTTTTAAATATGCTTATGGTTTTAAGACAAAAAAAATTGATGTGTTCTTCTTGGATGCAGTACAAGAATTGACGATGCCCTAGTGCAGTTAGCCCAGTTATATTTAAAATAAAAAATTGTTGACCGGTTGACTCAGTTTGAAGGTGCTAATTTTCAGGTGAAACCCTTTGGAATTGTTTACGGTTACTACAAGTAAAAAGCTAAATATACGAGATTTATTCAAGTTTTTTTTTTAATTCCTATAAACAAATCTTCGAACTTTTCATACATTTCAAAAAATGTTAAACACAAGATTCTGAAAGTCTGGAATGCTCTGCCACTGGCGGCTGCTACAGGGAGGGCAACTGGGCAGTGCCCTCTCAAAACTAGACAACAAACAGTATTTTTAATTGATTGATAGACAAAACGCGATTAATTGGGTAAACTTTTTTAGCGTAAATAATCACAAGCCGGCAGCACCGTGCGGGACAGATTTCAATTTCACCCGTTTTACAGCGATGTATGGGTGGCTGTTCTCGCGCGGGGGCGGGAGAAATGTTTGTTTTAGTTGACGTCGGCCATACGGGTTGCCGGTTCTATCCTTAGTAAAGACGTATGAGTTTGTTGTGATTTGGGGTAGGTCAGTAGTTAAAAGCCTTGCCGTTCGCGTGTACATTGTTTGTTTTCAAAACGAAAATAAATACCGTCAATCATATAATTAACTGTGCAAATTTAAATACGTTGACATATGAACTTCGATTACAAATAAAATCTTTAGGGCCACATAGACCTGACCTAAAAATCCTAAAAATTAACCAATATTTTAGTGCAAGTAAATAAAAAACTACATGATGCTGAAAACTGGTTGTGCGGTTGTGAAAAACGAAATGCTTTTTTTTGCTTTATTTGTCTTATTATGAACAATTTACGAAGTGATCCTGCGGGAAGGGCATGTGTGATATCAAGCACTTTAGTGAAAAGTTAAAGACACAAAGTAAGTGCTACTTATTTAAATAACCACATAGAATTTTCTATGCTAGGCAAGACTGATATTAGGTGCCAATTGAATAGTGCCTATAGGCAAAACATTACCGAACATAATGAAAATGTGGCAAAAAATAGACATATACTTAATAGACTGTTTAAAATTCTGTGGGATTTTTAAGGTTGCTCTACGGGGCCATGATGAGTCTGAAACTGGTGCTAATCCGAGCACGTAAAAGAAGGGCGAATAGACTTTATCTATAAACAAATAAAGTAAAAACTACACCAAGAAGCTGCTTGTTTGTAAAATGCTAAAATAAAATTGTTTAGGTAAGATTTTTTATCTCCTTTTCCATGCAATATAAATTTCTGCCCCCCCCCCCAATTTATAACGTCACCAGCCGCCACTGGTCCCCGCCACTTCGTATGCGAGCTCCCATAGTTTGTCATAAAGAACAAATAAAAAATCGTCTAAGATCATAAAGGAAAATTACATAACAGTCCTATACATAATAAAAACGGAATTATTAATAAGCGGACATTATCAAAAACGCCATTCTTCAAAACAAGACAAAATCGAAGTTCTGTATAACGTCTTTCTATCAAAACCGGACAACATCAGTATAGCTTGTGACGTTTAGCTAAAGAAGAGCGGCTCTGATATTACTATGCAACTGAAGCGTCCTTCACTGCAATTTTTTTTACTGCCATACCTAATGAAAACGATGTATATACATAGGGATTGCTATAGCACATACGGCATTTTGATTAAGCAAGGCCTATCCTTAAAAAAGGTCAGGTGTTGGACTCTAGGTTAGGATTCATTTCCAATTAATTGACCAAGAAGTTCGGTTCGGTTCGGTTAACACCGATTTCAATCTCTCAAAAGATGGACAGGGGAGCTAATTAAAGGAAAAAAACAGTCATTTTTATTTTTTTTATGTATTTTTTGGTCCAAAAATGACAATATTATTTGTTCCCGATTTATATTTGCCTCCAAGCTAGAACCAATTTGTATGAGAGGAAGAGAGTCGGAACCGTGATAGGGATCTCCTTGCGAGTGCGCACACCCGTAAAAAAAAAAGAAAAAACCATTATACATGAAAAGAAAGGAGATATTTCATCATGCTAGGCCCGGCCTCTTTTTATGATTTTGTCCTTTTTGATTTTGTCCGGTTTTGATTTTATACTAAACTTCTATTTTGCTCTTGTCTTGTTTTGATGAATGACGTTTTATACAAAGATTATACAATCTCCGGGGATTAGGTATTCCGTTTTTGCCATTGCACTGTTATACCATTTACGAAGATGGATTGGGATTCTTTCGTATGCTACCATCAAAGGTTATCAACAGTTTTAGAGTTTTAGTTTTAGCCTATTACATTCTTAGAGAATTTTAGACAGATCAGGAAATGATAAGTTTAAATTAGTTTTTTTTCTTTTATCAAATTAAAAATATGGTAAAATTTTATTAAGTGCCTACCTTGGTAAATGCCGTTCTCCCTGTGCTGCCCCTGGAAGAGATCAGAGGAACATAAAATAAAAACAATTAGGTTAAGTAATTTTTTATAACATGTATTTATTTATTCTGTCATCTTAAATTTCTTCACATAAGATTTAAGTAACACTTAGCACAAAATGAACTGGTACTAATGTTGAGAAAATGTTTTTTTTTGTAAACATGATCGAATAAAGAATCTATTTATCTATCATAAGAATTCTATGCAAAAAAAAGCATTAGTAGGGGACAGATGGGCAAAACGGGGTAGGTGCCCAAAACGGGGTGGTTACTCCGTTTGTTTCAATATCCATCTCGCTCGTGAATAAAATTATGTTATACACGCATGTATACGGCCTCTGTTTTCAAGCAGAAATCAACAGTTTCTCATCGATCGTTATTAGAAGCACGTGTAAATAAAGTTATAACCAGTAGCGGCTGGTGACGTTATAAATTGGGGGGGGGGGGGCGCAGAAATTTAAATTGCATGCAAAATGAGATCAAAAAACTTACCGAAACAATTTTATTTTAGTATTTTCCAAACACGCAGCTACTTGGTGTAGTATTTAGTTTATTTGTTTATAGATAAAGTCCATTCGCCTTTCTTTTTTATGACCCCGTACAACCTCAAAAATCCTACAGAATTTTAAACAGTCTATTAACCTACCAAGTATATGTCTATTTTTTGTCACATTTTCATTATGTTCGGTATCAGCAATGTTTACACGAATAAAGTCGTGTAAACTTGGTAAAGTTTTTGCAAAGTCAGTTGAACAAAGGTTAAAGCCGACCATCGGCATATCCTTTAAAGAAAGTGACATGAGCGGCGGTAGATATACTCATGAAAATTATTTCATGTAATTATGGCGAAAACAAAACATTCTATTCCTACACCTACAGAAACGACACTGATTTATTTTCTAACTCTGCATACTGCCGACAAAAGGGGTCCCGAAAGAAACACTTGAAAGCAATTAAAAGCCCGTCTCAAAAAAATCTGCCAATTAGGTGCCGTGTATCTACCTGGGCTGGGTCGGTCTCAAAACAAATACTTTGTCGTCGGACCGCAAAGAGTCGCGCCTTTTCTCTGTCGGTAGGGTTGAAATTATACCAGGAAGATTTTATATGAATTTGGATCACTTTTGAAGGGCAGAATGAAGCAAAATTTCATGAAATCGATAGAACCCCGTATTAGGAGCATTTCAGGTGACTTTGCAAAAACTATATCAGTCTTGCCTAGCATAGAAAATTCTGGTGGTTATTTAAATGAGTAGCACTTACTTTGTGTCTTTTTAACTTTTCACTAAATTGCTTGATATCATACATTCCCTTTGTCACCCACGCAGGATCACTTCGTGGATTGTTGATAACAAGGCAAATAAATCAAAAAAAGCATTTCTTTTTTTCACAACCGCACAACCAGTTTTCAGCATAGTATAATTTTTTATTAAATTTTCTATAATAAAATTTCGGTTAATTTTTAGGTCCGGTCTATGTGGCCCGAAAGATTTTATTTGTAATCGGAGTTCATATGTCAACGTATTTAAATTTGCACAGTTAATTATGTAATCGACGGTATTTATTTCCATTTTATAAACAAACGATAACAAAAACAAACAATGACAGGCGATCAAAACAAACTTATACTTCTTCACTAAGGATAGAACCGGCTTCGTAGCAAGGGCAACGGACGGTTTCGCATGATAATGATGGCCGACTTCAGATAAAACAAACGTTCCTCCCGATCCCGCTCGAGAACATCCCCCATAATTATTTATGCTAAAAAAGTTAAATTGATTGCTTGCTGTTAACCACAGATAATAAAAAGAACTAGACAAACATGTCGTAAGGGAAGATTTAACTTTTTTTTCATTAATTAATTAAAAATACTGTTTGTTGTCTAGTTTTTGGAGACACTTGTAACAGGCGGCTGTGTGACGGTGGTACTGTACTACCAATTTATGCAACTATTTGAAAATTTAGAAAATTATTAAAAGTTACTATATATATAAGTTTACACGATCTCGAAAGGGAATTTGACGGTTGTTGGAGGAAATAAATGCTATAAACGTTTTTCTTAAATGAATAAACAATGTAGGAAAATCATACATACCTTTTCAATTTTCTTCCCGAAACTTCATATTATCACTTCTTATATTTATTAATTGAATATCAAATTCTACTACTATTAAGCTTTTGTATTCAAATATTCACACTCTTTAAACTTTTAGGTTTTATAAACCTTTTGTATATTTGTTGTAAATATTTTTATTTATCAACATCTTAAACGTTGATTGAATAGGTGAAACTATTCAATCTGTTTAATTTACTTAATATTACTGTTTAGGTTTGGGATATATTATTGATTAAAAATGCCGATTTTAGAGCAACGAATGGTTTGTATTTTGATGTTAAAAAACCATAAATAATTTAAAAACATTATTTCAAAACACTGGAAACAGTAATAATTAAAAGCTTTAAAATTAATAAACTCCAAAAGAAAAGGCTAAAATAATTATGAATAATAAAGTTAATAGTTTGATACAAAGTTAAAATAATTGATAAATTTCCCCAGTTGAAAAAAACCCCCCTTAAGAAGTGTGAACGAAAGCGAAGCCAACTAAAGAATTGAAACGAACGAAGCCAAGCCCAACTAAAGAATGTTTTCCGTCACGACTTTCGAAAGTTTCTTGTCTCAGTTAAAGCGACCCTGCGCAAATATCTTGGCGTTGATTGGCAAGAATTCTACTCCCTTTCGCGAGACTGCGCTTTAAACGCTCCACTAAGAGACAAAATACCAACGCAAGCCAGATTAAAAAACCCGTTAGAAAGTAAAATTACACAGTGTGTTTTTAAAAAATTGAAAATAATTTAGCAAATTTGTTTCCAGTTACAGAATATAAATTATTTTGATGTAAGTGGCTCAAAGGACATATTAGCCGAATACAACTTTTATTAAAATACAGCGGACCTGACAATATGCCTAAAAACAAGTCGCCGGAGTTGCCATAAATTTTACTTATTCTTAACCTAGTCTTGCATATAATTAATGCTTGTTGATGTCAAAACAATATTTAATTAAAAATATTTTAAAGCTTATAAATGGCAGAAATACCATTTATATTCAAATCCCGTTTTGTTACACACTGCCCTCCCTGTAGCAGCCGCCACTGGTTATAACATTGCCCGAGAACAAACTCATCGTAAGTACAAGTAAACCAATTTATTATGCAATAACAATGTTACCAACTAACAGTGAATGTTTTCCAAAGTGTTTCTTTGTCATTGTGACAAAACATAAATACTAAATAAGTCTGTCTGTCTGTATGTCTGTCTGTCTGTCTGTATGTCTGTCTGTAACAACCAACCCGCATAACTCAAAAACCGCTTGTCCGATTTTAATGAAATTTGGTACTTAAGTTGGGTCTTGGGCCGTGATGGTCCCATTTAAAAATGAACAAAATCCACAGCACGCAAGCCAAATAAAATGGTGGGGGTAGATTCCAAAAATTAGAGTTTATGTGAAAATATGGCGTGTGTGATATTAAACGAAAGGTAATTAAGTCTGGAGTTAAATAAAATTAATTTTAGTTTATTTAAAAAAAAAGGGTGGGGGTAGATGTCAAAAATTAGAGTTTAAGTGAAAATATGGCGTGTGTGATAGCAAACGAAAGGTAATTGAGTCTGGAGTTAAACAAAATACATTTTAGTTTTTTTTAAAGGGTGGGGGTAGATTTAAAAAATTTGAGTTTAAGTCAAAACATGGCTTGTGTGGTATCAAACGAAAGGTAATTGAGTCTGGAGTTGAATAAAATATATTTCAGTTTTTGATTATATTAGCTCACACTATAACTATACTACCTAGTGTGAGCTTAGGTGCCCATAGATTGGCAGAGTATTTTTCTGACTATCGCTGATATTCTAAAAAAAATTCGAATCCAATAGAGGAGTCTAAAATCATAAAAATATAAAAGTTTTAAAAAGTGTCTCATTTTTACACCATTTGACACTAGTTTTTCCACAGTCTACACCGCTAACTCGTTTTTTGAATTTTTCCTTGAGTACGTGCACGACTGGCGACTTTGAATTTAGCCCGGACCGTTTTCAAGCAAAAATGTTCTTAAAAAATTACCAATATCGTTATTAGCTCACACATATACTATACTGTAGTAGTGTGAGCTATGGTGATCCTAATTTTTTTGAGAAAAAAAAATTGTTCCGATTTCAAAATTTTTTATATATCTTTGCGTTTCAGAAGATTTTGAAATTTTTTGTTACGCCGTCTGTCTATCTGTCTGTCTGTCTCTCTGTATGTCTGTCTGTCTGTCTGTCTGTCTGTCTGTCTGTATGTCTGAATGTCTGTCTGTAACGACCAACGCGCATAACTCAAAAACCGCTTGGCCAATTTTAATGAAATTTGGTACCTAGCCGGGGTCTTGGGTCGATATGGTCCCATTTAAAAATGAACAAAATCCACCGAACACAAACCAAATAAAAGGGTGGAGGTAGATTTTAAAATTAGAGTTTATGTGAAAATATGGCGTGTGTGATATTAAACGAAAGGTAATTGAGTCTGCAGTTAAACAAAATACATTTTAATTTATTTACAAAAAAAGGTGGGGGTATATTTTAAAAATTACAGTTTAAGTGAAAATATGGCGTGTGTGATATCAAACGAAAGGTAATTGAGTCCGGAGTTTAACAAAATACATTTTAGTTTTTCTTTTTTAAGGGTGGGGGTAGATTTCCAAAATTTGAGTTTAAGTCAAAACATGGCTTGTGTGGTATGAAACAAAAGGTAATTTAGTCTGGAGTTGAATAAAATATATTTCAGTTTTTAGTTATATTAGCTTACACGTACACTATAACTATAGTACCTAGTGTGAGCTTAGGGGCCCATATATTGGCAGAGTATTTTAAATCCCACTTTAAACCTTAGGTACCTCGTTTTGTCTGGCTTTTTCCTAACCCTAATGTTAGGCTAAGCAAGTGCGAAAATTTAAATAAAAAATGCCGCGCTTATAGGTTACTTTAGGGCTGGATCTATAGTATGGTAACCGATGCGACCGCCCGGGGCGCAAGGATAAATGCATAGGCGCACCCAGAGAGGGGGGCGCTCGGAGCCCGCCTAAATTTTTTTTACATATTTCTTGAATAAAAAAATAAAATTGCAAAAAATACCGCATCATGAGGTTTCGCCCTCCCCCCAGGATTCTCCAGCCCCTCTCAAAGACATATTCCTAGATGCGCGACTGATACATGGGCCCTAAAATCGTTGAGAATTAAGATTTTTAAATTTTCTTTTACAGAGTCAATTGCAAGGAAAACATTTGGATAAAAAATTTTGATTTGCCTAAGGCGCAAAAATTTGTAGGATCGGTTCTAGTCTCTTACATTTTTACCTCATACTATATTATATGCGTATAATTGACTTACTCAATAATGACAAATACTTATTTGTTATATTTGTATTTCCTTTAAAATGTATTTTTGTAAACGATAATAAATATTTTGCTGAAATTTTTAAGTTAATTAGCAATGGAAAGTTTTATCTCGTTCTTTGGGGGTTAGAAACATTCCATGACTATCAGAGTTGGCATTATTTTAACATGTTAGAAAAATAAGAAATAAAAATTCTAATCAATTCAATTTTTATTCTCCTTTTTTCCGCCAGAGGCAGATTTAGAATTTCCATAAGGGCCCTCTCCAAGGAAGCAGGGGAACATTTAGGTGGGTCCAGACAGGCTTAGCCCCCGGAAGCTTAACATTAGATACTCCAAACTGATCAAGTCCTGATTTTTTTTCAATTATTTTATTTTTCTGAAATTTTAGCTTGGGTAATTTTTTTTTCCTTTTCACCAATTTATTTTTTTTTTATCCAAAAACTACTTTTTGCCATATTTTTTAATGCATATACCAAAAAATTCGACGGCCCAATTTTTTCGAAAAGTTCTTAGTTTTTCTAAAAAGTTTTCCTACAGCGTGGCGTAACTTTTCCAATTTTCCAGTAATAAATAATTATATTTTTTGCATTATTTAGGTAATAAGCCTGGGGCTCAACACCCCCTCCCCTCCACCAAATTTCCCAGCTAGTTGCGCCCCTGCTAAATAGGGTGAGCTTTAAAACACGATTACAAAAAACGCGCGGCGCGGGAAGTTTTAAAGAAATTAAATAATATCTGTGGAAGAATTTTAAAAAATGACAAAACAGGACTACTACTACTATGTCGGTTTAGAACGTTTTTCTACGTTGTCCGACGCCTATTCTCCACCTCCTTGGATCCTGACAGTCATCCTCTGTCAGATTCTTTTGACTCATTGATCTTTGGATTGACTGTTGCCATTCTAGTTTAGCACGCCCTCTTTTTCTGCGCCCTATTGGTTGCCATTCTAGGACCTGCTTTGGTAATCTTTCGTCGTTCATCCGTTGTACATGGCCGTACCATATCAGTTACCTTTTAGTGATGTCATCCGTTATGCTTCCCTCGATTCCCATTCTTTCTTTTATGATCTCATTTCTTATGTGATCCATTCTAGATATTCTCATTGATCTTCTAATTGCATACATTTCGACACTTTCCATTTTTGTTTTGTATTTTTCTGTTACGCTACAAGTCTCTATTCCATACAACAGCGTGCTTTTGACCATTGTTTTATATATGTTAAATTTTACATTCTTTTTTATCTCTCTGCTCCATAAAATACTGTTAAGACATCCAATAACTTTTTTTGCTTTTACTATTCTTTTTTCCAATTCTTTACAGTCTGTTCCTGTCTTATCAAATGTGACACCCAAGTATACATACTCATTGCATGGAGATATTGTTTGTCCATTTTCTAGTACTAACTTACTGGATTCGTTTCCAATACATAAGTACTGTGTCTTGTCCACGTTCACTGTTAGTATCCACTTTTGGTACTCTTCTGTTAACTTTCTCATCATATACTCCATGTCTTCTTTATCATTAGCCACAATTACTTGGTCGTCAGCAAACTGTAGTGTGTATATGGTAAATCGGTCGTTAAGTTGTATTCCCATGCCGTGCACTTTACATTTCCAGTTTTTTAGAGCTACTGCGATATATATTTCAAAAAGAGTTGGAGAGATACAACATCCCTGTCTTAAGCCTTTTGTTACCAGGGATTCTTTTGAAAGTCGATTTCCAATTTTAATTTTAGATTTTGACCCTTTGTATAGTTCTTTTATCGCTTTTATGTATGTATGATTGATATTAGTTTGCTCTAAAACTGTCCATAATTTTTCTACTGGAACGGTATTATATGCTTTTTGTAGGTCCACAAAGGTAACATGAGTCTCTATATTTCTGGCGCTCCTTTTCTCAATTGCTTGTTTAAGACAAAAAACATTATCACTACAAGATCTGCCTGCGCGAAACCCACTTTGCTCTTCTTCTTCTTGTTCATGAAAATCATTCTCTATTAGATTTCTAAGAATCCTACCGTACAATCTACTTAGAGTACTGGTTACTGAAACTCCTCTGTAATTGTTGCAATCCAGCTTGTTTCCTTTTTTATGTAATGAGGATATGAATGCAATTTTCCAATCATTAGGTACTGGATGTCCGTTTATGCATTGATTAATAATATATGTGAGATTTTCGAGTAGTTTCTCTGATCCATATTTGAGCATTTCAGCATATATTCCCCCAGGTCCGCTAGCTTTTCCGGATTTAAGTTTTTTTCGATGATTACTTCCTCTCCATGTACTTCTATGTCTCTTCTCGGAGAAGCTGCCAGATATTCGGGTCTCGTCTCCTGCAGCAGTCCCTTGTAGTGTTCTGTCCATTGTTCTGGTTTGATTATCTGGATGTTTACTTTTTCTTTTGTTGGGTTTTTTACTGTAGAAATGAATTTCCATACTTCAGAACTCTGCCTACCTCCTACGTGTGTGAAACAGAACACAGAGGCAAATTCTTAAACAAGTTTAGTAATGAAATGAGGTTCTTGCATTGGTTATTTTTTTACTAGAAAAAGAAAAATTAGTTTTATTTCGAAGGAAAAGAGACGTTACCTGCCTCGGGCCCGGGCCCCCCCAAACTTAAGTTTATTTTAGATATTTCCCACATATTTCAGGAATAAAACGATAAAATAGCATAAAATACGACATACGACATCATGAGGCCTCGCCCCCCCCTTAAGGTCTCGGGCCCACCCCAAGACATAATTCTGGGTGCGCCACTGATAGTTAGATAAGTTTTCACACTGACTGGCAAGCCTCTCAATATTAGGAATTTCTAAATACGGTCTTAATTACTTTTTTTTTCTAGGTTCTAGGGGGGAGGATATTTATTAACTAAAAGTCCATATAATTTTTTAAGGGGGGTGTAATAAGAGCATCAGTCTCAAAGACCGTTTGCGTTACCAAAGGGTTATCCCGGTTGGAAATAAAAATGAAGGTGTGATTTTTTTAAAGACAAACATATTTTTATACTATATATTCCATAAATAGAATTATTAGGTATTATTTTTGTGAATGTTTGTTTAAATAATTTGACACTTTTTACAATTTTTCCCAGGAAGGTGTGTTTTATGACGTATCAGCGTTGATTGAAAAACAGCGTGTGGAATATTTTAAAATGTTTTTAAAACTTTTTTAAAATGAATAAAAAGCACTTGTCATTTTGGATATGGCGAAAGGCAAAACCTTAATAGAGCCTTAATAAAATAACAAAAAACGAAATTGATTACATACAGACTACTGAAAAAAACATCGTTTGAGATGTAACAGTCCTAAACCGCTTTACAACACGTAGTGATCATAGAATGGTCAGAACAAAAATCTCCATTGATAGCAATTTTGAAATAAAAAGAAAAATTAAAAATAAACTGATAAAAGAAAATAAAAGGAAGAACTAAGAAATAAAAGTTGAGAGAGTTATAGAAAATAACAGAAATATGAAATGTGTAAGGCCGACTCTAAGTACACATGAAATAATTAAAATAAAGGATATGAACGGAATAGAAACTAACAACTAACTAAAAGAGAACCATCGCGAGAAACCATACTCCAAACAAAAATAAAAACATAAACTCAGAACTATACAAACCAAAATAAGCAAGGCGGAAATAAAGAAAGCATTAAAGAAAATGAAAAATAACAAATCATCTGGAAAAGACGGACTAACGGCAGAGATTCTTAAGTACAGTGGTAAAGCTGTAGTTAATGCCCCCCATATTCTTCTGAATAAAATACTGAAAGAAGAAATAATTCTAAACAACTGGAAAGAATCCATAATCATTATTCTACCTATAAAACTATCGACCTATAATACTATATATATATTAACAGATAGACTAACAACAAAATTTGACGGGTATCAATCAAAAGAACAAGCAGACTTGAGAAAAAGTTGACCACATATTAACCATGAAAATCCTAATAGAACGAGTCAACGAATACAACATTCTACTATATATTGCGTTTATAGACTTTGAAAAAGCTTTCGATAACATTGAGCACTGGGTAGTAAAAGCATCTTAAATTAATAGCCGAATAGATCACAGATACACAGAATTAATAGCCAATATATATAGCGAAGCAACTACATCAATCAAAATCCACGAAGAAACCAAGCCAATCCGAATAAGGAGAGATGTCAGACAGGGTGACACATCCTCTAAACTATTTGATCAGTTACAAGTTAATGTTTTTAAAAATTGAGATTGGGAAGAAATAGGCATCAAATTAAGAGGAAAATAGTTCAACAACCTACGATATGCTGACGATATCGCCTTAATAACAGATAAGAAAGAAGAACTAATAAAAATGATGGAAGAACTGGATACAGCAGCTAAAAATATGGGCTTGAATATGAACTACACTAAAACTAAAATCATAAAAAACACGCGATCAGAATAAACCAATAAAAAATAGAACAAGTAGAGGAATATATATCTGGGAAAAATTATTAAACTAAAAAAAGAAAACCAAACAGCTGAAATCAAGAGACGAGTAAGAGAGAACCGCCCATGTTAATGATGATAAAATATTCTAGGCTGCTACTTTTTTGCATGGAACATTCTAATTCTAAAAAAATTACTTTATTTTATTGCATGATTTTTCAAGTCAGTGAAAAATGTTTATTGTATGACTTTCCTGTGCGCTTGTTCTGTTGGAATTTGTTCCCTGTACGGATATTCCCTGTGCGCTTATTTAAAACCACCGCTTTACCATTACCCCCCTCAGATAGGCACGTAGCCAGAAAATTGATTCGGGGGTCCAGAATTTTAGATTAAAAACGAAAATTTAAATAAAATACGGTTTTGTTTGGTATTTGTAGTTTTACTGATTTATTCATCCTTTTAGAGGATTTCGGGGGAAAAGGAGAGTTAGGACTCCCTGGACCACTCTCTGGTTACACGCCTGCACCCAGACTTTTGTTCCAGAACCGCTGCGCCTGCCAGTGCCTACTAAGGACTAAATAGAAGATGATTTAGTGATTAGGTAGATCCTAATTCGGAAAATCTCAGTGGCGGCTCGTGGGGTAGTGCCACGGAGTCATGGCACTACCTTATATTTCTACAAAAACAGGTTTATTATTTTTAAAATATTTTAATATGTTTGTTATTTTATGCATTTATTCTTATATTTGTATAAAATATGGTAAGTAAACCCTATGCAGTGCAGTGGAACACACTTCGAATCGACATTGCGCGGCGCCTGGCTGGCCCGCTGCCTGCCGTTGAAACACAGAGTAAGTGGGAGGTGGAATGTGTGCTGGCGCCGTGCAACAGAGAAAAATATTTACCAGTTGCCTATATGAGCGACAGAGTTGGACAATTTTTACATTGTATAATAAAAAATAAATTTAGAAAAAAAAACTTTTTGAAAACAAGCTTTTGTACATATCATAATAATAAAAGCAATGGGCGTATTAAAGGAAATTTACCCGTTTTTGTTTTAGCCTTGTTAACTCGAAGTTTAGTGAAAATCCAAATTCATTATATTATAGCAGAGAAATATAAGGATAGATAATTTAACCCAACCCAACCCTACTCAAACTACCCTTATATTTTTCTGATATGGATGGACATTACTACGCCTGCTTCATATTAGGCAGATCATCCGCGACCGGCAGTGTGTCGATTTATTTTCTCACATTAAAAAAGAAGAGTCATCATCATCTGTTGTGGACGGGACGATCCACCAAATGCGCTTGGAAAGGCATTTACCTAATATTAAATACGCCCATCGCTTTTATTATTATGATATCAGAACACTAAAAAAATTATTTTATGCTGTTTAGTACATTTTATAAAAGCTTGTTTTCAAAAAGTTTTTTTTTCTAAATTTATTTTTTAGTTTTTAGATTTGTCTAAGTCTATGCATTTCAGCTAGCGCATCGATATTGCAGGGAGTCTTTCCTGTCAATTTTGAAATATTTAAGTCTTCGATGAGAAGGCCATCCAACGATTTGATACTAAACAAAATACAAACTAAAATTTTACCCCCTCTCCGCCCTCCACGTTAGAGGGGAGGTAGGCAGTCAGTGATACCATATTATTGGATTGTCATCGGAACTATAACGTTATGCGAAATTTAAAGTTAATCGGATACGTGGAAGTCGGTTGAAAGTAATCAGAAAAACTTGACATTAAATCGGCCATTTTGAATCCGCCATATTGAATTTTTGTAATCTGATCAAAAATTCGTAATCCTCATCCTCAAAAATCCCCAGATACCAATTTTGGTGAAAATCGGACAAACTAAAGTTTTACCCCCTCTCCGCCCCCCACGTTAGGGGGGAGGTAGGTACTCGATGAAACCACATTATTGTATTGTCATCGGAACTAAGTCGCTACGCGAAATTTGAAGTCAATCGGATGTTTGGAAGTTCTTCAAAAATGAGTTGCAAGATTTGATTACATTCATACATACAGGTGAAGTTAAATAAAAGCTTGTAATAAAAAGAATCAACTTACATTTTTGCCAGGCACGCCAGCCATTTAGTGTGCAGTTAGTCGTCTTGTTCTTATATGTGGAGAATATATGCTTTAATTTACGCCCTCTAAAGTACGCAATAAAAAAGGTATCGGTATACTCTGCATATTGTTCTATCTTTTAAGTGAAAATGAATAAAATTAGCGTCTTAAAAAACTCTTTTAGTGGTTTTTCGCTAGAGGAAAAACTAAAAATTAAAGAATTAGGCTGGTCACTACCTAATTTAAAAATCGAAAAACAAACGTGGAAGTGGCCAAAAATCGCGTTGTTAAAATTATTTGTGATAAAAATAATGTTTATTTTTGTAACTTTTTTGTAAATAACCTGTACCTAAAGACTAAGGGGTTGTGTAATTTGGGTAGGTTTGGGTTAGTTTCTTTAAAAAACTAAGGTTAGAAACCCTAAAAAAAAGTAAACATATAATACAAAACTATGTGCTCTTGGTTTTGCGTCACTAAAAAAATTGATCGAGGCATGTTTTTTTACGAATTTTAGGCAAAAATTTAACGCAGCACCCTGAATTTTATTTCGAGTGGCTATCAAAATTCTGGAACTACCATATTGAATGGGCACGACCCGCCACTGAAACATCTACTCACGCCAATTAGCAAGTTCCAGGGAAAAAATTCTTTGGAAAATACTCATCGTCGCGAAATTTCTAAATTTTATTCGCACCTAAAACGTAACTAAAAATCGTATTATTTATACAGGGTGATTTTTAAAAATGTTGATTTTTTTCTGGGACTATTATCCTATGATCACACAATTACATTTTTGAACGTTTAACGAATGTTAGATAGGAGATTGTGAGATTGGTTCGACTTGGTGCGGTTTGGTTTAATAAATTTAGTATAGATAACATATGCCGTCAATTCTGATCGGAACATTTTGTGTTTTAAAAAATCCACCTTGTATATAATTATTTTTAATTAACAATGTAAATTTATAAATTATATAAAAGATGTTTAGTCTGGGTACTTGGCCATAAGTTACGAATCAGTGAAAGAGTAAAGTGAAGCTTTGAAGAAGCAAAAAATAATGCATTTTTTTGGAAAGGTAAATGTTTTACATTACACCACGGAACTGTACGTGCATTACACTCACTAAAAAAAAACTAAACCAAACTAATGACTAATAAATCTTAATTAATATCTTAAAAACTAAAGGTCCTAACTTAGCTTTTTTGCTGCTTACCTATTTTTGAAACCCGACATCTTTTGCAAAATTTTATTTTTGTTTGAATTAATAAAAAAAAACTGTTTGAAATATTATTATTCAAATTTGATATTTATCCATAATTGGTTTAGTTAGAAGTTATAAGATTTTAGACTTTTATGATCTAGACCTTATTTTTTATAATTACTTTTTTACCACTAAACTTTTTCAAACATTAAGACAAAAAATAATTAAAACATTTTACAGAATTTTTACTTATTTTGAGCTGCGAAAAAACAACATTACAAATTGTTTTTTGGAAGAATCTTATTTAAAGACACTTTTTTTGTTACAGATTCCTGCTATAGCCTTCCTTACTGCCATTTTAGTGCTTGAGACAAAAGGTTTACCAGTTTACCAAAATGACGAACTTCCTTCATACAGCCACATTGAGCCTGATACAACACTGATATTTAAAAGAAAAGATGCAGTACTGCCCAAAACCAATATAGATGACAAGGATTATTATAAAATTTTAACAATTGAACCTAAACAAATTCAAAATAATCAACATGAAATGAAGTTTCAACCTATCTTAGTACAATTGCCTGTTAATTTGCTATCTAAAACCATTGATAACAATAACGTTAAAAATGATTTTGATATTAAAGCTGAATCAGCCAAAAATAATGTTCAAATTCCAAGTGGTAAAACAGATGATCTTGCATTATTAGTAAATGGTAGAGTTGTGTCAATAAATAAAAACGAAGATCTTCAATTAAAATCAGAACTCAAAACACATCCTGAGGATGACAGCAGTGAAGAAATCTTGGAACCAGCTTCAGCTAGATATTATTACAGACCACTCTTCAGAATCAGACATTTGACAAGAAGATATCGAAGGTAATAAATGAATTTTAGTAGACCAAGATTGAAAACGTTGAGTAAATTTCTATAATTGGAACATAGCTGACATAACTTTACATCTCCTCTATCAAATATCAATACCATAGCCTGGTAGAGTCAGGTTTCGAAACGTTTCGAAATTAATGTGTTATAGAGTCCCTGTATGTTGACATATTGGATTTATACCGATATAATACTAATATGTCAACATACAGGGACCCTTATGTGTCTTTAACATAATGTAAGTGATGATTTAGTTGTAGAGACATAGATGTGACATATGTTACTGATATAGGTATTATTCGTTTGTAGTTTTGCAAACATCGATTTTTAATGTGAAGATTGTACTCTACTAATGATATTAATATTTGATGGATGAAGCAGCGTTGCCAACAATTTTTGTGAAAAGTTGTTGAATAGTTACTCTTTCATTATTGTTACATGTCACATAAGTGTCTCTAATGCATCCGTTTTTTTCGAAAACAATTCATCAACTTTTTTGTTACAGATTTTACGATAATGACTGGAAAAACGCCGGGTATCTTCGACCAGGAAAGGCTGTCGGGTATATGAACAGCTATGACGATTTTCCGACAGTAGCGTAGTGTGGTGACTTTCATAAGTAAAAGCAAATAAGTTAAGTCAAACGAAAACTAATGAAGATGTATTTTAAAAGAGCCAAAAATAGGGCGGATTTTCGCCCCGACTGTCTTTTGTGATACTAAAGTAGGCAATTATTTAAATTTAAATAAGTTTGTATTCACATATTGTTAGGTAATGTTAATTATTTATTATTGTTAAAGAATAGTTAGTTAAAAAACATTTAAAAAAAATATATTTTTAATTTTTATAGAAAAGGACTCACATGAGATTAAAAACCGAAAAGTTCTCTCGACAATGTCTTTCAACTCTTCCTCTATTTAAGACAATCGTGAAATTGTGCTCTCCTATGGGCCGGTTTCTCAATAGATGGTTAGCCCTGACTCGTGGGTTAGAAAAAGAGATGACTGACATATCTACCACATGCTAACCCTCAGATGCACCGTAACAACGCTTAGCTAATCCATTCTCCCTCTTTGTTGTTTTGTATGTGACAAACAAGGACTTAATCGCGATTAAACCCATAATCGCGTTTAAGTGCCTACGATGCATATAAGGGTTAAAAAAGACAGGTATCAAAGATAACCCATGGTTCAGGGCTAACCCTCCATTGAGAAACCGGCCCTTAGAGTTTCTAAGAGTGGTATTCCGTAAAAATAATTGGGATAATAGTAAAGCTAAGTTTAAAAATTAAAGGTTTTTACTAGTTTGGGAATGTTTTTTTAAACTTTGCTATTACAGGCAAACTTCTTTATGTTCAATTTAGCACTGTGGCTAAGAACAATGTTTAGTAGTGTAAACATTGCTAAGAGTCATTTGCAGCCATAATAGCCAAGTTTAGAAAAACATTTTCAAACTAGTAAGAATCTTTTATTTTGAAATTTGTATTGGAGCATATACGTAATATTTACATATATTTATTGGAGAACTTGGCTTTACGTTACTTTTATCTATTTTTTTACGGAATACCATTTTCGTGTAGGTACCTATTAAAATGTTGTTCAAAATTTTGCAATACCTTATATAAAATGTTGAGGCTTTTACATTTTTTCCTATGGTTTTATCATAGTTCCTATCAGACTTCCAACTCTCTAGTGTTCCTGGAAGTAGGCAATGCTAATTTTACAGAACTTTGCATTTATAGGGGAGGAAAGGAAATTAAAATTTTAGTTTTTTTAAATTTTTTCCTATAGTTTTATCATAGTTCCTATCAGTCTGCCAAAGCTCAGCTTGCCAGCGTTTCTGTAAGTGGGTAATGTTACTTTTACATAACTTTACATGTATAGGGGAGGGAAGTAAATTAGAATTTTGGGGTTTTTTGATTTTCTCCAAGGGTTTGGTAAGAATTTATATCAGTGTGCCAAATTGCATCTTTATAGCAGGTCCGGAAGTACAGTAGAATTTTGATGATCTATACATGAGTGAGTGGCAATGTCGAGGTTTTTTAAAATTTCGTAACTACTTTACTACTTTCGAGAAGTCTATGAAACTTGAAGGGGTTGTTAACTATATGAATATCTACGACTGTGTAGTTTGAGTTTCGTAGCTCATTCTGAAGTAGAGTTTTAGATAGGTCAAATAGAAATTTTTCAAGAAAAGATGGTACAGCGAATTCCGCGAACTTGGTGGGGCACTGCCGTGCCCCCTGATAATTTTAGTTCTTTGGAGAAAGTAATTAAACAAACCAAAGCATAAATTAAAAACAAAATATATTTATTAAAAACACAAGGAATATAAAAAAAATAAGAAATAAAAAGCAACTCTTTGTATAACTTAAAAACTAAGTTATAGATAAAATCCAGTGTAACATTTCAGGATCATTTGTAAAGGAATCGGTTGGTAATAATCAATTTCCACCAAAGTGGCATTTTTCTCATTAAAACTACCACACAGTAAACATTTCAAAAAACCCCCTTACATACGGCTTTACATATTAATTTTCACAGGTATCACTACCAAACAACAGTAGGAAACTTGTCATATTTTTCTGCATATCCGGAAAGGGCACGCCCTCCATCATCGCTACCAACATCTTCCCAACTTTCTAAATGTGTATCAGCATTATCACCATCCTCCAATGATTCTACGGATTCTGGATATTGCACTTGGCGGAGTTGTCTTATCCGATTTTCTTGGGTTTTGTCATATAAACCATCTACAAAAAAAACAAATTTATATTTACTAATTGTTTTAGTTTGTCTTGCATTTTTACAAAAAAACTATACTATACAGGGTGTTCGGCACATGAACCGTCAATATCTTTTGGGATATTGTTGGGGTCATTTGCTACCTTTTCAACCTTGGAACTTGGGTCCTTAGAGTCACGGGTAAAGAGATATGATTTTTTTTCTCAAATTACCCAAAATTCCACCTCTAAACCCTCGTAAGCTTTTTATGAATGTCTGGAAAAGCACCATTTTTTTTATAATTCTGTAATCTTATGCTACTTCAACTAATTAATAGATTTGTTAAAATTTATGTACCAAAGGGACATACGAGGTATTTTATTAAAGAACATTAGTGATTTTGTGAAAGAAAATCAATTTCAAAATTAAAAATTAAAAAAATATCGACGCTTGAGAACTTCATTTTATTTTAAAAACTTCTCTAGTGGATTACCTTTCTAAAGGTATGCTACACATTGATTTAAAAAAACAATTCTGCTTTAAAATACGGATATTCCGTGAGACGGGCAATAATCGTTCGGACTTGATAAGAAAAACAATTTGATGTTTATTATCGTTTCGAACAAAATTTATAAATAAAGAACACAATACATGATTGTTAAAAGTTTAACTTTTGTTTAAGTTTAATTAATAATCATAAACATCAAATTGTTTTTCTTACCAATTCCGAACGAGTCTCGCCCTTTTGACGGAATATCCGTATTTTAAAGCAGAATGTTTTTTTTATCAATGTGTAGCATACCGTTAGAAAGGTGATCAACTAAAGAAGTTTATAAAAGAAAATGAAGTTCTCAATTGTCGATACTTTTTTTGATTTTTAGTTTTGAAATTGATTTTTTTTTCACAAAATCACTAATGTTCTTCAATAAAAAACCTCGTATGTCCCTTTGGTATATCAATTTTAACAAATCTATTAATTAGTTGAAGAAGCATAAGATTACAGAATTTAAAAATAAAATGGTACTTTTCCAGACATTAATAAAAAGCTTATGAGGGTTTAAAGGTGGGATTTTGGTAATTTGAGAATTTTTTTTTATAAATTCATATCTTTTTAGTCGTGACTCTTAGGACCCAAGTTCCAAAGTTGAAAAGGTAGCAAATGACCCCAACAATAACCCAAAAAAATTTGACGGTTCATGTGCCGAACACCCTGTATAAGTACTAGTATTAAGGGAGGGTCTATCCTGTAGGTCCATCAACTAGGGTGTCTTAATTTAAACTGAATTAAAAATGAAACTTAGTATAAAAGGTCAGTCCCTAAATTGCTTACCATTAGTGTTTTTGTTTGCAAAATCTTTGAAAGCTTGTAATTTTTCTCTATTTTCGCTGGGATATGCAAATATCAAAGGGAGCAAGAATATGACCATAACCTGAAAAATAAAGTGCATTAAATTATTTTAAATAAACTCGTCAATTAAGGCTTCAACTGATATAGATAGACCAGTTCTGCCAGTTCAGATATCTTTTGGCACGGAAAAAATTAGTAACAGTATAAAACTACTGGAAAAAAAATGGGGTTAGTTTTTAGAAGTAGTTAATGGTCTTTTACGATTTTTAGCAAAACTAGATCTTTTATCGAAAAAAATTAAATACAAACGTTATAGATAATAAAAAGACCTTTAACTTTTGTACAGACATTTTTTTTACATAACCTAAAATTTTTCGCAAGAAATCGGTTTTGGGATTTTTGATTTTATCTTCAACATTTTTTTTTGTTTTTAATAAAATTTGGTGAAAACTCACTCATTTATATCCATAACACGTTACAATTTTTTCAAATCAAAATATTGATTTTAACATTGGATTTTGCTTCAAAGACCTTATACTGCTCATACATATTTTCAACCAAAAAGTTCTGAAAGCAGTTTTTTTTTCAAACGTGTCATTCTTTTTGTTAAAAGGTCTATTTGTAGATGTGTAGTGTAACAAAAAATAACGTTACTATAGAAAAATATGTCAAGAGAGCAGTTAAAAAAATAGTGCGTCGGTGCTAACTGCTATTTTTGAGTTTCACCGTGTCACTTTTTTGTATTTCCTGGCAAATATTTCGACACTGATGTCTATTTTTCTACAACAACTCAAAATAGATGTCTTAACCATGGGCCCAGCTAGGGAGGCCTCCAGGCTTGGGCCTCCCAATTCTAAGATTTTTTTTAGACAATTTCCACATATTTCATGAATACACACAAAAAATAGCATAAAATTCGACATCATAATGGCCCCTTAGAGGCCTCGGGCCCCTCCCAAGACATATTTCTGGGTGTGCTACTGCTTAACGAAAAAAACTGCTTCCAGAACTTGGGCATTTTCAGGTGTCTTGTTGGGTTTAAAATTAAAATAATATGTAAATATAAATATTTTTATTTAAAAAAATTAATACTTGTTTTAAGGACATAATAGATAGTTTAAGTTGTGCTACGTATTTTTACGTAAGCATGAGATTTGACAGTTACGCAAGCGCACTTCGTCACACCGTCGTCAAGGTCACGTTAGGAGCTTACGTATTTACGTTAGCTTACGGCAGTCTGCGGGCACCTTAACGTTACCTAAGAATAGAATTGGTTGATTGACCGATCGAAAAATGAGGCCTAGACGATAATTTCCGCTTCCAGTACAAACGATTCTTTGCAAATATAGTCCTACTGTAGTTCAAAAGACAAAAAACAAAATTCTAACATCAAGAAAACACAGTGCCGAATTCCATATTCTCTGCTATTAGTAGACTTGTTATGGTAACGTAAAAACATTCAACTTAAACTTAAATTTGAAACAAAACGTAGAGCGCTTAACGTGCAGTTTTACGTAAAAATACGTAGCACAACTTAAACTATCTAATAAGGTATATATTAGGGCACCAATTAAAAAAAAAACCCTGTATAAGTAATGGGCGGGCACTTTTGGACATTTTATACAGAATTTTTTAACTTCTTTGTTTCTAAAAATTTAATTTTTGGTGTAAACTGTCTAATATAAAGTGTAAAATAAACTTATATTAAAAATGTCGAAATGCCCACTTACAGTTTTTTGTAACATTTTTGATTCTATTTAAATATATGTATTAATTTTGATTCCAGTACAAACGGATCACTTTACACAGAAAAACTAAAATTTCTCACATTTTGCATGGGATTTTATGACTTTGCAAATTTGTATATAAAATTATGACTTTCAAATATATTAATATTAAATTGAAGCTCGTTAACAGTATAAATAATACAGGGGCGGTCTCAGACTTTCAAAAAGGGGGGGCGTTTATTAACTTACTAAGTATATGTCTATTTTTTGCCACATTTTCGGTAATGTTTTGCTTATAGGCACTATTCAATTGGCACCTAATATTAGTCTTGCCTAGCATAGAAAATTCTATGAGGCTATTTAAATAAGTAGCACTTACTTCGTGTCTTTAACTTTTCACTAAATTTCTTCATATCACACATTCCCTTTGCCACCCACGCAGGATCACTTCGTGAATTTTTCATAATAAGACAAATAAAGCAAAAAAAAGCATTTCGTCTTTTCCAACCGCACAACCAGTTTTCAGCATCCTATAATTTTTTATTACTTGCACTAAAATTTTTGTTAATTTTTAGGATTTTTAGGTCAGGTCTATGTGGCCCTAAAGATTTTATTTGTAATCGAAGTTCATATGTCAAAGTATTTAAATTTGCACAGTTAATTATATAATCGACGGCATTTATTTCCATTTTGAAAACAAAGACAAACAATGGACACGCGATCGGCAAGGCTTTTAACTACTGACCCTGACGTACACTAAATCATAACAAACTCATACATTTTCACTAATGATAGAACCGGCAACACGCAGTAAGGGCAACGAACGGTTTGGCACGATGAATATGGCTGACGTCAACAAAAGCAAACATTCCTCCAGCCCCCGCGCGAGAACAGCCACCCTAACCGCTGAAATGCGGGTGAAATTGAAATCTTGTCCCGCGCGGTGCTGCCGGCTTGTAATTATTTACGCTAAAAAAGTTTACCCAGTTAACCACAGACTAAAAAAAAGAACTAGACATGTCGTAAAGAAATCAATTTAAAATACTGGTTGTTGTCTAGTTTTGGGAGGCCCTCCCAGTAGCAGCCGCCAGTGCTCTTGGCCCCCTGGTGCCGCCACTGAATAAATATTATAATAATAGCACGCACTTGTTTTTTGGGTAAATACTATTAGCAACTGCTAACTAGGTAATAAAAACGCAAACGCTAAAAATTTCGCACTTTGGAACAAATGCACTGTGAAATAAAAAAGTGCCCTATTTTATCCCCAAAACTTGAGTTTCTTTGTATTTCTTTTACATCATTTTAAATGACGCATGGTTTTAAGTTTTATCCATTCTTTGAATTATTTAAATATTCAAAAATTTTTTCGGCCGTGGCGCCGGTTTTTTTTTCAAAAAGTAGATACACATATCAGTTATATTAAGGTCCCGACCTAGTTCTATGCTAAATGCATTAAAGACATGTTGCCTATAACTTTGATTATATAACTCGAATAAACGACATCGCCTATAACGACGTACTTATAGAGCGACCAATAATTTAACTTAAATTGGTCCTGGTAATCGGTTATAACGACGAGCGATATTGCATGTAACGACGAGCTGCAGCCATTGTGCCCCGCAGTTCGGGGAATCCCTTTTATTGTAGGAGGTAAATCCCCGGTTCATGCGAATCGGTTTTTGGTATATTATAAACGTCTGTTACCTTTATTGTATTAAAGCTATTGACCGAGATGAGCCAACACATGATGTGGTCTGCTTTTGTGTTTACATAATCTAAGCTGCTGAATCTAAGAATATGTATAAATTAAACGCGATGTCTAAACGAAAAGCTTTTACAGTTGAGGAGAAGGCTCATAATTTTATATACAAATATACAAATGTACAGTTAGTTATAATGCCCCTAGAGCCTATAGCATGTTACACAATAACCTAAAAGCGATGCAAAATGTAAAAAAAATTTAAAAAGCCGTAAAAAATTGGATTCTTTCACAGACAAGATCCTTTTTTAAAAATATGTTCAGTTAAATTATAGAGTAACCTGTAAATTGAAAGAAGATGTAATGTTGCTCCACTTTATTGTAATTCTATTGGTATACATTTAAGTTGTAAATACTTGGGTGGGTAAAAAAAAACAATGAAAAAAGAATCAATAATTTACTTTCTTATTTTTTCTCAAAAATGATATTTTATAAACTTAAAAAACAAACTAAAAAAAAAATTAAAAATTTTGAATTAAGGAAAAAATAAATACCCCACGCACAAGCTGTAATAGTGGTTTTAGTGGGGAATTTTTTATTTCCCGCCATCTATGTAAATTGAAATGAAATGATATGTAAATTTTTTAAGGATTTTTGGGAAATAAAATTATGTTATGTTATGTTATGCTACATTAAGTATGTATCTGCATCATTGGCGTAGCTAGCCTTGCTTTTCAGGGGGGGCCGTGGCCCCGATCTATCTTGAACAAAAAGCAAACATAGGTTTTAAAGAGTCGTGCAAAGTGTGCAATGAATAAAAAAAAAATACCCGCATTAAATGTTCTAATATTTTAATATAACAAATTTAATAATACATTTACCAACTTATTTATATGTATACACAGGAAGTATGTAATTCAGCAATTCTACAAAGAAAGTTTTCTACGTCGCTGACTGAAAGCGTCTACCACATTGTCTAAGTCGACCTCAACATCTATAATCTTTGATCTTTTTCTATGAATAACAATGACAAACCTGAGTGTCTCTCTTGAGTCATAGTTGTTCTAAGCCAATTAAAAACTCTCCTCATGGCAGAGAAAAAACCTCTCGCAAGTTGCATTTGAAATTGGAAGAATACTCGCAACTTTAAAAAGTTGGTAGAGGTTTGGATAGGTGTTTTCTGCTATATGTTGTTTGATAGAATTATGACCAACAGTTTGATTTAACCGAAAAATAAAATTATTTAAAACGGTCATTTCTGCTCTTAGAAGAAAATATTAAAAATTTCCCGGTATTGCTCGACGAATTTATTCCATTTAACCATGTGGGAAAACTTAATATGAAAATGGTTATGAAATTGTCACCAAAATCGGAAAATTTCCATAAGACACTAAACGCTAACCTCAAAAAAACTAAAAAGATTATTATATTTATTTTAGAAAAACAGTTTAAAAAGGTCTTTTATAACCTTGCGACATCTACAACCCGATTTCGGAAACAGAGGGGCAAAGGTCGCTGTCTTTATTAAATGCGAAATTTAACTTACACTTCTATAATAATTTTGTGCTTTTTTACAAGATGTCGCCAATATGTATGAAATATTCAATATGCATAATTATGTTTAAATTTCTGGAAATTGCATAAGTGCAGAAAAGTTACCGATAATTTAAAGAGAAAAAGCCTAATTCCGCAAGACAAGGGCTTTTTCCTGAAATGTAAACATTATCTGAATGATTTTAAATTTTAATGCACCTATTTTATTTGAATATTTCCCGAATAATAATAGAAAAGTATGTATTTTCAGCGTCATGTTCTTTTACTAGTAGTCGGTAGGGGAGGCCTAAAATATCTTAGGGGGGGCCTGAGGGACTTCAGGGGGGGGGCAGGCCCCCCCTGGCCCCCCTAGCTACGCCAATGATCTGCATACATGCATATACGCAGTTACATATATGTATGTATATCTAAAAATATTCCATCTTTTTAACTTTTTTTTTAAAAAAGATAGTTTTTTAATGAAAATTTTTCATAATAAAAATATATAACCCAGTTTTTTACCTTTTTTGAACCGAAACGCTTGGTTATAACGAACGAAATTAAGCGCTCCGTTCAATGTCGCTATAATCGATATTCACTGTACTTATTATTTTTATTTTTGCTATAATTTAATTTCCGCGGCGTACATTTTTGAAAAGTACCTACTTAATTTTTCTAAAAGCGGCTTATTTTTTCATTTGTTTTATAATTGCCATTTACCCGAAATTTGGCCCCATTAAATTTTTAACATGAACGCTTGAATTATTAAATTTTTTTATAATTTTCTTATGCGGCACCATTTAATCCAAAAAGGAAATAACTTTTCTAAAATATTCGTCTACGGCACAACTTTTGTCAGTAAAACAGTCTTTTTTTCTATTACAGAAATTGTTGTTTTTCGATTTTCCCGACATTTTTTGCTAGACTTTTAATTCATTTATCAAGGGAATACTAACCAAGACCGTACAAATTTCCAATTGGGGCGCTTATATTTTGAAAACCAAAGAACCTTTAGTTGAATGTTTTTGTTGGAAACCAACCGAAACTTTTGCATTTCGTGAGATAGTTCCCGCAAATTTTTGGAGCCACATCATCCCTAAATTATATAATTTTTCTAAAATTTTCGCTTGCAACATAATTTTTTTAAATTTTTACCAAAAATGTTTTTCTCTGCGTCACCAGTTTTCCCGGAAACCACCTAAATTTTCTAAAAAAAAGTTTTTTGAGGTGCAGTATTTTCGAAAAGTACCTATTTATTTGATTAAATTTTCGCCTAGGGCGTTAGTTTTTGTTTGTGGATTTTTAACTGCAACTTTTTCTTCATCTTGATGTGTGTTAAGCTAGTTCAATGTTGTAAGGTGATAAGCAATCTCATACCCCCTCCTGTAGGACTTTTGGCAGTTATCAGCTGTTTACCATAATAAATAGCATAGGCCAATGAAAAAAAGTTGGCTCAAAAATAATGATATGAAATGTATTCCCTGTGTGTTGAAACATTTGGATATATTAATACATCAAAATATCTCAACATACAGGGACTACTAGTACCTAAGGTTAGAAATGCCAAAACTACACCAAGGCCAACACAAAAATAGAGGCCACGACCCTGAAAAAATCAGCTGTTCTCCCAGGGCTGAATTTTACATTGGGTCTTATGGGAGGTCAGACGTTTTTTTATGATATTTTCAAAATGGCACTACAGATTTCCGCAAAATTTCAGTGAAATATTCTCAGACACCATCCCGATATTCCACCAAAGGTTTGTAAGGAAGCAACATGATTAAAAGGTTAAAATCTTCAAGATTTAGCATTCCTTATTTTGAATTCAAATTACCCGCCATGTACCACATGCCAACTGTTATATTTGACATGTATTTGACTTTGTCATATGTGATTGTCACATTCGCTTCTGCTTTAAACTTAATTTTTGTGTGAGCTAATGAAGCGGCTATGAAAAATTAGGGCTTACTATACATTTAAAAAAAATTGTTCTGCCAGAATAAAGTAAAAACAATCTCAAAAACGGCTTTATTTAACAAAAAATCAAATATCCATGAACCGTCATTCCAACTTCAAAATTTTAAAGACAATCAGCTGTGTCGTAACGTGACCATCAAAAAAAATCAGCCCCGGATGTGACGTCAACAAAGTGGAGGATCGTGGCCCGTCCATTCTGATAGCCCTGACTACACTTACGGATTTCCTGAAGTCACTATATAACGAAGTTCCTTCTAAAGGTAAGGTCACTATGTAACGAAAGAAAGAACTTCGTTATACAGTGACCTTACTTTTTCCCGCTGAACCGAAGTTCATCATTAAGGGCCGGTTTATCAATGGAGGGGTATCTCGTCGTGTTAGCTAGCCCAGGGCCAACTCTAACCTTGGGGTAACCCTCGAGTTAAAGAGAAAAGTGTTTATCTACACCATTTTAACCCAGAGCTCCGAAACTCGTAGGTTGGCAATGCTGATAACAATCGACCATCTAAGTTTTCCCTTTTAATAGTTTAGCTACATACAAATTAGCATGTAGCTCCAAATTTGTAAATTGTTTCTGTTGTACTTGTACTTAAAATAAAAATGCATCTATAGGTACCTATCTACCTATTAAACCTAGATTTATACATTACATAATTTAAGAGATAAAATGAGTTAAAAGCAAATGGATTAATGTCCATATTGGATCATAAAGCTGCATTTTTTAAGTTTATTTTTAAACTACTACACCTATTTTATTTTTGTTACAGATCATGTCTTTGTAAGGAAACAAATAAACTTCTCTAAACTTGGGCATTCTAATGAAGAAATATTAACAAGGTACGTCAATAAGAAATAATGGTAGTTTCTGGCACATGAAAGTGTTATCTCGGAATGACTGATTTACAAACACCCTGTGCCGAGCAAGAGGTTTCCTGGCTGACCAGAAGTTGTTTCAAAACCTTCATCTTATATATTATTTATTCTGTAGCATATATTTTTGTAATTATAAAACTGCTCTAGCATGTTTGACTGATTTCAGTATTTTATTTTGGTGTTACTCTATAAGTTAATTGTTGATTATTTCTGATTCCTAAAACACTGTTGTCTAACAAAAGAAGTTGTTAGCCATTTTTCAGGGGCCCCCAAATAAAAATTTAAAAACTCAGTGTTTGAAGTACATTCAATTTTTATTTTACATTTTTAAATAAATATAAAAAGTTTTAAAACTATATACATAAATTACAATTATAATAAAACTGGTACACATATTGATGATGATTCATATGTGAATGGGCCTTGCAGCCCTCTCACTGTGACCACCAACTGTATTGTGGCTTGGTACAAATAGTAAGTATAGCTCTGTTGGCGGGTGGGATATTTATTGGGTTATTCATGGAGTGCTTCTCTATTAAACATTATCTTGCTCATAGAAAAAATATTTGAGGCTTGCTTCGTGGACTGCTTCCATTGCAAAAATCTCCATGTCTGTGGGGAATTCCATCATCTCAGCCTCACACCATATGAAGTATCGCCACTGCTGTTGTAAAAATTTCGGAGCTTCCTATTTAACACTCATAAAATTAAAGTACACAATTTAAATGTTATGCTTTTGAGAAAAATCAACCAAAATAAAAAAACACACTTTAAAATAATTTAAAATTTTGTGGTTAACCCAGAGCTAAATACGTTACCCTGCCGTCCGAGCGCGGGTCAAGTTAGCCTAGGGTTAACCCTCGAGTTTGCAGTTAACCTTGGATGGATAAACACTTTTGACAACTTTAGCCCCGGGCTATCTCTAACTCGAGGGGTATCCCTCCATTGATAAACCGGCCCTAAATGTGTTTAACAATGAAAAAAATTACGGTATCTGTTGAGTTAGAATCTTCTAAATTTATATCGCATCCAGAAAACCCTTCATTTCTAGTAATTAAGGTCACAACAAAAAAATAGATCACTCGTTGCCCGCGGGTGGCGCAGTTCGGTGACCTTATAGCAACCACTATGCCGGCAGGGCATCACCTAGTTTTGTAAACGATGACGTCATTAACAGTCGCGTGCTTGCTTGATTTTTCTACTAGCGTCGAGACGCGCCGCTTATTTTGCAGTAAGAAACTCGACGTCGACCAGTGCCTGTTTAGACAACGAAAAAAACTTCGAAACAATTAAATACGATCTATTCTTACATTTAATTATATATAAAAAAATCGTTTAATCGCACTAAGAATTGATTTTGGAAGGATTTTTTAAGTAAGCCATTTTTGGGCTACAATTGATAGTAATTTCGTGTCTGTTTCGATTTTGTTTTCATTTGTCGCGTATACGAAAGTAAAAACAAGGTGTGCGCTGAGTGACAAATGAGTATAACCACGGGTATAACGCTAAAATATAACGATTAATCATAATCATTTGTAAAGTTCCATTTTAAAAAAAGCATGTAACAAAATAAAAGTTTATATTTTCAAAATGTAGGACAATTCAAAATAAATAATTATTATTGGCTCAAGTGCCTCCTTAAACATTTATTTTGGCATTCCTTTCTAAAAAAAACTAAAATGAACAACACAAGTATTTTGATGCTTGTCAAAAGCGAGCGAATGCTGACATCGGTGATTCAGCGATCTTTAAAAGCTGCGGGCAATGGTAAGTTGATTTTGTTTGTTTGTTTGGGCAATTTTTGACAAAATAAAAATAAATAAAAGTGGCAGTTTAATGGCTCTAAGTATTAATTACAGGATAGGATCTCCAAAATTTTGAAATGCTTTGCAGAGGTGAAAACCGCATCTTGAGGTGCCAAGCCGTTTTCAAAATATGAAATATTTTTGAAAAGTGTGAATTTTTGAGAGGGTCTAGAACTTTATTAATTATAAACATTTGCCATCTTACTTTTATTTTATTTTATGCAGTTAAGGTACTAAAGATGTTACCTTAGTGAGTATTAGGGATTAAAGTGATACTTTTAATTCCTAAGGTTTATAGATAGCCATATTGGGAGTTCAAAATATCAACCCTAACTAAGAAAGACTGTCAATCACTAGGATGACATTTTATATCTAGAGTATTGTTAAATGCAATTAATACAGGGTGCTGTTAATTAGCGTTCCATTAGGTATTTTTCTTTTAAATTATTTGTCCTATACTAATGTGCATAAAATAGTATATAAGGGAACATTAAGTAACGCAAGCAAAAAATTACAATTTTTGACCCCTCATCCCCCCCGTTGTTACGAATTTTCAAGAAAAACACATTAAAAAAACATTCAGTGTAACGCAAAGCCAAATACCCCCTCCTCCCCTCCTCCCCTCCTAGAGCGTTACGTAATTTAAGGAAATGTCCTTAACCACGTGACTTAAGTTCCTTTTAATCCCTCAGTGAATTGTAACCCCACTTTCAGTCGATCTACAAATGTTTCTCCTGGGGATTAAAAGTATCACTTTAGTCCCTAGGATTATAATGTACTATTTTATACTTAGTTTCTTTTATAAAGAATCCAACTGTAAAAGTTTTTATTCGATTTTTTAACCTACTTTAATTAGATAGAGGAAGTGTACTTAAAATGGAATACTTAAGCTTTAAATATTTATACAAAAAAAAGTTTTGTTGTTATGGGTTAAAGCATTTTGCTGTTGATGAAATATTATTTTTTGTTTGTTATAGTTCATTTGTAGTACTTTAAACACTTAAGAATAATTTGTTGTTTTGAAAAATCTAGACCACTGCAGTTTCCCATTTTATCCTAATTGCGCAGGTAAAATGGGAAATATTATTAGGATAAAATGGGATATAAACTTAACATTGAAAATACAAAAATACCTAAAAAATACAACACAAAGATAAAACTAAAATGAGAGATAATTTGTTTAAACAAATCATTTAGGAATCTTAACAATAATATGCTCTTTATTCTTAATACGGCACACAGATAGGTATAACCAGAAAAGAGTATACTAGTTTCTGGAACTAAAACAAATTATTTCTTTGTTTGAAACTCGTAGACAATGATTGTGTAGAAATAAAATTTCGGACTTCCATTGTCTTTATTTATTTTAAAACACGACGTTTCGGTTAGTAAGTATCTCTAACCGTTATCAAGTGTAAACTAAACAATCTAGTCTCTAGGCTACTACTTATACTACTTGGTGTGCAGTCAGGTGTGACGGCCCGCCCCCTTTTTTAATCCTAAGACGCCTGTTTTCCTTAAGGAGTGGTTTCCATATGTTTGGTATGTCCGTACTTGGTTGACTGAAAACTTCTTTATTCTGCATTATATACGCAGCTTCAATAAACTTTCGTTTTCGCCAATGCGACTCCTTATGTAAAACTTTAGCTTCTGACCACTGAATCCTGTGATCATTTGACCATGCATGATCTGCTAAACCGGATTTTTCAATATCCCCTAATTGGGTACTTTTTAGATGTTCATTTACTCTAACCTGAAGAGGGCGTTTCGTTTCACCTACATATGATTTACCACACTCACACGGGATTTGGTAAATACATTCCTTATTATTTGAGGGATTGTCTGGTTTTGTTTTAGTTACAAAACTTCTTATCGTATTTCCCGAAGAAAATACTGTTTTTATATTATAGTGTTTAGCTATTCGTCTTATGTTTTCTGAAATCCCTTGAACATATGGAATGTTAATAACACCTAACGGATTATTATTTTGAGAATTTGGTACATTTAGTTTGTTTTTAATTTTAAATATCGTTGAGTTTATTAATTTTTCGGAATAACCATTCTGTTGTAAGTCCTTTTTAATGTTGTTAATTTCTGTGGTTAATTCTTTATTATTACTACAAATATTTACGGCTCTTAAATACAAACTTCTTATAACTCCTTGTTTTGTTGCAACAGAATGATTAGACTTAAAATTTAGGTACTGTCCCGTGTGTGTAGGTTTCCTATATACAGTGGTTTGAAGGTTTCTGTCTAATCGTTTGACAAGAACATCCAAAAAAGGTAAGGCCGAATCTTTTTCAATTTCCATGGTGCACTTGATTGTTGGTCGAATACCGTTTAAATGGTGTAGAAAATTTTGTAGTTCGTCATCATTTTCCGGCCATATAATAAATGTGTCATCCATGTATCGTAGCCTTAGTTTTGGTTTGACTCTTGCTGTGTTGATCGCATGGCCCTCGAACCACTCCATGTAGATGTTTGCTACCACTGGCGAAAGAGATGAACCCATTGGGAGTCCATCATTTTGCGCGTAAAACTTATCTTTCACTTGAAAGTAAGAGTTACGGAGACAGAGCTCCAAAAGATCCATCACCCCCTCCACCGATAGCGTTGTTCTCTCGTGAAGTGTATCATCAGTTTGTAATTTGTTTTTAATGATACTGAGTGACTCATTTATTGGCACGTTGGTGTAGAGACTTTCTACATCAAAACTTACAAATCTATCGCCGGGATCTAATTCGATACCTTTTAAAACCTCCACAAAATGTTCCGATTTTTTGACAAAAGATTCGGACTTACCCTGTAGTGGTTAAACATGGAAGTCCGAAATTTTATTTCTAAATTATTTCTTGGTTAAATAAAAACCTCATAAGAACCAGTAAAATAATTCCAATAATGCTTATTATAAAAAAGACACAGAGACGAACGAAACCGAAAAATCGTTCGTAAATAGGCAACATTTAAAAGAACACAAAATCATATAAATGTGATATCCCATTTTGGCTACTTTAGCAATTTCCCATTTTACCTCAATCTCATACAAAATATTTAAACTAATCCAACTATTTAATTATTTCTCATTAAGCCAAAAATAGCATGTTTGATGGCAGCCAAGACTAGAAACTTTACAAATATCAACAGCAGAATATATTAGTTTACCTTATTCAGTAGTCAAACAGCATTTAACTTGCTAACTTTGCTTGTAACTCTAATGACTGATTAAAAAAATACTCTGCCAATATATAGGCCCCTAAGCTCACACTAGGTACTATAGTTATAGTGTACGTGTGAGCTAATATAACTAAAAACTGAAATATATTTTATTCAACTCCACACTAAATTACCTTTTGTTTGATACTATACAAGCCATGTTTTGACTTAAACTCAAATTTTTGAAATCCACCCCACCCTTAAAAAAAACAAAAACTAAAATATATTTTGTTAAAGTCCGGACTCAATTACCTTTCGTTTTATATCACACACGCCATATTTTCACTTAAACTCTAATTTTTGAAATATACCCCCACTCTTTTTTTTAAATAAATTAAAATGTATTTTGTTTAACTCCAGATTCAATTACCTTTCGTTTGATATCACACACGCCATATTTTCACATAAACTCTAATTTTTGAAATCTATCCCCACCCTTTTATTTGGTTTGTGCTCGGTGGATTTTGTTCATTTTGAAATGGGACCATCTCGACCCAAGACCCAGCCTAGGTACCAAATTTCATTGAAATCGGTCAAGCGGTTTTTGAGTTATGCGCGTTGGTCGTTACAGGCAGACATACAGACAGACAGACAGACATACAGACAGACAGACAGACAGACAGACAGACAGACGGCGCAACAAAAAAGTTTCAAAATCATCTGAAACGCAAAGATATATAAAAAATTTTGAAATCAAAGCAACTTTTTTTTTCTCGAAAAAATTAGGATCACCATAGCTCACACTACTATAGTATAGTATATGTGTGAGCTAAAATTACGGCCTACGTCGATCCCAATGAACAAATCTAGCGATACAACCCAACATTTATCCCATTTTACCTTACTATCCCATTTTAAGTATACTTTTTTTAAGTATGCTTCCACTTCCTACATCGAATAATATACCTAAATGACGAATTCCTGCAACAATATATCCCTGCAATATAAGCAGTACATTTTGTATAATCATAAGGGACAAATGGATATAGGCAATGATATCACGCATCATTTGTTAAGTGATCCGTGATGATATTGCGCAAGTCTGGGATGTGGCTGTACAGTCTAAAAAGCTTGGAACTTGCAAACCAGTCGGACCAATTCCCATATTAGTCAGAGCATATTATTTTAAAGACTTTCCTTTTTCGGCCTAGAAGCAAATCATATTACTTTTTGGCAAACAGACCATTTCCCCCTAATTTGACCCCGCTGAATCCGAATATCTCTGTTGCCAACTCGAAAAATCGACAGGGACGGAGAAAATCCCCCCCAAACCCCCAAAAACCTGTTTTTCTTTCAGTTTTATGCAATTTTCTCGAAAACTAACCTTTTTATGAAAAACTGCAAAGAACAGTTTTTTGTGGAGAATAAAATTCCCTTTTCAACGATGTATTGGTCAATAAGGTTGAGAAAAGCAAGTGGCGTACGTAAATTGGGATTATTTAGAAAAAACATGTTTATTATAGGTTTTTCAAAATTTTCTCAAAAACTATACTGTTTAGGAAAAAATTCCTAGTATACTTTATTGTAGAACATAACATTGTCTTTTAAAAACTTTATTAAAATATCGGGTTGTTGCCATATTTAAGGCTTCAGGGGCGTACTAATATAAACTTATTTTCAAAAATTACTGAAGTAATCAGTTTCTCTTGCATATTTAAATATCTTTTCTAAGATATTCAGAAAAAAATGTGCCTTTATTCTTTATTGAGGATAAGACAATTTCTTTTTAAATGATATATTACAAAGTGAGGTTAATGTTATGATAAATACTTTAAAAAGTTTCGTAATTTATACTTACTAAAATAAAATGTTTCCAAATTAAAATAAACTGTGTTTTGACTAGATTAGATATTTTGATTTATCTAAATAAGTTCTTTAAAATAAAAAAACACCGGTGGTTATAAGGGGAGGGGGCATAGGGGTCATGGCCCCGGCCCCCCTAAGCGATATTTTTGTGCAGAAAGTAACAGTAGTAACTTTGACACAGGTGTTTTTGGTTATTTTTTTAAGCATATGGAACTAAAAATAAAGTGGTGAATCTTATGCAACGGTTTGGGGGGGGGGGCGTAATCATAACTAGGGACTCATACTTTCGACCTTTTGAACTTTCGACCTTTTGTTTTTTGATCTTTTGTACTTTCGACCTTTTGTACTTTCGACCTTTTGTATTTTCGACCTTTTGTACTTTCGACCTTATTTTTTCGACCTTTTGTACTTTCGACCTTTTGTACTTTCGACCTTTTTTATTTTTATATAATATGTTATTATTTTTTAATTATACAAATATATATTTTGAATGTAAACCTGTGACAATTTGGGCTTTCCAGCGGCAATTTAAAATTCCGCCGCCATCTTGAATATTTCAGCCCCTGTCAATATTTCGAGTTGGCAACAGGGATATTCGGATTCAGCGGGGTCAAAATAGGGGGAATTGCCCATTTGCCAAAAAGTAATATAAAATGCTTCTAGAAAGTGGATTTTCCCGAATCTTGCCTGAACTATAGGCCTTGGAAGCCTGACGCGTTTTCACTCTGCACACGAACATGATTAAAATTGTAGCTTTAAAGTTAAACTTAAAAAGCATTTTTTTTTAAATTTTAAATCCGATTTTAAATTTTGTTTACAAGATTTTTATTTTAAGATATCCTTATTCGAAATGTCGAAATTCTGACCTGACAAGGCAATTCTCTGGTCATATATTCGGATTCAGCGCGACGAACTAAATAAGAAAACAGTATTATAATAACTCAGATCTTAAAATTATCTTTGACTTGTTTCATTAATCAGGTATTAAAAGTACTTAATTATTAAAATTATGTTAAATAAAAAGTAGTGGTTTTACGGCTTTCGGAACGTACCAGACCCAAATATGAACAAAACAAAACTAAAATAAATATATAGTTGTTATAATAGTTTTTGGAGTTTTTTTTTTAAACTATTTTTTATTATTTCCTTTTTTCACTATATAATAACAGCATTTCGTGATAGCTGTCGTGTTGTACCTAATTAAATATTCATAAAATTCTACTATTCATTTGATCAATATTATTTAATAGGATTTTTCTGTTTCTCTTCTGATTTATTTTCTTGATAGGCAACATATCTGGTTACGCTCGTACTGACTGCCCAACAAGACTGAAACTGCCGCATAGTATAATACTTTCTTTTTCTTTTCGTCTTTTGACTGTGTCCTCGCAATATGCCTTCCAATTTAAATTATTTATTCTTTATTCTTCTTTTTTAATCCTAATCAATAATTATTATTTTTTTAAGTGGGTAAGTATGTCGAACATTATGATGATTATATCTGTCTACAGTGACGTCAAATTTTGCCTCAAACCCGAGGGTACCGTGACCTGTATTGCAATTTGGCTGTTGGTCTGTTTTTACTAATTGTCCATGTGTCATATTTCTTTTTCAGACATCATCACCATTTATAGTTCCTTTTTCGATTAGGCAGGATTTCGGTAACTGCGCATGCGTGAGTTTTAGAGTTGTGTCCAGTAGCGTGTCATGGATAAAAGGACGGGGGGGGGGGCGAAGACCTTAAGAGGCGAAGATCTTAAGGGGCGAAGACCTTATGGGGCGAAGACCTTAAGGGGCGCAAATATAGGTATGGGAGTCAAATAAATTACAAACCTTTTCACACGCACCATTTGTTTTTGCGTTTTACGCTAGGGGCGCCAAGCGCAGAGGAGGGCGTATAGGGGGCCGGGGGGGGGGGGCGTTCGCCCCCCCCCGGCCCCCTATACGACACGCCACTGGTTGTGTCTATTTTTTTTTCTAAAAACTAATAGATATAACCCTAATAGGGTGAAAATGTATCAAATTGTGGATTAAAATTGTAGTTTTTTTTAAATTAATTGTGCAGATTTTTTGTGGACACCACGAAGAGTGTTTAATGGCATCTATAAACCACTCTTTACTTTATTGCCAAATTATAAAGAAAATACATGTACTTACCTATGGAATGGCACTCCCTTACTTCTCCCGGACATTTGTCCACAAAATAGAATTGCTTTTGTAAAAAAAACATAATTTTACACGACAAACACTAAACAGCCCAAATGTAAATAAACAATAAATATGGCGTCTATCCACACAGCATCTATGTGGTAAGCGCTTCACTTTTCGATTTTTTTAACATGTATTTATGCTTTTAAGTATTTGCATTGAGTAATTATTTACTCAATGGTATTTGTGAGTGCCGAACAAGGTCGAAACTCCCGGGTAATATACGAGCTATTCATATCCTCGTTTTGAGGGTTTGCCCACAAACTCTCTTTTTCTTTTCGTCTTTTGACTGTGTCCTACATGTATAATGCCTTTTTAATTTAACATTTAATTTATTTTTCTTTGATTCTAATCAATAATTATTACAGTTCTTAAGTAGGTAAGTATGTCGAGCATCAAATTATTCAATAATCAGATTAATTTGTATTAACCATGGATAAACTTTATGTAATTGAATTACGCACCTACAACCAATTTAGTCATTAAATTTTTTTTGAAAATACAATCTTGAAAACATTCATAAATTAAGTAAAGCAAAAATTAAGGATTTCTAATTCCCTCCTCCACCCTTGATAACGTATTTTCATGAAAAAACACACAAAAAAAACATTGTATGTAACACAAGGCTAACGTAATTAAAAACTGGTCCCCTATATATAGGGTGGAATTTCTATGATGCACAAAGCTTGAAAGGGTGGTGGGAAAAGCCAATGGAAGAAATAAATACTTTTAATTATAATGCAGATACAGCAAAGCTTCCAAAACATTTTATAAGGTTTTCAGATTTTAATTTAACTAAGCTTTATATTTTTTCTATTTAATTTACAGTTATTTCTAATCATTTTCGAGACATCCCAATAGTTCCAGATTCTACTTAAAGGCTTCCAGAGTTGTCTAGGCTTTTGTAGGGAGTTTCACAAATTTTTCAGACTTTTCCAGGACATCTAGAGTCGGCCTTAAACATTTCATATATATGTTATTTTGTATAACTCTTTCAACTTTTATTTCTTGACTCTATATAGATACTGTCAGGTTTATGTACAAAAATTTACCAAGTCAATTTTTTAAAATTTTTGTCATATGCCTTTAAAGTTATATTAAAATATAAACATTTTGATAAATAAGTTACTATCCTATTTCTGTTAAAACGTTAGGTATAAAAACTGCATTAAAATTGTGTCAACAAAAATCTGAAAATTATCAGAAAAACTGTTGTTTTTATTCGTTTTTTAGATTTGATATATTTTTTTTCTGTGAGGTGAAAAATTTCTTCTACAGTAGAAGTAAAACAGTTTTCTATTAAAACGTTAGGTATAAAATTTGCATTAAAATCTTATCAATAAAAATTTGAAAAATATCAAAAGTTAAAATTTTTAAAAGCTTGATTGGCACTAGCCATACATTGTGGTTTCCAATGTTTCAGATGTTCTGGTTTTAGAAAACGGTGGTTTCTATTCGTTTTTTAGATTTGATATAATTTTTTTCTGTGAGGTGATTTTTGTTTTAAAAATTACCTCTACAGTAGAAGTGGAACAGTTTTCTATTAAAATTTGCATTAAAATTTTATTAATAAAAATTGGAAAAATATCAAAAGTTAAAATTTTTAAAAGCTTGATTGGCACTAGCCATACATTGTGGTTTCCAATGTTTCAGATGTTCTGGTTTTGAAAAACGGTGTTTACTATTCGTTTTTTAGATTTGATATATTTTTTTTCTGTGAGGTGAAAAATTTCTTCTACAGCAGAAGTAAAACAGTTTTCTATTAAAACGTTAGGTATAAAATTTGCATTAAAATGTTGACCCCTCATCCCCCCCGTTGTTACGCATTTTCAAGAAAAACACATTAAAAAAACATTCAGTGTAACGCAAGGCCAAATACCCCCTCCTCCCCTCCTAGAGCGTTACGTAATTTAAGGAAATGTCCTTAACCACGTGACTTAAGTTAATTTTAATCCCTCAGTGAATTGTAACCCCACTTTCAGTCGATCTACAAACGTTTCTCCTCGGGATTAAAAGTATCACTTTAGTCCCTAGGATTATAATGTACTATTTTATACTTAGTTTCTTTTATAAAGAATCCAACTGTAAAAGTTTTTATTCGATTTTTTAACCTACTTTAATTAGATAGAGGAAGTGTACTTAAAATGGAATACTTAAGCTTTAAATATTTATACAAAAAAAAGTTTTGACGTTATGGGTTAAAGCATTATGCTGTTATTGAAATATTATTTTTTGTTTGTTATAGTTCATTTGTAGTACTTTAAACACTTAAGAATAATTTGTTATTTTGAAAAATCTAGACCACTGCAGTTTCCCATTTTATCCTAATTGCGCAGGTAAAATGGGAAATATTATTAGGATAAAATGGTATATAAACTTAACATTGAAAATACAAAAATACCTAGAAAATACGACATAAAGATAAAACTAAAATGAGAGATAATTTGTTTAAACAAATCATTTAGGAATCTTAACAATAATATGCTCTTTATTCTTAATACGGCACACAGATAGGTATAATCAGAAAAGAGTCTACTAGTTTCTGGAACTAAAACAAATTATTTCTTGGTTAAATAAAAACCTCATAAGAACCAGTAAAATAATTCCAATAATGCTTATTATAAAAAAGACACAGAGACGAACGAAACCGAAAAATCGTTCGTAAATAGGCAACATTTAAAAGTACACAAAATTATATAAATGGGATATCCCATTTTGGCTACTTTAGCAATTTCCCATTTTACCTCAATCTCATACAAAATATTTAAACTAATCCAACTATTTAATTATTTCTCATTAAGCCAAAAATAGCATGTTTGATGGCAGCCAAGACTATAAACTTTACAAATATCAACAGCAGAATATATTATTTTACCTTATTCAGTAGTCAATTCTTACAGCATTTAACTTGCTAACTTTGCTTGTAACTCTCTAATGACTGATTAAAAAAATACTCTGCCAATATATAGGCCCCTAAGCTCATACTAGGTACTATAGTTATAGTGTACGTGTGAGCTAATATAACTAAAAACTGAAATATATTTTATTCAACTCCACACTAAATTACCTTTTGTTTGATACTATACAAGCCATGTTTTGACTTAAACTCAAATTTTTGAAATCCACCCCACTCTTAAAAAAAACAAAAACTAAAATGTATTTTGTTAAAGTCCGGACTCAATTACCTTTCGTTTTATATCACACACGCCATATTTTCACTTAAACTCTAATTTTTGAAATATACCCCCACTCTTTTTTTAAAATAAATTAAAATGCATTTTGTTTAACTCCAGATTGAATTACCTTTCGTTTGATATCACACACGCCATATTTTCACATAAACTCTAATTTTTGAAATCTATCCCCACCCTTTTATTTGGTTTGTGCTCGGTGGATTTTGTTCATTTTGAAGTGGGACCATCTCGACCCAAGGCCCAGCCTAGGTACCAAATTTCATTGAAATCGGTCAAGCGGTTTTTGAGTTATGCGCGTTGGTCGTTACAGACATACAGACAGACAGACAGACAGACATACAGACAGACAGACAGACAGACGGCGCAACAAAAAAGTTTCAAAATCATCTGAAACACAAAGATATATAAAAATTTTTGAATTCAAAGCAACTTTTTTTTTCTCGAAAAAATTAGGATCACCATAGCTCACACTACTATAGTATAGTATATGTGTGAGCTAAAATTACGGCCTACGTCGATCCCAATGAACAAATCTAGCGATACAACCCAACATTTATCCCATTTTACCTTACTATCCCATTTTAAGTATACTTTTTTTAAGTATACTTCCACTTCCTACATCGAATAATATACCTAAATGACGAATTCCTGCAGCAATATAACCCTGCAATATAAGCAGTACATTTTGTATAATCATAAGGGACAAATGGATATAGGCAATGATATCACGGATCATTTGTTAGGTGATCCGTGATGATATTGCGCAAGTCTGGGATGTGGCTGTACAGACTAAAAAGCTTGCAACTTGCAAACCAGTCGGACCAATTCCCATATTAGTCAGAACATATTATTTTAAAAGGCTTTCCGTTTTCGGTCTAGAAGCAAATCATATTACTTTTTGGCAACAGACCATTTCCCCCTAATTTGACCCCGCTGAATCCGAATATCTCCGTTGCCAACTCGAAAAATCGACAGGGACGGAGAAAATCCCCCCCAAACCCCCAAAAACCTGTTTTTTTTTTCAGTTTTATGCAATTTTCTCGAAAACTGACCTTTTTATCAAAAATTGCAAAGAACAGTTTTTTGTGGAGAATAAAATACCCTTTCCAACGATGTATTGGTCAATAAGGTTAGGAAAAGCAAGTAGCTCTTCAGTGGCGTACGTAAATTGGGATTATTTAGAAAAAACATGTTTATTATAGGTTTTTCAAAATTTTCTCAAAAACTATACTGTTTAGGAAAAAATTCCTAGTATACTTTATTGTAGAACATAACATTTGCTTTTAAAAACTTTATTAAAATATCGGGTTGTTGCCATATTTAAGGCTTCAGGGGCGTACTAATATAAACTTATTTTCAAAAATAACTGAAGTAATCAGTTTCTCTTGCATATTTAAATATCTTTTCTAAGATTTTCAGAAAAAAATGTGCCTTTAATCTTTATTGAGGATAAGACAATTTCTTTTTAAATGATATATTACAAAGTGAGGTTAATTTTATGATAAATACTTTAAAAAGTTTCGTAATTTATACTTACTAAAATAAAATGTTTCCAAATTAAAATAAACTGTGTTTTGACTAGATTAAATATTTTGATTTATCTAAATAAGTTCTTTAAAGTAAAAAAACACCGGTGGTTATAAGGGGAGGGGGCATAGGGGTCATGGCCCCGGCCCCCCTAAGCGATATTTTTGTGCAGAAAGTAACAGTAGTAACTTTGACACAGGTGTTTTTGGTTATTTTTTTAAGCATATGGAACTAAAAATAAAGTGGTGAATCTTATGCAACGGTTTGGGGGGGGGGGGGCGTAATCATAATTAGGGACTCATACTTTCGACCTTTTGAACTTTCAACCTTTTGTTTTTTGATCTTTTGTACTTTCGACCTTTTGTACTTTCGACCGTTTGTACTTTCGACCTTTTTTATTTTTATATAATATGTTATTATTTTTTAATTATACAAATATATATTTTGAATTTCCAGCGGCAATTTAAAATTCCGCCGCCATCTTGAATATTTCAGCCCCTGCCAATATTTCGAGTTGGCAACAGGGATATTCGGATTCAGCGGGGTCAAAATAGGGGGAATTGCCCATTTGCCAAAAAGTAATATAAAATGCTTCTAGAAAGTGGATTTTCCCGAATCTAGCCTGAACTATATGCCTTGGAAGCCTGTCGCGTTTTCACTCTGCACACGAACATGATTAAAATTGTAGCTTTAAAGTTAAACTGAAAAAGCATTTTTTTTTTAAATTTTAAATCCGATTTTAAATTTTGTGTACAAGATTTTTATTTTAAGATATCCTTATTCGAAATGTCGAAATTCTGACCTGACAAGGCAATTCTCTGGTCATATATTCGGATTCAGCGCGACGAACTAAATAAGAAAACAGTATTATAATAACTCAGATCTTAAAATTATCTTTGACTTGTTTCATGAATCAGGTATTAAAAGTACTTAATTATTAAAATTATATTAAATAAAAAGTAGTGGTTTTACGGCTTTCGGAACGTACCAGACCCGAATATGAACAAAACAAAACTAAAATAAATATATAGTTGTAATAGTTTTTGGAGTTTTTTTTTAAAACTATTTTTTATTATTTCCTTTTTTCACTATATAATAACAGCATTACGTGATAGCTGTCGTGTTGTAACTAATTAAATATTCATTTCTAGGGAGAACATTAGTTTTAAACCTTTTTATCGCTTAATCAGCTAAAAAGAAAACTCTACTATTAATTTGATCAATATTATTTAATAGGATTTTTCTGTTTCTATTCTGATTTATTTTCTTTATAGGCAACATATCTGGTTACGCTCGTACTAAGGACTGCCCAACAAGACTGAAACCGGATAGTATAATACTTTCTTTTTCTTTTCGTCTTTTGACTGTGTCCTCGCAATATGCCTTCCAATTTATCATATTTTTTATTCTTCTTTAATCCTAATCAATAATTATTATTTTTTAAGTGAGTTATTATGTTGAACATTATGATGATTATATCTGATATTGCAATTAGGCTGTTGGTCTGTTTTCACTAAATGTCCGTTTCATATTTCTTCCTTTTTCGGTTAGACAGGATTTCGGTAACTGCACATGCGTCAGTTTTGGTTACTACAATTGTTTGAGACCTGTCAAAAATTTAGGGTTATGTCTATTTTTGTTTCTAAAAACTAATAGATATAAATAGGGTGAAAATGTATCAAATTGTGGATTAAAATTGTAGTTTTTCTAAAATTAACTGTGCAGATTTATTGTGGACACCACAAAGAGTGTTTAATGGCATCTATAACCTACTCTTAACTTTATTGCCAAATTATAAAGAAAATACATGTACTTACCTATGGAATGGCACTCCCTTACTTTTCTTGGACATTTTTCCACAAAAGAGAATTGCTTTTGTAAAAAAAACATTATTTTACACGACAAACAGCGCAAAATGTTAATAAACCATAAATATGGCGTCCATCTACACAGCGTCTGTGTGTCTATCTGACAAAACACACGCATGTGCGTCTGCGAATTTAAATTTGCCATTCTTTCCAAAGCAACCGTTTTGAGGATTTGTCCACAAACTCTAATTTTCTTTTCGTCTTTTGACTGTGTCCTACATGTATAATTCCTTTTTAATTTAACATTTAATTTATTCTTCTTTGATTCTAATCAATAATTATTACAGTTCTTAAGTAGGTAAGTATGTCGAGCATCAAATTATTCAATAATCAGATTAATTTGTATGCACCATGGATAAACGTTATGTAATTGAATTACGCACCTACAACCAATTTAGTCATTCAATTTTTTTTGAAAATACAATCTTGAAAACATTCATAAATTAAGTAAAGCAAAAATTAAGGATTTTTAATTCCCCCCTCCACCCTTGATAACGTATTTTCAAGAAAAAACACACAAAAAAAACATTGTATGTAACACAAGGCTAATGTAATTAAAAACTGGTCCCCTATATATAGGGTGGAATTTCTATGATGCACAAAGCTTGAAAGGGTGGTAGGAAAAGCCAATGGAAGAAATAAATACTTTTAATTATAATGCAGATACAGCAAAGCTTCCAAAACATTTTATAAGGTTTTTAGATTTTAATTTAACTAAGGTTTATATTTTTTCTATTTAATTTACAGTTATTTCCAATCATTTTCGAGACATCCCAATAGTTCCAGATTCTACTTAAAGGCTTCCAGAGTTGTCTAGGCTTTTGTAGGGAGTTTCACAAATTTTTCAGACTTTTCCAGGACATCTAGAGTCGGCCTTAAACATTTCATATATATGTTATTTTGTATAACTCTTTCAACTTTTATTTCTTGGCTCTATATAGATACTGTCTGGTTTATGTACAAAAATTTACCAAGTCAATTTTTAAAAATTTTTGTCTTTAAAGTTATATTAAAATATAAACATTTTGATAAATAAGTTACTATCCTATTTCTGTTAAAATGTTAGGTATAAAAACTGCATTAAAATTGTGTCAACAAAAATCTGAAAACTATCAGAAAAACTGTGGTTTTTATTCGTTTTTTAGATTTGATATATTTTTTTTCTGTGAGGTGAAAAATTTCTTCTACAGTAGAAGTAAAACAGTTTTCTATTAAAACGTTAGGTATAAAATTTGCATTAAAATCTTATCAATAAAAATTTGAAAAATATCAAAAGTTAAAATTTTTAAAAGCTTGATTGGCACTAGCCATACATTGTGGTTTCCAATGTTTCAGATGTTCTGGTTTTGAAAAACGGTGGTTTCTATTCGTTTTTTAGATTTGATATATTTTTTTTCTGTGAGTTGATTTTTGTTTTAAAAATTACCTCTACAGTAGAAGTGGAACAGTTTTCTATTAAAATTTGCATTAAAATTTTATTAATAAAAATTGGAAAAATATCAAAAGTTAAAATTTTTAAAAGCTTGAATGGCACTAGCCATACATTGTGGTTTCCAATGTTTCAGATGTTCTGGTTTTGAAAAACGGTGGTTTCTATTCGTTTTTTAGATTTGATATATTTTTTTTCTGTGAATTGATTTTTGTTTTAAAAATTACCTCTACAGTAGAAGTGGAAAGGTTTTCTATTAAAATTTGCATTAAAATTTTATTAATGAAAATTTGAAAAATATCAAAAGTTAAAATTTTTAAAAGGTTGATTGGCACTAGCCATACATTGTGGTTTCCAATGTTTCAGATGTTCTGGTTTTGAAAAACGGTGGTTTCTATTCGTTTTTTAGATTTGATATATTTTTTTTCTGTGAGTTGATTTTTGTTTTAAAAATTACCTCTACAGTAGAAGTGGAACAGTTTTCTATTAAAATTTGTATTAAAATTTTATTAATAAAAATTGGAAAAATATCAAAAGTTAAAATTTTTAAAAGCTTGAATGGCACTAGCTATACATTGTGGTTTCCAATGTTTCAGATGTTCTGGTTTTGAAAAACGGTGGTTTCTATTCGTTTTTTAGATTTGATATATTTTTTTTCTGTGAATTGATTTTTGTTTTAAAAATTACCTCTACAGTAGAAGTGGAAAGGTTTTCTATTAAAATTTGCATTAAAATTTTATTAATGAAAATTTGAAAAATATCAAAAGTTAAAATTTTTAAAAGCTTGATTGGCACTAGCCATACATTGTGGTTTCCAATGTTTCAGATGTTCTGGTTTTGAAAAACGGTGGTTTCTATTCGTTTTTTAGATTTGATATATTTTTTTTCTGTGAGTTGATTTTTGTTTTAAAAATTACCTCTACAGTAGAAGTGGAACAGTTTTCTATTAAAATTTGCATTAAAATTTTATTAATAAAAATTGGAAAAATATCAAAAGTTAAAATTTTTAAAAGCTTGAATGGCACTAGCCATACATTGTGGTTTCCAATGTTTCAGATGTTCTGGTTTTGAAAAACGGTGGTTTCTATTCGTTTTTTAGATTTGATATATTTTTTTTCTGTGAATTGATTTTTGTTTTAAAAATTACCTCTACAGTAGAAGTGGAAAGGTTTTCTATTAAAATTTGCATTCAAATTTTATTAATGAAAATTTGAAAAATATCAAAAGTTAAAATTTTTAAAAGCTTGATTGGCACTAGCCATACATTGTGGTTTCCAATGTTTCAGATGTTCTGGTTTTGAAAAACGGTGGTTTCTATTCGTTTTTTAGATTTGATATATTTTTTTTCTGTGAGTTGATTTTTGTTTTAAAAATTACCTCTATAGTAGAAGTGGAACAGTTTTCTATTAAAATTTGCATTAAAATTTTATTAATGAAAATTTGAAAAATATCAAAAGTTAAAATTTTTAAAAGCTTGATTGGCACTAGCCATACATTGTGGTTTCCAATGTTTCAGATGTTCTGGTTTTGAAAAACGGTGGTTTCTATTCGTTTTTTGGATTTAATATATTTTTTTTCTGTGAGGTGATTTTTGTTTCAAAAATTGAGGTGATTTTTGTTTCAAAAATTACCTCTACAGTAGAAGTGGGACAGTTTTCTATTAAAATTTGCATTAAAATTTTATTAATAAAAATTGGAAAAATATCAAAAGTTAAAATTTTTAAAAGCTTGATTGGCACGAGCCATACATTGTGGTTTCCAATGTTTCAGATGTTCTGGTTTTGAAAAACGGTGTTTTCTATTCGTTTTTTAGATTTAATATATTTTTTTTCTGTGAGGTGATTTTTGTTTCAAAAATTACCTCTACAGTAGAAGTGGAACAGTTTTCTATTAAAATTTGCACTAAAATTTTATTAATGAAAATTTGAAAAATATCAAAAGTTAAAATTTTTAAAAGCATGATTAACACTAGCCATACATTGTGGATTCCAATGTTTCAGATGTTCTGGTTTTGAAAAACGGTGGTTTCTATTCGTTTTTTGGATTTAATATATTTTTTTTCTGTGAAGTGATTTTTGTTTCAAAAATTGAGGTGATTTTTGTTTCAAAAATTACCTCTACAGTAGAAGTGGAACAGTTTTCTATTAAAATTTGCATTAAAATTTTATTAATAAAAATTGAAAAAATATCAAAAGTTAAAATTTTTAAAAGCTTGACTGGCACTAACTAAATAATTTTTCGGTAGGATTCTTAGAGATCTAATAGAGAATAATTTTCATTCAGGAATTGAAGAACAAGAAGAACAGCAAAGTGGGTTTTGTGCAGGCGGATCTTGTAGTGATGAGTGCTAGAAATATAGAGAGCCATGTTAACTTTGTGGACCTATAAAAAGCAGATGATACCGTTTCAGCAGAAAAATTATGGACAGTATTAGAGCAAACTAATATCAATCATACATGAAAGCGATAAAAGAACTATAAAAACGGTCAATCTAAAATTAAAATAGGAATCGACTTTCACAAGAATTCCTGGTAACGAAAGCCTTAAGGCAGGGATGTGGTATCTCTCTAACCCTTTTTAAAATATATTTCGCAGTAGCTCTAAAAAACTGGAAACGTAAAGTACAAGGTATGGGAATACAACTTAACGGCCAATTTACGATATACACACCACAGTTTGCTGACAACCAAGTAATTGTAGTTAATGATAAAGAAGACATGGAGTATATGATGAGAAAGTTAACGGAAGAATACCAAAAGTGGGGGTTAACAGTGAAGAGACACAGTACTTATGGATTGGAAATGAATCAAGTGAGATATAACTAGACAATGTATACTTGGGTGTCACATTTGATAAGACAGGAATTGACTACAAAGAACTGGAAAAAAAATAGTAAAAGCAAAAACGGTGATTGGATGTTTTGACAGTATTTTATGGAACAAAGATATCAAAAGAATGAAAAATTTAACATGTATGAAACAATGAAGAAAAGCACGCTGTTGTATGGAATAAAGTATCAGAAGTATACAAAACAAAAATGGAAAGTGCCGAAATGGATGCAATAAGAACATCAATGAGAATATCTAGAACAGATCATATAAGAAATGAGACCATAAAAGAAAGAATGGGAATCGAGGGACGCATAACTGATGACATCACTATAAGACAACTGATATGGTACGGCCATGTACAACGGATGAACGATGAAAGATTACCAAAATAGGTCATAGTCATACCAGTACGTAAGTAGAACAAAAGGGCGTCCTAAAGTGGAATCGTAACAAACAATTCAAAGATCAATGAGTCAAAAAAACCTGACAGAAGATAAATCTCAGGATCGAAGGAGGTGGAGAATAGGCGTCGGGCACCGTAGAAAAACGTTCTAGACCGATAAAAATTGCATTAATATTGTGTCAAAAAAAAATTGGAAAAATATCAAAAGTTAAAATTTTTAAAAGCTTGATTGGCACCAGCCAAACATTGTGGTTTCCAATGTTTCAGATGTTCTGGTAAATGTTTAGATCTAGACAAAAGCCCGCCCAGGATTATAATTAGCCTTTTTGAAAAATTGTTTGTGGTTTTTGTGTACACTAATATTGATGGCTACGATAAACAGAAGTCAAGTTTCAAAAAATAAGAAAGCCCAGACCTTTGCCTAAATTTTATAATGGATGTTCTTTTAAACATTGCCAAGAAAATTATAAATTAGTTTTTATGAAAAATGATTTCTTTTAATAATTTTTGTATATTTTCTAAAATATTAAAATGTTTGGCAAATCAAAGTAAACTCTTTTAAGTTACTAATGGAATTGATCTAAACACGATATCATCTTTGGTTGAAAATTAATGTTCACGGTCATTGATTTTACGTATCGTTGTCGTTCTGAATAGTAATTTATTGACTATGATCCCGTGTATTTTCCGATTATTTACTGAATAAATTCTTATAATCCAGATTTGGTCCATTTTGTGACTTAAGTATTGTTCATACTCGTCTTAGTCTTTTGTTTTTGATTAGTCTTAGGCATAACCCACTGAAAAAAAAAATCAATTTCAATAAAAAGGCCCCTTTTCAAAAGTCATTTTCTACACAAAACAATCTTATTTAACCTAATTTGTGCACGAAACACAGACACGAAAGAACAAAAGCGAAAAAGAAAATAAAAACAAATAAAATTTTGAGGTTATGTTGAGATTTTCTGTTAAAAACATAATTAATGGCGGTAAATTCAAAATATCGGCCGCGCGCCTGCGCTCTTCGGACGCCCTGTAAAAAAAACAACAAATATCAGCTGATGTCTGTCACTCGTCTTAGTCGTTGTCCTAAGGATTGAAAGTTGGCAACTCTTAAGACAAAGACTAATCAAAAACAAAAGCAAAAGCATTGTATGAACACTCCCATAAGAAACAGTGGTTTTAACTTTCTTATGACAAGACATATGACTAAACCAAGACAAAAGACTAGACAAAAGACGAGTATGAACGATCCATTAGGTATATGATTATTTAGGTTTAAAGATTGTAGGTTTAACAAAAAATAAACGAATCCATGACGGATCTTTTTTTTTGTCAAACACACTGTGTTTATTGTATTAAAATCTAGTCAGTAAGACTAATTAGCAATTTTGTTTTAACTTAATTTACTAGAAAAGTCAGATTTAAACTTAGGGTTCACTCAACAGTTCTCTCCGCTTTGTTTTGTCTGTAACTCACAATTGTGTTGTGTTTATAGCATTATTTTGTTTTATGTAATTCACTTAAGTATTGTTCATACTCGTCTTAGTCTTTTGTTTTTGATTAGTCTTTGTCCTTTGATTAGTCTTAGCTGTCTTCAACAAAATCGGCTGTTCATACTCGTCTTTTGTTTTTGATTAGTCTTAGTCATAACCCACTTAAAAAAAAATTCAATTTCAATAAAAAGGCCCCTTTTCAAAAGTCATTTTCTACACAAAACAATCTTATTTAACCTAATTTGTGCACGAAACACAGACACGAAAGAACAAAAGCGAAAAAGAAAATAAAAACAAATAAAATAAGACGCCCTGTAAAAAAAAACAACAAATATCAGCTGATGTCTGTCACTCGTCTTAGTCGTTGTCCTAGGATTGAAAGTTGGCAACTCTTAAGACAAAGACTAATCAAAAACAAAAGCAAAAACATTGTATGAACACTCCCATAAGAAACAGTGGTTTTAACTTTCTTATGACAAGACATATGACTAAACCAAGACAAAAGACTAGACAAAAGACGAGTATGAACGATCCATTAGTTTACTAGCTCAAACGGCTTCACTCTTTTTAGTCTTCGAACTAGCATAGTATTGTCTCGAAGCTGAATTGCTTTCACATTCACATGCCGATGAAGTCTATCTTCATGGCTTTTGTGTACTTTTTTATAGTCTCTGCTACAGTTTCGATTTTTAGATCTCGATGAAGGTCACTATTTCGAACGTACCAAGGTGCATTTACAATGTTTCTTAATACTTTATTTTGAAATCTCTATAAAACTAAAATGTTACTCTCTTTAGCACAACCCCATAGTTGAATACCATATGTCCATACTGGTTTCAGTATTTGTCTATAAAGCAGTAACTTATTATGAATTGTTAAATTCGACTTCCTTCCAATTAGCCAGTTCATTTTTCTACAACGGATCTGATACCTTTCTTGTTGTTGTTGTTTATTTATTTTAACACCATCACAATATTTGGTGGTTTAGGCGTTTTTTAAGCCAAATTATTTTTACTTCCAGAGAATTTTATTCTTCGCAAGAAAGTGTTCTTTGCAATTTTTGCTAAAAAGGTGAATTTCCGAGAAAATTAAAAAAATATAATGCACCTTCATGGGGGGTATATAAATACTAAAGAAAAACTATTTAATTGTTTATAATCTAGAATAGATTGATTGATTAATTGATATATAGGGTGTCTCATAACTTGGGGGCCATAGGCCAACAGGTGATAGAGGAGGTCATGTCTGATAAAAAAGCTCCTATAATGCATGGGTCAAAACTCTTTCTTTGTCGAGGTACAGAGCATCAAAGTTGGCGATTTTTTAATTTTTTTCATAATAAGTATTTTAAAAAACGCAGTAAAAATATGAAATTGGGTAAAGGCGTGTATTAGAACAAAAGCAATAAACTGAAGTAAAAATAATTTTAAAAAAATTAGTCGGTCAATTTTTTTTAGAAAAATCAATTTTTTTGATATAAATTTTTATGAATGCCATATTAAACGCAATGTTTTTTTTATATTTTTTTTTGATAAAATCAAGTCTCTAGCGAGACATAGTTATAAAATATTATTGATCTTTTTTAAAAGAATAAATAAGCAAAAATTATTATTTTTTATACATTTTTAGAGGTTATTTTGACAGCATGTACTTTTTTCTACATGTTACCATAGTTCAACTTTACATTAAACTTGTTTTATATGTAAAAGCACTGATTGGGGAATATGTGTTTGTATTTTTCTATATTAAATATAAAAACTTTGAAGAATTGAAAACAATTGAAGAATTGACCCCCAGGTGCTTGTCAGCGTCGCAATTTGTAGGATATTCAATGCCTCCAAACATTTTAGGAGGCATTGCACAGGCGTTTGTGGACGCCTTGAAGTTAGCCAATTGACGTAAGCAACTGCGCGTGCGTCGGCTATGTCATGGTTTGAAAGGAGGTAATTTGAAACTATTGCTAAAATGACACATTTTATGTCATTTTTTGACGTTTAGCTGAAAAGTCAATATTAAAAAATCAATGTTAAAATTTTGTTTTTTTAATTGAGACATTGTTTCTTAATTTTATTTAGTTTTTACTAAAATATTGACAATAAATTCACAATTAACACCTCTGTAAACGGTATTTCATCGTATAACGCCCATAAACTCGAAAATATAGATATGAAACATCACCAATTGATGACGTATTTATTGAACCCCACTATTTCGAAACATATAGCATTAAATTCGCCTCTGGTAAAAAAAGCGGGTCAGCTTACCCCCCTTTGCTCCTCCCCTGAACAGGTTCTTGCTTCCACACCTACGGCATTAATGGCTAATAAATCGCTACTGATTTGGTTTGGGGGTTAGACAAATTTTGGCAGGTAATTTTTTTTGTGTTTTTAGTAGCCATAAGGTATTAAACAGCTCGTTAAAAACAGTATTCTCGAATACAAAAATAACCTGGTTTATTGTGAATTAATGTAAACTTCGGTGAAAGCTATTTATAAAACTTGATACCCACTCTTTCTTTATTTTAACAACATAAGTAAATGATATCGAATTGAGTTGTGTGAGATAGGTCAGTGAAATTTGAATGGATTCCCAAATGGATGATTCTATAAAAATTGTGCTGTGGAGTGGGAATGTATATTTTTCAAACACAGACTGCAAATGAAGCATAGTTTTAGTTATAAGATTTAAAACAAAATGTTTTCTTTATGTATGTAATGTATAAAAAAAAATGCAAGTTTATAATTTTTTTTATTACAAATTCCGAATTTACATCTTCCCAGAAAATTTTACAATTTTAAACGTGCTCCATTTTTAATAACACAATATTTGTGAATACCACTGGTTAATTTCTAGAGAAAGAGACGGCCCTGGATATCTAATTTACTTGTGAGGATGACAAGTTTTGAGAGAAAATGTCAACTTTAGTTTGGTTTAAGTTATAGATCTTTTTATTTTCGGCAGAAAATTAGTTTTTTTTGGAGAAATCAATTATCATTCCTCTGGTAAGTAAATATTCGACTGATATCAATAGTATAATTTTTTTGTTGATTGTTTTAAAATTATAAGTATAGGAACTTTGTTTATATAAAACTTAAGTTAAGTAGTCTAAATAGATTTTGATCTAAATTGGAAAACCATTAAAAAACTCATTCCTCTGGTCCTCATTCCTCTGGCATTTTTATGCAATAATTTCTAAAATTTGGGAAAATAAATGTTTCTTAGCTTACACCTAATTAGTTACATAAATTTAACAAAAGAAAATTATTTACTGTGCTGTACTGTTATTTAAAGGCAATGACCAAAAATGATATCCATATAGCACACTTTTGGTAGAATCGGAAAGTAAAGCGCTCGTAGCTGGCTTTGGAAACAATGGCAAATTTAAATTCGCGGATGCGAATTTTCAAGTGCGCATGTGTGTGTTTTGTCATGTAGACACGCAGCTGCTATATGGGTGCAGGCCATATTGACATTTTGCGGTGTTTTGCGTTTATCGTGTAAAATTATCTTTGTTTTCTGTAAAAAATGGGAAATAACTTATGTGAAACATGTGCGGTTTATGGAAAAATGTCCGGAAGAAGTAAGGGAGTAGCATTCCATAGGTAACTACGTGTATTTTTCATTATAATTCGTTAATAAAGTTAAGTAAGAGTGGTTTATAGATGCCATTAGACACTCTTCATGGTCTCCACAATAAATCTGCACAATTAGTTTTAGAAAAACTACAATTTTAATCCACAATTTGAGAAATTTTCACCCAATCAACTAGTTTTTAGAAAATATAATAGACATAACCCTAAAAATTTGACAATTGTCAAATAATGTAGTGACGTAACGGAGTATGTTCCAAAACCACCAAAACTAACGCATGCTCAGTAACCGAAATCCTGTCTACCCGAAAAAGGAACATTAAGAATTAAATAGGGGTTCTGGCGTCAAGCATCGCGTGTGAGAATGCATGAGTATGCCCGATATTTATGCTCTAACGTATTTATGGATTCCTTATGTCATGTCTTGTAAACATTGGTTATACCTGATTAGAACTTTTTAGAGCCGGTCCGTTTAAAACTAGAATTGCCATGTTGATTGCCTTCGTCGTGAACATGTCAGAAAGAGAGAGAGAGATAATGACAGTGAGAGAGAAAGGGAGCAGGATTAAAAAAGATTTTGGACTGCTATTAAAGGTTTGTCGAAAATTACCTCGTTATCCATAGTAATAAATTTGGCCTTTATATTAATTTTCCATAAACATGATTCCAATATTTGCTTTATTAAAATTTTTATTGGCCAATGTTTTACACCGCAGATGCCCAAAATGAAAATAAATCGACCTATAAAGATCAAAATCTTTATATCGTGGCGTAGGACCTGCTTATAGGGACCGACACAGGAAGGATATTATGTGCCATTTGCTTTTACTCCGCCCTTAGGTTGGCGATCGATACGGCAATTATTACCCTACATACGCCCAAAAAAAAATTAGTAACACAAGGTAGAGAGAAACCAGAATAGGTATGATACAGTAATGTAACCTTCAATTTTTTTATTTTTTTTTTAATTAGTGTTGGTTATGACTACATCTCTGTTATTTTTTCCTATACAACTTCCGTATTTTAGGAATCTTGTCATGACTTTGGAAGGCTCTTATAGACCTTATTGCCAAGTAAATAGCAAAACCCAAGTCGCCTCCCAAACCTAGATTGGTTTACCTCTACTTATAATTTTTGCACAATTGTATGTTTTCGTGAAACGCCTTTTTTAATGAGACCAGAAATAATAGGAACCTTTTGCACGTACTCTTTTAGCTAACTTTATTCTTTATCAATGCGACATTAAATGACAGATGTCACGTGATATTTGGAAGTCCAATTTTGACCTTTTGCAGACACAGTTTTTGTTTGTGTTATTTTTGTTATCCTTTATTTACCTGTAAAAAGCCTGTTTTGTGTTCTGGAGGCAAAATTAATGTAAAAGTTCCGAAAACAACTAGAGGAAAACTGTAAAAATCAATACCAGTGAAAAACTGCCAGGACAATATAGGATTAAACTTCTTGAGATTACTTTTTGACAGTTATCAGCGGTTGACCATAACAAATAGCATAGGCCAACGAAAAAAAGGTTGTAAAAAGTTGTCTTAAAAGTAATGATATAGCCCTTAGGTCTGTGTACTGTTTACTTTTTTCTTCTTTTTTTTACACACTTCACAGAACATTCACAAACTTTTGGTTAGTTGGTGAACACTGTTGCCAAACAACACATATCTACCAGTTTTTATAAAAAAAAATATTTTCAATAATTGGCATAAAATTAAATCTGCGAATAACCCCGCATTGGTAGCTCTTGAAATAATTGTCTGGGACCAAAAATATTTTAGATTTACATTACATTTTGTCATAAGGTTATATGCATGGGCGCACCCAGGGGGGTCCTCGGGACCCGGCCCCCAAGCCTTTTTTTTACATATTTTCCACATATTTCATGAAAAAACACAAAAAATAGCTGAGCCTTGGGCCCCCCATGATATATTCCTGGGTGCGCCACTGTTATATGCTTGGCAACACTGTCTCTAAATAAAGAAACTAGTAGCCTGCGTAATTCGAACACAAGTATAAGGTCAAACATTATCTTTTAGTAAGGGATAAATTTCAACCCAGGGAACTGCGCATGCCTCAAATAAAGGATAAGTGCAAAATGGGATCTGCAAAAGATCCCTAATGTCTGGTCAAACTGTTTTTGTTTTGTAAGTTTTATGCTTTTTTGAGTTTAGATTACAAACTGCTGACAGTAGGAAGCCAGCCAATGGTAATAAAATAAAACTCTTTGTAGTTTTTTATCTTGCTTATAAACTATTCATAAAATTAATGTATATTTTTTTAAACATGAATTTTAAAAATTTACTTATGTTGGGTTTTTCCTTAGAACATTAATGTTTGAAGTGTTTTTCATATGTTTGATTTGTCTTCCAAGATACCACAAAAGAAAAGTTATGGGGAAATGATTCTAATATAGTGGTGTGCAAATACTATCTACTCGATACTTTAATATCTGAAACATGGGCGGATTCGAAGTAATCGAATCCTTCGACGCCAAATACTCGTTATTCGAATCCCGAATGGGACCGAAGCCGAAGTGTTACTTTCGTATCAATCGTATCGGCATCGTCGGTATGAGTAACGAGTTTGGAGTACTTGTAATCATTTAGACCGATATTTATAGCCCATCGCACCGACTTTTTTCGTTACTTAGCCTTAAGGGTTCCTTATTACGTCATATTATGATTATAAACGTGGAATTTCGTACCCGTGAATTTAAAAATCAAACAAGTTTCGTGGCTAATCGGGCAAAAAGGAGTTTTTTTGTTTCCCTTATATTTTTCCGTGGGTAGCCTGAAAACTTAACCTCACGGGGGTCCAAGATCTAATGGACACCTAATAAGTGTTGACAGTTAACCGTTTCGTCCTTATGGGACTCCTCAGAACACTGCTGGTCAATGTGACAAATCTTGCGAAGTTAATCAGACGGTTTTGTCTCTAATTAAATGTAATTACTGAGCGAACTATAGCAAGAGGCGCCATCTACCGAGATACGAGAGAAACAAAAAAATTAAAAGCAGGCGAAAACACTGCTATACAATATCGATCAATGAAAAGATCGAATGCAAATAAAAGAAAACAACTATAGTCCGTGACCTACGACAGCTCTTTGTCTTTCAGGCCGGATCATGTTTTCTTTTATTTGCATTCGATCTTTTCATTGATCGATATTGTATAGCAGTGTTTTCGCCTGCTTTTAGTTTTTTTGTTTCTCTCGTATCTCGGTAGATGGCGCCTCTTGCTATAGTTCGCTCACTAATTACATTTAATTAGAGACAAAACCGTCTGATTAACTTCGCAAGATTTGTCACATTGACCAGCAGTGTTCTGAGGAGTCCCATAAGGACGAAACGGTTAACTGTCAACACTTATTAGGTGTCCATTAGATCTTGGACCCCCGTGAAGTTAAGCTTTCAGGCTACCCACGGAAAAATATAAGGGAAACAAAAAAACTCCTTTTTGCCCGATTAGCCACGAAACTTGTTTGATTATGATTATATTAAGAAACGCTTTAAGCTAAGTAACGAAAAAAAAGTCGGTGAGATGGACCCTTATTTACTTAAATTATTAAATATACTGTTATACGTATACAATTGAAAACATGGAAAATCTCAGTATTTATTGGATTTACCGAGAATAATGATTACTTAGTACCGAGTACAAAATATCTGATACTCAAATAGGAAGTATCTCACTTGATACTTGGAAAATTAATCGTTGCACATCACTATTCTAATATCTAACATTCGGATTATTTGATAAAGGAAAAGATGCGGCAAAAGCATGGACATAAGTATCAGTTTTTGGCAAAAATAATGGAGGATTTAGTGAAATGTTACTTTTGTAAACAGGGTAAGATTATTTATCATAAAGTAACATAGAAAAATACTACACAGTTAAAATTAATAATTACATACATTTTAATAAATTTAATTGTGTGTGTGGTCAAATGTCATCTAGATTGATTGGCTAAATAAAAAAACAACTTTAGGAATAGATGTTCAAGAATGCAGGAGCCAATTATTATTGCCAAAATAATCAGACTATATTGTGTAGAATGGTTAATTATAGTATACAATTCTGACCCTGGATGCAACAAAAACAAAACTTAAAAGCTTTAATTGCAAATACGACGGGAACTAAAAACAAAGATTTAGCTGTAAAAAAGGCGTACGTAGCGGAAAGGGGGGCAATATGGGATACTTAATTTTATAGGCTTATTAAATGATCACGATTGCGTTCGTCATTTGGAATTAAGTTGGCTAGATATGTTATCTTTTTGTTTTAATTTTCCGTTTAGGCGATTTAGAACTCCATCATACTTGTATTTCTATTTTTGTAAAAAGTTGACTTTGCCCCATTTTGCCCCGCATAGGAGTTTAAATGAGGTAGGGCAAAACAAGCGGGGCGGTTGTGTAACCAGGATTAAACAACTTATTTAAAAAATAAAAAGTTGTAATAAAAAATACATTTTTCGTGTTTACAAAATTTATAAAGAATTACAGCGACCTAGTCATAGCTGTCGACATTCCTACACGAATTTTGCGCTCATTTCTTGCAAAAACAAAATACAGTTCATATCATTATTTTTGAGACAACTTTTTTTCGTTGGCCTATGCTATTTGTTATGGTAAACAGCTGATAACTGTCAAAAAGTCTGATATGGAGTTTAAAAAATTATGATGGAGAGATGAGGAGTTTAAAAAACATACTATTTCTTTACGTTCTACTAATTATTTTGGGTAGTTAATTCAATTTTATAAACGATTTGCTTATATCGAACATATATTTACTTGGTTCAAGTATATCTATATTTAATACAATTTTATCTGTGCACGAGAGAAATTATGTTTGTTCTACATGGTAAATGCACAATATAAAATACATCAATTTTATTATTATATGGTTAAATTATCCAGGAAACAGTTCTAGAGCGTTCAGCCAATTGGAAAGTGTCGTTGGAAACTATTTTATGAATAAACGGAAAAGCACATTCGCAATCAATATTGCATGTACTATAACGATATATAGTATAGGGTGGACTAACTAAAGAACTCTTCTATAATAATGATTAGACTAATAGTTAATGTATATCCATAAGCAGTGGCGTATATAAGGGAGGGGGAGCTGGGGACTCTACCCCCCCCCCCAAACAGATTTTTTGAGATGTTTTCCACATATTTCATGAATACAAAGATAAAATAGCATAAAATACGGCCTCATGGTGTTTCGCCCCCCCTCCGTCACTGTCCATAAGGTACCCAACTTTCGTCAACTGAAGGTCGTTAAAAACTAATTTTTTATTTTAAAATTAAACAGAAAAGAAATGCAAGAGTTTTTAAATAATATAAATATTTTATACGTCATTAAGGAATCTTCTAATTTGTTTGATTTTTAATTTTTTTCAGTAATAAATAATGTATAAAAAGAAGTAAAGTATATCTATATGCCTGTGTTTCTAAGCTTGTCATGTTGGTGTACCACTTCTCGTCAACTCGTGTTCAACTTTTCGCCATATCTTTATTTTAAAAGATAAAAATGCTTTTAGAATTAATCATAAAAACAAACTAAAAACTAAATTTGATCCCTCTAGCAATTTTATAAAATCGCTACACCATAAAGGGAGCGGGCTATATACCATATAATTAGTAAATTTACAAAGACACAAAATATTTTTATGCTATTCTATTTTTAAAAAATCGGTCATAGAAAGGGTATGACGAGATTCGGGCATTAAAAACCATGATTTTTCCGTAATATAGCAATTTATTTTTTTTTTCAGAAAAAAAGTACTACTAAATCTTAAAATGTAGGACTTTCACCCACTTTTCGTCAAGCCTGAATGATTTGAGGCAAAAAAAGTTCTTGTCCAGATTTCCGTCACCCTTAACTTCTTAAGTTGTAAAAAAAATCGCGAAAAATTTATTTAAACTCTCTAAGTCTGTGTTAGATATGTTTCTTTTTAATTGATCCTTTTATAAAGTATTCAGAGATAAAGGTAGCTCAAGGACGCGTTTCGGCCTCATTAGGCAATATTCAGCCCGAGCATAACCATAAAATGGAAGGAGATGAAATGATGATGAGGTTATCTGAAAAAGTAATATGAAATATGGTGTTTACTGAGTCCCGGAGCTATCTTTACCTCTGAGGAAACTTTTTCATTAAGATTTTTACCTCGTGAACAAATTTTAAAAAAATCCAGGGCTCAGGATGTTTACTAGAAGCAGATTACATCTGTCTCCGTCGCAACGTCAAAATTAGCTTCAAAACCGAGGCAATCCTGACCGAAGCTGCAAATTGACACTTTGTCTCCTCAGATACCCACATCATCATTTCATCTTCTTCCTTTTTGTGGTTATGCTCGAGCTGAATAAGGCCTATTGAGGCCGAAACGCGTCCCCGAGCTACCTTTAACTCTGAGGACTTGCCCGTGAAACTTTTTCGTTAAGAATTTTAGCTCACACTACTACTATACTATAGTAGTGTGAGCTATGGTGATCCTAATTTTTTCAAGAAAAAAAAAGTTGCTCCGATTTTAAATTTTTTCATATACCTTTGCTATCCAGATGATTTTCAAACTTTTTTGTCTCGCCGTCTGTCTGTCTGTCTGTCTGTATGTCTGTCTGTCTGTAACGACCAACCAGCATAACTCAAAAACCGCTTGTCCGATTTAAATGAAATTTAGTACCTAGGCTGGGTGTCGGGCCGTGGTGGTCCCACTTAAAAATGAACGAAATCCACCAAACGCAAGCCAAATAAAAGGGGGAAAATATGGCGTGTGTGATATCAAATGAAAGGTAATTAAGTCTGGAGTTAAACAAAATGAATTTTAAGTTATTTAAAAAAAAAAGGGTGGGCGTAGATGTCAAAAATTAGAGTTTAAGTGAAAATATGGCATGTGTGATATCAAACGAAAGGTAAATGAGTCTGGAGTTAAACAAAATACATTTTAGTTTTTAAAAAAAGGTGGGGGTAGATTTAAAAAATTAGAGTTTACGTCAAAACATGGCTTGTGTGGTATCAAACGAAAGGTAATTGAGTCTGGAGTTGAATAAAATATATTTCAGTTTTTAGTTATATTAGCTCACACGTGCACTATAACTATAGTACCTAGTGTGAGCTTAGGTGCCCATAGAGTATTTACCTCGTGAACTGAAATTTAGCCATTTTAACTCTTATAGGCGGTGTTGCCAAATAATTATTTTTTTCTTAATTTTGCTTAATAGGCTTAGCAAAAATGTATTAGCAAAAATTGAGTAAAAGTGAGACAAGTACCTTACTCTTTGAGCCAAAGTGTTGAGCCTAAATCAATTATTGTTTTAATCTGCAGAGTTTTTTATGTGCTGGGTGGAAAAAGATATGCCACTGTAGTCAAACTCAGTATGTAGGTATGTGGGCATAATAGATCCATATGTGGTCGCAGTGCATGGAGGTCCAGTAGGGCCTGCCACCACTTTTGAATACATACATACATACATACATACCTTATTCAACATTAGTTGACGCTTCACAGTTCACTATTGGAACACTTACCAGCAACAGCCCACCAGCTTCAAAAGCCAGGCTTGGCAAGCCACGGGCCGTGGGATTCGTTTTATAGTGAGATATAAGCTTTATAGTGAAATAAAAGGCTAAAACAATGACGACATTACCGATATCTTGTTTATATGACCTCACCGTTCTGCAGTAACATTATAATTAGATACCTACAGCTCCAAATCGCTGTTATTAATTACTTTGTAAACCCACACAAAAGATTGGTTTTTCTCGTTCGGTTTATATCTTTTTTGATTTTCTGGCTACAAGCCATCTTATTGATAGATCGGAAGTTTATTTTTTGGGGATTAATGGAAAATTATGTTTAGCTTATAGGTAATTATACCTGAAAGACATACAGTTATAGCACTTTTTTTTGGAACAAAACCTAATTTTGACTGTCACACACGAAAAAAAATATTTAATGAAAGCTTATCTAAGGTCTTATATAGATGTATATTTTATATTTGTTTCAATAAAAAAACAATTTGTTGTCACCAAAACGAGTACGCGGACGCCTATAAGGCGGCGGCGGCGCGCGGCTTACGCAGCTGAGGCGTCTAGTAAAAGATGATTTCTATTATAAATGTTATCTTTGTTTGATGGACATTATCAAACAACGTTGTTATTGTTATTTTAAAGTTTAAGTTAAAGTTTTTACAATATAGTGCAGGTGCTAGAGGTAGTTGTGTATGCAAAATATGAGGACCGCAATTTGACAATGGATCCTAGCTGAGAATAGGTCACAGACTAACGATTTGGATGTTGCCGGGCAAGTTTTTGGTCCAATTTTATTTATCCCCCCTCCTTATATATAGTCATGTTCGAATTTCTAAAAATTTTACTAAGTTGACGCCCTAAAGACACAATGCCATAGAAATGGATCAAAAATGTGTAAAATCTAATTTTAAATAAAATAAAATTATATAAGTTTTTTAAATTTTAGCTGCAAAATCCCACAAAACACCCCAGACTCCCCAAATCCTGAAATGTTTAGATTTTTTTCAAATTTTCTTAAAAACTAAGCTTAGGGAAAAATATGTACTAATCTTTATTGTAGACCATAAAATTTCCTTTTCAATGTATAAGTCAGTGGGTACGACTAATAACCAACTCTTCGCGGCGGCGGCGACGTCCGTTTAAAAATAAATAAAATAAAAAAATAAATAAATTTAAAAAAGAAACATGTTTATTACAGGTTTTACCCAATTTTCTTAAAAACCGAGCTCTATGTCAAATAATATAACACACTTTGTTATAGACAATAAAATTGCCTTTTAAATGATTTATAATAAGGCAATAGTAGTTTTACCTATAACAATTTAGGGGCGTCCGTAAATAAAATCAATTTTGAAAAATGACTAAACTTATCAAGTTTTATCCAATTTTCTCAAAAATTAAGCTTTTTGGAAAAACATAATTGGGCCGTTTATTGTAGAAAATAAAATTTCCTTTTTAACAATGTATTAGTGGGGTCAGGCTAATGAAAAAGTCTCCAGCGGCGTCCGTTTATTAAGAAAATATAAAAAAATTAAAGAAACCACATAGATTTTACTCGATTATCTTAAAAACCAAGCTCTCTATCAAAAATTGTGACCTATAGTCGATTGTAGACAATAAAATTTCCTTTTAAACGCGTATAATAATGTAGGATTTATCTTCAGATTAAAACTTCACAGGCCTGTGCAACTTAAATCAATTTTTACAAATCACCAAACAAATTAATTCTTACAGGTTTTTTCCAATTTTCTCAAAAACTAAGCTCAATTCACAAAAATGTGTTTTATACTTTATTGTAGGAAATAAAGTTTTCTTTTTAACAATGTGTAAGTCAGTGGGGTTTAATTAATGACAAACCCTTCAGCGACGTTCGTATATGGGGGTCAATTAAAAAATAAAATAAATAAAATCATTTTTGTCACATGTTTCACCCGATTTTTTTTTCGAATATTAAAAAAAAATACATTTTTTAAAAAGTATTTTTTTAATACATTTCAAATCAAGTAATTTAAACTTTGTTCTATTCAAATCGGATAAAAAATAAAAAAAATACAATTTGTTTTTAAATATGCCTTTCCGCCATATTGAATTCGCCATATTTAAAAAAAAGCGTGACAATGACAATAAGTCAAAACCTGATCCACTAGGTATGTTAAACAAATTTAAGTTACTTCCAAAAAATTCTTATGGTTTTCATTAAAAGCATAATTTTTTTAAAAGACCCCTATTTTTTTCCAGTTATTTGGAAATTACTTAAAAACTAATTAACGCATTCGAACATTTGAACTAGATTTGAATAAAGAATCAAAACAGCTATCTTTTTTATATAAACTTTTTTTTTCTAGCTCAAATAGTTTTATAAATAAAATAAAAAAAATAAAACAATTTTACCTTTTTTTTTTAATTTTTTAATTTTTTTGACAAATACAAAAAAAATACATATTTTCTGACCAATACATTTTTAAATACATTACAAAGCAAGTATTTCAAACTTTGTTCCAAGAAAATCGGATAAGAAATAAAAAAGTTACAATTTTTTTAAAGATACGCCTTTCAGCCATTTTGAATCCGCCATATCTTTAAAAAAACGCATTTACCAGAACGACAACAAGTCAAAACCTGATATATGGGATGCCCTTAACAAAGTTAGCTTATCGGAAGAAAGTTGGCACGACTTGCACACGAAACTTGATTTGTCCATAGACTATTACGTATAACTTTATTAAATCAACAAAATCAATATTTTCTCAAATAAAACCGTTGAAATCTTAAATTAAACTGAAACAAAAAGTTGTGTCGAAAAATGCTAAAATGTTAAAAAAATGACTCATCTGTAACACGATTTATCCCATTCGGTAATGCTATTTGTTGATGTTACAGAAATTGTCCCTATATATATATATATATATATATATATATATATATATATATATATATATATATATATATATTATATATTTATAATCTGCCTTAATATTTTTAACCTTTGTCAAGTTAATAATGTGTCTTTTAGTCATTTGTGATGAAAAAATACCAGAAATACCTGACCATGATCCTAACAAAAAAATGATCATTCCAACAAAAACTCCTTATAAAAAACACAACTCTCTTACTAGACTAGCATTTGGTGACACGTAGTAGTCTAACATGTTCAGGTTTTTTGTTTAAATGGAACCTACTCAATTTAAACTGTAAAAAAGTTTAAACCTGTCAGTTTAAAACAAAATGGCGGCTATATTTCGAAAAATTAGTCTTTCTTCGATATTTCCTCTAATTTTTCTGCAATATTTATTTTGAACGCCTCTTATTAAAACTATTAACAATGAATACACAACTCTATTATTCATTGCTATTAACCAGCTCAATAAACTTAATCAATGAATACAACTATATATATATATATATATAGAGTTGTGTATTCATTGACTTAATGAAAAAAAAAATTGGTTCCTCAGCCGACTCATAGATGGCGCTTAATATGTCAAAAATAAAAGAGACCGTCGTAACTTATAGACCAAATTTATTTTTACAAAAAAAAAATCTGGAATTTATTAGGAGTAATTCAGCTTTTGAAAGTATTTAAAAATGCTACAATTTGACATTTAACATTCAAGATGGCGGCCAAAGTTTAGATAAAAAAGTTACTTTTTCCTTCTTGTTTGACAGAACTAGTGTTGTCGTATAGTATATCAATTTATACTAAATAAGTTTGGCTGATTTTAAAAATTTCATAATAAATTACATATGTCCAACATAATCCAAGATGGCGGCGTTCAAAATATAAAAACGACTGTATTTTTTTGTCTAGTAAATTGTTTTACCTAAAAATATAATTTTATATTACTCTGAGCTACCTTTAAATATACAAAAAAACACAATTCATTTAATTTTTAAAAATGGCGGCGGAAAAAGTAAACAAAAAGCATTTTTGCTTTTTTTTCTAAAATTTTAATTTTCTTGTCTTCTCTATACATGTGACATTATGTAAAAGTGACAATGCGCACTTCCAGAAACGCTAGAGAGTTGAGCTTTGGCTGATAGGAACTATATGACAAAACCTAACCTACCCAGGGCAAAAATTAAAAAACACCAAAACTTTTATTTACTTAAAACTATTATTGACCGATTCCAGAAATTAAAGACAGTTCGGATTTGGCAAACTAATAGAAATTATAAACAAGTTCCTAAAAAGAAACTCCAAATCCCCCCCCCCCCCCAAGCACAAATTGATAGAAATATAAATGTATTCATTTCAAAAGGAAAAATAAATAAGATTAAAGCTAAGACATCGCAAAAGTGTTGAGCATATTCCGCATATTTTAATTCCTTTAAAAAAGGACTGAAATCATAACAAAAACATTTCATGTAAAAAAAGCCAAGTAGTTACGTATGCATACTTCTAGACTCAGCATAATGAAAAGTTAGATTCAGCATTAATTTAATCCCTAGTTGTTCATAGTAGTAGTAAACGGCTGTAAATTAAAATCATTCTTTTGCTAACAGCTTGACTGTTAAGACCTATTGTATTTGTCAATTTTGAAAAATAAATTTTTTTAAAAACACATTTTCCCGTTTTCGAAACTTAACTGGCGCAGTCGGTAGGATAGCGCATCCGGTAGTCAGAATCGTTAAAAATCGTGCGTAAAATAGACTTTACTAACGAGTACGGAAAAAGACTTTTCGGAGTGTTGTTTTAACAACTTGAGTGCTATTCGAACCAGAACGGGACAAAAGGCCACTACAACACCAACAGCAAGAAGCAGGCGAGCTCACAGCAACTGAATCGAGAGGAACAACACGTAAGTGCCATTCCTTTGCTCTTTCCAATTCTCTGATTAAGTTTTGGGGGAATAGATAGGTACCGCGTATCGAACGCATTAGATTCAGATCAGGCTATCGCGGATTAATTAAATTTAGATCAGTCTATCGCAGACAAATTAAAGTTAGATCAGTCCATCGCAGACAAAGTAAATTTAGAACCTGCCAATTGAGGCATAGTCTATAGGAATACATTTTTGAAAAAGCGTAGGTTGAAAAATTGGAAAAACCTACAAAATTTTAAATTGATTTAAAAAACCATTTTTTGACAATCTAAAATGCAAAACGAACAAAACGGTCAACAACGTAATGTAGGCGTACCTGACATAAATTGGAGTATGTTTAAGTCTAAATGCGAAACTATCAAACTCTATGATGGCAGTAGCGACACGCTTAATAAATTTATCAAAAGATGCGATAACTTAGTAACCTGTTTTGCACATATTAATAATCGTTATCTTAATGAACATATTTTTGACGTAATTCAAGAAAAATTGACTGGAAGAGCAGAAAAATTGGTTGGCAATCGACTAGAAATTAAAAACTGGATCGATTTAAGAGCTGAATTAATATCGACTTTTTCAGATCGTAGTAATATCGAGATTTTAGTACAAGAACTAATGCGCATGCGACCGTTTAAAAGCGAACATTTATTAGATTTCGGCAACAGAATTCAATTGTTAAAAAGTAGAATTATTCAAAAAATTTCTAGTAACGCAGAATACACCGCGGAACAGAAAACTTTTTACATTGAAATGTACGACAACACAGCACTGAATACATTCATAGCAGGCTGTTCAGGACAAGTTCGACATAATTTGTACCTGAAAAGTCCAGAGTCTCTCGAAGAGGCTATGAACCAAGTGTCAGAGTTCGAAAATTGGGAGAAACTCTACGGCCAGCAAAGCCAAAATCAAAATTTTTTCCAAAATCAAAATTCTCACTTAAGGCCTAGTATATCAAGGGGCCAAAATTCAAACAATAACATTTTCGCAAACAATACCACACGTTATAACCCACAAATGCACCAACCTCAATTTAGTCGTCCTCAATTTAACCAATCACCATTCAATCAACCTCGTTTTAATCAACCAAATTTTCAAAATCAAAATTTTAACGGACCACAAAGATTCCAATGGCCAAGCCAGCCACTAAACATACAACTAAGACCTTTACCGCCACGAAGATTCCCTAATGCTCAAGATGTATTCGGACCACCAAAAAATGTTTTTAGCCCAAAAAATACACCGGAACACCTTTTACCCAAACCGACGCCCATGTCCGGTATTTCTAACAAGACAAGTAGCTTTATGAGAAACAGACCACAAAATCAAGGTTTTAGAAGAAATGAATTTTATTCCAACGAATTTCAAAATCATAATGAAGGAAAAGAAGAAGACTACTGGGGAAATTATTCACAGTTTTATGGCCACGCTGATAGCCAAGAATTTTTTGAGCAGAATGATACCCCACATGACCCTTACACTGGATATAATCATGGCTATTCGGAGTGTGATTACTCTGCAGAACACAACTACCAAGAACCCGACTATCAGTCATACCCGGAAAACACACAACAAAATAAGACAGAAACACAACCAAACCAAACCGCCCAAAACGAAAATTTTTCGAAACCAGGCCCCAGCAAAAATCAACCATAATAGAAATCAATACCCATTCCAGAAGCCAACTACCTTATATCGAAATCAATAACCCAAAATGCAAATTATTGATTGATACAGGTAGCAGTCGATCAATATTAAGACCAATAATTGCGGAAAAATATTTCCCAAATTGTATTTTCCGAAAAACTAACCAGATAAAAACCGTTAATGGATCCAATGACACACAGTTTGAACCAGAAATACCAGCCTTCCGAGAATTTTGTTACGACGGTCAGATAACATATGTGCTATTTGATTTTCACGACTATTTCGATGGCGTCATAGGGATAGAAGACCTGACAAGAATGTGCTTAAACATAGATGTAGTAAATGAACAACTTGTAGGCACGAATGTCATTATACCGTATAAATTTAGACACAAATGGGAAACAAATTCGACCATTACAATTAGCGCAATGGAGAAAGCATTGAAATTAGTACCAGTCAATATCGATTATGGAGAAATTTTGACATCCGCAATTTACATCAACGATTTGTACATACCATCAATTTTGACCACAGCCAATAACGGATACGCACTAATCGAAGTCCAAAACCCCACAAATGAATCGAGATCACTTACATTTTCAAAACCACTCATAGTTATGCCTTTTAAAGAAGAATACTTTGAACTTTACACATTCGATAATATTTTGACAAGCTATAATCAATTAGATATTCCCAATCAATATAGCATTGAAAAATTGATCAGGACCAACCACATGAACACCGAAGAAAAATCTGAAATCTTAAAATTATGCCAAGAATATAAGGATATATTTTATAAAGACGGTGATCCACTGACTTTTACTTCCAAAATTAAGCATGAAATTAGGACCACAGATGAAATACCTGTACACACCAAATCTTATAGGTACCCATACATTCATAAAGATGAAGTTAGAAGGCAAATACAAGAAATGCTAGATAAAAACATAATAAGACCATCATCCAGCCCTTGGTCTTCACCTATTTGGATAGTACCTAAGAAGTTAGACGCGTCAGGCAAGCAGAAATGGAGGATCGTGGTAGACTACAGACGCGTGAACGAAAAATCGATATCCGATCGATATCCGATTCCCAATATATCCAATATACTTGACAAATTAGGCAGAGCACAATATTTTTCAACGTTAGACTTAGCCAGCGGTTTCCATCAGATAGAAATGGCACAGAATTCAGTAGAAAAGACGGCTTTCAATGTAGAAAACGGCCATTATGAGTACCTTCGTATGCCGTTTGGTCTTAAGAACGCACCCTCAACCTTCCAACGTGCAATGGACGAAGTCCTTAAAGACCTTCAAGGAAAAATCTGCATGGTATTTATGGATGACGTAATCTGTTTTAGCACAAGCTTAACAGAACATATTCAAAATTTAAAATTGATTTTTCAAAAACTAAAAGAAGCTAACCTAAAAATTCAACTTGACAAGTGTGAGTTTTTGCAAAAGGAAGTTGAATTTCTAGGACATGTAGTAACCCCAGAGGGCATAAAACCCAATAAAAAGAAATTAGAAGCCATTTCTCGATTTCCAATACCAAAAACGCAAAAACAAATTAAATCATTTTTAGGACTTTTAGGTTACTACCGAAAATTTATTTAAAATATTGCCAAATTAACCAAGCCAATGACAGAATGTCTAAAGAAAAATAACCGTGTAGAACATACAAAAGAATTCATAGATTGTTTTAAGACCTGCCAAACAGTACTTTGCTCAGAGCCAGTCTTAGCCTACCCAGACTTCGAAAAACCCTTCGAGATGACAACAGATGCGTCGAACTACGCAATTTCCGCAATCTTATCACAGCAAGGACATCCTATATGTTACGCCTCTAGAACGTTAAATCCAGCAGAAATAAATTTTTCAACTATAGAGAAGGAACTACTTGCCATAGTATGGGGATGCAAATATTGCCGCCCTTATTTATTTGGACAAAAATTCACCATATACACTGACCATCAACCTCTACAGTGGTTATTTAAACTAAAAGAACCGAATTCAAGATTAGTCAGATGGAGGCTAAAACTTGAAGAATATGACTACGAGGTGAAATATAAAAAAGGGAAAGAAAATCAAGCAGCAGATGCTCTATCTCGCTTTCCCGTAGAACTAAACACCATGCAAATTGTCAAAAGTCAAAGAACCCAAAATTATATAAATGCTTTAGAGACATCATCAGTAGACAACAACCCAGGAGACACCAATGACGTAATAAAAGAATTCTTGAACACACCAGAAAGATTTGTAGGACAGAATCAAAACCAAGATGAAAGAGGAGAAACCACCGATACTGCCGAATCAACAGGAAACTTCGAAGATTTGACAAGAAGCCCAAAAATAATTATTCAATCTAATATACAACTCAGAAAACCATACCAAGACGACCAATCAATAACCGATACAGTACATACGTCACGAGAAGAACCAATACTAAATATTCCAATCACGGAAAGACCTGTTAATTTTTACAAACACCAAATAATAGTAAAAACCGGACCAACAGACAAATTAATTGTCAAGAATCAATCAATTTTTACAAATTCAAGGTATACGATAACCGTCTCACAAAACGATCCCATACCAGATATTTTAAGATTTTGCAAAGAATACATCAACCCCAAATTTCGTTATGCAATCTTTATAAAAGATGATTCTTTAGCAAGACAATTTACAGTCACTCTTCAAAATTTCTTCAAAAACAGCTCTTTCACATTAGTCCGATGTACAAATTTCCTAGAAGATATACAATCTCGCGAGGACCAACAAGAAAAGCTCAGTTTATACCACGTGACAAAGACATGCCACAGAGGAATGAACGAAATGAAACAAGCATTTAAATACAAATTTTATTGGCCGAAAATTTGTGAAGACATTGAAGCATATGTCAACAATTGCGAAATATGTCAAATAAATAAATATGACAGAAACCCTCCTGTCATAAAATTCAATTTAACACCAACGTCATCAAGGCCCTTCGAGCATATTCACATCGATGTATTTCGAATTAATTACGACGCATTTTTAACAATAATGGACACGTTTTCAAGATATGGACAAGCATACCCAATAACATCAATAACAGGTGCAGAAGCAGTAGAGAAAATATTTACGTTCATAACGCATCATGGATTACCAATCAAAATCACAGCTGATTCAGGCAGCGAATTTAAAAATAAGGACTTAGAAGATTTTTGCAAACTTTATAGAATACCGTTGCATTACACTACCGCTGGAAATAGCAACTCCAACTCACCAGTGGAGAGATTTCACAACTCCATCGTAGAAAGTTTTAATTGTTTAAAAGCTGAAAATCCTAACTTAACGAACGAACAGCTGATGCGCAGGGCAGTCCTAGGCTACAACAACTCAATACACAGCGTCACAAAATATACACCATTCGAAATCATTACAGGCCACATACGATCAATGAATCCATTCGATTTAAACGATAACGCTATCATTTCATCATACGTTCAAAACCACAAAGAAAATTCCCAAAAAATTTACGAAAAAATTAAAGAGCGAAACCAGGAGGCAAAAGAAAAAGTCATTTTTAAACAAAACGAAACGAGAGAAGAGCCCCCCAATTTCTCAGGAGAAAGAAAAGCTTACATTAGAACAAAATACAGGGCAAAACACTTACCGCGTTATAAGAAGGTCGAGGTCACCGGTCAATCAAAAATTAAATTACACACACATAAGAATTCTTATCATAAAATGCGCGCAAAGAAACCAAAAAAACAAACTAAAATTAGAAAATCTTTTCAGGATGTGCCGCCACCCCATGGTCCTGATATTCCTGGTCCTTCTAATGAAACAGGCAATAGGGAATGACATCCAAATTACCAATTTAGACAACCCAATTCTACCATTAAAATTGGGTAAAGCACGTTTAGTATACAGTCGGCATACTTTTCTACATTATGTTAATTTAAAAGATATTTTTAGCCAATTTGAAAATATTCAAAAATTATTTTTTAATGTTAAAAATCAAATTAAAATCGAGAGCAAATCTGACTTTATAAGCTATCACTCTTTAGCGGAGAGTCTATTGCTGAGAACGGAATTTTTAGTTCAGTCAACAATTGAAAAATTGCACAACTTACGCCCACACAAAATTCGTCAACGCGGATTAATTAACGCAGTAGGAACCGTAAACAGATGGTTATTTGGAACTTTAGATGCCGAAGACGGGGAACGATACGACAAAGCAATCTCTAATCTTGAATTAAATCAAAAAGAAATTACTAAAGGGATCAATACACAAATTTCCCTTTCGAAAGAATTAATCTCTAACTATAATAAAACTGTCACTGTTTTAACGAAAAATCAAGAAAGCATTCAAAAAGGCTTAAAAGCACTCCAAATGTCAGTACAAACAACTATTAATGGGTTACAAGAGTATTTGAACATTCAAGGCATTTTATCACAAATAAATTTAGATTGTCAAAATTTGATAACATTTTTGGACAACTTAGAAGACGCGATTTTGTTTTCAAAATTAAATACTTTACATAATAGCATTCTTTCGACAAACGAGCTTAAATCAATAATGGGATATTTGGAAAAATTTTATTCAAAATCGGAAATACCAAATTTTCAAAATTTCTTATCATATTATCAATTTTTGGGAACTCAAGTTAGCTTTCTGGAATCAAGGGTTATTTTCGCAATCCATGTTCCTATACTTACACCTGAAACCTATTCCTTTTACCGAATCTATCCAATAATTCAAGAAAAATCAATATTTATCCCAAAATACCTATTTATGGCACAAGAAGATCAAAGAAGACAATTTGCTACCGAAGCTTGCCCAGCTCTCGAAGAAACATATTTCTGCCAAGAAGAATTTCAAACCCAAGACCAGTGCCTTGAAAAGCTGCTCAATGGTTCCACACAACTGGAAAACTGTCAAATCATATCAATAAACTCCGATCATCCAATTATCGAACAAATCACGCAAGACATGGTGCTCTTTATGCCACTGAAAACCGAACAACTCGTCGGAAAATGTAGCACAGACCATTATTACCAAATAAGACAATCAATACTTATTAGACTACCGAAAAATTGCGAAATTCAAATCAACAGTCGAAAATTTGTAAACGACGTTAAAATCCAAAAAGGTAAACCACTAGTTCTACCACAAATCGAACTAGGGTCAATGAACTTGACAAGATTTTTGGCAACGCCAAATTTTACGAAAATCGATCTTGAAGACATCTACCGACTTCAAGATATCGCAAGCCTACTCTCACCAATCAATCCGATTGAAACTCATCACCAGAGATCAATATCATCGATCGTTATTGGTCTTTGCATTATCGTCACAATTATGGTACTATTTGCTTCCTTAAAGAAGATAAAACCACTGTTTATCAGAATTTGGAAACAAAGTCCGATTGAAGAACCCAGTCATGCAGATGCCGATCAAACCGATCAACCCAATCAATCCGATCAATCAATCAGCTTAAGTAGTCCTTCGAAAAGATGTATTTTCGAAGCTTAAGGAGGGAGGAGTTACGTATGCATACTTCTAGACTCAGCATAATGAAAAGTTAGATTCAGCATTAATTTAATCCCTAGTTGTTCATAGTAGTAGTAAACGGCTGTAAATTAAAATCATTCTTTTGCTAACAGCTTGACTGTTAAGACCTATTGTATTTGTCAATTTTGAAAAATAAATTTTTTTAAAAACACATTTTCCCGTTTTCGAAACTTAACTAAGTACGCGAAAATGGTATTCGATGTTACCATCGACTTGATATTAAAAAAAAGTTCTGTGGGAAAATAATTGAATCAATCAATCACATGCTAGTTCAAATTGTAAAAGAATACTATATACTAAGTAATTGATTTAAAGGAATTTCAGCAAATTGTCAGAACTTTTTAAGAACAGAAATATTTTGGCAAGCGTCGTCGGACAGTTTATAATGCGTGCGATAAAATTAATTAGGTGTGTAAATTCCAAATGTGTCGGGTGTATAATAAACTTAATAAACTTGATAAACAAGGTAATTAAACCGATATGAAATGTTTATAGAAAACATTATAAATATTGCAATTTTATAAACAAAATATTGAAAGTATATTTTTGGAAAAAAAAACTTAGGGAATAATTATTAATAGTTTTTAAAAAAAGCTTGATCTGAGGGAGGCAAGCTTGCTCTTCCACCTTGCATTAAAATAGTCCAAAGGGTTTTATTTAAAAAAATTAAAATTATTAGTTTTATTAAGCCAGATAAACGTATTTATACAGATATATGTCCATTGATAACACTAATTAAGTATTAAAAATGAAAAAAAACTTAACCTTATTTTTCTTATAATAATTATAGTAATACTAATTTTATTCAAAATTTCAAAAAACTAAACAATATATATCCACGGATATCTTTGTCATTAAATGTCATTAAAAACAATGGCCAACCCTTTATTGGGCCAGAAACCCCATGAAATGTTGGTTCAGGATTTAAAAATTTTTGTAGTCATCCTGTTTAATGCTGCCAGTTATTTTTGTTTTTGTTTTATTTTGAATTTTTTGGAAAACCTAACCTTTTGATATTTTTGGGCTTTCAGCAAAAACCTTTAAAAAAGAAAGTCTGGTTTGGGAAAAATTCCGATCAGGTGATAATTTCTCTCTTTGTTGAAAGCTATTTTCTTTTTGATCACCTGATCATTTTGGAAAAAATCATGCGCGTTTTTGCACACGCTGGGAGTTTGAAGCGCCACCCTGTGTTTGACAGAGGAATGAAAAAATCACTTCCGACAAGAAACTGAAAGAAGTCACACGTGGTTTAACTTTAAGACCGAAATTCCAGCCACAAGAACTGCCGCAGCCGCAAGTGAAATTGTGGAACTGCTGCTGAATGAAAGAAGGTAAGCTTCTAGCGTGTTGCCGATTTTTTTTTTGTTTTTAGTTCAATAGATGTCTGTTTTTCCCAGACGGGGCGGAGTTTAACTTTGGGGTAATTTTTTTTGGGATATCTCTAGTCTTCTCCCCTTCGGGCAAAGCCGTCTTGGTCCTTGCGACCAGTCGTCTATTTGGCCCTTCGCGCTCAGTCGTCTACATTCTAAGGTCTTGGGGGAGGCCCGGTCCCCCTGGCTTCCCGCCTAGTTACCCCAATGGTGGTAATACTGATTGCTAAAAATATCAAGAAATATAACACAAGATGTCCCGTGGTGTTTTCTTAGCTGTCGCTGGTCTAATTTTATTGAGTAGGTATTACCAAATTTTCTAGTTTTTGCTGTGTTTATTATTGCGAAAATCAGAAGAGTAGATATTTAATCGGAGTTTTTCATTTGGTGCAAATGGCCCTTATTTAACGTTCAATTCATAATTTTTGGGACAACTTTTTTCGTTGGCCTATGTTACGTCACATCGGGACCTGATTTTTTATTTTGGATGGTCACGTCACGACACAGCTGATTGTCTTTAAAATATTGAAGTTGAAATAGCGGTTCATGAATATTTGATTTTTTTTAAATAAAGCCGGTTTTGAGATTGTTTTTACTATATTCTTGCAAAATAATTTTTTTAATGTATAGTAATCCTTTATTTTTTCAGAGCCGCTTCATAAGCTCACACTAAAATATTTAAAGCAGAAGCGAATGTGACAAACACAGATGTCAAAGTCAAATACATGTCAAATATAACAGTTGGCATGCGGTACGTGGCGGGAAATTTGAAATCAAAATAAGGAATGCTAAATCTTGAAGATTTTAACCTTTTAATCATTTTGCATTATTACAAAAGTTTGATGGAATATCGGGATGGTGTCTTGGAATATTTCACTCAAGTTTTGCGGAAATCTGTAGTGCCATTTTGAAAATATCATAAAAAATCGTCTGACCTCTCATAAGATCCAATGTAGAAGTCAGCTCCCCGAGAACAGCTGATTTTTTCAGGGTCGTGGCCTGTATTTTTTTGTTGGCCTTGCGTTATGATAACCAAGGCCAACAAAAAAATGGCACAATAGATATCCGCGAAATTTCAGTGAAATATTCTCAGACACCATCTCAATATTTAACCAGACTTTTGTAAGAATGCAAGATGATTAAAAGGTTAAAATCTTCAAGATTTCGCATTCCTTATTTTGAATTCGAATTTCCCGCCATGTGTGTTTGTCATGGCATTTGTTTATTTATTTATATTTAAAATTTTTTCGATTTTTTTATTGATTAGCGTTAATTTTTTTTAAACAAAATTACCCTACAAAATAATCATTTGAACACATTCGCTTCTGTTTTAAATTTAATTTTTGTGTGAGCTAATGAAGCGACTCTAAAAAATTAAGGATTACTGTACATAAAAAAAATTGTTCTGCAAGAATATGTTAAATACGATCTCAAAACCGGCTTTGTTTTTAAAAAAATTAAATTTTCATGAACCATCATTCCAACTTTAATATTTTAAAGAAAATCAGCTGTGTCGTGACGTGACCATCAAAAAAAAATCAGCCCCCATTGTGACGTCAACAAAGTGGAGTATCGTGTCCCGTCCGTTTTGGTCGCCCAGGACTATCAAAACGGACGGGCCATTCTTGCAGAACCAATTTTTAAAAATGTATAATAATCTTTAATTTTTTAGAGCCACTTCATTAGCTCACAAAAAAATTAAATTTAAAGCAGAAGCGAATATGCCAAACACAGATGACAATGTCAAATACACGTCAAATATAGCAGTTAGCATGCGGTACATGGCGCTTGATTTGAATTCAAAATAAGAAATCTTACATCCCATCCATCAAAAGTTTTGTGGAATATCGCCGAGATAATGTCTGAGAATATTTCACTGAAATTTTGCGGAAATCTCTAGTGGCATTTTGAAAATATCATAAAAAAACTTTTGACGTTTCATAAGACCCAATGTAAAAGTCAGCCCCCCGAGAACAGCTGATTTTTTCAGGGTCGTGGCCTCTATTTTAGCTCACACATATACTATACTATAGTAGTGTGTTAGCTCACACATATACTATACTATAGTAGTGTGAGCTTTGGTGATCCTAATTTTTTCGAGAAAAAAAAAGTTGCTCCGATTTCAAAAATTTTTATATATCTTTGCGTTTCAGATGATTTTGAAACTTTTTTGTTGCGCCGTCTGTCTGTCTGTATGTCTGTCTGTCTGTCTGTCTGTCTGTCTGTCTGTCTGTCTGTCTGTCTGTCTGTCTGTCGGTCTGTCTGTCTGACTGTATGTCTGTAACGACCAACGCGCATAACTCAAAAACCGCCTTGCCGATTTTAATGAAATTTGGCACCTAGGCTGGGTCTTGGGTCGAGATGGTCCCATTTAAAAATTAACAAAATCCACCGAACACACACCAAATAAAAGGGTGGGGGTAGATTTCAAAAATTAGAGTGTATGTGAAAATATGGCGTGTGTGATATCAAACGAAAGGTAATTGAGTCTGGAGTTAAATAAAATATATTTTAATTTATTTTTAAAAAAGGGTGGGGGTATATATATCAAAAATTACAGTTTAAGTGAAAATATGGCGTGTGTGATATCAAACGAAAGGTAATTGAGTCCGGAGTTTAAGAAAATACATTATAGTTCTTGTTTTTTTTTAAGGGTGGGGGTAGATTTCAAAAATTTGAGTTTAAGGCAAAACATGGCTTGTATGGTATCAAACAAAAGGTAATTTAGTCTGGAGTTGAATAAAATATATTTCAGTTTTTAGTTATATTAGCTCACACGTACACTATAACTATAGTACCTAGTGTGAGCTTAGGGGCCCATATATTGGCAGAGTATTTTTGTTGGCCTTGGGTAGCCCTGTGATAGCCAGCTGATACCTGCCAAGAAGTTATCTCAAAAATTATTAATTGAACAGTATTTCCTTGTACATTTTTAGCTCACACATATACTATACTATAGTAGTGTGAGCTATGGTGATCCTAATTTTTTCGAGAAAAAAAAAGTTGCTCCGATTTCAAAATTTTTTATATATCTTTGCGTTTCAGATGATTTTGAAACTTTTTTGTTGCGCCGTCTGTCTGTCTGTATGTCTGTCTGTGTGTCTGTATGTCTGTCTGTAACGACCAACGCGCATAACTCAAAAACCGCTTGGCCGATTTTAATGAAATTTGGTACCTAGGCTGGGTCTTGGGTCGAGATGGTCCCATTTAAAAATGAACAAAATCCACCGAACACAAACCAAATAAAAGGGTGGGGGTAGATTTCAAAAATTAGAGTTTATGTGAAAATATGGCGTGTGTGATATTAAACGAAAGGTAATTGAGTCTGCAGTTAAACAAAATACATTTTAATTTATTTAAAAGAAAAGGGTGGGGGTATATTTTAAAAATTAGAGTTTAAGTGAAAATATGGCGTGTGTGATATCAAACGAAAGGTAATTGAGTCCGGACTTTAAGAAAATACATTTTAGTTTTTGTTTTTTTTGTAAGGGTGGGGTAGATTTCAAAAATTTGTGTTTAAGTAAAAACATGGCTTGTGTGGTATCAAACAAAAGGTAATTTAGTCTGGAGTTGAATAAAATATATTTCAGTTTTTAGTTATATTAGCTCACACGTACACTATAACTATAGTACCTAGTGTGAGCTTAGGGGCCCATATATTGGCAGAGTATTTCAATACTTACCAATAAATATCTTGCTTATTGCATGGCGGGTGTTATAATACTTTTAAATAAGCAATTTATTTTCCTGGCAAAGCTCCAAATTTGCCGTAAAAAGTATATATGCTATTATGATTTCGACGTGTGATAAAGCATAAAATAAATGATCCCATCCATCAATTTTATCATTAACCTATAACGGAGCGTGAAGTTACACAAAATTTTATTTAGGGGAAAATGGGGAAATTGTACATAGCTGGGACAATTGCGTGCAGGAGTTTTGTGGAACAAAAAGGGATTTAATGATAAGTGGTTCTTTGCCATTTATAAGTTTTTATATATTTTTATAAGGGTTGGCTAACCTGTCGCTGAAGTCGGACCCGTTGAACTGATCGGTAGAGGCTTTGTGTCCGGTAAAACGTCAGTTTTAGCGACATTTCTTGTGGTAGTGCATACAATTTTAATTCCTTTCGAGTGCAAATCAAACAGGTTATTGTCTTCCTCCACTAATTTTTAATTTGTTTTAAATAAATAGTCCCGACATGTTTCGTAAGCAGAAAGTTACATCTTCAGGGGACATTACCAAACTAAATCAGCACAACATTTTGAAAAACTGGTTAAAAAAATATGTTTAGCTACTGAAACGGTTAAGTCATAGACATTTAAAACAAAAAACATTATTAACAAAAGCAGTGCTTCCTCCATGGTGTATCAAAAATTGATCTAAAAACGTACGTTAAAACTATCAAGTGTGTATGCTAGTCTTTTAACCGTCATACTTGACCCTTTTGACTGACAGGCAAGACGTAAGGTAAAATGTTATGTCTAGACCGGGCTTTAGTGATTATATCAGTTTGTCTAATAAAATTCAGGAAACCAATCGTATACGTGATTGTTTTTGTCACCGTCGGTGTACATTTTATTTTTTATATTCCACACACATGGATTATTTAAAAGAATCAGTAAAAAATTCGATTGACCATTATCTAATGTCGGATATTTTGTATACTAACTTTAAAGTTGCACTAGAAAGGAACTAAAATTGGACGCACTATCACAAGAAATCCGCTAAAACTGACGTTTTACCGGAAACAAAGCCTCTACCGATCAGTTTAAAAGATCCGTCTTCAGCCCTGTTCAGTTCAGGCAAAACGTACGTTTTAATAGACACAGAGGAATGCTTCTTCGATATTGAATTACAAAACTGAAGAGCGAGCAGCAAAAATTTGACGATGGTGTATGATTGACGTTGGAGAAAGTGAAAACCACATAAATAAGTACCCAACGAAAGAATTAAACCATCAGTATGAGTCAATGCCGGTAGGGGTATTTTCTCTCGGAGTGATAGTTTCTTTTATTTACACACAACCAATGCTCTACCCTCTTGTCTGCTGTGAAAATATCTCCAAAATTTTGAAATCAACATTTATATATAGCGACCCAAATATCTATTTTTTGTAAATTAAAAAGATGTCAGTTTTTTTGACTACTGTATTTGCTGACCAGATTTTTCTAGGGGGGGGCTGGCAACCTCTGGGTGGCGCCGGACCCCCAGGCCCGCTGCAGTTACGCCAGTCAGGTAGTTTTTTGTCTAAAAATAAGACATACATATGTTTGGGCTCTATAATAACACATTGAAACACTGTAAACAGAGCAGTGTCAAAAGAAAGGCCGTCCAGACAAAAGAAGAGAGAAGTAAATATCCTTGGCGCCGTTTTCTTAGGCACGTTTTCCATTTACGTTATGACTAAAAGAGGGCTATAAAGTGGCCATTTATGTGCACTAACTCGGGAAAATGAAATATTAATGCGAAAAGAACCGTAAAATTATTAGGAAAACACATAAACTGCTTCGCTGTGTGTTTTCAGTGTTAAAAGTTCCAATGACGCAAAATTTTTTAACAACACTCAATAGTCAGGGCCGTCGCTAGACTAGTGGCCACCTGGAGTAAGACGGGAATATGCCGCCCTCCCCCCTCTTTTTCCTGACCACTGCAAGTTTTTGTGTTATTTCCTTACATATATGGTGCCAGCGAGTAAGCCCAAAAAAGTGATTTGCACCAAACCAAAGTAATAATTGTAAACATAATGATGTCAGCATATTAAAGTAATTTTATTATCGAGTTTTTCGGGTACATCCCCCCCAACGATTATAAACACACAGGATTGCCTAGTAGCTCGAATCTTTCAGTGGTAGGCGGCGCCTTGCTTACGTCACTAGTGGACCTCTGCTCAGCGCGCTTCATTTAATACACATTGCAATCGTGAGGTTTTCCCGTTTTTTTCTTGCTTATTTGCAAACAAATTTTTTAGTCGTGTTAGTAAATATAATTAATAATTTCATTCATTCAAAAAAAAATGATTTGATAAATGAAGAGTTTGCTCTGAGAGCTGAATTTTCCTACCAGACGATATGTTGGAGTTTCTTTTTTAAATAGTTGAAAGTTTTAGAATAGAAGTAGGATTTTTTTATTTAATCAATTTAAATCATTAGATGTATAATGTATTGTTTTTGTTGCGGATAAAATAAAATACACTTATTATTATGCAGTAACAAAAAGGTATTTATTTGATATTACAGATCTAAAATTGCAATATTTATTATATTATTATGTCAAAAACCAGTCAGTTTTTGGAGAAAACAGTCAAATAAGATGTGTTTTTCAACTTCGTATGCTTTAAATCAATAGATTTTCATGTTTTTTTTTTCAAATGATTTACATTGTTTGTGTTAAGAGTTGTTTTTATCGCACCCATCGCCCGTTTTCACTCCTTCTCCTGTTACATGTTTCTAAAAACTTCTATAAAGAGACTAAAAACACTTAAGAAAAAACTGAAACTAAACTTGGAGAAACTGTCTACAAAATAAACTTTCAAAATCAGTTTCATAAAAGTAGTACGTTTGCGGCATAATTACCAATTTTCTTCAATGTAATTAATTTAATGAGCAAGGAGTTTCTAAAAATCCAAAAAAATTAAAAGTTTATATAAATATAATAATATAAAAGCAGTGGCGCACCCCCCTGGGTGCGGCCATGATAAAAGTATGTATATTTATATTTCTACACTGAAAGAGGGAACACAAAGCTTTCATTTCAATAAATTAATGTGCTTTGTTTATATAAATTCACTTAATTCACATTTATAAAGGTTTATTTACCTCCTAAATAGTCAACCACACCGTCAAATTAATGAAAAAACGCAAAAAAACGGAGATAAAAACATCAAAAATACCTTAAAATCAAACGAACTCTCAATACAAACAAAGCAACTGGTCCGCTGGTGACGTAAGCAGGCAGTGTTCGTCTCGCTTGAGCGACGCTAACATAGAGTTAAATGGAAATAAGCAATCCTGTGTGTTTAGGATCGTTGCATCCCCCCTACCTTTTTTTACTAGAATTAGGAAACGGAAAACTTAAAACTTTGAATGGTAATATCTCAGAAAGTTTTGAATTTCTATTTTGGGTTGCTTGATAGAGTCAGTTCAAACCCATTTCTTTCGGAAAAACTCAACCGAACCTCCATCCCACCCAGATATTGCAAAGTCGAGCAAACCGTGTTTAAAAAACGGCTTTTTTAAAATTTTTGGTGTTTGCTCTATATCTCGAAATACACACAAGCGAGAACAAAATCAGTAATAGAGAATTATTGATATACAGCCAGGCTATAATTGTGCTAGGCACTATTTTGACACATTCACATTGAATACTGACAGTTGATCCTTCAAAACTGACATACCAAAGTCGAATTTAAAACTTTCGTCGTTTATTTTCAATTAATAAAAGAAGGCACAGGTATTTATTCCAGTTCATATAGTAAACAAAGGCCGTGTGTTGAAAGATCACAGCTGATATTACAATGTGAAGATGTCAAAATTGTGCTCTATTATAGCCATTGTATTATTATACCTTACAAATTTGGTTAACCATATAAAGCTATCAAATGCCAAACAAAACATTAAAATCGGCTAATTTTTTGACTATGTAAGCAAATTTTATGACTCTGCGTTACATTTGAATCTCGAAGCAAACCACTCGCTCGCACAGTTTATGTACAGTGCGATCATTTATACATGCACACATACCTGGAGCGCTAATTTTAAGCTTTAAAATGTTTAAACAAACAACCGATAAAATAAGATTGTATAAAGATTCTTTTTGCACAAATTTTTTCCTCATGCCAAAAATGAAGTATTTTTCATTTCCTTCATTTTCTTAAATTCCTCGACCCATTTTTATTTACCCTTTTCTATTTTGCTGTAAATTATTTAAATAATCGGAAAGAAATCACAAAATTCCTTTATTTAAGTTTTAAGATATTACATCTCAAAATATGTTGATTTAGTGACCTTACCATACATATACACCTTTGAATCGAAAGTTCACTTGCGGCATCATAAAAGTTTTTGTTGTAATATCTTGGTCTATTTTTAGAAACATAGACACCAGATATTGTATTTTAATGAAACTGCTGCACGGAACTGTAGACTGTAACACAGTTTCGTGAACTGCTGTGTCAAACTGTTAAAAAATATGTCATTGCATATTTCATTCTGACAAATAAATAAAAACATGCCAAGATATAATGCGGTAGTTAAACATGCATTTTCAAAAATACCTCTGTTTGTCACGTTCTACTTTTATGATGCCTATAGTATACGTGTGTAAAATTATCTTAATTCAAAAGTAAAAGATGGCGTTCGGCCGCCCCCAAAATCGGCCGCCTGGAGCGGCTGCTCCACCCATTACGACAGCCCTGCAATAGTCTAAAGCGGACCTCACACGATCAGTATTACTGACAGTATTTTTATGTATGTCTTTGTTTATAACGCTTGACAAACAAAGACGTATATAAAAATACTGTCAGTAATACTGTGTGAGGGCCGCTTAACGGCTCCTCAACACAATATAGTATAATATGCTTGCCAGCAAATAACATCAACAGCCAATATAAAAAGTTTCAAAAAAGCCCTGAATATGGCACAGACTTGTATTTTTTGATATTTCTTTTCCTTCTTCGCCCGTCATTTTTATGGTCCCTAGAATAGACGGGTCTTCGGATATATATATATATATGTCGAATTTTTCACGTCACTGGTGGTGCAGCTGATTTTCGTAAACAAAAGTTACATATGAAATCAACAACTAAATTTGGAATTTTTTGAAAACTAAGACGATTTTCCAACTGTTTTTTAGTACATCCTTGTAAAATATAATTTTTACACGTATTGTCGTTATTTTTCTTTAGCCCGCTTTATTTTTTATTACACAAAACTTAAAATACAACTGAATGTGATCGTTTAGTATCAAAGGTAAACCGAGGACTTGGGAAGTAAACAAAGGTGTAGATTAGCGGATTACTTTTGAAGCTGAAACGAACATATTATTTTCTTCGAATTTTAATTTTTGTGTAAAGAAAAATGAAGCGGGCTAACAAAAATACCGACTGGTGTGTCTCAAAAATATTATTTTATAAGAATATACTAAAAAACAGTACGAAACATGCCTTGGTTTTCAAAAAATTCAAAAAATATTATTTGTTCATATCATATCTAACAGTGGCGTATATATGGGGGGGCCTGGGGGGCCCGGGCCCCCCCCGAAGCTAAGATTTTTTTGGATATTTTCCTCATATTTCATGAATACAAACATAAAATAGCATAAAATACAGCCTCATGAGGTCTCGCCCCCCCCCAAAACTGTCTCGGGCCCACCCCGAAACTTTTTTCTATATACGCCACGGATATCTAACTTTTGTTTAGAAAAATCAGCTGGACCACCAGTGACGTAAATTAGACATATATATATATATATATATATATATATATATATATATATATATATATATATATATATAACATCCGAAGACCAGTCTAATTCTAGGGACCGTGCGTCAATAAAAGATAGATTTAAAAAAATAAAAAATAACTCTTTATTATAATTAATATATTTTTTTTAGAAGGCAGTCAACCCTCACCTCACGTCTACGCTGCGAAGAGAATATCGCCTCCGGAAGACGAAGATGAGGGCCTCAATAGCCAGGGCATAGCCACCTTGTTTGTCATGATAACCGTATTGGTGATCATCGTTTTGTTCTGTTGTTTTTCTGCGCCTGGCATAAGGTCACTGTGCAAGAGATACGTTTTCAGATCGTGTTCCTATGATGATCCTAATAGAGACAATGGTAAGAGTATTTTATGTCTCTGTCGGTATTAGGAAAACCGGGGAAATGGTGGGCTTCTTAGCTTTATATTTTATTTTGATTTAGATAAATCGATTTATAATATGGCTAGGTTTAGATACCTAAAATATAATTTAAATTTAAGTTAATAAATCAATTACAGTGGTGGATTCAGGATCTGGAGGTGAAGGACCAAGAAGGCAGCAAAAACCAAAATATTAATTTTTTTTGCTGTTTCTAATAACTCTGACCTTTGAAATTTGGCTTTTTTACTTTTTTTTTAAGCAGTAATTTTGGTAAAAAAAATAAAAACAGTATTTTATGTAATTATTTGAGGTTCATGCAATTTTGCTCTGGATAAATGCATTTCCGCGGTCTCAAAGGCATCCATTTCCCTGGTTTCCCCTATAGCCTATAATATATAATAAATAAAGGTGACTGATAATAACTAGAAAGTATTGATGCAGATTTATAACAAATCACGTAGGTTCTGTTTCGATTAAGAGGTAGGGCAAACTGGGGCAAAATAAGATACTAACTCGGATACCCACTAGGGTAAAATGCGGTTTGGTTTTTGCAAAGTCAGTTGAACAAAGGTTAAAGCCGACCATCGGCATCTCCTTTAAAGAAAGTGACATGGGCGGCGGTAGATATACTCATGAAAATTATTTCATTTAATTATGGCGTAAGCTAAAGAAATAAAAATAGATAATAAAACGTTCTATTCCTATACCTACAGAAACGACACTGATTTATTTTCTAACTCTGCATACTGCCGACTAAAGGAGTCCCGCAAAGAACACCTGAAAGCAAAAAGCGCATCTCAAAAAAATCTGCCAATCAAATGCCGTCTAGCCACCTGTGCTGGGTCGGTCAGAAAACAAATACTATGTCGTCGGCCCGCAAAGAGTCGCGCCTTTTCTCTGTCGGTAGGGTTGAAATTATACCAGGAAGATTTTATATGAATTTGGAACTTTTGAAGGGCAGATTGAAGCAAAATTTCATGAAATCAATAAAACACCGTATTAGGAGCATTTCAGGTGACTTTGCAAAAACTATAACACAAAGTTTTAAATTATAGCTTCAAAAGCTATTAAATAGCAGACCAATTATCCCCTCCACAAGTTTTAATACAAAATGTTTTAGACGATTTCTGGATATATTTCTTTTAACTTTCCAATAATTAATTTTTCCCTGATTTCTAACTATTTAATCATACAGAAGAAAAGTAATATGTATAAAGCTATTTTGAAAAAATTATGACTTTTGTTATTGCTTTTTACATGAAATTTATGTGTGTTCTGCTAAGAAATCGAAAACATCATCTAACCTAACCTATTAAATTCAAATTGAAAATAGTAAAATTGTATTAAAGTCTGGAATTAGCTTTATTTTATGCCAATATTTCAGTGGCGTACGGAAAAATTGATCCTGAGCGGAGGGGGCTTAAGCGTGGCGATACATTTTAATTTTAATTTTTTGGAAAAACTCCGTCCTTGGGGGGTCAATATGTGAATATTCAGCATTATTTAACCATTAAGTCCCCCCTTTGCGTACGCCACTAATACTGTATTTTTAGTTTTTTATCGTTAGAAGCCCATATTTTATTTTTTCTACTCGCGTGCGTTAAAGACATTTTTACGCATGAAAAGTTTAAAAACAAGTTTTTTATTGGCAAAAAGATCGGAGTATATAGTTTCTAAAATAACACGTGTCTTTCCTATACAAAAAAACATTTTTTTGGGTTATTAAAATGATTGATCATATGCTGGGCGGACGTTTAAAAAATATATTTTTACCTATTTATTACAAAAAATGTTTTTCAAGAAAATGTGATGTTAACCTCTTTGTTGTTAAATAGAACACATCTGGTATTCCATTTAAGTATACCCACCTAAGGCACTTGTCCCAATTCTCGTCAATGACCCATATTTCGTTAGTTTCGGTTTTTTTTTCAAATTTTAAAAATCCTTTTAAAATAAATTAAGAAAAAAATTTCAAAATTATTTGACAAAAACGCCTATAAACGCTAAAGAATGTCGAAGCATCAATTTTTTCGTATATATTTTCATGAAGCTCTAAATTCTAAATAATACTATAATATATAATTTTTCTTCTTTCTCCAGGCTTTATTTTTATTATATCTATTTTTTTCTATAAAATATTTATTATTCAAAAAAATTAATATTCTCACATTCATCTACAGTGTGTCCACGGATATAATATGTAGTTCGGGCAAGGTATAAATGACTAAAAAATTTCGATCTAGATTCTGATTTTCTGGGAATCGCTCCTGCTTGGTACTAAACTAACATGTTACGAAAATGAGACAAATCTATTAGTGTATAGGGTGGTTTAGTTGTATGATTTGATAAAAAGTGTTAAGATTAAGGTACCTTTATTTTAAGAGATACCAGAAAAGGTCATTAAGAAAATTTGTTTAGAATTAAAAGCTACGACTGATTCTCAATTTTCAGAAGAATCCGCTTAAAATCGTCTAAACGAAATTTTTATAATCGACTTGTAAAATCAGAGTTGGCTGATTTTTCTGAAAATTGAAAATCTGCCGTAACTTTTGAATCTAAACAACTTTTCTTTAAAACATTTTCGAAAATTTAAAACAAAGGTATTAACATTTTTTATCAAATCATCCTACTAAACCACCCTGTATATTAATTGATTTGTCTCATTTTCGTAACATGTTAGTTTAGGACCAAGCAGAAGCAATTTCCAGAAAATCAGAATCTAAATCGAACTCTATCCATGGGCACACTGTATATAATTTAAAAACAACATTTCATCTCGATTTAATTTTTAAATAAGAACCAATTACCGAGAATTGGGACAAGAGTCTTACTTGGTTTATTTTCTTGTTTTATTTTCCGCATACTGTATTAGATTGGAAAAGTTCCAAACATTGATTTGTCCTTAACTCTGTTTGTATTCAGAGGGTGTATCAAATGTTTAAAGGGGTTGTTGAATTCACTTGCTAAAAACTAAAACAAAAGCCAGTCAATTTATTTCTGACTAGTCCAGGTATAATATTTGCCTTTTTTTATGTCGGTTTTGGTAAACTCGCGACTGTAGCTCTAGAAAGAGAACGGTACTATTGTTAGGTTGATTCGACGCAGAAGCACAGCCTACCTATGTTAGGTAGACTGTGGCAGAAGTACGACTTGGCGCAGAAGTACCATTCGGCGCAGAAGTACAATTCGGCGCAGAAGTACAATTCGGCGCAGAAGTACGATTCGGCGCGAGCGATTCGGTTCGAGCCGGTCTGGCGCGAAACACGCTCTCTCGAATTAGACCGGTCTTCGAAACTTATATATATATATATATATATATATATATATATATATTATATATTTGATATATATATATATGATGGTCCAGCTGACTTTTGTAATATATTTTGAATTTTTTGAAAACCAAGGCAATTTTCCTACTGTCTTTTAGTATATTCTTCATACCAGTCGTTATTTTGTTTAGCCCGCCTCATTTTTCTTTACACAAAAATTATAATTCGAATTATGGGAATATTGACTTATTTACAAAAAATTCAAAAAATATTATCATATCTAGTTTTTGTTTACAAAAATCAGCTGGACCACCAGTTCTAGGGACCGTGGGCGTGGGCGCGAAATACCCGATGCAACTTAAGTTGCGTTTGTTTAGGTTTGGTTAAGTTTTGTTAGGCTAGTTATGGTTTGATTAGGTTTGGATGGGTCTTGGTTTAGTTTGGTGTAGATTGACATATGTACTTTTAAACGCGATTGGGTGTACGCTTCAAAGATATGAAAGGACGTTATTTTAAATACTTTTTGAGCTGGAGTGCTAACTATGCAGTTTCTTTTTCCAGTGTATACGAGAAGACACAACGGTCCTCCTGGGGACTTACTTTCCGAGGTAGTTATAACGAACTCGTCCAAAACGGGGCGAAATAGTGTTGAGGTAAAAAGGTAAAATTGGTGTTTTTTTGTGTGTCTTTTATTGCTTTTATTGATATCCACTAACAAATTTCAAGAATTTGGCCCTCAGGTTTGCAATCGCGGACTGACCTTTTCGCTCAAGAGTCCAAGGCTAACTAATAAAAAGTTTGCTTTTCATAAAAAAACATGACGGCCATTTTTTCAAAAAAAAATCAGTGCCATCTCTTATAACAATTTTTAAGCTGACTATGACAATGGTTTAACTTTATTAACTTTCAGTGGCGTACGCAGAACTGAATCCTGGGGCGGGGGCTTGAGCGTAAATCTTGATTTTCGGGGAAAATTCATGTTTTAGGGGTCAATAATCAGTGCCTCTGGGAAAGGCTTCAGCCACCAAGCCCCCCTGCGTACACCATTGCTTGATTGTTAATTTTTTGGATAAACTGGCCGACTCTGATTTTTTTGGGAAAAAATCATATAATTTGAGTTTCTCTAACCCTAAAGTAAGACCTCCTGATCAGAAAAACCGTCAAGTACTTCTTTGTTTTCCCCATTTGATAAATATCTTTGCGCATGGTTGTTTCTTTTGTTAATATTTTTGATTTTCTGCTATTTTTAAATACTTACCTATTACCTATGAATGTACATATGCCAAGCCTATGTACATTTATCACCCCTTTTAATATAAATTACCCACAATGTTTATCCCCAAGTGACCCTTGTTGTCAAATAGACTGAAAAAATAATTGTAAAAGTCGGGTATGCCGTTTATAAATAGAAGTTAATATGCCTTAAACTAGAGGCCCTGTATGTTACTATCGGCATATATACTCAAATACGTTAGAGCATAAATATGGGGCATACTTATGCATTCTTACAAGCGATACTTGAAGCCAGGACCCCTATTCAATTCTTAATGTTCCTTTTTTGGGTAGACAGGATTTCGGTTAATGCGCATGCGTTAGTTTTGGAACATACTCCGATATGTCACTAGATTATTCTACAATTGTCAAAAGTTTAGGGTTATGTCTATTATTTTTATCTAAAAACTAGTTAATTGGGTGAAAATTTATCAAATTGTGTATTAAAATTATAGTTTTTCTAAAAATAATTGTGCAGATTTATTGTGGACACCATGAAGAATGTTTAATGGCATTTATAAACTACTTTTAACTTTATTAACAAATTATGAAAAAAAATAGAAGTAGTTACCTATGGAATGGCACTTCCTTACTTCTTCTGAATTATTTCCCATTTTTCACAGAAGAAAACATAATTTTACACTATAAACGCAAAACACCGCAAAACGTAAATAAGAAACAAAGATGGCCTTCACCCAGACCACAGCTGTTTGTCTACGTGACAAGAGACACGCCTGCGCACTTGAAAACTCGCGTCCGCGAATTTAAATTTGCCATTGTTTCCAAAGTCAGTTATGAGGGCTTCACTACTTGATTCTTTGAACATGAACATTTATGCTATAACGTATTTGGAAAAAACTGTCAAACTATTTAGGGATACTACTCTACTTTAAGCTGCCTATACTTTCGCCTATACTCAGTGACGGATTCTAGTGAAGAGAGGCCGAGGGCCGAGAGCGTATCAGCAACCACCATATTGTTTTCGTCTTCACTATTTTTAAGTTGAAGAAATAGTCCATGGTCGCTGGAGGTATTTAAAAAAAAACACAAAATTTGGTCAATCACCACTATGCCTAAGCGCTGTTAGCGATAGAGACAAATAAAATGCGCCGCAGAGGAAAATCTTTAATAAATGAAATTGCTTTTGTTAAAACATTTAAAAAAGATGGCATCATAAAAAAACTGCTTTGACCTTCAAACAAGTAATCTACTTCTTCATCCAAATGTTGCTTCCCTCATCAACTTAAAATTTAGGTAATATCGCAGTACGCCGCAGTCAATTCTTAATCTATTATATCTTATACCTGAATATTTTGACGAACGACTAATCGAAACTTGACGCTACACTGTATATATTTCACTCAATATTGTATCTTAAACGCCTTTAAAAGCTTTGCTGCTTAACTTTTTTTTTCTGTTTTTACAGTTAGTACAGCGGGACGGACAGAATCATCAACAGGCGCGCCAACTGTAATCCTGCTCTCAAATGGTCGAATGCTCGTGGTAGATCGCAACATCTTCGGTCGCCTTCGGGTCGACAGCACCGGCCTTGACTTCATGGAACTGTCATCTGACGTCATCAGTGCACAACGCAGGGCACAACACTATTTGAACAATAGTTCTCCGAGTGTTGATATTTTCTTAGATTCGGAGAACACCAGCAAAGGCATAACACCAACTTCATTGGGGTACTCCCCACCAGTATACGAAGAAGTTTTCGCAAGCAAAAAAGAGTTGGATTTGCCTCCGAGTTATAGTGAAGTTAGTTTAATCCTTAAATCTGAACCGAATTGGGGTTTGCCAGTGTTGTATCACCCTCATAAAACTAATGACGGTTTTGAAATAGTTCAAGAGACTAAGTTTATGATTGATACTGTTATAAATAATAGCGTTTCTCGTAGCACTGTTGAGAATGTGGAACTTGTTTGCAACAGTGAAGAAACAGATCGAGATGGGAATGATTGTGATCGGAATAGCCATAAAAATAATCATAAATATCACACTGGTAATAATAGTCATACTTTATAACACTTTGTATTTGGCAAAATTGTTTATTATTGTTGCCTATGGGAACAAATCATAAAACTTTTTGTCGTTATGCTTTTGAAGCGATCAATGTTCTTTTAAATCCACCAGTGAATTTCGAGTACCCTTTGTTTATTTACAAATACAGTTATTGAACAGCAAAATATGCTAATAATTTTTCTCCGAGCAGCTACTTAATCATGGGGTTTTTCAATATTTCATAACTCTGACAAAAAAAATGGCGATTTTTAAAAAGATGCTGAAAATGTGGGATTGGTTTAGAACAGTAAAGAAATAGATCGAGTTGGGACTAACTGTGATAGGGGTGGCGATAAAAATTTCTTCAATATTAATTTAAAAAAAGGTGCAAAAAATTCTTATAAATATCATTCTGGTGATAATAGTCAAACTTTATAACACTTTGTATTTGTATTTGTTTCTCTGTTCATTTACAGTGACATTCAGTAGCAAAAGCTGATAATTTGCGTCCGAATATCTAGTAAATTATTTTATTTTATTTTAGAAACTCAACCTAATTGGGGGTTTCCAAAAGATTATAATTCTGACAAAAATAAAGGCGTTTTTCAAATTGTTTAAGAATCTTAAAGAAAGGTCTATTAGTTATAATGTTATAAATAACAACGTTTCTTGTAACGCTGTTGAAAATATGAAACATGTTTGCAACAATAAAGAAACAAACCGTGATATTAATTTCAAAAAAGTTTTAAAAATTATAATAACAGTCATACTTTATAACACTTTCTATTTCGACAAATTGTTAATTACGTATGAGGACAAATTATAAAGCTCTGTGCAGATGACGTTTTAAGCAATTAATGCACTTTCAATCCATTTCTTCTTAATTGAATTAAGAACATTTTAGCCAAAAGGTTTGGTAACTTTGTAGTACTCTCTGTATCTGTGTAGAAAACAAAGATTTCCTTCCAAATGATAAAATAAATTAAATTTTTTCAAAAATTATGAGATAACAGCGAACTATAATAAGTTGTTTATGAAACTTATTTTGTTAGTGATAGTCAATGAAGATTAAAATTTAAACTTTATTGGTGATACTTTCGTTGCTGGTAGCACTGTTAAAAATGTGAAACTCGCTAATAAAGTGAAATGATTCTGTTCGAAGTAGCTATAAATAAATGAATGTCTTTAGTAATAATTTGGAAAAATTTGCAACAAATACTCATAGTTATCATACTGGTAATAATAATTTTACTTTATATTAAAAAACGTTGATTACGATTATTTGATAATCTCTAAGGTGCTACATTACTGGATGAACTCTATTAAGGTACTACCTGCGTTGAAGTTTTATTTTAGATTAGGACATATTAAGTAGACACATACACGGTGGTATAAAAACAATCTATTTTATTGAAATATTTTAAGTGGAGGAAAATTTTGAATTAAAAAATTAAATTAAAAAAGGAGGGTAAGAAAGAACAAGATTTTTAGTAAAAACTATGACAATTTTTTTAAAGATATTTTCATGCATTTGTGTAAAACATGCCTTTGCAAAAATTCAATATTATAAAATTGAAAAAAAATTCAACAAGCCTTGAAGTTTTTCTATTTACCTCTCCTATTACCATTTATAATGCAATTATTTTTAAATCACCTTGTATGTGCTTTGATGTAGATATTCCCAGTGGATATTCATGGCGTATTCCATTGAGAAAATGAGTGCAGCAATAGCGCCCAACTGGGTCAGTGTCCATTTCATTGACAAGTACTTTTTGTATTTTTCGCCCACTGATCCTGAAAACTCCTACCGCAAAGAATGCCTCAGTTTATAATAGGTCCGTTCCAACTGGCCATTGGACTAGTTATAAAACAGTACAAACAGTACAAAAAACCCTAATCCGCGCGCAGTACAACGCACTTACAATACTAACTTTTAGTACAACGAGAAGCTGGAACGCAAATAGGATATTTCGAATGGTTTTATAACTAGTCCGATGGTAAGCTCGAACAAACCTAATGTAACAAAAAATGTGAGGTTATCGGCTTGCATAGGTAGAAGCCCGATTTTGCGTCTTTCGCGTGTGGGAGAGTCTCGAAATTCATCCGGATTCTTTTCATCGATGGAATCTAGATTGTTGACAAATGACAAGTGAGATCCATCGGATATTCATCGATGGAATGCTGATGAGCCATCGAAAAATAAAAACAAACCTGATAAAATCATATGGGAATAAAATCCTACGCTAGGGTTTTTTTATCTAAAAAGATTTTGTTTTTTTCCGAAAGATTTATGTCGGCTATCCATGGAGCGTATTATCCATAAAAATTTGAGTCAATCAAAGCCTGCGAAAAAAATTCGCGCGAATAATACGCTCGATGGACTGCCGGCTTGACACAACAGAGATGGAAATTGAAGAAACGGAGGAAACTATTCTAAGGTTGAGGGCGAAGATCAAATTTTCATAAAAATGTACAGCTGATTCGACTGAGAAATGACAGACAAATGACATTCATCAATAATTGCTCACCGGCTGCCAGAGTCGGTGAGTTTTGGTGGCATCGATGTTCCATCCACCGATGCATTTAGGAACCCGAGTGTTCTCATCGATGAGCTCATCGGTGAGTTTAGAGACTATGCCTGTTCCATTCCATCAACTGGTGTTCATTTTTAAAAGCACGGAGTCAGTGTGAGTGTACTACCAGTTCTGCACTCATATTTCCAATACAATACGCCTTTAGTTTTTAATTCCTGATTGAACGACCGAATTTTATTTGCTGTGAATAATGTAAAAGACAAAAAGCTTTCAAATGACAAAGCTTACAAACACATGTCATACATCCGGAAAATCCATATATGCCTATAAACTTTTTTTCTTAATTGACCTTGCCCTATTACTTTCTAAAAATATTGTGCATACTTTACTTTACACCCTGTATAAAATAAAAATGTTTAGCTTTGATATATCTATTTAGGGATTTTATTGTATACGATTTTTTGTATGTTGTATATTATTCTACTATTTATATCTCTTTTTACTCTTTTGCTCCTTATAAATTTTAATTGTAAAATAAAAATTCTACATGACGAATGTCACATATAAAACTGTTAAATAAAATTATTGCTTTACAAAAACAAAGTAGTTTATTTAAAAATATGGTGCAAATGTTATAGGACTGATAACCTAAAATATAAAATAAAATAAACAAACGAAAACGGATACATAATGATTTTTTTAAATTAAAGCTAAGTATCTATTATTTTTGCCATTCTCCTAATGTTCTTATTTTCCTTTTAATTCTAGAAACGGATATTCTGGATGATCTTTCACTCTAAAAAATAACAAAAATTATTATTATTGTGCAAAAAAACTCAAAAGAATAGAGTTTTAGGGGGAGTTAACAGCAAGAGCAAAAATAAGTGAAAGCTGGTGTATCAAATACTTTTGGTGCATTTTAAAATCTTCTAATCTATAAAATCCAAATTCTGCTTGTTCCTAAAAGTAAATAATTCACTTACTTTTACAAGCAACAAACAGAATTTTAAAGTGGTACTTTGGTTATTGATTTTCGTCAAGTAATAATTGTCGCCCCAAATAAATATTTCAGGTTCTCCGCCCCTTGGCGACTGCCTGCACCTGTAGTAATTTATCAAGATTACCTTTGGCAACACTGGAAAGCTTTCTATCTGTTTTATGTCCTCTTATGGAAATTAAGCCCCCCTAGATGTTGACTTGTTCACACAGCATAAACAAATTTTAACCACAAGTTCTGGGTGATACAAAAAGTCGAATTATGGAGAAAATTGAAAAGAAAATCCAGCGGAAAAAAGATAAAATATTACAAACTAAAAAAAAAGCTGTTTAAAATTGTCTCCATTAATCCATGCATGCTTTGAATCCGATTTTGATTAACTTTAAACAATTTTTTTTAGAAAAGTGGTAAAAATTACAAAAAATTAAAACAAAAACATACATCTACTTCTTCTGTAACCGAGAATTTGTGGTTAACGTTTCTCGGATAAATTTTAAAACACCCTGTAGGTTAGCTACTGACAAGACATTTATATAAAGTTTTTTCTGTTATCAAATCTAGTGTAAATCTTACCCTGTCAAAAAACTGAAATCCAACAATCTAACGCCATTCTCCAAAGCGTTCATCTTTTTGACATCTTGGCTATCCAGAGTAAAATCGAAAATATCAATGTTTTGTTTCAATCTTTCAGGATTGGTACTTTTTGGAATGGCAACAATGCCCCTTTGGACGATGTGTTTCAGAAGAATTTGGGCAGGCGATTTTTTGTGTTTTTTAGCGATTTCTTCGACTGTAGGGTTTTTAAGGATGTTGGGAAGTTCCACTCTAAAGAAAATTGGATGCGTTAAAGGGTAGAAATAAAAAATCTTAAAAAAGGTGAAAGCAGTATTTTGATATTAGGAAGCCGGTTTTAAGCTATGGAGGGCTTTTAAAAAGTATTTTGGAAGGAAGTGTAAAGTCTTTTTTTATAGAATTTTTTCTATAAAGAACCTTTTTATTCGGTTTGGGAAATAAGCGGAAATTTATATTAAGCTGACATATTTTATTAATTTTATTTATTAATATTTTTATTTTTTATTACTTCTTTATTTTAAAATGGATTTTATAATACGATATTTTAGACTAACTAAGCAAACTAAGCATTAAAAGGATCTTTAATTAATAAATTGAAGAAATAGTCCATGTTGGGTGGAGGTGATTTATAAATCAAACAAGTTCAGTCGTTCTCCACTAGTTTAATTTTTTTACAACTACATGTTTCATGAGCATAAGCTCTCATCTTCAGGTTGTATACTTGATGGAGTTATTCCATCGCCATTGCCTACATTTTGTAGGCTTAAAAAGTTTTACAGCAGCATGTGCAATGAAGCAGTACAATGTATTACAGCAGCATGTGCAAAGAAGCAGCACAACCAATTACAGCGACATGCGTAAGGTAATTGAACAGCTAGTAGGGAACGAAAAAATCAAAAAAAAAAAGAAAAAAAAAACTTCTTCCACTCCTAATTAGCATTAAGGAGTGGTAGAAGTTTATTTTTTTCTTTTTTTTTTTTGGATTTTTTCGTTTCCCACTAGCTGTCTAATTACCTTTTACGCATGTTGCTGTAATTGGTTGTGCTACTTCTTTGCACATGCTGCTGTAATACATTGTACTGCTTCATTGCACATGCTGCTGTAAAACTTTTTGAGCCTACAAAATGTAGGCAATGGCGATGGAATAACTCCATCAAGTGTACAACCTGAAGATGAGAGCTTATGCTCTTGAAACAAGTAGTTGTAAAAAAATTAAACTAGTGGAGAACGACTGAACTTGTTTGATCTTTAATTAATAGCCGAATAGATCACAGATACACAGATTTAATAGCCAATATATACAGCGAAGCAACAAGAAAATCTACGAAGGAACCAAGCTAATCCGCATAAGAAGAGAGCCAGGGAATATCACTTATACTAGTTAAGCAGGCCCTTTATGTCTTTAATTAGGAAGAAATAGGCTTCAAAGTAAACGGACAATACATGAACCACCTAAGATAAGCTGATGATATCGCTTTAATAACAGATAAGAAAGAACAACTGATAAAAATTATGGAAAAACTAGATACAGCAGCTAAAAATATAGGCTTGAGTATAAACTACACTAAAATCATAACATCCAGAGATGATGATATCATGATCAGAATAATCCAAGAGAAAATAGAACAAGTAGAGGAATATATCTTGAACGAATTATTAAACTAAAAAAAGAAAACCAAACAGCTGAAATCAAGAGACGAGAAAGCTTGGCCAGGGCAATTTTATCAGTACCTAAAAACGAAAGTGTATAACCAATGTATCCTTCCTGTACTTACGTATGGACCCCAGACCTGGACATTTACAAAATCAAACATGGATAAGGTAACAAAAGTCCAAAGGTCAATGGAAAGACAAATGTTACATGTAAAGCTAACAGATAGAAAAAGGAATGAATGGATAAGAAATAAAACAAAAGTAAGGGATCTCAGAGGAGAAGTAGCCAAATTAAAATGGACATTTTCCAGTCATAATATCAGACAGAAAGACGATCGATGGCATAAATGTATTGTACACTGGAGACCTTGGAAAAATAAAAAAAATACAGCTAAACCCTAAATGAGATGAGCGGACAAATGAAAATACATGCGGGAACTAGATGGATGAACACGGCGACAGACAGGGAAGAGTGGAAGATATTGGGGAAGGCCTGTGTCCAAAGATGGATCGAAGAAGGATAAATAGATAGATAAAAAGAAGCAACCTAAAATATGAAACTAAAAATATAAAAATAGAAACAATATTTTAAAGAAATACGTAATAAGAAAGTAAAACAGGTAAAATATTGATTCGCGATTTTAAAGAGAATACTACACTGATTTTTAATATCATAAAGATAAAGTCGTTGAACAGACTTTATGAAATATCTCAAAACCAAAAAAAGTGGCAGCTAAAAAAAATTATAAAAAATTATTTTACACAAAAAGAAATCAGAAATATAAAAGTTATATTTAAAATATTTTTCCTAACCGTTAGTTTTGTAAATTATTTTAGATCCCGGGAATCGGTAAGTAAAAATATCTCTTTTTTGTTTGGACGTTTCAGTTTATTCATTTATTTATTCTCTGTACGTTGCATTTCTCCGTAGAGCCATCCATGCCTTGAATCCCTGGCATTTGTTGTATTTAAAATATTAATTCGTTGAATAAACTGAAACATCACAAATAAAAAATAGAGATTTTCATTGACAGATTAACAGGATCTAAAATAATTTATAAAAGTTATAGACAAATGGGTCCTTCCAAAATACTGATTTTTTAAAAACCTAAAACCAACTATGCGATTTTTAGCCTTCAAGATTCTGTGAAAAGTCTCGGTATTTTGTCTCTCTTCTAGAAACAGGGGCGGCGAGTGCATAAGGGCTGCAGAGCTGCAGAACCCCCAAAATTTTCACATTATTTGACTATTTTTCAGCCGCTGCTATTTTTCTAATATAATTATTTTATTTCTAAAATTATTGGAAGTAGAGTATATATGAGGATTCTGGATCACTTTTCCCATGTAAATCCCCATAAGACGAAAACGTGGTCATTTTTTGGATGTCACAGAATATTTCATTCGAGGCAGTAATTTCCCCATGTATCTTTTTTGTACTACCCATTCTAACCTTCTATAAATTTTTTACCATCAGCTGACCCTTTAGGTCTTGCTGACCATCTTGTACATCGAGCAGACCTGTAACTTGCTATATTGTGCTTGTTGCAGGACTGTAGTTAACATATCTAAAGGGTTGGTTACTTGAAAGCGATTATAATGATTTAACGAATGTCTATTAATTCTTTCAGTTTAAATCCCTTAATTTTCACCACTTAAAATGTTTAAATAGATAGTTCGTTTTTTTTATTTTTTAATTTGTAGTATTACATACTTGGACTAGGTTCATAGTAAACACTTTAGAAAAATTTTTATTTGTTTACTTTAAAAAGTTTTATATACGAATACAACTTATAATCTTATTCATAGCATAGAGAAATATATTATATTCTTCTATGATCATAGTTATCATAGATGCTTATAGCTGGGTAGACTTACAAGTTCTATTAATTATATTTAGATGGTATATTATAATAACATTATAGGTACTATGACTATCATTATATAAATATTTATTTTTACATTAACATATTAGGCGTTACTAGACTTATGCTAATTCTACAGGTTTTATAATAAATTATATAGGCAAAACCAAGATTAAATTTAGGTTATACTTATATATAGTTCACTATTAAAAATATCTAACCAAACACAATATAAATAAACACACCATTATTAAAATTACAGTTAACCTAAGTCATCACTCAATACTGTAGTGCCCCCAGGGTAACGTTTCGTAAGAGTCCTTTGAAATACATCTTTTATCATCCAAGGGACTTAGTCCAACTTTTGTCTGTTTTACAGAGTATAGTTTGTGCTTTTCCGATCGTATAAGATTTTGCGTAAACATTTTTTCTTGAAAGTTATTTAGGCAGTCGACATAGTCCTCAAATAATATTTTCGATCTCACAACGTTTTGCTTTACACCCTTAGCTTTCTTAGTCACTTTTTCAGCTGACATATCATTCAATCCTATATTGTTTTTCGTCGATTCACCATCAAGAGCTTTAAATGCATACATTTTTGCTCTCAACCCAACAAAATGAGTCATGATTTTTCCATTATTCTCATCTTTCATCATACCTAACACTTTATTGTTTACCCTTGGTATATCATATATATTGTTTTCAGCATAATCCGAGGTGTCAAAGTACTTGTCACAATCGCGTCGTATTGATTCATAAATATCATAATTTTTTATGTTATAAACTAAACTATCAGTATCTGTGTATGTAACAGTACAATTCTTTCCGAAAGCCGGCACCATGTAGTTATAGTGAAAATCATATATGGTTGTTTTGGCAATGTCCAAAATACACATACCCACATAAATCGGTTTATTGAAATATATTTCGGTTTTTTGAAGTTCTACGGCAACCAAGTTTTCATTGAATATTGTAATGCTTTTGAATTCAGGTCGAGAAATCAGAGCTTCAGCTCCAAATCGTCCATCCCAATTTTTGATTAACTTAACAATACTATGATTTCTAATATTTTCCATGGTTTTACCAAACACGGCGTTGTTCATTAATTTAAAAAGGTTTTTTTCAAATTCATTTTTAGCATTTTGTCTTAATTGAGTATTTAACTCAATGTAGGGTCTCAGCCATGCAGATTGCTTAAAGCATAAAATTCTATGAATCTTTTCGAGTTTTATACCAACTTTTAATGCCTGCTTTAGATTTCTATAATGAATTACGTATTCCTTTTTATTACACAAAGTAGCCATCAGTTTTATATTTTTTGAGTTCTTTTCTTTAGGTGGGCAGCGATGTTCAGGACATAAAGGCAAGTCTGAGAAATGGTCATGTAATTCCACGGGGATGCACAAGTCGACTTCTAGGATGTATCCATTAGTAGAGTCATCTTCGATTTTATTAACATCAAAATTAAGTATTTCATCAGTTTCTAACCAATTAAAGTCGCCAAATGGCAAAGACTGACTCATGCTAAACCCATATTGGTTATTAATGTCAAAGTACATCAAAAAAGATATTTCTTTGGTTGAATCGTAGTTGGGCATATATTTATTATTGGCCTCTACATATCTTTTAGAGCACTGGCTTAACCCTCCTCTAATGCCGCGTTCTATAAAAGTTACCATATTATAGTCGGTCAAAAGCTCTAATTTTTGTTGCGTGCAATACAGCATGCAATCCCACGTATATCCAGGAAGCGTATAATAGTTAGCAGGATCCAGACCATACGTTTTATGACAGCTCTCTCTAAATTTCTGAAATACCTGCATTAAAAGTATGATGTCAACTTTCATGTAGAGTTCCATGTAATCTTGTAGAGTTTTACAACCAAAGCTTCTCCATACATTTTGGGCATGATCATAATCAGCAGGAGATATTTCTCTACTTTCGAGCGTGTTAAAAAAATTATGTTGCTCAGGCAAAGATGTGTCTCTTAATTTTTCCCAACTACTCATATAGTCATAGCAAAATACTCCTTTTTTAAAAATAAGTTTGTATTGTTCGTCAGACAAGTTGGTAAATTCGTTTCTAACCAGAGGATACTCCTCAAGATATGAAGCTAGCTTTTCCAAGCTACTGGCCATGAATCGGTACGAATCAATAAATCTAAATTCGATTAAATTTTCATTAATTTTTTTGGTAAATGCTATATATTTTTCTTTGTTAATTGGTAGCAAATTTATTGATCCGTCCAAATTGGCGATGTTTTCAATTATCAAATGTCCATCATAGGAGCTAAGATTGTGGAATACTACAGGGACAGTATGACTATCCTGAAAGTTCAGATTACAGTTTTCATGGGCTGGACCACGATACTCAGATGTAAGGTGACTATGATCGCGTATTTTCTTTTCACCAGCTAAAAAGTCCTGTTCACAAATATGACATTTTTTAGCATTGTTAAAGTCAGTTTTTTGCTTTTTACTTAAAGGCTCCATGGGTAAGTCACAGAGAAATACAGTTTCCAAGTTTTCAGCAAAATCCAGTAATTGTTTACTAAACCATTCCATACAGTCAGGCCCCGTGTAAGATTTATAAAATGATAAAGAATCATCGTAGGCACATTTTACATAATATCCTACCGAACAAGGCACATGACTTTGATATTTTTGGGTTCTTTTACCACTATTTTCTGCAACAGGAAGCAGTAAGCACTCAATATCCGAATAAATAATGAACGGTGCAAATTGTTTATTTTTAAAGTTTTTAAATTCAACAACTTTTTTTTCGTTACTTGGTAATTTCGGAACCACGACACTGCCAATAATTTTGCAATCTTTGATATGCTGAATGAGTCCAGCTTGAGAATAGAAGTAGTGCAGGCATCTGTCACAAACATATTTTGCTTTTTTGCATTTGCTGATTTGATTACTTAGCAGCCTTGAAAGATTTTTTATCCAAACAAAGTGGTAAGTTGGTAGAGAAAGATCGTTAATCTCTTCGTTATCTAAATAATAATTATTTTGTATCATTAACAAATTAACATGTTCTTCATTCTTTTCTTCAGAAATGTACGCAGGCAGTACTTTAAAACTGTCTTTATGAAGTTTTTGCAGGCGATACACGTTTATGGAGACATTATTTTGCTTTTCGAATCGGGCAACTTGGTTTAAAGTCATTGGAAATTTTATACCTTTTAAATTTAACACTTCTTGAGGATGCGGGTAGGATGAGATTCTATTAGAGTTGTTTTCGATAGAAAACATTGCTGATACAACAGCCCAGCCAAAACAGAAATTGTCGTCATTCTTTACGTTCACACATGAATGTTTTTTGGCAATATATTTGGGTATTTCCAAATGGCACCCTGCCCTAATAGGATGATATTTATTAACTCCTATTACAAGATTATTTATTTTTGTAAGTGACCATCCAGATTGATTTTGCTCAAATTCTTCCAAGTCAGTCAAAAGCAAATTTTTTACATTTTTCTCAAACCAGTTTTTTAAATTTGTGTTACGGTCAATAATCGCATTAGCGGTATTAAAATGTTTTGTCTCATTTCCTATTTGTCCTTGTTTTGGTATTTGAAAATCACCACTTAAAATAGTACTAACTTTTATCATATCCTCTTTTTTTAATGTATTTTCAATCCTTCGTTTAAATAAACTAAAACAATCCTCTAAAAACTTTTTGGGATCCTTATGACGTAAATTTGTAATGACAGCGCTTCTTACTCGGCTTTTAAAGGCTGATTTTATGTCTTCCCATTGTACGCGATGTTTGGCTGTTTCCTTGGTGCCAATCGCACCACCAAACTTGAGACTTTTTTGTTTCAAAATGTGCTTGTACTGCTTAACTTGTCCCAGGCACGCCGTCAAATGAGATTTTTCAGCAACTGAGGAGGCTTTTTTTAAAGCAATGCTTAATTGCCTACTGGCCAAAGCACAATCTTTTAGAATTTTTAAAATTGAAATATTTTTATCCATATCTTCTACCATACCAAGCTGACACATAATTTTATAAACCAATTTCGTTGCAAAACTCATTTTTTTTTTTTTTTTGAATAGCACCAACTTCACTAAAACACTGAGTTGATAGAACTCAATAATGCACTTTCCTTGAAAAGTTATACCTCACTGACTGCAGTTCAACACGCTCCGCCCTTTTATAAGTGCTTTTCAGACACACGTTAAGACTTGTCGAAAACAGGTTTAGACTTGTTAGAAATGGGTTGCAGCTGTTGAATATACTACATTGACCTTTTTTTTATAACCCAAGTATGTAAAACACAGGTGTTCTTTAAGGTTTAGATTAGTAAAGGAGAGCTATAAGTTCAATAAACCTTTTACCGTGGATGGTCAAAGGTGCATTATAAACAGGTTCAATGATATTTTTAACTTTGGATTAATAAAGAAAAGAATAAACTAAAAAAAAAGAGGGAATATACAAAGGATCGATGACCTTTTCAACAAGAACTAGAAGAGGAACGGTGTAAACCGGTTAATTATGTCTATGTCTCACTTTCTTCTGAAAGTGCTTTGTTTCTTGAGAAGGCAGCTGAGCCTCTAAGAATTTATAAAAATTTGTTAAAAATGAATTGGTGGTATACACAAAATTTATTTTAGTTTTAGTTGAAACTTTTATAAATATTTTATATTTATTAAGTTGCATATATACATATACATATATTGTATGGAAGAGCCAAAGACAAAGCTTGATGGGTAGCAATTAGGCTATTTTTAGATTTTTGAGCAATTTTTGTTCCTACAGTGCATAAATTCAAAATAACTTTGTTTTATGTTATTGTTAGGTCACCATTTAACTATTCATCTTCCTTCTAACCTTAATTTTTTCTATTAGTCCAACGTAAATTCTTTTTTGGATTTACCTGATTTGGAAAAAACCTCTTTCATTCATAAATAAAACTTTCTCGCTTAAACGCTGGATTTTATATTGGTACACTAGTGATTGTAAGTATTTTCCTTGCTAATGTTTATATAAATAACATTTCGTCTTCTTATACCTATGTATGTCGAGTCATAATCAATATTGTCCCTACGTAATCATTTATACTTACGTTTTTTCAGTTTTGTGCGCTATTTTTCTTCCTTCTTTGTGATGTAAATGTCAGATATTCTTGGCGTCTATCTCATATGCTCACAAGCTCTGTTTAATATTCAATTTGAATACCTAGTTCTTTTTCCATTTGTTCTATAATGAAAAGTGAAGACAACACTTTAAGTAACAAAAAGCACAGTTTTTATCATAAAATGTTCATATATGGTTCTTATAAGCAGATGCTTTAAACTTATTAAAAAATGTTCTTTTAGGTTTTATATATTTTGTGCATTTAAGATAAATAATTTCCTTAGATTTTTCATGTTACATTCATTAAGATTCTTAACTGAAGACATGGCCTAAAATTCATAACATAAAAAAGTCTTCTGGTTGATTTGTGTGATTTAGAAAAGCAAATGCATCAGACTATTTTGACTGCAAATTACCATGATGAAATAAGGAAGCTTTTTAATACTCACCTTTTGTCCGTCTGTGTCTGTGCGAGGATCAGGTTGATAGTAAGGCTTCTTGAATATAATTATCCGAGTAATTATCATTATCTTTCACATTACAAAAATTAGATGATCATTTGTAGCTTTTAGCGCTTTAAAGCCTAAAACAAAGACGGAGAGCTAAAAGACAAAGAGCTAAATTCTGCATTCTACTGTATCAGGAACGTATAGTCATAAAGATGACTCTTACAACTTTAAAATACAGGTGCTGTTCATATAATATTATTACTAAATAGCTAGTAATTCACTCATTTTGCTATTGTTCTAGGCATGCGCATTAAATAATAAATACATCTGCTTGTATTCAGGTGCTTTTTAAAATAAAAGTTCTACCATTTTCTGCTGATACATATAGGACATAAGAAACACACACTATTTTGACCTGCCACAAGTTTTTCATCACATAAATCAAGATGGCTAATATGGTTTTTGTTAATAAACTTCAATTCACGAGAAAATATTTATAAAAAAATCAGGTGCAAAAGACCCAAAGCACAATGATACCTTAAAATTAATGTATACATTCTTAAATGCCTGTATGGGTGGGGTTTTCTTTGTCAATAATATAGACACCTACTTAACAATATACAACATAATTCTTTTATAATATACGAGATATGAATCAAACTTATTGAGAAAAAATATCAAACCAACAAACTTAATAATTTATAAACTTAACATAATATTATTGCTAAAAATTTGTTTTAATGATTTATTTTTGAGATATCAATTTATTTTTTATAATTGCAACAATTTCCCTTTTGGATTGTAACAGTTTGTATTTATAATTGTAACAATTTGCCTTTTGGAGTGTAACAGTTTGTGTTTATAATTGTAACAATTTGCCTTTTGGAGTGTAACAGTTTGTGTTTATAATTGTAACAATTTGTTCATACGATTGCAACAATTTGTTTTTAGAATTGTAACAATTTGTTTTTTAAATTGTAACTATTAGTTTGTAGAATTATAGCAGTTTATGTTTAGGATTGTAACAATTTGTTCATACGATTGCAACAATTTGTTTATAGGATTATGACTATTTGTTTGTAGAATTGCAGCAATTTGTGTTAAGGATTGTAACATTAGGTTTTTTTAATTGTAACAATTTGTTTTTAGGATTTTAATAATTTATTTTTAGGGTCACTAATAAATACATACATTTTTGCATGATGTCAACGCCTAGTACAGTAAAATTTGAATTTCAAGCTTTCAATACTGCTTTTGAATATATGAAACAAAATCAATTTTTTCAATAAGAGGACAATTTGTCCTTACTGAGTAAATAGGGTCAATATTGACATTTTTCAACTCTAAGCTCAATTACCTTTCATTAAATAATGTCCAACTTGAATCAAATTCCATTAAAATTCTACAAGAGATTAATCAAATTCAGACAAGGTATGAAACCAGACAAAGAATTGTACCAATTTGTGTTTAGGATTGTAACATTAGGTTTTTTAATTGTAACAAGTTGTTTTTAGGATTTTAATCATTTATTTTTAGGGTCACTAATAAATGTACATACATTTTTGCATGATGTCAATGCCTAGTACAGTTAAATTTGAGTTTCAAGCTTTCAATACTGCTTTTGAATATATGAAACAAAATCATTTTTTTCAATAAGAGGACAATTTGTCCTTACTGAGTAAATAGGGTCAATACTGACATTTTTCAACTTTAACTCAACTACCTTTCATTAAATAATGTCCAACTTAAATCAATATCCATTAAAATTCTACAAGAGATTAATTAAATTCAGACAAGGTATGAAACCAGAAAACTTGTTCATTTCTCAACTGAAAATTTTTACTGCTGTTACTATTTGTTTTTACATTAAAACTGTTTTCTTAAATTTTCTTACTATTTTATTTTATAGGTACAGAAAAACATACAATAGTGTCGTATTTAAAATGCATGTAATTTTAAAAATTAGAAATACCTTTCTGATTTTTTATTTTATTACACCCCCACCCCTCACACTGAATAACGTAAATATTAGGATTTTTCTACTCTTAGTACTATTTAAACACCTTTAACCACAGCTTTAGCACAACATACACACCAAATTTTAGCAAAATCGGTCAAGTAGTTTATGTCTTATATTTTTTTAAAGTGATTTATGAAAACTACCCCATTAGTTGGCTTCTATAGGGTTGCTTCAAATTATCTTTAAACGTAGTCAACAAGAGCTTAACTCTATAGTACATACCAAATTTTATTGATATCGGTCAATTAGATTTTAAGTTATAAGCCTTTTAATTATTTTTTAAAAACTACCCTTTTTCTTAGGTTTTAGGGGGTTTATGTCAACCATCTTTTGCAGGGTATCACCGGAGGTTATATCGAGTGTAGGTACAAAATTTTATTAAAATCGCTTAAATGGTTCTTTGTTTATAGACGATTAAAGGTTTTAGAAAAACTACCCCTTTTGCACGCTTCTAGAGGGTTGATTGTTACCATTTTCATACATGAAGAGCAAGACCCCAAGCCCAGTTTACCCACAAATTTTTATGAAAATTGGTCCAGTAGTTGGGGAGCAATAGACAAAAAAGGAACAGTAGTACAGAAAGTCAATTTGGGTAAAACTATAACTATAAAGTAAATAATATATTATATTGCTATTATAACATTCAGATAACCTATACTTACCTACATTATCATAATATGTGGCTTTTCAAAAGAATATTAAGTACCTATCTATAGCACAAGAAATCTCACACATAGGTACCTACCTTTATTGGTTTTGTCCTTTTCGCTCCCTTTTCTAAGCATATGTAGATTACATACTATAAGCTCATTATGTAAATGCGCTGCATCTAGACGTACGGACCCAAATAAAAAGACAGTGGCGTACCTGTATAAACATTTTAAACAAGGGTCTTACATCAGTTAGACATCAAATTCACCCTAAAAGACTATGGTTAGGCTCAAATTTGGCTTTAATAATTTTTGGGGGGGGTCTGGCCCCCCCCAAAATTTAACCGCACGCCACTGGAAAAAATACACCTCAATTGACTTTCTGTACTACTGTTCCTTTTTTGTCTATTGCTCCCCAACTACTGGACCAATTTTCATGAAAATTTGTGGGTAAACTGGGCTTGGGGTCTTGCTGTTCATGTATGAAAATGGTAACAATCAACCCTCTAGAAGCGTGCAAAAGGGGTAGTTTTTCTAAAACCTTTAATCGTCTATAAACAAAGAACCATTTAAGCGATTTTAATAAAATTTTGTACCTACACTCGATATAACCTCCGGTGATACCCTGCAAAAGATGGTTGACATAAACCCCCTAAAACCTAAGAAAAAGGGTAGTTTTTAAAAAATAATTAAAAGGCTTATAACTTAAAATCTAATTGACCGATATCAATAAAATTTGGTATGTACTATAGAGTTAAGCTCTTGTTGACTACGTTTAAAGATAATTTGAAGCAACCCTATAGAAGCCAACTAATGGGGTAGTTTTCATAAATCACTTTAAAAAAATATAAGACATAAACTACTTGACCGATTTTGCTAAAATTTGGTGTGTATGTTGTGCTAAAGCTGTGGTTAAAGGTGTTTAAATAGTACTAAGAGTAGAAAAATCCTAATATTTACGTTATTCAGTGTGAGGGGTGGGGGTGTAATAAAATAAAAAATCAGAAAGGTATTTCTAATTTTTAAAATTACATGCATTTTAAATACGACACTATTGTATGTTTTTCTGTACCTATAAAATAAAATAGTAAGAAAATTTAAGAAAACAGTTTTAATGTAAAAACAAATAGTAACAGCAGTAAAAATTTTCAGTTGAGAAATGAACAAGTTTTCTGGTTTCATACCTTGTCTGAATTTAATTAATCTCTTGTAGAATTTTAATGGATATTGATTTAAGTTGGACATTATTTAATGAAAGGTAGTTGAGTTAAAGTTGAAAAATGTCAGTATTGACCCTATTTACTCAGTAAGGACAAATTGTCCTCTTATTGAAAAAAATGATTTTGTTTCATATATTCAAAAGCAGTATTGAAAGCTTGAAACTCAAATTTAACTGTACTAGGCATTGACATCATGCAAAAATGTATGTACATTTATTAGTGACCCTAAAAATAAATGATTAAAATCCTAAAAACAACTTGTTACAATTAAAAAACCTAATGTTACAATCCTAAACACAAATTGGTACAATTCTTTGTCTGGTTTCATACCTTGTCTGAATTTGATTAATCTCTTGTAGAATTTTAATGGAATTTGATTCAAGTTGGACATTATTTAATGAAAGGTAATTGAGCTTAGAGTTGAAAAATGTCAGTATTGACCCTATTTACTCAGTAAGGACAAATTGTCCTCTTATTGAAAAAATTGATTTTGTTTCATATATTCAAAAGCAGTATTGAAAGCTTGAAATTCAAATTTTACTGTACTAGGCGTTGACATCATGCAAAAATGTATGTATTTATTAGTGACCCTAAAAATAAATTATTAAAATCCTAAAAACAAATTGTTACAATTAAAAAAACCTAATGTTACAATCCTTAACACAAATTGCTGCAATTCTACAAACAAATAGTCATAATCCTATAAACAAATTGTTGCAATCGTATGAACAAATTGTTACAATCCTAAACATAAACTGCTATAATTCTACAAACTAATAGTTACAATTTAAAAAACAAATTGTTACAATTCTAAAAACAAATTGTTGCAATCGTATGAACAAATTGTTACAATTATAAACACAAATTGTTACACTCCAAAAGGCAAATTGTTACAATTATAAACACAAACTGTTACACTCCAAAAGGCAAATTGTTACAATTATAAATACAAACTGTTACAATCCAAAAGGGAAATTGTTGCAATTATAAAAAATAAATTGATATCTCAAAAATAAATCATTAAAACAAATTTTTAGCAATAATATTATGTTAAGTTTATAAATTATTAAGTTTGTTGGTTTGATATTTTTTCTCAATAAGTTTGATTCATATCTCGTATATTATAAAAGAATTATGTTGTATATTGTTAAGTAGGTGTCTATATTATTGACAAAGAAAACCCCACCCATACAGGCATTTAAGAATGTATACATTAATTTTAAGGTATCATTGTGCTTTGGGTCTTTTGCACCTGATTTTTTTATAAATATTTTCTCGTGAATTGAAGTTTATTAACAAAAACCATATTAGCCATCTTGATTTATGTGATGAAAAACTTGTGGCAGGTCAAAATAGTGTGTGTTTCTTATGTCCTATATGTATCAGCAGAAAATGGTAGAACTTTTATTTTAAAAAGCACCTGAATACAAGCAGATGTATTTATTATTTAATGCGCATGCCTAGAACAATAGCAAAATGAGTGAATTACTAGCTATTTAGTAATAATATTATATGAACAGCACCTGTATTTTAAAGTTGTAAGAGTCATCTTTATGACTATACGTTCCTGATACAGTAGAATGCAGAATTTAGCTCTTTGTCTTTTAGCTCTCCGTCTTTGTTTTAGGCTTTAAAGCGCTAAAAGCTACAAATGATCATCTAATTTTTGTAATGTGAAAGATAATGATAATTACTCGGATAATTATATTCAAGAAGCCTTACTATCAACCTGATCCTCGCACAGACACAGACGGACAAAAGGTGAGTATTAAAAAGCTTCCTTATTTCATCATGGTAATTTGCAGTCAAAATAGTCTGATGCATTTGCTTTTCTAAATCACACAAATCAACCAGAAGACTTTTTTATGTTATGAATTTTAGGCCATGTCTTCAGTTAAGAATCTTAATGAATGTAACATGAAAAATCTAAGGAAATTATTTATCTTAAATGCACAAAATATATAAAACCTAAAAGAACATTTTTTAATAAGTTTAAAGCATCTGCTTATAAGAACCATATATGAACATTTTATGATAAAAACTGTGCTTTTTGTTACTTAAAGTGTTGTCTTCACTTTTCATTATAGAACAAATGGAAAAAGAACTAGGTATTCAAATTGAATATTAAACAGAGCTTGTGAGCATATGAGATAGACGCCAAGAATATCTGACATTTACATCACAAAGAAGGAAGAAAAATAGCGCACAAAACTGAAAAAACGTAAGTATAAATGATTACGTAGGGACAATATTGATTATGACTCGACATACATAGGTATAAGAAGACGAAATGTTATTTATATAAACATTAGCAAGGAAAATACTTACAATCAATAGTGTACCAATATAAAATCCAGCGTTTAAGCGAGAAAGTTTTATTTATGAATGAAAGAGGTTTTTTCCAAATCAGGTAAATCCAAAAAAGAATTTACGTTGGACTAATAGAAAAAATTAAGGTTAGAAGGAAGATGAATAGTTAAATGGTGACCTAACAATAACATAAAACAAAGTTATTTTGAATTTATGCACTGTAGGAACAAAAATTGCTCAAAAATCTAAAAATAGCCTAATTGATACCCATCAAGCTTTGTCTTTGGCTCTTCCATACAATATATGTATATGTATATATGCAACTTAATAAATATAAAATATTTATAAAAGTTTCAACTAAAACTAAAATAAATTTTGTGTATACCACCAATTCATTTTTAACAAATTTTTATAAATTCTTAGAGGCTCAGCTGCCTTCTCAAGAAACAAAGCACTTTCAGAAGAAAGTGAGACATAGACATAATTAACCGGTTTACACCGTTCCTCTTCTAGTTCTTGTTGAAAAGGTCATCGAACCTTTGTATATTCCCTCTTTTTTTTTAGTTTATTCTTTTCTTTATTAATCCAAAGTTAAAAATATCATTGAACCTGTTTATAATGCACCTTTGACCATCCACGGTAAAAGGTTTATTGAACTTATAGCTCTCCTTTACTAATCTAAACCTTAAAGAACACCTGTGTTTTACATACTTGGGTTATAAAAAAAAGGTCAATGTAGTATATTCAACAGCTGCAACCCATTTCTAACAAGTCTAAACCTGTTTTCGACAAGTCTTAACGTGTGTCTGAAAAGCACTTATAAAAGGGCGGAGCGTGTTGAACTGCAGTCAGTGAGGTATAACTTTTCAAGGAAAGTGCATTATTGAGTTCTATCAACTCAGTGTTTTAGTGAAGTTGGTGCTATTCAAAAAAAAAAAAAAAAATGAGTTTTGCAACGAAATTGGTTTATAAAATTATGTGTCAGCTTGGTATGGTAGAAGATATGGATAAAAATATTTCAATTTTAAAAATTCTAAAAGATTGTGCTTTGGCCAGTAGGCAATTAAGCATTGCTTTAAAAAAAGCCTCCTCAGTTGCTGAAAAATCTCATTTGACGGCGTGCCTGGGACAAGTTAAGCAGTACAAGCACATTTTGAAACAAAAAAGTCTCAAGTTTGGTGGTGCGATTGGCACCAAGGAATCAGCCAAACATCGCGTACAATGGGAAGACATAAAATCAGCCTTTAAAAGCCGAGTAAGAAGCGCTGTCATTACAAATTTACGTCATAAGGATCCCAAAAAGTTTTTAGAGGATTGTTTTAGTTTATTTAAACGAAGGATTGAAAATACATTAAAAAAAGAAGATATGATAAAAGTTAGTACTATTTTAAGTGGTGATTTTCAAATACCAAAACAAGGACAAATAGGAAATGAGACAAAACATTTTAATACCGCTAATGCGATTATTGACCGTAACACAAATTTAAAAAACTGGTTTGAGAAAAATGTAAAAAATTTGCTTTTGACTGACTTGGAAGAATTTGAGCAAAATCAATCTGGATGGTCACTTACAAAAATAAATAATCTTGTAATAGGAGTTAATAAATATCATCCTATTAGGGCAGGGTGCCATTTGGAAATACCCAAATATATTGCCAAAAAACATTCATGTGTGAACGTAAAGAATGACGACAATTTCTGTTTTGGCTGGGCTGTTGTATCAGCAATGTTTTCTATCGAAAACAACTCTAATAGAATCTCATCCTACCCGCATCCTCAAGAAGTGTTAAATTTAAAAGGTATACAATTTCCAATGACTTTAAACCAAGTTGCCCGATTCGAAAAGCAAAATAATGTCTCCATAAACGTGTATCGCCTGCAAAAACTTCATAAAGACAGTTTTAAAGTACTGCCTGCGTACATTTCTGAAGAAAAGAATGAAGAACATGTTAATTTGTTAATGATACAAAATAATTATTATTTAGATAACGAAGAGATTAACGATCTTTCTCTACCAACTTACCACTTTGTTTGGATAAAAAATCTTTCAAGGCTGCTAAGTAATCAAATCAGCAAATGCAAAAAAGCAAAATATGTTTGTGACAGATGCCTGCACTACTTCTATTCTCAAGCTGGACTCATTCAGCATATCAAAGATTGCAAAATTATTGGCAGTGTCGTGGTTCCGAAATTACCAAGTAACGAAAAAAAAGTTGTTGAATTTAAAAACTTTAAAAATAAACAATTTGCACCGTTCATTATTTATTCGGATATTGAGTGCTTACTGCTTCCTGTTGCAGAAAATAGTGGTAAAAGAACCCAAAAATATCAAAGTCATGTGCCTTGTTCGGTAGGATATTATGTAAAATGTGCCTACGATGATTCTTTATCATTTTATAAATCTTACACGGGGCCTGACTGTATGGAATGGTTTAGTAAACAATTACTGGATTTTGCTGAAAACTTGGAAACTGTATTTCTCTGTGACTTACCCATGGAGCCTTTAAGTAAAAAGCAAAAAACTGACTTTAACAATGCTAAAAAATGTCATATTTGTGAACAGGACTTTTTAGCTGGTGAAAAGAAAATACGCGATCATAGTCACCTTACATCTGAGTATCGTGGTCCAGCCCATGAAAACTGTAATCTGAACTTTCAGGATAGTCATACTGTCCCTGTAGTATTCCACAATCTTAGCTCCTATGATGGACATTTGATAATTGAAAACATCGCCAATTTGGACGGATCAATAAATTTGCTACCAATTAACAAAGAAAAATATATAGCATTTACCAAAAAAATTAATGAAAATTTAATCGAATTTAGATTTATTGATTCGTACCGATTCATGGCCAGTAGCTTGGAAAAGCTAGCTTCATATCTTGAGGAGTATCCTCTGGTTAGAAACGAATTTACCAACTTGTCTGACGAACAATACAAACTTATTTTTAAAAAAGGAGTATTTTGCTATGACTATATGAGTAGTTGGGAAAAATTAAGAGACACATCTTTGCCTGAGCAACATAATTTTTTTAACACGCTCGAAAGTAGAGAAATATCTCCTGCTGATTATGATCATGCCCAAAATGTATGGAGAAGCTTTGGTTGTAAAACTCTACAAGATTACATGGAACTCTACATGAAAGTTGACATCATACTTTTAATGCAGGTATTTCAGAAATTTAGAGAGAGCTGTCATAAAACGTATGGTCTGGATCCTGCTAACTATTATACGCTTCCTGGATATACGTGGGATTGCATGCTGTATTGCACGCAACAAAAATTAGAGCTTTTGACCGACTATAATATGGTAACTTTTATAGAACGCGGCATTAGAGGAGGGTTAAGCCAGTGCTCTAAAAGATATGTAGAGGCCAATAATAAATATATGCCCAACTACGATTCAACCAAAGAAATATCTTTTTTGATGTACTTTGACATTAATAACCAATATGGGTTTAGCATGAGTCAGTCTTTGCCATTTGGCGACTTTAATTGGTTAGAAACTGATGAAATACTTAATTTTGATGTTAATAAAATCGAAGATGACTCTACTAATGGATACATCCTAGAAGTCGACTTGTGCATCCCCGTGGAATTACATGACCATTTCTCAGACTTGCCTTTATGTCCTGAACATCGCTGCCCACCTAAAGAAAAGAACTCAAAAAATATAAAACTGATGGCTACTTTGTGTAATAAAAAGGAATACGTAATTCATTATAGAAATCTAAAGCAGGCATTAAAAGTTGGTATAAAACTCGAAAAGATTCATAGAATTTTATGCTTTAAGCAATCTGCATGGCTGAGACCCTACATTGAGTTAAATACTCAATTAAGACAAAATGCTAAAAATGAATTTGAAAAAAACCTTTTTAAATTAATGAACAACGCCGTGTTTGGTAAAACCATGGAAAATATTAGAAATCATAGTATTGTTAAGTTAATCAAAAATTGGGATGGACGATTTGGAGCTGAAGCTCTGATTTCTCGACCTGAATTCAAAAGCATTACAATATTCAATGAAAACTTGGTTGCCGTAGAACTTCAAAAAACCGAAATATATTTCAATAAACCGATTTATGTGGGTATGTGTATTTTGGACATTGCCAAAACAACCATATATGATTTTCACTATAACTACATGGTGCCGGCTTTCGGAAAGAATTGTACTGTTACATACACAGATACTGATAGTTTAGTTTATAACATAAAAAATTATGATATTTATGAATCAATACGACGCGATTGTGACAAGTACTTTGACACCTCGGATTATGCTGAAAACAATATATATGATATACCAAGGGTAAACAATAAAGTGTTAGGTATGATGAAAGATGAGAATAATGGAAAAATCATGACTCATTTTGTTGGGTTGAGAGCAAAAATGTATGCATTTAAAGCTCTTGATGGTGAATCGACGAAAAACAATATAGGATTGAATGATATGTCAGCTGAAAAAGTGACTAAGAAAGCTAAGGGTGTAAAGCAAAACGTTGTGAGATCGAAAATATTATTTGAGGACTATGTCGACTGCCTAAATAACTTTCAAGAAAAAATGTTTACGCAAAATCTTATACGATCGGAAAAGCACAAACTATACTCTGTAAAACAGACAAAAGTTGGACTAAGTCCCTTGGATGATAAAAGATGTATTTCAAAGGACTCTTACGAAACGTTACCCTGGGGGCACTACAGTATTGAGTGATGACTTAGGTTAACTGTAATTTTAATAATGGTGTGTTTATTTATATTGTGTTTGGTTAGATATTTTTAATAGTGAACTATATATAAGTATAACCTAAATTTAATCTTGGTTTTGCCTATATAATTTATTATAAAACCTGTAGAATTAGCATAAGTCTAGTAACGCCTAATATGTTAATGTAAAAATAAATATTTATATAATGATAGTCATAGTACCTATAATGTTATTATAATATACCATCTAAATATAATTAATAGAACTTGTAAGTCTACCCAGCTATAAGCATCTATGATAACTATGATCATAGAAGAATATAATATATTTCTCTATGCTATGAATAAGATTATAAGTTGTATTCGTATATAAAACTTTTTAAAGTAAACAAATAAAAATTTTTCTAAAGTGTTTACTATGAACCTAGTCCAAGTATGTAATACTACAAATTAAAAAATAAAAAAAACGAACTATCTATTTAAACATTTTAAGTGGTGAAAATTAAGGGATTTAAACTGAAAGAATTAATAGACATTCGTTAAATCATTATAATCGCTTTCAAGTAACCAACCCTTTAGATATGTTAACTACAGTCCTGCAACAAGCACAATATAGCAAGTTACAGGTCTGCTCGATGTACAAGATGGTCAGCAAGACCTAAAGGGTCAGCTGATGGTAAAAAATTTATAGAAGGTTAGAATGGGTAGTACAAAAAAGATACATGGGGAAATTACTGCCTCGAATGAAATATTCTGTGACATCCAAAAAATGACCACGTTTTCGTCTTATGGGGATTTACATGGGAAAAGTGATCCAGAATCCTCATATATACTCTACTATTGGAATAGCAGTATATCTTCGGTCCGGTGTTGGTATAATAGGCCTTCAAATCGCGTACGTGTGTTGCGTATGACGCCGCGCGCCGTCGCCGAAGGCCGCATTTCACAGTCGGTCAAATGAAGTTATTGGCATTGTTGCGCTGCTAAATTGCAACACAACGTAGCTGGGCGGCTAACGAGATCTGTGCTCGGCTAGGAACCCCTTCCTTCGCCCCCGCACCGCACTTGCTCATGGGTTTAGATAGCGAAATCTAGGCAAAAATAGAGCTGCAAAACTTGCAGTCCCAGTACAATTCCGGGCGGGCGGGCTCAGCGTTGCGTGTTTGCGGGCGCATTTATTTATTTAGAAGACGCCAAACGCATGAGCGGGAGGTTATGGTCGTGTTTGTTGTTTGTTTTTGTATAATTGTGTCGGCAGAACTCACAAACTTTACTGTCACGAGCCGCCACTGTCTAGAAACATTCAAAACCCTCAAAAATATTGAATTTGGGACACTTACTGTTTTCCAAATCTGTTGAAAAACTCCGTCAGCCCTGGGTTTCCCAGCGGCGAATAAGCAGTCACAACAATGTGATTCTTCTTACAAAAATCGACCAAATCATTTTGCTGGTGGTAAGCATGAAGCTCAACTTGGAGATTTGAAGGAGGTATTCTGGAATTGTCTAATACTCTCTGGATTTGCCTGATGTTAAAGTTGGAGAGACCGATAGCTTTGGCGAGTCCTGCATCTTGCTGTTCTTCCATTGCCTGCAATCAAAAAGTATCGTGTTAGTCCTTTTTAGTTATAGAAAATCCAATGAAGAAAATGGCAATTTTTAATACCAAGATTATTTTTAATTTATTTAATTGGTTTAATATTAAATAAGGTCCGTTCCAGATTTTTAAAACGGATAGGAGGGCGGTTTTGATTTTTTAACTTACCAAGTGGGTCAAAAAAAACTGGCAAAATATTTTTTATTGGTGCGCCACTGATGTAAGGAGGGCGTATATTAAACATCATTAAAGAGGACTTTTTGTCAGTCCTTATAATAATTAATATTTAGTTGTTTTCCGCCAAGGTAAATAGGAAAATACTGTCAGGAAGCACCTTTCAGGGGGGTCTGAGGGGCACTGCCCCCTCCCACTTTATGTAAGGCCAACTCGAAAAATTGAGTTTCAAGTTAATACTAACCAGAAATAATTTTTCACTCACCTTAATTTATTATTTACTGAGTTATAAAAATGAATCTTAAATGTTTTATTGATTTCAGGATTCCTAGAAATATAATATTTATTTTTATCTCAAGGGGGCTGTTTTCAAACCATATATCTAACTTATAAAATATGTAGCTGTATACAATGGATTTTTAACTAAACATACTTTTTTGAGACAATAAAAGTGTTAGGGATAAAAAATACCACAAAAAAAAAACAAAATTTTAATTTGAAAATGTCCCTCTTTTTTTCTACGCCTATGTTTTCAGAGAGACTAGAAAGGAAACTTTGCCTGCTGGAAAAATGATCTCCAGAGGATTTTGAAAAAAGCTGACAGTTTTCAAGTTATTAGCAAAAAACTAACAAAAAGCAAAAAGAGAGGGGAACCACCACCCTGTCACGGGTGGAGGGGTGGTTTCCCTTCGTAAAATGTTCGGGGGAGTCTTAATAAACGCATTATCTAAACCTGTGGTGCCTGAACTATTTAGTCAGTATTTGAGATTTACCTTCCAAATTGCTATATGATCCGTATCCATTTTAAACAAAAATTTGTCATCTTTCTTGGGATGCAATTCACCATCGATGTCTTCGAACTGGAAGGGAACGTGAACCAAGTAAAGGTCTACGTAATCAACCTGAAATTGAACAAAAAAGGTTATTTTTAATTTTATATTTTTTATACTTTTAATTGAACAAAAAAAGTTATTTTTTTTTAGATTTTTACATGTAGGAATTAATATTGGTAAAAATATTATGTAGAAAAAGATTTTAGTTGACATATTTTTTTTATTACAACTTACTTATTGGGGCAAGTTAAAACAGCACATGACGCAAGTTGTAACAAAAATACATTTTTTCTTCTCGATTATTTTTAAAGTAAAACAAAACTTTATTTTTTCAAACTTCCTTTTTGGCTTATAACAAATTTAAAGAACATAAAAATATTTCGTGTGTATGTTATTTTGATCTTAGTTCCAAGGTACTTAATTTTTAATATGTTAAAACTTGTCCCAGTTAATTTGCTATAACTTGCCCAAAGCTTCGTTTTTTCATATTTTTATTGTTAAAAAAATGTTATGGAGATTTTAATAAAAAACAGTAACTATAAAAAAGATACATTTTTTACAAATAAAAAAAACATTTAAGTTTTTATTATATTTTGCCACAAACCAAAATCAAACAAATTAGTGTTAATTTTACTTATGTGGACAAAATATATGTACAATGCAACTATGCAATCCGCCTTTTCAGAAATCAATTTTGCCCTATTTTCTGTGTCGTTACACTGTTACACTATGCCCCGTGTTAGAAGCTGCCTCGCTCCCCTAGTATCTGTAAGACCTTTATTTATTCAGATAATTTGTATCTAAACCTCTTTGACGACTCGCTATATTAGGGCTGATATACCTGCAATAGTGCCAAAGATTTCTTGAGGTATTTTGGAACACCTTCTGGATAGTTTCCACCTGGAGGTAGCTTGGTTACCAAGAAGATGTCCTCGCCTAGAAAAAAAAATATTTTTCCAATTCCTACATTGATACTCTTTGGCGTAACTACAGGGGATCTGAGAGGGCCAGGCCCCCCAGAGCTTTCCAGGTACCCTCCAGAAAAGTGTAGCAACTAAATTTAGTACTCAAAAAAACTTTTCAAAGCATTCCAAACGTGTAAAATAAAGCATTTTAAGCATATTTATCTCCAAATCTTCATCTAGAACCCATTCTAAATTTCTCCCCACTCTAAGCCCACTTTGGTCAATAATCCAATTCATTTTTAAGAGCACGATTCGGGGGGGAGGAGCCAAAGTGGCAGCAAACATTTTTTATAATCGGTTTTTGATAGATTTGAGGGGTAAAATTAAGTAGATATCTAAAGGAGATTTATGGCACCAGGCGAAATTTTTCTAAAAATTAAGTAGAATTTGTGACAAATTTTAAACAAATTATGCTGCTAAACTAAAAAATAAATTATATGTCTAGGAGGGGGACCCGGGCCCCTCTAGCTCTCCGCTGGATCCGGCACTGTTCCAGACGCTATCGGTCTGACCAGAAAGATTATAGGCTATATCCTTTGTGGTCTGACTGTCCGTCGCTTAATTTGTAGCCACTAAAACTCAAAAACTCTTGCGCCGATATAACAAACTTTTAATTATTTTTTTTTGTTTTCACAGCGCATTAAAGCTCTCTAATTTTTTTGGTATATACTTATCCAACCAAATTAGAAAATTAAAATTACGCTTACACAAGCCAACCCCCCCCCCCCCAAGTCAGAAAAGTTACGCCGGTGCCCTTTGCCATTTTAGTGATCGATTTGCAGGTTGCAGGGAGTAGAATAGGTAGGTATACATACGTTTTAGCTTTCCAGAAGAAATCCACTTCTTCAGCACTCTGCCTACGGCAGCTTCATTTTCGTACACATGCGCGGTGTCTATGTGTCTATATCCGGCTTCTAAAGCAGCTTCTAATGCAGGTTCCAGTTCAGCATCTGAAGCCTTTAAAAAAATACAATTTTTTTTAAACAGTGACACTTTTATTCCAAATAGAAATTAAAAATAGGTAGAGTTTAAAAAAATTTAAGGGTAGAGTTAGAATAAAGAGAAATGTAATGTTACGGGTTCACAAAAAAATCTATCAAATGTCAAAAAAACAAAATGTCAATTTATTTCGACAACTAACGGCACTTAACTCACTACGCAAATAGGCTTAGTACCGTTTTGATAGCCCTGAATAACTTCGTGTTAATAACCAGGCGCGAATCGACAGGAGGAAAAAACGGGAAAATTCCCCCCCCCTCAAATCCTTAACTATATTAGTTTTGACACACAGAATACACGTCCTGGTCACTATACAAAATAGTTTTATGCAATATTTATTATGATATTTCCCCCCCCCCCAAATGAAGTTCCTAGATCCGCTTCTGTAATAACTCGAAATATCTACAGCTCGTTATCTCTGACTGATTCGTCCCGCGATGTCCGGCCAGTTATATATCGCCTTCGGTCTTTCGCGAACTGTCTATCCGTTTTCGGCGCTAGAACGCGTATAAGAACGAGTGTCATAGATAACGCAACTAAAACCTAGACTAATAATGCAACCATAAGAGAAGCCAACCTAATACTACACTAAACCTAAATAAATTAAAACTATAAAATTTAAACAATTAAAATATTAACATACTAAATAAATTAAGATAACAGATAACATGAAGAAAATACCACAATTTTGTTTTATTTCAATTCTGATGGATCAAGAAGTATTCAAAAATGTTACATGTTACTCTCAAACACCGAACCGAACCGAACATTAAGATTTATAAAAGTACTTGAAGTACCAAGGACATTTTCTTTTTAAATGTACTTGTAGTACCAAGTACATTATAAAAGTACTTGATTTTCCCCAAGTCTTGTACTTGAAGTAAGTAATAAGTATGTCAAAATGAGAAAAATGCCAAAAAGATTTTAAAAAATGTAAAAAACCGGCAAAATTTTAAAAAAAATTTCAAAAATGATTACCAAATTTTCAACCTGAAAGGTTTTAATGTTTGGAATATTATTGTTTGTAAATATGTATTACTTATATACCTAAATTGCATCTATTTATTTTTTCTGAACTCCTCAGTATAAAAGGGATAATTTTATTAAACAAAAAGCTGCAAAATTGACCCAGTCCCATCAAAATGTTTTTAACGTTTAATAGTTTTGCAATAAGGGTGTCACAGTTACCCCGAACTGTGTAAATGGGACCTACCCCAAAAAACAAAATTTTTAAATATATTAAGTTTTTCTGTCTCAAATTGCTTATGGTTGTTCCAAGTAGATCACATTTGTGATAATCCAAATATATTTTACTTTAAAAACCGGGATGCACGTACCCTTGCCTTATTTCTTTTTTGGTGGTGCACTTTGGGCACAGTTCTTACCGTCAATAATTTGTAAATCACTCATAGAAAGTACTATTTTTATAATAGCTCACAACACTAAATAAATAAGCGTAACAAACGTAAATATCCAAGGAATTTTTTGAGGTGTATCTTATAGTCAGACTAAATAAATCTTCGGGTTCTTTAAACCAACCTCTATCAAACGTAGAAATTACGTCTGCTACAAGGTGAATAGGTGGATCCCCAAAAATCGAGCTGCAAGTGCAATATAACTGCACTACCGTACTACCGACACCCCTCAATAGAAGGCATGACGTTCCACGAAATAATAAAAGTGCGTGCATATAATTAAGCCCATTGGCATTATTCTTTGGATAAGTGTATACCTAATTTTACGATTTTTTGGGCGATTAATTAAGATGCACCTATCAAGGTTGCTAAAATACCGGACTTCCCTGCCAAGTTGATAAAAAAACCGGACAGGTGGCAACCCTGAGGTTACCCCTTGTCTTCGGCGCATTAAAGTTATATCTCACCTATATGTACATTGTACTTCAATGTACTTGAAGTACTTTTAATGTACCTAAAGTACTTCGAATGTACCTGAAGTACTTTGAATGTACTTAAAGTACTGTACTTGACAAAATCAAGTACATTTCCAATCAAGCACCAAGTACATTTACCGGATTGTAGATGTACTTCAAGTACAGTAATTGAAGTACTTATAAGAACTTGAAGTACAATTTCAAGTACTGTACTTGAGGTTCCTGGCAGCTCTGCTCTCAAACTATATGAGTGATTAACGTAACAAAATTTGCAACGAGGCAATGCATGTAACGAAAGTTACACACTGCGAAACATATTGTTTTCGAATAAAAAGTGTCACTTATTGTATCACTTAGTGTATATTTCGTACTATTTAGATTACATACCTGCCATGTTCCATATCCCAAGACTGGCATTTTTAAACCATTATTTAAGCCAACAGTGGGTACTCCAGACATTTTTACAACAAAAGTTTTGACGCGACCACAATAAATATAAATTTTTTATTTTAAAAAGTAATGAACACAATTTTTAATCTTTTTTAATGATAAAGAGTTCCCTGTTGATAAAAAAATCTTAAAAATTAATCACTTATATGAGTATGGCCTAGTTAATGAACCGGTACATTTTTCAACAAACTCGCGGCAACGGTTGTGGTAAAAGTAAACTTGACAATGATTTTTTTATGTAAATTGAATGGCGCAGGATCCCTCCTAATACTGCTGGCCAGGGCCGCAACTATATCATAAAGCAGCCGGGGCAACTTCTCTTCGAATTAGTTCGTTTGCTAGTGCTTGCATCAATAGCAGTGGCACAGGAATATTTCTTGGGGGGACCCGAAACACCATAGTGTTCTATTTAATACTATTTAATTTTTATATTTATAAAGTATGTGGAAAACATCAAAAAAAAATCTGAGGTTCGGTTTGGTTTTAGTTTTAATGTAGTTCATACTTAAGCCTATATTTTTAGCTGCTGTATCCAGCATTTTTATCAGTTCTTCTTTCTTGTCTGTTATTAAGGCGATATCATCAGCATATCTGAGCTTGTTCAAGTATTGTCCGTTTACTTTGGTGCCAATTTCTTCCCAATCTAAGATTTTAAAAACATCTTCTAGGGCCTGGTTAAATAGTTTAGGGGATATTCTGTCACCCTGTGTCACATCTCTTCTTATGCGGATTGACTTGGTTCCTTCGTGGATTTTGATTGATGTTGTTGCTTCGCTATATAGATTGGCTAATAACTCTGGTTGGCAAACAATTACGTAACCTATATTTCTCAAAATTCTGAAATGCCAAATGTCAAACTTAATTCTTTTCTGAGACAGATCAAAATATATTTTGGAATACAAAAATCACAATTTTAAAAAGGTGTCCTAATATCGGATAGGAGGTAGTCCGAATATCGCAAATGTCCGATATTTGGACCCCATAGTAAAGTTAGTGCTTTTTTAGTATACTTTTTAATCAGTTAAAGCCATACACTAGCATAATATTTTTGCAATACAAAAATAATTTGTCGACGCTTAAAACTACAAACAAAATTGGGAAACTCATAGTGTCCGATATTAGGGCATACATTATATGTGAGGTTATCAACCTTTTCGAAAAGACAAAACTACACAAACCTAATAAATTATACATCAAATAAAACCTTACAATATGCTTAATCAAATGATGTATATCAAATTAATAATTTGTCTTACCTTCTAAGAATAGATTGTCTATAATCAACAGCGGGAAAATTTTCGTGCATGATTTCATGTAAATATCTGAACAGCAAATAAAAACTTGCCGCAGAAATCTGTAATTTATGTAGAATCTGTACAGCTTGGTGTAGCATCGGTACATGCACATGCAGGTAGATCGGACCAGTAGTTTAGGAAATACTTGACTATCCGATATTAGGAACCTATGCGATAATAGGCGCCTTTCCTCTAGTGGAATGTTGTATTCGTTAGCTCGTTCTATTAGAATTTTCATGGTTAATAAGTTGTCAACTGTACTGAATCCTTTTCTGAAGCCTGCTTGTTCCTTTAATTGATATCCGTCAAATTTTGTTGTTAGTCTATCTGTTAATATTTTCGTGAAAAGCTTATAAATTACATTTCGGAGTGTTATAGGTCGATAGTTTTTTAGGTATGGGTAGGTATCTAAAGAAATCAAATTCAGTATTGTATATATTTTACAGTGGCATACATAGAAATTAATTCTGGGGGGCTTGATCGCAGATCGATATACAGAGATGAATCCTGGAGGGGGATCGTAGATCGATACATTTTAATCTTGATTTTTGGTAAAAATTCATGTCTTAGGGGTCAATATTCAGTGACTCTGGAGGGTAGGGACTTCAGCCCCTGCCCTGCGTATGCCACTGTATTTTATACCTACATACATATGAAGTTGCATGCATCTTTTTTAAGGTCATATCGTTCACATAAATAGATAATAATTGGTATTTATTTACTGGTATAATTACTGGTAAAAAAAATAAAAAAATGGCGCCAGTAGGCACGTACTTAGACTTAGTCATCATGGGTGTTAAAGGTGGCTTTATTTTTAGTTGAAATTAAATATTTAATCAATTTGTGGCAACTATGTTACTCCAACCACAAAGAAACGTACTCCAACTTCAATCATTTTACATGTTCAGAGAACATATTCTCTAATATTAATCATAACAAAAACATTTCATGTAATAAAAACCAATTACGCGAAAATGGCATTCCGTAAAAAGAATTGAGATAAAAGTAAAGCCAAGTTCTCCAATACAAATTTCAAAATGAAAGGTTCTTACTAGTTTGGAAATGTTTTTTTAAACTTTGCTATTACAGCCAAACTTCTTTATGTTCAATTTAGCACTATGCCTAAGAGTCATTTACAGCCGTAATAGCCAAGTTTAGAAAAATATTTCCAAACTAGTAAGAACCTTTCATTTTGAAATTTGTATTGGAGAACTTGGCTTTACTTTTATCTCAATTCTTTTTACGGAATCCCATTTTCGCGTACTTGGCTTTTTTTTACATGCAATGATTTTGTTATGATTTCCCTTCTTTTTTAAAGGAATTGGATAATAATTAATTTTTAAAGTAGTAAAATATGCGGAGTATTGTTCAAAACTTTTGCAATGCCCTACTTAAATTTTTGAGGTTTTTTAATTTTTTTCCATGGTTTTATCGTAGTTCCTATCAGCCTTCCAAAGCTCAGCTCTCTAGCGTTTCTGAAAGTGCACAGTGTTACTTTTACATAACTTTACATGTATAGGGGAGGAAAATAAATTAAAATTGTCGTGTTTTTAACGAACCTTTCATTTTGAAATTTGTATTGGAGAACTTAGCTTTACTTTTATCTCAATTCTTTTTACGGAATGCCATTTTCGCGTACTTGGCTTTTTTTTACATGAAATGATTTTGTTATGATTTCCCTTCTTTTTTAAAGGAATTGGATAATAATTAATTTTTAAAGTAGTAAAATATGCGGAATATTGTTCAAAACTTTTGCAATGCCCTACTTAAATTTTTGAGGTTTCTTAATTTTTTTCCATGGTTTTATCGTAGTTCCTATCAGCCTTCCAAAGCTCAGCTCTCTAGCGTTTCTGAAAGTGCACAGTGTTACTTTTACATAACTTTACATGTATAGGGGAGGAAAATAAATTAAAATTGTCGTGTTTTTAAATTTTATCCTATAGTTTTATCATAGTTCCTATCAGTCTTCCAATGCTCAGCTCTCTAGCGTTTCTGGAAGTGGGTAATGTTACTTTTACATAACTTTACATTTATAGGGGGGAGAGTAATTGAAAATATTGGACTTTTTAAATTTTTTCACATGGTTTTATTATAATTTCTATCAGCATTCCAATGCTCAGCTCTCTAGCGTTTCTGGAAGTGGGCAGTGTTACTTTTACATAACTTTACATTTATAGGGGAAGGAAGTAAATTAGAATTTTGGGGTGTTTTAATTTTTCTTTATAACTTTATCATGGTTACTATCGGTCTTCCAAAGCTCAGCTCTCTAGCATGTCTGGAAGTAGGCAATGTTACTTTTGCTTAACTTTACATTTATAGGAGAGGGAAGTAAATTAGAATTTTGGGGTGTTTTAATTTTTTCCTATAGTTTTATCATAGTTTCTATCAGTCTGCCAAAGGTCAACTCTCTAGCATTTCTGGAAGTGGGCAATGCTACTTTTACATAACTTTAAATGTATAGGGGAGGAAAGTAAATTAAAATTTTGGGGTTTTTTGATTTTTTCCTATAGTTTTATCATAGTTCCTATCAGTCTGCCAAAGCTCAACTCTCTAGCATTTCTGGAAGTGGGCGATGCTACTTTTACATAACTTTAAATGTATAGGGGAGGGGAGTAAATTAAAATTTTGGGGTTTTTTTTCCAGGGGTTTGGTCATAATTTCTATCAGTCTGCCAAATTTCAGCTTTGTAGCATGTCTGGAAGTACAGTAGAATATTGATGATCTATACATGAGTGAGTGAGTGGCAATTTCGACGTTTTTTGAAATTTCGTAACTACTTTACTACTTTATGGAATTCCATGAAACTTGGAGGGGTTGTTAACTCCATGGAGATCTACGACTGTACAAAATTTGAGATTCGTAGCTCATTCCGAAGTAGAGTTTTAAGTAGGTCAAATATTGGCTGAAATGTTTCAAGAAAAGATAATTACGGCGCGCGAACTTGGCGAGGCACTGCCGTGCCCTCAGATTTCTATGTTTTTACGTTTGCAATATTTTTCTGGTTGTCGCTTATATCCTAAAAAAAAGTTCGGTTCGGTTCGGTTCATTTTTATACCACTATTTTGTATTTAACTTTTTTCGATAAGAGATCTTGTTTCACTGGATATTTTAAAAAGCATTATCCAACCTCAAAAGTTTACCCCACATTTCACCCTAATAACCCGGATCGAGTCTAATTTGCTTTTCCTGTTGGCTGCGATATATTTCCTATCATTTCCAATTTCCACTACTAAGTTTTTATGCTGTTATGAATGTTTTTCCCCTACAAAAGGTCTATAAACAACCTAACTTACTATTGATTTTAACAAGCCCACAATAACATCAAGTGCCGGATCTCCTTACAGGTCTTAAGTGGGACCATCACTGACATGATCACAACCTATTTATTTGTTTAAATGACTATTTCTAAAAAAAAAATTATCATTTAGAAAAAAATTGACAATTTAACTAGTATTTTTCTTACCCCGGCTTCTTTCTTCTACTTCACGGCGTCCCTGTTTCCACGGTTTTTTGCTTCAACCTATTATTTATTTTTAATCAGTTATCTGACTTGTAGCATGCTTATAATTGTTGCATTGTGTTTCGTAAATAAATCCGGAAAAGAGAGGTTAACCTTGTAAAATAAAATAAAAACATTGTTTTAGCACAAAAAAAAATCATAAACCCCGGTAAATATATACGGGATGGCGACTTTAAATGGAACGTTGCGTCTAGCAAATCAAGATTTAGGTTTTTGATAAAAAAAATTAAACACGTTAACTGAGTCTTTTACGGGTTTTCTTCCTGAAGCTAAAATTTTTTGGTCAGAGCCCCGGAAAGGCCTCTACACATACACAACTTTTCTTTTCATAGGGGATAACTCCACTTGAACCTCATTCAGAAACTTGTTAAAAAGAAAAAACAACGAAATGAGGTACCGAATAGTTTTATACTTGTGTTATTTTATTTGAACGCTTTTGATAAAATTAAAACAACGAAATAATTGTTTTGACACGCGTTAATATAAATTTCAAAAATTTGGATTAATGTGTTTTTTTTCTCCAAATTTTTTAATTTTATTTCGTTGCGACACAAACTGGGTTTAAGAGAATAACAAAACTATTTTTGTAAATTAAGCAGATTTTGTCAAAAAAAAAAAAAAAATGGTATATTTTGTTTCTTTTTAAATTATTGTTCTGTTCTGAAATGTTTAATAATGTTATTTTAATTAGAATGTTTAAAAATTATGGGCGATAGTCCAAGCAATAATGTAATTAAATAAAATAAAAAATTTGACTCTGACGTACCTAAGTGTAAAAAAAACAATAAAAATAATTGTGTGTGTGTCTTCCAGACTTCTAGTCACCATATACAGGTGGGCCAAAAAAACCGGCCAATTTTTTTTCATTAATACTTTTGAACTATATAATGGATTTTAATGGGACAAACTGCACTTCGCAGATATTTAATCAGAGATTTAACTAAATATATATTTTTTTTTCCGCCATCTTAAAATTCAAGATGGCGGACGAAATTAAAATGTACCATTTAAAAATTTGTTTATTCTTGTGTTGCACAGATATTTTAATTATTTTTTTAAATTAGTAAAAAAGTTGCATTTGGCCATGCACAACAAGGTACGAATCAGCAAAATCGGTTCAGTGGTTCTAAAAAAAGTATTTTTGTTTCAACCTTTGTTTTCCATATTATACGATTGCCTTGCCAATCATGTCTGCATTTATTTCCTTATAAATTCATTACTACTGAACCGATCTTAATGAAATAAAAAACATCCTGGTGAAAATTAATTGCTTTTTAAAGATATTTTGATGAAAGTTTATCGCCATCTTAAAATTTAAGATGGCGGACAGAATCATTATTGATTCTTCAAAATGGCGTGTTTATCATGGGCGCACCCAGGGGGGGGGGGGGCCCCCAAGCCTTAGATTTTTTACATATTTTCTACATATTTCATGATAACACAGAAAAAATAGCTTCAAATTTGACACAATGAGGACTCGCCCCCCCCCCCCCAGCAGCGGCGTAGTTCGTCGCGTACCCGCGAAAAACAAGAAGACTTTTTTTTTTGGTTGCACGATTTTTGCGAGGCGTCCGTTTTAGCTGGAGAGGTCTCGCCCCCCCCCTCCAAGACACATTCCTGGGTGCGCCACTGTGTTTATTCGCCACTGTGTTTATTCTTATTTTCCGAAAATGTTTTAGATATTTTTTTTATTTATAAAAAAGCACTACTCTTCTCACAAAGAACAAGGTATAAATCAGTAAAACCGGTGTGGTGGTTCTCAAAAAAATCTATTTTTATTTCAACCATTGTTTTACAGATTAAACGGATTGCATTGCTAATCCTGTCTGCATTTATTTCGTTATAAATTCGTTATTATTAAACCTATTTTAGTGAAATAAAAAATATCATGGTGAGTATTGATTGCTCTTTAATACTCACGTATTAAAATTGGATCAGTAATAATGAATTAATAAAGAAATAATTGCAGACAGGCTTGGCAATGCAACCGTATAATTTGTTAAACAATGGTTAAAACAAAATCAGATTTTGTGACAACCACTACACCGATTTTATTAATTGGTACCTCGTTATATGATAGTGCTTTTCTATAAATAAAAAAAAACTAAAATATTTTCGGAAATAGAAGAAAATGTCCTGTCCAGCATCTTAACCTTTAAAATGGCGGCAAATGTCGATTATAATCTTTAAAAAACAATTAATTCCCACCATGATTTTTTTTTATTTCAGTATGACCGGTTTAGTAATAATGAGTTTACAAGAAAATTAATGCAGACAGGTTAAGCAATGCAATCGTACAATCTGTAAAACAATGGCTGAAACAAAAATAGATTTGAGAACCACCCCACCGATTTTACAGGTTTATACCTCGATGTGCGGGGGAAAAGGAAGGAAATTAAAAAAAAAACTAAAACATTTTCAGAGAATAAGAATAAACACGCCAGTTTTACGAATTAAGTATAATTCTGTCCGCCATCTTAATCTTTAAGATGTCGTTAAATTTAAAATAAAAAAGCAATCAAATCTCATCATGATGTTTTTTATTCCATCAAAATCGGTTCAGTAGTAATGGATTTATAAAGAAATAAATGCAGACATGATTGACAAGACAATCGTATAATATTTAAAACAATGGTTGAAACAAAAATATATTATTTATAACACCGAACTGATTTTGCTAATTCGTGCCTTGTTGTGATTTAAAACAATAATTAAAGCATCTTCGCAACACAAGAATAAACGAGCATCTTTAAGTTGTACAATTTAATTTTGTCCGCTATCTTGGATTTTAATTTTCTCATTAAAATCGATGGTATAGTTCAAAAGTTATAATGAAAGAAAGTGTCCGGTTTTTTTTACCCATCCGGTATGTTATTAAAATTTGAAGTCCATAGTTAAGGGTTAAAATCCATTTGAAATATAAAGAAAGCTTTGGTAAAAATTAGGTTATTACACAGGGTGTTTTTTTAAAGGTAACAGAGGCTTTCTTGATATTTTTATTTTACGTGTTTGAAAAAACCCTCAAACATGTTGTTTTAAATCTAATTACAGTGGGCCAGTCAAGTTCAATGACTTCATATTCTGTAGATAGATGTAAAAGTATAAAAGCCTTGTGTCCAAACAACACATTTTCGGTGTTATCTCAAAAAAATTTTTTTTGCCGAAATCAATACCTTCTCTAGCCATTGCTGCGCGGGCTACGAAGGTAAAATACTCTGCCAATATATGGGCCCCTAAGCTCACACTAGGTATTATAGTTATAGTGTACGTGTGAGCTAATATATCTAAAAACTGAAATATATTTTATTCAATTCCAGACTAAATTACCTTTTGTTTGATACCACACAAGCCATGTTTTGACTTAAACTCAAATTTGTAAAATCTACCCCTACCCTTAAAAAAACAAAAACTAAAATGTATTTTGTTTAACTCCGGACTCAATTACCTAGTTTGATATCACACACGCCATATTTTCACTTGAACTCTAATTTTTTAAATATACCCCAACCCTTTTTTTTAAATAAATTAAAATGTATTTTGTTTAACTCCAGACTCAATTACCTTTCGTTTGATATCACACACGCCATATTTTCACCTAAACTCTAGTTTTTAAAATCTACCCCCACCCTTTTATTTGACTTGTGTTCGGTGGATTTTGCTCATTTTTAAATGGGACCATCTCGACCCAAGGCACAGCCTAGGTACCAAATTTCATTAAAATCGGCCTAGCGGTTTTTGAGTTATGCGCATTGGTCGTTACAGACAGACAGACAGACAGACGGCGCGACAAAAAAGTTTCAAAATCATCTGAAACGCAAAGATATATAAAAATTTTTGAAATCAGAGCAACTTTTTTTTTCTCGAAAAAATTAGGATCACCATAGCTCACACTACTATAGTATAGTATATGTGTGAGCTAAAATAAAACGACTGGTATGTTCGTCCCTTTTAAAATTATTGTTCTAGTCTGGAATTTTTAATAATGTTACTTTAATTACAATGCTTAAAAATTATGGTCTCTGACATACCTAAGTTTAAAAAAAAATACAATAAGAATAATTTTGAGTGTCTCTTCCAGACTTCTAGTCACCATACTTATATGTTGTTGCAATTTGAAGTCACCACTTAAGGGTTAAAATCCATTTGAAATATAAAAAAGCTTTGGCAAAAAATTAGGTTATTATACAGGGTGTTTTTTTTAAGGTAAAACAGATGCTTTGTCGTACGTGTTCGGAAAAACCCTCGAACATTTCAATTTTGTTCTTCAAAATCTGTAAATTTTGAAACAGGGTAATTTTTGAGATATTTGCCTCCAAATTTACGTTAGTTAGTGCGTGTGTACCCACTTTAAGTGTTTATTATTTATAAAAAAAGGCTTTAAATCTATATTAATTATTATCTGCCTAATAGAGCGCCTGTATGTATTCTACAATTTGACCTCAAAGCGGTCGGCATCCCTTGTGGTAATTGAAACTCACAGGGTGTCACATTACAAAGGGAATTAAATCTTGCTAAGCCGACTTACCTTTAAATGCCCTTTCAAAACAGACGCAACACAGTGCCGTAGTTTGTTTCATGATCCGTGCTAAAGCCCGTTGAAAACAGAGATATACTTCTCAGCTGGTGAGGACATCGGTCACCGGTCGTGGTGCATCGGTATATATTCTCCTTTTATAGTGTAGGCGCTAGCTCAGCATGCCCTAATATGTGCACTCAGTTTTGCTGCGGGGCTTTGTTAATAGGGTTGCAAACCCGTCCTGATTTCTCAGGACTGTCCTGATTTTTAGCAAAAGATCCTGCGTCCTTAAAACACCCTTAACAGAATAGCAAATGTCCTGATTTTTTGCGCATAGAAAAATAAAATGCTTCTCAAATAAGTCTTTAATCAAATCTGATTTCAAAAGAAAAAGTGTAAATTTGTTACGTAACTTTTTAAAAGTTAGGTTACGGGGCTCGAACCAGTCTCTAGTCGGAGTCGGTCATGGGTTAGTTTTGGAATCAATATTCCAATATTTGAATATAAGATGTCAATTTTAGGGCGCCAAGTGGTTTTACTTAACCACGTAACCTCAAACCAAACGGATAGTTGCCAGATTTATAGGAATTGTCCTAACCACTAAGGATTCCATAATTATATTTGTCAAAAGCACGCATTAGATGATGTCAATGTGTAAATTGAAATAAAGTATCCTAAATTTCGATAACTACATTTTAATGAAAATCAGTTAATAAATTCGTATTAAATTATTTTAAGTAACGGTTAATTTTTGAATGGTTTAGAATGATTAAATAACTAAACTAATACTGAATGGTTTAGAATGATTAAATAACTAAACTAATACCAGAATTAGGTAAACCTAGTTCTAAATAATAGAACTCTCGAGAGCGGTACCTACCAGGGATAAAGTGACGCTTTCTAGACTCGATTAGATACGCGTGTCAGCTTTATTCCTGACTACACAGTAGCCTAACTATCATTTTCATAATAATAAACAAAGACCTAGATAATTCTAGTCAATATAGTATTGAGCCATTTAGTAAGGTTTAAACTAAACGCGATAGTTTCTAAAATCACGCCCCTATGGGGTACTTATCATATCTGCAAAGGATGACTGGCAGTCACACTGGAGGTTCCATATGTCAGCTTCTGGAGAGTTGCATTCAGCAATTTTTATCTGTACAGGAATTATCTACAAGGGTCCTTTCGTAACTGGACAGCTTCAACCATAAAAGCTCAATAGATCAAGCTTAAGAAGTCATATATTACTCTAAGTTCCCAATCAGTAGTGGTTTAGGAGTCCATACTCATAACCGCAACCAGAACGTCTTTCATATTCATAAACGTATCCAGAACCATAACCAGAACTCGAACCAAAACGTCTAAAATAACCAAAAGTAACCTATTAGTCCACAGGTAAAAATGTGATTTCGAGAAGGACAATACATACAGATTTTAATGTGCAAAGAGAGATAGAAAACGACTTACTTCTATAGTCAGTATCCACAAAACTAATAGAGACGTTTCATTACTGGCCAATAGCACTAACAAACTAATTTTAAGCTGTTCGGCAAATATCTGAGTAACCAAACAAGTAAAACCAAAGGATAAATGCCTCAACGGGAGGAAAAGAGTGTGAATCCAATTTAATGGAGATTCTTACGAATATCACACGCTTCCTCGGTGCTATAAAACCACACTGACCTTTAAATTTTGACAATGACCTATGCTCATTCAATAACCTTGACGGCCGGTAGAAAAAGATAGACTCATTTCAGGCTCAAAATCCGGATAATATACAGTGGACCAAATATTTTAAATTACTAAATAAAAATTAATATTTAAAACTAGAATATTTAATTAGAAGAAATCGAACGTATCAACTTGATTTGTTCATATAATTTACATTTCTTAGTCCGTTGATTTTCTGTAAAACTATTTAACGTTATCATATTTTCCAACATTGCCACCGCCAACGGAGATGAATACTTCGATTTTTCAAAATACATACCGTTTGTCCACCACCAAGATTATTAGTATTTCCGCTCGCAAAAGAGTTAAAATATACCCATGCTCATTTTATTGTAGCTACAATATTATTGACATTTGTTTTTTTTTGTTACCTAGAGGCTTTAAACCTTTCACAGAAGAGGATATTGACTATATGTTTTTAATGTTCGTTGGATGGTACCCCTAAAGACTGCCTTCAAGGGGGTGGTTTGTGAAACTGTTCACAATATTATATAAAAAGTGATTTTAGCGAAAAACGATAAAATTAATTTTAATTTCGCTTCTTCTGATATATCATGCATCCTAGCTTTGATAGTTACCTGTACAAACCAGCTAAAATATACAATTTTGTAAAAATTCCATGTTTTCGCTCCAAAATCGATTTTTGTCTTAAAAATTGTAAAAGATATGACAATAATCAGAAGAAGCGGAATTAAAAGTACTATAAAAAATTATTGTTAACGTGTTTCGCTAGGATGCATCGTTTCGCTGCAAATTCACTTTTTGTATAATCTTGTGAACAGTTTTAGAAACCACCCTCTTTAAGGCAGTCTTTAGGGGTACCATCCATCGAACTTTAAAAACATAAAGTCAAGATCCTCTTCTATGAAAGGTTTAAAACCTTCTATGTAACAAAAAAAAACAAATGTCAATAATATTGTAGCTACAATAAAATGAGCATGGGTATTATTTTAATTGTTTTGCGAGCGGAAATACTAATAATCTTGGTATATCTTAAAAACGACTTATTTTATTAAAAAATATGTCATTACAAAATTTATTTGTCCTCAAAAAAGGAGTATAACAAACCTTAAAAAATTAAAATCGGATGACTGGGTAGGGAGATACGCTTAAATAAAAAACATCTATCGATTTGGCGGTCGTTTTCAAAGATGGCGGCCAAACGACCATGAGTTCGACCACGTGACCAAACTTTTTTTATACACCTATGGGTACTTAACAATACCCCGCAGTACAGTTCATATCATTATTTTTGAGACTTTTTACAACTTTTTTTCGTTGGCCTATGTTATTGGCTATGGTAACAGCTGATAACTGTCAAAAAGTTATCTCAAAAATTATGAAATGGAGTATAGAGAAGGAGACCGGCTAGGATTTTTGCTTTGTAGCTACCCAGCTACTACAGTAAGGGAGCTAAGAAGTTGTTTTTTTATGAAGCGTTTCATCGATTATCTTTTAGTGTTTGTTGTTAACTACATTTTAAAGAACCCTGATCTGTCACCTGTTGGATATCAAAACTATCAAATTTGACATCTTAAGGTCATATCGTCGGTCTCTCGACGAGGCCCTATATCGATTTTTACAACTTTGCAGGAAAGCAATTTAAAGAAAACGGGATGCACAAAGAACTTTAACGATTTTCAATCTTTTTTTTTAGAATTATAAACTACAATTATGTACGTTTTTTGTCAGGCCGTAAATTTCGACATAATAATTACCATATTGTTAAATTAACCGTTTCTGTGAGATAAGGCCTGCAAAGTTGTAAAAATAGAGATAGGTCCTTATGTCATGAGACCGACGATATGTCAACTCACAACTGCCATATTTCGTGCATATATGGCGTTAAGTAGCTGTATTCTGAATGTCGGCTGTTAATGATAATTATTATTTATTAGCACATGTCACGTGTACAGTATCATGTGCTCTTAGTTTTGTTGCAGGTTGCAGGGCTTTATTAAACACTCATAGGAGTATAAAAAATAATTGGTCAAGTGGTGTAAGTCATGGGCGTTTGGGCACCATATTTAAAAATAGCCGTCGAACGGAGATATAGCTAAACAAAATATCTAGAAAATTGCAAATCCACATGGAAAAGTACAGACTAGAAATGAAAGAGGTACGAACCTATCATGGATAAGAATTATATCTTAGTAGTAGCATCGAACATATATCAGTTATATGTTCGATGGTAGTGGTAGTGGGGTACCCTTTTTTCCTTTTTTAGAAGGATCGACGAAATTTGTGGTACCTCATTCGAAAGCTTATAACGTCAAATAAGGAACACAATAGTATATTTTTTTAATGATTCAACTAAAGTGTAAGAAAAATATTTTTTAAACTTAAAAAAAAAACAAAACCAAATCAAACCAAACTAAACTAAAACTAAGCCTATCCTGATCTGGTATGACCCCATATTAGGCTACCCAGTAATAGGTATGAGGTAGACCCATGATTCCTAAATTGGTTTTGAAGTGTAAACTTCTTTAGGCGCGTTTTCAAGTTTTTGTGGGAAGTGAATTGAACTGAGCTGTCAGGCTCGGCTATGTAACGCTCATTAGGGTGAAGTCGGCTCGAGTCGACTAACTGTGAGAGGAACATTCAGCGAGCGACACGTATGGTCCTAAGCACACACAATTTTTTTTATTTAAAAATTTCTTTTTTATCTAGTACCTATTTTCTTAATGTTTGCAAAATGAAGAATCAACCTTGCTAAAATGAGAGATAAACAAAAACAAACCACAAAATTAATTGTAAAAATTGAAATGGAATTCCCTATTCTTCTACGCCTATGCATACGGATGGCTCAATCGGCTTACGTAATAAGGAATTAATGCGCCCCTAAATGTCTTAATTCTTGATTGAAAGAAGATACTTAGTGCTCAAAATAAGACCTTTTTGATAAAGATTGCTGACAATCACGAGCGGGCCTTTTGGCTGCCGGCTTTTGGTAATCTTCTATTCTATGCTTATTTATTCCACTATTATTATTGTGGTGTATCAATATCACATTATGCGGTCATGGATCAAGTGGTAGGGGGTGGGTTTTTGCTAAGCTATACCGCATTAAGTACCTTTTTCTTAGTTGCTCATATTTTTTTCCATTTCACTTTCTTATTTTTAATCTCATTTACGTCACCAATACTTCATAAATAATAATATAAATAATTCGTTTCCATTATGGGGTACAGTGTTGCCAGATAAAAAAATTGAAAATCACCAGACACTTGCGATAAAAGTTGCCAGATTTTGCCAAAAATCACCAGTTTGCCAAAAAAATCCGCATTTTGTACGGGTTATCGATGGCACCCACGGGTCAAAGACTGAAAAAAATGTCCATAAAAAAATTTGGTGAGATAAGGTATAGAAAAATGAACTGGCTAATTGGAAGGAAGTCCAATTTAACAATTCATATTAAGTTACTGCTCTATAGACAAATACTGGAACCAGTATGGACATATGGTATTCAACTATGGGGTTGTGCTAAAGAGAGTAACATTTTAGTTTTACAGAGATTTCAAAATAAAGTATTAAGAAACATTGTGAATGCACCTTGGAACGTTCGAAATAGTGACCTTCATCGAGATCTAAAAATCGAAACTGTAGCAGAGACTATAAAGTTCGCAAAAAGCCATGAAGATAGACTCCATCGGCTTCTAGACAATACTATGCTAGTTCGAAGACTAAAAAGAGTGAAGCCGTTTGAGCTAGTAAACTAAGTTAATTACATAAAACAAAATAATGCTATAAACACAACACAATTGTGAGTTACAGACTAAACAAAGCGGGAAGAACTGTTGAGTGAACCCTAAGTTTAAATCTGACTTTTCTAGTAAATTAAGTTAAAACAAAATTGCTAATTGCAAATAAAAAAAAAAATAAAAAAAGTAAAAAAATTTGCGACCAAAAAAAAAGGTCATCATTATTTTATTCTCTTTTTTATTCATTTCATACGTTTTGTTTCATATACCTAGGTTACACAGTGTTCACAGTCAAGATGAAGAAATATATAATAATTTTTTTCAAAATTTTATTTAATTAGGACAACGTTAAGAAATCAACAGAATTCAGTCTTTTTCATAAAGTTTTCACCATTTCACCAAATGGGTTAAAAAATCACCAAATCTGATGAGACAATTAAAACTTTGGGGTTTTTAGATTTTTTCCAAGGGTTTAGTCATCATTTCTATGAGTATGCCAAATTTCAGCTTTGTAGCATGTCTGGAACTACAGTAGAATTTTGATGATCTATACATGAGTGACTCCTCAAATTGTCATTAAAAAAAAATGTACGTATACTACATTTTTACCCTCCTAGCCCGCACAGCAATGGCTAGAGAAGGTCTTACTTTCGATGAAAATTTTTTTTTTAGATAATGCCGAAAATGTGTTATTTTAGCAATATCGTCATGATGTCTGTGTGTGTGTGTGTGTGTATTTTTTTTGTCCGTAACACGATAGCTCCTAAACCGCTAAACCGATTTTCATAAAAATCTTAAGCAAAATAGTGTTCGACACTCTAACGAGCTGAATAGATTTTGGTCAATCGATTATCGCTAATGAGAGTTTTTTGACAATTAAAAAATTTAGAAAATGATAACTTTTTAACGAAGCATCGCATCAGTATGCGGTTATTGGAATATAATACCAACATTTTGCTTAATAATTTTTGTTATAACCAAAAACTTTGTAGGAGCTTTAGTTTCCGAGATATTTACACAAAACTGTTTTTAAGGCTGATTATCATAGCTTCACTTTAAATGTGATAATAGGCTAGCTAGGAAGGTATCAGATCCATCATAGACCCATTTATTACCTTCCTAGCAGAGAAGGTATTATTTTCGACGAATTTTTTTTTTTAGATAACACCGAAAATGTGTTATTTGGATATATTTTGACCTATCCTAGCAATATCGTCGTGATGTCTGTCTGTGTGTGTTTGTGTATATTATTTCTGTCCATAACACGATAGCTCCTAAACCGCTGAACCGATTTTCATAACATTTTTACGTAAAATAGTGCAAGTCACTCTTACGACCGGATTTTGGTCAAAATCCATTAATCCTATTGTCAGTTTTTTGACAATTGAAAGCTTAAAAACATTCTAACTTTTTAACTGAGCATCGTATCAATATACACTTTTCGGGATATAGTAGACTACATTTTGCTCAATAAAACCAACAACCAAAAACTTCTTAAGAGCCTTAGTTTCTGAGATATTTACAAAAAGCTGTTTTCAAGGCTGATATATTATCATGGCTTTACTTGAAGTGTGCTAATAGGCTAGCTAGGAAGGTATCAGATCCGTCTTGGATCCATGATCCATTTATGTTTTATATGGCCGACGAAAAAGAAGATGTAATATAGGATATAATATAATGTTTTGACAGCAAAAAAAAGGCGCTTATAAAGAATAATAATAGGATGAATTCTAAAATTCCCCTGCTGTTTTACCGGCGCGCCACCCCTCAGAAGTATCAATTTCACCATTTTATAATAAAGGAATATCATTTAAATTTTTATTAAGGCAGGGTTAGCCGCCATTTTTGATCCGAAATAGGAACAGTAGCTTATTAAACGGCATGCATGGGACTAAATTAGAAAAGCTGATGGGAATCGGACCACCGGGCTTGCTCCTGTTACATTGAATTAGAGACGCCATTTTGAGCAGCATAATTAAAAAAACTGCCAGTGAAATCAAACGAACTCGGTATTTAAAAAGGCGTCAAAAGGTTCCTTTAATTGCGTAAACAAGATTCGGACCTATTTAAATAAATATGATATGATCCTTCCTAGCCCATTACCGGGGCGGATCAAACAAAATTTGAAAAAAAAAATTATGAAAAAAAATATGCAGTAACTGCAAAACGTCACGGTCTTCTAGCCGAGAACGCAGCAACTACATCCCATATAGCACAAAAATTACATCAACGTTAAATTAACGTGAACAAAAATAACAAAGTTTTTTTTACTTGAAAACAACCTCATAGCATGTAATATTTATTTTGTTAAATCTACATACTTAAAGATAACTTAAAAACAAGGAGAAATCAAGCTATAAAAATGTACTTTCTGCTGAAGTTTCTGGTGCTCTGTATATAACGTGTTTTTACCCTCGTTATTTTCATGTACCAAATTCACACTTGAAAAGTCCTCCACAACATGTTCTAAAACGCCACTAGATTAAGACTTCTCAAACCTACTAACTTTCTGCGTCTCTTTTGGTCACGTTTTTTTAATAACATTTTTTTAACTTAAAAGAGACGCGAAGGAAGTTATAAAAGTTCAATAGTTTAAGACTACAACACTTCAAGACAATTTTAAAGATGGCGCTCAAGGCAAGACAAAATATATATATCTATCTATATACATTATGTTTTTTTCAAAAGCTAAACAAGATTTTTTAACAATAAACACTTTCACAGAATATTAATATGTCTTTATCAGGTTAATAATAGATGCGTCGTGATCGTGGATCAGGAATCAGTTCCTTAACAGGTTTTTGGAGTTTGGAGTCCAAAGCACTGCCTGATAGATTTCGTCAAAGTGAAAAATCCCGACAATAGGTGGCGCTGCTGCTAGTAAAATCTCAAAAATATTCGGTAGAAAAGCCATGCAAGTCACGTATTAAAATTCGTGTAGAAAAGGCGTGAATCTAATGTGATTTTAACATTTATAAAAATCACTTTAAACTAACGTAAAAAGATTGCTGTTTTAATTCGATAATGGCGTTATTAAAACGCAGTTTTTAGCAACGTTATTTTTGATAACGTTAATGAATGACCTATTAAGCTTGTTTTCATATATGAAATAAACGTTTTTTTTCTAGCAGCTTTTAAAATCAACGTTTTTTTTTCTCACGCCTTTTTTTCGAGTTAAACACGTGATTGTGCTATGTGGGATAATGCGCTGCGTTCTTGTCTAGCAAAAAGGGTAAAACTAGTCAAGAATGCATAGTATTTGCGAGTCGGTCAACAAATACTGCGCTCTTGAGTAGAAAGTTAGCACAAGTATTTTTCTAGTTTTCTAGCGATAAATGCAGCAAACACTGCGTTTGCCACTAGTAAATGAGGCACGCTGCATTACTGCATAGAAATGTTGATTCAAAGCTTCATGAAATACTTGTCAAGAACGCAGTCTCTTCGATAAAATGTAAATTTTTTTTCAAAATTTAATGAAACCTGGGCAAACCATACTTTTTTATGATTTCTCATCATCCTGCAAAAAAAAATCAAAAATATGCAATTGGATAAAAATAGAGCCAAAAACGTTTTTTGCGTTTTTCTCAAAACTAGGGTTTTGTAAGTTACTGCGTTCTTCATAAGGAGGGCGGTATAAATGTAAAGTTATGTAAAATTAACACTGCCCACTTCCAGAAACGCTAGAGAGCTGAGCTTTGGAAGGCCGATAGGAACTACGAGAAAACTATAAAAGAAAATTTAAAAACCCCAAATTTTAATTAACTTCCCTCCCCTATAAATGTAAAGTTATATAGAAGTAAGATTCTTTACTTCCAGAAACGCTAGAGAGCTGAGGTTTGCAAGACTGATAGGAACTATGATAAAACTATAAGAAAAATTTTTCATTTACTTTCCTTGCCCACTTCCAGAAACGCTAGAGAGCTGAGCTTTGGAAGGCCGATAGAAACTATGATAAAACTATAAAAATTAACTTCCCTTTCCTATAAATATTTAATAATAAAACATTGCCGACTTCCAGGAACACTAGAGAGCTGAGCTTTAAAATACTGATAGAAACTATGCCAAATCATAGGAAAATATAAAAAAAAAACTTTAAAGGATTTGGATAATATTTAAGTTTTAAAGTAGTAAAATATGCGGAATATTGTTCAAAACTCAAACAAGTTTTCGTGGCTAATCGGGTAAAAAAATAAGGATTTTTTGTTTCTCGAGTATTTTTCCGTAGGTAGCTCGAAAGCTTAACCTCACGGGGGTCCAAGATCTAATGAACATCTATTAAGTGTTGACAGTTAACTGTTTCATCCTTATGGGACTCCTCAGAACACTGCTTGGTCAATGTGATATCCTTTCTAAATTAAGTATGCGGCTTTATCTCTCACCTTACATTGTTAGTGAGAAAACCGAACCATATACCCAACAAGAAGCGCCATCTACCGAAGTACGAGAGAAACTAAAACAAGTAGTAGTAATAGTTTCTCTCGCAGTTCGGTAGATGGCGCTTCTTGTTGGGTACATGGTTTTGTTTTCTCACTAACAATTTAAGGTGAGAGAGAAAGCCGTATACTTAATTTAGGAAGGATGTCACATTGACCAAGCAGTGTTCTGAGGAGTCCCATAAGGACGAAACAATTAACTGTCAACACTTATTAGGTGTCCATTAGATCTTGGACCCCCGTGAGGTTAAGCTTTCGAGCTACCCACGGAGAAATACTAAAGAAACAAAAAACCCTTATTTTTTTACCCGATTAGCCACCCAAACTTGAGTTTTGAACAATATTCCGCATATTTTACTACTTTAAAACTTAAATATTATCCAAAACAGAAGAACAACGCCTTTTGAGAATTGAAAAAGGCGCAACCTTTAATTAACACCTTGTATATTTGCTTATTTATAAAAGCGTTTCTTAAATCAATTGGCCAACTATATTTGACAACAACATTTTTAACGCTCCAAGACTATTATACCTTGTTTTTAACAGCTTTTGGCAAAATATTAAAAATCTTTCACAGAACAGAATAATCTATAATTTTCCACGCCACTTAGTGCCTAACTACCAACCTATTTCTAAAAGTATCATATTTCTTTTATTTTTACCACAACTGCTTTTTGTTCTTGGGCAGGTGATCAATTTTCAATCCGAAAAATTCTTCCTAATCCGAAAAGGGTTAAAATTCGAAAAAATAAACCTCTTTGGCTCCTGTCTGCCAATTGTGCTCTCGCCTGATTTGAGCTTAAATTGAAAACTATTCTTGTCTTTCACGGATGGCGTCTTCTGTTTGCTTTTTGGTGTAAAGTTATTACTCGAAAAATCATAACAAAAATATGACTTTTATTTTGCTTTTTTTTCTTTTTATAGCGTCGTATTTGTTAGGATGATTGACACAAGCGGATATATTGGCACGAAATCAACGCGCCATTTAAAAAATATCGAACCGTAGTTTGGTCGAAAATAAAATAATCGAAAGTAAAATAGATGAAAGAAATTTAAACGAAACCAACGACTGATTATCTGTCTCTGATGAAACGTAGCTTTGTCGATCTGTGAAATTGTCGAAAATAATTTTGACGAAGCCAGGGACAGTAATTTCGCCGATCCGTAAAAGTGTCGAAACGTAAAAGCATCGAAATGTAAAGTCATAGGAACGGAGTTAGGTCGATTTGCAGAATGATTGAACCGTCAAAAATTCGAATCATAAAAAGGCCGTACCGAAAAAGTCGAAAAATAAAAAAATCGAAAAGTAAAAGAGAAGAAAGCAATTCAAGCGAGACGTGTTTTTGTCTACCCGAAAAATAATATAGTCGAAAATAATTTAAACGAATCGTAATTTCGTCGATCCATAGAAATGTCGATAATAATATGCTCGAAAATTCAACGCGCGATACTTAGTTAGGGACTAATACGTTACCGCAACGGAAGAGTAGAAATTCGAGTGTGCTATCTAAAACTAAAAGGGAACACTGACATAACAGTGGTTCGTATTACGTTGCCGCAACTTAGGCTGACTTTAAAGTAACCCTTTCGACTATTAGGGAATATTGTTTGGGACGCCATGTTTCTTTTTGTAAGTAAAAAATTTGATATTTTTATTTTTGTTTTTTGAGCCTAAGATATATTATTTTATAATACTAAATGTCCATATTAAACAGTAGGGTAAATGCGGGAGAGACGCCGCATTTGTCGTAATTTTACCCACGTGCCAACCGCAACCGAATTTACGTGACTCACAATACAGCGTCTAAAAGCAGTTTGTGTTTAGCTCGTGTATAAAAGAATTTCATCATCATGTTTTTGTAAAGTATTCTATTTTTTTAAAGTTTTTCAACCTATTGAGGAAATATTTATCAAAATTTATAGGTTATGCCTCGCAAATATCAGCGATCTGCAAATGCTCCCAAAACAGCCACTTGGACGGAAGAGCAATTAATTAAAGCTACGCAAAAAGTTAAAGATGGGATAATCTCGAAATGGGAAGCACATAAACATTCCTAGGCGCATCTCTCCCTAGCGTAGGGGAGAGATGCCGCTTTGTATATGTTTTTTTATTAAATTTTTATTTTTTAAGAGAACCGTTTTAGTTAAGTAATGTTAAAAATTGGAGGTAATAAATTTTGTTTTGAAAAAAATAAGATTTATTTCTAAAATGTGCGGTAACTCTCCTGCATTTACCCTATTTGTTGAAGTTAACTGCCGATTATGAAAACATAACCTCAAAAACCGCAACAAAAAATACTATCAGCTATCAGTAAACGGCTCAATTTTACAGGCGCGCCGGATTTTTGCAATAAATATGATGCATGGTTCACATAAAAATATGCGTCGCGTTAGATAACATAGTACATATTACAGCCATAACCAAACTAAAAAACTTAGCCAGTTTGTTTACTGTAGTTGCAACTACATCGCTACTTTTACGCCAGTACGAAAAAAAACATTATCTACGACGTAGTAGATACTTGGCTGCGACGTAGTAGTGTAGTCGTTACTACATTGACTTTAAGCACACTAAGTAAGTAGTAATAACCGGAAATTGGTTCCCCACTTAGGGAATTAACACGTCGCTAAATGGTATACTGAGACGTTGCGGTTACTGTAGTTACGTTACGTAGCGGTTAACTGTCACAAAATTCGTACTGGTAAGGGTGTCGTCGCGAAAACTTTAAATGTTAGTTGGGAAGCACCCCAAAGAAGGAGGATTGACCATCAAAGATAACAACTTTGTAACAATAAAACAACTCCTGACAAAACCACCGCAAACCGAAACCAAAAGTGAAGTTTTTTCGGTATCTGCACATTTTTATTGGGACACAAAACAGGCTGGAAATACAAAGAAACAATTAGCCACAATAATAAACTGTTGAAATTGTTTGAAAACATCCCTTTAAAACCTATTTAGCAAGTTATCGGACATGATCTTGACAAATTTATCTGATAGGGACATCTTTTCTACTCTTCAACTTACATTCGCATTAAATCGCTGCTGTGTTGTGTGCAGTAAAGAAGCATTTTACCTACGGTTGATGTGTAATGTAAGATGGGCATTTGGCATAATGATAGCCATCTCAAATTGGATTTAATTGGTTTTTTCAAAATGGGGTAGGCTGTAAGTAAGGTAATTTAGTATAAAGTATTTTTCTACGAGCGTGCGAAAAGTGCTACTTTTCCGCACGCATTTTAGTTTTGAAAGTGTCGCTCTTCCGCACTAATTTTCTACATTCTGCGAAAAACCTAAGAATCCGCACCTTAATTTTTTATATTTTTTTGTCACACAAACTTCCAAATGAAGGAACTAAAATGGCGGACTTTCTTATTTAAATTTCAAAGTTTGGGGTGTTTAAAGTCGCATATTTTGATTTTTGAAAAAACTTAAAAATAAATAAAATGGAGAGTTGAAAATAATGGACTTTTTCATTTATAAACCCATATATATCAAATTTGGCACTTAAAATAAATTATTAAATTAAATTTAAAAAAAATTAAATTGGCGTAAATTTTCATTTAGGGAACGTTCTTAAATTACGTAGGTAACGCAAAAATTCAGGATTTTTGACCCCCCCCCCCTCCCCCACTCATAACGCATTTACAAGAAAAAACACATTAAAAAACATTGAGTGTAACGCAAGGCCAACCCCCCTCCCCTAGCTAGAGCGTTACGTAATTTAAGGACAGGCCCTTATGAGCCGACTTGTAGATATTAATTTTGATATTTTGAATTGACTATTATGATTTTATGATTTAGTACACATCGGTTCGGTTTAAAAAACGTGGAAAAAATTGTAAAGTTCACTTTGAACCCGCCCATTTGATTTTCCTAAGGCTTAATTCAAAAATCATAATTAGCTACCTTTAACACTTCAAAGTTCCAAATTTAATACAAAGGTATCAGTTAATAAAAGGAAAAGTCCGCCATATTGGATCGCCATTATGACTTTGTGCAAGTTTAATTCAAAACTCATAATCAGTAAGCTTGAACTTCTCAAAATTCTTAATTAAATGCATAACAGTTCATAAATGGAAAAGTCCGCCATTGTGGATCCATCATTTTGATTTCTCCAAAGTTTAAATCAAAATCATAATTAGCGACATTAATCCAAGCGCGGATTTGAGGGGGGTAACCGGGTAATTACCCCCCCCCCCCCTAGAAAAAATAGTATACACTTTTTCTTAATAAAATAAAGGAAAACAGGAGAAAAAAATTATGTTATAAAAAAAAAATTGTCGACTATTACCCCCCCTAGATTTTGACACAAATCCGCGCTTGCATTAATCACCACAAACTTTTAACAAATGTAGTACGTATCAGTTAATAATCGGCAAAGGCCGCCATTTTGGATCCGCTATTTTAATTTTTTTAGGTTTAATTAAAAAATCACAATCAGAAACCTCAACACCCTAAATTTATTAAATATCGGTTTTTAAGTGAAAACGTCCACCATTTTGGATCCGCCATTTTGACTTTTTTAAAGTTTAATTTAAAAATCTTAATTAGCGACCTTATACACCGGAAACTTCAAAGATAATACATATCGGTTCATAAATGGAAAAGTCCGCCATTTTGGTTCCGCCATTATGATTTTCCAAAAGTTTAATTTAAAATTATAATTAGCGACCTTAGACTGCAAATCGTTGTATTTTTACATGTCATATTATAAATAAACACTTCAAGCTTTAAATTTGATATATATCCGCTTATAAATGGAAAATTCCACCATTTTAGAAATACCATTTTGATTTATTTTAGGTTTAAGTCAAAAATTGTTTTACGTAGACTTAACGCCGCGCCGTAATGCTTCAAATTTGGGACAAATTCGCCATTTTGAATTTTTCTTCTTAAAAAATATTAAATTGTCACCGGAACTCTATACACCTGTCAAATATCAAAATCTGTAATGTATATTTTTTTTTTATTTTAATTATTTATTTTAGTTTTTACAATTTTATATTTTAATTTTAAGAATCTGTCCTGCAAAGTGTTTGCATGGTTATTTCAAATTATTGAAAAAAATGTGATCTACTATATTCCGAAAAATGATGCGATGTAGCATTTTGTAAATTTTTTAATTGTCAAAAAACTGTCATTAGCATTAAAATCTGTAGCTCATCGGAAAGTAGTTGAAAAAGCTCTGTCGCAAGATTTTTAACAAAAGCATAAATAAACCGTTTAATAAACAAAATTGCAACAAAAAATACGGCGGCAAGTTTGCCCGGCGACGAATCTGTCGCGGCGAAACGGTGGCGGCGAATTGTCGTAAAGCCCAACCAGAAGGTGTATTCCGTGTCAAAACTAAATATGTTTTGGGATTTAAGAGGAGGGGAGGGGGGATTTCCTTCCCCCCCCCCGTAGGTCCGCGCCTTAATAACGTCACTTGATCATGAAGTTCCCTACCTTCCTGATCTAGTGACCTTAAATGTCAAGGCTTTAATGCTTTTTCTGCATGACAACGATATGGCAAATAGTGGCCAGTCATAAAGTTACGTATTGTGGTGCGCATAAAAAAACCTATGAATTTAATAAACGTTTATTTATAATTTTTCTTTTTGTTTCCGCACGCTCGAAGGAAAATAGTGATCCTAGCTCTTGCGGAAAGTTTTTCTTCCGCACTTGATTGCGGGCCTAACTCCGCCAAGCGTCGGTCGGCCTACTACATGCAGAAAAGTATCACTTTCCGCACTTTTTAGGAAATATACTATTCCGCACGCTTGTGAGAAAAGTGCTTGGCACGTAGCGTGTGCAAAGTGACGCTTTTAAGTAAGTCTTTCGTGTGCAAAACCTAATATGTTAAGAGAGTTCAAAAAAAAATTTAATTTTATATTAATTGTTAATAAATGCATGTTGATCGAAAATAAGTTAGGTAACACTATCCGCGGGAGGCAACTTGCCCAGCGCATGGTAAACAAACACAATAGAGCCCCTTGAATGAGCAGAGCCGCTGGTTTTACGCCTAATTGCTCAAAAGATCTATCTCTGATCCTGATCTAGACTATTATATGGACTCCAGTGCAGTAGAAATAAATAGCCACAAATTCATTTTCAGACTTTAATTCACAAAAAAGTCCGAAGCATGTAGGAATTGCGCAAAATATTACTGCGCGTAAACTCAGTGCAGCAATTGCGCGAAATAAAAACTAAATTTAAATGATAAACAAACAGCATAGACAATTGATATAGAAAAACAATTAGATAGCGGTTCGACTACTGCGATACTTGGCCGCCATTTTTTCACAGTTTTTAAGTACAAGGGGTTACACCTAGAGGTCGTTATGGTGTTTAAGCATATAGGGTCGGTCACTAGATCACCAGAACTGCATCGCCAGGCTTCAGAATGCAGTGATCTTACAAGCTTAGTCCAAGCCATCACCCCTAGAGGGCGACATGGAAAATAAGCAGTGACGCTCTGTCAAATATCTTTAATTGAGTTCAGTGGCTCCATATAATGTTTTACCACGAGTTTAGTTGACTTTGCTCAAGATTTTTTTGCAGATTAAGCAAGGCTCAAATTCTTTATATTTTACACAGGTTACCTACAAAATTTGAAAGGTCATTACCGTACTAGCCAACTGTAATGTCACAGGAATGAGATTTAGTATCTACGTCAACGCGTTGCCTTAAGCATTTTTTTAATGCAACGCTATGACGTAGGTACAGTCGTCCAGTTAAGATCATATAACCTATTAAATTCTGTAGGCAACTTGTGCAAAATGTAAAGAATTTAGCCTTGCTTAATCTGTGAAAAATGGTGTATTTCAATGTCTTCCCATTTCCTCCAATCTGCGCATTGAAACCGTTAATCTCAATTAAGTTTTAAACGTTTGGCCACAGTGTAGGTAAGATACGTACACAATGCGGTTTGGCGAATGCCCTGGGGAAGTTCGGGTGCTTGTTCAACGCGACATCTAGTTGTGGTCGCTTGTACTAACCTTGTTTACCATAGGGACCTCTAGGGATCTGTAAAAAAATGGCGCCCAACGCTCCGTCGCCGTCGCTCCTATTAAAGGCTGCGCAGTAGTCAAAGCAAGATCTATTTATTTTTCTATATCTATGACAAACTTCCGACGTCAAATCTGTCCCCGTTAGTTAAAACGCCGCAATAACATAGGGAAGCAATATATTTTTGCTGCCTTTTAACTAACGAGGGCAGAAATACACTTAACAAAAATTGATTTTGATTTTGCGAGGTTTGGTTATGTTAATTTAGTCTTGCCTCTGGGTCGATTTGGATAAAAAATTCAGAAATGATAGCGATTATATTAATATATCTAAAAATTAAATGCTTTGACGGCGTGTCCCCCACCTCAAGCATGTCAAAATAAAGTAAAGAATTAGTAACCGTCTATAATTCTTAATAAGCGGCGATTATACAAAAACAACACAAAACAAGACAAGAACATAATCGAAGTTTAGTATAAATTCTTTTATCAAAACCAGAAAAAATCATAAAAAGGAGCGGGGCCTAGCATGAGCAACTCTTTCCTTTCTTTTCATGTATACTGGTTCCATCTTTCTTCTTCTCATAGAAGAGTGGAATTTTGGCGGCAAGTTTAAATCGGGAACAAATAATATTGTTCTTTTTGGACCCAAAGATAAAAAAATTAAAATGTCTGTTTTTTTTAGCTCCTCTGCCCTTCTTTTGAGAGGTCGAAATCGGTGTTAACCAAACGAAACCGAACCGAAACTCTTGGTCAATTAATTGCAAATAATAAATCCTAACCTAGCTCCAACACCTGACCTTTTTTAAGGATAAGCCTTGCTTAATAAAAATGCCGTATGTGCTATAGCAATCCCTATGTAGATACGCCGTTTTCTTTAGGCATGGCAGTGAAGAAATTGCAGTGAAAGGACGCCTCAATTACATAGCAAAATCAAAACCGCCTTGTTTTGAAGAATTACGTTTTTGATAATGTCCGGTTATTAATAATTCCAGTTTTAACATAGGACTGTTATGCCATTTTCCTAATTGATCTTAGACGATTTTTATTTGTCCTTTGTGATAAACTATGGTGGCCCGTCTGCACCTGCGCATTCTGTTAGTAATCACTAAGACATCAAAAATGTTCGCAGAAAAAGAATATTACAGGCTATTTCCGTAATCAAGTGCGGAAAAGTAACTTTACACTAGCATAAGAAAAGTAAAAAAAAAAAAATTATTAAAACTGACATCTTCAAAAATCTAGAGAAAATTCAAAAAATACTTTTTTTAATAATTACGTTTTAGGAAAGAAGTAACCGTTGATTCTCCTTTTATTTATGTAGACCTAGATTTATAATAACGCATTTAAAAAATTTATCAAAAATTTAATCTGACTAAAATGTTGTCAAAACTTGTTATTGAAATAGTTAAAAAATTGTCAAATATTTGTTTGGAAAAGGATAGTAATTGGAGCAGATGTGTAGATTTAAAAAGGTGAAAAAAATATAGGACGACACTGGTGGCTTCCAAAAATATTCACCACCAAAAGAGTGGGGCAGATAAATAAGGGTTCGAAACTCGTAATAGTTTCAGTTTTTCAAAAAAACTGCACTCGATAGTGCAAAAAAAATTAAACAAGTAAATTAAATAAATATATAAATATTTTTCAAAATAAATAAACAATTGAAAAATGATTTCCCAAAAAGAGGAATCTAACAGTGCTACTCAAAGACATTCCGACTTTAGTATTGAACATATTTTGAAAAGAGCTGGGAATAATTTTGAAAAAAATATTAATTCACAAAATGTTAGTGATGAATCGTGTGAAGCGTCTAGTCTCGCAAATTTCGAAAATTTTCATTGGTTGCAGTGTTCGAGATATTGTCCACCAAAAGTGCCAAGTGAGTGTTTTTATTTAATTATACAGTAGGTACTATAAAAAACGTGTAATAGTTTCAAAGTACTATTTTAACGGTTGAGCTTTTGAAATTTGAGTTAAGTAAAAAAAAATTATAATTCTATTTCCTTTTTTTCACAACTTTTTTCGGAAAAAATGTTTTTTAAATAACATTTTATCACTTATTACGACTTGAGCTCTAAATTTTTTTTTCAGGAAATGGAGTTTGATACTTTAAAGTTACAAAAAAAATCCGAATTCTGGTCACAGCATTATTTTCTTTGTGTTTTAAATTGTTGATATCCCTATTGCAAACTAAGTGTAACTCTCAGATAGATTTTTGAGGCTCATATCTTGAAAATTTATGTTCAATGTGATCCTTTATGGTGTTTTTTGGAATTTTACGACTAACTTCAAATTTTCTAACTTTATGACCGGTAACCGCACTGAAAATGTCTTCGCTATTACGGCTGCAAATGACTCTTACAGTCCTAAATTGAACATAAAGAACCTTTTTGTATTGGAGAACTTGGCTTAACTTTTATCTCAATTCTTTTTACGTAATATCATTTTCGCGTACTTGGCTTTTTTTTACATGAAATGTTTTTGTTATAATTATACTTGTTTGCCATTTTAACTATTCTGTAACTTTAATAACAAGAAAGTGACTAATAGAGGACACCTATTGAAACAATCTGTATAGTACAGCGTGTCCCATTTTCGATGGGATTAAATGGGAAACTTGGTTATTATTAAAGATATCGATTTTCTGGTTGCACCTTACCGTGCTGTTTTTTTGAGCCCTTAAAAATAGTGTAATCAGATTTTTGATATACCCCATAGTTTCGCTAATACAGCGAGTTTTTGAAAAAATTGCATTTTTAATAATCCCTTATATCTCGCTCATTTTGCAAAATATTTTTATTCTGTAAAAACCTTTTTGTGGCAACTTTTTTAGAAGAAAATAATGACGTTGTCAATTTTTTTAATTATTGTTTAGTTTTTGAGATATGGTATTTATCATAAAAAAATTAAATACGGACCTGGATTTTTTTCTTTACTATTTTGATTGGTTTTATGGTATTATTATCACAAAATAATAAAAATTTAATATTTTCTTGTTTTAAGGTTAAAAAAAATATTTAATATTTATAAAAAAAATTTAGTCCAAACCTGAAAATGTCCAACATAAATATAAATTAAAAATTGCTAGTTGAACGTTAATTTAAAGATTTTTTTGAAACAAAGTCTACGACAAATTCAAAAAAATAACGAATTACAAAAAATAATAACTTATTTTTCTTTAATGATATGAATGTTCAAACTGATTGCTATTATGTGTAAGACACTGTTGGCATTTTCAAGTAATTTTTCTTAAAACATTTTGCATAATAGTTATTTACCTAACTAGTGCGGAAAGTGATACTTTTACGCACGCGACGGCAGTTGCCCGAACGACGCTTTGCGGAGTTCGGGCTCGCCGTCAAGGGCGGAAAAGGCACTTTCCGCAAGAGTTAGGTACAAAATTTTTCCTAGTTGCATAAAAAGCTTGGTTTTACATTTTAATATATTTGGTATTTTTCACATTAAAACAGCAAAAAACAAATTCTGTTTTCATTTTTAATTTAATTGAGTTTATAAATGGGTCAATAAGTCTAATTAGGCCTCATTTTTAATTTAATTGAGTTTATAAATGGGTCAATAAGTCTAATTAAGCCTATAATTCACGGCGTGCGGAAAGTAGGAAAAAATATTTCTGTCGTTTAAATAGTGGGATTTTGTTGCTTGAATAAAGCAGTCAAACATATCACATTTTTCAAAATATGGTCGATTTCTAGCCATTTTAGAATAATTTTCAGTGAGCCATTCACAAAAATTACAAGTAAAATGACAATGTCGATTTCACGCTTAGGTTTTTCCATGTCCAATTTCATGAGTTGCTGTGCTTCCATCAAATAATTATTATGATATTATTTTTGTAACTTTTTAACGTTTTTTACTTTATTTAAAAATCTTTTAATTAACGTTTCAAAACAAATAAACTAAAAATCGTTCGACTTGTCTTGCCATTTTCAATTTATATTTACGTTGGAAATTTCCAGGTCCAATTTTTTTTTTAAATAATAAATATTTCATTTAACCTTAAAAACATTAAATTTTGATTATTTTGTGATAATAATAGCATGAAACCAATCAAAATAATAATAAAAAAATCCAGGTCCGTATTTAATATTTTTATTATAAATACCATATCTCAAAAACTAAACAATGTTTTAAAAAAATTTACAACGTCATTATTTTGCTCTAAAAAAGTTGCCATAAAAAGGTTTTTAGATAATAAAAATATCTTGCAAAATAAGCGAGATACAAGGAATTATTAAAAATGCATGTTTTTCAAAAACTCCCTGTATTAGCGAAACCACAGGGTATAGCAAAAATCTGATTACACCATTTTTAAGGGCTCAAAAAAATAGCACGGTAAGGTGCAATCAGAAAATCGATATCTTTAATAACAACCGAGTTCTCCATTTAATCCCATCGAAAATGGGACACGCTGTACATCATTAACGTATTAATAAAGAGGTTAATGCTGTACATCCATATCTATCAGGAACGTTTTCACTTAATTTCATAAATGTATCCCGATAGGTAAGCTCGTTATTTTTGAAACGTTGAAAATGGTAAAAAAGAAATTTTTAAAAAACATGGCTGACTAGAATAAATAATTGAATATAGAGCGCCATCGCGCAGATAGACCAATGTGTTTTAGATCTTCCTGTACAATTTTTAAACTTTAATCTAAGAAAAGCATTTTGAAATTAAAAAGAAATGCATGAAGGTGTAAAGTTAAATGACTAAACAAAAAGTTTAACGGGCAAATAATGCTCAACTGGGATACTCTGCGTTTCTGATTTTTATGGCTTGATTCAGCCTGAGCATAACCAAAAAATTGAAGATGAAATTTGCTCATATTTTGTTAAGTTCGGCATTTGGCTACGTTGTATTAAGTTATTAAGTATTAAAAAAAAACCTCGATTTTGGAATATCTTTACAAGAAAAAATGGCGATATCTTTTTTAAAAAACATGGCCTGCTCGAATAAATTATTGCGTATAGAGCGTCATCGCGTAGTTACACAAATGTAATGTTTTTTTATTTAGAAATATATATGAAATGAATAAAATATTAGTCATGAGGTAAAAACGGACAAAATTGAGATAAAATCAAAAGACACCAAATAGGCATTTTTAATATTTATATTTTTAAACCTGCTATAAACTTGTGCTTAATTCATTTAAATAATTAAAACGGTTTTAAAGAAAATTTGATTAATCCGAGTCAATACAATATCTTAAAGAAAATGCGATTTTGCTCTGCTTTTGTCAGCATAAAAACTTATCGAGTTTCAGCAGCATATTTTATTTAATTTTTATGATTTTTTAGTAGTAGAAAGAGCCCTAAAACTTTTTGTGGTAAACCTCATTATTTGTTTTTGTTCTCTGCTTTTGGGAATTAAAAAACAAAAAAAGAATTTTTATAAATAATCGCATTTTTGGGCTATTTTTCCTTAATTTAAAAAAAATGTAATTGTGTAATACATCATTTTATTAGAAAATTTAACAGCTTCTAATAAATGTAGGCAGTATATACAGGGTGGTCCCGGTTGTAAAGATATTTAATAAATAAGAAATTTATGTTTGTACGGATCTCGGATATCAGTAAATCGCCTTTGCGCCACATAAAATTAACAAAAAACTTAACGAAGTAGGTTTATGGAACCGTGAAAGGGTACTGTATATATGTACAAAATTTGGTAAAGAGGTACAATTGTTTAGAAATTTTTGCCTGGTCTATTATATAAATCTATTTTTTTCAGGAATTACCAAAAAAGAAACCACACAAAAACGGCAGCTAGGCCGACATCCACGAATTCCCTTCACCAGCACACAACTGTCCATTTTGGAACAAAAATTTCAAGAAAGTCCATACCTAAGCAGCGACGAAGTAGTATCGCTATCCCACAAACTGCAGCTGGCTGATATTCGAGTGAAAATTTGGTTTCAAAACCGTCGCGCTAGGGAAAGAAGAGAGAAAACTACTAGTTTTTCTAATATTAGCGAAACTAAACCAAATAATAGAACTGAAAACACAGAGAAAATAAATACAAATAGTATAAAAACTGAAATAAAATTAGAAATAGATCAAGAAACTAATAACTCAAGCCCAAATGATATCTCAATTCCTTTACCAGCGTGTGGTAGTTCATACAATTATGTTTCAAACAGTTTAGTTAATAGCCAAAGCATACCTCCTCTTTTTATTCCTTTCGTAACTTATTCCAGTTTAAATAGGTTTAGTCCTGATTACAGGCCTTAGTCAAAAGACATACAGAGTGTATATTTTTTGCCTTATTCAAATAATATAATTGTTCTGTTTCTATATAAAGATTATTGAAGAGAAAATTGTTATGAAAAAAGCAAAGGTTGGTAATACTAGAGGCCCTGTATGTATGACATATTTTTACAAAAGAGAGACGCGACCAACCCATCAAAGTCACTGAAATTAACATTCTTTGGTTATGTTATTTTCCTGCCAAGTTCATTGGCGTTTCACTAAAATAATTTAAATTGTCAGCGGTGAGTGGCATCAATCATTATGCAACATTATAAAAAAACACGTTTATCTACACCCCCTGTAAGAATTTTGTTAAAAATCGTTTATTTTTATTTTCCCACGTTTATGAATTGACAAGGACAGAAGGTGCGTCTCTCTCTAAACATCGCTAGAGTATAGAGGACCGATATTTTCATCCTTTGATTTTGACTTAAATAAATTTGACTTTGAAGAGTTTGTTGCGTCTCTTTATCTATAAAATATGTCATACATACAGGGTCTCTAGGTAATACTAGTGAAACTTAACCAAACATTAAAGATAAAAACAGAAGCAAAGAGATAAATCTGTATACAGGCTGATTCAAAAGTAAGTTTATACAAACATAGGTTAGCAAATGCGTCATGACCTTAGAGTCCCTGTATGTGACAGATATTGGCGCAAGGCCAACACAAAAATAGAGGCCATGACCCTGAAAAAATCAGCTGTTCTCCCGGGGCTGAATTTTACATTGGGTCTTATGGGAGGTCAGAGGTTTTTTTATGATATTTTTTAAATGGCACTACAGATTTCCGCAAAATTTCAGTGAAATATTCTCAGACACCATCCCGATATTCCACCAAAGGTTTGTAAGGAAGCAACATGATTAAAAGGTTAAAATCTTCAAGATTTAGCATTCCTTATTTTGAATTCAAATTACCCGCCATGTACCACATGCCAACTGTTATATTTGACATGTATTTGAATTTGTCATATGTGATTGTCACATTCGCTTCTGCTTTAAACTTAATTTTTGTGTGAGCTAATGAAGCGGCTATGAAACATTAGGGCTTACTATACATTTAAAAAAAATTGTTCTGCCAGAATAAAGTAAAAACAATCTCAAAAACGGCTTTATTTAAAATAAAATCAAATATCCATGAACCGTTATTCAAACTTCAATATTTGAAAGACAATCAGCTGTGTCGTGACCATCAAAAAAAAATCAGCCCCGGATGTGACGTCAACAAAGTGGAGGATCGTGGCCCGTCCATTTTGATAGCCCTGATTGGCGGAATATTCTGCCACTATCTGTCACATACAGGGACTCTACCTTGGAGTAATATTACTCTAAGGTCATTACTAAGGACACTCGTCGTAGAGCAAGCTCTATAGGAAGCAAAGCCTGCATTGCTTATAGTTGTGTATAGGAGGATGTGAGAGATTTTTAAGTCACCGGGTGTTTGCCTTCAATTTGAGGAGCAGGGCCTGTATGACGTCATAAATCCAAGATGGCGGTTTTTTTCATGTTTCTTGTCACAAACTTTTGCGTAATTCGTTTTACAGAAAAATGGTAAACATGTTTTTTGTTTGCAATGGAACATCAATTAAGATGGTTAAGGAATTAGCTTTATGGCTTAAAAACTAACAATTTTAAAAAAAATTACAAAAACAGTCTAGGAAGGAAGTTTTATACTACCCCAGTGGTGTTTGGTGTTCTATTGCAAACAAAATCGTATCTACAAAATTTTTTTTTACTAATTTAGCGAAAGTTATAAGCCACAGTTGATAACAAAACATGAAAAAAGTCGCACACACTGACGCTATAAGGATATTAAAAATTAGGCGCATGTTTAAAAACGAGACGTTAGTTTGCTACGAGGTTTCAGCACTATCGTTGTAAATGTACTGTTTGTAAAATGTTATTCAAATAGACCGAAACGTTGGACGTTGCCATTGAGAATGGCACGGATTAAGGAGAAACATTGGCAATGTTGATATGATAAAAGCTTATTTAAGTATAGTCGAAAAAGCTAAAAAATTGTGTTTTGGATACTTTTAATATAATTGTAAGTAACTTAAATTGTAAATACTTTTTTTACTGTATCCAAAAAATATAAAATATTTTTCTATCACTTAAATAAATACATTCCTAAATAAAAAATCGTAGAATTCTTAAGCCTTTGACAAGTTTTTGTAGGCAGAACAATAAGCGCCGGTACACACACGCGTTTATCTGCCGCGCGGTGCAGTACCGTTACCTCAATTGCGGTCCGTGGCGCCGTTACACACATACGTTTTTCTGCAGCGGTACTGCGTGGCAGAAAAACTCGTGTACCAGCGCTCGGACCGCAATTGCGGTAATGCTGCGACACCGCGCTGCAGAAAAACGCGTGTGTGTACCGGCGCTAAGGATTTATTGCTATAAAGTCAGGCAGTAATGGTGTCGGTCAGTATTCTAAGAGTTTTCCATTGAAAACTGACAGTTGACCTTTCAAAATTAAAATACCAAAGTCGAATTTATAAATCCAGTCGTTAATTTTGCATTAATAAAGGCGGCACTGTTAATTCAGATTCTTCTAACACACAAAGGCCTAATTTTGAAAGAATATAATGCGAAACTGTCAGAATAGTGCCCGGAACGATTACTGCCTGGCTTTATTGCAATAAGTACTTAATAAGATTTTAGTTTAGAGCCAGGTGCGGCCGCTAGTTTTAAAACTTTTTGCCATAACAGGGTATTTTACAAATTTTAGAAAAGTGTTTAGAATGATACATAAGTTCCTAATTTGCTACGCAAAATTATTAAAATAGTATATTTTATCATGACTACATTTAAAATCAAGTTTTCTAATTTCCGATTTGAATTTGCCGCGAAAACGCTCATTTCTAGCATGGGGTTGCAATGACGTCACAGCGCAGTAAACTCGCGGACAGATACACGGCATTCAAGTGTTCATTTGTGTTTGTCTGTGTTTTTACTGTTTTTTATGTAAAAAAAATGTCCTATAAGTGGTGTGTAGTGCCTCAGTGTTCGAATACTAGCATAAAAACACCTGAAAAACTATTTATTCATGTGCCTACAGCAGAAAAGGAACGGAAAAGTGGCTAGAACTTGCTCGAAGAGACCCAAGGGCCTTATCTAATACATCTTCACTTTGATGTGAGTATAACTAAATTGTTTCTATTAATTTTTCTCACGTTGTCTATAATATATATAACTATTTCGTAAATGACGATGAAATTTTTGAGGTTATGTTTATTACAAGGGGTGAAAAACTATAATAAACAAAAAGGTGTACAAATTTTTAGGCGGTGCTAGGCAGTTATTAGGCAGGACTAGGGAGTACCTCTAAATGCAGGATTAGGCAGTTAACATGCAGGCTAAATGTAGGACTGAGCAGTGCATATGCAAGATTAGGCAGTGCATAGGCAGGACTAGGCAGTACCTACGCAGGACTATGCAGTGTAACATATGCAGTACTTCAAGTATTGCTGGTCGTTGTATACTTTTTGCCTCCCTTGTCCTGCAATTTTTGATTGTTTCTTAATGCTTAAAATAAAAATTATTGGGTATTTAATTGAATCTATTATAAGTGGCATATTAAACAAAAAAGCAAAACATATAACCTAACCTCAAAATCTAAATGAGTCAAAGTAGGCCAAGAATATCATAAAAGAACTTTCAGTTATATACAAAACAACTCATCGAATACTTACATCAACATTTTAACGTTTCTAAATTCCGCAGAACAAAAATCACTGTTGTTGGCAAAGAAGCCTGCTACCATAAAGGAATGCAGCATTGGCAAGTTGGAGCTGTCGACTTTGGAGAATTCGTTTTCAATTGAAAATATTTTTTATAAGCAAAACACAAAACAAAATCTAATTTAGGACGATAATTTGCACTTTAGACCAAAGCAAACATTACCATCCATAAGAAAATAACACAGAAAATAGGTTCGTTCGAGGCGTTTACTGTTTTGTGACGTCACTCGCAGCTGATTGGTAGACCGCCTGTTTTCGAATCACGTGGCTAATTCTTTTAATTCAATGAATTTATTTAATTCAAAGAAATATGAATTTGAGAAAAAATTAAACAAAAAAGTTTGTTTTTAGCATTACCAACACCTAAAGAGATATCTAAAAATAAATATATATTTATTTTTTACTACTGTCAAACACCCTGGTCCGTACACCACTGTATATAAAAATTGTGTCGTCCCAAAATTTAAATAATAAATTAATAATTATAATTTTAATTCTAATTTCTTTGAATCAATCAATCATTTAGTTTCTTCGATTCTATTGCTTTCTAATTTCATTCGACCGCGCAAAAAACAAGCCTTTTTTTTGTCTCAACTGAGCGCGACGCAGCGATCCCGAAAAGTGCATATAAAAATACTTTATAAGTACAAATTTTTCTGCTCGACTGAAAACATTTTAAGAATACCTACGTCGTCTTATTTTTTAATTTGTGCTCAAAATAACTCAAACCATTCAATTCAATTCAATATACTACAGAGTGATTCTTACGATTACGCCACGAGGTGATCCGTGATTACGCCATCAACCAAAGACGAGGAGGTAGGCCTACCCAGGGAAGAAAACATCAAGAAACCGGTAAGTTGGGATAAAAAAAGGCCGTAGTAATTTTTCTTACAAACCCTGAGCGAGTTCATTTTAAAGCTTGCTGTCTATCGAAGGAACTAACATCGCTGAAAAATTATTTAGGAAACGTTAATATAATTTATTGGCCCATACGAGCGGATTGAACTACTCATAGGGTTTTTTAAGTAAGAAAATATTAATCGATAGTTTTCGATATTTAATTTCTCGAAATTTTTTTGATCGAAGTAGTATCTTTCGATACTCTCAATATTTTCTTCTTCAATTTTTATCGATATTTTGGATCGACGTCAATATCGATATATCGATATTTTTTCGATATTTGGAAGTATTACCTACTCAAGTAAAAAACCTCAACTCAATTTACTTTAAAAAAGAAAAATAATAATTTTATTTGTTTTATTATTTTAATATAAAATTCCAAGTAGGTATTTTTCTAAAAGTGACGATATTATTTTGTCTCAGGCGAACACAATTTTTTGTTGATTTTAGTGCACAGTTTTTTAGCAAAGGTGTTTTTTTATTGGATATGGGTATAACCATATACTTAGTATAGTAAATTGGTATACACTTTGAATTTTCAAAATAGTTGGTTTTTTTTGGATTGCTACTCTAAGCGGCCATACATGCAACAATTTTTTTTTAAAACTAAATTTTCTAATTTGCAATTTTTTGGATTGCTACTCGAAGCCGTCCATACTTGCAACATTTTTTTGAAAATTCAATTTTCTAATTTTGCGATTTTCTCAATTTTTGTTTTTTTTTTAATTCTCAATTTGTTTTGGATTGCTACTCGAAGCCGTCCATACTTGTAACTTTTTTAGAAAATAATTTTTTCTAATTTTGCAATTTTCTCAATTTCGATTTTTTCAAATTCTCAATTCGTTTTGGATCACTTCTCGAGATCGTCCATACTTGTAACTTTTTTTAGAAATTCAATTTTCTAACTTTGCGATTTTCTCAATTTTGATTTTTTCAAATTCTCAATTCGTTTTGGATTACTACTCGAAGCCGTCCATACTTATAATTTTTTTTGAAATATTATTTTCTAATCTTGCGACTCTCAATTATTATTTTTTTTTTAATTCTCAATTTGCAACGATTTCTTTGAAAACTCGATTTTGTAATTTTTTAATTTTCTCAAATTTTTAAATTTTTTCTCAAATTCTTAATTGGTCTTGATTTTTACGAATAAATCATGGCTGACGAACTTAAACAAATTCAAAATTTACGCCAAACGGAGTTTCAAAAACTTAAAGAAATTCACGTTACGGCAAGTAAAGTAAACCAGGGCGATGAAAGCCAGATTCCAGTTTTCAGATGCATGTATTTGAGCGTCCAATCTATTTATGAAAAATTTTATGAATATCACAACCAGGTTGTCATTTTGATTTCTGAAGATGATAAGGCCTTTAACACTGAAGATAATGTCCGCAAACTATTCGACTTAATGTATTATCAATGCAAAGCATACTTTTTTAAATTACCAACAGAAACATTGAATTTAAATCACAATTTTCAAGCTAATCCATCCTCTACTCAATCTCAACATTTTTTCCAACCAAAACTAGATTTTGAAATACCTATTTTCAAAGGAAATATTGAATCATTTCAATCCTTTATCGATATTTTTGATGCATTAGTGCACACAAATAAAAATATTCCAAAAATTTTGAAGTTTTCGACTTTAAAATCTCATGTTACTGGTTCTGCATTATCGGTAATCGACAATTTACTATTATCTGATGATAATTATGACATAGCCTATGCAACTCTGCGCAACCGATTTATCAATCCCCGTTCATTGGCAACGAATTTATGGAAAAATTTGGATAATGCACCAAGTGTATCTACAGATAATCCCACAGCTGTGAGAAATTTATTGGATACTTTTTCAAAAAATATTGCTGCTTTAACTAATGTCGGCTTGCCTACTCAATATTGGGATTTTATTCTGGTACAAATGATTCTCAAACGCTTACCTGTTTCTATAGTCACTCGTTTTGAACTTTTTTATGAGGACTCAAATAATATTCCATCTTTAAAAGTTCTCATGGATTTTCTACATAAAAATTGTATAGCTTTAGATAACATTCAGGTCTCTCCTGCCTATAAACCAAAACCTCAATTTTCAAAACCAACTCATTTTAAAAACCAAACTTTATCTAAACAAAGTCCGGTTTTAAATACTTATATGGCCCAGACGCAATCTCAAGGTCAAGAAGCCTTCACTTCAACCCCTCCTCAACAAAATAACTTAACTTGCTCAATTTGCAACTCAGGTTCGCATAATATTTTTAAATGTCAAGAGTTCTTATCAAAAACTCCTCACGATCGCTTTCAGCTAGCTAAGGTAAAAAAGTTATGCATCAACTGTTTATCCAAAGCTCATAAAACTTCCTTGTGTCAATCTACCTCTAAATGTCACAAATGTGAATCCTTGCATCATACATATTTGTGCTTTTCTACGCGTCAAAACCGCAATGACGTTTCTGAATCGAATCAACATCCTAACAATCCATCTACTGACCCACTTTTTACTGGTTTTACCAATGTCAAAAAAAGTACGTTACTTTCTACCGCCCGTATCGAAGTTTTAGATAGCAAAGGGACCTATCAACCTCTGCGCTGCCTTTTAGATACTGGGAGTATGACGTCTATTATAACCTCAAAATGTCTCAATCGTTTAGGACTTAAATCCTCCTCTACTTCAGTTCAATTGTCTGGTCTAGGCACAATGCAAACTTTTGTGGATCAAGAAGTTACTTTGTCTCTCCGCCCTTTTCAAAGGACTAATCCAGTTTTTACAGTCGATGCTCTTGTCGTGTCCAAAGTCAGCGAAAGTTTGCCTCCCTATGAGCTCTCTACTGACACCTGGTGTCACTTAGCTAATATTCGATTGGCTGACGAAGAGTTTCACAGCCCTGGTCAGGTTGATATCTTATTAGGTGCTGATATTTATGGTAAACTTTTACTGGATGGACATATCCGAGGCGGTCCAGATCAACCTGATGCAATTAATACAGTATTTGGTTATGTTTTAATGGGCAAAGTCTCAACAAGAGCCCCTCAAGCAATTTCTGCTATGTTCTGTCATATCGAAGATTCTGTTTCTTTGGATGCTCAAGTTGAACGATTTTGGCAGATAGAAGATGTTCCTAAAGTCACGTGTCTATCTCCAAACGATCAAAAATGGTCCAGTAACTGCCCACAGCTTCTAACTCAGCTTTCTCCATCGGAAGTCTCGATTAATTCTCTCAATTTTGACTCCGATTCTAATACAGATTCCTCTCTAAAAGTACTAGGTTTGGAATGGAGTGCTTCTTCTGACTCTTTTCGATTTTTCGTCAAATTTCCTGATAAACCTTGTACTAAGCGGAATCTTTTATCAAGCCTTGCTCAAATTTTTGATCCGCTGGGAATTATTTCCCCTTCTACTTTTCTCATTAAACATTTAATTCAACAATTGTGGAAGCTAAAGTTATCTTGTGACTCCCCGCCTCCTCAAGAAATCGTCCAACTCTGGACGAAATATATTAAAGACGTATCGTGCTTTCAAGAATTTCAATTGCCTCGACCTATTGTTCCTAGCTCAACTAACCGTATTGAACTTCATTGCTTTGGAGATGCAAGTGAGAAAGGATATTGTAGTGTGTTATATTGTCGATGTTTTCTCAATTCTGGAGAAATTGCTGTAAAGTTTATTTGTTCTAAAGCCAAAGTAGCTCCACTAAAAACCGTATCTCTTCCTCGACTTGAACTTAATGCAGCAGTTCTCTGCGCTCGATTAGCTTCTTTTGTTTCAAACTGCTTTCTGAACAAACTTCCATTAGATAAAATATATTGTTATACTGACTCCATGGTGACTCTCAGGTGGATTAATTCTTCACCTCATGAGTGGCGCACTTATGTGAGCAATCGGGTTTCTTTAATACAGGACAAAATACCTGCGTCTTCCTGGTTTTATGTTCCATCTAAACAAAATCCTGCTGATGTAGGTTCGCGAGGAATGCTACCCTCCGATTTAGTAAACTGTTCCTTATGGTGGGCGGCCCCAGTTTTAACTGATCCTAATTTTCCACCTTTAGAACCTAGTTCATTTTGCGAAACCAGCGAAGTTTCTCTAGAACAGCGTCCTGTAGTTCAAGTGAATTCTGCTACCACTGTTCCTAACATTCTCGACTCTCTTATTCAAGATAAGTCTTCTTTAGACGAATCTACCCGCATTCTTGCTTACGTTCTAGGATTTATCAATAATTGTCGTTCTCAAAAACTCAAAAAACATAAATTTTCTGGGAATTTATCTTCATTTGAATTATACAACTCAACTTTGCAATTTGTAAAACATGCTCAATCCCTCTATTTTTCAAAAGAGATAGAACTTATTCAGCAAAATAAAATAGTTCCAAAAGCTTTACTCAAACTTTCCTTGTTTTTTGATCATCAAAAAATATTAAGAGTGGGAAGTCGACTCAAGAATGCTCCTATTTCCTTTTCAAGTAAATTTCCAGCTTTACTTCCGAGTCGTTGTATCTTGACTAATCGAATAATCGAAGCAATACATTTGAAGTACTTGCATGCTGGAGTACAAACCACTCATTTTCTAATTCTCCAACGTTACTGGATATACGATGCTAAACGTTCTATTCGAAGAGTTTTAGCTCAATGTGTGAGATGTTGGAAAACAAAACCTATCCCAACCGTTCCTGTCATGGGTAATTTACCATTAAACCGAGTTTCTGTTCACAAACCCTTTCTTCATGTTGGCGTAGATTATGCTGGCCCGTTCGATATCGTTATGTCCAGAGCTCGAGGTACTATCAAACTCAAATCCTATTTATGTCTATTTATCTGTCTTTCTGTCAAGGCAGTCCACTTAGAACTCGTTTCAGATCTTACTGCTAATGCTTTTCTGGCTGCTTTTAAACGGTTTATTAGTAGACGTGGCCGTGTGGAAGCTATTTACTCAGATAATGGTACAAATTTTGTAAAAGCCTATAAAATGTTAAATCATTATGCTTCTGAAGCCGCTGCCAAGGAAAGTATAACTTGGCATTTCAATCCTCCCTCAGCTCCACACTTTGGAGGACTTTGGGAATCTAATATCAAATCTGTAAAAACACATTTAGTACGTGTTCTCGGAGATCAAGTTCTGAGCTATGAAGAACTCTACACAGTTTTTACTCAAATCGAAGCAATTATCAACTCTCGACCTCTAACTCCAATTAGCAACGATCCAAATGATTTTGGTGCTCTCACACCGGGTCATTTTTTGACTATGGAGTCTCTAGCAGCTCCCATAGAGCCTAGTTACGAATCAATTCCCGTCAATCGACTTTCTCGTTGGCAAATTTTAACAAAAATTCACCAACATTTTTGGACTCGCTGGTCCAAAGAGTACCTTCATACTTTACATCAGAAAGTTAAATGGCACAAGTCTTCTCCAGGTCTTAAGCCTGGTACTCTGGTTGTGATCAAACAAGATAATGTGTCTCCTTTAAACTGGCCAATGGGACGCATTATTGAAACTTTTCCGGGTTCTGACGGAATTGTTCGGGTAGCAACGGTTAGAACAGGGGATGGTGTTTTTAAAAGACCAGCTGTTAAGTTATGCCCATTACCAATTGAACAAAATCTCTAAAATGCAGTGCATTTTGGTGGGCGGCAAATGGTCCGTACACCACTGTATATAAAAATTGTGTCGTCCCAAAATTTAAATAATAAATTAATAATTATAATTTTAATTCTAATTTCTTTGAATCAATCAATCATTTAGTTTCTTCGATTCTATTGCTTTCTAATTTCATTCGACCGCGCAAAAAACAAGCCTTTTTTTTGTCTCAACTGAGCGCGACGCAGCGATCCCGAAAAGTGCATATAAAAATACTTTATAAGTACAAATTTTTCTGCTCGACTGAAAACATTTTAAGAATACCTACGTCGTCTTATTTTTTAATTTGTGCTCAAAATAACTCAAACCATTCAATTCAATTCAATATACTACAGAGTGATTCTTACGATTACGCCACGAGGTGATCCGTGATTACGCCATCAACCAAAGACGAGGAGGTAGGCCTACCCAGGGAAGAAAACATCAAGAAACCGGTAAGTTGGGATAAAAAAAGGCCGTAGTAATTTTTCTTACAAACCCTGAGCGAGTTCATTTTAAAGCTTGCTGTCTATCGAAGGAACTAACATCGCTGAAAAATTATTTAGGAAACGTTAATATAATTTACACCCTATTATGAAAATATGGGGTGTGCTGGAAACTTTAAATAAAACTAAAAACGTAACAAGTTCAGCCAATTTTATTATAACATTTGAGGTTTAGAACCTAACAAATTATCGACCAAATATTTTTTACTCTCGATATTATATAATACACACAAATACTGTAAAAACGGCAAATAACAACAGAAAACAAAACAAAGTTTTTAAAATCGGTGTTTTGAGGGGCGGGAATTTAAAAAAGTACCAAAAATAAATTTGTGCTTTACAATATGATAAGGAAAATCTCGGGGTATATACATACAGGGTATTTCATTCAATGAAATATAAAAAAAAACATTTTGTAATATAAATCTAGCAGCGAAAAAGCGACCCTCTTCCTAACAAAACCTCTCCAATTGTTAATATTGACTGGAAATAGATATTAAGGAGTCAAATTTTTATTAAAAGACTTTACAAGCGTTTAAACTTAAAAAAACTAATTATATAGTTTTTGCAAAGTCAGTTGAACAAAGGTAAAAGCCGACCATCGGCATATTCTTTAAAGAAAGTGACATGGGCGGCAGTAGATATACTCATGAAAATTATTTCATTTAATTATGGCGTAAACTAAAGAAATGAAAATAGATAATAAAACTTTCTATTCCTACACCTACAGAAACGATACTAATTTATTTTCTCTGCATACCGCCGACTAAAGGGGTCCCGAAACGAACACCAGAAAGCAATTAAAAGCGCATCTCAAAAAAATCTGCCAATCAGGTGCCGTCCATCCACCTGACCTCGGTCCGTCGGAAAACAAATACTACCGCGCCTTTTCTCTGTCGGTAGGGTTGAAATTATACCAGGAAGATTTTATATGAATTTGGATAACTTTTGAAGGGCAGAATAAAGCAAAATTTCATGAAATCGATAGAACCCCGTATTAGGAGTTATTCAAGTGACTTTGCAAAAACTATACCTACTTACAAAAAAAATAATTATTAAATACAAAACAAATTAGGACTCATTTATTGATTGTAGGTATGCACTGCAACTAAGAAACAGAATAAAAAAGGAAACAAATCACCAGAAGGATAAAATTAAAAAGTTAATAATGAAAACTTGGCTAAGTACATTTCTATCGCATTTAGAAACTTTTAACAACCAAACAACAAAAATAAATCTTAGATTGACAGTTCTATGTCAGTTTTTTTAGCCTTCGAGAGGTCACATTGGTTTTTAATTTTACTTTAAAAACTTTAGATACTTGACAGTTTGACAAATATTAAATTACAACTATGTTTCAAACCTCAGATTTGTCAACTTAAACGTCAGTAAATTAAGGTCTCACTTTTAAGAATTTTCGCAAGAGGAAATATTTAAAAAATAAACCATTTTACTGTGGGCTATTATGCCTCCATTTCAATATATGCATTAACTCTTAACGACTAGGCTTTAAAAAAACTGACATTAATATACATAGTTTGTCTTCTAAGATCTGCTTGCTAAGCTGTTTTAACACCGTTTCCTTTATAACTGTCTAACAGTAATAATATTTTATTCTTAAATGTTATCACTTACATACTTAGGTTAGTTTGGGTGTTTTATTTATTTCTAATCGATGGTGATTATGGACTCTCTTCCTTTTCCCACGCCAATCCATCGCACTAAAAATAAAAATAAATATTCAACAACTTGAACTAACTAACTGGATTACAGAGTTTTAAAAATATTGTAAGCTAATTTTTTATAATTAATATAATTTAAAAATAAATGTACAACAACAAAGACACAAAGTTCCTGGCTCATCTCAACTGTACATTTTCTATGTTTTGTGTATGGTTTTGCCAAATACGTTATAGTATAAATACATGTTTAAATAATTGAAAAGTGAAGCGCTCATAGCTGGCTTTGGAAACAATGGCAAATTTAAATTTGCGGATGCGAATTTTCAAGTGCGCATGCGTGTGGTGGAGGCCATATTGACCTTTTGCGGTGTTTTGCGTTTGTCGTGTAAAACTATGTCTTTTTGCGTGAAAAATGGGAAATAATGCATGGAAAACATGTGTGCGGTTTGTGGAAAAATGTCCGAAAGAAGTAAGGAAGTGCCTACGTGTATTTTTCTTTATAATTTGTTAAAACAGTTAGAGTGGTTTATTGCCATTAAACACTCTTTATGGTGTCCAGAATAAATATGCACAATCAGTTTTAGAAAAACTACAATTTTAATCCACAATTTGATAAATGTTCACCCAATCAACTAGTTTTTAGAAAAAAATAATAGACATAACCTTAAACATTTGACACTTGTCAAATAATGTAGTGACGTAACGGAGTATGTTCCAAAACCACCAAAACTGACGCATGCGCAGTAACTGAAATCCTGTCTACCCGAAAAAGAAACTGGGGGTCATTAAATGGCTTTCAAGCATCGCGTGTGAGAATGTAGAAACTCTACAGTTTTAAAAAACCGACAATTTCATGTTATAATGAGCCATCATTTGTTCCTTCAATTTTATTAACACATAATATAGTCCGGCCATTGTTTATGATAGATACACTATAGTTGAGGATGTGTATAAGTGGCACCGCGTCATAGCTGTGGTAAACCAAGTTTTGCGGCAAAATCTATGTAAAGAAGCCCCAAAAAATGGTTGTTTCACTTTGTACCTGCAGTGTGCCGCTTTATATAACTGTAATAAAACACCGAGACCTTTTATAAAATAGGTACTTACCTAATAAATAAAGATCCGAAACATAAAAGAGAATCCAAAATTATATTAAAATGTGCGCAAATATTAATTTAGTTGCAAAAACGGTAATTTGTTTTGTAAAAAGTCGGTCCCAATTTGTTTGACATTAAAACAGTCAAAAGAACAACGACTAGAAAACGTCATAGCCCGGCTAAATCAATATGTTCGTAACAACCAGACAAGAGTATAATATGTTACTTTCTAATAAAATCGATTAGAAGAAGACATAAATAAAAAGCAAGTAAAATAGTAAGCTAATGACTAATTAATGCAGTGCCTCGTTTTGGGAATTAATACCAATAAAAAAATTACAGGAAGTGCAGGCCACTGTATGTACCACTTCCCTTCCCGCCCATCACGGTTTTAACGATGCGGTGTCACTTTAATACAACATCAAGTATAGTAGATGATAAGATGTATTAAGATGTACTAGATTTTCAAACTAGATACTACAATTTTTCTTAGTGTAAACAAATTTTCAAGACACTGATGATGGCAAAATGCTGAAAGCGCTCTCGGTACAAAAAATCCCCCATTTTTATTTTAAAGTACAGTGCACGCAACCTGGGGGATGTTGATTTATATAAATGTCCTATGTTTCGGAGGAAAACGTAATATCTGGTATGTTTAATTTATATTTTTGAACCTTCGGTAAAGGTGCAGTGATAGGATATTTTGTACTATATTGCTAAAATAAAAATAAAGCCTAAAACAAAAACACTATTACCTGGAATCTCCAAAACTTCCTTAATCTTATTGATGTAGTTCCTAGCGTTCTCAGGCAAATCGTTGAACTCTCTTACGGTCTCAGTGTTGGTCTCCCAACCGGGCATTGTGACGTAGACAGGCTGAAATCAAAATGACAGATTATTTTCTGAGCGTGTCCAGGAAATTTCTACCTAACTAGGTTTGGTAGAATTTCAACCGCAACCAATGATATTTCTATTTACTTTTCATAAGAAGTCATAATTTTAAAACGACTATCAAAATCTCTGTCAAAAGAATGACAACCAGGAACAGGATTAAATCTAAATATAAAATCCCTTTTATTGCAATAAAGATGTGTTCACACAAGTTCAAGGCATATTAGTCCTAAAACCATTTCAATTTCGAAAAATTACGACGCAGACGGTCCGGACTAGTACGAAAAGTTCAACGAATCTTTTGGAAGGTCGAGCTTCAGTTGCAGTCAGTCGAACAGCATATGGGCGGTGTAAACATTTAACTCCACCCACTAAAGAGACAAATTAAATATGTGACCACTGTACAAATCTATCGATTTACCTCAACTTTAGCCAAATCCGACGCAGTAGAAAGCATGTAATCGATACTTTTCCCATTTAGCTTGTAGCCCACGGCCAACTTTACTTCGGGTAGTGTCCAAAATGTACAATTTGGTGACGCAGAGCGCAGTGTAGCCGTTGCTTTTGTGAGTGTACCGCAGCAGAGAGGTGACAGGCCACATATACCTAAACAGCATATGGGTGGAGCAAACCCTTAACTCCACCCACCTAACGTGATCTTGCCTCACCCTTGAATTTTATTCCACGCCCTCCTTCTGCATCATCCACTAAACCGACACATTAAATATGTGGCCACTGTACTAGTCTATTGATTTACCTTAACTTTAGCCAAATATGACGCAGTAGAGGGCATGTAATCGATATTTTTTCCATTTAGCTTGTAGCCCACGACCAACTTTACTTCGGGTACAGTATTCAAAATGTCCAATTTGGTGACGCAAAGCGCAGTGTAGCCTTTGCTTTTGTGGGTGTACTGCAGCAGGAAGGCGACAGGCCACAAATGCCTAAACAGCATATGGGCGGTGCAAACCCTTAACTCCGCCCACCTAACGTGATATTGCCTCAGCCTTGAATTTTATGCCACGCCCTTCTACATCACCCACCAAAGAGACACATTAAATATGTGGCCACTGTACTAGTCTATTGATTTACCTTAACTTTAGCCAAATATGACGCAGTAGAGGGCATGTAATCGATATTTTTTCCATTTAGCTTGTAGCCCACGACCAACTTTACTTCGAGTACAGTATCCAAAATCTCCAATTTGGTGACGCAAAGCGCAGTGTAGCCTTTGCTTTTGTGGGTGTACTGCAGCAGGAAGGCGACAGGCCACAAATGCCTAAACAGCATATGGGCGGTGCAAACCCTTAACTCCGTCCACCTAACGTGATATTGCCTCAGCCTTGAATTTTATGCCACGCTCTTCTACATCACCCACCAAAGAGACACATTGAATATGTGGCCACTGTACTAGTCTATTGATTTACCTTAACTTTAGCCAAATCTGACGCAGTAGAGGGCATGTAATCGATATTTTTTCCATTTAGCTTGTAGCCCACGGCCAACTTTACTTCGGGTAAGTATTCAAAATGTCCAATTTGGTGACGCAAAGCGCAGTGTAGCCTTTGCTTTTGTGGGTGTACTGCAGCATGAAGGCGACAGGCCACAAATGCCTAAACAGCATATGGGCGGTGCAAACCCTTAACTCCGCCCACCTAACGTGATATTGCCTCAGCCTTGAATTTTATGCCACGCCCTTCTACATCACCCACCAGAGACACATTAAATATGTGGCCACTGTACTAGTCTATTGATTTACCTTAACTTTAGCGAAATATGACGCAGTAGAGGGCATGTAATCGATATTTTTTCCATTTAGCTTGTAGCCCACGACCAACTTTACTTCGAGTACAGTATCCAAAATGTCCAATTTGGTGACGCAAAGCGCAGTGTAGCCTTTGCTTTTGTGGGTGTACTGCAGCATGAAGGCGACAGGCCACAAATGCCTAAACAGCATATGGGCGGTGCAAACCCTTAACTCCGCCCACCTAACGTGATATTGCCTCAGCCTTGAATTTTATGCCACGCCCTTCTACATCACCCACCAAAGAGACACATTAAATATGTGGCCACTGTACTAGTCTATTGATTTACCTTAACTTTAGCCAAATCTGACGCAGTAGAGGGCATGTAATCGATATTTTTTCCATTTAGCTTGTAACCCACGGCATTGAGTAAATAACCCATATAGAGAAGCCATCGGCGAGCTTTACCATATTGAGAGGCAGATGGCGCTGAAATAAATTCGTCTGGTACGCAATATTCAGAGACAACTACTATGATACAATGGCATTTGTATGATAGGCATGAGCCTCGGAACTCGCACATGTAACTAAATCGTACTGGCAGCCCCTGAATATTGCGTACCAGACGAATTTATTTCAGTGCCATCTGCCCCTCAATATGGTAAAGATCGCCGGTGGCTCCTCTATATAGGTTATTTAGTCAATGCCCACGGCCAACTTCACTTCGGGTACAGTATCCAAAATGTCCAATTTGGTGACGCAAAGCGCAGTGTAGCCGTTGCCTTTGTGGGTGTACTACAGCAGGGAGGCGACAGGCCACAAACGCCTAAACCGAATGAACCGAACCGAACCAAACCCTTAACTCCACCCACCTAACGTGATCTTGCCTCACCCTTGAATTTTATGCCACGCCCTTCTGCATCACCCATTAAAGAGACACATTAAATATGTGGCCACTGTACTAGTCTATTGATTTACCTCAACTTTAGCCAAATCCGACGCAGTAGAGGGCATGTAATCGATACTTTTCCCATTTAGCTTGTAGCCCACGGCCAACTTCACTTCGGGTAGTGTCCAAAATGTCTAATTTAGTGACGCAGAGGGCAGTGTAGCCGTTGCTTTTGTGGGAGTACTGCAGCAGCGAGGTGACAGGCCACATATACCTAAACAGCATATGGGTGGAGCAAACCCTTAACTCCACCCACCTAACGTGATCTTGCCTCACCCTTGAATTTTATTCCACGCCCTCCTTCTGCATCATCCACTAAACCGACACATTAAATATGTGGCCACTGTACTAGTCTATTGATTTACCTTAACTTTAGCCAAATATGACGCAGTAGAGGGCATGTAATCGATATTTTTTCCATTTAGCTTCTAGCCCACGACCAACTTTACTTCGAGTACAGTATCCAAAATGTCCAATTTGGTGACGCAAAGCGCAGTGTAGCCTTTGCTTTTGTGGGTGTACTGCAGCAGGGAGACGACAGGCCACAAATGCCTAAACAGCATATGGGCGGTGCAAACACTTAACTCCACCCACCTAACGTGATATTGCCTCACCCTTGAATTTTACGCCACGCCCTTCTGCATCACCCACTAAAGACACATTAAATATGTGGCCACTGTACTAGTCTATTGATTTACCTCAACTTTAGCCAAATCCGACGCAGTAGAGGGCATGTAATCGATACTTTTCCCATTTAGCTTGTAGCCCACGGCCAACTTCACTTCCGGTAGAGTGTCCAAAATGTCTAATTTAGTGACGCAGAGGGCAGTGTAGCCGTTGCTTTTGTGGGTGTACTGCAGCAACGAGGTGATAGGCCACAAATACCTAAACAGCATATGGGTGGAGCAAACCCTAACTCCACCCACCTAACGTGATCTTGCCTCACGCTTGAATTTTATTCCACGTCCTTCTGCATCATCCACTAAACCGACACATTAAATATCTGACCACTGTACTAGTCAATTGTTTACCTTAACTTTAGCCAAATCTGACGCATTAGAGGGCATGTAATCGATATTTTTTCCATTTAGCTTGTAGCCCACGGCCAACTTTACTTCGGGTACAGTATTCAAAATGTCCAATTTGGTGACGCAAAGCGCAGTGTAGCCTTTGCTTTTGTGGGTGTACTGCAGCAGGGAGGCGACAGGCCACAAATGCCTAAACAGCATATGGCCGGTGCAAACACTTAACTCCACCCACCTAACGTGATCTTGCCTCACCCTTGAATTTTATGCCACGCCCTTCTGCATCACCCACTAAAGACACATTAAATATGTGGCCACTGTACTAGTCTATTGATTTACCTCAACTTTAGCCAAATCCGACGCAGTAGAGGGCATGTAATCGATACTTTTCCCATTTAGCTTGTAGCCCACGGCCAACTTCACTTCGGGTAGAGTGTCCAAAATGTCTAATTTAGTGACGCAGAGGGCAGTGTAGCCGTTGATTTTGTGGGTGTACTGCAGTAGAAAGGTGTCTAGCCATCCGCAGCGACGTTTTCGTTTGGTGGTAACGCCGATTTCGCCGCCGCGTTCCTGCATCAGGCTGCCGATTTCCTGCAATTTAGAAATTCTTAAATAAAATTACTGCTGCATTGAAGAAAAAAGTTTATTATCATTTTTAAAAATGTACAAAATAAGTCAACAAAATTAAAATTATGTCAATTTTTGCAGATGTCAAATTTTGGATTCACAAATATGATATTTATTTATTTATATCAACTTCATACATATCTTATAATCTTTATTAATTTGCATAGTAAAATAATGTTTTTTTATAAATAGTTTTTTTGAATATTTCTTTTGGAAAACCCTGTAAATATTAATTATTAAATTTTCTATTGGTCTAAAAAATTGTTAGTCTGATTACTGCCGAAACAAGATTACCTATTATAGTTACGCCCGAAACGAAATCGATCCGAATAGACTACATTTTTGTCTTGAATAGAATGTTTTAATTTTTTTTAAATATTTGTATTAATTTTTTAAAAACCGCAAATTGGCAAGGATTCCCGCTATCATCATAATCTAAAGATGTAACTAAACTAACCTTTACTAATAAAATGTTTATTAGTTAAGGAGGCAAAACATTTTTTTTCACCGCTAACCAAACCGAACCAAGTAGACAAAAAACACTTTCTGTAGTTTTTTGTACTGCATTGCTATCCTTTTTTCTTATATACTACATATTTTGTACATATGCAGTTGTTCTTATCTTACATACAGTAATAATTTCCCATAATCATAGCCAGTGGCGTATATAAGGGGGAGGGGGAGGCCCGGGCTGCCCCCGAAGCTAAAATTTTTTTAGATAATTTCCACACATTTTATGAATACAAACATAAAATAGCATAAAATACGGCCTCATGGGGTCTCGGGCCCCTCCCCCAAAACTGTCTCGGGCCACCCCCCCGAAACTTTTTTCTATATACGCCACTGATCATAGCATTTAATCATGCTGTATATGCACGGTAAAAAAAAATGTCTTAGATCAAAGCAAATTGCTTTGAAGTAAAATAATTTGTGCTTTCCTATTCACCAAGAAGATATTTTCTTGAGTTGGCATAAAAAATGTCTTGCCTCTTTATTTTAATGTAAAACAGAAATTGTTGTATTATAAATTGGACCTGAATTAATCTAAGGCACCGTTTTCTCTGGAAGCACAATATTACTTATATGAAGACAATTTGCTTTGTTACAAAATGGAGTATACTAAAACAAAACAATTAAAGAAGAAAAATAAAGTTTCATTTCAAGATTAAACGCTGCGTTGAACTAAAAAGAAATATTTTAATTCAAAACAAATTGTTTTAAGGTAAAACAATTTATTCAAAAAAAGAACGTGTTTTCATTGTACAAAAAATTTTAAACCGTGTGGTGCCATGGGTGTTCTTTCCATCTCTGTTGCTAGTATGCAGAGGACTTACGTCACATAACACGGACGATCTTGTTTTAGCTTTACCTCTCTCATGCTTTTTCTATACACGTCAATAATCATCACTTTAAAAAAAATTTGGTGGAGAGGTTTCACCCCTTAAAAAGGTGCAAACTGTAAGAAAAGGCGGCTAACAATTTGCCCTCTATTAGAGGCTGCTCATTGATAAAAACGACTTCTATATTTTTTAATCTCATACTCCATGTCCACAATTACATGGTCATCTCTGGGTCTATCAATAAATTGTATTAAGTGTATTCCATATGGTAATAATAACTTATTTTGGATAACTAGAAAAATATTACTATACGTACAGTCGTAATAGAATCTTAGTGAGATAATTCCCAAACTAAGTACGGCATTTATTGTGGTTCAAAGATCAAAATAATAACTAATTTTTTTGCATATAACCACACATATAATTATAATATTTGTGCATGCATATATTGATTAACAAATAATCAAAATTTTCAATTCCGTTTTTCTTTTCAGTGTCTCATGTTAAAAATCATTACACAGTTTCAAAAAAAGACATGTGCACACAAAAAATCAGTGTAGTGTTACACAAAAAATTAAAAGACCCGTAAAAACTTAAATCACTAAAAATATCTTAAACGATTTCAAAAATGAGTTTTTACTGGCGAATAGTGCTGATAGTGTTTGCGTTAATGGCATTGGTAGATTTGGCTCCATATGAATGGGAGCAATCCTCTTCACAAGACATTTACTACCCTCCCTGCACTAACAATGGAGTTGCAATAACTATAAGTGGTATGTTTAAAGTCAACGTCAAATCATCCGTCAAATCATGACGGATCTGATACCTTCGTAGCCTTGAAAACAGTTTTTGGTAAATATCTCAAAAACGATATATAAAAAAATGGAAATCGGAGCAACTTTTTTACCTTCCTAGCCCGCGCAGCAATGGCTAGTTTATTATTTTTATTTTGTTACGTCATGACATATTTACATTATGTTAAATGGGTCAGTCTTGAAATAATGTACACTTTCTAAATATATTTTTTGGGTTAATAATATTTTTGTTTTTTGGAGTTTTTCATTTTTATAAAATTGTTTGATAAAATACTTTTATGTACTATGTCTGGCTAAGATCGTAAAAAATGTTTTATAGATTTTTTACCAAAAATAAAAATTAAGGAATCCACGGAAAAGACATTTTTAATTACAGAAGTAACTTTGGCGAAAGAATTGTAAATTGGAGAATATGTATTACTTTCAGAGCTTAATTACGCCAAAGAAGTTGAAATGAAGAACATAGTAATTTATATATTTTTTTTTATTTAAATTAATTAATATCCACGGAAGTGGCAAAAATGTCCACGGAACGGATACAAACTAAAACATTTTGGTAACACGAGTTAAAAACTACAAAACTTGCTAAGAATCTATCTAGAAAAGATGTTTAATATTATTGATGATTTATTTTAATTAAACAGGAAAAACAATTCTGGTTGAATTCACTTCTGTTGACCTGTGCCAATTCCATGGACAACCGCTGTCCACAGAAGTGATGTCCACAGAAGTGATTTTTTACCGCCATATTTGTTTACAAAATGGAAAATGATAGGTTAAGTTTCCTTATTTCAACAAATGAAACATTTTTGCACCATAACTTCATATAAACAAAAAAAACTGTTTTGATTCTTACCCCTTTTATAGACGGCACACCCCCGATCAAAAATCGAGGTTATTGAGACGAATGCGCATTAAAACATACGAACTGGAAGCACATAGTTGCCAACATGTCGGAAATTTATTGGATTATTGTGCTGGCCACAGAAGTGACGCTGTAGTATGAATACATTTGTTTTGATGGTTTAAAAAAGGCAAAAATAACAAATAAATAATTAAAAAATACAGATAGCTAATACCTGTCATATTGTGATATGAGTATCAACCAAAATAATTGTATAAGAACTTACAATGAATTGATACTGAAAAATTACAAGTGGTTACGTCCACAGAAGTGATATTTACCTGCATTTTTAAATTATTTTAAATTGGGATTTTCTTTTTTTGTATATTTTAGGCAGCGGTTTCTAAAGAATATGGACCACCATATAATCTAAACAAAAAAGTAGTTTTAAGCAGTTTTTTATTAATTCAAAATATGGGGAAAATACCTGTTTGTACACTTTTTCAAGAATGACCCAAATAAGAAAATGTTAATGACGAACGACGAAAAAGAACAAACTTTATCAGAATCCATAAGGCATTTATTTTTCTTTTTTCTGGCACATATCACCATAGCTCACACTAGAATAGTTATAGTATACGTGTTCATTTTAACGGACAATTCTTTTTTTAAATATTTATTTTGGAAGGCTTGGAAACAATTATTTTCTAGGCTGATCGCTCTTGCTTAATTACAGTGAAACCTCCTATAAGCGGACACTCACGGTTTCGTCGATTTTGTCCGCTTATTGGAGGTGTCCGGTTGGTTTTTTCCGATATTAAATTTTTTAGCGATCTTTCGTGCTGATACTAAGAAGTTTTTTACTAAGCGCCATTTCAAACAGATCTATTACTACCCAACAATAAAAATATAAAACAGTAGTCCCGCTGAATAAAATATGTTGTAAATAAAGACAGAAGTATTTAGTCTCTGCATTAAGACGGAAAGAGGTAAATCCCCGGCTGTATAGTGGGTTGTTGCCAACATACTACATAATATTTATGCCCATGTCGTGCAGCGCTCCGTCCCGTTGTCAAAGATTCGCGTCCGGTTAAGGGAGGTTTCAGAATTTTTTAACCAAAAAAAATTGTCCGCGTCCGGTTATTAGAGTGTCCGGTTATATCAGCCAGAGACCATTATGTTCTCTGGTTCAGCTGATAATTTAAAATAAAGCTGTTTCACTTTTTTTGATATTAGAGTTTGATTTTTAGGTCTTCGTTTATTACAAAACGCAAGATGATCTCAGTAAATTTAAAAAACTCCAACAACTAAGTTTAAGACAAATCGATTCATAAATAAGATAATCCGCCATTTTGGATCCCTTTAAACACCCAAAAGTTCAGAATAAACAATAAAAACAAATTTAAATAAAAAAAACACCCAAGTTCTAAATCTATTTGTACATTTGTACCTACTAATCGCAGTTGGGCACAAAATTAATAGGTATATAGTCCTTACCATACGCGGTTACACATTTGTGACTTTGACATCAATAAAGATGCTGACTGTACGTTGACACACAGATAAAAACAACTCAAAGATATGCCATATTTCAGATTTCTTTTTTGTTGCTGTCAGTTTGCATATGATAAATAAAGAGGTTGAAAATGTCATAAAAGTAACTGCGTATGGCAAGGACTATACCCAAGCGCGGATCTGGGCCAACATCTAAGGGGGGGGGGGTTAATGGTCGACTAAAACACTAATATGTAATTATTTTTTTTTCTATGGGGGGAGTCTAAAGTCTATATTTGTTTTCTGGGGAGAGGGTTCGGTTTGGGGGGGTAATTACCACGTAACCTCCCCCCCCCCCAATCAAACCCGTGGTTGGGTATACCGATAATGCACGACATGTTTTAACTTTAAGTTTTGATGTCCAAAGCGCACTTACGAAATTATATGGTTTTGTATTTTCATAAATCAGTTTATTGGGTAATTTTGTACCCAACTGCGACTAGTAAGTACAAGTAGATTTGGTGTATTTTTTATTAAAAAAAAATATTTCCAACTTTTAGGCTTAATTTTTATTCAGCCCTATAGTAAAGTAGTATGCATTTATCATTTATTTAGCGTTACCCCGAAAATACATTTTCTACGGACGCGAACAGTGTTATCTTCCTTTTTTTTTTGTTTGGATCACGGTAATATGTGCTTAAGTAACTAAATCACCTAATTATTACCTAAATCATGCATTTGTTTCTACAAACCTTGAGTGAAGGTAGGGAGGGGAGAGCGGGGGGGGGGGCTAGTAAAATAATGTTTAAAAAAATCTTAAAGCGTGTGCAGAAAGAATTTTTGAAATCGCTCGCGTGAAAGTTACAGCTACAACTATTACTAATAAGGAGGATGGGGAGGAGAGAGGGAGGAAATCGCCCTATATTTGATAAAATTATGCGAATATAGTTTTTGAAGAGGTTGAGGCGGAATGACAGGAGGGGAGATGGGTGGAAGCAGCGAGGACCACAAAGTAATTACAGCAAATTAGAGGACATTTGCAATTGGCGATCAAAGGAATTTCATTAAAATCGCCCGAAATTTGGGTAATTTGTACGCCTTAAAGCCTACATTATGTGACAAAATGGCGTCTGGCGACCGCCATGTTGGTTGCTGTTAAAAAAACCTTCGGTATCAGTAGCAATCGAACAACACCTTTTTTGTCAAAATCGGTTCAGCCGTTAAGCCTCTAGCGCGACACAAACATACATATTTACATACATACATATCCCAAGCGAAAAACATTACCCTCCCTTTCGCCGTGCTGCAGTTGGTTAAAAAAGGTACAGTCGGGGACTTTTTAAATTGCCGCCCTGGAAAATAAAAAAAATTACTATTTAAAATTCGAAAAAGTAGTTTGAACCAAAACAAAAAAGTTGTGAACCTTACCTCTTTTTTTGATTTCTTTAATTGATTAATTTTGACAGAAAAAAAATCAAACGGCAATTTAAAAAGTCCCCGACTGTACATAAATGGGAAAGACCGCCATTGTGAATTCGCCATTTTGATTGTTTTAAGTTTGATAAAAACATTGTATTGAGTTACCTTAGTCTTAGGCACCGCGAAGGTTCAACTATCAAGTTTCAGGCAATTCGGTTTATAAATAAGAAAGTGTGACATTTTAATTTTCATATAATTAAGTATTTATTGTCAAGTAGCTGTAGTCGATCCAGTATTTCCTTAAATTTATTTCTTAAAAAAATATTGAACGAATTATCTCCAATGTCAACTAAAAATATACTACGTCATTCGACGTCATCGCCGATATTGCTGTCAGATATATTTTTTTGTATTTTAGTGAACTCAAAATTTAGCTTCAGCTACAACACCCACAAACGAAGAAAACGAGAGGGGATAATTTGTGCCCCCTGTCAGCCAGGATACATAGCCTTTGGAATTAAATGTGTCAAAACCAGTTCAAGATATGTAGAGTGGCCGGCTAAATGATCTAAGTGCCAAAATATACAAATTTTAGATTTTCCACCCAAAATGATGTATGTGTCAAGGCCAATACGGGGCTATAAGAACTAAGTGCAATTTCCCCACCTTATGCCCTAACAAACATGTTTAAAATCACGTCATCCGTAAGTCCGCGTGCATGTATTGTACAGTTTTTTTTAGTTTCCCACAAAAACGCTTTTTGGCACTTAGATCAATTAGCCTTTCCACTCTACATATATTTCTTCTTAATTCAATTATTGCCGTATGTAGCTGACCTACTTAAGCTTTGTCTATACAATCCACAGCTGTCTAAATAGGGACCTTTTGCAGGGTGGCGGAACAAAGATCGAAAGACAAATGATCGAAAGACAAAATATCGAATACAAAAGCTCGAAAAACAAAAGATCGAAAAGTCAAAAGATCGAAATGCAAAAGGTCGAAAAGACAAAAGATCGAAACCACAAAAGATCGAAAGACAAAAGATCGAAACTCAAAAAGATCGAAAAACAAAAGATCGAAAAACAAAAGATCGCAAATACAAAAGATCGAAAATACAAAAGATCGAAAAACAAAAGATCGAAACACAAAAGATCGAAAGTACAGAAGATCGAAAGTACAAAAGATCAAAAGACAAAAGATCAAAATAGCGCGTTTCAAAATATCGCTGTTACATAGTTTTTACAAAAAAAAAACTTTCCTGATTTCTTTTCCGCGATCCTAGAGGGTGTGTAACTAAACCGAACCGAACCGGTTCGACTATGGGGTCTCTTTCTAACATATTTATCATAACAAAAACATTTCATGTAAAAAAAAGCCAAGTACGCGAAAATGGCATTCCGTGAAAAGAATTGGGATAAAAGTAAAGCCAAGTTCTCCAATACAAATTTCAAAATAAAAGGTGCTTACTAGTTTGAAAATATTTTTTTAAACTTTGCTATTACAGCAAAACTTCTTTATGTTCAATTTAGCAATGTGCCTAAGAGTCATTTACAGCCGTAATAGCCAAGTTTAGAAAAATATATCCAAACTAGTAAGAACCTTTCATTTTGAAATTTGTATTGGAGAACTTGGCTTTACTTTTATCTCAATTCTTTTCACGGAATTCCATTTTCGCGTACTTGGCTTTTTTTACATGAAATGTTTTTGTTATGATTTCACTTCTTTTTTAAAGGAATTGGATAATACTTTTTTTAAAGTAGTAAAATATGCGGAATATTGTTCAAAACTTTTGCAATGCCTTACTTAAATTTTTGAGGTTTTTTAATTTTTTTCCATGGTTTTATCGTAGTTCCTATCAGCCTTCCAAAGCTCAGCTCTCTAGCGTTTCTGAAAGTGCACAATGTTACTTTTACATAACTTTACATGTATAGGGGAGCGAAATAAATTAAAATTGTCGTGTTTTTAAATTTTGTCTTATAGTTTTATCATAGTTCCTATCAGTTTTCCAATGCTCAGCTCTCTAGCGTTTCTGGAAGTGGGTAATGTTACTTTTACATAACTTTACATTTATAGGGGAGGAGAATAAATGAAAATATTGGACTTTTTAAATCTTTTCCCATGGTTTTATCATAATTTCTATCAGCATTCCAATGCTCAGCTCTCTAGCGTTTCTGGAAGTGGGCAATGTTAGTTTTATATAAATTTACATTTATAGGAGAGGAAAGTAAATTAAAAATTTAAATTTTTTCATATAGTTTTATTATAGTCTTAAAAATTTCAGCTCTCTAGCGTTTCTGGAAGTGGGCAGTGTTACTTTTACATAACTTTACATATATAGGGGAAGGAAGTAAATTAGAATTTTGGGGTGTTTTAATTTTTTTCTATAACTTTATCATAGTTACTATCGGTCTTCCAAAGCTCAGCTCTCTAGCATGTCTGGAAATAGGCAATGTTATTTTTACTTAACGTTACATTTATAGGGGAGGGAAGTAAATTAGAATTTTGGGGTATTTTAATTTTTTCCTATAGTTTTATCATAATTTCTATCAGCCTACCAAAGCTCAAATCTCTAGCATTTCTGGAAGTGGGCAATGCTACTTTTACACAACTTTAAATGTATATGGGGAGGGGAGTAAATTAAAATTTTGGGGTTTTTTGATTTTTTCCTATAGTTTTATTATAGTTCCTATCAGTCTGCCAAAGCTCAACTCTCTAGCATTTCTGGAAGTGGGCGATGCTACTTTTACATAACTTTAAATGTATAGGGGAGGGGCGTAAATTAAAATTTTGGGGTTTTTTGATTTTTTTCAGGGGTTTGGTCATAATTTCTATCAGTCTGCCAAATTTCAGCTTTGTAGCATGTCTGGAAGTACAGTAAAATATTGATGATCTATACATGAGTGGTGAGTGAGTGAGTGGCAATTTCGACGTTTTTTGAACTTTCGTAACTACTTTACTACTTTATGGAATTCCATGAAACTTGGAGGGGTTCGGTTCGGTTAACTCCATGGAGATCTACGACTGTGCAAAGTTTGAGATTCGTAGCTCATTCCGAAGTAGAGTTTTAGGTAGGTCAAATATCGGCTGAAATGTTTCAAGAAAAGATGGTTACGGCGCGCGAACTTGGGGAGGCACTGCCGTGCCCTCAGATGCCTGACATGTTTCCCGGAATCCTACAGGGGTAAAACCAAACCGAACCAAACCGAACCGGTTTGGTGCGGTTCGGTCGGTTCGGTTGCACACCCTCTAGAATCCCGGGAGAGTTTTTTTTTAAATATGATTGAAGGAGACACCCCTTTATCGAACTATATGATTTCTGTTAAGTATAGCAAGCCATTGGTTTATTTAACGGTTAGGTAATTTTACCTTACCTGACCCTGCCTAAACTGTGTATGTGAATATACCTAAGCAAACATGATACGCGTCATTTTGTACATTTCGATCTAATTTACTTGGGATTTCTTTTCGGTTCATTTTGCCTTTCGATCTTTTGTACTTTCGATCTTCTGTATTTTCAATCTTTTGTTTTTCGATCGTTTGTTTTTCGATCTTTTGTATTTTCGATCTTTTGTTTTTCGATCTTCTGTATTTTTGATCTTTTGTCTTTTGATCTTTTGTTTTTCGATCTTTTGTATTTTCGATTTTTTGCCTTTTCGATCTTTTGTATTCGATCTTTCGTCTTTCGATCTTTGTTCCGCCACCTTCTTTTGCATGCCCTCCTTTAGCTAACTTTATCCTTTATAAATGCGACATTAAAGACAGATGCCAAGTGATATTTAGAAGCCCAATTTTGACCTTTTCCAGGCACAATTTTTTAACCTTTATCCTTTATTTGTCTGTCAAAAGCCTGTTTTGTGTTCTGTAGGCAAAATTAATTATAAAGTTCCGAAAACAACTAGGGAAAAACTGAAAGAGAAAATAATTTAAATTTACATTGCATTTTGTCATTACCTTATACAGGGTGACCCGATCTTAAGGGACCAAACTTTACCAGCGTGTTGGGCGTTCAAAAATAATTAAAAAAAGTCTATACAACATAGCTCGAAAAATGCTTTGTAAAGAAAATACAGGGTGTCAAAGTTTTCTTAAAAAAAGCGAAAAAAATTATTATCTAGAAAACTACCTTGGACAACAACTTTAAATTTGGTACAGAATAAAGGTTAATAGAGCTGCATACTTTTCTTTATAAAGCAACAATGTAGGCCCGCCACGGGCGTGCGCACGGGTGGTGACTTTTAGAATTTTTGAAGAAAAAAATGATACGCCAATGGATTTTTTTAAATTTTAAATTATTTTTGAGTTCACTGTCCAATTTAAGTAAAAAAATGTCACCTTACTTTTTTTCTTACAATGCTTCATTGTGGAGAAAACAATTGAAAATGTTTAAATTTGTTGCAAAAAAAATAAAATAATTAAGCCAATAAATTTTTTAAATTAAAGAAACTACACAAATAAATGGAATATTATTTATTAATTTAAAAACGCTTCAAAATGGTTGCCCCTCTTCTCACGCTTGTTGATGGGTCGTTGTCAAAATGAGCCAAAATTGCATTCTGTCGTCCTGGAGCATGGTTGTTCTCTTGATCTCTTATTCCATGAAAAATTCCTGTTTGTCTAAAATTCTTTGAAATACTCTCTGATGTGGAAGGCGTCTATTGGGAAATGCTTCGGCGTATAACATTCTGGCTGCACCAGAATTTCCAGCTGCACGTCCATAATAAAAATGAATATCAGCATATTCTTCATTTGTAAAATTTAACGGCATTATGTATCAGGTTTTAATATTACAAATGCTTTAAAATGAAAAGACAAATTTTGACAAGTGTAATAACAACCAAACAAAGAAGCCTAACAACCGTCAAAATAAAGAACTTAAAAAGTGAACTGAACGTGAACAAAAATTTACCACCTACTACTAATTTACTTATTACCTTATTTAAAAAATTTTTACTAGCTTTGACTTTTTTATGGGATTTACGAAAAATGCTGTTTTTTGTTTTTTTTTATTGGTAAAATCTTTAGGTGCAGATAAAACGATTTTTATTTTTAACTTTAAGACGACGCATCCTACAAAAAAAAGCAAAGAGACATTTTTTAACCTAAATTAGACTGTGAATTCAAAAATTAATTTAAAACAAAAAAAAACCATTGGCGTAACATGTTTTCTTCAAATAATCTCACCACCCGTGCGCACGCCCCTGGCAAACCAAAATTTTTGCTTTATAAAGAAAAGTGTGCAGCTCTATTAAATTAAAGAATCCAGTTATGTAGTTTCTTCAATTCAATAACTTAATTATTTTATTTTTTTTGCAACAAATTTAAACATTTTCAATTTTTTTCTCCACAATGAAGCATTATACGAAAAAAAGTAAGGTGACATTTTTTTACTTAAATTGGACAGTGAACTCAAAAATAATTTAAAATTTAAAAAAATCCATTGGCGTATCATTTTTTTTCTTCAAAAATTCTAAAAGTCACCACCCGTGCGCACGCCCGTGGCGGGCCTACATTGTTGATTTATAAAGAAAAGTATGCAGCTCTATTAACCGTTATTCTGTACCAAATTTAAAGTTGTTGTCCAAGGTAGTTTTCTAGATAATAATTTTTTTCTTTTTTTTTAAGAAAACTTTGACACCCTGTATTTTCTTTACAAAACATTTTTCGACCTATGTTGTATAGACTTTTTTTAATTATTTTTGAACGCCCAACACGCTGGTAAAGTTTGGTCCCTTAAGATCGGGTCACCCTGTATGTGCGGCAGCACTGTCTTTAAATAAAGTTTAAAACACAAGTAAGGTCAAACACTATCCTTTAGTAAAAGATAAGGTTCAAACCAGGTAACTGCGCATGCCTCAAATAAAAGATAAGAGAAAACTGGGACACGCAAAAGGTCCCTAATATATCGGCAAGTTTTCGGTTAAAAAAAACTATTGCGTTTGCAAGAGGTTTTAAATAATTTATAATTTGTGTGTTTTTTCAGCGTTAAGTTTCTACTATGTAGACATTATTTAGATTTAATAACATTACCTTAAAATAATAAATTTTATATTAAAAAAATTTTAGGAGTTTTTAATAAAAAAACCGTATTTTTTAGGAACAAACTTTTACAAAAATTGTCGTTAAATTTAATGATGATATTAATGGTTACTGGAATTAAGATACCTGTAGGCAGTGGCGTATATAAGGGGGGTCTGGAAGGCCAACCCCCCCCCCCCCCGAAACTAAGATTTTTTTTAGATATTTTCCACACATTTCATGAATACAAACATAAAATAGCATAAAATACTGCCTCATGGGGTCTCAGGCCCCCCCCCAAAAAACTTTTTTCTATATACGCCACTGCCTGTAGGAATACATATTAAAAACATTAATTACCTTCCTACCCCGCGCAGCAATGGCTAGAGAAGGTATTATTTTCAACAATTTTTTTTTATACAACGCCGCAAATCTGATATTTAGGTGTATGTTGACCTATCTTAGCAATATCGTCGTCATGTCTGTCTGTGTGTGTATACAGGGTGTCCCAAATAAAAGCAACTACATGGTGATTTCGGAAACGGTAAGAGATACGACTGTGTTTAAATTTAAAAAAAAAGTTGCGTTATTCTAAGCCCAATCAGGTGCTGTAATCAATATTAAAAATATCTACAGGGGCTTCTATAATATCGAGCAAAAACTAAAAATTGTGTTTTTTGAAAAATTGAAATATTGCCGCCATTTTGCAAACAAATTTAATGAAATTTGATAGTTTTGTATAAGCAACTACGGCCAATCGAATTATGTTAAATTGAATTTATTTAAAAAGCTGTTATTCACTTGGTTGGCTGTAAAACAAAGGCCGTAGTTGCGTTTGTTGTTATACCTTTATAACTATCTGTCAAAACTTTGTCATTTATTTGATTTATCTGTCGGAGTTTTAAAATTTCTAAATTACTTTTAAAAAATTTTGAGTCACATTATCAATCAAACTTAACATGGAAAGGCTTCCAAATTGGGATAAAGTAGATATGTATGAATGTTATATTTTCTGTAATAAGAATGCTGAAAGAGCTCGAGATATATACTTTCAGAGATATCCAGAAAGACGACAACCAGGTTTGTCAATCTTCAGAATACTTTAAGAAACAAAATCGTAATCGTAATGTATGGCTAGGAGTCATAAACGGACACATACTATTTAACATTTTTCATAATAATTTGACGGCACCTCGATATCTAGAAATTCTACAAAATTACGTTGGCCAAATTTTAGAAAATTTGCCTCTATAAGATGTAGCAAACATGTGGTTCCAGCAAGATGGAACACCTCCACATAATGCAAGAATTATAACCGACTATTTGAATCAGCAACATGGAAATAACTGGATCGGAAATCGAGGTCCAGTTGCCTGGCCTGCACGTACGCCGGACCTAACGCCTCTTGATTTTTGTATTTGGGGATACTTAAAGGATAAAGTTTATTCTACTACTCATAATACGATAGAAGAACTTGAGGTAGCCGTTGTTCAAGCCATAGAAGAAATTCCTGAAGAAATGGTTAAAGATGCATGCATATCTTTAATTCATCGATGAAGGTTTTGCATGAATAACAACGTTGGAATTTTCGAACATTTGCTTATTTAATTCAATGCTTTGTTATCGGTTCTTAGTCTTATTTTAAACTAAATAATAAATGCAAACTTTTGTTTCAGAAATAAAAGATAGATTTTAAGGAATTGTATTATTCCTTAGCAATAAATCAAATAAATGGAAAAGTTTTAAAAGGTAGTTACGTAGGTATGACAACAAATTACGACATTTGTTTCACAGCCAACTAAGTGAAAAACTATTTTTTTTTAAATAAATTCACATTTTCCGTCATCCAAAGATAGGCTTATTATACACGGTTGAAAAGCTCCTTTTATGCTCTATTTAGTAAAAATCCGATATGACAGTCATAAGAAATAACAAAGTTGGCTATGGTTTCAAAACAACTAGAAGGCCTAGAAAAAAATTGTTCACGTCATTCAATTGGCCGTAGTTGCTTATACAAAACTACCAAATTTCATTAAATTTGTTTGCGGCGGTATTTCAATTTTTCAAAAAACACAATTTTTACTTTTTGCTCGATATTTTAAAAACCCCTGTAGATATTTTTAATTTTGATACGGTATCTGATTGGGCTTAGAATAGCGCAACTTTTTTCTTATTTAAACAAACTCGTATCTCTTACTGTTTCCGAAATCCCCATATAGTTGCTTTTATTTGGGACACCCTGTATATATGTAATTCTGTCCGTAACACGATAGCTCCTAAACCGCTGAACCAATTTTCATAAAATTTTCAGGTAAAATAGTGTTCGACACTCTAACGAGCTGATTAGATTTTGGTCAAAATCCGTTCATGACAGTTTTTTGACAATTATAAAATTTAAAAAATGTCAACTTTTTAACGGAGCATCGCATCAATATGGCGTCTTGGGAATATAGTATATTGCATTTTGCTCGATAATTTGTGTTATAACCAAAAAAGTGATTTTGCTGCGAAACGGTGCATCCTAGCAAAAAGACTCATTTTTTATAGTACTTTATATTGCTTAGCTTCCTAGCTTTAATAGGTAGCTGTCTGAGTCAGCTACAACGTAAAATTTTGTGAAAATACGATGTTTCCGTTATAAAAATGATTTTTTTTTCTTACAAATTGTTAAAGATACGACAACACCTTGTTATAAAGTTTTTTGTAAGCAATAAAAAGTGTAGGTTTAGGTAGCTGTCCAAGCCACCTACAATTTTGCGAAAATTCGATGTTTTCGCTATAAAAATGATTGTTTTCTTAAAAATTGTAAAAGATACAATATTTATATTAACATTTTTTATAGGTAATAAAAAGCTTAGTTAAAAATAAAAAGCTATAGTGGCTATGGGTCTGAGCAATAACTGAATGTAAAACATTTTTTTAAACTATATTAAAAAAAATGTTTACTGGGGTTTTCTGCTTAAAAGAAAAATGAAGTAAAAATAGATAGACGCGTTGTAGGCTTAATAATAAACTTTCTAGCTCTCTTACTATCTATTTTTTGTCAGACAGAAATAACAAATATGCAAGCGACTAATAGTTGATTCAAACAAAATAAAAAAGTCGGTTTACAAATAAAAGAGTTGGGAATTTTCCACACTTTTTGTTGTTTATGTTTAAGTTGTTGAGTGGAAAACGTCATATATATCCACAATACACAAAAAAGGACGGAAAGATATATGTGACAATTATAGAGGTATATCTGTGACTAGTACGCTAAGCAGAATATACGGTAAAATAATAAGAAATAAAGTGGAAAGCGAATATAAACACATGGAGGCACAAGAACAAGCCGGTTTCAGGGCGGGTAGATCGACTTCTGATCATCTCTTTTGTATAACCCAAGTTATTTAAAAGAAAATGGCATACGGACAAGAGCTGCATCTGCTTTACGTCGATTTGCAGAAGGCATATGATAGTATACCACTAAATCTACTTTGGAAAGCGTTGGAAAACACAAACATAAGCGTACAACTAATTAAGGCCATCAAAGAGTTATACCGCGATAGTAAGGCAAAAGTTAAAATAAAAGCAAAACTAACCAAAGGCTTTCAAGTGAATAAAGGTCTTAAACAAGGTTGCTGTAACTCGCCTACGCTCTTTAAGATATTCTTGGAACAAGTCCTTAAAGTATGGAAGAGAAAGTGCCAAAACATGGGAATTCCGTTGGACGAAACCACCTTGTATACTTTATGTTTCGCCTATGATCAGATAGTAGTAGCTCAGGATTATGACGACCTCGAATACATGACACGAAAACTAATAGAAGAGTACAATAAGTGGGGACTAGAGGTTAATCTCAATAAGACAGAGTATATGTGTATCGGTGGAATGAAACAGGATCTAATCTTAAATACCGGGCAGCGAATTCAGTCCTGTGATGAGTATAAATACTTAGGTCTAAAACTTACAGCTCACGGAACACTAGACAAAGCTATAAAAGATCGAAACGTACAAGGAAGAAAAGCAATAACTTTATTAAATGGAATAATTTGGGACCAAAGTATATCAAAACATAACAAAAAGCTTATATATAACACCAATGTAAAAAGTATTATTACATACGGCTCAGAAGTATGGCCAATCAAGGATAGAACAGAAAAAATGCTTTCCACTACGGAGATGGACTATTGGAGAAGAGCAGCAGGGAAATCAAAAAGAGAACGAGTTACAAATCAAAGAACGTACTCTAGTGAATGATATAAGAACAAAACAACTGGTGTGGTACGGACATGTACAAAGAATGAATGATGCAAGACTACCTAAACAAATACTACAATGGAAACCAACTGGCCGAAGAAAACGAGGATGGCCAAGGAGAAGCTGGAGAGAAGGAATAGACAGTGAAATAAGAATAAGAGGCCTAGATGATGAATTATGGGCAAACAGAAACGAGTGGAGATTGGGTATCGGAAGACGTAGAACATGGTGAAACCGATAAATATATATGTTTAAGCTGCCATGTTGTATTAGATACTTGATAAGATGGTCTTTATAAACTTACATCATGTAATTCGGTAGGAAATGGCCCATCGCCTACTCTGGTCGTATAGGCTTTGACGACACCGATGACTTCTCCTATCCTCATTGGTGCCAGGCCCAGACCTGTGCAAACTCCGCCCACCGTGCAATTCGATGACGTGACGTAAGGATAGGTTCCTAAAATAGAAAATCGTGATAGTGAAAGACTGGATATACAGTATGTCCCCCTAAGTTGGAATCATATCGAAAACTTTTTTATTATTAATTTTAGGAAAAAAAGTTATTCTTCATAAAAAGTTCTGCATTATCTAAAACCTAGAATACAGTCATCAAATATCAAATTTTTTCAGTGGTATATGAGGTTTGTCAAAAAATATGAGTTTTACTCAAGAGTAAAGTACCCTTAAATATAACAACATCGAAAAATGTTACTAAAAAAAGTTGATCAGGAATTTTAATTTTTAAGACATATGTCTACAATAATACAAATTGAACTGTAGTTACATGCACAGTAAAAAAATTTAAAACAATTAAAACACGTTCTTTTCTTGAAAAAATTGATTTACCTTAAAACAATTTGTTTTGAATTAAAATATTTCTTTATCAAGAAAATATTCTCTTGGTATTCACCAAGAAAGCACAAATTATTTTGCTTTAAAGCAATTTGCTTTGATCTAAGACAAGTTTTTTTACCGTGTGTAATCTAGTATGTACTGACAAACAATAATTTGTTGATAGAAGGAAATGTTGACAGTAAATGTCAAACCGCGTTAATCAAAAGAGATGTTCATTCAAAATATAAATATCAGTAAAAAATAAAATAATCTGAAGTTTTAATTTAAATTATTATACGTAATTGTCAAATTTAGAGGTACTTTACTCTCATATTTTTTGACAAACCTCGTATACCACTGAAACAATTTGATATTTGATGACTGTATTCTAGGTTTTAGATAATGCAGAATTTTTTATGAAGAATAACTTTTTTTCGTAAAATTAATAATAAAAAAGTTTTCCATATGATTCCAACTTAGGGGGACATACTGTATATTTCCTTTATACTAGGACTTATTTAATTTTCATATAGGATTTATATAATTTTTATTAATTCATTAGCTAGGGTTAGAGTCCCTGTATGTTGACATATTTGGATATATTATATTATATAATATATTATATTATATTATATAATATATCCAAATATGTCAACATCCCTCTAGCTAGGGTGAAGAATGTTCGCAAATTTTGATTATAATCTTTAAAGAGCAATCAATTATCATCAATTTTTATTTCACTAAAATCGGTTTAGTAATAATAAAATTAAAAGGAAATTAATGCAGACAAGATTGGCAATGCAATCGTATAATCAGTAAAATAATGGTTGAACAAAAATAGATTTTTTGAGCCCACTACACCGATTTTACTAATTTGTACCTCGTTGTGTAGGGCAAAAGTAGTGCTTTTCTATAAATTAAAAAAAAACTAAAACATTTAGGAAAATAAGCATAAACACGCCATTTTGAAGAATCAAGCATGATTCTGTCCGCCATCCTAAATTTTAAGATGGCGATAAACTTTGATCATGATGTTTATAAAACAATCAATTCTAACAGGGATGTTTTTTATTTTATTAAAATCGGTTCAGTAGTAATGAATTTATAAGGAAATAAATGCAAACATGATTGGCAAGGCAATCGTATAATATGCAAGACAATAGTTGAAGAAAAAATATTTTTTTTTAGAACCACTGAACCGATTTTGCTGAGTTCTACCTTGTTGTCCGTGGCAAGAATGCAGCTTTTTTACTAAATTAAAGAAATAACTAAAACATTTTCGCAATACAAGAATAAACGAGCATCTTTAAAAAGTACATTTTAATCTCATCCGCTATCTTGGATTTTGAGATGGCGGACAAAAAATATATTTAGTCAAAACTCTGACTAATTCTCTGTCAAGTGCAGCTGTCCCATTAAAATCGATTGTATAGTTTAAGTTATAAGAAAAAAAAAATGTTTTTGGCTCACCCGGTACGTACTCGTCAAAATCAATATCACATACTCACCAAAATCAATATCCAACATGGCAGCATTGGCGCCCTCTACCAGAACCTTCTTGCCGTCTTTGATGGCCTTGTCTAAAAACGACACCGTATCGTACACTAAAGGTCGGATTTTTTCCGCATATTTTTGGTATCTGGCTAGCTCATCCTTTATGTCGACTTTTAAGCTAGAGAACATTCTTTCGTGCAGCGCCACCAAAGCTTTAAATCTGCAAAAAATTATAAAATTATTTAAAACCATTAAGTTTTTATAGTAAAAAAATGGCAATGTATGTCGTCAAGGTAAGGAAGTAGTTTTTTTTAACGATCGATATAACAGTTCCCAACAAAAGAAAAAGTAAACATCCAGCTCATCAAACCAGACCAATGGACAGAACACTAAAAGAGACTGCTGCAGGAGACGAGACCCGAATATCTGGCAGCCTCTCCGAGGAGAGACATAGAAGTACATTGAGAGGAAGTAATCATCGAAAAAGAAATGATAAAGAATAGTATTAAAAAGCTTAAATCCGGAAAAGCTAGCGGCCCTGGGGGAATATATGCTGAAATGCTCAAATTATTACATTTTGATACACTAGGTGTATTACATTTTGGTGTTTTATATACCTTGCTTGTAGGTATTTTATATTTTTATTTAACTACTTGTTACATTTTATTTAAAGTTGTCATTTTTATTAAAATCATATCCTTTTACAAATATGGATCAGAAAAACTAATCGAAAATCTCACATATATTATCAATCAATGCATAAACGGACATCCAGTACCTAATAATTGGAAAATTGCATTCATATCCTCAATACATAAAAAAGGAAACAAGCTGGATTGCAACAATTACAGAGGAATTTTAGTAACCAGTACTGTAAGTAGATTGTACGGTAGGATTCTTAGAGATCTAATAGAGAATGATTTTCATGAACAAGAACAAGAGCAAAGTGGGTTTCGTGCAGGCAGATCTTGTAGTGATAATGTTTTTTGTCTTAAACAAATAAGTGAGAAAAGGAGTGCTAAAAATATAAAGATACCGTCCCAGTAGAAAAATTCTGGACAGTGTTATAGCAAACTAATATCAATCATACATACATAAAAGCGATAAAAGAACTATACAAAGGGTCAATATCTAAAATTGAGATTAGAAATCGACTTTCAAAAGAATTCCTGGTAACGAAAGGCTTGAGACAGGGATGCTGTATCTCTTCAACTCTTTTTAAAATATATACCGCAGTAGCTCTTAAAAACTGGAAACGTAAAGTACACGGCATGGAAAATACAACTTAACGACCGATTTACCATATACACACTACAGTTTGCTGACGACCAATTGTAGCTAATGATAAAGAGGACATGAAGTATATGATGAGAAAATTAACGGAATGAAGACATTGAACAAACAATATCCCCATGCAATGAGTATGTATACTTGGGTGACACATTTGATAAGGCAGGAACAGACTGTGTTCGTGCAACTTTAATTTTAAATTCAAATTTTGCGCCAAATTCCCGTATTCGGAAAACCCACACAATTTTAATTTGATTGGCACAAGCAAAACGCCAGCGCCATCTACGAAAAATGAATCTGCGCAAAAAGAGAATTCGTCTGTCGTATTCTATCGAGATCACCACGCAGCATGGTGATAAATTCTATTAACCAAAAAATCCAATAACATTCTTAGAAAATCAAACTAAACCATTACACAAACAAGTGATTCTAGTGTGGATCGACTGCAACGACTGGGCCAGCGAGAGGAGCTCCTCTGGACGACGGAAACAACTAAAAAGGTGAGTGCCAATCCTCTATATTGTCTTTGTGTGGCTCGGAAAAATTAATATTTTTACATAGTCCTTTTAAGGATTTTTGCACCCAGATTTTATAAAACGACCAGCGCGCTTACAGTCCCGCGGCTCTACCTCATACCTCAAACCTCAAAACACCAACAGACTGTAAAGAACTGGCGTCGTCAACGTCTCCCTGACCTGCCTTATAAAAAATATGCACTAAAAATTCATTCATTTTCAAGGCTGGGCAAGCTAAGTATACCTAATATAGTATAGCCTGTCTGCAATAAAAATATCGCTTTGACTTACTTTTCTGTGAACTTTTCAAAATCTCCAAGCAAATCTCCAATCCTGATACCATTTCTGGTTGCTTTGGATGAATAAGTTGGACCGATTCCTTTTTTGGTGGTTCCTAAGCCCTGACCTGAAAACATATATTTGTACCTACCCTGTAAACGATAAAAGGTCATGTGTGAATAAAGTATTGCAAAAATTATCTTCTAAACTTTTTAGGACTTTTTTGAAGTTTACATATAAAAGATAAATGTACAGGGTGTCGGGTATACAATCTTGTAAACAAATTTTATAAAATTTAGTATTTTTGTATTAGCGATTACGACCAATTAGGCGCTGACTCGTGACGTCACTAAAAAACTGCACCCCGACATAAGTTGTAATTTTGGAACATACTCATTTGCATCTCTTTTTAAAGCACAGCAAATTTTTTTATTGCTGTTCAACTCATAGAGCTGCACAATGGGCTCCCGGACCTAATTTTTGACCAAAATTAGAAAAATAGGTTTTGTAACAATATTTTGTTTTAAAATGAGAAAAAAGTAATTATCAATCAAAATGCGGATCCAAAATGGCGAAGTTTCCTATTTATGAACCAATAAGTATAAAATTTAAAACTTTGGAGTGTTAGTAGTCGCTAAATATTATTTTTGACTTAAATTTAAAAAAACTCATTTACCAAGAGGTATCAAATTTAGAACTTTGGCGTATCTAAAGCCGCTGATTATAATTATGAACTCAAACTTTAAAAAATTTACATGGCAGATCCAAAACGGCAGAGTTTTCCATTTATGAACCGATATGTATCAAAATTGGAACTTTGGAGTGTATAAAGCTGAAAATTAAGATTTCTGGCCAAACCTAAAAAAAAATATCATGGCGGATCCGAAATGGAGCACGTTTACATTTATGAACCGATACATATTACATTTGGAACTCGACGGTGCTTAAAATCGCTTATTAGAATTTTTTACTCAAACAAACAAAACTAGCACGGCGGACCCAAAATCCTTATCCAATAGACTATTCTATTTATAAACCGATTTGTGTCAAACTTGGTACTTGGGGTTGTTTAAGGTAAAATTGAGCTCATCGTGTAATGCGTAATAAAGCTGCATGGAAGGATGAAAAGTTTCCATAATAATAAATCTAAAAACCAAACTAAAAATTTAAAATATTAAAAACAGTTAAACAATATTATTCTAGGGCTGTATCAAAAACTAGAAAATAATACGAACGTAACCCTGACTTTGTAGTGGATAAGAACCTGCAAGTTTAACGACTGCATAATTAATTAAGAATGATTTTTCTAGAAAAAATTGTTTTTAAGTCCAACAAAATAAATGTTTTTAAAGCGTTTACGTTTTTATATTAGTTTATTAAAAGTCAGGTTCGGTAAACTGCTGATGATTTAAAATAGAACCGTTTATCTTAAAATATTTTTTACCTTTTTTTTTCATAAACAATCCACCTGTTAAAGTTAACTTCATCTGTAATTTTTGGTTTTTGAGATTTTTTAGTTTGTATTTTTTATGGAGTGCCCTTTTTATTTAATTTTTGAACATTTCAATTTTCTTTCATTTTTAACTTTTTATTTTTTGACTATTCTTTACATTATTTGTACTTTTTATTAATATATATTTTTTTATTTTTATTTGTTTAAGTTAGCCTAAAGTGTTTTAAAAATAATAAACAAGCACTTTTGTTAAGACTGGCTATATATGACTTTTTCTCGAAGAAGTCCCTTTTTAGTAAATTAATAATATCTTTCACATGGGCGCTTTGTGGCAGCAGATTTTAAAATACAGTTTTTGAAAGATACGTACTCTTTAAGAAAATAAAAATTTCAAGAAAACGGTTGATGACTGTAACAAAATTTTTGTCCAACATTTATAAGAAATCTATATTTTTATAAAATTTTAGAAATCCCAAGCAAAAACCATTACCATACCTGTCTATACATCAATTTTGCTCGATTACAGTAAAGCGTTTGATACCATAGTTCATTCAGTTTTTTACCTCAAATTAAAATACTTTGGATTTGATGAAAACAGTCAAAACTTCTTTAAATCTTACCTTTCGCGCAGAAGGCAGAGAACATTTCTCAATGGGTCTTATTCCAGTTTTGTTGATTTGGACAGAGGTGTACCTCAGGGAAGTATTTTGGGACCTATGATTTTTTCTATATATACTGCTGATTTTTATAAATTCCTGAAATACTGTCTATCTCATCAATTCGCTGATGACAAGCAAATTTACTTCTTTTTTTCAATAGATAACATACGTGAAGCTGTCAAATTTATAAATGATGACCTTAAATCCATTTCAGAACTCTCTAGTGCCCACGGACTAAAGCTAAATTGTTCCAAGACAGAAATGTTAATCTTTGGGAACCAAAAAGAATATTTACTTAACCACAATGACTTTTCAATCGTGCTTGATGATACAGTTTTGCAACCAAAAAATTTCTGTCGGAATCTTGGACTGTGGATCGACACTGATTTACGTTACTCACATCACGTTTCTAACATGCTCCAGAAGTCCTATGCTAAACTTAAGGTTCTTTATATTCACAAAAACGCTCTTAGCACAGAAGTGAAGCTTAGGCTCTGCGATAGCCTTGTCCTTTCCCAGCTTTCGTATTGTATCACTGTTTTTTGGCCCGCTCTCTTGCAGAGAGATCAAATTAGTCTTCAAAAAGTCCAAAATTCTTGTATACGGTTCAGCTATGGTATACGTAAATATGATCACATATCCGAAAAATTTAAACAGTCTGGATGGTTGAATCTACAGGAAAGATTTATATCTCAACTTGGTTGCTTGGTTCACAAAATTAATAGGCTCAAATCTCCTAAATACTTATTTGATAAACTAGTTAGGACTAGCTCTACCCATGGTTGCTCTACCCGCAACACAGACCTTTATAGGGTCCCGAAACATAGGACAACTTTATATGAAAGGTCATTCAGTTACAATGCTGTTAAACTTTTTAACAGACTTCCTAGAGACATTAAAACTAAGACTAACGAGTCAAGTTTTAAAAAACATCTTAAAACATACATTAAATCTCTTAATTACTAATGAGAAAAAGAGCGCGGAATAACGTTTGTATTGTTTAATTAATGTCTCTTGCAATGGCCACAATGGATAACTAAGCTTTGTTTTTTCTTTTTTTCTTTCTTTTTCATGTTTGGATAGATGATTATGATAAAGATACTACTTTATGCGGTGATTTTTTTTATATAGGTATGGTTTTGTTTTTTGTGAAAAAAGATTGTGTTAAATAGTAATTTCAGTGAGGTGGTTATATGGAAGAGCATATTATATGAATATCGCCACCTATTTATTTATTTTTGAAAATGGTTTTGTATATTTATGAGTTTCAAAATAAAGGCACTTATTTATTTATTTATTTATTTATTAAAATTGAAATCAAAATATACAGGGATAAAATCTACTTACCTCCCTCTACAAGATTTATTTTATGAGAATTTTATGCCACAAAAAATATTGTCGCAAAATGGCTTCAAATCTGGGTCAAATCGCCATGCAAATATGGTACTTTAACGCGTTCCGTTGAAAGGAAATATGACACTTCTGAAAGTTGCGTCAATAAAATAATAGGTTTTTTTTAACGCCTACTGGACTATCTACTCTTTTTTAGTAAAGATGTTCAGAAGTTTCAGTATGTATTTAATTTAACCCTTTTTGACGAAAAATCAGGTCCGCGGGCCCACTGTGTGCCGATGGAAGAACGTCGATTGACATTGATTGTTAAAATGACATCTTATAAATACTTCTCTTTGCAAACTAATCCCAAGACTGTTTTAGATTGGGTGCGCTTGTCCCACTAATTTGAGTTAAAAAGAGATAGTAAGTAGGTGGATGATAATGTGTGAATTTAGTAAATAAAACGAGTAGACCACTGTTTGTTTATTGATATCATGATTGTTTAAGAGTCTTAGGTGCCCTTACTAACACATTAATTTAAAAAAAGATGGTAAATAATGGGATAATAATGTGTAAGTTCAGTTAATGACACGATTAGATTAGATGGTGGTACGTTCGAGAATCTTATTTTGTGTCGGGGTGCCGTGCTACGTCACAGTCAGCGCCTTATTGAACGACTTCTTCCTATTCCCTAAGATTAGAGTCCCTGTATGTTGACATATTTGGATATGTTAATATATCCAAATATGTCAACATACAGGGACTCTACCTAAGATCAAAGAAAAGTTACGAGGTCGCCAAATTTCCACGGATGAAGAGGTAGTAGCTGCATTTGAGGAGGAAATTAGCAACCTTTCACAAGAACGTTGGTCGCAAGAATTTGAAAGGTGGTTTTATCGAATGCGCAAATGTATTGAGGTTGGGGGAGAAGAATATAAAAATATTAATAATAATAATAATAAGAAAACAGAATAACATTTTTTTTTTAAACCTTGTAGTTTTTCTGTATCTAAGAACTTTCAGAGCGACCCTCGTATTATCAGAACATATAGCATGTTTCGGCCAATACTATAAGCTAGTGAGATCGATGATAGATGTATATAAACTTCACATAAGTCTACCTCATTCTTTGCATTGTCGAAGTGCGCAGAAACGCCAAGTGCCAAGTCAATTGGTCGCTGCAAGTAAACAAAAACTGTGAAGTAGCCTGCCGTCGTGTGCAGCGAAACAAGTGAGAAGTGGGTATTTGTTTTTCATGCAAATTCTAGCAAGGCATGCCGCGTATTACATTTAGCGTTTAGGAAAAAGTACAGATGATTCAATTCAATATCGGGGCGCCCAGAGGACAGGTATTGGCTGTGGGGTATCTGAAACAATGGGCGTAACCACGAGTAAACTTCTATCCTTTTTCTTACATACCACATATTTTATAAATATGCAGTTGTTCTTATCTTACATACAGTAATAATTTCCCATGATCCATTTGGTGCTCCCCACAGGTTTAATAGATAAATAAGAGGCGACGAACGAACCTTTTTGATTGTTCTCCTGTTCCTGCAGCCCATCGACGCTCTGATGCAAGTCGAAAACCAAGTGTGCCCTGTCGGAAATGATGAGACGATCTTCCCAGTTCTTCAGGCCTTTCTTCTCGTTCTTCTCCAGCTCGTCGAACAGGCCTGGCAAGTGGATGACGACACCATTGCCTGCGATTAGGATAAGTTTTTAACTTAAACAAAAAATAAAGCGATGAGAAAAAGAATTAATAGGGAGAGACGACCAGCAGCGAAAGCTTAGGTCGGGTATCGTTAGCTGCCCTTTTCGAGGGTTACTGCATTCTGGAAGCCTGACGTGTCGTAGTTTTCGTGATGCAGTGACCCTAGCCCTTTTCCATTGATCGGGCAGCGCCATCTAATAATACCCGACCCAAGTTTTGGCAGTTGGCGGCATAGACCTATAATAAGAATGGACTGAGCACGTTGCATAAGCGCAATGCTGACGAAGTCCAGAGTAAGATGGGGCTAGTGAGGGAAAAACACGGACAAAAACGCATCATATTGTATAAGAAAGACCTTTCATTAATTCGAAGCTTTGAGTTACCAAAACGACTTTATTGAAAGTAAAGAAGTCTTTGCAATTGCACTAGAATCTAGAAAGGTAAAATTTAATACGAATTTTCATTTAAAATAATACTTAAACTTAATTTAAACTCTAGTCTTTTTTTATAATTTAATAAAATATAACTAGCACATTAAGTTTACCGAAATGCCTACCTTAAGACCTTTATTTAGGTCACCACCTAGAAGGTACTCACAAAACACGAAAAGGTACTATAAATAATGTACAGGGTGACCCAGGAAAATTTGGCACTATGCAAACTTTATTTTAAAAAATATTATAAAGCTTAAAGATATTTTCGTACTGGCATATACACAGGGTGTTCCAAGTTAAGGGTCCACCATTGCTAATTTTGTTATTATTAAAGATAGAAAGAAGTTTAAATTGGCAAACTAGTAGAATTTTTGACGCTCTTTAAGATGGTCAAATCAAAAAAACAATTGAGCATTGGGTTTTTGAGTTTTTTCAAAAAGAATATTTTTTTTAAATTGAACACCCTGAATTTTTGTTTGTCTGATAGCCAGACCTTATAGGTGGTGGCCTAAATAAAGGTCTCAAGGTAGGTATTACTTACTGTTAACTTACTCTGATATGCCCCGTAAGCACTCAGGCGATATTGGGTTTAATCGCGACTAACACATACAAAACAACAAAGAGGGAGAATGGATTAGCTAAAACTTGTTACGGTGCATCTGAGGGTTAATGTCCTAGTTGTATTCTATTAAATTTAAAAAAATACTAGTTTAAATTAAGTTAAGGGATGTTTTTAAATGAAAATTCGTATTAAACTTTACCTTTCTAGATATATAGAGCAATTGCAAAAACTCGAATTAATGAAAAAAAAGGTTTTTCCCATACTATATAATGCGTTTTTGTCCGTGTTTTGCCCTCACCAGCCCCATCTCCGCCTGGAATCAATTTTCGAGCATTATAGGTTATAGGCGGCCGATACCATATTAGTGTTCATTTAGTGATGTCATCCGTTATGCTTCCCTCGATTCCCATTCCTTCTTTTATGGTCTCATTTCTTATATGATCTGTTCTAGATATTCTCATTGATTTTCTTATTGCATTCATTTCGACACTTTCCATTTTTGTTTTGTTTAATAATTAAATAAAATAGTAATATTAGCACCATTGTAGTGAAAAATTTCACAACCTTTCGATTTCCTGTGGTAATTTACAAAAACATTTTTTTGAACTTTCCTTCCACCCCTTAAAGTTTGGTGCATCATTTGAATTACAACCTATATATACAAGGTGTCCCATAACTTAGGGGCTATAGGCCAACAGGTGATGAAAGAGGTCATGTCTGATAAAAAATTCCTATAATGCATGGGTCAAAACTCTTTCTTTTTCGAGATACAGACCATCAAAGTTGGCGATTTTAGAAACTTTTTTGATAATTACTTTTTTAAACGCAGTAAAAATATGAAATTGAGTAAAATCGTGCATTAGAACAAGAGCAATAAATTTAAAAAAAAAATAATCGGTCAACTTTTAATAAAAACAAGTCTCTGGCGAGACAAAATAATAAAATAATATTGATATTTTTTAAAAGAATAAGTAAGCAAAAATTATTATTTTTATACATTTTTGGAGGTTATTTTGACAGCCTGTATCTGTTCAACTTGTAATTTTATAAAAAAAAAGAAATACCACATTTTTGAATCACAATTAGCTGAGGATTCAGATGACTGTGACAGATTTTTTTTTTTTTGTAAAACCCTTTTTCCCCCCACTCCTCTCACTTTAAAAATCCTATATCTTAAAAACAGATGTGTGTTGACACTAGCTGCACTATCGCCCCTAAGTTATGTGACACCCTGTATTTCAAATTAAATTTCGCAAACTATTTTAAAACCATAATTACTGTTTGATTTAAGTTAATACATAATTTCATTTATCGGTCGGAAGTTTCAAATTATAACCAAATGTTGCCAAAAGTAGTAAAGGATAAAATAATGTAAAATTCAATTTATTACGGTAAGGTTCAAATATAAAAACAAACTAATAAAAAAAATATACAAGTTCAATATTGTTTGTTTGATCCAACTTATTTGACACTGTATATAAAGTATTAAATGTATATAAAGCTAGCAGAACAACTTTGGAAAACAATTTTATGCTCATGTTAATTATATGTAAATTAGTTAGTAGCAGAACACCTCTACAATAATCTAAAAAAAAATAAGTAAACAATCTGCCGGTAATTCTTCGTAAATAAGTTTAAAATCAAAAAATTTGCTGTGCCCGTTTTTAAAAAACTTTATATAAAGCTAGCAGAACACCTATAGAAATAATGGATTTATGTACAAAAAATTTTGTGCACAATTTGCCGTTAATTATCCGTAAATTACTTGAGAAAACTGTCAGTTTAATATTTAAGGAAGAATTATAGAGATCAGTTGGATGGCTTAGTTGAGTTAATACCCTGAGAGTTTCTCGTTCTTGTATCGAGACACTGCATAGATGGAAGTTTTCCGAAAAGAACACCGCACCCGTTTACACAGGCCTTATGGGAAATTTTTGGCTCGGTGGAATTGGCTATAATTTTAGTATGTTATAGTAGGATATGTAACTAAAAAAAAATGTAAGTAAAGTTCAGTTTTTCTATGTACAGTTTTTGAGATATAAACGATCAAAGTTCGTTAAATGGTCATTTTTGGTTATGTTCTAATTATAATAACTCTTACATCTTGACCAAAAAAATTAATTGACCATAAAAATGACTTAGTAAAGGTCTAAGGACAAAGTCACTTATGATGCCATTCTTGTCAATTTATTAAATAATATACGGGGGATAGTCAAAAAAACATTTTTTTTATATCTGCACTATTACCGAATTTTATAACTAGCACTTTTTATTTTGGCACAGATTAATTGTTTTATATAATATTTAAAGAAAAAAAATATTTTTGTTTTTGGATTGCCCCCACTTTTTATATCTTAAAAACTGTACATAGAAAAACTTAACTTTACTTAAATTTTTTTTTATTTACATATCCTACTATAACATACTAAAATTATAGCCAATTCGACCAAGCCAAAAATTTTCCATAAGGCCTGTGTAAACGGGTGCGGTGTTCTTTATGTATAGTCTTCGTTGGCTTAATGTAGAGAGCGTTTACGTACAGACATGTAGGAAATTAGAGACCTTATATTGGAAAAAAGGAAACTAAGAAGAAAGTGGCAACAAAGCCGTGATCCTCGGGACAAAACAAATCTCAACAACATGACGCAGCGCATTAGGCGAGAAATTCTAGTAATAAAAAATGAATCTATTAACCATTTTCTTAATGAACTTACAGATGATAAAAATACCGACTATTCCCTTTGGAAAGCAACCAAAGATTTTAAAAGACCAATTATCCAAATTCCACCATACGAAAATCTAACAACCAGTGGGCAAGGAGTAACGAAGAAAAAGCAGATATTTTTGCAAGTCATTTAGAAAAAACATTTCAGCCCCACGAAGCACCAGATGAACACTTTCATTTAAATGAACCCCATCAAATCGAGGACCATATTAAGCTTACATCACCAAAAGAAATATTAACAGAAATCAAAAATATTAATTCGAAAAAAGCCCCAGGGTATGATCTTATTAACGGGGTAGTCATAAAACAACTCCCCAGAAAAGCTATCGTAAAACTATGCAACCTAATTAATGCGTCTTTTAGGCTTAGGTACGTACCTAAACTGTGGAAAGTTGCAGAAGTTATCATGATACCAAAACCGGGAAAACCACTCCATGACGTGTCATCTTACAGGCCAATATCTTTGCTGCCAATTATATCCAAGCTCTATGAAAAATTATTGCTTAAAAGAATAAAACCCATCATAGAAAGACAAGAAATTATTCCATCTCATCAATTTGGTTTTCGAGACAAGCATTCCACGATAGATCAAGTACACAGAATTACTAATATAATAGAAAAAGCACTAGAAGAGGGAAAAGTTTGTTCTGCAGTTTTTCTAGATGTAGCACAAGCATTTGACAAAGTGTGGCATGAAGGCCTTAATTTTAAACTAAAAAGGTTTCTGCCAAAACAGTATTCGGATATTTTGGAATCATACATATCTGATAGACATTTTAGAGTAAAACAGGAAGACTCATACTCAAATTTAAGAGAAATTCAAGCAGGCGTGCCCCAGGGTAGCGTACTAGGCCCTTATCTATACTTATTATTCACTTGTGATATCCCAAAGCCAGAAAATTGTCACTTAGCAACATTTGCCGATGATACTGGTTTATTGACGGTAGAAAAATCTATTGAAAAATGCATAGAGAAACTTCAGGATGCAGTCACCCAAATTCACAGTTGGACCACAAAGTGGCGAATAAAATTAAATGAAACCAAATCAATTCATGTTGATTTTACAAACAAAAATATAAATCACATACAAATAACAATTAACAACATTCCAGTACCATATTCGAATCAGGCAAAATATCTAGGTATGACACTTGATACCAAATTGCGCTGGAAAGCACATGTTAAGAAAAAAAAAGAAGAACTTGAGATAAGGTATAGAAAAATGAACTGGCTAATTGGAAGGAAGTCCAATTTAACAATTCATAATAAGTTACTGCTTTATAGACAAATACTGAAACCAGTATGGACATATGGTATTCAACTATGGGGTTGTGCTAAAGAGAGTAACATTCTAGTTGTACAGAGATTTCAAAATAAAGTATTAAGAAACATTGTGAATGCACCTTGGTACGTTCGAAATAGTGACCTTCATCGAGATCTAAAAATCGAAACTGTAGCAGAGACTATAAAAAAGTACGCAAAAAGCCATGAAGATAGACTCCATCGGCATGTGAATGTGGAAGCAATTCAGCTTCTAGACAATACTATGCTAGTTCGACGACTAAAAAGAGTGAAGCCGTTTGAGCTAGTAAACTAAGTGAATTACACATAAAACAAAATAATGCTATAAACACAACACAATTGTGAGTTACAGACTAAACAAAGCGGGGAGAACTGTTGAGTGAGCCCTAAGTTTAAATCTGACTTTTCTAGTAAATTAAGTTAAAACAAAATTGCTAATTAGTCTTACTGACTAGATTGTAATAAAAAAAACAGTGTGTTTGACAAATAAATAAAAAAAAAAAAACGTACAGACATTATTTCTTCGATGGTACAGAGCAAGAGCTTCCCGGTTCAAGTCCCGGTCGAAGACAGAAAAACTTTTTTCTTATTTTTCTTTCTTTAATTTCACTCGTTGTTTATAGTTTTAGGTCCTTGCATTATTTGCAATTTGGTATTTGAGAATAGACAAACCTATTAAGACCTGAGTCACACTGTAATGATATCTTCAAAGCAAGGTATCCCTCGACCCACTTTCACTATTTAAAATATAAGGGTAACGTATACCCGAAGGAGGCCCGTGCACCAAAAATTTCAAGATAACCAAAGAGTATCCTCTTACAAACAAAATCAACGAGCCCCAGAGTTTTTTCATATTTCATCCAGAAATACCCAAAAAAACCTCGGTTACCTTTATGTTGAAACATCCTGTATATGAGTGAATCTAATATTATTATTTTTTTAATTTTAGAGACGCTAAATCTATGCAATTTATTCAATTCTTTTAGGATTTGCAGTCACCTTAACAAAAAATATTTTTCAACTTTGCAAAATTTTCCAATGACATTTAAATATAGTCAACAATGTCACAACGAGGTACGGAATATCATGATATATCAATTAAAGCTATATACCTATAATGGAAATAAACGCAAAACTTTGCCAAGAAATGATATGGATTTATGCAGTGTTTTAAGCCCTATTCTGACTATGCATCAATTCCATGCATCTCAAAAATTTGCATGAATCTTGGGTGTTCATATAATGCAATTGAGTGGGAAAAAATAGCACCTAATTACTGAACATGTATGAAAATAGAACTATAGTTGAGGATGTATCTAAGTGGCACCGCGTCATAGCTATGGTAAACCAAGTTTTGCGGCAAAATCTATGTAAAGAAGCCTCAAAAAATTGTTGTTTCACTTTGTACCTGCAGTGTGCCGCTTTATATCTCTATAATAAAACACCGAGACCTTTTAAAGGAGATATAAAATAGGTACTTACCTAATAAATAAAGATCCGAAATATAAAAGAGAATCCAAAATTATATTAAAATATGCGCAAATATTGATTTAATTGCAAAAACGGTAATTTGTTTTGTAAAAAGTCGGTCCCAATTTGTTTGACATTAAAACAGTCAAAACAACAACGAATAGAAAACGTAATAGCCCGGCTAAATCAATATGTTCGTAACAACTAGACAAGAGTATATATGTTCCTTTCTAATAAAATCGTTTAGAAGAAGACATAAATAAAAAGCAAGTAAAATAGTAAGCTAATGACTAATTAGTGCAGTGCCTCGTTTTGGGAATCAATACCAATAAAAAATTTACAGGAAGTGCGGGCCACTGTATGTACCCCTCTACTCCCTTCCCGCCAATCACGGTTTTGATGACGCGGTGCCACTTTAATACAACATAAAGTAATTTCCTTCAGAAAGTTGCTTGCCTCTTGGGGAATTTTTAGACATTTGTGTTACTAACCTTAATCTCTTTTTTTGGTGACACCCTGTAAACATCTTTCATTATAACTATAGCACAAAAAATGTACAAAATGTTTGGAAAAACGATGCAAAAAAAGTGGATGAGCTGGGGATTTGAAGTTTTTTATGTTGGGCAAAAATGACATTTCATGTATCAAAAAAAAGATGAACCCTGAAAAGGCACCTTTTTCCCTTCTTTTTCCAGAGAACTCCCAATACAAGAAGCACATTAATATTCTGGTGTATTATACACCTGAGCAAAAATTTGTTTTTTGTTTAAACCATAAATACCAAAAAGTAATACAGTGAAAATAAAAAATAGCACAGACAAGATGGATATTGATTTAACCAAGGCCAACACAAAAATAGAGGCCACGACCCTGAAAAAATTAGCTGTTCTCCGGGGGCTGAATTTGACAGTGTCTAATGGGAGGTCAGACGTTTTTTTATGATATTTTCAAAATAACACGACAGATTTCCGCAAAATTTCAGTGAAATATTCTCAGACACCATCCCGATATTCCACCAACGTACGGAAGCAACATGATTTGCCCTCATATGCATCGTAAACACTTAAGCGCGCTTAAGGATTTAATCGCGATTAAGTCCTTGTTGCTCACATACAAAACAACAAAGAGGGAGAATGGATTAGATAAGTTACGGTGCATCTGAGGGTAAAAGGTTAAAATGTTCAAGATTTAGCATTCCTTATTTTGAATTCAAATTACCCGCCATGTACCACATGCCAACTGTTATATTTGACATGTATTTGACTTTGTCATCTGTGAATGTCACATTCGCTTCTGCTTTAAACTTAATTTTTGTGTGAGCTAATGAAGCGGCTCTGAAAAATTAAGGATTACTATAGATTTAAAAAAGTTGTTCTGAAAGAATATAATAAAAACAATCTCAGAACCGCCATTCCAACTTCAACATTTTAAAGACAATCAGCTGTGTCGTAACGTGACCATCAAAAAAAATCAGCCCCGAATGTAACTTCAAGAAAGTGGAGGATCGTGGCCCGTCCGTTTTGATAGCCTCTCATTTTCTAAACACGGTGTGCTTGAATGAGGTATAGGTTACATGAAAATGGTTCCAAAAACTAATTGCACTTTTGGAATATGGACTCCTTTCTATCTAGCTGATCCTCTTTTCGAAATTTTATCCTTTTCTTTATTTTTTTCTAGTTTTCAAGGTATATCTAACGGTTAAGTTGTAACAGAACGAGTACTTTTCAACCGGTTTGAACCAAATTTTGACACTTAACTAAAGAGATTACCAAAATACTTTTTTGTAATTTAAATAGTATTTCTCTTTAACTTACAACTTGTTATTTTTGTTAAAAAACACAAAGCCCTTTTTCCAACAAATAGTGACAGATACGGCAGTAATATGACTGTTGAAACCAGACCCAGAGCTGAGCTCGCTATTCCTATGCATAGATCAACATTTTTTGAAAAGGGACCATTTTTTAAAGCTATAAAAGCCTACAACAGTTTACTAACAGAGATCAAATCAATTGAGAATGAAATAAAATTTAAAAACGCTACAAAAAACTATCTTTACCAAAAATGTTTATATGTATTTATTTAAGTATTTTACTTACTAATTTAAAAATGAAATAACATATTGTTCCAACTATTTTGTACAAATTTTTGACGTTGCTTTGTCAAACATTGTTTTGATTTTATCGGCAATAAATGTTTTGAGTTTGAGTTTTGTTAAAGATGTTAGAAATGCAATTCAATATAAAAACAATTCGAATTTCTTGATTTTTTAAAATAATTCCAAATGCAAAATATTATACTAAAACCCTTTTTTGAGTTAATTCGAAAAATTCAAAGAAATAACCAAAAATTATACCATAAAAAATGTTTTTTTGGTTTTAATGAAAAACACATGGTATAGGTAATTAACAAAGGACATTTTTATTACAAAATATTTAGTATTATAAATAATTTTTTAACTTGAAAAGTGGAGCAAAGTTTCCCATAGTCCGAGGTTACTTTGCCCCACTTTATAAAATATGAAAAAAAAAACATTGGAGTTTTATATTGTCACAGAGAAAAATGGACCTAGGGGTCTTTAGTTTGGGGGCGTAGAAAATTATCGGAAACGGGGGAAGTTTAATACATATATTTCGTTTATAATTATACAGCGGATAAATCGACAGAAATTATAGCCTACGCTAACCTACCCAAAAAAATATGGAGAACCATAAATACGGCCATTAGGGCCTTACTCTGAATTATGCCGGGTAGGACTCGGGGGACGCAGTACACAGGACCACAGGTTCAGGGTTAAAAAAAGAGACCACGTCCAGAAACTGGTTACGAAGCTCAGCGGACGTCCAGAAACTGATTACGAAGGCTTAGTTAAGGGGCAAATGAGACGACGTCCAGAAACTGGTTACGAAGCTCAGCAGGACGTCCAGAAACTGGTTACGAACGCTTAGTTAGGAGTGGACCCCGGGTACTGGTCGCTTGTATGGTGAGTTAAATCGCCTTTTATATTAAATTATTGCAAATTCAGCAATATTGCTAGTGACGATGGTTTTCGATACTTAGGTACCACAATTATTATTATTGCCAATAACTTGGTATTTTATAATAATAGATGCACGCCTTTTATTTATATGGATCCCAATAATTCAATTAATACGAAGTGCATCTGTTTTGTTTAGATAAATGTATCACTTTGGGATAGTTTAATTATGATCTGTGTGACAATATGTTGGCGCAAACTACACCCAATATTTAGTTAGCTTTTCCCCAAACATTCAAAATGGTGAATAAAAAATTCAAAAATAGTGCTTCACTCTGGTATTAACTCGAGACGACTAAGCGGAAAACAGCGGCTACCGCGTCTTTGAAAAGTCAAATTCGCAACGGATAATTCACGCGTGGTGGCGTTGTGGTGCATGCGCAGATTTTTAATGTGGAATATCTAAGAACTTTTTTTCGCAATGGAGCAAAGTAGGACCAAGGGGCGCAAAGTAACCTCGTTTTACGGTACATGCACAAAAACCCCGTTCCAAAATCTGTACTTTGCACACGGGCAATTCATCTTTATTTACGCATTTTTATTTTGATAAATAGTTGTATTATAACACGAACAAATAATTCCCTTGACCAGGGAAGTAAAATTGGCGGGCTAAACTCTACAACGACCATCTTCACTTTGTTGTTGTGTAGACAAGATTCGTCAAAAAGTGTAAAAATTTTTGCAAACTATCTGATTCTGCATTAATTTAAAAACGAAGAACTATTTTGACATTTAACTAAAGAGAAATAACAGATGAAACGGTTTCCGAATGGACGGAATTTGAATCAGTGCCTCGGTAGCTCAGTTGGAAGAGCGTTTGCCTGGATAGCGAAAGGTCGCTGGTTCAAGTCCAACCTGAGTAGAATCGTTTTATTATCTTATTTTTCTTATTGATCCCTTGCCCTTGTGCCACTAAATTCTCATTTAAACAACAAGTGAAATTAAAGAAAGAAAAAAGTTTTTGCTTCGGCCTCGACTCGAACCCGGGATCTCTTGCTCTGTACGCAAACATTCTAAACATTGAACTACCGAAGCCATACATAAATTTTTCGGAAAACTTTCACCTATGCAGGCTGCGGTGTCTCAATACAAGAACGAGAAATTCTCAGGGTATTAACTCGACCAAGTCATCCAACTGATCTCTTTAATTCTTCTTTCCCACTGTTAAAGGTATGATAACTCAAATTAGACGTAAAGAATGTGTTGTCAATATATTATCTTTGATAGACAGTGGGAAAGAAGAATTAAAGAGATCAGTTGGATGACTTGGTCGAGTTAATACCCTGAGAATTTTTTGTTCTTGTATTGAGACACCGCAGCCTGTATAGATGAAAGTTTTCCGAAAAAATTATGTATGGCTTCGGTAGTTCAATGTTTAGAATGTTTGCGTATAGAGCAAGAGATCCAGGGTTCGAGTCCCGGAAGAAGCAAAAACTTTTTTCTTACTTTCTTTAATTTCACTTGTTGTTTATAGTTTAAGGTCCTTGCATTATTTGCAATTTGGTATTTGATAAATTCTCCTTGTTATATAATTCATACCTGGAGCGCTAAAACTAACCTTTAACAAAATAAATTTTGCAAATAAAGATCAAAAATTAGGAAAATTTTAGGTTTTCTAAAAAAGTTGTTTATACAAAAGTTGTAGACCTTTTTATTTCCTATAACTTGTGTATTTAACTTTTATTGATAGGAGATCTAGTTCCACAGAAAACCGTAATAAACCAATACCCACCATTAAAACCTCAACCCATTTCACCCTAATAACTCGGATTGAGTCTAATTTTATTTTCCTATTGGCCGCGATAGATTTTTTTTCTTTCTTTTCGATCTTTTGTTTTTCGACCTTCTGTATTTTCGATCTCTTGTCTTTCGGTCTTTTGTATTTTCGATCTTTTGCCTTTTCGATCTTTTGTTTTTCGATCTTTTGTATTCGATCTTTTGTCTTTCGATCTTTTGTCTTTCGATTTTTGTTCCGCCACCCATCTGCACAGGTCTAATAATATATAGGGTGATTCACAAGCAAGCGGCATCCTTTCGGGGGAATCACCCTGTATATGTTAAAAAAACCTAAACCGACCGCCTTTTTTGAAAGTTTGCTACCAACCCTGGTATACAAGATTCTATTTAACACTTACCAATCACAGATTTAGCATTAGGCTGAATGATTCCACTTGGCAACAAATGAAAATCATACTCCACTCCATCGACGACTACAGTGTGTCCCGCGTTGTTGCCACCCTAAAAATATATAAATTAAAAATACAGGGTGTTCCAGTTCAATTTCTTAATCCAAAAATCACGAGTGAGTGAGACAAGGTATATGATCTAAGTGTGCAAAGCAAACAACACGGCGTGTGGTAGGCTATCCTTTGCATGTCTTTTTGAATTGTATACACACTGGTTATAAACAATAACTACTTTAAATGTAAAGAATAGATTTTTTTAAATATCTCAAAATCTAAACATCTTTAGCCATTACAAAAATGTGTAGGAGAAACTCACAAATTAATAAATTAAAAATAGATATAAAAACTTAACCTTATCTTTGACCTTTTTATAAAAAATTTATTCACTAGTTTTTTTTTGATCCACCCAGTATATCTATGTATATTATACATATAAAGCTTAGGTATTTTCCTTGAGATGGATGAGATATCTAGACAATGATTTATTTATATTTATAATTATTTATTACAGTTGTAGATTGTCTTGGCTTGGGATTAATAAACTTTAAAAACGTAATATTTATTATTTACATATTTATTCACATAATCTGAAATGCTACAATAATTAATTTATTAAAGGATTTAGTTTAATAATAGGTTTTTCAAATGCTAATATCTCGAAAACAAATCAATAAACTTTAAAAATTATTTAAAAATTATTTAGCACTGTACGTGTGAGAGATTATTAAAAACTAATCCCCCTTCAACAAAGGCGGATCTACGGGGGGCCGAGAACAGCCCAGGCTCCACCCCAACATTTTTTGGTTAAATGTTTAATGTTAATATACACTGTGTCCCATTTAAAACTTTCCACCCGCAAATATCTCAAAAACTAATGGGGATTTTCGAAATTTTTGACTGACTGACCCACTTTCCCTATTTAAAATGTAGGGGTAAAGTATACCTCCTCGAAGGTTGTGCGTGCTACAAAAATTTCAAGGTAGTTAAAAAGTGTCCCCCTCGCAAACAAAATCGACGTGTCTCGGCATTTTTAAACATTTTCAGCAGTTCTCGAGAAATCCCGGGTGGAAAGTTTTAAATGGGACACAGTGTATAATACCACTTGCAAAAAATCATCATTTTCAATTTTAGGCTGATTTAGAAAATCGAAAACAAACAAGGATAGGACCATAAAAAAATACAAACTTTATATAATCTCAAAAATTAAAAGTGACAAATAGATATAATAGGGTATTTGCCAAATTTTAGAAAGGAGTTTAGAATAATACATAGATCCCTAATTTTATCATGACTACATTTAAAGTCAAGTTTTCTAATTTCCTATTTGAACGGACATATACACGGCATTCAAGTGTTTATTTGTTTTTGGTCAGTGTTTTTACTGTTTTTTACGTAAAAAAATGTCCTATAAGTGGTGTGCAGTGTTCGAATACTAGCATAAAAACACCTAAAAAACTATTTATTCATGTGCCTACAGCAGTCAAAGAACGGAAAAAGTGGCTAGAACTTGCTTGAAGAGACCCAAGGGCCTTATCGAATACATCTTCACTTTACATTTGTGAAGATCACTTTGATGTGAGTATAACAAAATTGTTTCTAGTAATTTTTCTCACGTTGTCTACAGTGGCGTATCCAGATCCTGATCTTCGAAGGGGTAATTTCGTCAAATAACACATACTTGCTAAATAGGAGCACATATTATCTGTGTTACTCTACAAATTTAGGCCATTTAGTTAATTTTAAACAAATATCACTAAGGGTGGTCCAATTCGGCAATAATAAAGAAAGTTTAATGCGCCGCAGGCACAAACTTTGAATTTTTGGGGAAAAATCCTTAGGTTTTACCAATCTAGGGGGGGGGGGTAATTTCCCCCAGTACCCCCCCTTGTATACGCCGGTGGTTGTCTATAATATATATATAACTATTTCGTAAATGACGATGAAATTTTTGAGGTTATGTTTATTACAAGACTGAGCAATATGCAAGACTAGACAGTGCATAGGCAGGACTAGGCAGTACCTACGCAGGACTATGCAGTGTAACCTATGCAGTACTTTAAGTATTGCTGGTCGTTGTATACTTTTTGCCTACCTGTCCCCCCCCTCGGTTTATTACATGATTTTTTTTATGTTTTTTTTTCTGTGAATTAATTTATTATTACAGTTGCCCAATGATATGGAAAACTATATGGAGTACACTGTTGTTGGCAAAGAAGCCTGACACCATAAAGGAATTCAGCATTGGCAAGTTGGAGCTATCGGCTTTGGAGAATCCGTTTTTCATTAAAAATGTTTTTTATAGGCAAAACACAAAATAAAATCTAATTTAGGACGATAATTCGAACTTTAAACCAAAGCAAACATTACCATCCATAAGAAAATAACAGAGTAAATAGGTTAGTTCGAGGGGTTTACTGTTTTGTGACGTCACTCGTAGCTGATTGGTAGACCGCCTGTTTTGAATCACGTGGCTAATTGTTTTAATTCAATGAATTTATTTAATTAAAAGAACTATGAATTTGAGAAAAAATTAAACAAAAAAGTTTGTTTTTAGCATTCCCAAGACCTAAAGAGATATCTAAAAATAAATATATATTTATTTTTTACTACTGTCAAACACCCTATTCAGTTTGGCAGTTGGATTATTGATTATTTATCAAAAAACAATACAGCAAAATAAAATTTTCAAAAATAAAAATGTTATTCTTTTGAAATGTGAGTGTCGCAAAGGGGGTTTACTCTGCTTCAAATCATCAAACATACAGTTGGAGTCATGAATAATGTCGCAAACTAAAAATTTTTAGGGATGTAAGTTTGAGTCAACTTGACAACAGTGCAATTTCGGCCTATCCTTGATCAAGGGTTTTGACCAGTAGGTATACTTTGTACAGGATGAAAAGAATTTCCAATATTTTTGTCAATAGCAAAAACGCAGTAAACAGCTAATTTTACGCGTTTAATTGTTCAATGTAAACAAAATTTAGAAAAGTCTGTAAAAAATGTACTCATCAGCACAAAATGCGCAAGCTATTTTTCCAAAAAACAGCGCACAACATCACATGTTGAGCAAAAACAAACAGCTCAGCCGACCGGCAGTCATAGAGATAAAACCCGGTGCCCACCTACGACTTTCTCGTGCGAGCCCGCGCACGCGTCACATGACTGTCATAACTTTTCATATTGAGATCATGTGACGCGTGAGCGGTATTGGTAAGAGGGGTGTATCTTATAAGTCGATCGTGCAATATTAAACAGTATGTTATAATTTTATCAGGTACAGCTTTTTTCGTTTCAACTGCACCACCTTTGAGCTCGTCTTTAATCTGTCGAGAGTAGTCAATAACTACCAGTGGAGAATCGGGTTTTTGAAACTTAGAAAGATTAGCTCTTATATTTCAATGCAAAACTGTCAAACTACGGTCTGACATTATTATTGCATGACTTTATTTCAATAAGTCCCTAATAACGCTCTGCAAATCATAAGCAACATACCAAAGTCGAATTTAAAACCAAGACTTTTATTTATCTATAATTAAAGTCGTCAGTATTTATTTTGTTTCGTATAGTAAACCAAATCCTTATGTTAAAAGATTATCTCTCATATTCCAATAAAAACCCACGAGAAACTCGTAGGTGGGAACCGGGTGTGAAACATCTGATATTAAGAGGTTTTATTCTTGCGCAATTTACCTAAAAATGCGGTATCCCGTTTTACCCCGTACCCCATTTCGCCCCTCTTTCCCCTACACTAAATTAACAATATAAACCCAGCTGACCCAGCGAGCTGGTGTTTTATCCAAAAATATAATATTTAACATGTACCCAGCCGAATCGACTAAGCTGCCAAAAAATGTGAAAAACCAAAAATTAAAACGATTTTATTTACATTTATAATTTTGCACGATTGCATGGTAACATAAAAATAGACGCGTGCTGTGATGTCATTTATTTTCAATACATAAACCCAGTCATGTGAATGCAAACAAAAAAAAACAAAAGTTAATAGGTGTCAAAAAGCAAAGTAGGTACTTTTGTAAAAAACTTATAAGTAATTTTTTTTCACAAACTGAGTAGGTATAATCTGAGGGCACGGCAGTGCCTCGCCAAGTTCGCGCGCCGTACCATCTTTTCTTGAAACATTTCAGCCGATATTTGACCTATCTAAAACTCTACTTCGGAATGAGCTACGAAACTCAAACTTTGCACAGTCGTAGATCTTCATAAAGTTAACAACCCCTCCAAGTTTCATGGAATTCCATAAAGTAATAAAGTAGTTACGAAATTTCAAAAAACGTCGAAATTGCCACTCACTTACTCATGTATAGATCATCAAAATTCTACTGTACTTTCAGACATGCTACAAAGCTGAAACTTGGCAGACTGATAGAAATTATGACCAAACCCCTGGGAAAAATTCAAAAAACCCCAAAATTCTAACTTACTCCCCTCCCCTATACATGTAAAATTATGTAAAAGAAATGCTGAAAAGAGCTGAGCTTTGGCAGACTGATAGAAATATGATAAAACTATAGGAAAAAACTTTAAAACACCAAAATTAGAATTTACTTCCCTCCCCTTGGAATGTAAAGTTATGTAAAATTAACATTGCCCACTTCCAGACACGCTAGAGAGCTGAGCTTTGGAAGGCCGATAGTAACTATGATAAAACTATAGAAAAAAATTAAAACACCCCAAAATTCTAATTTACTTCCCTCCCCTATAAATGTAAAGTTATGTAAAATTAACACTGCCCACTTCCAGAAACGCTAGAGAGCTGAGCTTTTTAAGACTGAAAGACACTATGATAAAACTATCGGAAAAAATTTAAAAACACCAACATTTTAATTTACTTCCCTCTCCTATAAATGTAAATTTATATAAAAGTAACATTGCCCACTTCCAGAAGCGCTAGAGAGCTAAGCTTTGGAAGGCTGATAGAAACTATGATAAAACCATAGAAAAAAAATTTAAAACACGAAAGTGTTAATTCACATTGTCTACTTTCAGAAACGCTAGACCCCAAAATTATCATTTAGTCTCGTCCCCTATAAATGTAAATTTATGTAAAAGTAACATTACCCACTTCCAGAAACGTTAGAGAGCTGAGCATTGGAAGAATGATAGGAACTATGATAAAACTATAGGAACAAATTTAAAAACACGAAAGTTTTAATTTACTTCCCTCCCCCATGCATATAAAATTATGTAGAAGTAACATTGTCTACTTTCAGAAACGCTAGAGAGATAAGCTTTGGAAGACTGATAAGAACTATGATAAAACCATGGGAAACAATTTAAAAAACCTCAAAATTTTAAGTAAGGCATTGCAAAAGTTTTGAACAATATTCCGCATATTTTACTACTTTAAAAATTAAATATTATCCAATTCCTTTAAAAAAGAAGTGAAATCATAACAAAAACATTTCGTGTAAAAAAAGCCAAGTACGCGAAAATGGCATTCCGTAAAAAGAATTGAGATAAAAGTAAAGCCAAGTTCTCCAATATAAATTTCAAAATGAAAGGTTCTTACTAGTTTGGAAATGTTTTTCTAAACTTGGCTATTACGGCTGTAAATGACTCTTAGGCACAGTGCTAAATTGAACATAAATACATTTCCAAACTAGTAAGAACCATTCATTTTGAAATTTGTATTGGAGAACTTGGCTTTACTTTTATCTCAATCCTTTTTCGGAATGCCATTTTCGCGTACTTGGCTCTTTTTTACATGAAATGTTTTTGTTATGATATCATTAGCGGTGGATAATTTGCCGCTAATTAGTCTCTAATTATTTATGGGTAAATTAATTTTGTGTGTCTTTTAGGTAGGCCAGCTTGCAAAAGATGGTGCAGTCGCGATTTTGACATATTATATTGTACAAATTGAAGTCCTAAAAAATTTTTGAGTTTTCGACCTTAAGGGAGGGGGCTCCCCCCGCTATCTTGGATTTAGTGTGCACAAAAAGGTTTTTTTTTAAATTACTTGGTCCCTGTACATTTTCGAAAAAAAAGTTTCTGATGAAAGTTGAATAAAATTTCTTACAAAAATGCTGTTATACGTTTTTTTGTCAGACGAATTGTTTTCGAGTTATGATGCTAAACATTTCGCCGTCATTTTGGATTTTGACCAATTTTTTTACTTAGCTTTAACTTCTAAACTGCTTTCTTTTGAAAAAATCTGTAATAACATAAAATAAAGATCAACTAATAGCCTATAAAATGAGACATCACTGAGTTCTCTGGGTAGGACGCTTGCTGAGGTACGAACCCTGAAGTATTAGCAGTAAACCCGTTTCCTATGTATTTCCATAGCAAAAATAAACCGAAATTGTTCATTGTCATTTTCTCAAAAGGTAAGCATTTTACAGAAAGTGTGTAAAACTGTATTATAGCAAATTAAATTAGCCTAAATTATTTTGTGATCTTCGCTTGGGCTAACAGGAGTTTAATTTGCAGGAACACATAAAGGTTTTTTGCCATTGTTTAAACCAGCAATCATTGGAACCATATTTCACACAACTACGTTACATTATTTTGGAAACAATACAAAATTTTGTAAAGTGTGCAAATCCCATTATATCTGGGTAATTTTTTATTTTGCAACATTAAACAAAAAACAATTTTTAATTTATGATTTAGGTTCATTATATGGTCGTCATAGTTGGTCTTAGGACCATTTTCAACCAAAAAATTAATTAAAACGAAATCTTGTATATAATCCTTTTCAAGAAATGTGCCAAATAATACTTTTTCTTTAAATTGATAACCCTTCAATTTAATATGTCAATAATTATTATTTTTATAGATCCTATACTTGCGCTCAGTATGCTTAGGATAAAGTCTTTTTATTAATCCCAGTTTAAATATTTAACCCTTCAGGGGCGGAGAAACAAGGGGGATAGTTTAAAGCAAAAACACATTTTGCTATAAACAATGGCTTGTCTTAATTTTCTACCCTCTTCTACCATTAACCCTGGAGTGGTGTCGTCCGGTCTTGTCTGCGCGCCCAAGAACTTGTGTTAAATACAGGATGTCCCGAAATTAGCTGTCAATATTATAACCACGTATTCTACGGCCCAACGTAAAGATAAAAGCTCATATAGACTAGGATCCCAAACGTCTTAGTTTTTAAGATTTGAAATTTGTATTGGAGAAGTTGGCTTTACTTTTATCTCAATTCTTTTTACAGAATACCATTTGCGTGTACTTGGCTTTTTTTACATGAAATGTTTTTGTTATCATTATTTCGGGAGGTCATTGACCAAATGACCTAATGGAGGAGCTACCGCGCCGCTGATTTTGATGATTTCTCATTGTTTCAATTTTTTTCCCATGAAAACAATACTTTCTCTAATCAATGCGTGGCAGACTAAGTACCTAGATAAAAGTTTGCAAAACAAGTCAACAGCCTTGTACAGAGTATCATGTTCACTTGTAAGTAGGCGTTGTTAAATAGGTGCATATCTACATTTGAAAAAAAGTCATATACAGTAAAACCTCTACTTGCGGACACCTCTATTAAGCGGACACTTCCTTTAGGCGGACAAATTTGTTAGAATCAAGCTTTTCCCTATTTCTTTAAATGTAAAATTCACTCCTATAACCGGACAATCTAATAACCGGACGCGGACAATTTTTTTTGGTTAAGAAATTCTGAAACCTCCCCCAACCGGACGCGAATCTCTGACATCGGGACGGAGCGCTGCACGACATGGGCATAAATATTATGTAGTATGTTGGCAACAACGCACTCTGCAGCCGGGGAATTTCCTCTTTCCGTTTTAATGCGGAGAAGAAATACCTCTGTCGTATTAACAACATATTTTATATGGCGGGACAGCTGTTTTTTATTTTTATTGATCAGATGGGTAGTAATAGATGTCTTTGAAATGGCGCCTAGTAAAAAACTTCACAGTTTACGTGAAAACAAGGAAGTTGTTAACATTTCTGAGAAGGAACATCTATCAGCACGAAAGATCGCTGAAAAATTTAATATAGGAAAAACTCAAGCAGCGGAAATTGTTAATAAATATTAATAAAATATAAAAAATTACCATTTTTCTATAAATTATTTTATATATTAGCCTTGAAATAAGTAGAAAAAATATATATCTTTAAGATATATATCTAAACTTCTTTACCAAATGCTGTAAAGATGAATGTGCCAAGTGAAATTAAATTCTGAAGGAAGATATTGGTCTAACCTATGACTCCAAATTATTTTGCAAGATGTAGTGGTGCCTCAATTATCAAAAGCAGAGGAATATATTAAGGGGATGGTAGTGACAAGATGGGGAAGGTAATGACAATATAGGGTTAGTGAGAAAATATTAGAGGATATTATGAAAAAATATTTATTTTAGAAAACTTTTAAAAAAACTTGTTTTAAGGAAACCAAAAAAAAACTTAAACTAATTGTTTTAAACAAACCAATTACTTAAACTAAAAGTAAGTCTAAATAGGAACAAGTAAATAACTTAACTAGATTTTCTCCTTATGAATGTTTGTAAAACAAAAATATTTTTTTAACAAGAACTTATCTTCAGACTTCAAGAAAGTAAATTACTTATCCAGAAAACAAAGGTGAATCTGTCACACATAATGACTAAATATTTTTGTACTGTTTCTTTGACAAAATAAGATCAAAACTTTTAATTTTTTTATAGAAATAAACAAAAACAAGGGGGGATGGTACTTACCATGTTTTGTTTCTAACCATAAACATTGAGTACAGCGCCATCTAGTACAAGAAAAATGCTTTTAAGGAAGAGGGGACGGTAATGATGCATAACCTAGGGGACCAACATTCATTGAAGAATAGTGTTTGACTGTGTTTCTTAAGTCATATTAACTAAAGGAAATTAAACTTTAAAGTGCTTTCAACCAATAAGAAAAGTCTTAGTAAACAGATGACAGATTCAGTGACTTAATACTTTTGTACTGTTTCTTTGACAAAATAAGAACAAAACTTAATTTTTTTTACAGAAGTAAATAAAAACAAGGGGGGGATGGTCATTACCATGTTTTTTTTCTAACCATAAACATGAGTACAGCGCCATCTAGTACAAGAAAAATGCTTTTAAGGAAGAGGGGACGGTAATGATGCATAACCTAGGGGACCAACATTCATTGATGAATAGTGTTTGACTGTGTTTCTTAAGTCATATTAACTAAAGGAAATTAAAAGTGCTTCCAACAAATAAGAAAAGTCTTAGTAAACAGATGACAAATTGTGTTTTAGAAAAATGATTTAGAAATATTGGCTTCACAGCTGGGGAATGGGACAGTAATGATAAAAAAGGTCTTCTACTCTATGTAGAAAAAAAGTATTTGAACATATGTATTTTTCTATTTTTGCTCCTAATGCAGTTCATATTTCTTTAATTATTAGAACTAGTTCTTATGTAAATATCCAAAAAAATATTTATTTTAATTGCCGGGGAATGAAAAAGGCAGTTTACCAGACAAGTCCTCATATATGCTTGCAAGATTGCAAGAGATTTCAAATTCAAATTTAAAAAGCATTTATTCACCTAAAGCTTAAAATCTAATACAAAATTTTTTATAAGACTAGATTTTTTATTAGAGAAATAAATTCAGTTGTAGATGGAAAAATTAGGAATTTATAGGTACAGTCAAGGACTTTTGAAATAGCTGCACTTAAAAATAAAAAATATTCCTATTTGAAATTAGGCAAACCACTTTGAACCAAACCAAAAAAATTGTGAACCCTGCCTCTGTCTGTATACATATAAAATTTATAAAATTCTATTTATAAAGGATAAGTTTTAACAGAAAAAATACAACAGTAATTTAAAAAGTCCATGACTGTACAAATAGATGTAACCTGACTTAACAAGATTTGCAGGAAATTTAATAGTTTCTGCATGATTTGGAATCTCTTATTAATCAAGAGGGAAGCATTTTACTTTCTAAATCTGTAATACACAGATTTTTTAAATTATAGACTGGTTCACCCTTGGGTTTACCCAGCAAATCTTACCATACTAAGCAGGAAAAAAAAGACAGACACCACAATTAGATATTAAGTTTCTCCTTCAGTTTTCCTTTCATTGTCCATTTATGTTGCTGAGTATACCCACTCAAATGGCTAATAATGCAGAGGCCTTAGTGGTATATCTTTGAGCCAAAGTGTTAAGCCTAAATCATTTATTGTTGTAATCTGCAGAGTTTTTTCATGTACTGGGTGGAAAAAAAAATATGCCACTTTAGTCAAACTCAGTATGTAGGTACGTGGGCACAATAGATCCATTTGTGGTCGCAGTGCATGGAGGTCCAGTAGGGCCTGCCACCACTTTCAAATACATACATACCCACTCAAAATTTGTAAAAGGTAAATCTGAGTCCGAGGGGTAATCAGCTGCACAAAAATTTTCTACAGGACTCCATAGGACACTATACAGGATGCTACAATACACTACAGAATTTAAGTATTTACAAAGTCCTGTAGGATAGTGTTGGTTCAACTGATCACCCATTAGGAAAAAAATTAGATTCTTACCTGGCAACGGCATACCACGTCCATAGAACTTGCCAACAAATCCACGACTTTGCCCTTGCCTTCATCGCCCCATTGAGCCCCCAAAATAACTGTCACCTTGTTGTCCACACCCTCTGTGCGCGCCTTCTTCCTGGGGCTACTGTTGCCGTTCATCTTTCCTGCTGCACCACCTTTTCTGACCTGAATTTGTCAACGCAAAAAAAGCGAGCGACTAAACTCTAACCTACAAATAAACAACAATACACCCCGCGACAAAAATACGTTTGATTTCCTCGATCAGCTGCGCGCCATTTAATTTTTTTTATGTAATTTTTGCGCATGGGCACTTGTTGGAAGGGTTCCAAAAAAATTGGAAAATTGTGGAAGTGGTAACGTCAAAAGCACGTGCACACAAAACCACGTGTGCAGACGTTTGAAGCACAGAACACGGTTTGAAGTTGGCGCCGCTAAAAAAAAACTGCAAACTTCGCTTTGGAGTATGGAGGTGTATTCTTGAAAAATTACGAATTTTGCATAAGGTCAGCGGACATATCGGAGCAAACCGAACCGCACTTTTCAGGCGCGTATTGGAAAATGAGTGCAATAAGCTGTTTAATAAGTGGGAGTCGGTTTGATGGCGGATCGATACATTTTAATCTTGATTTTTGAGTAAATGTACCGTAACAAGCTACCCTTCTTTCTTTTTGTTGTTGTGTATCAGATGCAACGTAACAATGCTCAGCTAAAATAATCCATTCTCCCCATTGAGTTGTATAAGGCCCTTGTGAGAGGAGCATCCAAGCCTCCATGCGAACCCAACGATCCTTGCAATCTAAATATTTTATTTGTAACAATTTTTAGGAGCTTTATTGAGTCCTAGGACAATATAAACCAGTGATCATGTTTCCTCTTAGGATTAGGTGGTAACAAGAAAAAAAGAATTAATAAAAATACTACCTTTCACGTTTTTAAGGGGCCTAAAGACACGCGAGCATTTCTTGAGATTAGTACGCGAACTAATCTCTGCATACATGTACGTTTGGTGGAATTGCCTACACACACGAAGACAAAATTAAACGTTCTAAATGCGTTTTGCCTAGACACCGAGAGATTTGCTCACGTACATTGTGCGCGCGAACTAATCTTCGAGAGATATTTTAGGCGGATATTGTTTACACACGAAGAGATTAGTATGCGCAAACTTGTACGCGCGTACTAATCTCTGGAAATGTTCGCGTGTCTGTAGGCCCCTTTAGGCCACACACATACAAAATAATCACCATTATTTTACTGGGCTGCTGTTACTTGAATTTAGAATTTGGCCAGTTAGCTCGGGCAAATTAGTCATAAGCGACAGCAAACAAAGAAGAAAAAACTTTTATAACCTCAAAAATATTCAAAACAAACCACATTTTTCATATTTTTTAAAGTTTATCTGCTTTTCCTTGAAAAAACTATGACAAACTTTAAAGACTTGGTGCCCACAATAGAGGAGGATGCGGAAGTTGAAGACTTCTCCGAAGACTCTGATGTCGAAATAGAATATCAACCAAGTAAAAGAAAAAATAAGGCCAACATAGACTTTGACTCAAACTTTGAGTTTGTGGGCTCTGTAGAAGAGTACAACAAAGATATATGGAATGATCTTAAAAAGTATGTTAAACGGAAGGCCAAGTCAAAAACTGATGATAAAATTAATAAGGTAAGGTTTGTTGTAAACTTGGTTTTAGAATAGTAGTTCAAACAAGATGTGTATGAACAACATGGAGTTGTATGTACAGTTTGACTTATGGTAGTTGATCTTTAGAATGAAAATTACAAGGTTTTTACTTATTAGACAAAGCGAAATTCTATGACTAAGATTTTATGACTGGTGGCTGCCCTGATATTAAGTTTTTAATATATTGTAAAAACATTTTTTTTTATTAAAGTGTAAACTTCTTTAGGCACATTTAGCAGTTTTTGTGGGTAGTGAATTCAACTGACCCATCAGGCTCGGCAATGTAACACTTGAGGGGTGAACAGCTAACCCAAAATGTGTACACTGATTGTGAAAATCCACAATCTGTTGCTAAGATTGTGTAAAGATTGTGGCAAGATTGTGAGGGATTGTGGCAAGATTGTGAGGGATTGTGGAGGACTGTGCAGCAGCGTAGCATGGAGCAAGGGGTGGCAGGGGCCGTCCCATCAAAAAAAAAAAACAAAAAAAAAAAAGGTCATTAAGTCTATAGTTTCCTTTGCCTCCCTCTTCATTTACCGTTCCCGGCCCTGCTACTTCATAACCGAGGGGTGACCAGCTAACCCCCAAATTTTGTATACCAATTGTAAAAATCCACAATCTTTTGCTAAGATTGTGAGGGATTGTGTAAAGATTCTGAGGGATTGTGGTAAGATTGTGAGGGATTGTGGTAAGATTGTGAAGGATTGTGAGAGATTGTGACAGATTGTGGGTGATTGGGAGGGATTGTGTAAAGATTGTGAAGGATTGTGAACAGATTGTAAAAAATGTGTACACCAATTGTGAGAGCTGTTCACCCCTCGGTAACACTCATTCAGGTGAAATCGGATCGAGTCAACTAACTGTGAGAAACATTCAGTGAGCAATATGATGATGCAGATGAAGGCCAGTACACAGAAGAGTACGGTTTCGTCAGCGTGGGAGAATATGTTATAGGCCAGAATTATTAATTTCACCTTGTTGAAGTTTACACTTCTGCCATGTGGTCTTAAGCACACACAATTTTTTTTTTCTGTTCCAAAGGTCATAAGTCAAACTGTATCATATTTTCTAAAATTATAATTATGATCTTGCCTCAGACTTTACCCAACAAGGAACCTAAGAAATGGGCCCTTAGAGACCATTTGGACTTAGTGGTTGACATTAATTAAATCCTCAGCACCAGTAGCTATTTAAAAAACTGCAAAACCTAAAACTAGAAAAATATTAGGTCTTAAGACAAACTCAAAAATAAAGCTAGAAAGTTATAAATAGGATATCTGACCTCTAACTCATCATTATGTTAAAAAATTTGTAAAAATGTCTAGATTATTTTTCTAGCTGCAGGCAGCCACACTACCCATAAAAGATATAAAAACAATTGATGTGGGGATTTTGTACTAATAATGAATTAATTTTGTCTTGGAATAAAAATTTTCCAAATTTTTACTTCTTCTACTTTTTTTTATGTGAAAGGGGATGTACCTTTCACTGGAAGCTACACTCGACAATAGAACCATGAGGTCGAGGGGTGAACAGCTAACCCAAAATGTGTACACCGATTGTGAAAATCCTCAATCTTTTGCTAAGATTGTGAGGGATTGTGGTAAGATTGCGAGGGATTGTGGAGGACTGTGCAGCAGTGTAGCATGCCTCAAGGGGCGGGGGGGCGACAGCCGCCCATCAAAAATTCTTGCGACAAAAAAAAAAGAAAAAAAGGTCATTATGTCTATAGTTTCCTTTGCGAGGGATTGTGAAGGACTGTGGTACGATTGTGCAAGATTGTGAGGGATTGTGGTAAGATTGTGAGTGATTAGGACAGACTGTGTAAAGATTGTGAAGGATTGTGAGTGCTTGGGATGGATTGTGTAAAGATTGTGAGGGATTGTGAAGGATTGTGGTAAGATTGTGAGGGATTGTGGTAAGATTGTGACAGAGTGTGAGTGATTGGGAGAGATTGTGTAAAGATTGTGAGAAATGTGTACACTGATTGTGAGAGCTGTTCACCCCTTGCATGAGGTATAGTAAAAATATTTCAATGTGCAGTAATTTTGTACAATTTATGAACTAATTTACTAATTATGTCCTGTCTCAATTTTTTGCTCAGGGCCTTTTGTACCTACTGCTTTTAAAAAAAAACTCAATTTTTAATTTAAATATCTTTAATGAGGGTTGTAGCTACACACACCTTGTTTTTTTTAACTTATTATTTTGTTAAATTGTTAAACATTTCTGAGGTTTAAACTAATTAAATGATGGAAGCTGGCAAATTGTCACACAGGAGACAAAGCCAATAACTCCCAATCGGACAAAAGTTAAAAACTTATTCCCAACCTATTCTTTTTCCACCAACCTAGTAAACATGCAAACTTTCTGGACTACAAAAAAATCTTTTAATAGACAAACTAAAAGCCTAGAAATCATAGAATAATTATATCTTTTTTATTAAAGTGTTATTAATCTTTGACTGCTGAGTTAAACTAGTAGCAGTGTACCTAAGTAATTGGTAATGAAAAATTAAATTTACAACAATTTTCTGGTTTTATAAATAAAAGGCTAATTCTTGGGTTAATTAATTGCTTTGAGAGTCATTCTTAATAAATTCACCAAATGCAGGTAATCTTTTAATTATACCACAGCCCAGTGTTGCCATGTCTAGGGATTTATCCCGAATCTAGGGATTTTCAAAGTATGGCAGGGATTAAGGGATTTTGTGACAAAATCTAGGGAAAATTGAATAAAAACGATTTAGTTAGATAAATACCATATTTAATATTTAATGAATTTTGAGAAATAAGATGAATTAAACAATCTTAATGTTCAAGAATTTTGGATGAAAATATCAAACATGAAATATGCTGATGAATCTTTTATGTTGCCTGCACTCTGTAATTTTATATTTGATATAGTGAGTTTGCCAAATTCAAGTGTGAAATAATTTTTTCAACCATTAACTTAAACTTAACTAAAATAAGAAACAAACATAAAATCAGTGATTGATTGAATAGCAAACTCACAATAAAATGTATACACAAATTGTATTTTTGTATTGTATTTTTAAACTAAAATATTTTTAAATGATGGTTTTGTCTTATTTTATTTGCAGAATGCAGGGTGTAATGCTTGGCACTTGTGGTCTACAATTTAACATAGGTCTAAGGATTTTCTAGGGATTTTTGAAATATATAATCTGGGAATGATTCAAAATTTGACCTGGCAACACTGTCACAGCATACTTTTTTAGGTATCCAATAATTTTTTTTGCAAAGTTAATAATGGCCAGTAACTATTTAAATCAATGCAAAAAAGTTTTAAAAAAATTATTGTTTTCTTCAAAATTTGCATAGGGAACATCCTTAAATTATGTACTGCAAAAATTTTGGATTTTTGAACCCCCACCTAACGCGTTACGTAATTTAAGGACAAGCCCTAACAGTAAGTATAAAAATTCACCTCCATTGCTGTTTCTTCTTACTTTGTTCAATAATGTTGGTTTTGTTTGCCCTTTTTAGAGATAAATCATAAAATTTAAGTGATACTTTTTAAAACAATAAAGTACTAAATTCAAAAAAATTTTTTTCAAAAAAAACTGTGTGACAAAAGTAATGCTTCACCTCTGTTGCATATTTATTTAGGTAAGCCTTTTATAAATTATATATTAAAGTTAGTTATTAATAATTTGATGACAATTGGCCACTAACTTCTAATATATTTTTGTATTTAAACATTAAAGAAAAAGTGAATTCACCTGCATCATATTCAGTACAAATAAATGTAATGGACTCAATTAAAAATAAGAAATTTTAACCCATTAAGCAAATTAGGCACAAACCAACGGAACTTATTTTTATATTAACACATAAGTACCTGTCCTTAGATTATAAAATGCCCCCTCCCCCCACTGTGACGCACCTGTAACGAAACCACTGTCCCCCTACAAAATTACTACCACCCCCCCTACTTTATATATGTTTATTTTTAGAAACAAAACATTTTAATTTACAAATGTTTTCTAGGTAGACTATGTAAATAGGCAGAGAGGTAAAAAAGCATTTTTTATTTATCATTTTAGCGAAATCGGTTCGTATAGTCTAATGCTATACCTTTTAATAAGCTGAATCACCCTGTAGAAAACGCTCTGTAACGAAATAGCGCATGACAAAATATCCCCATTTTGATATGGGAATGAGGTTGAAGATTGCAATTTTTTCCTAAAAAGTTTATTTTTTGTTTTTGTAAATTAGTTTTTGAAAAAACTACTTCCTGAAAAAGAATGATAAAAAAAAAAATTTTTTTAGTTTTTTTTATAAATATTAGTTTTACAGGAGGAGCCATGGCTCATGAACCTCCCTTAGAAATTATCAGCAAAATAAAACTAGCCTTCCTTGGGCATAGAATATGAATAAATAAAATTTTAAGGTCAAAAAAAGAGAATAAATAACTTATACAACAAATAATCAAAACCTTTGCAATAAGTACAATTCATGTCAAATTATATTTAAAAAAAATATACATTAAGTAATTTTTTTATAAAGAAAAAATTAAGGGTTTTGTATACATCTAAAGGCATTACAGAAAATCGTGATATTCTCGGTTTAAATAATTTCCAAACTGTTATGTAATGTTGCTGAACTTTACATTTAAGGTTTATAAAATCTTTTACAAAATATTTTTTTTCAGATGCGTTTACAAAATAATGCAGATAATGTAGACAAAGACTCTGAGGCTTCAGATAAGGGCACTGATGATGACGAACAGCTGGTTTCTGACGACGAACTCAAAAAGGATAAAATCAAAATCAAAGAAAAAAAGAAAAAGAAGAAACACCTAAATCAGGAAGATTTTTTTGAAGACGCACCCGATATGTCCAAAGAAACTGTCACTTTCTATCAAATGGGCTTGTCTCGGCCTTTGTTGAAAGCTATTACAGACATGAAGTTTGTTTACCCCACTCCCATTCAAGCATCTACAATTCCTGTGGCTTTGTTGGGCAGAGATATTTGTGGATGTGCTAAGACAGGTCAGTTTTAAATAGCCTACTCTCCAGCCAATTAGATCGGCGTTTGCCTTGTGCAGGTTTTTATTTTAATTTCATAACAAGGGTGAATAAATGATGAACCGAAATTATCGATTTTGCGCGCTATAGGTAAAGGAAGTGGTGTGACATGTCTTAATGTTAGGTTGGGATATTAAAGGGAGGGGGGTAAGAAGGTTCGGCCCGGCCAAGTAAATGAGCTGTTGGTGTTGGTGGCATCATATATTAGCATGGGGTGCACACATATGTTGCTCAACGCGATAGTATTAAATTTTTGACCCGGGAAGGCGTAAAACCATCCGAAATGTTGTGTCAGCTATCTGCACATTTCGGTTATGAAACGCCATTTTATGCAGAAAGACAGGTCTTCGCTTTTCGCTATCTGAAACATTTTTGTGTCAAGAGTCTGACGCAAAATTTCACACCATTTGCTAAGACTTATGGCGAGCTAAATAGAAAATTCCGTTTTTTTATTTGATTCACTGTCTTATACTAATCATTAAAAACTAAAGCAACCGGCTTCGCCATGTGAAAAATCCCTAAATTAAGCAGAGTAGCTCATAGAACCTGTTAACAAATTATATTAAAATCGGTTAAGTAGTTTCTAAGATTAGCCTTGCCAAATAAATTGGCGCCAGTAGCTATGCACAGCCATCCACTCATTCTGGGTGTTTTTTTGTTGAAAATGAGATTTTAAATCAATTTGTAAAAACTACGTTACTCAAGCTGCTGTGGATTTTAAAATATATTATACACAATTTTTTTTCCAAAATTTAATACTCAATCTAATTACCGCGTTTCACTAGCTGCTGGTTCGTAAATAAGATATGATTTCTTTATCTCAAAAACTGTGACTGACGAACTTTGAAGTTATGACAATTATTGTTGAAAATATAAGTCTTAATCTAACTTTGAAAACCTCATTTGGCAAGCTGCTCTGGTTTTCGAAGCATGATTTTTTAAAATAGTTGGACCCTCCTTTAGTCATTTCTCGGAATAACCATTCTGTTGTAGGTTCTTTTGAATGTTGTAGATTTTGGTGGTTAATTATTCATTATTGCTACAAATATTTCCGGCTCTTAAATACAAACTTCTTATAACTCCTTGTTTTGGTTCGTCTCTTTAGCCAGTGGTAGCAAACATCTATATAGCAAGAGTTAAGCCAAAACTGAACCGTTCAAACCTCTATATATAGGAAACCTACACACATGGGACAGTGTGTTAAGTCTAGTCGTTCTGTTGCTACAAAACCAGGAGTTATAATAAGTCTGTATTTAAGAGCCGTAAATATTTGTAGTAATAATGAAGAATTAACCACCGAAATCTACTACATTAAAATGAACAGAACAACAGAATGGTTATTCCAAGAAACTAATAAACTCAACAATCTCTAAAATCAAAAACAAACCAAATGGAGCAAATTTTCAAAATAATAATGATCCGTTGGATGTTATTAACATTCCATAGGTTCAAGGGATTTCAGAAAACATAAGGCGAATAGTCAAACACTATAATCTAAAAACAGTATTTTTATCGGGAAATACGATAGGAGTTTTGTCACTAAAACAAAACCAAAAAATCCCTCAAATAATAATGAATGTATTTACCGAATCCCATGTGAGTGTGGTAAATCATATTTAGGTGAAACGAAACGCCCTCTTTAGATTAGAGTAAGGAACATCTAAAAAGTACCCAATTAGGGGATATTGAAAAATCCGGTTTGGCGGATCCTGCATGGTTAAACGATCACAGGATTCAATGGTCTGAAGCTAAAGTTTTGCATAAGGAGTCGCATTGGCGAAAACGAAAGTTTATTGAAGCTGCGTTTATAATGCAGAATAAAGAAGTTTTCAGTCAACCAAGCACAGACATACCAAACATATGGAAACCACTCCTTAAGGAAAACAAGCATCTTACACTTAAAAAAGGGGGCAGACCGTCACACTTGACTGCACACCAAGTAGTATAAGTAGTAGCCTGTAGACTGGATTTAGTTGACACTTGAAAACGGTTAGAGATACTCACTAACCTAAACTTTGTGTTTAAAATAAATAAAGACAATGGAAGTCCGACATTTTATTTCAAACTCAACTATCTCTAAAAGTAAAAACAAACAAAACGTAGCAAATTCTCAGAATAGTAATCCTTTGGGTGTTCTTAAAAATTATGTTCAACGAAGAGCAAGTATTTTACAGTTAAAATTCATGCTCTTGAAATTAAAATTTTAATATTTAATATACCACAAATCTCATGAAAACTACCCTTTAATACTACAATCCTGGATGAAAACCTAACGCATATTTATCTATTTAGTCATTGTCTTTAATTTTCAAATCATGTTATATTAATGAAATTTTTTTATAGGTACTGGAAAAACGGCAGCTTACATGTTGCCAACTTTGGAAAGGCTGCTATACAAACCAGTTGGGGCCAATGTAACCAGAGTTTTGGTATTGGTGCCCACCAGAGAACTGGGTGTACAAGTTTACCAGGTTACGAAGCAAATTTGTCAATATACTGAAGTTCAGATAGGTAGGTATAGATGTAAATAAAATTAGTTAAATTTAAGGTAAAAATCAGTATTAAAATATTATAACAGTTTAAGCCTATGTGTTACTTTTGTGCACCCTGTACAGTTTAAAAAAGCAAATTAGTCGCATTTTTTATGAATCGTTGGCACCCTTTATTTTATTTTGAGTCCCTCTTTGCTTTTTAAATTTAAATATATATACAGGTTGTCCCAAATAAAAGTAAGTAAATGGCAATTCGTGAATGTCATTCGATTGATCGTAGTCGATTATACAAAAATATATATATTTTATTAAATGTTTATAATATGGCATCAAAATGTAAATTATTATTTTTTATTTTTGTGTGATATTTTGAAAACCTCTATAGATATTGTTGAAGTGGAAAAAAATGATATTCTAAGCCCGATCAGTTAAAATATATGATTTATATTTATTTTTATCAACATACAGTTAAAAAGAAACAATTATTCGCAAAATAGTTTTTGTAAATATGTTTTTGGCAGAAAAATTTAAAACACCAAAATTATTTTTTTTACTATAAATACACTGCGCAGCGAGGGGTAAATATCTGAGGATTTATGGTGTACAGGGTGTCCCAAATTGGGCACTTTTAGGGGGTTCAAGGTACTTCTAGGGGAGACAGAAAAACTGTTCACGCATTGCGAGGCTCAAATTTCAAGAGAAGGCTTATAGTGAAAACCGTATTTTGAAATATCGTCTCGTCTTTGAGCTACGGGGGCTTTTTGAAAAGTCTGCATTTTGGAAGGGGGTCTATAACTTCGTTATTAGTGGAAATTTTGATTTAGAGTAAATTGCAATGTTATAGACTTTGTCACGAGGAATCCACCCGCTAAAGTAAATTTTAACTGTCACTTTTAGTTTTTGAGATATGACATAAACTTGCATTTTTTCTTATGGAATGGCCTATATTTTAATTAATTTTCGAATTCGTAATTGAATTCTTTTTAAAATGATGTATCATATGTTATAGTTTGATTGAGTGGTTTCGGAGATAATTAAAGTTTTTCATTTTTGTCTAGTGTGCGTTGAATGACGTCATGCGCCATTGACATGAAAGCCTTGCTGTCAAATCCTACTTCAATGCTCCTATAGTTTTGTTGTCTTATACTATGCAAATCAACTTGTCCTTGCGTCTTGGCATTTTGTCATTGTTTAAATAATTTGACATTACGCTTTGATATGAAATTATTTTGCACAAAAGCGTTTTTAATTTTATTTTTAAATATGTACCGGAAGGATGAAAAGTATGACATGCTAAAATGTTACTGGGAAAGTAATGATAATCGACAGGACGCTGGAAACTTATATCTTCAAAGGTATCCCCAAATACGTTAATATGCTTTAAGGTATTTGGGTATCCCGAACGAAGACAAAGTTGAATAGGAATCTTGTTCAGTATGGCTCTTTTTCAAAACCGCGGGCCAAAATATATGACGTTAGGAGGGACCGTGAGGTAGAGGAGATAGACATTATTGGTGAGTTAGAACAAAATAATTCGCGATCACGGAGACAATTAGAAGCTGCCACAGGCATACCGAGAACTTCAATCCACATAAGCTTTATAACCGCCTAACTACTAGCCTAGAATCAACTTTTCTAATTGGTTTATTGACAAATGCGAGGAAGATTTAAACTTTCCCATTGATGTGATGTTCACAGATGAGGCAAGAGTCACAAGGAGGTATATTTAATAGATATAACAGCTACACTTCGGCCCAACAAAATCGCTACAAAACAGTGGAATTTGTCAACCAGGGTCGCTATGGCATGTTTGGGCTGGAGTTCATCGAGGACGTATAGTTGGCGCCTATATATATATATATATATATATATATATATAATGAACATTTAAATCAAGAGCGGTATTTAGAAAACATTTTACAAGATGTGGTTGAGCCATATATCGAAAACTTGTCGCTAGTAGAGAATATGCAGTGCTACTTCCAACAAGATGGCGCACCACGGCATACGGCTGGAATTATTACCAATTATTTGAATAATACCTTTCACAACCAGTGGATTGGATTAAGAGGCCCAATACCGTGGTCAGCAAGGTCTCCAGACATCACCTTGTGTGACTTCTGTTTATACGTTAAGATTTGAAAAGCGATGCCGTCTGTGCTTGAGGCAAAACGGGCGCCATATAGTATGAATATGATATAAAAATTGGTATTCATAAAGGTTAATTAGTATTAGCTTAAGTTTCTATAGGTATATAGTAGGTTGGTTATTTTTTCTGTTGATCTATGACGCAATGATTATTGATAATTTTTAATAATATCGAATTTCTATTGGGTCTGTAATTTTTGTTTCTTTTTATAACTAGGCTTTGAAGGCCGTCACCTGAATTATAATTTTTGACTGTGTAAAATAATAAAAATACTGGAGTGCCTTGACCTGCTTCAGCAGAAAATCATAGCGCACTAGAAATAAGTGAAAAAGCTAAATATCTCCGAAACCGCTCAATCAAACTATGACATATGAGACATCATTTTGAAAAGAATTCAATGACGAATTCGAAAATTAATTAAAATATAGGCCATTCCATAAGAAAAAATGCAACTTTTTGTCATATCTCAAAAAGTAAAAGTGACAGTTAAAATTTAATTTAGCGGGTGGATTCCTCGTGACAAAGTCTATAAAATTGCTATTTACTCCAAATCAAAATTTCCACCATTAACGAAGTTATAGACCCCCTTCCAAAATGCAGACTTTTCAAAAAGCCCCCGTAGCTCAAAGACGAGACGATATTTCAAAATACGGTTTTCACTATAAGTCTTCTCTTGAAATTTGAGCCTCGCAATGCACACCCTGTACAGTCTGGAGGATTTACTGGTATTTACGGGGCTTTGCTCGGATTTACGGGGATTTGCTGGGATTTACGGTGATTTACTAGGGATTGATGAGGATTTACGAGGATTTATAGTGAATTACCAAGGATTTACCAAGGATTTAAATCAGTGGCGTATATAGAAAAAAGTTTCAGGGTGGGCCCGAGACAGTTTTGGGGGGGGGGGGGGGCGAGACCCAATTAGGCCCTATTTTATGCTATTTTATGTTTGTATTTATGAAATATGTGGAAAAAATCTAAAAAAGTATTAGCTTGGGGAGTGGCGGACCCCCAGCCCCCCCTCCTTTATATACAAAAGCAATCGTCTACCACGTGCCAACAAATCGTTGGGGGATCTTGATAAACACGCTTTTCGCGCGGTGTTGCGAGTTTAACTAAAATTCACTAACTCTGAAGAGCAGGTGACTATGCCATTGGTCGAGACAAGTCATTTCGCACAACACGCGACCGCTGAGAGTTTGCTATTGGTCAAAGCGTGTCATGTGAATGGTCACACACACAAGACCCAGAATAGCTACACTGTAAGAACGTACGGTCGCCCACTTTTTTACTCATCTTGATAAACTTGTCTCAAAACCACAGAATTTTAGCGGACTTTTAAAATTTTTAAAGAGAATAGCTTATTGAATCATTATGCTTATTTTAAACCATGCGTTGTTGTTAAATAACGCACTGCTTCTTTCTATTCTCCAAATGTAGGAAACATAAGATAACATTAAAAAAGTGGGCGAGTTTACACCAGTATTTACTAAAAGGTCTAAGATGCTTAAGTGCTTTCAAACTCGGGACAGGGACCAAGTAATTAAAAAAAAACCTTTTCCTACTTGCGTGCGTAAAAGTGCACTTTTACGCACGCATTTGCGTGCGGAAAGTTGAACTTTCCGCACGCCGTGAATTTTAGGCCTAATTATACTTATTGACCCATTTATAAACTCAATTAAATTAAAAATGAGGCCTAATTAGACTTATTGACCCATTTATAAACTCAATTAAATTAAAAATGAAAACAGAATTTGTTTTTTGCTGTTTTAATGTAAAAAATACCAAATATATTAAAATGTAAAACCAAGCTTTCTATGCAACTAGGAAAAATTTTGTACCTAACTTTTGCGGAAAGTGCCTTTTCCGCCCTTGACGGCGTGCCCGAACTCCGCAAAGCGTCGTTCGGGCAACTGCCGTCGCGTGCGTAAAAGTATCACTTTCCGCACTAGTTAGGTAAATAACTATTTCGTGCACATTAAATCCAAGATGGCGGGGAGGAGCCGGCTACTCCCAATGTCGAAAACTCAAATTTCTGTTTAGGACTCCTATGATAAACAACATATGACAAAATTGTGACTACTCCACCTTTTGCAAGTTGAGGGTCTCATAATTGCTTGCCTTGTTAACCGCATAAGGGTACTATATCCTAATAAAAAAATTTTAAATCTTTGAATGCATCTTATTATTTGTCCCTTCGCTCGCATCTAAGCCGTCAGGTCATTTTCCAAGTTTAAATTAAAAACAAGCTACATAAGTAAAACTATATAGGATTTACGGGGATATATTCGGATTTATGGGGATTTATCGGGATTTCTTCGGAATTATTGGGATTTATAGGAAATTATTGGTCATTTAACAGGATTTTTAGAGATTTATTAGGAGGTCTAGGGATTTAATTGCCAAAAAGGATGGTGTACAACATTTTACGCAGATATTTACCCCTCGCTGCGCAGAGAAGACCAGAACATTCTGTATCTTTACCGGCACTAAAATTTACGTATGTGTCTAATCATTTTCAAATAATCAGCCAAGTAGCGGGATGTCCCTGGTTCGAATCCAGGCTAGAGTAAAATCTTTTTCACCAGAATGTTTTACAGGCAAATCCTTAGATGCATAGGTGGCTCGGGGACGCTCGGTTTCGGCCTCATTCAGCCCGAACACAGCGTCCCTGAGCTACTTTTACCTCTGAGGATTTACCCTTGAAACTTTTTCGTTAAGACCTTTCACGTCATGAACTTTTAAAATTTTAAAATTTTGTTATCTTATTTCTTGTTTTTATGCCACAAAATTTTCTCTTATTTAAAATAATTTTGTTTAAATTTAGGTTTGGCCGTGGGTGGTTTGGACCTAAAAACACAGGAGAATATCCTGCGTAAAAATCCTGATATTGTCATCGCTACTCCTGGTCGTTTAATCGACCATCTGAAGAGCACACCAACTTTCTGCCTGAATTTCATTGAAGTTTTAATTTTGGACGAAGCCGATCGAATGCTCGACGAGTTTTTTGCTGAGCAGATGAAAGAAATTATCAAGGTAGGAAAAAATGTTTCTTTGTATAGTCCTTGCCATACGCAGTTACACTTTTGTGACTTTGATATAAAATAAACATATTTCCCACAGATTACTAACCACAGAAATAGATTGGACACCCCCATGTTAAACTCTTAATACAATTAATGGCATTTGAACAGCGCCATCCCATAGCTGTCTGTTTGAACTAATTTTTGCGCTCTGCGCCTTGTATATTATTATACAGGTCAGTTAGTTTTTAATTTTTTGTTGAAATTCTTTGTTTTTTGAAAGATAATAAAATTATGTCAAAAAAATAAGTCCAAATTTTGCATAATAGAATAACAATTTATTTTAATCATAATTTATATTAGTATGAATACATTACAAATCAGTAACTATTACAATTACACCGAACCGAACCGTAACACAACAAGCACCTCTCATTCTAAACCTTTTTTGAGAGAAGTCATCGCTCTGCTCTGCAAGATTTCACTTTCCCGTGATAAAACGCAAACACACTGATTTTTTTTGGATTTTTATCTCAAAAGAAATGTTAACAAAATTCCAATTCAACGCGAACATAAAAAAAATCTTCGCGAAAAACAAATTTGACAATTTTTATGAGTTTTATCACAGATTACTAACCACAGAAATAGATTGGACACCCTCATGTTAAACTCTTAATACAATTAATGGCATTTGAACAGCGCCATCCCATAGCTGTCTGTTTGAACTAATTTTTGCGCTCTGCGCCTTGTATATTATTATACAGGTCAGTTAGTTTTTAATTTTTTGTTGAAATTCTTTGTTTTTTGAAAGATAATAAAATTATGTCAAAAAAATAAGTCCAAATTTTGCATAATAGAATAACAATTTATTTTAATCATAATTTATATTAGTATGAATACATTACAAATCAGTAACTATTACACTTACACCGAACCGAACCGTAACACAACAAGCACCTCTCATTCTAAACCTTTTTTGAGAGAAGTCATCGCTCTCTGCAAGATTTCACTTTCCCGTGATAAAACGCAAACACACTGATTTTTTTTGGATTCTTATCTCAAAAGAAATGTTAACAAAATTTCAATTCAATGCGAACATAAAAAAAATCTTCGCAAAAAACAAATTTGACAAGTTTTATGAGTTTTATCGATGTGCACATCAAGTGCTTGACAAATTCAAATTCCAAAAGACATTTAAAGACACGCAGAATACAGGGCTTAACGGTGCATTTTCTGCTGGGATAGCTAAGGTCACTCATCGTCAAGCAAGCTTTACAGGTAGCGAAGCTAACGTCAGGCTTTCTATTTTTTGGTTATTATTTTTGACATGTTTTCCTCGGTTTCGCATTGGCGGTTCTGTTTTATTTTGAAGATGTTGTTTTACACAGTATGAAGGTACGTAAACTATAATATATTTATGTAATTAGAATTAAAAAGTTATGCTGCAAACTATCTTGAAACTGTATCATTATTTAGACTGTGTTAAAACCAGATTTTTAAAATAACAACGAGCCGCCAATGCGAAAACGAGGAAAACATGTCAAAAATTATAACCAAAAAATAGAAAATCAGAGTTAGGCTTCGCTACCTGTAAAGCTTGCTTGACGATGAGTGACCTTAGGGATAGCGCCATCGCGGAGCTATCGTCCTGAACTAAAAATACGGGGTGTAGCGCTAAAAATATTTGGCGGCAACGCCGATTTGTCATTACTATTTTTTAATTGGTGTACTGTGATATTTCCTAACCAGAAATATATTAAGAAGTAAACATGTCATGTTGGTAGAAAATTAAAGGTAAAACTTTCATTATCTCTAAATAAAAAGATGCTGAATGTAGGTTGAAAAAAAACGCACAGAAGAAAACAACTCAGACATGCCATTTTTCATATTTTTTTTTGTTGCTCTCAGTTTGCATATGAAAAATAAAGAGGTTGGAAATGTTACAAAAAGTGTAACTGCCTATTGCAAGGACTATACATGGTGTCCTAAAATCGATATTTTAGTTTGTTTCTAGTAAGGTCACTCATTGCTTGACGATGAGTGACCTTAGTTTCTAGAGGAGATAACAAACTAACCTCCACTTGTGAGGCTTGATTTTCAAGAGAAGCTTAATATATGGTTAAGGGTGAACTCGCATCTTAATATAGCAAGCCGTTTTTAAGCTACAGGGGGGTTTTCGAAAGTATTTGCGAAGGTGGCCTATAACTTTTTTATTTATGTTAATTTTATTATGGTAAAAGTTGCATTTTATATATTCTTTTTAGTTATTAAGATGTTAAATTAAATTTTAATTTCTTTATGAAATGACCCCTTTATATTCTTTGTTTTATTTTATATTTTAATGTATTTAATGGGTTTCGAATCCTTTATGAAACAAATTTTAATGTATTTAATGGGTTTCAAATACTTTAGGAAACAAATAAAAAATATAGAAATAAAAATATATAAAAAGCAATAAAAATAATTAAATATTGAGTAATTTTAAAGAAAATTTTACGCTGATTTCAAAAATCGAATAAAAAGGGGGTTATTCCATAACAAAAATACTTTATATCTTAAAAAATAAAAATGCTTCACTCCCTTGATGGCTACTTTGAGTACTACGCATTCCAAAAACATTATCTTCGGGTAAAAGATCTTGTATTTTTGCGATTTTAGCAATGCTTCGCTAACTTCATATGAAGTTAGCGAAGCACCCTCAAAAACGGTCAAAAATAAGAGCGACAAAATTAATTTTTCCACAACTAATTTACGACTAATTAACGGCAAATTATCCACCTAGTAGCGGTTCGATTTGCGATGGGTGCCAAAATATGAAGTTAGCGAAGCACCCAAAAAAAAGGTCAAAAATGAGAGCCACAAAATTAATTTTTCCACAACTACTTCACGACTAATTAGCGGCAAATTATCCACCATATTCGATTTTAATAAAAGCCATTTTTACGAGGGTGCTTCGCTAACTTCATATGAAGTTAGCGAAGCACCCTCAAAAACGGTCAAAAATAAGAGCGACAAAATTAATTTTTCCACAACTAATTCACGACTAATTAGCGGCAAATTATCCACCATATTCGATTTTGATAAAAGCCATTTTTACGAGGGTGCTTCGCTAACTTCATATGAAGTTAGCGAAGCACCCTCAAAAACGGTTAAAAATAAGAGCGACAAAATTAATTTTTCCACAACTAATTCACGACTAATTAACGGCAAATTATCCACCTAGTAGCGATTCGATTTGCGATGGGTGCCAAAATATGAAGTTAGCTAAGCACCCAAAAAAAGGGTCAAAAATAAGAGCGACAAAATTAATTTTTCCACAACTAATTCACGACTAATTAGCGGCAAATTATCCACCATATTCGATTTTGATAAAAGCCATTTTTACGAGGGTGCTTCGCTAACTTCATATGAAGTTAGCGAAGCACCCTCAAAAACGGTCAAAAATAAGAGCGACAAAATTAATTTTTCCACAACTAATTCACGACTAATTAACGGCAAATTATCCACCTAGTCCCGATTCGATCTGCGATGGGTGCTTCGCTAACTTCATGCTCATTAGTAAATCCTATTCGGATTTTTGTTAATGGCAACAAAAGTTTCACTTTAAATCTTAGAACTATTTAGTCCTTTGACTTTGAATACTACTCGTCCAAGAAACATTTTCTTTCGGTGAAAGACCCATTATTTTTGTGATTATAGCCATACATAAGAAAAGGACAAACCATGCTTTTTCCACAGTCTCGCTGGTAAAGCCATTACGGATTTTGGCGGCAACAAAAATGTAATTTTAAATCTTGGAATTATTTACTTCTTTGACACCTACTTCAAGTAGTAACTACCAACCATTCCAAAAACATTCTCTACCGGTAAAAGACCTTGCATTTCTGTGATTTTAGCAATGCTTAAGAACAAGACAAACCATGCTTTTTTAGATTTAGCCACAGTCTCGCTGGTGAAGCCTATTAGGATTTTTTTGATGGCAATAAAAGTTTCACCTTAAATCTTAGAATTATTTACTCCTTTGACACCCACTTTGAATACTACTCATTGAAAAAATATTTTCCCATTATTTTTGTGATTATGATCCATTATTAATTGGATTTTAACACATACTTGACACATACTTTGAGTATCAGCCATTCCAAAAACATTCTCTACCGGTAATAGGTCCCGTATAAATTTTAGCGATGCTCAAGAATGATTTAACCGCTGCTAAAGCCAGTACAGATTTTCGTTGCCGACAACGACAGCTTGAATTTTAGAATTATTTACTTCTTTGACACCTACGAGTACCAACCATTCCAAAAACATTCTCTACCCCGTACTTTTTTGATTTCAGCAATGCTCAAGAACGAGGCAAACCATGCTTTTTTCGGCCACCATGACCGACGCGATTGAAGATTTAGCCGCAGTCTCGCTGGTGAAGCCTGTTCGAATATTCGTTGACGGCAACAAAAATGTTGCCTTGAATCTTAGACAAGAATTCATTAGGATAAGGGATGATAAAGAAGCGGATAGAGAGCCAATTTTGTGTTCGTTGCTTTGCCGAACTTTTAGGTAAGCGCTCATCTCCAAACACATTTGGACGTTTCAGAATTACAATATTTTACTTATAAAGTCATGGACAATTTTTTTTTACATACATTATTAAACTAGGCCACGCGGTGTGGTCCATTGCACAGAAGTGATTCGTGTCGTTGGAATACTTCTTTATTTTAAAAATTCAACTGCGCACTCGTAGAAAAGCTATTTATTTTCCTCCCATGTCTGGTGTTGACCTGTCTTGTTTTTGTTTTTAGGGAAAATTGTATAATCTTCGTAAGGACCAAAAAGCAAGCACATCGACTTCACATCCTGTTGGGTCTTCTGGGACTTAAAGCCTCGGAGTTACACGGCAACCTGACCCAACCTCAGAGAATCGAAGCGTTGCAAAAATTCAAAAATAAGGAAGTAAGTGATAATTCAACCAATTTTTTCAAATAAAAAATTTCGGCAAAAATATGTGAAAATCTCGAGTATACAGTACTCCGGTCTATTTTTTAAATGATGTAAGTAAAAATTCGTATAAGGGATTTTTGTCTGTTCGGCCGTTCTCGGGCAAAAAAATATAAAACAATTCGACTTTGTGATAATTTTGTTTATCATGTTTTTCTCCAAATAGTCCCAAGTAACATTTCATGTTTTATAATGGTTGCTAGAAGTTTGCGGCTACCAAATTACAAAACGTAAAGTTTAATAAAGACGTGGCGAGAACGTTTTTGGAACCCTTATGAAAATCTTATAACTCTTAAATTAAAAATCATATAAGGGTGGCGGCAACCTATTTATAAACCTCTAATAAAACCAAAAAATTTGTGTTGTGGTGGCGGTAACCCTTATATAACCCTTATAAAACCAAATAAAGTATTCTGGTAATATAATTTTATTGTACTACTGACTCCCTCTAAGAAATTTTGCGAATTAAAAGATTTTTTAAGAGTTCTGAAGTAACAATTCTAAAAAAACACGTATAGTAGTTATGGAGACACATGTGCCTTATTACAATGAAATGGTCTCCGAAATCAAGTGTGTATACCGTAAAAATACCTGCGGCCCCAACTTTGCTGTAAAATGTATAGGTTCTGAGCTCACAAAACTCACGCGCTCTGTAAATTAACAAAATTTAGTAATATTTTTCTCTAAAATTTTCACACTTTAAAAAGCAAGTGATTCCTAAATTACTATTTTTTCTAAAAGATTATGGTCTAATATGATTAAAAAACACTTTAATCTATTCTAAAACAACCAAATTGTGAATATATTTAAGCAGATTTTCCTTTATGGATTTTATTAAATTTTATTATATTATTATATTTTTCAGTAATGCAAAAATGGCATTACCAATAGAATCATTGTAAAAATTATTTTAACATAACGCAAAAAATTCAGGATTCCTAACCCTCCCCTTTTAAAACGGATTTTCAAGAAAAACAACATTTAAAAAACATTGAGTAACACGAGGGCTAAAATGGCCCGTAAAATATTTTTTACAATTATTCTATTGTTGATGGCATTTTTACATTACTGCAAGTTATAAATTGGAATTTACCATAATCTACTAAAGAAAATCTGGCTCTGTAACGAAATAGCGCGTATCACATTAGCCTGTTTTTGATACGCGCTATTTTGATATGCGCTATTTCGTTACAGAGCTGGAAAATGTGCATACTAAAATTTTGTGTTCCAAAAAAAGTAGAAATTTAATAGATGTGACAACGCCGTGTTTCTAGTAGTAGTAGTTTCTATTCTTGAAACGGCTGAGAACAAGAATGAGCATCTCCCCACGTCAGGACCAATAGTGATGCGGAAATCAAGTGAGATCGCAAGCGTAGTTTGACTTTCACCCGATTTTGAGCGAGTACTCCTTCTCGCCCATTCAAGATTTCATACACTGATGGCGTGAGATACTGATAGTGACTCCAAAATATATAATGACACTATTATAAATATCAACAACTTAAGGTTTTATAAGGGGCCTTTTATAAAAACGCACGGTGGTTATATAATACAGCTAAAGGGTTCATGTTTTTCCGGTGATATTACCGAATTTTTATAAAACCACTTTTGGTAAGTTTATATAACTTTTGTTCTCCAGTTTTCCCCATTTGCCTTTATATATAACTTATCGTAACTTTGAGGTATTTTATAAAACCAGGAGACTTTGTTATAAAATCTGAACACCCTTATAGGAACTGGGAACCAAATTTATAAAACCTTGGGTAATTAAAGGTAGCAAATCCAAATTATCCATCAAACAAAAATACGCTGTTTTACGAAAAAATATGAAGTGAAAAATTTTAGAAGGCATCACAGGTTATATTTTGAAAAAAATCATAAGTTGGAAACCATAGAACCTAGTGAGCTGCGGTTTTAAAGATATTTCAAGCAATATTTGGTTAAAATTTAACAAAATCGTAACTTTTGAACCATGGCATCTACAAAGCTGCGGTTTTTGTTTTTGTATAGATTTTTTTCTTTCACAGGTGGACTTTCTAATAGCCACAGACGTAGCCGCAAGAGGTCTGGACATACAAGGCATACAGACCGTGGTCAATTACGAAATGCCAGCAAGCTTAGAGCATTACATTCATAGAGTTGGGCGAACTGCGAGAGCCGGGAGAGCAGGTAGGCTGTTTTCTGTTATTCTTTCTTCTTACAGCAATTGCAGCGAGAAGCTACGTTTCCACAGAACCAACATTGAGCACCTTTTTGTTGTTATATGTTTCTTCTTGTTGCCGGAAACATAAAACATAGAGAAGCAATGATAAACTTTTTGTTTCCATTGAAGCAACAAAATTGATATTTACTTACTTATTTTTATTTAATAGTCATTGGACAACTTTTTGTCACAATTTGTTTCTTCTTATACAACAAGTGAAATTAAAGAAAGAAAAATAAGAAAAAAGTTTTTGCCCCGGCCGGTTTCTTCTTATTGCCTAAAACATGAAACCTCTCTACAAAAACAATAATTATAAACATTTTGTTTCGACCTAAGCAACAAAAATTAGTTATTTATTCATGTTTCCTGTTATTCAAGAAACATTGTGTAACTTTTTGTTTCGTTTTATTTCTTCTTTTTGCCGTTTCCACCGCAATTGCACCAACTATCAACTTGTTTCTGTTTTATCGTATTTTTCCTTGAAGTTTACCACTAAAACTGGAAACGTGCCACAAGAAGCAACAATCGGCATTTATTTCCGAAACATAGAGGAACCTTCAGGAATTTTGGGGAACATTTTTGAAAGTTGCTCAATGTTGGCGTAAAGAAGCAAAAACCGGTATTTGTTTCCGAGAGATAGGGCAACATTTAGCAACCTGAAGAAACATTTTGGAAACAAGCAACAGAAACACAAACGTTACTCAATGTTCCTTTAGTGCAAACTTACCCACGGACAGTACGCTTTGTAACAGCTTGATCAATAAATAAAGGTATCAAACATTGAAAATATTGAATTTTTTAATTATAATTCAAAACAATACCATACTTGGCTTTAGTAAATAAAAGTGATGCATACTACCTACCGAGAACTGTTAGGTTTTTATATTGATTTTGGAATTTGCGTAACGGAAGCTACAGCAAATCAGTGCTTTTTTATATTAAGTATATACAGAGTAACAGACACTCAACATTTTCCTCTGAGAAATTTCTAACTGGCGCTAAATGTCAAATTAGTGGCTGTTAAAAATTCATTAAAAGCCTTTTTCCTCGCAGTAACTACAAGTTACCAGGTAACCTGGTTACTCGTTTTCTGTTTTTCTTCGGTGAGTAACACTAACTATGACGTCACGAGTAACCACACAGTGTAACCAGCCTAGCAGACGTGGTTGCTGAAATATTTTGAGGTTAAGATCGTTCTTTTTCGTTTTTTTTTCAAAATGTTTGATTTTAATATATATATTAACAACGAATTATGTTTGGTAACAGTGGAAAATGAAGCACATCCCTTGAAGTTGGTACTATATCAATTCAACTGCAACTAGTCTTAAAATGTAGTGCCTTTGGTGTTCTGTGGTACTGCGGCCTTACCACAGAATACCAAAGGAGCACCCTGTTTCCACCCCGATTCAAAAAACGCATCAGGTAACGCTGCATTTAAAACTGATGCAAATCCATGGCCCGTGATACGTTTTTTGAATCGGGGTGGGCATGTATTGGTGGAAACAATGATTTATTTTCTGCATTTCGGAAATTGCTGGTAAAACCATAAACAAACAATTGGAAATGTCATCCACAGCTGACTGTCTGACGTCATTCATACAGCGGTTACTCCGAGTAACCGTGACGTCATTTCGAGTAACTTAAATGAGTGACTAGTAACCTCGAGGAAAAAGGCTTTAAGTTGTAACAATTAATTTTAACATTAAAAAACATGAAACAAAAGTTTGTCCTACAAATTGCATGATAAACCAGGGCTATCAAAACGGACGGGCCACGATCCTCCACTTTGTTGACGTCACATCCGGGGCTGATTTTTTGTTTGATGGTCACGTTACGACACAGCTGATTGTCTTTAAAATATTGAGGTTGGAATGACAGTTCATGAATATTTGATTTTTTTTTAAATAAAGCCGTTTTTGAGATTGTTTTTACTTTATTCTGGCAGAACAATTTTTTTTTAATGTATAGTTATCCTTAATTGTTCATAGCCGCTTCATTAGCTCACACAAAAATTAAGTTTAAAGCAGAAGCGAAAGTGACAATCACAGATGACAAAGTCAAATACATGTCAAATATAACAGTTGGCATGTGGTACATGGCGGGTAATTTGAATTCAAAATAAGGAATGCTAAATCTTGAAGATTTTAACCTTTTAATCATGTTGCTTTCTTACAAACCTTTGGTGGAATATCGGGATGGTGTCTGAGAATATTTCACTTGAATTTTGCGGAAATCTGTAGTGCCATTTTGAAAATATCATAAAAAAACGTCTGACCTCCCATAAGACCCAATGTAAAATTCAGCCCCGGGAGAACAGCTGATTTTTTCAGGGTCGTGGCCTCTATTTTTGTGTTGGCCTTGGATAAACCAGCAAAATATTTTTGTGGCTTAAAACATGTGTTTCAAAGTTAATGGCAACATTGTCCCACAAATTGAATGGTTGGTTTAGTCAGTCCAACTCTCAAAAGATGTCGGTTCCGTTTGACGCCTGCGCAAAAAAGTAGACCATTTACTGTTGAAATTGATTCTTGCAGGTGTGGCGGTGAGTTTAGCCGGCGAAAAAGAACGAAAAATAGTCAAAGACGTCATAAAACAGGCGGATATTCCGGTCAAAAGTCGAGTTATCCCTCCCGACATTGTAGAAAAATACAAACAAAAGTTGGCTAAAATGGAACCACAGATAACAGAAATTATGACGTAAGTTTAGAGCTATCAATATCCCTTAATATTTTTAGACCAAACTTACTATACTTTAATTTTATCCCGGCCTTAGATACAGATACCTGTTAAAGAGGCAAAAAAGGAAAAAACTTAGTAAGAACATGAAAACTGTTAGAAATAAAAGAAAATGTATTGCAGCCAACAGGAAACATAAATTAGGCTTAATCCAAGCTAAAAGAGTGAAATGGGGTGAACTTTTATGGGTGGTAACGGTTTTTCACGATTTTCCATCGAAAAAAGTTAAATACAAAAGTTATAGGTAATAAGAACGTCTATAACTTTCTAAACATTTTTTTAGATATTTTAAAATTTTCTAAAAAACAAAACAATTTTTTTTGTTTTTGATTTTATTATTCAAAATATTTCTGTATATTTTTATATTTTATTTTGATGATTAACCGTAAAGTTCCGAAAGCAGTTTTTTTCATCAATACGTCTATTTTTAAATGGTGTAAAAAAAGGACATCACGAAAAGTGACACGGTCAAAATAAAAAATAGAACAGACGAGATGGATATTGATTTAACTTATACTGTTTCCTGGCAAACTTTTCCATAGTGATGTTATTTTTTTACACTATCTAAAAATACACGTTTTAACAAAAAAAAATTAAATTTATTTTCGGGTGAAAATGTGGCCTAATTTAGGGTTTTAAAATTAAAATAAAATGTAAAAATCAATCTTCTGATTTAAAAAAATACAACGTGTTAAGAGGACAAATATGTGTGTTTTCACCAAATTTTCTATCTGTCTATCTATTTAGCCTTCTTCAAACCATCTTTGGACATATGCCTCCCCAATATCTTTCACTCTTCTCTGTCTGTCGCCGTGTTCATCCATCTGGTCCCCGCATACTTCTCCAAATCGTCCGCCCATCTCATTTGTGGTCTTCCTCTAATTCGTTTATCTTCCCAAGGTCTCCAGTTTACAATACATTGTTCCATCGATCGTCTTTCTGTCTGATATTATGACCAGCAAATTTCCATTTTAATTTTGCTACCTCTCCTCTGACATCCCTTATTTTTGTTCTATTTCTTATCCATTCATTCCTTTTTCTATCTGTTTCTATCTACATGTAACATTTGTCTTTCCATTGATCTTTGGGCTTTTGTTAGCTTATCCATGTTTGAAAAATGTCCAGATAAAGATAAAAATTACAAATAAAAAAAACAGGTTTTTTTTTCGATTTATTTTGCAAAAAACAACCATTATCCACCCCTAAGAACTCACCCGATTTCACCCGAATAACTCGGATCGAGTCTAATATATTATTTTCCTAACGACTGCGCTAGATTTTCTTTAATTTCTAATAGTTTTCATGTTGTTGCTAATTTTTTCTGCTTGGTTGGTTTTTGTTTCATTAAAGGTCTTCACTGAGCTTTATCATCATCGAGTCTTATCTCCGCTGTTTATTTTTGTCTAGAGAGGAAGAAGAAGAACGACAACTCGCAAAGGCAGAAAACCAAGCCAACAAAGCGGAAAAGTTGTTAAAAGGTGAAGGCAATAACGAACGACCCTGGTTTCAAACCAAGAAACAGCGCAAACAAGAAAAAGATAAGTTAGTGCAAGTGCACAAAAACAACAAGGCCAATCCAAAGAAGAAAAAACCCTCTGTGGACCCTAAAGAACAAAAAATCAACGAAGAGCTTAATAAAACGGCCAAACTACAGGCGAAAACTTTCAAAAGCAAACATAAACTCAAAAAGATTAATGCAGTCAACGACACTTCGTCAAAACAAAATGGTTTTAGAAGTGGAAACAAAAGAAAATCGCATTTTGGTGACTTGACAGATGTTTCAAATAAAGGTGCTAAGAAAATGAGGTACGAAGCGAACGTCAAGAATAGAAATAAGTTTAATAATAAAACTAATAATAAGAATAATCCGAAGAATAAAGGCACGAAATTCGGTAAGAATCCTAAAGGTAAAAAGAAATAAAATGTCATTTAATTTTTACAAAAAATATATTTTGTTATCATCTTTCCGATTTTTAATCTTATAACATTTAACGAATAAAATAACTAAAAAATATAATTCTGTCATCAAAAATTTTGACAATTTTTGTACGTAATTTTAAACTTAACGCTTCTTTACATCAGGTACTTATACCATTTCAAAATCAAGTATATTAAACACCCTTGTCCAGACAAGTGTTGTTTCCATTAACACTCATCATAGAAGGATTTATATTTATATTTTCTTTTTAACCAAATGTTTCTTTTTGAGATCATCATCTAGACGTAGCGTTCTGTACACTAATTTTAGTAATTTATATTTTTTACTATCTACATATCTTAACATTATTTGTAGTATTTGTTTTTACTTTCAGTTCTGTGATGTGTTTATTCATTAATACTCTTGTCTAGAGTGTGAAATTATTTATCCAGAAAAGGCTTTATATATTCACTTCTTTATTACTAAATATTTCTCCATGAATACAGAGAAGTAACGTTTTGTACGCTATTTTTAACAGTTTCGATTATAGTTAAGTTTTAGGTACCAACGTATCTTATTACTATTTATAGTTTTTTTTGCTTGTTAGTCTAGTCAGAAATATATATTATATTTCTTGTTGATCTTTGTCAAATTGATCCACATCAAAAGTTTTGATTATTTTATTTCCTTATTTTCCTAATTTTTTTATTTGTGATTCATTTCTGTAATATTTCAAAATGTTTTATAAAGAAAGTTCTTATTTTACCACCACAATCCCGCAAGATATTCCGTTGAAAATGAGGGAAATTTAAAAGTAGAATTCGTTCTTTCAATAAACTTCTCGACTGCTTCATTAAAACTTTTCAAAAAAGATGAGGCCTGCTTTATTAAATATTCTCTGACAAAGTAAACCAAATTCACCAGACTTCTCAACTTAACCAATACAGTCGAACCTCTATAACTCGAACCTGAAGGGACAACCAAAACAGTTCGAGTTATGGAGAGTTCGAGTTATAGAAACTCGAGTTACATAGGTTAAAATACATGTAAATAGTGCAGGGACCCTTAAAAGGTTCGAGTTATAGAGGGGTTCGAGTTATAGAGGTTCGAGTTAGAGAGGCTCGACTGTACTTATATTCTTAAAGAAAGTATTTGTATCTGTAAGGTCAAATGTAGAAAATAAATCATTTATAAAATTCTCTATAATATTTGCAATTTTCACTAGTGTGTTATCAGGTGTTTTTTTCCACAAAAGTTGTTGCCTAGTGAATTATTGTTCCCAATAACATCTGAAATTACTTTTTCTAGGTTTCCTTCTATGTTATCAAATGTTTTTCCATCACTTATAGAAAAATCGTTATGAACGTTACTTTCAACATTTTTAATCAGGCGACTTTTTACTAACGTTTCTTTACTATTTTTAGTAGTTTCGGAAATGTCATTGCTGTTTAAGTTATTCAAGTTGGTTCTCTTTCTTTTTCTTGGTTGTGTAGTTGAAACTTCCAAACTGTTTTTCCTGCTGTGCCATATCCATTTGATCCAAATCAAAATCAACGTTTTCCTTAGTTTCCATAATGATTTTTTTGGCTTTCAAGTATTCTATTATTTTGTTTGTTCGAAAAAGAAAGAAAATGTCATATAATTTTTACAAAAAATATATTTTGTTATCATCTTCCCGATTTTTAATCTTATAACATTTAACTAATAAAATAACTAAAAAATATAATTCTGTCATCAAAAATTTTGACAGTTTTTGTACGTAATTTTAAACCTAACGCTTTTTTACATCAGGTACTTATACCATTTCGAAATCAAGTATATTAAACACTCTTGTCCAGACAAGTGGTGTTTCCATTAACACTCATCATAGAAGGATTTATATTTTCTTTGTAACCAAATTTTTCTTTTTAAGATCATCATTTACAGACGTAGCGTTCTGTACACTATTTTTAGTAATTTATATTTTTTACTATCTACGTATCTTAACATTATTTGTAGTATTTTTTTAACATTCAGTTCTGTGTTATCTTGTGTTTATTTATTAATCAGTGAAATTATTTATCCAGAAAAGGCTTTATATATTCACTTCTTTATTACTAAATATTTCTCCATGAATATAGAGAAGTAACGTTTTGTAGGCTATTTTTAACAGTTTCGATTATAGTTAAGTTTTAGGTTTTTTACTCTTATTACTATTTATAGATTTTTTTGCTTGTTAGTCTAGTCAGAAATATTTATTATATTTCTTGTTGATCTTTGTCAAATTGATCCACATCAAAAGTTTTGATTATTTTATTTCCTTATTTTCCTAATTTTTTTATTTGTGATTCATTTCTGTAATATTTCAAAATGTTTTATAAAGAAAGTTCTTATTTTACCACCACAATCCCGCAAGATATTCCGTTGAAAATGCGGGAAATTTAGAAGTAGAATTCGTTCTTTCAATAAACTTCTCGACTGCTTCATTAAAACTTTTCAAAAAAGATGAGGCCTGCTTTATTAAATATTCTCTGACAAAGTAAACCAAATTCACCAGACTTCTCAACTTAACCAATACAGTCGAACCTCCATAACTCGAACCTAAAGGGACAACCAAAACAGTTCGAGTTATGGAGAGTTCGAGTTATAGAAACTCGAGTTACATAGGTTAAAATACATGTAAAAAGTGCAGGGACCGCTTAAAAGGTTCGAGTTATAGAGGGGTTCGAGTTATAGAGGTTCGAGTTAGAGAGGCTCGACTGTACTTCTATTCTTAAAGAAAGTATTTGTATCTGTAAGGTCAAATGTAGAAAATATATCATTTATAAAATTCTCTATAATATTTGCAATTTTCACTAGTGTGTTATCAGGTGTTTTTTTCCACAAAAGTTGCCTAGTGAATTATTGTTCCCAATAACATCTGAAATTACTTTTTCTAGGTTTCCTTCTATGTTATCAAATGTTTTTCCATCACTTATAGAAAAATCGTTATGAACGTTACTTTCAACATTTTTAATCAGGCGACTTTTTACTAACGTTTCTTTACTATTTTTAGTAGTTTCGGAAATGTCATTGCTGTTTAAGTTATTCAAGTTGGTTCTCTTTCTTTTTCTTGGTTGTGTAGTTGAAACTTCCAATCTGTTTTTCCTGCTGTGCCATATCCATTTGATCCAAACCAAAATCAACGTTTTCCTTAGTTTCTGGTGAGGTCAGGCCTTCTGTAGAAAATAAAATATACCGAAGGACCACTCGAGATAGCTCGAGAAAAACGTGTGGGAGTTAAGAGGGACTGTATCTTTCCACAGGGCTCCGACAGGGAAAAAAGAGCCTAAAACTTATTTACTAAAACTAGCGTAGCAATGAAAAATTATCAAGAAACGACTTACCCTTAGATGTCTTTTGTAGCTACTTGGCTGGCCAGCCCGATTATACGCGAAGTACCAGACTCTCCATTGTTCTATAGTTCAAAATGTTCCAAACACTAATATCTAATAAACTAAAGCGTAAAATTAATAGTTTCCACAATTTTAATATAAAATAATAGCGGTGCGGTGACTTTAGTTGCACGTGGCGCGTGGTTGAGTTGTTCTCGCAGACGATCGGCGTTTTCGTCTGCTAGGCCGAATTTAGCCGCTTATCTCAAATCCTTCATTGCTGGAAGAAGCGCGCGAAGTTTAAATTTAAAATATGGAAAGATATAGCGTAAAGTAAATCAAAATAATATTCTAAAACGCTTGTAAGCGTAGAAAATGTAACCCAAAAATATTTAAAAACTAAGAGAGATAGCTTCTCTAATTTTAAGTGAAAATTAGAGAATATAATTATTTACAAAAATAAAAACAAGTTGGGAAACTTGTTCATTCGGCCCACCAAAATGAGCATCATTTTTCGGTAGGTGAATCTGAATCAATTGGAAGGGGGCAAAGCTTGACTAAAGGTCGTTTAAAGATACCGGACGCGGTACGAACATTTACCACCCTAGCGTGCCCATCAGGCCCTTTAAAAATTTCAATAATGCGACCTACCCGCCATTGAAGGGGCGGTGATAACTCGTCTTTGATAAGAACGAGGGTACCTATTTTTGGCTCTGCGCATGGTTCCAACCATTTATTTCGTACTTGAAGGGTATGTAAAAATTCTTGGCTCCAACGACGCCAAAAATCGGCTTGTATTCGCTGGACCAAGTTCCATCGCGATAACCGATTCTCAGGTTTACTTGAAAAATCTTCATCAGGAACAGAAACTAAAGGTCCATGTGTTAAAAAATGTCCCGGTGTTAAAACCTGTAGATCGTTACAGTCGGTAGATTGCGGGGTCAAGGGGCGAGAATTTAAAATCGCCTCAATTTGACAAAGAACCGTGCACAACTCCTCATAACTCAGAATCTGCGAGCCAATGGTACGAATTAAGTGAGTTTTTACTGATTTTATCCCTGACTCCCAAAGACCGCCGAAGTGGGGAGCTGATGGAGGGATAAAATTCCAGGCGATAGCTTGTTGCGTGCAAGCATTTCTTGCAAGATCAAGCAATTCTTTGCTGGATTTAACGAAATTTGTGCCATTGTCTGAAAAAAGAGTTTTTATGTAACCTCTTCGGGCAACAAAGCGACGTAGCGCAGCTAAAAAAGCGTCCGAAGTTAGGTCTGACACTAACTCGAGATGTAAAGCTTTAGTATTTAGACAAATAAAAAGGCAGATATATGCTTTTTGTGTTTTTACACCTCTGTGTTTACTGAGAGTGATAGGTATAGCACCACTAAAATCTACTCCACTAAAAGTAAAAGGCTTTTGTGGAATCAAGCGGTAGGACGGAATTTGTCCCATGATTTGCTCATAAGAATGCGGTTTGACGCGAAAGCAACGAACACATTTGGATAAAACCGTTTTAATTAAGCGTTTGGCAGATAAAATCCAAAAAATTTGACTAATGAGATATTGGACTGTTTGCACTCCGACATGCAAATATTTTTTGTGCATATATTCAATAAAAATATAAGAAAGTCTACTTTCCTTGGGTAAAAGAAGAGGATGTTTTTGTCCATAAGAAATAGTCATGGCTTGTTGAATGCGTCCTCCAACTCTTATAAGACCATCCTGGTCTAAAAAGGGATTCAATTTTTGTATGGGTTTTATGCATTTTTTCTGGTTTTGAAGGTTAAGAATTACTTCAGAAAAGTATTTTTGTTGTTCGTGCTTAGCCAAACATTTTAAAGCGTTAAAGAGATCGATATAATCTATATTTGTCTTTTTTCTGACGTCTGCGGATAGTCTACAATTATTTATGAATCGTAAACTGCGGGCTAAAAGTAGTTGAATAGCGTAAAAATCGGATTTATTATTTAAAAGCGAATCTAAAAAATTTTCCGTTGTTCGGTCACAAGAAATCAGAGCAACATTTTTTCGTTCCTCAGTCTCTAAACTGTCATTTATTTTGACTTGCGGGGTTTTTGTTGGCCATTTATTGGCCGCGGCTGGCTACATCGGCACTATTAAGAAATGTGGGGGTATATAACCAACATTCTGGATTAATATTATCTTGGATAAGACTAACACGATTTGCGACAAAAGTTTTCCATTTACTTGGATGGGATTTTATCCAGTGTAAAACAACCATTGCGTCCGAAAAAGCGTAAATATTATTTATTGTGAACCTTTTTATGAATATATCATATGTGTATTTTAAGACCTCAGATAAAAGAGTAGCGGCTAGAAGTTCTATTCTCGGAATACTAACAAATTTTTTAAGTGGAGCGATGCGACTTTTCGCAAGAACAAAATATATGTGATATTTAGCGTTTCGTAAGACACGTAAGTATATTACGCATGCGTACCCTCGTTCACTCGCATCCCAAAAACCACAGAGATCGATGGATTCGGCGTTGGTGATGTCAATGTGGCGGGGTAAAGTAAATTTTTCTAAAACTTGAAATTCAGATTGATAGAGTGTCCACTGACGAACTATTTCTAAAGTAGGCGTGGCGTCCCAGGAAATACCAAGTAACCAAATTTGTTGAATCAAATATTTTAAAGTGAATGTTACTGGGGTAAGATAACCATGGGGGTCATAGCAGCGTGCTAAAAAAGAGAGAAGCGTCCTTTTAGTACAGCTTTGCTGATTAGGTAATATGTTAAATCGAAACTCGTCATAGGAAGGATGCCAGCACAGGCCTAAGACCTTAGTGACGTCATCCGAATCGAGAGATAAAACTGCGGGGTTGACTAAGGAGGGATCTAAATGAGAGATCACTTCTGAGCGATTGCTAGACCATTTGTGTAATTTCAAGCCAGCGTTTCCTAATAACTCCGTAAGCTCATGCTGCAAATTTAACGCCTCTTGAACCGTTTTACATGAAGTAGTGACGTCATCAATATAGGTATCGTTAAGTATAACTTTAGCAGCGTGAGGGTAGTTATCATATTCGGATTCAGCTAAGTGCTGAAGGGTGCGTAAAGCGAGATATGGTGAACAGTTCACTCCGTAAGTGACAGTTCGTAGTTTAAAAACGGAAACTTTTTCATTAGGGTTAAACCGCCAAAATATTTTTTGGTATTTTTGATGATCAGGGTTGATATTTATACCACGATACATTTTTTGAATATCGCAGGTGAGCGTCACAGGGTTAAGGCGAAAATGTAATAATATTTGAATAATATCTTTTTGTAGTTTTGGACCCGATAATAATACTTGATTAAGCGAAATATGCGTAAAAGGGTCAGTAATACTCGCATTAAAAACTACCCTTGTCTTAGTAGTGATAGCTTCATTTTTAACAACAGCGAAATGTGGAATAAAATAGCTGTCTGAATCGTCTTCTTTTTCTGAGTCATAGTCCATATGACCCAATTCCAAATATTCATTCATAAATTTAGAATATTCACAATACAAGTTTTTATCGCGAAGTAGTTTTTTTTCTAAAGATAAGAAACGATTTAGCGCGACTTGTTTTATTCCGGGAAACTGTGGTGGATTGTCAAATGTGCGAAAGGGAAGGGATACTGTGTACCGGCCGTCTTGATTACGCGACACGCTCTGTTTAAAATAATTTTCACAAATTTCATCCTCTGGTTTCAAATGAGTTTTTTGGGGGACGCAGTCGGTTTCCCAAAATTTTGAAATTAATTGCGAAAGCGAGTCATTTTCATTTTGACAAAAAAGAGCATTAATTGGCGGGGTAGAAATTAAGGGTTGATTTATTTGTCCCATCAAAATATAGCCGAAAATAGTTCCCATAGCAAAGGGATGATTTGGATCATCGCTAGCGATTTTTTCACCCTGTATAATTAGTGGAAATAGATCCATACCAATTAGTAAATTTACAGGCGAAGGGTTGTAAAAAGTGGGATCTGCTAAGGGTAAATTTTTTATAAAATGCCAATTTTCTGTATTTATTTTTACTGACGGTAAATCAGTACACACCTTTTGCAAAATAATCGCTTGCGTGGACACAAAAATATCTGGTTTTTGAAAATTACAAATTTTAATAAAAATCGATCCTAGATCAGAAGTAAGAGAGTTGCCTCCAACCCCCTGTATATTTGAACATAAGGGTTGTCTGGGAAGGCCCAATTGTTGCGCTAATTTTTGAGAACAGAAAGTGTTTTGCGAACCGCTGTCTAAAACGGCTCTAACTGTTTGAAAGTTACCGCGGACATCTTGAATTTTTACTAGGATAGTTGACAATAAAACTTGCGATTGCGCAGAAATAAAACCACAATGCGTGGGGTTAGAACCCGAAGGAGTTGCGATTGGTACTTGTGAATTAGAAGACGTCGAAGTAAAATTGTTATTATTTTGAGTAGAGTAATTTTGAAGCGGACACCCAGTAGCCGGGGATCTAAAACTTTGCTGACTGGCCAAGTAACCACGTGGTGAACTACTTGGAGATGCGTTGGAAGACATATTAGAGAGATTTTGTGAGAAATTCACGTTAGCATCAAAATGTGATCTATTTTGATTTTGAGAATTAGCGTAATTATAATTTCGCTCAAAATGAATTAATGAGTGGTGTCTTTGATTACCAGGGCAATAGCGACATGAGCGTAGACTTTGACAAGAATTTGTTAAATGTATTGAGCTTAAACAATTTAAACATAGTTTTTTATTTTTAGCGTAAGAATAGCGTTCGTAGGGAGATTTACCTTTAAATGCGTTACATAAATATATTGAATGTGTGTTAGAATCACAAAAAGCGCATCTATCTTTAGAATGAGTATTTTCCGTACCAAGTAGCGTTTTTGTATAATAAGGCGAGGCGTTATTTTTATAAAACTGTTTATTATTTTTAAATCTATTTTTAGATTGTAGCGAATAAAGCGAATTACATTGAGTTTCAAGGAAATTATAAATTTCTTGATATTTGGGCATTTCATTAGACCTAGAATTAGCTAGTTCAAAGCGCGAAAGTAGTACCTCAGGCAATTTATCTAGTAAAATGTTAGCGAGCGGAAAACACCATTGATCAGTGTCGTAATTTAGAGTTTTTAAAGCCTCAATGTTTTCTGAAAAAACATCAAGCAGCGTGCGCAGCGTTTCTGGATTGTCGTCTTTGAGAGCGGGAAAATTATACACGGAGCGCCAATAAGTTTGAGCCGATAAGCGGGGGTTATGATAGCGTTTTAGAAGCGTATTGTAAGCGATTATATAATTAGCGTCGGTTATTTGTAAATGTTTAACTACGTTTAAAGGCGGTCCTTTTAGGTAGGACAGTAACAAATTAAATTTAGCGTTTGTAGGAATACTAGGATTATTGTGTACAGAACTATTGTACATATCTAGAAAGGTTGGAAACTTAGTGATGTCGCCATGAAATTCGACAATGCGCAGTCTTGGCATTAAAGACGCCATAAAGCGGTCTGGATCAGAAGAATTTGAAATTTGCGTTAAGTTTTGAGGTTGAGGAGCTTCAATTTTCACCTCAAATAGTTGTTTTTGAATTCTTTTAATATCATAGAAGCTGTCGTCAAACTCAGTAAGGCGTTCATTTTCTTCTTCCAGTCTCTCCGGACTTGCCGAATAAGCCTCTATTATTTGATTTTGATAAATAAAAAATGTTTCTTTCATTTCATCAAGGTCGATAAGTCGAACCTGTAAACACGGTTTTTTTGTATCATCCGTTAGGCAAGCATTAGCTAAGTTATGAAGAGTATTAATGCGATTATGTTGCACATTACGGAGTGCTTCTAACTTCTTAAGTTGCGTACTCATTGTAATGTTTTTAAAAAACTCCGTTAAAACAGGTGAACGATTAGTTTCCGAAATTTTTAATATTTAAAAATTAAAAGCGTTTAAAAAGAAAAGAGAATAGGCGATAAAAAATGTAAACAAGTCTCATTTACCTCTTAATATCTTTGTGTTGGAAACTTTTCCTACGTGCAGTCGACGCCAAGCCAAAAAGAGGTAGGAAATGCGCGAAAACAATGCGCGTTCGGTACTTTTTTACTTGTTATTTTTACGGCGAGCACAGCAAAAAGAGCAAGGTCATGCGTATTTATTAAAAATTTTATATTTAACAAAATGCGATTTAGACTTTAATTTTTCCCGGGGTCCTGTTATCGGGCTCGAACCTGGACCAAATGGTGAGGTCAGGCCTTCTGTAGAAAATAAAATATACCGAAGGACCACTCGAGATAGCTCGAGAAAAACGTGTGGGAGTTAAGAGGGACTGTATCTTTCCACAGGGCTCCGACAGGGAAAAAAGAGCCTAAAACTTATTTACTAAAACTAGCGTAGCAATGAAAAATTATCAAGAAACGACTTACCCTTAGATGTCTTTTGTAGCTACTTGGCTGGCCAACCCGATTATACGCGAAGTACCAGACTCTCCATTGTTCTATAGTTCAAAATGTTCCAAACACTAATATCTAATAAACTAAAGCGTAAAATTAATAGTTTCCACAATTTTAATATAAAATAATAGCGGTGCGGTGACTTTAGTTGCACGTGGCGCGTGGTTGAGTTGTTCTCGCAGACGATCGGCGTTTTCGTCTGCTAGGCCGAATTTAGCCGCTTATCTCAAATCCTTCATTGCTGGAAGAAGCGCGCGAAGTTTAAATTTAAAATATGGAAAGATATAGCGTAAAGTAAATCAAAATAATATTCTAAAACGCTTGTAAGCGTAGAAAATGTAACCCAAAAATATTTAAAAACTAAGAGAGATAGCTTCTCTAATTTTAAGTGAAAATTAGAGAATATAATTATTTACAAAAATAAAAACAAGTTGGGAAACTTGTTCAGTTTCCTTACTGATTTTTTTGGCTTTCAAGTATTCTATTACTTTGTTTGTTCGAAAAAGAAAGAAAATGTCATATAATTTTTACAAAAAATATATTTTGTTATCATCTTCCCGATTTTTAATCTTATAACATTTAACTAATAAAATAACTAAAAAATATAATTCTGTCATCAAAAATTTTGACAGTTTTTGTACGTAATTTTAAACCTAACGCTTTTTTACATCAGGTACTTATACCATTTCGAAATCAAGTATATTAAACACCCTTGTCCAGACAAGAGGTGTTTCCATTAACAATCATCATATAAGGATTTATATTTATATTTTCTTTGTAACCAAATGTTTCTTTTTGAGATCATCATTTACAGACGTAGCGTTCTGTACACTATTTTTAGTAATTTATATTTTTTACTATCTACATATCTTAACATTATTTATAGTATTTTTTTAACATTCAGTTCTGTGTTATCTTGTGTTTATTTATTAATACTCTTGTCTAGAATGTGAAATTATTTATCCAGAAAAGGCTTTATATATTCACTTCTTTATTACTAAATATTCCTCCATAAATATAGAGAAGTAACGTTTTGTACGCTATTTTTAACAGTTTCGATTATAGTTAAGTTTTAGGTACCAAAGTATCTTATTACTATTTATATTTTTTTTTTGCTTGTTAGTCTAGTCAGAAATATCTATTATATTTGAGAAAAATGGACGAATTCTTTGAACTATTATATTTCTTGTTGATCTTTGTCAAATTGATCCACATCAAAAGTTTTGATTATTTTATTTCCTTATTTCCCTAATTTTTTTATTTGTGATTCATTTCTGTAATATTTCACAACGTTTTATAAAGAAAGTTATTTTACCACCACAATCCCTCAAGAAATTCCGTTGAAAATGCAGAAAATTTAGAAGTAGAATTCGTTCTTTCAATAAACTTTTCGATTGCTTCATTAAAACTTTTCAAAAAAGATGAAGCCTGCTTTATTGAATATTCTTTGACAATGTAAACCAAATTTACCAAACTTCTCAGCTTAACCAATACTTCTACTTCTAAAAAAGTATTTGTATCTGTAAGCTCGAAAGTAGAGATTAATTCATTTATAAAATCCTTTATAATATTTCCAATTTTTACTTCTGTGTTATCAGATATTGTTTCACAAAAACTATTGTCTAGAGAAGTATTGTTCCCAATAACAGTCTGAAATGACTTATCTAGGCAAAAAATATTTTCATTTTCCATTTGAAATGACTTATCCGAAGAAGGAATTTTTTCGTTTTCCATGTTACCTTCTGTGTTAAATGTTTCTTCATTAGCACAGTCATTAAGAGAAAAAGCGTTATGAACGGTACTTTCAGCATTTTTAATCAGGTTACTTTTAACTAACGTTTCTTTACTATTCGCAGTAGTTTCGGAAATATCATCGCTGTCTAAGTCAGTCAAGTTGGTTCTCTTTCTTTTTCTTGGTTGTTTAGTGAAAACTTCCAACTCTTTTTCTTGCTGTTCTATATCCATTTGATCCAAATCAAGATCAACGTTTTCCTTAGTTTCCTCATTGATTTTTTTAACTTTCAAGTCTTCTATTATTTTGTTGAACATTTTTAAATATTCTAGGGCTTTGTCTAAAGGCACCTCTGTTGAAAAATACAAAGAGTTAACTAATTCTTTTAGCTGAGATAAAACGGATTCTTTTAATTCACTACCTTCCTCATTGACAGGTATAATATTCTCGTTAATTGGTTTTTCGAGTATTTCTGTTTTACTTTTGGAAGTCAGTTCATTGACAGGTTCACTGCTGGGGGTTACTAATTCATCTTCTAATACTACTACATTTTCTAAAGCTTTATTTAGTTTATCTTGTGGTTCTATGGTCTGCGTAAATTTTTTATCTAAAGGATATTTCATGGGAGTGAAGATATCCAAATTAACATTTGAATCTAGTTCCATAAGATTTTCAAAGTTACTGACGGAGGCAACTGCTGTGTCAGATGGAGGTGGCAGAGGTGGAAAGTCGCGAACGCTTGATAGCTGTGGCAAATTATTCTGCAGCGTTGATGATGTAGTTTTGCCAGGCATTACAAAATTTTGTGACCCCTAAAATAAATATAATAGCGGTTACGTAGGCTTTATTTAAAAAAAATCATAATTATGTATGTCCCATTTTCGATTAAATTAAATGAGAAACTCGGTTATTATTAAAGATATCGATTTTCTGATTGCACCTTACCGTGCTTTTTTTTCAGCCCTTAAAAACTCAGATCAGATTTTTGCTATACCCCGTTCCGCTAATACAGGGAGTTCTAGAAAAAATTGCATTTTTAATAATCTCTTATATCTCGCTTATTTTGCAAAGTATTTTTATTCTGTAAAAACCTTTTTATGGCAGCTTTTCTAGAAGAAAATAATGACGTTGTCAATTTTTTTAAATATTGTTTAGTTTTTGAGATATGTTATTTATCATAAAAAACTTAAATACAGACCTGGATTTTTCTATTACTATTTTGATTGATTTCATTCTATTATTATGACAAAATAATGAAAAATTAATATTTTTAATGTTTTAAGGTTAAAAAAAATATTTTATATTTAAAAAAAAAATAGTCCGAACCTGGAAATTTCCAACGTAAATATCAATTAAAAATTGCTAGTTGAACGATTTTTGGTTTAACTGTTTTGATACTTAGCAAATTAAAATGGTTTTACTTTAATTTAAAGATTTGTTTGACACGAGAAATGCAAAAAATAACGAATTACAAAAAACAATAACTAATTTTCCTTTAATGATATAAATGTTCAACTGATTGCCATTATGTGTGAGACATTTTTGAATAATTTTTCGTAACGCATTTTGCATAAAAATATCTCTGCCGTTTAAATATTGGGATTTTGTTGCTTGAATAATATATCACATTTTTCAAAATCTGCAGGTCGATTTCTAGCCATTTTAGAATCATTTTGAGTGAGCCATTCACTTCACTTCAAAATGACTATGTCAATTCCACGCTTTTGTTTTTCCATGTTGAAGTAAATTCACGTAGATCTTAAATATATCTAAGACGTACGTGAGTAAATTTCATGAGTTGCTGTGCTACCATCAAATAATTACTATGATATTAATTTTGTAACGTTTTAACGTTTTTTTCTTTATTTATAAATCTTCGGTTTAACTAGTGTGTCTTGCAATTTTTGATGTATATTTACGTTGGAAATTTCCAGGTTCGGACTACATTTTTTTTAAAATATTAAATATATTCAAATCAAAAACATTAAAGTTTTATCATTTTAAGATAATAATAGCATGAAACCCATCTAAATAGTAATAAAAAAATCCAGGTCCGTTTAATTTTTTTATGATAAATAACATATCTTAAAAACCACACAAGATTTAAAAAAATTGACAAGCATGCTTTCAAAAAGTTGCCATTAAACGGTTTTTGCAGAATAAAAATATGTTGCAAAATAAACGAGATACAGAGAATTATTAAAAATGCAATTTTTTTAAAAACTCCCTGTATTAGCGAAACTACGGGGTATAGCAAAATCTGAGTACAACATTTTTAAGGGCTCAAAAAAAGAGCATAGTAAGGTGCAATCAGAAAATCGATATCTTTAATAACAACCGAATTTCCCATCGAAAATGGGACACGCTGTTCATTAGAAAAATATTTTTGATCCGAAAAAAAGTGTCGCATTTACAGCTTGATGACGATTCATATGTGAGTAGAGTGGGCCTTGCAGCCCTCCTACTGCGACCACCAGTAGGTCGATTGTGGCTCACTTTTAAGTGACTTCTCACCACTATGCCTAATCCTCCAAAAACGTTAGCTATCAGTTTGGGTGAGACACTGTTCAGATGTTCTGAATCAATCTGAGGTTAACTGAAAGTGTTTTAACGTAAACGTGCAATAACCGGACATTCGCACAGTACATGTCTAACTGTTTCGTCATCCTCCATACAGAGTCTACATTCGGTCTCTTCTGTTAGTACCATCCTGTGCATGGGTACTCTTAGTTGACAGTGACCCGTAAAAAGTCCAGTCACTATACGGATCTCTCTCTTTTGACAACGTCCTATAATGAACTCTGTAGAGTGAGCCAGTTTTGGTATATTTATTCTTGACAGCTTAGTGGGCTATGAGAATTTTCTGCAAAACTCGTTCGACCTTCGCGCTGCCTGATAAACATCACGCCATTTTATCGCCCTTATTTTTGTATGGAAGGAAATCAGAAGGGGTCCTAATCTAACTTAATTTCCTTCTTTTAAACGGTCGCAAGTGATGTTAACCTAACTTTAAATTAACCCCAGGCTTAGGATACGTTTGCGATCAAATGAGCAAGTTAGATGAACACCTATTTCGGGCTCCTCATTAGATAGTTTTTGGTCGTGCCAAATTTAGGCCCGCTAACTTCACCGACAACGACAACTTTAACAATATTTGACAGTTCGAAATAGCATTTTTGGTACCGGTTTTAGTCGACGCCGACGGTGCGGTTATCTGTCGTTTGGGGTGTAAGACTATTAAAATCGTGATATTCATTAGGGGAAGATGGGGGAGTTTTTGTCTAAAGGAAAACTTTATTTCCAGTTTTAATACTTTGTTTGTGGTTTTTCTTGTTATAAACAAGTTTAGAATCGAAATGTTTCATATTACTCCTTCGTTTTGACTAACGTGGGGTAACAGGAAACATCGTAATGGGGTAATAAGAAATATATTCTTTTTTGTTGCACTTTGATTTGAGTAGTGTTACCTTAAAATTTTACTAAAGTGCCTTATGTAAAGCAGTAAAAATGGCAAGTTGCAGAAATATTAAATGGCATCTAACGCAAATTTTAATCTTACTCGTCGCTTCATTTCAGTTGTTTTGGTTCTCTTTTTTTAGTTTATTAATTTGTCCCAGCCTAGGTATATATTCCTGTGCTTGTTCTATTTTCTCTTGGTTTATTCTGATCGTGATATCTACATCTGTGTTTGTTATGATTTTAGTTTTAGTGTAGTTCATACTCAGACCTATATTTTTAGCTGCTGTATCCCGTTATTCCAGCATTTTTATCAGTTCTTTCTTATCTGTTATTAAGGCTTTATATTAGATGGTTCAAGTATTGGCCGTTTACTTTGATGCTTATTTCTTCCCAGTCTGATTTTAATTGATGTTGTTGCTTCGCTATATTGACTATTAAATCTGTGTATTCGGCTATTAATTAAAGATGCTTTTACTGCCCAGTGCCCAATGCTATCGAAAGCTTTTTCAAAGTCTATAAACGCAATATAAAGTGAAATGTATTCGTTGGCTTGTTCTATTGAAGAATTAGTATCCAATTTTTTTTTAATGTGTAAAAGTTAATGGCAATATTGTTCTGCACACTCTCCTAGGAATCACTTTCAAGTATTTTTGCGGGGAAAAAGTTAGGCGTCTCGGCCAAATAATATATGTACGAAAATTTAGCCTGTTAGTAATCACTTAAAAAATAGACCATTTAATATTTTTGCAACTTGCCATTTCTAAAGCTTAACATAGGTCACTTTTGCCAAATTTGAAGGCAACTTCAGTAAGTACTCAAATCAATATACAATAAAAAATGATATATTTTTTATTGCCCCATTGCGATATTTGTCATTATCCCACGATAATCAAAACGAAAGGGTAATAAGAAACATTTCCATTCTGAACTACTTGCTTATGACAGGCAAAATTTAAAACAATACATAGAAAGTATTACATTTGACAGCAAACTTAAGTATTAAAACTGAAAATAAAGTGTTTCCTTCAGACAAAAAAAAATATTATTTGAAATGGTTTGCTTGTAAAAAACAAAAGTGTTAAAGCTTTATTAATATTGTAGTAGAAAATTTGAAAGGTTTTTTCATATATCTCAAATGACAAAAGACAAACTGCAAGAGTAGCAAAAAAATATTTCCTATTACTTATTACCCCATTATCCCCTATATGAAAGAAATGGGTTCCGCCAGAGATTGCTTAATGTTCTTCCATCTGTCCCTGGTGCCGCTCAACACACAGTATATAGGGACCGTGCGCTCAACACTGTTGTGACCTGTGCAGCCTGCGCCACCAAATGGCGCGGAATTTAATTGAAGCTCGCTAAAAGACAATTGCGCACGTTCTACGTATGTCAAAAATCCTTTGTTAACCGTCCGTGAGTTTGCGGCGTTCCACGGAAGCCGCTAACTACATATGACGTTCAAATGTCAACAGTGTCAAGTTGCGTTAGTCGTAGGGGACAAGACGCTAGCGCTACCAAGTCCACTTCCAATCCCTGGCTTCGCATGCGTAGATCTACCAATATTATTTACCTCATGTATTAGAATCGATGTACAGGGTGATTTTCACTTGAATGATTCTAACCACATGAAAATAGAAAGTTTCAAAAACCTAACCTAACGAAACCTAATCAGATCTAACCGAACCGAACCAAAGCAAACTAAACCAATATTTTTTTTCAAAAAAAAAAACTTGCCTGACTTCCTACCTGGGATGCTAGAGGATGTGAATCCGAACCGGACCGTACCGAACCGAACCTATCCAAACCTAACCCTACCTACAACTAGTACGTGTTGTAGTTTAGTTTGGTTAGGTTAGGTTTGGTTCAGTTTAGTTAGGTTCGGTTTGGTTCGGTTCGGAATCACATCCTCTAGGATCCCGGGCAGGAAGTCAGGAAAGTTTTTTTTTTGAAAAAAATTATTGGTTCAGTTTCCTTCGGTTCGGTTAGATTTGATTAGGTTTTGTTAGGTTAGGTTTTTGAAACTTTCTATTTTCATGTGGTTAGAATCATTCAAGTGAAAATCACCCTGTATGCATCTATTCTAAGACATGAGGTAAATAATATTGGTAGATCTGCGCTTGCGAAGCCAGGGATTGAAAGTGGACTTGGTAGCGCTAGCGTCTTGTGTCGTAGGGGTTGCAGACAGACCAGAGAATTCGTAGACCGTCCAAAAGCGACCAGAATTAGATGGATGCTGGGACGGACACGAAAAGACCTCGGACTGCTGATAGGTACTCTAACCGGACATAACCGGTTGAGGGAGCACATGACACGTATTGGAGTCGAGAATGACCCTACCTGCCCAGCCTGTGGACAGGAAGAAGAGACATCAAGACACCCCGAGGCCGAATGCGAGGCCTACGCAAGGATGACACAACAGGCACTCGGAGCGCCAACTCTGAGCGAGGAAGAACTGCACATGCTCAAATAGGCAGACTTACTGGACTTTGTAAAGAGAACAGGAAGGCCCAATGAGTTACCCGACCATCAAATGGAAGTGCAGAGAGTGGGTTAAGGGACAGACTTGGGGCATGGCAAAAAGAGCCTACTCTGGCCTACTTGTCAGACCTGCGGGTAAACCCCCACACTACTACTACTGCGTTAGTCGTCGGCCGTTTTTGGCATGACCAAAAACTATCTAATGACTAGGCTAAATCGGTTAACTGACGTTTGCCACACCCGGTATGTTTAAATGAAATTACTTACCTCAAGGGTATTTAAAAAGTGCATCATATTTTTCCTATGTTTTGCTCCTGCATAATGCGGTTTGACATCACTTTGACTTAGCCTTACATTGCATAGCGAGCATTTATTTTGGCCAATCAGCTTTTGAAGTTTGGATGGACAACTTGAAAGATCAAGACCACAGTAAGCCAAAATCGTGGCCGTGTCCAAGGGTGTCAAGTTTTGGGGCGACTCTATTAAAAACATAAAGATATTTCAAAACTTTTTTGTTATTTATTATTCATCTAACATTACACAACCGCACAAGAAAAAAAATGTCGAGATCTGTAACACAGACCAAAATAAATAGTCGATCAAGAACATATAGTTTATTGTAGAAAATTAAATAAGTTCTTAATATAATAACAATAAAAAATAAAACTATATATAAAAAAATCAAATAAAAATTAAATGTAAAATACCTCATCCAAACCTCTCTGTGAAGGAAGAGTCCCGAGCACCGACGCCGCGTTGCCCCTCTGAACAGCCAGACTTACGTTTTGAAAAATAAATGACTTAATCATTTAACCACTTCCCAATGTGCCCCTTATATGTTTACTAATTTTTTCTATCGGTTGTTTGGCTTCTTCTCCAAGGGGACCAAGCGTTTCAACAGAAAAGGGCACAAAACAAAAGTGGTCCAAAAGTTCCTCATACTTTCTGCTCTTTGTGGACTCACCCAGACGACAAACCTCTCCTGCTTTTTTTGAAGACAAGTGAATGTACGACTGACACAAAGAATCTTTACATGTGACATCCCACAAGAGAGTCTTGCCAGACTTCCAAGGAAATCTGGTCATTCCATCTACGCGTTTTCCATCACTTCGACACACTGCAACGGGTTCAAAGACTGAAGGGAATCCTGCAGAAGTCAAAACCCGGTAAATGATGTTGTTCAGCTCACTGTGACGAGCCATCCTTCCTGCACTCTTGTGACAACTCAGACCATGGTAGCCATAAATATCTACGTTTTGGCCACAAGAAGCGCAATCATGAGGACCGTACACAGGAACACCCAATCTCAAAGCGATGGAAAAGCGGAAAGTCTGATCGTCCAAGAGAGTACCCAAAGAAAAGGAAGGCAGAGCATGGAGCCAAGCGTGACTTTCTTGTTCTTGCAATGCAAGTAGTCTGGTCTTTGTTCGTAAATCTTGGCAATTTAAAAGGGCACCACGAGTCAATGCCCCAGATGCCACCTTATCAAAGTCTCTTTAAGAGGTTGGAAGAACACCGGGAATACACTGGAGATCTGACATTTTTATCCATTGGTTGTGGGCTTCCTCGAAGTCAAAATCAGGACAAGAATTTAACATTTTTGGAAGAATAAGGTTAATCAATTTAGATGAATCTTGAACGGATCCCAGAAAAGCAAATTGAAGAGGTTTCCCTAATACCAAGTCCACCAAATTTAACGGGGAGCGTACATTGTGACCAAGAATTTATATCGAATTTGCAATTACAAATTTCTTCTAAAGTAGATTTTAATATAAAGTCGTATTTTTTTAATAATTGAGGGTGATTCCAGCAAGGGAAACAACGTAATAAATATGAGGTTCTAGGAATTGCAAGTGAATTTTTTAATAAGAAATAAGCAGCATGGGAATTCAATATACTAAGGTTTTTAACAAAAAAGGAAAGAACATTAATTTTTTTTTGTAAAAAACACGAACCCGTTTGATTTGTTATAGGACACCAGGATAGTGATATCTAACTTGTTTAAAAGACCTTTAAAATAGCTTTTGATTAATGTATCATTTTAATGATGTCATTTTAACAAAAAACAAAATATTTTTTTTTAATGAAAAAAAAAACTAAAATTAAATATTAGTTTTTTGTAAGGTATTTTAAAGACTTTTTAAACAAGCCATTTGTTATAAAATGTCCAATTATTGATAGCTTAAGCCCAAAAATTGAGGAAAAAACATCATAAAATTGGTAATTTTACAGTAAATTTACTTTTTTGAATTGCACAAAATTTACGTTTAACCTTTCCTGATAGATCTACACTATCAAAATTGTAAGAAATAAAATTTATGAATTAAAAAAAAATTATTCAAAATTGTAGGTTTTGTTTCCCAGTTATTGATATTCAAGCGCGGATCTGGGTGAAAATCTAGGGGGGGGGGGGTAGTTAGTAAAAAAAATTTGTAATATAATTTTTTTTTCTAGGGGGGGTAATTCGCCTATTTTCCCTTTAATCCTTAGAACATTAAACTACTAGAAGCAGCATAACCTCAAACCATATAGGCAGGTTTGTTTGAGTAAATGATCTCCAGACATAGTTGTCAAGTCAATTTGAAAACATTCCTAAACCTTTAATGATACAAACATTTCTTTGTAAATCCTAAAAATAGTACAAAACCATAATACAGCATTAAACCAGAGAATACTTTTTAGATTAAAAATGATTCAACATTCTATTGTAGCAAGTATATTAGGTTTTGAATCACAATAGTAATAATACAAAATGGTGCAGGTATAACATTTAAAACAATGGGGCAGCTTAAGAACCGGCTGTTTGTTTACATAACAATGCTTAAAATATTTAAGTACGCCTATGTTTTGTTTACAGATAAATAAGCAGTTTACTTACATGTAAAAGGACCATGTATTTCCTACGGCATAAGATCTTAGTTTTACCTCGCACTTTTTTACCATATTGACTTTAACGCAAAAAAAATAATAAAAATTCACAAAATCACAGGCTTTTTAGCATGGATCACCTTGTCGTCCACAAAGATTCAAAATACAATGACGGCCATCAACAACAAGTGACAGTACGTCATCAACCACCCGTTGTTGGCGAGGTTGCCGCGCTGTTAATTTTTCGAACGTTTAAAGTACACAATTATTATTAATTAATGTAATTTGACAAAAGTTAAAATATTTTATTGTATTTATCTTGGTGAAACTAGTAAGATAGGCTTTTACATTTTATTTTCAATGAAAATAATTTAATTTTTAAAGAAAATACCGTTTATTTAATTATGGCTTTCGAGTTATCTTATCATATTATGTAAACGTGGGAATTTGGATTATTTTCCCTGGCTTCTTTGTAAATATTAGACTCAATCAATAAGAAAGCATGCTGCTTCTACGGGGTTTTCTTAAGGGGGGTACTAACCACGTTACCCCCCCCCCTCAAATCCGCGCTTGTTGATATCCCAGTTATTAATATTGCTTTGCTTTTTTTGCTTACATTACTTTACTATTATGAGTTATTTAAAAAAAAAACTGTTTAAATATTTCAAGATGCATATACATATTTAGAACACATTAAAAGATTCTTCATTCATTTGACCTGTAAAGTGCATTTAACCTTCTTTTTTAGCCCGCGCAACAATGGCTAGAAAAGGTATTGTTATTGATGAAAAAATAAATGGATCCATAACGGATCTGAGACCTTCAGCTCATTAGCACACCTCAAGTGAACTCTACGCTACATCAGCCTTAAAAACAATTTTTTGTAAATATCTCAGAATCAAAAGTTCCAGTAGCCCTCCCGTAGATCCGCCCCTGACCCTCGTAGAATATAAAAAATGCATTTTTACCAGTTACGACGGTTTGAATAGGTGTTCGATCTCTTAAGATTTGTTTCAATTCTATCATAGCCTTGCGATGTACTGGTGCATTAAGGTGCTGCTTTATTTGGAATTCTGACGTTCCTTTAACGTCACATACAAGACAGCTTAGTCTAAGATTCCTAAAAAATGAGGGTCCCTGTTGATATTTCGAAAACAAGAATTTGGATTTTTTTTTCCGAATGCATTTTTTTCGAAAATTCATATTTTGAATCACAGAAATTTCGAACACCGATATTTCGAATAGCATTTAAAACATTAATTTCGAAAACATATATTTTGAATACATTTTTTTCGAATGACTTTTAAATGAACCATTGTTCGAAACCGAACCGAACCAAACCAAACCATTGTTCCGAACAAAACTGAACCGAACCAAGCCGAACCATTGTTTAGAACCGAATAGAACCAAACCCAACCGAACCGGACCATTGTTCCAAATTGAACAGAACCAAACCGAACCGAATCAGCATACCGAACCGAACCGAACCAGCATATTTTTTCAAAAAATAAACTTCCCTAACTTCGATTCGGTTCGGTTCGCTTCGATTCGGTTCGGAACAATGGTTCGCCCCGGTTCGGTTCGGTTTGGAACAATGGTTCATTTAAAACTCATTCGAAAAAAATATGTTTTTCGAAATAAATGCTATTCGAAATATCGGTGTTCGAAATTTCTGATTCAAAATATGAATTTTCGAAAAAAATTCATTCGAAAAAAAAAATCAAAATTCTTGTTTTCGAAATATCAACAGGGACCCAAAAATTAGATAATTAGATAGTCATTTCAGATAATTTCCTGCTTTTCCTGGTCCGTTTTGACATTAATCCGGTTGGGTTTTTATAAATTGAAACAAGACTCGAACTTGGAACCTCTTACCATAGTTATAATTTTTTCAAACTTCCTATCATGGTCAATGCCATAAAAAATACTCTGCCAATATATGGGCCCCTAAGTTCACACTAGGTACTATAGTTATAGTGTACGTGGGAGCTAATATAACTAAAAACTGAAATATATTATATTCAACTCCAGACTAAATTACCTTTTGTTTAATACCACACACGCCATATTTTCACTTGAACTCTAATTTTTAAAATATACCCCCACCCTTTTTTTTAAATAAATTAAAATGTATTTTGTTTAACTGCAGACTCAATACCTTTCGTTTGATATCACACACGCCATATTTTCACATAAACTCTAAGTTTTGAAATCTACCTCCACCCTTTTATTTGGTTTGTGTTCGGTGGATTTTGTTCATTTTTAAATGGGACCATCTCGACCGAAGACCCAGCCTAGGTACCAAATTTCATTAAAATCGGCCAAGCGGTTTTTGAGTTATGCGCGTTGGTCGTTACAGACAGACGACGCAACAAAAAAATTTCAAAATCATCTGAAACGCAAAGATATATAAAAATTTTTGAAATCGGAGCAACTTTTTTTTTCTCGAAAAAATTAGGATCACCATAGCTCACACTACTATAGTATAGTATATGTGTGAGCTAATATTATAATCATGATTTTGGTGACCCAATTTTTAGGGCACTGGCGCACAAACTCAGAGGTTTCGGGATCGAGTCTCGGCTGAGACACAAAAAACTTTTTTTATTAATTTTAGGTTCTTTAATTTTACCCCTGGCTTGAAATTGTTCTTTAAGGTTTTGGAAAATCTTGGCATTGAAAAATTATTATTGGCAATCGACCATTGTGATCAGAAATTTTTATACATAAAGGTGATCTCATGCGTTTAGACGTTGATCCTACCCAACGATTATACACTAGACAGGAATGCTCAGTTTGCCGAATCTGTCTGCAATCGATGTTCAAGGTCAAACTCGCTGTTACGTCACCACTTGTGCTGGGCAGAAAGCGCGCCTATCGTTATATTGGATTGTATGTGCTTTTAGAGCTATTTTCTTTATGCAAATTAAATTTTATGAAGATTGAGGCATTGTACATTTAAAAAAATATTGTCCTTACATTAAATAAAAGGATGATAAATGATTTTATATTTGAAATATCTGTTAAATAAATTAAATTTAAATACTTAAAGTGAAAAAAAACTACACATAATGTCGTAGTACCTATATTATTTGTCCAATTGTTTCAAAAAACGGAAATACAGACGAAAAATTTATTGATTTATTTAAAAAAAAGAAAAGCACAAATATTGTTCTTAACAAATAGAGAAAAAACAAAGAGAAAAAAAATGCACATAACCCAGGCAGCACAAGTACGTACTATGTACATACATAGTACGTAACTCTGCGACGTATGTCCGTACATAGTGGGCGTACATTTTTCGACCTACGTCCACATGTCCCAGGGACGGCGTGACTTTAACCATTATTTTCCTTCGATTTGTACGTACTATGTACGTACGGAAGTACGTACATTCGACGTAATTTGGGCCTTTATTTCTGTACGTTTTTTATACGTCCCATTATGGATCCACAAGGGACGAAAATTGCAACTAAAATGGAGTAATGATTGTAAAAAGCTCCTAGTAGGTACGTCCATGGTACGTTAATTTTAAGGTAAAATGCGGAAGCGCATCTCTAAAATGTACGTACTGTGTACGTAGCTGGTGTACGTACATAGTACGTACCTAATTGGCCCGAGAAGTACCGACGTAACATGTACATACCTATAATGTACGTACTATGTACGTACACACTTGTACGTACACAGTATATACCTGATTGGCACGAGGTGTACTGACGTCAAATGTACGTACTATGTACGTACACAATTGTACGTACCTTATTGGTCCCAGGACGTACCGACGTAAATTGGACATAAAATGTACGTCCCTGGGACGAAGTGTGCTGTCTGGGAATGTATAGTTTAATTATTACAACCACTTTTTAAAGCATGTTAAGAACTTATTTAATAGATAAATAAAAAACGGGAATATAAAACATAAAATAAGTAGGTATTTATTATTACATTATTAGAAAAAAAAAGAAAAGTACAGATACATACAATTAATTAAAAATATTAATATAAATAATAATATTTCATTTAAAAAAATATTCCTTTTCAATTCACAATCTTCAAAATGATTGTTTTTGCAACCGCACAGATTCTTCCAGACATAGTGAGCTAAAAAAATTACTGTGGAAATTATTTATCAATATGCTTTAGATAATAATTAGAGAATAATTAATAATAATAATAACAATTAAATATTAATTAGATATTATTAAACAAGAAGCCCATTTGCTGAGAAAATCGTGGCCATTTTTTTACCCTGTAAACAAACGTTCTTCTCTGTCCTGAATCGAATTTTTACACACTGTTAACAAACCAAACGTGAAAATGTTTATTTATATGTCTTTTCTTAGTAGCACTGCACTGAAACAATCCAAATAACACAAGCTATTTAGCGAAATATCAGGAAAACTCTCTTGAAAATACGAATAACATTATATACAACGAACGTAAACAAAGGATTTAGCACAAGTGGTGATGTCATGCCGCTCTCCTCACCCCGCACAATTTGTTAACACAGGTTAAATGGAACTAAGCAGTCCTTTATGTCTATAGTCCTTGGATACTACCCTCATGTTATCCCGGCCAAGTTTGCGTAAACTGCTGTACCATATTTTCTTGAAACATTTTCAGCCCATATTTGACCTATCTAAAACTCTACTTCGGAATGAGCTACAAAACTCAAACGTTGCACAGTCGTAGATCTTCATAGAGTTAACAACCCCTCCAAGTTTCATGGTCTTCCATAGAGTAGTAAAGTAGTTACGAAATTTCAAAAAACGTCGAAATTGCCACTCTTTCACTCATGGAAAAAATTTAAAAACACCAAAATTTTAATTTACTTCTCTCTTCCATACATGTAAAGTTATGTAAAAGTAACATTGTCCACTTCCAGGAACGCTTGAGAGCTGAGCTTTGAAAGGCTGATAGGAACTATGATAAAACCATAGGAAAAAATTTAAAAACCCTTTTAATAAGGCATTGCAAAAGTTTTGAACAATATTCCGCATATTTTACGACTTAAATATTATTCAAAACCTTTAAAAAAGGTGTGAAATCTCTAATACAAATTTCAAAATGAAAGGTTCTTACTAGTTTGGAAATGTTTTTCTAAACTTGGCTCTTACGGCTGCAAATGAGAACCTTTCATTTTGAAATTTGTATTAGATAACTTGGCTTTACTTTTATCTCAATTCTTTTTACGGAATACCATTTTCGCGTACTTGGCTCTCTTTAAATTAAATGTTTTTGTTATGATATGAACTATTTTTTCTTATGCTCCTCTCACTCATTAAAATTAAAAATATTATGCGTCATACCATTTACACTCTGTATAGAAATCACTAAAATAATAAGAAATAAAGTGGAAAGCGAATATAAAGATAAAAGACATGGAGGCAGAAGCACAAGCCGGTTTCAGGGCGGGTAGATCGACTTCTGATCATCTCTTTTGTATAACCCAAGTTATTGAAAAGAAATTGGCATACGGACAAGAGCTGCATCTGCTTTACGTCGATTTGCAGAAGGCATATGATAGTATGCCACTAAATCTACTTTGGAAAGCATTCGAAAACACAAACATATGCGTACAACTAATTAAGGCCATCAAAGAGTTATATAGTCTATGGACAAATCGGCCTAAAAGGGGCTTTCGTGTGCAAGTCGTGCCAACTTGTTGCCGATAAGCCAAGTTTGTTAAGGGCACTCATAGATCAGGTTTTGACTTGTTGTCATTCTGGTAAATGCGTTTTTTAAAGATATGGCCCCACCACTTTTTTTTGCACGAAACTTTTTAAAACGATGTATCTTTCTTAAAAATAGTCGTAGAGGGTTGCAAAAAATGGCAAATGAATCAGAAAGCACTCGCAATAAAATAACTTTCTATTATATTTTTCAAAATTTTGCTCCGTTTTTTTAGAAAAAATGAAATAACTGATTTTTTTTTTTTTTGTATAGCTAGTAAAGTTTAACCTACATTTTTAATAAAACCAAAGCAAAATTTAAAAAAAAAAGTTTAAATAAAAGTTATAGAATGAACATTTTTCTTTAGTTTGGTGTATATGTCTGATAGATGTATGTATATTTTATATTTGTTTCAATAAAAAAACAATTTGTTGTCACCAAAACGTGTATTACCGTACGCGGACGCCTATAAGGCGGCGCGCGGCTTTACGCAACTGAGGTGTCTAGTAAAACAGGTGATTTCTATTATTATTGTTATCGTTGTTTGATGGACATTATCAAACAACGTTGTTATTGTTATTTTTGAAAGTGAATATCAATCGACGAAAGTTTTTACAATATAGTGCAGGTGCTAGAGGTAGTTGAGTATGCAAAATATGAGCACCATATGGATCCTAGCTGAGAATAGGTCACAGACTAACAATTTGGATGTTGCCGGGCAAGTTTTTGGTCCAATTTTTTTTTATCTCCCCTTTTTATATAGTCGTGTTCAAATTTCTAAAAATGTAACTAAACGCCCTAAAGACACAATGACATGGAAATGTGTAAAATCTAATTTAAAAATAAAATTATATTAGTTTTTTAAATTTTAGCTGCAAAATCAATTATCAATTTGATAATTGATTTTGAAATCGCCCATTTGCGATCAGAAATTTTAACACACGAAAAGGTGATCTCATGCTTTCAGACGTTGATTCTTTACGTCTAATTTGAGTTATCATACCTTTGACAGTGGGAAAGAAGAATTTAGAGAGATCAGTTGGATGACTTGGTCAAGTTAATACCCTGAGAGTCTCTCGTTCTTGTATTGAGACACCGCAGCCTATATAGACAGAAGTTTTCCGAAAATTTATGTATGGCTTCGGTAGTTCAGTGGTAGAATGTTTGCCTAGATAGCAAGAGATCCCGGGTTCGATCCCCGACCGAAGCAGAAAACTTTTTTCTTATTTTTCTTTCTTTAATTTCACTTGTTGTTTATAAAAATGACGTCATTACAAATGGGTATAATTTGAACTATAGTATCCAAACTTACTGTTTATGACGTTCTGACGTCTTGTGCTTATCAACCGATGATACGGTTGGCAAGTTTTCTTGGCAGATACCGCAGTATCTGCTATTAATAAAATGCTTCACGCTAAACAAATGGGTGACAACCTGTTGGACCGAGTGTATATTGTTCCAATCCGGGCATGAAATGCAGCTTCCCAATTTTATGATCTTTTCTGTTGGTGATAGATATACTAAAATTAAATTAATTACTGGTTTTTTATTTGTCAAACACTGTGTGTATTACAATCTACATCAAGTTCAAAATTAATTTATTGTCCAACAGAATAAATTCAATTACAGGCCGGGCCACTGTCCGTTTTTCAAATACATACTTTTCAAAAACCCCTTTCTCAAAAACACATTTTTCGAAGACATTTTGATCGAAAACCACGAATGCCTTTTTTTCGAAAACCTCTATTTCGAATGACATTTTTCCAAAATTACGTTTTTTTCGAAAACGACAGAGTCTAACAGAGAGCAAACCCCAAGGGCTTGGACAGAGACAAAAAATGGGCTTCGTTTGGCTTTGACCAGAAATCGCGAATTACTTGTCCAATACGAGAGATTATCCAAAAGATGCTGCTATAGGAAAATAATAAAATTTTCCTATTTGTCTATTTTGAATAATTATATACTTTTTCTACCGTCAATAAACCAGTATCATCGGCAAAAGTAAAAAATTTGGGCCTTTGGGAATAGCAAGTTAATAATAATTAATTACTGACATGCTTTATCTTTTTTCTATTGGCGTTAACACCCTAGGTGAGTTCCTTTTTGCATGGTATCATTTTTTAATGTCGTTTTATTTTTAGCCCAATCATTAGGACGAAAATTTTTATACATTTTTCCCCAGCAGCAGGTAACATAAATAAAAAATTTGGTTGTAATTGTCTAAATTTTGGCGCTATTAAGCTAAGAATTTTATCCGCTTTTTACCTAACTGCAGCACGGCGAAAGGAAGGGGATCAACATGGCGGTCTTCAGACGCCATTTTGTGACATTATAGGCTTTAAGGCATACAAATGGTCTAAATTTCAGTCGATTTTATTGAAATTCCTTTGATTACCCATTGCAAATGTCCTCTAATTTGCTGTAGTCACTTTGTAGTCCTCCCTTCTCCCACCCATCTCCCCTCTTGTCATTCCCCCCCACCCTATTCAAAAACCATATTCCCATAATTTTATCAAATATATAGCGACTTCAAAAATTCTTGCTGCATACGCTTTCAGATTTTTTTTCCAACACCATTTTACTAGCCTCTCCCTCTCCCCCCGCCGCCATCCGTATTAGTAATAGATATAGCTATAACTTCCACAAATATAAAGTGATTTTAAAAGTTCTTTCTGCACACGCTTGAAGACTTTTTTCCAACATCATTTTACTAATTTCACCCTCCCCTCTTTTCCCCTCCCTCTCTTCTCCCCACCCTCCTTATTAGTAATAGTTGTAGCTATACCTTTCACAAATTTAGAGCAATTTCAAAAATTCTTTCGGCACACGCTGTAAGATTTTTTTAGACACCATTTTACTACTTTCCTCCTCCCTCTTTCCTCCCCCACCTTCACTGAATGAAAGGTAACACTGTTAGCGTCCGTACGAAATCTACACGTACTTTTTGCGTAAAGCTAAATGAATTGTAAATGCATATTGCTTTTTATAAGGCTGAATTAAACTTAAAGTTGGAAATAAAAAAAAATTTAAATAAAAAAATACCCAACTGCTAAATTTACTTGTAACTACTAGTCGCAGTTGGGTACAAAATTACCCAATAACATGATTCATGAAAATACAAAACTGCATAATTTCGTATGTGCGCTTTGGGCATCAAAACTAAAAGTTGAAGCATCTCGTACATAATAGGTATACCTATCAATTTTGTACTCACTGCGACTAGTACTTGTAAGTAAATTTAGCAGTTGGGTGTTTTTTTTATTTAATTTTTTTAAATTCTATTAGCGTTATAACTTTAGGTGAGTCCTTTTATTTTTACCCCAATCATTTTCAATTCTTCCAAGAAAAAATGTTGGAAGAAATGTTTTGACTGCGGTTCAATGTTTAGAATATAAAATGTGTTCCTATCTGGAATATATTATCTTCTCTTATTTAAAAACAAAACTGGTAGAAAACAAAAATGTTAAGAATTTAATTCTCTACAGCTTTTGTCCTATCTATCCCTATTTTTAAAAAAAATATATTTTGCTAATAATAAGCAAAACGTGTAAAAAATAATACTATTTCTGAACTATTTCTGTCTCAAAATTTAATGTGGGAAGTGTCCCTATCTGGAATACATCTCCTCTTATTAATTTTTTGAAAAAAAAATGGTAGAAAACAAAAATGTAAATAATTTAATTCTCTACAGTCGTCCTATCTATCCCTATTTTTGAACAAAATAAATAAGCAAAAAGTGTAAAAAATAATACTATTTTGAATTATTTCAGTCTCAAAATTCCATGTGGGAAGTGTCTCTCCTCTTATTAAACATATTTTGAAGAAAAATGGTAAAAAACAAAAATGTTGAGAATTTAATTCTCTACAGCTTTTTTACCCTATCTATCCCTATTTTTGAAAAAAAAAATGTTTTGCTAATAATAAGCAAAAAGTGTAAAAAATAATACTATTTTGAATTATTTCAGTCTCAAAATTCCATGTGGGAAGTGTCCCTATCTGGAATATATCTCCTCTTATTAAACATATTTTGAAGAAAAATGGTAAAAAAACAAAAATGTTGAGAATTTAATTCTCTACAGCTTTTTTACCCTATCTATCCCTATTTTTGAAAAAAAAAATGTTTTGCTAATAATAAGCAAAAAGTGTAAAAAATAATACTATTTTGAATTATTTCAGTCTCAAAATTCCATGTGGGAAGTGACCCTATCTGGAATATATCTCCTCTTATTAAACATATTTTAAAGAAAAATGGTAAAAAACAAAAATGTTGAGAATTTAATTCTCTACAGCTTTTTTACCCTATCTATCCCTATTTTTGAAAAAAAAAATGTTTTGCTAATAATAAGCAAAAAGTGTAAAAAATAATACTATTTTGAATTATTTCAGTCTCAAAATTCCATGTGGGAAGTGTCCCTATCTGGAATATATCTCCTCTTATTAAACATATTTTGAAGAAAAATGGTAAAAAAACAAAAATGTTGAGAATTTAATTCTCTACAGCTTTTTTACCCTATCTATCCCTATTTTTGAAAAAAAAAAATGTTTTGCTAATAATAAGCAAAAAGTGTAAAAAATAATACTATTTTGAATTATTTCAGTCTCAAAATTCCATGTGGGAAGTGTCCCTATCTGGAATATATCTCCTCTTATTAAACATATTTTGAATAAAAATGGTAAAAAAACAAAAATGTTGAGAATTTAATTCTCTACAGCTTTTTTACCCTATCTATCCCTATTTTTGAAAAAAAAAATGTTTTGCTAATAATAAGCAAAAAGTGTAAAAAATAATACTATTTTGAATTATTTCAGTCTCAAAATTCCATGTGGGAAGTGTCCCTATCTGGAATATATCTCCTCTTATTAAACATATTTTGAAGAAAAATGGTAAAAAACAAAAATGTTGAGAATTTAATTCTCTACAGCTTTTTTACCCTATCTATCCCTATTTTTGAAAAAAAAAATGTTTTGCTAATAATAAGCAAAAAGTGTCAAAAATAATACTATTTTTGAACTATTTATTCCTATCTGGAATATACCTCCTCTTATTAAACATTTTTTGAAGAAAAATGGTAGGAAACAAAAATGTAGAGAATTTAATTCTCTACAGCTTTTGTCCTATCTATCCCTATTTTTGAAAAAAAAAATGTTTTGCTAATAATAAGCAAAAAGTGTAAAAAATACTATTTTTTAACTATTTTCATTAAAAACAATTGACAGATATTTAGCAAAAAATTATTTAAACATCCATATATTTTTTATTGAAAAAAAGGGTCCAAACCAAATTTTGGGTGAACTATCAACGGTCAAAACTACCTACAATTGCTACCTTTATTTGATTCTGATGCTTTTAATCCAGCAGTTTTCTTTCTGTGTTTGGATCCATTATTGTGCTGTGTCAATTGACTTACAGTTGGTGTTTTCATATTGCAAATGAAACAATAGGTTTCCTTATTGCTAAAAAATAGTAAATTATGCCATAAGTTATGGACTGTTTTCCTAAAATTCAGAAATCATTTTTCGCACTTTGAAAATGAAATGATCAAGGATAAAAAGGAAAATCAGGGACAAAAAGTGAAAGATCAGGAATTTAAAGTAAAAAAATCAGATGAAAATTGACCGTTTATTTTTGTAACTCAGTAAATAATAATGAGAGTGAGTAAAAAATTATTTTTGGCTAGTAATAACTGAAAACTCCTCAAAAGTGCTCTCTTACAGTATTTTCCCAATTATTTGCAGACTTTTAACTTGGCAAAAAACAACTAAGTAACTATTATTAAGGTTGATGAAAAGTCCTCGCTAACGATGTATACGAGGCCCCCCTTACATCAGTGGCGCACCTTTTATAGGCATTTAAATAAATGAGAGGTGTGGAAAAAACATTTTTTTTTAAATTTTCTTAAATTTAAATGCCTATAAAAGGTGCGTCACTAATATAAGGGGGGCGTGTTATACATCGTTAGAGAGGACTTTTGGTCAGCCTCAATAACTATTAGTTGTGATTGGCCAAGTTAAAATAAATTAATAATTAGAAAAATACTGTAAAAGATCACTTTTGAGGGGGGCGAGAGAAGGATGCCCCCTCCCCCCAATTTAAATGAATTCAACTCGAAAAATTAGGTTTTAAATTTTTGATTGGTATTATTCAAAAATATTTTTTTACTTACCTTGAGTATTATTTATTGAGTTACAAAAATGAATATTCAAAATTTTTGTTTGATTTGAGGATTTCTACAAACACATTTATTTTAATTTCAAGGCGGCTACTTTTAAAAGTTTTGTCTAACCTATTAAATATTTAACTATCTACAATGGGTTTTTAAACAAAAATACTTTTTTGACAAAAACAATGTGTTAAGGATACAAAATGCCACAAGAAACATATTTTAAACTTTTTCCCCTTTTTTCGTAGGCCTATGGAAGGTGCACCAGTGCCTTTACAGGGTACTAAGGTACATGGTTAAAAAGGAAATTTTATCCGCTTGCAAAATGATCTTTGAATCTGTTAGATTATTTTTAGAAAAGTTGACCGTTTTCAAGTTATTCACAAAAAACCGTTAAAAATAACGTTTAAGGGGGGGAACCACCCCCCTGCCAGGATTGGGGGGGCTCCCTTTCGTAAAATGTTTGGCCGAGTTTTATGTCTATCCGTACCAAGTGTGTTGCTTCTATCATTCAACGCAGTATCTGACCCTGTAGGGCCTGAACTAATTCTGGGATAAAAAGTGGAAAATTCTAAAAATCCGGAAAAAAAAACAAAGGTGCAGAAAAAAGCTAATAAATTTCGTTGTAAATATTATAATATATACCAAGGGATAAAGGTAAAAGTGTCACTTTTTAACCCAAGGCGAAATCCAATCCAGTAATATTCTATAATGCGTAAAAGTAGAGCTGTTGACTTACTGTTTATGTTCTTCACTTGTCAGGTGATTTTGAAGATTATCGATATTTTTCGAACAAGCCACACAGAACCTCAGCTTTTCCATGTGATATTTACTAATTATATGATCTTGTGCATGTTTAACAGACTGGATGAATATACAACACAGCTCGCATTTTTCACCGTTGACCATTGACTCAACAGTTTGAATTTCTAACCTAAAAACTAAAACAAAATTATGTACAGGGTGTTCCGAATTCGACGTTGTAAATATATTAAAATAATCAAATTAAAAAATTAATAAAAAATATAGAGGTACCTAACAAATAAATAAAAATATAAAAAACAAAAAAAAATGGATCCATGATGGATATGATACCTTCCTAGCTAGCCTATTAGCACACACACAAGTGAAGCCATGATATATCAGCCTTAAAAACAGTTTTTTTTTAAATATCTCAGAAACTAAAGCTCCTACGAAGTTTTTTGTTATAACACAAATTATTAAGCAAAATGTAGTCTACTATATTCCGAAAAGCGCATATTGATGCGACGCTCCGTTAAAAAGCTAGCCTTTTTTAAAAAATTTAATTCTTAAAAAACTGTGGTTTTGCTTAATAATTTGTGTTATAGCCAAAAACTTGGTAGAAGCTTTAGTTTTTGAGATACTTACAAAAACTGTTTTTAATACTTATGACTTCACTTGAAGATTGCTTATAGGTTAGCTTTGAAGGTATCAGATCAATCATTGATCCATTTATTAAAATTTTTGTCAAAAAACTGTCATTAGCATTTTGACCAAAATCTAATCAGCTCGTTAGAGTGCTGAACACTATTATTTTACCTAAAAATTTTATGAAAATCGGTTCAGCGGTTTAGGAGCTATTGTGTTACGGACAGAAATACACACACACACACAGACAGACATCACGACGATATTGCTAAGATAGGCCAAAATACACTAAAATAAAATATTTTCGGCGTTATCTCAAAAAAAAAAAAAATTCCTCGAAAATAATACCTTTTCTAGCCATTGCTACGCTGGCTAGGAAGGTAATAAAAATAATAAAATGTTGAGTGTAATACGTCATTTTAAATGAAGTTTTACCCTGATTCCAAAAATCGGATAAAAAGAGCGTCATTTCATAAGAAAAATACCAACTTTATGCAATATCTTAAAAACTAAAAGTGACAGATAAAATTAAATTTCACAATTGGATTTACTTTATAAAAAATTATGGGCCCTCTCCTAAAATGCAGATTCTTTGAATTGTAAAAACGACGAAAAACGAAATCGACGCCTGCAAGTGGGGGCCAGTTTATTTTTATCTCCGCTAGAATATTTGAAACTTCCCAAGAAATTGGGACACTCTGTACTTTGATGATGCATGCAGCAAATGTCTTTTTAACAAATTAATTTTCTGTATTGCTTTGTAATCACATTGGTTACATTTCTAGTGAGGCATTATGTATTGGTAACTCGGTGCTTTTGCTGATAAACTCTATAGTTTTTAAAATATGAATTTTCAGCTTGGCCATTTTGGTTTTATGGGATTCCCTATCCTAAAATTCGCTAAATGACGTTTTTTCGAATCTTAACTCAGAGTGTCGTTTTTTTCTGATCTCTATGGCCCTACCATACTGCAACTCGGTGCTTTTGCTGATAAACTCTATAGTTCTCAAAATATGAATTTTCAAAGTTTCGCCATTTTGGTCTTATGGAATTCCCTACCCTAAAATTCGCAAAATGACGTTTTTTCGAATTTCAACTCAGGGTGTGATTTTTCCGCATCTTTATGGCCTTACCATACTGCAACTCGGTGCTTTTACTGATAAAGTATATAGTTTTTAAAATATAAATTTTCAAAATTTGGCCATTTTGGTCTTATGGAATTCCCAAACCCTAAATTTCGCTAAATGACGTTTTTTCGAATTTCAGCTCAGGGTGTGGTTTTTTCGCATCTCTATGACCCAACCATACTGCAACTTGGTGTTTTTACTAATAAACTATATAGTTTTTAAAATATGAATTTTCAAAATTTGGCCATTTTGGTTTTATGGGATTCCCTACCCTAAAATTCGCTAAATGACGTTTTGCCGATTTTTAACTCAGGGTGTGGTTTTTTCGCATCTCTATGGCCCCACCATACTGCAACTTGGTGCTTTTGATGCTAAACTATATAGCTTTTAAAATATGAATTTTCAAAGTTTGGCCATTTTGGTTTTATGGGATTCCCTACCCTAAAATTCGCTAAATGACGTTTTTTCGGATCTTAACTCAGAGTGTGGTTTTTTCTCATCTCTATGGCCCTACCAGACTGCAACTCAGTACTTTTGTTGATAAACTTTATAGTTCTTAAAATATGGATTTTCAAAGTTTCGCCATTTTGGTCTTATAGGATATGAACCTACCCTAAAATTCGCTAAATGACGTTTTTCCAAATTTTAATTCAGGGTGTGATTTTTCGCATCTCTATGGCCCCACCATACTGCAACTCGGTGCTTTTGCTGCTAAACTATATAGTTTTTAAAGTATGAATTTTCAAAGTTTGGCCATTTTGGTCTAATGGGATTTCCTACCCTAAAATTCGCAAAATGACGTTTTTCCGAATTTTAACTCAAGGTGTGGTTTTTTCGCATCTCTATGATCCACCATACTGCAAGTTGGTGCTTTTGCTGATAAACTATATAGTTTTTAAAATATGAATTTTCGAAGTTTGGCTATTTTGGTTCCTAGTTTAAACATTCTGTTGGTTGAAACAGCAGCGTTGCCTGATTGGGTCACAAGGTTCATTTTAACAAAGGAGAGGAAATTTTTGCATGCTTAAAATTAAAGCAATCAATAGTTAATGAAGGGAATTTTAAAAGTTGGTGTGATGGGCCCTTAATTACTATATATTTACCATTACATTACCATTACAACCTACCAGCCTGGGTACCATTGTTATTTAAAAAATATACCTATGTTGGTCTGCTAGCTTTAGTTGAAAATTAGCACTTGCTCTGCTAACTTTTTTTTTAACCCAGCAGAGCAGTGTCAATATTTCAAAAACTACTGAAACAAAAAAATTAAGGTTATGGCAATTAATAAGCTGCTCATTATCAGAAAATAAAAACTTTGATGTGTTACAAGTGGTCTGCTAGCTTAAAGGCCGCTTGACATGGTGCATGACGCGCTGCAAATATTTGCAAGCAAAAAATTTCGGTGAAATTGTTGCCTGCAAAAAATCTTCTTTTCGTTTGACATTGTGCATGGCCATGCATGGATTCCCTAGTTTGCATGCAAAAAAATGGCACCGGACCGATAAAAATGGATTGCCTGCAACAATCAGCTGGATTTGTACTGCGCATGCACCTGGGCAAAATTTCATACATTTGCCTGCAAATTTTATTGTCATGCACCATGTCAAGCGGCCTTAAAGGATGTGAGAGTTCATCAAAGAGGAGGAGTTTTTAGAGGATGATTTTTTTTATTTGTATTTGACACACCTAAAATTGAGCCAAAAATATTTTTGTCATCCTATATTATTAAAAATCACCTGTTGGTTTCCTAGCATCCTGATCTAATTGTGAGCCTGTTGAATTTGAAGGGAAGCTCTGTTGGGCTTCAGCTGTTGATTTAGTGTTGACCACCACAGTTTTTCCTTGTAGCCATTGAGTGGTAAGAGGTTGTGGTTCTAGGTGCTTTTGTGCTTCTAACAACACAGATTCATTATCTGAATCCCAAAATGACAAGGGCATTTTGAGGTAGTTTTTGAAATTGTCTTTTACCTACAAATCAAAATATTGTCTGTTGTATATATAATATATATTATATCCTATAATATTTGTGTTGTATTTTTTAAATAATTTATTAGCTTTTATATAGTTTAGTTCACTTGCTGAGGATTGATTTTTTTAATTTTACTTTTTTAAACCTACCTGCTCCATTTTGGAAGAAACATATTTACAAAAACACAGTTGTGGAACACCTATAATTAAATTATTAACCAAAAAAACCAAGGGAATTGAGAGAAAACATTTAAAATAAAAAAAAGTTCGACCGTTTGAAAACACTGCACGAACACAAATGAAGTTTGCAGTTTGCTGCAGCACAAAACACTGCAGAAGGGGCTGTTCAGAAATATTTTACTGGAATTTTAGTATTTTTAAACATGTCACAACTTGTCATGTTGTCATATTATAGCGAATTCTTTTGGAACAAAAATGAGTACTCGTGCAATTTTTCTATACTTTTAAGAAAAGTGGTGCAACTTTTTGTATTCTTTTGATAGGGTGACCATATGTGTTTAGCGTAAAAGGAGGACGTCAGAGACAAAAAAGCCGGACAAAACCGGAAATTTTTAAAAACCGTCCTAAAAATATTTCATTAGGAAACAAAAAGTCCCTTGAAACCGAGAAGCCTGCATTTGCATAGAAACCAACAAAAAAAACCGCCTTGATGACCACAGGTGGGCAACTATAACCAGGCCATTTTGGCGGGCAGAGCCTCAGCTTACTACCTAGATATTGCAAAAAAAACTAAGCAAACAAACGGTGTTCGCGGGGGTAAGGAGGAGTAAGATAACTTAACACACCTCAAGATGAATAAAAAAATTGCAATTTTAATTAACTGCTAGAATATAAAATAAGTAGTTACATTTTGGAAAAATTTGCGCTACCGAAAAAAAAGTATACAAAAAATGATGCCACGCCAAAATTAAAAAAATAATAATAAAAAATTATTAAAAATTAAAAATATACTCGAAAGTGAAAAAATTTTATTGCGCCGCATTCGAGAAAAATTTATGCTTTTTACAAAAAATCGCAATTTGTAGGAAAAAATGTAAAAGAACTGCATGTAAAAAACTACTAGAAAATTGAAAAAATTATGTACTTTTGGAAAAAAACATTTTTCGTGCGACAAAAAAATATTTGTAAAAAATAATCGAAACGTTGCAAAATGAAAAAAAAAATACTTTTTGTAAAAAGTGGTAGGTACCGTAGAAAACAATGTTTGCAATATAAATACTCTGCCAATATATGGGCCCCTAAGCTCACACTAGGTACTATAGTTATAGTGTATAGTGTGAGCTAATATAACTAAAAACTGAGATATATTTTATTCAACTCCAGACTAAATTACCTTTTGTTTGATACCACACAAGCCATGTTTTGACTTAAACTCAAATTTTTGAAATCTACCCCCACCCTTAAAAAAATCAAAAACTAAAATGTATTTTGTTAAACTCCGGACTCAATTACCTTTCGTTTGATATCACACACGCCATATTTTCACTTAAACTCTAATTTTTAAAATATACCCCCACCCTTTGTTTTTAAATAAATTAAAATGTATTTTATTTAACTGCAGACTCAATTACCTTTCGTTTGATATCACACACGCCATATTTTCACATAAACTCTAATTTTTGAAATCTACCCCCACCCTTTTATTTGGTTTGTGTTCGGTGGATTTTGTTCATTTTTAAATGGGACCATCTCGACCCAAGACCCAGCCTAGGTACCAAATTTCATTAAAATCGGCCAAGCGGTTTTTGAGTTATGCGCGTTGGTCGTTACAGACAGACATACAGACACACAGACAGACAGACATACAGACATACAGACAGACAGACAGACGGCGCAACAAAAAAGTTTCAAAATCATCTGAAACGCAAAGATATATAAAAATTTTTGAAATCGGAGCAACTTTTTTTTTCTCGAAAAAATTAGGATCACCATAGCTCACACTACTATAGTATAGTATATGTGTGAGCTAAAAAAGTCACACATCATGCAAAAATTTTTTTTAGAAACAAACCAAAAAAAATGGAAATCTAAAAAAATTTCAAAAAATTAGGTAGGTACTTTTGAAAAAAAATAAAATGCCGCAAGCCAAAATTTAAAAAAATTAAATAATTCTTGAATAAATGATGCCAAAAATTTTCCAGAGAAATATTACATATATAATCCAAAAGTTTTGGTTAGTTTCAAAAATATAAGCGCGCCCCGGAAATTTTCACGCGAATTAATCAGTTCGATCCTAATAAATTTCGGGGGCTATTTTTATGGTTGGGGGGGCTAAATCATTAATTGCGCCCCTGGATGACCAAAAACAAAGGGTGCCTTGGGTGACCAAAAAGCCGGCCGGACATTTTCTTTTGCCCAAAAAGCCGGACAACTGACAATAAACACAGTGTTGCACTAGTGCACTTTCATATTTTTTTGAAACTTCACTGGGGCAAACAGTGGCACGTACTGCTCTCGAGCGCTCCACGCAGATTTTATTAATCTTATCTAACTGGAGCAATTCGTCGCCTTCATGCAAAACTATTCTATGACCAGTTTTCCCATTTTCTGCGGAAACGTATAGTTCCATGCGCGCTCTATTGAATGCAGAACTATTGGATGTCTAGTGATAAAACGTCCCCACCATCCGCCCGACCAATTTAAGCGGTGATACCTTGACTCACGCTGAGTCTCCTGTACGTTTTTTAAACGTCCCGGTACATTTTTTAAACGTCCCGGTATATATTTTAAACGTCCCCGGTACGTTTATTAAACGTTTTCCAAATTTTTAAGAAGGTATAAAAAATTAAATTTGGCAAACGTACAAAACCCCTCTTTAAAACGTTCTGTGAGGACGTTTTAAAAACGGGAGCGATAAGTCACCCTTGTATGATGGTTTTATGACAGTATTTTTGATTAAAAAAATATTAAAATTTTTAAGTTAGCTTGAGTTATAAAAAAAGTTCCGCCAAATACACCGATATTTCTTGGCTACCTGGTAAACATATCTTATAGCCAATTTAAAAAGGTATAATTTACGTCCTCCTCTTTTTTTAAATAGTTTTATTTTACTTCACTCCATATACCTACTTGTTTCCATACCATTGAATTATATACGAAGTTATATATATATATATATAGAGATCATTGTTTCATACACATTTTTGTTTCAAATCTTGCGACAGCTAGAGTATCTGTATGTTGACATATTTGTATATATCTCCAAATATGTCAACATACAGGGACTCTAGCGACAGCTACTTGGTAATTGTATTAAGTTTCGGATTGGAATAAAACCTGACCTTTTTTTAAAATCGACCCTATGGTGACACATTTACATATAAAAACCAGCTGCTTTGCTTCAAAATTCGGTCTTTGTGTATTTAAAAACCGGATTTATTAGTGTCGGTATTTATTAAATGGAAGTTAGCGACTGTATTATTAAATTTGGCTTTGATATGTCAATTTTGAGAGCTCAGCTGTTAGTTTTCTGTGTGAATGTGTCAGAATAAAGTCGACTCTAAAATAAAGTCAGGTTTTATTCCAATAAGTCATTGAAAAATCAAAATGTCGGATTTAAAATGGCTGACTTGTTTATTTGTAAACCAATTTGCCTCAAATTCAAAAACTTGCACTTAAATATAATGTTTGGTTCCTTAAAACATTAAAACGGCCGATCCAAAAGGCCGACTTGCTAATTTATGAGTCAATATGTATCAGAAACTACAGCAGCGGCAAGCAAGAGGTGACTATCCAAAAGCTTCAGTAAAAGAAAAAAGTAAAATAACAACTCAGTTTTATGATGAAATGGGTCTCGTTTTTTTTTAAATTTGAGTTTGTTTCCAAAATATCCGGTATCGATAAAGGATTAATAGAAAGATTTGCAAATATACTTTCCGTCTCTTCTTGTGGGCACTACATCAACGAGGAAAAATTTTAAAAGAATGGTTTTGAAATAGCAATTTTCCTTTATGGATGGTATAAAATGAGTGCTAGCGTTCATAACTATTGCTGTATGGAGCTGATATAATAAAATCGCTACCTTTGCCAGTAGGGCTACTGTCAGAAAATGTAATTGAAATGGGTTAAAAAGAGTATAACAAATTTCGACAAAATTACATACTCTAGGAAAACCTGAAGAATTAACATTAATACCGATATATTTAACTGGATACTGGTATCCTCTGACCATTTTGTGACCAAGATTTAGACCGCTGATTTAGCCCACTCGGCCCACTCATATTATGCCGAATACAGTGAACCAGTGGGATGTCTGGTACGATCAAGTACAGCGAGGGCATTCTAACTTCTTACTGTTCAAAAAGCGATAACATATTTTGGAGATTTAATCCGATATCGGACTTCTTATAACGTACCGACTTAAGTCGCGAACGATTTACAATCGCTTCAGGCAAATACTCTGAATAGTCCTTAGAAAAGTAAAAACAAATCAAATAGTCACATAACTTTAAAAAAATATATAATTTTGTTAAAATGTTTCAGATTTTTAATCTGATAACAACTTGTAACTCACTTATTGTAACTTACAAAATAATAAAAATATAATTCGCTAGGTATTTTTGAATGACATGAATTTTTGATAGCTTTTTTACAGGGTCTCAGCCTTCTCCCAGTTTGGCTTTTGTGAGTTTATCATTCATCGTACAGTGGCGGATCCAGGATTTCCGCGGGGGAGGGGCCAAAGTGGCAGCAAACATCAAACTATTTTTTATAAGCGGTCTTTGATAGATCTGTGGTGTGAAATTTAGCATCTAAAGATTTATGGCGCCCGGGCCCCTCTGCCCCCCTGGATCCGTCACTGTCGTCGTACAGTAAAAGCATTAATTTATTATAGTCGTTGGCACAGGCAGTTACACTTTTGTGACATTTCCAACCTTTGTTTATCATATCCATAACACAGCAACCAGAAAAATTCTGAAAAACGGCATGTCTTTGAGATTTTTTTATCTGTGCATTTTTTTTTGTCAAAATACGGTCAGCCTCTTTTTATTTTGCCTTTAATTTTATACCAACATGACATATTTAATTTTTTAAATATTTCCTGGTTAGGAAACATGTTTATATCATGTCAAAGTCACAAAAGTGTAACTGCGTACGGCAAGGACTATATTTGACGAAAGAAGATTGAGCGCGTAATTTGATGGTTTCAAAATTTTTAAAAGTCTGTCAAAAAACTTTTAAAAAATGCTTTAAAAAAATATTGTTAAATTCAAATCTTGACATTTGCAAATGTCAAAAATTTACGTAAGCTTTTTTATTTTTCTGACCTACCAGATTTCCTAAACACAAACCGCACACAATGAAACATTTTAGCTCACACATATACTATACTATATATAGCTATGGTGATCCTAAATTTTTCGAAAAAAAAAATGTTGCTCCGATTTCAAAATTTTTTATATATCTTTGCGTTTCAGATGATTTTGAAACTTTTTTGTTGCGCCGTCTGTCTGTCTGTCTGTAACGACCAACGCTCATAACTCAAAAACCGCTTGGCCGATTTTAATGAAATTTGGGAACTGGGCTGGGTCTTGGGTCGAGATGGTCCCATTTAAAAATGAACAAAATCCACCGAACACAAACCAAATAAAAGGGTGGGGGTTGATTTCAAAAATTAGAGTTTATGTGAAAATATGGCGTGTGTGATATCAAACGAAAGGTAATTGAGACTGGAGTTAAACAAAATACATTTTAATTTATTTTAAAAAAAGGGTGGGGGTATATTTCAAAAATTAGAGTTTAAGAGAAAATATGGCGTGTGTGATATCAAACGAAAGGTAATTGAATCCGGAGTTTAACAAAATACATTTTAGTTTTTGTTTTTTTTAAGGGTGGGGGTAGATTTCAAAAATTTGAGTTTAAGTCAAAACATGGCTTGTGTGGTAGCAAACAAAAGGTCATTTATTCTGGAGTTGAATAAAATATATTTCAGTTTTTAGTTATATAAGCTCACACGTACACTATAAATATAGTACCTAGTGTGAGCCTAGGGGCCCATATATTGGCAGAGTATTTTCAAGATCCGTACAAACTATAAATAATATTGCTATGTATTTTTCAACGCTGAATCCGAATCTGGGGTTAAAAAAGTCCCAAGGCGTCTGGAATTTTTCCCAGTAGGTCAATTCATTGAAATCAACTAAAAAAAAAAGAGATTGGGACGACCATCATTCCGATTTTAATAATTTTTTATTTGATTTGATTTATTCTACCTACAGGTAAATAAGGGGATAAAGAATCTCAAATTTAAAATTTTTATGCTCAGTAATTTTTCTAAATTAATTTTTGAATGTCAAAAAACTTTCAATTTGACTCAAACATGTACCAAAATAAATTTAGATATCTCTTGAACTACTTACATATGGGTAGTGATATAATATATGGCTTGTTTAAAATACCTTCAAAATACCTTTTAAATTAGGCATCACATGATGTAATTTTTACAAAAAACAGATGAAAAATTTTTGAGTTTGTTTTTTTTTAATGAATTACATTACGGATATTTCTCTATAAAGGTATTTTAAAGTACTTTTAAACAAGCTATACATCACTACCCTGGTGTAACTAGTTATCGAGATATCTGAATTTATTTTAGTAAATGTTTAAGCCAAATTGGCAGTAATTTGAATTTCAAAAATTAAATGAAAAAAAAACTACTTAATCAGTAGAATAAATGTACCAAAAATCATTAAATTCGAAAAGATTATCGGCCAATCCCTCCCTTTTTTCGTTTATTTCATATGATCTCATCATTGTTTTTTGACGCACCCTGTATCAAAATTGTAAAATGATCAAAATATGCGCTTAAAACTCTCAAAAGTATGCAAAAAAGCCTGACATTTCTTACACCTTTTTGATACGCGATTCATGATTGTTTTTTTAAAATTCGTGCTGCAAAAAATTTATTTAACTACAACAAAAAAACATACAAACATATACAAAAAAATACTAAAAATATCTACAAAAATTCAAGTATTTTACTACAAAATAAAATAAAAAAGCTCTCTCTATCTAAAAAACGAAATGTAACAAATTAAATTCCATTTGACAGGTGAATTATTCTTTAACATAAAGTTAAAAAAAGTATTTTCCTGCAAAAATAAATTTTTATTAAGTAAAAAAGTTTAGTAAACCTTTTTCAAAAATAAAAACTTTTCAGAAAGCCTCCGTAGCTATCCGAAAACATCAAAACCAAAATTCATGTTTATAAAATTTCCCTAGCCACGACAACGAGATTTTTTGCTTTAGCAGTTTTTTATCGAAATTTTCTAATATTCCAGTTCTTTTTGTAAAGGCCCGACGATCTTTGTCAAATTGATTCACATTCAATAAACGTTTTCCTTCTTTTGTGTAACATATTTTTAAAGCGCCTAGTAAAAGAAGTTCTTATTTTACCACCACAATTCTTCAAGAAATTTCGTGGAACAGGAAATTTAGGACCAGAATTCTTTTTTTTTTCAATTTCTTCATTAAACCTTTCCATTCATTAAACCTTTCCATTAATTAAACCTTTCCTTCTATTTTTTCAATAGAAATTGAATTGAATTCACCGAATATCTAAGCTTCAATTTTCAAGGACTATTTGCTTCTGCAAGCTCAAATATAGGAATCTTTTAATTTATAAAGTCTTCTATAATCTTCTCACTTTATACTTCTTTGTTATCTTGTGGTTCTCGATTAACACTCTTGTCTAAAGAAGTAGTGTTTCCATTAACACTCTGAAATGACTCATCCAGAGAAGTGTTTATATTTTCACTTATTTTTTACCAAATGTTTTCTCATGAACACATCTAGAGAAGTAGCATTCTGTACACTATTTTTATCATTTCAAAATATACTTTAAAAGTTTTTACTGATGTTTCTTTACTATTCGTAGTAGTTTTTTTGCTTCTTTGTTTAGTCTTAACTTTTAATTATGCTTCTTGTCGATTTTTATCAAACCGATTTACACTAAAATAAATGTGTTCCTTCTTAGGAATTATTTCTGTATTATTTCAAACCACTTTGTAAGGGAAGTTCTTATTTAACCACCGCAATTCCTCGAGAAATTTCGTGGAAAATGCGGGAAATTAAGGAGCAATCCTTTTTTTAATAAACTTCTAGATTTTGTCATTAAAACTTTCCAAACATGATAAAGCTTGCTCTAGTGTAATTTCTCTGTCAATATAAATTGAACCCACCAAGCTTCTGAGCCAATACTTTAATTTCTAAAGGACTATTTGATTCTGCAATCCCCAGTAAAGGAATATTTCAATTTACAAAGTCTTCTATAATGTTTTCTCCTTATACTTCTTTGTTATCTTGTTTTCCTCCATTAACACTCTTATGTAGATAACAAGTGTTTCCAATAACACTCTGAAATGACTCATCCAGAGCAGGGTTTATATTTTCACTTTACCAAATGTTATATAAACTATTATTAACATTTTAAATTATATACGTTTTTACTATTTGTAGTTTTTGTTCTTCTTTCTTAAATCGCTTTACATTAAAATAATAGATTTTCTTATTTTTATATTTTATTCATTTGGAATTTATTTCTGTAATATTTCAAAGCGTTTTATAAAGGAAGTTCCTACAACCACAATTCCGTGGAAAATGCGGAAAATTTTAGGAGCAGATTTTTTCTTTTTTTTACCTCTAACTGTTTTCATTAAAACTTTCCAAACATAATAAAGCTTGCACTATTCAAATTTCTCTGTCAATATAAATTAAATCTACCAAACTTCTGAGCTTAGCCAATACTTCAATATCTAAAGGACTATTTGCTTCTGCAAGCTCGAATATAGGAATCCTTCAATTTATACTTATTTATTATCTTGTTTTTCTCCATTACACTCTTGTCTGTATTATTTGAAAGCGATTTGTTAAGGAAGTTCATATAATACCACCCCAGCCGATCCAGAAATTTCGAGAAAAATGTAAGAAAATTAGGAGCAGAATCCTTTTTTTAATAAATTTTCCAAACAAGATAAAGCTTGCTCTATGAAAAATTCTCTGCCAATATAAATAAAACTTCTTAACTCAGTCATACTTCCATTTCAAAAATACTATTTGCTTCTGCGAACTTGACTAAATAGATCTTTTGATTTATAAAATCACTTTTTACTTCTGTGTTATCTTGTGTTTCCAAAGCGGTTTGTAGAAAGAATTCTTATTTTACCACCACATTCCGTCGAGAAATTTTGTAGAAAATGCAGGAAATTTAGGAGCAGAATTCTTGTTTGAACTTTTCGATTTCTTCATTAAAACTTTCCACACATAATAAAGCTTGCTCTATTGAAATTTGTCAATATAAATTGAATCCACCAAACTTCTTATCTCAGCCAATACTTCAATTTCTATCTATAGGTATCTTTCAATTATAAAGTCTTCTATAATCCTTTCACTTTGTACTCCTTGTTTTTCTTGTTGATCTTATATTAGGATTCATTTCTGTATTATTTCAAAGCGGTTTTTAAGGAAGTTCCCATTTTACCACCCCAACTCATTGAGAAATTTCGTGAAAAATGTGATAAAATTAGGAGCAAAATCCTATTTTTATAAACTTCTCGATTTCTTTCGAAACTTTCAAAACAAGATAAAGCTTGCTCTATGATAATTTCTCTGACAATATAAATAAAACTTCTGAGTCATACTTCAATTTCAAAAATACTATTTGCATCTGCGAACTTGACTAAATAGATCTTTTGATTTATAAAATCTCACTGTTTACTTCTGTGGTATCTTGTGTTTCCAAAGCGTTTTGTGGAAAACGTTCTTATTTTACCACCACATTCCGTCGAGAAATCTTGTGGAAAATGCAGGAAATTTAGGAGCAGAATTCTTGTTTTCAATGAACGTCTCGATTTCTTCATTAAAACTTTCCAAACATGATAAAGCTTGTTCTATTGAAATTTCTCTATCAATATAAATTGAATCCACCAAACTTCTCATCTCAGCCAATACTTCAATTTCTAAGGGACTATTTGAATCTGCGAGCTCAAATATAGGAATCTTTCGATTTATAAAGTCTTCTACAACATTTTTACTTTTTAGTTCTTTGTTATCAGTTGTGTCTCCATTAAAACTCGTATCTAGAGAAGTAGTGTTTTCATTTACACTCGCAAATGACTCATCTAAAGATAAGTTTTCATTTTCTATCTGAAATGACTCATCAAGAGAAGGATTGTTTTTATTTTCTATTTTCTCTTCTGCACTATCAAAAGTTTCTCCATTAACACAGGCATTTAGAGAAATAGTATTTTGTAAATCATTTTCAATTATAGGAGTTTTTATCAAAGCATCCTTACCATTCGTCGTAGTTTCAGAAGTGTTATTATGATCTAAATCAGTCAATTTCTTTTTCTTTCTTTTTCTCGATATTTTAGTTGGAACTTCCAGCTCCTTTTCTTGATGTTCCTTACCAATTTGATCCAAATTAATATCAACGTTTTCTTTCATTTCCTCATATATTTGTTCGGTTTTCGGTCGATAGTCTTGTATCATTTTGTTGAATTTTTTTAAATATTCTAGGGATTTATCTAAAGGTATCTCTTTCGAAAAATACAAAGAGTTAACTAGTTTTTTAAGTTGATATAAAACCATTTCTTCCAACTCGTTTTTAGAGTTATCTTCATTGACAGATTTAATATTAGTGGAAATTGGTTTTTCGGTCATTTCTATTTCACTTTTCGAAGTCACTTCGTTGACAGGTGTATTGTTAAGAGTTACTAGTATTTGCTGCAATACTCCATTTTCTAAATCTTTATTTGGATTATCTTGAGGTTCTACAGTCTGCGTAAATTGTTCATCTAAATGATCTTCCACAGAAGTGATGATGTGCAAATCAATATTTGAATCTAGTTCCACATTTTTTTCAAAGTTACTGAGCGAGGCAGCAGCAGTGTCAGATGGAGGTGGAAGAGGTGGAAAGTCGTGAACACTTGATAGCGATGGCAAATTATTCTGCGTTGATAATGTAGTTGGCTCAGGAAATCTAATTAGTCGAGTAAATGTAGTTGGCCCAGGCAATGCAGTTGGCTCAGGCAATGCAGTTGGCTCAGGCAATGTAGTGAGCCCAGGCAATGTACTAGGCCCCGGCAATATAGTTGGCTCAGGCGTTACCAGATTTTGTGACTCCTAAAATAAAAACAAAAGCTGTTACCTAGCTAGTATACGCTATATACTGGAGGCCATTTTTACACCCCTAGTCCGCACAGCAATGACTAGAGAAGGTATTGTTTTCGACGAAATTTTTTTTTTCAGATAATGCTGAAAATGTATTATTTGGGTGTGTTTTGACCTACCCTAGCAGTATCGTCGTGATGTCTGTCTGTGTGTGTGTGTGTGCGTATGTAACTCTGTCCGTAACACGATAGCTTCTAAACCGCCCAACCGATTTTCATGATAGTATTCGATACGATACGAGCTAAGATTTTGGTGGAATTTCAACAATGCTAATGACAGTTTTTTGACAGTAGCCCAAGCGTCAGGGGATTTCTATGTGCAAAAGGTCGAACAAAAATGAAATTTGGTGGGATGGTAGACGTAGGTCCTCTGATAGTACATGTAAGTTTGCGACCACGGAGGGTTGCCGCTCGAGGGTGAGGGGGGTGAAAACTCTGCATTGCAGCGCTTGGAGGAAATTAGGTGAGAGGGAGTAGGTGCTATAAAAAAAAAGTTTAAATAAAATATGTAGATAACAAAATTGAGCACAACTTTGTTGTTATGCATTTTTTTGCTACGACCAATAGTTTTTGCTTTACGGCGCGCTAAAGTTGAGGGTAGTTTGCAAATTTTAACAAAATCAGAATTTAATCGCGGATTAAAACAAATATGGCTCACAAAAAATTCTGGTATATTTTTTTTCTATAAGAGTTAGGTTTTCTAAGTAAACTGATGCTTCATTCGTTACATTTGACCTTATATTATAAAAGATATGATTTTTTGAATTTGGCCCCTATATACCTATCATGATCTACGGTCGATATTTTCTTATTATTGTTGACCTATAATAGTCAGGAAGATTTTCAAAGGACCTGGATGTGAGGTATACAGAAAATTTTTTTGCTGATTCTTATAGCCCAGGAACTCATCTTTAAAGATCCGGTTGATGCCACTCTGGCACCCTTGAGCATTTTGAGATATTCAAGATGGCGGCCGATTAGCAAAAAGAAAATTTTAAAAAAATTAATAGCTGTTTGGGTCCCATTAAATATAGTAAAAGCCCCGACCCCTTTGCCCTCAGGAACATGGTCAAAATGGTGCCGCCATCTTGGATTTTTGACTATTTTTTCCTTTAATAGCCTTTTAAGTACTTACTTTTTGAGAAAATCTGTGCAAGCTATCTAGGTACTACCGTTGCAAAGAGTACGTATCTTTGCATGTAATATGCTAAGTTCTTGCACATTTTATTCAAAAGAAAAACAGCAAAATTTTCAAATTTGACCAATTTTCTTAGAAACCAAGCGTTTTGTGAAAAAAAGGGTAATATACTTTTTTGTAGAACATAAAACTTCCAATTTCACTATGTATCACTTAATAGGAATAAATTTATTGCTAGCGGCCCATTGGCATCCATATATGTGGTGATTTACAGAAATCGTCGAAAATTTACTGAGTTTTTAGGTTTTTATCCAATTTGTTTAAAAACAAAGCCCTTAATTAGACGATAAAATTTTCTTTACGATGATGTATAACAAAATTTGCTAAATATTATGGATAAAAAAAAATATTTATTTTTTGCCATTTTTGCAAAAACTATGCTTTCTCGGAAATTACTTTTAGAATACTGTATTAAGAAAACTAAATTTCCTTTTCAACAATATATGATTTAGTAGCATCAAATTTATTACCAAAGGCACAGTGACGTCCTTAAATGGGATAGAAATCAACAAAAATCTATTTTAATGAAAAGTTTTTCTGAATGTTTAAAAACATAAAGCTTCTTGAGAAAAAAGCTATGTTATAGACAATAAAGTTTTCTTTTAAATGATGTATAACAACCTTGTCACCGTTATACTTAATATTTCAGTGGCTTTCTTAAAGAAAAAGGGCCTTTTAAAAATTACAAAAAAATATTTTTTATTACAGGTTTTTCAAATTTTCTGAAAACTCAAGATTTTTATGCAAAACTTAAATGAGAGTTTTTTAAGAGAATAAAATTTTCTTTCCAACAATGTATAACTTTCTAGAAATTAGTTTACTTCTAACGCTACAGTGCCGTCCATAAATAGGGGTGATTTACAGAAATAAAGTACTTTGTGCAAAAACGGTTTATGCTAGGTAATAGGCAATACAATTTTCTTTTCAACGCTGTACAACTTAATTGAGTAAAGTTAATTTGTTAAATAAAAACGTATAATTAAACTAGGTTTTTTACGATTTCTGTTCTCCAATTAAGGAGCCAATGCGGATTATCAAATTATCCGGATTATTAATGGAGCACAGCAATTACCTTTTGGAAGGAAAAAAAATAGTAACTTTTGGAAGTAAGATCGTTAAAAGGTGTAGTGTTGAGAGTTACTTTATTTGGATTATCTTGAGGTTCTACAATCTGCGTAAATTGTTTATCTAAACGATATTTTTCAGGAGTAACAATGTGCAAATTAACATTTGAATCTAGTACCACATCTTTTTTAAAGTTACTGACCCAGCGGTGGCAAATTATTCTGCAGCGTTGATAATGTAGTTGGCCCCGGCAATGTAGTTGGCTGAGGCGTTACCTAGCATGTAGCGTATACTGGAGGCCATTTTTACCTCCCCTAAAATTTGTTATTTTGGTGTATTTTGACCTACCCTAGCAGTATCGTCGTGATGGCTGTCTGTGTGTGTGTGTATGTATGTAACTCTGTCCGTAACACGATAGCTCCTAAACTGTCCAACAGATTTTCATGAAATTTTTAGGTGAAATAGTATTTGATACGATACGAGCTGAGATTTTGACAGTTTTTTGAAATTAGCCCAAGCGTCAGGGGATTTCTATTTGCAAAAGGTCGAACAAAAATGAAATTTGGTGGGATGGTAGACGTAGGTCGCCTGATAGTACATTTAAGTTTGCGACCTCGACGGGTTGCCGCTCGAGGGGGAGGGGCAGTTCGCCTAGGTAATGTAGTTGGCCCTGTCAATGTAGTTGGCTCAGAAGTTACAAGATTTTGTGAGTCCTAAAATAAAAACAAAAATGGTTACCTAGCATATAGAGTATACTGGGGGCCATTTTTATCAAATAACTTCTAGCTACCACTCGGAATAATACAAAACAAACGTTGGGCAGCAAAAAAAAACAAATTTAAAACCAATTAAAAAAATCTTGCCATGTGTCTTTAAAGATGGTGGATAAGTATAAAGACACAAGTTTAGTTATTCTAGTATTTATGTTATAGAAAAAAAAAATATTCGTTTTTTTGATACAATGTATACAAATCGGTTTCTAATTTCTAATTTAATTTTTTTGCCTGAATTTCACAGTTGGCTTAATTCAAAAATATTTACACTTCATTTCATAATTTTTTAAATAATTTTTTCACAGTTATTATGAAATGAATGAAATAACTTTTATAGATTGTCATAAATTTTAATAAGTTATAAAGCGATCTTGGGTTAACAAACTTCGCTTATGAAAAATTAAGTCAAATATTCGTTTCTTGTTTATAATTTTAAGTCAAAATTTCGTGGTAATTTAAAGAAATTTTCAATATGGATTTTCTCAATTCCTAAGAAAAATAAAAAACATTGTTATCTAAACCTAAAATTCTCTACTTTTAAGATGTAATGGCAACTATGTCTGCCTCATTTTTCATATTTTTTGCTGTCTGTCTATAATTGTACACACGGCCAGCGTTTTAGCACCCTAAAGGGGGGTTTGTTTAAAAACGGTGTAGAATACGTTAATGGGGATAAAATAAGTAACAACATACAAACTATTTTTTAAATTAGACTCGATCCGAGTTATTGGGGAGAAACGGGGTAAGCTTTTAGGGGTGAATATTAGTTTTTCACGGTTTTTATGGAACCTATTAGGACTGACGTCACACTAAGGGGAACACAAACCAAAACAGGCCATAAACAATGGTGACATTTTCAAATTTACATAGAAAAAATTATCAGTCACTTCAAGAAGATGACAGCTTTGGAGAAAGATTCTATAATTATTTGCATTGGATTGAATTTAAACTTTATGGCTTTAGAGAAAGACTAGTGCTTGGATACGATTCTAGGAGAATCCAACCCTTCAAGGGTTCGCATGACCTTAATAGGTCTACAAATAAGTTTTTACATACCTAAACTAAGATTTTTCGAGAAAACTTAAAAAAGCCGGTTTTTTCATTTTTATCTTCAATATATTTTTTTTTAAAACGTTTATTTTTAGATAGTGTAAAAAATTAATATCCCTATGGAAAAATTTGCTAGGAAACAAAATTTAAGCAGTTAAAAAATAGCAATATGAAATGACTGCAATATAATTTAAATCAATATCCATCTTGTCTGTGCTATTTATGATTTTCATCGTGTCACTTTATTTCCTGGCAAATTCTTATATATAAATCCTTTATTTAGTCAAGACTAATTGGAGGGCATTTCTGGAAAAGGAGCCAACAGCCATTTTTTATATTTTGGAAAAACCGGTTAAAATAAAAGTCACGAAACCGTTTTGTCGGCTTGTCGTTTGGTTCGATAGTCAATAGAGAGAGCTAGACTGCTTGTGTCGCCTGGATCTTTTACCAGCATCTAAATATATTTGATTGAAGGCGCTTGGCACTTATAATGCAAAATTTAGGTTTTGGCGCTTGGCTCCTTTTCGAGTAATGCTCTCCAATTATTGTTTTACAATATTACATTATTAGTTTACAGTAACAAATAAATTGTTAAAAAAAAATTTAAGTCACAAGCTTTTATAAAATGCACTAAAAATTAAAAAATAATTTTCTAACATTCTAATATTATCATAATAATAAAAGCGATGGCCGACTGATGGAAATCTTGACGATGCACAGTGGAACGTTTTGAAGATCTAGATAGACAACCCCTGAGCAACATTAACACTCTTTCATGCTTAATTTTTTTAGCTTTAAAATAACATAAAATATTTAAAAGCATTTAGTATTTGCAATATTACCTACCTCTTATATAGGGTGATTCAGATTTTAACGATTTTAAGATTTGTAGTCATACTGTATGTTTTTAACGAAAATTGTTTCAACAAATTTTATAACAATGAAGTAACGGTATATATTTTTTTTAGTTTTTGCAAGAAGGAATTTAAATAAAACAGTTTTGCAATATACAAGGTGTTTCAGAAAAATTTAAATAAAGAAGTTTTAGGCGGTAAGGGACGATCAAGAAAAAAATTCCGCTCTTATCTGTCACTATATGAAAAATAAATGCATTAAAAATTTTAAACCTCTGACCCCTTGCCCAGGGTGAAACCAACCCCTAAAATTATAATGGGAAATGTTCATCGGATGGTATTATCTCTAAAGGGGTTTAATGTGAGAAAATTTAAGAGATATATGGATTTTAATTTTATGTAACTAAGAAAGTTTAAAAAAATATTTATAAAATTGGAAAGTTCCATTTTTATTTGAAAAATATCATTACTTAACATAACAAATAATGGAATAATTAACTAACACAAGTCCATTTTATTATTATCTTGTAAACTAAACTGTGTTAATTAATTTCATAATCTGACACAAAAAAGACAAGAAAAATATATTATCATATTTCTAAAACCGCATAATAATAACTCGCTCCGTTTAAAACTTAATTTTTTGGATTTTTTTAACCCCAAAAAACTTCCCTTGGGGTTTGGTACATATGCATTTTTATTAAGCTTGGTCTTAACCAGTGACAGAGTGAAAAGTTACTGTTTACAAAAGTTCGTGAAAGTCGAGAGTTTCAAAAACCCATCGTACATACATAGGGCATATTCTTAAATTACGTAACTCCTCCTCACCCCTCCGTAATGCATTTTAAAAAAAAAAATATATTCAAGAATCATGACAGTGTAACGCAAGGTTAATAACCCCCCTTCCCCCCTTGAGCGTTACGTAACTTTGGAATCGGCCCATACACATAGGTACATGGGATAGGGTGTCTCAGATAAAAGTAACTACAAGGGGGTTTATGAGGATTTAGAAGACGGTAAGACATACCAATTTTGGTAAAAAAGTAGCGCTATTCCGAGCTGTAGCAAAGAAAACATTTATATGCGTTTTCAAAATATTGAGAAATAAATGGCTCCATTAGGGATCTGATACCTTCCTAGCTAGCCTATTAGCACACTTCAAGTGAAGCTCTTACGAAGTTTTTAGTTATAACACGAATTATTGAGCAAAATATAGTCTACTATATTACGAAAACTGTATATTGATACGATGCTCCGTTAAAAAGATAGATTTTTTTTTAATTTTAATTGTCAAAAAACTTGTCATTGGCTTTAATAGATTTTGACCAAAATCTAATCAGCTCGTAAGAGTGTCGAGCACTATTTTACATGAAAATTTTATGAAAATCGGTTTAGCGGCTTAGGAGCTATCGTGTTACGGACAGAAATAATATACACACACACAGACACACAGACAGACATCACGACGATATTGCTAGGATAGGTCAAAATACACCCAAATAACACATTTTCGGCGTTATCTAAAAAAAATTTTTTTCGACGAAAATAATACCATTGCTATGCGAGCTAGGAAGGCAAAAACTAAAAATTGTGACTTTTTGAAAAAGTCCTAAAAAAATTGTTAACGTCATTTTATTGGCCTAGTCATATTTATATAGTTTTATTCAATTTGTTTAAAAGAAGGCGACATTTTAATTTTTCGAATAACACAATTTATGTTTTTAAGCATTAATTTGAAACCCCCTGTAGATATTTTTAACTTCGACACTGCATCCGATTAAGCTCGCAATAGCGCCACTTTTTTCCTTTTGAACGAATATCGTAAGTGTTACCGTTTCTGAAAATCCCACAAAGCCCTATGTACTTAATTTTATCTGGACACCCTGTAGACAAACAGACACATTGACTCATCGTGATATAGAAAAATGCACGAAGATTGACTAATTTAGGTTAGAAAATCCCCAAAGGGCACATTTGTGAAGGTATCAAAAAGAAAATGTCATTAAACACAAATAATATGTTTTCTATTTTTAGAGTTGCAGGCTAATAAAATAATTAAGTACAAGTTTACCGCAAAAAAAGGACAAAATTTCAATACTGCATCAGAAAGTAGAGATTTCGGTTAATTAGAAAATAATAAAACTAACATCAACAAATTCTAACAAACTAAAGTTTCAGTCCAACAAAAACTATATAAAACTAAAATTTTTCTTACCAAAACACCAGCGAATTCATAAAATCATAGCAAGTAAAACACTGCAACAATGACAGTCAAAATGTTTCCTTAGTCTTAAGGACATGTCACTCTAAACATGCCTGGCACTTGTTTTACTCCAGCGCCTACTACGCGGGAAAAAACAATATTGTTTTAAAGCATTGCCCATACATAAGATTAAAATGTCTAAGCAGAAAATTTTTAAGATGCAACTTTCAATGCAAATATCTTGACAACCAGAGGGAATAAAAAAATAATATTTTGGATTTAGGATGTATGGAATATGCTCTTTAATTGTAGGTAGCTGAAATGTTAATTTATAGTACTTAACCATGTCCACCTAGATTAGTCAAACGTTCCACTGTGCGATGTTAGCACGATAAGATATCCGTATCAATTAAATATCACTATTTGCAAGAATCAATCTAGCAGAAAAATGCAGAGGTACCAAACCCACCCAACCCGACCTAAGATACCCCAGCATTTCTCTGACATAGGTATGGCAATGGCATAACATTGCGGCACATCAAACATATCTTTGATGACCTGCTATGTTGAATATTCTTTAAGTGTTTAGATCACAACTTTAGATTAACTTATGCTTTGATTTGCGGCCATCGCTTTTATTAATATGATAATATTAGAATGTTAGAAAATTATTTTTTAATTTTTAGTGCATTTTATAAAAGCTTGTGACTTAAAAAAAAATTTACCAATTTATTTTCTACTTTTTAGTCTCAGCTATCTACTCTATTAAATGAAAATATTTGTTCAATAACAGAACAGAAGAGTTTATTCTAGATTATAATGAAATCGCTGATCGTGAGTTGTTTGGAAACTCATTTTTCTATTGGGGGAAGGAGAGGGTGGGGGTAGAGGTAGAAATATATTTTTTGTTTGGGCTGTATTGCCATCGGACCTTTATGCATATACCAAATTTTATAAAAGTAATTTGAAGTGAAGTGTGTCAAAAACGCATTTTTTATGGAAAAGGGTGAAGGGTAGGGGTGGGAGGATATTTTTTCATTATTGTTGTATTGTCATCGGACCACTAAGTGAATACCAAATTTCATCCAAATCGGATAATGGGAAGTGTGTCAAAAACTCATTTTTCTATTAAAGGGGGTGGGGGTAGGGGTGGGAGGATATTTATTTCTTAATATTGTATTGTCATCGGATCACTATATGTATACCAAATTTCATCCAAATCGGATAACGGGATGTGTGTCAAAAACAAATTTTTATATGGAAGGGGGTGGGGGTAGGGATGGGAGGATATTTTTTCTTATTGTTGTATTATCATCAGACCACTATCTGTATACCAAATTTTATCCAAATCGGATAACGGGAAGTGTGTCAAAAACACATTTTTCTATAGAAGGGGTGGGGGTAGGGGTGGGAGGATATTTTTTTCTTAATGTTGTATTGTCATGGGACCACAATGTGTGTACCAAATTTCATCCAAATCGGATAATGGGAAGTGTGTCAAAAACGCTTCACAAGATTTGATAGTTAGTTAGACAGAACATCTGAAGTTAAATAAAAGCTTGTAAAAAAGTATAAAATAAAAACAATCCTACACATTTTAACAAAAATAATTTAAAATAAAAAGATTTAAAATAACATTACAAACCTACATTATTAGCTTAACTCGTTTAATAAATAATTCTTAAGAGCTTTTATAAATAACTTTATAGATTCCATAGCTTTAATGTTCATTGGCAAATTGTTATAATTACTTAAACCTTTAAAATATAATGAATTTTGGGATCTTTCTTGATGAACCCTTGGAATATAAATTTTTTTTCTATGACGAGTATTGTGTTCATGAATTTCAGAAATATAAGTAATTTTAGTTGCTAAATATTGAGGAGCTTTTTCAATTTTTATTTTATGGATAAATATTAAAGTGTTAAATAGCAGAAGTTCTTTAATTGGTAGCCACTGAAGCTCCTTTAGCATATTTTTTATTGGGGTTAATCTTGGTTTTCTAAGTATCACCCTCATGCTTTTATTTTGCAACTTTTGTAGCCGAGAGAACTCATTTTGCCTTAAAAGGAATATAATGCTGGAACAATAATGAAAATGTGGAAGTATTAAGACATTATATATAGTTTTCTTAGTCCAATAACTTAAATAAGGAGAGCATCGTGCCAAATAATTAACTTTAAATGCAACTTTTTTTATTATTTCTGATGCATGACTTAAAATCTAATTTACGATCAATCCAAATCCCTAAATATTTAAATTTTGTGACCATTTTAATTGTATCATTTCCCAACATTAATTTTAAATTGATAGACAACTTTCTGTAAATAGGTTCTTTTGCTATAATCATATATTTTGTTTTAGAAACATTAACTTTTAAGTCATTTACATTGCACCATTGATACACATTTTCTAGTATCTTATTAAGCTCTGCTTTAAGCTGATTGATATCTTTAGTTGCAATATACAGTAAGGCGTCATCCGCAAAAAGGTAAATTGTACATTTTTTTACATTCTTGATCAAATCATTAATATATATTATGAATAATAAAGGTCCTAGTACGCTCCCTTGCGGGACACCAAAATCATTACAAACATCCTCAGACAACAGGTCGTTAACTTTTAGTATTTGCTTACGATCACTTAAGTAGCTTGCAAACCATTTAAGTACTATTACCGCCATACCCAAGCTTTTTAACTTTACTAATAATCTTGTTCTAGTTACTGTTTCAAAAGCCCTTCTCAAATCAAGAAAAATAGCACCTGTTGCCAATTCCATTCCAATCTATTCTGTTTGGCTCTGCCTTCAAGGGCAATTTGCCAGCTCTATGCAGCGGACTTTGGGATTGTCTGACTCGAAGTCACCCAGAGCCCATTGTTGATTCTGTATCACAGTTTAATTCAGCTTTGTTTATTTTTTCTTCTGAAATGCTTCAATATATTTTATTCAATCTTAGAATTTTATTTAGTTTTTCTTTTTTTTTTCTATTTATTATTTTACTGTTCTCTATTTCTTGTTTCCTGTGAAACAGCCCCTTTCTTTCTTCATCCAAGTTGATTTCATTTAGTCTTCCCTATTCTTTGCTTCTTTTTCTTTGTTATTTTTGTATGGTTCTTCTTCTTATCTTGCTTTTCTTCTGTCTCTTTTCTTCCACGCGACTGGGTTAGTCTTTCATACAATACACATTCATACATCAATTTAAAGGGTTTATTGAAAGGACTTGGGGTGGGGTGTGTTTAATCCCCGCAATTCCGGCAATGATTACTAGACTCAAATACTAAAATCTAGTATATACATATAAAGAGATCCTATTACCAACAAAAAAAATCAAATAGATCATATAATTTGCAAAAAAAGGGGGTGAAACCATTTTTTTTTATCAAACTTTGATCTTGTTTTTATTTAAAAATGACATTATTAATTCAATGTTTTTGTTGGAAGGGTTAATCAACACATCCCTTATAAAAAATGGCCGGGCCATACCGGTATACGAGAGGTTCTGGTAGAAGTCAAAACCAGGGATAATGTTTATAGGGCACTCAAAAAAGATATGATCCAATTCCTCCACCTGACCACATTCGCAGAGGGGGGATTCTTTGATTCCCAACCTATGCAGATGTTTTGTTGTAAGACAATGGCCAGTTCCTAACCTAATTATAGTTGTTATGTGTCTTCTATCTAAATCACCTGTCGCCAAATTTCTATCAAGGTTCTATCTCCAGTCCTCCAAAACCCCTTGCACATTTGTTTCGCAACTAAATGTCTCTCGAAACCCGGATTGAAATTCACTTAGACGTATATTCTCGTTGATATACTGAGTAAGTTGTATGCAAACTATTTTTTCTAATATTTTGTCAATCGTGCAAAGTAAATTTACTGGGCGTAAGTCATTAGCACTCTTTGATTTTGGTACTTTAGGGATTGGAATAATGGTAGAAATCTTAAACAAATTGGGTACTTGCGTAGTGATGTCTATTATTTTGTATCATCTAAAAAAATCCTTACAAAGAAAAAGCACTGTTTAAAAAAAAAATTCTTTCAGAACTTGAACATTTTAGAGTGAACATATGAAGGTTGTCTTGTTTTTGCATATAAAGCTGGAATAAAACAGTAGACAACTTTGAATTTATTTATTGTTTCCCGAAGTATTCTCCACGAAAATTAATGCACTTTTGCATGCGCTCAAACCATTAGTCAAAGCTGTAATTCCACTTATTTATTGGTACTGTCAAAATTGCATTCTTGAAGACGTCGACTGATTCCTCTGGCGACTCATATCTTTGACCACGCAGCCCTTTCTTGATTTTCGAAAAGGTATAGAAAATAGAAATCGTCGGGTCTATATGAAAGATGGTCCAACAATTCAACGTCTTGTTGGGTTAAAAATTCAATGGTTTTTGTTTATGGTGATGTATTAATCGGCAGTAACAGTCCTTTAATCTTCCAGAGGACTTGTTGCTATATGACCTGCTTTTGAGACAAATGTGGCGACCATCTTTTTGGATACACTGGGCGAACGGATGATTTTTGTTGTAAATCCATGATTCATCACTACTGACAATGCTGTACACGTTTTTCGAGTTTCTGGCCTCAAAGCGCTCTCGAGTTTTCTGACACCAATTAAAACTAGCTTCTTTCTGTTCTTCGGTTAACAAATGCGGTATCCAGCGGATAACTAATTTTCTTACTCCTAATTCTTCATGCTAATTTTTTTGAATTGAGGTCTTTGAAATCCCCAATGAAGCCTCAATCTCGCGATGTCACATGTCGATCTTCCGTGATGAGCATGTGCACAGCATCGATGTTTTCCTGGGTGACAGCCGTTTTTGGTGCACCTGGCCTTGGATCGTCGCTAAGGCTAATCCGTACACGGTTGAATTCTCCATACCAACGAGAAACTGTCGAATGTTGTGGTGCTTCATTACCGAAAACTTATATTATAGCCCGAACATGTTCTCGCCTTGGTTCTATTTTCCGACTGATTTGTTAACTTAAAAAATTCACTGTAGCTATAAAATTATATGTATCGCACTGACGTTTTGAATTTTGGTTAGGTAAAATTGAGGTTAAGTTTTAGTAACGTCATTTCGATCAGTGTCGCCCTCTATCTTCCTATAAACAAAATATAAAAGACAGTCCTCGTAGAGCCTCTTTTTAAGTTTAAAATAAAATGTAAATATAAATATTTTGATTAAAAAAATTAAAACGTGTTAAGGACATGAAAAGGTAGGTTTTCAACAAATTTTACGTTGTCATAAACTATTTCAACAGAGCTAAGATTTAATCCGGATTACTGGAGCATACCAACTATTGCGGGATGGGGTTATCGTGACACCACTGCATATTTAAATTAAGTTACTAACCTCAACGTTATTTAAGAAGCGCATCACTTTTGTCTTATGTCTCGCTCCTCCATAATGCGCTGTAACAACTTGTGGATTTAGCTTTACGTTGCATAACAAGCATTTACTTTGACTAGTCAGCTTCTGAAGTTTCTAAAAAAATCGAAAAAAAAAATCGAAAAAAAAATATTAGCTCACACATATACTATACTATAGTAGTGTGAGCTATAGTGATCCTAATTTTTTCGAGAAAAAAAAAGTTGCTCCGATTTCAAAAATTTTTATATATCTTTGCGTTTCAGATGATTTTGAAACTTTTTTGTTGTGTTGTCTGTCTGTCTGTCTGTCTGTATGTCTGTCTGTAACGACCAACGCGCATAACTCAAAAACCGCTAGCCCGATTCTAATGAAATTTGGTACCTAAGCTGGGTCAACAACAAAATCCACCAAACACAAGCCAAATAAAAAAAAAATTAGGTTTATGTAAAAATATGGCTTGTGTGATATCAAACGAAAGGTAATTGAGTCTGGAGTTAAACAAAATACATTTTAGTTTATTTAACAAAAAAGGGGTGGGGGTAAATTTCAAAAATTTGAATTTATGTGAAAATATGGCATGTGTGATATCAAACGAAAGGTAATTGAGTCTGGAGTTAAACAAAATACATTTTAGTTTTTTTTTTTAAGTGGGGGTAGATTTCACAAATTTGAGTTTAAGTAATAACATGGCTTGTGTAGTATCAAACGACAGGTAATTGAGTCTAGAGTTGAATAAAATATATTTCAGTTTTTAGTTATATTAGCTCACACGTACACTATAAATATAGTATCTAGTGTGAGCTTAAGTGCCCATAAATTGGCAGAGTATTTTTTTTTGCCAGCCTAACATTTTCTACTTTTAAAATTTAATTGGCAACCCTGTCCGTCATTGTTAATTTATAAGCGTCAGAAAATAAAAATAAAAGATTTATGTCAAAACATATACCGGGGGTAACGGACAAAGGTGTTTGTTAATATGTTGCATAATTTGATGTTACCGCTAACAACTTAAATTATTTTAGTGAACCACCGCGCCGGTGTCGATAAACTTGATAAGAAAATAGGATAACGTCGGTTAAATAAGTTAACTAGGACTCATATAAACACAACTTTGAAGATATCAATTTTAAAAGTAATGTTTTTACTTATTTATTTTCTTAGAACTGCTTTTTACAATTTTTTCTGCCATTGGAAGCTACACCCCCCTTTTACAGAACAATCAATTCTCACCATGATTTTAGCTCACACATATACTATACTATAGTAGTGTGAGCTATGGTGATCCTAATTTTTTCGAGAAAAAAAAAGTTGCTCCGATTTCAAAAATTTTTATATATCTTTGCGTTTCAGATGATTTTGAAACTTTTTTGTTCCGCCGTCTGTCTGTCTGTCTGTCTGTCTGTCTGTCTGTATGTCTGTCTGTCTGTCTGTCTGTCTGTCTGTCTGTCTGTCTGTCTGTCTGTGTGTCTGTATGTCTGTCTGTAACGACCAACGCGCATAACTCAAAAACCGCTTGACCGATTTCAATGAAATTTTGTACCTAGGCTGGGTCTTGGGTCGAGATGGTCCCATTTAAAAATGAACAAAATCCACCGAACACAAACCAAAAAAAAGGGTGGGGATAAATTTCAAAAATTAGAGTTTATGTGGAAATATGGCGTGTGTGATATCAAACGAAAAGTAATTGAGTCAGGAGTTAAACAAAATACATTTTTCTTTATTTTAAAAAAAGGGTGGGGATATATTTCAAAAATTAGAGTTTAAGTGAAAATATGGCGTGTGTGATATCAAAGGAAAGGTAATTGAGTCCGGAGTTTAACAAAATATATTTTAGTTTTTGTTTTTTTTAAGGGTGGGGGTGCATTTCAAAAATTTGAGTTTAAGTCAAAACATGGCTTGTGTGGTATGAAACAAAAGGTAATTTAGTGTGGAGTTGAATAAAATATATTTCAGTTTTTAGTTATATTAGCTCACACGTACAATATAACTATAGTACCTAGTGTGAGCTTAGGGGCCCATATATTGGCAGAGTATTTTTTATTTCACTAAGTACGGTTCAGTAATAATGAGTTTATAAGGAAATGAATGCAGACAGGATTAGCAATGCAATCGTACAATCTGTAAAACAATGGCTGAAACAAAAATGGATTTTTTGAGAACCACCGCACCGATTTTACTAATTTGTACCTCGTTGTGTGGGGGAAAAGTAGTGCTTTTCTATAAAAAAAAACATTTTTAGAAAATAAGAATAAACACGCCATTTTGAAAAATCAAGTCTGATTCTGTCCGCCATCTTCAATTTTAAGATGGCGATATACTTTAATTTTGATTGATCATCTTTAAAAAGCAATCAATTCTCACCAGGATGTTTCTTATTTCATTAAAATCGGTTCAGTAGTAATGAATTTATAAGGAAATAAATGCAGACATGATTGGCAACGCAATCGTATAATATACAAAACAATAATTGAAACAAACATTTTTTTGTAGAACCACTGAACCGATTTTGCTGATTCGTACCTTGTTGTGCGCGGCAAGAATGCAGCTTTTTTACTAATTTAAAAAAATAATTAAAACATGTTTGCAACACAAAAATAAACGAGCATCTTTAAAGGGTTATTTTAATTTCATCCGCCATCTTGGATTTTGGCATGACAGACCAAAAAATATATTTAGTCAAAATTCTGATTAATTATCTGCCAAGTGCAGTTTATTCCATTAAAATCGATTGTATAGTTGAAAAGTTATAATGAAAAAAAATTGTCCAATTTTTTTTGGCCCACCCGGTATATTTAAATTTATTATACAGGGTGTCCCAGAACTAATGGTACATCATTAAACTGTAGATTCCTTCGGTCAAAATATTACGATTTAGCCATACTGACCTTAGTCCAAAAGTTCGTATCAACCGAGATACAGGGTGTTAAACTTTATTTTTTTAATTTGATTTTCTTTAATAACTTTTTTACTAATTAATATTTTTGCAAAAACTAACCAGCCTGTGAGTTTCTTTAAAATTGGCAAGACGATTACGTTGAAAAATTTGATGTACAATGTACAGGGTGTTTTTTGGACCACTGCCATTGCATAAAAATCAGTGTATTTTTTTTGTGCCTCGGTGTATACCAGTTTTTATATAAAATAATGGTTTTTCCATCCTTTTTATGTAGAAAGGTTATACTGTTTTAAAGTCGCTCAGAGCAACGGTTTTTGAGATTTTTGCATTTAAAGTTTTTATTGCATGTATGATACTTTCTTCAATTCTTTCTACTTATTAATAATTTTGCCCAAAAAATTGGGTTTAGTGGTTTTTGGGCATGGACAATTTAATTTTGGTAAAAAAAAATATTATACAGGGTGTTCTCTAGGTCGGTACCGTTACATTAAAATAGGTCTAACGTTTTTGTTCCGCGGTGTATACAAGATTCTATAAAAAACATTTTTTTTTAAGTAAAAAAGTTATAGCTTTTAGATGTCGCTTAGAGCAACGGTTTTCAAGATATTTAAATTAGAAGTTTTTATTGTATAAGTATACTTCATACATATCAATACTTTTTTATAGCATTCTAAGATTTTACGTTTTCTTAAAAAATAATAAGTGAAAAAATATACAGCGTGGTTGTTGAATTATCATAAGTGTGTTAAAACAATTCTAAGTTATTATCCGTTATTGCAACTGTGTAGGACTTTGTTTTTAATGAGGAACAAAAACCTCTTCATATTAGTTTTTCTTTTAAATGGTAAGTATGTATACTTTATTAATGCAAGTTTTTTTTATTGTTCTAAAGAACATATTAATTATTAAAAAAATGAAATTTTAATATTTATTTAAAAAAATATAAAATTTCTTAAGAATGGCGCTCTCAGCAACTAAGTTAAAATTTTAAAATTCACAAATAGTAAATCAAACTTAAAATTGTTTATTGTAGTAAGCTTTAAAATTAATTAAAATAATATTCTGTTTAAAAACCTGCTTAAGTATACACCGTGGCACAAAAAATACACTAATGATTTTAATGCAATCGTAGTGGTCCAAAGAACACCCTGTACATTGTACATCAAATTTTTCAACGGAATCGTCTTGCAAATTTCAGAAAGACCTACATGCTGGTTAATTTTTGCAAAAATATTAATTAGTAGAAAGAATTGAAGAAAGTATCATACATAAATTAGGCAATCACTCACATGCAATAAAAACTTTAAATGCAAAAATCTCAAAAACCGTTGCTCTGAGCGACTTTAAAGCAGTATAACTTTTTTACATAAAAATGATGGGAAAACCATTATTTTACATAAAAACTGGTATACACCGAGGCACAAAAAAATACACTGATTTTAATGCAATGGTAGTGGTCCGCCCTATAACACCCTATACATTGTACATCAAAACTTTCATTGGTATCGTCTTGCTCATTTCAAAAAAAATTACACTTTGGTTATTTCTTGCAAAAATATTAATTAGTAAAAAAGTTATTAAAGAAAATTGAATTGAAAAAATAAAGTTTAACACCCTGTATCTCGGTTAGTACGAACTTTTGGACTAAGGTAAGTATGGCTAAATCGTAATATTTTGACCCAGGGAATCTACAGTTTAACTATGTACCATTAGTTCTGGGACACCCTGTATTTCTGTTTACGAACCTCAAGTTTATTTAAAAAGCACTTCATGTTTGTCTTATGTCTCGCTCCTGTATAATGTGCTTTGACATCATGTGGATTTAGCTTTGTTTTGCATAGCATGCACTCATTTTGGCCAAACAGGTTTCGAAGTTCGGTTGGACAACTCGCAAGATCGAGTTCACAGTAATCCGAAATTAAGTCCAGAGGTGTGGAGGTTCGGGGCGTTGATAACTCTAAAAATTAATTCAAATTATTTCAAACTTCTTTACTTTTCTCTTTTTTTTTATCTAAGATTTAAGATTATTTTTTCATACTTATTAGGGACTTATTGCAATAAAGCCAGGCAGTAATAGTGCCGGGCTATATTATGACAGTTTTACATTGAAAACTTACAGTTGATCTTTTAAAATTGACATCCCAAAGCCAAATTTAAAAAGAAGTTTATTTTCCTTTAAAAAAGGAAGACAGTAATAATTCCGGTTTTTACGAGGGTAGAAAAGGCTTTATATTGAAAGATAACAGCTGATCTTACAACTTGAAACTCTCAAAATACTGCCAGGCACTCCTATAGCCTGGATTTATAGCAATAAGTGCCTTATAACGGCATTTTAAAACGCTTAAAATCTTTACAACTTTGGCAGTCGCTATTTTGCGTTATCTTTATTAACGATAACCACTACAGGTCATTATTAAGTTGATTCTTGATCGCAGAGAGCCCGGAGTGCCCAATCACGAAATAATCCTAAAAATAACCAAAAAAATTGTGCAAAACCACAAAAGAAAATTGGTCTAAACAATAGCAAACTATAGAAAATAACGATAACAATTGGGTCGCGTATTTTACACTTTGTTACCGTTATTGTTATTGTTGAGTCTGCGCATTAGCAGCTTCTCGCTCCTTTTTTGTTATTTACGGTAACAGTGCCTGGTACCTACGGTGGCCGGCCTTTAATATTACCGTTATTTTTTAAGGTTCGTTTTGTATTGAATTTTTATGCAGTCGAATTTTTTACGAAAATTCGGTAGTTTGGTCTCTAAAAAGCCATAAATCTAATAAAAATAAATAAACAAATATAAATAAACAAAAAGTTGAAAGAGTGTTAAACTACTAAATTAACGTTTGTGTTATGCTTATCTTTAGTGTTCTAAAATCTATCTTTTTTGCCCTGAATGTTATTCTTAGTAACAATAACGGTAACAGCTGTCAAATTTTCTGTTATTTGTAATTAGGGTGTTTTTAAGTCAGTTAAAATAACAGGAAATTTGACAGCTGTCCCCGTTATTTTCAATAAGGATAGAGGAAGAAAGGGCAAAAAAGATAGGTTTTAAAACACTAAAGATAAGCATAACACATACATGTTAAGTTAGTAGTTTCACAGTCCTTCAAGTTTTTGTTTATTTTTATTATATTTATGGATTTTTACAAATCAAACTACAGAAATTTGGTAAAAAATTTGACTGAATTAAAAAAAACCATACAAAACTAACCTTAAAAAAAAACAGTAACAATAAAGGACGCACAGAAAAAAAATGTCTTCAAAATAAAACATTCTCTTAAACTGCTGGTTTCCGTTGAAAATAAAAATTGTCTTTATACAAGAAAATTAATTTGTTTGGAATGGAAGTGGCAACCTTCTTGTTTTCTAGTATTATACCAAGCTATATTTAAAAAAAATATATATCTCGGTTTAAAACAATGGGTTTGCGATATCATCTTGCACCAAAAACATTGTTATCTTGTTTTAATAAATAATTTTCCATCCGAAGAAAATTAGAAAAATAAGTTTTCTTGATTGAATTATAGTTTGTTTTACTTTGAATAATCTTTTTTTTTCAAAAGGATTTTAATGTCTCAAGTCAAGACGAAATTAAAGAAAGAATCTTTTGATTCAAAAAAACTTTTAGATACATTTTTTTATTTCAAAATAATTATTTGTTTAAAATAAAAATCGGACTCTCATTCTCATTATTTGATTTTATACACAAGGTTTCGACCATTGTAGCTCTGATTGTCTTCAGGTGGTAGTTAATTTACACCTACAAAGATAACAGCTGTCAAATTAAGACAATCCAAGATCTACTGATCTACACTAGGTCGAAACGTAGTTTATAAAATAAAATAATGACAATGGAAGTCCGAAAATGATTTTTATTTAAACAAATAATTATTTTGAAATAAAAAAAAGTATCTAAAAGTTTTTTAGAATCAAAAGATTCTTTCTTTAATTTCGTCTTGACTTGAGACATTAAAATCCTTTTGACTCGATGCATTTAATTGTTTTCTTAAAAAAAAAGATTATTCAAAGCAAAACAAACTATTATTCAGTCAAGAAAACTTATTTTTCTAACTAAATGTAATAAGTCAACAATATTTTCGATTATGTAAAAACAATTTTTTTTTAAACTTTTTTTTAGCAAGGCGATGAAGTCAAGATATTTTGACATATTTATATTTCCATAACGTAGGGAATGTAAATATGTCATAACGACACCGCCTTGTTAACGAAATTATCTTTAGGAAAAGTACGTATTAAAAAAATAGCCGACATTGACACGCGTTCTGAACGAAAGGTCTGAACTTGTTCATTTTCATTTAAGAGATTATATAATTTATTGCTTTCACTGAAGAAAATATTGATACCCTTGTCTTGATTTAAAAATTTATTGCGCCTGTATTCTTTAGTGCAAAAAAATATTATAATAGTTATTTTGATTACAAGCACATTATTTCTATCTGTTTTATCTGTGTTATATCTTAATTCGAGAACAAGTCCCAGATTTTCTTTTTGTTTTGAGAATTTTCTATTTGCATTTTCTTAAGTTAAAATAAATTAACTTTCCATTGGAATAAATAAGATGTTGGATATTTTGAGTTAAAAAATTAAAAGTATTTAGGAAAAGTAAAGCTTTATTTGTGTTAAGAAGATAGTTTAGTAAGATATTTTATATCTTGCTTCAAAACCAAAAGGGCAGTTTGTTTTAAACAAAAACAATTTAACAAGACAATTATTTTTTCCCAAAATAAGCGGTTTGCTTAGATGAAAAGAAAACATTTTGTTCGGAGACTTTTGCTTTTGAGTCAAGATAATTTTTTCAAGAAAACTACTTTTCTTAACTGAAGAACTTCTTTTTTCTGTGCGATCTCCGTAAGTACCAGACGCCGTTACCGTAAATAACAATAATAGAGAGCTACTAATGCGCAGACGCAGTAATAGCAATAACGTTAACAAAGTGTAATATACGCGACCCAAAATGTCCCTATTGACCCAAAATATCCCTAATTAGTGCAGTTTTACCAAATACCTATACTTCGAACAAAAAGTGGCAACGTTGCGCCCGTTCGCACGGCACCGGTTGCATTTAAACCTAATGTTATAGGATTTGGCACCTGTGTAAATTTGTTTGGTTTTAGAATGAAGTTGAAGTGCTGCATGTAGGTTAGAATTTTAAACAACGCCTAGCCTTAAGTTGAAATCATAGCACACTGCTGTAAGCGTGAAGTGCCGAATATAAGGGTAAAATGTTAAACAGTGCCAAGCTGCAGGGAAGATTGCGCGTTTCCAGGAAATCCGGGAGATTCTGTATAGAAAATGAATTTTTACCAGTTACTGAGGGTTGAGGTTTTCCGTCTGCTAGAAGTTTGTTCAATTCTGCCAAATTCTGGTGATGTGCCCATCCTTTAAGGTGCTGCTGCATGTTGCCCTCGGACGATACTTTGACGTCGCATATAAGGCAGTTCAGCTTAAGATTTCTAAAAAATTCAATATACAAGTACTGTCAATAAAAACTAATTTAGCAGATGTTTAGGAAAGAATAGGTACACAGATTGCATTAATTCTTATCAATAGGATTGATGGTCTGGTAAAAATTTTTTGTGGCTGGTCCGAGGTTTTGTGGAGAAATTGCACTACGAGGACATTTTGAAATCTAAATTTATTTGTGTCGGCGAATAGCAATCTGTGAACGTGTGGTCCAAATCGAAAAAAATATAGTTTCTATGGGTCAGAGTCAAAGTGTTAATTCGTCTCTTTCTAATCGGGATTCCCTAAGGACAATAAAACTTTTATCAATAGAGTATAAACACCAAATCTAGCAAGTTTTCGTTGCAAATCGGGTAAAAAGAACCCAGAACACCTCACAGTCGGTTCAGATAGTTTGGTTCGTCTCGGCATCATTATTATCCCTAATGACCCACGAACCTATAATCGAAAGTTAGCGAGAATATGTGGCCCGACGAACTCGAATTCATTCTTAACCGTCTAATATAAACAAGTGTGGAGTTTTTTTATTCTCAAAATGAGTTATTTGGGTTAAAAAAGACCTGATTACCAAATTTTGTAAGTGTCTGTCTGTTACACAAAAACTTAAAAACCGTTTAACCAATTTTTTACAAAGGATCAGGCACACCTCTTATGGGATTTCTGTAATACGTCAAACTTCATGAAATGTTGGTATGTTGTAGACTGAACCTTCCTTATCAAAAGTTCTCATGAGCCCAACTCAAATTAATGACTAGGTTTTTGAAATACAGGGTGTTGAAAGTGATAATGTCCAAGAAGCATAATAGCTCTTTAGACGGCTTTTCCAAATATATCCGCAATGTTACTATTACATAAATTCATGATTTATTTATTATTTTCAAATTGTACCTTTAAAACATTATCTACAGGTGCCTGATCCTTTGGCACAAACATTATTTTTGTACGCATGAATAATGATTTACTTTCTTGTAATGGAGAAGAGGGATAAAGAACCACAATTGGAGAACTACAGCGGCTAAAAAATTAAGAATCACATTTCCAACTTTTAGGATAAAACCGTTTAATTTAAAGGTTTTTTTTTCACTTTATTTGCTCGTTTTGACCTGCTCGGTACTGCCACCGAAAATATATTATGTTCAAAAAATCGAAAAGTGAAGCAGTTATAGCTTGCTTGGGAAACAATGGCAAACGCGAATTTTCAAGTGCGCATAAGTGTGTTCTGTCAAGTAGACAGATAGCTGCTGAGCTGCTGTGTAGATGGGTAGGCCATATTTTGTTTACATTTTGCGATGTTTTGCGTTCGTCGTGTAAAATTATGTATTTTTTTTCTGTGAAAAATGGGAACTAACTCACGCAAAACATGTGCGGTTTGTGGAGAAATGTCTGGGGGAAGTAAGGGAGTGCCATTCCATAGGTAACTACTTCTATTTTTCTCCATAATTTGTTAATAAAGTTAAGAGTGGTTTATAAATGCCATTAAACACTCTTAATGGTATCCACAAGAAATCTGCACAATTTAATTTAGAAAAAGCCGGTCTTGAGCGAAGTTTGGGCATCGACGAAGTAGGCGAAGTTGATGAATACAAGGCCGTGGTTCGGAAGTCATGTTAAAGCCGGTGGTCCCGTGTTAAGAGCGGCGCTAGCACGATAAGGACCCATGTGTTCGACAAAGAACATCAGGCAAAATTAAATCCTCCATGAGCAAAGAAAATTGTCTACCATGGGTGTTTATATGTGTATGAATGTGAGTGTGTTGTGATTGTCCAATTCAGAAATCAGAGCAAAATAAGTTGAAGACTGTGACTAGTTGGCCTTCGATGCATAGGCCAAACAAATCGAATAAATAAATGAATGTAAGTGACGTAACGGAGTATGTTCCAAAACTACCAAAACCGACGTATGCGCAAAAAGGAACATTAAGAATTAAATGGGGGTTCTGTTTCCAAGCATTGTGTGTGAGAATGCATGGGTATGCCCTGTATTTATGCTCTAACGTCAAATACGTTATAGCATAAATACATGTTCAAAGAATCGAAAAGTAAAGCGCTCATAGCTGGCTTTGGAAACAATGGCAAATTTAAATTCGCGGATGTGAATTTTCAAATGCGCATGCGTGTGTTTTGTCATGTAGACACACAGCTGCTAAGGGGGATGGAGGCTATATTGTCATTTTGAGTTTGTCGTGGAAAATTATGTTTTTTTCTGTGAAAAGTGGGAAATAATTTACGTAAAACATGTGCGGTTTGTCGAAAAATGTTCGGAAGAAGTAAGGGAGTGCCATTCCATAGGTAACTATGTGTATTTTTCTTTATAATTTGTTACCAAAGTTAGGAATGGTTTATAGATACCATTAAAAACTCTTCATGTTATCCACAATAAATCTGCACAATTCGTTTTAGAAAATCTACAAAATTAATCCACAATTTGATAAATTTTCAGTCAATCAACTAGTTTTTAGAAAAAAATAATAGACATAAACCCGAGGGGTAAACCGCGCTCCAAAATTGTGTACACTAATACCTCATTTTACCGCTAATACCCGAATTTGTTAAACTAATACCTCTATTACCCTCTAATTCCCATAATAATACCCACTAATACCTACTCGAGCCTACTCGAGCCTACTAATACCCACTAATATCTCTGGAAAAAAATCCACTTTTCGCAGTTAAAAAGTTATTAGAGTGTTTTTGGTCAGCACATGTAGACGTCAATTTCGTTATAGTTGTGGTTATGTTAGTGGTTAGTAACTATAACTATTTGTCACGAACAACATAGGTTTTGGACATGCCACATAACGAACTGTCATTTCATAAAACTGCAAGAAAACCATTTTACAAGAAAAATAGTTTGAAACTTTCATCAAAATAATCAAAAATGTTCAAAACATAACAAAAATATGAATTTGGAACATTCCAGTTTTGGTTGGTTGAAATGTCACTGTAAAATAACCATACCCACTCACATAAAGTTAGCGCTAAAGATCCGTAATTAACCACGTCCTTTGTGATAATTAAAAAAAACCACGGAACAGGTCACTAATGCGCCGATTCAGAATAACCACAACCACGATTTTGGAGACAAATGTGCTGACCAAAAACACTCTATTACTTGCCTTGAATGAGAAAGGGTTATAAACTTACCAATATTTTAAACAATTAACCACCTCTTACCCCCTACCCCTGGGCTGATTTGGCTTAAACACAATCCGAACCATTCTCCTATGGAGCTCTACCTGTGTGCCAAATTTCAAGTCGATAGCTCAATTCATTCAAAAGTTATCACGTAAACTAACAGACCGACAGACTTATAGACCGACAGACACAAAAAAATTTTTTTTTAAGACGATTTAGCCAATAAAAATTTTTCAAAATTTTTTGCCGATACTATACTTCCACATCATTTAGGACTTTACAAGTAAAAATGAACGGCAGTCAAAAACCAAAAATTTATTTCGACCCCTTGAAAAATTTAAAATTGAATTTGAAAAATCATATTACTACCTGTATTACACTATTATTGGCAACATTGTAAAAAAAATAGCAATCGTGCTGCACTCGGTGCTGCATGAAAATATTGGAGTTAACATAACCTAACTCATTTGCTCGCTTTATTGCTTTAGCCGATTGCCAACTTAAATTAAAGTTGAAGGAAGTTCACGAGGTAAAAAGTTTTTACAAAAAAGTTTCACGGGCAAGACCTCAGAGGTAAAGGTAGCTCGGGGACGCGTTTCTGCCTCATTAGGCTTCATTCAGCCCGGTCTCTCCTCAGTAAACACCATATTTCATATTTCTCTTTCAGATACCCACATCATCATTTCATCTCCTTCCATTTTATGGTTATGCTCGGGCTGAATGAAGCCTAATGAGGCAGAAACGCGTCCCCGAGCTACCTTTACCTCTGAGGTCTTGCCCGTGAAACATTTTTGTTAAATTTAAGTATTATGAAAAATGAATCATATAGACAATTATCAGTCTCACAGACATTTCTACTGAACTTACCTTATTTTTTTTCACTGCCACCACAAAAAAACATAAAGTTTACCACTGGATACGCACCTCGATACGCACGGTTTTTTTCACAACAGGTGTAGGCAATGTTGCCAAATCGTTAATATGTTTCTACTAATAAGGAGGTTCCCATAAAAAATGCTCATAATCTACTGTAGCATATTGATACGCGTCGAAAGGTACCAGATACCAGGTTACATTGGACTTGTTCTGTGGTAAATAGGGAAATAAGTTTGAAAAAATTCTTTTATAATTCTAATACAGCTATTACCCAGACTAATTCCTCTAATACCCCGGCTATTATATCTAATACCCTTCTAATACCCACTAATGCCTACTAATACCCTAATAATACCTCTAATACCCACTATTTCCTCTAACAATTCCCCTAATACCCAAGATTTGTACACCAAAATACCCACGCGGTTTACCCCTCGCATAAACCTAAGCATTTGACAATTGTCAAATAATGTAGTGACGTAACGGAGTATGTTTCAAAACCACCACAACTGACGCATGCGCAGTAACCGATATCCTGTCTACCCGAAAAAGGAACATTAAAAGTTAAATAGGGGTCCTGGCTTCAAGTGTCGCGTGTGAGAATGCATGGGTGTGCCCCATATTTATGCTCTAACGTATTTGGTAAAACTTACTGTTTGTGATGTTCTGAAGTCTTATGCTGATCAACCAAAGCTTTACTTGGTAACTTTTCTTGGCAAACAACGCATAATCTGCTATATTCTAAATGCAGCGCGCTTACTAGATGCGTAGAAACACGTTGGACCGAGCACACATTATGCCAACCCGGGCACGAAAAGCAGCTTCCGGACTTTATGATCTTTTTTGTTAGTGATTCAGGTCCTAAAATTAAAACTTCTATTAAGTAATAGTTTTACTAATAAATAAAAGAGATACAAAACACGTTGACCAGTTTTTACTAAAGTTGACTAAAGGGTCTAAAATGCTAAAGTAGTACACCAGTATTTACTAAAGGGTCTAGGTCTACAAGTCTAGATTTTGGTTGAAGGTTTAACTTATTTTTGCCGTGAATGCAATAGTTTTTAATATTTATATAAATTGTTTATAAATACCTTGCGATATGGGTCATCTTTTTTTGTTGTAACAAAGACATTAATTCCTCGCAATGGTTAGAAATAAACAAAAATAGTATAATATTTTGGTTTAAAAATGATAGCAATATTTAAACCTCCGAACGTCACTAGGAAATGTCGAATAAAAACGGTGTAAGTCAGTGTGGTGTAAGAAGTTTTTAGACAATAGTTAGCGAGGATTAAACCGATGTTCGATTGTTTTGGTGGATGTGTAATTGAAATATATCTTGTGCTTTTCACAGTATTTAAATATTGATACGTATTTAATACGGTAATGCATTTATAGATAAAGTTTTAAGTTATTTATGTATTATTTAGCTTTGAACATTTTTGTATTTAAGTTTTTTTATCAGTCATGGATTATTTCTACTGTTTTTCGAACTTTAAAGCACCCCTCAGGGGTAATTTGAGAGTATTTTTAACGGGAATCCTACGACTGCACGGACTAAATTTCCAAAAAATGACATTTCGTTACAAATTTTTTATGTGGTTTTTCTTTATTTCTAAAGTTAATTTAAATTTATATGAGATGAAACTCACTGAGAAATGCTTACTATCATATTGCACATTAGGGTGAACCAAATCTTTGCAGCTATTTGACCTGTAAGTATTAAAAAAATACTCTGCCAATATATGGGCCCCTAAGCTCACACTAGGTACTATAGTCATAGTGTACGTGTGAGCTAATATAACTAAAAACTGAAATATATTTTATTCAACTCCAGACTAAATTACCTTTTGTTTGATACCACACAAGCCATGTTCTGACATAAACTCAAATTTTTGAAATATACCCCCACCCTTAAAAAAAACAAAAACTAAAATGTATTTTGTTAAACTCCGGACTCAATTACCTTTCGTTTGATATAACACACGCCATATTTTCACTTAAACTCTAATTTTTGAAATATACCCCCACCCTTTTTTTTAAATAAATTAAAATGTATTTTGTTTAACTCCAGACTCAATTACCTTTCGTTTGATATCACACACGCCATATTTTCACATAAACTCTAATTTTTGAAATCTACCCCCACCCGTTTATTTGGTTTGTGTTCGGTGGATTTTGTTCATTTTTAAATGGGACCATCTCGACCCAAGACCCAGTCTAGGTACCAAATTTCATTAAAATCGGCCAGGCGGTTTTTGAGTTATGCGCGTTGGTCGTTACAGACATACAGACAGACAGACAGACATAGACAGACAGACAGACAGACGCAACAAAAAAGTTTCAAAATCATCTGAAACGCAAAGATATATAAAAATTTTTGAAATCGGAGCAACTTTTTTTTTCTCGAAAAAATTAGGATCACCATAGCTCACACTACTATAGTATAGTATATGTGTGAGCTAATACACTTAAACCGGTCGCTATCAAGTCTATATATAGACTTGATACTTAAACCCCACGGTGGATAGAATAGACCGGTATTCGGATCTTATAAATATATGTCGAATTTTCTCGTCACTGGTGGTCCAGCTGATTTTTTTAAACAAAAGTTAGATATGAAATGAACAACTAATATTTTTTAAATTTTTTGAAAACTACGGCAATTTTCTTACTATTTTTTAGTATATTCTTATAAAATAATGTTTTTCAGACATACCAGTCATTATTTTTTTTAGCCCGCTTTATTTCTCTTTACACAAAAATTAAAATTCCTAGAAAATAATGTGTTCGTTTCAGCTTCAAAAATCATCCGCAGACGATCACATTCAGATTGACGTGTAATTTAAGTTTCGTGTAATAAAAAATAAAGCGGCCTAAAAAAAAAATTACGAGAATACGTCTAGAAAATTACATTTTATAAGTATGTACTAGAAAACAGTAGAAAAAATGCCTTAGTTTTCAAAAAAATCAAAAAATATTAGCTGTTCCGTTGTTCTTATCAGATCTAACTTTTGTTTACAAAAATCAGCTGGACCACCAGTGACGTGAAAAATTCGACATATATATATATATATATATATATATATATATATATATATATATATATATATATATAAGATCCGAACACCGGTCTATTCTATCCACCGTGCTTAAACCCGGTCTAAAATGCTAAGTTTTAAGGTCTTTAAACTTTTGTGGAATCGACAAAACCGATTAAAGTTAAAGCATATGTTCTCACAGTTCTTTTTATTCGATTTTAGTTGATCAACCAAAGTTGATCAACTAAAATCGATTCGTGAGAAGCCCCTAAACTTTTGTGGAATCGACAAAAGTTGACCGATTAAAGTTGAAACATATGTTCTTACAGATCTTTTTATTCGATTTTAGTTGATCAACCACAGTTGATCAACTAAAATCGATTTGTGAGAACACATAATCACTACTGTGCGGTATATTCGGTATATGAGAAGGAGAGTCCTTTTCATATTTGACCGAAATTACCTCTTTCGTCCTTAAAGCAGTATGGTTTGACAGAGACACAAGCTGTCGCGATAAGTTATAAAAGAAATATACTTCCTATCCTATCCAACCTAATCTGTGTTCATATTGTTCTTTATCCTGCCTGCAATTAAGTTAACTGATGATGCGCTGCTCAACACATTATCAGATACCTTAGCCCGCAATGGATCGTGATGTTCGGATCTTATAAATATATGTCGAATTTTCACGACAATGGTGGTCCAGCTGATTTTTGTAACAAGAGTTATATATCAAATACCAAATTGAAAATAATGCAAGGACCTTAAAGTATAAACAACAAGTGAAATTAAAGAAAGAAAAATAGGAAAATGACAGTGGGAAAGAAGAATTTAGAGAGATCAGTTGGATGACTTGGTCGAGTTAATACCCGAGGGTTTCTCGTTCTTGTATTGAGACACCGCGGCCTGCATAGATGGAAGTTTTCCGAAAAATGTATGTTTGGCTTCGGTAGTTCAGTGGTAGAATGTTTGCCTAGATAGCAAGAGATCCCGGGTTCAATCCCCGGCCGAAGCAAAAAACTTTTTTCTTATTTTTCTTTCTTTAATTTCACTTGTTTTTTAAGAGTTAGATATGATATGAACAACTAATATTTTTTGAATTTTTTAAAAACTAAGGCAATTTTCCTACTATTTTTTAGTATATTCTTATAAAATAATATTTTTGAGACATACCAGTCGTTATTTTTTTTATCCCGCTTCACTTTTCTTTACACAAAAATTAAAATTCGAAGAAAATAATGTGTTCGTTTCAGCTTCAAAAATAATCAGCTGACCTACATCTTTGTTTACTAACCAAGTCCTCGGTTCACCTTTGATATTAAACGATCACATTCAGTTTGACTTGTAGTTTAAGTTTTGTGTAATAAAAAATAAAGCGGGCTAAAAAAAATAACGACAATAAGTCTAGAAAATTATAGTTTATAAGAATGTACCAAAAAACAGTGGGAAAATACCCTTAGTTTTCAAAAAATTCTAAAAATATTAGTACTTCCGTTGTTCATATCATATCTAACTTTTGTTTACAAAAATCAGCTAGACAACCAGTGACGTGAAAAATTCGACATATATATATATATATATATATATATATATATATATATATATATATATATATATATATTGTCATAAAATAGTTTAAAATTTAATTAAACCACTATAAAAACGTAGCAATAATCAATATTGCTGAGTATGCACAAATTTCATCTATAAAAGCCGACGCTGGACAATAGACCGGCATCACTCTTACAAGTGATCAACCCAGTACACCACTGAAATACGTGGTCCCTACTAACCACACCCAGTACACCACTGAAATACGTGGTCTGTACTAACCACACCCAGTACACCACTGAAATACGTGGTCCGTACTAAACATACCTAAGTAAAACCCCACTATGGTGGTTACGCTTTATGGCCCATAAGGCCGACCCTCTACGGCCTATAAGGTCTATTCCTTATGGCCCCTAGGTCAACTCTCCCCAACCAGCATCCCCCCTTATTACATTATTTAATTTGGCATTCTATTCTTGTTAACCTATTTTATGTATATACAATACATGTATAAATGTGGATTCTTTATACTTAATTTTCATATTCCCCTTAATCCCTCAGTCACAGGGCACTAAATGCGAAACCTTGTGACATATATGGTAGAGATACCACTTGTCACAAATATAGTCGTGACAATATATATATATATATATATATATATATATTGTCACGACTATATTTGTGACAAGTGGTATCTCTACCATATATGTCACAAGGTTATATATATATATATATATATATTGTCACGACTATATTTGTGACAAGTGGTATCTCTACCATATATGTCACAAGGTTTCGTATTTAGTGCCCTGTGACTGAGGGATTAAGGGGAATATGAAAATTAAGTATAAAGAATCCACATTTATACATGTATTGTATATACATAAAATAGGTTAACAAGAATAGAATGCCAAATTAAATAATGTAATAAGGGGGGATGCTGGTTGGGGAGAGTTGACCTAGGGGCCATAAGGAATAGACCTTATAGGCCGTAGAGAGTCGGCCTTATGGGCCATAAAGCGTAACCACCATAGTGGGGTTTTACTTAGGTATGTTTAGTACGGACCACGTATTTCAGTGGTGTACTGGGTGTGGTTAGTACAGACCACGTATTTCAGTGGTGTACTGGGTGTGGTTAGTAGGGACCACGTATTTCAGTGGTGTACTGGGTTGATCACTTGTAAGAGTGATGCCGGTCTATTGTCCAGCGTCGGCTTTTATAGATGAAATTTGTGCATACTCAGCAATATTGATTATTGCTACGTTTTTATAGTGGTTTAATTAAATTTTAAACTATTTTATGACAATATATATATATATATATATATATATATATATATATATATATCATTTTTACGAAAAAATTTAAAATTAGAATTTCGCCAAACACGACAATTTAATAAATTTAATACGGGGCTTGTCGGAAATTCCCGAAAGAATTGTAACAATTCTTCTTCAATACCTCTTTTTTTAAATTTTTTATTTGGGATATGCGTTTCGTCGCATCGCGAATCACTCCGCGCACTGCTAGAAATAGAGGATCCACACTGCTTTGCGTCAAAAAGTTCATTCTGATCTCCGCACATCTCCACCATTGTTGTTTCGGTAGGTTCGAAATACTCTTCACGGGATAAACTTCCAATTTCACTAGGGAATAACCCTGCTCTCCCGGAGAACTCAAGGTACATACATTGTCTTGGGTGTTCCGAGAGATACTTTGCGAGATTGTACAATTTGTATCGGTCGACATTGTAAATCCATAAATATCTTCTTCGCCCTCGTTTAATATTGAAACATCGGAGACGGGCACATCGGCAGTAGTCGCCGCTCCAGCTACAGTCATGGATGATGTGAGCGTGGTCGTCGTGGAAGAACCACATGTAGGTTCCTCCAAGAAATTTGCATTCCAAACTTTTTTTAAGATATCTGTCAGCCTCTCTTCTAGTGACGTTTGGCAAAATATCATGAATAAGTCTTTTTCCTTTAAGAGACATTTGAAATTTTCGAAGGAAATCATTAATTTTCCCTCTTTGCAACCCTCTTCTTTCTTCATTTCTTTCATTATTTTCTGTAATGGACTGAAAAAGGTCCTCAAACGCTTCTTCCCACTCAGATAATTCTCCTTTTGACACATGATCATACTCATCTCGAGCATTTGAAGTAAATTTTGGAATTGGACTTGTTCGCTGTGAACTGGCCAAATCAATTCTAATAAATTCAGGAGACAATCCAGTTGACAGTCTGTCCCAGGCATCGTCGAGGGTGAGGGAGCAGTTTCCCTATAATAAAATTATACTTTAGCTATCTTTCTCTTTAAACAATTTATGTAGATGTTAACAAACATTTCGCATGTTTGTAAATTTTAGCTTTTGCGCTTTGACAATTGTTAAAATTAATCACGTCAAAACGACATATAGAGCAATGAAAATGTCCTTCTTTGTGTACATGCATTTTGTAATAACTCACATATTGAATCTGATTGAAATAATTAATAATTCTTTCGTTATCTTGTGCTTCTGATGCACATTTTTTACAAAATATTATTCCAGACTTTAATTCCTCTGTCCATAGACAGAAAAATTTGTTGCAGCTTGTGTAATCACTACCACAGTAATGATTATCACTGTAAGTAGTATCGAAGTCAGACCAAAAATCAATGTTTTCTGGGACACCCTTACAGGGAGTCCGTAGAATTTTTCGTGGTCCATTGTCAATAGAAATTTGCTCAAAAAATAATGTTTGCGCAAATATTAAATCTCGTACGGTTCCAATAATGCACCGATCCAATTCTAACTCACTTACATTTTTCTCAAAATATGCACTTTCTTGCGAACTAGAACTTTCACCACTATTTTTCTGAGACATTAGTTTATGATACACTTGTATTATTTTATTCTTTGAAGTCATTTTTATTACAATTCTAAAGTAACTAGTTGGGAATTAAGAGAAACCTTTGGTTTATACCCACAGCAGCAACGGCTGCGTGGGAGACCCGCCCGTGAGGGGGGGTCGTTTATAACATGAATCATGCCATGGGCGATTCGTTGAAACGACCCCCCCTCACGGGCGCCCGTGAGGGGGGGTCGTTTCAACGAATCGCCCATGGCATGATTCATGTTATAAACGACCCCCCCTCACGGGCGGGTCTCCCACGCAGCCGTTGCTGCTGTGGGTATAAACCAAAGGTTTCTCTTAATTCCCAACTAGTTACTTTAGAATTGTAATAAAAATGACTTCAAAGAATAAAATAATACAAGTGTATCATAAACTAATGTCTCAGAAAAATAGTGGTGAAAGTTCTAGTTCGCAAGAAAGTGCATATTTTGAGAAAAATGTAAGTGAGTTAGAATTGGATCGGTGCATTATTGGAACCGTACGAGATTTATAACATGAATCATGCCATGGGCGATTCGTTGAAACGACCCCCCCTCACGGGCGGGTCTCCCACGCAGCCGTTGCTGCTGTGGGTATAAACCAAAGGTTTCATTTAATTCCCTATTTGCATATTAATAGAAAATTTTGGTACCAGGTACGTGAGTACACCAAGTCCGTGTTTACCTAATCGATTAAAAGTAATAGTGGTTTTTAATTTATTCTAAATTGCTTGAGGCAATAACAATATTATGTGAGGTGTGCCTTCATGTTCGGTACAGAAATTAAAAGAATATTAAGTAAATTGAAACAAAATTTACCATTACGTTTTCCTTTTCATAAATATTTAGGACCTGGAAATAACCTAAATAGTGGCCAACCAGTTGATATTGATGATTTAATTGCTTTGCAACACGATATTGAATATTATTTAGCGCAAACACCACAACAAATTTCAATTGCTGATAAAAAAGCTGCTCAAGATTTTTTTTTTCATTTTTTAACCGAATTAAATTTTGAAGCTTTATGTGGATGGGTTGGATTAAGTATAAAGCAATATTTAGAAAATAAAGTTGGTTTATTATACCCGTCTCTACCGGATAACTCAATGCAAAAAGCAAAGCAATTACATAAAGGCCAACAACAATACTCGGATAGAATAAAACGATTAGCTGAAGAATATCAAAATCGAAAAAAAGCAGGAGAAAAATTAACTTGGCATGAATTTTTAAGAAAATCTGCTTCAACACCAAATCCAAATCAAGCAGGTCCTTCTGGTGTATCCGCTAAACCAGTAACACCGAGTTCTGAAGAAGTTTTAGAAAGTCCACCTGAAAGTGTTATGGATCCTCGGGAGCAAGCTCGTCGTTTGGAAACTGGGGATTTACCAATGGAACTTGATACCATACGGGAAGAAAATAGTGGTGGTATTGGTGCGCGTGCGTCAATAGGAACTTCAAGTTCGGGATATACACGTATTCCTCGTTCGTTACGTTTAAAATCATTTTCATTAAATTTTGGGAAAAGTAGAATTTTTTATAGTTACGCCTATGCTTTTAAAACTATTATAAATCCGCAAACAAGTGGTAACCCACCGGTTTCTAAAGGTGATCATGTTTATTATACAACCGGCTTAGCTATGTTGCCTAATGATTTAATTGGTTTTTATTTAAATCAATATGAATGGGGTCTCTTATTTCAATACGGATTAGTGAAAGTAAAAAAATGTTCGGTTACAGTAGTTCCACAAGGTTTACGAACCGCATTTGACACAGGTTCGACTTTGTCAGGTACTGCAACTAGTGAGCATTGTGCTTTAGGAATTAGTAATGTAGGCTTAAATCAAAAATATTATTGTCGTTATGCTGGTTATAATAGTGACGCATCATCACCAATGGTGCCAACTGCCATTAAAGATATTAGTATAGATGATATTTTCAAAAAATATTACGGTGATCAAGAATTAAAAATTAATGGACCAATGTGCTTAGGTGTTCCTAGACATGTAGATATGTATTTTGTAGCAATGACAAATAGTAATAAGACTCTTGCGGGTTATGCCAAACATGTTAATGGTACACCGCAATTAGATAAACATTTAGATCGTTTTAATTTTATGCATCATATTGGAGAAAAAATTATAGATTGGGAATATTATCCACAATTTGGTTATTTGAATGTAAAAGCACATGATATTCCATATTTAATTGGAGAATCAGATACCGTTTATGGAAATAATACCTTTGCGCATTCCTCTCAAAAAATAACAATAACATGTCAAAAAGATGGAGTCACTTCAACCAAAATAAATCAAAATACAGAAGCACATATTACAAATAATCCAATTGATCGTGAAAGTTTAGGGTATTATAATATTGATGGAAATAAAGTTTTTGCGCCTTTTGATAATCGTGGTACAAAAGGTATTCATAAAGTTGTACCATTAATACATTTTGGACTTTTACCGACACCAGCTTTAAATCCATCAACAGATAATGAAAATTTTCAAAATTCATGTGCTTATTGGAGTGTTAATTGTCAATTAATTCTTGAATATAATTTAGAAAGTTGTTATAATTACGCTGCATCATCACCGGCTCACGCACTAAATGATGAAGTGGTATTTATACCAAATCGTGATAAAAATAATTATGGAGTATTTAATCCTATTTCTTTAGAAAGTTATGGATCTTAGAAGTTGGATGTAAAGGAAAATAAATAAAAAATAAATACAAAATATATTCATGTTTTTTATTTCATATGTTCAGGTTTTTTTATTTTGAACAGAGTTACTTTAGAATTATAATAAAAATGACTTATAATATATTATAAAATTTTAATAAATGAAAAAAAGCTAAAGGATATGGTTTTTTACAACAATTTTTTAAAAAATCACAATAACGCCATTCATATGTAATCATGCGACATTGGAAAGCAGGATCAGTTGGAAAAATTTTTTTATTACTTAAAATTATAATTGGTGTGCGAAAAACAATTGCATCACCTAAATATTTCACTTTTACATTAATTGTATCTCCGCCAAATAACATTTTTAAAGTATCAAAAGAGCCAGGTTCACAATTTGGTTCATTCCAAAGTAAGACTCTTCTATTTACACATTCCTGTAATGGAAAATTATTAAATTTATTAAAATTTCCAATTTGACCAAAATTTAAACAATAATGTAAGACAGAATCAATAAAAAAAATTTTACCACTTGATGGAGGTCCTAAAATTTGTAAAGCATTAACTTTTGGAATTTTTTTATCTAAAATATTAAATAAATCTTGTAAAAAAGTTGTTATTGCAATTTCATCTTGGCCAAATTGAAAATTTAAAAATTCAATATATAAATCTAAGGTTTGTTGAATATCATAATAATAATCATCAATTTCACCATTTTGAACAGCATATAACGGAGTACTATTTTCTACATACAAAGATAATTCTAAAATAGATTTTTCACAAATTTCCAAATTTATAATATCAACAATATTTTGAATAATAGGTTCATTTTTACGAAAAAATTTAAAATTAGAATTTCGCCAAACACGACAATTTAATAAATTTAATACGGGGCTTGTCGGAAATTCCCGAAAGAATTGTAACAATTCTTCTTCAATACCTCTTTTTTTAAATTTTTTATTTGGGATATGCGTTTCGTCGCATCGCGAATCACTCCGCGCACTGCTAGAAATAGAGGATCCACACTGCTTTGCGTCAAAAAGTTCATTCTGATCTCCGCACATCTCCACCATTGTTGTTTCGGTAGGTTCGAAATACTCTTCACGGGATAAACTTCCAATTTCACTAGGGAATAACCCTGCTCTCCCGGAGAACTCAAGGTACATACATTGTCTTGGGTGTTCCGAGAGATACTTTGCGAGATTGTACAATTTGTATCGGTCGACATTGTAAATCCATAAATATCTTCTTCGCCCTCGTTTAATATTGAAACATCGGAGACGGGCACATCGGCAGTAGTCGCCGCTCCAGCTACAGTCATGGATGATGTGAGCGTGGTCGTCGTGGAAGAACCACATGTAGGTTCCTCCAAGAAATTTGCATTCCAAACTTTTTTTAAGATATCTGTCAGCCTCTCTTCTAGTGACGTTTGGCAAAATATCATGAATAAGTCTTTTTCCTTTAAGAGACATTTGAAATTTTCGAAGGAAATCATTAATTTTCCCTCTTTGCAACCCTCTTCTTTCTTCATTTCTTTCATTATTTTCTGTAATGGACTGAAAAAGGTCCTCAAACGCTTCTTCCCACTCAGATAATTCTCCTTTTGACACATGATCATAGTCATCTCGAGCATTTGAAGTAAATTTTGGAATTGGACTTGTTCGCTGTGAACTGGCCAAATCAATTCTAATAAATTCAGGAGACAATCCAGTTGACAGTCTGTCCCAGGCATCGTCGAGGGTGAGGGAGCAGTTTCCCTATAATAAAATTATACTTTAGCTATCTTTCTCTTTAAACAATTTATGTAGATGTTAACAAACATTTCGCATGTTTGTAAATTTTAGCTTTTGCGCTTTGACAATTGTTAAAATTAATCACGTCAAAACGACATATAGAGCAATGAAAATGTCCTTCTTTGTGTACATGCATTTTGTAATAACTCACATATTGAATCTGATTGAAATAATTAATAATTCTTTCGTTATCTTGTGCTTCTGATGCACATTTTTTACAAAATATTATTCCAGACTTTAATTCCTCTGTCCATAGACAGAAAAATTTGTTGCAGCTTGTGTAATCACTACCACAGTAATGATTATCACTGTAAGTAGTATCGAAGTCAGACCAAAAATCAATGTTTTCTGGGACACCCTTACAGGGAGTCCGTAGAATTTTTCGTGGTCCATTGTCAATAGAAATTTGCTCAAAAAATAATGTTTGCGCAAATATTAAATCTCGTACGGTTCCAATAATGCACCGATCCAATTCTAACTCACTTACATTTTTCTCAAAATATGCACTTTCTTGCGAACTAGAACTTTCACCACTATTTTTCTGAGACATTAGTTTATGATACACTTGTATTATTTTATTCTTTGAAGTCATTTTTATTACAATTCTAAAGTAACTAGTTGGGAATTAAGAGAAACCTTTGGTTTATACCCACAGCAGCAACGGCTGCGTGGGAGACCCGCCCGTGAGGGGGGGTCGTTTCAACGAATCGCCCATGGCATGATTCATGTTATAAACGACCCCCCCTCACGGGCGGGTCTCCCACGCAGCCGTTGATATAACATGAATCATGCCATGGGCGATTCGTTGAAACGACCCCCCCTCACGGGCGGGTCTCCCACGCAGCCGTTGCTGCTGTGGGTATAAACCAAAGGTTTCATTTAATTCCCTATTTGCATATTAATAGAAAATTTTGGTACCAGGTACGTGAGTACACCAAGTCCGTGTTTACCTAATCGATTAAAAGTAATAGTGGTTTTTAATTTATTCTAAATTGCTTGAGGCAATAACAATATTATGTGAGGTGTGCCTTCATGTTCGGTACAGAAATTAAAAGAATATTAAGTAAATTGAAACAAAATTTACCATTACGTTTTCCTTTTCATAAATATTTAGGACCTGGAAATAACCTAAATAGTGGCCAACCAGTTGATATTGATGATTTAATTGCTTTGCAACACGATATTGAATATTATTTAGCGCAAACACCACAACAAATTTCAATTGCTGATAAAAAAGCTGCTCAAGATTTTTTTTTTCATTTTTTAACCGAATTAAATTTTGAAGCTTTATGTGGATGGGTTGGATTAAGTATAAAGCAATATTTAGAAAATAAAGTTGGTTTATTATACCCGTCTCTACCGGATAACTCAATGCAAAAAGCAAAGCAATTACATAAAGGCCAACAACAATACTCGGATAGAATAAAACGATTAGCTGAAGAATATCAAAATCGAAAAAAAGCAGGAGAAAAATTAACTTGGCATGAATTTTTAAGAAAATCTGCTTCAACACCAAATCCAAATCAAGCAGGTCCTTCTGGTGTATCCGCTAAACCAGTAACACCGAGTTCTGAAGAAGTTTTAGAAAGTCCACCTGAAAGTGTTATGGATCCTCGGGAGCAAGCTCGTCGTTTGGAAACTGGGGATTTACCAATGGAACTTGATACCATACGGGAAGAAAATAGTGGTGGTATTGGTGCGCGTGCGTCAATAGGAACTTCAAGTTCGGGATATACACGTATTCCTCGTTCGTTACGTTTAAAATCATTTTCATTAAATTTTGGGAAAAGTAGAATTTTTTATAGTTACGCCTATGCTTTTAAAACTATTATAAATCCGCAAACAAGTGGTAACCCACCGGTTTCTAAAGGTGATCATGTTTATTATACAACCGGCTTAGCTATGTTGCCTAATGATTTAATTGGTTTTTATTTAAATCAATATGAATGGGGTCTCTTATTTCAATACGGATTAGTGAAAGTAAAAAAATGTTCGGTTACAGTAGTTCCACAAGGTTTACGAACCGCATTTGACACAGGTTCGACTTTGTCAGGTACTGCAACTAGTGAGCATTGTGCTTTAGGAATTAGTAATGTAGGCTTAAATCAAAAATATTATTGTCGTTATGCTGGTTATAATAGTGACGCATCATCACCAATGGTGCCAACTGCCATTAAAGATATTAGTATAGATGATATTTTCAAAAAATATTACGGTGATCAAGAATTAAAAATTAATGGACCAATGTGCTTAGGTGTTCCTAGACATGTAGATATGTATTTTGTAGCAATGACAAATAGTAATAAGACTCTTGCGGGTTATGCCAAACATGTTAATGGTACACCGCAATTAGATAAACATTTAGATCGTTTTAATTTTATGCATCATATTGGAGAAAAAATTATAGATTGGGAATATTATCCACAATTTGGTTATTTGAATGTAAAAGCACATGATATTCCATATTTAATTGGAGAATCAGATACCGTTTATGGAAATAATACCTTTGCGCATTCCTCTCAAAAAATAACAATAACATGTCAAAAAGATGGAGTCACTTCAACCAAAATAAATCAAAATACAGAAGCACATATTACAAATAATCCAATTGATCGTGAAAGTTTAGGGTATTATAATATTGATGGAAATAAAGTTTTTGCGCCTTTTGATAATCGTGGTACAAAAGGTATTCATAAAGTTGTACCATTAATACATTTTGGACTTTTACCGACACCAGCTTTAAATCCATCAACAGATAATGAAAATTTTCAAAATTCATGTGCTTATTGGAGTGTTAATTGTCAATTAATTCTTGAATATAATTTAGAAAGTTGTTATAATTACGCTGCATCATCACCGGCTCACGCACTAAATGATGAAGTGGTATTTATACCAAATCGTGATAAAAATAATTATGGAGTATTTAATCCTATTTCTTTAGAAAGTTATGGATCTTAGAAGTTGGATGTAAAGGAAAATAAATAAAAAATAAATACAAAATATATTCATGTTTTTTATTTCATATGTTCAGGTTTTTTTATTTTGAACAGAGTTACTTTAGAATTATAATAAAAATGACTTATAATATATTATAAAATTTTAATAAATGAAAAAAAGCTAAAGGATATGGTTTTTTACAACAATTTTTTAAAAAATCACAATAACGCCATTCATATGTAATCATGCGACATTGGAAAGCAGGATCAGTTGGAAAAATTTTTTTATTACTTAAAATTATAATTGGTGTGCGAAAAACAATTGCATCACCTAAATATTTCACTTTTACATTAATTGTATCTCCGCCAAATAATATTTTTAAAGTATCAAAAGAGCCAGGTTCACAATTTGGTTCATTCCAAAGTAAGACTCTTCTATTTACACATTCCTGTAATGGAAAATTATTAAATTTATTAAAATTTCCAATTTGACCAAAATTTAAACAATAATGTAAGACAGAATCAATAAAAAAATTTTTACCACTTGATGGAGGTCCTAAAATTTGTAAAGCATTAACTTTTGGAATTTTTTTATCTAAAATATTAAATAAATCTTGTAAAAAAGTTGTTATTGCAATTTCATCTTGGCCAAATTGAAAATTTAAAAATTCAATATATAAATCTAAGGTTTGTTGAATATCATAATAATAATCATCAATTTCACCATTTTGAACAGCATATAACGGAGTACTATTTTCTACATACAAAGATAATTCTAAAATAGATTTTTCACAAATTTCCAAATTTATAATATCAACAATATTTTGAATAATAGGTTCATTTTTACGAAAAAATTTAAAATTAGAATTTCGCCAAACACGACAATTTAATAAATTTAATACGGGGCTTGTCGGAAATTCCCGAAAGAATTGTAACAATTCTTCTTCAATACCTCTTTTTTTAAATTTTTTATTTGGGATATGCGTTTCGTCGCATCGCGAATCACTCCGCGCACTGCTAGAAATAGAGGATCCACACTGCTTTGCGTCAAAAAGTTCATTCTGATCTCCGCACATCTCCACCATTGTTGTTTCGGTAGGTTCGAAATACTCTTCACGGGATAAACTTCCAATTTCACTAGGGAATAACCCTGCTCTCCCGGAGAACTCAAGGTACATACATTGTCTTGGGTGTTCCGAGAGATACTTTGCGAGATTGTACAATTTGTATCGGTCGACATTGTAAATCCATAAATATCTTCTTCGCCCTCGTTTAATATTGAAACATCGGAGACGGGCACATCGGCAGTAGTCGCCGCTCCAGCTACAGTCATGGATGATGTGAGCGTGGTCGTCGTGGAAGAACCACATGTAGGTTCCTCCAAGAAATTTGCATTCCAAACTTTTTTTAAGATATCTGTCAGCCTCTCTTCTAGTGACGTTTGGCAAAATATCATGAATAAGTCTTTTTCCTTTAAGAGACATTTGAAATTTTCGAAGGAAATCATTAATTTTCCCTCTTTGCAACCCTCTTCTTTCTTCATTTCTTTCATTATTTTCTGTAATGGACTGAAAAAGGTCCTCAAACGCTTCTTCCCACTCAGATAATTCTCCTTTTGACACATGATCATACTCATCTCGAGCATTTGAAGTAAATTTTGGAATTGGACTTGTTCGCTGTGAACTGGCCAAATCAATTCTAATAAATTCAGGAGACAATCCAGTTGACAGTCTGTCCCAGGCATCGTCGAGGGTGAGGGAGCAGTTTCCCTATAATAAAATTATACTTTAGCTATCTTTCTCTTTAAACAATTTATGTAGATGTTAACAAACATTTCGCATGTTTGTAAATTTTAGCTTTTGCGCTTTGACAATTGTTAAAATTAATCACGTCAAAACGACATATAGAGCAATGAAAATGTCCTTCTTTGTGTACATGCATTTTGTAATAACTCACATATTGAATCTGATTGAAATAATTAATAATTCTTTCGTTATCTTGTGCTTCTGATGCACATTTTTTACAAAATATTATTCCAGACTTTAATTCCTCTGTCCATAGACAGAAAAATTTGTTGCAGCTTGTGTAATCACTACCACAGTAATGATTATCACTGTAAGTAGTATCGAAGTCAGACCAAAAATCAATGTTTTCTGGGACACCCTTACAGGGAGTCCGTAGAATTTTTCGTGGTCCATTGTCAATAGAAATTTGCTCAAAAAATAATGTTTGCGCAAATATTAAATCTCGTACGGTTCCAATAATGCACCGATCCAATTCTAACTCACTTACATTTTTCTCAAAATATGCACTTTCTTGCGAACTAGAACTTTCACCACTATTTTTCTGAGACATTAGTTTATGATACACTTGTATTATTTTATTCTTTGAAGTCATTTTTATTACAATTCTAAAGTAACTAGTTGGGAATTAAGAGAAAAACCTTTGGTTTATACCCACAGCAGCAACGGCTGCGTGGGAGACCCGCCCGTGAGGGGGGGTCGTTTATAACATGAATCATGCCATGGGCGATTCGTTGAAACGACCCCCCCTCACGGGCGGGTCTCCCACGCAGCCGTTGCTGCTGTGGGTATAAACCAAAGGTTTCTCTTAATTCCCAACTAGTTACTTTAGAATTGTAATAAAAATGACTTCAAAGAATAAAATAATACAAGTGTATCATAAACTAATGTCTCAGAAAAATAGTGGTGAAAGTTCTAGTTCGCAAGAAAGTGCATATTTTGAGAAAAATGTAAGTGAGTTAGAATTGGATCGGTGCATTATTGGAACCGTACGAGATTTAATATTTGCGCAAACATTATTTTTTGAGCAAATTTCTATTGACAATGGACCACGAAAAATTCTACGGACTCCCTGTAAGGGTGTCCCAGAAAACATTGATTTTTGGTCTGACTTCGATACTACTTACAGTGATAATCATTACTGTGGTAGTGATTACACAAGCTGCAACAAATTTTTCTGTCTATGGACAGAGGAATTAAAGTCTGGAATAATATTTTGTAAAAAATGTGCATCAGAAGCACAAGATAACGAAAGAATTATTAATTATTTCAATCAGATTCAATATGTGAGTTATTACAAAATGCATGTACACAAAGAAGGACATTTTCATTGCTCTATATGTCGTTTTGACGTGATTAATTTTAACAATTGTCAAAGCGCAAAAGCTAAAATTTACAAACATGCGAAATGTTTGTTAACATCTACATAAATTGTTTAAAGAGAAAGATAGCTAAAGTATAATTTTATTATAGGGAAACTGCTCCCTCACCCTCGACGATGCCTGGGACAGACTGTCAACTGGATTGTCTCCTGAATTTATTAGAATTGATTTGGCCAGTTCACAGCGAACAAGTCCAATTCCAAAATTTACTTCAAATGCTCGAGATGAGTATGATCATGTGTCAAAAGGAGAATTATCTGAGTGGGAAGAAGCGTTTGAGGACCTTTTTCAGTCCATTACAGAAAATAATGAAAGAAATGAAGAAAGAAGAGGGTTGCAAAGAGGGAAAATTAATGATTTCCTTCGAAAATTTCAAATGTCTCTTAAAGGAAAAAGACTTATTCATGATATTTTGCCAAACGTCACTAGAAGAGAGGCTGACAGATATCTTAAAAAAAGTTTGGAATGCAAATTTCTTGGAGGAACCTACATGTGGTTCTTCCACGACGACCACGCTCACATCATCCATGACTGTAGCTGGAGCGGCGACTACTGCCGATGTGCCCGTCTCCGATGTTTCAATATTAAACGAGGGCGAAGAAGATATTTATGGATTTACAATGTCGACCGATACAAATTGTACAATCTCGCAAAGTATCTCTCGGAACACCCAAGACAATGTATGTACCTTGAGTTCTCCGGGAGAGCAGGGTTATTCCCTAGTGAAATTGGAAGTTTATCCCGTGAAGAGTATTTCGAACCTACCGAAACAACAATGGTGGAGATGTGCGGAGATCAGAATGAACTTTTTGACGCAAAGCAGTGTGGATCCTCTATTTCTAGCAGTGCGCGGAGTGATTCGCGATGCGACGAAACGCATATCCCAAATAAAAAATTTAAAAAAAGAGGTATTGAAGAAGAATTGTTACAATTCTTTCGGGAATTTCCGACAAGCCCCGTATTAAATTTATTAAATTGTCGTGTTTGGCGAAATTCTAATTTTAAATTTTTTCGTAAAAATGAACCTATTATTCAAAATATTGTTGATATTATAAATTTGGAAATTTGTGAAAAATCTATTTTAGAATTATCTTTGTATGTAGAAAATAGTACTCCGTTATATGCTGTTCAAAATGGTGAAATTGATGATTATTATTATGATATTCAACAAACCTTAGATTTATATATTGAATTTTTAAATTTTCAATTTGGCCAAGAAGAAATTGCAATAACAACTTTTTTACAAGATTTATTTAATATTTTAGATAAAAAAATTCCAAAAGTTAATGCTTTACAAATTTTAGGACCTCCATCAAGTGGTAAAAATTTTTTTATTGATTCTGTCTTACATTATTGTTTAAATTTTGGTCAAATTGGAAATTTTAATAAATTTAATAATTTTCCATTACAGGAATGTGTAAATAGAAGAGTCTTACTTTGGAATGAACCAAATTGTGAACCTGGCTCTTTTGATACTTTAAAAATGTTATTTGGCGGAGATACAATTAATGTAAAAGTGAAATATTTAGGTGATGCAATTGTTTTTCGCACACCAATTATAATTTTAAGTAATAAAAAAATTTTTCCAACTGATCCTGCTTTCCAATGTCGCATGATTACATATGAATGGCGTTATTGTGATTTTTTAAAAAATTGTTGTAAAAAACCATATCCTTTAGCTTTTTTTCATTTATTAAAATTTTATAATATATTATAAGTCATTTTTATTATAATTCTAAAGTAACTCTGTTCAAAATAAAAAAACCTGAACATATGAAATAAAAAACATGAATATATTTTGTATTTATTTTTTATTTATTTTCCTTTACATCCAACTTCTAAGATCCATAACTTTCTAAAGAAATAGGATTAAATACTCCATAATTATTTTTATCACGATTTGGTATAAATACCACTTCATCATTTAGTGCGTGAGCCGGTGATGATGCAGCGTAATTATAACAACTTTCTAAATTATATTCAAGAATTAATTGACAATTAACACTCCAATAAGCACATGAATTTTGAAAATTTTCATTATCTGTTGATGGATTTAAAGCTGGTGTCGGTAAAAGTCCAAAATGTATTAATGGTACAACTTTATGAATACCTTTTGTACCACGATTATCAAAAGGCGCAAAAACTTTATTTCCATCAATATTATAATACCCTAAACTTTCACGATCAATTGGATTATTTGTAATATGTGCTTCTGTATTTTGATTTATTTTGGTTGAAGTGACTCCATCTTTTTGACATGTTATTGTTATTTTTTGAGAGGAATGCGCAAAGGTATTATTTCCATAAACGGTATCTGATTCTCCAATTAAATATGGAATATCATGTGCTTTTACATTCAAATAACCAAATTGTGGATAATATTCCCAATCTATAATTTTTTCTCCAATATGATGCATAAAATTAAAACGATCTAAATGTTTATCTAATTGCGGTGTACCATTAACATGTTTGGCATAACCCGCAAGAGTCTTATTACTATTTGTCATTGCTACAAAATACATATCTACATGTCTAGGAACACCTAAGCACATTGGTCCATTAATTTTTAATTCTTGATCACCGTAATATTTTTTGAAAATATCATCTATACTAATATCTTTAATGGCAGTTGGCACCATTGGTGATGATGCGTCACTATTATAACCAGCATAACGACAATAATATTTTTGATTTAAGCCTACATTACTAATTCCTAAAGCACAATGCTCACTAGTTGCAGTACCTGACAAAGTCGAACCTGTGTCAAATGCGGTTCGTAAACCTTGTGGAACTACTGTAACCGAACATTTTTTTACTTTCACTAATCCGTATTGAAATAAGAGACCCCATTCATATTGATTTAAATAAAAACCAATTAAATCATTAGGCAACATAGCTAAGCCGGTTGTATAATAAACATGATCACCTTTAGAAACCGGTGGGTTACCACTTGTTTGCGGATTTATAATAGTTTTAAAAGCATAGGCGTAACTATAAAAAATTCTACTTTTCCCAAAATTTAATGAAAATGATTTTAAACGTAACGAACGAGGAATACGTGTATATCCCGAACTTGAAGTTCCTATTGACGCACGCGCACCAATACCACCACTATTTTCTTCCCGTATGGTATCAAGTTCCATTGGTAAATCCCCAGTTTCCAAACGACGAGCTTGCTCCCGAGGATCCATAACACTTTCAGGTGGACTTTCTAAAACTTCTTCAGAACTCGGTGTTACTGGTTTAGCGGATACACCAGAAGGACCTGCTTGATTTGGATTTGGTGTTGAAGCAGATTTTCTTAAAAATTCATGCCAAGTTAATTTTTCTCCTGCTTTTTTTCGATTTTGATATTCTTCAGCTAATCGTTTTATTCTATCCGAGTATTGTTGTTGGCCTTTATGTAATTGCTTTGCTTTTTGCATTGAGTTATCCGGTAGAGACGGGTATAATAAACCAACTTTATTTTCTAAATATTGCTTTATACTTAATCCAACCCATCCACATAAAGCTTCAAAATTTAATTCGGTTAAAAAATGAAAAAAAAAATCTTGAGCAGCTTTTTTATCAGCAATTGAAATTTGTTGTGGTGTTTGCGCTAAATAATATTCAATATCGTGTTGCAAAGCAATTAAATCATCAATATCAACTGGTTGGCCACTATTTAGGTTATTTCCAGGTCCTAAATATTTATGAAAAGGAAAACGTAATGGTAAATTTTGTTTCAATTTACTATATATATATATATATATATTGTCATAAAATAGTTTAAAATTTAATTAAACCACTATAAAAACGTAGCAATAATCAATATTGCTGAGTATGCACAAATTTCATCTATAAAAGCCGACGCTGGACAATAGACCGGCATCACTCTTACAAGTGATCAACCCAGTACACCACTGAAATACGTGGTCCCTACTAACCACACCCAGTACACCACTGAAATACGTGGTCTGTACTAACCACACCCAGTACACCACTGAAATACGTGGTCCGTACTAAACATACCTAAGTAAAACCCCACTATGGTGGTTACGCTTTATGGCCCATAAGGCCGACTCTCTACGGCCTATAAGGTCTATTCCTTATGGCCCCTAGGTCAACTCTCCCCAACCAGCATCCCCCCTTATTACATTATTTAATTTGGCATTCTATTCTTGTTAACCTATTTTATGTATATACAATACATGTATAAATGTGGATTCTTTATACTTAATTTTCATATTCCCCTTAATCCCTCAGTCACAGGGCACTAAATACGAAACCTTGTGACATATATGGTAGAGATACCACTTGTCACAAATATAGTCGTGACAATATATATATATATATATATATATATATATATATATATATATATATATATATATATTGATAAAAGGTACTTAGCCACCTCAAAACAAAATTGATTGCAGAGTGGGACAGAGCTAGTCAGGGCAAAAATGTAAAGCTTCGTCATTGTTTCTTATACGGTTCGTTGTTGTTTGGTGATATTTCGTGTTATTTTGCTATTTGTATATGACCTGTTTATTTTTTTTGTTAAAATTAACTTTTTTAGTATGTAGAATCACAGAAAAAACTATTTTATTATTATTTTATGGGACCATTCTTAAATTACGTCACGCTGAATTAGTCTTGCGTTACACAAAATGTTTTTTTAATGTGTTTTTTCTTAAAAATGTGTTACATAGGGAGGAGGAGGGGTCAAAAATCCTGAATTTTTGTTCCACGTAATTTAAGAACGTTCTCTATGCTACAGGTAATAAATAAAAATGGTTGAATCTTGTGCAGCTGTAAATTGTACCTCTAACCAATTAATCATGTAAAAAATTTCCGGCGCAGCGTTAATGTACACAATTTTGACTGGTTGCATAGTGAAAAACGAAAAAAGCCTGCAAGTATTTAATTTGCATAGGGTATAAGATATTAAGAAAAAACCGGGTGCATTAAGCATTCCTTTTTTTTTCAAAAAAGAGGGTCAAACTACAAACTAACAAAACTATACATACCTGTACTATTATTGTTACCCTTTACTGTTACTGTTTCTAATAATTTTAATCCTGCAACTTTATTTTTGTGTTTACTTCCAGTTTTATGCTGTGACAAATGACTTCCCGTTGGGGCTCTAATATTGCAAATAAAACAGTACGTTTCCTTCTTCCTAAAAAATGGTTAAATTAGCAAAAATAATAATGAATTAAAAAAGGTATTTTTCCAAAATTTCTATATACAGGGGCCATAGTGCAGCAGGTGATAGAGGAGGTTATTTCCGAGAAAAAAGTTTATATAACATGGGGGTCAACACACATCTCTTTTTAAGATATAGGATTTTTAAAGTTAGAGGAGTGGGGGGCAAAGGGTTTTACAAAAAAAAAATCTGTCACAGCCCTCTAAATACTTAGCTAATTGTGATTCAAAACAGTGGTATTCCCTTTTTTGATACAACTACAAGTTGAGGAGATACAGGCTGTCAAAGTAACCTCCAAAAATGTATAAAAAATAATAATTTTTTTAAAAAATTAATTTTTGCGTACTTGTTCTTTTAAAAATAATATTTTATTATTATGTCTCGCTAGAAACTTATTTTTATTAACAAAAAATATAAAAAAAGCATTGCATGTAATATGGCATTTATTAAAGTTAATAGAAAAAATTAGCTTTTTCTAAAAAAATTTTACCAACTAATTTTTTTTTATTATTTTTATTTTAATTTATTTCTCTTGTTCTAATACATGACTTTACCCAATTTCATATTCTTATTGCTTTTTTAAAAAAAGTTATTATCAAAAAAGTTTAAAAAATCGCCCACTTTGATGCTCTGTATCTCGACAAAGAAAGTGTTTTGACCCATGCATTATAAGAACTTTTTTATCAGACATAACCTCCTGTTGGCCTATGGCCCCTAAGTTATGGGACACCCTGTATACCGAATTATACCAGTGGCCTTCAAGCACTAATAAAATATATTTAGGTTAATCGGTTATATTGCGCTCTTCAACTTTAAATTCTTTATATTTTTTCATAAAATACCGTCTCTTCAAAAGACTAGCGTAAAACCCCATTTTTCTTAAAAATTCTCTTAAATAAAAAAAAGTATCTCCGCCACTAATAATCCCAAGTTAACAGTTTGTACGCGACGCCGCGCCGTTCGATGGATAATTGATTATTTTGGGTCACGTGATTATTTTTAGGAGTGGATGACAAACAAAATATTTGCGGTTTTAGTGCATACAAACGAGGATGGGATGAAAAGTTTCTGGCCTAACTTAGAATGCAACACCATAGTGACTAAATAATAATTTATTTTTCTACATAGTCCCCTTGTAAGGTAATACATTTGGCCCAACGATGTTCAACTGATTTGATGCCATCACTGAAGTCTGATTTATCCAACTCGTCAAAATAGGCGTTTCTAGCTGCAATGACTTCTAAATCTGAGGAAAATTTTTTTCCAGCAAAAATTTTTTTTAGGTTTTGAAACAAATAAAAGTCTGACTGGGCTAGGTCTCGCGAGTAAGGTGGATGGTTTAAGAGTTCAAAGCCTAGCTGATGGATTTTAGCCATTACAAGAGTGGACTTGTGGCAAGGTGCATTGTCCTGATGAAACAGAATTTTCTTTTTTGCCAAACCAGGGCGTTTTTCGCTTATATTCTGCTTGAGCTGGTCCAGTAAGTCGCTGTAGTACTCTGAATTTATTGTTCTTCCTTTTCGAGATAATCAATGAGAAAGAAGTATCTCTTTAGCGTCCCAAAAGACCATTGCCGTGACCTTTCCAGCAGACGGTACTGCCTTTGCCTTCTTTGGAACTGGTTCGTCCTTTGCCGTCCATTGGTTGGACTGTTGCTTAGTTTCAGGGGTATAATGATGAACCCATGTTTCATCAACCGTAATAAATCTACGCAAAAAGTCCCCTGAATCACGTCTCAACAGTGCCAAATTCTCCTCTGAAATGGTTAGACGCACGAGCTTTTGATCTGTCGTGAGCAAACGCGGCACCCGTCGGGCGGATAGCTTTCTCATCCCTAAAACTTCACATAAAATATGATGAACTCGCTCTTTTGATATGCCCACAGCCTCAGCTACCTCTTCCAGTCTTAATCTGCGATCTTTTAGAATTAGTTTGCGAATGGTTTAAACCATTTCTTCAGAAGTTGCCGTTTTTGGCCTGCCAGAACGCGGAGCATCATCTGTGCTAGTACGACCACGTTTAAAGTCTGATACTCAGGTTTTAACTGTGGTATAGGAAGGAGCAGATTCCCTTAGTGTAGCATCTAGTTCAGTTTTTATTTCCGTCGGGAATAACCCTTTGATATGAAAATATTTCATCACGGCTCTTATCTCGTTTTTTTCCATCTTTTAAAATTGACACACTGTATAAACTTTCAAAATAAGTAGGACACAAACTACTTAAAGCACTCACTTTAAGGTTCGAGCGTATACTGATCACAAGCAAGGCTAGACAAACACGTTGGAACACGAAAGCAAATCAAGCCTGCTATAGGCTAGGGCGGAAACTTTTCATCCCATCCTCGTATGTTTATTTTGGATTTTTTTCTAATTTAATGATTTTTAAAGATAGTGTGCAGTTAAAATATGGAGTCAAGTTATTAATCTAAGTAAATCAAGCACTAACTGCATTACTGCCTACATTTTTAGGTAAGTCTGGCCTTAAATGCATTTATTAACATTACATTTTTGTTGGTAAAAAATGTTTTGGACAACCTTTGGCATGATTACGTTATTGAACCTCGATGTCATTCGGGCATATTGCCATGTCCAAAAGGGCTGCTTGATAGCCCATAGGACATGAGAATACAACGACCGCTGCGTCTGCCTTCATGTGGTATACCTGGATATGGGCATTGGTTGATTAGATATGATAGCCTTCTGGGGTGCGACCATGACTAAAGACGCCTCTCTCAAGAATCATTGGGGGTTTTGTTGTGCTTCTTGTACAGACCTCTAGGAAGGGCTAAGAAGCCGCTGACCGGACTTCTAATGCTAACTAATGACGTGCCATGTGACATACTTGGCATGGGCCGTAACTGGAGCCATAAATTAACGATCTGCAGAGTTTTTCAAACTATAAGCTGGAGAAATTGAAAACCAAACAGTTTTAACAAGTTCCCAACGAAAGCCTCAAACCATGAGTATAATTCAATGCCGGCAGGGGTATTTTCCCTCGGAGTAGTTGTTTCTGGTGGTTTCACACAACTTATGCTCTACACTGAGCTATCGCCTACATTCACCTGAGGATGGCCCAAAAGGTCGAAACCGGTCCGGTCGTGGATTGGCATGGAACATTTGTTCCTATCAGGACGTGTTCCAGACGGGGATCACTCGTATCCTCGCGATCGACGTTGGAGAAAGTGAAAACCAAACAGTTTTAACAAATTCCCAACGAAAGCCTCAAACCATGAGTATAATTCAATGCCGGCAGGGGTATTTTCCCTCGGAGTAGTTGTTTCTGGTGGTTTCACACAACTTATGCTCTACACGGAGCTATCGCCTACATTCACCTGAGGATGGCCCAAAAGGTCGAAACCGGTCCGGTCGTGGATTGGCATGGAACATTTGTTCCTGACTATCAGGACGTGTTCCAGACGGGGATCACTCGTATCCTCGTGATCGACGTTGGAGAAAGTGAAAACCAAACAGTTTTAACAATTTCCCAACGAAAGCCTCAAACCATGAGTATAATTCAATGCCGGCAGGGGTAATTTCCCTCGGAGTAGTTGTTTCTGGTGGTTTCACACAACTTATGCTCTACACGGAGCTATCGCCTACATTCACCTGAGGATGGCCCAAAAGGTCGAAACCGGTCCGGTCGTGGATTGGCATGGAACATTTGTTCCTGACTATCAGAACGTGTTCCAGACGGGGATCACTCGTATCCTCGTGATCGACGTTGGAGAAAGTGAAAACCAAACAGTTTTATAAGCTGGTACGTGTTTCGATTATCATTCTTAATCACTTTGCATATAGTGTGGGCACAAAATGTCTTGTAGGCACAGGTGCAAGATTTAGCCTGTGCATAGACTGCATATTGTGATTTTTTTAAAATAATTTTACATCTGTGATTGTAACCTGTTGCTGTTTAGACCTAAGTATTTCGACTTGAGTTTTTAAGTTTTTATGTAGGTAAATTGACAAATTCTATTTACAGATTTATTTATTTTTACTTATTTATGATTTAATTCACTGAAAACTATTAGTAGCATTTTTTCCTTAAATTTATCTAAAATAAAAGTTTTTTGTATTTCATTTCTCATTATTGTTTTTTTTTCTCTTATTTTTATGTTTTTGGAGAATAAAGCATGTTCAGCTGTCTCTGATATGCTACTGCAGAATATGCAGTTGTCATCATTGACTTTACCTTGTAGAAAATGCAAGCCAACAACTGAAAATTTTAAATATTGATACCCTAATTCTGATACGTCGTAACCCACAAGAAAATGAAAATTCATATTTTTGCGTCAAAGGTTAGTAATTATGCATAGCTATACGCTGCTAAATCTCGCAACCAAAAAAAAAATAATAAAATGGTCATTCCCGCGATTTCTAACAAGTCGCATAATGCTTACACTATGTAATTTGCTTCTAACTTTTCTTATTCCTGAAAAATTTTGTTCATTTGGGTTACGACATATCAGAATTAGGGTATCAGTATAGTGATAAGCTAATAGTGTAGAGCTGCTGACTTACTGTTTATGTTCTTCACTAATTAGGTGATTTTGAACATCATCGATATTTTTGGAACATGGTACACAAAACCTCTGCTTATCCATGTGATATTTACTAAGTATATGATCTTGTGCATTTTTAGCGGACTGGATGAGTATACAACACAGCTCACACTTTTGAGACTTTACCATTGACTCAACATCTTGAGTTTTTAACCTAGAAACTAAAACATATATCCAGGTTATTTCCAAAAAACCTAAATTTTAAATAAGCAGTTAGTGTGGCAAAAAAGCAAAACAAGAAAATACCTTTTGGTATTTTGTTGATAAAAAATCCTAGTTTACCACCAAATGATCAAAAATAGGAAAACCAAAAGAAAATATAAGCTTAAAGGTCTTTTCATATCAAATCAACCATAGGTTAGGTTGTTGTTTTTTTGGTCACAAACTTTTTTATGGGTGCCTTTTCAGCCACAGGACTATACAGGACCCCCCCACAGGCAAAAAAAATTATTAAAGTTATTATGTTTTTTTTTTGTTTTGTACTGTGAATGGATTCCTGAATGTGTGGGAAGGAGTACTCCCTCAAAATCAGAGGAAACTCGAATTATGCATGTGTTCTCCCTAAGATTCTGCATCTCTATTGGTCCCGACAGAGAGAGATGTGAATTCTCACTTTTTTGAATATTAAATACACTTACTCTCACTTTTTTAAGGAATACATACACTCTCTGATTTTATATCAAATAATAATTATTATCAATTTTTTAGAATAGGATTTGCTTTGTCAATAAATTTCTATAGGTAATTTTGGACAATAAAGCTTTTTTGAACTTGAACTAGGATGGTGTACAAATTTGGTTCAGCTGATCACCCCTTGACTTTACCTGAAAAAACCCTGTGAAAGAAACTAAAATTATGAACTTGTTCTTCAAAAAACATAAACTGATAATAAAGCCACAAAAAACCAAATTCTTAAATTTTTGGGGCAGTCATAATTTGGCTGTGAGGAACAGACTTGAGAATATCATTATAAAAATCACCTGTCAGTTTCCTGTCACGCCAATCTAAGGAAGAACCTGTTGAAGTGGAAGGGTAACTCTGTTGGATTTCAGATGTCGATTTAGATTTAGGTTCAACCACCACAGTTCTTCCTTGTAGCTGTTCACTGGTAAGAGGTGGCGGTCTCAGGTACTCGTAACATGAACTTACTTCTGACATCACAGACTCATTATCTGAATCCCATCCAGACAAGTGCATTTTGAGGTATTTTTCCTATAAATCAAAATATCTTTTCAAAAAATGTTTATATTGCCTGGTAAAAAATAAATATTAATTTTCTTACTTCTATTTAAACCTACCTGCTCCATTTTTACTAAAAATACAGATATGGAATCACAGATAAGAATAAAAATAAGATACGATACAAAATAAAAATCCCTACACAAAATCTAAAATAAAATGTTAGGTTAGAAAACTTTCTGTAGAAAACCCAGCGCAATGAAGTTTGCTGTTAGTCATGTCGAAAGTCAACGATGTTGAATTAGAAGGATGCGCTGCATCAATTCGATCTGCCTAGCAAAAGTGGTTGCACTAGGCGGAGCCTATTCTAGCACCTACATCGCGCTGAGCCCAGGGCCGGACTACAGTAATTTCCTGTTTAATAGGGCATCGCTATTAAGAAATTGGGCATTGAAATGTGTATGAAAGAGATTCCTACATATAAAATAAGCTTTATTAAATGGAGGGATGGACAAGAGTGCCAAAATATCTAGATATAAATTACTAAATATAAAACTTTCTCCGTTCCTGGAAGCTTTGCAATATAACAAGAATAATAAGCTTAATTATGAATAACAAATATTAAAAAGCTACCAAAAAAAGAATCACTTGCAGCGGTGAGTCCAAGGTGGGGGACTAGGAGCAAATGCCTCCCGCCAAGAATTTTTTCTATATACGCTAAATAGGTAAAACATGAAAGCGTCTTTTTTAGTATTATTATTATTAAAATTGTACCACTTAGTCATACTGGAATATATTTACCCGGAACAACGAACCTGCAGAATTTTTTGCCTGCGGTGCCAATGGTGCCATAAGTACCTACTTACCTTGAAATATGATAAAAGTATGAAAAAAATTAAAAATCAGGAATGAACAGTGACAGATCAGAGATAGAAAGAAAAAAAAACAGGAATTAAAAGGGGCCGTTTTGGAAATAAAAAGTAAAAATTAAAGATGAAAAGTGACAGATCAAAGATAAAAAGTATAAAGCCCTGAGAAAACTACGAACACCTAAAAACTTCAAAAAATGTGTTAATTGCCTTTTTAACCCTTGACAATTGTTGCCCTCGCAACACTCGTAGTACAAACCTTTCGCCTTGAAATAAAAAGTCCCCAGCTTATCCCTTAGTATATAATATAGCCATAACAAACACAAAAAAAGCACTTCTGATTCCGCCACTGATTCTAGGTAGCACAAATGCAAAATCTGGGGGTATCTCTACAAGGTAAAGCTGTAGATTACTTGGTTCAAAATTTTAAGATTTAGCTACACTTACCTTAGCCCCAAAGTTGCTATTAGCTGAGATACACAGTGTTAAACTTTATTTTTTTCATTTCAATTTTTTCAGTAAATTTTGTACTAATCAATAATTTTACAAAAAAATTTAAGGTTTTTTTGAATAGAGCGATTCGATTTTGATAAAAAATTTGGTGTATATTGTACAGTGTGTTCTCTGGATTACTACCATTATATTAAAATCGGTGTAACTTTTTGTGCCTTGGTATTATGTAAAAAAGTTATACTATTTTTATGCGGCTCAGGGCAACAGTGTTTGAGATTTTTGCATATTAAGTTTTTATTGCATGGGTCAAAAGTTATTAAAGAAAATAATAGGTGAAATAACGAAATTTGCAAAAATGCAATAAAAACTTTAAATGCAAATATCTTGAAAACCGTTGCTCGGGGCGACGAATTTATTTACCTTTTTTACATACAAATAATAGGGAAAATAATATTTAAAAAAAAACTAGTATACGCCGAGGCACAAAGAAGTTACACTTATTTTAAATGTAAGGCTAGGAACCCAGAGAACACCTTGTACAAGTTACACCAACATTTCTACCGAAATCGAATCGCTTGTTACAAAAAAATTACTACCCAATTTTCAATGTTAATTGTAAAAAAGTTATTAAGGAAGGAAGACGTGAATTAAACATGTCACAAAATTTTTACCCATGCAATAAATACTTTGAAATGCAAAAATCTCGACAGCTGTTGCTCGAAGCGACATCAAAAAGTATAACTTTTTGATATAAAAATGAAGGCAAAAATCATATTATAAATAAAAACTGGTATACACCTAGACACAAAAAAATTACACCGATTTTAATGTGACCCAGAGAACACCCTGTATTATGTACCAGAATTTTTTTGCCGAAAACGAATTGCTCATCCCAAAAAAATTCCAATTTTTTTGCAAATATATTGATTTGTAAAAAAGATATTAAAGAAAAATTAAATGAAAAATTAAGTTTAACGCCGTGTATCTTGATTAATATCAACTCACTTGTACTAAGGCAAGTGAACCCAATTCGTAATATTTTGATCCAAGGAATCTACAGTTTTATTATATACCATTAATTCCGGGACACCTTGTATATATGATATTCTTATTTTTTATAATTTATACCTACCTGCAATACTAATTGTACCATTATAAAAATATATGAAATTATATAGTACGGGCCAGTATTATGTTTACAATTTCATATGAAATGGTATTCCACTAATTATTTATTTATCGACGCCTTGTCAACTTCTACAGCCAAGCACTGCATATCAAGCCATTCTTAAACTTCACAATTTTCGTCAAAAATATCCAAAATAGTTCAACTAAATTACTAAAACCCAACAAAAACCGCACACGAAACTCGAACAGCTGACTTGACGTAAATCTAGCAAATACAAGTGAAAAGTGAAACCGTTTTGAAACAGGCATGACGCCTCCCTTCTATTCGTTGCTCTGCTCTGTGTCGAAAGTAAATAAAAAGCCTATTTTAAGCCATCAACTATTTATGACCGGTCGAAAATGGTAAGTACCAGAAGCATTCAAGCGGTTTTGATACAATTTGGTTTTAGGGTGATATTTACCCCCCCCCCCCCCAGACAATAAACGTTTTTTTAGCTCGATGGAAAAAATTTCACTGCATTAACCGCCATTTTTAACAAAATTTACCCGCAAAAAAATTACTTAGTATTATTATTAATATTAGTATATTTAATCATATTTTTTATATATGATCAATCAATCAATTCTTATGGAGTGTGGCCCTTTTTTAAATAATATACCGTTAATAAGTAATACCCTCTGTTTCCACCAATGCATGCCCACCCCGATTCAAAAAACGCATCACGTCAATCTTTACGAATACCCTGTTTCCACCCAAGGACTATAGTAGTCTAGTGTATAATCGTTGGTTTCCACCAATGCATGCCAATCCCGATTCAAAAAACGCATCAGGTAACGCTGCATTTAAAACCGGTGCAAATCCATGGGCCATCACGTGATGCGTTTTTTGAATCGGGGTGGGCATGCATTGGTGGAAACAGGGTAGAAGATACAGATTTTTAAATCGTTTCTTGGATTAAATGTGCACCCAGCATAGAAAAGCTTATGTTATAGCTAGATTTTTTGTGCCACCAGTAAAAAAAAAACACAAACGTTGTCCGTCACCTGTGATAAAACATAAAACCCACGGTCTCTAAATAAACCGGTTGTCTAGTAACTCCATGTCATGACGGCCGTGACGTCAGAGCTACGTCACAGTTTTCCTAGGAATCAGCAGTCCAACGCTGTTTATTAGTGTTTATAACGTAATTTCGTCTTTTGTCAGGAAATTTTGTACATTTTTGTTCTTGTAAGTAGTATTTATACCTGTTCCGTGCTTGCTATAAATATATTAAAGACTAACTAAAAGAAATTTTAGCCGCCTGTTATTATTTTGTACTAAATTCAGGTCAAAAATCAAACGTAAGCAATTGCCTACACTACTTCATCTTCTGTATCAACATCTACAAAAAATATGTGTGAAAAAAATGGTTTAGTCTATATTGCAGGATTTTTAGCACGAAAGCATCACAATGATTTCCCTGAACTTGGTTGCTATACGTATGAAAATTCACAAACAAACATGCATTCATATGCCAGGCCATCTTGGGTGCAAAGCCTTTCTTTTGGAGGCTTAACTGAGCCTTCACCATCATGGAAAGAAAATGTTAACAAAATGGACAAATGGTTCATAAAATTGCATGTTAGCAATTTTAAATTTAAAACAAATATTGTGAAGCGATCCACTAAATTTATATTTAAAAAAGTTTCTATTCCATATAAATAATGATAAGAATCAAATTTATAAATACCAAAAGGCAAAATGAATCTACAATAAAACGAAAGCTTGATGATACAGGGAGTGATGAGAGTCGAAAAACAATAAAAAAGTTAAAGAAAATTACTTTGTAACTATTCTATAATTAGATAGGTATAGTTTTTTGTTACTTGCAATATAATATTTAAAAAAATTGATACGTACCATTCTTAAATTATATATTGGGTGTTCCAAGGTAAATGTCCACCATTGCTAACTTAATTATATTTGTTATTAAAAAGTATAAAAAAGTTTAAGTCGGCAAGCTGGTAGAATTTTTGAAAATTATAAAATGCAGGGGTGCTTAAATTAAAATTGGTTTTATGTTTTTTGGAAAAACTCGAACTTGATGTTCGATTTTTTTTTGATTTAAGCATCTTACAGATCATCAAAAATTCTACTAGTTTGCCAATTTAAACTTTATTCTATCTTTAATAATAAAAAAGTTAGCAATGGTTGACATTTAACATGGAACACCCGGTATAATGCTCGAGGGAGGAATATTAGCCTTGCGTTACAGTCAATGTATTTTTATTATATTTTTTCTTGAAAATGCGTTCAGAAGGGGGATCAAAAATCCTGAATCTGCGTTATGTTTTTTCTTCTTTCCTTTAATTTTTTGATAAAATTTCTAGAAAAAAAAATTCATTACTTCCTATCCACCAAAAAAATTAATAATATGTGGCTAGTTTGCTTTAGTGTTCGGCGAAAAAAGTTAAATTAATATGAACACAGAGTCGAATTAACTTAGGAAAACTATTTATAATCGAGTCCTGAATCTGATATTTATAAAACTGTTGAAATGTTAAATTATTTAACTTTTTAATAAATTTTGGTGTTTTTACGGCTTCTATCTTTATTTCTCTCATAATATAACGTATAGGTCTCTTAGGCTGTCGAGTTCTTATTGGCTGAGAATTACCAGACAACCGGCTTATTTACAGACCGTGCATAAAACCCAACGATATAAACACACTAATCGTTGCATAAAACCAACATTTGAAAAAAATTTCAACTTTTTTTTATTTTACTGGTGTACTTTAATTTGACCGACATTGCGCAAAAGTTAGCCACCACCACAACTTATTTACCTAATCTGTGCCAAGGACTGTACACCAACGATGTTGAATTTGCTCTGTGCTGTACACTCTCTGTGTACAGTCCTTGAATCTGTGCCACCACAAGTCAAGAATGACGTGACGGTGACATAACAACATAACCACAATGTTTTTTATTTAAATTTTTATTTTTTTTATTCTTTTTTCAAAAATCTGGTGTGATTTTACTCGAAAAGTGATGACCGTAAGTCTATACAAAATTTGTTTTACTGGTTGCCTTTTCTGTATTTAATGAAAAACAGGCGTTTTTAAAAAGGATTTTAATGTAAAATATATATTTTCAGAGATATAAACAGGAGCGACCATTGGGGTTTAAAGCGAGGCTTAATGCGTCTTTACCTAAACGTAATGGATAATTCACATCCCGCATGTCTATGAACATATTTAGGGGAGGTAACAACTTACAGGAATACATGTACAGATTGAGAAGCATTATGCTGCATTACTTTTGCATTCCTGGAATTATGTTGCATTATGGAGGTATTATCAAGATTATGATGGCATTACCTGCATTATGATTGCATTACCTGGATTTACAGTTAGATTACCTGCATTATGATTGCATTACACTGGAATTACAGGCATCACAATGAAAAAGCATGTAATGTACAGTACATGTACAAATTTTGCTCCAGTTGTTACCCCCTTGGATTAAACATATACAGTAAATTAAAATTTTTATTTAATACTAGTTTGCAGGAAAAAATTCAAGCAATTGAAATGTTATTTAAAAATAAAAATAGTAATTAACAATTAACAATGTGAGCTATTCTTTCAGCATTCGATGGAAACATTTAAGAAAGTCTGTTTTGCTCTGAGCCAATGCAAGTTTGTTAGATTGCAAGGTGGAATTTTCCAGAATGCAGGGGTTTCCCTGGTCCTAGGAATCAAAACACACAATTTTCTAACACAGTATTTTATATTACTATTCTTTACTCCTATAATACTAATTAACTACACAATAACTTAAACATCATTTAACCAAATTTTCAAATTATATTAAGAATTAAACCTCTGAAGAAATTTGATTTATGTGGTTGCATTAAGGAATGAAAGAGGGAGTGGGCTAAATTATTAAACAAAAACAATTAGCTAACAGTAGTTTTAAATGTTAGATTGAGAATATTGTAATGCAAAAGATCATTATTGTTTTAGGGTGTGTCTCTGTATAATTAATGGTTTGCCTATAATATTAATGAATCTTCAATAAAACAATTTAAAGTCTTACTCAAAAAATTATATATTAAATAACAGTACCTGAAAGTCTCGCTGAAAGTATTAAATGTTCCTAAATGAAAAACAAAACCTAACCTTTTTCTGTTTGTTTGTACTTCATATACAGGTCTGTGATTTATATTTATGTGATAAAATAGCTATAAAATAAATTTAATTTGAATTTAAAATATTTAGTGGATAGGATATAAGATTTATTGTAATTTCTTCTATGGCTTAATCAACATCTTCTTCCTAAAAAAATCAAAGATGTATTTAGTATTAAGTATTGTTCATACTCGTCTTAGTCTTTTGTTTTTGATTAGTCTTTGTCCTTTGATTAGTGTTAGCTGTCTTAAACAAAATCGGCTGTTCATACTCGTCTTTTGTTTTTGATTAGTCTTAGTCATAACCCACTGAAAAAAAAATTCAATTTCAATAAAAAGGCCCTCTTCAAAAGTCATTTTCTACACAAAACAATCTTATTTAACCTAATCTGTGCACGAAACACAGACACGAAAGAACAAAAGCGAAAAAGAAAAAACAAACAAATAAAATTTTGAGGTTATGTTGAGATTTTCTGTTAAAAACATGATTAATGGCGGTTAATTCAAAATTTCGGCCGCGCGCTTGCGCTCTTCGGACGCCCTGTAAAAAAAAACAAATATCAGCTGATGTCTGTCACTCGTCTTAGTCGTTGTCCTAAGGATTAAAAGTTGGCAACTTTTAACACAAAGACTAATCAAAAACAAAAGCAAAAGCATTGTATGAACACTCCTATAAAAAACAGTGGTTTTAACTTTCTTATGACAAGACATATGACTAAACCAAGACAAAAGACTAGACAAAAGACGAGTATGAACGATTCATTAGCAGTAGACAGGTATCTATTTCAAGTTCAAGTTCAAAACATGCTTTTTTGTTAAAAGGGATTAAGTTCCTCACACAGCACATGTGCAATAACAAAAGAGAAGAGTGATAATAGAAAACACTCGAGAAAACATGTACCTAGGGTTGTAATATAAATACAAAATACTCCAACACTTTTATTGGCAAAGGTAATGATTGAAATATAACCTAAAAGAAAAAAAAGGAGAGCTAAAAATAAAAATGAGAAAATTAAAATTGTCATTTAATTTGTAAATATTTAAATTTAGGTCCTAATATTTTGTAATACCTAGATTAATTCATAAAAACAAGAAACCAATCAGTAAAGAAATTTAAACTTTCTATATAAAAATTTGATAGTGAATCATAATTTTTAGCAGTTGAAATGCTATTTAAAAATAATAGGAATTATTCTATTCTTTTTGTTGTTGGATAAATTACACTTACATGCTTGCATTTTCACAAAATTAGTGATCCCATGCTGTACACATATTTTTGCAGAATTTTAGTATTGGATGGAAACATTTAAGAAAGTCTGTCTTGCTCTAAGTAATGTAAAATGCCCAGTGACTAATACCTTGCAATGATAGAAGATACATAGAAAAATGTATTCCTTATCGAGATCACAGCTTTTTTGCTTCACCAGTCACCGATAGTGATATTTTAAAAATACTCTGCCAATATATGGGCCCCTAAGCTCACACTAGGTACTATAGTTATAGTGTAAGTGTGAGCTAATATAACTAAAAACTAAAATATATTTTATTCAACTCCAGACTAAATTACCTTTTGTTTGATACCACACAAGCCATGTTTTGACTTAAACTCAAATTTTTGAAATCTACCCCCCCTTAAAAAAAAACAAAAACTAAAATGTATTTTGTTAAAGTCTGGACTCAATTACCTTTCGTTTGATATCACACACGCCATATTTTCACTTAAACTCTGATTCTTAAAATATACCACCACCCTTTTTTTTAAATAAATTAAAATGTATTTTGTTTAACTGCAGACTCAATTACCTTTCGTTTAATATCACACACGCCATATTTCCACATAAACTCTAATTTTTGAAATCTACCCCCACCCTTTTATTTGGTTTGTGTTCGGTGGATTTTGTTCATTTTTAAATGGGACCATCTCGACCCAAGACACAGCCTAGGTACCAAATTTCATTAAAATCGGCCAAGCGGTTTTTGAGTTATGCGCGTTGGTCGTTACAGACAGACACACAGACAGACAGACATACAGACAGACAGACGGCGCAACAAAATACTCTGCCAATATATGGGCCCCTAAGCTCACACTAGGTACTATAGTTATAGTGTACGTGTGAGCTAATATAACTAAAAACTGAAATATATTTTATTCCACTCCAGAAAAGGTAATTTACCTTTTGTTTGATACCACACAAGCCATGTTTTGACTTAAACTCAAATTTTTGAAATCTACCCCCACCCTTTAAAAAAAAACAAAAACTAAAATGTATTTTGTTAAATTCCGGACTCAATTACCTTTCGTGTGATATCACACATGCCATATTTTCACTTAAACTCTAATTTTTAAAATATACCCCCACCCTTTTTTTTAAATAAATTAAAATGTATTTTGTTTAACTGCAGACTCAATTATCTTTCGTTGGATATCACACACGCCATATTTTCACATAAACTCTAATTTTTAAAATCTACCCCCACCCTTTTATTTGGTTTGTGTTCGGTAGATTTTGTTCATTATTAAATGGGACCATCTCGACCCAAGACCCAGCCTAGGTACTAAATTTCATTAAAATCGGCCAAGCGGTTTTTGAGTTATGCGCGTTGGTCGTTACAGACAGACATACAGACAGACAGACGGCGCAACAAAAAAGTTTCAAAATCATCTGAAACGCAAAGATATATAAAAATTTTTGAAATCAGAGCAACTTTTTTTTTCTCGAAAAAATTAGGATCACCATAGCTCACACTACTATAGTATAGTATATGTGTGAGCTAAAAGTTTCAAAATCATATGAAACGCAAAGATATATAAAAATTTTTGAAATCGGAGCAACTTTTTTTTTCTCGAAAAAATTAGGATCACCATAGCTCACACTACTATAGTATAGTATATGTGTGAGCTAATTATCAGCGATCTGAAGTCAACTACTTCTTGTGGCCACGATAATATTTCTAGCAAACTATTAAAACAAATTAAACATTTTATAACTTTACCCCTTTCTCATTTGATAAACTTTTCGCTGGGCATGGGAGTCTTTCCTAAATCACTTAAAATTGCGATAGTCAAGCCTTTGTTTAAAAAAGGCGATAAAACAGATGTAAAAAACTTCCGACCCATTAGCCTTTTAAGTACCTTTTCTAAAATATATGAAAAGGCGATGTATAATGAACTTTGCGACTATTTAAATAAGTTCAATATTATTCATTCTTCTCAGAACGGTTTCGTAAGGGGAAAGAGTCTTGAGACGGCTTTATTTTCATTTCTTTATGAAATTAATAAAATAATAGACAAAAAAGAGATAGGGGTAGCACTGTACATTGATCTTAGTAAAGCTTTTGACTCTTTGAGCCACGACATATTATTCCAAAAACTAGAACGCTACGGAGTTAGAGGCATTCCTTAGGAATGGTTCAAGTCTTACCTAAGTAATCGCACTCAAAGAGGTAAATTATTATCTGAGAAGGGTGGCCTTTTATATTCAAATTCTACGAATATAACTCTAGGGGTGCCCCAAGGATCAGTATTAGCCTCTATTGTTTATTATTTATATTAACGATTTGCACCATGTTTTTGAGGGTCTTCCAGTTCTAATTGTTTCATATGCTGATGATACAAACCTTATAATTAAAGTTCAAAACCGCGATCAAATTGAAGCGGTTATCAACGATGTGTTTCAGATAGTCAAAGACTGGATGAGGAGAAATAAGTTAGTGATTAATAACGATAAAACTGCGTGTATGTTGTTTAAGTCAGTTAGGTCCAGTTTGGGGGCTGATGGCGTAATGCTGGAGGGAGAGCACTTAAGCTTTGTAAGCGACGTTAAGTTATTGGGTTTTTATGTGGATAGCTGCTTAAGCTATAACTGTCAAATAGACAACCTATGTAAAAAACTAGCATCCACCTGCTTTTGTCTTAAAACGATGTCAAATCAATGTAGCGAAAATATTATTAAAACACTATATTATTCAAACTTCTACTCGCATTTAAAATACGGCATAATGCACTGGGGAAAAGCAGCAAATATTAATCGAGTTTTTGTTTTGCAAAAATTTGCTGTTCGCATTATTAAGGGTTTAAAGAGGGGGGGAAACTTGTCGCAGTGTTTTTAAAGAATTGAATTTTCTAACGGTTACTGGCTTATATATTTACGAATTAATTTATTTTGTTAAAAATAATATCAGTATATTTCAAAAAAACATTTTAAATGGTCCATATGACACAAGGAACAAAAATACATTATGTAGTGATCAACACTCAACTACACTATACCAGAAAGGAGCCTATTCAATTGTTGTTTATTTTTTAATATGCTTCCAGACGAAATAAAAATGACAACTAATCTTAACAGTTTTAAAGCTAAAACCAAAAAGCTTTTAATTGAAATAACTCCGTACGATGTTAACGAATTTTTCAACTTTTTTTAAATAAAGCAGTTTAAATAAAAGTTTTATTTTTTAAATTGTTTTTTTAAACTTTTCAAAATTGCACCTGATCGAGTGGAGTGTTGATTCTGTTATCACGTTTGGGTAGTAGTCACAAATGTTTGTGAAATTATTTTGAACTTTTTAAACTCAAATTTCTATTTATTACTTCTAGCTAGTTAGATTTTTAGTTGATTTTACTGACTTTTATTTGTTACTAGTCGTTGGTTAGCCACTCTTTATATAGGTAGCCTAAGTTTTTTTATTTTTGTAAGAACCTGACTCAATTTCTATGTATATTATTGCATATGAAAATAAAGACTATTTCTATTCTATTCTATTCTATTCTAAATGATTCTCTAGAATATGTTTTTGCAAATAAAGACTTCTGTAAGCCTTAAATTGTATTTAAAGGTGTCAGGTAGTAAGTCAGAGTTTAACCCTGTACAAATTTTTTTTTAGTTTCCCTGTAATTGACCTGTGGACATCTTTTTTCTGATGGCTTTTTAAGAAAAAAATAGCAGAAGTTCTTTTTTTTAACCATATAACTTTTTTGTTTATAAAGATATAGTGATTTCTACACCGGAAAATATGGAAAGGATTGAAAAATACTGTTTTTGCAATTCTTTTTACCCAACTGCAGCACAGCGAAAGGAAGGGTAATGTTTTTCGATTGTTGTATGTTGTATGTAATATGTATGTTTGTGTCACGCTAGAGGCTCAACGGCTGAACCGATTTTGACAAAAAAGGTGTCGTTGAATTGCTACTGATCCTGAAGGTGCTATAGGCTATATTTTTTTAATCAGGAATCAACATGGCAGGCTTCAGACACCATTTTGTCACATGATGTAGGCGTTAAGGCATACAAATTATCTAAATTGCAGGCGATTTTATTGAAATTCCTTCGATTACCCATTGCAAATGTCCTCTAATTTGCTCTAGTTACTTTGTAGTCGTCCCTGCTCCCACCCATCTCCCCTCCTGTCATTCCCCCCACCCTATTTAAAAACCATATTCACATAATTTTATTAAATAAACGGGGATTTCAAAAATTCTTTCGGCACATGCTTGAAGATTTTTTTCGACACCATTTTACTAGTTCCATTCTCCCTCTCTCCTTTCCCACCTTCACTCAATGGAAGGTAACACTGTTCGCGTCCGTAGATAAACTACACGTACTTTTTGGGTAAAGCTAAATGAATTGTAAATGCATAGTGCTTTTTATAAGGCTGAATAAGAATTAAACCTAAAAGTTGGAAATAAAAAAAAATTAAATACCTAAAGAAAAAAATGTGTGTGCTTAAGACTACATGGCAGAAGTGTCAACTTCAACAAGGCGAAGTTAATAATACTGGCCTTCATCTGCATCATCATATCGCTCGCTGAATGTTCCTCTCAGAGTTAGTCGATTCAAGCCGACTTCACCCGAATGAGCGTTACATAGCCGAGCCTGACGGCTCAGTTCAATTCACTACCCACAAAAACTGCTAAACGCGCCTAAAGTAGTTTACACTTTAAAAAACACTTAACTGCTAAATTTACTTGTACCTACTATGTTGATATTGTATTAAAGTGGCACCGCGTCATCACTATGGTAAACCAAATTTTGCGGCAAAATCTAAGTAAAGAAGCCTTAAAAAATTAGTGTTTCACTTTGTACATGCAGTGTGCCGCTCGGGGTTTATTGTTCGAAGGATAAAACACAGGCCTTTTAAAGGAGAGATCAACTAGGTACTTACCTAATAAATAAAGATCCTAAACATAAAAGAGGATCCAAAATTATATTAAAATGTGCGCAAATATTGATTGAGTTGCAAAAACGGTAATTTGTTTTGTAAAAAGCTCCGTCGTAATTTGTTTGACATAAACAATAACGAATAAAAAACGTCAAAGCCCGGCTAAATCAATATGTTCTTAACAACCAGATAAGAGTATATATGTTCCTTTCTAATGAAATCGTTTAGAAGAAGACATCAATAAAAAGCAAGTAAAATAGTAATCTAATGACTAATTAGTGCAGTGCCCCATTTTGGGAATCAATATCAATAAAAAAATTAAAGGAAGCGCGTGCTACTGTATGTACCCCTCTACTCCCTTTCCTCTTATCAAGGTTTTGATGACGCGGTGTCACTTTAATACAGTATCATTACCCAATAACCTGATTCATGAAAATACAAAACTGTATAATTTCGTAAGTGCGCTTTGGGCATCAAAACTAAAAGTTGACGCATGTCGTACATTATAGGTATACCTATCAATTTTGTACTCAACTGCGACTAGTAGTTACAAGTAAATTTAGCAGTTGGGTGTTTTTTTTATTATTATTTTTTATTTAATTTTATTTTATATTACCTATTAAAATGGGCATATTAATTACTGGATAAATACATACATTTTCCAATTACTGATACCCCTATACTTATTAAGGAAACTCATCGGGAAGCAAGCTTTACTGCTCTATGACGAGTGTCCTTAATACTCATCCATTATAACAGCAGGTGCTGTATTCTTGAATCCCGTGCCCGTGAGTGAGTAGCTTTCTCACTTACTTTAACCCAGGTTATTGTAAGAGAGGATAGCTGCACTCACCCTGCACTCGACTCACGGACCGTCAAGAATACGGCCTCTGGAGCTTACATATATGCTCTGGAGACAAAACTAAATTTCCGCAAAATTTTTGAAAAATATTTTTTATTTTTTAAATATTGTCCTAATATGAAATTTAATTTAAGCTTTAATGTGCAAATAAAATATGTATCTTGAAATATTTAAACGATTTCTTTTTTTAAACAACTCGTAATAGTAAAGTTATGTATGCAAAAAATTATCAAATACTGGGATATCAATAACTGGAAGGTCAAAAAATGTCCCTATAAATAACTGATTTAAAAAAAACTTAAAGGTTTGAATTTTTTTCTATATTCATACATTTAATTTTTTGAAATTCATTTTACTTCAAATCTATCAAAGAACACCGCAACCATTTACACAGGCCTTATGGGAAATTTTTGTCTCGGTGGAATTGGTTATAATTTTAGTATGTTATCGTAAAAATTGACCAAGCCATTTTTCAGGTATAAGATAAAAATAATTTAGGAGAAAAAATATATTTTTTTAATAGACCCTTTAACTACACCAAAATCTATAGCATTTCTTTTATGTATTTAAAATATTCGTTTTGCTGTGTTTTAGCACAAAATATTTAGTAAATTAATTTTTTTCGTACGAAAACAGCTGAAGCGATTTTTATTTATCAGGAATATAAGTCTGCAATTAAAAAATTGATATCTATAAAAGTAGAGCCAATCAAAAAACAAAAATAACTTTTTTCTTCCAATATGGTATAAAACTATTAATTCATGCCTAAATACCATGTGCTAGTTTTTAAATTCTGTAGTAGTGCTGATATAAAAAAGTTGATTTTTTTACTATCCCCCGTATATTATCTAATGAATTGAAAATAATTAAATTATAAGTGACTTTGTCTTTAGGCCTTTATCAAGTAATTTTTATGATCAATTAATTTTTTTCGGTCAAGATGTAAGAGTTATTATTATTAGAACATACACAAACACGACCATTTAACGAACTTTGATCGTTTATATCTCAAAAACTCTACATAGAAAAACTTAATTTTACTTATTTTTTTTTTGTTATATAGCCTACTGTCACATACTATAATTATAGCCAATTCCACCGAGACAAAAAAGGCCTGATAAACGGTGTTCTTTATGATATTTTTTGCTTAATTTCTGGGCTTAAGCTACCAATAACTGGGCATTTTACTTCATACAATTAAAAGTGCATCGATCGAGGCATAGGTAGGTACAACTTAATTAGAGATTTTTTTTCAGGAATATGAAACATTTAAGAAGGCACACAGCCTTGAAAATGAATCTGATTACGACTCTGATTCTGGCTCAGACACAGATTCAGAAACATTCAGTCAACTCCGACCTCCTCCATATAACTATGACGAAGTAAAGCACAATATTGTTGTTGTGGAACCAACAAGGACAGAAGTACAAAATGCAGGAGAGAATTCACCAATCACAGTGCTCAACAAAAAGGGAACAAAAGGAAAGAAGAGGAAGAGGTGGTTGCCTCTTACCACTGATGTTATACAAAAGTTGGATACAAAAGTTTGTAAGTAGTTTTTTGTGACTTATATTTTTACACAGTGTCTACCTAGTATCTACTTAAGTTTACACAAAATGGAAAACTTTTTTATTAATAATTTGAAAAAACAATTAATTCTTTGTAAAAAATGTTCCAGTTATATACCTGGTTTGTCAAAAAATGTAAATTTCCCACTGAATTTGTCTCAAGAATACAGTAGGTGGTTATGGACATATCAAAACCTGATGCCAAAAACTGAAATAATTCAATATTGAGTTAATTTCTTCAAAAATTTTTGATATATGTTTTACCTATTTAATTATTTTAAATGAAATGTCCTGTATTTTATTACATTATGCTCTCATAAACATTTTCTAAGATCTTTCACTGAAAAAAAATTATATAATATATAATATACAGGGTGTCTCTAAAAGGTCTGTACAAAATCTTAGCACATATTCCTGAGGTCAAAATAAGTCGATTTAAAGCAACTTACCTTAGTCCGAAATTGCTCCGTTTCAGAGATACATGGTGGTGAATTTAAAAATTAAAAATCGATTTTGTTATTTTTTTTTAATTTCCCAATGCATTAAAAAATTTTGCCGGCAAAATTTTCGAAGTTTGTTGCTTTTCGGCAATTTCGCGAATGACATTTTTGACAAAATCCCTAGCCGTAAGACGAGTGATTTTATCAAAAGTTTCATGATCGAAATTGCCGAAAAGCAACAAACTTGAATAAAGCTTTGAGAACAATAGACAGTAAAAACTAGCCGTTGCTATGACATTTTGCGAGTGTAAAACATTCTAGTGAAATAGTCATTCAAAGTAATTTCAGTATTCCGTTGCGGCATCGACCACTAAAAACGAAAATATCTCGAAAACGACTTACTTTAGCGCATTTTAACAGGAATACCTTTTTGGCTTAAAAAGATTCAGGAAAATATTTTCTTCACAAAAAAAGTTAAAAGTTACACTGAGAAAAAAGTTATAGTCATTTTAAACTATAAAAAGAGCATTGTGAAGCGCCCTCTAACGGCCACAGTGTAAAAGTATCCATATTTAGGTTTCGCATCCCAAAAAACCCCCGAGTACCAATTTGTAAAGTAATGCGTTGAGAAATGTTCATAAATTTTAATAAAATCGATTTTTAATTTTGAAATTCACCTGAAACGAAGCAATTTCGGACTAAGGTAAGTTACTGTAAATCGACTTATTTTGACCTCAGGAATATGTGCTAAGATTTTGTACAGACCTTTTAGAGACACCCTGTATATATAATTTTTTAAAATTTGAATCCTGATTTTTTGATGACTTTTATTTTATAAAGGATTAATCAATTTACACACATAAATAACTAGGGCAAACCGACCAGTGAATGTCCACCCCCACCCCCAGTGAATGACCACTATGTACTGTTTTTTGTATTATTAAGAATTTTAACTAACACAAAACAATACAATATACAGCAATTTGATCTTTATCAATTCTCAAACTTCCTTATGTTTTTGGCAACCCTACATAATAAATAATAATAATGCTTTGCAAAGATCAGTGAAATGTTTAGCTATTTCTGTTTAGTCAAAATATGTCAAAAAATCTACGACGACTACTACTACTACTTTTTTGTGAATAAACAACCTCAGGCTAATACATTGGCGGTCCCAGGGGGAATGCCGTGAGGCTATAGCCTACTCTTTTTCTAAAGAACTCCAAATAAGGCGATTTTATGTGTGTGATACTCGATGTGTTTGTCTAAGATGTGCGTTTTTTTATCTAGAGTCTGCCCACTCCAAACCACCAAGATTAAAATAAAATCAGATGTCTTGCCACAGTTATGTACACACAAAAAAAGTTCTACACTCGTTTAAAATCAATTTCTTTTATGTGGTCATTTACTGGTTTTTTTATTAGGTCATTCGCTGGAAGCAACTTGTCATTTACTGGAATTTTATGAAAACCACCCTAGAAATGGTAAAATGTTTCAAACTTAGATATAATATTTTATTTAAAAGAAAAGTATAAAATATTAAACACATTTTTCAACCAACATTCAAATTTCCTTCAAAAATTAAAACATATATTTTGACAGACATTCCCTTAAGTGGTCATTCACTGGTGGGTTCACCCTAATAGTTTTGCATGCTAGATTTTTCTATAATTTTTAAACCTCAAGGTCAATCAATACAAAAGTACAATGTTTACAGCAACCAATGTACCTGAAGCTGAGAAAACTTCAGATAGTAGAAAGTCTTCATTGCAAGTTTCAGTTTCATCAAATGACAACATGCATTTTTTCATCAATCAACAAGGAACAGAAGATACTAGTAAACATACAAGCGTACAGGAAATTCCCAGTACTTCAAATGATATACCTAATGTGAAAGATACAAATGAACAAGCAGATAAAGCAAATAATGATCAAGCTAACAACTCTACTTTTCAAAAATTTCAAAATGTTTGGGGTAATCTTCTTTATGGACAAACACAAGAAGAAATTATTGTAGAAAATGTGAGTCCTATTTCGGACAAAATTAAAAATATTTGGACAAATGATAATGAGCAACAAACACCAAACAATGACGCAATAAATTACATTCAGAACGTTTGGGATAGTTTAGTGTATGGAAGTCCTGAGGTACCAGCTATCCAGTCAGATGTTGACAAAAATGAGTTTGTTTCATATTTTTCTAATGATTTCGACGAGAAAGATAATGTGTTACTTGAGTGTACTGAAAAAGAAAATGAATTAGAAGACAATGCACAAAATGAAAACTTTTCAAACTGTTTGACTAGCATTCAAGATATTATGCCCGAAAATCTTTTAAAATCCGAAATATTAACAGAGTTTAAATATTTTCTGATGCGATTTTCAAATCTAGACAAAACTCAACAAAATATTTTTCTGACTTCACTTAATTTTGAGTCAATTTTATCAGAAAGCCCACTAGCTTTGTGCAGTTTAAAGATTTTTAACAGCACTGCATTAGAATTACTAAAATCAAACTTGAAGGTTGAACATAATGACACAAAAATTTCTCAAACTAATTCGGATGACAAAGTACAAAATATAGTGGAAAGTAAGACATCACATGAAGCACAAACTCCAGAAAAAATAGAAATTAGTCATCAGATACCATCAATTTCAATGATCTCACCCTCAAAGAGTACGAACATAGTAAAACCCTATAATTTTGTAAAAGCCGAAAAAACGGTTCCTAAATTAGAAAACAAGAAAGTTGTCAAGAAAATTTTTCCTAACATAAAGCTCAAGGCGCCAAGCAAAGAAAAAACTAAAATTAAACCAGAGATAATAAATGACAAGTCTTCCATTGTTGAAAAGGTTGATAGCCCCGGAAAATCTGACCAGAATAGCTTGGATGAAGAAGAAATTGCAGAAATTGAAAGAACATTGAACGAGTTGGAAATTGATGACACCAGTTCAGAATCTGATTCGGAATTTTACGAAAAAACTGTTAAAACAGTGTCTTTTGTAATTTTACTGTCAAAAGTAATGTATATTGTACTACTTGCGCCCCCATGTAGGGCCATTGTATCATTTCTAAACTATTTTAGGTCATGGCAGTTTATTAATAGATGGTATGTCAGAGTGATTGGCCAGCGTGTTAATATGAAGGTTAAACATTTCAAAAAGAAAATCAATAAATTTTACAAAATGTATTTAAGAGTTAATATAAATACTATATTTTGTAGAGGATTTTTGATCGCGTCTGCCACTTTTTATTTGTTTTTAAAAATTGAGTCCATACAGCTAATTGTTTCTTGGATTTATGTTTTAGTTTTTAACATTATAACGCTCGCAGTTATAGTTTACGAATTTGTATTCCTCAAACCTTTGTATTGGTTCCACGACACAGTGTTTAAAGGTACCGTATTCCAAAAATCATCACTTCTGGGAAATTTTATATTCTGTTGTTTTGCTATTTATTACGTTTATAAGGTACTAATGCTTATTTTTAAGGCGACTACTCTTATTTTTAGGGGAACTACTCTTATTTTTAAATTAGTTAAGATATTCACGGTAAGACATTTTCAAAGGGTGCAAGGGTATGCCTCTAGTGGGTTCCAGTTTGCAATCGAGTCATTGAATATGTTTCAAAATCAAACGTTCACTACAAAAAAAGATAGAAAAGACAGGACTTCTAAAAGTTACAAGATGAGGCAAATTCGAAAACGCAATTAGTTTCTCAGTTTTATGTCAATTTACTCAACTTTCCTTGTATAATGTGGCCCAATGATTTTTAGACAAATGCGATAGAATGGTACTCATTTAGTACTCATGTTTCTCGAGAGTTTTAGGAGCTAATGTTGATTTTCGGATGTTTTTCTGTTAGTTGCAGGTTTCATTCTTAAACAACAAGAACACGTAATGCAAAATCATGTAGTGCCTTTTTGTCACGTTTAATAAACAGCTAAATAAATTATGATTCCAGTGAATTCTCCAAAATATTTTTATCGTGGTCCAGAAAAACTGACCATAAACCAGCTTAAGAAAAAAAAATAATTTTTATCTGGCAATTTTTTGTGAAAAAAAAACTAAAATAATTGGGCTACGTTTACAAACTATTAAACAAGAACATTTGTGCCAAAAACCTTTCTCAACAAAACAAAAATCATTGCGTATTTTTTTACTCTGAGAGTATTTTTATTAATAAAGAAGACTTTTTTCTCAAGCAAGGTTGCGATTAATTTTAAAATTTCCATTTGGTTCAACTTAAACTGTGATAAACCAAAATTATGTATGCCTTTACAAAAACAAAATAAAAAATACCCGAAAAAGGCTGTGAATAATAAATTAAGTATGTATGTGTATTTTTAGTTTTATTCTAAGTTATCAACGATGTTCAAATGTTAAAAAAGATTGCTTAAAAAGTTTTGTTGGTTTGTTTCTTACTTATTGGCTCTGTCCGCTTTTTGCAGACAGTTCTTATTGGTGTACACTAAGATAGTGTGACTCAAAGTCACTTGGTACCCAAATGTCTATATAGGAAGTCGAGTCCAGGGTCACTGCATCACGAAAACTACGGAGACGCCAGGCTTCCCGGATATGCAACCTCTCTGCTCTGCCGTATATCATGGCAATGAAAACACGTTCTTTTCTTGAATACATTTTTACCTTAAAACACATTGTTTTGAATTAAAATTTCTTTTTAGTTCAACGCAGCCTTCAATCTTAAAATGAGACTTTATTTTTCTTCTTTAATTGTTTTGTTTCAATATAATTCATTTTGTAATAAAGTAAATTGTCTTTATATAAGTAATATTTTGCTTCCAGAGAAAACCATGCCTTAGATTAATTCAGTTCCAATTTAATATAAAACAATTTCTGTTTCACATTGAAATAAAAGGCAAGACATTTTTTGTGCTATATCAAGAAAATATTCTCTTGGTGAATAGGAAACCACACATTATTTTACTTCAAGGCAATTTGCTTAGATTTAAAACATTTTTTTTTTACCGGGCATCTGTCCGCTGCTAGTTGTATATCTAGGGTTTGTGTAATCACTGGTTCAAGTGTATAGAGGCAGCACAGCCTCCCGCCATAAAGCGAACGTAGGCGCACTCAGTGTCTCTAAATAATTTGACAGTTCTTACATTTAAAGACTGTCAAATTATTAAGGGACACTAAGCGCACTGAGCTACTAGGATCTCTGTGTGGAATCATTATTAAGTATAGGCAATCCTTTTTAACATATGAATATCCTTGTGCAACTACACGGTTTATAAATTCTATACTGTAGGGACATGCTGGTCATTTGGAGAATTGGTACTTCTGAATCCACTGCTTGGAAGTAAACATATTTATCTTTCTAATATATCTCTTGTCTTTATCTGTCCAAAAGATTGGTGTATTCGTTTCATTGAGCACATTATTATACGGTTACTTTGCTCTCTCTTTTTAAATTGATGTAATAGTTCGGATGCACGCTAATCTGTAATTTGCGACGCAAAAATTTCACCTTTTAAAGCTATAAACTAAAAAAAGCTTATCTTTCTGGATAAGGAAAAAAATCGCTTTCTATAAAAAGATAAAATCAAAATCAAAACGCCCATTTTGTCCCCAATTTTTTTTTCACATGGACTATGAGTTAGAGTGAGAATATCAACTTAGCCGTGCAATTATAAAGAGATCTTCTCCTACTGTATAGAGTTTATTTACCATGCTGCAACTATAGGTTTCTACCATATATGTACGTAGGAGGAGGATATAGTGCCAACATAGATTAATCTCTTAAGCGGGGTCTTCACATAACGTTTTACCTTACGTCTTGCCTGTTCAGTCAAAACGCATCAAGTAAAACTTTGTGTGTAGACGGAAAAACGGACGTTTTACTTGAACTGATTTAAGACGGAAGAACTAGAGAACTGACCGGATCACGCATTGTTTTCCAATAAAACCATCGTTTTGTATCAAAAACTGATCTAAAAACCTACGTTAAAACTATCAAGTGTGTACGCTAATCTTTCAACCGTCATACTTGACCCTTTTTACTGACAGGCAAGACGTAAGGTAAAACGTTATGTGAAGACCCCGCTTTAGACTGCGCTCAGTGCACCGTCCGTGTTTGCGCAAGCGCGATTTTCTTTACAATGTAAACAACAGCCTTTGCGAGTGATACGTCTGACAAATGCGCAGTTGTAAAAAATGCAATCAAGAGTTGCTTGATTTTATTTTTATGTTGACCAATTTTCTTAAGCATACTCCTCCTACCAATATGGTTTCTGCGCTAGATTTCTGTGCCAACTATAAGTAATTTTTCTGCTTTTATTTTTTAAGATATATTCTAGACATAGTTGTTTTTTAGTTAGGCGGTTACGTTACAACTTGGTTTGTGTGACATTTTAATATTTTTTCTTTCCCTCTTACTTAAACAAAAAATATAAAAAAGAGAAGATTTTGATGAAATTGTTCTAATAAATAATTTATTTATTTATAATCGTGTAATCTGTATTAATGCCGTAACCGCCTTACTAAAAAAGAAACAACACTGTGCAAGCCATAAGTAACTTTTTCTGCTTTTATTTTTTAAATATTTATTAAGCATGTTTGTTTAATGTAGATCTACGTTTTTTAACTTTTTCTCACGCTGTCTAATTTTAGAATTAATTTAATCAATACTCCTTGTTCTATTGTCAATTTTATCATCAGTATTATTATGATAACTACATATCTGTTTGCGTTGGTATGAAACAGCATTAACGTTAAGGCTTGTGCATTTCCAAAAATCTTGTTAAGTTACCAAAATTAAGTGGCGCGTTCATTTATTAATGTTTAAACGGTAAATTTGTCATTCCTAATGAATTCGCGGGCATAGCCACACTGTCACACGGAAATCACCACCAAATTTACCATTTACAATAAAATTTAGATCTGGGATCTGGGCCATGGGTGTGCACGCAACACAATTTTGTTATAGGCCAGTCATTATATACATTTGCGGTTGCAAAAGGCCTGAAAGCTTTGAAACTTGGCACGAATATAGAAAGCAATTTTGTGACCTCAAGCAATGTCCGCTTGTGCCGCCCTTTTGAAAAAATTAAAAATATCAGGCAAAATCTAAACTGCCGGCGAAATTTTTGGCATCGTAACTCGAAAACTATAAGTCTGAGAAGAAAACAGATTTAAGCGTTTGTATAGGGAATTTATTACCTTCAATTTTTATTAAAAACCTTTTTTTCTACAACGCCAACGTACAAAAACCATGTTTTTTTAATAAAACTGAATTTGGGCGCCATTTTGCCAAGAGAATGGCGCAAGCGGACATCGCAAACTTACTGGGTACGTATTCTGGGTCTTGAACGAGTTCTCATCAGATGCTTTGGCCAATGGCAAGCCTTAAATTAGCTCCGACCGTCACGTGCTATGCGAAAAGCCCTCCATTGCGCAAGCTTCTGCTACAATCCGACCGAGAAACGTTCAGTCGGTACGGGGCAGGAGAACAGATTTCACTTCAAACGCGTAAAATTCACTAAGAGCGGGCGACTATGCCATTGGTCGAGACAAGTCATTTCGCACAACACGCGACCGCTCAGAGTTTGCTATTTGTCAAACCGTGTGATGTGGATGGTCACATCGTTCAAGACCCAGAATAGCTATCCTGGAATATTAGGGACCATTAACCCTATAGTCGTGCCAAGTTTCAAAACTTTCGGGCCTCTTACACCAAAACCGCATTTTTGTGTCTCTAATGATTGGTATATTAGATCTCAAGCAAAAAAGTTAAAATATTTAATAATAAACAAACAAAATACGTAACAACACCAGTAAAATCCATCTTCTTAGTTCGCTTGCCAAATTACCACTCGGTCCGCGAATTCATTATGAATTTAGGTTAATTATTTCTGTCTGCATTAGAAATTTTGTTTAATTTCTAAAAGTTACCCCTAAGGACGTCTCGATGTTCATTAAATTAATGAAAAAAAGGCAAACATTACCAGAAGAACTTTTATTAGCGAATTGTTTTAGAAAAAATGCAGCATTGGTGCGCCACTTGTGCAATTTTTGTGTTCTTTTGGGAGAACCAGCAAACCCAGTGTTGCACTCACTGCATAGTTTTCGGCACGCGCACTCAAGCTCGTGGTATTCGATTGAAACTGCCCTAGGGCAATTTTTTTCCAGCACCAAAACGGCATCAGCGCACACGGTTCGTAAAGAAACGGTTGTCTGGTAACTCCCGGCCAATCAGGAATCGGCAACGTATGACGCGGCAGTTAGCCTGCTCCACGATCAATAAAGAGAGACATATACATTACACTATGAGAGAAACAAAGATAGATATATTTAAAAGTCGGAAAAATACAAAAATTTATTAGAAAATTACATATTTTAAAAATTTATGATGAAAATTCCAATAATTATATAAATTCTAAATTTTAATTAAACACTTTTTCTAACTTAAATAGACTCTCTTGTTCAATTTAATTAAACATTTTTTGACCGAACTCTTTAGCAGCCCTTCATTTCTATTAACAAAAAATATATTTGTTAATGTTTGTTAGGTATTTGTATAGGTAAAAAATAAAATTAATGTTTTTGAAAAAAAAGAAGAGTAAAAAAAAAGAAATTAAAAATAAATGACCCATAACGTACACCTTTTCAGCTTTTTATCCACACGTCAGTTCGCGATATACATACGCTTGACTAACCTATAATCATAAACAATTTTTAACATATCTAAAGCCTGTACAAAATGTTCATTTAGACATTAAATAAAAACAATAAAACCCGCTTCGCTGGCACGGCATAACACTTAATAAAAATATTTCTATCTAAATAAATGATGTTAAAAAAATATTTTTTGAGCGTCTCAATGTTAAGCAGCGTATATACGGGTGACGACTTTTGGTTGTAGTTTAAAAGAAAAACGAGTAAAAAATACGTACACATGATGAAATTTTGTTTTAGTTATAGTCGTTATTAAATGTATAGCAACCTCAGAACTGTTATTAAAACAATTTCAAATCCAAAATAAAACCAAAATGTAAAAAAAAAATCGCAAAATGTCCAAACCCGCTATGAAATACAATGCAACTGCTGATTCCCTGGATAACTGTGACGTGGCACTGACGTAGCAGCCGCCATGCCAGCCGAGTTACCAGGCAACCGTTTCTTGACGAACGGTGGTCAGGGCGTGGTACACCAGTGGTGCACGAACTTTCTCAAAATAATTCGTTATAAATTGTTAGCCCAGTGCATGAGTTCTTAAAATATTTTTATAATCTGGAAAAAGAATGCGATCCCACTTGATTTTAACATCTTATTTGTATAGTAAGGTAAGTTATTCGTACTCAAACATTTCAAGAATTCATACACAGGTCGTGTATCTTTGGCTTATTCAGGTGCGTATTCGTAGGGCGAACGCAGAAAAACGAATATGTTTGTATAGTATGTACAGGGTGTTCCAGCAGTCTCGGCGTTGGTTTATGTTAGTTTTGTTCGTCTAAAACAAGTGTTGAATTAACATTTATATAAAAAAAAATCTGCGCTTATTTTAGTAATCTTAATATGGTTAGACGGGTGGTGCCAAAAATTTTATTTAAAAAAATACATTAAATTTGATTTTATTATTCGAATTAATAAATTGATAAAAATAAATAAAAATTATTTTATTCAGTTCAGCTTAGTTTATTTGATATTAAATAAGGTTAGTTAGTTAGTTTTAATTAGTAATAGAAAGATAATCGAGCGCACGAATGCAGTTCGGTTTTCTTTATGATAAAATTGAATATAATTTATAGAATTTTTTTTTATTTACTGAGATCTTCTGAAAACAAAAAAAAAACGAAATCATTTCTAGTGGCATACTGAGCACTTAGCTTAAAACAGTTTCGATGCAGTCGAGATGGTAGATAACATTCCAGTGGCGTCCGTAAACTCAAATAATTTTTAAAAATTAAAAAGAAAACTTGAATTTTCGTAAAAAGTGAGCGGCCACTTAGCTTAAAACAGTTTCGATGCAGTCGAGATGGCAGATAACATTCCAGTGGCGTCCGTAAACTTAAATAATTTTTAAAAATTAAAAAGAAAACTTGAATTTTCGTAAAAAGTGGGTAATACTATCTAGAAAATTTTATTAAAATGATACAATTTAATTTTCAATAATGTATAATTTGGTATGGACAAGTTTACATAGTTTGCTCAAAAAGCTATATAAATTCAATAGATTTTCAATTATTTTTATACTCCTCTCAGTTTACGGACACGGACGCCATTGGAATGTTCTCCACAAATTGGACTGCACTGAAATTTTAGCAACGACTATTACTTTAAGGTATATTTTTAACCAAAAATTAAGGAAAAAAAAATTCGTTTTATAAATTAAAAACATTTTCTTGCTTTATAAAGAATGCCGTAAGGTGCCGTACACCGACGAGTATCGGAATACTAAACGCTGTATAACGAGAATGTATACTTTAGTCACAAAATCGTCCGAATGTGGCAAACCGGGCGTTTGATAGAAAAATGCGACCGCAAGTCCGGAACACCCTGTACTTAGTAAAGATTTTTCTGTGTTATCACAGATTTTACCGGTAAAAATTGTGTTGTTAGCCTGTAGAACCGATAGCCATGATCACACTGAAGGTATGTTAGGATATTAAGAATTTTTAAATTGTTTTTTAAAATAAGTTTTATTTTATATCAACTGACAGGATACTAGATTTCGTAAAGTGTTGCCATATTAGTGCTAAGTTTTAAGTATATAACTATAATAATCGATACTAATAACTCTAAAATATCAAAATTATTTTTTTATTTTTGTACGCCTAAATGTACGAGTATAAAGCCTAAAATATAATCTGTCTTGTTTTTATTTCGCCCCCTTAGTGCAACAACTAGGTAACTCGAAATTTTATATTATTTTGAGTTATCGAGTTAAAGCTGACCTATTTTTTCATTCTCTCTCTCTTCTTTTTAATGCAACATCTAGATATCTTGTACGAGCAACCGAACTTGTTTAAAGAGTGACAACAGCGGCGTAGCGTGCCTTAAGGGGGGGGGGGGGGAATCAAAGGCTAAAAAGGGCGCCCTTACAAAAATTTGCGACCACCAAAAAAGGCATTATGTCTTTAGTGTACTCTCTTTTTTATTACACAGCCAATTTGTCGCCCCCTCACTTTGCCGGCCCTGCCACTTACTAAAGCTTAGAGGCGGGAAGGGGGCGACGAACCCCTCGCCCCCCCCTCACGCTACGCCGCTCAGTGACAAGAAATAGATATAATTCCGAAAATGCACATTTTTATAAAAATACATCTTGAGATTTTCTCAAAGTTATCAATTTTAAGTTATCTAGTTGTTGCACTAAGGGGACGATTTGATTTATTTCCTTACCGCTAGGTAGCACTGTTTCACAAATTAATTATTGTGAAGGATCCCGCCCGGAGCTTATGGGCGGTGGATTTCGCTTGGATTTCTTTTAAACTTCAGTATGTTGTAGCTATCGCTATCATTGCCCCATCGTCGTCTGACCTATGGTTCTTAAGATACAGGGGTTCAAAGTTTCAGTTTTTAGCTTTTGTGTATTTTTCGCAAAAAACTATTTCAAGTCATTTCTACCCATTCTGAAAAATGATATTATTGTTTGTTATATATCAAACGTTAGGTTAGACTTAGAGCTTAATATACAAATAAAAAACTTGGACCTATTAACAGTTTGCTACATTCAGTGGCGTTCCAAACATAAAAATTATTAAAAAATATTTATACAAAAAACGATGCTTTACAGAATTAACTATAAACAAAAAACAAACGGAGGAATTTTTTTTGTTTTTTCCTGTGTTTTAGGAATCTTCCGAAGAAATCAGAATATGGTAAAAATCGGTTTGTAAAGTTTTTCACAAACGCTGTAAAACTCTAACACAAAAGCTAAAAACTGAAATTTTGAACCCCTGTATCTTAAACAATAGGTCGGACGACGATGGGGCAAAGATAGCTTTTCATCAGGGCATCAAGATTTATAACATACTGAGGTTTAAAAGAAATCCAACCAAAAGCCACCGCCCATAAGCTCCGGGCGGGATCCTTTGTTTTAAAAGAAAAATGTTCTTAGAGCTGCAGATAATTTTTTCTTTTTAAAAACATTTTTTACAAATGCATATTAAAAAATCTACAAATAAAGAAAACGCTTAATTCGTAGCAAAATAGAAGCAAATTTTAATGGTTTGACAGTCAAACCTGGTCTGAAGTTCTCATACCTATATATATATATATATATATATATATATATATATATATATATATATATATATATATATATATATATTTATGAATAGTATACAGTAGAGGCCCTCGAAGTATTTTGACCGTTGTTTTGATCAGTCAAATATATCGAGGACCTATAAGTAATGTATCAAGTAATGGTCAAGAAGCAACTCTTTAAAAATATATGAAAATATACTTGTGCAACACCAATTAAGGATCAAGTGGTGTATTTTTTTGTTATAAAATTTTATAGTGTGAATTATGAAAATTACCCAAAAAAATTGATAATTTATGCCAAAATTAAAAACTTATATCTAGACTATAATAGAGGCCCTAGATAAAAATCGTAGCGAGGGTCACTAATCTAGATTATCTTTAGATTGTTGTGTTATTTTCTGGACGTATAGAATTTTTTTGCACTTTAGGCTTAAAAAAATCCCTCATTTTAGATATAAAAGTGTTACTTTTTATCTTTGTCGTGGAATAAAAAGTGACCGATTAGGGATAAAAAATCAGACAGGCTGAAAAAGACCTAAGAGGCACTTTTTCTCTTAAGGCAAACAGTTTGTAAAACGCGCGTAGCACTTTTAAACTTTTTGTTTTGGGATTTTTCTTCTTTTTTGGGAGGGGGGGGGGTAGAGGTGGTAAATAAAAGTGTCACTTTACCCTTCGACGAATCGTAGCGCTTGCTACCTACGCGCGTTCTACAAACTGTGGTCCTAGAGATTAAAAGTGCAATTTTTATCCCTTGTATACTATTTATCACTCGTTCGAATGATAAAGTCGCCGAACGTGAACTGAGAAATGCATTGAACTTTTGAAATGCACCACTAGTTTTTTGATTGTTGTGTCCGGATTACAATTTCATATAGATCTAAAAAATTGCTTTATTGTAGATACACAGTAGTCTCCTTTAGTATTGTAAAACTAAAAAGGTAAAAGGGCTAATTTATTTGGAGCTACTTTTTTCAAAAATCCCTTTTTTCAGTAAAATAGTGTGTTTTCAAAATGTGTACATACGACGTCTGGCTATTAAATAACGAGACTGCGGGCCTAGATGGCGCCCTAAACGGGTAGTGTAAAAAACGAGTAGTGCGTTGGATATCTAGATATCTTGTCTATGCACGTCCCAAAACACGTTTCCGTCACTCTTATAGTATTTGTGCAGTAATGGTTTGAAACGAACGTGTTTTTTTCTAGTGCCGAAAACCATGTGTGACGAAAAACAGGAGCAACATATCAATCTCAAATTTCTTGTTAAATTGAAAAAAAAACTCCGACTGAGTGCTATTAATTGCTGCAAGAGGCTTATGTGGACAATTCTCTATCTCGTGCGTGTGTTTTTGGGTGGTGTAAGCGCTTTAGTGAGGGCCGAGAGACCACTGAAGATGACCAGCGCCCAGGTCAAAATTCAAGGCAATGTTGATCGTTTTTTTCGACATTAACGGTATCGTGATGACTGAATGGGTTCCAGAGGGTCATACTGTCAACCAGACTTACTATTTGTCAGTTTTGGCACCCACCTGCCCATAACGCACTATCTGTGAAGCAGTATTTGGGCAGTAAGTGCACTCCAGTGCTCGAACACCCGCCGTACTCACCAGATTTGGCACCGTGCGACTATAAATATAAGATCTGTTTTGAAAAGGACCCGATTTGAGTCGATGGACGTGGTAAGGCAAAAAACAGCAGAGCTCATAAAGGCCCTCACAAAAGAAGACTTCCAGCACTGCTTCGATCAATGGAAAAAACGTATGGAAAGGTGTGTGGCGAGGGAAGGGGAGTATATTGAAGGGGAGCATTCGAATGTAGAATAATTTTTATATAAAACCCTTTTTCGTAATCAGTCTCGTTATGTAATAGTCAGACCTCGTATCGTGAGCTTTGTAAAAACAGACTGCATCCAAATCGCTGCACCTAATAGAAACCTGTTATTTACATCCTATAATTCTATAGTAACACGTTTTAGTATCACTAGACAGCGGCATGTGCCAGAATTGAATGTTGTTGAAAATGTCGTTACCCTGCACGGCAGTGATTTTTTTAAACATAACGAAAAAAACGAAGTTAGAAAATTAATTCTATCGCGTTCTTTTCAATTTTTCGGTGGTTATCGGACTTACCTAACAAAAATGTCAGATAAACGTCATATGTCAAAAAAACCGATTTAATCGGTAAACTATGGGTCAGATCCATCAGGCCGTTCGACAGTCATAAAACCGTCCGAAAAATCCCAAAGCGCGCGCAATGCAGTACGAGGACTGTTTTAAAACGGTTTTGGTTAGATGGAACGACCAAATAGCTGTCCAAAAACGGAATGCTGTTGGGGTAGTCATCGATTTAATTTAGGCATCTGATCATATGCGAGATAGTTAAATTCAAAGTCACGTGACTAAAAGAAAGGGTAGGTTTCGCGTAAAGATAGATCGAAGGCAACGTATGAATTCGAGAGCACGAAAATTAAAGTGGCACACAGAAAGGATTACACAATTATAGGATTATCATAATATATTTTAAATTTTAGTTCTTTAAAATGCAGATAAAATTACATTAATTTAATTTATATTCAGAAACTATAAACCACTACAGACTGCCTAATAAACTAAATATACCAAAAATTTAAACAAACTTGCATTAGCACATATTTTTGGGGAAACTTGTGAAAACATATTAATGTTTTCTAATATCACAAGTTTTATGTGAAATTTATATATTTATTTATTTGTAATTTGATTTTTACAAAATATTTGTGAAATTACCTACATATTATTTAAAGCCTTAATATTCACAAAGTTTTTGTAATTTTCTTCATTTTTAGGAAATAGAGATTGTGATACTTCTAAGAAGTTAGGAAAATCACATTTTGTAGCTTGTACTTTGGTAGGTATATATAGTTAATGACCTTAATGTCGATGCCTTAAAGCGCAGTCGTTTGTTCTTCCGCCAAATCTGGTATAAAATATTACATCCGGTGTTACCCCTCTTTTTTTAAAACTTAGTTCACAGGTCACCGGGATTTGCTGCGATCAGGGTAAACCTTTATGTTTCTATTCCTATCCAATCACCTGCTAAACTAGTTTTTCTTTTTCTAAGCAGGCTACCCTATGGTCAGTATAGCTTTTTTCCATGTGGTATACCTGCATGATCCGCAGTCCGCTCTTGCAAAAAAAACAACAGATGCTGCAGATGTTGCACAATTTTTGTTTGAAAGTTTAAAAAATATTTGTATATTTACGTGGCTTACCAGTCATTCTGTCATGTGTTAAAATTTGTTGTAAAACTCAATTTATTTTGACAAAAATGTCAGTTTTTTTGGGTTATTCACTGTTTTTTCAATTTTCTCAGACAAATGTAAATTTAATGTAATTTTATGGTATATTTTTATCTCAGGTGATGTAAACTAGAAATGTGTGTGTTTTACATACAATTTTTCCAGTGCAACATATGATAAACACAGGCAAAGAAAAGAGAGAGAGCAAACATTTCTAATGCGCCTAATTCTTCACAAATTTACCCGGTTTAAAAGTTTAACAGGCTGACCTGTCAAAAAATCCCTCCCTAAAAAATTACCTCCAAATAAATCACCCTTTATAACTTACATTGTAAATATTTCAATTTAGTCCTTAAAAATAACAGTCCGTAAAGCGTCTTCAGGCTTGATCTCCAGTAGAGCAGCTGTTCCGTCATTAAAACAGTAGGACACGCCCCCATCGATGACTAGGGAGGCGTCGAAACATTTTGACTTCACCTCCACTTTGGAGGCGAAACCCCTGGGTTTGATACCTTTGGGGTTGGGCCACACCCCCGCCGAAATTAGTTCTCGAATTGTGTAAGCCATGCGTTTATCATCTGAAAGAAATATATACAGTGAAACCTCCTATAAGCGGACACTCACGGTTTCGTCGATTTTGTCCGCTTATTGGAGGTGTCCGCTTATAAGAGAGAACTGCGAAATTTTAATATATATTTATTAACAATTTCCGCTGCTTGAGTTTTTCCGATATTAAATTTTTCAGCGATCTTTCGTGCTGATGTTCCTTCTCCGAAACGTTAATAACTTCCATTTTTTCACGTAAACCTAGAAGTTTTTTACAAGGCGTTATTTCAAAGAGATCTATTACTTCCCAACTGAACAAGAAAAATAAAACACAGCAGTCCCGCCGAATAATATATGTTGTAAATACGACAGAAGTATTTAGACTCCGCATTAAAACGGAAAGAGGTAATTCCCCGGCTGCAGAGTGCGTTGTTGCCAACATACTACATACTATTTATGCCCATGTCGTGCAGCGCTCCGTCCCGTTTTCAGAGATTCGCGTCCGGTTAAGGGAGGTTTCAGAATTTTTTAACCAAAAAAAATTGTCCGCGTCCGGTTATTAGACTATGCGGTTATAGGAGTGAATTTTACATGTAAAGAAATAGGAAAAAGCTTGGTTCCAACAAATTTATCCGCTTAAAGGGAGTGTCCGCTTAATAGGAGGTGTCCGCAAGAAGAGGTTTCACTGTACAGAGTGTTTCTAGAGCGAAAGAGAGTGACAATTTTTAGGGCTTTAGAAAGTTTACAAACAATGTCAACCCTTTAGAGGCCGTAGGTACATTTTTAAATGATTTATTTTCAACTTGTTTAAAAAAGAAAAACGTGTTTTTCAAACAATTAACAAAAAACACGAAAACCAATTCTTATTAAAATTATCCGATAGTACCGTGGGCCTTAAGAGTTTTTGCATAGGTATTTCTTTCTGTACATATGCAGATACCCGATCATTTGAGATTGTATTCCGATCCCTCCCATTGACAATGAAAGTGTGATTTTTTTCAAACAAATTGGGTTCCAATCCCTTTCATTAGTAATGAAATTCAGAACGTTTTTTTTTATACCAAATAACAAAAAAAAGACAACAAAACACGCGTATTTACCTGGCGCAAAAACCAAATTCTAATTAAAGTTATCCGATAGCACCTTTGCCAGATTGTCCTTGCCGTCTACCGGGTCAATATCCCGTAGCCTTAAAAGTTCCACAACATTTGCATAGGTATTTTTTCCCTATACAGATGCAGATACCCGAGCATTTAAGATTTGGGTTTCAATCCCTCCCAATGGTAATGAAAGTCTGAACTTTTTTCAAAAAAAATGCGTATTTGCCGTCTACCGGGTCAATATCCAGCAGCCTTAAGAGTTTCACAACATTTTGTATATGTACAGTCCCTGTACAGATGCAGATACCCGAGCATTTAAGATTTGGGTTTCAATCCCTCCCATTGGTAATGAAAGTCTGAACTTTTTTCAAAAAAATGCGTATTTGCCGTCTACCGGGTCCAGCAGCCTTAAGAGTTTCACAACATTTTGTATATGTATTCAGTCCCTGTACAGATGCAGATACCCGAGCATTTAAGATTTGGGTTCCAATCCCTCTCATTTGTAATGATAGTCTGAACTTTTTTCAAACAAATAGCAACAAAAAATGCGTATTTCTCGGGCGCAAAAACCAAATTCTTATTAAAATTATCTGATAGCACCGATGCCAGATTGTTCTTACCCTTTACCGAGTAAATATCCAGTAGCCTTAAGAGTTCAATTACATTTTGCATGTCAACTCTGTTCCTGTATAGATGCAGATACCCGAGCATTTAGGATTTAAATAATAAAAAACGCGTGTTTACCTGGCGCGAAAACCAAATTCTTACTAAAATTATCCGATAGCACCGTTGCCAGTTTATTCTTGCCCTTCACCGAGTCAATATCCAGCAGCCTTAAGGGTTCCACAACATTTTGCATGGGTATTTTGCCCCTGTACAGATGCAGATACTCGAGCATTTAAGATTTGGGTATCAATCCCTCTCATTGGTAATGAAAGTCTGAATTGTTTTCAAAAAAATAGCAACAAAAAATGCGTATTTATCGGGCGCAAAAACGAAATTCTTATTAAAATTATCTGATAGCACCGATGCCAGATTGTTCTTACCCTTTACCGGGTAAATATCCATTAGCCTTAAGAGTTCAATGACATTTTGCATGTCGACTCTGTTCCTGTATACATACAGATACCCGAGCATTTAGGATTTAAATAATAAAAACGCGTGTTTACCTGGCGCAAAAACCAAATTCTTACTAAAATTATCCGATAGCACCGTTGCCAGATTATTTTTGCTCTCCACCGGGTCAATATCCAGTAGCCTTAAAAGTTCCACGACATTTACATAGGTATTTTGTCCCTATACAGATGCAGATACCCGAGCATTTAAGATTTGGGTTTCAATCCCTCCCATTGGTAATGAAAGTCTGACCTTTTTTCAAAAAAATGCGTATTTGTCGTCTACCGGGTCGCGTATTTACGTTTCCGTGCCCATTTCACGTCGGCGCGGTTTTGAAATAGACACGGAAATGTTACAATATATTTGGGTTCAAATACGTGTTGATTTTAAGAGTTTTGATCTCGAAATGAGCACGGATCTGTAAGAGAACATCGCTCATTAAACTATTACAAAAGCGTATTCAACTGTCAGGTTAAAACGCTAACATAACGAAAGCTAATCAATCAAATCTAACCGAACCGAACCAAAGCAAACTGAACCAATAATTAAAAAAAAAAACTTTCCTGACTTCCTACCCGGGATTCTAGAGGATGTGAATCCGAACCGAATTGAACCAAACCGAACCGAACCAAAGCAAACTGAACCAACAATTAAAAAAAACTTTCCTGACTTCTGTCCCGAGATCCTAGAGGGTGTGAATAGTGTTGTAGTTTAGTTTGGTTAGGTTAGGTTTGGTTCGGTTTAGTTAGGATCGGTTCGGTTCGGATTCACATCCTCTAGGATCCCGGGTAGGAACTCAGGAAAGTTTTTTTTTTTTAATTATTGGTTCAGTTTGCTTTGGTTTGGTTCGGTTAGATTAGTGGTTAGAAATCAAGTGAAAATCATTTAAATCATTAAAATTGAATAATAACAGAACAACATCTGTCGTCGTAGTTGCCGGTGTAAGACAATGAACACTGAACTTTGCAGGTATAGTTAATGGAAGAGTGTTCTTCAGACTTCAAAGAATTTCAAAATCTTGAGTAATATTAGTACAAATACTTTTAAACTGCTCCATAATTTTCATATTAACAAACATTGTATGCACAAGACATACACCCTTTCGATAGCTTTAGGCACTGGTTAACGCATTAAGGATAAAAATGGAAAATAACGCGAGAACCATACAAAATGTCGATTGACACCTACCTTGCTTTTTTCTCGGCGGTACAAATTCCATTCACTGGGCGCCCAGGCTTCTACCAGAGTTCTTGAGTTGATCGAAATCACTGTGAGGAGTTGAGGTAACGGATTGGAATGATTTTAGAATTGATTGGCACTAATTGTAATTGATTGAATTGTAGTTTTGGAAAAAACCGAGTAAAACACGCCGGTTTTAATATCGTGCCGGTGGGTTGCGCACTTTTCTATCCGCGCACTTTGCGGTGTCACGTGACAACCTGTATGGCTCAGTGCAACGGAATAATAAATATTTAGGAAAATTAACTAAGTATTATTTGTCTTGCACGTTCATTTTCCCGGCCGCCCTAAAATACTATTTTAGAACCAGGAAAAATAATATGTATTATAACTAGGGAATAACAATTATTATTTCCAAAAAAAATTAAAAAATTGCGACAAAATGTTATTCTATTTTTTGCCGCGATAAAACAAAAAAATATATTTCCCGAAAAGGAATAAAATAAAAAATAAAAAAAAAGAATAATTCTATGACGACACTGACATAGAATGAACATTGCTTGAGTGTTCAGTTAAAAGGCAAAGGGCACAATTTAACAATTGGACGTTTAAATAGCCCTTGTTGAGTCCTAATCGTGACAACTCTAACATGTCCATCTGAACCAGGATGCAATTCTACAATCCTGCCTAAAGACCACTGCAAGGGTGGTTTGTTTTTATTTTTTATGACTACTAAAGTATTTAACTCGACTTTAGTAGGTTTTTCTGTCCACTTGGACCTCTGCTGTAGAGTATGTAGGTACTCCTCTTTCCATCGGGACCAAAAATCAGTGTTCAATCGCTGAACAAGTTGCCACCGAGAAAGAGTGTTTAGTTTTAATTGTAATAAGTCTGGGTCTGGGACAGAGTTTAAAGGTTCCATGGTAAGGAAATGTCCGGGAGTGAGTGGACAAAAATCATTGGGATCGGATGATTGCGCAGAGATTGGGCGACTATTTAGCAATGCCTCGATCTGCACAAGCAAAGTATTTAGTTCTTCGTATGTAAGCTTCTGATTTCCGATCACTCGGTAAAGATCTGTTTTTACTGATTTAACACCAGCCTCTGATAAGCCATTGAAATGAGGACTAGCACTAGGAAAAAAATGCCATTTCATCTTAAGATGTTCAGAGGAAGCTTCGAAGAGCTTTTTAAGCTCAGAGTTTGCTCCTTGAAAATTGGAGCCTCTGTCGCTGTATAAAAAATTACAACGACCCCTTCTAGCTACAAACCTTCTGAATGCGGCTATAAAGCATTCAGAAGTAAGGTCTGACGCAAGTTCTGTGTGGATAGCGCGCGTACTTGCGCACACGAAAATGCAGATATAGGCTTTTAATTCTTTGGTACCCCGGTACCAACGACCTGGTGAAATTTTTATAGGACCAGCATAGTCCAAAGTTGCATGAGAAAAGCACTTTAGTTGTGAAATTCTAAAATAAGGTAAGTCACCTTGATAAGGGATGTAAGCCTTTGGTCTAAGGCGATAACATCTTATGCATCGAGATAAAACTGACTGAATAGCTCTGCGGGATGCTAAGATCCAGAATTGTTGTCTTAGTAAGTACTGAACTGTATTTAGCCCTGGATGGCTATTTTCCTTATGAATATGTTCAATGATGAGGTCAGACAACCTGCCTGATCTGGGAAGCAATAGAGGATGTTTTGCATCAAAAGGTATAGAATTCGTATGCCTAAGACGACCAAACATATAACCTCAAAATCAAATTAATAAACAACCGAACCGAACGTGAATCTAATTTAAGTTTCAAATGTGCACTAATAAGTAAACCCCTGCGCTGCGTAATTCAATACAAATCCGGGCCTTGTTCGAGCCTCGGCGCCTTAAAATCAACACGCATTTGTAACCAAATATGTTGCAACATTTCCGTGTCTATTTCAAAACAGCGCTGCCGTGAAATCAGCACGGAAACGTAAATACGCTACCGGGTCAATATCCTGCAGCCTTAAGAGTTTCACAACATTTTGCATATGTATTCATTCCCTGTACAGATGCAGATACCCGAGCATTTAAGATTTGGGTTCCAATCCCTCTCATTTGTAATGAGTCTGAACTTTTTTCAAACAAATAGCAACAAAAAATGCGTATTTCTCGGGCGCAAAAACGAAATTCTTATTAAAATTATCTGATAGCACCGATGCCAGATTGTTCTTACCCTTTACCGAGTAAATATCCAGTAGCCTTAAGAGTTCAATGACATTTTGCATGTCAACTCTGTTCCTGTATAGATGCAGATACCCGAGCATTTAGGATTTAAATAATAAAAAACGCATGTTTACCTGGCGCGAAAACCAAATTCTTACTAAAATTATCCGATAGCACCGTTGCCAGATTGTTGTTGCTCTCCACCGGGTCAATATCCAGCAGCCTTAAGAGTTTCATGACATTTTGCATAGCTATTCTGTCCTTATACAGATGCAGATATCCGAACATTTAAGATTTGGATTTCAATCCCTCCCATTTGTAATGAAAGTCAGAACTTTGTTCAAACAAATAACAAAAAAACACATATTTACCTGGCGCAAAAACCAAATTCTTATTAAAGTTATCGGATAGCACCGTTGCCAGATTGTCCTTGCCCTCTACCAGGTCAATATCCAGTAGCCTGTTCCTGTACAGATGCAGATATCCGAGCATTTAGGATTTAAAAAACAAAAAACGCGTGTTTACCTGGCGCAAAAACCAAATTCTTACTAAAATTATCCGATAGCACCGTTGCCAGTTTGTTCTTGCCCTTCACCGAGTCAATATCTAGCAGCCTTAAGGGTTCCACAACATTTTGCATAAGTATTTTGTCCCTGTACAGATGCAGATACTCGAGCATTTAAGAATGAAAGTCTGAACTTTTTTCAAACAAATAGCAACAAAAAATGCGTATTTACAGGGCCCAAAAACCAAATTCTTATTAAAATTATCTGAGAGCACCGATGCCAGATTGTTCTTACCCTTTACCGGGTAATATCCAGTAGCCTTAAGAGTTCAATGACATTTTGCATGTCAACCCTGTTCCTGTATAGATGCAGATACCCGAGCATTTAGGATTTAAATAATAAAAAACGCATGTTTACCCGGCGCGAAAACCAAATTCTTACTAAAATTATCCGATAGCACCGTTACCAGATTATTTTTGCTCTCCACCGGGTCAATATCCAGCAGCCTTAAGAGTTTCACGACAGTTTGTATTGCTATTCTGTCCTTGTACAGATGCAGATATCCGAACATTTAAGATTTGGATTTCAATCCCTCCCATTTGTAATGAAAGTCAGAACTTTTTTCAAACAAATAACAAAAAAACACATATTTACCTGGCACAAAAACCAAATTCTTATTAAAGTTATCGGATAGCACCGTTGCCAGATTCTCCTTGCCCTCTACCAGGTCAATATCCAGTAGCCTGTTCCTGTACAGATGCAGATATCCGAGCATTTAGGATTTAAAAAACAAAAAACGCGTGTTTACCTGGCGCAAAAACCAAATTGTTACTAAAATTATCCGATAGCACCGTTGCCAGTTTGTTCTTGCCCTTCACCGAGTCAATATCTAGCAGCCTTAAGGGTTCCATAACATTTTGCATAAGTATTTTGTCCCTGTACAGATGCAGATACTCGAGCATTTAAGAATGAAAGTCTGAACTTTTTTCAAACAAATAGCAACAAAAAATGCGTATTTATCGGGCCCAAAAACCAAATTCTTATTAAAATTATCTGATAGCACCGATGCCAGATTGTTCTTACCTTTTACCGGGTAAATATCCAGTAGCCTTAAGAGTTCAATGACATTTTACATGTCGGCTCTGTTCCTGTATAGATGCAGATACCCGAGCATTTAGGCTTTAAATAATAAAAAACGCGTGTTTACCTGGCGTGAAAACCAAATTCTTACTAAAATTATCCGATAGCACCGTTGCCAGATTGTTCTTGCTCTCCACCGGGTCAATATCCAGCAGCCTTAAGAGTTTCATGACAGTTTGTATTGCTATTCTGTCCTTGTACAGATGCAGATATCTGAACATTTAAGATTTGGATTCCACTCCCTCCCATTGGTAATGAAAGTCAGAACTTTTTTCAAGCAAATAACGAAAAAACACATATTTACCTGACGCAAAAACCAAATTCTTATTAAAGTTATCCGATAGCACCGTTGCCAGATTGTCCTTGCCCTCAACCGGGTCAATATCCATCAGCCTTAAGAGTTCCACAACATTTTGCATGGGTATCCTGTTGATGCTCATGTTCCATGAGGTTGACCCTGTTCCTGTACAGATGCAGATACCCGAGCATTTAAGGTTGGTGTAATCGCTGCCATTGAGTTTCAGCTGCAAGTGAGACACTCTGGCTGAAAGGGTTTCGCCTATAAAGACCTAAAAGAAAGAGAAACAAACAAAATTTATGTTAACTTTTCTCTGAGCTGCCACAGATGATTCTTTTTGTTGGGGAGAGTGCAAAGACATACATATTTTGTGTTTTTTAAAAATGATCACAGTATACGGACGCCACTGGAGTGTTAAGTACAATACTGCCCTGAATAGTAGATAGTTCAAACGGAAATTTAATTGTCTACAAAACATATACTGCACTTTTTTCCCAAAAAGCATAAATTCCAACAAAATTGATTAAACTTAAAAATTGGGAAAGAAATCAGAATATTGGGATATGCTTTGTGCAGGTAGTAAGTAGATAGCTCGGAGATATCTCGTTTGATAGACCTTTTAATGAGCATTAATTTTCTTTTGACATATTTTCTAAAAAAAAAAATGACTCCGAGAAGCTAATAAAGATGGACGAAAATTCAAGATGGCGGCGCCATTTTGACAATGTTCCTAAAGGAATAAGGGTCGGGGCTATTACTTTGTTCAAAGGGGCCCTTACTGTGCCTAGTTTTCGTTTTATGTTTTTAAAAACTACTATAGTTGAGGATGTATATAAGTGGCACCGCATCATAGCTATGGTAAACCAAGTTTTGCGACAAAATCTATGTAAAAAAGCCCCAAAGAATTGTTGTTTCAGTTTGTACCTGCAGTGTGCCGCTTTATACATATATCTATAATAAAACACCGATAACTTTTAAAGGAGACATAAAATAGGTACTTACCTAATAAATAAAGATCCGTAACATAAAAGAGAATCAAAAATTATATTAAAATGTGCGCAAATATTGATTTAGTTGCAAAAACGGTAATTTGTTTTGTAAAAAGTCGGTCCCTATTTGTTTGACATTAAAACAGTCAAAACAACAACGAATAGAAAACGTCATAGCCCGGCTAAATCAATATGTTTGTAACAACCAGACAAGAGTATATATGTTCCTTTCTAATAAAATCGTTTAGAAGAAGACAAAAATAAAAAGCAAGTAAAATAGTAAGCTAATGACTAATTAGTGCAGTGCCTCGTTTTGGGAATCAATACCAATAAAAAAATTACAGGAAGTGCGGGCCACTGTATGTTCCCCTCTACTCCCTTCCCGCCCATCACGTTTTTGATGACGCGGTGCCACTTTAATACAATATCAAGTATAAGACTAAATTTATTGGCAAAAGAACATTAAAATTGACGCCGAACACGAATATGAAGATAAAATTTTACATTTTTGACAAGAACATGACATATTGGCTATTATATTAAAAATAATATTATAATAACCATGTAGACAAGCCCCAAATCACTTACCTCATTTAAAGCCAAATAAGGCAAAATTTTTCCCGAAGACGACCTTCTCTCAGGGAAATTTTGAATTAATGGATTTGAATCAGTGTCATGCAGATAACTTGGTATAAAATTGGCTGGGTTACTCACAACAAGGGTTGTTCTTATCCTGCTTCTCATCAGACTTTGATATTTGCCCTAAAACAGATAACTTGGTATAAAATTGGCTGGGTTACTGACAACAAAAGTTGTTCTTATTCTCTCAGACAGAATATAATAGGAGTATTTTCTGGCGAGGTTTTCGTGATTGTAAATAACAGCCAGACTAATTTTCTCCACGACATTCGTATAATCTACCATGTGAAAAAATTTTAAAACCAAGAAAATAAGATCCTAATTTTCCAATTTTAAAGACTCTGGCAGGTGCATTTTCCAACTTTGTTCCAAAGTTATTTTTAGTTATAGTGTATTATAACATCAGTTAATACATTCAGTTTCAAAATTAAGAACATAGCCAGAGCTATTTTCCACCACTTGAAATCAGCCAGACTGCTTTGCTTATAATGTTCATGATCTCTGCTTCTTAGTGTAAAAGATTTACAACTAAGTAAATAAGTCGATTCATGTTTAAAAAATGACTACCAGAATGAAACAATGTTGCTTATTAGTATTTTCGCCTGCTATGGTTCTGGTTTCTCTCGTATCTCAATAGATGGCGCTTCTTGCGAGAGTTTTCTCACTATTTACATAGGATTAGAGACAAAACCGTCTAATTAACTTCGCAAGTCATATTGACCAAGCAGTGTTCTGAGGAGTCCCATAAGGACGAAACAGTTAACTGTCAACACTTATTAGGTGTCCATTAGATCTTGAACCTCCGTGAGGTTAAGCTTTTAAGCTACCCACGGAAAAATATGAGAGAAACAAAAACTTATTTTTACCCGATTAGCCACGAAACTTGTTTGATTTTTAAATTCACGGGTACTAAATTTCACGTTTACTACGAAGGCACTTTCTCCGGATACTCTCCGTGAATGTTGGATTGGATTGAAGAGTCTAAAAGTCACCACCAAATTGGATTAGTCCTTGGTAGCCTCTTTTTTTTGGTAACTCAAAACCTCTTCATTTCGTCTTTTTTAATTCATCTCCGCAACTAATGATCCTAGGAAGCTAGAGCTGCGCTCAGATTGTAAAGAATTTGGTTGGCTTTAAAAAAATACAGAATGTAAGTACCCAAAAAATGTTACCCTACTGCTTAAGTACAGCGATTTAAGGGTTGCAAACTTGGGTATGAACTACCCTAAAAGATCCTAGCAATGCTTTTATTACCTGGCTTAAATCGAGTTAAAAAATAGTAAACCTTTACCATTTTTTAAAGCCGTAAGCCCTGTAGTAAAGTTTTCCAAAACTCTAACAAATAACTTACTGTATGCAACCTTTCTATAGCTCCCCTAATATCAGTAGAGTACTTCTTGGGCAAGCACAGATATCCTTCTGACCTTGACGGGTTCGAATTGAAGCCAATCACAGGCTTTTGATTGTCGTAAACCATACTCGCGGCCAATAAAAACGTCCCGTCGCCGCCCAGTGGAAAAATTACGTCTGCATTTTTTACTTGATCTTCTGTGGCAGTATACCTATAACATACAGTGTTCTTTGCAACTATGAAAAAATGAAGGGGGAATTTTTAAACAATTCGGAAAAAATAGTTTATAAACAATACTGAGATATATTATTCAACTTTATATTTAAGGACGAAGATATTGTCGAGGAATGACAACGCTTTAGTATTTCTTTGTTGGCCTTCTACGAAAGTTTTTGTTGGCCCAAGCAAGGCCAACACAAAAATAGAGGCCACGACCCTGAAAAAATCAGCTGTTCTCCCGGGGCTGAATTTTACATTGGGTCTTATGGGAGGTCAGAGGTTTTTTTATGGTATTTTCAAAATGGCACCACAGATTTCCGCAAAATTTCAGTGAAATATTCTCAGACACCATCCCGATATTCCCCCAAAGGTTTATAAGGAAGCAACATGATTAAATGGTTAAAATCTTTAAGATTTAGCATTCCTTATTTTGAATTCAAATTACCCGCCATGTACCACATGCCAACTGTTATATTTGACGTGTATATGACTTTGTCATTTGTGATTATCACATTTGCTTCTGCTTTAAATTTAATTTTTGTGTGAGCTAATGAAGCGGCTATGAAAAATTAAGGATTACTATACATTTAAAAAAAATTGTTCTGCCAGAATAAAGTAAAAACAATCTCAAAAATGACTTTATTTAAAAAAAAATCAAATATTCATGAACCATCATTCCAACTTCAATTTTTTAAAGACAATCATCTGTGTCGTAACGTGACCATCAAAAAAAAAATCAGCCCCGGATGTGACGTCAAGAAAGTGGAGGATCGTGGCCCGTCCGTTTTGATAGCCCTGGCCCAAGTTGGCCTTGCACCACGTACGTTTTAAATATATCTGTACTGTTAAAGCATATTAAAAACTTGAATGGAAAATTAGTGTTAAAATTACCAGGGCTATCAAAACGGACGGGCCACGATCCTCCACTTTGTTGACGTCACATCCGGGGCTGATTTTTTTTTGATGGTCACTTTACGACACAGCTGATTGTCTTTAAAATATTGAAGTTGGAGTGACGGTTCATGAATATTTGATATTTTTTAAATAGAGCCGATTTTGAGATTGTTTTTACTATATTCTTTCAGAACAATTTTTTTAAAATCTATAGTAATCCTTAATTTTTGAGAGCCGCTTCATTAGCTCACACAAAAATTAGGTTTAAAGCAGAAGCGAATGTGACAATCACAGAAGATTTTAACTTTTTAATCATGTTGCTTCCTTACAAAACCTTGGTGGTTCGGGATGGTGTCAGAATATTTTACTGAAATTTCGCGGAAATCTGTAGTGCCATTTTGAAAATATCATAAAAAACGTCTGACCTCCCATAAGACCCAATGTAAAATTCACCCCCGGAGAACAGCTGATTTTTTCAGGGTCGTGGCCAGTATTTTTGTGTTGGCCTTGAAATTACAAGTGTTCCGCATTATTGGATTCAATTGAACCCAAACGGATTAAAAAAGTAGACGCTTTTCATAAAATTTGAAAGGGACTGCTTTTAAATCACAACACTAACAAGTTGTCAATGTTATTGCCGTGATTTGACGTTGTCAAAGTTGGGGATATTTTTTATTTTTGATTTAACTTTAAAAACTTTTTGAAGAAAAAGCCATTAGGGATTTATTACAATAAAGCAGCCAAAATTAGATAATTGGTTTTATTGGTCCTAGTGGGATATGTCTAAGTGCGAATAAGCAAAGAAGTGCACAAAACACATTGTTTTCCTGACCATAAGCCCGTGAATATACAAACTTGTTAAGAATTTATAAGAATTTTGACATAAGAAATTATTTTTTTTAAATCTCTAAAATTTTACTTTAAGTAACATATCTGCTGATTCACCGACGCCAGAGTATTTTCTTTAAATTAAACTATCCTTACTTACCGATTTACTACCTCCACTTCAATCCCCATATTTTTGAGAGTGGACACAACATTGTCCTCAAATTTTTTATGCAAATCATGATGGAACATCAAGTCTTCAAAATCTGTTCCTCTGTTCCTTAGCAAATGGCTGAGCTGTTTATCAGTCAAGTTTTTGTATTTTCTTTTTTCAAACTGGTATTTTGACATTTTTGATACAACCAGCACCTAAAAAGTTATGAATTAGGCAATTTCTGGAGTATAGACTACACAGGATGTCCAGAACTAAAGGTAGGGAAGAGTGGCTTATAGTGGGACATGGTTTATTGTGAGTCAAAACGCTTGACAACACTGTAAAAATCATAACATGTGCTGCTGTTTAGGTTAATTTTCATAGATTTCTTTAAATCTTTGAAAAAAATATAACTACAGTACAATTTCAATAATCCTGACACATATCGGAACAGCTACTGCCAAATTATCGAGGTATCAGGACTACTGGACTACTTAAAGTTTGGTCTTGTTTAAATTTGTCATAATGGCAGCCAGTGGCCCAAATTATACTTAAAAAAATATTAAACTGATCATTCCTTAATTTAATTAATAATTACCCCAAAAGGAATTCACTAAAGACTGGAATATTATCTAGAAATTAATACCCGGTATGTATGTGTTTGTATTCCTGTTCAAACCAAGCTCGAATTGCATTATTCTTTACGGTAATTTACTGGAACCAAATTCTATGCACCATGGAGGTTATGTCGCATGCTAATTACGAAATATAGAAAGAGAGGACGACAGAATTTTACAGTACATAGAATCTGAACCTTCCTTCGGCACCGCGCTTATACAAAAACTAGCCTCGATGCCGCCCGCACCCCCGTGAAGCCTCCCACGTCCACGTTGCATTTTAGAGCAGTTCACGCGCACTTTTCAGTAGTACGCGCTTAGACAACTTCCTATTATCGGTCGGGCGATGGCGGTTTGTTTTGATTTCGACGATTTGGTATTTACGACAATGGCGGAAGTTTCTAATTCTGATAGCATTCGCGTGCTATATTTAGAGGCAATTAAATTTTCATCTTTGCCATTAGAACAGAACATATATGTTAACTAGGTATGATACATTTTTATTTATTTATAATTACAATAATAATAGGTAGGTAACCAATATCTAACTAAATATCTCATTTTTTAATTATTTGCTCTAAATTATATGATATGAATGGCCCAAAAGTTAGCGTGGCACTCAAAAAAAATTTATGCCTGCGCCAGAATTTTTTATTTTTTTTTTTGGTGTGCATCCCCAAAGATTTTTACCACACACTGCCACTGATGGCGGCACTTCCCTTGGCGTAGCGTATTTGTGAGCGGTCTTGCTGTATTTGGTCAAATATTTCATGTATTTGCAAACATTCCAAACATGGCATCCACACACAAGAACAAAATTAACAAAAACTCAAACATGCCAAATAGTTTGCTTTTTTATTTAGATAGAATCCCTAGTAACACAGGTATTCATACACTTTAAAAATATTTTTAAAATGCCATTTCAGACCTATAAAACATTTTAAAAACTTACTTCTTATGTATATGCGCCTAGGTCCCTCAGGTTTCGACAGAGGTTCCTGGATCCCTTTTTGTAGGTCTTTTTTACATTTTAAAAACGTCCCCACACAATGTTTTTGAAGTGTTTTTTGGACATTTGTCAAACATCATTTTTTATACTTTCTGCAAAATTTGGGGACATTTAATAAATGTTTATACTTCATGTAATACTTAATTATAAAATTTATTCTATAATATTAAAAACTATTTTTGTAGAATATTTTGTTTATTTTGCTTTGGCATAACCCAAACATTAATTTTAGCTAAATGTACTTTTTACAGGTATCCAGAAAATTGAGGAACTTGTACTCCAAGTACTTTTTAGCAAGAAAAATACTTGGTACTCTTTCCTTAATTATGACATGTACCCGATACCCAGTAGTCGAGTACATTTTCCCAGTAACCGGTACAGCTCTGGGTGGGGCCATTGACGTATTAAAAGGTATAGGTGGGGCCCACTTAACTCCCACACAAAGGCAAGTGCTCATTTTACTGCGCTTTCGGAGCGGAAACTAAAATAATAGAGGAACTTACTTTGTCGGTTTTAAGTGCCTGATTCGAATAGTGCTTGACTGCGGTTCCATTTTTTTGAAAAACTGAAAGAAAAACAAAATTTTTAAAAAAATTTGATAATAAAAATTTTGGGTTATGTTTACATTTCAGCGACGACGTTGCCATTTTGATTCAAGTCTTTGACATATCGATTTGTGAATGAGCTACGGTAGGAATGGCCTAATTGAGATTATCGATACTTCTAACAAAAATCTATCCAGATGTTTTTACCAATCTGGTTTTTTTTTATAATAAAAATATACAGAAACTTTAAAAGGCTTTACAACATAAGATTTTCTTTGACTTTCAGCATGCGAAATAGCAAGAAGTTTTTAAATTTTGACATCAACATGTGTTAAAATTCCCTGAATAGTCATTTTGGTTCGCAACAATCTTTGAAGATTTGGATGTTTTGCTGAGGTCTAATTAAACAGATATTAAAATGAGCATAAGTGGTCTTTAAGTCCAACGACAAATATCTAACATCGCAGACTAATTAAAAAGGATAAATTAAAAGTCTATAACATCGCGGAATAACAAAATGTCGTATCTAATACACCTTTATAGGCCCATTAGCACACTCAAAGTGAACAACAAGCTTCTAAAAAGTTTTTGGTTAAACACAAGTTGATTATTGAGAAAAATGTGTTATACCATTTTGAGCAAACCTTATATTAAAGCGATTTTCCGTTAAAAGCTAGAATTTTCAAAAAACTTTAACTGACAATTTTTTCTCTCTTAGCTCGTTACAATGTCGAACTCTACTTTTCATAAAAATCTTATGAAAATTGGTTCAGCGGTTCCGGAGCACACACACACACACACAAGGGCAGACATCACAACGAGATTGTTAAGATAGTTCCAAACCAACCAAATAACCCATTTCGCGCGTTGTCGAAAAATGTTTGTTTATATTGAAAGCATGAATCAACAAGCAAATTCCAAGACAGTACCTTCTCTAGCCATTGCTACATGGGCTAGGAATTTAAAATGAAAAAATTAGGAGCAAAAGGGAAGAATATAAATAATACAACTTTGCAAGATTGCTTTGTAAAAGTGAAAAACAACAAAAGCATTTGAAGAATGACATCCTTGAACGTAACCCGGATAGAAGAAGCGTTAAAAGATTTGGTATTTTGATTCGATGATCAGCCCGTAAAATAACTTAATTTGTTAGTAAGCCCTACGTAGTTTCTTCGTAATTCTGTGGTAGGCCAAGCACAACATACGGTAAATTAAAAATGGCAAACTTCCGGGCGGAGTTCAGGATTTGTTTATTTTTTATTTTCAAATTTTGATAAATTTCAGAAAAAAAGGATTTCTCACCTGAACCGGCATTTCTAATCATGCAGCTAGGTTGGAACATCAGGATAGGCAAGTTTGTAAGTTTTTAATCTGCATTGACGACGCGGAATCGTGGAAAATTCCTCTGGGTTTGAGGTTATATTATAAACAACTTGTTGCACTGAACTTCGAACTTTTTTTTATCATTTTTATTTCGTAAACAGCGCGACTGATTATGTCGTTGTTTGCGTTTACTCGATTTTAGGTGTATTTTTTTGGCTGTAATCTGCTGGCTATTAAAAATGTTTAAATTTAACAAGGAAAAATCCTTGAAAGTTTTGCTTCCTCTTCCCATTTCTGTAATCATTTATCTTGATTAGCCATTTTAATACTTAATAACTAAGGCTTAATTTAACAATGTTTTACTTGATTACCATAAGCAATATGTACTCAAATACCTATCTAATCTTGTAGCTAATTCTGTCCTTCCCACTAAAAGTAAAGAAAATAGATCAGTTATCTTATAATCTGTGCAAAAAGATATATATAAATTTAACATGACTCTCAACATGACAATTTTTCCCAATTTTGGCTGTCCTGATTTTCAGATTTTTTTTTTGATTGGAGAAGCATCCATATCCTTCATGAATATAACCAAAATGTGAAATAAAACAGTAAGTATGAACAAAAATCAGCATTAAGTTTTAACATGAAAAGAAGTTGCTGACAGTTTTTTACAAAAATTTCAAAAAATGACATTTTGAAAAGAATCTCAAGTATACTATAAAAAGTTATTGGTACAGTCAGGAAGTAGCAAAATTTGTACATACATTGCCAGACATGCAATTTAAATCTTGGGGTACTGCCACGTACAGTCGGGGAGGGGACTTTTTAAATTGCCGCTGTATTTTTTTTCTATTGAAACTAATCATTTAAAGAAATCAAAAAACTTTAATTTTTACATACATATGTATACAGACAGAGGTAAAGTTCACAATTTTTTTGTTTTGGTTCAAACTACTTTTCCGAATTTCAAATAGGAATATTTTTTATTTTCAAGGGCGGCAATTTAAAAAGTCCTTGACTGTATATGTATATATTGCTGTACCATACTAATTTATATGGGTAATGCAAGGTAATACTATAAGTTGTTCCAGTCACCCACTTTTCAATGTTGAGGGGCCTTAAAAACCGCTAAACAAAAGTGTTTAGAAAATCATAATACTTATTTAAAACTATGTGGCATTGCTTAACCACACAATATTTTTATTTGGGTTGGGGGTATGAAGAAAAAAAACATGTTTCATACTAAAATATTTTGAGTATTTTAGTATGGCAGTGCTATTGGCATATGCTATTAATATGCAAGCATTTCAAAAACCCCTAATTTTTCATCTATGCAATAACACAAACCAAATCTGCAACTGCCTAACAATTAAACAAGGTATAGACACCAACTACCCAGGAATTATGTTGATAAAAATTTTAATTTTAAAAAGCACATACATACAATTTTGACCAAAAAAGTTAATCTACATACTTTCAAAATTAAAAAAAATATTTCTTCCCAAGAGTCAACTTATCAAATACTCAACTCTACAAAGAATGTTTATTTATACTGCACCAAAAATATACAATGAGCTACCAATATCACTAAAAAACAAGACAACTAAAACCTTCTTAAAACAAATTAAGCAAACAATTATGTCTAATTTTGATATGAAAATTCTTTACTCGCTAAACATGGATTTTGAAAAAAATTATATCAATGGTTGAAAGGCAAAAGGGCATAAGTGACACATTATTTTTTTTACATTTTTTAATTTTTTTACATTTATTATTTTTTTCTGCATCAAATGAGCTATTATTCAGGCGCCTACGATGATTTTTTTGTCGCTTATGTCAAATGAAAAAATAATTGATCCTGTTTTTTTTTTAAATTAAGTGACAAATAATACTTTAAGTGGCCCTGCTGTAAAGTTTGACAATTGTCACTTATGACCTTTTACCTTTCAATCATCAATATACTTTCTAATTTTTGCATATTTATTTGTTTTTGTCTGTTTTTTCTCATATTTTAAATTACAATTTAAATCTAGTATTTTGTATAAAAAACTTTTCTTTTAAATGAGTTAGGGCCTATCCTTAAATTATGTAACACTCAAGGGAGGATGGAGGGGTTTGACTTTGCATTATAATCAATGTTATTTTAATGTGTTTTTTCTTAAAAATGCGTTATGAGGGGAGTGGGGGTCAAAAATCCTGAATTTTTGTGTTACATTAATTGAAAAATGGTAGCATAGGTATTTTAGTACAAATGTTCTATATGAAGTCTTTTGTTTGTTTACTGCTAATGCAGACAGGGTTTATTTCCTTGCACAGCACCTAAACAAAGAACAGATAGATGCCTACTAATCTTTTATAAAAAAAAGGAATTTTCTGAAACTATAGTAAATAAATAGATGACAGGTCTGATACCTTCCTAGCTGGCCTATTAGCATACTTCAAGTGAAGCCTTGAAAACAGTTTTTTTGTTAATATCTCAGAAATTAAAGTGTTTAAAAAGTTTTTGGTTATTCTACAAATTATTGAGCAAAATGTAGTCTACTATATGTTAGTCCACGGTTAGAAAAACGTTAAATGCAATGGACTGTAAATTTAATTAATGAAAGCGCGAACCAACATAAATATTGATATGAATTACGAAATAATCAAACGTCCATAGGTAAAATATTGGTGTCACACAACGGTAATCAGAACAAATGCACTCACCAGTTTTGCAGCCACTTTCTCCTCGTTCCAAGGGGCCCCTGAATGGATCTAATGATGTCACCACGTAGCTGAAGGGCTGAAGTTTCTAGTTCTATGCTTCAGTACACAAAAATCGAGCACTTTCAGGTGTAGATATTTGAAATAGTTGGAGAACGAAATTAACACGCCATTTTCTCTAGGCGATTGACAAGGATCTCCCTGGTTGTTGGTGCGCATGTCCAAATACGCGGAATGCGCTTTGTCCTTCATACAGTTGTGTGTTTTTAAAAATATATATAAACAACCGCGAAATTTAGCGGGAGCTAACACTATATTTCAAAAACCGGATATTGATATGATGCTCCATTACAAAGTTAGCATTTTTTAAATGTTTTAATTGTCAAAAAACTATCATTAGCATTAATTGATTTGGATCAAAATCTAATCAGCTCATAAGAGTGTCAAACACTATTTTAGGAGCTATCGTGTTTTGGACAGAAATAATATACACACACACACAGACATCACGACGATATTACTAAGATATGTCAAAATACACCCAAATAACAAATTTTCGGCGTTATCTCAAAAAAAAAATTTCCGTCGAAAACAAAAACATTCAACTAAAGGGTTCCTTGAATTTCTTTGGTCGAAAATAATACCTTGTCTAGCCATTGCTACGCGGGCTAGAAAGGTAAAAATCTGTGCTGAATAAATATAATATGCACTCTTCTCCATGTTTAAAACTATACTTGATGTTGTATTAAAGTGACACCGCGTCATCAAAACCTTGATGGACGGGAAGGGAGTAGAGGGGTACATACAGTGGCACGCACTTCCTTTAATTATTTTATTGATATTGATTCCCAAAATGAGGCACTGTACTAATTAGTCATTAGCTTACTATTTTACTTACTTTTTATTGATGTCTTCTTCTAAACGATTTCATTAGAAAGCCATATGTGACGTTTGTAGTTTATACAGTGAGTACAAAGTAACACAAATTTTGTTAAACATTTTATAAATTAAAATGTCGATATCTCGTAAACTGTTGAAGAAAAACCCATCAAGAATGGTATTGTTAGAAAGGAAATTCTAAGTAAATTTTAAAAATCTAATAATTTATAGTCAAATGTGGAAAAAAACTACCTTGTTTTAAATGCTTTTTTCATATTTTATGAAAATGTTCATATTTTTTTTGAGACTTCATAAAACTTCATATTTTTAAAAAAACCTTAATATTTTTCATATTTTCCCCAATGAAGATGAACTAAGGGGCTAAAAGAGAGGGATTGGAATAACGCACGGACAAGACCAGGCAGCAATAAGGCCAGGCCTTATTTAGTTTTGCATTGTAAGATGCTTTAATTATAATATCAGCTGTTTTAAAGCCCAAAATAAATAGGTTCTGGCGTAATTAAGTAATTTAGTTCGAGCCTTAAAACAGCTGGTAAGTCATAATTGAAGCATCTTACAATATAAAACTGTCTTAATTAGACCTGGCCTTATTGGGGCCTGGTCTTATCTGTGCCTTTTTCCAATAGCTCTCTAATGTTTGCTCCAGTGACTACTGTTAATGCAAACACACATTTAAAATTACCTCTTTAGTCTTGTTAAGACATAAATGGGGAAATAATTTTAATTTTAGGAAAAAACGTTTATTAGTTTTTTACCTCTTAAAAATCCTGGATTAGGTAGGGCTTTTTTATGCCTTTTGATTTATTATTTTTCTTAAGTTTTGTGCATTCTTTAAAGTTTAATATGTTAGTTAGTTGCCTCTGACAAAGTCTGAATTGAGTAAGGTTTTTTTATGCATTTTATTCTACTACTTTGAAATATTTAGTTTTTTAAGTATAATATGATCTCGGAATAGGTATTTAAAGTATTATACTCAAGACTGTTTTCTGTGTTACTAGACGTACGTTTTAAAATGTAATTTTAAAAAATGTGCCTTGTTTTTGTTTGGTCATACCCCGTCCACGCCTAATTCAACTTCTTTACTAATAAAATAAAAAAAATATATAGTTTTGCTTAGTAAATCTATTTTGATGTTTCTCGTTAAAGGATCATATTCATTTTTGAGTATCTTAACAAGCACATGAACATGACATCCTATTTATACAGGGCACATAAAAAAATCAATCAAATCAACAATTTTCAGGGTGCTCTGTTTTATTTATAAGTTGTAAGTACTTATTTATGTTTAGGTTCTGTGCTGATATTATGTTTTGGATTCGATTTTTCTTTTTTTTAAAATATAGAAGAATATATATTTATTTATAATTTATATATTTGCCTCAATACAGTATAAATCATTTAAACTAAATTATTATGCCAATTTAAATGCCTAAATATAACCAACTTATTAACATGTGGTAATTATATTGAATTCCTAATATTTTCTTTTGATCTCCTATAAGTTAGATATTTACAATAAACTTTGAATTACATATATTATCTGTAATAGGTTAAAAATAGATTTTTATTATATACAGAGAGGGCCAGTTTCACCCTGCACAAATGAAGATCCTACTAATCAAAATTAACAAATTTGACTAAACTTTTTTTTTAAATTCTTCATCGATTTCGAGATACATATTGACAATAAAAGATTTTTAATATTTGAAATGTTCTTATACAGACACATCAAAATAATGTAAAGGCTAACTTAATTATTTAAAAAAAAAATAGAATTGTTGAATTTTTCTGATAAAACAACATGTGCGCTTGTAAGTTGAAAATTGTAAATAGGGTCGACCGGGGTAAATGTAAACAGAGGGGTAAATGTAAACGGTTCTAATAAAAAATTTAAATTTGCCTCTATATTCGATATTGGCGCCAATTCTAATACCACGCTTCCTTGACAATTAGCGGCAATGAAAATTATCTTCCAGATCAGTTTGGTTTAGTGTGGCGATAAGTTCAGATGCACCTCTGCAAATTAACCGTATTTCATTTTTTCAGAGACACTGAAATCTGTCAGTATTTTTTTTGTCGGCAAGGTAAGTTTTAAACTAAAGTAATTATTAGTAACACAATGCATTATTTTATTTGTTTAAACATGTTTAATTGCACAATATCTACAAAATAAATTATTATTATCATGTTTACATTTACCCCCAGCAATATTTGCCTAGGGGTAAATGTAAACACACTCTTGAGGTAAATGTAAACACACCTGGGGTAATTGTAAACATTGCTAAAATAATTAATAATTTAATTCCAGCTGCCTCGAAAATATGTGCGCAAGACAAATGAGCCATCATACAGTAAAAGGAGGATTTGCTGAACGCTATACCTGATGTGCAAAACAGGAATGACATATGACAGTTTTTTAAACATTTTTTGTTCTTAGAACAAAGGATAATGTCCAAATAGTTATTACCACAAAATTTTTGTATAATTTTTCTTATAAACTGGAGTGTCTATTTTTTTATTTCAAATCTAAAATTTCCCAAAATGGTCAAAATCGTTTACATTTACCCGGGTCGACCCTATTTTTATTCTTCTCATTTGCTGCCAAAATCCCAAAATTGGTGAAAAGTCGAAAAAAAGTTTATTCAGAATCTTAAATTATGCCTGATAAAACTAGATCACCCTGAATATGTATCTCCGAAATTTTGTTTCACCAACTTTTGATGCCATACTTTTATCAAACATGGAATAAAAAGTCGATTTTTTAAACAAAATTTCAGTGTTTTCGTGTACACAAAGTAAATAACAAGAAAAGGCCTTTTACTTCCGTGAGGTGGAGTCCTGTGGTAATCAAAATTTCTTAAAATTTTATTTTATAAACTCAGTACCAAGCTTAACCGGTAGTCTGTTGGGAGTGAGTAAACTTTTTTGGAACTTATTTTCAGCAAACATTGAGAGAATTGTTCATTGAACAATTCTAAGCAAAATTTTCTATACCTATAATTTAGGGGGCGGGAGGGGGTTTTCGAATGGGCTGAAGCGGAAAATGCGTCAGAAAAATGAATACGCGGATCTTTTTTCTTAAGGCAATTATTTGCGGTGGACCTTCCGGTTATTCGTTATCTTCCTTTAAACGCGAGAATCTAAAAGAGAGCGTTTACCCAAGAAACGTCAAAATATGCATTTTCATTGTTCTTTTAACCAAAAGATTACTTACCTCTGGAGCAGGAGTATTAATGGTTAATAAAACAATGAAAATGCATGATTTTTTAACATTTCATAGTTAAACGCTCTGTGTTAGATAGAGATGTTGAAAAAGTAACTAGTCGTTACTCGAATACTCGTTACTCGACAAATAACTGAGTAACGAATACCGATCCAAAAATTAAATGATTACTTTCGTTACTTTAATTGCTTAAATAATGTATTATTTTTTGTGTTTCTTTCTCTGCTTTTTCTTTCAGATTTTCCCAGGTGTCAGATGTAAAATAAATTCCCGTATCATCTGCGAAGTTAACTATATCTCCGTCGATATCAATATTAATAATTCCATGAAAGTATATGTTAAACAAAATAGGGCCTAACACTGTGCCTTGAGGCATGCCAAATTCAATTTTTTTTGGGTCACTGTGTATGTTTTCAATTTCTACAGTCTGTGTTCTGTTTGAAAGGTAGTCCTTAAACAGATCAAATGGTTTTTCTGATATTCCAATATAGCGTAGTTCGTTTAGAAGTAGTTCGTGGTGAACGGTATCAAATGCCTTGGAAAGGTCTAGAAAAACTGGTTCCTTCGATTATTTTAGTATTCAGAATGTACTTTTTTTATTTTTGTTGTTTTTGTCCAAACTTTTTGTATATTTTTTGAGTTCTCGTTGTTATTTTTGTCTCTATTTTTATTTAGATTTTAAGTATGTATTTCTTTGTATGTAAGGCATTAGATTTTTAAAACAAAGTTGTACACAGACTTCCTACGTAATTCCTGCTTTTATTTTTTGAATTTTAGTCCGCATTTTGAAAATTTTATTCATCATTTTTCATCATAAACATTTTCATAATATCAACAACAAAAATATACCTACAAGTAAATGATCTTCGAATTAACGACAGTCCGAGAATTTTGCACTAATTGTATGATTGAATTGAATAGTTACAGTTATCAAAGCAACGATAGTAACGAATATATAAAATGATTACTTAGTAGTCAGGTAACGATTAGTAACGAGTATTCAAAAGTAACGAAAATCAACACCTCTACTATTAGATTCTCGCATTTAAAAAAAAGGGAACGAGTAACCGGACGGTACATCACTAATAATTTGCGTTAGTAATAAAAATAGTTATACTAGAACCAAACCAAATTTTTTTTATTAGTAATGAAAATAGTTTTACTAGTAAAGGGTATACTTAAGTTAAGAAAAAATTATAGTCTGGCTAATCCTTAAGTATGGGCAACATGTCATTTAAAAAAGGAAATGAAATAATTGACCTTATTTTCTTAGTTCTAAAAATGTAGCAGATAATTGGTTGTATTATAACGCAGTTAATGGAGAATTATTAGAGAATTATTAGGGACCTATTGCAATAAAGCCAGGCACAAATTGTGCAGGGCACTATATTGACAGTTTCGCATTGAAAACTGACAGTTGATCTTTCAAAATTGACATACCAAAGTCGAATTTAGAAATCCAGTCGTTTATTTTCCATTAATAGTAGCGTCACTATTAATTCCGGCTCTTATAATACACAATGGCCTAATTTTGAAAGAAGAGAGCTGTTCTTATATTGCGAAACTGTCAATATAGTGCCCGGCACAATTATTGCCCGGCTTTATTGCAATAGGTCCCTATTGAAATAAAGTCAGGCTATAATAGTGCCAGGCACTGCTCTGATACTTTCAACTTCAAAACTGACAGTTAATACTTCAAAATTGACATACCAAAGTCAAATTTAAAACTTTCGTTGTTTATTTTCCAATTATAAAGGAAGGCACTATTTATTCCGGTTCATATAGTAAACAAAGGCCGTTTGTTGAAAAATCACAGCTGATATTGCAATGTGAAGGTGTCAAAATAGTGCCTGGCACTATTATAGCCTGGCTTTATTTCAATAATTCTCTAATGAAATAAAGCCAGGCTATAATAGTGCCAAGCACAATTTTGACAACACACGGCCTTTGTTTACTATATGAACCGGAATAAATAGTGCCTTCTTTTATTAATTGAAAATAAACGATGTTTTAAACTCGACTTTGGTATGTCAATTTTGAAGGATTAACTGTCAGTTTTCAATGTGAATGTGTCAAAATAGTGCCTGGCTCAATTATAGCCTGGCTGTATTTCAATAATTCTCTAATACCTTTCATATTCTCCTAAATAAAATAATAAAAGAAAAATAATCCAAAAGAACTGAAAAGAATCCATAACCATTATTCTACACAAGAAGGGCGATAGAGCAGACGTACAAAACTATCGACCTATAACACTCCTCAACGTAATTTATAAGCTTTTTACGAAAATATTAACATATAGACTAACAACAAAATTTGATGGATATCAATCAAAGGAACAAGCAGAGAGAGAGAGAGAGAGACTTCAGAAAAGGTTTCAGGACAGTTAACTACCTATTAACCATATAAATCCTAATACAACGAGCCAACGAATACAACATTCCACTATATATTGCGTTTATAGACATTAAAAAAGCTTTCGATAACATTGAGCACTGGGCAGTAAAATCATCTTTAATTAATAACCAAATAGATCACAGATATACAGATATAATAGCCAAGATATATAGCGAAGCAACAACATCAATCAAAATCCACGAAGGAACCAAGCCAATCCGTTTAAAAAGATGTCTGACAGGGTGACGCAATATCCCGTAAACTAGTTAACCAGGCTCTAGAAAATGGTTTTAAAAACTTGGACTGGAAAAAATAGACATGAAAGTAAACGGACAATTATTGAACCACCTAAGATATGCTGATGATATTGCCTTAATAACAGATAATAAAGAAGAACAGATAAAGATGCTGGAAGAACTGGATACAGCAGCTAAAAATATAGGCTTGAGTATGAACTGCACTAAAAATAAAGTCATAACAAACACAGATGAAGATATCACGATCAAAATAAACCAAGAGAAAATAGAACAAGTAGAGGTATATATTGTACACCTGGGACATTATTAAACTAAAAAAAGAAAACCAAACAGCTGAAATCAAGAGACGAGTAAGATTGGCCTGGGCAGCATTAGGTAAATTAATAATATCCTCAGACGTGAACAGTTTCAAAATCAAACATGGATAAGGTAACAAAAGCCCAAAGATCAATGAAAAGACAAATGTTACATTTAAAGCTAACAGATAGAAAAAGGAATGAATGGATAAAAAAGAAAACAAAAGTAAGGGATGTCAGAGGAGAAGTAGCAAAATTAAAATGGAAATTTGCCGGTCATAACATCAGACAGAAAGACGATCGATGGAAGAAAGGTATTGTAGACTGGACACCCTGGGAAAATAAAAGAAAGTAGGAGAAGACCCCAAATAAGATGGGCGGACGATTTAAAGGAACATGCGGGAACTAGATGGATGAAGACGGCGACAGACAGAGAAGAGTGAAAGATATTGAAGAGGATTATATCCAAAGATAGATCGAAGAAATATATAGATAGATAGATAGCTATTATTTGAAAGACCCCAAAGCCTTACTAGCCTAATATTGGTACATTCGATTATAATAATATTCTTAAAATCCATGTACACATGAGTAGGAGTGAATATTTGGCTTATTTTAATACCGAAAGTTTCCATAAACCGCAAACGCCATTTTTACCCATCTACAGGGTGTTGAAATTGTATTTTTTGTATTTTCGATTATAGCTTTTGCAGTTCTTTAGATATGTAGCTCAAACTTACAAACTTACATCAATTTCCTTTATTGGGCATTTGAAATAATAAGTGTAATCTACAGAAAGATATTTGTTTAGAACTCTTTTCTTCTCCTGCAGTTTTAGAGAGTCTGGTCAGCTTAGAAAGTCTGTCGAGGCTTTCGTGATTGTAAATAAAGACCAGACTAATTTTGTTTATGAAATTATAATATAATCTATCATTTGAAAAAATGTTAAAACTAAGAAAATAGGTCAAAAGAAATTTACGTTTTTTCCAATTTTGAAGACGCGGCCAGACGCACTTACCAACTTCGTGAATCAGCCAGACTTATATTTAGTTATAGTGTATGATAGCATCAATTTATACGTTCAGTTTAAAGCATAAGACAATAAGGGCAAAAGCCAGTCCAATCTTCAAATTTTGAGCCAGGTGTATTTTCCTCCACTTGAGATGAGCCATATTGCTTTTCTTATAACATTCATAATCTCTTCTTCTAGGTGTAAAAGAAAACAATTGAGTCATGTTATTCTTTAATCTTTTGAACCTATTGGAAAATCATTGTCAGCCTGATAAATTGTTGGTTAGTTCCAAAAAGATTCACTGCCTCCTAAACTAGTGGATAAAATACAGGGTGGTCGGCACACGAATCGTCAAAGTTTTTTGGGATATTGTTGGGGTCATTTGCTACCTTTTCAACCTTGGAACTTGGGTCCTAAAAGTCACGACTAAAGAGATATGAATTTTTATTTTTTTTTCTCAAATTACCCAAAATCCCAACTTTAAAAGCAAGCTTTTTATTAATGTCTGGAAAAGCACAATTTTTTTTTATAATTCTGTAATCTTATGCTTTTTCAACTAATTAATAGATTTGTTAAAATTGATATACCACATACGAGGTTTTTTATTGAAGAACATTAGTGATTTTGTGAAAGAAAATCAATTTCAAAATTAAAAATCAAAAACAGTATCGACAATTGAGAACTTAATTTTCTTTTAAAAACTTCTTTAGTTGATTACCTTTCTAACGGTATGCTACACATTAATAAAAAAGAACATTTCTGCTTTAAAATACGGATATTCTGTCAGAAGGGCGAGACTCGTTCGGAATTGGTAAGAAAAACAATTTGATGTTTATGATCGTTTACCTACTTAAACAAAAGTTAAACTTTTAACAATAATGTACTGTGTTCTTTATTTACTAATTTTGTTCGAAACGATCATAAACATCAAATTGTTTTTCTTATCAAGGCCGAACGATTATTGCCCGTCTCATGGAATATCCGTATTTTAAAGCAGAATTGTTTTTTTAAATCAATGTGTAGCATACCGTTAGAAAGGTTTTTAAAAGAAAATGAAGTTCTCAAGTGTCGGCACTTTTTTTAATTTTTAATTTTGAAATTGATTTTCTTTCACAAAATCACTAATGTTCTTCAATAAAAAACCTCGTATGTCCCTTAGGTACATAAATTTTAACAAATCTATTAATTAGTTGAAGTAGCATAAGATTACAGAATTATAAAAAAAAATGGTGCTTTTCCAGACATTAATAAAAATCTTACAAGGGTTTAAAGGTGGGATTTTGGGTAATTTGAGAAAAAAATTAAAAAATTTATATCTCTTTAGCCGTGACTCTAAGGACCCAAGTTCCAAGATTGAAAAGGTAGCAAATGACCCCAACAATATCCCAAAAAATTTTGACGGTTCATGTGCCGAACACCCTGTATATAAAAAAGGGGCAATTTTCTGCGCAGCGCATCGTTGTCTTTCTACAAAAAATCTTCAATATTTTTGCTTTATTTCCATGAGAGTGTGTCAGGTATTATCCAGTTTTGTTTATGGAGTCTTTAGTTTGCTTGGTACTGAGTCAACTAGGGTTCGGTTTCTAAGAAGCGTCTCATAAGGCGCATGCTCATGTTTCTAAAAAAATGATCTAGATGATTAATTAAAAAATCTAATAATTTAGGCCAAACAAAGTCAATATTGTTTAGCACAGAAACTAGAAATTTTTTATGAAAAGTATTAGTTTTCTTCTACGCGTGCTATAGAATGTTTTTAATTTTGATGATAATAAAAAATAAGTTAAAAAAATTATATTTTGGTAATTTAAAAATACAGGGTGTTTCAAAAAAAACTTTGTAGGGGCTTTTTCGGATATCTCTTGATGAAATTTGAAAAACCTTCGGACACGTCGATTTTGTTTGTGAGGAGGAGGCTTCTTGGCTTTCTTGAAATTTTTGTAGTGCGCGAAGGGTTAACTTTACCCTTATATTTTGAATAGGGAAAATTTGGTTTGTAGGTATCTTGATTGTGTTTGCAACAGTGTAAAAATTTCGAAAATCCATCGATTTGGCTTAAAATTTCCAAATTTACCATTATATTTTATAATTTTTTTTATTTTTTTTATTTATTTTTTTAAAGAATAGATAGATCTGCGAACTTTTCACACGGTTGTATAGAGAATCAAGAGACCTACAACATAACAATGTATCACTCGACCCACTTTCCCTATTCAAAATATATGAATTATATACGAAGTAACTGGAACGGCCACGGCTATACATTAAGTATATGGGACACTGAGGCAAAAATTTAGAGTTTTTTTTAGAGTAAGGACATACATGATTGGTAGCCATTGCCACCTTTCTTTCTCTAGTTCTATCCACCAGTGGTATTTTTTGAAAAAAAAATTGTGATTTGTCATCAAAGTGTTTGTCAGTGGTTGTCAATATTTTTTTTGAAATTGTTTTTGTAGAAGAAAAATCAAAAACGGGAACACGATGCGTGCATGTAATGACAAGTTTTATAGAAGGGACAAGCCGGTTTCTTTTTTGAAGTAAGTAGTAGCTTTGATTCTTTAAAAAAATTTATTAGTACCTAATCGCATTAAAAATCCAGTTATAGTATAAAAATCAAACGTCCGCGATCACAGTACACCAATTAAAAAATAGTAATGACACATCGGCTTTCCCGCCAAATATTTTTAGCGCTACACCCCGTATTTTTAGTTCAGGACGATAGCTTCGCGATGGCGCTATCCCAGCAGGAAAGACACCGTTAAGCCCTGTATCTTGCGTGTCTTTAAATGTCTTTTGAAATTTGAATTTGTCAAGCACTTGATGTGCACATCAATAAAACTCATAAAACTTATCAAATTTGTTTTTCGCGAAGATTATATTTATGTTCGCGAAGTGAATTTTGTTCACATTTCTTTTGAGATAAAAATCAAAAAAAAATCGGTGTGCTGGCGTTTTATCATGGGAAAGTGAAATCTTGCAGAGCAGAGCGATGATCTCGCTCAAAAAAGGTTTAGAATGAGAGGTGCTGGTTGTGTTACGGTTCGGTTCGGTGTAAGTGTAATAGTTAATGATTTTTAATGTATTCATACTAATAATTATGATTAAAATAAATTATTATTTTTATATGCAATTTTCTGACTTTATTTTTTTGACATAATTCCAACAAAAACAAAAAATTGAGAACTAACTGACCTGTATAATAATATACAAGGCGCAGATCGCAAAAATTAGTTCAAACAGACAGCTATGGGATGGCGCTGTTCAAATGCCATTAATTGTATTAAGAGTTTAACATGGGGTGTCCTATCTATTTCTGTGGTTAGTAATCTGTGTCCGCGAACTTTCAAAACCACAGAATACCATCGGAGAGTAGAAGTAAAAAAGGAAAAGTCACCTCCTGCGCAGCGTGCTCTCTACAAAATATATCCAATGTTTTTGTCTCACTTTGCATATTTGTAAAGGCCTATCCAGCTGTATATACAGGGTGTCCCATAACTTAGGGGCCATAGTGCAGCAGGTGATAGGGGAGGTTCTTTCCGAGAAAAAAGTTTATATATCAAGGGGGTACATACACATCTGTTTTTAAGATATAGGATTTTAACAGTTAGAAAAGTGGGGGGGAAAGTTTTACAAAAAAAAGAAAATCTGTCACAGCCAGCTGATTCAAAAATGTGGTATTTCTTTTTTTGATAAAGTTATAAGTTGAAGAGATACAGGCTGTCAAAATAACCTCCAAAAATGTATAAAATAATAATATATTTAAAAAAAAAAAAAATTTGCTTACTTATTCTTTTAAAAATATCGATAATATTTTATTATTATGTCTCGCAGGATATTTAAAAAAATAAAATTGACTGAGTAATTTTTTTTTAAATAATTTTAATTTCAATTTATTGTTCTTATTCTAACACACGACTTTACCCAATTTCAAATTTTTACTGCGTTGTTTTAAAAAGTTATTATCAAAAAAGTTAAAAAAATTGCCAACTTTGATGCTCTGTATTTCGACAAAGAAACAGTTTTGACCCATGCATTATAAAAACTTTTTTTTATCAGACATGACCTCCTCTATCACCTGTTGTCCTATGGGCCCTAAGTTATAGGACACCCTGTATATAGATATCATTGCCACTCACAAGCGAATTTGACGAGTCCAAGGGGTTTTCTAAATTCCATAAAAATACCCTAAAAGACACTTGTTAAGTTTTTGTTGAAACACACTGTTTTTATTATACCCCTAAATCTTTCAGTGAATAATTAAAAATCCAAAACCTGCCAAATTTATTTTCACGAAGAAACTTCTAATTTTAAATAATATTTGCTACTATCGTGGTTCAACCCCCTTGAATAAAAAGAAGGGTCATTAGGTTGAACGATGAATTGCTGTAAATATTCTTTAAAAGTGTCTCATTCAAAAATTAAATTGTCGCATTTTTCCAATTTTTAATATTATTATTCATTTTTCAAATTATTCTTATCATTATTATTAAGGATAGTTAAAAAAGTAAACAGAAAAAATGCTATAAAAGAAAAAAAATATCATTTTCTAGTTCTACTTTTTTAATCATAACATCTTGTAAACCAAAATTTTTAAATTTAGACGTAATACAAACCGTTTCTCCTTATTAATTTGGCCTGTACTTTTTTTGCGAAAAAAATCATTTTTAAATAAAAAATACTTCCCTTTTCCTTGTCAGACATAATCATCAACCTATATTATAATCTATAATCTTTGTCATCAACTATAAATATCCCGTGTTTGATCGATGTCTTGGTGACATTTTTAGATTCCAAAATTAGAAACATTCTGTAACTCTATATTTTAATATTATGTGCAGAAATCGTGCATAAGCATGCTATCTAAAGAAATTGTTAACCTTTTTTCTTTAACAAAATGTTTGGGAATTTCAAAAAAGTTGCTAGGATTTATAAAAATATTTTAAAATAAAAAAAAAACTAATTTGAATCACCCAAACGAATTTTGGAAATGTACGTGCGTATTTAAATAACCGCTAACCAGTTTTCTCTAAGGACACTGAGCAAAAAGGAAGCTTGCTCTACGATGAGTGTTCTTAGTTTAAACGATTTTTGTTCTAAGCGTGCTCTACTTGTTAGCGGTTAATTTTGAAATAATACGCACAATTTTTGAAGTTAAAAATGATAGAAAGGAGATAAAATGAGACAAAACTACCATTACTCATCGATTGAAAGGCCTTTGTACATTGATCACATAGATTTTACGACGAGTAAAAGCTTATATTTTACAGTATACCGGTGCCCATTTAAAAATATACATAATATATATTTTTAAACGGTCACCCTGTATGTGCTTTATTGAAGTTTCATAGGGCGGTACCAGTTTTTAGTTTCTTTTTAAATAATAATTAACAAACTTTTAGAAAAAAATAAGTCTTCCTATATTAATCGGTTATCAAAAATTAAAGTTTAATAAGTAATTATTACACCGCTCAATAGGTAAAATGTTGCAAGCATATTTTTTGTGGATTATTATTTTCCAGGATACCCTGATTCCATAACCACCTTTGGTTTATAAGTTGGCTCACTTTTGTAGGAAAAAAAATAAAAACTGTTTTTTGTAAAATTCATATAAAAAAAATTATATCTTGAAAGCATCTAAAGGTATATAACTCGAAATTGGTATAAAATTGAGGGATCATTAGCTGTATCAGGGCTATCAAAATGGACAGGCCACGATCCTCCACTTTGTTGACGTCACATCCGGGGCTGATTTTTTTTTTGATGGTCACGTTACGACACAGCTAATTGTCTTTAAAATTTTGAAGTTGGAATGACGGTTCATGGATATTTGATTTTTTGTTAAATAAAGCCGTTTTTGAGATTGTTTTTACTTTATTCTGGCAGAACAATTTTTTTAAAATGTATAGTAACCCCTAATTTTTCATAGCCGCTTCATTAGCTCACACAAAAATTAAGTTTAAAGCAGAAGCGAATGTGACAATCACATATGACAAAGGCAAATACATGTCAAATATAACAGTTGGCATGTGGTAAATGGCGGGTAATTTGAATTCAAAATAAGGAATGCTAAATCTTGAAGATTTTAACCTTTTAATCATGTTGCTTCCTTACAAACCTTTGGTGGAATATCGGGATGGTGTCTGAGAATATTTCACTGAAATTTTGCCGAAATCTGTAGTGCCATTTTGAAAATATCATAAAAAAACGTCTGACCTCCTATAAGACCCAATGTAAAATTCAGCCCCGGGAGAACAGCTGATTTTTTTAGGGTCGTGACCTCTATTTTTGTGTTGGCCTTGGCTGTATCTTACAGCGGAATATAAACACCATCCGTAGCCGTGTTACGAATATATCGGCAAAAAACTGCTAAAAATTGATAAATTTGAAAACAAGCAATACAACAAAACGAATAGCTAAGAAGAAAATTTGGGTTGACAGTTGTATCAAGTAACAAATTTACTACAAAAAATGTCCTATACACTTTTTTTAGACGTTCACAATTATGGAAGTAAATTTGGTTTAAAGTTGATCAAAAATAAAAATGGATTGTCTCTGAAATTAATACGACAACTCTTTTTAAATGGCATTTTTGTAAATTTAAATAGAAAACATTTCTTTGAAGACTGTCTTTGGTGTTGTTGATCAGGACAGTCCGGTTGCACACACACACCACACCATCTTAAAAAATGAGAATCCAACACAAAAAAAAAACACCAACTTCAAAAATAAAAATTCAAAACCTCCACGAAAGTCCAAAAAAGTTATCTTAGTATTCAACGGATATGTCAAGACTCAATGACTACACATTCAAACGAAAATATCGCGTCTTGTAAGTGCAAAATGATAAAAAACGAGCAAAAACCATAGCTTATCTTATTTTTTTTTACGACAATAAGAAACAATTGTTTTCTCTACAAATTGTGAAAGGCTTTCGCGGCCATCGTCCAATGGTGGGTGTGCTTTCGGGCTGTTCGGCCGTCGTCGTTGGAAATTCGTTCTCGACGTTTCGCCATCTCGAGTGGATGGCATCTTCAGGAGATGTTGACTGTTTGTCGGCTTCTCGAAGACTGGTGGTTAGTCTGTCGCGGGCGCAGGTTATATACGCTATGGTGGGCGGGGCGTATATCAGAGCTGGTCGGTGATTGGTCACATTCCCTTGATTCAGTTTTGTTATTGTAAGCGAGCCGTTTGGTGTTTTTAAGAACCGGTACCCATGTTCTGTTAATTTTAAGAGTTTCTTCAGATCTGTTAAAGTTCTGCTGGTGTTTATGAATTTCGATTGCTTCTCTATAGAGTCTTGGATAGTATGAAGAGGAGGCGCAGAGAACTTATGTGTCTTCGAATTTTATTCGGTGGTCTTCATTGTTTAGTGTGTGGTCTGCAACTGCGGATTTTTCCGTATGTCCGAGTCGACAGTTGGCTTTGTGTTCTTTGATTCTTGTGTTTACGGACCGTTTGGTTGTTCCGATGTAGACACTTCCACAGGTACAAGGAATGCGGTATACCCCCGAAGAACTTAGTGGGTTCCTTATATCCTTCGCAGATCTGAGGTGGTTCTCGATCTTCTTAGATGGCTTGAAGATCGTTTTTATGTTATGTTTTCCCAGAATACGTCCGATCCTATCTGTCACTCTAGGAAGAAGGGCAGAAAGGCTCTTGAAGTAACTTCGCGGCTGCTCAGTCCACTGTTACTGTTACTTCTAGTGCTCGGCTTTGGTCGTATACAGTTATCTATGCTACATTCTACTTCAAATCTAGATATCTTTCAACCTGATTATTTTACGATAAAATGTATTTGACATATTTTTTGGCTACTTCTCCAGGGAATTTAATGGTATGACTGTCAAGCCACGTTACCAAGCGGTTTTTATTAAATTAAGTTTTTTCTGAAAAATCGCTTTTTTTCGGTTTCGAAACGTATTCTAATCAAGCGCGCTTATGTAAACATACCATTTTTTTGCACAACAATGCTCCAGGTAATGCTTTATTATTTTGCCACATTTTGATAATTTGCTGCCAATAGTATGAAAGTTATGGGACATTTGTTGACGAAAAACACAGTGAAAAAGAAAAATCGTTTTTTATTTTTTTTTACACAAAAGTGAGCCAACTTGAAAAAACCAATGGTAGTTACGGAATCAGTAGGTAACACTGAATAAAAATTCAATTTTTTTTTTGCCACAAGGACTTTTTCTTATTTTGTAGAGCGGTGTTATTATTCAATGTCTAAGAAAAAAAAATCAAATAAAAGTTAAAGACCTACCAAATTAAGATTTTATAAAAGTGATGCGTGATAAACTTGAAGTATAATATAAAAAACAAATAAAAATTGTTGAGATTATACAAAAAAGTTTTGTTTGGTATCCACTTTATGAAATTATTTTGGACGATTGATAAACATTGTTAAAATGTCTTTAAAATGTTTTAAAACTTAGTGTTTGTTTATTTACATAGTTATGGTTTTTATTTAAGAATAAAATTTTACTTCTGACATTTTTAGTCCAGTCAACTGACTCACAATTCGCCGAATCCAAATTCGTGTTTGAGATATTCACGGTTGAAAAGGTGTAAAAGTGTTTTCTTAAAATTAACATTGATTTGTATCTTTGATTTTTCAAGAACCCTTTTAAATTAAAAATATTTTAGTTAGAAAGTTCTAAGATGAACAGGGGGTTCATAAAATTTGTAGTTGGTGTCCTATATTTATGTATTTTTTTAAAAAGTTTTGGCGAATTGTAGTCGGGTTTGGAATAAATTTGTCAAAAGCGGTTTAATGCGACTATGTTGAGCAAATAAGGAATACATTAAACTTCTAAAATTGACAAAGAAACTTACGATCGCGTTTCTATGATATGAAAATTATTACTACATGTGGTTTAAAAATGATATGCTAAATATTACTACGTTGTTAGTTTTTTTAATTTATTTCCTGTCTGTCAAAAATCGTGCAGGAATTGGTTTCGAAGTAATTTTTCAAAATCATACATGAAAATCTGCACGTAGTTTATTTTGAAAAATAACTTTGTAAGACAAAAGGAACAAAATCAACCCAAATAAAATCATTAACAAACAAGGAAAAACGTGGTGTAAAAACCAAGCGTGCTGAGAAACTCGTCTAAATCTATTTAAAAAACCTTAACTTAAAAAGCAAAAAAGTACATTTTTGAACTCTTTTTTCTAAATGGGAAAAACTTATTGTCTAGGCTCTAGTAAAAAAATCTGGTAAGTCTATACTATACCTTTTAAACTACATGCATTCAAAAGCGTTGGCACGAATCAAGTTAACGCAGTTATGTTGCCTCAGCTTTCTAAGATTGATAGGATTTAGCAACCGCTTGCCACACATTGAAGTTTGTTACTGCCAAATACTTGTACTTATGTTGATTTATCATGTTTTGACAAATCATCGACTAAGACTTTTTTTGCTTGAAAGCCAAACCTTAATGCGAGAAGACGGTTATGACTCTTTAAAATGAGTAATTTTGACAGTTTGCTTCTTCTATTTATTTTTCTTTTTTTATAATTGATAGCCATTATTTATAGTCGGCCTTGAACTTTATCGAATATGAAAACTTTAAAAATCTAGTGAATGGGATTTGCTGTACAGTACTTAATATTTGCTCTCAATTGGTTGTAATGAAAGAAAGCTCTCATTTTTATATTCTTTGGAAGTCTAAGATTGTTTTTAATGGGTTCTTAAAAGTTTCTTAAAAGTACTTCAATTTTTTATTTAGACGATATAATAAGTACAGGAACTTAATTTTGAATCTTGTTGAATTAAGTCTCCATTAAGTTCAAGATTAATTTTAAAAAGCCAAGATATCCATCAATATGCCAAAATCCCCAACTATTTTAGTGTTAGTGTGGCTTGTAAGAATAAAAAGAGTATTTGTTTTACGAAAAATTCCAAAATAATATTTGCTCTGATTTGAATGTAAGGAAGGAAAGCTCTATTAAGATTTTGTTTTCAGTTATTTTTTATCGCATTCCTAAAAACATTCTCTTTAGTTTGAGAGATGTATCTAAAAAATCGATAAGTTGTTTTGTTATTTGGACGATATACTAGTAGTCGAAGTTAGGTTCGAATCTTGTTCAATATATCGCCCAAAGTGCAAGAATGATTTCAAAAAGCCATTTGATCAATCAATTTGATAAAATGTAAATTATTAAGGGTTTCCTTAACCATTTTAGGGTTTATAGTAGGTGGTAACGAAAAAACAGACACTTAAGAAGTAATATTATTTGCTCTTAGTAGAATGTCATAAAAAATGCTCTAGTCAGTTTGGTTAGAGTTGTTTGTTATAGTATTTTTAAAATATTTTTTTAAAATAATATCCTAGCCCGTAACACATTAAAATCGATATTTTATTTTGTTATTTAGACGATATACTAACTACTCGAAGTTACTGTCAAATTTTGTTAAGTTTATTGTTTATAGTCCGAACTGAATTTTAAAAAGTCAATTTGTTTTTCAATTGGGCAAAATGTGGATTTTTTAATTTTTCGTAACTATTTTAGGCCGTCTATTAGGTGGTAAGTAAATTGAATTTGCTTTAAGCAAAATGCAAGTTTTATTTGCTCTCAGTTGGATATAATGGACGAACGCTAGTATATTTGGCGGAGTTTCCAAGCATGTTTTTAAAAAATTTATAATCACGATATTTCATTTAGAGTTAAGATGAGTTGTTGAAAATAACTAAAAGCCACTATTAAGCAAAGTGGCTAGTGAACTATTAATGTATAGCAATGTCATAATTGTCTCATAGAGCTCACTCCCTTAGAGCTGCAATGCATTCTCAGAAAATTTAGACTATTTTAGTATGTACATAGGTGACAAAAAATAAACAACAGCTATTTAACTCAACTACTGAAAACTAGTGAACTGTCAAAATTACAGATGGACTCTAAGTGCAACTAAGGCGCTGAGCAGGCCCCAAAGCGAGGTCAGACCAAAAAGGCAATGGGCCCACAAAGGGGGCGCCCTCAGCGGATGAGGACGCGCCCCGTTACACATGTCCTCCTCACAGAAGCACATGTGACCCGTTCCGCTACTTTCCATCATGCACACGTGGTCTACCATGAAGAGGTTGATCTGCAGTTGCGACGTACAGGTGCGCCGGACGACTTCATAGGCTGAAATGAAAAAAAATCTGATTGTATTTAGTTACAAATTTTGTAGTTCCCGTCTCGTCGCCGCACAGTGGGGCCGGGACACATAAAAGTAACCGAAAATTCTATATGCATATAATGTTTATTAAAATTGTCTATAAACGCATTTTTTATTCTTAAAATGAATAATTTAATGAAAAATTATTGCCGCACGAGCAATTAGCCGAGGTATGCGGTACGCTAACGCAGTACTTACATATAGCAACAAAATTTAACATTAAAACTTAAAGTAATGAAAAAAAAAGAACAACCCCTATGTTTCCTGATTGTAATTTCATTATCTAGGTAAAATAACCTTTAATTTGATAGCCCACAACCCATGTTAATAAAATGAATAAATTTAAAAATGATATATTTAAAAAACTATATTTAAAGGAATAAAAAAAACAAAACAAAACTAACCTACGCTATAATTATCACAATCTGAAGTAGCGGAGAGACGATGGAGATGGATTTTGCCATATAATTTTTTGGGGTCTTTTGATTGCGGCTCCCCGACCACCAATTTTAATGGAACCAGCCAGGTAACGAAAGCAAATTTAAGCAAGGAAATTTACTTCTGTATTTTTCTCGTATGAGATTATACTGATTCCTTGATAAGCCAACTTCTACACAAGAACCAAGAGTGCCTCATTTTGTGACAATTGATTGTTAGTTGTTTCTTTTACCACTTTTGTTAAAAAGTTTATGTATTCAGAAGCTCAATCGGGATTTAAAGATAATTCTTTTAATAGTTTGGAAGCTTAAATATGTAATATAAACTCCATTTGGGCAGCATATAATATTTCCTCAATTCTATTTTTTTTCGCAAATGTGCAGTTTTCTGACGTTTAATGTTTTCACTGCATTCTGTAAACTCTGTTAGCAGACGACATACTTTGTAATAAACAAATTTTGGAAGTTAAATTACTTTCCAACCAATTTCTGTTTGTTCAAATAAAAGTTGACTCATTTCTAGCAGCTTTTTTCCACTTCTCTTTAAACTATAACATACATTTTGACACTTTTGGTCTGAATTTAAAGACGGTCATTCTTTTAATTTTATCGAAATATCATAACGACTGATTTCAAAATAATCCATATATTATTTTTTTTTTATTTAAATAAAAATTTTTGACCCTAATATTTCTAAATTCTGTCTTTATTAAAATATAACACACTTATTTTCTCCTGTCATTTTTAGCGCACAATATACCAAACTATAATTAATTATTATCTATAGTGATCCTACTGCTACAAGAACAAAAAGAGCGATGATTTTACCAAAATTATATATCTTTGCTTTTGTGAAAAATAATTTGAAGCATTTTTGGATTTTGCCGTTTTGTCTGTATGTATACCTATATGTTTATATAACACCAAAGCTTATAACTCAAAAAATATTTATTCATTGTTTTAAAGAAATTATAAAATAGTTACGGAGAAAATAAGTATCTACTTATTTTTTATTCCAATTCTGATTTTAATCTTTTAAGCTTAAATGCCCAAGAATTGGCAGAATATGATTCTAAAATGTGTTTAGTCCCTTTTTTAACTAGGCAAAGTTGTTAGTAAACCAAAACAGAGTGATATTTTGTTATTAAATTTAAATTATAGTGTGTGGAACATTTAGACGGAAATGTGACTTGTTAAAATGTCACACAATATGCAAATGCTTGAAACTCTGGAAATCGTTTTCTTGAGTTAAACCGCAAAAAATGCTTATACCACATTAAAGATGAGGTTTTGTAGCAAAGGAAGTAATAAAAGTGTGTGATGGATTCGAATGGATCCTTAACTTTTAAGCCAGCTGAAACTACAGTTTTAAAACAAAACTCAATTTCTGTTACCTTTTGGTTAGAATTTAATTATCTAAATAACATTAAAAAATAAACTAAATAAATTTATACTAAACAAATCTATAATTACCGTAGTTAGTGCTAGCCATTTACTTTTTAGTTCTAAGAAATTCCGTCACAGAGAAAATGACTTTTGAAAGTACCAAATATTTTACATTAAAGAATGAATATGTAACACAATTAAAATGACGTTACCTTTGACAAGCGCTATCAATTGTTTTGTTGCACGCACCTTTTTCATGGATACCTCAAATAAAGAAAGAGATGCAAGGAGGATAATTTTCAGGCGTTTTTTTTTTACTTAAATTTCATATCCTGAGTTTCATATTTTTGGTAACTTTTATGGGTCCCTGCCCCTCTGTGCGCCGCCTTGCTTAAGTTGTATTCGATGTTTCTTCGTATATCTTAAGTCCCAATTGATATATGTATGTGCCTTGTTTTATTGCCATTCACAAATATTGTCTAGATTACTACAAACAGGGAAAAATCGGAAGTCTGGAGTCGTTAAAAAAAGTTGTAATGTACAAATACATAACCTTTTTTCTTCATGGAGAGCCCAGTTCTGCAATTTACTTACGCGATTTGGCATTCCTGACCATTTTGACGCAGCAGCCATTACACGTCATCAGGGGCGGCTGATCTCTGGGGAGAGCGGTGTAGTTGAAGGGGTCTTTACAGCGCATGTCCGACCAACTGTCACATTCGTAACAGTAAATTTGTCGAGCTAAAATGGGTTGAGATTTTGATCGTGACAGGAAAAATCAGTTTTTAGTTTGTTTCAAATTTTATTTAACACAAAATGCAACTTTTTTATTCTCACGATATGATTTGGATAATTATACAGAGTTTGTTTTTAAAGAAGATTCTTTTGGGCTCCTTTGGCTGATTTGTAGGGTACACCACTTCCGAGTAGGACCTTGTTAAATATATAAAAAGTTATTGATTTGTTATTGAGATATAATATTTTGAAAATGGATTGGTAATATAAAAAACTAGTAAAATCAAATCGATTAAAGGAACTAGTAAAGATACGTATGTCGTGGTCTTGATAAGCGAATAGTCTGAGTAGTATTTTTGACCTTGAAAAGTTGTATTGTATGTAGAGCTGAATAGGCTGAATGGTATTTTAGCCCTTGAAAAGCAAATCTTCAAGGTAATTTATTGTGTTTTGTATATACAGGTAAATAGTGTGTATGTTGTTTTTGCCCTTGACACCCCTTAACAAGGTTAAAAAACCGTTTGGACTATTTACCTCTGCATTAAAACACAATAAATGAGCTTCAAGGTTTGCTTTTCCAGGGCAAAAATACCATTCAGACAATTCATCTCTACCAACAAAATACAATGCCCTTCACAGCTTTTCAAGGTCAAACGTACCACTCAGACTATTCGCCTACCAAAGTCACCACATTTTGGTACTGGCGGCTAGTGACACCGATTCCATTTTTCGGTTTTGGCATATACTTCGAGTAAGGGGTTTGTTTCTAACATATTAAAAAAAAAATAAACTTCCCTGACTTCTTTCCCGGGATCCTAGAGGGAGTAAATCCGAACCGAACAGCATATTTTTTCAAAGAAAAAATTCTCTGATTTCTTATTCGGGATCCTAGAGGGCGTGAATCCGAACCGAACTGAACCGAACCAAATTCGGTTCGGTTCAGTTCGGTTCGGTTGGGTTCGGATTCACACCCTCTAGGATCCCGGGAAAGAAGTTAGGGACTTTTTTTTAAAAATATGCTCGTATAGTATAGTAGTATATATAGCGCATTTGGATTCGGTTCGGTTTGAATCGGTTTCATTCGGTTTGGTTTGATTCGGTATTTTGATATATCGCTATTTTCATTGTCGCTCATTATTCAAATATTCAGCCCTGACGCTTCGCACATCCGATTTTTAGATTTGGCAACAATGGCAACACTGGTCAGAGCCAAAGTGGAATCGGTGTCGCTAGCCGCCAGTCATTTTGGTCTGGATCATACATATTTCTACTACTGGGCATTTCTAATAAAATATAACTTGCCCCATGTCAATTATTTCAAATTCAGTGGTGTGTTTTACCTATAAAATTAAAATTAAGATCATAGTATTAAGAGTTTGTAACGACCTTTAAAAAAATTTCCTTGGAAGACCCTGTCGCTTTTAAAATCGGTTTCAAAACTAAATTAACAAGGCAATATCTATTCTGGAAATGACGTTTTTATTTTGTATTCATTTAAAGTAAATTCACAATTTTGCTTGAATTACTAAGACAAATCAAAATAATTGAAACTATTTTGTTTTTCACTTGTTTTTGTTTTAAATTTTATTAAATGAGAAATGGAAATTTCGATACTTAAAATATTAAAGGTGTCATGCAAAAAATCTAGCACATCGTGTTTGAACATGCAAGGAAAATTTAAATCAAAGTACAAATATGTTTTCTTTTTCCTTGTTGAGTTTTTTATTTAACCTAACCTACCTTTTGTACAATGATACATATTGGAACTATAAAAATTAAAAACATAGTTATAATTAATAAGTCGAGTGTAGAAAAATTGCTTCCAGTACAAAAGTCTTTTTTAAAATAAAAATAACGACTAATTAAAGAAATAAGTAAACTTTCAAATGTTGATTACCCAAAGTTCTATTACAAAAATTGTTTGAGAAAGTCTTTCCTGAACTATCTTAAAGATACGAAAATATTTAAAAATTGTTTGTCCTTAATTGTTTCTTCTTATTTTTTGTGGGCTATTTTTCTTAATACAGGCCCTTTATCCTTTAAAAACATTTTTGTTTTCGTGGGCGTCAATTCTACGTGAGCTGTTAGTTTTATGGGCAGAGTGAATTTCATGATATTCTTGAAAAATATTCTCCAAAAGCATATTAATATTTCTTTAAATATTTAAAAATAAGATTTGTATTTTTTGTGGATTTTTGTATAAATCACAGGAAATATTAAAGAATAGTTCCTTAAAAATGCTCTCTATTAAAAAATAAATATTTTTTACTTAAAATGGCGTGCGTTTTTATTAATTTTCGCCAGTCGATTTTGAGATGAACATTGCTAAAAAATGTTATAGTCATAATGAATATAGCACCGAAGAAGTAAGGTTATATTAATTCTACTGGTAGCAGTCGTATCTCTCTCGTTTTAAACGGTTTAGTCTGAGATAAACAATTTGTTTACGTCACAGGCGGGTTTCGCTGTGACGACAACAAAGTGAAAACTCGTCGCCTGTTCGTTTTGCTAGCCCTGTGTAGCTACTCTTTAAATTAGATTTGTCGGAAATACGATTTTTCGGCCCCTAAGGGGCCATTTTTCCGATCCAAACCGGGAATTGCAGTTGGCCATAAACTTTTCAAGCATGGTATTTATTTCAGTATTCAAAAGTACGCAAAAATACCACTGATGCCATTGCGACACCCAAAACACGATTTTCCGGCGCCCAAGGGGCAGGTTTCCCGGTCCTAAACCGGGAATTAGAGTTGACCATAAACTTTTCAAGCACGGTATTTATTCTAGTATTCAAAAGTACACAAAAATACCACTGATGCCAATGCGGCGCCCGAAACACGATTTCTTGGCTCCTAAGGGGCCATTTTCCCGGCCCAAAACGGTAAATTTCAGTTGGCCGTGAACTTTTCGACCACAATCTTGACTTTGGCTTTAGAATTCACCTTTAACGTCGCCTCATCCCGGAATTCACCTCTCAGGCCCATTTTGGCCCCTGGAGCCAATTCCAGACGTGGAGGGCGACGAAAAATACACGGGAATATCTATGTCCGACCCTCGAGTATGAACATTTTTTTTTGTGGGGCTGTGATAATTTACACTAGTGCAAATTAACGATAGTTTGCACTAGTGTTAAATTATCGACAAATTTTGGTCTGATTGATCAATAACAACAATTAAGGCATTTTATTGTTTACATCTTCATTTTGACAGATGAATGAAATTTTCTGCCTCAACCAATCAGATGTGTATATTCAAGGAAAGTTTCTCGTTTCTCTTTAATTTTAAGAATAGCCACACTGATTAGACAATGTGACATACGTCGCTTGGTGCAAGGCCTCCTGTAGTAAAGGCCTGAAAACTAAATTTGATATTTTTTTAAGAAACTTTTTTTTACAACATTGACACAACATATAAAGAAAAAGAAGATAACAGCGAACTTACTCTGGCATTCTGCTTTACAAACGGTTGCTAATGCTAGCAATATTATCACTGAAAAACAAAGCAAAAAATCGAGTTAATTGTGTAAATCTTTTAACCGTTTTTAAGTGCAGAAAAATTCAGTTCAGTTTGTTTTCACCCTAAAATAATTTTAACTTAAAAATTACCACTGTGCGTTTTTTGAACGCAATAAAAATACCTTGCCAAGTGTTTTTTTTAAGTAATAAAAATACCATGCTTTATTTTTTTGTTAAAATAACTATGCTATTAGCAAAAATTTTAAAATTTGTCTGAAAACAATTCAAGACTCAGTCATATTATACAGAGTGTCCCAATCATTTAGTAACTGGCGAATCTTTCAAGGGTATTCATTATTGGTCTTTTTTAAGCACCTAAAAATAGTTTAAACAGGTGTTTTACCGTATTTCCCTAAAATGCTTAGCTTTTTTGAAAACTTAACAAAAGCAAAAATAAAAAATTATTTCATGATCTGAAAAAATAACGCCAATTTAGGGATGCCAATTAAGTGCTAACCTTGGGCATGACCCACTTAAGTAATACATCGTTTAAAAGATAATTTAATTTTTTACCTTTTGAGAAAATGGCACAAAACTTAATAATTTCAGTTTATTTTGCATATACTATGGAAATACATAGGAAACGGGTGTACTGCTAACACTTCAGGGTTTGTATCTCGGCAAGGGTACTACCTAGATCACTCAATGATATCTCATTTTATAAGTCTTTCTTTTATGTTATTACAGGCTTTCTCATAAATAAGCAGTTTCTAAATTAAAGGCCACTAAAAAAAATGATCAAAATCCAAAATGGCGGCAAAATGTTTAGCCTCAGAAATCGAAAACCATTCGCCTGACGAAAAAGTGTATAATAGCGCTTGTTCATGAAGAAAATTTTGAATATTTCGACCTATTTGATTAATTTTGTTTTTTGCTAAATTTGGCAGTGTTGCGCTCACTTACAGTGGGGGACATTCGCTTAGAATCCGTGCAAGAGAACGGCACGTGTATGTGTAGCTCCTGAAAATCACGAGTTTCCCGGGGCGGCGGCCGCCGCACAGTGGGCTCTTGGACCTGATTTTTGGCCAAAATTAGAAAACATTGTTTTGTGACAATATTTTGTTTTGAAATAAACCAGATAAGATATTAAATATTTTCAAAGCCATTTTATTAGCAAGAAAATGTCAATTAAGAATCAAAATAAGATAAGAGAGAGATAAGTGTGAAATTTGGAACTTTGGGGTGCAAATAGTCCCGAATTAAAATTTTTGAGTTTAACTTAAAAGAATTTAACATGGCGGTCTTTCCCATTTATTTATCGGTATGTATCAAATGAGGAATTTTGGCGTGTCTATAGTTGCTGATTACAATTATTATAATATATATAAAAAAAAAGTTCACAGCGGATCCAAATGGGCGAAGTTTTCTATTTATGAACCGATACATATCAAAATTGGAACTTTGAGATGTATAAAGTTGATAATTATGATTTCTGACTCAAATCTAAAAAAAAAACACATGCCAATCCGAAATGGTAGACTTTTACATTTATGAACCGATATATATTTTAAATCTAAAACTCTGCAGTGTTTAAAATCGCTAATTATGATTGTTAGCTCCCGCTAAATTTCGCGGTTGTTTGTAAATTTTAAAACCACACAATTGGATGACGGACAGAGTACATTTTTCGCGCATTGGACATGCGCACCAAGAATCGGTGAGATCCTTTTCTACCGCCTCGAGAAAATGGCGTGTTAATTTACTTTCTCCAACTATTACAAATTTCTACACTTAAAAGTGCTCGATTTTGGTGTACTGAAGCATAGAACTAGAAACTTCAGCCCTTCAGCTACGTGGTGCCATCATTAGATCAAGACAGGGGCCCCTGGAACGTGGAGAAATTGGCTGCAAACTGGTGAGTGCTTTGTTTCTGATTTCCGTTGTGTGGTACCAGCAATTAACTATGGACCTTTTGATTATTTCGTGATTTCGTATCAATATATTTATGTTTGTTCGCGCTTTCATTAATTAAAATATATACAGTCCACTGCAGTTATCGTTTTTCTAATTGCGGGCATACAATGATTTTTGAAAATCTCTATCCTATAGACTTAATTATGAACCGATTTGTGTCAAACTTGGTATAGTTTTTGCAAAGTCACCTGAAATGCTCCTAATACGGGGTTCTATCGATTTCATAAAATTTTGCATCAATCTGCCCTTCAAAAGTTATCCAAATTCATATAAAATCTTCCTGGTATAATTTCAACCCTACCGACAGAGAAAAGGCGCGGCTCTTTGCGGTCCGAGCACAAAGTATTTGTTTTCTGACCGACCCAGCACAGACGGCACCTGATTGGCAGATTTTTTTGAGATGCGTTTTTAATTGCTTTTGGGTATGCTTTTCGGGACCCCTTTATTCGGCAGTATGCAGAGTTAGAAAATAAATCAGTGTCGTTTCTGTAGGTGTAGGAATAGAAAGTTTTATTATCTATTTTAATTTTTTTGGTTTACGCCATAATTAAATGAAATAATTTTCATGAGTATATGTACCGCCGCCCATGTCACTTTCCTTAAAGGATATGCCGATGGTCGGCTTTAACCTTTGTTCAACTGACTTAGCAAAAATTATACTTGGAGTTGTTTAAGGTTAAATTGCTCTCATCGTGGAACGCGTAAGAAAGATGCTTTGGAAATGATGTCCTTATTGTGTAAATTTACCTCAAAAGTTTTTTTATTTATTTTTATTCATAAATAATGTCTGTCACTGTCAAAACTAACTTCATTTATAGTTTTTGATTTCTGGGATATTTCAGTTGGTATTTTATATCGAATCACCCTCTTTTTATTTGATTTTTGAAATCAGTATCAAATTTTCTTTAAAATGACGTATCACAATGAACCTTTTAACTTTTTTATTTTTACTTTTTTATTATTAGTATATGATTAATATAACCCCCGTTTTACTTTAATAAATCATTTTAGTAAATCATTAATATATATCATATTTTTGGAAGATATGTACTTAAGAAAACTAAAGTTTCAAGAAAACGGTTGATGACGGAAGCCAAGTTTTTGTCCAACTTTTATAAGAAATCTATATTTTTATAGAATTCCAGACATGCCAAACATAAACGATCGTCTGACCTGTCTACACATCAAAATTGGAATCAAAATGTAAAGATATAAAATCCACTTACCTCCCGCTACAAGATCCATTTTATAAGAATTTTATACAACACATAATAATGTCGCAAAATGGCCGTGAATCTGGATCAAATCGCCATACAAATACAATACTTTTAACGTGTTCTTCACAAAGAAAAAATTACACTCCAAAATAACTGAAAGTTACATCAATCAAATCATAGTTTTTTTTCACGGCCTTCTAGTCTATCTACTCTAATTTTAGGAAAGGTGTTTCGGAAATTCAGTATATTTTTAATTTAACCCTTCTTGGCGAAAAATAAGGTTCCTGAGCCCACGATGCCCCGCAAGAAAAATGGTTGATTGACACAAACGACCAACAAACAAAGCATCTCTAAGCATTCAAAATTGTTTGATATTGCCAATTATTTTTTTGATAGTTGTTTATGCCAAATTCTCAAAGTTGCATTCATATTTTTTTCTTCCTTTTGCAAGCTGTGGGTCTTTTTTTTTTCGTTCTAATGACTGATCTATTACCGAATTTTTTTACAGTCAAATTGCACTCTGTTAGGAATCAATAATTTTTGCACAAAAAAAAATTGGGCTTCTAGGCAGCTCTGCTATACAGGCGATTGTTAAATATTTCCTAGTTCTAAGCAAGCGATATTCTGGAAAAATATTCTTATTACCTTATAAATACCCTGAAGAGCCTTTTGATGGAATTATTGGGACACCCTGTACGATATGTATGTACAAAGCAAAACAAAATCGGATCCAAAAAGTGTGTATTTAAAGCTGCTAAAAATTTCTAGAGTTTGTGCTACAAAACTTTTTTAATAATTTTGATTTGTGTCATTTGAACAAAAATATAAGAACAGGGTATTCTTATTGAATAAAAAATTATTCTTATTTTTCAAAATACAGTACAATGTGTCCCATATTCAATGGAATTAAATAAAACCAAAAATAAAAGCTACTAATATGTGTATATTATATATTTCTTTTTTCGTTTTTAACTATTTTTTTTAATAACTTAATTTGCTATGAACTGGTTTTTACTGAACTGGATAACATTGCAAAATGATTCTTTTTTCCGTATTGAGTACTACGTCAAAAATTTCAATTACACCATTTTTAAGAGCTCCAAAAATCAGTGTTAGGTTTGTAAGTTTCCAATTTCATCCTATCGAAAATGGGACACGCTGTATTGTAAACTATTCTGATTGCTTAACCTAGATTTAAAAAGAGTAGATATTAAAAAAAGCTATTTACAATACTATATTATGTAAAAAGAGTTCAAAATGGATGTAGTTTTTACAAAAAACACGATTTTAAAAAAGTTTTGCTCATCTATAAAGGGCATCTAAGAATTCATCTAGTAAAATTCGTTAAATGACTGAAGTATGGATTCGAATAATGATATTAAGGGAAATAAAAATTATCTAGTCAAAGACTATCGAGCAAAATCCCGAAAACCTAAATTATTGGCAGCCAAAATACCGACAGCTCAAATCTAGACAGATTAATAGATAGAAAAACGAGCCTGTTTTTAAAACAACACTCACAAGTATTGTGTAATGATCACAAATCTATTTGAGTTTATCCATCCTAAACTAATCTAGGTCATCATCCTTTTTGTTTAAATTTCGTCGTGATTTTAAGTTGGTGGGACTTTGCCTGTCGGGATTTTGATTTGTCGGGATTTTGGTTTGTCGAAACTTTGGCTGTTCAGATTTTGTATGCTGATCATCACTGCTTATTATACAGTGTCCTGTTTAAAACGTACCAGCCATTGAGACAAATCGATTTAGTTTTAGAGGGGGAATGATTTTTACGATCTTGAGATTTCTTTTCCTATCAACCCTTAACCTGGTTTTGGTAAATACATTTCTTATTATTCAAGGGATTTTCTGGTTTTGTCCTAGTTACAAAACTTCTTATCGTATTTCCTACATTTCCTGATGAAAATACACAATTATCGAATATTGAAAAATCGGACTCAACGGATCATACTTGTTCAAATGATCACATGATTCAATGGTCTGAATCAAACGTTTTGCATCAGGAGCCGCGTTGGCGAACACGAAAGATTGCTCATTTATAACGGAGAACAAAGAAGATTTTAGTCAACCAAGCCGAGAAATACCAAACATATGGAAAACAATTCTTAGAGAAAACAAGCGCCTTCGTATTAAGGGGGTGGACCCTTACACTTGACTGCACACTAAGTAGTATTATAAGTAGTAGCCTATAGACTGAATTGTTTAGTATACACTTGAAAACGGACGCAGAGATACTTACTAACCGAACATAAACATAGGGGGAGATCGCGACTGTGACGGAAAAGGAGATTCCTCTATCGACGTACAGGTCTAGCGATGCCAAAGAAGCGGTTAAGGGAGAAAAAGAGATATCGTGTAACCATACCGCCAAGGGATGCATGCAAAAAGGACGGGATTGAATTCCTTAGCGATGCCACAGTCTGCTATTCAGACGAATCAAGGCTAACAGGTCGGAATTCGGTCGGTGTATTGGAGAAAGCTACTCGCTGGGATCCATTGCACTTCCAGTTGGAGGTTTCGGCTATACCGGCGGTAACATGGGAGGAAGAAATTAGGAACGAAGCAGGAAAGCGCATCTGCATCTGTTCAGACAGTCAAGCTGCACTGAAAGAGCTGTGCAAACCAACCATGTCACCATGCACTACAGGAATTGGCCGGAATAAGAGAGGTGGAGCTCGTATGCGTCCCATGCCACATGGGAGTCCTAGATAACGAGAAAGCGGGCGAACGCGCCAGGGGTGGATCCCGGCAGAAATGCGTCGGGCCAGAACCTTTCCTGGGGCTCACAAGAGGGCTGATCAAGTCGGCCCTAACAGAGTGGACCCAGAAAGAGATACAAAACGAATGGACCAACACAGGAAACGCCAGACAGGCGAAGGAGCGTGTGAGAGGATACAGCAAGTCTCGTAGGGACTGGCTGCTCCGTAGAAAACGAAGAGAGGAAGGAGCCATAGTTTTTTTTCTAAATTCTTAGTAGTTTTCGACAAATCCTAGTACGTTTTAAATGGGACACACTGTAAAAAATTGGTTTCTTTTAAAAAACATCAAAACTCGACTAGATAATTTTAACTAAACCAAAAATGAGAATCTATTTTCTGACTCTAAAAACTGGAAAAACGCACGCACTAAAATTCTTTAGCGGTAATTTGCAAAAAATGTAAAAAATTTGCTGTGTTGTAGGTAGAACAAAATTGGGACGTGTTGGTATGATGGTAGGGATACCTACTTTAGAAAGAGAAGGGTATACTTGGTATGACGCGCTTGCTAGTGACCTGCGCTGTTGGTGTGTAACAACCCTTATAATTATTTTAAAAAAATTTACGGAATTTTTTTTTTAATCAAATACATATAGAAAACGTATTTTTTTGATAATATGTTTTCTTTTCCCAAAACAAGTTGATTTGGTTTAACGGCAATGTCTGCTTTGCAACAATATTTAATTTTTTTTGATGTTTAGTTTTGAAAAGAGGCAATCAAAGGTTTGAATATATTGATTTACCTGAAGAGAAACTATTTTTAAAATTAAAGAATTACTCAAACTAAAAAATAATAAACTATCTTGAAGAAATATATTACTTCTTTCCTTCTCTTGAATAAAAATCACTATTAGTTCAATTTTAGAAAGCAATATTTTCTAAGACATTCGTTTTCTCAAATCAAAATAATTGTTTTTCTCGACTTGAAAAGCTTAATCAGTCATCGGTCTCAAATTGATATACAGACTTAATAGCCAATATATATAACGCAATCTGCAAAAGAAGAGGTGTCAGACAGGGTGCTACATTATCTCCTAAACTATTTAACCAGGCCCTAGAAGATTTTCTTAAAAACTTAGATTGGGAAGGAATATGCTAATGATATCGCCTTAATAACAGATAAAAAAGAAGAAATGATAAAAATGCTGGAAGAACTGAATACAGTAGCTAAAAATAGAGGCTTCAGTATGAACTACACTAAAACTAAAATCATAACAAACACAGATGAAGATATCACGATTAGAATAAACTAAAAATAGAACAAGTAGACTAAAAGAATATATATTAAATATTAAACTAAAAAACGAGAACCAAACAGCTGAAATCAAAAGACACGTAAGATTTGCCTGGGCAGCATTCGGTAGGCAGACGATTTGAGGAGACTCGCGGGAACTGGATGGATGACCACAGCGACAGACAGAGAAGAGTGTAAGTATTGGGGAAGGGCTATGTCCAAAGATGGATTGAAGAAGGCTAAATGGATAGATAGAGTTGATAGACAGAGAACATAAAGTGCGGTAAAAAAATCAAATCGAGATAACGCTGATGTCAACAAGAATAATCAATAAAATTTAAGTATAGTACAGCGGATATAGAGTGCGCTAACAACGCACAAATAATAGGGTCACTGCATCCTGGAAGCCTGGCGTCAGGATGCAGTGACCCTAACAAATAAGTATCACATACGTTCCGAATGATAATGAGTCTTAAAAGGAGAATGAAAATATCTTTATGCAAGAGAGTTTTCTCTAGATGGTAGTATGATTTTCTGGAATTGATCAAATGTATCTTATAATGAAAGATTTGCTTTAAGTGAAGTTTTTTCCAAGAAAATATTTATTTTCTTTTGAAGCGGATATTGCTTTGACGCATAGGAAACAATTTTTTGTTTTGAACCGATGTCAGCTTAAAGTCCACTGTTAAAGTCGTCGATAACCTAAGCTTACAAGAACAGATTAGACACATATCGCGAGATAAGGTTCGTTTGATACTTTTACTTAAAGACTTTGTGTCACTTTTATGGCAGATTTATTGTGCCAATTTCCAATGGAGGGACTATACCATTAGAAAACCCTTCTCTTTCGTTAATGTGGTATTACCTAAACAGTTGTATTATTATTGTAAGTAGGTAAAATGTTTTTTGTTACTCACGCGCGCATTCCCACTGCGCTTTTCCATAAGACAGAAAACAAACTGCAGAATAAAATTAGTGTTTTTATTTGTAACAAAATTATAATATTTGATCGTCACACACCGAAATATGTACAGCATGTTCCATTTTCGATGGGATTAAATGGGAACCTCGGTTATTAATATAGATAGTAATATGTGGATTCGGCCTTTCCATGTTTTTTTTTAAGCTCTTAAACTGGCACAGATTTTTGCCATACCCGGTAGTTTTTATTATACGGTGGCTTTTTTAAAAGATCGTAAATTTAACAGACCTTTATATCTTGTTTAATTTAAAACATAATTAAATTCTGTAGAAACATGTTCATGTTTCAACGTTTTTGACATACGTCATGAAAAATAAAATTAATAAGGCAAAATTAAAATGCTATTTCAAAATTTTGAAAACTTAATTTTTTTTGGTAAATCATTTTATATTATATTTCATATCTCACTTGTTTTGCAAGATATTCAAATTCTGTAAAAAGAGTTTTATAGCAACTTTTTTTGAGCAAAAAAATGACGCTGTCAAAATTTTGACATGACATTTTGTTTTTGACAGCTTAAACATCAAAAAAACAATTTTAAAATTTTATTATTTTTGCATGATCAGCAATTTATTTAAACTTTTTTTATTTATATGGTTTATGTCAAAAACTACATCTTCTGTCAAACATTTTACAGTGCTATTTCATTATTCAACCTGCTATCAAAATGTTTTTGCAGAAATAAAATGTCTTGTAAAATAAGCAAGATAAAAAGGTTTGTTGAGTTTACGATCTTTTGAAAAAGCCCCCGTATAATAAAAACTACAGGGCAAAAATCTGGTGCCTAGTAATTAAGGGCTCAAAAAAGAAAAGCACGCTAAAGTAAAATCCGCAGATTGTTATATTTAACAACCGAGTTCCATTTGATCCCATCGAAAATGGGACACGCTGTATATAAGAAAGCCTCTCATTTAAGGACACTAATCGTTGAGCTCGCTCCAATATAAGTGTCCTTACTCATAATTTTTCACGTTTTGTTGCTGCGATTTTTGACGTTGTTGTTCTGAAATACCTGAAATACTTTTATCTGGGGGGATTTCGGAAACGGCAAGACATACAATTTTGGTTCAATGGTATTTCGAGCTAAATGGTGTATCGAAATTAAAAATATCTACGGGGGCTTTCAAAATATTGAGCATAAACAAAAAATAGTATTTTTTCAAAGAATACAATAAAATTTGGTAGTTTTGTATTAGCCAATAAGGCCAATCGCACTGGCGTATATAGAAAAAAGTTTCGGGGTGGGCCCGAGACAGTTTGGAGGGGGGGGCCGAGACCTCATGAGGCTGTATTTATCCTATTTTATGTTTGTATTCACGAAATATGTGGAAAATATCTAAAAAAAATTTAACTTCGGGGGGGGGGCCCTGGGCCACCCAGCCCCCCCCCGTATATACGCCACTGGCCAATCGAATTATTATTAACCATTTTAATAATTCGAAAACACCCTGTATACATTTTTAAACATTAAATTGGAGGTTGAAATATTTTTGAATTTTTTTTTTGATAAAGAATACAAATTTTAATCGAAAATCTTTTAAACTCACCTGAAATCGCAAAAATATGCCTAAACATTTTGACGCAGCTTTGGACACATTCCACTTTGAACAAACTCGTTTTTTGACAGATATTCACTCTAGATTGCAAACTGAAGTAAAAACTTTATTAACCATTGTCTTTTTAGAGCCACTGCCATTGTATTCCGCCATTTATGTTTAGTTTTTTCTAATTTGGAGCATTGCAGCTATTTTGAAGTTGCACACTGACATTGTAACCTGAAACTTTCCTTTTAGAATTGGAGTGCTTATGTGGAGTTAACTCCAAGTTACTCCAACCCTCCTTCCATCTCTTTTCTCATGTGAACTGTTTGTCGCGTTAGGTCGGGAGACAGGCAGGTAAAGTAGAATTTTTATAGATATTTTATTAAAAATAAAAATTCGACTATAGGACCTTTGTCTTCTTGAACAATGCACGAATGTTCCATTTTTGATGATATTTAATGGGAAACTTAGTTATTATAAAAAATAGAGAGAGGAGATTTCACGTTATGTCTTCAAATTTCGAGAACTAAAAAAATATGTTTTTTTTACAACCCTTGTAGTTTTGAAGCTACAAGGAAAAATTCAAAAATTCTCGATTACAAAAATCTTTAATTTTGTCAGGAATGCAAATTCCCTTTCACTGTGCCACTGTTTTACAGTAATAAGAAAGTGGTTCCACCTCCCTTCACAATACTAAACGTCTAGGTGTCGCCTACCACACAGCAGGTGGTTGATGCGTGAAAAACTACTGAAAAGTGAAGAGTGAGAGTTGTAATGCTTAAGCGTGGGGATACATCAAGTAGAGAGAGGGTTTTCCCTTTAAAGCGATTGGCTATGGAAAAACTGTGAGATAAGATAATGTTGTCTATTAAATGTCATTTTATCTCTGTTTTTGTTTAGGTTTTCTTGTTTAGCTCATTGGCTAGAATGTAAAGTAAACTTTAGGATTATCAGCAATGCCACTGACTTGGTTCCTCCAAGTTCGTCAAAGAGGGGATAATCGATTACTTAGGTCCAACCTACCTTTAATAAAAACTCAAGCTTTGATTACCGACTTAATCGCATTCTAAGTTTTGTTGAACTTGAACTAAAACCTCTAAATTAATTGTCAGTAAAGAGTCGAGTCGGACATACGGACCTGGATTTTTTTACGTTATTTTACGGGCATCGTACATATATGTCAGAATAAAACAAGAATAGTCTTTTTTCAGTATAAAATAAATTAGAGCAGGAGTGCCACAGGGAAGTGTGGTGGGTCCTTTATTAGATGTGTTATATACCTGTGATACTTCAACACCAGAAAACTGCTACGCAATGCCATTCTTATGCAGACGACATAGGCGTGATGAAAGTAGAAACAACTAACGAGGAATCTACAGAGAAACTGATAAATGAAGCAAAATCCAATCATGTTGACTTTACTAATAAGTGGCTTATTCATGTGCCAGTAACAATAAATAACCATCCCATAAAGGAAGGCACACGTTAAAAAAAAACAAAGGATTACTGAATTAAACTGAATGACATGACACAGTGGCGTATATAGAAAAAAGTTTCGGGGTGGGCCCGAGACAGTTTTGGGCGGGGCCGAGACCTCATGAGGCTGTATTTTATGCTATTTTATGTTTGTATTCATGAAATATGTGGAAAATATCCAAAAAAATCTTAGCTTCGGGGGGGGCCCGGGCCCCCCAGGCTCCCCATATATACGCCACTGACATGACATGACGTTGCTTAATAGGAAAACATTAAATTTTGTTATATAAATAAATGCTCAAATTAGTCTGGAGTAATGGTATTTAGCTTTGGACCTATTCTAAAACATTTATCGCTGACATTTAAATATTCCAAAGCAAAGAAACTTACAAATATAAACCGTTGACGAATCAATTAAAAAAAGTCTAAATATCAAGTAGATGACAGCAAAAATGAAGATAAAGTGACTAAAAACTTATAAATCGTCTGTCGTAGATAGTATATCTTCTAAGCTTTAGAAATATGGCGTAAATTAAAATATTACTTTTACGTTACGAGTTATCTTTTATATATTTTGGGGAGAATGTAGGAATGTGTTAAAAGACTGTAGCTGCAAAGTCGTAGGAAAACAGAAATTAAAGTGAAGATGGTCAGAGTTGTATGACAAAGGGTGCTTCAAGCTACACAAAAAAAAATTGTGTGTGCTTAAGACCACACGGCAGAAGTGTAAACTTCAACAAGGCGAAATTAATAATACTGGCCTTCATCTGTAGCATCATATCGCTCGCTGAATGTTCCTCTCGACTCGAGCCGACTTCACCCGAATGAGCGTTACATAGCCAAGCCTGACGGCGCAGTTCACAGAAAACACATAAAATGTCAACCCGGAATCTTATTTAGCATGTTTGAAGAGGGAATTTTGTTCATAAATAAAGCCAAAAACGAAAATTTTACTGTTTGACAAAAGTCATATAATAAATGTTTCTTAAAACACACTAAATCTACTCTTGACTAAAAGTCAATCATTTAAGGCGATGGCGGTACCCCTAAAATGTATTTCGTTTTAGATGGGATATTCATTGTGAAAAAAGGGTATTTCTATCTTTTGGATAAATTTTATCCCATATACTTAATGTTAGAGTGTCTCATCAGTGTTAAATTATGTATAAAGCTTAAAGATGCTTGGCAAATAGGCAACATTTGTTTTGAAATTGTATAAAATAATGAAAAGAAAAACAAAATAAAGATAATATAGGTCAAGTCCGTCGGTCGTCTTCGGCAATTATTTTAGGGCAACAAGACACACTAGACATTTCGCCGCCTGCGGTAATATCAAAGAATGACCGCTTCCCTATAGCATCAAGTTAATATCAAAGAATAAAAATGCATAATATGTGTTATTTACTGGCTATAAACGAGCGTTTGACAACGGAAAGCTTGAATTAATAATTTCCGAATTACGAGAAATTAGGATCAATGATGACATAAGATTTTTTTTAAAAGTATTCAAACAGCAGAAGATAGACTAAAACATAATCTAGAAAAAAATGCACATGTCGTATTTATTTGCAATAAACGAGCAACGGGAAGAATGAAAAACACATAATTAAGATTTATAAAAAAAGATTACTGGATCGTCGATTTGCAGAAGGGATATGATAGTATACCACTAAATCTACTTTGGAAAGCGTTGGAAAACACAAACATAAGCGTACAACTATACCGCAATAGTAAGGCAAAAGTTAAAATAAAAGCAAAACTAACCAAAGGCTTTCAAGTAAATAAAGGTCTTAAACAAGGTTGTTGTATCTCGCCTACGCTCTTCGAGATATACTTGGAACAAGTCCTTAAAGTATGGAAGAGAACATGCCAAAACATGGGAATTCCGTTGAACGAAACCACCTTGTATATTTTATGTTTCGCCGATGATCAGATAGTAGTGGCTCAGGATTATGACGACCTCGAATATATGACACGAAAACTAATGGAAGAGTACAATAAGTGGGGACTAGAGGTTAATCTCAATAAGACAGAGTATATGTGTATCGGTGGAATGAAACAGGATGTAATCTTAAATACCGGGCAGCGAATTCAGTCCTTTGATGAGTATACATATTTAGGTCTAAAAATTGCAGCTGACGGAACACTAGACATAGCTAAAAAAGATCGAAACGTACAAGGAAGAAAAGCAAAAACTTTATTAAATGGAATAATTGTACCAACCAAAGTATATCAAAACATAACAAAAAGCTTATATATAACACCATTGTAAAAAGTATTATTACATACGGCTCAGAAGTATGGCCAATCAAGCATAGAACAGAAAAAATGCTTTCCGCTACGGAGATGGACTATTGGAAAAGAACAGCAGGGACATCAAAAAGAGAAAGAGTTACAAATCAAAGAATAAGATAAATTATGACACTGGGTGAAGTACTTTAGTGGATGATATAAGAACAAAACAACTGGTGTGGTACGGACATGTACAAAGAATGAATGATGAAAGACTACCTAAACAAACACTACAATGGAAACCAACTGGCCGAAGAAAACGAGGACGGCCAAGGAGAAGCTGGAGAGAAGGAATAGACAGTGAAATAAGAATAAGAGGTCTAGATGATGAATTATGGGCAAACAGAAACGAGTGGAGATTGGGTATCGGAAGACGTAGAACGTTGTGAAACCGATAAATATATATAAATATAAATATATATATATATATATATATATATATATATATATATATATATATATATATATATATAATTACTAGATTGAAACAGCAGCAGTTAGACTGAAACACAATCTAGCTAGCAAATTAACGAGTATTGGCAGGCCGATGAGTAGCATCAAGTACGAAACAGCAGTAGCTCAACTCGATTTATTTATTATTTTAAGATTTAATTAATTTTTTGCACAATTTACATTTTTGAGAAACTTGTCGCCCAACTTTTATTTTCGCCGTTTCTGCTTTCGGGCGCTACCGCAGTCTGCTTCTGTGTAATTTAAACAATCAATACGGCCCTGTTCGAATGCGCGGGCTAATTCAACCGGGGTTGAGCACGGGGGTGCTATTCCAGACTTACGTAATGGAGACAAATTTGGGTCGTGAGGCAAGAAGGGATTTTGGTGGTGCAACAAAAATCTAAAGACAAAACGTCGAATTTAAAAGCTCAACAAACAAAAGATGCTCAGATAGGAAAACAAAACATCGAAAGTTCAAAATATACTACAAAATGAAATACAACAACAAAATAAAATATAAAGAAAAATATAAAAAATATATTAAGGTACGTCCTTAAATTACGTAACGCAAAAATTCAGGATTTTTGACCCCCCTTATTAAAAAAACATTAAGTTTAACGCAAAGCCAACCTCCCTCCCCCTTCACCCTTGAGTGTTGCGTAATTGAAGGATCATTTTATGATCATTTTTATTTAACAAATAATATATCAAAAAGTAAAAGTTGTCTTTTGATGTTTTTATACTTTTAAAAACTACAAGGTACACAAGGTGTCCTAAACTGACCTAACGTAATGTGACTATTGCTTTAACCGAAGGGCCCTAAGTGCCGGATAGTGCACGGTAAAAAAAATGCTTTAGATCAAAGCAAATTGCTTTGTAGTAAAAAGTAAAATAATTTGTGCTTTCCTATTCACCACGAGAATATTTTCTTGATATAGCACAAAAAAGTCTTGCCTTTTATTTTAATGTGAAACAGAAATTGTTTTATTATAAATTGGAACTGAATTAATCCAAGGCACCGTTTTCTCTGGAAGCAAAATATTACTTATATGAAGACAATTTGCTTTGTTGCAAAGTGAAGTATAATGAATCAAAACAATTAAAGAAGAAAATGAAAGTCTCATTTCAAGATTAAACGCTGCGTTGAACTAAAAAGAAATATTTTAGACGGCTGTGCCCGATGGGGAAAAGATTAGAGATTTCAGAAAAAAATTACCCCAAAGTTAAATTCACCCCGTCTGGGAAAACAGACGTTCATTGAACTAAAACAAAGGAAAAAAATCGGCAACACGCTAGAAGCACATTTCACTTGCGGCGCCGCGGATTTTCTTGTGAATGGAATCCGGTCTCAATCTCAAAAGCACGTGTGACTTCTTCGGTGGTTTTTGCGGAAGTGGTTCTTCACTCCCCTGTCAAATACAGGGGGGCGCTTCAAACTCACAGCGTGTGCAAAGCGCGCATGATTTTTGCCAAAATGATCAGGTGTTCAAAGAGAAAAATTATCACCTGATCGGAATTTTCCCAAACAAGGAGTTTCTTTTCTAAAGGTCTGGCTAAAGAGCCCAAAAATATCAAAACAAAATTTAAGGTTAGGTTTTCCCAAAAATTCAAATAAAATCAAAAACAAGAACAACTGGCAGCATTCAACATATTTTAATTCAAAACAAATTGCTTTAAGGTAAAACAATTTATTTAGAGAAAGAACGTGTTTTCATTGTAGACAAAATTTTGACCGTGTTGTAAAAAAATTAGCGCTAGTTTATCTTTTTTCTTTCGATCTTTTGCACTTTTGATTTATTGTTTATTTATTTTTTGTTCTAAACGAAGATATGTGAAGTAAAAAACGTAAGATTATTAATAAAATATTTATATTATTTAAAAATTTAATCACAGTCTTAAAAATGTACTTACTAAAAAATTTCAATATGAAATATTAAACCTAAAACTAAAAGTTAACAGAAAAACGAAATATTGTTATTTTCAGTTATTTCGCCCCTTAGATTTGTTTTCATCATCTAAAAAAAAAGAAATTAATTTATCCCTAAAATGAAAAAACAAGAATAAAACTTATAATGCTTATTTTGAATAGCACGCTGCTGTTTAAAATGCGGTGTGATTTTTTGTTATTTCCCGTCGTATTTATGTGTTTCTAATTTTTCTGTTGCGTTTAATCACTGTTTTGGACCACCACGGTCGATCAGCGGAGTTTGGGTTAGGGGATCGCAGAAAGGAGCGACAAAATTGAGGGAGGAACGGTCAAACTATCGGAGGAAACTGGGTCTGCTACAATTACGGAAAAGTGTGCGGCGTCTATGCCCATCAAAGAACGCACAACAGACTATGACAATGATGCCTATAATGATATTGATCTTAGGATAGATGAAGTTGACTATTGATAAAACTCAGTGAGGTAGAATTGATAAAACTCTTACCTTAACTCGAGATTCGTAAGTGTCCTCCATACCCAAAACAAATGCCAATTTTGTCAGCGCTGCTTCGGCTGTCATATCGTTACCAGATATTATTCCTAATTTTTCCATTGCCTAAAAATGATTCAACATAGAGATATTTTTACCTTAGAAATCGGCAAAACAAAAGTTTTAGGTAAAATAAGTCTGTCTGTCTATCTGTTTGTACCGTAAAAACTCAGCGGGAATAGAAAATCGTAAAACCAACGTTGCCAGATTAGCGAAAATATCAGTATAAGCCGGTACTCAATTCGCGAAAGGTCATCTTAGTCAGTTTTATGTAAATGCATCATTGATCTTGAAGTTAATGAAATGCATTCATTAAACGAGGTGGTCACTGTCCGTCACACTTTTTGGAAAACATTTTTATCGAAAATCTAATAAATTTCAAATTACATTTTCCTACTTGCGTGCGTAAAAGTGCACTTTTACGCACGCATTTGCGTGCGGAAAGTTGAACTTTCCGCTTTGCGTGCGGAAAGTTGAACTTTCCGCACGCCGTGAATTTTAGGCCTAATTAGACTTATTGACCCATTTATAAACTCAATTAAATTAAAAATGAGGCCTAATTAGACTTATTGAGCCATTTATAAACTCAATTAAATTAAAAATGAAAACAGAATTTGTTTTTTGCTGTTTTAATGTAAAAAATACCAAATATATTAAACATTTTGTACCTAACTCTTGCGGAAAGTGCTTTTTCCGCCCTTGACGGCGTGCCCGAACTCCGCAAAGCGTCGTTCGGGCAACTGCCGTCGCGTGCGTAAAAGTATCACTTTCCGCACTAGTTAGGTAAATAACTATTTTTCCAAATGACGTTTTCTTTGAAAATATTCATTAATTTTTCCCAAAAATGTCTTTTTTGAATGAAGTTTTTTTTGAAGACTTTTTTTTTAAAAACTTTTCTTAATATAGCTTTTCTGTTTTACTTTTGAAAGTTCAAAATCTATCTAGACGTGACATTTCTCCTCCACAAAAAATATCTCCAATGAACAGGTTAGGATATGTTTGCCATCAATTTAAGAAGGTTAGGATAATATCGATTTTGAAAATAAGGGCAGGAAAGCTATCATAAAGAAATAATTTTTCTAAAAAATATCAATAAATGGATCCACGATGGATCTGATACCTTCCTAGCTAGCCGATTAAGCACACTCTAAGTAAACTCCATGATATCAGGGCTCTGGTACAAAATAGCGCAGGACAAAATAGCGCGGACAAAATAGCGCGGGACAAAATAGCGCAGGACAAAATAGCGCAGGACAAAATAGCGCGGGACAAAATAGCGCAGGACAAAATAGCGCAGATCTCAAAAAGATACTAAAAAAATAACCTAACCTTACTTGGTTAGTTTAATATACAGTGAAGGCCTAACCTTTTCACTCAAACTGCCCCAGCCGAAGTGGACCAGGGGCCGAGGATAGGTTAGGTTAGTATTCCAACCTAACCGGGTCAGGTTGGGATACTAACCTAACCTATCCTCGGCCCCTGGTCCACTTCGGCTGGACAGGGCAAATCGACTTGGGATTTTTGACGTGCGCTATTTTGACCTGCGCTATTTTGTCCTGCGATATTTTGTCCTGCGCTATTTTGTCCTGCGCTATTTTGTTCTGCGCTATTTTGTCCTGCTCTATTTTGTCCACGCTATTTTGTCCTGTGCTATTTTGTACCAGACCCGATATCAGCCTTGAAAACAGTTTTTTGTAAATATCTCAGAAACGAAAGCTCCTATGAAGTTTTTGGTTTTAACGCAAATTATTGAGAAAAATGCTGCTAAACCGTATGTTAATGCGATACTTTGTTAAGAAGTTAGTGAAGTTAGTTAAGAAGAAAAATGTGTCATTATTAGTAATGGATTTTATCCAAAATCTAATCAGCTCGTCACAGTGTCGAACACTATTTTACCTGAAAATTTCATAAAAATTGGTTAAGCGGTTTAGGAGCTATCGAGTTACGGACAGACGTCACGACGATATTGCTATGAAAACTCCAAATAAACCCAAATAACACATTTTTGGCGTTATCTCGATTTTTTTTTTTTCGTCGGAAATAATACCTTCTCTAGCCATTGCTATACGGGCTAGGAAGGTAAAAAAAAGAAATTCGAAAAAAAAGTTTATGAAAAAAAATGTTATTTAAAGAAAAGGTTTTGTCACCCAAACGGGGTGTGATACACAACCAGAATAATACCTTAAAATTCTGCTTGTTCCTATGAAGTCAATAATTTAATAAATTGAATTAAAAAGTAAACAATTTAATTAATTCTTCAGGACTTCACCCTGGAGAATTCTACAATTCATTTAATTAATAATTTTCGTAATGGGCCTTAAAATCGATCTATTCACTATGACTGGGACTTACCATGCCAGTTTCATAGGTGGCGTTGACCATCCCCATAGGGCATTGTGTCACGTTTAGTATCACTACTCCATTGTCAATCGCTTTCTTCAATACTCCCAACAGATCGGATCTATTCGAAGGGATGTTGCCCGCTCCATAGCTTTGTAACACCACTCCTTCTATTGGAGGTTTCAAAAAAGACTCCAACTGAAAGAAAAATATTATACAGTATGAGTGACTCTAATTAGATGTGAATTTTGATTTTTTTGAATTTTGAATATGAGGTACTTAAGAAGAGGAGTGATTTTTTTACTTACTTTGAGACTAAAAAATAGTAAAGCTCGAAATGCGCAGGGTGTTAACATTATTCCTGCCTCTGAAAAAAAACCTTTTGCTATTTTGTAAATTTTGTACTTATCTGCTTTAGTGGAGAAAAAAAATTGTAATATGATTTTGATTGTTTAATTATTGAGAATTAGAGGAGACTGAACAGTGTGAACATGACTTACTTGGTCTGCTGTAATCGTGGGAAAAAATATAACATTTCCAACGTTGTAGTTTAGTTTGTTGTGAACTTTAAATTGATCCTTGTTCTGATGGTTTTTGTGACGGATGTAGTGGTCGTGTACTAAAACGAAATTTTTGAATGAAGAGCATTGCTTTATAGATTTTAAAAACAATAGTATATAAATACTTGACGTTTAAATACTAAATAAAGACGCCCGCATAGTAGGCTTCTAGTTAATGCAACCAATCATGATCAACTTAATTAGTGATCAACCAATCCCATGCTGGAGGGCGGGCTCGAGATACAAATGCGCAGTTTACTTCACTGGCCTCATTGGGTAGTATTTGAACTCTACATTTTATCACTGAATTTTTATATCTTAAAAACTAACGCTCTGGCAACACTTTTAGCTATTTTCAGTGATCTTTTTTACACAGAAAATTTTTAATATTTTATTACTTCTTTATTTTAGCTCACACTACTTATATACTATAGTAGTGTGACCTATGCTCCGATGTCAAAATTTTTAATTATATCTTTGCGTTTCAACTGATTTTGAAACTTTTTTCTCGCGCCGTCTGTCTGTCTGTATGTCTGTCTGTAACGATCAACGCGCATAACTTAAAAACTGCTTACCCGATTTTAATGAAATTTGGTCCCTAGGCTGGGTCTTTTGTCGACATGGCCCCATTTGAAAATGAAAAAAATCCACTCAACACAAGAAAAATAAAAGGTGGGGGTAGATTTCAAAAATTAGAGTTTATGTGAAAATACGGCGTGTCTGATATCAAACGAAAGGCATTTGAGTCTGGAGCTAAACAAAATATATTTCAGTGTTCTTTAAAAAAAGGGTGGGAGTAGATTTCCAAAATTAGAGTTTAAATAAAAATAGGGCGTGTCTGATATTAAACGAAAGGTATTTGAGTCTGGAGTTAAACAAAATATATTTTATTGTTCTTTAAAAAAAGGGTGGGGTAGATTTCCAAAATTAGAGTTTAAGTGAAAATATGGCGTGTGTGATATCAAACGAAAGGTAATTGAGTCTGAAGTTAAACAAAATACATTTTAGTTTTTTTTTTTAAAAGGGATAGATTTCTAAAATTAGAGGTTAAGTTAAAATATGGCTTGTGTGGTATCAAACAAAAGGTAATTGAGTCTAGAGTTGAAGAAAATATATTTCAATTTTTAAAATATTTTTAGGTAACGAGACCAATGAAGTAATGAACGAATAAACACAAAAATAAGAGTTTAAGAAATAAATAAGTTTTTAAGTGTGACAAATTTCAAAAACAAAATTGTGGTGATTTGTAAAATTGAATAGAGGGCCATTCCATACAAAATACCAATTTTATGTAATATATTAAGAACTAAAAATGACATGAAATCCAATTTGACAGTCTAATTCTTAATGAAAAAACTATAAAATAGCAATTTACCGGATAATGATCATAAATAAAAAGGCTACAATAAAAATCAAGGCAATCTCCTCTAGCTGAATAACTCCATAACTCCCATCTACGATTTTTTATGTCCACGGCACTGGCATAAATTAAATCAAGCTTTTTCACTTTACTTAGATCTGAAAAAGTTTATTTTCCAAACATGTCGAAATTATTATTTTAACGGCTTATTCAACAAATAATAAAAAGTATCTTGACCGATGAATAAGATATTTATTTCAAGGGAATCGATCGAATTTATTATTATATCCGGATTTTAAGATTTTGTTATTGTTAACAAATTATTTTACTTGGCTTGTGCTTCTGTTGATATCTACACAGAATTTTTTTATATCAAATTTAGAACACGTCAGGCTAGTAGATAAAGATGGGTACTGGGGGACACAGTACCCACCCCTCCCCTGAGAACTAAAATTTGCATTAAATAAAACGTGTAAAAACTTTGAAGGAAACGCTACCTCTTTTTACTTTGGCATCTGCCTCCCCCCCTGAATCCGCCACTGTTCGACAGTCATAAAACCGGCTCTGGAACGCAATAGCGATGTACGAAATAGCGAGTATTAAAATAGCGGTATCGAAATAGCGACAATTAAAATAGCGACGTAATGAAAGGGCGACTATCAAAATAGCGATGTAACAAAATAGCGACTATCAAAATAGCGATGTAACAAAATAGCGATTATCAAAATAGCGATATTTTGGTTCGGTTTTGGCATATAGTTCGACAAAGGGAGTTTCTTTCTAACAAATGTAAAAAAAAACTCCCATGACCTCTCTCGGGATCCTAGACGGTGTGAATCTGAACCGAACCGAATCGAACCAGCATTAAAAAAAAACTCTCCAGACTTCTTTTCTGGGATCCTAGAAAGTGTGAATCCGAACCGAACCAAACTGACCCGAATTCGATTCAGTTTGGTTCGATTCGGTTTGGTTCGGTTCGGATTCACATCCTCTAGGATCCTGGAAAAGAAGTCGGGGAAGTTTTTTTTTTGAAAAAATTTGTTAGAAAGAATAGGTGGTATAGTCAAAATACCGCTAGGATATATTAGCGCATTTCGGTTCTGTTCGGTTTGGATTGGTTTGAATCGATTCAGTTTGATTTGATTCGCTATTTTGATATATCGTCACTTTGATACATCGCTATTTTAATTGTCGCTATTTTGATTGTCGCTATTTTGATACATCGCTATTTTGATTGTCGCTATTTTGATACATCGCTATTTTGATATGTCGCTGTTTTGTTACAAACGCTATTTTGATACATCGCTATTTTGATAGTCGCTGTTTCATTACATCGCTATCTTGATAGTCGCTATTTCATTACTCGCTATTTCGTACGTCGCTATTTTGTACATCGCTATTTCGTTCCAGAGCCCATAAAACCGTCCGAAAAATCCCAAAGCGCGCGCAATGCAGTACGAGAATTGTTTTAAAACTGTGTTGGTTAGATGGAACGATCAAATAACTGCCCAAAAATCGAATGCTGTTGGTGTCGTGATCGATTTATTTCAGGCATGTGATCATATGTGAGAGAGTTAAATTCAGTCACGTGACTAAAAGAAAGGGTAGGTTTGGCCGTCTCGCGTAAAGATAGAAGGCAACGTATGAATTCGAGAGCACGAAATTAAAGTTGCACACAGAAAGGATTACACAATTACATAGAATTATCATAATATATTTTTAACTTTAGTTCCTTAAAATGCAGATAAAATTACATTAATTTAATTTATATTCACAAACTATAAACCACTACAGACTGCCTAATAAACTAAAAATACCAAAAGTTAAAACGAACTTGCATTAGCACATATTTTTTGGCGAAACTTGTGAAAAAATATTTATTTTTTCTAATATCACAAGTTTTATGTGAAATTTATATATTTATTTATTTGTATTTTGTAATTTGATTTTTACAAAATATTTATGAAATTATAGAAAGCCTTAATATTCACAAAGTTTTTGTAATTTTATTCATTTTTAGGAAATAGAGATCGTGATACTTCTAAGAAGTTAGGAAAAACACATTTTGTACTTTGGTAGGTATATATATATAGTTAGTAACCTTAATGTCGATGCCTTAAAGCGAAGTCGTTTGTTCTTCCGCCAAATCTGGTGTAAAATTTTACATCCGGTGTTATCCCTCTTCTTTTAACTTTTAGTTCACAGGTCACCGGGATTTGCTGCGATGAGGGTAAACCCCTATGTTTCTATTCCTATCCAATCACCTGCTAAACTAGTTTTTCTTTTTCTAAGCAGGCTACCCTATGGTCAGTATAGCTTTTTTCCATGTAGTATACCTACCTACACGATCCGCAGTCCCGTAGTAATAAAAATTAAGAGGCTCTGGCAAAAAAATTAACAGATGCTGCAGATGTTGCACAATTTTTTTTTGGAAATTTAAATAATATTTGTATATTTACGTGGCATTTTGTCATGTGTTAAAATTGGTTGTGAAACTCAATTTATTTTGACAAAAATTTTAATTTTTTGGGTTTTTCACTGTTTTTTGAATTTTCTCAGACAAATGTAAATTTAATGTAATTTGATGGTATATTTTTATCTCAAGTGATGTAAACTAGAAATGTGTTTGTTTTACATACAATTTTTCCGCGCCTTCTAATGCGCCTGTCTTCAATCCTTGTATTTCAGAGGAGTCCGAAACCAGTTTCCGTAGATGAATGAACCGAGCCGCTTGATGAAACGGAAAACTGACGTCGACATGGAACGCAAAAAGGATTTTTCGTACCGTTTTATAACTGTCGCACGCGATGATGGAACGAAACTATATTTGGGATATTTCAACGCACGCCACTGAATGGAACTTACTCATGACGTCAATATGCGCATCGGCCAATCGGTGATAGTTGGGACTGTCGAAGGCATTGAGTTGATTTGAGCTGATTTTTGTCGTTCGGTTCCCTCTCAAAAGTTTGTGGGCGAAGAACACGCACACCTCTGGAATGTTGTAACATCCGGCGAAGATCAGAGAAGACAAGAAGTTTTCTTTGGCATCACTTCGCGTTTCAAATACTGGTATCTGAAAAAAGGGGAAAGTGGGAAATAACGGCCATGGAGGTAATTCCGGCCGTCCGATAAGTAAGAAATACCGGCCATAGATGTAATTCCGGCCGTCTGATATTTTCAAAACTACTAAGAATGTTACAAGTCTGCTAGCGCCAATTTTTCTATTTCGATTGGCGAGCCTCACAAAACAGAATCAAAGATAATCACCTGGTTTTGGTTCGGTTCGGTTCGCGAATTAACTAATTTCGGAAATTAATCGTAACATATACAGGGTGTCCCATTAAGGATGGCAGCCGGATTTATCTCAGATACTAGTACAGCTACGACTTCAGGAAAAAACAAATTATAACAAAATTGGGCCTTGTAAATTCACCTAAAATATTTTTGTTTCTGTAGCTCCCCGTTAGGGGGCAGTAATAACACCTTCCAACAATAAATATTGAATTTTATGACAAAACTCTATAATAAACGTACACAAATTTTACCAAATTCGTATTCCTTGAAAATTTCTGCATAATTTGGACCTCTCACTTGTACCTCTTTCTCACTTCCCCACATGGATGGAATGAAAATGTCACTTTTTATTTAAAAAATAATTACATCTACGTGGTAACTAAACCGACTCTTATTTTTATTTGACTTAATAAGAAAACCCTAAAAAATGCAAATATTCCTGATTTTTTGTTTAAATGAAAATTTTTTTAAAAGAGGAAATTTTTTAAAAGTACTAAACCAAAAAACTTAAATTTCTTAAAAAAATCAGATACAAACCAATTAATATTTTTACTTGAAGTTGTCAAGCGATTTGACTTAGTTTTGAAGATATTCAAAATATAGTTTTGTTTGTGTATTATGTGGTGAGACGAGACCTTATTTTGTAATTTGCATGTGTCACACCTGTTATAATTTTTGGGCAATTTAATGTTTATTGACGTTTTATAATTTGTTTTTGACATAAAGAATTATAAAATGTCAATAAACATTATAACAGGTGTGATACATCAAATAACAAAATAAGGTCTCGTCTCACCACACCATACACAAACAAAACTATTTGTTAAATATCTTCAAAACTAAGTCAAATCTTGACTTGCGGATTTTAGTAATATCTTAAATGAATATCGCTTGACAATTTCAAGTAAGAATATTAATGAGTTTGTATCTGAATTTTTTAAGAAATTTAAGTTTTTTGGTTTGGAACTTTTAAAAAATTTCCTCTTTCGAAAAAATTTTCATTTAAACAAAAAAATCAGGAATATTTGCATTTTTTAGGGTTTTCTTAATAAGTCAAATAAATAATAAGAGTCGGTTTAGTTACCACGAAAAAGTAATTATTTTTTAAATAAAAAGTGACATTTTCATTTCATCCATGTGGGGCAGTGAGAAAGAGGTACAAGTGAGAGGTCTAAATTATGCAGAATTTTTCAAGGAATATGGTAAAATTTGTGTTTATCATAGAGTTTTACCATAAAATTCAATTTTTATAGTTGGGAGCCCAACTAACATCTATAGTAGCGGCTACATGTTCTAGAGGCTTTGCTACTTTCTTATAGTAGAAATGTGGTGATCCCAACCAAAATTTGTTACTTTTTAGTTCTAACTACTATTTAGTATCAGGAAATAGTAGATGTTTCGTAAAAACGACCCTCTAAACTACTTCTTAGGATTGTTTCCTGATAGTCGATTCTGATAGTCTTCTCTACCACAATAGGACGTTGCTAAAGTTTTACTTTCTTTTTAGTCGTTATTTCGTAGTCGCCCTGACTTTCATATCCTAATTACCACTAGAAAGTTAAGCTTCATTGGAGTCCCAAACAAGTGTATCCGACAACTACATTATAACTTTAATTTTTACCACAAAAGTTTGTGTCATAGTAACATCTGATGTAACAATGTAGACAAAATAACTTTGTGGATCAACTTTAAAGCCGCAACTACTTTGACTTTTTTTTAATGTCGATCTTTTAAAGTAATCTCTCCTTCCTGTTTCTACTTTGAAAACGTAGACTTTTTGAAGTCGCATCTTTGTCGCACACATAACCCTACTTTTTGTGGCTCCTTTTATAATATGGGAATATTAGGAATAGTTTTGCAAATATTTTTTTAACTACCTTGAGCAGTCCATTTTTTCGAGCTCATTGCTTGACCATTTTGCAAAACAATCAAAATGCAAAATATTGATCCAAAGTATCGAGTACCGCACCCGGATTTTGAGAATTCCCTGGTCCATGCTTAATCTTCATCCTTAATCTTTTACGCTACTTGTTGCTGTTCTATTCACTGTCTTTACGGTCGTTCGTGGTTTGTGCTGTGGCACCACCCTATCGCCATCGTAACCCTCTTGTGCGGACTAAACCGAATTCGTTTATCTATACCTCTTGTGCTGACGTGTCGTGTCTCACTGTGATTCATTTTATGTGTTGAGCTTGGGTCAATAATTCTTTTTGGTTTTCTTCAAATTTGTGCTATTGTTAAAGCTTGGTTTGAAGTGAATAAACTTAAATTTGTGCTGTGTTACATTTTAAAAAACTCTTTTTATTGGCACTTCATTTATTGTTCTAATGGAATTTAATTTATCTTGTTTTTGTTTTAAAACCTACCACAAATTCACGCTCGTACATAACCTATAAGCAGTGGTGTTGTTGTTGGCAGAAACGGCAAATGACAAGTGGCGACACCCCAATAACTTGAAGGTAGTAGTTATGCTTATCGCGTGGTTCCTATCACTCTGTAGACGTTTTCTAGTGGCGAAAGCTAGTTAATAATACGTTTCTGCAACGAAGGAGAAGAAATTCGAGTGTGTTATCTAGAACTAAAAAGGAATGCCGACATAAAAGTCGTAAGTGACACATTGCCGTAACTTAGGCTCACTTTCAAGTAACCCTTTCGACTATCAGGGAATATAGTTTGGGACGCCATGTTTTTATTTAAGAAAGAAAATTTAATATTTTTGTTGTCGTTTTATTAGCTCATATTAAAGAGCTATACTATTTTAGAAAGAAATTAGTTGAAGCTTACCAAAAATGCTCTTCTTAACCACCATTTGTTGGAGTTAACTGTCGATTATGAAAACATAACCTCCAAAATCACAACACAAAAATTCCATCAGCTACCAGAAAACGGCTCAATTTTACGGGCGCACCGGTTTTTTGCAATATATTTAATGCATGTTATACAAAAAACTTTGCGTCGCACTGGAATATTGATCCTCTGCTCGTAAATTCTCACACTTTTGGATAACATAGTACATATTATAACCATAACCAAACAAAAAAACTAAGCGAGTCTGTTTACTGTTGTGTCCACCATATTGTGTAACAATTCTACCAAAAAGAAACGATTATATTATTTGCAACTACATCGCAACTTTTATGCCATTACGGAAAAAAAAACAGCCTCTACGACGTAGTAGATACCTGGCTACGACGTAGTAGTGTAGTTGTTACTACAGTGACTTTAAACACTTGGCCAAGTAGTTATAACCAGAAATTGGTTCCCCACTGGGAATTATAACGTCGCTGTATGGTATACTGAGACGTAGCGGGAGTACGTTGCGGTTACTTTTAAGAAATTCTTTCTAGTTGGGGTTTCGTCGTTACAACTTTAAATGTTTGTTGGGAGATGTCATTACTGCCCCCTAGCGGGGAGCTACAGAAACAAAAATATTTTAGGTGATTTTACAAGGCCTGATATTGTTATAAAAAAAATTCCCGAAGTCGTAGCTGTACTAGTATCTGAGATAAATCTGGCTGCCACCTTTAATGGGACACCCTGTATATATATACTTTGTGTTCGGATTCACCGAGTATCATGGTCTGTCTGTGGCATCTTGTAATTTTTTTTCTTTTAGGTTTGTATAATTTTTTGGAATTTCTTTTTTTCCCATTTCCAATAAATCAATCTTACCGGCCTTGAGCCAAACCCTGATCCTAAACATGGCCTAACAAAACAAATAATAAATCTAGGCCATTAACAAGGAGTTTTATTATGAAAATCAAAATAAAAGTACACAAAAACTGGGCTTTGTTTCAAAACATGTCGGGAATTGGAAAGAATTAAAAATAAACCTTAAGATTAATTGATTCTCTAAAATAACTGTGTTAGACGAAAAACGTGGCTGACTAATTTTCGCTAAATTTTGGATATTTTCCAAAACACATGTAGATATCTATAACCAACGGACATACAATTCAGATTTGATGTATTACCTATCCACATCGCAAGTCTGATGGAAAAAAATACTGCAAATTTTACTTTATCTTATAACTAGGCCGCACAGGAAAACTGAAATATAAATGGGCTATGGAGGTTGCTGTGAAGGACGCTTTAATTGCATAGCAATATCTGAATCGCTCTTCTTTAGGTAAACGATATGCAAGCCAAAACCCCTTTTTATGATTTTGTTCGGTTTTATAAAAGACGTTATACATAACTTTGACTCTGCTTTTATGTCATGTATGATAAACTTTGATTTTGCTCATGTCTTGTTAGATGAATGACGTTTTTGATAATGTCCGGTTATTAATAATTCCGTTTTGGACATTGTACTGTTACCCTTTTCCTTTGTGATCTTTCTACGGTCCAAAGAAAGAATAATTTTAATAGTTTTTTTATGAAATAGGTACCTGAGATCCTGTGATAATGACAGGTTTCTCCAGATTCTCCAACATAAAAGACAAGGCTGATGATGTGTACGCTAAGGTGTCTGTGCCGTGGAGAACTACAAAACCGTCGTATGCCGGGTAATATAGCTAAAAGAACAAAACAAATAAGAAATGTATTTAAAAAAATATTTTAAAAATAATAAAATTTGTAAATATTCTAGTAACACAGCTACGTTTTAAAAACGTTTTTAAAAGGTCCATTTCGGAGCTAGGGGCCATTTTAAAAACGTAAGCCTAGGTCCCTCAAGGTCCGAGGAGGTCCCTGGAACGTGTTTGTGTTTTTTAAGTTTTTAGAGCGTCCCCACAGAACGTTTTTAAAAAATATTTCGGGCGTTTGTAAAATGCCATTTTCATACCTTCTGCAAAATTTGGGGATGTTTGCTAAACGTTCCAGTAACGCTCTGAAACGTTCCAAAGCGTTTCGAGGACGTACAATAAACGTTCCAGGGACGTCTAAAAAACGTATTAGGGGACGTTCAAAAAGCGTTTTAGGGGACGTTAATGAAACGTTCAGGGGACGTTTTAAAAACATTCCAGGGATCCCATAAAGTGAAGGCCTCTGGTCCCCTTTTATGAGCCTTTAGGTATTGGGCCCTTTCATATTGTGCCCTTTGATATTGCGCCCTATTAAAACTTTACTCCACTCAAATTTGAGTACCGTAAAAAGGGTTGAAATTTACTTTTTTCTGACCAGCCTATGTATATGCTAGTAGTAGAAATGTAAGGGACCTTAAAAGTACGTTTTAAGAACGTACTTAATTGCACTTTTTTAAAACATCATTCTTGGGACGTTTTAAAAACGTACTTTTTAGGTACCTAAAGGTTAGGACCCTAAAGGACCTAAAAAGTTTTTAAAACTTCCTTTTTAGGACGTTTTATATCGTACTTATTAGGTACGCAAATGAAGTGGCCCTGAGAGACCTTAAAAGTACGTTTTAAAAACGTCCTTTTGTGAGTTTTTAAAAGGTCCGTTTTAGTAGGTTTTAAACATGTACTTTTTAGGTACGCGAATATTGAATATACCTTTACCTAGAAAGACTTAAAAAGTATGTTTTAAAAACGTCCAAAATAGACGTTTTTTTATTTTGTCATTTTGAACGTACTTTTTGAGTGGGGACCCAAAAAGTGCGTTCCTGGACATCCGGTGTTACTAGGAATCTGTCAATAAATAAATAAAACAGGGTTATTCCATAAAAAAATCGGTTTGACAGTCGGATCCTTTAAAAATTTATAAAAAAAATATTTACAAATGAAATTTACGAAAATAAAAACTATGCAGACTTTTCAAAAACCCCCCTTAATCGCTTGCTATATCAATATGCGGTTTTTACTCTTAAGCTTAACCTAAAAATGAAGACTTGCAGGAGGGAGTAGTTTTTCATACCCCCATTAAAAATACTCTGCCAATATATGGGCCCCTAAGCTCACACTAGGTACTATAGTGATAGTGTACGTGTGAGCTAATATAACTAAAAACTGAAATATATTTTATTCAACTCCGGACTAAATTACCTTTTGTTTGATACCACACAAGCCATGTTTTGACTTAAACTCAAATTTTTGAAATCTACCCCCACCCTTAAAAAAACAAAAACTAAAATTTATTTTGTTAAACTTCGGACTCAATTACCTTTCGTTTGATATCACACACGCCATACTTTCACTTAAACTCTAATTTTTAAAAATATACCCCCACCCTTTTTTTTAAATAAATTAAAATGTATTTTGTTCAAGAGCAGACTCAATTACCTTTCGTTTGATATCACACACGCCATATTTTCACATAAACTCTAATTTTTGAAATCTACCCCCACCCTTTTATTTGGTTTGTGTTCGGTGGATTTTGTTCATTTTTAAATGGGACCATCTCGAGCCAAGACCCAGCCTAGGTACCAAATTTCATTAAAATCGGCCAAGCGGTTTTGAGTTATGCGCGTTGGTCGTTACAGACAGACAGACAGACATACAGACAGACGGCGCAACAAAAAGTTTCAAAATCATCTGAAAACGCAAAGATATATAAAAATTTTGAAATCGAAGCAACTTTTTTTTTCTCGAAAAAATTAGGATCACCATAGCTCACACTACTATAGTATAGTATATGTGTGAGCTAATATATACAATATAATTTAAAGTACGCTCTGCGAGGTAAAATATAAATTAACAAACATTCTTACTTTTATATCATTTGCAATACTAATCCAGATCTTGTACCGTCATGTTGCTGGAATCTAACAGAGGGTTGTATTCCTTAATTTCGTAAACCACCATTTTAGGTCCAACTTTTCTAAAAAATATATAACACTTTTTAAATTATACTATATAGGAAAAAGCTTTACTCGCCATAGGATCAACTGGATCCGTGCCTACATTTTAATACAGTGTTTAAAAGAAAATTATAGTTTTTGCAATAAAGTATACTACACATTTTTTTAGATGTTTATGTAATAAACATGTTTTTTTCTAATAATCCCAATTTGGTCGAAGCCATTGGAAACCCTCTTTCTTCTCCTAACCTTACCGACCACCACGTTGGAAAGAGAATTTTGCTTTCCAGAAAAAAGTTTTTGGAAATTTTTGTCAAAAGCGTTCATGTTTTAGAAAATGGAATAATACCTAAAAAATTCAGGTTTTGGGGGGTTAAGTGGGGATTTTCTCAGTCCCTGTCCACATTTCGAGTGAGGGTAGAACCGAGATATTCGGATTCAACGAAGTCGTAATAGTCTGGGAGGCCGTCAAGATTTTGGGAACTTATTTTGTTAGCAAACATTGATAGAATTGTTCATTAATCAATTGTAAGCAAAATTTGTTACATAAATAGGGGGGGAGTTCCGATGGGTTTAGGCCCAAGATGGAAAATAAGATATGAATGCCGGGAACTTATTTTCTTAAGAATAAAACTAGCTATACTAGTAAAGGGCATACTTAAGTTAACCAAAAAAATATTCTGGCTAATCTCTAAGGATGGCAAGTATTTGTGACAAGTGCAAAACGATATGAAATGAATGCCCTCATTTTCTTAATTCTGAAAGTTTATAAGTTGTATTATAATAAAAGCTTAAAATACCATCTGGCTGTTAGTTATTTAAAAGCCCCAAAGCCTTGCCAGAATTATCTTATGCTCGTCAAGTTGACACCTTCGATTATGCTAATGTGTGGTAGACCCACGTACAAATGAGAAGGAGTGATTATTTGGCTTATTTTAAGACTAAGTTTCCATGCACATAGGTCCGCAAACTCTTCGTTGCCGATTTACAGACTATTGAAATTAATTAATTTTTTTCATTTTTCGTTGATAGCTCTCGCAGTTTTTAAGATATTGTGATGGTAAATAACAGCTAGAACAATTTTCTCCATGACATTATAGTATAATCTATCATGTGAAAAAATTTCAAAACTAAGAAAATAAGTTCCTCATTTTCCAATTTTGAAAACGCCGCTAAGTACATTTTCCAACTTTGTAAATCAGCCAGAGTTATTTTTAGTTATAGTGTATTATAACATAAGCTTATACGTTCAGTTTCAAGACTAAGAAAATAAGAACGCAAATCAGCCCAATTTTTGGATACGAAAATTTTCAGCCAGAGATATTTTCCACCACTTAAGATGAGCCAGAGTATTTTTCTTATAATATTCATGATCTCTTCTTCTTAGTGTAAAAGATTTAGAACTAAGAAAATAAGTCGACTCATATCATTTACTGAACTTTTGAACCCATCCTAAAATCATTACCAGAATCAAAAATTGTTGATTATTATCATTAACAGAACATATTTATTTATATACACAGACTAAGAAAATAAGTTCCAAAAAATATTCACGGCCTACCCTACCACAATAGAGAGAAATAACCATTTTCCAAAAACTACCTAAGTAAGATGAAGTTTCTAGACTGAAAACCTTTTAGACTTTTGGCTTAACTATCAGGGTTTCTCATATACATAATATTTCAATACTCACGGTAACTGCCCATTCATGATGCAAACATGAGGGCCTTGGTACTTTAAGCAAAAAAGACCTGATTGGTTGCTTTCAAAGCATATGCATATTATTTCCATATAGTACATATTATTGGAATACCTACGGTACCTTACGATGCAGAATGCAAACATATTTGAAATGGCAATATCAATGAACACTATGTCTGTCCTTTTTGCGATCATTAAGTTAAAATATCCTGATTGTTTATACTTTACACATGCATATTATTTTATTCGTGTATTCGTCATGTCAAATCATCACGAGTCGTTAAATACCGAGATGAATTCCATCAAAGGAGCATGCGTCAAAATTAACGTCAAAATGTCTAATTTAAATTATTGGCGCGAATACCGGGATTGGCGCGAGATCGAAGAGCTTAACGTATAATAAAAAATTCAAGGTATAAAATAATGGTCAATTCTAATTTTTAGGTATGATTTTATGTAGGTACCGGGTGGTTTTTTATAACCGGAGCACTCAGCAACTTTATCATTGAAAATAAAGGGCTATAATAAATTGTAGATTTTTTTTGGTTAATTATGATGATGATGAACTTTAGCCAACATAATTTTTTTCTATCCGTCACCATGTACAGGGTGTCCCAAATTCGATGTTTTTGGGGAGTTTCGGGTATTTCTAGAGGGGCTAAAAAAACCTGATCAACCTTTGCGACACTCAAATTCGCATTTTGATATAGCAAGCCGTTTTTAAACTACGGGGTGTTTTTAAAAAGTCTGCATTTTGGGAAGGGGTCTATAACTTGTTTATTTATTAATATTTTTATTTCTGTGAAAACATTCTTTAGACACTTTTTTAAGAGGAATTCAACTGTTAAATTAAATTTCATTTGTCACGTTTAGTTTTTGAGATATCACATAAAATTAATTTTTCTTTATGGGATTAGTGGGATTTCTTTATATTTTTGTTTTTTTTATTTTTACCACATATTTTAGTTTGCTTAATGGGTTAAAAATATTTTAATATTATAAAATTATAAAAATAAAAAAATAATAAAGAGGTGATTAAAAAATAAAAATAAAGAAAACATTAAAAGAAAATTAAAAATTAAAATATTGAGTGTGATACATCATTTTAAAGAAATTTTAGAGGGAGTTTTAGAGTTATTCTGTAAGAAAAATAACAACTTTATGCAATATTTTAAAAACCAAAAGAGATAAATAAAAACCGTTTACATCTGTCAATTCTTCAAGAAAAGATCTATAAGAAAGCTATTTACACAAAAGCAAAATGCAGACAAAAACACTCCGTAGCTTAAAAACGGCTTGCTATATCTAAATGTAGTTTTCACCTTTAGGCTTCTCTTAAAATTTGAGCGTCGCAAAGGGGGCTCAGTTTTTTTCTTTCTCCTCTAGAAATACCCGACATCACAAAAAACAACGAATTTGGGACACCCTGTACAGGGTGTAACAATAAAGTCGATTTTTTGAGAGGGTAAACACCCTGTATATTTTTGCATTTTAAGATTCGTCTTTTCTTTTTGATTTCAAAAATATACAATATCTATGTGCTGCGATTAATATTTTTTGAGGTATATGCAGTATTTCTTCTGTATGCATTTCACGTTTATTTTGTTTTGCCATGGGAGTATTGACAAATTTAAATGCGCTAAATCTTTAAAAAAAATGTTTATCGTAGCATAGACATACAATAGAACCCGGATGACAGTGTTTATTCAAATTAAATTGGGCACTAAATAATTTGTCACACAACTTGCACGTCACCGGCATTTTCACAGCACAAAAACGACGAAATTTCATCAAAAAGAACTGGGAATTATTAAAGTTTTGCTGTATAAAACCATACTGAAATATCTCTCAGTTGATTGGTTGGCAGAAGTGACAGATCAACGCTTGCGCACGTTTTGGAATTCATCTCGGTATTTAACGACTCGTAAATCATCGGCTCACAGTTGACAAAAACTCTATGTAAATTTGGTATCTGTGCATTTTTCGTACCTTTATTTCTGAATGTTTGCATCAAATGCCAACCATTGTGTAAATAGGTAACAGGGAGTATTGGAATATTACGTATATGGGATTTCTACCTTTAATAATTTTTGATAATTTTGCAACAAAAAATCGGATCACACAAAAGTTTTATTTTTGGATTAAATTAAAAATTAACCTGCTGTGATCCTGTGACGAACACTAAGATAAACAGTGTTTATTTTCAAATCTTATACACGCATATTTTTCAAATTTAGAAAAAATATGTATTAATTGAACTGATTAAAAATAAATGAGAAATTTTTTAAAAATACAACTTGTTTGCTACCTCCCACATTTGTAAAATTGATTCATTCATAAAAATATACAGACTGTCAAAAAATAATGTACAATATACCTGGCTAAAACTATCGAAATTATCTTACTTATTTTTTTATTGAAAATTTTATTTCCTTAAAAAAGGTTTTTAAATACTAAATTGCAAATAATGCAAGGACCTAAAACCATAAACAACAAGTGAGTTCATACCTTTGACAGTGGAAAAGAAGAATTATAGAAATCAGTTGGATGGCTTGGTCGAGTTAATACCCTGACAGTTTCTCGTTCTTGTATTGTGACACCACACACATGCATAGATGTAAGTTTTCCAAAAATTTATGTTTTGTCTTTGGTGGCTCAATGAGAGAGCGGTTAAGTACAGAGCAAGAGATTCCGGGTTCGAGTCCCGGCCAAAGACAACTTTTTTCTGATTTTTCTTTCTTTAATTTCACTTGTTCTCTATGGTTAAAAAAGGTTCTTATAAAATGTCGCTCCAAATAGGTTCATCGAAAACGGTCACCCAGGTTTGATGTCTTTCCTATTTTTAATATTATTTACTGGATCATATTAAGTACCTATTAGAGACTCAAATTATTAAAAATAATCTGCCAGGATAGGGGACAATTCGCAGATTATTCGCCGCGGCCGTTTCGACGTGGGCCGATTACCACCGGCACAATTTGCCGCGGTCCGATTCGCCGCAGGAACAATAGTTCGCCGAAAGAATTTTTGTTTAATTTTTATTTTATCTAACTTTTCTTAAATCATAGCTTCCCTGTCCTCTTGTTGTGAGATCAACATCTGTGTTAAACCTAGCCGTGGTCAATTGATCGCAAAGATATCCTAACCAGTGTGTGAACCACAAATATTTGGCAAAAAAAATGTCCCCACAAAAAAATAGTTTTTCGAAAAGAATAGCTTTTTTAATGATCAGTTTTTAAAAAAATGTTTTAGTCTTTTTTTAAATAATACTTTTTCAACAGGAGTTTTCTACAAACTAATAAAAAAAATTTTTTTTTAAATTTTTACACAAAATTATTTTTTAAAATATTTTTCAAAAATACGTTTACTACACAAAATAAACAAAATTGCAATCTTATAACTCGTCGGCGGCGAATTGTCTCTGCGGCGAATTGTCCCTACGGCAAATTGTCCCTGCGACGATCGGCCCGCGACGAATTGTCCCATCTCCAATCTGCCCAATGGATTAATATGACTATTAGTATGAATTACTTACGGTAAAATAAGCTGATTTTCTTTCATGTGTTCCTGATATTCTTTTGCTAGTTCTGGATCATGCATTCCAGAATTCGATTTGACCTTATTGTAAAATGCATTGGGAAGTGGGACGTACACTAAAAATAGCAAGATTAAACTAAAATGAAAAAAATCTAAGAAAATCACAATATTTTTTTGTACCCAGATACAAGGATTTTTTGTATGCTGAATTTAATCATGATCATGGAATAGAACTCGATGATCATGAAGCATTTTCCAGAACAACTGCAAGAACGCGTATAAAGGCCGCTTGACATTGAGCTATAGACTTGCAGTTGCATACAAGATTAGGATGCCTAATATGACATCTATTGTATAAACAAACAATTATGTCATTCAGGGACACTAATCTTGCATGCAACTGCAAGGGTATTGTTCCAGACTTGCAGTTGCAGGCAAGATTAGGGTGCCTGATATGACATCTATTGTATAAACAAATCGACCAACCAACCAACCAACCTAACCACCCAACCTAATCAACCAAGCCAACCAACCAACCTAACCAACCAAACAACCTAACCAACCCACCTAACCCAAGGACTATAGACATAAAGGACTGCTTAGTTACATTTAACCTGTGTTAACAAATTGTGCGGGGTGAGGAGAGCGGCGTGACGTCACCACTTGTGCTAAATCCTTTGTTTACGTTCGTTGTATATGATGCTATTCGTATTTTTGTTGATATTTCGCTGCATAGTTTGTGTTTTTTGGATTGTTTCAGTGCAGTGCTACTAAGAAAAGACATAATAAACAAACATTTTCGAAAAATTCGATTCAGGACAAAAAAGAACGTTTGTTTACAGAGTAAAAAAAATGGCCACGATTTTCTCAGCAAATGGGCTTCTTGTTTAATAATATCTATCAAGAACATTACAAAAGATTGTGAATTGAAAAGGAATATTTTTCTAAATGAAATATTATTATTTATATTAATATTTTTTATTTATTGTATGTATCTGTACTTTTATTTCTTTTTGTAAAAATGTAATAATAAATACTTTTTTTATGTTCTATATTCCCATTTTTCAATTATTAAATAATTTCTTAAGATTTAAAAAGCGGTTGTAATAATTAAACTATACATTATGTGTATTTTTTTCTCTCTTTGTTTTTTGTATATTTGTTAAGAACAATATTTGTGCTTTTCCTTTTTTTTAAATAAATCAATAAATTTTTTCTACCTATATTTCCGTTTTTAATTATTATCGCAAAATATTTCTTTTACATACTTTTAAAACAATTGACAAATTATACAGGGTGTCCCATAACTTGGGGGCCATAGTGCAGCAGGTGATAGAGGAGGTTATTTCCGAAAGAAAGTTTATTTAACATGGGGTCAACACACATTTGTTTTTAAGATATAGGATTTTTAAAGTTAGAGGAGTGAGGCAAAAAGGGTTTTGCAAAAAAAAGAAAAATCTATCACAGACAGTTGAATACTCAGCTAATTGTGATTCAAAAATGTGATACTCCTTTTTTTGATAAAATTACAAGTTAAGAAAATACAGGCTGTCAAAATTACCTCCAAAAATGTACAAACAATAATAATTTTTTTTTAAATTAATTTTTGCTTACTTATCCTTTTAAAAAATATCAATAATATTTTATTTATTATTATGTGTCGCTAAAGGCTTGTTTTTATTAACAAAAAAATATAAAAAAAAACATTGGGTTTAATAGGGCATTTATAAAAGTTTATTATACCAAAAAAATAGTTTTTTCTAAAAAAAATTGACCGACTAATATTTTTCAAAATATATTTGATTTCAATTTATTGCTCTTGTTCTAATACACGACTTTACCCAATTTCATGTTTTTACATTGCGTTTTTTGAAAAAGTTATTGTCAAAAAAGTTAAAAAAATTGCCAACTTTGATGCTCTGTATCTCTACAAAGAAAGAGTTTTCACCCATGCATTATAGGAACTTTTTTATCAGACATTACCTCCTCTATCACCTGTTGGCCTATGGCCCCTAAGTTATGGGACACCCTGTATAGGTCATACGACATTATGTGTAGTTTTTTTTTTCACTTTAAATATTTAAATTTAATTAATTAACAGATATTTCAAATATAAAATCATTTATCATCCTTTTATTTAATGTAAAGACAATATTTTTAAATGTACAATGCCTTAATTTTGCATAAAATTTAATTTGCATAAAGAAAATAGCTCCAAAAGCACATAAAATCCAATATAACAATAGGCGCGCTTTTTGCCCAGCACAAGTGGTGACGTAACAGCGAGTTTGACCTTGAACATCGATTGCAGACAGATTCGGCAACTGAGCAATCCTGTCTAGTGTATAATCGTTGCACCTAACCAACCAACATAAACAATTGCCAATGGTAATATCAATAACACGCGGCGAATTATCCCCACGGTAAAACGGACCGTGGCAAATCGGCCGCGGCAAATTCAACGCGCAAATTGTCTCATTCCCTTGGCATTAGCCAACTTTGTGATCTTCAAAACAAATATGAGCAAATCGTTTTTTATTTTGTACCTAATTATAAATATTATTGACTAGACATATTATCTTATTTAAATAAACTTTTATTTTGCTTGTTTAATAATATCCGGATAAAACTGGTAAATTAATCTAAATGTTGAAAAAATTCCAGTTTTAAAAATTGAAAAATTTATTGAAATTTAAAAAAATTCCACTTTAAAACAGTTGGTTTAATTAACCCATTTTGGGCCAAGGATAGAAGGAAAACAATATTTATAAAAAAAAGTATTTTTGTATTATCAATATACCTAAATGTTACTAATAAGTACCGTAAAAAAAATATAGAAAATTAAAACATTTGTTCCTGACTATCAGGACGTGTTCCAGACGGGGATCACTCGTATCCTCGTGATCGACGTTGGAGAAAGTGAAAACCAAACAGTTTTAACAAGTTCTCAACGAAAGCCTCAAACCATCAGTATAATTCAATGCCGGTAGGGGTATTTTCCCTCGGAGTAGTTGTTTCTGGTGGTTTCACACAACTTGTGCTCTACACGGAGCTATCGCCTACATTCACCTGAGAATGGCCCAAAAGGTCGAAACCGGTCCGGTCGTGGATTGGCATGGAACATTTGTTCCTGACTATCAGGACGTGTTCCAGACGGGGATCACTCGTATCCTCGTGATCGACGTTGGAGAAAGTGAAAACCAAACAGTTTTAACAAGTTCTCAACGAAAGCCTCAAACCATCAGTATAATTCAATGCCGGTAGGGGTATTTTCCCTCGGAGTAGTTGTTTCTGGTGGTTTCACACAAAATATGGGGTGTTGCGTTAACGCAGCGACCGCCTAAAGGGTTAAGTGAAATTGCCGAAAACAGTCGGCGTGCAGATATACTGTGCAACGCTCACAAATGTAAATCTTTGACTTTTGCACACCCGACATCTTCTGGGGTCAGTTTGGCTTATGACGTGTCCCATCAGGTCACCTCTCATATCAGTGGGCGGATTTATCGGAAGTGCTCTAGCAACAAAATTCTTTGCTTTGAGCATTCGCAATGCAATAAATGATTTGAAATTCAGCTGCGACATCTTATTTTGGTTTACGGTATTGTAAAGTTTCCAGGCGTTCACAAGCGAAATTTATAAAAAGTGGCCACCACCATTTTTTTCCCATTACTTTGATTCTATAGTGTGCAAATCCATTATCGTGTAAATCTTCGCCTCCCATATATTTATTATATGCTGATATTACCGCTGGTTAGGGAATTACTTCTTTTTTTGATTTTCTATTAAATAGACCTGATGGGACACGTCATAAGCAAAACTGACCCCAGAAGATGTCGGGTGTGCAAAAGTCAAAGGATTTACATTTGTGAGCGATGCACAGTATATCTGCACGCCGACTTTTTTCGGTAATTTCACTTAACCCTTTAGGCCGTTGATGCGTTAACGCAACACCCCATATTTTGTTAAGTTAATATTCTATATTAACACCAGTCGCGTATATACGGGGGGGCCTGGGGGGCCCGGGCACTCCCGAAGCTAAGGTTTTTTTGGATATTTTCCACATATTTCATGAATACAAACATAAAATAGCATCAAATAGCTTAAAATACCGCCTCATGAGGTCTCGGACCCCCCCCCCAAAACTGTCTCGGGCCCACCCCGAAACTTTTTTCTATATACGCCACACCAACACTACTTTACTTATGACGTATTAAAAAAAAACCTGCTACAAATAAAAAAGTTTTTCATTTGATATTGTTACTAAAAGTTTACTTGGTAAGATAAAAGTGCAATATCTTCGGAAATATAAATAAAATTGTGCTTTTTTGAATTCTGAAAATTTTGGATCGAAAAGAAGAAAAAATGAGGTTTTTCAAAAAATTTTCAGGCAGACGGAAACATCTTCCAAATCCAATTTGATTACCTTTATTTAACCTTACTTAAGTGGGATTTGTCTATCAGCGGCGTAGCATGCCCGAAAAGGCGGGGGGGGGGGGCGACAGCTAAAAAGGGCGCCTCTGAAAACTGACGAAAAAAAAAACAAAAAGGCCTCTCACAAATCTTGCGACCAAAAAAAAAAAAAAAAGTCATCTTGTGTGAGGGGGCGGCCGATAAGTCACAAGGCCGCCTCTCACGAATCTTGCGACCACAAAATAAAAAAACAAAAGGTCTTCATGTCGTTAGTTTCCTTTGGCACCCACTCAATTAGCCGTTCCCGGCCCGACTTAATAAAGCTGAGGGCGCTTCGGCCACCTATGGGGCGCCCCTACCCTCGGGGCGGGGGGGGGGGGGGGGCGACGAACCCCCCGCCCCCCCCCCCCACGCTACGCCGCTGTTGTCTATATCTTATGCCATAAAAGTTCCTATGTTAAAAAAAAAATATTACTGTAGTGTTTACGCATCAACGGCCCAAAATGGGTTAAGAAATCTCAATTCAGGGGGAGCAGGAAAATCCGCTAAAAATATTTATAACTATAGGTATCAGAAAACATTATGGAATGGATTTATATACCCCCCTCCATTATTTCTTAAAATCTTTTTGCCTTTTTTGAATATTTTTCCTCAAATTTAAAAACTGTGAAACCCTGAAAACCCACACTTTTTTAAAAAATATTTAGGACTTTTCTTAAGAAGATACCAGTGTAGAAACTTTCAAAAAGTGAAATGTTGCTCGATTATTCGAGTATTTTTGACCAAACAACTGAAAACCAAAAACTAATCTTAAAAACCAATTACACAGTTACTGAAAGCTCTTTTAGGTCTACAACTAAGTATACAACAACGGCAAAAATTTACCCAAATTGGGACCACTTTTACCGTATGATGAAAATACAGCCCTGCGGTGGTTCAGAAAAGCCTTAAAATGTGACACTTGTCTTTTTCTAATTGTGCTGAAGAACATTAGGTTTCTTGATCGCACATTGGGGTATACGCTTGCAAAACTTTACGTTTATAGATTAATGCCCTAATCACTTATGGTGTGGCAACGAAGGTACATCGAAAAACGGCATGATTTTCCAAAAAGGTACTGAAATAAAAATTTTCTTACCTCCATTTTGATTTTTTTGCATCCCAATCGTGCCCCCTACATAAAGCACCAGCACGTATCTCATATCTTTAATTTTTTACACCAATCTATTTTTACAAACTACACTTCTAAAATCCCTAAAATTGTTAAAATGTTTGTCACAGGCTTCAAATTTCCCACACTGAAACAATTGCTTATAAATATTTGTGTTTTTCCGTGGTTTATAAATAATTTTATACAAAATTGTTTTTTTTTCTAAAATTATTAAAATGTGTAGATACACAGCCGTTCTGTTTTTGTAACTAAGTGATTAAAATTATTATTTTTCAAGCAACCTTTTGCACTGACTCTATCAGTTAAATTGCCTAATATCTATTGTTGACGAACTTGATGGTCTTAATTGACTTGAATAAAGGACATTTTACTGCTATGCCAATTTTGGATTATTTTGTATTTAGCAATGATCTCTATTTAGTTATTAAGGGGCGGATCTAGTTCCTAAAAATTGGGGGGGGGGGGAGGGCAAAAATAAACCTAAATTATTATTAGCCACCAAAATGTTTTTCGTTACAAGGGATATGGCGAGGAAATAGTCAAAAAACCAAAAGAAATATAATTTTGTGGGCGAATCCTCAGTAGAGGGATATTAGGGGGACCAGTTTTCCGTATGATGAAAATGCGGGCCTGTAGTGGTTCAGAAAAGCTTTAAAATGGGACACTTGTCTTTTTCCAAGTTTGCTGAAGAACAATAGGCTTGATGGCACATTGGAGTATTTGTTTGCAAAATTTTAGGTTTATAGATTAATTTCCTGATTACTTATGGTGTACATAAATTATAGATTAATTTCCTGAAAACTTATGGTGTACATAAAAAAGGCAATTTTTGACGGGTATTTCCCATTTTTCCAAAACTGACATTTTTGGTATTTTATCAGTCGTAAATATTCGTGCTAAGTTTCATTATTCTAAGTCAAAGCGGTCACGCATAAAAGAAACCAGCTCGAGTTTAATTTACGGGGCATACAAAGATTACTAAAATAAAAATATTCTTACCTCCATTTTCATTTTTTTGCATTCCAATCGTGCCCCCTACATAAATCGCTAGCACGTATCTTATTTCTTTCATTTTTTTACACAAATGTATTTTTACAAACTAAACCTAATATCACTAAAATTGTTGCAATGTTTAATCACAGTCACAAAATTTCTCACACTGAAACAATTGCTTGTAAAATTTTTTTTTTCGGTGGATTATAAATGTTATACAAATCTGTTTTTTTATCTAAAATTATCAAAATGCCTAGACACACAGCCGTTCTGTTTTTGTAATTAAGTGATTAAAATTTTTATTTTTCAAGCAACCTTTTGCAACTGACTCTACCAGTTAGTAGTAGTAGTATCTATTGCCACAAAGTATGTATACTTTGTGGTTGTGGCCATCGATACTACCCCCCCCCCCCCAAATGAAACTTCTATATCCGCCCCTGCATTTATACAAAATTGGTTTTCAGACAGGTTGTCAATATTGGCAATTTCTTTTCGATTCTTTTTGTCTTGATTCGTGAAAAATCGCAATAGAAATTAAAAATTTTGTAGTGTTACGTATTACAATGTATTTATTACAAATATTAACATCAAATAAATATTATTTACCCTTATAGTACTTCCTAAAATAATGTTTTTATATAATGGAATGAACAATAAAATTGTAAGAAAAATATGTCCCAAAAGTAAATTATTAAAGTACCTAGGTGCCAAATGTCTTTTAAAATAATAAACAATTTCAAGCCAAAAAACTCTAAAGTTTATCTGTTAAAATTTTCGAAATCACTCAAAACACCAAAATAAATAAATCTTAAACTTTGGTTTAAATAAAAATTTAACTTACATCTTATTAAAAAAATGTCCACTGCAGTACTGAACAATAAAAACACCCATAACTTTTACAATGAAATAACCAATTTTAAAACAAAAAACTCATAGGTTGTCTTGTTGTTAAAATCACTGAATCACTCAAATTTTGGTTTAGATAATTATGTCACAAACTCATGTATGTCCTTAATGTCACCCATTATTGCTGTTATTAAAACATCGATTTATTTCACTCAAATAGGTTCGGTAATTAAAATACCCACTAGAATTTGCAACAATTTCTTTCGTCAAAAAATTGCAGCTCAAAAACGGATCACTATGATTGTATGAGGTGCCGTTGTGGAACGTCTTCTTCAGATTTTCGTTTAGCTCTCCAATGTTTTTCGTCAAATCTGTAAGGATGATCTTCATACTGGCGACTGAATGTTCTGTGACGAATTTTCCAAGAAGAAATCCTAAAGACAAAATACGAGATGTGTTAGACCAACTATAAGTATAGACAGGGTCCTCAACAACAACAAGTGAAATTAAAAAAGAAAAATAGGAAAAAAGTTTTTCTATCTTCGGCTGGGACTCGGACCCGGAATCTCTGCTGTACGCAAAAGCTCTCGACATTAAGCCACCAAGACTATACATAAATTTTCGGAAAACTTTTATCTATGCGTGTCTGCGGTGTCTCAATACAAGAACGAGAAACTCTCAGGGTATTAACTCGCAAGTAGTTTTTTTAATTTCACTTGTTTATACAGGGTGACCCAATCTTAACAAGCCAAACTTCATCAGCGTATTGTACGTTGAAAAATATGAAAAAAAAAGTCTTTGCAACATAGGTCGAAAAATGCTTAGTTAGGAAAATACAGTGTGTTTTCTTAAAAAAAAGAAAAAAATTATCTAGAAAACTACTTATAAAGCTAAATTTGGTACAGAATAAAGGTTAATTATACAGCTATAGTTTTTTTCATAAAGCAACAATTTTGGTTTGCCAGGGGCGTGCGCACGGGCGGTGACTGTCAGATTTTTGAAGAAAAAATGATACGCCAATGGATTTTTTTTGCTTTCAAATTATTTTTGAAATCACAGTCTAATTTCAGTTAAAAAATGTCTCTACTTTTTTTTCTAAAATGCGTCGTTTTTAACTAAAAAATAAAAATTGTTTTATCTCTACATAAAGATTTTACCAATAAAAGTTAAAAAAAAAACAGTTTTTTGTTAATAAAAAGTCAAAGATAGTCAATAAATTACCTTTTTTAAAATTTATTGACTATCTTTGACTTTTTATTAACATTGTCCCAAGTAGTTTTCTAGATAATAATTTTGTTCGTTTTTTTTTAAAAGAAAACTTTAACACACTGTATTTTCCCAACGAAGCATTTTTCGACCTGTGTTGTATAGACTTTTTAAAAATATTTTTCAACGTACAATACGCTGGTGAAGTTTGGCTTGTTAAGGTTGGGTCACCCTGTATACAGGGTGTTAATAAAGTATGTCGCCAAATTTCAGAGGATTATTCTTTGAGTGATTTAAAGAAAAAAACTTTGTATAAACCTCAGAGTAATATTACTCTAAGGTATAAACATAGGTCCGCAAATGTTTGGTTTTCAAGATACATGTTGTTGAAGTTTTAATTTTTTGTTTGTTTTATCTTTATAACTCGTGCAGTTTTTGAGATGTTTAGCTTAAATCTGGAACGTGTATTTAGCTACAAGCCATACATCATTAAGCATGCCAAATGTTAACAAAAAACTACAAGGTGATATTTTTCCGGGTTGTCCCCCTTTTTTTCCCCCAGAACTTTTTTGCAGTAAGTCACTGGCATATTCAAAAATATAAAATAAATTCCTTGTTTTAGTCAGAAACTCTTTGATCTCTCTTGCAATTTTTCGTATACGTAATTTTTGACACCTTGTATATCGAAAACTAACCATTTAACCATGTTTATTTGAAGTTTTTTTTCTTAAAATCACTCAGAAAATTATCCTCTGAAGATTTGGAACATACTTTATTAAAGCCCTGTATAAGGCACTTTTTTTTTGGAACAAAACTTAATTTTTGTTGTCACAGACTAAAAAAAATATTTATTAAAAGCTTATCTAAGCTTTTTAAATTTTATTATGAACACGTGTCACTAGAGGTTTGTCCAGTTTTTAAATTCAAATATTGCCTTCAAAGCAGTGGCGTATATAGAAAAAAGTTTCGGGGGGGGGGGCCCGAGACCCCATGAGGCCGTATTTTATGCTATTTTATGTTTGTATGCATGAAATATGTAGAAAAAAACTAAAAAAATCTTAGCTTCGGGGCCACGCCACCCCTTATATACGGCACTGCTTCAAACTGATGGGGCTAATAACGGAAAAATAACCTTTTATACAAATTTTAAGTTTCTAGATTTGTAAACATATAGGTTTTGTTATATTTTATCCATAGAAAATTAAATAAAAAATAAAATAACTTGTCACAAGAAATCTGTCCCACGCGGTAACAGCCGATTTTTCCAGAAAGAAAATTCATTCCACATGGCAACTTAGAGTTTTAGTATGAAGTGGGTTATAGAGGACCGCGACGAACACTGTCAAGGAGTTTTTGTATTATTGATAATATATCGTGTAGTGTTTAAAAAATAAAAATTTATAGATTTGAGGCAAATGATGTTGTCCTTTCGGTAACGTGGATTATCTTACGTATAGCTTAATTAAAGTAATAAAATCAACGTTTTACAAAACAAAACCGTTGAAATTTTGAACAAAACTGAAAAATATTAAGTTGTCATATATTTGGCTTGACTGGAAAATACTAAACTGTAAAGAAATTGTGAAAGGCTTTCGCGGCCATCATCCAATGTGCTTTCGGGCTGTTCGGCCGTCGTCGTTGGAAATTCGTTCTCGACGTTTCGCCATCTCGAGTGGATGGCATCTTCAGGAGATGTTGACTGTTTGTCGGCTTCTCGAAGACTGTCCTGAAGATGCCATCCACTCGAGATGGCGAAACGTCGAGAACGAATTTTCAACGACGACGGCCGAACAGCCCGAAAGCACACCCACCATTGTAAAGAAATTGTTCCTTCTGTAACACGATTTGTTACAGAAATTGTCCCGGTGTTACAGATCGGGCATTGAATTTTTTCTTTGGAATTTAGTTGGATTTATATTCTGCCTTGATATTTTTGACCATTAACTATTTTTGTAAACATTTTTTTTTTTAATTTTAAGTTGTCTATTAGATACAACTTAAGTACATGAATAATTTATTTTTCACATAATGTGTATTTCAATAAGGTGAGAAAAAATACTAGAAAACCTAACCAACATCTCTAAAATTTAGTTTTTAAGAAATATTTTAATATTATTTATTATTATTATAATAAAATTAGTGTGCTGCGTGTTTCTTTACTCAGTTTCATTTTATTTCAGGCGTATTTTAACATATTTGATTGATTTTGGGTGACTACAATTACCGCGTTACAGAAGGGTAAAAAAAATGACCATTTCAACAAAAACTCTATATAAACAAAACGTACCTCACAGTCTTACTAGCTTTAGCTGGCACGTTCAGTTTACAACAATTTTTGTAAGCAAAAACTTGGTTTTGGTCCAAAAAAAGTGCTATACAAGCAATTCTTATTTTTTTTTTTTAAGAATTCACTTAAAAAAATTTTGTTGCATATAGCAGCCTAACACATACTACACAACTATAGTTTGGTTATTCTATTTTTTCATGAGATTTTTTTGAGTAATATCAAATATCTCGGGGGTACAAAATTCTTCCAGGATTTAAATAGTCGCTGAAAAATAGTTAACCACTTTTTTCTCGTACTTTTAAAATATATAAACCGCAAATAATAAAAATACACAGGGCGTTATTAAATAAGATGCTAATATTCAAAAAGGTAATTTTTGGGTCCCTTTTGAATAAAAAACTTCATATGGGTGCTAAATATTTTCAAAAAATCTCTGTCCTAGATATTTTTATGAAACTTGGTACAAGTACCCACCACACTTTCTATTCATCAAGAGGCAACTGATATTTTTGAAAATCTTTAACACTTTGTACCTCAAATTTTAAAGCACTATCTTTTAGTGGGGAGGTTTAAAATGCGTTAAACTCAGTTTATTTTAATCCAGCATAGCTATATTAACGTTAAGTTTAAACAAACCGCCAATTTATTTCTGCCTACTCGATTTTTCTTCCTTAAATCCTTGAAAGAGACACAAATGACAGGGTACACAAGTGAAGTTTTTTTATGCTCACGTTTGTAAAGACATTCAAGAGACCTTCAAAACAACGTACCACTTTGGGACCGTCCTTAAATTACGTAACGCAAAAATTCAGGATTTTTGACCCCCCCCCTCCCCCCTCGAAACGCGTTTCCAAGAAAAAACACATTAAAAAAACATTGAGTGTAACGCAAGGCCAAACCCCCCTCCCCCCTAAAGCATTACGTAATTTAAGGACAGACCCTATGACCTACTTTTCCTTTTCAAAATATAGGGGCAAAGATTACCTTTTGATGAAATGTCAAGATAGCCAAAAAGTGTTGCACTCGCAAACAAAATCGACACGCCCAAGTGTTTTTCTAGAAACCTATAAAAAAGACTCAAAAATGCCTTCTGTTACCTTTTCGTTGAAAAACCCTGTATAGTCAATGCTATTGAATATTTGTTTAAAAACATGCAAAAGTGTAGTCTAGGAATATTTCGAAAACAATAATTCAAAAATTACTGTTTCTTTATTGTTCAGGTGTTGGGTGTAAAATATACCGTTTCGCCCGTAAAAAAAACAAAATCTTTTTTCACTTACCTCCCAAAATCGAGAAAAAAGCCACAGTCAATATAAAACTGCAGCACAGCTTTTTAGTCACATACTCCGAATTTTCATCTTGATTATTATACAGCGACCTGCTGGCTTGAACACTCAAAATTCGTTGCATTTTTTACTTGTTCTGTAAATATTTGTGTGTTTGAGCACAATTTTGTTTAGGAAAATCAAAAAATATTTTTAACCTAATCCCCCGAAAAAAAGTGGTATTAGACAGGGTGTAATTTATTTAAGTTGTTAAACTCCAAGGGGTGTTTCTTTGAGTCATTCTAACAAAGTATTTAAAAATATGGGCTGGAAATGAATAGTTTTTAAGATGTGTCAATATAAAAATCTTAATAGTCGATTTTGTAAAAATTTCGCAGGACTCTTTGTAGTAACAAGATGTTAATTTAGCCCTAATAAGATTTAAATTATTAAGACCAGTGGCGTCCCGGATATTTTTGACAAAAAAATGTGTTGACAAAAAAAAACGTTTTATTTGTATCTTACTTTGTTTAGTTTATTACCTTATTATGTCCATGGGAAAATAAAAATAAAAAGTTATGTAATAATTGTCTATTGTCTTAAAAACTATGTAAAAATTGTATCTCAAAAACCATGCATTTCCGGACCCATGTTTATCATCAACTTTTTATTAAATTACTTGGCAAGCACCGCTTGGAGTTTGGTTATATACTTAAATAACACCCTGTATACAGGGTACAGGGTGTATTCTAAATTATGTACCAATTTTTAAGGGTTGGTGGGGAGGATAAATATATTTTTGATCAAAAGTCAAGTTTGAAGAGTGGGAAAAACTGTACATTTTAAAGATGGCAAATGTGATAATGTCAAATAATTTTGTGAGTTATTATAATCAAAAAATGTTCTAAATTGCTTTCCTCCAAAAAATTATAGATTAAAGAGATACAGTGTGGCCAAATTACCTTTGCAACAGGTGTCAATTTGTCAATTTTTTACCTTCCTAACCTGCGCAGGAATGGCTAGGGAAGGTATTAGGGACCTATTGCAATAAAGCCAGGCACAAATTGTGCCGGGCACTATATTGACAGTTTCGCATTAAAAACTGACAGTTGATCTTTCAAAATTGACATACCAAAGTCGAATTTAGAAATCCAGTCGTTAATTTTCCCTTAATAGTGGCGTCACTATTAATTCCGGCTCATATAATACACAATGGCCTTATTTTGAACGAAGACAGCTGTTCTTATAATGCGAAACTGTCAATATAGTGCCCGGCACAATTTGTGCCTGGCTTTATTGCAATAGGTCTCTATTGTTTTCGACGAAAAAAATGTTTTTGAGATTACGCCGAAAATGTGTTATTTGTGTGTATTTTAACCTATATTAGCAATATCGTCGTGACGTCTGCCCGTGTGTGTGTGTGTATGTTTGTATGTGTGTCCGTAACACGATAGCTCCTAAACCATTGAACCGAGTTTCATAAAATTTTCAGGTAAAATAGCGTACAATACTGTAAAGAGCTGATAAAATTTTAGTAAAAATCCACTAATGCTAATAACAGTTTTATGCCAGTTAGAACAAGTTTTTCTCAATAATTAGTTGTTACTTAAAACTTCGTAGTAGCTTCCGTTTCCGAGATATTTACAAAAACTGTTTTCGAGGCTGATATATCGTGGAGTTCACTTGGAGTGTGCTAATGGGCTAAGAAGGCATCAAATCCATCATGGATTTAATTTTTAAATAATTTATTTATTTATGAACTATTAAATTTACAAAAAAAAATTAAGACGGATTTTTGTACCTACAGAATTACGAAAAATAGTAATCTTACCACTACATTTAATAGCATTTTTTTATTTGTTAAAAAATAAAACAGATCTTTGGTAATAATTTTAGGTATTTTTTAAAAATAATTTTAATACTTAATTATTACCTTTATTGTTATACATAATAAGACAAAATTTTAATTAGGGACTTATTGCAATTTAGGCCAATTTATAAATCCAGTTGTTTATTTTCCATTAATAATGACGGCACTAATAATTCCGGCTTTTATAATAAAGGCCTAATTTTGAAAGATGACAGCTGTCATCTTTCAAAATGAAACTGTCAGAATAGTGCCCGGCACAATTACTGCCTGGCATTATTGCAGTAAGTCCCTATTGTCTGTTGTGATTTCTACGTTAACAAAAAATTGATTTTTTTTATTTTATCTTTATCTAAAAAAGAATGAGGATTGATGTAAAATAAAACAGAAATTTTTTTCTTCTTTTCACTTTTCCTAGCACCCCTTAAAGTTTGGTAAATCGTTTAAAATACACCTTATATGAGTAGCTTGTTTTTTAATAAAGTAATTTTTAAAATTCCTGGCGCGCGTCTTGTTTGCGTGCTCGATTTTTCGTTAATTTTTCGCGATTTTCACGCAATAGCCGTCGCCCCGGCGATAATTGGCGGAAAACTGTCCGCGAAATGGCTTTTCACTTTGTGATTATTCTTTTTTTTGTAGATTATGCGCGTAAAAACATTGTTTCGAGAATGTGAGAATTCTTTACAGAGGTTATAGAGAAAACAGGATGCTAGCAAGTGGTGGCGGATTTACATTATTGTTATACAGGGCTCTTTGTTTCAAGGGCGGATCCAGAGGTGCTTCTCGGGGGGGGGGGGGGCTCTTTCGGTGACATTAGTAAATTAGTCAGAACTTAATAGTACAATATCCAATAGACACTTTCATGCGCCGCAAGCAAAAATTTTCAATTTTTATTAGCAAAAACCTTACTTTTTACTTATTTTTCTCGGGTGGGGCAAATGCCCCTAGTGCCCCCCTGGATCCGCCACAGCTTTGTTTGAAACTCGTAGACAATGAATTAAGTAGAAATAAAATTATAGACTTCCATTTTCTTATTTATTTTAAACACGACGTTTCGATTACCCACTAAACATAAAAACATTTTAATAATGTCAAAATAATGTATAATTTAAAAACATAACGTTAGGTTAAGTGTTAGTTCTAACGTCATATTCATAGTGAAAAAGAAGATTAATAACCCGTTTTCTGACGTTAGAAAAATAATCTTATGTTTTTATAACATTTTTTTAAAGTGTTTTTCGAACGTTAAAAAAATATTGATTTTTAACAGTGGAAAAGAAATGTTTTTCTAACATTGAAAAATAAATGTTTTTTTAACAATGAAAAAATAAATGTTTTTTTAACAATTAAAAAATATATTTTTTCCAAATATCTCTAAAGATAAGGTAACATAAATAACGTAAAAAAAATTCTTCTATTTTGGAAACGCAGGGCAGCAACAGTCTGTTGAGGTTTTCGTGAACTCCACACTCAGTAAAGGAAATTTGGATCCGTAGCTTCTGAAAATAAAATTTAAAATTCTATGTAAACAATAATTTTGTAGTAAGGGCCTCGCTACGAGGCCAAACAATTCATGCTCAAGTGAATACACCCAGCGGATTATTATTTTGAGAATTTGCTACATTTGGTTTGTTTTTAATTTTAGAGATCGTTGAGCCTATTAATTTATCTGAATAACCATTTTGTTGTAAGTCCTTTTTAATGTTGTTAATTGCAACTGATGAATATTCCTACAGTTTCACATACTTTAAAAACCCCTTAAGGACGGTACGAAAATATTAAGCAATGTCACAGAATTTATGCCTTTTTTACCCTTTTTCAAATTTCCATTAAACCTCTTTTTATACGATGATATTATGTTTTTTTCGGTACTGGTTCATTTAGGCACAATATCCGTTGAAAGTTGGAAGGTCCTCACTGTAAGTAAGTTTGTTGTTTGGTTGTATAAATTTGTTACATTTCTACAAAAAAAAATATTGTGTGTGCTTAAGACTACACGGCAGAAGTGTAAACTAATAATACTGGCCCATAACATATTCTGCAAAGCGGACCGAACCGAACTCTTCTGTGTACTGGCCTTGATCTGCATCATCATATCGCTCGCTGAATGTTTCTCACAGTTAGTCGACTCGAGCCGATTTCACCTGAATGAGCGTTACATAGCCGAGCCTGACGGCTCAGTTCAATTCACTACCCACCAAAACTGCTAAACGCGCCTAAAGAAGTTTACACTTCAAAAATTAATTAATTAAAAACTAATTAATGAATGTCGCGGTCGCAACACAAATAATTGCAAAGTACGATGACTGGCATGCCATTCCCAAAGGGGTGATTATGGGATATAAATTAAAAAGTATGGATGTAAACAAATTGGTGACGGTGGCGTCTTAGGATTAAAAAAATCCCAAAAAAATTGTAGGTTATCATTTTTACTTGTGGGAATAAAAACACAAAGCTGCTCCGATTTCAAAAACTTTTATGTATAAATATTCGCAATTCTGATTATTTTGAAAGTATTTTGTCGCACCGTCTGTCTGTATGTCGGTCTGTAATGGCCAACCTGCATAACTCAAAAACTGTTTTTTACTCTAGATACTCCCATTTAAAATTGCATAAATTCCACTGGACATAAGCCAAAAGTTAAACAGTAATTTGTATGATATTAAATTATCGCCCTTTAAATTACACTGGTCGGCATGAAAATCGGCCCTGACACCATTCTTGCCGATTCTTATGTAAAATGACCTCCTGAATCCAAATATGAATTCCGTTTTTCGGAGGAGACCCCCCTACCTATTTTTACTGCTTTTCGATAGTTTGGTGGGACGGAAAGGATTTTAGTGTTCTCAAACATTAATATTTATAGCAAGGTGGTAAGCCATTTGTTTTGGGGGGGTTCGGTTCGGTTCGGTTCGGTTTGGTAAATGGTAAATGGACATTTTCGATTTTACCGTTTTTTATGCATTTTCTAATTATTTTTATGAAATTTTAGCTGCCAGCAGCTTAACGGTAAAGGTAGTAAACGTTATAGCAAAGTATAAAGCAACATATTGGTATATAAAAGTATATATATATATATATATATATGTACAGAAACCACTGGCGTATACAAAAAATCGCCTTGGAGGGGCTTGGAAATTTTTTCCACTTTTATTAACATATTAAAAAGTAGGAAAATAAATAGTTTTAACATAATCTATTTTTAGATTCTTGGGGGAACTTTTGCCCCCAAGCCCCCCTCCCCCCTTGTATACGCTTATGCAGAAACTATAATAAAAAAATAAAATATTTTTGCTTTATTTGTGAATGGGACAGCCGAGCACGGGACAAACATTACATTGGCCTTTGCGAGAAAGATTTACTCCCGGTCAGAAAAATGTCGCCAACGATTCTTATTAGTCCCGCAAGATAATATTTACTTGCCGCCTTTGCACATCAAACTGGGATTGATCAAACAGTTTGTAAAAGCACTGGACAAAACAGGCGACGCATTCATATTTTTGAAAACTAAATTTCCTCGTTTTAGTGAGGCTAAAATCAAGGAAGGTGTTTTTGTGGGGTCCCAGAATAGACAACTTTTTTAAGATTCGACGTTTATTGAACACCTGAATCAAAAAGAAAAACGAGCTTGGTTTGCATTTCAAAACGTGTGTAAGAACTTTTTGGGTAACCATAAAAGTGATGATTATGTCGTACAAGGCCATGGGATGTAACATGCCCCTTAAAGTGCACTTCGGCACGGTTTCATCATGACATCGCTAAGTTGGAAAAGCGGTTTTCAGGGAAGTGAAATGCAAGCATGTTGGCGGAGTACTGCTGGTTTTTGAAACGAGAGGGTTGTACCTTAGGGTATAAAAGGAAAGCAAGCACCAAGTGAAGGTACGAAAGTTCTTATTTATCAGTGGCGCACCCAGGAATATGTCTTGGGGGCCCGACGCCTCTATAGCCTCATGATGTCGAATTTAAAGCTATTTTTTGTGTTTTTTTTATGAAACATATGGAATATATGTAAAAAAATCTAAGCCCCCCCCCCTGGGTGCGCCCATGTATTTGTTATTTTTTGAAACTAAAATAACTCTCTTTATACTTAAAAATTTAATTTTATGTCGATAATATTCTCAAAGTAATAAATATTACTGTGAGATAATATTATATTATTCAAAAATGGTGGGTGGTAGAAGAAAACGCAAGCTATATTTGGATTCAGGCATTTTAGTTCAACATTTGGCTTCTTAAACTGCAAAGCATTATTGGAGAGAATCCAAAACGCAAAAAAAAATGCGAAAATTAAAAAATTAAAATGTCATTTATTGAGTCTGGCAAAATAGATATTAAATGTTTATTTTCGTGTTTAGCGTCTTGTTTTTAAATTTTTGGCTCATTTTCAAATTTTAAATGAAATTAGTAGCGTAATTTCCACTATAATGATCTGATGGGTTATTTTTAAGATTTTTATTGTTTTTCTAAATGTTTAACACCCCATACAAACAACATTAAAAGTTAAAAATAGAAATTTTGATTAAAAATAAATGAAGCCTGACGAACCTAATACCTTTCCCACAATAAAAATTATTGTAAAAACTTCAACATTTAAGAAACACACTTTTTATAAAAACCTAGCATATTTACCCACATAGCACAAAAATCAAATCAACGTTAAATTAACGTGAACAAAAATAACAAAGTTTTTATTTTACTTAAAAACAACCGCATAACATGTAATATTTAGTTAAATCTACATGCTTAAAGATAATTTAAAAACAAGGAGAAATCAAGCTATAAAAATGTACTTTTTGCTCAAGTTTCTGGTGCTGTGTATATAACGTGTTTTTTACCCTCGTTATTTTCATGTACCAAATTCACACTTGAAAAGTCCTCCACAACATGTTCTAAAACGCCACTAGATTAAGACTTCTCAAACCTACTAACTTTCTGCGTCTTTTTTGGTCACGTTTTTTTAATAACATTTTTTTAACTTAAAAGAGACGCGAAAGGAAGTTATAAAAGTTCACTAGTTTAAGACTACAACACAAAAGACAAAAAATCTATATATCTATCTATATACATTATGTTTTTTTTTAAAGCTAAACAAGATTTTTTAACAGTAAACACTTTCACAGAATATTAATGTGTCTTTATCAGGTTAATAACCGATGCGTCGTGATCGTGGATCTGGGATCAGTTCCTTAACAGGTTTTTGGAGTTTAAAGGCCAAAGCATTGCCTGATAGATTTCGTCAAAGTGAAAAATCCCGACAGTAGGTGGCGCTGCTGCTAGTCAAATCTCAAAAATATTCGGTAGAAAAGCAATGCAAGTCGCGTTTTAAGATTCGTGTAGAAAAGGCGAAACTAACGTAAAAACATTGCTGTTTTAATTTGATAATGGCATAATTAAAACGCAGTTTTTAGCAACGTTATTTTTTATAAGGTTAATGAATGTCCTATTAAGCTTGTTTTCATATATGAAATAAACGTTTTTTTCTAGCAGCTTTTAAAATTAACGTTTTTTTTATCACGCCTTTTTTACGTGTTAAACACGTGATTGTGCTAAAAACGTAAAGACCCGTGAATAAAAACAACATTTTTTTCTTGGCTTAGCGAGTATAGAAAGGTTGTTTCTCTTGTATTTTTCCGTGGGCAGCTTGAAAGCTGTATACCCACGGGGGCCCCAGATATACCAACAGCCGTAGTATAAAACTGTATAAATAATAATGGTTACAGTGGCTCACCCAGGAATATGTCTTGGGGGGGGGGCCGATGCCTCTTGGGGGGGGGGGGCGAAGCTTCATGATGTCGAATTTTAAGCTATTTTTTGTGTTTTTTTCTGAAATGTGTCGAAAATATGTAACAAAATCTAAGGCTTGGGGGGGGCCCGGGCCCCGACCCCCCTGGGTGCGCCCATGATGGTTACATAACCAGTGGCGGCTGGTGACGTTATAAATTGGGGGGCAGACATTTATATTGCATAGAAAAACTAACCTAAACAATTTTATTTTAGCATTTTACAAACAAGTAGTTTTTAGTTTATTTGTTTATAGATAAAGTCTATCCGCCCTTCTTTTACATGCGCAAAGTGCTTGGATTAGCACCAGTTTCAGACTCATCATGGCCCCGTAGAGCAACCTCAAAAATACCACGGAATTTTAAACAGTCTATTAACCTACTAAGTATATGTCTATTTTTTGCCACATTTTTATTATGTCTGGTAATGTTTTGCCTATAAGCACTATTCAATTGGCACCTAAAATCAGTCTTGCCTAGCATAGAAAATTCTATGTGGTTATTTAAATAAGTAGCACTTACTTTGTGTCTTTAACTTTTCACTAAAGTGCTTGAGATCACATTCCTTTTGCCACCCACGCAGGATCACTTCGTGGATTGTTCATAATAAGACAAATAAAGCAAACAAAAGCATTTCGTTTTTTACAACCGCACAACCAGTTTTCAGCATCGTAGAATTTTTTATTGTTTGCACTAAAATTTTGGTTAATTTTTAGGATTGTTAGGTCTGGTCTATGTGGCCTTAAATATTTTATTTGTAATCGAAGTTCATATGTCAACGTATTTAAATTTGCACAGTTAATTATGTAATCGACGGTATTTATTTCCATTCCAAACAATCACACGCGACCGGCAATGCTTTTTACTACTGACATAGCCCAAATCAAAACAAACTCATACGTCTTCACTAAGCATAGAACCGGCATCGTGTAGAAGGGCAACGGACGTTTCCGCACCATGATGATGGCCGACTTCAACTATAACACACATTCCTCCCGCCCTCGCTTGAGAACATCCACCCATACCCCGCTGAAAAACGGGTAAAACTGAAACCTTGCCCCTCGCGGCGCTGCCATTTTGTGGCTATTTACGCTAAAAAATTTCACCCAATTAATCGTTTGATAACCCCAAAGAATAAAAAGAACTAGACAATCATGTCGTAAGGGAAGATTTAACGTTTTTTAAATAAATCAATTAAAAATACTGTTTGTTTTCTAGTTTTGGGAGGGCAGTTGCCAAAGTTGTTGTTGATCTACCAACAGCCGTAGTATAATACTATACAGGGCTCGACTTCGCACGTTTAGCCTTTATGAAAAGCGTATAAAAAGGGCTGAACTTATGGAAAGCAAGAAGTCAGTGAGGGACCAAAGACGCGCATATTCATGAGCGTTTGCCGCTGTGACTCAAAATTTATGAATAGTTTTTTATTACTAAGCAGGAGTCATTATTATTTATTTTGTTATTTTAGCTTTAATCAGGAAACATTAAATCGAAAAAAATTCAATTTTTTAACAATTTTTTCTTACCAATAACCTTGCTCTTTTCTTAAAGTCGCGCTTAAACATTTTGTTTGTGCGTGTAGTAACCTCCTTTAACATTTTACGGATTTGCAGTATTGATTATTACGGATTCGCAGTATTGATTATGTATGCCCGCAGTGAGAAAAACGATAACTGCAGTGGACTGTATATATTTTATTAAATGAAAGCGCGAACAAACATAAATATATTGATACGAAATCACGAAATAATTAAGGTCCATAGGTTAATTGCTGTTACCACACAACGGAAATCAGAAACAAAGTACTCACTAGTTTGCAGCCAATTTCTCCACGTTCCAGGGGCCCCTTTCCGGATCTAATGATGGCACCACGTAGCTAAAGGGCTGAAGTTTCTAGTTCTATGCTTCAGTACACCAAAATCGAGCACTTTCAAGTGTAGAAATTTGTAATAGTTGAAGAACGTAATTAACACGCCATTTTTCTCGAGGCGGTAGAAAGGATCTCTCCGATTCTTGGTGCGCATGTCAAAATGCGCGAAAAATGTACTCTGTCCTTCATCCAATTGTGTGGTTTTAAAATTTACAAACAACCGCGAAATTTAGCGGGAGCTAACAGATTATTAGTCATACAGTTCAAATAATATGTAAGAGATGGCGCTACAGCAATTAAAATCAAGGGGTTTTAAGGATTTTATTAACTTTTTCTTAAATTAATAACCTTTCGAGTAATACTCTTCCAGTCCGGTAACAAAAATCCGGCATTTCAAAAATGAAACACCAGTAAAGCCTACGAAGCAGGTTTCAATACAGTTTAAGCTCTACTTTTTATTTATTAGATGCTCAAACCGTCCTCCTTGTTGAGCCTACTCAGCCGGTAAGAATAACGTTATTAGATCGCGAAAAGAAAACCATTTTCTTGAATTGCTAACCTGACAACAGCGCTAAACTATTTATCTCTCTTAGTGCCATTTATTTAAATAGCGATCTTACTTCAGTTCACATATTTTTCAATGGCCAAACGATCGTTGACGAACCCTGTATAAATAATAATGGTTACATAAACTACGTGCATTGAGCCTAGCTTGAGGCGTTTATGTCGATATTTAATCGTTGTTTTTCGTGTTGAAGAAAGGAATCTATCTATCTATTTAGCCTTCTTAAATCCATCTTTGGACATAGGCCTCCCCCAATATCTGCCACTGTTCTCTGTCTGTCGCCGTGTTCATCCATCTAGTTCCCGCGTGTTTTTTCAAATCTCATTTGGGGTCTTTCTCTACTTTTTTTATTTTCCCAAGGTCTCCAGTTTACAATACATTTGTTCCATCGATCGTCTTTCTGTCTCATATTGACCGGCAAATTTCCATTTTAATTTTGCTACTTCTCCTCTGACATCAAAAAAAGGGGTAAAACAAAAAATTTGCAATGATGAGGAGAAAGGTCTAAAGTCTAGCGACGGCCGTTACTCTCAATCGGACAAAGTTGAAAGTAACTGCCAAAATGAACTTTTCTGCGATTATTTAGATGTGGAAAAGCACCCTAAGTAAATAAAAAAGTCTTAACCTTCTTTAGTAGGTGCAAAAATGTATTTATTTCAAATATGCAAAAGATAGAGCTAATTTATCCACAGCTATACTTATCTAAGCTAGAGACCCTGTATGTATGACATATTTTTACAAAAGAGAGACGCGACAAACCCAACGACAAACCCATCAGTCACTGAAATCAACATTTTTTGGTTATGTTATTTTCTTGCCAAGTTCATTGGCGTTTCACTAAAATAATTTTAAATCATCAGCGGTGAGTTACATTAATTATCATGCAACGTTTGTCCGCACCCTCCTGTATAGGTTTTGTTAAAAATCGTTTATTATCTTACGGCGCTAATGAATGAACAAGGACAGAAGGTGGGCCTCTTTCTAAACATCGCTAGCGTATAGAGGACCGATATTTTCATCCTTTGATTTTTTACCTAATTAAATTTGACTTTGAATAGTTTGTCGCGTCTATCTATTTCTTTAAAATATGTCATAAATACAGGGCCTCTAATCTAAGCTAGTAATTATACATATCATCTACTCCACGAATTGTTTGTATTTGTTTTTTTAAATCTCAAGAACAAGTATCAAAATGTAAACTCGAATTTCCATTTAAGTTTCAATATTTTTTCAAAACTGTTGACAGTAAATTTTTTGAATTTGGAGAAAAAAATGTAGCAAAGTTCAAGTAAAAAAATATTAGCCATTACACTTAAAACGGTATGCACTATTTTGGCAGCTTTTTAAAAATTATTTTCAGACGAAAAAATTAAAATAGGGCTAGGGGATTTGTTTTTCAAAAATATTAGTTACAAAAATCCATTAGTTCGAAAGGTAATCAGTTAATCAATATTTTTGAACTAGTTACCAGGTTATTGGTTCAAAATATTTAATTCGAAAACCGTTGGTTTAGTTCTAAAGGTAGTTGATTGGACAAATTTGATATTTTTTAAATGTAAAAAAAAACGTTTTTCCAACTAACTACTCTTAGAATCTTTTTGAACTAATTGCCTGGTCATTGCTTTAAAAAGTATTTAATTTGAAAGTAATTAGTTTAAAAAGTAGCTGCTTTAAAAACTGTTGTTTCAAAAAATAATTAGTTCAAAAGGTTACTATTAGTTCGAAAGGTAACCAGTTAAAAAAACATCAGTTTAAAAGATTCGACAAACTTTACATTTTTAATGAATGTTTTAAAAAAAAGTTTTTCGAATCAATTACTTTTGAATCAGTGTTTTTGAACTATTTATCAGGTTATTGGTTCAAAATATTTAATTCGAAAACCGTTAGTTTAGTTCTAAAGGTAATTAGTTGGACAAATTTTATATTTTTACAATGTAAAAAAAAACGTTTTTCGAAGTAACTACCCTTAGAATCTTTTTGAACTAGTTGCCTGGCCATTGCTTTAAAAAGTATTTAATTTGAAAATAATTAGTTTAAGAAGTATTTGCTTTAAAACCGTTGTTTCAAAAAATAATTAGTTCAAAACGTTACTATTAGTTCGAAAGGTAACCAGTTAAAAATACTCTGCCAATATATGGGCCCCTAAGCTCACACTAGGTACTATAGTTATAGTGTATGTGTGAGCTAATATAAATAAAAACTAAAATATATTTTATTCAACTACGGACTAAATTACCTTTTGTTTGATACCACACAAGCCATGTTTTGACTTAAACTCAAATTTTTGAAATCTACCCCCACCCTTAAAAAAACAAAAGCTAAAATGTATTTTGTTAAACTCCGGACTGAATTAACTTTCGTTTGATATCACACACGCCATTTTTTCACTTAAACTCTAATTTTTGAAATATACCCCCACCTTTTTTTTTAAATAAATTAAAATGTATTTTGTTGAACTCCAGACTCAATTACCTTTCGTTTGATGTCACACACGCCATATTTTTCCATAAACTCTAATTTTTGAAATCAACCCCCACCCTTTTATTTGGTTTGTGCTCGGTGGATTTTGTTCATTTTTAAATGGGACCATCTCGGCCCAAAACCCAGCCTAGGTACCAAATTTCATTAAAATCGGCCAAGCGGTTTTTGAGTTATGCGCGTTGGTCGTTACAGACAGACAGACATACAGACAGACAGACGGCGCAACAAAAAAGTTTCAAAATCATCTGAAACGCAAAGATATATAAAAATTTTTGAAATCGGAGCAACTTTTTTTTTTCTCGAAAAAATTAGGATCACCAAAGCTCACACTACTATAGTATAGTATATGTGTGAGCTAAAACATCAGTTCAAAAGATTCGAGAAACTTTACATTTTTAATCAATGTTTAAAAAAAAAGTTTTTCGAATCAATTACTTTTGAATCAGTGTTTTTGAACTATTTATCAGGTTATTGGTTCAATATATTTAATTTGAAAAGCGTTGGTTTAGTTCTCAAGATAATTGGTTGGAAAAATTTGATGTTTCTACTCTATGTTAAAAAAAAATATTTTTTGAACTACATTTAGAACCTATCTTTTTGAACAAGTCGCCTGGTCATTGCTTTAAAAGGTATTTAATTTAAAATAATTAGTTAGTAAGTATTTACTTCGAAAACCGTTGTTTCAAAAAATAATTAGTTCAAAAGATTACTGGCCTGAAAAACTTTAGTTCTAAAGGTAGTTCGAAAAATGCATTTAGTTAACTGAGAAGCAGCATACCAGAAAATACTCACCCTTTACCGCTCTGTTAACACTGCAGTAATTTCTCAAGATAGTTGATGAAGTATGGTAGAGCGGTACAAAGGGAGTATTATTTTCACGAGTCGTTAAATACCGAGATGAATTCCATCAAAGGAGCATGCGCCAAAATTAACGTCAAAATGTCTAATTTAAATTATTGGCGCGAATACCGGGATTGGCGCGAGATCGAAGAGCTTAACGTATAATAAAAAATTCAAGGTATAAAATAATGGTCAATTCTAATTTTTAGGTATGATTTTATGTAGGTACCGGGTGGTTTTTTATAACCGGAGCACTCAGCAACTTTATCATTGAAAATAAAGGGCTATAATAAATTGTAGATTTTTTTTGGTTAATTATGATGATGATGAACTTTAAAAGCCAACATAATTTTTTTCTATCCGTCACCATGTACAGGGTGTCCCAAATTCGATGTTTTTGGGGAGTTTCGGGTATTTCTAGAGGAACTAAAAAAACCTCATCAACGTTTGCGACACTCAAATTTCAAAAGAACCTTAAAGGTGAAAATCGCATTTTGATATAGCAAGCCGTTTTTAAACTACGGGGTGTTTTTAAAAAGTCTGCATTTTGGGAAGGGGTCTATAACTTGTTTATTTATTAATATTTTTATTTCTGTGAAAACATTCTTTAGACACTTTTTTAAGAGGAATTCAACTGTTAAATTAAATTTCATTTGTCATGTTTAGTTTTTGAGATATCACATAAAATTAATTTTTCTTTATGGGATTAGTGGGATTTCTTTATATTTTTGTTTTTTTGTTTATTTTTACCACATATTTTAGTTTGCTTAATATTGTCACGTCTATATTTGTGACAAGTGGTATCTCTACCATATATGTCACAAGGTTTGTTATTTAGTGCCCTTGTGACTGAGGGATTAAGGGGAATATGAAAATTAAGTATAAAGAATCCACATTTATACGTGTATTGTATATACATAAGATAGGTTAACAAGAATAGAATGCCAAATTAAATAATGTAATGAGGGGGGATGCTGGTTGGAGAGAGTTGTGGGGTTTTACTTGGTTATGTTTAGTAGGGACCACATATTTCAGTGGTGTACTGGGTTAGTAGGGACCACATATTTCAGTGGTGTACTGGGTTAGTAGGGACCACGTATTTCAGTGGTGTACTGGGTTGATCACTTGTAAGAGTGATGCCGGTCTATTGTCCAGCATTGGCTTTTATAGACGAAATTTGTGCATACTCAGCAATATTGATTATTGCTACGTTTTTATAGTGGTTTAATTAAATTTTAAACTATTTTATGACATATGCCCTCTCTCCAATAAGCATTGGCCCCCAATGCTTAACTTAAAAAATAATTTATAATTTTGTTATATTGAACATTGTTAACTAGTATCTTCTATTCCGCTCGAGGAAGAGGTATCCAGGTCCGGGTCTATCTTTGTGGTAGTTCGCAAGCTGCACTTATTGCTCCGGTTGGCTGGTTACATCTTCTTCGATTGGAGCGACCATCATCTAGCTGGAAGGATGTCTAAGATTTTTTTGGATTTGCCTTCCTTTGGATGTGGCCCGTTAGCTTTTGTATCTTGCTGAAACAATAAAATGGACTAAATAAATAAAATTGTAACACAAAATAAATATTAACAGGCTTTAAGGATCAGTTTCAAAAAAATCATTAAAAAAACGAAAATCAAAATTCTTAGTTAATCTTTCTTTTTAACAATTCAGTAAGTACCCTTTAACTTTTTATTTGGGACCTTTATATCCCTGTGCGCCTTTTTATACCTCAATATCATCATCAACAATTTAGGCAACTGTGCCCCTTTTTTAACTCTTTGTATGAGCTTCTTCACAATATTTTAAGACAACCCATTAATTTTAGCAACTTTGTGAGTCTATTATGCATTCTTCGATGCCTTCAAAACTGTACTTTTACAGTATAATAGCTCACGGTCCTTTTTTGGATTGATTTGAGCAACTTTGTGCCCTTTTTCAAATACTGCCATTTTTCGCATTCCTTGATGCCTAAAAAACTGTACTTTTACAGCATAATAACCCACGGTCCTTTTTTTCGACTCTTTTGAGCATCTTTGTGCCCTTTAAAACTGTACTTTTACAGTATACTAACCCACGGTCCTTTTTTTTTTTACTCTTTTGAGCATCTTTGTGCCCTTTAAAACTGTACTTTTACAGTATACACGGTCCTTTTTCTGGACTCTTTTGAGCAACTTTGTGCCCTTTTTCAACTACTTCCATTTTAGGCATTTCATTCAACCATTTTAATTGGACGCATTTTTTTAAAATAAACATTTTTAAAAATTGTTGGGTACTTTACCGTTTGCTAATAAGATTTTTAAATTTATTAAGCCTTTAAAAAATTTAAATTGCCTCGAAAATCCAAAAAAAAATTAAATTATTTTATACGTTATGAACTGATCCTGAAAATGTATTTTAATGTTTCAGTAATTATATTTATCCCTACTTATTAATCAAATTTTAATCATTATAAATAGTTAAAAAAAGTATCTTTGTATTAAGTAACATGTATAAAAAAAATTACCAGCATCACTAGTTTAGAAAAATTGGTTCAGTGCATTGAATAAGAAAAAAAATAATAATAACTTGAGTATTTAAAAAGAGTGCTGAAAGTAGAATCAAAATCAGTAAATATTTTACCATTATTTTTATAATAAAAAGTTTGTAAACATTAGCAGCCTAGGTCATGTAGGTATTTTGCATTTTAAAAATTAAACCAAAACAATAAATTGCATGTATCATTTTTATAATAATGTCACATATAGGTACGTACAAAAATATTTTTGCTAACGTAGGGTTTTTTGTGACCTACTAGTTATTAGTAACTTTAATACGTAATTTGATTTAATAAAAAAAAGTATGCTTTATATTTGAATAAAAAAGTGAAAAATGTATTAAGTAATTTTAATTATTTTGTATGCTGACTCGCGAGAGTCTTTTTTTGTCTGTCTGAATGAGTACTATATGTTTGTTTTAATAGGTTCGCTAATGCTAATATCTCGTAAATTTTTAACCGATTTGAATAAAATTTGTACCTGCAGTGAGTTTAATAGAAATAAGGATTAAATAGAAATAATTTTGTTGTGTAAAATTAAGAAAAATAAATTAAGGCCCATATTACATAAATAAATAATTAGTAACGAAAACTAATACCTGACCTTATAAATATCCGCGTCCCTGGTTCGGAGTGAGAGTCAGATTGAGCAGGAACGGTGGGAGCTGGACCTGAATTGCTCTGGGGCAGGATGGCTTAACATGTTTGCGGGATTAAAGATGACATCTTCGATTGATCGGGTGGGTTGTGTACAAGGTCTAATGTGGAAGGCTGTGACGTTGTGGATACTGTTTTCTTCTTTTCCCTTTTGTGCTACTGCCTACTCGGTCCGACAGTAACCCAAGAAAATTGAAGAAATCTTAGTGTGGTCAAGTCGTTGCCAATCTGTGGGGCCACTGTAGAATTGATTTGGCTATTCCAATGGTACCTACGACGACGGTTCTGGTGCGTCGCGACGAGCGGTTGTTGCCTGGATTGACGTCACTTGAATTGCTATGCCTCGTGGATGGTATGCAGTGGTTTTGGGTCATCTTGTTTGTTTAATTAACTGCGAAATAATAATAAAAGAAAAAAATTAATTATTATATAGACCTTCTGCTGCTTATATGCTCCTGATAAGTTTTTTTTTTTTGATTTTGAAGTGGAAGATTGCCTTTCTGGCAAGGAAGCTCGGAGGTTTCTCCTTGGTGCTAGGCACAGATAGTAATTTTGTTACAGTATAGGGGTGCGAATGCACAATGGCCTTAGAAGAAGGTAAAAAATTCAATTACGCTTGGCTGAGAGAGGTTCCCATAATATATGGAGATATTAGAGAAAGAAAGAAAACGGCGCCTCCACCATATATGTCACAATTAAATATGACACACGGCGCCTCCACCATATATGTCACGTCTATATTTGTGACAAGTGGTATCTCTACCATATATGTCACAAGGTTTGTTATTTAGTGCCCTTGTGACTGAGGGATTAAGGGGAATATGAAAATTAAGTATAAAGAATCCACATTTATACGTGTATTGTATATACATAAGATAGGTTAACAAGAATAGAATGCCAAATTAAATAATGTAATGAGGGGGGATGCTGGTTGGAGAGAGTTGTGGGGTTTTACTTGGTTATGTTTAGTAGGGACCACATATTTCAGTGGTGTACTGGGTTAGTAGGGACCACATATTTCAGTGGTGTACTGGGTTAGTAGGGACCACGTATTTCAGTGGTGTACTGGGTTGATCACTTGTAAGAGTGATGCCGGTCTATTGTCCAGCATTGGCTTTTATAGACGAAATTTGTGCATACTCAGCAATATTGATTATTGCTACGTTTTTATAGTGGTTTAATTAAATTTTAAACTATTTTATGACAATATTAAAAAATAATAAAGAGGCGATTAAAAAATAAAAATAAAGAAAACAATAAAAAAAATTAAAAATTAAAATATTGAGTGTGATACATCATTTTAAAGGAAATTTTAGAGAGAGTTTTAGAGTTATTCTGTAAGAAAAATAACAACTTTATGCAATATTTTAAAAACCAAAAGAGATAAATAAAAACCGTTGACATCTGTCAATTCTTCAAGAAAAGATCTATAAGAAAGCTATTTACACAAAAGCAAAATGCAGACAAAAACACTCCGTAGCTTAAAAACGGCTTGCTATATCTAAATGTAGTTTTCACCTTTAGGCTTCTCTTAAAATTTGAGCGTCGCAAAGGGGGCTCAGTTTTTTTCTTTCTCCCCTAGAAATACCCGACACCACAAAAAAACAACGAATTTGGGACACCCTGTACAGGGTGTGACAATAAAGTCGATTTTTTGAGAGGGAACACCCTGTATATTTTTGCATTTTAAGATTCGTCTTTTCTTTTTGATTTCAAACATATACAATATCTAAGTGCTGCGATTAATATTTTTTGAGGTATATGCAGTATTTCTTCTATATGCATTTCACGTTTATTTTGTTTTGCCATGGGAGTATTGACAAATTTAAATGCGCTAAATCTTAAAAAAATGTTTATCGTATCATAGACATACAGTAGAACCCCGATGACAGTGTTTATTCAAATTAAATTGGGCAATAAATAATTTGTCACACAACTTGCACGTCACCGGCATTTTCACAGAACAAAAACGACGAATTTTCATCAAAAAGAACTGGGAATTATTAAAGTTTTGCTGTATAAAACCATACTGAAATATCTCTCAGTTGATTGGTTGGCAGAAGTGAGAGATCAACGCTTGCGCACGGCTTGGAATTCATCTCGGTATTTAACGACTCGTTTATTTTCTTGTAAAGTGCGGTATGTTGTTTCTCACTTATACAAATGCATTAAGAAAAGGAGAGGACTAGTAACCACGTTAGACCCTGTTTCCACCAATGCATGCCCACTCCGATTCAAAAAACGCATCACGTGATGGACCATGGATTTGCAACGGTTTTAAATGCAGCGTCACCTGATGCGTTTTGTGTATTGGCTTAAAATGTGCGCAAAAGAACAGCTAATGGTTGGTTTTAAAACTTGTTTTTAGAACTACTTTCCTTTTGAACTAATTACGTTTTGAACTAATGCTTTCCAAGCAATACTTTTCAAACAAAGCGCTTTCAAACAAATACCAACGACCTAAGACCCAATTTTTTTTATATATAAATTAACCTTAAACTTATGAGTCTGAAAAGGTAACTAACAAAACTAAATAAAAAATAAATACTGTTTTTCGAAAAAAGAATATATTCAAAGTAACCAAACTAAACAAAAAAATCAAAAGAACAAAAACTGAATTGATCATGCATAACAAAAAATAAATTAATTCAAAAATAAGATAACTAATTAATAACAAATATAATGTTTTATGTTCAATTCTATAAGACACAAAAAATCGAAACTTCTAATGCCACGTTTTTATTACAGCGAGAAAGATCGAGCGAATGCGGTTTCTTGTGCTTTACCCCAATCACTCGCAAAAAAAACGTATAGGGTGTTAAAATATCCCTGTTTTTAACAATTTTAAATAAAAAAATTTCGTTAACAACAAAAAAATTTTTTTGATCAGAACTGCCAAAAAAGGTTTTACTGCATTTGCAAAGAACAAGGATGCGAATTCGTCGGTCGTACTCGTTGTTATAAAAACGCGGCATTAACATGGGCTTTAGTTATTATTAAATATGTAGTTTTAACATTTTCACTCGCATTTAAGTAAACAAAAATTGGACTATATCACAGAAATCTCTTGTTAGTATTTCGAAAAAGGAAGATGTAAAACTAATCGAAAAATAAAATTATTTGGAAGAAAAACACTAAAAATTAAGTACCAAAATAATCACAAAAATATATGACTTTAAAGGCATAAAGTGGTGAACAAAGACGAATGCATTCGTTCAGATAGTGTGTGTGTGGGACCAAACGCATGCGAACGTATTCGTTGGGATTCGCTACCATTCTTTCGCCTTTGTTCGCCGAATAAATGGGAATGGGACATTTTGCCGCGAGGACAATTCCCCTCCGTTTATGTTGATGTTTCGTGTGTGGTAAACATATTTTTGAAAAAATATTTGAAAAAAAAATATTTTTTCTAAAAAAATGTTTTGAGTTTTTTTATATATTAGTTTTTGAAAAAGTATTAATAAAAAATATATTAAAAAAAACAGCGGCGAATTGGTCCACGGCGGATCGGTCGCGGCGAATTGTCCCCTACCCGAATAAATACTTACCTCAACATTCTTGCTTATAAAAAATGTATAGGGTGGTCGTTATATTTTACTCCAATATTATCTGTTAATATTGATCATCGATTATACTTTAGATAGGAAAAATTACAGCATTTTTTTCTGAATCGGCAGAATCTGATTACAAATATCAATATATCGTCAAACTTTTAATATTTTTTAGTTTTTTAAATAAAATACTCTGTACTTTATCACATTTTAGTGCATTTAAATTAGTTAATATTCTCTCTGGATAATAAAGTTGATCAATCGCTAAAAGCGAGAGTAGGTATCTCTTTTAGAAATAGGTCTCGTTTCTGATTGGTCGTTTTAAGGACCTTCTATTTCGTGACGTATACTACCGGTGCTGCAACGACACTTTGACAAAACAAGGCTCAAGCACAGTGAAAGCGAACAAACAGCATGGATCAATAGATACAGGGTGTCCCAAAAGTCCGAGTCCATCCAAATAACTTTTGAACTAATAAAGATAATTGAACCAAGTTTGGCAATGGTCGATGACATCAAGAGGTCTATTTTAAGAAAGGGCGGGTGTGTCGCCCCTACGCTAGGGGGGCAGCATAGAAGCGGTCAACTTAAATTTTTTAAATTGAAACCCCTATCGAGTGATACCTCATTTTAAAGGACCTAATTTTTTCCATTTTTGTCAGAATTAACAAGTTTGTTGTTCAAAACAAAAGCCATATTGAGTGATATCTCGTTTGAAAGGTCTTTGAAAAATTAACATTTTGGCTTAACTGCCCCTTTCCTGTGTTAAATGTGTCAAAATTTATCCACTGTCAAACTTATTCTTTTACCATTTTTAACATTGTCACTTTTTTTGTCTAACCATAGCTTCGAAAAGGCTTTCAAAAATTAACATGTTGCTGTAACTGCCACTTGTTTATGTCAAATATGTTTTCTTAATTTTTTGGCAAACTTCAGTTTGAAGTGTTTTAAAATGCCAAGTTGAAATTATTTTTTATGGGGCACAGGTCTGCCAGTAAACGCATTGTTGAAAAGGGGTTTAGTTTTCCTATCACACCTTGTTCGCATATAAAAAAAAATAATTTTAACTTTATCTTTATTTGATCGTGTCATTTTAAACACTTTAAGCCGGAGTTTATCAAAAGACGTAAAAAACATGTTTGACGTAAACAAGTGACAGTCACATCAACTTTTTTTTGAAAGACCTTTCGAACAAGCTATGGTTAGACAGAACTTGCAAAATTTGTCAAAAATAATAAAAAAATAGCTTTGACAGTCGATAGATTATGACACGTTTGACATGGGAAAGGGGCAGTTAGGCCAAAATGTTGATTTTTCAAAGACCTTTTAAATAGGATATCACTTAATATACTTTTTGTTTAAAACAACAAACTTGTGAATTTAAAAAAAAATGTTTTTCAAACGCCTTTAAAACAAGGTATCACTCGATAGGGGTTTCAATTTTAAAATTTATAGTTGACCGCCCCCTAATGCAGGGGCAGCACACTTACCTTGGGTGGACTCGGACTTTTGGGACACCCTGTATATATCGATTCGGACCGGACGAATGACATGGATGAAATTGAATTAAAACTTTAAATGGGATGCTTATGTTCTAACACATAGAATATTTTATGGTCAGAATCAGAAAATAGCTCTGTAGCTAATATACACAAGCACGCCACTGATCAATATTAAAGGAGATGGCTATTGTGTAAAATATAACGCATCACTCTGTAAGAATAATTCACAGATATTTTTAGCAAATGCGAATAACCACTGGCTGTGACACAAAATATTCACGGGGGAGTTGATACAATTTTTGTGAAATTAGAAAAAAGGGGCGCTATTCAAATGCTGTAGCGGAATCAAAAATATCTACAGGGCTTTTCAAAATATCGAGCAACAACTAAAAATGTTTTATTCAAAAAATTGAAAAATCGTTATCTTGTGAACAAATTTGGTAGTTTTGTATTAGCGAGTTTTTACAGCCAATTGAATAAAGTTAACGAACTTTTTTAGGTCCTCTATTGGAAACCGTTTCCTAAATCCTTATTGTAATAACTTTTATCTGGGACAACACACAATCCATGTCCCAAAAAGAGCACATTCCAAACCGCCCTTTTTATACTATTTCTCCCCAGAAAAATGGCTTGAACTCAAATTTTATGTCTCTAACGGAGATAAAAATCGAGTGAAAAAGACAGAAAAGGGGTGTATCAATTTGCAGTCATTGTATGTGCTCCGTCACGAGGCAGTGCCCAATGACGATAAGAACAAAATGTCACAAATTTTAGTAGGACTAGAAACTTACACCATTTGGCCTGAGAACAACATTTTACACAAATTAAAAGTGATTTGATTTCAAAAACATAAAAAAGGCTGTACTAACTTTGACCTATAAAAAATAAAAATATTATCTGCTTAACAAAATCCAAATTTCTTTAAAAAGGTTTACTGAATACTTAATTTAACGGTAACAATTTGTTCGTAAAATTGAACTAAAAAAAGGTTTGACAAATATTTGACACCTGTATTGCTTTTTACAAAGATCCATCTTATGAATCTTTGCTTCGTCTTATTTTTGATTGTCAATTTTTTACCTAATTTAAAAGTGTTTTATAATAAAAAGTTGTGAAGCAGTTTGTATAGGGTGTCTTTCTACAATTGAAACACTCAGTAACATTAAAATTTTGGATTTTATAAATGAACAAATAGGGACTTATCCCTGTATACTATATTTGACTTTTAAACTATTTTTTCAAGAAAACTGGCACACTTTATACTTACAAAAGCTGTTTTTATAAAAATTGGTATTTTTGGTGGGCTAATTTAAAAAAAAATTAAAATAGGGATTATTCCATTTTTAAAAATTCAATTTTTTTGCCACTGGTTGAGCCACTTGGTAAAAAAAATGTTGTAGAAATTAATAAATCGATTAGACCTTATTTGTTCCTGTAAAAAATCAGTAATATAGTATTTCATTTATACAGGGTGTTTCCTAATTGAATGTCAATATTTATGGGTGTGATTTTTGGGCCCATTTTAAGAAAAAAACTTCATATGAACATATGTCCTAAACGTCTTACCTTTTGAGATACAGGGTGGTAAAGTTTTCAAAAATAAATCATTTATTATTAATATCTACAATACCAAGTGAAGGGTACTTTTTAAATCTGTATTCAATTATGAGCATATTTAATCTCTTGAATTTTTTTAGTCCGACGCACGGGTTTCATCTAAAAAAATAAAATCTACGTGTCTCTGCATGATGATATTGTCATATTAACGATATTGTTATGAACATGATGAGAAACGGTTTTTATTTTTTTAAGCGAAAACCGTGCATCGGATTGAAAAAAATCAAGTGATCAACTTTGGTTAGAAATGATTAGGGATTTCAAAAATAGTTTTTATTTCAGGAAAAATCAGTGGCGTGCCATGAATGTCTGCCAAAATAGGCAGGTCAAATTACGTACGGACGCCACTGATGGAAAAAAAAGTGATACATTAAAAAATGCCTCGTGATTCATAGTACCTGTATGACAAATTTCATTAAAATATCTGAAGTGATATTGTAGATATTAATAATAAATGATTGATGATTAAAAACTTTACCACCCTGTATCTCAAAAGGTAAGACGTTTAGGACATATGTTCATATGAAGTTTTTTTCTTAAAATGGGCCCAAAAATCACCCCAATAAATATTGACATTCAATTAGGAAACACCCTGTACATAGAAAAACACCTTCACAAACTGGAAAAATGACTGAAGAAAACGATTACTGAGCAGAGGAGGTTCCGAATAATACCTCGTTTGATAAAGATTGTAAGATTTAAAATATTTTCTGGGAAAACTATTACTATCCTAACCTCCCATTTATAAACTCGACCATTTATAACTGTCTTTTTCTTTCCTAGTAAAAAAAGAGAAACGGACAGAGATGTGAAATAAATGGGTGGTAAGGGTTAATAACGTAAAGCGTCAAATATCTGTCAGCAAATATCAAAAACTACTGTCTAACTAATTCCCCCTAACCCCTTTGCACAGCTTGTTTTGTTTGTAAGGCGGTTTTAGGCCGTACTGTTTGGGTACGCTCGGAAGGCACTTCAAAATGCCCTGGAACCCTGAACCATTCTTGGTGTAAGATGGAGTCACTCGGGTGGTTTGATATACTAGCACTTCTTCTAGGTCGGATTCCCTAAAAAATAAATTAGTTTTTGGCAAATTTTCAATTCCCCCTATTTGGACCCCACTGAATCCGAATATCCCTGTTGTCACCTCGAAATGTTGACAGGGGTTGAGATATTCAAGATGACGGCCAACATGGCGGGGAAATTTTAAATTCCGCTATAAAGCCCAAATTGACACAGGTGTACATTCAAAATATATATTTATATAACTAAAAACAATATCATATTAGTTTTTTTTAAATGGCTGCGAAAACCTCCAAAAACACCCTCAGACCCCGCAAGATCTGAAAGTTTGAGGTTTTTTAAATTTTTCTTAAAAACTAAGCTTCTAAGAGAAAAATGTATAGTATACTTTATTGTTAACAATAAAATTCTCCTTCGAACACGGTATAATTAGGAGTTAGACCGATAACAAACTCTCCAGCGGCGTCCGTTAATTGAAGTAATTTAAAAAAGTTGAGAATATACCCATATTTTTCCCAAGATTTATTCGATTTTTTTAAAAACTGATATCTACAGAAAAACATGTGTTATATTTTATTATAGTTAATAAAATATCCTTTAAAATGACGCATAACGTGATTGGATTGGTTTCATAATTAAAACTTTAGGGACATCCGTAAATCAAATTTTCTCAGAAACTAAGCTTAATATTAAAAAATAAATACTTTATTGTAAACAGTGAAATTTCCGTTTCCACAATGTGAAACTCGACGAGGTTTGATTTACAACAAACTCTCCAGCGACGTCCGTAAATGTGGGTGATTTAAAAAAATCTTAAAAAAAAACATGTTTTTTACAGGTTTTATTCAATTTCTAAACACCAAGCTAAGAAAATACTCTGCCAATATATGGGCCCCTAAGCTCACACTAGGTACTATAGTTATTTTGTACGTGTGAGCTAATATAACTAAAAACTGAAATACATTTTATTCAACTCAACAGACTAAATTACCTTTTGTTTGATACCACACAAGCCATGTTTTGACTTAAACTCAAATTTTTGAAATCTACCCCCACCCTTAAAGAAAACAAAAACTAAAATGTATTTTGTTAAACTCCGGACTCAATTACCTTTCGTTTGATATCACACACGCCATATTTTCACTTAAACTCTCATTTTTAAAATATACCCCCACCCTTTTTTTTAAATAAATTAAAATTCAAACAAGTTTCCGTGGCTAATCGGGTAAAAAGAAAATTAAGGGTTTTTTGTTTCTCTAGTATTTTTCCGTGGGTAGCTCGAAAGCTTAACCTCACGGGGGTCCAAGATCTAATGGACACCTAATAAGAGTTGACAGTTAACTGTTTCGTCCTTATGGGACTCCTCAGAACACTGCTGGTCGATGTGACACCGTTCATAAATTCAGTACACGGCTTTATCTCCCACCTTACATTGTTAGTGAGAAAACCGAGCCATGTACGGAACATGAAGCGCCATCTACCGAAATACGAGAGAAACTAAAACAGCAGCAGGCGAGTAAAACTGCTATATCATCGATCGATGAAAGTATCGATTGAAAGAAAGAATCCATACCGTGACCTACGACACACATTGCCTTTCTAGATCAGGTCAACGCTAAATTGCGTTTGTTCCGCTATCAAGACGTCGGCATCGCGTCAGTCAACGGAGTTTAGAGCCAAATATTAAAAAATGTCAAATTTAGTACCCGTAAATTAAAATTCAAACAAGTTTCCGTGGCTAATCGGGTAAAAAGAAAATTAAGGGTTTTTTGTTTCTCTAGTATTTTTCCGTGGGTAGCTCGAAAGCTTAACCTCACTCACTAAATTTGACATTTTTTAATATTTGGCTCTAAACTCCGTTGACTGACGCGATGCCGACGTCTTGATAGCGGAACAAACGCAATTTAGCGTTGACCTGATCTAGAAAGGCAATGTGTGTCGTAGGTCACGGTATGGATTCTTTCTTTCAATCGATACTTTCATCGATCGATGATATAGCAGTTTTACTCGCCTGCTGCTGTTTTAGTTTCTCTCGTATTTCGGTAGATGGCGCTTCATGTTCCGTACATGGCTCGGTTTTCTCACTAACAATGTAAGGTGGGAGATAAAGCCGTGTACTGAATTTATGAACGGTGTCACATCGACCAGCAGTGTTCTGAGGAGTCCCATAAGGACGAAACAGTTAACTGTCAACACTTATTAGGTGTCCATTAGATCTTGGACCCCCGTGAGGTTAAGCTTTCGAGCTACCCACGGAAAAATACTAGAGAAACATAAAACCCTTAATTTTCTTTTTACCCGATTAGCCACGGAAACTTGTTTGAATTTTAATTTACGGGTACTAAATTTGACATTTTTTAATATTTGGCTCTAAACTCCGTTGACTGACGCGATGCCGACGTCTTGATAGCGGAACAAACGCAATTTAGCGTTGACCTGATCTAGAAAGGCAATGTGTGTCGTAGGTCACGGTATGGATTCTTTCTTTCAATCGATACTTTCATCGATCGATGATATAGCAGTTTTACTCGCCTGCTGCTGTTTTGGTTTCTCTCGTATTTCGGTAGATGGCGCTTCATGTTCCGTACATGGCTCGGTTTTCTCACTAACAATGTAAGGTGGGAGATAAAGCCGTGTACTGAATTTATGAACGGTGTCACATCGACCAGCAGTGTTCTGAGGAGTCCCATAAGGACGAAACAGTTAACTGTCAACACTTATTAGGTGTCCATTAGATCTTGGACCCCCGTGAGGTTAAGCTTTCGAGCTACCCACGGAAAAATACTAGAGAAACATAAAACCCTTAATTTTCTTTTTACCCGATTAGCCACGGAAACTTGTTTGAATTTTAATTTACGGGTACTAAATTTGACATTTTTTAATATTTGGCTCTAAACTCCGTTGACTGACGCGATGCCGACGTCTTGATAGCGGAACAAACGCAATTTAGCGTTGACCTGATCTAGAAAGGCAATGTGTGTCGTAGGTCACGGTATGGATTCTTTCTTTCAATCGATCGATGATATAGCAGTTTTACTCGCCTGCTGCTGTTTTAGTTTCTCTCGTATTTCGGTAGATGGCGCTTCATGTTCCGTACATGGCTCGGTTTTCTCACTAACAATGTAAGGTGGGAGATAAAGCCGTGTACTGAATTTATGAACGGTGTCACATCGACCAGCAGTGTTCTGAGGAGTCCCATAAGGACGAAACAGTTAACTGTCAACACTTATTAGGTGTCCATTAGATCTTGGACCCCCGTGAGGTTAAGCTTTCGAGCTACCTACGGAAAAATACTAGAGAAACAAAAAACCCTTAATTTTCTTTTTACCCGATTAGCCACGGAAACTTGTTTGAATTTTAATTTACGGGTACTAAATTTGACATTTTTTATAAATTAAAATGTATTTTGTTTAACTGCAGACTCAATTACCTTTCGTTTGATATCACACACGCCATATTTTTACATAAACTCTAATTTTTGAAATCTTCCCCCACCCTTTTATTTGGTTTGTGTTCGGTGGATTTTGTTCATTTTCAAATGGGACCATCTCGACCCAAGACCCAGCCTAGGTACCAAATTTCATTAAAATCGGCCAAGCGGTTTTTGAGTTATGCGCGTTGGTCGTTACAGACAGACATACAGACAGACAGACAGACAGACAGACATACAGACAGACAGACAGACGGCGCAACAAAAAAGTTTCAAAATCATCTGAAACGCAAAGATATATCAAAATTTTTTAAATCGGAGCAACTTTTTTTTTCTCGAAAAAATTAGGATCACCATAGCTCACACTACTATAGTATAGTATATGTGTGAGCTAAAATGTGTTCTATACTTCGTCAGAGACAATAAAATTTCCTTTCAAACGATGTATAACAAAGTGGAAGTTAGTCCATAGTAACCGCTCCAGTGGTTTAAATTATTTAAACTCACCAAACTAATCAATTTTTTACAGGTTTTATTCAATTTTCTTAAGAACTAAGCTTCTTACGACAATATAAGTTATATACGTTAGGCGTCCGTAAATTGAAGTTACTTTCAAAAACTACAAAAAAAAACATTTTTGTTAAATTTTCTTAAAAACTAACGTTAATAGGACAGAATAAAGTAAAAAGTCAATTTTTTTCCTATAAAGCCCAGTTTGTTTAGAAAATAGATAAAATATGTAACAAAAATTAATTATTTTGGTTATTTTTAAAATTTTATTTATATAAATATGCCCCTGGACAGTTATATGTGACATAAACCCCACATTATATTGCAGCGTTTAAAAGAAAATTTTATTGTCTACAATAAAGTATACTACACATTTTTTCCCAAGAAGTGTAGTTTTTGAGAAAATTTTATAAAACCAATAATAAACATATTTTTTCTAAATAATCTCAATTTACGGACGCCAGTGAAGAGCTACTTGCTTGTCCTAACCTTATCGACCAATACATCGTTGGAAAGGGAATTTTGTTTTCCACAAAAAACTGTAAAGGAGTAAAATCATAACAAAAAGAATTTATGTAAAAAAAACCAAGTACGCGAAAAAGATTTTCCGTAAAAAGAATTGAGATAAAAGTCAAGCTCTCCAATACAGATTTCAAAATAAAAGGTTCTTACTAATTTGGAAATGTTTTTCTAAACTTGGCTAGTACGGCTGTAAATGACTTAAGCACAGTGCTAAATTGAACATAAAGAAGTTTGGCTGTAATAGCAGAGTTTAAAAAAAAAATTCCAAACTAGTAAGAACCTTTCATTTTGAAATTTGTATCGAAGAGCTTGGCTTTAATTTTATCTCAATTCTTTTTACGGAATACCATTTTCGCGTACTTCGCTTTTTTTAAAATGAAATATTTTTGTTATGATTAAAATATAGGGTATTTGACAAATGTTAGAAAAGAGTTTAGAATGATACATAGATCCCTAATTTGCTACGCAAAATTATTAAAATAGTATATTTTATCATGACTACATTTAAAATCAAGTTTTCTTCCTTCCTTAATAAGTTGGAGCTATCGGCTATGGAGAATCCGTTTTCCATTGAAAATGTTTTTTATAAGCAAAACACAAAATAAAATCTAATTTAGGACGATAATTCGCACTTTAAACCAAAGCAAACATTACCATCCATAAGAAAATAACACAGAAAATAGGTTCGTTCGAGGCGTTTACTGTTTTGTGACGTCACTCGCAGCTGATTGGTAGACCGCCTGTTTTGAATCACGTGGCTAATTCTTTTAATTCAAGGAATTTATTTAATTAAAAAAACTATGGATTTGAGAAAAAATTAAACAAAAAAGTTTGTTTTTAGCATTGCCAAGACCTAAAGAGATATCTAAAAATAAATATATATTTATTTTTTACTACTGTCAAACACCCTATTGTGAAGCATAACGCTTACACTCTGTATTTTTTGACTTTGACTTACCTAGCGTTTTCTAAAAATTCCAGATACAAATTCGATGGTATTTGGCTCGGTTTTTCAGTTTTGTCCACGAACAGTTCCGTTTCGCGATTGTACTGGTACAAAAAATCGTTCAGCTGTTTGGCTACAATTGCCGCTCTGTCTTTGGTGTCGAGTTTTGAACTGGGTGTCTACAATTAAGAATTTTAATTAACCAATCATTGCTACAATTATAAACTTTAAGACAAAACCGCTCCCTAGTGACCCGAAACCAATCCCAATCTATTGTTTTATTCCAGTTATATATGCAAAAATTAAAAGACAATCTTATAAAGTGGAGCGGCAAGCGGGCAGTCGCATGCAATTTTTAGATTCAGACAAGATTTTTTAAAAAGGGACCCAATTTTATGCACAACAAAGTATTAGCCCCATGTTTACTTTTTTCCTGAGCTCCATCCCCAAAATTTAAAAATTTAATTCCTTTATATCTCGTAGACGGATTCGCCTCTAAACACTTATTTTTTTGTTGGATTTAATTTTTTTCTACTCAAAAAGTTTTTTATGGTTACATTTCAACAACCCTTTTAAGGGGGTATTTTTTAATAAAATGGCCTCTAACTCAAAAATGGAAGGAACTTAATTCACCCAAGTTGACATTTTCATGTAAAGTTCATTAAATTTTAAATTCAACGCGCGTTTTTATTAATTTTCTTGCAGCAAAAATTTAATGACCCAAAAAAAGAGTTCATCCCTCTTTCAGGACCCTGCTCACCGCTTATAAAAATATAAAAATTTATGAATTCAATCAAATTGTAGTACGTTGTAGATTCTGATCAAAATGTCTCATGCGAAAAGATATACTGGTTATCGAGATAGAGAGTGCCGTCACACTTGAAAAAGCATTGAAATCTCTTAATATTAACAAAGGCCCAGACGGTATCCCAAACATATAGCTTTGTTTTCACACCTTGTAACTTCCTCTTTACCAGATTTTTAACGACTCTCTAAAATCTGGAAAATTCCCAAATGTCTGGAAGCTATCGTACATCACCCCTATAACAGTATGATACTGTCACAGCAGCACGGCTTTATTCTTGGCAGATCTGTCGATGCTAACTTGTAATTATTCGCAGACAAGATCTTTCGAAGACAAGTTTCGAAAAAGGACTTGAAACACATGCCATATACACTGACTTCAGCAAGGCCTTTGACAAAGTAAACCATGCTCTCCTACTTTTAAAACGTTCCTACTATGGCTTGAGAGGGGCCTTACTGGGTTGGCTCCTATCTAACTGACCGGTGGCAGCAAGTTCATTTAGTGTAACATCTGGGGTTCCCAAGGGTCCCAACTGGGACCTCTCTTCTTTGTTCTGTGAACTGACCTTTCACTGTCACTATGATAAAACTATCAACAGAGCAGATCGTACGTTTTTGTACTTAAAACATTATGCATAAGTTACAGTACAGATTCACATAGACAGGTTGAATAACGTTCAGAACAAATTTCTTGCTTTTGCTGGATATTCTTTCAAGATTAGGAATCATTATCACTAAAGACCTAACTACGTCCTACCTTAACCTGAAACGTCTGCCAATCAGAAGGGAATATTATGATGTTTGCATTGGATATAAAATACTAAATGGCATTATTAAAAGCCCAGAATGTCTGAAGACCTTTAGCTTATCACACTTGTAATCTGTCCGTTCTGCATGTTCCCTATTATAGAACAACACCAATGTCAATAAATACTATTTTAAACTTGATTGTTTCAACTTTTCTACCTTAGACAAGTTTAAGCGGGCAGCGAAAAAAATTATCTTTTTCATTTAAAGTATACTTAAGCCTGTTTCCTTCCTCAATGTACGCATGTTCTATTTTTATACTCGCTTATTAATAAAGATGGCGATCTGCTGATTTTACCTTACAGTGTTCTTTTTTTGAGCTATTAAAAATGGTGTTATTAGATTTTTTTCGTACCTTATAGTTTTTATTATACGGAAATACCGTAATTTTGTAAAAATACTTTTTTGCGGAAGAAAATGCCATTGTCAAAATTTTTACATAAAATTTGGTTTTTGGCATCTTTTATTTATAAACAAAAAAATATTTTTTAAAATGTCGAAAAGAACTAAATGTTTAAGATTTTATTGTTCTTGCATAATCCCAAATTTATAACAATGACTTATTTTAAAAACTATACTGGTCAAAAAATTTGTCAGCTTCATTTTTTCTCAAAATAAGTTTGGATGAAAAAAGAGGTGAGGTAAAATCCAGAGAAAATGTACTTTTAAAATATGTGCCTTATTTTTTTTGGCGATACCCCATTCAGGCCTAATTCAACTTTTTTTAAACTGTTAATACATTTCTTTATAAATAACAACATTTTTGGTTAATATTGTAACAAAAAATCTACTCTTTTAGAGAATATATTAAAATTGAAAAGAAAACGATGTATTGGCAGCGTACTTGTTTTTTTATGAAGTCCGATAAGGATATAGATATTTAGTTTTTGAGTTTCGGCCCGTTCGTAGTAGGTACAAGTGGGTGTCAAGGTTTAGTAGTAGTAGTAGTAGTGGGGGGGGTTGACCCGCAGGTCTGACAAGTAGGCCAGAGTAGGCCCTTTTTGCCATGCCCCAAGTCTGTCCCTTAACCCACTCTCTGCACTTCCCTTTGATGGTCGGGTAACTCACTGGGCCTTCCTGTTCTCTTTACAAAGTCCAGTAAGTCTGCCCATTTGAGCATGTGCAGTTCTTCCTCGCTCAGAGTTGGCGCTCCGAGGTCTTTTCGTGTCCGTCCCAGCATCCATCTAATTCTGGTCGCTTTTGGACGGTCTACGAATTCTCTGGTCTGTCTGCAACCCGTTCCTGTTTCCCAGGAGTTTAATAGCGCGTCCTGGGCCCATTTGTTGAGTCCGCTTTGCACTTGTCTTTTTGTCACGCCCAAAAGTGGCTCCGGTCCTACATAGGCGGTTCCTGCCCCCTGTCAAGGTTTAAGTTTTGAAAATAATATAGGTGCTTGTTCTTGGTGATTATTTTGTAATTATTATTCAAGGATTATACCTGTTTCAGGATTTGAACCGGCCACTCACAACCCTCGATATAGCCATTTTTTTTCAATAAACAACACAAAAAATCCAGCCCCACTTGTCTTTTTTGCTACAATATATTTTCAAAAAAAAAAATTGCCGGCCATATTTTTTTTCGTAATTTCATGATTATATTTTATTAAAAGATTTCATATGTTTCATATTATTTTGCTGGTTATCTGTTAAGAGCCCTGCATACCGTATATGAATGTATCGTGGGTTTCTACACGATATACTGTTTTTACTATTACTTACCTTGACGTTGAATGGCGTCCTTAGATAATTGGACGCTTTCTGAAGGAACTTGAGCACGATTTCGATGTGCTCTTCCTCTTCCGGTGACGAAACCATTTTCTTCAATATACAAATGAGGTACTGGCTGAAGGTTTTCCGAGCCTCGCATTGACTAAAAAAGATCCCTAAAAATATTTTGCCACTACTGACGCACGTTGGGAAAATAGGAGACCCCTTGTTTTCGCCACTTTAAAGACAAATATATAAAATGCTCAACACAAATAAAATTACTCTGCCAATATATGGGCCCCTAAGCTCACACTAGGTACTATAGTTATAGTGTACGTGTGAGCTAATTTAACTAAAAACTGAAATATATTTTATTCAACTCCAGACTCAATTACCTTTCGTTTGATACCACACAAGCCAGGTTTTGACTCAAACTCTAATTTTTGAAACCTACCCCCACACTTTTTTTTAAGTGACTTGTATTTTGTTATTAACCTCCAGACTCAATTACCTTTCGTTTGAGATCAGACACGCCATATTTTCACTTGAACTCTAATTTTTGAAATCTACCCCCACCCTTTTTTAAAAATTTTGTTTAACTCTAGAATTAATAACCTTTCGTTTGATATTACACACGCCATATTTTCACATAAACTCTAATTTATGATATGTACCCCCACCCTTTTATTTGCTGCCTTGTGTGACCCAGCCTAAGTGCCAAATTTCATTCAAATCGGGCCAGCGGTTTTTAAGTTATGTGCGTTGGTTGTTACAGACAGACATACAGAGAGACGGCGAGTTTCGACAAAAAAGTTTTAAAATCATCTGAAACGCAAAGATATATAAATTTTTTTGAAATCGGAGCAACTTTTTTTTTCTCGAAAAAATTAGGATCACCATAGGTTCAGGTAGTGTGGGCTAAAATTAGGATTAGAGGGTTATAGTCCAGTCATTATAGAATTTTAGCTTGCAAAAGATGGTATAGTCGCGATTTTGACATATCTTGTTGATATTGGAGTCCTAAAAACAAATTTGAGTTTTCGACCGGTCGGCTTCTCCCGCCATCTTGGATTTAGTGTGCACAAAAATTAATTACTTGGTTACTGTATCTTTTAGAAAAAAAATAGCTACAATTTATGGATGCCAATTAAGTGCCAATCGTAACCTTGGCCACTTATTACATCGTTTAAAAGATAATTTAATTTTCTATAATAAAGTTGATTAAACTCTTTCTGTAAAATGCGTACCTTTTAAGAAAATGACATACAAATAAATAATTTCGGATTATTTTGCATATACTAGGGTATTACATAGGAATCGGGTTCGTATCTCAGCAAGGGTACTACCCAGAGAACTCAGTTTCTAGGCTATTAGTTGATCTTTCTTTTATGTGATTACAGATTTTCCCAAAAATAATTCGACGTTAAAGGCCACTAAATAAAAATATTGGTCAAAATCCAAAATGGCGCCTAAATGTTTAGCGTCATAACTTGAAATCCATTCGTCTGACAAAAAAACCTACAACAGCGCTTTTGTAGGAAATTTTATTTTCTTCAACTTCTGTCTTAAACTTTTTTTTCTAAAATGGACCATGTAATTTTAAAAAAAGACAACAATGTGAACGATATCTGTCAAAATCTCAAACACCATCTTTTGCAAGCTAAAGGTCTTTTTTTCGCTCTAATAACTAGCATATTATAAATTATCAAAAATACAAAATTGTTTAAATTAGAAAACATTTGGAATTTCGAATGCTCTTTTCGGGGGTAATTGCACAAGTGTCTACCGATAATTTTAGCATGAAACGTGTTTTTTATAATTGCAAGAGTTTGTTATCATATTTTCGTAAAATGTGAAAACAAACGATTGCAATTTGTATAAAAATACGTTGAGGGCAAAAAATATCTGGTTAATTTTGATAGCACGAGCGCAATTCATTTGAATATTTCCCAACCAATAAGAGAAAACTTATGTTTCTCAAAATTATGACAATAAACTTTTGTTTATTTGATTGTCAAATAGCTGACATATGCACTGCAGTGCAATTTTTCTACAAGTAGGGGAGGCCTTGAAATTTTTTGGAACTTATTTTAATAGTCAGCAAACATTAATAGAATTATTCAGTGAGCAATTCCAAGAAAAAATGTCTATATAAACCCTTCCTATTTCTAGTCTAACATGTAGCAGGACCACCTTTCGCAAGGGGTGTAAAAGCGTGGGTGCACTGTGTAGACTTGCTACGCAGTATAAAGATCCCTGCCCTCGACAAAGAGGTGTCACGCAAAATTAAGTCGTTTTAGAGAAAGAAAACTTGCATCCTAAGGGGCACGTGTATCAGTTTGATATATGATGTACGGACAAATCGGGGTTTGCGAAAAGGGCGCGCCGCGTGCCTAGTCGCAAGACCAAAAATGGTCTACTACTACTACTAATAGATTATTAAACAAACCTTTTGTTTTCGTAAAAATCCAAATTCATTTTTTCAGATTTCGTTTTGAAAAAAAAAATTGGGCTAGCAGTACAAAAAAAAATTTACTGTACTTTTAGAGTAAGGACATTATTTTTCATGCAACCGGAGTAAACTGGTTGACTTATAAATATCCTACTAGATCCCATTTTATGAACCCTGTGTAAGTCTGAAAAGTACACGGCATGGGAATACAACTTAACGACCGATTTACCATATACACACTACAGTTTGCTGACGACCAAGTAATTGTAGCTAATTATAAAGAAGACATGGAGTATATAATGAGAGAGTTAACGAAGGAATACCAAAAATGGGGGTTAACAGTGACCGTTTACAAGACACGGTACTTATGTATTGAAAACGAATCAACTGAGTTAGAACTAGACAATGGACAAACAATATTGCCATGCAATAAGTATGTAAACTTGGGTGTCACATTTGATAAGACAGGAACAGACTGTAAACAACTAAAAAAAGGATAGTAAAAGCAAAAAGGTTATTGGATGTCTTAACAGTATTTTATGGAGCAGCGAGATACATAAGAATGTAAAATTTAACATATGTGAAACAATTAGAAAAAGCACGCTGTTGTGTGGAATAGAAACTTGTCGCGTAACAGAAAAATACAAAACAAAAATCATGGATGCAATAAGAAGATCAATGAGAATATCTAGAATAGATCATATAAGAAATGAGATCATAAAAGAAAGAATGGAAATCGAGGAAAGCATAATGAATCACTAAACGACAACTGATATGGTACGGCCATGTACAACGGATGAACGACGAAAGACTACCAAAGCAGGTCCTAGAATGGTAACTAATAGGGCGTCCTAAACTGGAATGGCAACAGTCAATCCAAAGATCAATGACTTAAAAAAAAACCTGACAAAAGATAATTGTCAGGATCGAAGGAGGTGGAAAATAGGCGTCGGACAACGTAGAAAAACGTTCTAAACCGACATAGTTAGTAGTTGTAGTATAGGTGTGAAATCTGTAATGAAAATTTTGTTGGAAGTCTTCCTAACATTTAATCGAAAATAACGTTTTGCTTTGTTTTTGAGTAATTTTATGGGTAATTTTATACACCATCAAACGGTTATTGAGTTATCACGTTTCAGAGAGACAGATATCATTACAAAATTGGCGTCATAGAAATGTAGAAAAAAATTTCGAATTAGTTTAAAGGTCCTTTAGTTAGAAAGCCAAAAACTTACGTTATTTTCCTTCCACTTTTAAGCATCTCGATGATCTTCTTGCGCAACTCGATGCTGTGAGACTCTCTGGTCAGTTTTATTGGAACCAGCGCCTGTTTGTGCCCTCTGCTTAACATTCTCTCGTAACGATCTTGTCTGTCATTCAATGCCACTACAAAAAATAAATGGATCCATGATAGATCTGATACTTTCCTAATCCATTAGCACACTCACGCTATATCAGCCTTGTGTAAATATCTCAGAAACGGAAGCTCCTATGAAGTTTTTAGTAATAACAAAAATTATTGAGAAAAACCTGTTCTACTATATTCCAAAACCCGTATATTGATGCGATGCTCCCTTAAGAAGTTAGTATATTTTCAATTTCTAAACTGTCAAAAAACTGTCATTAGCATTAATGAATTTTGACCCAAAATCGACGTAGCTCTTAACAGTATTGTAGACTATTTTACCTGAAAATTTCATGGAAATTGGTTCAGCGATTTAGGAGCTATCGTGTTACGGACACAGGTACACACAGACCGACGTCACGACGATATTACTAAGATACATGTTAAAATACACCCAAATTACATATTTTCCGCGTTATCTTTTCGTCGAAAACAACACATTCTCTGATTAATTTGTACCTCGTCGTGCGGGGAAAAAGTAGTGCTTTTCTATAAATTAAAAAAAAACCTAAAACATTTTCTGATGAATCTGTCCGTCATCTTCAATTTTAAGATGGCGATTAAAAGCAATTAATTCTCACCAGAATGTTTTTTATTTCATCAAAATCGGTTCAGTAGTAATGAATTTATAAGGAAATAAATGCAGACATGGTTGGCAAGGCAATCGTATAATATTCAAAACAATGGTTGAAACAAAAATATTTTTTTTTAGAACCACCGAACCGATTTTGCTGCTTCGTACCTCGTTGTGCGTTTAAAAAAATAATTAAAACATGTTCGCAAAACAAGAATAAACGAGCATCTTTGAAGGGTACAATTAAATTTCGTCCGCCATCTTGGATTTTAAGATGAAGGACAAAAAATATATTTAGTCAAAACTGATAATTTTTTCTGCCAAGTGCAGTTTGTTCCATTAAAATCGATGGTATAGTTCAAAAGTTATAATGAAAAAAAAATTGTCCAGTTTTCTTTGGCCCACCGTCAGTAACGATTAAAATGCCCTCCAGCTAAACTAAAAAAAAAATAAATGGAATTTTTAGTGAAAATATCCAAATAAACTGCTCAAAAATTGAAGTGAGCCACCCCATTTTTTTTGACATTTTTAAAGTAAATTTATTCCTAAACGAAACGGGCAATTTCCACACAGTTTTCTATGTGATATAGCTTTGATTATCGTCTTTTAATCTTTGGTTTCTTTGTTGTCCTGCGCTTGACAGATAGCTCCACAGGGCGGCTACAACGCAAGTGTAACAAAAGTGCGAAAGTTTGCACAGCTCCCATTTCCCGTACGATTTTTTTCAAAAAAATTTTCATAACACAAAGTGACAGGCAGCTAAAGCCAAAAAAAGTTATTTCTCAGTTTTTTAAATTTCTCTTTAGTTTCCGAGATATGATTTTTTTTTCATAAAATTGTACTTTTTCTGATTTTTAGTTTGACGTTTCTACCCGGTTTGGACCATAGCCACCAAATTTGCTATAAGGCAACCCAAATATTGGCCTTTTCGAACCTTGTACGCCATTGTACCCTAGATGATCACTGAGCACAATCAGGGGCGTGCAAAAATAATTTTTCATAAATTCTCCTTTTTATGATCAAACCTAAGTTTCACCTTCTGTAGGTGATCTGATTTTTATGAGCAAACCTGAGGCAGCATCAAAATCATCTGTGGTGGTGTGAGAAAATTCGCTTGAATCCATGGACTTTGCGAGATTACTGGCATTTATACAAAAAATCATCCTGACGCCAATGGTGACATTTTAACAAAAATGAAAAAACCGTCCCGGAACAAATGTTCAAACTTCAATAAAACGTGATTTGCATTTACCTAGACTTGATAAGCTCAGGTTTGCTCATAAAAAGAAGAATTTATGAAAAATAATTTTTGCACACCCCTGATTGTGCTCAGTGGTCATCTAGGGTACAATGGCGTACATGGTTCGAAAGGGCCAATATTTGGGTTGCCTCATAACAAATTTGGTGGCTATGGGTCAATCCGGGTAGAAACGTCAAACTAAAAATCAGAAAAAGTACAATTTTATGGAAAAAATAATATCTCGGAAACTGAGAAATAACTTTTTTTGGCTTTAGCTGACTGTCATTTCGTGTCATTGAACAAGAAAACCATACACTAAAAGAGGACAATCGAAGCTATATCACATAGAAAATTATGTGGGAATTGACCGTTTCGTTTAGGTTTCAATTTACTTTAAAAATGTCCAAAAAAATCACTTCAATTTTTGAGCAGTTTATAATATCATTAGCGCATTACGGGTGCTAAAAATTATTGAAAGACATCAGTAACGCATGCAATCTCCATTAGGTTTTCCAGGACGCATGGCAACCCTGTATTTGTAAGGTAACTAATACGCTCATGCAGAAACTATAATAAAAAAATAAAATATTGTTGCTTTATTTGTGAATGGGACAGCCGAGCACGGGACAAACATTACATTGTACGGAATTGGTCTTTGCGAGAAAGATTTACTCCCGGTCAGAAAAATGTCGCCAACGATCCTTATTAGTCCCGCAAGATAATATTTACTTGCCGCCTTTGCACATCAAACTTGGATTGATCAAACAGTTTGTAAATCACTGGACAAAACAGGCGACGCATTCATATATTTGAAAACTAAATTTCCTCGTCTTAGTGAGGCTAAAATTAAGGAAGGTGTTTTTGTGGGGCCCCAGATTAGACAACTTTTTTCAAGATTCGACGTTTATTGAACACCTGAATCAAAAAGGAAAACGAGCTTTGTTTGTATTCCAAAACGTGTGTAAACCGAACCGAACCAAACCGAACCGAACCGAACCCCCCCTGCCTGGGTGTGCCCATGTATTTATTATTGTTTGAAACTAAAATAACTCTCTTTATACTTAAAAATTTAAATTTATGTCGCTAATATTATAATTATTATCGAAAAATGATAAAAATAGGTAAAAGGGCTGCTCCCTCAAAAATGGTGGGTGGTAGAAGAAAACGCAAGCTATATTTGGATTCAGGGCGTCGTCTTACATAAGAATCAGCGGAAATAATGCCAGGGCTCAAGAATTTATACGTATACCAAATTACCTGGAGGTTTGTCAATAGACAAATCTCTCCTGCTTCTGTCCAAGGAAGTGAATTTGGCTCGTGACAGGGACGGTCTTTCCATTTTGGGAGAAACGTAGCATTCGGGAAAGAGACTGTTGTATAGCAGGAGATTGCAGTTGTGCGTTATGTTTAGGCTGAAGCTGCTAGAGGTGATTCCTGAGATCGGGATTCCAGTAGTAGGATCTGAAAATTTAAAAGAGACCTATAGACCAATGCAGTACCTTTAAAATACTCTGCCAATCTATGGGCACCTAAGCACACTAGGTACTATAGTTATAGTGTACGTGTGAGCTAATATAACTAAAAACTGAAATATATTTTATTTAACTCCAGACTCAATTACCTTTCGTTTGATACCACACAAGGCATGTTTTGACATAAGCTTTAATTTTTAAAATCTACCCCCACCCTGTTTTTAAAAACTAAAATGTATTTTGTTTAACTCCAGACTCAATTACCTTTCCCTTGATACACACGCCATATTTTCACATACATTCTAATTTTTGAAATATACCCCCACCCTTTTATTTGGCTTGCGTTCGGTGGATTTTGTTCATTTTTAAATGGGACCATCACGGCCCAAGACCCAGCCTAGGTACCGAATTTCATTTAAATCGGACAAGCGGTTTTTGAGTTATGCGGGTTGGTCGTTACAGACAGACAGACAGACGGCACAACAAAAAAGTTTCAAAATCATCTGAAACGCAAAGATATATAAATTTTTTTGAAATCGGAGCAACTTTTTTTTCTCGAAAAAATTAGGATCATCATAACTCACACTACTATAGTATAGTAGTAGTGTGAGCTAAAATGCAAAAAATAGAAAAAACAATAGCGTAAAAACCATTGGAAAAAGAAAATATATCGCAGTCAAGAAGATAAAACTCAAAAAAGGAAAAAATATATTTTTTTAAATTTTATATTATATGGATTATTTGTAGGTTATATTGAAAAATAGTTTATATAAAAATTGCAGACCTTTTTATTACCTATAACTTTTTGTATTTAACTTTTTTTGATAGGAGGTCTAGTTTCGGTGAAAATTAAATTAAAAAACATTGTTCACCCTTAAAAGTTCACCCGAGGGGCTGATCAATAGTAAAAATACAGTGCGATCATTTATACCTGCACACACATCTGGAGCGCTTATTTTTAGTTTTAGAATATTCACACAAAAAAAATTAAATAAAATTTCCTAAAGATTTCAATTCTTCTACAAAAAAAAATCAGAAAGTTACATCCATTAGTTTTTGAGATATCTCAACATAAGGTAATTTAGTGACCTTAAAACACATTATTACATCTTGTTTTTCTCATTTGAAAACATTTTGACAGACTAAAAACGTTTTCACGTGCATTGAGAAAAATATCAGCGGGACAACTAGTGAAATATACCATATGATTACTATATATTTTTCCAAAATTTTCAACAGTAATATCTCGAAAACTAATGAATGGAATTTTGTGATTTCTTTTACGTTATTTGGAGAATTTGTAGCAGAATCGAAAAAGACAAATAAAAAGTGGTGAAAATCGAGGCTATGAAAAATACTCTGCCAATATATGGGCCCCTAAGCTCACACTAGGTACTTTAGTTATAGTGTACGTGTGAGCTAATATAACTAAAAACTGAAATATATTTTATTCAACTCCATACTAAATTATCTTTTGTTTGATACCACACAAGCCATGTTTTGACTTAAACTCAAATTTTTGAAATCTACCCCCACCCTTATAAAAACAAAAACTAAAATGTATTCTGTTAAACTCCGGACTCAATTACCTTTCGTTTGATATCACACACGCCATATTTTCACTTAAACTCTAATTTTTAAAATATACCCCCACCCTTTTCTTAAAATAAATTAAAATGTATTTTGTTTAACTGCAGACTTAATTACCTTTCGTTTGATATCACACACGCCATATTTTCACATAAACTCTAATTTTTGAAATCTACCCCCACCCTTTTATTTGGTTTGTGTTCAGTGGATTTTGTTCATTTTTAAATGGGACCATCTCGAGCCAAGACCCAGCCTAGGTACCAAATTTCATTAAAATCGGCCAAGCGGTTTTTAAGTTATGCGCGTTGGTCGTTACAGACAGACATACAGACAGACAGACAGACATACAGACAGACAGACAGACAGACAGACAGACAGACAGACAGACAGACGGCGCAACAAAAAAGTTTCAAAATCATCTGAAACGCAAAGATATATAAAAAAATTTGAAATCGGAGCAACTTTTTTTTCTCGAAAAAATTAGGATCACCATAGCTCACACTACTATAGTATAGTATATGTGTGAGCTAATACTTGGTTAATTTCTGACATGAGGAAAATTTTTTTGAGGCCAAGAATTCTTTAGACAATCGTATTTTAAGATTTTTATTTGAAAAGTGTCAACCAAAAAATAAGCGCCCCAGATATATGTGCAGGTACAAATGATCGCACGCAAGCCTAAATTAACGATGGGCAAAGTTTATTTAAACTAAACAAAGGATTTTAACAATAAACTGATAAGAATTTAAAAAAAAAACCAAATACATAAGTTAAAGAAAGGTAAATAAAATTGACGCCAAAATTTGTCTATATGGCACACTGTTCCGAAACCAAGTATAGGATTTTCTAAAACCACAGAAAAAACTAAAAGCAGTGTTTTGTAGTTTTTTTAAAGTTCATCAATGTGTTCTTAAGTTATCGCTGACCAAATCGGAAATACGATTTTAAGACACAGTGTGGGTGGCATGATCTACTAGCCTCACACTACAAAACACTGCTTTCAGTTTTTTTTGTGGTTTTAGAAAATCCTATACTTTGTTCCGGAACAGTGCGATGACTTGCCTAAATATTGGGAATATCTGCTCCAACTGTCGACAGCAGGAAATATCCTAACGAATCCACCCCTTCTATCGAACTGTTGTTTGGCGTGGTTGAGTATTCGGGTTTCTTCGGGGGTCGGCTGCAACGTAGCCGAGGAGATCCGACGGTTCGAATAAGCGTTCATCGGTTGTTTTGAGGGGAAAGTGTTGCTTAGGCCGTCCGCTGAATGGACTCTTCGACACTAAACGGAAAAGAGAACACTGCAGCTATTTTTTTCTGTGGCTTGAGAAATGTGTGAAAAGTCAATGGCACCATTGTCGCCAAAATCGCATGCTTGGTTTAGTCAGTCCGAAGCTCGAAGGATTTCTATGCCCGCGTACTCTCTTAGGAATCACTTTCAAGAATTATTGCAGAGGAAAAAGTTGTTTGTCTCCGCAGGATAAACGTAAATAATAGACTGATGTACTGTGGACTAATCTCTCAATAACAAACAAACACAAATTTCTACTCATTTAATTTAAGAAGATAACGGTAAATCTTCCTTAGCGTCCGATTTTACAAATTAAACATATTTTGACCAGATTTGACCGAATTTTACCGGTAAACTAGTGGTCAATTAACCATTCTGAACCTTCGATACCTTGTACACAATCAGTATTTGTAGCATTCATATTAGCAAAGAAAGGAAAGAAAAAAGCACATAAAGGGGTGACTTACATTACTTAGTTTCATCCTCAAATTCAGACTGCCCTTGGACAGTTGGACAGTCGAAGTAGGCCTGAGGATGGGATCAATGGCAGGAAGGCCCACCAGGGTCAGCAGATCGGCCACCATGGCCGATTTAAGCCTGACATCTAGCGGACTATCACAGTTTAGCGATGGCGACAGATTTACTTCTAGAAGCCACGGTTTTAAATTGCTGTCTATTAGGATGTCGAAACCGTATAACTCTGAAAAATTAATAATTAAATGTTTTAGCTACTTTGGGAATTCCCTTATCAAAATACATTAAGCTTATCCACGCTTCTATTCAGCAAAGCTGTTAGAATAAATAACCAGTTGTCAGAGCCATTTTGGGTAACTTTAAGCATAGGCAAGGTAGTGCGTCTAAACGTTCAGCGTCCAAATTGGCGCTTAAATTAATAGCGCCCAAAAGGTCTGTGTCCAACCAGTAGGTCCTCAAATGATCGGCCGTGAGCGACGCCTTCAAAAGCATACCTACGCAGCACTTGGCATATGATGCAGTGCCGCGTGGTTGTCACCGGGCATGAAAATTTTAAAGACAGCTATACTTCCATAAGCCCATTGTTTAAAAGGGAATTGAATCTAGTCGTTGATGGTGCCACGGGCCATAACATAATTATGCCAATTTCGCCAACGTTGCCGTTCTTTTACGTGCTTGATCACTGTATGTTTTATAGACAGAGAGGGATAATCGTAATTCGAAATGGGCGTCGGTCGGCTCTAACCGGGAAGAGGGCATAAGAAACGCGTGTCTGGGTCCACATTCTGATTGTAAAGCGACGCTAATTACTGGTGGCCTATCTAACAAGATTTAAGCTTGAGGGTGCAATACGAGGGACGATCCAAAAGACGCCAATGGAAAAAAATAGAGCATATTTGTTTATTTTGAATATTTATATAGAAAATAATAGTTTCGACCATAGATTATTAAATTAATTATTACAGACATTTATTCTGGGAAAAATCATGGCGCTTAACAAAAAAAGACAATCCGGCAACGTGCAGATAACCAGTTTAAATGTCCGAGATCACGGCGGCATTTCGAGCGAGATCAAAGGAGTGAAACATCTGTATAATCTGTGTCGTGGTCTTCTCAAAACAGTTGTTCTGATGTGGCACAAACATCTTGGTAGCAGTCACGATAGAGTTGGCCGACGCCAGCACAGCCTTAATCATAGACAGACAGACACAATCACAAAATTTGGTAGTTTCACGAATTTTGGTAGTTTCACAAAATTTGGCAGTTATGCCTTATTGGACCCAATAACTTATTTTGGGTGAAAATAAAAAGTTTTTTTTTGACAATCCCAATAGCCTTCCATGCCGTAGGATGAAAAATACATATTGCAAAATATCTTGGTGTTTATGTATTTTTAACATTGACTGTTTAATATGAATGGTGAAGTCGTATAAAGCTAAAACAAAGCCTCAAAATATATTGTTATCAATTTGCACTTGATGAACGAAAAACATTCTGGCAACGTGTAGATTTCAAGGCGGCATTTTGAGCGAGATCAAACATTTATTCTGGGAAAAATCATGACGCATAACAAAAAAAAAAACAATCCGGCAACGTGCAGATAATCAGTTTAAATGTCCGAGATCACGGCGACATTTCGAGCGAGATCAAAGGAGTGAAACATCTGTATAATCGGTTTCGTGGTCTTACCAAAACAGTTGTTCTGATGTGGCACAAACATCTTGGTAGCAGTCACGATAGAGTTGGCCGACGCCAGCACAGCCTTAATCATAGACAGACAGACACCATCACAAAATTTGGTAGTTTCACGAAATTTGGTAGTTTCACAAAATTTGGTAGTTTTACAGAATTCGGTAGTTATGCCTTATTGGACCCAATAACTTATTTTGGGTGAAAATAAAAAAAGTTTTTTTTTGACAATCCCAATAGCCTTCCATACCGTAGGATGGAAAATACATATTGCAAAATATCTTGGTGTTTATGTATTTTTAACATTGACTGTTTAATATGAATGGTGAAGTCGTATAAAGCTAAAACAAAGCCTCAAAAATATATTGTAATCAATTTGCACTTGATGAACGAAAAACATTCTGGCAACGTGTAGATTTCAAGGCGGCATTTCGAGCGAGATCAAAGTAGTGAAACATTTGTATAATCTGTGTCGTGGTCTTACCAAAACAGTTGTTCTGATGTGGCACAAACATCTTGGCAGCAGTCACAATAGAGTTGGCCGACGCCAGCACAGCCTTAATCACGACGTCCTCAATCTGCGACATCAGCAACGCGGTATCTTTGCCTTCTGATTTGAGGTGCCGTAAGAGGGCGCTCAACGTCCACTTGTGGCCCACGTTTTCTGCGCTCGGGTCGTCTGATCTAAACAAAAGGAAAGTCTGGAAAATGTTGCGGTAAATTTTGACTGAGGAACGTAAGGGCATTCAAACAAACAAAAGCAAAGCAAACCAATAAATAAAAGTCGCACTTTTTATCCCGAGGCGTAAAGTTTCTTCAATTCGTCAAAGGATACACTTTTATGACGAGGTATATAACCTAATTTTTGCGCTGTTGCTTTCTTTTTCTCACACGGTCATAAGCAATTGTTATACAAATCAATGATATAAATAGGTAAAAAAAATTTTTTAAGTCACAAGCTTTTATAAAATGCACTCAAAATTAAAAAATAATTTTCTAACATTCTAATATTATCATAATGATAAAAGCGATGGCCGACTGATGGAAATTTTGACGATGTTAGCACGATAATATATCCGTATCAATTAAATATCACTATTTGCAAGAATCAATCTAGCAGAAAAATGCAGAGGTACCAAACCCACCCAACCCGACCCAAGATACCTCAGCATTTCTTTGACATAGGTATGGCAATGGCATAGCATTGTGGCACATCAAACATATCTTTGATGACCTGCTATGTTGAATATTCTTTAAGTGTTTAGATCACAAATTTAGATTAACTTATGCTTTGATTTGCGGCCATCGCTTTTATTATTATGATAATATTAGAATGTTAGAAAATTATTTTTTAATTTTTAGTGCATTTTATAAAAGCTTGTGACTTAAAAATTTTATTTTACCAATTTATTTTCTACTTTTTAGTCTCAGCTATCTAATCTATTAAATGAAAATATTTGTTCAATAACAGAACAGAAGAGTTTATTCTAGATTATAATGAAATCGCTGATCGTGAGTTGTTTGGAAACTCATTTTTCTATTGGGGGAAAGAGAGGGTGGGGGTGGGGGTAGAGGTAGAAATATATTTTTTGTTTGAGCTGTATTGCCATCGGACCTTTATGCATATACCAAATTTTATAACAGTCAATTTTATTGTTGTATTGTCATCGGACCACTATATGTATACCAAATTTCATCCAAATCGGATAATGGGAAGTGTGTCAAAAACGCATTTTTCTATAGATGGGGGTGGGGGTAGGAGTGGTAGGATTTTTTTTTCAATGTTGTATTGTCATCGGACCACTATATGTATACCAAATTTCATCCAAATTGGATAAAGGGAAGGGTGTCAAAAACGCATTTTCTATGGAAGGGGGTGGGGGTAGGGGTGGGAGGATATTTTTTTTAATGTTGTATTATCATCGGACCACTATGTGAATACCAAATTTCATCCAAATCGGATAATGGGAAGTGTGTCAAAAACTCATTTTTCTATAAAAGGGGGTGGGGGTAGGGGTGGGAGTATATTTTTTTCTTAATATTGTATTGTCATCGGATCACTATATGTATACCAAATTTCATCCAAATCGGATAAAGGGAAGTGTGTCAAAAACAAATTTTTCTATGGAAGGGGGTGGGGGTAGGGGTGGGAGGATATTTTTTCTTATTGTTGTATTATCATCGGATCACTATGTGTATACCAAATTTTATCCAAATCGGATAACGGGAAGTGTGTCAAAACACATTTTTCTATAGAAGGGGTGGGGGTAGGGGTGGGAGGATATTTTTTTCTTAATGTTGTATTGTCATGGGACCACTATGTGTGTACCAAATTTCATCCAAATCGGATAATGGAAAGTGTGTCAAAAACGCTTCACAAGATTTGATAGATAGTTAGACAGAACATCTGAAGCTAAATAAAAGCTTGTAAAAAAAACAAATAAATAGTATATTATATACCAAGGGATAAAAGTGGTACTATTTATCTCGAATCAGAGGATGATGGTGATGATGATTCATATGTGAGTGGGCCCTGCAGTCCCTCCACTGCGACCACTAATGGGTCTATTGTGGCTCACTTTTGAGTGGTTTCTCACCACTGTATGCCTAATCCTCCAAAAAGGCCGGCTATGAGTTTGGGTGAGACACTCTTCAGATCTTCGGAATCAATCTGAGGTTTACCGAAAGTGTTCTGAGTTAAACGCGCAACAGCCGGACATTCGCATAGTACATGTCTGACTGTTTCGTCATCCTCCATACCAAGTCTACACTCGGTCTCTTCTGTTAGTCCCATTCTGTGCATGGGTACTCTCAGTCAACAGTGACCCTTAAAAAGTCAGATAGTGACCAGTCACTATGCGTATCTCCCGTCTGGTAAGTCCGGTAAGTCCAATAAGGTTCCTGGCTCTCTTTCTACAAGGTCCTTTAATGAACTCTTTAGATTGAGCCAGTTCTGGTATATTTATCTAGTTTTGTTGGAAGCTACTACTTGATTTAGCAGCGACTTGCAGAAGGCATATGATAGTATGCCACTAAATCAACTTTGGAAAGCGTTGGAAAACACAAACATAAGCGTACAACTAATTAAGGCCATCAAAGAGTTACACCGCAATAGTAAGGCAAAAGTTAAAATAAAAGCAAAACTAACCAAAGGCTTTCAAGTAAATAAAGGTCTTAAACAAGGTTGCTGTATCTCGCCTACGCTCTTCAAGATATACTTGGAGCAAGTCCTTAAAGTATGGAAGAGAAAATGCCAAAACATGGGAATTCCGTTGGACGAAACCAACTTGTATACTTTCGCCGATGATCAGATAGATAGATAGGTAGTAGTGGTTCAGGATTATGACGACCTCGAATATATGACACGAAAACTAATAGAAGAGTACAATAAGTGGGTACTAGAGGTTAATCTCAATAAGACAGAGTATATGTGTATCGGTGGAATGAAACAGGATCTAATCTTAAATACCGGGCAGCGAATTCAGTCCTGTGATGAGTATAAATACTTAGGTCTAAAAATTACAGCTGACGGAACACTAGACAAAGCTATAAAAGATCGAAACGTACAAGGAAGAAAAGCAATAACTTTATTAAATGGAATAATTTGGGACCAAAGTATATAGCCACATTGTGGCGTAAGAAGCACAAATATAAAAAAATAAAAATTTCATTAGAAAAAATGGAAATAACTTAAATAAAATTAAAATTAAATATAGTTAAGATGATTTATAAATAAAAGATATAGTATACTTTGGATGGTTGATTAGAGCCTTCAACCAACAAAAAAATGAGAATTCTCACTTCCCACTCCTGTTCAGGATCTTTCTCGCTGGATTTTCAGCAAGTAATAGCATCTATTTGAACCCTCGCATTAGCTTGCTGGGGGTATGAGAGTCTTTTGAAGGTTTTTGAAAGCTGATGATGGGTCTCTTTAGACGCGAAACATGTCTTAAATAAAACCCGAAACAATAAAGACTTTAGTGGAGAAGACATTCAGTTTTTTTTGAAATATGAGAAATTATGACAGTGGGTGAACGTACTTTAGTGGATGATATAAGAACAAAACAACTGGTGTGGTACGGACATGTACAAAGAATGAATGATGAAAGACTACCTAAACAAATACAACAATGGAAACCACCTGGCCGAAGAAAACGAGGACGGCCAAGGAGAAGCTGGAGAGAAGGAATAGACAGTGAAATAAGAATAAGAGGTCTAGATGATGAATTATGGGCAAACAGAAACGAGTGGAGATTGGGTATCGGAAGACGTAAAACGTTGTGAAACCGATAAATATATATATGATTTAGCAGCAGGGCTAGTTCCGGACCTAAAAAATCAGCAGATGCCGCTTCCCTCCCTGCTAGGTCTGCGGCCTCATTTTCCTCGTGCCCAGAATGCCCTGGTATCCATACTAATGACACATTGTTAGCGCTACCAAGCCCATTTAGCGCAGCAGCTCCTCACGGTTCTCGATGAAACCGTATAGGAATCACGCGCTCTTAAGGCTGCTTGACTGTCGGAGAAGATTTTTATTGTCCTGTTGGTCCATTCGTGGTCAGTAATCCACGAATCAGAGGATCGAATATTATACTGACTCTATGCGACACTCAGGTACTCTACTAAAAGTAAAATGACTAACACATGATTGATAGGCACCTCTGAAATGTACCATGTCAACAATTATATTATCACTGATATGTCACGTTTTATCCCGATTTTACTTTCTATCCTCGATCCGTCACTTTATATCCTGAGTGCACTAAAGTGAGAAAAAAACATATGTCTATTTAAAATTTCATATTTGCAAATTTTAAATACATATTTACATTGAAACGGGCCGAGTGCTTAATAGCATTCTTGCTTAGAATCTATGAAGCTACCAGTCAGCACTAAGTATTGTGATTTGTCTTCTTTGGGAGGTCGTAACTTATTTTTAGCCTCACTTAGATTTTATGTTTTAACGACACTGCATTTTCAAGGCACTGTTAAGTTTTGCGCGATCGCGGTTTAATGATTTGGTTTATAATTAGGTTCAGTTTAACACTAATTAGCAAGTAGTTTTAGTTCGGCAATGACTGTGTCAAACGATGATTGCACACTAACTTTTTGTTGTTTCATTTCAGTTTCTTGCTTGTTAACTCTATTCAAGGTCGGTATTTTAAGTGGGTCAGTTTAGAGGGTGTGATATTGATTTAAATATCCCGCCAAACTTCAGGTGTTTGACAATAGTGCTGGTAGTGCGCAGACGCATCCGTTACATCCGGTTAGATTAGGATTTTGACAGTGTATAAAACCAGCCATTTTTAAAAATATATTTAGTTGCCTCTCAAATCTCGTCTTGTTAGTTACTCACCTCACCTCTACACTGTTGCCAATACAACATGGCGCAGTCAAAGATTTCACTTTTTAAAATTTAAATCTTCAATCATCTTAAAAACTATAGTATTTTTAAAAAATTTTCTTAAATAAAATTAATTAAAATGGATTTTTGCTGTGATATTGATTTAAATATCCCGCCAAACTTCAGGTGTTTGACAATAGTGCTGGCAGTGCGCAGACGCATCCGTTACATCCGGTTAGATTAGGATTTTGACAGTGTATAAAACCAGTCATTTTTAAAAATATATTTAGTTGCCTCTCAAATCTCGTCTTGTTAGTTACTCACCTCACCTCTACACTGTTGCCAATACAACATGGCGCAGTCAAAGATTTCACTTTTTAAAATTTAAATCTTCAATCATCTTAAAAACTATAGTATTTTTAAAAAAATTTCTTAAATAAAATTAATTAAAATGGATTTTTGCTGTGATATTGATTTAAATATCCCGCCAAACTTCAGGTGTTTGACAATAGTGCTGGTAGTGCGCAGACGCATCCGTTACATCCGGTTAGATTAGGATTTTGACAGTGTATAAAACCAGCCATTTTTAAAAATATATTTAGTTGCCTCTCAAATCTCGTCTTGTTAGTTACTCACCTCACCTCTACACTGTTGCCAATACAACATGGCGCAGTAAGAGATTTCACTTTTTAAAATTTAAATCTTCAATCATCTTAAAAACTATAGTATTAAAAAAAAAAAAATTCTTAAATAAAATTAATTAAAATGGATTTTCGCTGTGATATTGATTTAAATATCTCGCCCAACTTCAGGTGTTTGACAATAGTGCTGGTAGTGCGCAGACGCATCCGTTACATCCGGTTAGATTAAGATTTTGACAGTGTATAAAACCAGCCATTTTTAACAATATATTTAGTTGCCTCTCAAATCTCGTCTTGTTAGTTACTCACCTCACCTCTACACTGTTGCCAATACAACAGAGGGAATAGGTAAACAGAATATCAGGTGTTTGAAACAAGGACACACGTCGAGATAAGTGTGATTTAAAATTGCTCCAGTTTTAATTTTAATATTTACGACTGGAATGTGCAAAAAACATAACTTGTTTTTTTATCCCAATATACCACGTGAAATTAAATTTCAAACAATAAAAATAAAATAAAATGTTTTGTAGTTCAAAAAATATAACTAAGGGCGTGGAAACGAACAATACATAAGCTATTTTATTTTTTGATCCACCCTGTAGTTTAAAATGTTAAATGTTGACTTACTTGACGTAATCACTATGGTACTTATTAATACTATAATTGCATAGGTGCATGCACGGGTTCCACAGCTGCTTATGACTAGAATCGTACTTCACAGTTGCAAATCTCACCAAACCTAAAAAAAATACCCATCTATTTTCGACCAAGATGCCACAAAACAAAATAGAAGTAAGTCTTTTTTGGTCACAGATACAAATTAGTCTAGTTATAAATTTTGTTACGCCATCTATGAAGGGTTCGTTCTACTAACTGTGTATGGAATACTTGGATTTGTCCGCTAGGGCAGAATTTCACAAGTGAATATGATAAATATGTTTTTAAACCATATTATTTTTGGAAATTGGTAAACTCGCTAAACTGCGTTTTATCCACTACTATTTTCTTGATCTTTAGGACCACAGACAAATAAACCTTACCTTCTTCATAAATATAAATAATCAAAGGATCCACACTAGTAACTACTACATACAATCTGAGATCACATTTGTGCCCGGCCACGAGCAAGGGATTGGAAATGTATTTGGCTACCACCACTGGTTCTTCCAGCGGAACTTGGTTGGGTGACTCTACTATAAATATTCCTAAAATACAAAAGAATCTTAGTGTTAACACATAGACCACTCTACGCCAATGTCACGCCCACCTGTTTATTGGCGGCTGGAGTACAAGTAAAATGTTTTTTCAAAAGCGTATTGATAATATAGGTAATTCAAAACTGTTTTACATGGAGAAATACTTTCTGAAAATGAGAAAAATAAGTATTTTCCTGAAATTTTAACAATTAGCCATCCTGTTCCTTTACCTCTCTCGTATATATGCGTAGTTACGCAGCCCACGAGAAAGACCGGCCCGGGCGCGGAAATATCACGTGACCGTAGGAGTCCCACAAAAAAACGCCTCACAGCCCGCTGTCATTATAAAACATGTGTGTGTTCAGTTTTGGTATGCTTGTTTACGTCGATTTTTTTTTAATTCGGGTACGAATTTTATGTGAATATTATCAAAGTTATTAAAATAACGCAGCCCACGAAAAATACTGTAGTGGGCTGCGTTAAAATAATTAATGGCTAATGAGTAAATTATAAAGAAAATACCTATAAGATAAACAATGCCGCGAACGTGTAATTAGTGTTGTTCCTTGTCGGTCCAACTATAAAACTGAAACCTAATATGTTACAAACGGGAAAGAAGTGGTAAAAGATAAGATCTTGGATAAGATTGATCAAGTAATAGACATCCTTAGTGACATTTTCGATAGTGAGAGTGAAAAATGTGTTCAGTTGTCATTTCTTATTGAACAATTAGGTCTCTTGAAAAGTACACTTTAATGTTGGCTTCATCTTTGTTTATCCAGTTATCCAGTGCATACACGTCAATTTACAATTCTAATATGTCTTCCGCACCCTCGCAATATTAAAAAACTGATTTGTAAAATATTGTTAACAGATAGTAATCTCTCTGGTAGTGTGAAATATTTAAAAAGTAAGATACAGCTTTTAAAAGAAGATGAGTTGGTAGTTAACTTACACTTTATTGAAATAGATATTAAACTTTGTGCTGGGTAATTTTTCAAAAAATTATTGACGACCACTACATTCAGTTCATTAAATGGGAAAACCATCTCACTTATTCACAAAATCACTTGTTTCTTTTTAATAAATTATTGTGAAATGTTTTATATTGAAAATTTTTCTTCAGATAACTCTAGCGAGTGTTTTTGTGGAGAAAAACTATTGTCAAAGCTTGAAAAATTTAGTTTAAGGGCAAGTAAAGTTTTTTAAAATAATTTTATTAAAAAGCACAATGATTTAGTGTCTGTTAACAAATCTTTGAATAAGAACTCAAAGATGATGACAGTCAAAGAAAAATTAAAAAACGAAAAGCTTAGGTTTGATATGTCCAATTTTGAAAGACTTGTATAGATTTGAAGTTACTAACGATATTATGTACCTAATATATGTACCTGAAGATATTAGAGTGCAAATTTTGTATAATTTTTTATTTTATAGAATCAGTTCTTTTATCCATAATAAACACATATATCAGCAAAATAATTTTTTCAATTTTTGCCTATAAAAGAACAAAAATTTTTTGTTAATTTATTTAAATTGTGTAAAAACATATAATATATTAAGCAATACAATAAGAATCCTGGGACTCCCAAGATCACGTGACCGCCGACTTGCTTAAACATTCTCTTACTCAGTTCAGGCTAATGAAGGTTGGCTAATTAAATAAGAGATGGAGCTGTACTTGCCATGTGAGTGAGACAATGTTATCTGCAGTGCACAAGCAAGCTAAAAGAACAGCACATTGTTATTTTAACCTGCGAATTTAAAGCTTACTGTTAACATTTCAGAAAAATACTTGTTTTTGTTCAGAAGGGATTGCCTCATGTTGGAACAATTTTGAATTGTATTGAAAATCGAGCAGCTGTTTTCGTAGCTTTATAGAGACTTATTGGCGGCTTGCTTTTATAAAGGAATCTCTTTATTAAGAAAGCAGTGGCAACAGAAACATATCTTGTTCCTATAATATACATTGGGGATTTTGCGTATAAATGGCGTGCGTGTTCCTAAAGGTTAGACATAGATGCTTACCTCGCCCTCTGCTGGAAGCGACTGGCTTAACTATCCAAGGCCCCTTAATTCTATGATGTGTCGTGCAAAGTTCCCGATATTCGGTTGGCATGACAAAAGTCTGAGGTATAAAATCAAAATGTTTCACTCCTAAAACAATAATTTGGTTAAAATTCTTGTTTGAGTCAGATACAAGAAGCAGACAGCACAATATCTGAGGCATTTTTGAATAGATGGCGCCCAGACAATAAAATCAGTAAATTCGACATTCTTAAAAATTCGTAATTTTTTGTTGCATTATTCGATTTTCTTTTAACACGCATTTATATTGCCATAGATAAATCCCTATTATTCTTTTTATCATTCAAAATTTATTCTGTTTAAAAATTTCATGCGGGTAATATTGCTTGGTGGTAAACAGTCCTGACAGACGAATAGCGCAAACTGTCGTTTTAAGTTTTCTAACAACCAATCAAAGGAACGCAACACTATTTATGTCAATTCTAACCTAACATTAAGAATTTCAATTCTAACCTAACATTAAGAATGTCAATTCTAACCTAACACCAAGAGAGAGAGAGAGAGAGAAAGAGGAAGGAATTTACATCTGCTTTTTTAAGTTTACCTTTACAATGTTGCATCCTTTCGATATTCTTGTAGAGGCGATCTTTTCGTGTAAGTTCGTACGATCTCGGAAAGTGATTTACTCGTTGATGAGGCGCTAGTGATCGTAGAGTCCCTGAAAATTAACAAAAGCTTTCTTATAATATTAATCCAGGGAATATACGTTACAAAGAGAACACAAATTTGCGAGACGACGGCCATTGTCCGTAATAGCCATAGAATAAGGAATTGGCTATCAGCTTTTTAGTCTCAAAATAAACTAAATTTATTATTATATATATATATATATATATATATATATATATATATATATATATATATATATATATATATATATATATATATATATATACATATATGTATATATATATATATATATATATGTGTGCAAAGGAAAAGTTCTTTATAAAAATGATTACCTGGCTTAGGATGCGATCCAGTCCACAACAAATTGAAATCACTGGAGTTAGGAGCCACTTCAGTTACACCATGGCATTCTAATAATTTAGAGAGCAATTTCGTTTCAGCCTGCAATAAACAAAAACTCGATATGAATTTTGATTTCATGATAGTTGTGCCTGCGCCTTTCTCACAAGTATGGTCGATACGTCAAAAATTTTGCGCAAAAAAATTTTAAAAACAAAAAGTACTTTTTTGAAAAGCTGAATGTGTCTATTTTATAAACTCATAAGCGGTCCACCCATTTTTCTCATAGAAAAATAGTTAAGCAGTTTTTTAGGCATCTGTTAAAAGCTAAATCTCAAGACTGTTGTGGTGTGCTTTCGGGCTGTTCGGCCGTAGTCGTTGGAAATTCGTTCTCGACGTTTCGCCATCTCGAGTGGATGGCATCTTCAGGAGATGTTGACTGTTTGTCGGCTTCCCGAAGACTGGTGGTCAGCTTTGCCACCCTCGACCCTGAGGTCTTCGATAAAAGGCTTCGAGAAAAATCGGTTCATTTTTTAATCATCTTAGCAAGCAGTGCTGAAGAACTATCGATGGAATCGTGTGAGCAGTAATTTTCTGGGAATCATTCAATTTACTGGCAACCGAAGGGGATTCACAAGGTCGGAGCCAATCAAATCGCTTTTCGCATCATCCTTTTATAATAGCGTGATCTTTAATGCCGCTTGCGGCTGCCGGCTGAGTATATCGCAAAATCCAAGAGAGGGCGCCATAAATACAATTTTAAAGACAATGGCTTGAAATAAATTTTTTATTCTACAAAGGATCTTACATAAAAAAGAATATTTTATTTATGGTGTTTTTTTTAAATCGCGATCACGAGGCGTTTGAAAAAGAAAAACAAGTTTTTATCAAAAGTAAAAGCCTAAATCGGTAGATTTACCGAAAAATCGGTAGAGGTGGCAACGCTGCTGGTGGTTAGTCTGTTGCGGGCGCAGGTTATATACGCTAAGGTGGGCGGGGCGTATATCAGAGCTGGTCGGTGATTGGTCACTTTCCCGAGATTCAGTTTTGTTGTTGTAAGCGAGCCGTTTAGTGTTTTTAAGAACCGGTACCCATGTTCTGAACATGAGTACCGGTTCTTAAAAACACTAAACGGCCAGTCTTCGAGAAGCCGAGAAACAGTCAACATCTCCTGAAGATGCCATCCACTCGAGAACGAATTTCCAACGACGACGGCCGAACAGCCCGAAAGCACACCCACCATTGGACGATGGCCGCGAAAGCCTTTTCACAATTTGTAAACAAAAACAGCAGTTGACAAGCACTTTCTAAACCAGTGAACGTAAGTCAAACTGAAACAAGAACAGAACAGGACAGCTGGCGGCCATTTTGGATTTGTCACTTTAACTCTGGTCAAATCCAATCCGTGAATATGGACTTATTGGAATAAAACCTAGGTTAAATAGTGCCAGGCCATATTTTGACAGTTCTACATTGGAATACGACAGGTGAACTTTTAATATAAGGATTGTTTGTTTGTAACTATACGTCCCTAATGTTCTATAACCGGTGCTTAGAGTAGGTATTTTGATAATTAGGGACTTATTGCAATAAAGCCAGGCACTATTCTGACAGTTTCGCATTATAAGAACAGCTGTCTTCTTTCAAAATTAGGCCTTTGTGTATTATAAGATCCGGAATTAATAGTGCCGCCACTATTATTGGAAAATAAACGACTGGATCTATAGATTCGACTTTGGTATGTCAATTTGGAAGATCAATTGATAGTTTTCAATGCGAAACTGTCTGAATATTGGCCGGTACAATTAGTGCTTGGCTTTATTGCCATAAGTTCCTTATTTTATGTAAATGCGGGACCCCGTGGGGACGCTCATAACGCGACCCAACCCCCTCAGTGCACCTGAAGTGCAATTTTGGAACACTACTATAACTTTTTGTACTCGGCTTAGCAACTGGGTTATTGCACTCAGTGTATATTTTTGGGCACAAGCACTTTTTCGTGTTGCGCTGTAGTATTTGATTGAAACTAGAGCAATTTGCACAAAAACGGTGTCAGTGAAACATGAACAGCCCATCCCATTAACTTTCTCAAACGAATTCGCGAGTAATAGAGTAGAGTTTTATGAATAATTTTCCTTTTGTGATCAACGTTCGGAAGAGTTTTAATTAAAAGTATTTTCGATGTCTCCCTACCTGCAAAACTTTGTAGGTTATGTGTAACTTATAGCCAGGTTTGTCCTGATTTGCCACAGGGGACGGATTGGCCAAGGCTGAACTTTTGAACACCAGGATCGCATTCCGGGAACCCAGCGTCCCGCCCAGGAGCCAGGATTCGGGCGTCATCGGTTCGTGTGGCAGTAAATGGTGGGTACTGAAAAAAATATTTCCTTTTAATATACAAAATTGTAAGGGGGTGATGGGAGAAAGGAAGTCTGTCTAAACTCTACGAATTAACTATAGCCAGAAAGGTTGTAAAAAAAATCGGATTTGCGGTATTGGTATAGAAAATTTTATTGCTAATTCCAAGGTCTCTCTCTGTTCGGTTAATTCCACCCTGGCACTCCTAAGCATTTTGGAATAGGCAATCAAGATGTCGATCCAGTCTCTATCTAGAGTCCCAAACATAGCAAAAGCCGTGATCCCTTTTTCTTCAGGAACATTGTCAAAATTTGAATTGAATTTTGGATTTCCGACTATTTCTTCCTTCCTATCTTTTTACTCAGAAATTACTTATTTTTAAAAAAATTTAAGAATTTAAAACTCATTAGAACATTCGAACGAGATATCTTCGAGCTACCTAAGTACTATCCTTGCAAAGATAGGCACCCTTAGCAGCCTCAATATGCTAATTTTTTGCTCAGTTAATTAAAAATAAATGCAACAAAATTTTTAATTTTAACCAGTTTTCTCAGAAATGAATCATGCTGTTTTGTAGACAATGAAATTTCCATTTAAACTATGTATCACTCAGTGCAGTCCAGATTGTGCGTAACACTCCAGTGTCATCCGTAACCGGGAATTATTATACATAATAATAATAAAATTATGCGAGGGGTAAACCGCGTGGATATTTTGGTGTACAAATCTTGGGTATTAGGGGAATTGTTAGAGGAAATAGTGGGTATTAGAGGGGTATTAGTGGTATTATTAGGGTATTAGTAGGCATAAGTGGGTATTAGAAGGGTATTAGTTGTAATAGCCGGGGTATTAGAGGAATTAGTCTGGGTAATAGCTGTATTAGAATTATAAAAGAACATACGATTTTTCAAACTTATTTCCCTACTTACCACAGAACAAGTCCAATGTAACCTGGTATCTGGTACCTTTCGACGCGTATCAATATGCTACAGTAGATTATGAGCATTTTTTATGCGAACCTCCTTATTAGTAGATATATATTAACGATTTGGCAACATTGCCTACACCTGTTGTGAAAAAAACCGTGCGTATCCAGTGGTAAACTTTATGTTTTTTTGTGGTGGCAGTGAAAAAAATAAGGTAAGTTATGTTCAGCAGAAATGTCTGTGAGACTGATAATTGTCTATATGATTCATTTTTCATAATAATTTAATTTAAGTTGGCAATCGGCTAAAGCAATAAAGTTAGGTTATGTTAACTCCACCGATTCATTTTTCATAATAATTTAATTTAAGTTGGCAATCGGCTAAAGCAATAAAGTTAGGTTATGTTAACTCCACCGAGTGCAGCACGATTGCTATTTTTTTTACAATGTTGCCAATAATAGTGTAATACAGGTAGTAATATGATTTTTTAAATTCAATTTTAAATTTTTCAAGGGATCGAAAAACTGCCGTTCTTTTTTACTTGTAAAGTCCTAAATGATGTGGAAGTATAGCATCGGCAAAAAATTTTGAAAAATTTTTATTGGCTAAATCGTCTTAAAATGGCTCAAAACGCGTAGAAAACCTTTTTCAGCAAAAAAAAAATTGTGTCTGTCGGTCTATTAGTTTACGCGATAACTTTTGAATGAATTGAGCTATCGACTTGAAATTTGGCACACAGGTAGAGCTCCATAGGAGAATGGTTCGGATTGTATTTAAGCCAAATCAGCCCAGGGGTAGGGGGTAAGAGGTGGGTTGAACTGCCAAAAAAATGAATTTTTCGGTGTAAAATGCAATGAGGACGGTTTTCGGGGTCTGTTTTCACATGTAAATTTTTAATCAGGTTGTTCAAAAGCTGCATGACGTACTTAGCTTTGGGGATGGGGGTAAGAAGGGGTGGGGATGTGGTGAGATGGAAAATATCGTGTAATATGTCGTTTTCGAGGTTTGCGGGTTCAGGGATCTCATTTCCATGAACTATACTCCATTCAAAAAAATTGAGACAACATTTACTGAGAGTTTGACAAGTCTGACATTTAAATGTTATTTGTAATGTCACATTTGTCAGTCAATAAAAAGTGTCTCAATTATTTTAAATTAAAAATTTTGAAGTTTTAATTGTTTAAAATATTGGTAAGTTGATAATCCTTTCTCATTCAAGGCAAGTAATAGAGTGTTTTTGGTCAGCACATTTGTCTCCAAAATCGTGGTTGTGCTTATTCTGAGTCGGCGCAATAGCGACCTGTCCCGTGGTTTTGTTTAATTACCACAAAGGACGTGGTTAATTACGGATCTTTAGCGCTAACTTTATGTGAGTGGGTATGGTTATTTTACATTGAGATTTCAACCATCCAAAACTGGAATCGTGTTCCAAATTCATATTTTTGTTATGTTTTGAACAATTTTGATTATTTTGATGAAGTTTCAAACTATTTTTCTTGTAAAATGGTTTTCTTGCAGTTTTATGAAATGACAGTTCGTTATGTGGCGTGTCCAAAAACTGTGTTGTTCGTGACAAATAGTTATGGTTATTAACCACTAACATAACCACAACTATAACGAAATTGATGTCTACATGTGCTGACCAAAAACACTCTAATAACTTTTTAACTGCGAAAAGTGGTTTTTTTTCCAGAGATATTAGTGGGTATTAGTAGGCTCGAGTAGGTATTAGTGGGTATTAGAGGGTAATAGAGGTATTAGTTTAACAAATTCGGGTATTAGAGGTAAAATGGGGTATTAGTGTACACAATTTTGGAGCGCGGTTTACCCCTCGAAATTATGTTTTTCGTAAAAACTGAGCATTCTAAGAAACGATGTATAGCTCACTAGCATATATCTATTAAAGGACTATATATGCCCAATAATAAAAAAAGTGTAAGCAACACAGGGGGCTGTGAGATTTTTCCCTTGATCCATTTGTCTCTTCTGCGTCTTGGCAACCGCGCCTGTTGAATGATGACGGGAGTCTATTTATGACGCCATTTTATCGTTCTTGTTTTGGTGATTGTTTGTCTTTAAATTCTAAATGTTTTTTGTGATTTTTGTGCAAAGATCTAACACGTGATTTATAAACGCAGTTCGCGGCCGCAGTTGAGAGTTCGCTAATGCTTAAAATACTACTCAAGACCTTCTGGGGCCAATAGAAAGCTAAATAACATAATACCTATATTATAAATGCCTGCATTGTAGTTAAATGGACAGGAACTACCAACTTAAATATAAAATTTGGTTATCTCTGAACTGCGATCTAAGAAGAAGCAACTTCATTAAAAGTTTGCTGTGTCTGTAGGGCAGACAGCCAAGCAGAAAATGTGTTAATTTATAGGTAAGTAGGTACCTAACTATTGTTTTATGGGGTGAATAGCTGTCACAATCTGTGTACACATTTTTCACAATCTTGTTACAATCCTTAAACAATATCTCACAATCTTACACACACAATCCCTCACAATCTGGGAAAAGATTCTGGATTTTCACAATTAGTGTACAGACTTTGGGTTAGCTATTCAGCCCTCGGTTTTATGTTGATCATAGATATGTTTAGATTGGTATAAGGGTGGTTTATACAAATCTTAAGGAAATATTTGAAAGGCTGTGCCGAAAGCTGGGCAGTAATGCTTTCAAAGTGCTTCAAAAAGTGAATGGAGCACAATAGTACTTGGGGCACAGTGCTCTCAAAAGGCCCAAGTTTTTTTCTCAGTAAGTAGTTGGTAATTGCAATCACTTATAGTCAATTCTTTTGGGAAAAAATGCAGCACTGGTGTGCTACTAGTGCAACTTTTTGTATTCTTTTGAGCAACTGACAAACTCCGTGTGACACTCCATGAAAATTTTTTGCTATGGACTCTCCAAGCTCATGTATGTATGTATTCGAAAGTGGTCGCAGGCCCTACTGGACCTCCATGCACTGCGACCACATATGGATCTATTGTGCCCACATACCTACATACTGAGTTTGACTAAAGTGGCACATTTTTTTTTCCACCCAGCACATAAAAAAACTTTGCAGATTACAACAATAAATGATTTAGGCTTAACACTGTGGCTCAAAGATATACCACTAAGGCCTCTGCACTCATGTTACCCTGGTGCACTTTTGTATTCTTTTGAAACTGCACAGGAGCAATTTTTTAGTAGCACCAAAATAGTCTCAGTGGACTACAAGTACCACACTAATATTCACTAAACTAAACCAGCTTCTCTTGCAAAATAAATTACATATATTTTTTTGATATTTACAGTCTTTTTATTTTAATTAATTTTAAATACTTTTTTGTAGATTCATAGGGCACATGACTAGGCCTATAGTAAGAACTAAAAAATGATCTACCATTAGAGATCCGTGTGAAACTGTAGCCAGTTGCCCGCAGCCAAAGTGTGAAGTTAGCAGCCAGTTACCCGCAGCCAAAGTGTGAAGTTAGCAGCCAGTTTCCCGCAGATTTATTGACGTTTTATGGAAATTATCCAATCAAGTATTATTTACAAACAAATTCTTAGTAAAATGCACAAGGATATGAACTTGCTCTTGTCTTGCAAGACAAGGTTTTTTGTGCATCACTAGGATAATTCAGCTCACCAAAAAAGACATTGTAGGGTATCAAAATGTCACCAATTATCTCTGGATTATAAATTTCAGGTGACACAAGGACTCATACCACTGAAGCATGCAGTATGGCAGAAATTACAAAGAAAGCTGCTCAGCTAATTTTGACACAAGCAGGAATATGGCATGTAGTTGATGAGTGTGGATAAAGCATGGATACAGTTCATTGCATCTGGCTGCTGAACATGGGGAGCTTGACCCCCATGAATGTGTTATACCAGGTATAGTTGGTAGGTACTTGTAGGCTTTTTCCTTTTTTTAAATAATTTTGTTTATGTAATTATACTTAAATTATGATCAATTTTTTTTAATGTAGGAAAAATGGGGATATAAGAAACAGAGGATACCAAGATCCTTCTAGTACACAAACCAGGTGTATTCAATACTTCAAAAGCTCAAAGTTTCAGATAATATATTTTTTTTGTTGTAAGAAAAAAAATTATTTGCACCTCTTATACTTGCGTGTGTGGTCAAATATCATCTCTTACTGAACACCCTATAAGTATGTTAAACCCCAAATGTATATATCTTTTCTTTCTGAATTAAAAGTATATGATATGTTGACATTTGGTCCAGTCGTTTTTGAAATATTTGGATTTTAAAAACATGAATAAACAATAAGAACATTGAAATCAGTTGTTTGTTTATCACAATCAATATAATTAGATTTTTAAAATGCCAATATTTCAACAATGGGTGGACCAAATGTAAACAGCATATATTTTTAAATTTAGAAGAAAAATATTTATTAATTTTTGTTAATATATAGGGTGTTCCAAAAGAGATTTACCATGTTTATAACTTTGCGACATTCATTTGTTTTGTTAGATAACAGACAGATCATTTTGAGAAATTACATTTTAAGAAAATCGATATTTTTTTAATTTTTAAAATTTATATTTTTTTGTGTTGTATTAAAAGTTAAACTTTTTAAAAAACAAATCATTGATTTATTGACGTTTTGTGGAAATTATCCAATCAAGTATTATTTACAAACAAATTCTTAGTAAAATGCACAAGGATATGAACTTGCTCTTGTCTTGCAAGACAAGGTTTTTTGTGCATCACTAGGATAATTCAGCTCACCGAAAAAGACATTGTAGGGTATCAAAATGTCACCAATTATCTCTAGATTATAAATTTCAGGTGACACAAGGACTCATACAGCTCAGCTAATTTTGACACAAGCAGGAATTTGGCATGTAGTTGATGAGTGGATAAAGCATGGATACAGTCCATTGCATCTGGCTGCTGAACATGGGGAGCTTGACCCCCATGAATGTGTTATACCAGGTATAGTTGGTAGGTACTTGTAGACTTTTTCCTTTTCCTTTTTTTAAAATAATTGTTTATGTAATTATACTTAAATTATGATCAATTTTTTTTCATGTAGGAAAAAGATGGGGATATATGAAACAAAGGATACCAAGATCCTTCTAGTACGCAAACCAGGTGTATTCAATACTTCAAAAGCTCAAAGTTTCAGATAATATATTTTTTTTTTGTAAGAAAAAAAATTATTTGCACCTCTTATACTTGCGTTTGTGGTCAAATATCATCTCTTACTGAATACCCTATAAGTATGTTAAACCCCAAATGTATATATCTTTTCTTTCTGAATTAAAAGTATATGATATGTTGACATTTGGTCCAGTCGTATTTGAAATATTTGGATTTTAAAAACATGAATAAACAATAAGAACATTGAAATCAGTTGTTTGTTTATCACAATCAATATAATTAGATTTTTAAAATGCCAATATTTCAACAATGGGTGGACCAAATGTAAACAGCATATATTTTTAAATTTAGAAGAAAAATATTTATTAATTTTTGTTAATATATAGGGTGTTCCAAAAGAGATTTACCATGTTTATAACTTTGCGACATTCATTTGTTTTGTTAGATAACAGACAGATCATTTTGAGAAATTACATTTTAAGAAAATCGATATTTTTAAAAAATTTTAAATCTATATTTTTTGTGTTGTATTAAAAGTTAAACTTTTTAAAAAACAAATCATTGATTTATTGACGTTTTATGGAAATTATCCATTCAAGTATTATTTACAAACAAATTCTTAGTAAAATGCACAAGGATATGAACTTGCTCTTGTCTTGCAAGACAAGGTTTTTTGTGCATCACTAGGATAATTCAGCTCACCGAAAAAGACATTGTAGTGTATCAAAATGTCAACAATTATCTCTGGATTATAAATTTCAGGTGACGCAAGGACTCATACCACTGAAGCATGCAGTATGGCAGAAATTACAAAGCTGCTCAGCTAATTTTGACACAAGCAGGAATATGGCATGTAGTTGATGAGTGTGGATAAAGCATAGATACAGTCCATTGCATCTGGCTGCTGAACATGGGGAGCTTGACCCCCATGAATGTGTTATACCAGGTATAGTTAGTAGGTACTTGTAGACTTTTTCCTTTTCCTTTTTTTAAAGTAATTTTGTTTATGTAATTATACTTAAATTATGATAATTTTTTTTTATTGTAGGAAAAAGATGGGGATATAAGAAACAGAGGATACCAAGATCCTTCTAGTACGCAAACCTCAAAGTTTCAGATAATATATTTTTTTTTGTTGAAAAAAAATTATTTGCACCTCTTATACTTGCGTTTGTGGTCAAATAGGTATAAGACCTTCGTATGTTTTATGCTTGTCATAAACAAGGAGTTTAGAGTGTAAATTTAATTTAATTTAAAAAAAACACCTCATATACATTACAAATTAGCATATGTTTCTTATTACCTTTTTTCTTTTACTTTTGTTTTAGGAACATAATAATAATATAAGTTACTTGAAAAATAATGTACATAAAGTTAGCAGAAATTTAAAAAATCTATATGCGCATAATTTGCCGTCAATTATCCGTAAATTAGTTGTAAAAACAAAAAATTTGCCGTGCCCGTTTTAAAAGAAAATTATGTTCTGCTAACTTTATATAAAGTTGTCAAAACAACAAAATTTGTTAAATGGTGTTTTGCTAACTTTATATGAATTGAACACCCATAGAAACAATGGATTTATCTAAAAAATGTTTAGTGCTCAATTTGACGTTAATTATCCGTAAATTAGATGTAAAAACAATGATTTGCCATTCCTGTCTTGAATGAATTGTTAACACAAGACATATGTTTAGATAACACCTTAAATTTAGCAGAACACTATTTTTTTACAGGTATGGCAAATTTTCTTTGGATAATTAACGATAAATTATTCATTAATTTTTTTTTAAATCCATTATTTTTATAGGTGTTGTACACAGATTTCAAGAAGTCTGTGGTGTTGTACTACCATTATATAAAGTTAGCAGAACACAATTTTTTTTTTTTTAAATGGGCATGGCAAATTTTTTGTTTTTACAACTTATTTACGGCAACGGCAAATAATAAGCATATAATTTTTTTAAATTTACAAAGTTCTGCTAACTTTATATATATTGAAAAATATGTTATATCATTATCATATATATATTTTATATTTAATAGGAAGGGCGAAAAAATATCGAAACACAAAATATCAAAAACACAAAATATCGAAAATACAAAATATCAAAAACATACAAAATATCGAAACTACAAATTATCGAACCACAAAATATCGAAACTACATTTTATCGAAACTACAAAATATCGAAACCACAAAATATCGAAACTACAAAATATTGAATCACAAAATATCGAAAATACAAAATATCGAAAATAAAAAATGTCGAATCACAAAATATCGAAATTACCAAATATCGAAATTCAAAAATAGAAAATTTCGAAACTTTACCCTAACCTGACCCTGGCTTAATCTAACTCAACCTAATCTGACGTAACCACACGAAAACAGATAGTTTCAAAAAGCTAAATTAACGAAACCTAATCAAATCTAACCGAACCTAAGCAAACTGAACCAACAATTTTTTTCAAAAAAAAACTTTCCTGACTTTTTTCCCGGAATCCTAGAGGATGTGAACCAAACCGAACCGAATCAAATCGAACCAAACCTAACCAAACTAAACCACAACACTGCTAATTAGGTTAGGTTGGGTATTGTTAGGTATGGATAGGTTCGGTTCACACCCTCTATTATCCCGGGAAAGAAGTCAGGAAAGTTTTTTTTAAATTTTTGGTTCAGTTTGCTTTGGTTCGGTTCGGTTAGGTTAGATTTAATTAGGTTTCGTTAGGTTAGCTTTTTGAAACTATCTATTTTCGTGTGGTTAAGTCAGATTAGGTTGAGTTAGATTAAGCCAGGGTCAGGTTAGGTTAAGGTTCCGAAATTTTCTATTTTTGATTTTCGATATTTAGTTTTTTCGATATATTGTATTTTCGATATTTTGTATTTTCGATATTTTGTGTTTTCGATATTTTGTATTTTTGATATTTTGTTGTTTCAATATTTTGTATTTTCGATATTTTGTAGTTTCGATATTTTGTGTTTTCGATATTTTGTAGTTTCGATATTTTGTAGTTTCGATATTATGTATATTTGATATTTTTATTCGATATTTTTTCGCCCTTCCGTTTTCTTGATCATCAACTTTTTATTTAGAAAAAAGTACAAAAAAATGGGTAATAAAACACAGACATTTAATCATGTTTTCTATTACCCCAGTTCAGTTTAAAGACTTCGTATGTGTTGAGTTTATATTTTATTGATTTTTAACCTGTTGTATTTAATATAAACTTTTAATCTTTTTAACTATTGTAATATTTTAAACTTTTGTGAGATGTTGTTAGTTGTACAGTCGGGGACTTTTTAAATTGCCGTTGTATTTTTTTCTGTCAAAATTAATCATTTAAAGAAATTAATTTTTTTTTAAATATGTATGTGTACAGACAGAGGTAAGTTTCACAATTTTTTTGTTTTGGTTCAAACTAATTTTCCGAATTTGAAATAGGAATATTTTTTATTTTCGAGGGCGGCAATTCAAAAAGCCCCCGACTGTACAATCAATTTTTTTATTTATTTTATCTATTTTGTTTTTAATATTGTTGTTTATTTTTAAATTTTTAAGGTTAAGATGTTTGGTAGTTTTTATTTTTTGATTTGTGTCCTTGATTTAGGCCTTAAACGAAGGACTTTTATTTTCTCTCTGGAAGTTTTGTTACTTTTCTGTTTTATTAACGAAGATACTTTTTTATTTTACTTACAGATCACACTTGATGATATTTATATATCAAAACGCGTAGTGTGTTTTAAGAAATAAAAAAATTGTGAAGCATTTCGGACTTTCCCTTCAATCCTTTCATTATGGTATATTATAATCTTTGATTATGGATCTACTTCTCCTAGAGAAATCTACAATTCTACAAACTCTTGGTAAACCTAAGAAAATTTTAGGCGCGCAAAAACGTAGTAATTCACTTTCAAACACATTTTTTAAACCACAGAAAAAAAATAGCCGGTTACTAATTCTGTTATATTTTTAATCTCACACAGCAATTAAAGCATCTAATTTGTAGGATAAACGATTTTTCATAAAATCTTTGGATTTAAGCACAAAATTAATGGTTGCCACTTAAATAACATTTATTTAACTTTTTCCATCCGCTAATTGTCACAATTTTTCATACATATTAGATAAGAACAAATCAGTAACCTACCAAGTGTAACTTAAAGTCTGGTACATACACTTCTGTTCATAAAAAACGATGTCATCGCAAAGATGTATTTGCATTTTTCAGTATCACCCAAATTTTTGGTGGATTAACCACCATTTCAGGACACAACATTGTTTTCTCTAAATAACTAAAAATTGAATAATTTAGGGTGTCACATTTTTATGAACAGAACTGTACATACCTTGAACAAATTACTGAGTTGTACATACAGAACCATCCCAGCAAACATTGACCTGCTGGTACTTTACTAATATTGTACTTTAACTGCTGGCATCGGCAACGATATGCATTATTTTTGTATTGTCTAATTTGCATATTATTTAAAAGTACAAAAAACGCAACATTTTAGTACTTTATTTTTAATACAGCGAAATAATGGCCAAAAAACACTTTAAAAGTATATTTACGCAGTTGCTTTGAAAGCACTTTATTTTAGTACAAAACAATTAAATATTTTACTGTGGAAATAAAATACTAAAAAAAAACATTTTAATAACATTTTGAAGAAGGTACCCTTAAAGTACATTTAATTTATTATTAAAAGTTTTACTGCAAAATTAATATAACAGTGAAAAAAACATTTTAAAAGTATTTTTAAACAGTTGCTTTTAAAGCACTTTATTTTAGGACAAAAATATTAAATATTTTACTGTGAAAATAAAATATTTACAAAAAAACTGACAAGTTGATGTTTGCCGTCGTTGCCACTAGATGACAAACACTAGTCAACATTTTTAGGGTCACTGCATCCTGGAAGCCTGGCTAAGAAGACACTACGTCTTCGTGATGCAGTGACCCTAAACATTTTACTGGTACACTAAGGAATGTCAAGCTTAAGAATGTGAATGATTTTATTTATTTTTAAATTGATGTGGAATGTTCCATAATCTTTGGAAATATTCTCATCTGAAATGAAAAGGAAAATATTAAAGATCCTTATATAATGATTAATTAATATTTCATTTTTTAAATATGAGACGTGTGTGACGTAATGTCCTTACAATATTTACAATAAAAGTAGTTTCTTTGTACTACTAAAAAAATTAATAAAATACAATGCTTTAAAAGTACAGGCTTTTTTAAAAAGTGTAAAAAAAATCAGTTTTTTTGTATTTACTAAAAATTCGAAGAAAATACATTGCTTGAAAAGTACATGCTTTTGTGTACAAAGAAGTTAAAAAAAATACTTTAAAAGTACAGTGTTTTTTGTACTAAAATATATACATGCTGGCCTGATGCAGGCCGTTGTTCCAAATCAATACGAATTAAGTACTTTGCCGTTATGGGCAGCAGTGAAAGCCAGTACTTGAAAAGTACTTTTTTTGTAATTCATGTTTGCTGGGATGTTTGTGTTCTTATCCCCCCCCATCTTCCCTTTGGTGGTATATTTAAGGGATCATTCTTCTCTTCAAATCTTAAAATATTGGCATTCAATAATTATGTATATAAAAAGTTTATATTATAAGGTTTATAATAAAGTTCTAAAACAAAATTTTTCTGAACCCAGCTACATAACAAATACAACACAAGGGACTTATTGCAATAAGGCCAGGCAATAATAGTGACGGGCACTATTCTGACAGTTTTCCACTGAAAACTGACAGATGATCTTTCAAAATTGACATACGAAAGTCCAATTTATTAATCCAGTCGTTTATTTTTCATTAATAATGCCGACACTATTCATTCCGGCTCTTATAATACACAAAGGCCTTATTTTGAAAGAAGGCAGCTGTTCTTATAATGCGATACTGTCATAATAGTGCCTGGCACTATTGCAAGTCCCTAATTAATATGTGTTCTACAAATTCATATAGTATTAACTTTCACACCACCTTTAGGGACTTTTCCATTTTCCAAAAGGTAAAAATTATGTAGACTTCTATCTGCAGTTAGCCTACTCTAATTGTGCCACTTATTCAATTGACAGTACAGCAGGATTATTCCTTTGGCTTTAAAAGAAGCTGATAAAGTTCTAAAACAAATGATAACAATAAGTATAAAAAATTGTCTTTAATACTAAGTAATGTACAGGGTGATTACTAGTATTTTACTTAATACCTATCTTCATGAATATTGATTACACTTAAAGTGTAAGGGGTAAAGTTGTAGAACAATACCTAAATATGTTAATCCCGTGTCAAAACTTTGACATTATTTTTAACATTTTTAGATGCTTCTTTTCTTTTTGATCATAGAAATTTGAAACAATTATACATGGTGTTTTAACAAAAAGGTAACAGAGCTCCCCTTTGAGGGATAAAATTTACCCCTATATTTTGGATAGGGAAAGTGGGTTGAGTGATACCTTGTTTTGAAGGTCTCTTCAATGTCTTTGCAACCTTGTATTTTAAAAATCTAACTAGTTTTTGAGACATTTGCCTCCAAAGTTACTATAATGCGATAAAAAAAAATATTTTTATGTACATTTCTGAGATAAAATTAAAAAATTCCGATACACGTCGACTTATTTTTTATCGAAGGGATTTCTTATTGTTGTATTTTTCTTTTATTATCGCTCCATCGTAAACATAGAGATAAATATTGCAAATACAAATAAATAGATATTTAAATTTTTACACGGTTCTGACACAGTTGTAGAGACCTTCAAAATGAGGTATCACTTTCCCGATTCAAAATATAGGGGCAGGGCCGCGCTCGCAGTAATGCCGTCCCGGGCAAAAAGGTAAAATGCCGCCCTTTCGTAACAAAAATTAAAAGCGATAAGGTAAACCATTTCCACAGCGGCGTGGCGTGAGCTGAGGGGTAAAAGGCTAAAAAGGGCGCCCTTAAAAAAATTTGGGACAAAAAAAGGTCATCCATAGGTGAGTGCTTAAGGTAGTTCTTTGTGTTACACATTACCCTTATGTGTAAATCAAAATTTTTTATGGTGTATGAAGGGGTTTAGTTTAATTGATTTCTATATAGCAGATTTACTTCTTTTTATTTTTATAAATTATACAGCCGATTTGCCGCTGCCTCAATGTGCCGCCCCCTCAACTTGCCGCCCGTGCAGAGGCCCGGTTCGCCTGGGCCTGGCGTACCTTTTAGTTGAAACACTTTGTATGAAGTGTATGGGCTCATAATGGAGAAATAATGTGTTAAATTTTAAAAAGAAATTATGACAGTATATTATTAGATATATTATTTCTAAAAATTTAGAAGAAATCTTCCAACTTTGCCCATTTAAACTTTATTGTGTAGGAATATTCATGAAAGTAACTATCGAATAAAATTCACCTGTACAGTGATTTTTTATAACCTGGCACCCCCTGGCCCGCGCAGCAATGGCTAGAGAAGGTATTATTTTCGACGAAAAAATGTTTTATGAGATAACGTCGAAAATGTGTTATTTGGGTCTATTTTGACCTATCTTAACAATATCGTCGTCATGTCTTTCTGTGTGTCTGTCCGTAGCACGATAGCTCCTAAATTGCTGCACCGATTTTCATAAGATTTTAAGGTAAAATAGTGTTCGACACTCTAACGAGCTGATTTTGGTCAAAATCCATTAATGCTAATAATGACAGTTTTTTGACAATTAATTTTTTTTTAAATGCTCAAACTTTTTAACCGAGCATCGCATCCATATGCGATTTTCGGAATATAGGAGACTTTAAGCTAGAAAATTTGTATTATAATCAAAAACTTTGTAGGAGCTTTAGTTTCTGAAATATTTACAAAAAACTTTTTTCATGGCGTTACTTAAAGGGTGCTAATATGCGAGCTAGGAAGGTATCAGATCCGTCATGGATCCATTTATTTACTATTAAATAATAAAATTTCAAATAAAAAGCAGTCAATAAATAAAAAAATTTCCGTTGTTTTTAACCGCAATTGTCAAATCTGACTTGTGTACTGTTCAAACTATGTCAATTTTATGTATGTGTACACCCTATTTTTTTATGAAATCTGCTCTTATATAACTATTTAGTTTTAGTTTTGTTTAATAAGTATTTAAGATATTTAGTTGTGAAATTTTTAAATTTTAATATTTATTTACTGCACTATGGAAATAATTTATGTATGATTTTATTAATGTCCCTGTAGTAGCAAAATACATAAAACTTTTCAGTTTCATTATCATTTTAAAATGTCGTTTCAGAATGTCAATAATCCCTCATAAACTAATTTACCAAAACAAAATGCTCATTTTAATAAATAAATAAAAAAATTGTCAGTATTGGTTTAAAATAATGTAAAAAATTTCCTCTAATGCCTGCTTTTTATTTAAAAGTTTTATACTCAATGGTAAAAAAAGTAAAGGGGGTGTCTGGTTATAAAAAATCACACTATACACTCTCCACCAACATGTAACAGGTTATATTTAATTAATTAGGAATTTATCATATACAATTTTCATGATTTAATCAAGTTTCAAAATCAAAAAATCTTGGAGCTTATTTAATAGGATTTTGATAGATCTTGCAAGCAATTTTTACGTTATATAATTTTTAACTATTGTTTTTTGAGTTTCTTTTTTCAAAAAATTTCAGTATTTTTTAATTATTTTGTTTATAATTTTTTTTTATTTTCCATGTAAAAGCAAATGGATTAACATTGAAATCCAATGTATTGCATAGAAAGTCCACTCTACAAACAAAAAAGTTTCATATCTGGTTATTTAAAAAACTACTGAAAGTTGCAAATAAAACAACATTCTTAATTAGAAATATTTTTTTAAATAGCCTGTTAAGGTATCTACAGGCACTTTCAGAATATGGATATTAGGGGTTATTTGCAGTTGCACACCCAGGAATATGTCGTGGAGGGGGGGGGGCATGATATTGTATTTTATACTATTTTTTTGTGTTTATTCATGAAATATGTGGAAAATATCTAAAAATCAAAGGCTTGGGAGGGGCCCGGGCCCCGAGTCCCCCCCCTGGGTGCGCCCATGTTATCTGTGGCAAAATTGTCAACATTAAAAATAGGAAATTCCTTTAAAAACATCACCCTTTACAAAAAAAAATTAAGTTGGCCCCCAAAAAAAACCCTAATGCTGACAGATGCGTCAATGTCACGCTTAAATAGAATAAATGCAATCTTAACTCTTTAATTTGAAACATTTTTTCAAATAACTCATAGTTATCAAGATATTTAGGGGTCCCGGTACTTTTTCCTCACCCTATATTCATTGGAAAAATGCACAATACCTAACACCAAACTAAAAAGCTTTTTAAAAATATATTTTGATGGGCTTTAATAATTCAGTATTTTTTTAAAACTTCCTTTCCCAGAAGAGGTCTTGAAAAATAGAACAACTTTAGTAACATTTGGATCCAAATTGTGCAACATGTGAAGGGCCAATATTTGCAATTTTTTTCAAAAATTTGAATATGATGAATAAGATTTTGTTTTGCCAAAAAAATTAATGGATCCATGACGGATCTGATACCTTCCTAGCTAGTCTATTAGCACACTTCAAGTGCAGCCATGATATATCAGCCTAAAAAACAGGTTTTTGTGAATAAACTAAAGCTCCTACAGAGTTTTTGGTTATAACAGAAATTATTGAGCACAATGTAGTCTAGTATATTCCGAAAACTGCATATTGTTGCGATACTCGGTTAAAAAGTTATCATTTTTTAAATAAGTATTAATGGATTTTGGCCAAAATCTAATCAGCTCATTAGTGTCGAAAACTATTTTATTTAAATATTTGATTAAAATCGGTTTCGCGGTTTAGCAGCTGTCGTGTTACGGACAGATATACACACACAGACACCCAAATAACACATTTTCGGCGTTGCACAAATTCGTTCAAAAAAATACCTTCTCTAGCCATTGCTGCGTGGGCTAGGAAGGTAAAAGGGAATTTTTCCAGTCAGGAAATGTGATTGCTGCACCGTATGTTGAGTGACCTGTTGTATCCCCCTAGATAATTGTGGAAGATATTTTTAAATTATCCTAGATAGATACCAATCTAGGGGAGTAAACCAAATAAATCACACAATTTTTAGTCTGTCTCCAATTTTAGTAGGAGGGCCGGTGTGACGGCATAAATCCAAGGAAACAAAATCCAACAAACTTTGGATTATAACTTATTTTATAAATTAGTTTCACAGAAAAACTGTTAATACCTATGCTTTTTGTTTGCAATAGAACACGAAGTAAGATGGTAAAGAAATGAGTTTCTTATCTTAAAAACCAACAGCGATATTAATTTTATAAAAATTACTAAAAAATATCAACTTTTTATACCCAAAAAAAGAAAATTGAGGAAGAAAGTTTTTAGACTACCCCAAATCGATTGGTGATGGATCACTCAATGGAAAGTCGCCTGGTGTTTGCCTCAAATTTGAGGAAGAGCGCCTTTGTGACGCCATAAATCCAAGATTGCAATTTTTTCCATCCCTTTCACAAACTTTTGCCATATAACTTTTACAGAAAAATTGTATAGGTTATGATTTGTTTGCAATAGCACAGCAATTGAACTATCGTTTTAGTAAGCTTTATATCTCAAGAACTATAAAAGATATTGATATTTTCTTTAATATAAAAGAAAATTTTAAATGTAAGATTGAGCAAAAAAGTTTAGACTACCCTTGATCGATTAGTGATAGATCCATCAATGTTAATTCGCCAGGTGTTTACCTAAAATTTGAGTAGGAAGGCCTATATGACGTCATAAATCCAAAATGGCGGTATTTTCAATTTTTTTTACAAACTTTGCCTAATAACTTTTGCTAAATTGGTTTTACAGAAAACTGTAAATAAGGTTTCTGTTGGCAAGAGAACGACGATGAATATAGTAAAGAAATTAGCTTTATATGTATGTAGTAAACTAACAAATATATTTAAAAAATTTTAATAATAAAATATAGTAACATTTTTTAGCCAAAAAAAAGTATCTTATCATTGTTAGTTTTTAATGTATAAAGCGAAGTTCTTTACTACATTAATTATTGCTCTCTTGCGAACAAAAAACGTATTTACAGTTGTTAGCTCGCGCTAAAATTCGCGGTTTTTAAAAAAATTTAAAACCACACAATTGGACTAGAAGCAAGGTATATTTTTCTGCGCTTGGGACATGCGCAACAGGAATCAGAGAGATTCCTTCACGACCGCCTCGAGAAAATGGCGTGTTAATTACTTTCTCCAATTTATTACAATTTTCTATACCTGAAAGTGCTCGGTTTGTGGACTAAAAACCATAGAACTGGTATCTTCAGCCCTTCAGCTATGTGGTGTTATCATTTGATCCTGACAGGGGCCCCTGAGACGTGAAGAAACTGGCTGCATATCGGTGAGTGCTCTTGTTTTTGACTTTCAGTTGTTCAGTTGATTACCGCGATTTTCTTATGGACCCTTAATTTTCGTGATTCTGTATCAATTATTATGTTTGTGCGCGATTTCGTTTAATAAAAATATATCCAGTCCATTGCAGTTATCGTTTTTCTTACTGCGGGCAAACAACAGTTTTTCTGTAAACATTTAGCGAAAGTTATAAGCCAAAGTTTGTGAAAAAATATGAAAAAAGCGCCATATTGGATTTATGATGTCACACAGGCTTTTTTGCTCAAATTGGAGGCAAACACTCAGCGATCGGGGTATAGTCTAAAACTTTCTTGCTCCATCTAAACTTTTTATACCGTTTTTAATGTTTAAAAAAATAACAATATCTTTTTTAGTTCTGGAGATATAAAGCTTGTTAACTAGTCAATTAAATTGCAGTTCTACTGTGAACACATTACAATTTTTCTCTAAGTTGTAATGGCAAAAGTAAAAAGAAAAATTTTGTTAAAAAACATGGAAAAAATCGCATTTTTGAATTTATGACTTCACGCAGGCGCTCTTGCTCAAATCTGAAGCAAATACCCGGTGACTTAAAATCGAGTGATCCATAGCCAATCGATTTGAGATAGTCTTAAACTTCCTTTTAAATTAATTTAAATAAAGTAAATATTTTTTTGTGTAAAAAACAGTTACTATTATTTTGTTTTTTTTTAAATTAATATCTTTGTGAGTTTTTAAGATATAAAGCTAATTTCCTCACTATATTAATTGATGTTCTCTTGCAAACAAAAAACGTATTGACAGTTTTTCTGTCAAACTAATTTAATGAAAGTTATTAGCCAAAATTTGTAAAAAAACATTAGAAAAGCCGCCATCTATTTATAACCTCACACAGGCCCTCTCACTCAAATTAGAGTTTTAAAAAATCTTCCACAACTATCCCACGAGACACGCTTTATGATGATAAGCCTCTCAACTACTAGCAGGGAGCCACAAAAACGGATTTACATGAATTCACAAAGGCCTGGTTTTGTCATAGATATTGTTTTGCTAGACAAGACCGTAAGTTTCTGAGATAAATCCAGAAGTCATCCTTAATAGGACATCTTGTATTTGTAACTTTTTCTAATTTTAAATAAAAAAGCGCCAAAAATAAGTTCATACCGATGGGCCATCCTTTCCTCCTAATTTTCAAAGCATCCTTAAAAATTCCTTGGATTACTGTACTATTCAAATGAGAATTAATTTGACAAAAGCAGCGATAGTCTTCTGAAAAAAAAAATAATTTATATAGTGACATTTGCAAAAATACTATTTTGTAAAAAAAAGTCTGACAACTTACAACCACCAAACTGATGTTGGATGAAATTTGTCAGCTTTTTTCTGTATTTTGTATTTATTTTAACACTAGAAGTACTTCAAAAAAGTCGTTTAAATATTGTTAATCAGGAAACTAAATCCTGTAGGCAAAATAAATCTTTCTCATGATCCCATCTAAATCAAAATCTTTTACTATAATTTTAAGGGTTTAAATAAGTAAAGCTCATTGTTGAACTGTCAAGTTAATGAAGGAAGGGTTTTGTTTAAAGTCCTATTGACTTGACCCATAAAAAAAACTGTGGCATTATGGCAAAACTGGCAATACATGTACCCCCTGGAGATTACCATGTTTGTGTTTTTTATAATTCTTTGATAATTATTTGTTTTGTTAGATAAAACTGTCCACTTTTTTCTATCTCTAATAAGTGCAGTAGCCCTTGGTTGAAATCAGTGGCATATATAAGGGGGGACTAGCCCCCCCCAAGCTAAGATGTTATCTTATTTATATTATTATATCTTTGTTAGTTTTTAAGATATAAAGCTAATTTCTTCACTATATTAATTGGTGTTCTCTTACAAACAAAAATGTATTGACAGTTCTTCTGTCAAACTAATTTACTGAAAGTTATAAGCCAAAATTTACAGATTTACATGAATTCACAAAGGCCTGATTATGTCATAAATATTTTTTTGCTAAATAGAAGACTGTAATAGTTTCTGAGATAAATCCAGAAGTCATCCTAAATAGGACACCTTGTATTTGTAACCTTTTCTAATTTTAAATAAAAACGTACCAAAAATAAGTTCATAACGATGGGCCATCCTCTTCCATAACAAAAAAATTCATGGTTCATCATTCTGAAATGTTATCTAATTTTCAAAGCATTCTCCAAAATTCCTTGGATTACTGTACTATCCAAAATAAAATCAATTTGACAAAAGCAGCGATAGTCTTCTGAAAACAAAATACAATAATTTATTGTATGTTGACATCTGCAAAAATACTGTTTTGTAAAAAAAAGTCTGACAACTTACAACCAACCAAACTGGTCTTGGCTGGCATTTGTCAGCTTTTTTCTGTATTTTGTATTTATTTTAACACTAGAAGTACTTCATCAGTTCATTTAATTTGGAAAAGTCTTTTAAATATTGTCAAAAAACTAAATCTTGTAGGCAAAATAAATCTTCCTTGTGATTCCATCTAAATCAAAATCTTTGAATATAATTTTAAGGGTTTAAATAAGTAAAGCTGACCCAGAATAAAAATCTTTGGCATTATGGCAATAAATTTACAAATTTCTTGGCAGTACCCCAAGGTTTACATGGCAAAACTGGCAATACATGTACAAATTTTGGGTCAGCTGTTACCCCCTTGTATTGTTTTGTTAGATAAAACTGTACACTTTTTTCTATCTCTAAGGAGTGCAGGAGCCCTTGGTTGAATAAATCACTGGCATATATAAGGGGGGACTGGTCCCCCCCGAAGCTAAGATTTTTTTTAGATATTGTCCACACAGTTCATGAATAAAAACATAAAATAGCATAAAATATGGCATTATGGGGCATCAGGCCCCCCAAAACTGTCTCACCCCCAAAAAGCTTTTTTCTAAATATGCCACTGCTAGAATATCAGATATACCTAGACCAAGGGGGTAACAACTGACCCAAAATTTGTGAATGTATTGCCAGTAACGCCATGTAAATCTTGGGGTAATGCCAGAAAATTAATACATGTAGTGCTGTAATGCCATGCTAATTTATATGAGTAATCCTGTAAGTTGTTTCCCCCTCAACCTAGACTTACTTACCTGGAAAAAGCAACTAAATATGGGACATGTATATTCATAATTAGTTAAAATGTGAAATCTAGGTATTATTTAATGTTTATTTATTTACTTACAGAATTTTTTTAAATAGTTTTGATACATGTTAAGTATTCTGAATGTAGTCAACACATATTATACAGTGAGTTTTGTAGTAGTTAAGCCTACAAAAATTTGCACAAAAATGTGAATAAATCTTCTCCATGTCCCCATTTTTTATGAACAGAAGTGATAAGTAATGAGACATATAAATAATAATGGAAAGGGTCTATTCTCTACTTCCAATATTGTACCAATATGGTAGAATGAGGAGTATGACCTAGAAAACTTAAAAAAATGTGCACCTACCTGTAGAAAGACAGTACGTCTCCATGACCAAACATTGTTCGATCATAGGCTTGCACGGAGCCCAGTAAAGTGGCCAACATTCATGGGATTTATACCATCCATCAATTTCCATTCTATTTCATAGACATACATGGTAGGTAAAATTAATTGAATGGTCAGTTCTATGGTTCACAACAGGTGATTTATTTTCAGCTTTAGCAGTGGTGAATGAACTTATTCCAACAAAAAACTGAAAAACATCATCAATCTGAGTTAGATTTCCAATTGCCTGTATTTTTTACCACTTTTAAAGGTAAATTTTTTTTGGAGCCTAGTTTTTGTGTGCCTGAGGGTATGCCCAACATGGTTCTAGCAGCCAAAAATACACAATAATCAAAAAACAAAAATTGACCCAACAACTTTAAGTCCAAAAAGAAACTAAAGCTGGGTTTATACAGAAACATAGCATGACATAACACAACATTACAGAAGGAAAATGGGTTTTTATACAAAAAATATAACATGACATAACATAAAAGCTTGGTCCAATCACAGTTTGACTTTTGTATACAAGATTTTGGAACTTTGAGCTTAATTGATTGAACAGGTGCAGAGCTTCCCTGCTCTGTACAACAAGAAAGACAAGGATTCTTCATCCATCCAAAAGAAAGAAATAACACCACCTATGAAATTAACCAAAGAGTCATGTATTAGGGCTGAGCTTCAATTAATTGCAATATTAACGAACAGCCAACCTTCTATATTTTCCTAAATATGCCTAATTAGCTTTTGTTAAACAAAAAAAATATCAAAACCATCCAAACCGAGGGGTGATCAGCTGAATCAAATTTGTACACTGTCCTACAGGACTTTAATAAATTTTTGGTCCTGTATAGTCCTTTAAATGTCCTGTATAGTCCTGTACAAGTCCTGTATAGTCCTGCCTGTGGGTTCCTGTATAGTCCTGTGGCTGAAAAAGCGCCCATAAAAAAATTTGTGACCAAAAAAAAAGGTCATCATGTCTTAACTCACAGTTTTGTTAGAGAGCTTATTTGCCTAGTACTTAATCATGCATAGGGCACCCCTTAGGCGCCAGTACCCTTGTGGTCCTGTATAGTCCTGTGGAGTCGTGTCCTGTAGAGTCCTGTGGAAGTCCTATATAGTCCTGTACAAAAATTTGTACACCTACTGTGGGCAGCTGATCACCCCGCGATCCAAACACAATAAAAACATAGTTATGGTGAAAGATAAAAGTTGGGTAACTTTTATGTCTCATCTTATGTTATGCCATGCTATTTTTCTGCATAAAGCTCAACTCTGTTATGTTAAGTCATGATATGTTCCTGTATAAACCCAGCTTCATTATTGACCATAGAAAACCCAGCATAAACATAAATCCTAGTGTCTAGGTTTAAATGAAAATGCAACTAGATGCTTGAAAATATACTTAGCTTCATTTTAGAAAGAAAAAAGTATCCAAACTTACCCCTTTTTTAAGCAAATAAATTATCCAAAACAGGTCGACGACCCAATTTGTACTGCCCCAATACAATGAAAGGAAATGAAAGCTCGCATTGAGCCCATAAAAGCACTAATCGCAGATTTCGGCCATTGTTTCTAAACTTCTGCAATATTTTTGCACTTAATTTTTTGGGTTTTTTTTAACAAAATTAAAAGAGTCTAGTAACATTTTGGTAAAAAACATGTTTGAAACTACTACCTTAGATCACTTTCCGCCATTTTTCGGGGCACGTCATTTGAGGCTTGCGCGACGCAAGCGCAAAACACACGATTGTGTCGCGTGATATCAATGCCACTTTTGCAAACTCTAGTATATCGATTTAAAGTTATGGCATTTTTGAAACCAGCGGAAAAAACTGCATTTAATATATTTTTTTTGTGTTTTAATCTCTTACGGTTTCGCGATAACAGAATACACATTTCTGTCATTTTTAATTAGTTAAATGGTAAAGAATTTTAGAAAAAACGCTCTCCTGAAAAGTTGCCAAAAGCGTAGTTACTGTGTTTTGCAAAAGTCGGCTAATTCTCAATGTTTCTTACACTTCTCCGTTCATAAGGTAAATGGGACGGGCCTATATAGTCCTTTAATAGATATATGCTCACTAGAGCTTAATAACCTATAATGGACAGTGACGTCCAGAAATCGGGGTTATATACAGAAATCGTTGAAAATCTGTGTCTATAATATACAAAAATCATCTTAAAAAGAATTGTGTGTGCTTAAGACCACACGGCAGAAGTGTAAACTTCAACAAGGCGAAAGTATTAATACGAAATACAAGATTTTTTGCGTTGTATATTGTAATAAGTAAATAGTAATATACAAAGTAATAACATTTACATAATTATAATTGGGTATAAATTACTCTGGTAAATTTTGCTCTGAGTGGTCTTCATCTGCATCATCATATCGGTCTTACCACCTGTTCCTCTCACAGTTAAACCTGGTTCCCACCTACGACTTTCTCGTGCGTGCCCGCGCACGCGTCACATGACTGTCATAACAATTCATACTGAGATAATGTGACGCGTGAGCGGGCACCCACGAGAAACTCGTAGGTGGTTAGTCGATTCGAGCCGACTTCACCCGAACGAGCGTTACGTAACCAAGCGAGACGGCTTAGTTCAATTTAGTACCCACAAAAAGTGCTAAACGCTTCTTTAGGCTCGTTTAGACTTCAAAAATGTGTGATGCCCACAACAAGATCACTTTGTATTTAATCGTTCAAACAATAGATATTCAAAACAATATAAATAAACAAACATGCAACAACTTTGTCTAATTTAGCATTAAATGTGACATTGAATATTGTCATTTGCATAATAGTTCATTAATAATTTGTTAAATTGAGTGCATAAATACACCGACCGGCCCACTTGAAAATAGAAGAATGCTCTCCTACGATTTTTTTTGTACAGGGTGTACCAAATTCGATGTTTTTTAAGGGTTTCTGGTGTTTTTAAACCCTTACCTGCGGGGTTCGATTTTTAAGAAAAGCTTAAAGGTAAAAACGACATTGTGATATACAGGGTGTCCGAAAAATATACGGACAAACTGTAAAGGATGGTAGGGACCATCAAAACAAATATTTTTTGTCCAGTAAACATATGTCCGCAAATGAGCCGTTTGGGCTCTAGAGCAAAAAAACTGTTTTTGGTACTTTATTTGTTAATAAACAAAATAATGAATAAACTTTACTGTAAACAGCGATTCAAGCAAAATAATAGTACCAAAAACATCAAACAAGTTTCGTGGCTAATCGGGTAAAAAGGAGTTTTTGTTTCACTCATATTTTTCCGTGCGTAGCTTGAAAGCTTAAACTCACGGAGGTCCAAGATCTAATGGACACCTAATAAGTGTTGACAGTTAACTGTTTCGTCCTTATGGGACTCCTCAGAACACTGCTTGGTCAATGTGACACTCTTGCGAAGTTAATTAGACAGTTTTGTCTTTAACCCTATGTAAATAGTGAGAAAACTCTCGCAAGAAGCGCCATCTCCCGAGATACGAGAGAAACAAGACCAAAAGCAAGCGAAAATAAACTGCTATACATATCGATCAATAAAAAGATCGATTACAAATAAAAAGAAACAAATAAGTCCATGACCTACGACAGCTCTTCTGCCTTTCAGGCCAGATCAACGCGTTTTTACCCGCCATCAAGACACGTGAGCTACCCACGGAAAAATATGAGAGAAACAAAAACTCTTTTTGATCCGATTAGCCACGAAACTTGTTTGATTTTTAAATTCACGGGTAGTAAATTTCACGTTTAGTACCAAAAACAGCTTTTTTGCTCTAGAGCCCAAACGGCTCATTTGCGGAAATGTTTATACTGGACAAAAAATGTTTGTTTTGATGGCCCCTACCACCCCTTACAGTTTGTCGGTATATTATAGGGACACCCTGTATATCGCAAGCCGTTTTTAAAAGTACGTTCACCCACTGTCATAATTTCTCTTATTCTTTGATTTGTAACTCTTTCTCTTTTTGATTTCCCTGCTGCCCTTCTCCAATAGTCCATCTCCGTAGCGGAAAGCATTTTTTCTGTTCTATCCTTGATTGGCCATACTTCTGAGCTGTATGTAATAATACTTTTTACAATGGTTTATATAAAAGCTTTTTGTTATGTTTTGATATACTTTGGTCCCAAATTATTCCATTTAATAAAGTTATTGCTTTTCTTGCTTGTACGTTTCGATCTTTTATAGCTTTGTCTAGTGTTCCGTCAGCTGTAATTTTTAGACCTAAGTATTTATACTCATCACAGGACTGAATTCGCTGTCCGGTATTTAAGATTAGATCCTGTTCCACCGATACACATATACTCTGTCTTATTGAGATTAACCTCTAGTCCCCACTTATTGTACTCTTATATTAGTTTTCGTGTCATATATTCGAGGTCGTCATAATCCTGAGCCACTACTTCTGATCACCGGCGAAACATAAAGTATACAAGGTGGTTTCGTCCAACGGAATTCCCATGTTTTGACATTTTCTCTTTCAAATTGATTTTTCATCTGTCAATTTTAGTGTTTGTAATATACCATACAATTGTTTTTTTATGGAATGGCCGCTTTATTTCTTTATGTGTTTTACCTAAGGACACTCATCGTAAAGGAAAGCTTGCTTTACGATGAGTGACCTTAGTTTTACTTTCCTAGCCTGCGCAGCAATGGCTACAGAAGGTATTATAATTCTAGTTTTTTTCAGATGACGTTGAAAATGTGTTATTTGGGTGTTTTGACCTATTTTAGCAATATCGGCGTGATGTCTGCCTGTGTGTGTATTTCTGTCCGTAGCACGATAGCTCCTAAACCACTAAACCGATTTTCATAAAATTTTCAGGTTAAATAGTATTCGATAACACTGGTCGGCATGAAATACTGGTTGGTTATTCTTTAAAATGTCAAAAAATTATTGTTTTTTTAAATTTTGTTATAATGGTATTAAATATCAAGAATTTAAAAATACATTTCAAAAAAAAAATTAAAAATTTAACAGTAATTTTTGTTCTTAAAAAAAAAACTGAATTTTTAAAGAAGTGAAATATCTTCTAAGCATAATATAACACATATAAAAATTGTTAAAAATCTGATTACACCATTATTAAGGGCTCTAAAAAATAACACATAGGTGGAAAACGCAGATCGTTATCTTTAATAATAACAGAGTTTCCCATTTAATCTCAATGAAAAGGGGACACACTGTAGGTACAGACATTTTTTTCCACTGTGTGTATTGTATAATATTTCTAATTTCGCTATTTTGCGTGGGTCACATAATTATTTAGATCAATATTTATCAAGATTACTATCAAAATTTGCATTTTTGTACAATACAACAGAAATAAAATTCCGCCATTTACATAAAATTTCAATATTTGATGTATGAGATGGCATTGTGAAAATTAACTAATAAACTGACGCCCCCATGAGGTAGTTGTGACATCAATTAAACCTATCAAATTCTTGAATATAGTAGGTAGTAAGTAGCACGATAAACCTAAACTCGGTATGTTCGTTTCATTTCCCCAAATTATGCAACCACAAAATTTTTTTCGAGATCCGTACGACAGACCATGATATTCCTATGTATTTTTCGACGGTGAATCTGAATGCGGGCTAGAGGTGTTGATTTTCGTTACTTTTGAATACTCGTTACTAATCGTTACTCGACTACTAAGTAATAATTTTATATATTCGTTACTATCGTTACTTTTTTAATCATACAATTAGTGCAAAATTTTCGGACTGTCGTTAGTTCGAAGATCATTTACTTGTAGGTATATTTTTGTTGTTGATATTATGGAAATATTAAATTGAAATTTTCAAAATGCGGGCTAAAATTTAAAAAATTATAGGTAGAAAATATGTAGGAACTGTTCTGTGTACAACTTTGTTTTAAAAATCTAATGCCTTACATACAAAGAAATACATACCTAAAATCTAAAAGTAAATAAAAATAGAGACAAAAATACAATTTAAATGCGTTAGTTGCTTAAGTTATCACAGTTACTCCCTGATTTTGGATTACCGACTTTTGAGTGATTACTGTTAACATTTAATTTTCGGATCGGTGTTCGTTACTCCGTTATTTGTCGAGTAACAAATAGTTACTTTTTCAACACCTCTAATCCGGGCTCAAAAAAGTTCCCAGATGTCTGGAATTTTCCTCAGAAAAATCAACGCAAAAAGTTTGGCAAAATTTTTCCAATGTTAATGATTTTTGTACCATTCATTGTACGGATCAAGGAGATAAAAAATCCCAAATTTCAGAATTTTTTTATAAATTTTTGCTAAATTAATTTTTGAAAATTAAAACGCCCATTTGGCTCAAATATGTACTAAACCTAATTCAGATATCTCAAGAACTGCTTACATTAGAGTAGTAATATACGTTTTGATTAACAGGTCTTTAAAATGGCTCTGGTTCGAAATAGCGCTGTTTAAAATAGCGTCGTTCAAAATAGCGCCAGAAACAAAATAGCGCTGTTTTAAAATAGCGCTTAACAAAATAGCGAAATTAAAAAAAGCATCCTTAAAAACAGCCACTGTTTGACTAAGAGGTCTCTTTCTAACATATTAAAAAAAAAAACTTCCCTGACTTCTTTCGCGGGATCCTAGCGGGTGAATACTGAACCGAACTTAACCGAATCGAAGTATCGGTTTAGTTCGGTTTGGTTTCACAACCTCTAGGATGCCGGTTCGGTTCGGTTCCGTTCGGTTCGATTTTGTTTCACACCCGTTAGGATCCCGCGAAAGAAGTCAGGGAAGTCTTTTTTTTGAATAAATATGTTAGAAAGAGACCCTCTTTCGTTCCTAGCACTATTTTAACACAACGCTATTTTAAACTGGCGCCATTTTAAACCAGCGCTATTTTAAGCTAGGGCTATTTTGATACTAGCGCTATTTCATTACGCGCTGTTTTGATACTGGCGCCATTTCATTACGCGCTATTTTGATAATAGCGCTATTTTGTTACGTGCTATTTTAAAACAGCGCTCAAACAATACATCTTTTTTGAACGACGCTATTTTCAACAGCGCTATTTCGAACCAGAGCCCTTTAAAATACCTTTCGAATGAAGTATCATATTATCTAGAACTACAAAGTCAATTTTTACCGAAAATACTTACGCACACTCTAAAAATAATCTTTGACGCCAATTAAAATGTCAATTTTTTTACTTGATTTTAATAAAAACAAAAGCACATCGTCATATGTAGAAAAAAATATTTAGTTATTTTTTTTAATTTTTCGAATAAATACCACAAGTAAAAAATTGTTTTTTTTTACATTTGAATTGATGTATGTCAACAAGACACTACAACTACAATGGGGTTATCCCATGTTACAAACCGACCAAAATTTTTTTGCGTAAAAAACAAAGCTCGTAAAAAAACTCAGTTTTTTCAGACAGTTTCAGATATGTTTTTCTTGTTTTTTTTTAAGAAAAAATTTATGGACGATAGAGGCAGTGTTCCATTAAAAGTCGCCACTCTGTAGATAAAGGCACAAAGACGCTATCGCGTCGGAGGTATAAAAACGATTATTTAAAGACCTAGGCAAATAAAATATTCAATAAAATAAATTAACTAAATTTAAAATTCAAGAACACAAAATGACAATCGAAGAAAAATGCTTAAACAAAAAATACAAGACATAAAAGGTAAAAAGAACGAAGTGAAGGTAATCTAAGTGATTTAACTGTTTAAGGCCAAAACATTGTATACTATATACAGAGTGTCCTGGCCTTCTCTATTAACATTTGCAGAAAATAAAATCAGTGCCTATTTTGGTGACCCTAAAATTTTTATTAAAATAAAATTTGACTTTATTATTGAAACAATACGTTGATAAAAATTTTAAAAAAATCATATATATGTCGAATAAAATTTTTAAATTTACAAAATAAATGTCAAAAATTTAAATAAAATTTTTAATGTTTTGACATATGCCTCCCCCAGTATCATCCACTCTTCTCTGTCTGTCGCCGTGTTCATCCATCTAGTTCCCGCGTGTTTCTTCAAATCGTCCGCTTATCTCATTTGGGGTCTTCCCCTACTTCTTTTATTTTCCCAAGGTCTCCAGTTTACAATACATTTGTTCCATCGATCGTCTTTCTGTCTGATATTATGACAGGCATAATTTTGCTACTTCTCCTCTGACATCTCTTACTTTTATTTTATTTCTTATCCATTTATTCCTTTTTCTATCTGTTAGCTTTACATGTAACAATTGTCTTTCCATCGATCTTTAAGCTTTTGTTATTTTCTCCATGTTCGATTTGTAAGTGTCCAGGTCTGGGATCCATAGGTAAGTACAGGAAGGATACATTGGTTATAGACTTTCGTTTTGAGGTACTGAGGTTTTTTTTTAATATGTAGTCTAATTTACCGAATGCTGCCTGAAATCTAGGGAAGGCAGAGGTCCATTCATTACCCTGATAAACATCTTATGAGGTCTACCCGTAATAATTTTTATATATTTTGTTTGTTTTATATTTTAATTTGTTGGCTACATTAAAATATTTTTAAAAAGCAAAGTAAGAAATTATTTAAAAATAAAGAGTTAAGAAAAAATACAAATATAAAAACTTTATTAAAAAAAAAACTATTGAGAGTCTTATGTAATTTTAACAAAAACCTAAAAAATCAAAGTCATTCCATAAAAAACTTCTCAAAAACGTGAATTCTTTATAAAAAATACTATTAGAACTAAAATTATAGACCCCCTTCCAAAATGCGGAGTTTTTAAAACCGTAGCTTAAAAAATCCCCCAAAAACATCGAATTTGGAATAATATATATAACAAATAAAAAAAAAATTAAATAAAAAAAACACCCAACTGCTAAATTTACTTGTAAGTACTAGTCGCAGTTGAGTACAATATTGATAGGTACACCTATAGTGTACGACATGCTTCAACTTTTAGTTTTGACCCAAAGCCCACTTACAAAATTATACAGTTTTGTATTTTCATGAATCAGGTTATTGGGTAATTTTGTACCCAACTGCGACTAGAAGTTACAAGTAAATTTAGCAGTTGGGTATCTTTTTTATTTTAAAATTTTTTTATATCCAACTTTTAGGTTTAATTCTTATTCAGCCTTATAAAAAGCACTATGCATTTACAATTTATTTAGCTTTACCCAAAAAATACGTATAGATTTTCTACGGACGCGAACAGTGTTACCGTCCATTGAGTTAAGGTGAGGGAGGAGAGAGGGAGGAGGGAACTAGGAAAATAGTGTCGAAAAAAATCTTAAGGGTGTGAAGAATTTTTGAAATCGCTCTTTATTTGTGAAAGGTATAGCTACAACTATTACTAATAAGGAGTGAGAAGAGAAGAGAAGGAAGGAAAACCTAGTAAAATGATGTTGGAAAAAAGTCTTCAAGTGTGTGCAGAAAGAACTTTTGAAATTGCTTTATATTTGTGAAAGTTATGACTATAACTATTACTAATAAGGATGGTGGGGAGGAGAGAAGAGGCGGGGGGGGGGGGGGCAGTAAAATGGTGTTGAAAAAAAATGTGAAAGCGTAGGTATGGAGAAAGAATTTTGGAAATCGCTTTATATTTGATAAAATTAGAGGACATTTTCAATGCGTAATTAAAGGAATAATAATTTGTATGCCTTAAAGTCTACATCATGTGACAAAATGGCGCCTGTAGAGCGCCATGTTGATTCCTGTTTAAAAAAATATAGCCTATAGCACCTTCGGGATCAGTAGCAATTCAACGACAACTTTTTTGTCAACATCGGTTCAGTCGTTTAGCCTCTAGCGGGACACAAACATACATATTTACTTACATACATACAGCAATCGAAAAATATTACTCTTCCTTTCGCCGTGCTGCAATTGGGTAAAAAATTCCCCCCACAAACATCGATTTGCAACACTCTGTATATAAATAACAAAAAACAACGAGGTTTGCGGTAAATCATGGGCTTGCCCAGCCGGGCTGGTGAGTCATAATACTAATTACGAAACGGGGTAATTACGATTTTTGCGAACCGTTCGTTCTTTCAATGATTAAGTTCTCAAAATAATGAATTCTTTATAAAAAATACTATTAATACCAAAATTATAGATTCCCCTTCCAAAATGCAGAGTTTTTAAAAACCGTAGCTTGAAAAATTTCCCCCAAAAACATCGAATTCGGAACACCCTGTATATAAATAACAAAAATCATCGAGATTTGCGGTAATTCATGGGCCTGTCCAGCCGGGCTGGTGAGTCATAATACTGATTACGAAACGGTTAATAATGATTTTTGAAAACCGTTCATTTTTTTAATCATTAAGTTCTTAAAACCGTGAATTTTTATAAAAAATATTATTATTCCAAAATGCAGAGTTTTTAAAAATCGCAGCCTCTTAAAAAAATCCCCTGAAAAACATCGAATTTCGAACACCCTGTATATAAATAACAAAAAACAACGAGGTTTGCGGTAAATTATGGGCCTGCCCAGCCGGGCCGGTGAGTCATAATACTAATCATTAAGTTCTCAAAAAAGTGAATTCTTTATAAAAAACACTATTAATACCAAAATTATAGACCCCCTTCTAAAATGCGTAGTTTTTAAAAACTGTAGCTTAATTTTTTTTTTATAAAAAAACACTCAACTGCTATATTTACTTGTAAGTAATAGTCGCAGTTGAGTACAAAATTGATGTGTGTTACCTTCCATTGAGTGAAGGTGGGGGAGGAGAGAGGGAACTAGTAAAATGGTGTCGAAAAAAATATTAAAGCTTTTTGAAATCACTCTAAATTTGTGAAAGGTATAACTACAACTATTACTAATAAGGAAGGAAGGAGAAGAGACGGAGGGGGAAACTAGGAAAATGATGTTGGAAAAAAGTCTTCAAGCGTGTGCAAAAAGAACTTTTGAAATCGCTTTATATTTGTAAAAGTTATAGCTATAACTACTACTAATAAGAATGGCGGGAGGGAGAGAGGAAGACGCGGGGGGGGGGAGAGCGAACTAGTAAAATGGTGTTGGAACAAACATCTGAAAGCGTATGCAGAAAAATTTTTTGAAATACCTCTATATTTGATAAAATTATGCGAATATGGTTTTTGAATTGGGGGGGGGGGGGGGGGGGGGAATTACAGGAAGGGAGATGGGTGCGAGCAGGGAGGACTACAAAGTAACTACAGTCCTCAAATTTGGGACATTTTCAATGGGTAATCAAAGGAATTACAATAAAATCGCCTAAAATTTAGATAATTTGTATGTCTTAAAGTCTACATCATATGACAGAATGGCGTCTGCAGACCGCCATGTTGATTCCTGTTTAAAAAAATATAGCCTATAGCACCTTCGGGATCAGTAGCAATTCAACGACAACTTTTTTGTCAAAATCGGTTCAGTCGTTTAGTTAGTTTACCCTTCCTTTCGCCGTGCTGCAGTTGGGTAAAAAATTCCCCCCAAAACATCAAATTTGCAACACTCTGTATATAAATAACAAAAAACAACGAGGTTTGCGGTAAATCATGGGCTTGCCAAGCCGGGCTGGTGAGTCATAATACTAATTACGAAACGGGGTAATTACGATTTTTGCGAACCGTTCGTTCTTTCAATCCATTATACCACTATAGACCATTATTACCGTTGAAGAAGTGAAAGTCCATATTTTATCTAAAATAACCATTATATTTACGGACTAGTTAATATGGTAATAGATAATAATATAGTACAACTCAATATGTAATATTTAATTTGATAATACATATTTCTAAGCAATATTAATGTCCGGTAGCAACTATTGCAATACAAAATACTCTGCCAATATATGGGCCCCTAAGCTTACACTAGGTACTATAGTTATAGTGTACGTGTGAGCTAATATAACTAAAAACTGAAATATTTTATGCAACTCCAGACTAAATTACCTTTCGTTTGATACCACACAAGCCATGTTTTAAATTAAACTCAAATTTTTGAAATCTACCCCAACCCTTAAAAAAAACAAGAACTAAAATGTATTTTGTTTAACCCTGGACTCAATTACCTTTCGTTTGATATCACACATGCCATATTTTCACGTAGACTCTAATTTTTGAAATCTACAACCACCCTTAAAAAAAAAACTAAAATGTATTTTTTTTTAATTCCAGACTCAATTACCTTTCGTTTGATATCACGCACGCCATATTTTCACATAAACTCAAATTTTTGAAATTTACCCCCACCCTTTTATTTGGCTTGTGTTCGGTGGATTTTGTTCATTTTTAAATGGGACCATCTCGACCCAAGACCCAGCCTAGATACCAGATTTCATTGAAATCGGGTAAACCGTTTTTGAGTTATGCGCGTTGGTTGTTACAGACATACAGACAGACAGACAGACAGACAGACAGACAGACAGACAGACAGACAGACAGACAGACAGACAGACAGACAGACAGACAGACAGACAGACAGACAGACAGACAGACAGACAGACAGACAGACAGACAGACAGACAGACAGACAGACAGACAGACAGACAGACAGACAGACAGACAGACAGAACAGAAAAAAGTTTCAAAATCATCTGAAACGCAAAGATATATAAAATTTTTTGAAATCGGAGCAACTTTTTTTTTCTCGAAAAAATTTATTCATTCAGGATCACCATAGCTCACACTACTATAGTATATGTGTGAGCTAAAAAATTGACGCTCAAGATATATAAATTTGTAACAGGTTTTTAAATGTCCTGACAATTTTTGATATTAGGGACCTATTGCAATAAATAGTTTTACCGGGCACTATTCTGACATTTTCGCATTATAAGAAAAGCTGTCTTCTTTCAAAATTGGGCCTTTGAGTATTACAAGACCCACAATTAATAGAGCCGCCACTATTAATGGAAAATAAACGACTGAATTTATAAATTCGACTTTGGTATGTCAATTTTGAAAGATCGTCTGTCAGTTTTAAATGCGAATCTGTCAGAATAGTGGAAGGCACACTTAGTGTATTAAGTATTTCTCAATAAAATGTGGTTCTCGAGATTCTTTTTAATTCAACCATCTTGATCATGCCTTAATGCCTACTACTACTATGTCCGTTTAGAACGTTTTTCTACGTTGTCCGACGCCCATTCTCCACCTCCTTCGATCCTGACAATCATATTATGTCAGGTTTTTTTGACTTATTGATCTTGGGATTGACTGTTGCAATTCCAGTTTAGGCCGCCCTTTTTTTCTGCGCCCTATTAGTTGCAATTCTGGGACCTGCTTTGGTAATCTTTCGTCGTTCGTCCGTTGTACATGGCCGTACGATATCAGTTGTCTTTTAGTGATGTCATCCGTTATGCTTCCCTCGATTTCCATTCTTTCTTTTATGATCTCATTTCTTATAAGATCTGTTCTCGATATTCTCATTGATCTAATTATTGCATCTATTTCGACACTTTCCATTTTTGTTTTGTATTTTTCTGTCTCTATTCCATACAACAGCGAGCTTTTCACCACTGTTTCATATAAGTTAAATTTAACATTATTTTTAGCTCACTACTATTCTATAGTAGTGTGAGCTATGGTGATCCTAATTTTTTCGAGAAAAAAAAAGTTGCTCCGATTTCAAAAATTTTTATATATCTTTGCGTTTCAGATGATTTTGAAATTTTTTTGTTGCGCCGTCTGTCTCTGTCTGTCTGTCTGTATGTCTGTCTGTCTGTAACGACCAACGCGCATAACTCAAGAACCGTTTGCCCGATTTTAATGAAATTTGGCACCTAGGCTGAGTCTTGGGTCGAGATGGTCTCATTTAAAAATGAACAAAATCCACCGAGCACAAGCCAAATAAAAGGGTGGGGGTAAATTTCAAAAATTAGAGTTTATGTTAAAATATGGCGTGTGTGATATCAAACGAAACGTAATTGAGTCTGGAGTTATAAAATATAAACTTTAGTTTTAAAAAAAGGGTGGGGGTAAATTTGAAAAATTAGATTTTAAGTTAAAATATGGCGTGTGTGTTATCAAACGAAAGGTAATTGAGTCTGGAGTTAAACAAAATATATTTTAATTTTTTTTTTAAAGGGTGGGGTAGATTTCAAAAATTAGAGTTTAAGTCAAAACATGGCTTGTGTGGTATCAAACGAAAGGTAATTGAGTCTGGAGTTCAATAAAATATATTTAAGTTTTTAGTTATATTAGCTCAGGCGTACAGTATAACTATAGTACCTAGTGTGAGCTTAGGTGCCCATAGATTGGCAGAGTATTTGTTTCTCTGCTCCATAAAATACCGTTAAGACAACCAATAACCTTTTTTGCTTTTACTATTCTCTTTTACAGTTTTTTTACAGTCTGTTCCTGTCTTATCAAATGTGACACCGAAGTATACATACTCATTGTATTGGTAATGCACTTTCGTTTCGAGGTACTCAGGATATTCTTTATTTTTAGCTCACACATATACTATACTATAGTAGTGTGAGCTATGGTGATCCTAATTTTTTCGAGAAAAAAAAAGTTGCTCCGATTTCAAAAATTTTTATATATCTTTGCGTTTCAGATGATTTTGAAACTTTTTTGTTGCGCCGTCTGTCTGTCTGTCTGTATGTCTGTCTGTAACGACCAACGCGCATAACTCAAAAACCGCTTGGCCGCTTTTAATGAAATTTGGTACCTAGGCTAGGTCTTGGGTCGAGATGGTCCCAGTTAAAAATGAACAAAATCCACCGAACACAAACCAAATATAAGGGTGGGGGTAGATTTCAAAAATTAGAGTTTATGTGAAAATATGGCGTGTGTGATATCAAACGAAAGGTAATTGAGTCTGGAGTTAAACAAAATACATTTTAATTTATTTTTTAAAAAGGGTGGGGGTATATTTTAAAAATTAGAGTTTAAGTGAAAATATGGCGTGTGTGATATCAAACGAAAGGTAATTGAGTCCGGAGTTTAACAAAATACATTTTAGTTTTTGTTTTTTTTAAGGGTGGGGGTAGATTTTAGAAATTTGAGTTTAAGTCGAAACATGGCTTGTGTGGTATCAAACAAAAGGTAATTTAGTCTGGAGTTGAATAAAATATATTTCAGTTTTTAGTTATATTAGGTCACACGTAAACTATAACTATAGTACCTAGTGTGAGCTTATTAGGGGCCCATATATTGACAGAGTATTTAATATGTAGTTTAATTTACCGAATGCTAATTAGTCTTACTGACTGACTATTATCATAATATAATAAACATAGTGTTGCTGACAAATAAAAATACATATATGACGGGTTTGGAAACTGATATAAAACGTAAACTTCAATTTTAAATGCTAGTTGAATTGCTGAGTGTTGACCTCTTTGAACGATTAATCATGTTAATGGAAAAAAAACTAGTAGCGATATTTCAAAAGGAAGGTGTGGTTGAACTAGTTATCTTTAATCATAAACGAAGTATCTTTAATCTACTTTATATGCGTTAATTAATTTGTCTATATATTGCTACCTATTGTGTGTACAGGGTGATTCACATTTAGGTGGGAAATGGTACTTCTAGGGGAGAGGAAAACTAAACCCCCCCTTTCCGAGTATCACATTTGAGGCGTTCATGGACTAAGCCACAATTTTTCCAGTTCAGAGCATTAACACTACTGTATAATACAAAATCGAATTAAGACACTTTAACTTAATATTAAATATATGGCCACAGTTGTATACACTGTGATATGGCAGCACTTAAACCGCTTTTTAATTTTCAAAATAAATACTCAAACATCTGATTTTCTTTTCCGTTTATATGCGCAAAATTACTTTTTGGGGTTAGTCCAATGTTGCGCTGAACGCCTCATTTCAAAACCAGATTTCTGGTAAAAACCGCATTTTGATATAGCAACCCGTTTTTTCACTAAGGGGGTGTTTTGGAAAGTCTGCATTTTGGATTGGGGTTGGTAACTTTTTATTTCTTATGAGTGAGCAGGAAGTATATACTGCTTTTGTTTCCCTAAACAACTCAGCATCTGTCGATATCTTTGACATCAATTACAAATTATTGGCAAACACCATAGATCTGTTTTTGACCCCTTTTACAGCCCTTGTTAATAAATCTTTTTTGACAGGAGTTTTTCCGTCATCTTTTAAAATTAGTAGAGTTATACCTATTTTAAAAAAAGGAGATCCTAATATCGGAGATAATTACAGACCAATAAGTATAGTACCTTTGTTTGGGAAGATTATTGAAAAAATATTAAAAGATCGTCTTGTTCAATATTTTGAAAAAAATAAACTGTTGAGTCAGGATCAGTTTGGTTGTAGAGGTGGACTTTCCACAACTAAAGCTTTAATTAAAGTTTTGGAAGATGTGGTCGAGGGGTTTGATGATGGTTCGCACAGTGTATTGACTCTGTGCGACCTGTCGAAGGCCTTCGATTGCGTCAATCATGATATTCTTCTTAAGAAATTAGAGGCATACGGCATAAGAGGTCTGCCCTTGAAACTTTTAGAAAGTTACCTCAAGGACAGGTCTCAGTCGGTATATTTTGACAATCAACTTTCTGAAAAAAGAAACTTAAGGCACGGAGTTCCTGGTTTAATGCTAATAATTTGTTATTAAACAAGGACAAAACGCAAATTCTAAAAATACCTAAAAATTCAAAATTAGCTCAGGACCACTCTGTAACACTTTTGGGAATCACTATAGATGACAAGCTTTCGTGGGTGCAACACACCGACAATCTAAGTCGTTCTCTGTCAAGTGTAACATTTTTGATTAGAAGGCTTCGTTTTTTTGTTAGCTTTGATGTTTTGAAAACTTGTTATTTCGCACTGTTTCATTCAAGAATTTCATATTTAATTCCCCTATGGGGTCATAGTACTGCAGCATCGCCGGTTTTTAAATTACAGAAAAAGGTTATTAGAATTATATGTTGTGCACACTATCGCGCCCATTGTAGACCTTTGTTCCAAGAATACAAAATAATGCCCTTGCCTTGCTTGTACATATATTTTACCCTCATAGAAATTCATCACAAAAAAGTTAATTTACCATCTACCAATAAAAATCACTTACATAATCTAAGATCTGATTTAATTACCCTGCCATTCCACAAGTTAACAAAATCAAGTAAAAATTCGTTAAATTATAATTTATATAACAAACTACCAGAATCTGTAAAAAGTAATTCGAACAAAAAATTTAAAACAGCAATAAAAAACTTTTTACTTGCTCATTGTTTTTATACTGTCCAAGAATACTTGGATCATGTTTTTGTCTAGAGTGAAAAGACCTGCAAACAGCGCACTTTCGCTATTCTTTTTTTATACGCCTATTTATGTATGTTCAATGTTTGTGATTTTTTTTGTAAGGTTTTTATTTTTTTTATTTGTTTATACAAAATATTATTAGTGTTACAATATTATGTATTTACGCTTACTATTTTACTATGGTTAGTTTTATGCTTTTTTGTTGCATTGTATTTTTTTTTCAACTTTCTGACTTGCTATAATTGTATATTGTACAAAAAATAGTCAAATAAACTCTACTCTACTCTACTATGGCTTGTTTGTTTTATCTGTCACGTTCAGTTTCCGAGATATAATACAAAGTTATATTTTAGCTCACACTACTACTATACTATAGTAGTGTGAGCTATGGTGATCCTAATTTTTTCGAGAAAAAAAAAGTTGCTCCGATTTCAAAATTTGTTATATATCTTTGCGTTTCAGATGATTTTGAAACTTTTTTGTCTGTCTGTCTGTCTGTCTGTCTGTCTGTAACGACCAACCCGCATAACTCAAAAACCGCTTGTCCGATTTAAATGAAATTTGGTACCTAGGCTGGATCTTGGGCCGTGGTGGTCCCATTTAAAAATGAACGAAATCCACCGAACGCAAGCCAAATAAAAGGGTGGGGGTAGATTTCAGAAATGAGAGTTTATGTGAAAATATGGTATGTGTGATATCAAACGAAAGGTAATTAGGTCTGGAGTTAAACAAAATGAATTTTAAGTTATTTAAAAAAAGGGTGGGGGAAGATGTCAAAAATTAGAGTTTAAGTAAAAATATGGCGTGTGTGATATCAAATGAAAGGTAAATAAGTCTGGAGTTAACCAAAATACATTTTAGTTTTTAAAAAAAGTGTGGGGGTAGATTTTAAAAATTAGAGTTTAAGTCAAAACATGGCTTGTGTGGTATCAAACGAAAGGTAATTGAGTCTGGAGTTGAATAAAGTATATTTCAGTTTTTAGTTATATTAGCTCACACGTACACTATAACTATAGTACCTAGTGTAAGCTTAGGTGCCCATAGATTGGCAGTATTTTTTAAATATTTTTACATTTTTATATTATTTGTATTTCCTTTATTTTATTATTTCTGACACAATTTTTATTCGCGCGAAATTCGCCGCAAGAATTTTTTTAATTTTTATTTTTATGTTTTGTCTGTAGCAAATATATATTTTTTTTAAATATAATTTTTTTTTAAATATATTTTTGAAAAAACTTCTTTTTGAACAACAATTATTAAAATTTTTATTTTATTTTTTAAAAATCAGTTATTAAAAAACTACTCTCTAAGAAAGTATTATTTTCAAAAGCAATTTTTGTAAAAATTTTATTTTTTTTTATAAATTAGTTTTTTGAAACACTATTTATTTGAAAAAGCATTTTTTTTTCAAAAAACCATTTGTTTTTGTGAATTTTTTATGTTAGGTTATGTTTGCGATCAATTGACCACGGTTGGGTTTAACACAGATTTTGATCTCCCAACAAAAGGACAGAGGAGTTATGAATTAAGAACAAAATAAGTTACGTTAGATTAAAATAAAATATAAACAAAACTTCTCGCTGCGAATTGTCTCCGCGACGTATCGGCCGGACACGAATTTTCCCCGCGGCGAATTGTCCACTACCCGGTTTATTAAAAAAACTTACATTTCATTTTGGTTATCCTTCTCCCGAATTTCTTCCGTCGATGTACTAGCTAAACAACTGTCCTCCTCTTCCATTTTTTTTTCAAAACACACAAAAAACACTTGGATATAAAAATAATCACAAATAAATTCTAGTCCTTGAAATTTTTGCTAATCTATAGCCTACACGATAATTGCATTATTAAAAATAACTTGATCAGTTTTGATTAACAACCACAATATTTATAAAATAAGAAAACTGTGATTGATAAGCGAATTTTTATTTATTTAAGAATTAAACAAACATATTGATAATAAAATGTATTAATATGCAATAAAAAAAATTATAAGGAGTGCGACTTTTTATGTTTTTTTAAATAAAAATTTTGTATGATTAGTTATTTATTGCATTGTACAGGGTGATAGGATACTTCTATGGGAGATAGAGAAAAACTGCAAGTCTAAAATTTCAAGACAAGATTTTTGGTAAAAAACGCAACTGATTTTTGCGCTACGGGGGATTTTGGAAAAGTCTGCATTTTGGATTGAATCCTGTAACTTTTTTATTTCTAAAAATTAATTTTTAATGTAAATGGCTGGTTTGTAGGGTTTTTAAAGCTCAATGCGAATATCAAACTAAATTTTATCTAACACTTTTAGTTTCAGGGATAACACAGTTAATCTAAGTTAATTTTTTTCTTATGGACCCTTTTTTGATTTGAGTTTTAAAATTAGCCCAAAATTTCCTTTAAAACGATGTATTGCACTCAATATTTTATTTTTGTTTATTTTAATATTGTTATTATTCTTTTTATTCTTAGTATTCTTTTATAAATTTATTTTTTTAAATTCTTTATTTTAATTAATTTAATAAAAACAAAGTGTAACACATTATTAAAAAAAAAAATTTATGTCGATTGCAACAATCATGTAAAAAAATGGTCATTCCGTAATATAAGAAAAAATATAACCGTGTGTTATATATTGAAAACTAAAAGTGACAGTCAAAACTTAGTTTGCAATAAGCTTTAAAAACCCAACAAACAAGCCATTTACACACCAAACAGAAATGTTGAGAAATCAAAGAATTATAGGCCCCAATCCAAAATGCAGACTTTTCAAAAAGCCCTAGTAGCGCAAAAACGGGGTTTTACCAAAAATCTTGTCTTGAAATTTGAGGCTCGTATGGGGGGGGGGTCAAAATCTCGCTCTTTTAAGCTGTTTTTTAAGCAAATCTGTCAAAAATGTTTTGTGAATATAAATGTCCAAAAACAGCAAAGGTAAAGGCCGCTTGACATGGATCAAGAAACTTGCAGTTGCATGCAAGATTAGTGTGCCTTAAGGCAGCTTGACATGGTGCATGACAATAAAATTTGCAGGCAAATGCATGAAAAACCAGATGATTGTTGCAGGCAATCCATTTTTATCGGTCCGGTGCCATTTTTTTGCATGCAAACTGTACTTGCATGCAAACTGGGGAATTTTTACCTAGATTCTGAAAAATCAATGCATGGCCATGCACAATGTCAAACGAAAAGAAGATTTTTTGCAGGCAACAATTTGAGCGAAATTTTTTGCTTGCAATTATTTGCAGGACGTCATGCACCTTGTCAAGTGGCCTTTAATGAGGCATATTTGTTGGTTTATACAACCGATCAGTTCAGGGATCCTAATCTTGCATGCAACTGCAAGTTTATTGCTCCATACTCCTTAACAAGCAAGATTTGCGTGCAATAAAATTGCCAAAAGAACGGACCTTTTTTACCGCGGAAACTTTCACTCTCACTTATTGGCAGAATATTGGAAAATTTTATACAAACACAACCGTATTCAACGCGTCGCGTATACTACGTTACTTTATTATTGTACCCTTCGTCCGCGATGTTTGGACGCGAAATACAAAATAATTTTAAACAGAAAACTTTTATTTATTAAGCAAGATAACTGCCATATACATAAAGTATAAGGAAAAAATATAGGAGGCTTTACATTGCTCGCATATAATATCATCATACGGGTTAATATCAAGTTTCTTGTGACACTGCCACTGACTAACTAAAATATTTCTAAACATACTTTTCTAAAACCGATGTTTATCGCGCACACAAGTTTTTAGTGGGTTTAAACGGTAATAACTATTAATTGTATGTATATATACTTTTTTTTATCCACTGAAAAATTCTTTTCAGGACCTATTGTTACCTTTATAAAGGAATATTAAATTTCATGCGTTCTTTTACATATTCTTCGCTCCTCTAAAAATAAAAATCATATTGCTTGGATTAGTCACTTAATCGCGCTTAAGTCCTTGTTGCTTATATACAAAACAACAAAGAGAGATAATGGATTAGCTAAGCTTTGTTACGGTACATCTAGGGGTAATCTTTCGAGCAATACATCTGCAATACATAGCAAACAGCCTGTCCAATGATTCAACAATTATGAGTTTTAGACGTTTTATTGGCCGCAGAGGTTGTACTATAAAAATATGTTCAGATGACGGGACAAATTAAAAGGAGCGGATATCTGTAATCCCCCGGCTACTTCACATATGAAAGAAAGTTGGGAGCGTTTGGTTTAATGATACAGAAAAGGAGTAAAAGCTGTTTTAATGAGAGGGCCCAAAATGAAGAAACTTTTTATAGAACCTGAATATATCATAAATGTCGAAATTCGAAATATTGAAAAATTTCTCAGATTATTTTTGGAAAAGTTGCCTGAAAGAACACATCCCCGTTACAAAAAAACTGATTTGGAAAAGATCAGTGAGGCTGATGTAGTACAATCATAAATATTATCGATATATAAGTTGCCTTGTTTTTATGTGGCCTAAAGAATTTTGAAACTTTACATTAAACACCTAAAAACCGAAAATCAAACTTGGAGAAAAGTTGTTTTAAAATTTTGAGTTTTTTAATATTTTTTACAAAATTAAAGTTAAATAAGAAACTTTTGTTGGTGCTGAATAACATTCCTGAGTGAACTTGTGGCACCTTTTGTTCCGAAGCAAAATGTTTGTGTGTGTGTACAATTCGTCAAGGGATAAAAAGACACTTTTATTATGAGATGTAAACATAATTTTTGGCATTTTTGGACTTTTTCTCGGAGTGTTTTCTCATAGTCATAACCAATTATTATACCTACTAAGCAACATTCAGGTACCCTACTAAAAGTAAAATTATTACGCAATTACATGATTGATAGGCACCTCTGGAATCTAATCCGTCACTCTTCATCCCAGGGATAGAAAGTGACACTTTTGTAACAAAACGGGAATTGAATATAAAGGGTATTTTTGCCATATATAAGATTTTAAATATTTTTGATTAGATATTGTTTTTTACATCAACAAGCATTAATTATATGCAAGACTAGGTTAAGAATAACACAAGCGACTTGTTTTTGGGCATATTTTCAGGATCGCTGTATTTTAATAAAAGATGTATTCGTATAATATGTCCTTTGAGCCATTAAAATCACAATTTATATTTTGTAACTGGAAACAAATTTACTAAACTACTTTCAATTTTTAAAAAACACACTGTATAATTTTGATTTGTAACGGTTTTTTAAGTCGACGCATCTTTGGTTTGCGCTGGTGCCTTTTATCTTTGTCTAGAGCGTTTAAAGCACAGTCTATCTCTTTCTCGGAAAAGCTTAGGCTTAGAGTTCAAACCAATCAACGGCAAGCTATGAGTGCCTACGGAGCAAGGTTGTATTCGCTGAGACAAGAAAATCGTTAGAGCATTCTTTAGTTGGTTTTTGTACGCTTTACTTCGTTTGATTTAAGGGAGATTTTTTTTCAACTGGGGAAATGTTAAATTTTGTCAATTATGTTCACTAAGATAAAACTATTTATTACCTCTGTTATTCATAACTATTTTGGTTTATTTTAATTTTACAGCTTTTTATTATTTATGTTTCTAGGGATTTAAATATTGTTCTATCTTTTTCTGGTTTTCTTAACATCAAACACAAACCATTCGTTGCCCTAAAATCGGCATTTTTAATCAATATAATATTCCAAACCTAAACACCAGTATTTACTAAAGGGTCTACAGTGCTAAGTGCTACAATCCTAGGTAAAAGTCTACATTTTGGTTGAAGGTTTAACTTATTTTTCCCGTGAATGCAATAGTTTTTAATATTTATATAAATTGTTCATAAATACCTTGGGATATGGGTCATCTGTTTTCGTCGTAACAAAGACATTATTTCCACACAAAGGTTATAAATAAATAAAAATAATCAAATATTTTGGTTTAACAATGGTAGCCATATTTAAACCTTCAAATGTCACTAGGAAAATGTCGAATAAAAACGGTGTAAGTCAGTGTCAGCTGTCCGCTATATTTTACATGTTAATTTTTTAGATAAGTTAGCGACGATTAAACCGATGGTCGATTGTTTTAGTGAATGAGTAATTGAAAAGGGACTCTAATATATCTTGTGCTTTTTACAGTATTTAAATATTGATATGTATTTAATACGGTAATGCATCTACAGATATAGTTTTAAGTTATTTATGTATTATTTAGCTTTGATTATTTTTATATGTAAGTTTTTTTGTCAATCATGGATTATTTCTATTGTTTTTCGAACGTTAAACCACCCCTCCGGGGTGGTACTACAATTTGAGACTATTTTTAACGAGAATGCTACGACCGCACGGACTAAATTTCCAAAAAATGACATTTGGTTACAAAATTTTTATGTGGTTTTTCTTTATTTCTAAAGTTAATTTATATGAGATGAAACTCACTGAGAAATGCTTACTATCATATTGCACATTAGGGTGAACCAAATCTTTGTAGTTATTTAACCTGTGAGTATTAAAAAAACACACTTAAACCGGTCGGTAACAAGTCTATAGACTTGATACTTAAACCCGGTCTATAGACTTGATACCGACCGGTTTAAGTGTATTTTTTTAACACTCACAGGTCAAATAACTGCAAACATTCGGTTCACCCTAATGTGCGATATGATAGTAAGCATTTCTCAGTGAGTTTCATCTTATATAAATTCAAGTTAACTTTAGAAATAAAGAAAAACCACATAAAAATTTTGTAACGAAATGTCATTTTTTGGAAATTTAGTCCGTGCAGTCGTAGGATTCTCGTTAAAAATAGTCTCAAATTGTAGTACCATCCCGGAGGGGTGGTTTAACGTTCGAAAAACAATAGAAATAATCCATAATTAATAAAAACAACTTATATAAAAAAAATTCAAAGCTTAATAATACATAAATAACAATCTGTATCTGTAGATGCATTACCGTATTAAATACGTATCAGTATTTAAATACCGTAAAAAGCACAAGATATATTAGAATCCGTTTTTAATTACACATCCACCAAAACAATCGAACATCGGTTTAATCATCGCTAACCTGTCTAAAAAATTAACATGTAAAATATAGCGGACAGCTGACACTGACACACACCGTTTTTATTCGACATTTCCTAGTGACGTTTGGAGGTTTAAATATGGCTACCATTTTTAAACCAAAATATTATATTATTTTTATTTATTTCTAATCTTTGTGTGGAAGTAATGTCTTTGTTACAACAAAAAAAGATGACCCACATCGCAAGGTATTTATGAATAATTTATATAAATATCAAAAACTATTGCATTCACGGGAAAAATAAGTTAAACCCAAATCTAGACTTGTAGACTTAGGATTGTAGCACTTAGTACTGTAGACCCTTTAGTAAATACTGGTGTAAAAGTTTAAAGAATGTGAATATTAGAATACAAAAGTTTAATAGTAGTAAAATTTGATATTTGTTTATTAAATATAAACAAGAGAAAATCTGAATTTTAAAGAAGAAAATTGAATAGGTATGTATGATTTCCTACATTGTTTACATAATTGAGAAAAACGCTTGTAGTATATACTTCCTCCAAGATCCGCCGAATTCCCTTTCGATATCGTAATAAATAAGAAATTTAATAATGTTTAATACTTTTATCAGTAATTTAAATTGTTGCACAAAATGGTAGCTTGCAACTTTTAAGCCTTGACCACTCGATTTGACAGTACAAATGTCACAAAGGTCACCTCCTACACTTTTGTCCCTAAAATGTGGCATACGAATTGTACTTTTTCTTGTAAATATATAACAGAAAAATGGTTTTATTTTATAAAACAACGGCAAACAATTTTTTAAAAACCAAGTCACTGTAACAGGGGCCTGTGTGACAGTGGTACTGTCATCTCAAGTGGCCAAGGCTTAAATGTTGTTAGCTACCAATTTTAGGCTACAACTTATATAAATTATAAAAACATTAAATGTTACTACTTGTTTGTTCTTGAAAGGGAATTTCACGATTCTTGGAGGAAAAGTATGCTATAAACGTTTTTCTCAAATGAATAAACAATGTAGGAAAATCATACATACCATTTCAATTTTCTTCCTGTAGCTTCACACTTTCACTTCTTGTATTTATTATTTAAATATTAAATTTTTGTACTATTAAACTTTTGTATATTTGTTGTAAATATTTTTATTTATCAACAATTTAAACGTTGATTGAATAGGTGAAACTATTCAATCAACTGTTTAATTTACTTAATTTTACTGTTTAGGTTTGGGATGTATTACTGATTAAAAATGCCGATTTTAGTGCAACGAATGGTTTGTATTTTGATGTTAAAAAACCACAAAACAGTTAAAAACATTATTTCAAAACACTGGAAACAGTAATAATTAAAAGCTTTAAAATTAATAAACTCCAAAAGAAAAGACTAAAATAACTATGAATACTCATCGTCGCTTTGGCGAGAAAGAGATAGCCTGTGCTTTAAACGCTCCAATAAGAGACTAAATACCAACACAAGTCAAGATGCATGGATGTAAGACTGGAGAAAATCGACAGTAGTTAAAATTACACAGTGTGTTTTTTAAAAGTTGAAAATAGCTTAGCAAATTTGTTTCCAGTTACAAAATATGAATTATTTTGATGTTAGTGGCTCAAAGGACATATTAGCCGAATACAACTTTTATAAAAATACAGCGAACCTAAAAATATGCCTAAAAACAAGTCGCTGGAGTTGCCATAAATCTTACTTATTCTTAACCTAGTCTTGCATATAATTAATGCTTGTTGATGTCAAAACAATATTTAATTAAAAATATTTAAAAACTTATAAATGGCAAAAATACCATTTATATTCAAATCCCGTTTTGTTACATCACGTAGACAGTAACAAATGAAAACTCGTATATTTTAGTAGAAAATTTTTACCTGTTACTTTAATTACAGCAAGGTTAATCTATTAATGAAGCGTGCTGGCTATGCGTTGTTTATTGTTGCAGTTTGGGCAGCGCGGTTCTGGTTTAGATCACTTAATGATTTTGCTATTAGAGCAAAGCACCTAAATTAAATATTTAAAAACATCGATCTATACCTATGTAGGAACTTATTAATATTTCTAACGGTAAAAATAGTCTGCCAATTTATGAGCACCTAAGGTCACACTATTAATGTATAATGTAATTTTTACCCAATTCGGTCCGCGAAAATAACCCCCTATCCGCCACCCGGGTCGCGTACGAATAGAAATTCCCCCACCCCTCCCGTGTAGCACCACTGAACAAAACAAACTATAAAGTATTTTTTTATCCTCAAATTACCTTTAATATAATACTTTTCTTTTAAATCTCACCCTTTTTTTGGCTCATGTCCGGTGAATTTTATTCATTTTAAATGGGACTAGCCAAAACCCAACATATATATATTTATTTATTTATTTATATAGATATTTATTTATAAATAATACCGGCAGTAAAATCTTGTCAAAAATATTTTGTTTTTTTACGAGACTAATTTGTTGAACATTAGGTTTAATCATAGAAAAATATCAAAAATTTGACAAAGTCAAGGTTTTAAGACATCTTCGAAAAATATAGACACTTAAAACTTAATTTCATAATCTTAATTTTTCGCTTTATTTTCAGCAACTTTTTAATGTTCGTTTTTAGGGTAAAGCTTGCTAAAAGTAGTACAAGTTCTGGTATTCTTAAAAATTATTTAACCGCTTATTACCTCATGATGACTAGGTAAGTACTTCTAGGAATTCACGCACTTTGAGTCAGTGATGACCACTCACAATAATGCACTATTAGTAAAAACGTTTTAAATGCCAAATTATTTTGCTAACGCAATTTTTTAAATATACATACACTGGCGTATACAACAATTTTCTTAACGGGGGGCTTAGACGTTTCTTTTTTCCTTTTAGGTTTTCTCGAAGTATTCTCCACGAAAATTAATGCACTTTTGCATGCGCTCAAACCAGTTGTCAAAACTCGTTTGTTGGATTTTTTTTAATATTTTTTTTATTTGTCAAACACACTGTGTTTATTATATTACAATCTAGTCAGTAAGACTAATTAGCAATTTTGTTTTAACTTAATTTACTAGAAAAGTCAGATTTAAACTCAGGGTTCACCCAACAGTTCCCCCCGGTGTGTTTAGTCTGTAACTCACAATTGTGTTGTGTTTATAGCATTATTTTGTTTTATATGTAATTCACTTAGTTTACTAGCTCAAACGGCTTCACTCTTTTTAGTCTTCGAACTAGCATAGTATTGTCTAGAAGCTGAATTGCTTCCACATTCACATGCCGATGGAGTCTATCTTCATGGCTTTTTGCGTACTTTTTTATAGTCTCTGCTACAGTTTCGATTTTTAGATCTCGATAAAGGTCACTATTTCGAACGTACCAATGTGTATTCACAATGTTTCTTAATACTTTATTTTGAAATCTCTGTAAAACTAGAATGTTACTCTCTTTAGCACAACCCCATTGTGTGATTATATTTTTATTCGTAAAATCAAAATGAATTGATTTGGTTTCATTTAATTTTATTCGCCACTTTGTGGTCCAACTGTGAACTTGGGTGACTGCATCCTGAAGTCTTTCTATGCATTTTTCAATAGATTTTTCTACCGTCAATAAACCAGTATCATCGGCAAATGTTGCTAAGTGACAATTTTCTGGCTTTGGGATATCGCAAGTGAATAATAAGTATAGATAAGGGCCTAGTACGCTACCCTGGGGCACGCCTGCTTGAATTTCTCTTAAATTTGGGTATGAGTCTTCCTGTTTTACTCTAAAATGTCTATCAGATATGTATGATTCCAAAATATCCGAATATTGTTTTGGCAGAAACCGTTTTAGTTTAAAATTAAGGCCTTCATGCCACACTTTGTTAAATGCTTGTGCTACATCTAGAAAAACTGTGTACTTAATCTATCGTGGAAAGCTTGTCTCGAAAACCAAATTGTTGGTACTGTCAAAATTGCATTCTTGAAGACGTCGACTGCTTCCTCTGGCGACTAAAATCTTTGACCAGGTAGTCCATTCTTGATTTTCGGAATAGTATAGAAATCGTTGGGACTTAGGTCGGGACTGTATGGAGGATGGTCCAACAATTCGACGTTTTGTTTAAAAATTCAATGACTTTTTGTGCTTTGTGCGAACTTGCATTGTCTTGGTGGAGGATTATTCGTCGTTCGGGGTTCGTTTTTCGAAGCTCAGCGATTACTTTCGGCAAACAAATGGTGATCAACCAATTCGCAGTAACAGTCCTTTGATCTTCCGGATAAATTTTTGCTACATGGCCTGCTCTTGAGACAAATGTCGTGACCATCTTTTTGGATACACTTCGAGAACGAATGACTTTAACTGGCTTTTCTTCATCTTGGAACACCCAAACAGAGGCGACTGACGTTTATTTTTGAGTTTATATGAGTAAAACCCCCGTACTTTAAAATGCATAGAAAATATATTTATTTGCGGTCAACGGGGAAAAAAAATCAAAATAGATTTATGCAAAGGAGAAACTGTAAATAAATATATATTGAATTGAAAAAAAAATGAATTGAAATCCACATTTTTTGAATTTCCTGCCTCAAAGGGGTCTAGAGTTTTCTGACACCAATTGACCCTAGCTTCTTTCTGTTCTTCGGTTAACAGATGCTGGAAACGAATTTTTTTAACCATAATTCTTAATGCAAATTTTTTTCGATTGAGGTCTTTTGAATCCCCAATGAAGCCTTAATCTCGCTATATGTCATATGTCAATCACATTCATTAATTAGTAGGAAAATATATAATTTTTTTCATAACCTATTTAAGCCACCAAGCTCCTTCCCCCCAGTATACGCCCATGTTAATATGCAACAGTATATTACTAATGGTGCCAAGAAAAACTTCAATCTATGGACACCAAATGATCATAATATCAAATTAGTATTTGATAAAATAAGGCTAATAAAATAAAAAGGGAGGATCGAGGTTTTCTTGATAGGTAAATTTAAAACATGCTTTGGAAATGTTATTATCATAACAAAAACATTTCATGTAAAAAAAGCCAAGTGCGCGAAAGTGGTATTCCGTAAAAAAAAATTGAGATAAAAGTAAAGCCAAGTTCTCCAATTCAAATTTGAAAATGAAAAATTCTTACTAGTTTGGAAATGTTTTTTTAAACTTTAAAAACATTTTTTTGATTTTTTCTTAAATTTTTTTAAAAAACGATTTATTAAAATACATTTTTTACAAAAAACTAATTTTTAAAATACATTTTTTTTCAAAAATATTTTTTTTTGGGTCACAGGTTAGGATACGACCTCCCGGTAGGACAGGGATACTAATTTAAGGAAAAATTTAGACATGGGAAGATTAATTCTTCGCTATCTTTATTAATAAACGAGTTTCCCATTTAATCCCATCGAAAATTGGATACGCTATGCAGGGTGTTTCAAAGTTGTATTGCCAAAAGCCTAGATTCCAGCAGCAGATTCCTCTCATGAAAATATGAAAAAAAGTTCATATGAACATGTGTCCTAAAATGCGTCGTTTTGAAAATACAGGGTGTTAATTGTGAAAATTGGATACGCTATACAGGGTATTTCAGAGTTGTATTGCCAAAAGCCTAGAGCAGATTCCTCTCATGAAAATATGAAAAAAAGTTCATATGAACATGTGTCCTAAACTGCGTCGTTTGAAAATACAGGGTGTTAATTGTCGAAAATTGGATACGCTATACAGGGTGTTTTAGAGTTGTATTGTCAAAAGCCTAGGGCACATTTCTCTCATGAGAATATGAAAAAAAGTTCATATGAACATGTGTCCTAAAATGCGTCGTTTTGAAAATACAGGGTGTTAATTGTCGAAAATTGGATACGCTATACAGGGTGTTTTAGAGTTGTATTGTCAAAAGCCTAGGGCACATTTCTCTCATGAGAATATGAAAAAAAGTTCATATGAACATGTGTCCTAAAATGCGTCGTTTTGAAAATACAGGGTGTTAATTGTCGAAAATTGGATACGCTATACAGGGTATTTCAGAGTTGTATTGCCAAAAGCCTAGAGCAGATTCCTCTCATGAAAATATGAAAAAAAGTTCATATGAACATGTGTCCTAAAATGCGTCGTTTGAAAATACAGGGTGTTAATTGTCGAAAATTGGATACGCTATACAGGGTGTTTTAGAGTTGTATTGTCAAAAGCCTAGGGCACATTTCTCTCATGAGAATATGAAAAAAAGTTCATATGAACATGTGTCCTAAAATGCGTCGTTTTGAAAATACAGGGTGTTAATTGTCGAAAATTGGATACGCTATACAGGGTGTTTTAGAGTTGTATTGTCAAAAGCCTAGGGCACATTTCTCTCATGAGAATATGAAAAAAAGTTCATATGAACATGTGTCCTAAAATGCGTCGTTTTGAAAATACAGGGTGTTAATTGTCGAAAATTGGATACGCTATACAGGGTGTTTTAGAGTTGTATTGTCAAAAGCCTAGGGCACATTTCTCTCATGAAAATATGAAAAAAAGTTCATATGAACATGTGTCCTAAAATGCGTCGTTTTGAAAATACAGGGTGTTAATTGTCGAAAATTGGATACGCTATACAGGGTATTTCAGAGTTGTATTGCCAAAAGCCTAGAGCAGATTCCTCTCATGAAAATATGAAAAAAAGTTCATATGAACATGTGTCCTAAAATGCGTCGTTTGAAAATACAGGGTGTTAATTGTCGAAAATTGGATACGCTATACAGGGTGTTTTAGAGTTGTATTGTCAAAAGCCTAGGGCACATTTCTCTCATGAGAATATGAAAAAAAGTTCATATGAACATGTGTCCTAAAATGCGTCGTTTTGAAAATACAGGGTGTTAATTGTCGAAAATTGGATACGCTATACAGGGTATTTCAGAGTTGTATTGCCAAAAGCCTAGAGCAGATTCCTCTCATGAAAATATGAAAAAAAGTTCATATGAACATTTGTCCTAAAATGCGTCGTTTGAAAATACAGGGTGTTAATTGTCGAAAATTGGATACGCTATACAGGGTATTTCAGAGTTGTATTGCCAAAAGCCTAGAGCAGATTCCTCTCATGAAAATATGAAAAAAAGTTCATAAGAACATGTGTCCTAAAATGCGTCGTTTTGAAAATACAGGGTGTTAATTGTCGAAAATTGAATACGCTATACAGGGTGTTTCAGAGTTGTATTGCCAAAAGCCTAGAGCAGATTCCTCTCATGAAAATATGAAAAAAAGTTCATATGAACATGTGTCCTAAAATGCGTCGTTTTGAAAATACAGGGTGTTAATTGTCGAAAATTGGATACGCTATACAGGGTGTTTCAGAGTTGTATTGTCAAAAGCCTAGGGCAGATTCCTCTCATGAAAATATGAAAAAAAGTTCATATGAACATGTGTCCTAAAATGCGTCGTTTTGAAAATACAGGGTGTTAATTGTCGAAAATTGGATACGCTATACAGGGTGTTTCAGAGTTGTATTGTCAAAAGCCTAGGGCAGATTCCTCTCATGAAAATATGAAAAAAAGTTCATATGAACATGTGTCCTAAAATGCGTCGTTTTGAAAATACAGGGTGTTAATTGTTAATTGTTTTATAAAAAAAATGTTTGTTTTTAAATATCTGCTAAACCACTCTAAATATTTGTCTAAAATTTGGTAGATTTCTTATGGACGGCATGATAAATCCGGAAAAATAAAGAACCAGAACTAATGTAAGTAATCAAAGAACTTTTCCCCTTATTACTCGTAAATTATCAAGGAAATTTTGCCGATCTCACCATGCATGTAAGTGGTTTTTATTTTTTTAAGCGAAAATAGTGCGGTTTACAAAAAAAACGAAAGATGACATTTGTTACAAAATAAACAAGGATTTTAAAAATAATTTTTATTTTACAAAAAAGCAGTGGCGTACCATTTTTTTCATCAAAAAATGGAGTCGCGGACGGCACTGATATAAATTTAAAAAAGTTGCTGTCAATAAGAAAATCCGCCTTAATAGGACGAATGCATCTACCAAATTTTAGACAAATATTTAGAGTGGTTGACCAGATATTTAAAAAAAAATTATAAAAATTTAACACCCTGTATTTTTAAAACGAAGCATTTTAGGACACATATTCATATGAACTTTTTTTTATATTTCTATGAGAGGAATCTACCCTGGGCTTTTGGCACTACAACTCTGAAACACCCTGTATAGACATCACTAAGTAATACTTACTAAAAGTTTTAATTTTTTGAGTTCTTAAGTCAATCTGACCTCGTAAATTAACCACAAATCAATCACACATACATGCATTCACTACCGCGGATCGGTTTCCAAAATCGTAATAGATATTTCCCGACCCGAGCCCATAACCTTCCGAAATAAACGGATTTTCATCCGCGATTGGATATTTCCTGCATCGACATTGAAAACTTTTTCATTGCTTGGAGAAATTAATAGAGGCCCTGCCAGTCTGTCAATTTTTATTATAAATCACACGTGATCAATTCAAATCATAGCACTCTGAAGTTTTTTCGAAGTGTAAAACTTCTTTAGGCGCGTTTAGCAGTTTTTGTGGGTACTGAATTGAACTGAGCCGTCAGGCTCGGCTATGTAACGCCCATTCGGGTGAACTCGGCTCGAGTCGACTAACTGAGAGAGGAACATTCAGCGAGCGATATGATAATGCAGATGAAGGTCAGTATTATTAATTTCGCCTTGTTGAAGTTTACAGTTCTGCCGTGTGGTCTTAAGCACACCCAATTTTTTTTGTACATATTAAAATAGTTTAAATATTTTCATTAAAAATAAATACAAAATTTTTAATTCTCGATGTTTCTTTATTTATAACTAGTAAAGCTAGTAAGGTTACGATCCACATTAGATGCAGGCAATGCAATGCTTTCGTCATATCAATGCATCTGCAACTATCTCACTTGTTGGTATATAACCCAACTGAACTTCTTTCTTTTCTAGTACAGTATCTCGTGCAAAACAATATCAAACATCAATAGGTCTTATTCTTGGATTTGATTTTTCACACGTAGACATTTTTAAAGCACTTAAATAATAACTATCGCAGCCGCTTTTCTTCTTAAATAGCATAACTCATTAAAATGAACTCGGCTTCAGCTGTAGATAAAGCTACAATGTTTTGGTTCGATGAACTCCAAGAGACAACTGACTCTCTCTGATCCATATTTCCAGCTACCATAATCAGAATCACAATATCCAATCGGGTTTGAAAACTCCATTCTTTGTTAAATGTTAGTTTCATATTCGATTTCCTTTTAAATATCTTAGAATAACTTGTGTCTAAAATTACTGATAATTCTTTTAATAATTATTGCAGCAACATTTCTTCCTTCTTCTTGAATAGCAGAACTCAATAAAATAAGCTCGGCTTCAGCTGTAGATAAAGCTACAATGTTTTGCTCCGTTAAACTCCAAGAGACAGCATAATCAGAATCACACTATCCAATAAATCTGGTTTGAAACCTCCATTTTCTGTTAAATGTTAGTTTCATATTCGATCTTCCTTGTAAATATCTTAGAACACATTTAGCTGCAGTCCAATGTAATCTATCTGGATTGCAATTAAATCGGCTTAAAAAATGAACTGCATAGCTGATAGCTGGTCTTATTAACTTGGGCACAGAAGAGTAAAGAACCAATCAATTCTTGATAAGGAACTTCCTTGCCAAAAAAACCTTAATTATGCATCTTTGTTGACCTTTCCCGAGAAAATAATGTTTCGATGGCCTTGCTAAGGCTTTTGATACTGTCAGTCATTTGAGGCATAGCTCAAGGCTTGTCAGAAAGCTTGAAAGGATAAGGGCGATAAGGATAAGGGGACCTGCATTGATTCGCTAAAAAGCTACCTTGAAGAAAGAAAAACAAACAAAGTTCTTTAAGAGATGTAAAGTATGGAGTTCCTCAAGGCACGGTTCTGGGACCACTATTATTCCGTATCTATATCAATTTGCTATTTCACTGCCGACACTTGGGAAGAAATACATTAAATTTCAATATTCTTACAGTTAATATAAACAAAACAAAATTTAGACATTTTTCTATATCACTTATTCAAAACATTGGAACTATAATAAGCAAAATCAGTTAAATACAAAAATTAATTTCAAACAAATCAGTTAAATACCTTGGACTTATTATCGATCCTCATTTAAAATGGAACATCCAGATTGAAAGCTTTGAAGGAAAAAGTTGCAATGAGAATCTTACCTTCTACCCTCTTTCCAATCTAAGTTTTTAAAAACATCTTCGAGGGCCTGGTTAAATAGTTAAGGGGACTATTAAATTATCGGTCGAAATTGGCACTGTTTTACTGACCACTACACGTTTCCCGGCAGTGACATTTAAACCCAATAGTGACATTAAACCCGATAATGACATTAAACTCAATGGTGAAAAAGTGTATTTTGTGCTTTATGCAGTGCCGGAAGCTACCAACAACGCAAACACACAGGGCCTCTAACTAAACCGAAAACTACATACACGCACGCCAGTTGTGTAAAGTTTTCCCATAGAAAATGGCTTTCCTTGAAAATTAGTTTCCTTTTATAATGAATTCTCTCACTTTATAGCAATATCGAAAAATATGTTTTGATTGAAGTATTATAAAAATATGTATTATTTTATAATATTAAGTGATATTTTTTCATAAACTTTCCAACAATAGTGTGCTTGACAATAAATGAATACACAAATTTCTATACCTAATTTAACCATACAATAAACATATAAGCAGTAACGTATATAAGGGAGGGGCCTGGGGGGCCCGCCCCCCCCCCCGAAGCTAAGATTTTTTTAGATATTTTTCACATATTTCATGAATACAAACATAAAATATGGCCACATGAGGTCTCGCCCCCCCCCCCCCCCCCGAAACTGTCCCGGGCCCCTCTCGAAACTGTCTCGGCCCCCCCCCCCCGAAATTTGTTTCTATATACGCCACCGCATATAAGAATAGGTGTAAAATTAAACAAGTTTTCGTGGCTAATCGGCTTAAAATAAGTTTTTGTTTCTCTCATATTTTTCCGTGAGTACCTCGAAGGCTTAACCTCACGGGGTTCGAAGATCTCATGGACACCTAATTAGTGTTGACAGTTTACTGTTTCGTCCTTATGGGACTCCTCAGAACACTGTTTGGTCAATGTGACACCCTTGAGAAGTTAATCAGACCATTTTGTCTCTCATCCTACGTATATAGTGAGAAAACCCTCGCAAGAAGCGCCATCTATCGAGATACGAGAGAAACTAGATAAGAGCAGGCGAGTGTAAACTGCTATATATATCGATCGATTGCAAAATGAGCATGAAGTTAGCGAAGCACCCATCGCAAATCGAATCACGACTAGATGGATAATTTGCCGCTAATTAGTCGTTAATTAGTTGTGGAAAAATTAATTTTGTCGCTCTTATTTTTGACCGTTTTTTGGGGGCACCCTCGTCAAAAATGACTTTAGACACAACCTATCGAAATCGAATATGGTGGATAATTTGCCGCTAATTAGTTGTGGAAAAATTAATTTTCTCGTTCTTATTTTTGACCATTTTTTTGGGTGCTTCGCTAACGGATAAATGAAGTTAGGCAAGCACCCTCGTAAAAATGACTTTAGACATGACGTATCGAAATCGAATATATGGTGGATAATTTGCCGCTAATGATTCGTTAATTAGTTCTGGAAAAATTAATTTTGTCGCTCTTATTTTTGACCGTTTTTTGGTTGCTTCGCTAAATTCATATGAAGTTAGAGAGGCACCCTCATCAAAAATGGCTTTAGACATAACCTATCGAAATCGAATATGGTGGATAATTTGCCACTAATTAGTCGGTTATTAGTTGTGAAAAAAATAATATTGTCCCGTTTATTTTTTTACCGTTTTTTTGGGTGCACCCTCGTAAAAAATGGCTTTAGACATGACGTATCGAAATCGAATATGGTGGATAATTTGCCGCTAATTAGTCGTGAATTAGTTGTGGAAAAATTAATTTTGTCGCTCTTATTTGTGAGCGTTTTTTTGGGTGCTTCGCTAAATTCATATGAAGTTAGCGAAGCACCCAAAAAAACGGTCAAAAATAAGAGCGACAAAATTAATTTTGTCACAACTAATTAACGGCAAATTATTCACCTAGTCGCGATTCGATTTGCGATGGGTGCTTCGCTAACTTCATGCTCATGATTGCAAAGAAAAGGAAACCATCCGTGACCTACGACAGCACTTTTGTCTTTCAGGCCAGAGCAACGCTGATTAGCGTTGTTACCCATCTTCGGACGTGAGCGTTAATCAGCGAAATTTCTAAGCCAAATAATACTAACCCGGGTACTAACATTTACGTTTGTTACCATTTTGTTTTTTATTTTCATACAACCTTTGGAAACTCAGCGCATTAAATTTGCCTAAAATCTTGCTTTGCCTAAAGGAATAATTAATTAATTATCTTCATAACCGGTAACCTAATTTCTAAAAACGTTACTAAAAACTCTCTTAACATAAAAAATCCAACATCAAAATCCTCGTGGTGGTTCGAGTGCTACCTGCTCAAAATATACACGAACAAAATATCCAAAAATATAATACCCGTTTTTTTTTGCATTTTGGTCGGGATTAAAAGTTTTAACCTGGAAAAAAACAACAGCGTTTACTAAGATTGATTAAAATTTTATCGTTTTGAAATATATTGATGAAAACATTAAAGTTGTTCTTTTTATGACTACGGAATCACTTTTATTTTTAGGTTTTACTACACACATATTTCGGCCATTTTACCATGTTTACTTTTAATTTACAGTATGCATGATGAAGTTACCTATAAATAAATTAAATAAAAAATATTTTTTAAATTATTAACGATTTTATTAAAAAATAGAACTAAAAAATAAAAAATAATTTGGCAGATTTCAGTTTACTAAAGTCTAGATATAATATCACATTATATACTTTTAATATAAAAATCGTAACGTGCTTATTTAAGATACCCATCAAATGAAGATGTATACGCGCCACGATTTTATATCGAACTTAAAACTGATGGGTATCTTGAATAATCGCGATAGAATTTTATATCGAAATGTGCCATTAAATCTAAAAATCTAGAAAACAGAAATCTGCCAAATGATTATTTTAATTTTTAGTGGTATTTTTCAATGTTATCAACAAAAAGACCGAGTTGCGGTATGGTGGGGCCATAGAGATGCGAAAAAACCACACTCTGAGTTAAAATTCGAAAAAACGTCATTTAGCGAATTTTAGGGTAGGGAATCCCATAAGACCAAAATGGCCAAACTTTGAAAATTTATATTTTAAAAACTATACAGTTTATCAACAAAAGCACCGAGTTGCGGTATGGTGGGGCCATAGAGATGCGAAAAAACCACACCCTGAGTTAAAATTCGAAAAAACGTCATTTAACGAATTTTAGGGTGTGGAATCCCATAAGACCAAAATGGCCAAACTTTGAAAATTCATATTTTAAAAACTATACAGCTTATCAACAAAAGCACCGTGTTACGGTATGGTGGGGCCATAGAGATGCAAAAAAACCACACCCTGATTTAAAATTCGAAAAAACGTCGTTTAGCGAATTTTAACTTAAAAAGTATTATTTATTTATTTTAATTTTTATTTTAATTTTTACTTTTTAGTTCTGACTTTACACTTCTCACCCGCCCCTACTTCCAGTTTTTTTGATAAAATTGTATTGTTATCAGATAAAATCATATATCTGAAAACCTCATGTTCGTATCTATATTGATTCCAAAGTTATAAATTTACCCCCTTTACACTCCTCACCCACCCCCTTCTTTCGGTGTTTCTTATCAAATTGTATTGTCATCATATCAAATCAAATCATAAATCTGAAAACCGCATGTTCGTATCTTTTTTGATTACAAAGTTCTGAATTTACCCCCTTTACACCCCTCAACCAACCGAACCGAAAATTGTATTGTCACCAGATCAAATCATGGGTCCAAAGTTCTTAATTTGCTCGCTTTACACCCCTCACCTACCGTATTTCCGAATTTTTTTATAAAATTGTTATGTCAACACATAAAATTATAAATCTGAAAACCGCATGCTAGTATCTGTTTTGATTCCAAAGTTATGAATTAATCCCCTTTACACTAAGGTCACTCATCGTCAAGCAAGTCAACCACCCCCTAACCCCGAAATTTTAATTAATTAAAATCGGTTCAAGGGAAGTGTGTCAAAAATGAATCCCAAGATTTGATAGACAGTTAGACAGCCAGGCTCTGTGAAGTTAAATAAAATCTTTTCACAAGGATCAGGGCTGAATTTTCGTAAATAACTTTTTACATTTTTCTGAGACGTCTAACTTTTTCCGCTGCGAAAGTGATTTCTAAGAAAGTTCGCATTATGAGTGTTACTAAAATGGGTTAAAAATAAATAAAACCAACGTCATTTTAATTAAAAAACATGGATTTCTAGTTAAAAATTGCTAATCCTACTGCATTTAAAGTTGATTAAATCGTAGTAGTAGTTTTATTAATTATTAAAACATTAAAAAATACTCTGCCAATCTATGGGCACCTAAGCTCACACTGGATACTATAGTTATAGTGTATCTACGTGAAAGCTAATATAACTAAAAACTAAAGTATATTTTACTCCAGACTCAATTACCTTTCGTTTGATACCACACAAGCCATGTTTTGACTTAAACTCTAATTTTTCAAATCTACCCCCACCCTTTTTTTAAAAACTAAAATGTATTTTGTTTAACTCCAGACTCAATTACCTTTCGTTTGATATCACACACGCTATATTTCCACTTAAACACTAATTTTTGAAATTTACCCCCACCCTTTTTTTTAAATATACTAAAATGTATTTTGTTTAGCTCCAGACTCAATTACCTTTCGTTTGATATCACACACGCTATATTTTTACATAAACTCTAATTTTTGAAATCTACCCCCACCCTTTTATTTGGCTTGTGTTCGGTGGATTTTCTTCATTTTAAAATGGGACTATCTCGACCCAAAACCCAGCCTGGGCACCAAATTTCATTAAAATCGGGCAAGCCGTTTTTGAGTTATGCGCGTTGGTCGTTACAGACAGACATACAGACACACAGACAGACAGACAGACAGACAGACAGACAGACAGACAGACATACAGACAGACAGACAGACAGACAGACAGACAGATAGACAGACAGACGGCGCCACAAAAAAGTTTCAAAATCATCTGAAACGCAAAGATATATAAAATTTTTTGAAATCGGAGCAACTTTTTTTTTCTCGAAAAAATTAGGATCACCATAGCTCACACTACTATAGTATAGTAGTAGTGTGAGCTAATAGACAGGCCTTAAAACAGTTTTTAGCTGAAAACTAAATTTAGAAGAACTTACGGATACCAAGCTATAGTTTACACTCAGGCCGCAACTGCACCATTTTGCATAAAATCCGACCAATTTATGTTAAATTTTCTTGACATTTTCACACGATGGCACCAACATCATATACTTACAAAATTAAGGGCGGCTTCACAAGTATCGATAATTTATGGAAATGTGTGTAGCCGCCCTAATACTTTGAACAAAATACACGGTGTAATTTAAATGATGCATCAAACTCTATTCAAATTCTAATTATAACTCACTTGATTCGTTTCCAATACATAAGTATTGTGTCTTGTTCACGTTCATTGTTAACGTTCTTAACTTTCTCATCATATACTCCATGTCTTCTTTATCATTAGCTACAATTACTTGGTACTTTACGCTTCCAGTTTTTTAGAGCTACTGCGATATATATTTTAAAAAGAGTTGGAGAGATACAAAATCCCTGTCTTAAGCGTTTCGTTATCAGAAATTATATTGAAAGTATTTTTCTACTAGAACGGTAACATGAGTCTCTATATTTCTGGCACTCCTTTTCGGAATTACTTGTTTAAGACAACAAACATTATCACTACAAGATTTGCCTGCACGAAACCTACTTTGCACTTCTTCTTCTTGTTTATGAAAATAAATATCTATTAGATCTCTAAGAATCCTACCGTTGGATGATTACTTCCTTTCCATGTACCTCTCTGTCTCTCCTCGGAGAGCCTGAGGCTGATATTCGGGTCTCGTTTCCTGTTATTCTGGTTTGATGATCTGAATGTTTACTTTTTCTTTTGTTGGGTTTTTTACCGTAAAAATGAATTTCCATACTTCAGAACTCTGCCTACCTCCTACGTGTGTATTTATATCGTGGCATTTGCGCTCGAACATTTAATTGTTTCCGAGCGTATTAAATTTCTTAGTTTTCTTCTTGTTTCCCTGTAGATTTCTAGGTCTTTTACACATCTTATTGCTATTTCTATTATCTTGGTATTCAACAGCTTATTTGCTTGCTTCCTTCAAGCTTTTTACTATGTTCTGTGTGTATTAATTTTTTATCTAATCGTTTTGGATACAATCTTACTTACTTAGTACTTGAGATTTCTAGACTTCTAAAGTTTTATTTTTGATTTTCTTCAATGCATTCTATGTTTTCATTTTCTCCAATACTTGCGACAAATCCACAGGTAACACCACGAAATGCTCGCACAGTATTAATTTCCAGTGTTGCCCACCTATAGCATAATCAATAATTGATTTAAAATTTCTTGTTGGCTGAATTCAGTTATATCGATGGACATTTTTATGTTTAACAAAAAATATATTTATTTTTAGGTCGTGGGTTTCACACAATTGCATCAGTCTCAAGCCATTATCATTTGTTACGTCCTTTTCAAATGGTGCTACCAATTTGCTTTGCATTTTTCTACCAGTTCGACTATTAAAATCGCCAATCATAATTATTTCCCTGGTATTACCGATGTTGGTGATAGTCTCATTAAGTTGGTTGAAGAACATTTGTTTTGTAGCTACTCTTTCGTGATCTGATGGTGCGTAGGCTGTTATTATGCTTATATTATGTCCAAGCATCTTCATGTTAACTTGAAATATGTTTTCACTAATGCAATCGTAGCCCGTAATCTTATTTAAAAACCCATTTTTAAAACAAGTAGGTATATTATAACTTTCTACACTATAGTCACATTTGTCTACACATTATTTGAATGCCACTTAGCTAGAAATTTGGGTATCAGTTGAGTTTGTCGCACACGAAACTACGTTGTTTGAAGTTACTAGTTTTCTGTAAGCATTTAATGAACAGCCCCATTTTTTGCAAAAAATAAGTCCCCTCAACAAAAAACTTATTAGGTACAATAATTTTAAAAATATATAATTTTTTCCTCGGATCCCAAGAGAATTTAAAATATGAGCAAACCATCCACAATGCTGCTAGGTGTAAATAATAAAATATATAAAATTATTGTATCGTTGGAACCTCAAAAAAGTACTGAATTACGGGATATTAAAAAATCCGGTTCGGCGGATCAAGCGTGGGTAAATGATCGCAGAATTCAATGGTCTGAAGCTAAAGTTTTGCATAAGGAGACGCATTGTCGAAAGCAAAATTTTTTTAAAGCTGCACATTTTTTAACAATTAAAATTTTTTTAAAATACTAACTTTTAACGGAGCATTGCATCAATATGTAGTTTTCGCAATATAGTAGACACTTCGTGGGTGCTTTCGTTATTGAGATATTTACAAAAAACTGTTTTCAAGGCTGATATAGCATGGAGTTTACTTGGAGTCTTCGACCCATTTATTAAAAAATCATTTTAGTAATTTTTGATATTTTTGTGTCTTTATTACCTACTTAGGTCGTTATACAAATTAATACGTCTATGGTCGATCAGCATAACAACTGGAAAGCATTTAAAATTTTCCGCTGCGATGATATTTTCGGAAAACTATCTTGGATATTTTATCTCTTAAGTTACGACGTTAGCGGCTGCCCTTTTTGAAATTTCTGGCTTTTGTGTCAACGCGTACAATTTACTCGAGACATAAAATATTGTCCTGATGACATTTTTGTGTCGCGGAAGAACGAAAAACAACCTTATTCAAAATATCAAAAAACAAAGCATGGAAAATACTTTTTCATATGTAGAATAAAGCTTTTAGATGGTGAATGAGCAAGTTTATTTAATTAAACTCATTACAGCGTACTCCGGTTATAACGTACCTGGGTTATGACGTACTTTCGGTTTATAAACAACAAGTGAAATTAAAGAAAGAAAAATAAGAAAAAAGTTTTTGCTTCGGCCGGGACTCGAACACGGGATCTCTTGCTCTGTACGCAAACATTCTAAACATTGAACTACCGAAGCCTTACATAAATTTTCGGAAAACTTTCATCTATGCAGGCTGTGGTGTCTCAATACAAGAACGAGATATTCTCAGGGTATTAACTCGACCAAGTCATCCAACTGATCTCAAAATTAGACGTAAAGAATCAACGTCTGAAAGTATGAGATCACCATTGGCGTAGCTAGGGGGGGCCAGGGGGGGCCTGGCCCCCCTGAAGTCCCTCAGGCCCCCCTAAGATATTTTAGGCCTCCCCTACCGACTACTAGTAAAAGAACATGACTCTGAAAATACATACTTTTCTATTATTATTCAGGAAATATTCAAATAAATTAGGTGCATTAAAATTTAAAATCATTCAGATAATGTTTACATTTCAGGAAAAAGCCCTTGTCTTGCGGAATTAGGCTTTTTCTCTTTAAATTATCGGTAACTTTTCTGCACTTATGCAATTTCCCGAAAATATTTTTTAAATTTAAACATAATTATGCATATTGAATATTTCATACATATTGGCGACATCTTGTAAAATATTATAGAAGTGTAAGTTGAATTTCGCATTTAATAAAGACAGCGACCTTTGCCCCTCTGTTTCCGAAATCGGGTTGTAGATGTCGTAAGGTTATAAAAGACCTTTTAAACTGTTTTTCTAAAATAAATATAATAATCTTTTTTTGAGGTTAGCGTTTAGTGTCTTATGGAAATTTTCCGATTTTGGTGACAATTTCATAACCATTTTCATATTAAGTGTTCCCACGTCGTTAAATGGAATAAATTCGTCGAGCAATACCGGGAAATTTTTAATATTAATACTTCTGCTCTAAGATCAGAAATGACCGTTTTAAAGAATTGTATTTTTCGGTTAAATCAAACTGTTGGTCATGATTCTATCAAACAACATATAGCAGAAAACACCTATCCAAACCTCTACCAACTTTTTAAAGTTGCGAGTATTCTTCCAATTTCAAGTGCAACTTGCGAGAGGTCTTTCTCTGCCATGAGGAGAGTTTTTAATTGGCTTAGAACAACTATGACTCAAGAGAGACACTCAGGTTTGTCATTGTTATTCATAGAAAAAGATGTTGAGGTCGACTTAGACAGTGTGGTAGACGCTTTCAGTCAGCGACGTAGAAAACTTTCTTTGTAGAATTGTTGAATTACATACTTCGTGTGTATACATATAAATAAATTGGTAAATGTATTATTAAATTTGTTATATTAAAATATTAGAACATTTAATGCGCGTATTTTTTTTTATTCATTGCACACTTTGCACGACTCTTTAAAACCTATGTTTGCTTTTTGTTCAAGATAGACCGGGGCCACGGCCCCCCCTGAAAAGCAAGGCTAGCTACGCCAATGGAGATCACCTTTTCGTGTGTCAAAATTTCTGATCGCAAAATGGGCGATTGCCAATATAATTATCAAATTCCAAATTGCAAATAATGCAAGGACCTAAAACTATAAACAACAAGTGAAATTAAAGAAAGAAAAATAAGAAAAAAGTTTTTTAATTCTTCTTTCCCACTGTCAAAGGTATGATAACTCAAATTAGACGTAAAACTTTTTTCAAATTTTGTATTTGGTACTTTCGGTTATTACGTACATATTTCATTGGTCCGGCCAAAATACTCTTCTTTTTTTACCGGATGTTACGTACCTTTTATACCTTCTACTTCGGTTATAAGGTACCGTATTTTGTACGCTAAAACCGGAATATTACCGGTGATTCCCCGAAAAATTCGGGGATTTTTCAATAATCAATTCCGCGGTTTTATCATTCGAACGCGAGTTGCAGGCGGCAGGCCGTCAGTTTCGACTTTATTCTTATATGGAAAAATGGTCTAGTACGATTTTGTGTGTTTTTGGTTAAAATGGAGAATTTCCGGCGCAATTCTAAAACTGTAAAAGAAAAGATACAGATTATTAAAAGTATTGAGAGAGGCATCAGTAAAGCGGAAGTTGATAGGCAAAAGAACTTATCAAAAACAACCATTTTATTCCAAATAAAAAATGTACGTTCTAACATAACTATTTAATTGTGTTTTTTTTAGAACGTACGTCCGCTTATAATGTACATATTAGATAGTTTAAGTTGTGCTACGTATTTTTACGTAAAACTGCACGTAAAGCGCTCTACGTTTTGTTCCAAATTTGAGTTTAAGTTGAATGTTTTTACGTTACCATAACAAGTCTACTAATAGCAGAGAATATGGAATTCGGCACTGTGTTTTTTTGATGTTACAATTTTGTTTTTTGTCTTTTCAACTACAGTAGGAATATATTTGCAAATAATCGTTTGTACTGGAAGCGGAAATTATCGTCTAGGCCTCATTTTTCGATTTTTCGATCGGTCAATCAACTAATTCTATTCTTTGGTAACGTTAAGGTGCCCGCAGACTGCCGTAAGCTAACGTAAATACGTAAGCTCCTAATAGATAATTTAAGTTGTGCTACGTATTTTCACGTAAGCATGAGATTTGGCAGATACGCAAGCGCACTTCGTCACACCGTCGTCAAGGTCACGTTAGGAGCTTACGTATTTACGTTAGGTTACGGCAGTCTGCGGGCACCTTAACGTTACCAAAGAATAGAATTGGTTGATTGACCTATCGAAAAATGAGGCCTAGACGATAATTTCTGCTTCCAGTACAAACGATTCTTTGCAAATATATTCCTACTGTAGTTAAAAAGACAAAAAACAAAATTGTAACATCAAAAAAACACAGTGCCGCATTCCATATTCTCTGCTATTAGTAGACTTGTTATGGTAACGTAAAAACATTCAACTTAAACTCAAATTTGGAACAAAACGTAGAGCGCTTAACGTGCAGTTTTACGTAAAAATACGTAGCACAAATTAAACCATCTAATGTGACCTTGACGACGGTGTGACGAAGTGGGCTTGCGTAACTGTCAAATCTCATGCTTACGTAAAAATACGTAGCACAACTTAAACTATCTATTTTCTGATCCCTTGAGGGTGCGTTATAACCGGAGTACACTGTATTCGTATAGTTTTTTATTTTTAAATAGCATCTCTTAATAAGATGACGACAAAATTTCAAATACTCGGGAAAAAAAAATCGATTTTGAAAAAGTCCCATAGATACTTTTTTTACAGGATCAGATTTATATAAAATTTTAGGGAGTTTCTCTACTTTTGGCCGGTACTGTATGTCTTACCGTTTCCGAAATAAACAATGAACGGATTATAGAATATTAACGGATTGGATTTGACCAAAGTTAAAGTGGCAAATCCAAAATGGCCAGTTTGACATTTCGTTCTCTGATATAGAATTTGGTATTTGAAAATTATATTGTCAATCGCCCATTCCGATCAGAGATCTCAACACACAAAAAAGGTGATCTCATGTTTTCAGACGTTGATACTTTACATCTAATTTGAGTTTTCATACCTTTGACGGTGGGAAAGAATTATAAAAGAAATCAGTTGAATTGGCTTGGTGAGTTAATACCCTGACAATTTCTCGTTCTTGTATTGAGACACCACACATACATACATACATACATATGTAGAAGTTTTCCGAAAATTTGTGTATGTTCCTTGGTGGCTCAATGAGGGAGCGTTTGCCTACAGAGCAAGAGATTCCGGGTTCGATTCCCGGCCGAAGACAACTTTTTTCTGATTTTTCTTTCTATAATTTCAAAAGAAAAATGGAAAGTGTCGAAATGGATGCAATAAGAAGATTAATGAAAATATCTAGAACCAATCATAAAGGAAATAAGACCATAAAAGAAAGACAACTGATATGGTACGGCCATGTACAACGGATGAACGACGAAAGATTACCAAAGCAGGTCCTAGAATGGCAACCCATAGGGCGCAGAAAAAGAGAGCGTACTAAACCTGACAGAAGGATCAAAGGAGGTGGAGAATAGGCGTCGGATAAGGTAGAAAAACGTTCTAAACCGACATAGTAGTAGTAATATTCTAGAATATCTGATAAAGCCTCATATAGAAACTTTTATCTGGGACACACTGTATATCTATTTTCCGTGTACGCAATCATTCAGGCATCAATCATTCGATTGCCTATTTATTGGTGATATCCAATACATTTCGTGTGTGACAGACGGTCGTCAAGGGATTGTCTTTCAGCCCGCAAGGAGCATAGCAACAAATAGCGGTTGGTAGGAAAGCAACATTTTTTTACTTCCCTCACCAAGGAAAGTAAATATTTTATTTATGTAAATATTTTATTTATGTAAATATTTTATTCATGTAAATATTTTATTCATGCGATACCTTCCTAGCTAGCCTATATATAGCACATTTCAAGTGAAGGCATGATATGGATGATTCTACCAAAAGTGGGCTATATGGATATCATTTTTGGTTATTGCCTTTAAATAACTGTACAGCACAGTAAATAATTTTGTTTTTTTAAATTTATGTTATGTTATGTTATATATTTATTTCCAATAAAGAAAAGTTTTACATAGCAAATATATTAAAATAAGAAATAAATAAAGAGAAGCCACTGAAGCCTTCAAGAAGCTTGTGCGTGGCATTTCACTTTTACAAATTTCAAATTTTTTAATTTTTTATGTAACTAGATGTAAGCTAAGAAACATTTATTTTCCCGAATTTTAGAAATTATTGCATAAAAATTCCAGAAGAATGAGTACCAGAGGAATGAGTTTTTTAATGGCTTTCCAATTTAAATCAAAATCTATTTGGACTACTTAACTTAAGTTTTATATAAACAAAGTTCCTATACTTATAATTTTAAAACAATCAACAAAAAAATTATACTACTGATATCAGTCGAATATTTACTTACCAGAGGGATGATAATTGAAGCGTTTCTTTTTGATTTCTCCGAAAAAAACTAATTTTCTGCCGAAAATAAAAAGATCTATAACTTAAACCAAACTAAAGTTGACATTATCTGTCACAACTTGTCACCCTCACAAGTAAATTAGATATCCAGGGCCGTCTCTTTCTCTAGAAATTAACCGGTATTATTCACAAATATTGTGTTATTAAAAATGGAGCACGTTTAAAATTGTAAAATTTTCCGGAGAAAATGTAAATTCGGATTTTCAAAAATATCAAATACATTCAAATACTGCAAACTTAAGTTTTACCAATTTTTGATAAATGGTTAAGACTTGGTTAAATATTATTTATTAGGATATTTTTTTCAATTTGAGTTTTTAATATTTGGTTTGGAACTACACCTGAGGAATAATACCTCATTCCTCTTTGTAATAAAAAAAAATTATAAACTTGCAATTTTTTTTATACATTAAACTCAAATGCTTCATAAAAAAAACATTTCGTTTTAAATCTTATAACTAAAACTATGCTTCATTTGCAGTCTGTGTTTGAAAAATATGCATTCCCACTCCACAGCACCATTTTTGTAGAATCATCCATATATCAGCCTTAAAAACAGTTTCTTGTAAATATCTCAGAAACTAAAGCTCTTACGAACTTTTTGGCTAAAACATAAATTATTGAGCAAAATGTAGTTTCTTATATTCCGAAAATGGCATATTGATACTCCATTCAAAAGTTAGCCCTTTTTTAATTTTTTAATTGTCAAAAAACTGGCATTAGCATTAATGGATTTTGACCAAAATCTAATCATCTCGTTAGAGTGTCGAACACTATATTACCTAAAAATTTAACGAAAATCGGTTCAGCAGTTTAGGAGCTATCGTGTTACGGACAGAAATAATATATACTTACACACACAGACAGACATCACGACGATATTACTAAGAATTTTTCTTCGAAAATAATACCTTCTCAAACCATGTACAGTTGGGGACCTAATAAATGTACATGTTTAATTAATTATGCTGATTTCTCACAAACTGTTGTATGGCGAGGGAAGTTGCGGAAAACTAATTCCGATTTTTTATAGTCATTATTTGCAGTCAGCTAATACAGGGGTTAGGCTTCGTGTCTTCGAAATTACAGTGATTGTAAAATAAATAAATTATAAAAAGTACAGTCAGTAAATAAAATAGGGATGGATGATCCAAAATAAAGTATCGATATTTCCTAACAATCCTGATTGGTAACTTAAGTATCGATACAGTTTAATTGATCATTTTGGGTTGACGTCACAAATAGATCAGCTGATGCGTTTACATATCGTGAATGACAAACAAAGCATTGTGTATAGTAAAATGTATGTAATTCATAGAGTTTTATTTTAAATTTTTTGTAAAAATGACATTTTGTGTCGTTGTGGGTGGCTTAAAGAGACAAAGTTCGATTTTTCCCCGCTGTTCTACAAGACCTAGGGAAAGAGTTACGCGTGTTTTCATTGGAGAGAAGAATAAAAAAAAAGGGCCAATCCCTTAAAAGAGGAGAATTCCCTGATACCTATCTTAAATATGACAGAGTTTGTCCAAAAGCTCTTTTAACAGGAAAAGATATAAAATATATACAGGATGTCCCAGAACTAATAATACATAGTTAAACTGTAGATTCCCTGGGTCAAAATATTACGATTTAGCCATACTTACCTTAGTCGAAAAGTTCGAACTAACCGAGATACAGGGTGTTAAATTTTATTTTTTCAATTCGATTTTCTTTAATAACTTTTTTACTAATTAATATTTTTGCAAAAAGTAACAAGCGTGTAAGTTTTTTTGAAATTGGCAAGGCGATTCCGTTGAAAATTTTGATGTACAGTGTACAGGGTGTTCCCTGGACCACTAGCATTTCATTAAAATCAGTGACTTTTTTTGTGCCTCGGTGTATACCAGTTTTTATGTAAAATAATGGTTTTCCCATCCTTTTTATGTAAAAAAGTTATACTGTTTTAAAGTCGCTCAGAGCAACGGTTTTTGAAATTTTTGCATTTAAAGTTTTTATTGCATGTGAGTGATATGCCTAATTTATGTATGATACTTTCTTCAACTCATTCCACTAATTAATATTTTTGCAAAAACTAACCAGCATGTAGGTTTTTCTGAAATTTGCAAGACGATTCCGTTGAAAAATTTGATGTACAATGTACAGGGTGTTCTTTGGACCACTACCATTGCATTAAAATCATCAGTGTATTTTTTTGTGCCTCGGTGTATACTTAAGCAGGTTTTTAAACAGAATATTATTTTAATTATTAAATAATTATTAATAACAAAAAAAAACAATTATAAAAATTATACATATTTTATTGCAACAACAAATTTTTAAATAGAAAAACAACAAAAAATCTACAACAAATGTTCAAAATGGCCACCGTTAACCTGAATACATTTGTTTATTCGCTTATTATACGAACGTCTGATTTTAAAATAAAGATTCGCATTTCTGAACGCCTCTCCAGCATTTTGAATTTTTTGAAATAGTTTTTCTCGGGTATTTATCTAGCCGACAATAATAAACAGTTTTAAGTTTAATTTACTATTTGTCAATTTAAAAATTTTAACTTAGTTGCTGAGAGCTTTTATATTTTTTTAATAAATAATAAAATATTAATTTTATTGATAATAAAAATTTTCTTTCAAAACAATAAAAAAATACTTGCAGTTATACTCCACAGTTGCAATAACGAACAATGATAACACACTTATGATAATCCAAGAACCACCCTGTATATTTTTTAACTTAATATTTCTTAAGAAAAAATCCAATCTTAGAATGCTATAAAAAAGTATTGATTATAGCTAATATGTATGAAGTATGTAAGAATTTAATGAAAAATCTTTTACGCATAAAATAAAAACTTCTAATTTAAATATCTTAAAAACCGTTCCTCTAAGCGAGATCTAACTGCTATAACTTTTTTACTTAAATAAAATTAAAAAATGAATGTTTTTAATAGAATCTTATATACACTGAGAGAAGAAAGTTAGACCTATTTTAATGTAACGGTACCGTAACCTTGTATAATATTTATTTTTTTTACCAAAATTAAGTTGTCCATGCCCAAAAACCACCAAACCGAATTTTTTGTGCAAAATTATTAATTAGAAAGAATTGAAGAAAGTATCATCATAAATTAGGCATATCACTCACATGCAATAAAAACTTTAAAAGCAAAAATCTTAAAAACCGTTGCTCTGAGCGACTTTAAAACAGTATAACTTTTTTACATAAAAAGGATGGGGAAACCATTATTTTACATAAACACCCTGTACATTATACATCAAATTTTTCAACGGAATCGTCTTGCCAATTTTAAAAAAACTTCCACGCTGGTTAGTTTTTGCAAAAATATTAAATATTAAAAAAGTTATTAAAGAAAATCGAATTGAAAAAATAAAGTTTAACACCCTGTATCTCGGTTAGTACGAACTTTTGGACTAAGGTAAGTATGGCTAAATCGTAATACTTTGACCCAGGGAATCTACAGTTTAACTATGTACCATTAGTTCTGGGACACCCTGTATATATAAATTCACTCCGTTTTCTAACTGCATAATTAAAAATCATTAAATTACCAAAAAGAGTCAAAAGTAAACACTGGTCATAGGCACTAAAACCGCAAAACAATAATGCTTTGTTTGTCATCCATGGATGACGCCTGAAAACAATCACGTGACCCAAAATGATCAATATCGAAATAAAAACTATGGGCACTCTCTGTATCGATCATTAACGTTAATACGTTAATGGTATCGATATACTTCGTTACGAAGCACAAAGGGGCCAATCGGGTGTAAAAGTGGAAGAAACTAAAAAAACACAAATAGACATATACAATATCTGGAACTCAAATTATGTAGCAAACTACTGGGCGCTGAAAATGCAACAGAGTATTTTCACTTGTTTTTTAGTATGAAGTGACTTAGACACTTTAAAAAGCGTCTGTTTAATTTTTATGATAATTACATACAAATTATTGGATAATTATGTATTACTTTCTCTAATTATATGAAGTGTTATATTTAAAACTAAATTTTTTTTTAAGATGGAGACATCCAGAACAGGTAATTTAATTAAAAAACACTAAATACCAATATCTAGCTGTAGCTTGTCATAGAGTAATCATATTTTTCAAACTAAGAAGTCAATTATTTTTAGAATTTACCTTAAAGAAATATAAAAAATATAATTTAGTGTGTGATAAAATTTTGTTAAGCAAAACTATTGTCACTTTATTGTTAATTGAATGTTTCTTAACAAAATGAAAAAAAAATGGCTGCGCTTTCTTGCGCCTTTTTGAGATTTTTAATATTAAAAATAAAGTGCCTACATACGACCCAAGTAAAATAAATTAAACTATACAAATTGATATAAACAACTTTTTAGGCCTGTAAAAAGCCAAGTGAATTATGGTAGCGGTTACAGTTACTTTAGTTAAAAGGAGTGGGGGGAGGGTAAATCTTAGAAAGTCAAATTTTGAACCAAAACTTTTACAAACTTGCCGTTATCGTATTTTTAACTTAGGAAAGGTGCCCGAAAATTTTTCAAAAATATCATTTTGACAGATCTTTGTTTTGGAAAGGGTTAAGTGGATTATCAAAGGACCACGCACTAGTTTACACAGGCCTTATGGGGAATTTTTGTCTCGGTTGAACTGGCTATAATTTTAGTATGTTATAGTGGGGTATATAACAAAAAAAAATGTAAGTAAAGTTTTTCTATGTACAGTTTTTGAGATATAAACGGTCAAAATCCGTGAAATGATCGTTTTTTTGTATGTTTTAATAATATTAACACTTACATCTTGACCGATAAAAATTAATTTACCATAAAAATGGCTTAGTAAACGCCTAAAGACAAAGTCACTTGTAATGCATTTTTTTTTATTTGTTAGATAATATATGGGGGTTAGTCTATATATATATATATGTCTTATTGAGGACACTCTGTACAATATAGTATTTTAAGGTGACTCCTCTTCCTATTTCGAAATTGACGTGTCTATGATTTTATTTCCAAGTTTTAAAAAAAAGGTGATTCCAGACTTTTGGGACATACTGTATATTATGAGCCAGGTTAAATAACTTAAACAGAAATATTATAAAATATAGAATTTTTAAACTCATTTTTAATAAATGTTTAAGTCTTAATTACTTTTTTGTGTAAAAGTAATTAAATTTCTTTTTAAAAAATCTATTTTTAAATCACCCTGTAAAAAAAAAATATTAAAGCTTTATAAATTATTAAACAGGTGCATTTTAACCTATATCACAATAACCAATACACATTATTTTTGTTTCTAATATTTTGGGTGTTTAAATAATTATTTCCGACATTAGCTCCATTTGGCCCCTCTGTGTGAAGAGAGTAAAATATAACAAACTTACTCCATTTGACACATTCAAAAATCTTGGTGCAATCAGTGCTGAAACACTCAAATCACAGTCGGTTTAGCGGTTATTTAAAAACGTTTTGCAGCTCGGCTTATTTTTAAAAACAAACAAAAAACGGAATCAAGATAAAAGTTTCAGTTTTACCAGTGGCGCATGCATGACACCTTTGAATTTAAGGTGATGGGGGGCGGTTATTTATCAAAAAAAAAATAAATAAATCAAATCGTCCCAAAACTAATGGTACAGCGTAAACCTGTACGATATTCCATGAGTAAAAATATTAAGATATGACCACACCTGTTACCTTTGGGAACGTCCTTAAATTACGTAACGCATAAATTCAAGATTTTTGACCCCCCCTCCCCCTTACGTAACGCATTTTCGAGAAAAAACAGTAAAAACCCACAAAGCACAAAAATCACATCAATGTTAAATTAACGTGAACAAAAATAATAAAAATCAAACAAGTTTCGTGGCTAATTGGGCAAAAAGGAGTTTTTTGTTTCTCTCATATTTTTCCGTGGGTAGCCTGAAAGCTTAACCTCACGGGGGTCCAAGTGTTGACAGTTAACTGTTTCGTCCTTATGGGACTCCTCAGAACACTGCTGGTCACGGGTACGAAATTCCACGTTTGTTAGTATTATTTGGCTAAAAAAATTCCGTTGATTGACACTCACTGTCTTGATGACGGGTAAAAATGCAATATGCGTTGATCCGGCCTGAAAGACAAAGAGCTATCGTAGGTCACGGACTATAGTTTGTTTTCTTTTATTTGAATTCGATCTTTTCATTGATCGATATTGTATAGCAGTTTTTCGCCTGTGTTTGTTTTTTGTTTCTCTCGTATCTCGGTAGATGGCGCTTCTTGCGATAGTTTTCTCACTATTTACATTTTATTAGAGACAAAACCGTCTAATTAACTTCGCCAGATTTGTCACATTGACCAGCAGTGAGTGTTCTGAGGAGTCCCATAAGGACGAAACAGTTAACTGTCAACACTTATTAGGTGTCCATTAGATCTTGGACCCCCGTGAGGTTAAGCTTTCAGGCTACCCACGGAAAAATATGAGAGAAACAAAAAACTCCTTTTTGCCCGATTAGCCACGAAACTTGTTTGATATTTAAATTCACGAGTACGAAATTCCACGTTTGTTAAAAATAATAAAGTTATTTTCTACTAGAAAACAACCCCATACCATGTAATATTTGTTTTTTTAAATCTACATTTTTAAAGCTAATAAAACAAAGAGAAATCAAGCTATAAAAAATGTAATTTTTGCTGAAGTTTCTGGTGCTGTGTAGATAATGTCTTTTTTACCCTCGGTATTTTCATGTGCCAAATTCACAGGTGAAAAGTCCTCCACAACATATTCTAAAACACCACTAGATTAAAACTTCTCAAACCTACTACCTTTTTGCGACATTTTTTGTGACGTTTTTTTAACAAGTTTTTTTTTTAATTAAAAGTGGCGCGGAACTATGCCATTTGCCTGCCTTTTATTTTTACTCTGGTACTTTCTTTTGTATTTGTAGATGTCGCCACTTATGTGAAAGTATACGGTAATGCAGCCATTATTTATTTATTTCTCTTACAAACATCGTAAGATGAGATTCATATACCGTCTCTGTAGCTTTACAAAAGTGTCACATTGACCATGCAGTGTTCTGAAGAGTCCCTTAAGGACGAAACAGTTAACTGTCAACACTTAATAGGTGTCCATTAGATCTTGGACGCCCGTGGGTGGACAGCTTTCGAGCTGCCCACGTAAAAATACAAGAGAAACAAAATCTTTCTATACCCGCTTAGCCACGAAAAATTGTTGTTTTTTTTTCGCGGGAACTAAACTTCACGTTTGTTATTATTGTTTGGTCACCAACAATTACAATACTGCGAGATCTGAATATAAAATAATCTTGGTTATTATTGGTTGATTTTTAGTTTTTTTGGAAAATAAGTAATTTTGTTCTTAAATTGGCGTTATTTATTAATAAATAAAATGTTTTATTTGGGTGTATTTTGACCTATCTTAGCAATATTGTCATGGCGTGTGTGTGTATGTCTGTCTCTAACACGAGAGCACCTAAACCGCTAAACCGATTTTTATGAAATTTTTAGGTAAAATAGCGTACAATTCTGTAAAGAGCTGATGATATTTTGGTCAAAATCCATTAATGCTAATAACTGTTTTTTAACAGTTTAAAAATTGGAAATATGCTAACTTCTTAACGAAGGATCGCATCAAAATGCTGTTTTCAGAATGTAATGTAATAATGTTCTCAATATGTTTAATGCTGCCAGTTATTTTTGTTTTTGTTTTATTTTGAATTTTGGGAAAACCTAACCTTAAAGTTTGTTTTGATATTTTTGGGCTTTCAGCAAAAACCTTCAAAAAGAAAGTCCTTGTTTGCGACCAATTCCGATCAGGTGATAATTTCTCTCTTCACACGCTGGGAGTTTGAAGCGCCACCCTGTGTTTGACAGGGGAATGAAGAAATCACTTCCGACAAGAAACTGAAAGAAGTCACACGTGGTTTAAGTTTAAGACCGAAATTCCAGCAACAAGAACAGGCCGCGGCCGCGAGTGTAATTGTGGAACTGCTGCTGAATGAAAGAAGGTAAGCTTCTAGCGTGTTGCCAATTTTTTTCCTTTGTTTTTAGAAGTCTGTTTTCCCCGACAGACGGGGCGAATTTAACTTTGAGGTAATTTTTTTTGGGATATCTCTAGTTTTCTCCCCTTCAGGACAAAGCCGCCTTGGTTGCGACCGCGTCTATATGGCCCTTCGCGCTCAGATGTCTACAATAATTTATGGTCTTACGAAAAACTTCATAAGCTTCCGTTTCTGATATTTATTAAAAACTATTTTTAAGACTAATATAGCGTGAAGTTCACTTGGAGTATGCTAATGGATTAGGAAGGTATCAGATCCATCATGGATCCATTTATTTAATGTTGAAGAAAGGGGCGGACAATCTATCTCTATTACTCCCCCCTTGTATACACCTATGAGAGCTAGACACGGATCGCATGTCAGCAAACCGAGTTTGCATGACAAAAGTTCCTTAAAAAAACGTCTAAGACGTTTAAAAACTCAAGTGTCCTTAAAAATGTACTCCACTATTTCGTGTAAATAATTTTTCCACAGTTTAGACGCCCAAACATAATTAATTTTAATTTAAAGGATATTAGATAGTTTAAGTTGTGCTACGTATTTTTACGTAAAACTGCACGTTAAGCGCTCTACGTTTTGTTCCAAATTTGAGTTTAAGTTGAATGTTTTTACGTTACCATAACAAGTCTACTAATAGCAGACAATATGGAATTCGGCACTGTGTTTTTTTGATAGAACAATTTTGTTTTTGTCTTTTCAACTACAGTAGGAATATATTTGCAAAGAATCGTTTGTACTGGAAGCCGAAATTATCGTCTAGGCCTCATTTTTCGATCGGTCAATCAACCAATTCTATTCTTTGGTAACGTTAAGGTGCCCGCAGACTGCCGTAAGCTAACGTAAATACGTAAGCTCCTAACGTGACCGTGACGACGGTGTGACGAAGTGCGCTTGCGTAACTGTCAAATCTCAGGCACGTAAAAATACGTAGCACAACTTAAACTATATATTTAGAGGTTACGTAGTAGAAGCCGCAAGCAAAATACAGGGTGTCCCAAAAGTTCGGTTCCAGCCAAATTATTTCGAAACTATTGAAGATAACTGCACCATATTTGGCAGAGACCGCATATTTTATGAAGGGGCGGGTGTGCCGCTGCATTTGGGGGCGGCATAGGGACGTCCAACTAATTTTTTTTAAATAGAAACCCCTATTGAGTGATACCTATAAAGGCCCTTTGAAAAATGTTGACTTAACTGCGAATTATCTACGAAAAATATGTCACAAGCCAAATCTATTTTTTTTCAGCTTTTGTCAAAATTCACAAATTTGTTGTTTACTGAGTGATATCTTGTTTAAAAGGTCTTTGAAAAACCAACATTTTGTCGTAACTGCCTTTGACTGTGTCACACGTCTCAAAATCTATCGACTGTCAAACTTATTCTTTTACATTCATTTTTCACAAATTTTAGTTTTTAAGAGATCTTTTGAACAAGCTATGGTTAGGCAAAACTTGTGAAATTTGTCAAAAACAGAAGAATAAGTTTGACAGTAGATAGAATTTGATAAGACAAGGTAAAGTTACGCCAAAATGTTTGTTATTTAAAGACCTTTAAAAGAAGGTATCATTTAATAGGGTTTTTGTTTAAAACAAAAAACTGCTGAATTTTGACAAAAATTGAAAAAAGTAGGTTTGACAGTCCATAGCTTTTGACAGGTTTGATGTAGATACTGGACAGTTATGTCAAAATGTTAGCTTTTTAAAGACCTTTCAAACGAGGTGTCACTCGATAGGAGTTTCTATTTAAAAATTTTCAGTTATCCGTCCCTATGTCGCCTAATGCATGGGCGGTACACCCATCTCTTCATAAAATATACAGGGTTCGTCAACGATCGTTTGGCTATTGAAAAATATGTGAACTGAAGTAAGATCGCTATTTAAATAAATGGCACTAAGAGAGATAAATAGTTTAGCGCTGTTGTCAATTCAATTCATTCAAGCAATTCAAGAAAATGGTTTTCTTTTCGCGATCTAATGACGTTACTCTTACCGGCTGAGTAGGCCAAAGACGGCGATGCATAAAATCCTTAAAACCCCTTGATTTTAATTGCTGTAGCGCCATCTTTTAGATTTGATTTGAACATTTGACATCATTTGAACTGTATGACTAATAATCAATACTGCGAATGAGTAATTAAGTGTACTGGATAGTGTATGGTGACTTTTAGCAACTTCACTTCGTAAGCCGCCGCCAGGAGATCGACCACTTGAGCGGCATTTAAGCGCGACTTTAATAAAAGAGCAAGGTTATTGTGTAAAAAAATATATTAAAAATTGAATTTTTCTCGATTTAATGTTTTCTGATTAAAGCTAAAATAACTAAATAAATAATTATGACTATTTCTTTGTCTTTTAAAAGTGGAATTCTTACTTTGATTGCTCCTGTTTAGTAATAATAAACTTATTACACTGACTTCTTACTTTCCATAAGTTCATCCTTTTTTATGCGGTTTTCATAACGGCTAAACGTTCGAAGTCAAGCCCTGTATGTCTAGATGTACTCGGTCACTGCCAAATATGGTTCAGTTATCTTCAATAGTTTAGAAGATATTTTGATGCACCCTGGACATGGAGATAAATATCTTCAAATCAAATCGACAAATTTTCGATTTTTAGACGGATTGGATGTGACCAAAGTAAAAACGGCAAAACCAAAATGGCATTTACATTTTGTTCTGTGGGTTAGAAATATCAAGTGTTTCCCCACCGCTGTTTTTGTTTATTTGTTTTTGAAAGTTTTTTTTTAAATTATTTAAATTTGGGATGAAATCTAACTGTTAAAAACTGATCAGGGTCTGAAAATATTACTTTTGCCATTAGAGTAGGAAAAGTCCGAGAATTTCTTTCTTTTTCAACAAAAATAACATCAACTGACAGTCTTCGCCATTTTGTGAAGGCCGTGATAAAATCAATGTCTAGTAGGTTTGGTTAGGCTGCCTACCAGTGCCCAACTATTTTAACCACGTTTTCAATGGTAACTGTCAAACGCATGGTGTTTTTCTATTTTGATTGGTTGTGAAATGCAATCTCTAGCTGTTCTCTCTAATATCTCTGTCGTAAAGACAAGATATCACTCGACCACAGCCCACGAGAAAGACCAGCCCGGGCGCGGAAATATCACGTGACCGTAGGATGCTCACAAAAAAACGCCTCACGGACCGCTGTCATTATAAAACATGTGTGTGTTCAGTTTTGGTATGTTTGTTTGCGTCGATTTTTTTTTTAATTCGGGCACGAATTTTATGTGAATTTTATAAAAGTTATTAAAATAACGCAGGCCACGAAAAAGACTGTAGTGGGCTGCGTTAAAATAATTAATGGCTAATGAGTAAATTATAAAGAAAATACCTATAAGATAAACAATGCCGCGAACGTGTAATTAGTGTTGTTCCTTGTCGGTCCAACTATAAAACTGAAACCTAATATGTTGCAAACGGGAAAGAAGTGGTAAAAGATAAGATCTTGGATAATATTGATCAAGTAATAGACATCCTTAGTGACATTTTCGATAGTGAGAGTGAAAAATGTGTTCAGTTGTCATTTCTTATTGAACAATTAGATCTCTTGAAAAGGTAACCTGAGAATCGAAGATATGGTGGATACACTTTAATGTTGGCTTCATCTTTGTTTATCCAGTCATCCAGTGCATACACGTCTATTTACAATTCTAAGGTAATATGTCTTCCGCACCCTCGCAATATTAAAAAACTGATTTGTACAATATTGTTAACAGATAGTAATCTCTCTGGTAGTGTGAAATATTTAAAAAGTAAGATACAGCTTTTAAAAGAACATGAGTTGGTAGTTAACTTACACTTTAATTAAATATATATTAAACTTTGTGCTGGGTAATTTTTCAGAAAATTATTGACGACCACTACATTTAGTTCATTGAATGGAAAAAATCCCAAAACGAAAAAAATTCACTTAGTGTACAAGTGGATTATCTCCGAAGTCAACTGGAAAGTATGCAAAGAAAATTTGCAGATTTAGAGACAAAAGTCACTAAAAAAGAAGAGTCTGACATGGACTACATTACTGATGAGGACGATCTGGCAAGAGAAACTGAGTGGATCAGACAAAAACGAAAAGGTTGGAAAAAACGTCGAATGGATACTTCACTCTCACCACCACAACAAACCTCAGGCACTGGAGAGCCCTCCAATAAAACACAAAATGAAGAACCCCCCAACTAAGGTTAAAAAAGCTCCATTACCTCCACCGATTATGGTAAATGGCGTAAATAATTTTAATGATATTTATGAAAAGTTAAATATCATACAAGGAGTTAAAATAAAAGTTTTAAATAACGAAAATATTAAAATAAATGTACAAGACGCAGACAGCTATCGGCTGGTTACTAAAATGCTTAATGAAATAAAGCATCAATGGCAATCATACGAAAACAAACAAATAAGGCCAATTAGAGTAATAGCGAATAGGCTACACTTCTCATGTGACCCACAAAAAATTGTAGCTGATCTACAAAAAAAAGGTTTTAAGGCACTGGAGGTCAGCAACAAACTTACATGGAGAACAAGACAACCTCTTAACATGTTTATGCTCACATTTGGCCACGATGAAGATATCAACAAAATTTTTGAAATTTCCAGTATCCTTGGGATTGAAGTGGAAATAAAAGCACTAAAAACCTCAAAGTTAGTCCCTCAATGCAAAAGATGCCAATCTTATGGACACACGCAAAGATATTGCGCTAAAGAACCACGTTGCGTAAAATGCACGGGGAAACATCTTACTGTAGAATGCCCCAAACCAAAAGAATCTGAGCCAAAATGCATCCACTGTGGAGGCAAGCATCCTGCTAACTACAGAGGATGCCTTGTTGCTAAGGAAATACAAAAATTGAAAAATAAACCCAAGAAACCGAATCTTATACCAAACGTGAGTACAAATAGACAAAACCAACAGACAAGAAAGACAGTCACACAAAACTCTGTGACAAGGACATACAGCCAAGTAGCAGCAACAGCTACTATACCTAATATTAATATCAGTAGTCAAAATACTATGGAACAAACACTACAATTAATTTTGGAGAAATTGAACAAACTTGGTGAGCGATTAACTAAACTAGAAAGTAGCAATAACGGAGCTACCAATATGCCTCAAAATGGTCAGTAATCTTAGAATCCTAGCTTGGAATGCCAATGGTTTCTTGCAACATCAGCAAGACTTGCAAGTTATTCTAGACATAGAAAAAATTGACGTCTGTCTTGTGTCAGAAACGCATTTCACTAACCAGTCTCACATTAAATTTAAAGGTTATAAAGTGTATTATACAACTCACCCTAGCAATACTGCACATGGGGGAAGTGCTGTAATAATTAAAGAAAATATATCACACTATGAGGAGATGGGATATAAAACCATAGAGATTCAAGCTACATTAGTAAGTGTAAAAACCAAAACATATACATTAGTCATAAGTGCTGTCTATATACCACCAAGGCACTTACTAAAGAAAAATCAATATCTTAATTTTCTCAGAAAATTAGGAAACCGTTTTATAATTGGAGGTGACTTTAATGCAAAAAATACCTACTGGGGATCTAGACTGACGAATTCTAAAGGAAAAGAACTTTTGCAAGCTATTAATGAATATCAATGTGAGCCGATATCAACTGGTAAGCCCACATACTATCCAACAGATCCAGGAAAAATTCCATATCTAATTGATTTTTTTATAGTAAAAAATATATCTTTAAGTTTTATAGATATAGAAGAAAGTTTTGATTTACACTCAGATCATTCACCTATTATTCTAACTCTTAGTAAAAACATAATAAAGAAAGAAGCAAATATCTCACTAGTTAATAAACTGACTGACTGGATTAGTTTTAAACAAAGTCTGTCAGAAAAAATAAACCTATCAGTACCATTGCAAACGCCAGATCAAATATTTGTAACAAAATAAAGAAGTTGAATATTTTGTTACAAATATTCAACAAGCAGCTTGGGAAAACAGTCCAAAACCAAAGAGAATTTTTAAGGGAAAAAACTATCCAAAGGAAATGAGAGACCTTATATTGGAAAAAAGGAAACTAAGAAGAAAGTGGCAGCAAAGCCGTGATCCTCGGGACAAAACAAATCTCAATAACATGACACAGCGCATTAGGCGAGAAATTCTAGTAATAAAAAATGAATCTATTAACCATTTTCTTAATGAACTTACAGATGATAAAAATACCGACTATTCCCTTTGGAAAGCAACCAAAGATTTTAAAAGACCAATTATCCAAATTCCACCCATACGAAAATCTAACAACCAGTGGGCAAGGAGTAACGAAGAAAAAGCAGATATTTTTGCAAGTCATTTAGAAAAACACTTTTATTTAAATGAACCCCCTCAAATCGAGGACCATATTAAGCTTACATCACCAAAAGAAATATTAACAGAAATCAAAAATATTAATTCGAAAAAAGCCCCAGGGTATGATCTTATTAACGGGGTAGTCATAAAACAACTCCCCAGAAAAGCTATCGTAAAACTATGCAACCTAATTAGTGCGTCTTTTAGGCTTAGGTATGTACCTAAACTGTGGAAAGTTGCAGAAGTTATCATGATTCCAAAACCGGGAAAACCACTCCATGACGTGTCATCTTACAGGCCAAAATCTTTGCTGCCAATTATATCCAAGCTCTATGAAAAATTATTGCTTAAAAGAATAAAACCCATCATAGAAAGACAAGAAATTATTCCATCTCATCAATTTGGTTTTCGAGACAAGCATTCCACGATAGATCAAGTACACAGAATTACTAATATAATAGAAAAAGCACTAGAAGAGGGAAAAGTTTGTTCTGCAGTTTTTCTAGATGTAGCACAAGCATTTGACAAAGTGTGGCATGAAGGCCTTAATTTTAAACTAAAACGGTTTCTGCCAAAACAATATTCGGATATTTTGGAATCATACATATCTGATAGACATCTTAGAGCAAAACAGGAAGACTCATACTCAAATTTAAGAGAAACTCAAGCAGGCGTGCCCCAGGGTAGCGTACTAGGCCCTTATCTATACTTATTATTCACGTGTGATATCCCAAAGCCAGAAAATTGTCACTTAGCAACATTTGCCGATGATACTGGTTTATTGACGGTAGAAAAATCTATTGAAAAATGCATAGAAAAACAACAAACAATATAAATCACATACAAATAACAATTAACAACATTCCAGTACCATATTCGAATCAGGCAAAATATCTAGGTATGACACTTGATGCCAAATTGCGCTGGAAAGCACATGTTAAGAAAAAAAAAGAAGAACTTGAGATAAGGTATAGAAAAATGAACTGGCTAATTGGAAGGAAGTCCAATTTAACAATTCATGATAAGTTACTGCTTTATAGACAAATACTGAAACCAGTATGAACATATGGTATTCAACTATGGGGTTGTGCTAAAGAGAGTAACATTCTAGTTGTACAGAGATTTCAAAATAAAGTATTAAGAAACATTGTGAATGCACCTTGGTACGTTCGAAATAGTGACCTTCATCGAGATCTAAAAATCGAAACTGTAGCAGAGACTATAAAAAAGTACGCAAAAAGCCATGAAGATAGACTCCATCGGCATGTGAATGTGGAAGCAATTCAGCTTCTAGACAATACTATGCTAGTTCGAAGACTAAAAAGAGTGAAGCCGTTTGAGCTAGTAAACTAAGTGAATTACACATAAAACAAAATAATGCTATAAACACAACACAATTGTGAGTTACAGACTAAACAAAGCGGGGAGAACTGTTGAGTGAACCCTAAGTTTAAATCTGACTTTTCTAGTAAATTAAGTTAAAACAAAATTGCTAATTAGTCTTACTGACTAGATTGTAATAAAAAAAAACACAGTGTTTGACAAAAAAAAAAATCTCACTTATTCACAAAATCACTTGTTTCTTTTTAATAAATTATTGTGAAATGTTTTATATTAAAAATTTTTCTTCAGATAACTCTAGCGAGTGTTTTTGTGGAGAAAAACTATTGTCAAAGCTTGAAAAAATTAGTTTAAGGGAATGTAAAGTTTTTTAAAATAATTTTATTAAAAATCACAATGATTTAGTGTCTGCTAATAAATCTGTGAATAAGAACTCAGACAAAGATGATGACACTAAAGAAAAATTAAAAAACTAAAAGCTTAGGTTTGATATGTCCAATTTTCAAAGACTTGTATAGATTTGAAGTTACTAACGATATTATGTACCTAATATATGTACCTGAAGATATTAGAGTGCAAATTTTGTATAATTTTTTATTTTATAGATTCAGTTCTTTTATCCATAATAAACACATATATCAGCAAAATATTTTTTTCAATTTTTGCCTATAAAAGAACAAAAATTTTTTGTTAATTTATTTAAATTGTGTAAAAACATATAATATATTAAGCAATACAATAACAATCCTGGGACTCCTAAGATCACGTGACCGCCGACTTGCTTATAACGCGCCATGGCCGGTCTTTATCGTTGGCTGCGCACTCGACCCACACAAATTACATCTCAAAAAGGGTGCATGCTACAAAATTTTCAAGCTGGCCAAACACCTAGAAAACAAAATCGACGTGTTTTTGCAAAACCGTACAACTAATACCAGAAAAGGCTTCTGCTACCTTTAAAACAAAACACCCAGTATACTTTTAAATTAAAAATTAATACTTATAAGTTCAATAACCATGCCATTTTTTGCTATCTTCAGTATCTACTTTGTTATTTTGAATGTGTCCCTATATGAATACTAATGAACTATAATGTCATAATTAATTATTAAATAGTTCTGTTACTCAAATGGGTGATGCAATATATTTAATTTATTTTTTAGGTAGTAACATTTCCTGCCTGAAGCCGCTATGTTATCTGATTTGCATTGTATTTTTACTATCTTTATTTGCAACCATTTATACATTATATTTTTATAAAGAAATATAAAATTATTATTATTCATAACCCGATTAGTCACAAAAAGTTTTTGATTTTTTCATGGGTAGTAAAATTTAAATTTTTGCAGCCGACGCGACGTCATGAAGGCGAAAAAATTGCAAAAAGCTTTGACCCTACCTGAATGGCAAAGTATTGTCAAGTTCAGGGGGTAACATTCTTTCATTTCATCGATCGATATAGCTGTTTATTGCTCGCCTGCCTGCAAGATTTTTATACCTTTACACAGGTTGCCTACTACTACTGAACTTAACTGGACAACTGTAGCTGCGTTATCGGGTTTCCATTTCCAACCTGGAACGTTGATTTTTTAAGCTGATTACAGTTGGCCAGTTACATTCATTGATCTTTCAAATTCTGTAGATAACCTGTGTAAAAGTATAAAGATTTTGGCCTGCCTGTTCTCTTGGTTTCTCTTATATTTGGTGAATAGCTATAATTGTGAAAGCATCAATTCTAGGGTGGCTCTCTGTCTCACTAAAACCTTAAGATGTGATTCAAATGATTCCCCTCAAAACGAAATAGTTAACTGTCAACACTTAATAGTTGCCCAATACAAAAACAAACAGAAAACAAAAAACCCGGAAATTCTGGCATGGAAAAATCAATTAGATGCTTTGCTTGTCATGAGCAAAAGGGATTCAATATTTAAACATGCCTACAAGGAAACAAAAAAGCTTTACAATAAATTGTTAGAAACCGAGAGGAAAAAAACAGTATTTTGAGAAAATAAATCAAAGCGACAATAAGTCCAAGTGCATTTGGCAGATTGTGGGGGAAATAAAAGGAAAAAATTCTAAGAACAAGTCATGTCAAATAGAGGGTCATCCACAGATTGTATCAAACAATTTTAACAAGTTTATTCTTGAGGCAGCACCAAAATTGGTAGCAGAACTGCCAGAAGCACCTACAAGTCCATCTCCAATAATTGAAAATACTCGTTCCATCTGTCTATCTTTAACTATACAAAAAGAAATTTCAAAAATAATAAAGTCTTTAAAAAATAAAAGAAGTTGTGGTTATGATGAAATCTCTAGCAGCCTCATAAAAAAATGTGAACATGAATTATTGGAGCCTCTAACTTACATAATTAATAATTCTTTTGAACAAGGCATCTTCCCAGAAAACCTAAAGTTGGCACTTGTAAAACCCCTCTACAAGAAGGGAGATCCTGGTCAGCTTCAAAACTACAGACCAATAAGCCTGTTACCAGCTTTTTCGAAGATTTTTGAGGTTGCAATGTACTCCAGGTTGTTGAAGTTTCTTGACTCACAGCAACTGTTAAGTCCAGCACAACATGGATATCTAAAAGGCAGATCTACCAATACAGCAATCTATGATTTTATAGAGAAAATTGAAAGGAACCTTGAGGGTAAAAACTTATCAATGGGGACATTTTTAGATCTGTCAAAGGCATTTGACAGCCTGGATCATGTGATCTTACTTCAGAAGCTGGAGAGGTATGGCATACAAGGGCCAGCTTTAAATTAGATTTGCTCATACTTAAAAGACAGGAAACAGAGGGTAATAATAGAATCAGGGGGGGTTTGTTATGTCTCTGATGATGGCATTTTATCTATGGGAATACCACAGGGCAGTGTGATGGGACCTTTGCTCTTTGTTTTTTATATAAATGACCTTGCATCGTCTGTGACAGGTCAAAAATGTTATCTAATTAATTTTGCTGATGACACCAACATCTTATCTTTGGGAATCTCACTTGCAGATTTAATACAGGTTACAGATGAGCATATAGCCAGAGCTCAATCATGGTTTATAAAAAACAAATTGGTACTAAACAGGGACAAAACCCATCACATTTGTTTTACAACAAAACAAAATAACCACTCCCGTCCTGAATCTCTCTTATTATTTAAGTTGTTTTTCTATTATTTCTGTTCTCTCTGTTAGCATTTTTGTATTGTTTTGGTGTCACTTTACCTAACATTTCTTTTCAAACACTATTATGACATTTTTTATTATTAATGTGAAATTTAAGAACTAACCTTAAAATGTATGACCTTTAATGATCTTATATCAACTGGTACTTGGAGTGGTAAAATTTGCCTGTCAAATTAAATTTAATCTGTCATGTAGTTTTTGAGTTATAAACACATACTACAGTTAACTGCTGGCTAAATTATTAGGAAAGTTGTTATCCTGAAAACCGCATAATAATGACACTTCATTTAATAGTTAACATTTTGCAAAAGTATAGATTTTTAAAAATCTTTCAGCTCATCAGAAGTTGAAACACTATTTTCTCGGAAAATATCATTAAATTGGTTTGAGACCATTCATATTACAGATAGATATATATGTAGATGAAAAGACAAATGTGACAAAAAAAGCGGTAATTTAGAACAAAAAACACATATAAATATAAAATTTTTGATGTAGCTTCAAAAAACATCTATTGACCGAATAATAGGTAGTTTCCTCTAGAGTCCCTGTATGTTGACATATTTGGATATATTATAATATATGCAAATATGTCAACATACAGGGTTTCTAGTTGTCCCCTGCTTTGTAGGCCAGAAATGCAAAATAAAAAAAAGTGTCATTTTATAAAGCCTTTTTGTTTTGTTTACCTAAAGACTAAGATGAAAAAGCCTAACCTGTGAATATTGTTTCCATCTCCTTGCAGAAAATCTTGCAGGGAACAGGAATGGGTTAAGGAAGAATCAAAGGAATGGGAACTTCCACTATCATCAGTGCAACAAGGATTAAATTTTGTTAGGCCTCTTAAAGCATCATTTTCTGACCTCTCTGGTTTTCTTTTTAAACATCTAAAATAGCAGTCAAAACAACTATAGAACTTAGCTTAAAATTATGATAGGCTCCATTTTCTGATAAGAAATTTGCTTATACACATAGGTACACCTATTTTTTTTTACAAATAAAGTTTAAAAATTTGTTAAAATATGAAAATAAGACCTAAATTTAAGCCCAAATTTTAAGATCTCAGCTTACTACTGTTTTTGCCTAATGAAATTTGTTAGTATTAGGACTTACCCAGCAAGTTCATCCCTGGCTTTCTTTAATTTGGCACTTTTGCAAACTCTGACACATTCTCCTGATGAACTGTCCATGCTAATATCAGAAACCTCATCAATGCTGTTAGACAATGTTTTCTCCATTGTTAAATTGTTAGAATTTCTATACTAAAACTAAAAGCAAGACTAAAAGTAATACAAATTATTTACAATTTTTTAAACAGACTTCCATCCATCCAAAAATAGGAACACACACTGAGATGACAATGTATTATATAGGCCTTGTAGGTATATGGCCAGTAAAAAGCTAAATAACATATAAGCTATGCTGACCATAGGGAAGCCTGCTTACAAAAAGAAAAACTATAATGTAGCAGGTCTTTAGATCTAGAATTTTAACAAAAAAGTGTAGAAACACAAAACTTGTAAACATTATTAGAGATAGCTCATCACATTTAACTCAGGATAGTTTCATTTGTAAATTTTGGTGTGTTCTTCTGAATGAAGAAATTTTGTATAAGAATAGAAACATAAGGGTTTGCCCCAAACTCAGCAAATTCTGCCTGCCTGTGAACTAAAAGTTAAAAGAAAAGGGGGACCACTGGAGGAAAAATTTTACACCAGAGTTTTTATGCTCTTTTAATTTCTTATCTAAACACCTGCTAAATTAGTTTTTTCCTTTCTAAGCAGGCTTCCTTATGGCCAGTATAGCTTGTTCAATAAGGTATGATACATTCCTGCATTATTAGATACAAAATTAATGGTTAACTCTGAAATGCGAACAGCCGACACGAACGGCGTTTATCAATAACGTGTACCTAAGATACCATTAAATATTTAAATAATAAACGATTTCTTTCCAAAAATGGATGGCTGCTTATGGATTTTTGATCAATGTAAAATAATTGATTTTTCTGAATTACTTACATTTGGAAAATTGTAAATTTGAACTTATGCACTCATCCTACGAGAAATTTTTGGCAATATTTTGTTTACGAAAGGTTTTGATTGACAAGAATTTTGAAATTTTTGCAAAAAATCAAAAAGAAAAAAATTAACTCGCCATTTTACATTTTTTTTATCTATGCCATAGAATAAGAGAGGCAGATTTAAGATTTTTTTGCTGTAGTTCGTTTGAACATGGTAATGTAGCCAGCAATGGGGGTTCTTCACAAATTATAAGAAACTGCAGGTCGTTAAAAGATTGCCCTTTTTAGCTAGTTTACGGGAATATTTGCATTTTTAATTATTTTGTGCTTATATCGCTTTCTCCACTTTTTATTTATAATAAAGGGAAAATTTGCTTACTACACAATCAGTAGTTTCAAGAATATGGTTCCAAAAAAATGGCCGAATGGCCTGACACTAATAACCGAAAAAATGGGGTTAAAACTTTCAAAACATTGTAATTTTTAAAATATTATTCATTTATAAAAAATTCCGCCAAAATGCCCCTATTCGGGGTACGAAGATGGCTCAGAAATTTAATTAGAAGACGTACAAAACCTATACCTGAAAACAGAGCAATAAGTATTAAACAAAAACTTTCTATTGCTTATGCAATTTTAGCATGGAATGCCTTTGGATATGTCTTATATTGTGTTTACAACGGCAAGGCAGATTGGGCGTTGTACCACGGCTTTAAGTCTCCCGAAGAAGCGGCCATGCCACCAGGTAGGTAGCTCAAACTGTAACTCAATATTGCTCCAAAGCAAAACCATCTGGAAGGTGATTTTCAATGACTGGCCAGAATGTTTATTCTTGACAGTCCTTAAGGTGAGGTGAGCAGTCACCAAATATCAAGACACTATTCTTGACAGCCATGAGGTGAACTTAAGTTTACCAGGGAATATGAGTTCACAGGAATTGTTATGGTGTTTATAAACAATTGCTATACTGTCCCAAATTGAGCTTAGATTATACCAAGTTTATTTACAATGTCATTTGAATGCATCTTAAATCAAAAATAATTTTAAAAAAGATATTCTAAATACCTAGGAACTACATACTTCCATCCTTTATAAAATATGGTGACCATACCTCAGGATAAAGCCGCACATATCTGCCTGCTTGGAAAGAATAAAAAAATTTTGTCAGCTTTATTTTTCATCGACTGGTTTTATAAATTACAGTGCTTTTTTTGCCATAAAATTTTTTTCAATGCAGTTATTAAAATTTTTGGCTTTTTTATGCTAAACAAATATGGTACCTCTAATTAGAACACAGTAAAAAAAAATTTCCTTCCTGGTTTTCCTATGCTGTGACTACCTTGTAGTAAATAATGGTACTATATCTAGTTTGAAAAAAAATTTATTTTTTGTTTTTTTTTTCTAGAAATGAAAGGATCAATTTTTTTATATATTGTAGGTTGGGCTTGGGCAAAGACCCTGAATATTAGAAAAGCTACTGTCTATCGAGTGGACGGAACACATGTGTCAAAGTATGAAATTGACCAAGATTTAGCAGATCAAAAAGAAAAGGCTAAACAAAATATTTCAGAAGAAGCACAGGAGAACTTGCAGCTGTAGAAATAAACATTGCCAGCATAAAAAAAAGAGTTCCAAGAACTGAAAAGTATATCTAAGCTCTGTAAATAATGTAGTATTTTTTTTAAGTAGCCAATAAAAACTATATAAGTTTTCACAAAAACATGTATGGATTATACAGTAGTATTGGTTGATTGGCTCTTTTAAAAAGCAGCTACCTAATTGCTTTTTGGCAAAATAAACAACTACCCATAAAAATAATAAAAATCAAACAATAATTTTAAAAAACAAAAGTTCTGCCTTAAAACATGAATGAAAAATTTGGGTACCTATATCAAAAACCAACAACCACAGATTAGGGCAGGGTATAGCATATTTAAAAGATCTAGATTTTTCAAGATTAAAGATTTTATTTCAAAAGTATACAGCGTGTTTGGCACATGAACCATCAAAATTTTTTGGGATATTGTTGGGGTCATTTGCTACCTTTTCAACCTTGGAACTTGGGTCCTAAGAGTCATGGCTAAAGAGATATAAATTTTTTTCTCAAATTATCCAAAATCCCACATTTAAATCCCTTTTGATTAATGTCTGGAAAACAATTTTTTTTTTAAATTCTGTAATCTAATACAAGGTTTTTTATTGAAAACCATTAGTGGTTTTGTGAAAGAAAATCAATTTCAAAATTAAAAATCAAAAAAAGTATCTACAATTGAGAACTTTTTCTTTTAAAAACTTCTTTAGTTGATTACCTTTCTAACGGTATGCTACACATTAATAAAAAACAATATTTCTGCTTTAAAATACGGATATTCCAGCAGAAGGGCGAGACTCGTTCGGAATTGGTAAGAAAAACAATTTGATGTTTATGATCATTTACCTACTTAAACAAAAGTTAAACTTTTAACAATAATGTATTCTGTTCTTTATTTATACATTTTGTTCGAAACGATCATAAACATCAAATTGTTCTTCTTATCAAGTCCGAACGATTAGTGCCAGTCTCACGGAATATCCATATTTTAAAGCAGAATTGTTTTTTTAAATCAATGTGAAGCATACCATTAGAAAGGTAATCAACTGGAGAAGTTTTTACAAGAAAATTAAGTTCTCAAGTGTTGATACTTTTTTTAATTTTGAAATTGATTTTCTTTCACAAAATCACTAATGTTATTCAATAAAAAACCTCGTATGTCTCTTTGGTACATAAATTTTAACAAATCTATTAATTAGTTGAAGTAGCATAAGATTACAGAATTATAAAAAAAAAATGGTGCTTTTCCAGACATTAATAAAAAGGGTTTAAAGGTGGGATTTTGGGTAATTTGAGAAAAAAATTAATATCTCTTTAGCCGTGACTCTAAGGACCCAAATTTCACATCAATATTTTACAAAAAGCAGTTCCTTAAATCTTCTAAAGTATAATTTAAAAAACTGGGTAGTAGGTATCTGCCAATATTCTTCATTTCATTATTACAATGCTTTAGCTAAACAAATTTCAGTTGATAAAAATTCAGAGAATCACAAAAGGTAATTACCAAAAGTAATGTAAAAAAAAAATTTGGGTTGAAATAAAACTAAAAATTTAAAAATAAAGCAACTTTTATTTTTTGTGTCTGCAAAATACTCTTTGCAAAGTTAACATTTTAAAGGTTTCTCTAAAGATATAGATATACAGTGTTTCTTATTTAAAATGTACCTCTTACCCAGAATTGAAAATGTCTGAAGACTGCTATGTTGATTCCTGTTTAAAATAATATAGCCTATAGCACCTTCGGGATCAGTAGCAATTCAACGACACCTTTTCTGTCAAAATCGGTTCAGCCGTTTAGCCTCTAGCGTTACACAAACAAACATATTGACATACTTACATATCCCAATCGAAAAAACATTACCCTTCCCTTCGCTGTGCTACTGTTTTAATTTGTACCAATCTGCTGTCTTGTAATTTAACAAATTTAAAAAAAGGTGTTGAACTCTAAAACCAAACTGACATGCCTCAAAATTTTTAGCAGTTTTCAACAAGTCCTGGGTGGTGGATACATTTTAAATATGACCCACCATATTCTATGGTCAAACTCAATCTATAGATATTATCTTTTATTAGTCAGAGCATATTATTTTAAAAGGCTTTCGTTTTCGGTCTAGAAGCAAATCATATTACTTTTTGGCAACAGACCATTTCCCCCTAATTTGACCCGCTCAATCCGTATATCTCTGTTGCCAACTCGAAAAATCGACAGGGACGGAGAAAATCCCCCCCCCAAAAACCTGTTTTTTTTTCAGTTTTATACAATTTTCTCGAAAACTAACCTTTTTATCAAAAATTGCAAAGAACAGTTTTTTGTGAAGAATAAAATTCCCTTTCCAACGATGTATTGGTCAATAAGGTTAGGAAAAGCAAATAGCTCTTCAGTGGCGTACGTAAATTGGGATTATTTAGAAAAAACATGTTTATTATAGGTTTTTAAAAATTTTCTCAAAAAGTACACTTTATTGTAGAACATAACATTTTCTTTTAAAAACTTTACTAAAATGTCGGGTTGTTGCCATATTTAAGGCTTCAGGGGCGTACTAATATTAACTTATTTTTAAAAATAACTGAAATAATCACCTGTCCAGTTGATGTGGACCCGCGGCCGTACTTTCGATCTTTTGTACTTTCGACCTTTTGAACTTTTGTTTTTTGATCTTTTGTACTTTCGACCTTTTGTATTTTCGACCTTTTGTATTTTCGACCTTATTTTTTCGACCTTTTGTACTTTCGACCTTTTATCCGCCGCTCTTTATTATCCACCGAAAAGCTCATAAGACAGAAAATTGATTAGTTTGGATTGATCTTAAATAATTTGTTTAAATTAAGAACACCACTGGAGCGGTAAATATAAAATAACTTCCACTTTGTTATACATAGTTTGAAAGAAAATTTTATTGGCTATGACGAAGTATAGAACACATTTTTTTATAAAGAGCTTGGTTTTTAAGAAAATTGAATAAAACGTATGAAAAACATGTTTTTTTTAATGATTTGTTGAAATCACCCCCATTGACGGACGTCGCTGGAGAGTTTGCTATAAGTCAAACCCCACCGAGTTACACATTTTTAAAATAGGAATTTCCCTGTCTACAAGAAAGTGTAGAACAAGATTTTTTATGTTAAGCTTAGTTTTTGAGAAAATTAGATAAAACGTGTAACAAAAATGGTTTATTTTCTGTTTTTTCAAAATTAATTTAATTTACGGATGCCCCTGAAGTTTTATTTATACAACCAATTTAATCATGTTATACGTCATTTTGAAGGAAATTTTATTGAGTATACCAAAATGTAATACATGGTTTTCTGTAGATATTAGTTTTTAAAAAAATTAAATAAATCTTGGAGAAAACATAGGTATTTTTTGAACTTTTTTTAATTATTTCAATTAACGGACGCCGCTGAAGAGCTTGTTATTAGTCTAACTTTATTAAGTTATACCATGTTGAAAAGGGAATTTTATTGTCTTCAATAAAGTATATTATACATTTTTCTCTTAGAAGCTTAGTTTTTAATAAAATTTGAAAAAATCTTAAACTTTCAGATTTTGGGGGGTCTGGGGGGGGTTTTCGGAGGTTTTTGCAGCCATTAAAAAAAAATAATATGTTATTATTTTTTAATTATACAAATATATATTTTGAATGTACACCTGTGAGAATTTGGGCTTTCCATCGGCAATTTAAATTTGGCCGCCATCTTGAATATCTTAGCCCCTGTCAATATTTCGAGTTGGGAACAGGGATATTCGGATTCAGCGGGGTCAAAATAGGGGGAATTGCCCATTTGCCAAAAAGTAATATAAAATGCTTCTAGAAAGTGGATTTTCCCGAATCTTGCCTGAACTATATACACCACATACTTATAATCAATGGTATTATTTACAAACTCTATACACTTGATTCGAATTATTAAGGCACATTATTTAATTTTCTGACCAAACTATAATAAACTAAAATAGTATCACTACTATAAGCTAAAATTGAAAATAAACATCACATTCTTTTTTACAAAAGAAAAACAATATAAAGCTTAATTTAATATACAAAGGAAAAAGCTATAAATAATAAATTTAAAATTAATCAGATTATTAATTTCTGGGTGTAAAAAAACTAAACCTTTATAATTGTTTTTGGACCTCAAAAATTAATTAACAAAAATTAAATCACACTTTATATTATACATTTTTTATAGTCGTGTAGGGCTTGACTTGACAGTGAAGTTAGCAACCAAGTAGAATTTTACCACAAATATGAGGTGTGACAATGAAATTTTAAGACTGGCCCCCGTACTAACAGGTTTTAAATCTCGGCGGTTGAAGTTATTTACCTTGATGTGCATTCTACTACCGCGCGCAATCTTGTCGCCGTTCCTCTACTAGCTTGGCTTACGCAGTGGTCTGAAGCGGATCGTGCATAGCTCATTTGCCGGAATTATGACAAACGAGCAACGTATTAATTTAAAGTAAAACACAAAAAAACGGCTACTGAATACTTTCAAATGCTAAAAGATGTCTACGGAAAGCAGTGTATGTCTCGTGCAATGATTTTTATGTGGCATAAAAGCTTTTTCGAGGGTCGTGAAGAAGTTCAAGATGATGAACGAGAAGGGCGCTCCAGCACATCCATAACATCGAGGCTTATTGTTTTTTTTTCGATGTTAGGGGTGTTATTTTTATTGAATGGGCGCGTGAGGGTCAAATAGTGAACCAACATTTATATCTGGAAGTATTTACGTAGCTAAGCAAACGTGTAAGAAAAAAAAGTCCAGATTTGTGGAAGAACAACGCGTGGCTGCTCTACCAGGACAATGCACCGGCCCACAATGACCTATCCATTCAGAAGTATTTAGCTAATAAGAAGATCCCGTCGTTAACCACCCACCATATTCACCAGACTTGGCCCCTTGCGACTTCAACCTGTTTCCGAATGTGAAAAAATCGTTAAAAGGAACCCGTTTTGAAATATTAGAACACGTCAAGGAAAAAACGGCGACACTTCTTAACAGCCTCTCTTCTGATGATTTCTAAAATTGCTTCCAACATTGGAAAAAAACGCATGCAACGCTGCGTCGATAGAGAAGGGGACAACATTGATGGGGAACATCATTAAGTTGTATTTGTATTTAAATAAAGTAGATTTTTTACAACAGTCTTATAATTTTATTGTCACACTTCGTATTTCACCAATCGCCAAAAGTGAAGTTAGCTTTAAAAACGGGGGAAGGGTATTTTATTATTTTAAATATATATATTTTTTAATTTTAAAAGTTTTAGGGTTTGTGAGTAAATGACAGTCTCCAAAATGTGTCCATTTGCGGGAAATAATCTCGAGAGCATCTTCAGAGAGTATTTTTCGCACCCTTACTATTATTCTCAAATTTTTGCCGAATTTAGCCAAATCTTTACAAAAAGAGAATTTGAATGACCATCGTAAAATGTCAAAAAAATCTGAGCATTATTTTATAGAATAATAATGACTTATTGCAATATAGCCAGGCATTGAAAAATGACAGTTGATCTCTCAAAATTGACATACCAAAGTCGAATTTATAAATGCAGTCGTTTGTTTACCAATAATAGTGGCGGCACTATTAATTACGGCTCTTATAATACACAAAGGCCTAATTTTGAAAGAAGACAGCTGTTCTTATAATGCGAAACTGTCAGAATAGTGCCCGGCACAATTACTGCCTGGCTTTATTGCAATAAGTCCCTAATATCCTTTTTTTTATAGTCGTGTTGTGATGGTCTGTGAAGTTAGCAACCAAGTGGAATTTTTCCACAAATATTTCACCAATTGTCAAAAGTGAATCTAGCTTTAAAAAGGGGGGAAGAGTATTTTATTATTTAAATACAGGGTGTTCTCAAAGTTGAGTAATTTATTTTAACAGGTTGTAGAACTCGTAAAAATAAGTAATTGTACCAAAAATCATTTATATAAAAGTTGCAGATTAAAGAAGTTATTAACAACTCTAAAAATGTAAAATTTACTGGTGATACTGGGTATGCCTCATTTTTTTGGTAGAATACAAATTACGTACGTACGGTTTTCATTGAGAATTTCGATTTGACCAGTAGTAAATCATTCGCTAAGGTGAGTGATATTTTTGTTTTTTGGGCATTTTATGCGATAAAAATGGCATAAATATATGAAAACAATGAACTAGTGGACATAATATTAACTTACAGGGAGTGCCAACAAAATGCAGCTGCAGCATGTTGTTTGTACGCGGAAAGTTTTGAAATTTTAAATTTTTCCAATTGGTAATAACTTCTTTATCCTGCAACTTTTGTATAAATGATTTTTGGTACAATTACTTATTTTTACGAGTTCTAGAACCTGTGGAAATAATTGACTCAACTTTTTTTTAATTTTAAAAGTTTTAGGGTTTGTGAGTAAATGACAGTCTCCAAAATGTGGCCATTTGCGGAAAATCATCTCGAGAGCATCTTCAGAGAGTATTTTTCGCACCCTTACAATTATTCTCAAATTTTTGCCGAATTTTTAATTAAATCTTCACAAAAAGAGAATTTGAATGACATCGTAAAATGTCAAAAAAAAATCTAAAGCCTGAGCATTATTTTATAGAATAATATCCTCTTTACTGAACAAATAGGGACATAAACAACAAGTGAAATTAAAGAAAGAAAAATAAGAAAAAAGTTTTTCTGCTTCGGCCGGGACTCGAACCCAGAATCTTTTGCTCTGTACGCAAACGCTCTAAACATTGAACCACCGAAGCTATACATAAATTTTCGGAAAACTTTGATCTATGCAGGTGTGCGGTGGCTCAATACAAGAACGAGAAACTCTCAGGGTATTAACCCGACGAAGTCATCAAACTGATCTCTATAATTCTTCCTACCCACTGTCAAAGGTATGAAAATGTTCAGTATGTTCCTCATGTTCTGTAATCTTATCAAAATTTTGTGTAGTCAGATTTTTTTTTTAATTCAATAATTTCAATAAAAATTATTGTTATTTATGTTTAATTAAGTTGACCTGTCAATTTTCTCACAAAAACAGTGTTAGCCTGTGGTACATAAATTATGGGCAGCCCTTAAAAAGCGTTTGCGCTTATGTGTTGAGCTAACGCAAATGAAGCTTTAGCGTCTTGAGTGAACTAAGCATACATTTGGCAACTCAAATACTTAAATAGAACTGGAGGCTCTGAAAACATTTGACTGATATCTTAAAAAAAACTGTCAAAATGTCTCTAATATGCCTCTAAATAGAACCAACGCAATAATAGTTACAAATATGTTTTAGGAACTAATTAATAGCATGAATAACTTAACTGGTCATTACATCACAGCCTGGGGTGATTTTGGTTAACCCTGAATTTTTCCATTTCAACCATTAAAGCAGATCTGAAAAAAAAGTAGATTTGCAGAAGGCATATGATAGTATACCACTAAATCTACTTTGGAAAGCGTCGGAAAACACAAACATAAGCGTACAACTAATTAAGGCCATCAAAGAGTTATACCGCAATAGTAAGGCAAAAGTTAAAATAAAAGCAAAACTAACCAAAGGCTTTCAAGTAAATAAAGGTCTTAAACAAGGTTGCTGTATCTCGCCTACGCTCTTCAAGATATACTTGGAACAAGTCCTTAAAGTATGGAAGAGAAAATGCCAAAACATGGGAATTCCGTTGGACGAAACCACCTCGTATAATTTATGTTTCGCCGGTGATCAGATAGTGGTGGCTCAGGATTATGACGACCTTAAATATATGACACGAAAACTAATAGAAAAGTACAGCGTGTCCCATTTTCGATGGGATTAAATGGGAAACTCGGTTATTATTAAAGATATCGATTTTCTGATTACACCTTACCGTGCTCTTTTTTGCAGCCGTTAAAAATGGTGTAATCAGATTTTTGCTATACCCCGTGGTTTCGCTAATACACGGAGTTTTTGAAAAAATTGCATTTTTAATAATTCCTCGTATTTCGCTTATTTACCAAAATATTTTTATTCTGTAAAAACCTTTACATGGCAACTTTTTTAGAGCAAAATAATGACGTTGTCAACTTTTTTCAATATTGTTTAGTTTTTGAGATATGGTATTTATCATAAAAAAATTAAATACGGACCTGGATTTTTTTATTAATATTTTGATTGATTTCATGTTATTATTATCGTAAAATGATAAAACTTTAATATTTTTTTAATTTAAGGTTAAAAAAAATATTTAATATTTCAAAAAAAAATTTAGTCCAAACCTGGAGATTTCCAACGTAAATATAAATTAAAAATGGCAAGACACACTACTTGGACGATTTTTAGTTTATCTATTTTGAAACGTTAATTGAAAGATTAATCAATAAAGTTAAAAATGTTAAGAAGTTACAAAAATATCATAGTAATTATTTGATAGCACAGCAACTCATGAAAATTACTTCAACGTAGAGAAACAAAAGCGTGGAATTGACATTGTCATTTTACTTGTCATTTTTGTAAATAAGTCACTCAAAATTATTCTAAAATGGCTAGAAATCGACCGTATCCAGATTTTGAAAAATGTGATATGTTTGACTGCTTTATTCAAGCAACAAAATCCCAATAACAAACGGCATAAATATTTTTATGCGCTAAGAAAAATTACTCAAAAATGCCAACAATGTCTTACACATAATCGCAATCAGTTTAAACATTTATATCACTAAATAAAATTAGTTATTAACTTTTGTAATTCATTATTTTTTTTGTTTTTGTCGAAGACTTTGTTTCATATAAATCTTTAAATTAAAGTAAAATCATTTTAATTTGCTAAGTTTCAAAACATTTAAACTAAAAATTGTTCAACTAGCAATTTTTAATTTATATTTATGTTGAAAATTTCCAGGTTCGGACTAAAATTATTTTTTTAAATATTAATTATTTTTTTACCTTAATACAAAAAAATAATAATGTTTTATTATATTGTGATAATAATAGCATAAAACCAATCAAAATAATAATAAAAAAAATCCAGGTCCGTATTTAATTTTTTTATGATAAAAACCATATCTCAAAAACTAAATAATATTTTAAAAAATTGACAACGTCATTATTTTCTTCTAAAAAAGTTGCCACATAAAAGTTTTTACAGAATAAAAATATCTTGCAAAATAAACGAGACACAAGGAATTATTAAAAATGCAATTTTTTCAAAAACTCCCTATATTAGCAAAACTACGGGGTATAGCAAAAATCTGAATACACCATTTTTCAGGTCTTGAAAAAAGAGCACGGTAAGGTGCCATCAGAAAATCAATATCTTTAATAATAACCGAGTTTCCCATTTAATCCCATCGAAAATGGGACACGCTGTACAATACAATGGGGACTAGAGGTTAATCTCAATAAGACAGAGTATATGTGTATCGGTGGAATGAAACAGGATCTAATCTTAAATACCGGGCAGCGAATTCAGTCATGTGATGAGTATAAATACTTAGGTCTAAAAATTACAGCTGACGGAACACTAGACAAAGCTATAAAAGATCGAAACGTACAAGGAAGAAAAGCAATAACTTTATTAAATGGAATAATTTGGGACCAAAGTATATCAAAACATAACAAAAAGCTTCTATATATCACCATTGTAAAAAGTATTATTACATACGGCTCAGAAGTATGGCCAATCAAGGATAGAACAGAAAAAAATGCTTTCCGCTACGGAGGTGGACTATTGGAGAAGAGCAGCAGGGAAATCAAAAAGAGAAAGTTACAAATCAAAGAATAAGAGAAATTATGACAGTGGGTGAACGTTCTTTAGTGGATGATATAAGAACAAAACAACTGGTGTGATAAGGACATGTACAAAGAATGAATGATGAAAGACTACCTAAACAAATACTACAATGGAAACCAACTGACCGAAGAAAACGAGGACGGCCAAGGAGAAGCTGGAGAGAAGGCATAGACAGTGAAATAAGAATAAGAGGCCTAGATGATGAATTATGGGCAAACAGAAATGAGTGGAGATTGGGTATCGGAAGACGTAGAACGTTGTGAAACCGATAAATATATATGAAAAAAAAAACAGATTTTCTCATTCAATTTTTATCAGAAGATAGATTTAATAGCTGAGAAAGTAGAGACACCACAATTTTCTATAAGCACCTGAAACACATTATTTTTGTTACTCTAATTTTCTAAATACAACTATACAGAGTGTCCTAGATAAAAGAAACTGCATGGAAAATTTGGAAACAGTTTGGAAAATAAATAAAAATAAAATTTTGTAGTCTTGTATTAGCGACTCCGACCAAGCGAATGATGTTAGCAAAGTCTTCTACTTTTTTTAGAGCCGTTTGCACAATCTCCCAAAATGTTTTTATGTTTTATCTGGGACACCCTGTATAACTCAATGTCAAGAAGTTCACTTACCTGTAAGATTCATATCTCATCACAATGTTTTGAAGCTCTTGCTTGTACAACCGCGTAAGCATGGCGTTGTAGCACTCCAACTCTGACAACCGGAACATGTCCCATCTTAGTTTATGGTCGTAGTCTGTGGTGGCTAAAAAAACGGCTTATTAGCGCCCCATACAGTTACACACATCCTTGGCGTACAGAGCTAAAGGTTCCAGGTTCGAGTCCCGGCCGAAGCACATGAAACATTTTTTTATAACAAACGTTTGTTAGTATTATTTGGCTTAAAAATTCCGTTGATTGACGCTCACGTGTCTTGATGACGGGTAAAAATGCAATATGCGTTGATCCGGCCTGAAAGACAGAAGAGCTGTCGTAGGTCACGGAATATAGTCTGTTTTCTTTTGTTTGTATTTGATCTTTTCATTGATCGATATGTATAGCAGTTTTTCGCCTGCTTTTGTTTTTTGTTTCTCTCGTATCTCGGTAGATGGCGCTTCTTGCAATAGTTTTCTCACTATTTACTTATGACAAAACCGTCTAATTAACTTCGCAATAATTGTCAAATTGACCAAGCAGCGTTCTGAGGAGTCCCATAAGGACGAAACAGTTAACTGTCAACACTTATTAGGTGTCCATTAGATCTTGGACCCCCGTGAGGTTAAGCTTAGCTACCCACGGAAAAATATATGAGAAAAACAAAAACTCATTTTTGCCCGATTAGACACGAAACATGTTTGATTTTTTTATAACTTTTCCTTCTTTTATTTCACCCCTAGTTTGGATACTCTTAAATTACTTACTTTTAAAATAGACATTTAACCAGTGCGGTATCTCCTCAAGCAAGTACGGATTGGCAGGTACCAACACGCTGTGAGGCTGATAATGAGTCATAGGAGTCAGAGGAAGATACGACGAGTAGGCGGTTTGGGGTTGGTAGTTTCCATAGTTGTAACAAGGTACTAGACAGGGGTGTTCGTATTGCGCTTGTCGTGTAATGTGACTAAAAAAAAGAATAAACTAAAGTTTTTTTACCAAGTGTGCCGTCCGACAAAAAAATTTTTTCCATGAAAACAAGGTAAAAGTATTTTATTAATAGTAATAATCTACAGAGTGTCTCATTATATTTTTTCCCACTCTTTTAGACCATTAATAATTGATATAGGAATATACAAGAAATTGTGTTCGAATTCGCGAAATTTTTACTTTTAAATTGCATCTTGACTTTATTCTGCTTACCATATTGACAGGCGCTTAAATGTATAGTTTTTGTAAATTGGATGCTCCTTATATTATTTAATTAATATATTAGGCTTGGAACATATTTTCCAAAAATACCCGATATGCCGTAGTTTAGAGCCATAGTTTCTGAGATATTAGCAATTATAACAGTACCGCTCTTGTCTTAATTTTAGTATCCTTATTCCAAATTATGTTAGTCACCATGTATCAACAGTGACAATGACACAACTTTGTTGTCGTAACCGGTTGTCATTTTGAGCGTCATATAAAAAAAATAGCTGTCATTGTCACTGTTTATACAAGGGGACTAACATAGTTCGAAATAAGGACACTGAAATTCACACAAAAGTGGTAATGTTATTTTTTTATCATTTAAAAATTTATCGCTAATATTTCAGAAACTATTTATCAAAACTGCGACATATGGGGTATTTTTGGAAAGTATATACCAAGCCTAATCTATTAATTAAATAGTATAAGGAGCATCCCATTTACAAAAACTATAAATTTGAGCGCCTGTCAAATACGGTAAGCATCAGGAATAAAGTCATGATGCAATTTAAAAGTAAAAATTTCGCGAACTCGAACACAATTTCTTTTATATTCCTACATCAATTATTAATGGTCTAAAAGGGTGGGAAAAATATAATGAGACACACTGTACTAATAGTTAAGTAATTTTTTTATATTTAATAAAATACAAGAGTGCAGTAAAAGTACTTTTCAGCACTAATTTTTCTATTTTAGAGAAAATTTAAAATGTTTGTAAGAACAAAATATAACGCTGTTTATTGACGTTTAACTGCAATTTTTATTCAACAAAATAAAAAATTAAAAAATTTATTTCTAATAAATCAGCGACGATTGAAGGACATTGGTAAAGTTACTTTTCCGCTCTTGATGGCACACATCGCACAGTGGTTCAAAACCGCATAAAACTACCGCATTCAATTTCTTTGGGTATAAATTGGTTACTACTCTGACGGACTGATTTCAAAGACTTTTGGCTTGTTGGAAAGCTAAAGCTTTAAGCTATACGACCCCATTAGTATACCAATACTAAAAATTTATTAAAGTCCTGTAGGACGGTCTACAAATTTGGTTCAGCTGATCACCCCTCGGGATTCCCTATCCCAAAAATCGCTAAATGACGTTTTTCAGATTCTCAACTCAAAGTGTGGCTTTTTCGCATCTTTGTGGCCCCACCATACTGTAACTCGGTGCTTTTGTTGATAAAATGTATAGTTTGGGAGATATGGATTTTCAAAGTTTGGCAATTTTCGTCTTGTGGGAGCCCCTCTATCCTAAAAATCGCTAAATGACGTTTTTCAGAATTTCAACTCAAGGTGTGGCCTTTTCGCATGTTTATGGCCCCACCATACTGTAGCTCGGTGCTTTTGTTGATAAAATGTATAGTTTAGAACATATGAATTTTCAAAGTTTGGCAATATAGGTCCTATGGGATTTCCTATCGTAAAAATCGCTAAATGACGTTTTTCCGAATCTGAACTCAAGGTGTGGCTTATTCGCAGGTTTATGGCCCCACCATACTGTAACTCGGTCCTTTTGTTAATAAAATGTATAGTTTGGGAGATATGAATTTTCAGTTTGGCAATTTTCGTCCTATGGGATTCCCTATCCTAAAAATCATTAAATGACGTTTTTCAGAATCTCAACTCAAGGTGTGGCTTTTTCGCATCTTTATTGCCCCACTATACTGTAACTCGGTGCTTTTGTTAATAAAATGTATAGTTTGGAAGATATAAATTTTCAAAGTTTGGCAATTTTCGTTCTATGGAATTCCCTATCCTAAAAATCGCTAAATGAAGTTTTTCAGAATATCAACTCAAGGTGTGGCTTTTTCGTATCTTTATGGCCCCACCATACTGTAACTCGGTGCTTTTGTTAATAAAATGTATAGTTTGGGAGATATGAATTTTCAAGATTTGGCAATTTTGGTCCTATGGGATTCCCTATCCGAAAAATCGCTAAATGACGTTTTTCCGAATCTGAACTCAAGGTGTGACTTTTTCGCAGGTTTATGGCCCCACCAAACTGTAACTCGGTGCTTTTGTTAATAAAATGTATAGTTTGGGAGATATGAATTTTCAAAGTTTGGCAATTTTGGTCCTATGGGATTCCCTATCCTAAAAATCGTTAAATGACGTTTTTCAGAATCAGAACTCAAGGTGTGGCTTTTTCGCATCTTTATGGCCCCACTATACTGTAACTCGGTGCTTTCGTTAATAAAATGTATAGTTTGGAAGATATCAATTTTCAAAGTTTGGCAATTTTCGTCCTATGGCATTCCCTATCCTAAAAATCGCTAAATGACGTTTTTCCGAATCTGAACTCAAGGTGTGGCTTTTTCGCAGGTTTATAGCCCCACCATACTGTAACTCGGTGCTTTTGTTAATAAAATGTATAGTTTGGGAGATATGAATTTTCAAAATTTGGCAATTTTGGTCCTATGGCATTCCCTATTCTAAAAATCGCTAAATGACGTTTTTCCAAATCTGAACTCAAGGTGTGGCTTTTTCGCATCTTTATGGCCCTACTATACTGTAACTCGGTGCTTTTCTTAATAAAATGTATAGTTTGGAAGATATGAACTTTCAAAATTTGGCAATTTTGGTCCTATGGGATTCCCTATTCTAAAAATCGCTAAATGACGTTTTTCCAAATCTGAACTCAAGGTGTGGCTTTTTCGCATCTTTATGACCCCACTATACTGTAACTCGGTGCTTTTCTTAATAAAATGTATAGTTTGGAAGATATGAATTTTCAAAATTTGGCAATTTTGGTCCTATGGCATTCCCTATTCTAAAAATCGCTAAATGACGTTTTTCCAAATCTGAACTCAAGGTGTGGCTTTTTCGCATCATTATGGCCCCACTATACTGTAACTCGGTGCTTTTGTTAATAAAATGTATAGTTTGGGAGATATGAATTTTCAAAATTTGGCAATTTTCGTCCTATGGGATTTCCTATCCTAAAAATCGTTAAATGACGTTTTTCAGAATCTCAACTCAAGGTATGGCTTTTTCGCATCTTTATGACCCCACTATACTGTAACTCGGTGCTTTTCTTAATAAAATGTATAGTTTGGAAGATATGAATTTTCAAAATTTGGCAATTTTGGTCCTATAGGATTCCCTATCCTAAAAATCGCTAAATGACGTTTTTTAGAATCTGAGCTCAAGGTGTGGCTTTTTCGCATCTTTATGGCCCCACTATACTGTAACTCGGTGCTTTTGTTAATAAAATGTATAGTTTGGGAGATATGAATTTTCAAAGTTTGGCAATTTTGGTCCAATGGGATTTCCTATCCTAAAAATCGGTAAATGACGTTTTTCAGAATCTCAACTCAAGGTGTAGCTTTTACGAATCTTTATGGCCCCACCATACTGTAACTCGGTGCTTTTGTTGATAAAATGTATAGTTTGGGAGATAAGAATTTTCAAAGGCCCCGGGGCTCGAGTCCCCAAGCCTTAAATTTTGTCACCTATTTTCCACATATTTCTTGAAAAAACACAAAAAATACCTTAAAATTCGACATCATGAGGCTTCGCCCCCCCCCCCCAAGACATATTCCTGGGTGCGCCACTGATAATGCACATTAGTTTTTAACAAACAGTGTTGTTCAAATATAGTTCATTCCATAATTTTTGAGATAACTTTTTGATAGTAATCAGCTGTTACAGCATAGGCCAGCGAAAAAAAAGCGTAAAAAGTTATCCCAAAAATAATGATATGGACTTTAGTTTAGCTATTTAACTTAAATATAGTTTTTAGATATTGACATGCAAATATTGAAACTTTTGACAATTTAAGGCACTCTAAAATCTGAACAGTCAGATGCATTTTTACCGCCACACTGTAGGGATCAAAGTGGCACTTTTGTCCCCGAAGCAAAAAGTTTGTAGCAGAAGCGTAGCAAGGACTTCAATTCTTTGGGGGATAAAAACTTTGATCACGAGGTTTGTTATCTATTTTCCGCAATTTTAAGGATAAAAGTTATATATTTTATAAGGGATAAAAGTGCACTTTTTATCGAAAAAGTAACATTTCTTTTCAAAACAGGCTAATATGTGATTAACTTTCTATAATAAACGGTTTAACATAAAATTGTCTATTTTTTAAATTGGGTCATCTTACTATATTAAAAGATATATCTGAAAAAGACGGGTAAGGACGGGTGAGATATTATAAACAATAAAAGCAGTAATATATATGGTTATAACGTTATTAATTTTAATGGTCGCCTCTAGCGTAGTGGTAGCAATATTTTCTTCACAAACGGGCGGTCCGGGTTCGATTCCTGGCTAGGTTCTTGGATATTTGTGATTGTTTAAATATGCTCTAACTTTGCGAAACTGGGCAATTAATCCTAATTGGATGGAAAGTCCCAGTATAAAAAAAGTATAGAAAATAAAAAATAAGTATTAATTTTAATGGTGAGCTAGGTGAAGCTCTAAAGATATATTAACTTGAATCTCTTATTCTTATGAAATTATCACTCATTTAAAAAAAAAATATTTTTGTACTGTTTAATATCTATAATAGTATTACTAATCTTATATTCTAGAAGTACAAATAGCTAATTTATCTATATTAAATTATCTTTAACCAAAAAACGTTTACCAATAAAAACAACAATGTAAAGAAGTCACTAATTTGTTCGATCCCGAACTGGAGACAAACAAACCAAAAAATACAACACTTTAGCGACACGGCGATAACAATTCGGCAATAGTGAAAACTGTGGCAATGAAAAACACTTGGTATATCATGATCTTAGTATAACAGTAGCTAATTAATGACTTGCTTAAAGTCATATTGGTGCCCCAATGTATCATTTTAAGGGTGGTTTGACCACTGTGCATCGTAAGGTCAACTGCCGTCGCTTTTGGAAAAGTACCACTTTCCGCATTTGTTACTTGAATAGCTATTACTTACTTGACATAATAGACCCCATAGACTGGGCTCTGTATACACTGCCAGCCAGTGGGCAAACCCTCGCGCTCCAACGGATGCGACCAGTGCGTGGTTTTGGTGTTGTGATCGATGTAGTACTTTCTGCCCCTTAAGGTGTAGTCCACTGACCAACCAGGAGGTAGAGGCAGCTCTTCTGATTGGTCTAGGAAAGTGAAAAAAAAAGTCTACTCATGTACGGTTTCTAAAGGGTTCTTTTTGCATAAGGAGTTTTTTGACAGATCAAAAAAGGAAAGGTTCAGGGAATGTGCGTCCACTTTGCCCATGCATGCCAGACAAGCCGTTAAAGAAGTAGGCAAAGCTGATTATTAATTCAAGGTCGTCATTTGAAAGTGACGTAAAAGTTGAGTGGCTTATAGTCAAAAATCGTTTCCAGTGGGACAGTTAAGGAAGTTTTTTAAAGCTAGCATGGATCGATTCGTAATAGATCACACAATTTTAAGTCACCAGGTGTTTGCCTCCAATTTAAGTAGGAGGGCCTGGGTGTTCATTGGCGTAGCTAGCCTTGCTTTTCAGGGGGGGCCATGGCCCCGGTCTATCTTGAACAAAAAGCAAACATAGGTTTTAAAGAGTCGTGCAAAGTGTGCAATGAATAAAAAAAATACGCGCATTAAATGTTCTAATATTTTAATATAACAAATTTAATAATATATTTACCAACTTATTTATATGTATACACAGGAAGTATGTGATTCAGCAATTCTACAAAGAAAGTTTTCTACGTCGCTGACTGAAAGCGTCTACCACACTGTCTAAGTCGACCTCAACATTTCTACGAATAACAATGACAAACCTGAGTGTCTCTCTTGAGTCATAGTTGTTCTAAGCCAATTAAAAACTCTCCTCATGGCAGAGAAAGACCTCTCGCAAGTTGCACTTGAAATTGGAAGAATACTCGCAACTTTAAAAAGTTGGTAGAGGTTTGGATAGGTGTTTTCTGCTATATGTTGTTTGATAGAATCATGACCAACAGTTTGATTTAACCGAAAAATACAATTCTTTAAAACGGTCATTTCTGCTCTTAGAGTAGAAGTATTAATATTAAAATTCCCGGTATTGCTCGACGAATTTATTCCATTTAACGACGTGGGAAAACTTAATATGAAAATGGTTATGAAATTGTCACCAAAATTGGAAAATTTTCATAAGACACTAAACGCTAACCTCAAAAAAACTAAAAAGATAATTATATTTATTTTAGAAAAACAGTTTAAAAAGGTCTTTTATAACCTTACGACATCTACAACCCGATTTCGGAAACAGAGGGGCAAAGGTCGCTGTCTTTATTAAATGCGAAATTGAACTTACACTTCTATAATATTTTACAAGATGTCGCCAATATGTATGAAATATTCAATATGCATAATTATGTTTAAATTTAAATAATAATAGAAAAGTATGTATTTTCCGCGTCATGTTCTTTTAATAGTAGTCGGTAGGGGAGGCCTAAAATATCTTAGGGGGGCCTGAGGGACTTCAGGGGGGCCAGGCCCCCCCTGGCCCTCCCTAGCTACGCCAATGTGGGTGTTGGATCTTAATTTTAGGAATGTGTGTTCAAACAAAGTGTGGGTCATAGATTTCTCTGGAATAGGGGCCCAAATTGAAATTGTTGTCAAGACACTTTACCTATTTTTGATTATATTCTATTCTATTCAAAAACACTAAAAAGGCGAGATTTCCTCCCTTCCATCTTTGACCAGCAGAGAGACCACATGTGGCCCCGGAGCTCCGACGCACTCGAACTCGTCTCATGTGCCGAGATTTGTTGGATAACGAGTCAGTTGAGCACTTTTTGTAGGGCATAGCATAGGTAAAATGGGATTATAAGGGTTCGGGATTTTTTGTGAATTTTAGCAATAAATAAATGTGTTTAATGAACAGTTGCGTTCACTGGATGACGTTATAAATCCAAGATGACGGCTTTTTTCATGTTTTTTCACAAACTTTGGCTTATAACAGTCGCTAAATTAGTTTGACCGAAAAACTATTAATACATTTTTGTTTGTAAGAGAACACCAATTATTATGGTAAAGTGAATGGCTTTATATCTTAAAAAACGTTACTATTTTTTTTTTTGAAAAAACAATTATATCTTGGTTAGTTTTTAGGATATAAAACGTTATCGTAACGTATTTATAGTTTTTCCTTAAAACTAATTTAACAAAACAAAAACAAAGCTTGTAAAAAAAAATGGAAAATGCCGCCGTTTTGGATTTATGACGTAATATAGGCCCTCCTACTCAAATTTGAGGCAAACAGCCGGCGACCCACGCTTAACTTTCTTGATCAAACTTAAATTTTTGCAATTTTTTTAAGATTTAAAAAAATAACAATATCTTTTTTAGTTCTTGAGATAAAAAGCTCATTGAAACGACAATTAGCATGTTCGATTGCAAACAAATCATAACCTACACAATTTTTCTGTAAAGATGATAGGCAAAAGTAAAAAGCAAGCATGTTTGTGAAAAAAACATGGAAAAAATCGCAATCTTGGATATATGACGTCACACAAGCGCTCTTACTCATACTTAAGGCAAACACGCGGCGACTTAAAATTAAGTTATCCATAACCTATCGTTGTGGGGTAGTCTAGAACTTCATTTCTATTTTTTTTTTGATAAAAAAAATTACCATTAAAAAAAAAATTAATATCTTCGTTAATTTTTAAGATATAAAGATAAAAAAAGCCGCCATCTTGGATTTATGACGTCACACCAGTTCTCCTACATTTTTCGTTGTAACAATGACATTATATCCAAACAAAACTTAAAAATATTTTTTTTTAATAGAAAGAGATAAAGATACAATTTATATCTCTATCTTTTTCTATAAGAGAAAAAGGGAAATAGAAGTGAACGAAAAGAAGTAAAACTGTGGATCAGGCGTCAGCTGTCCGCTATATTTTACACAGTAATTATTTAAATAAGTTAACGATGATTAAACCGATTTTCCCTTGTTTTGGTAGATGTGTGACTAAAAATGGATTTTAATAATTCTTGCGCTTTTTACAATATGTAAATATTATTGATACATATTTAACACGGTGATGCACATACAGAGATAGTTTTAAGCTATTTATGTATTATTTAGCTTTGAAAATATGTGGATGATTCTACCAAAAGTGGGCTATATGGATATCATTTTTGGTCATTGCCTTTAAATAACCGTACAGCACAGTAAATAATTTTGTTTTTTTTAAATTTATGTAACTAATTAGGTGTAAGCTAAGAAACATTTATTTTCCCGAATTTTAGGAATTATTGCATAAAAATTCCAGAGGGATGAGTACCAGAGGAATGAGTATTTTAATGCTCTTCCAATTTAAATCAAAATCTATTTAGACTACTTAACTTAAGTTTTATATAAACAAAGTTCCTATACTTATAATTTTAAAACAATCAACAAAAAAATTATACTATTGATATCAGTCGAATATTTACTTACCAGAGGAATGATAATTGAAGCGTTCCTTTTTGATTTCTCCGAAAAAAACTAATTTTCTACCGAAAATAAAAAGATCTATAACTTAAACCAAACTAGAGTTGACATTATCTGTCACAACTTGTCACCCTCACAAGTAAATTAGATATCCAGGGCCGTCTCTTTCTCTAGAAATTAACCGGTGGTATTCACAAATATTGTGTTATTAAAAATGGAGCACGTTTAAAATTGTAAAATTTTCCGGAGAAGATGTAAATTCGGATTTTCAAAAATATGACTGCAAACTTAAGTTTTATCAATTTTTTGATAAATAGTTAAGACTTGGTTAAATATTATTTTTTGGATATTTTTTTAAATCTGAGTTTTTAAAATTTGGTTTGGGACTAGACCAGAGGAATGAGGTATTTGCTTTGTAATAAAAAAAGTTATAAACTAGCAATTTTTTTTATACATTAAACTCAAATGCTCCGTAAAGAAAACATTTTGTTTTAAATCTTATAACTAATACTATGCTTCATTTGCAGTCTGTGTTTGAAAAATATGCATTCCCACTCCACAGCACCATTTTTGTAGAATCATCCACGTATATAATTTTTTTTTTCGATCATGGATTATTTCCATAGTTTTCCGAACTTTAAACCACTCATTTTTACGGGAATCCTATGCACAGACTAGATTTCCAAAAAAATGACTTATCGTTACAAACTTTTTATTTGGTTTTTCTTTATTTCTAAAGTTAAATTGAATCTAAGAGTTCGAAATCACTGAGAAATGCTTACTATGCTTTAGCGTTAACCAAATATTTGCAGTTATTTAACCTGTAAGTATTAAAAAAATACACTTTAATCGGTCGAGATCAAGTGTATAGATTTAGTACTTAGACACTGCACAAAGTGTCAAGTTTTAAGATCTAAGTAAATACTGGTGCTATTTTTTAAAACTTTAGGGCAAGTGGTTTTAAAAACTGTATAAAATTACCTTGAATACTTTCAGTTCTTCCGAATCCACTGTGCTTTAAATGATGCGCCAATGTTTCTCCGTACGTCATTCCTAGAAGTGGCCCGCCCCGCATCCTTTCCAAGTTTGTATTGCTATATTATTAAAAGAAAATAAGGTTGTATACAATACACTACAATTAGGCGGATAGTGAAAGAAAAATTCTTCGTAAGATCTTTGGACATCTGGAAACAGAAGTCATTGGCGAATACAGATGCATTATGACAATGATTTCCTTTTTGGGCGACATCTTTTCCTACTTTGATCAGCTTTTGTCAGCGTATCATTTATTTCTTCACTATTTTTACTTCGTGTTTAAAGTTTTGGACTATCGTCCGAAAAACACAACACAGGAAAGTAAATTGGGCCCATTACTGTTTATTTTATATATAAATGATTTAGCAACAGTTTTAAAAAATTTAATGATACAGATGTTTACAGATGACACATTACTTTATTTAACAGGAACAAAAAATGTAGTGCATTGGCTAAACGTAAACAAATTAAAATTAACTGTAAACAAAACAAAACTAATGAGAAATTACAAATTCGTTTAAATATCTTGGTATAATTATAGATTCAAAATTAAAGTTTGATAAATACTAACATATTATTTTAAAAATTTCTTCAAAAATTGGTTATTTAGGAAGGATTAGTTATCATTTTTTTCTAAAAAATATGTTTACAATACAACAATATTACCACATTTTTCCTACTGCTCAACTATATTATACACAGCGAATGAAAATATTATAGATTAACTTCAAATATTATAAAATAGAGCAATGAAGATAATTCTCAAAGCACATAAATACACAAAAATTACACTAATGTTAAAAAAATTAAATTAACTTAATGTAAAAAATTTCATTTTCTATAATGTTTGTATATTTATTAACAACATTCAACACAACCTACTACCAGAACATCTGAAAGATTGTCCTCCAAAATTCAAATTTCCATTCACATTATACAAGATACAAAGACGATTTTTAGAAAGAAAAGAAACTAAGCACAATCAAAAAAAGTTTTTAAAAAATATTTATTTTCAATGCAGTTTGTTTGATTATAGTATTATTCATTTGGATGTAGAATAAATTATTGTTAATTTACAGTTGAACATATTCTTAGGTTGTAAATATTTACATAATTAACAATTAGATTATAATTTACTTTACTACTGATAGAATTGTAGCATATTCTTGCTAAATAAAGTTTTAACGTTAATGTTAAAGCTGTTCCTTTAGCCTTTCTTTGTATATAGCTTTATTTTGTGTAAGTTTAATCATCTTTGAGTTTTGAGAATTTTTAGAAAAATATCAAAATTTATACAATCTTAAATAGTAGATCGACCAAATTTTCTATTAAATACATTTGTGCAAAATGTTGATATGTTAATTCCTTGAACACTAATCGCCGGAAAGCGAGAAGTGACAATCAAGCGTCGTCCCCGGTATATACGGATGTGTGCTGACATACCATATCTAAAGGCCGGTTCAGATGCAGCCAGTAGTTTAGTAGAGTAAAGTAATTTACTCAAGTATGTCTTCTGTTCACACAAGTCAAGTAAATCAGTAGAGTTTATTTAATCAAGTCGAGTAAAAATAGCGTCTACATGAAGCCAGTGCTTTAGACGAGTTAATTAGTCAAAGTCGAGTGTTCGCAGTTGAAAATAACCTTGAAATAAACATTGTGTATTTTCTATCGAAAATAATGCTATCAAAAAGTGCAAGTGAAAAAAAAAGTATTTCTTCGTTCAATTTTAAAACTTGTGATTCATGAAACAGAAGACATATGTTTAGAAATAATGCAAAAGCCTCTTCTCTTCTCCCAATTTTGCCATATTAATTGTATGGATTAAAATATTCACCACAAACCAAATCTTCAATGAAGTTTAAATTATTTCCTTCAACTAAACCAAAACGACTACACTAAACACGTGCCGGCCCGTTCAGACGTGTCTAGGCGGCGCGCTAATCGTCTTTTCTGTGTGGTGGGGACTGCTACTCGACCAGAAAAATAGAATAGAGTTCTATTTCCAAAACTCGACCGTGTACTAGACTACCAGAGGGCTCGATTAAAACTAATGTGTTCAAATATGTCAAGTCACTAATGTGTTCAAACTGCTCGACCACTTGACTAAACTATTGGCTGCGTCTGAACCGCACTTAAGTGTATTGTGGGCCAGGGCTATCAAAACGGACGGGCCACGATCCTCCACTTTGTTGACGTCACATCCGGGGCTGATTTTTTTTTGATGGTCACGTTACGACACAGCTGATTGTCTTTAAAATATTGAAGTTGGAATGACGGTTCATGAATATTTGATTTTTTTTTAAATGAAGCCGGCTTTGAGTTTGTTTTTACTATATTCTTTCAGGACAATTTTTTTTAAACCATAGTAATACTTAACTTTTCAGAGCCGCTTCATTAGCTCACATAAAAATTAAGTTTAAAACAGAAACGAATGACTTAGTCTTTTGTTTTTGATTAGTCTTTGTCCTTTGATTAGTCTTAGCTGTCTTAAACAAAATCGGCTGTTCATACTCGTCTTTTGTTTTTGATTAGTCTTAGTCATAACCCACTGAAAAAAAAGTTCAATTTCAATAAAAAGGCCCTCTTCAAAAGTCATTTTCTACACAAACCAATCTTATTTAACCTAATCTGTGCACGAAACACCACAGAAGAGAGACACGAAAGAACAAACGCGAAAAAGAAAAAAAACAAATAAAATTTTGAGGTTATGTTGAGATTTTCTGTTAAAAACATGATTAATGGCGGTAAATTCAAAATTTCGGCCGCGCGCTTGCGCTCTTCGGACGCCCTGTAAAAAAAACAACAAATATCAGCTGATATCTGCACTCGTCCTAGTCCTTGTCCTAAGGATTGAAAGTTGGCAACTCTTAAGACAAAGACTAATCAAAAACAAAAGCAAAAGCATTGTATGAACACTCATAAGAAACAGTGGTTTTAACTTTCTTATGACAAGACATATGACTAAACCAAGACAAAAGACTAGACAAAAGACGAGTATGAACGATCCATGACAAACACAGATGACAAAGTCAAATACATGTAAAATATAACAGTTGGCATTTGGTACATGGCGGGTAATTTGAAATCAAAATAAGAAATGCTAAATCTTGAAGATTTTAACCTTTTAATCATGTTGCTTCCTTACAACACTTTGGTGGAATATCGGGATGGTGTTTGAGAATATTTCACTGAAATTTCGCGGAAATCTGTAGTGCCATTTTGAGAATATCATAAAAAAACGTCTGACCTCCCATAAGACCCAATGTAAAATTCAGCCCCCGGAGAACAGCTGATTTTTTCAGGGTCGTGGCCTCTATTTTTGTGTTGGCCTTGTGTGGGCTTACCTATAAATAGGAGTAGTGGACTCCTGACTCGTACGACTAACGCTGCCATCTCGAGGCGTATTTTGGTAGATCGGCGAGCTAGTCCGATTGTAGGAATCTTTATATGGGCTATTGCTGGGTTCCGATGTCGCCAGTGGGTAGATCTGGTCGATTTCTACGTAATTTGCATTGCTCTGAAATTTTTTTTAATTTGGACGAAAGCGATTTTTTTTTAATATTGTAAAACATAAAAAGGGGCAGCAAGAATGTAACAGAGAGCGTTTAACCGAGAAATCATTCATTTTCATTGATTTAGTAACCTTTAATAACCATGGTCCGGAGCTTACCGTAAGAAAAAAATAAACAGAAGTAATCAACCGCGGCCCAGTGTAAATTTTCCCTATTCGTGGCGGTCATGCCTAAAAACTTAGAATTTACAGAATCCCCGGCGATGGCATTATAGCTGCGTCACTGGAAGCATCTTGCAAAAACCAAACTAGGCTGAATTTTCACAATATTTTCATAAACATAGCACTTCTTGTTTATTTTTACGTCCAACTTAAAAAGTTTTTTTTTACAAAAATAAAACTCAACACATAATAAAAAAAACATGTTCTTATCAGTGTCGACATTTAGAAAGAAAGAAACTCTGGGCTAACCGTTCACGACTTGGGGACCCACCAAATTAAACTTGTTGCCATTATATAAGTGAAAAAATTGATTAGGCTATGAGCTTTTTCCTACGATTTTTTGTTTGTTAACTACAGCGTGTCCTATTATATTAGATTAAATTATTTAAATACATTTTTACATCACTTAGCTAATAAGGTAAAAATATACACAGGTAAATCAGTTAATTAAAACTAAATTAAATAAAAATCTACGTTGTAGAAAATGGTAAAAAATATTAAAAACGAAAGTAATAGAAATATAAACAATACTTGTATATATATATATAAAAAAAAACAATTAAATACATTAAATATAAAAAATTTCATTTAAACCTTGTTCAGCAGGAATGGTGCCGAGCACCGATGATGCGTTTCCCCTTTGTATCGCAAGACTTATCCTTTGGGTAATGAAGCTACGTGCTTTTGGATGTTTTATTTTGTAACTTATTTCACTAATTAATTGCTTAGCCTCATTACCCAAAGGACCAAATGTTTCGACAACAAAAGGAACAAAGAGAAAACCCCGGTCTTCCAATTATTTATACTTAATTTTTTTTTGTGACTCACCAAGATTTGCTGCTTCACCTGCTTTTTGTGAAGTTTTTGCTATGTATGATGTTTTAGACTTTTATCAGATTTACTTGTTACTTACCTAACCTAGCCTGTGATGCCTGGTGACCTATATCCCATTTTGCCACAAATTTTTTCTACCCTTCTTTCATTTTTTGCCATATGAAGCTTCCGTTGTTGCCACCTCCTCTGTTTTCTTAGAATTTTATGATTAATTATAAATAAGATTTATTTTTGACTAGTTGCAAAACAAGTGGTGCTTTGGTTTTGCATGTTAGAGTTAATACCCGCTCACTTTACTTCCAAATATTTTTAGTATTAGTAGAAGTTCTTATTCTTAATGGTACTGGTACAAAATTTTGACTGTTTATAGCAACGAGGTTAAAATTTATTTATTTTCTGTTCTCTTATAACCTGTTAGCATATTATGTAATTTTACCCAGCCTGATAAATTTATGCAAAATGCTGCTTCTACTAATTGAGCTTTCATGCGTGCAGATGTGTGAACAAAAAGACTATATGGTTCGTGAATATTTTATTCCATATAATTCTTAAAAAATGATATTTTACTCCTCTGTGGCTATAAAATAAACTTTGTAGAAAATTGTTCAGTTTATGATTTTTAAACTCCCGCATAGATTCTTTCTTTACATTTAGATAGTCATGTGAATAACTACACATGTCTATTTCGACTTCGTTTTTTCTTACTCTAAGGTCTGGAGGTAGGTTATCTTTCGTTAAAAGAACAATGCAAATGCATGATTTTTTGACGTTTCTCGTTTCTTATTTAAACGCTCTCTGTAAGATTCTCGCATTTAAAAGAAGAGTTCGAATAACCAAACTGTTGCTAATAATTGCCTGATACCTCTGGTTACTAGAAAAATATTTTAAATTATTTTATTTTTTTGTAGGAATCCCAATCGTGATTTAGTTTATTAACACTGTTATAAATACCTAAGTTCAAAAATATAACAAATCTGCAATGTCACGTAGAAAAAATAACCGATTTAGTTATGAGTGTTATTTTAAGTAATTACCAAAAATTTTGCAAATTGAATGGATTTTTTTTTTGATAAGATAAAATAGGAATGTGTTTATGTCAATACAAAACAGGAATGTGTTTATGTCAATAAAACTTAATTCGGCATTGTGTGTTCAATAGTTTTTATCATTGCATTGTTTTAATTAATAGGAATTACGAATTTTTTAAATTGAACCCATTAGGGTCATCCATAAATTAACACGCCAAGCGAGAGGGCGGGGTTCTAGAAAGTGTGCTAAAGTGTTAGGAGGGGGAAGGGGGTTTTTCGACTTTGCTACGTAACATTTTTGAGCCAAAATAAGCTACCACTTATTCTATTCTAACAGAGTGGACCCAGAAAGAGATACAAAGGGAGTGGACCAACACAGGAAACGCCAGACAGGCGAAGGAGTATGTGACAGGCTACAGCAAATACCGTAGAGACTGGCTGCTCCGTCGAACACGAAGAGAGGTGGGAGCCATAGTGGGAGTCCTGACCGGACACTGCGTCCTACAAGGACACCTGGCAAAGATGAGAGTGAAGGAGGACGCGACGTGCGAGCGATGTTGGGCCGAGGACGAGACCTCGGCGCACTTTCTCTCATCATGTGAAGCATACAAGCAGGCAAGAAGAGAGGTATTCGAAGAGGACCTTCTGAATCTGAGGTGGCCCGATATTCTGGCCTTTGTACAGAAGACTGGCAGATTCCTTAGCGAAAGAAGGACGCAGTAGGGGGATGCCCGGGGGTTGGCGAAAAGGGCGCTTCATGTGCCTAGTCGCCAGGCCTAGAGCCTACCCCACACTACTACTACTATTCTATATGTGTACATGTTATCAATGATTACACAACCCCTAGATATTCAACCCAACAAACTTAATAACAGCAGCGCACAATTGGCTCTGCCGTATATTCATGTAGTTCCAATGATGACACGAAAGAGCCATCTGTCCGCTGCTGTTATTAAGTTTGTTGGGTTGCATATCTAGAGGTTGTGTAATCATTGATGTTATTGTTATGTTACTAATCGAAATTTTTACCGGGCGAATATACCTACCTACGAAGCATTTACCGCAAATGGACTGCGCAAACATTAACAGCTCTAGGAATTTATCGCGTCAGTTTTTTAGAGCGCGATACTTTTAAAAGAACAAAAGCATTGGGGCAAAGCTGATATTGCGAAAGAACTTTGTTGCACTGGAAATATCGTTATAAAAGCTTTCGTGGATCTTAATTTACGCGGTCGCAATGTCTTGAGCGGTAAAAAAATACGCGTTTTATGATTTCGCGGTAACCGTATTTTGCTCGGCTAATGGTTGGTGCTATTAATACTTACGCGATATAAACACGTAATTAAGTGTTACGTAGTCTTAGGGGAGGTTGCCAAAGTGTGACAAGGTATTACAATAGGGGGACAAAGGGTTAAAAATTGGTAAAAACGTATTACGTAATTTATTAATGACATCAAATACCAAATTGCAAATAATGCAAGGACCTAAAACTATAAACAAGTGAAATTAAAGGAAGAAAAATAAGAAAAAAGTTTTCTGCTTCGGCCGGGGATCGAACCCGGGACCTCTTGCTATCTAGGCAAACATTCCACCACTAAACTACCGAAGCCATACATAAATTTTTCGGAAAACTTTCATCTATGCAGGCTGCGGTGTCTCAATACAAGAACGAGAGACTCTCAGGGTATTAACCCGACCAAGTCATACAACTGATCTCTAAATTCTTCTTTGCCACTGTCACTGACAGTAGTTCAGTGGTGGAATGTTTGCCTAGATAACAAGAGGTCCCGGCCGAAGCAGAAAACTTTTTTCTTATTTTTCTTTCTTTAATTTCACTTGTTGTTTTTATTGATGACCCCTACGGTAAACTACTACAACGTCTAGGTGCCGCCTACCACACAGCAGGTGGTTGATGCGAGAAAAACTACTGAAAAGTAAACAGTGGGAGTTGTAATGATTAAGCGAGAGGAAATCTTTAGTAAATAGAGGGTTTTTTCCTTCATGGTGCTTGGCTATGGAAAAACTGTGAGATAGGAAAGTGTTGTCTATAAAATGTCATTTTATCTCTGTTTTTGTTTAGGTTTTCTTGTTTAGCTTATTAGCTAGAATGTAAAGTAAACTTTAGGATTATCAGCAATGCCACTGAGCTGGTTCCTCCGAGCTCTTTAAAGAGGGGATAATGTATTACTTAGGTCTAACCTACCTTTAATAAAAACCCAAACTTTGAGGAGAGAAGTCGGAAGTCACATTCTAAGTTTTGATGAACTTAAACTAAAACCTCTAATTAAATTGTCAGTATAGAAACATAACATTTTTCTATTTCAAGAATATTTTGCAGTTAGTTATTTTGGTAAGTTAAAGCTTTTATTTTAATATTTTGAGTCTTGTTTTTTAAGTCTAAGGCAAGTTATAAAAAAGCTACTTTCCTTGTCACGCACTTACCGCAGAACTGTCCAGATAAGAAGATGCAATTGGTTGATTGGCATAGATATGGTGTGCAGAATTGATATTAGAAGCATTTGAGTTGTAACTTGTTGAGACGCCACTGTCTGCACTTAGGCCTACGGAGAGATGTGCAAATCTAAAAAATAATGCATAAATATTCTTTATTCTGAATCATTCTAAGTTAGTTCCTAAATTTTGGTATTTTAAAAAAATTATTAAAATTATTGGGGTAGAATTTTTTAAATACTTTCTTTAGCTACCAATATCTCAAAAACTACTGCTTCGAATTTCAAAAAGATATAACAATTAGATGCATATAATTAGTTAAATGCCTATGAAAGGTATGCCATTGATATAAAGGGGCCGCGTTATACATATTTAGAGAGGACTTTTGGTCAGTTTGCAGATATATAGACAAATCTGGGAGCACGGCAGTGCCCCACCAAGTTCGCGTAAACTGCTGTACCATATTTTCTTGAAACATTTCAGCCCATATTTAACCTATCTAAAGCTCTACTTCGGAATGAGGTACGAAACTCAAACTTTGCACAGGCGTAGATCTGTATAGAGTTAACAACCCCTCCAACTTTCATGGACTTCCATAAAGTAGTAAAGTAGTTACGAAATGTCAAAAAACGTCGAAATTACCACTCACTCACTCACTCATGTATAGATCATCAAAATTCTACTGTACTTCTAATTTACTCCCCATACATGTAAAGTTATGTAAAAGTAACATTGCCCACTTCCAGAAGCGCTGAAAGCTAATCTTTGGCAGACTGATAGGAAATATGACATAACTATGGGAAAAAATTTAAAAACTCCAAAATTTTAATTTGCTTTCCTCCCCTATAAATGTAAAATTAACATTGGCAACTTTCAGGAACGCTAGAGAGCTAAGCTTCAGAAGGAACTATAATAAAATCATAGAAAAAAATTTAAAAACCTCAAAATTTTTAATAAGGCATTGCAAACGTTTTGAACAAGATTCCGCATACTTTACTACTTTAAATCTTAAATATTATCCAAATCCTTTAAAAAAGGAGTGAACAAACAACAACATTTCATGTAAAAAAAAGCCAAGTACACGAAAATGGTATTCTGTAAAAAGAATTGAGAAAAAAGTAAAGCCAAGTTCTCCTATACAAAGTTCAAAATGAAAGGTTCTTACTAGTTTGGAAATATTTTTCAAAACTTGGCTATTATGGCAGCTAATGACTCTTAGCTGCTAAATTGAACATAAAGAAGTTTGGCTATATTAGAAAGGTATATCTAACTTAATAAATGTGTAATTGTATACAAAAGGATTTTGAATAGTAAGAATAAAATAATATTAAATTTTAAACATTTCCCATGTTTTTGGTACAATGGAATGTGCACCACTTCTTTCAGAGGGGACTAATGTACATCGCTGGAAATCAAATTTCGTCTGCTTCTTTCGTTTTTGAGTCATTAGCTAACCAATGACACGCCATGCGACATACTTAGCCGTAACTGGAAAACTAAATTAATGATCTGCAGAGTTTTTGCAAACTATAAAATGGTATATGTTTCAATTACCCTTCTTAATAACTTTGTAGTTAGCGTGGAAGTGTCTTATAGGCATAGGTGCAATGTTTAAGGTCACTAGATAAGTTCCTTCTTTGTGATCTAGTGACCTTAGCAACGTTTACCCTGTGTATAGACTGTAAACAAAGAATTTGTACAAATGTCAATCTAATGCAAACCCAATTATCTAGCCCTGAAAGTTTACCCAATTTCTCCTTAAGAACTAGTATCAAGTCTAATTAATTTTTCATTAGCTGTGGTATATTTCCTACAATTTTATGCCGTTATTAATTATTTCCTGTCCAAAAATTATTTGCACTGATTTATTTGGTTTTGTATTAGAAGAAATCAACCTAAAGTTTTTAGAATAACCCTAAGAAAAAATTATCATACCTAGTAGCTAAATCTGGTACAGAAGAACTGGGTGTGTACTTGCCCTCGTGCGCCCCCAATCCTACGTCACTGACTGTCGCTTTTTGGTTGCCAAATTTCTGTACAGTGCTGCCGTAATTCTGATTTGCACCACTGTTTGTACTCGATTGACTGCCTTGGGGGGGCAGGGAGGACCTGCTTTGGTTTGATGATCGTCGTTTTGGTTCTGTTGTCCATACATTGATAACTAAAAATGTTTGAAACATAAATTTTAGTAGATACCCATAAATTAAAAATCAAAACATTTTTTGTGTTGACTGTTTTGTCCTGAAGAAAATCATTACTGTTTGGTCGATATGACACCTTAAGTAGCTGGTATTTGACGCCATCTCATGGTTTAAATGAGGAAAATAACCTGCTCAGAGCCGTATTCCTTCACGGTGGATAGAATATATATATATATATATATATATATATATATATATATATATATATATATATATATATATATATATATATATATATATATATGTCGAATTTTTTCGTCACTGGTGGTCCAGCTGATTTTTGTAAACAAAAGTTAGATATGATATGAAGAACGGAATAACTAATATTTCTTTTATATTTTGAAAACTAAGGCAATTTTCCTACAGTTTTCTAATACATCCTTATAAAATGTAATTTTCTAGACGTATTGTCGTAATTTTTTTTAGCCGCTTTATTTTTTATTACACAAAACTTAAACTACAAGTCAAACTGAATGTGATCGTTTACTATCAAAGGTGAACCGAGGACTTGGGAAGTAAACAAAGATGTAAGTCGGCGGATTATTTTTGAAGCTGAAACGAACACAGTATTTTCTTCGAATTTTAATTTTTGTGTAAAGAGAAATTAAGCGCGCTAAAAAAATAACGACTGGTATGTCTGAAAAATATTATTTTATTAGAATATACTAAAAAATAGTAGGAAAATTGACTTAGTTTTCAAAAAATATTAGTTGTTCATATCATATCTAACTTTTGTTTACAAAAATCAGCTGGACCACCAGTAACGTAAAAATTCGACATATATATATATATATATATATATATATATATATATATATATATATATATATATATATAAAATCCGAACACCGGTCTATTCTATCCACTATTCTATCCACCGTGGTATTCCTTTACAAGCAGCGACATCTACCGAATAGAAGACAAGAGACTTTACTGACCGAGACGACTATTCAGGTCGGTTCAACGCTGTTTGCATTTTTACCCCCTTCACGACGTCGGCCCGGCGTCGGTTCCACCAATGTTGACATCGAGTTATATAATCAAAGGTTCCACAGAGTTATAAGTCAACTTACTAACACTCATAAATTTTAGTACCTAGATGTCATGGTTTTAGCCTACTGGCAACCCTATACATGTAAATAATTACTCAAAGCATATACAGCTTCCAACAATACTGGATAAATATGCCAGAACTGGCTCACTCTAAAGAATTCATTAAAGGACCTTGTGGAAAGAGAGCCAGGAACATCATTGGACTTACCAGGCAGGAGATACTATAGTGACTGGTCTTTCAGGTCAGTATTGACTAAGAGTACACATGCACAGAATGGGACCGAATGTAGACTCTGTATGGAGGATGACGAAACAGTTAGACATGTACTGTGCGAATGTCCGGCTATTATACGTTTACGTTAGAACACTTTCTGTAAACCTCAGATTGATTCAGAAGATCTGAACAGTATCTCACCCAAACTGATAGTCAACCTTTTTGGAGGATTAGGCATACAGTGGTGAGAAACCACTCAAAAGTGAGCCACAATAGACCCACTGGTGGTCGCAGTGGAAGGGCTGCAAGGTCCAGTTACATATGAAACATCAATCATCATCATGGGTACTGTTTTTCGTTTCATCTGCCTGCCTTTTGTTTTTACTCTGGTAGTTTCTTTTTTATTTGAAGATGTCGCCACTTTTGTGAAAGCATACAGTATTATTTTTGATTTCTCTTACCAATATGGTAAGATGAGATTCATATACCGTCTCTAAAGCTTTACAAAAGTGTCAAATTGACCATGCAGTGTTCTGAAGAGTCCCTTAAGGACGAAACAGTTAACTGTCAACACTTAATAGGTGTTCATTAGATCTTGGACCCGCGTGGGTGTACAGCTTTCGAGCTACCAACAGAAAAATACAAAAGAAACAAAATCTTTCTAAACCGCAGATTTAAACGGGTGTAATGAGTATGCTGATTCCAGTGTACCTATATATGCCACTACTTTTTGATGTGCAGGTTTCAAGTACTTCTAAATCAGATGAGACAACTGACGTCCGCCTTGCGAGCCTCGAATCCAAGATATAATTAAAGAAGAAAACCGCATCGTGATAAAGCAAGTCGTTTCTAAGCTATGATCTGTATTTCAGAACGGTGTCTTTAACTTTTTTGTTTATAAAAATTTTATTTTGGTGTTAATTTTCGTTTTATAGTATTTTTAATTCAAATTAGTAAGTTGGCATTTTTCTTATGAAATGGCCCTCTTTTTAATTGAGTTTAAAAATTAGAGTAAAAATGTTTTACACTTAATATTTAAGTTTTTTAATTTTTATTGTTTTTTTATATTTTTATTTACCTATTTATTACCTTTTTATTTTTTATTAATTCTTTAATTTTATTATTATAAAATATCTCAAGTCAAATAAACAAATTAAAATATAAAATAAAACCAAAAAATATTACAAGTAAAAAGAATATAAAAAATAAAGAGGTCATTCCACAAGAAAATAACAATTTTATGTAATATCTGAAAAACCAGAACTAACAGATAAAATTCAATTTGACAGTTGGATTCTTAATGGAATAGCCTATAAAAGATTTATATAAAGTGAGAACAACTTTGGAAATTGAAAAAAATCATATGCTCATAATTTCCCGTTTATTATCCGTAAATTAGTTGTGAAAACAAAAAATATGCCGTGTCTAACTTTATATAAAGTTAGCAGAACACCTATAGAAACAATGGATTTATCTAAAAAAAAATTAGTTCACAATTTGCCGTTAATTATCCGTAAATTAGTTGTGAAAATAAAAAATTTGCCGTGTTTTTTTTTAAAAAAGGGTGTTTTGCTAACTTTATATAAAGTTAGCAGAACACCATTTTTTTTTAAAAAAACGAGCACGGCATATTTTTGTTTTCACAACTTACGGATAATTAACGGCAAATTGAGCACAAAATTTTTTTTTTGATAAATATATTATTTCTATAGGTGTTCTGCTAACTTTATATAAAGTTAGCAAAACACCATATTTTTTTTTAAAAAACGGGCACGGCAAATTTTTTGTTTTCACAACTAATTTACGGATAATTAACGGCAAATTATGAGCATATGATTTTATTCAATTTCCAAAGTTGTTCTGCTAACTTTATATACATCTATAAACGGCAATTTACACCAAAATTAAATTTTCATAAACAAAAAAGTAAGACACTTTTCCCAAACCCCACAGTAGCTTTAATCATCTCTTGGAAATCGAGGCTCACATCAAGGGATAGTTTTTTTCTATATCTCCTAAATAGCTGAAACCCTTCCTAAACATTGAATTGGGTTCACCCCTGTACCTACTACAATATTCTGTCTGATAAATTTGATAAAAATTGATCAAGTGAATTTAGCAATTTTGACATCCTGTATCTTGTTGCAAAACAATTTTTGAACCTCCCTATATATTTATTATATCTCAAAATAGAGTTTGTTTTGGCTAAATACTTTAGTAATGCCCTGTATATTACTGAATATTTCAGAAAGAAGCTGTGGATTTTAGCTAGCTACCAATCCAAATGTAACATATTAGCTAAGTACTTAAAAATATTAACAAACAAAAAAAAATGTGACTCAAATCTTATTGTTAGATTTTACAAAAAATATTAAATTAATTGAGAGAATGATCTTAAAACCCAGAATAGTTCTGAAGGTCAAGCCTTACTTAAATATTAAAATAAATTAAGGTCAATGCATTTCTATAAAAAATGGCTATAGGACTTTCTGAATCACAAAAAATATAAGGAGTGGCAATAAACTAGACCAAGTTTTAGATTTTGTTACAGGGTGTTTCACCACAAATGTCGCTTATCTGTTTTCTCTCTTATTATTCATCCTTGTATTCATTTCAATATTCATGATACAATTTTTTTTTGTTACATGTCTGCAAATGCCAAATTTTGTCAAATAGTTTTTTAGTTAAAATTAAGAACCCAAACCCAAGTATTTTGTTTCATTTTTAAATTCCTCATTTCTTTCTGATTTTAAAAATGTATAATATACTATGTATAGAGACCCTGTATGTATGACATATTTTAAAGATAAAAATATGTCATACATACAGGGTCTCTAACTATGTATCCCAGAGAACAGTATAGTCACATGTGTGACATTTCCAACCTCTTTGTTTATTTTGTGCATAATGACAACAAGAAAAATTCTGAAAAACAGCATGTCTTTGAGTTGTTTTTATCTGTGTTTTTTTTTCTTCAAAAAACAGTCAGTTTTCATTTAAGATAATGACAGTTTTTGCCTTTAATTTTATACCAACATGACATATTTAATTTTTTAAATATTTCTGGTTAAGAAATATGTTTATATCATGTCAAAGTCACAACAGTGTAACTGCATATGGCAAACAGTTTCTAGAAAAAGGTAAAGGCATAGAAAAAATTCATTTAACTGGCCCTAGTAGCTGATACCAAACTACCAACTTTTATTTATTTCTTTTGCAAGATGGACACAATATTTACATTTTTGAAAAAAAAATACAGATATTTTGAAACCCCCTATAATTAGTAATTTTTATTTTGATAAATTTGATTGGGCAATCCCCATAAATCTGGGAGGGATTTTGGAAACAGGAAAAACCTAAAATAGGGAAAAAAGAGGCACTGTTCCAAGCCCAATCAGATACTGCATCAAAATGAAAAATATCCGCAGGGATTTTCACAATATTAAGCAAAAACTTGATGTGTGTTCATTTTAAAGCTTCTAGCGAGCTTCTAGCCTATTAGGTTTTAAATTACATTGCAGTAAATAAAATAATACTATTGTATAAGCCTAGTAATTTTTTTTTATAGAATCACATTTTATTGATTTTGTGAATGTAGATTTGAAAGAAATTATTATCAGTTAAATAAATAATTTGGCTTGATTCTATAGAACACTTTTTTGTGTTCTATTTGGACTATTAATATGTTAATACCCTGTAATTTTTATAAGTCAAATCCAGAATAAAACCTGTGCCTGTACACACTGTAAGCATAAGCTATAATGTCAAATCTAAATTTGACATATTTTTGTTGTGACTTACTTGGCATTTCAGGAGGAGTATCTTTTTTGACATATTTTCCCACAACACCATCCTTCATTGCTCTCAAATCCTTGTTTTTTCTTGATAACATTTTTTGTTCAGTTTATCTTATAGCCCCTACTTTTCAAAAGATCACTACAAACTAGGTAAAGTTTTTCATACAAGTCTAACTGAGTTCCATTATGTTTGCCTCCCATATACCGGTGTGAAACTAGCAGCCACCTTACAGCAGCCAAAGTGTGAAGTTAGCAGCCACTTACAGCAGCCAAAATGTGAAGTTAGCAGCCACATTTGGCAGCCTAACAAAAAAGTATATTTTCAAAAATTATTTAATTGAGAAGCTGCAAAAACCTTGGTAAATAACTTTTTTTATTAAGAAATGGAGAATTTGAGAAATTTGGAAAAAAATAAAAAATCCAAAAAAGTCCTCTTTAAAAACATAGTTACACAATGAAACTTGGTAGGGTGTTTAAGTAACCTACAACTAGTCATCTGTGGAAGCGGCTGCTCCTTGTTCCCGGTTTAACATGGTGAAATGGAAAAAAAATGGAAAAACAGAAAAAAATTCAAGTCACCTTCAGAAACATAGTTACGCAATGAAACTTGGTAGGGTGTTTAAGTAACCTACAACTAGTCATGTGTGTAAGCGGCTGCTACTTGTTCCCGGTTTAACATGGTGAAATGGAAAAAAAATGGAAAATCAGAAAAAATTTCAAAAGTCACCTTCAAAAACATAGTTACGCAATGAAACTTGGTAGGGTGTTTAAGTAACCTACAACTAGTCATGTGTGTAAGCGGCTGCTACTTGTTCCCGGTTTAACATGGTCAAATGGAAATAAAATGGAAAAACAGAAAAAAAAATCAAAAATCACCTTCAAAAACATAGTTACGCAATGAAACTTGGTAGGGTGTTTAAGTTGCCTACAACTAGTCATCTGTGGAAGCGGCTGCTCCTTGTTCCCGGTTTAACATGGTGAAATGGAAAAAAAATGGAAAAACAGAAAAAAATTCAAAAGTCACTTTCAAAAACATAGTTACGCAATGAAACTTGGTATGGTGTTTAAGTAACCTACAACTAGTCATGTGTGTAAGCGGATGCTACTTGTTCCCGGTTTAACATGGTGAAATGGAAAAAAAATGGAAAAACAGAAAAGAATTCAAAAGTCACCTTCAAAAACATAGTTACGCAGTGAAACTTGGTATGGTGTTTAAGTAGCCTACAACTAGTCATGTGTGTAAGCGGCTGCTACTTGTTCCCGGTTTAACGTGGTGAAATGGAAAAAAAATGGAAAAACAGAAAAAAATTCAAAAGTCACCTTCAAAAACATAGTTACGCAATGAAACTTTGTAGGGTGTTTAAGTAAACTACAACTAGTCATGTGTGTAAGCGGCTGCTACTTGTTCCCGGTTTAACATGGTGAAATGGAAAAAAAATGGAAAAACAGAAAAAAATTCAAAAGTCACCTTCAAAAACATAGTTACGCAATGAAACTTGGTAGGGTGTTTAAGTTGCCTACAACTAGTCATCTGTGGAAGCGGCTGCTCCTTGTTCCCGGTTTAACATGGTGAAATGGAAAAAAAATGGAAAAACATAAAAAAATTCAAAAGTCACCTTCAAAAACATAGTTACGCAATGAAACTTGGTATGGTGTTTAAGTAGCCTACAACTAGTCATGTGTGTAAGCGGCTGCTACTTGTTCCCGGTTTAACATGGTGAAATGGAAAAAAAATGGAAAAACAGAAAAAAATTCAAAAGTCACCTTCAAAAACATAGTTACGCAATGAAACTTTGTAGGGTGTTTAAGTAACCTACAACTAGTCATGTGTGTAAGCGGCTGCTACTTGTTCCCGGTTTAACATGGTGAAATGGAAAAAAAATGGAAAAACAGAAAAAAATTCAAAAGTCACCTTCAAAAACATAGTTACGCAATGAAACTTGGTAGGGTGTTTAAGTTGCCTACAACTAGTCATCTGTGGAAGCGGCTGCTCCTTGTTCCCGGTTTAACATGGTGAAATGGAAAAAAAATGGAAAAACAGAAAAAAATTCAAAAGTCGCCTTCAAAAACATAGTTACGCAATGAAACTTGGTATGGTGTTTAAGTAACCTACAAGTAGTCATGTGTGTAAGCGGTTGCTACTTGTTCCCGGTTTAACATGGTGAAATGGAAAAAAAATGGAAAAACAGAAAAAAATTCAAAAGTCACCTTCAAAAACATAGTTACGCAATGAAACTTGGTAGGGTGTTTAAGTTGCCTACAACTAGTTATCTGTGGAAGCGGCTGCTCCTTGTTCCCGGTTTAACATGGTGAAATGGAAAAAAAATGGAAAAACAGAAAAAAATTCAAGTCACCTTCAAAAACATAGTTACGCAATGAAACTTGGTATGGTGTTTAAGTAACCTACAACTAGTCATGTGTGTAAGCGGCTGCTCCTTGTTCCCGGTTTAACATGGTGAAATGGAAAAAAAATGGAAAAACAGAAAAAAATTCAAAAGTCACCTTCAAAAACATAGTTACGCAATGAAACTTTGTAGGGTGTTTAAGTAACCTACAACTAGTCATGTGTGTAAGCGGCTGCTCCTTGTTCCCGGTTTAACATGGTGAAATGGAAAAAAAATGGAAAAACAGAAAAAAATTCAAAAGTCACCTTCAAAAACATAGTTACGCAATGAAACTTGGTAGGGTCTTTAAGTTGCCTACAACTAGTTATCTGTGAAAGCGGCTGCTCCTTGTTCCCGGTTTAACATGGTGAAATGGAAAAAAAATGGAAAAACAGAAAAAAATTCAAAAGTCACCTTCAAAAACATAGTTACGCAATGAAACTTTGTAGGGTGTTTAAGTAACCTACAAATAGTCATGTGTGTAAGCGGCTGCTACTTGTTCCCGGTTTAACATGGTGAAATGGAAAAAAAATGGAAAAACAGAAAAAAATTCAAAAGTCACCTTCAAAAACATAGTTACGAAATGAAACTTGGTAGGGTGTTTAAGTTTCCTACAACTAGTCATCTGTGAAAGCGGCTGCTCCTTGTTCCCGGTTTAACATGGTGAAATGGAAAAAAAAATGGAAAAACAGAAAAAAATTCAAAAGTCACCTTCAAAAACATAGTTACGCAATGAAACTTGGTATGGTGTTTAAGTAACCTACAACTAGTCATGTGTGTAAGCGGCTACTACTTGTTCCCGGTTTAACATGGTGAAATGGAAAAAAAATGGAAAAACAGAAAAAAATTCAAAAGTCACCTTCAAAAACATAGTTACGCAATGAAACTTGGTATGGTGTTTAAGTAACCTACAACTAGTCATGTGTGTAAGCGGCTACTACTTGTTCCCGGTTTAACATGGTGAAATGGAAAAAAAATGGAAAAACAGAAAAAAATTCAAAAGTCACCTTCAAAAACATAGTTACGCAATGAAACTTGGTATGGTGTTTAAGTATCCTACAACTAGTCATGTGTGTAAACGGCTGCTACTTGTTCCCGGTTTAACATGGTGAAATGGAAAAAAAATGGAAAAACAGAAAAAAATTCAAAAGTTACCTTCAAAAACATAGTTACGCAATGAAACTTGGTATGGTGTTTAAGTAACCTACAACTAGTCACGTGTGTAAGCGGCTGCTACTTGTTCCCGGTTTAACATGGTGAAATGAAAAAAAAATGGAAAAACAGAAAAAAATTCAAAAGTCACCTTCAAAAACATAGTTACGCAATGAAACTTTGTAGGGTGTTTAAGTTGCCTACAACTAGTTATCTGTAAAAGCGGCTGCTCCTTGTTCCCGGTTTAACATGGTGAAATGGAAAAAAAATGGAGAAACAGAAAAAAATTCAAAAGTCACCTTCAAAAACATAGTTACGCAATGAAACTTGGTATGGTGTTTAGGTAACCTACAACTAGTCATGTGTGTAAGCGGCTGCTCTTTGTTCCCGGTTTAACATGGTGAAATGGAAAAAAAAATGGAAAAACAGAAAAAAATTCAAAAGTCACCTTCAAAAACATAGTTACGCAATGAAACTTGGTAGGGTGTTTAAGTTGCCTACAACTAGTCATCTGTGGAAGCGGCTGCTCCTTGTTCCCGGTTTAACATGGTGAAATGGAAAAAAAATGGAAAAACAGAAAAAAATTCAAAAGTCACCTTCAAAAACATAGTTACGAAATGAAACTTGGTAGGGTGTTTAAGTTTCCTACAACTAGTCATCTGTGAAAGCGGCTGCTCCTTGTTCCCGGTTTAACATGGTGAAATGGAAAAAAAAATGGAAAAACAGAAAAAAATTCAAAAGTCACCTTCAAAAACATAGTTACGCAATGAAACTTGGTATGGTGTTTAAGTAACCTACAACTAGTCATGTGTGTAAGCGGCTACTACTTGTTCCCGGTTTAACATGGTGAAATGGAAAAAAAATGGAAAAACAGAAAAAAATTCAAAAGTCACCTTCAAAAACATAGTTACGCAATGAAACTTGGTATGGTGTTTAAGTAGCCTACAACTAGTCATGTGTGTAAACGGCTGCTACTTGTTCCCGGTTTAACATGGTGAAATGGAAAAAAAATGGAAAAACAGAAAAAAATTCAAAAGTCACCTTCAAAAACATAGTTACGCAATGAAACTTGGTATGGTGTTTAAGTAGCCTACAACTAGTCATGTGTGTAAGCGGCTGCTCCTTGTTCCCGGTTTAACATGGTGAAATGGAAAAAAAATGGAAAAACAGAAAAAAATTCAAAAGTCACCTTTAAAAACATAGTTACGCAATGAAACTTGGTAGGGTGTTTAAGTTGCCTACAACTAGTCATCTGTAGAAGTGGCTGCTCCTTGTTCCCGGTTTAACATGGTGAAATGGAAAAAAAATGGAAAAACAGAAAAAAATTCAAAAGTCACCTTCAAAAACATAGTTACGCAATGAAACTTGGTATGGTGTTTAGGTAACCTACAACTAGTCATGTGTGTAAGCGGCTGCTCTTTGTTCCCGGTTTAACATGGTGAAATGGAAAAAAAAATGGAAAAACAGAAAAAAATTCAAAAGTCACCTTCAAAAACATAGTTACGCAATGAAACTTGGTAGGGTGTTTAAGTTGCCTACAACTAGTCATCTGTGGAAGCGGCTGCTCCTTGTTCCCGGTTTAACATGGTGAAATGGAAAAAAAATGGAAAAACAGAAAAAAATTCAAAAGTCACCTTCAAAAACATAGTTACGAAATGAAACTTGGTAGGGTGTTTAAGTTTCCTACAACTAGTCATCTGTGAAAGCGGCTGCTCCTTGTTCCCGGTTTAACATGGTGAAATGGAAAAAAAAATGGAAAAACAGAAAAAAATTCAAAAGTCACCTTCAAAAACATAGTTACGCAATGAAACTTGGTATGGTGTTTAAGTAACCTACAACTAGTCATGTGTGTAAGCGGCTACTACTTGTTCCCGGTTTAACATGGTGAAATGGAAAAAAAATGGAAAAACAGAAAAAAATTCAAAAGTCACCTTCAAAAACATAGTTACGCAATGAAACTTGGTATGGTGTTTAAGTAGCCTACAACTAGTCATGTGTGTAAACGGCTGCTACTTGTTCCCGGTTTAACATGGTGAAATGGAAAAAAAATGGAAAAACAGAAAAAAATTCAAAAGTCACCTTCAAAAACATAGTTACGCAATGAAACTTGGTATGGTGTTTAAGTAGCCTACAACTAGTCATGTGTGTAAGCGGCTGCTCCTTGTTCCCGGTTTAACATGGTGAAATGGAAAAAAAATGGAAAAACAGAAAAAAATTCAAAAGTCACCTTTAAAAACATAGTTACGCAATGAAACTTGGTAGGGTGTTTAAGTTACCTACAACTAGTCATCTGTGAAAGCGGCTGCTCCTTGTTCCCGGTTTAACATGGTGAAATGGAAAAAAAAGGGAAAAACAGAAAAAAATTCAAAAGTCACCTTCAAAAACATAGTTACGCAATGAAACTTTGTAGGGTGTTTAAGTAACCTACAACTAGTCATGTGTGTAAGCGGCTGCTCCTTGTTCCCGGTTTAACATGGTGAAATGGAAAAAAAATGGAAAAACAAAAAAAAAATCAAAAGTCACCTTTAAAAACATAGTTACGCAATGAAACTTGGTAGGGTGTCTAAGTAACCTACAACTAGTCATGTGTGTAAGCGGCTGCTACTTGTTCCCGGTTTAACATGGCGAAATGGAAAAAAATGGAAAAACAGAAAAAAATTCAAAAGTCACCTTCAGAAACATAGTTACGCAATGAAACTTGGTAGGTTGTTTAAGTTGCCTACAACTAGTCATCTGTGGAAGCGGCTGCTCCTTGTTCCCGGTTTAACATGGTGAAATGGAAAAAAATGGAAAAACAGAAAAAAATTCAAAAGTCACCTTCAAAAACATAGTTACGCAATGAAACTTGGTATGGTGTTTAAGTAACCTACAACTAGTCATGTGTGTAAGCGGCTGCTACTTGTTCCCGGTTTAACATGGTCAAATGGAAATAAAATGGAAAAACAGAAAAAAAAATCAAAAATCACCTTCAAAAACATAGTTACGCAATGCAACTTGGTAGGGTGTTTAAGTTGCCTACAACTAGTCATCTGTGGAAGCGGCTGCTCCTTGTTCCCGGTTTAACATGGTGAAATGGAAAAAAAAATGGAAAAACAGAAAAAAATTCAAAAGTCACCTTCAAAAACATAGTTACGCAATGAAACTTGGTAGGGTGTTTAAGTTACCTACAACTAGTCATCTGTGAAAGCGGCTGCTCCTTGTTCCCGGTTTAACATGCTGAAATGGAAAAAAAATGGAAAAACAGAAAAAAATTCAAAAGTCACCTTCAAAAACATAGTTACGCAATGAAACTTGGTAGGGTGTTTAAGTTGCCTACAACTAGTCATCTGTGACAGCGGCTGCTCCTTGTTCCCGGTTTAACATGGTGAAATGGAAAAAAAATGGAAAAACAGAAAAAAATTCAAAAGTCACCTTTAAAAACATAGTTACGCAATGAAACTTGGTATGGTGTTTAAGCAACCTACAACTAGTCATGTGTGTAAGCGGCTACTACTTGTTCCCGGTTTAACATGGTGAAATGGAAAAAAAATGGAAAAACAGAAAAAAATTCAAAAGTCACCTTCAAAAACATAGTTACGCAATGAAACTTGGTAGAGTGTTTAAGTGACCTACTGCTAGTCATGTGTATAAGCGGCTGCTACTTGTTCCCGGTTTAACATGGTCAAATGGAAAAAAAATGGAAAAACAGAAAAAAATTCAATAGTCACGTTAAAAAATATATTTACGCAATTAAACTTGGTAGGGTGTTTAAGCCGAAAAGAGCAACCTTGGCTCTTATCTGCTTTAACTAGGTACATACTTTACAAGTAGTAAACTCTGTAAGCATCACCCCCCATATTTATGTATTTAACATAAATAAATACACGAGAAATTAAGAACAAGAAAACTATAAAAAATCACATTTATAAATATATTTAGACATATAAAGCTTATAACTACAAATTAACTTTTAAGATCGCCTTAGATAGTTATAGTCTGGGACCTTTTTTAGAATTTATTTCTAACTCAGCAAACATCGATAGTATGAATTATTGAGCAATTCTAAGGAAAATTAGTTATATGATAGGGATGGTTTCCGGTTTAGACAGGAAACGCATCAGAAGATATAATAATAACTTTTTTGTGGCTTTAAAAATATAAAATAGTATAAAAATTGTACTAGTAAAAGGTATACTAAATTAAGATGATGAAATGAGTGCCCTTATTTTTTAGTTGTGAAAGTTTATTAAATGATGGGTTGTTTTATAACTAGCTTAAAATACCATCTGTCTACTATTTGAAATCCCCAAAGCCTTGCCAGACTTATCAGATGTTCGTCAATATGGCACATTCAATTATGTTAATGTTCCTAATATCAACATACAAATAAGAAGAAGATGGCTTATTTTAGCATAGTGGTCTCGTTTTTTTTTTGTTTAGAGACCTTGCAGTTTATTTCAATATTCGTCATTAGACATGGTAAGTAATAAATTTAAAATTCTAGAAAGAGATATTTTTCATCGAAAATGCACTTTTTCCCCTCGCCCTGAACCTCGTGTGTCATTGGCATGTAAATTCTAAACTACAAAATAAATTATTTGCGGTCATTAACGAGAAAAAAATTAGAAGAACTTAGAAGCGTATTTTTTGATAAAATTTGAGAAAACCTGAATATGTTAGATTTTGGGGGGTCTGGGGGGGTCTTTGAAGAGGTAGTTAGTTTAAGGAGGTGTTTGACCCCTAAGCTCGCTTACCGTTTGGTACGTCATTAAATTTATACAAAAAAATATAAATAAATAAAAAACGTGCCGTTTAAAGCACTAAATTTTAAAAAAATATTATTTTTTAACTTACTTTAAGTTAAAAGTTACTCCCACTCCATTACAATATTTAAAAATACATTTAAAGAATGTATGTTGTAGCTGATAAAATTGTCTACAAGATATGTTCTTAGAACTTTTACCCTAGAAGAAAGTATTTCGGAGCTTATGCCGTCTAAAGTAGAAAAAATCTGAAAATTTGCCCAAGCTCGTGATTTTAGTCATTTTTGGAAATTACCTAGCTCCGTTACTACTGCTTGCAGAACAACTATAGTACCACCCAATTGTAGATAATTATATCCTCTAAAAAATTTCATATAACTCTTTTTGCGATTTAGTGTACTGGAACGAAGTTAAAGGCAAAAAACTAAAAAAAGTGCCAATTTTTGATGGTTTTTTTAAGATGGCGGAGGGAGCACAGGGGTGGGGGTGACGAAAACACAGATTTTTAAGTACCCTACTGAGCTTAACAATATATCCAAAATTCAGAACTACCGGACCTTTTGTAGGGTAACCCCCCTATTTTGACCTCTATTCATTGAACTATTATGCGGCTTTATATAAGATAACTTTATCGGCTTTTTGTAGGGTAAAACTCCTCTATTCATTGTACTATAAACCCTCTATTTTATTATAAGCGGGTTCTGTATAAGTACGACCCTTAAAATTACTATTTTGGAATTTCCTGTTATATAATTAATTTGCGAGGGACTACCGTTTGCTACCTGTGTCTTTGAAGTGCACTTTCTAGTTCTCGGACCCAGCTTTATTAGGGTTACCACCTTAAAGGATTAAGAAATAACAAAGAGCTGCAAAAAAAACCGATTAAAATATCCGGAAAAACTCATTACATCATGTAGGCGGAAGTGCTTTACTAAGTCACTCTAGACACGCATCTCACAAGCATCCCAAAAAAAATTGATAAATCGTGCTTAGAACTAGATGTATTTATAGAAAAAAGCAAAAGCTACAAAAAATCATATCGTCAGTTATTTGCGTTTCCTGAAAAGTTGTATTTATTGTGTCGTTTTGTAACAAAATCTTATTGTGTGAGAAATGGGTTTTAGATTTTTCAGATGCCCTGTGCAAATTTAAAAGATTTCAAGAGAAATGTTTAAAAACCGTATGATTAAATCAAGTATAAATTCTCATGATTTTGGTATATGACATTTTATAAGATTTTTTGTTTTAGAAGAATTCTTCCCTAAGGAAGAGGCCAAAGAGCGCGAAAAATCTAAAATATTTGTTTTTTTTTTAAATGTTTTTATCAGTGTTAGCTTTTAAATTTGACAATAGAATTGGCCGCGATATGTTTTTTGAAAATAAAGTAGTTTTTATGGAAAATTTTAAAAAATGGCGCGCAGGTAAATTTAATAATAATATTTAGCGGTAGCTGAAAAGTAGGAGTGTTCCCACGCCACCTCCTGTATTCTCAACGGGCTACAGAAATACACACCTCTATTTACATTAATTTTCCAACATACTGCCAGATTATTGTGACAATTGCCTGGTCTAAAAAGTAGATATCTCACGAACCGAGCAATTAAAAATGCTGAAAACAATAACAGTGGCGAAAATAATAAACACTACTATGTAATTTTTTTCCAGGATATACACAGAGACGTATTCATAAAAAGAACCGGATTGGTTTTGGGCGGACAGGTGGCAGCCCTAATCGGGATTATGTATCTACATTTTGGAAACAGAGCTGTGTAACTTTGGTAATAGTCGGGGAGGCAGTAAATTTTTTTGAAACCTATTTTCTTAGTAGGTGTGAATTAGTAGGTATGTTGGTGATAATAATCAAAAAGTTTTCAGTTTGGCGATGATTTTACTAAATATTAAAAAATGGCATGAGTCTTCTTATTTCTAAATCTTTCATACTAAGGGCCGCTTTATCAATAGAGGGTTAGCCCAGACCCGTGGGTTCAAAAAAGATGACTGACATATTTACCACATGCCAAAAAAGAAAGCTATCAAAGATAACTTACGGGTCAGGGCTAACCCTCTATTGATAAACCGACCCGAAGAATAAGAGATTACGAACATTATAAGAAAAGCAAACTGGCTCATATTAAGTGGTGGCAACTACGTCTAGCTGAAAATTTGTGGATTCGAATTGATGCTATAATACACGCACGATAAAATAAGTAAACTAAGTCTGGCTGATTTACAAAGTTGATAAATGCATCTGGCGGCGCGGCGTCTTGAAAATTGGAAAATTAGTAGATTTTTTAATTTAAATTCCTAGTTTTTAAATTTTTAACATGCTAGATTATAGCATATGTATATTGAGAAAATTAGCCTGGCTGTTATTGAAAATCACGAAAGCCTTGCCAGATTAAGACACTACGGTCCAAGCAGAATAGTTAATTTTTTTCTCGTTAACGACCGCAAATAATTTATTTTGTAGTTTAGAATTTACATGCCAATGACACACGAGGTTCAGGGCGAGGCGAAAAAGTGCATTTTCGATGAAAAATATCTCTTTCTAGAATTTTAAATTTATTACTTACCATGTCTAATGACGAACATTGAAATAAACTGCAAGGTCTCTAAACAAAAAAAAAACGAGACCACTATGCTAAAATAAGCCATCTTCTTCTTATTTGTATGTCGGTATTAGGAACATTAACATAATTGAATGTGCCATATTGACGAACATCTGATAAGTCTGGCAAGGCTTTGGGGATTTCAAATAGTAGACAGATGGTATTTTAAGCTAGTTATAAAACAACCCATCATTTAATAAACTTTCACAACTAAAAAATAAGGGCACTCATTTCATCATCTTAATTTAGTATACCTTTTACTAGTACTATTTTTATACTATTTTATATTTTTAAAGCCACAAAAAAGTTATTATTATATCTTCTGATGCGTTTTCTGTCTAAACCGGAAACCATCCCTAGCATATAACTATTTTTCCTTAGAATTGCTCAATAATTCATACTATCGATGTTTGCTGAGTTAGAAATAAATTCTAAAAAAGGTCCCAGACTATAACTATCTAAGGCGATCTTAAAAGTTAATTTGTAGTTATAAGTTTTATATGTCTAATTATATTTATAAATGTGATTTTTTATATTTTTCTTGTTCTTAATTTCTTGTGTATTTATTTATGTTAAATACATAAATATGGGGGTGATGCTTACAGAGTTTACTACTTGTAAAGTATGTACCTAGTTAAAGCAGATCAGAGCCAAGGTTGCTCTTTTCGGCTTAAACACCCTACCAAGTTTAATTGCGTAAATATATTTTTTAACGTGACAATTGAATTTTTTTCTGTTTTCCATTTTTTTTCCATTTCACCATGTTAAACCGGGAACAAGTAGCAGCCGCTTACACACATGACTAGTTGTAGGTTACTTAAACACCATACCGAGTTTCATTGCGTAACTATGTTTTTGAAGGTGACTTTTGAATTTTTTTCTGTTTTTCCATTTTTTTTTCCATTTCACCATGTTAAACCGGGAACAAGTAGCAGCCGCTTCCACAGATGACTAGTTGTAGGCAACTTAAACACCCTACCAAGTTTCATTGCGTAACTATGTTTTTGAAGGTGACTTTTGAATTTTTTTCTGTTTTTCCATTTTTTTTTCCATTTCACCATGTTAAACCGGGAACAAGTAGCAGCCGCTTACACACATGACTAGTTGTAGGTTACTTAAACACCATACCAAGTTTCATTGCGTAACTATGTTTTTGAAGGTGACTTTTGAATTTTTTTCTGTTTTTCCATTTTTTTTCTATTTCACCATGTTAAACCGGGAACAAGGAGCAGCCGCTTCCACAGATGACTAGTTGTAGGCAACTTAAACACCCTACCAAGTTTCATTGCGTAACTATGTTTTTGAAGGTGACTTTTGAATTTTTTTCTGTTTTTCCATTTTTTTTCCATTTCACCATGTTAAACCGGGAACAAGTAGCAGCCGCTTACACACATGACTAGTTGTAGGTTACTTAAACACCATACCGAGTTTCATTGCGTAACTATGTTTTTGAAGGTGACTTTTGATTTTTTTTCTGTTTTTCCATTTTTTTTCCATTTCACCATGTTAAACCGGGAACAAGTAGCAGCCGCTTACACACATGACTAGTTGTAGGCTACTTAAACATCATACCAAGTTTCATTGCGTAACTATGTTTTTGAAGGTAACTTTTGAATTTTTTTATGTTTTTCCATTTTTTTTCCATTTCACCATGTTAAACCGGGAACAAGGAGCAGCCGCTTCCACAGATGACTAGTTGTAGGCAACTTAAACACCCTACCAAGTTTCATTGCGTAACTATGTTTTTGAAGGTGACTTTTGAATTTTTTTCTGTTTTTCCATTTTTTTTCCATTTCACCATGTTAAACCGGGAACAAGGAGCAGCCGCTATCACAGATGACTAGTTGTAGGCAACTTAAACACCCTACCAAGTTTCATTGCGTAACTATGTTTTTGAAGGTGACTTTTGAATTTTTTTCTGTTTTTCCATTCTTTTTCCATTTCACCATGTGAAACCGGGAACAAGTAGCAGCCGCTTACACACATGACTAGTTGTAGGTTACTTAAACACCATACCAAGTTTCATTGCGTAACTATGTTTTTGAAGGTGACTTTTGAATTTTTTTCTGTTTTTCCATTTTTTTTTTCCATTTCACCATGTTAAACCGGGAACAAGGAGCAGCCGCTTTCACAGATGACTAGCTGTAGGCAACTTAAACACCCTACCAAGTTTCATTGCGTAACTATGTTTTTGAACGTGACTTTTGAATTTTTTTCTGTTTTTCCATTTTTTTCCATTTCACCATGTTAAACCGGGAACAAGTAGCAGCCGCTTCCACAGATGACTAGTTGTAGGCAACTTAAACACCCTACCAAGTTTCATTGCGTAACTATGTTTTTGAAGGTGACTTTTGAATTTTTTTCTGTTTTTCCATTTTTTTTTCCATTTCACCATGTTAAACCGGGAACAAGTAGCAGCCGCTTACACACATGACTAGTTGTAGGTTACTTAAACACCATACCAAGTTTCATTGCGTAACTATGTTTTTGAAGGTGACTTTTGAATTTTTTTCTGTTTTTCCATTTTTTTTCTATTTCACCATGTTAAACCGGGAACAAGGAGCAGCCGCTTCCACAGATGACTAGTTGTAGGCAACTTAAACACCCTACCAAGTTTCATTGCGTAACTATGTTTTTGAAGGTGACTTTTGAATTTTTTTCTGTTTTTCCATTTTTTTTCCATTTCACCATGTTAAACCGGGAACAAGTAGCAGCCGCTTACACACATGACTAGTTGTAGGTTACTTAAACACCATACCAAGTTTCATTGCGTAACTATGTTTTTGAAGGTGACTTTTGAATTTTTTTCTGTTTTTCCATTTTTTTTCTATTTCACCATGTTAAACCGGGAACAAGGAGCAGCCGCTTCCACAGATGACTAGTTGTAGGCAACTTAAACACCCTACCAAGTTTCATTGCGTAACTATGTTTTTGAAGGTGACTTTTGAATTTTTTTCTGTTTTTCCATTTTTTTTTCCATTTCACCATGTTAAACCGGGAACAAGGAGCAGCCGCTTCCACAGATGACTAGTTGTAGGCAACTTAAACACCCTACCAAGTTTCATTGCGTAACTATGTTTTTGAAGGTGACTTGAATTTTTTTCTGTTTTTCCATTTTTTTTCCATTTCACCATGTTAAACCGGGAACAAGTAGCAGCCGCTTACACACATGACTAGTTGTAGGTTACTTAAACACCCTACAAAGTTTCATTACGTAACTATGTTTTTGAAGGTAACTTTTGAATTTTTTTCTGTTTTTCCATTTTTTTTCTATTTCACCATGTTAAACCGGGAACAAGGAGCAGCCGCTTCCACAGATGACTAGTTGTAGGCAACTTAAACACCCTACCAAGTTTCATTGCGTAACTATGTTTTTGAAGGTGACTTTTGAATTTTTTTCTGTTTTTCCATTTTTTTTCCATTTCACCATGTTAAACCGGGAACAAGTAGCAGCCGCTTACACACATGACTAGTTGTAGGTTACTTAAACACCATACCAAGTTTCATTGCGTAACTATGTTTTTGAAGGTGACTTTTGAATTTTTTTCTGTTTTTCCATTTTTTTTCCATTTCACCATGTTAAACCGGGAACAAGGAGCAGCCGCTTCCACAGATGACTAGTTGTAGGCAACTTAAACACCCTACCAAGTTTCATTGCGTAACTATGTTTTTGAAGGTGACTTTTGAATTTTTTTCTGTTTTTCCATTTTTTTTCCATTTCACCATGTTAAACCGGGAACAAGTAGCAGCCGCTTACACACATGACTAGTTGTAGGTTACTTAAACACCCTACAAAGTTTCATTACGTAACTATGTTTTTGAAGGTGACTTTTGAATTTTTTTCTGTTTTTCCATTTTTTTTCTATTTCACCATGTTAAACCGGGAACAAGGAGCAGCCGCTTCCACAGATGACTAGTTGTAGGCAACTTAAACACCCTACCAAGTTTCATTGCGTAACTATGTTTTTGAAGGTGACTTTTGAATTTTTTTCTGTTTTTCCATTTTTTTTCCATTTCACCATGTTAAACCGGGAACAAGTAGCAGCCGCTTACACACATGACTAGTTGTAGGTTACTTAAACACCATACCAAGTTTCATTGCGTAACTATGTTTTTGAAGGTGACTTTTGAATTTTTTTCTGTTTTTCCATTTTTTTTCTATTTCACCATGTTAAACCGGGAACAAGGAGCAGCCGCTTCCACAGATGACTAGTTGTAGGCAACTTAAACACCCTACCAAGTTTCATTGCGTAACTATGTTTTTGAAGGTGACTTTTGAATTTTTTTCTGTTTTTCCATTTTTTTTCCATTTCACCATGTTAAACCGGGAACAAGTAGCAGCCGCTTACACACATGACTAGTTGTAGGTTACTTAAACACCATACCAAGTTTCATTGCGTAACTATGTTTTTGAAGGTGACTTTTGAATTTTTTTCTGTTTTTCCATTTTTTTTCTATTTCACCATGTTAAACCGGGAACAAGGAGCAGCCGCTTCCACAGATGACTAGTTGTAGGCAACTTAAACACCCTACCAAGTTTCATTGCGTAACTATGTTTTTGAAGGTGACTTTTGAATTTTTTTCTGTTTTTCCATTTTTTTTCCATTTCACCATGTTAAACCGGGAACAAGTAGCAGCCGCTTACACACATGACTAGTTGTAGGTTACTTAAACACCATACCAAGTTTCATTGCGTAACTATGTTTTTGAAGGTGACTTTTGAATTTTTTTCTGTTTTTCCATTTTTTTCCATTTCACCATGTTAAACAGGGAACAAGTAGCAGCCGCTTACACACATGACTAGTTGTAGGCTACTTAAACACCATACCAAGTTTCATTGCGTAACTATGTTTTTGAAGGTGACTTTTGAATTTTTTTCTGTTTTTCCATTTTTTTTCCATTTCACCATGTTAAACCGGGAACAAGTAGCAGCCGCTTACACACATGACTAGCTGTAGGTTACTTAAACACCCTACAAAGTTTCATTGCGTAACTATGTTTTTGAAGGTGACTTTTGAATTTTTTTCTGTTTTTCCATTTTTTTTCCATTTCACCATGTTAAACCGGGAACAAGTAGCAGCCGCTTACACACATGACTAGTTGTAGGTTACTTAAACACCCTACAAAGTTTCATTGCGTAACTATGTTTTTGAAGGTGACTTTTGAATTTTTTTCTGTTTTTCCATTTTTTTTCCATTTCGCCATGTTAAACCGGGAACAAGTAGCAGCCGCTTGCACACATGACTAGTTGTAGGTTAATTAAACACCTTACCAAGTTTCATTGCGTAACTATGTTTTTGAAGGTGACTTTTGAATTTTTTTATCTTTTTCCATTTTTTTTCCATTTCACCATCTTAAACGGGGAACAAGGAGCAGCCGCTTCCGCAGATGACTAGTTGTAGGCAACTTAAACACCCTACCAAGTTTCATTGCGTAACTATGTTTCTGAAGGTGACTTTTGAATTTTTTTCTGTTTTTCCATTTTTTTTCCATTTGAACATGTTAAACCGGGAACAAGGAGCAGCCGCTTCCACAGATGACTAGTTGTAGGCAACTTAAACACTCTACCAAGTTTCATTGCGTAACTATATTTTTAAAGAGGACTTTTAAATTTTTTTGGATTTTTTATTTTTTTCCAAATTTCTCAAATTCTCCATTTCTTAATAAAAAAAGTTATTTACCAAGGTTTTTGCAGCTTCTCAATGAAATAATTTTTGAAAATATACTTTTTTGTTAGGCTGCCAAATGTGGCTGCTAACTTCACATTTTGGCTGCTGTAAGTGGCTGCTAACTTCACACTTTGGCTGCTGTAAGGTGGCTGCTAGTTTCACACCAATCTCCCATATTGGGTTAATTAAATACTGCTGAAGCTGAATCATACTGGAATGAGAAGAATAGGATAGAAGTTAAGGAGATGGCCTCAATTCTTGCTGATTTTATTGCTGGATGGGTAGGGGGTAAGCCTATTTAATCTTTTTAATGTACCTGAAAGTTATTTTTGACCTAGAAAATAATTAAGAAAAAATAATTTAACTATTTGACAATCCAGCTTTAATTATTCTAATTGTAATGCAAGTACACATAATTTCTGTCTAAAAAACAGCCTAACACATCAACAGATTAGAAAAATTGAGAGTTAAATGTTCTATTTTTGTCAGGATTTTTGCATTAAAACTTAATTAATTTCAACTCAAGTGCCACCTCAGTGGAACTACAAATTAAGGCCTTTCTTGCAGCTGTTTATTGCATAGATTGCATGCAAGTGCATGACAATAAAATTTGCATGCAAATATACATGTACAGTACAAATCCAGTGCATGTACAGTACAAATTCAGTTGATTGTTGCAGGCAATCCATTTTTATTGGCAACAATTTGACTGAAATTTTTTGTTTGCAAATATTTGCAACAAGTTGGTTTAACCGGCAACTCTATAAATCAACCAACTGCGTCAACAACAAAGCAACACATAAATGCCTCCTTAAAATTGTAGAGAACTAGGTAGAATAATATTAAAAAATCTACTACTTTTAATTTATTCAATGTCATGCCGTTAGTTAAATATACACACTTTAATCACTATTTATCACTGCATAAAACAACACGCACCAGTCCTCGATACTACAAAAAAAAGCAAAAATTTAATTGTTTACAAATTCCACATTTTTTTATTCCTTGACACATTTGGCAGGTTGACCAAAGATAGCAGTAGCTCAACCACCCATAGCTTTTGGGTTTTTAGCCAGGACGCCAATTCTTGAATTTCTAAATAGTGTGCAACTATCTAAAAACTGTTCAGAAATTAGTACTAAAATCGCAAAATTTTAAAAGTTTTATTTTTACTTTAGGAATACTCTGCGTGACAGTGGGATACCCGTTCGACACAATCAAAGTTCGTCAGCAAAATTTTGCTACAAGTCTATTGATAGCAGTAAGGGAAACATATAAGTACGAAGGCATTCTAGGTATATTTGGTTATTACAACAAAAACTGAAAAGAATTTAAACTAAATTCAGAAAGTGAAACCCTTGTTTGATGGCTCCATCAAACAACGGTGAAACCTCGGAAATTAATTCTAATTTAACAGATTCCTCCCTTAATTTGATTCTAGGATTCTATAAAGGGCTATTGTCGCCCCTTATTTTCTACGGACCGAGCAACTCCATATTTTTTGGAATGTATGGAGTGTTCCTGACGACCCTTAGGCATTTTGATTCGGACAGGATACCTGATCATAAAACCGAGAAGAGAAAGTTTTATTGGCAACAATTTTATGCAGGTAATTTTAATAAAAGATCTTCTGTCCAAGAAGATTTGCAACTTAATGGAAGTACAAGAGTCCTGTTTATTCACGGGTAGATGGCGCGACAGTAGATTTCAATTGTTGTACAACAATCAAAGAGGGATTTGTATTGCCAGGGTTATGACAACTACGGTGCGACCTTTTTGATTTCTCAGGGGTGGTCCTATTAATGGCTGTAACTTTTTGCCAATACTTACTACTAGATATTTCTTGGGAAGATTTATAGCAGCAATATTCCAAGCCTCATTTTTTTGTAGAAAGATATGCGTCCTAATGGGAGAATAAAAAGTCCTTCGATTCACGGGTAGATGGTGCGACTCTAGATTTTAATTTAGGGTCACTGCATCCTGGAAGCCTGGCGTCTAGGGTCACTGCATCCTGGAAGCCTGGCGTCTCCATGGGTAGCGACAAGCCCACGTGACCTGCCTCGGAATTTCCATGGGCGACTCGTCAACTTACCTCGGAATAATTAGAGTACCTACACGCAATTACTATACAATATTGTAAATTAACTTCGGAATTTTTAGAGTACCTACAATTTTTCTAGAAGTTTGTAAAGCGATCTCAGAATTTTTAGAGTACCTACAGTATGTTAAATATTTTTAAAAAAATTAAAGACCATACTTATATTTTAAGTTTTTGACCAACTTTTTATTTTTATAATATAAATTAATACAAAAAATACTACAACAATTTAATGCATACACTTTTACTTTTAGATATAATAGTAGTTATAGTACTTAACTACAATCATAAAAAATATCATTTCTGTGGGGTTACCCTAAATTTTGCCTCTTTTGTAAATTTCTTATAGTTTCTAAAGTCATTTCTGTGGTTCTGCCGTGCTTCCAATCAGGTAGACTTTGTGCAAAAACATGATTTTTTGAAAAATATTCAAAAACTTTTATTTTACATCGATCAGTAAGTCTTTATTTGTTTTTAAAATAACATAGTGTCTTTAAATTATAACATTTAACGGCATTGTTAGAGATACATTACTTAAATATTAAATCAAGTAAAACAAACTTCAAAACTATCGAGACTTCGAGCCTTAAGGTAAACCTGGACGATCACTCTAAAGTAGGAATGTTTAGGAAGCCAGAATAGTTTTTAGTGGTACCTAGTCTTAATTCTAAACTTTTGTTATTTTAATTTGATGTCCCATGTTAGTACCATGTACGTCTAGAGTACGTACATTTTACGTTTAATTGGATGTACCATGTACGTACATAGTACGAGTTTTTACGTACATAGTACGTACTTGTGCTGTCTGGGTAGAGAATGTGAAACCCAACCGAACCAACCGAAACATATTTTCTATTATTCTAACCTTTCTCAATTGATAGCAAACCTGTGATTTGAAGACAGTGTTTTCGTGGAAAAAGGTCAGAGATTGTCTGTACCGGTTAGAATACGTTTGCGATCAATTGAGAAAGGTTAGGAAAATACCGATTAATGGCAGATTTTTGTTTCAAAGAAATTTCCGTTCGAATAAACCGTTTTTGTCAATTTTCCGTTCGAGGAAAATGTTTTCGAACAAAGTTCCGCGACCCGTCGTGTTGCTACCCAAAAATACCTAGAGATGCTACAAAAAAAATTTTTAGACCTTCAACTTTTGGATTATTGAATTTTTTTTACCGTCCTAGCCCGTGCAATAATGGCTGGAAAAGGTATTGCTTTCGAAGAAAAAAATGTTTTTGAGATGACGCCGAAAATGTGTTTATTTTGGTGTATTTTGACTTATCTTCGCAATATCGTCGTGACGTCTGTGTGTGTGCGTGTATGTGTTTGTGTGTATGTGCGTTAGGTGTGTGTGTGTGTGTGGGTGTGCCTCTGTGTCTATAGTAAAGCCTTTTTTTGCAATCATTACAGTATAGCCACTTTCGATTTTGGACTTTTTGTTTTTTAATCTTTTGTATTTTCGACCTTTTGTACTTTCGACCTCTTGTACTTTCGACCTTTTCTATTTTCGATCTTTTATTGTACTTACGACCTTGTGTATTTTTGACCTTTTGAAGTTTTGGCCTTCTGTTTTTCGACCTTTTGTACTTTCGACCTTTTGTATTTTCGGCCTTTTGTAGTTTCGACCTTATGTTTTCGACCTTTTGTACTTTCGACCTTTCGTGTCTTTGACATTTTGTTCTTTCGACGTTTTCTTTGCCGCCCGCTTTTGTTTGGACACCGTAATAAAATAATAGTAGGTATATGGTGTGTTTACTTTTAATTCCGCGGCAAAATATTTTAAGCCCGACCGGAAGGACGGCTATAATTTGTTAAGTGATTGGACTTTAATGCCAATGTTTATATACTAAAAATAATAATAATCATAAAATAAATAAATATTAAACCACCTACTCCGGTACTCTAGTTTTAGCATGTCAACCCCCGGTATATAATAATACAGAGGGCAGTGATGGTTTTCATTTTTTTGGTGAGCTTTGGGCGCGTTGCTATGGTAGATATTAAGCAAAAGTCAGTCAGACGCTAACAAACATAGAAAAAAATGTGCAAAAAATAATATTTATTTCATAACAAACTAAATAAGAAGATAAGATAAGAAGTTTGAATTAAATTTCTTAAAGATTGAACAAACGAGGGACCAAAGAATAATTCCTACTTTGAGTGGACATTGAAAAGGCGGCCAAAGAAAGCAGCTTTCAGAGTACCGAAAATGATGCAATAAAAAGAATGTCAAAAATTTCACCGAAAAGTTATTCCTGTTTTTTATCCTGGAGAAGTCTAGAAAGTTAAATGCTCCTTTATATGAAGGCTATGCCAAAGGACACAATAATAATCGAAACCAACCAAGTCATCAGCAAAGTACAGTAACTTCTGCCAAGCTGGAAGCAACAGAATAACCGTTATCGTGTATTATGATAGCTTTTTATTTTTTGTATATTAATAAAATAAAATGATCCAAAAAACCTATAATTTTTCCTTTATAGTCTTAAAGAAATTACTTTTAATCACCTAAGTCCATGAAAAAAGGGATTAAACGTACACTTTTATGCCCTAGAATAAATCCAACAATATATACAAGTTCTATATTTTATAAAACATGTCAAATAATTTTTGGTTTCTTGCGCTATGTGAGTAAATATTGAAATCATCAAAAAAAAGTTTTTATTCGACAATCTGAAAAGCATTATTTGAATGGTTTGTTTATTTGGACAGTCTAAATATATATACCGAGTGTGACGGACAGTTATTTACGTAACATTTGTAAACCATTTTATTTTTTTAAATACAAAAAAAGCTACGCTCGTGACAGTGTCAGATTCGTCATATAACCAAAAATATTTAGCTGTCGTGTCGCTACCCAAAGAAGACACTACGTCTTCGTGATGCAGTGACCCTATTTTAATTAGGGTCACTGCATCACGAAGACGTAGTGTCTTCTTAGGGTAGCGACACGACAGCTAAATATTTTTGGTTATATGACGAATCTGACACTGTCAGGAGCGTAGCTTTTTTTGTATTCAAAAAAATAAAATGGTTTACAGATGTTACGTAAAGAACTGTCCATCACACTCGGTATATATATTTAGACTGTCCAAATAAACAAAACATTAAAATAATGCTTTCTCAGATTGTCGAATAAAAACTAAGTTTTTTATGCTTTCAATATTGATTAGAACCCACACAGCGCAAGAAACCAAAAATTAGTTGACCTGTTTTATAAAATATAGAAAACTATTGTTGGTCCTTGTATCATTTAATAAATTTCTTTATGCACTTTAGAGCATAAAAGTTTACCTTTAATCCCTTTTTTCATGAACTAAGATAGTATTTTTTATCCCCAGTGATTAAAAGTAAGTAAGTAAAATATAGGTTTTTTGGATCCCTTTATTTTATTAAAATACAAAAAAAAAAACAAAAAGCTATCAAGATACACAATAACGGTTATTCTGTTGCTTCCAGCTTGGCGTAAGTTTACTGTACTTTGCTGATGACTTCGTTGGTTTCCAATATTATTGTGTCCTTTGGTATAGAAAATTGCCTTCATATAAACGAAGCATTTAACTTTTTAGACTTCTCCAGGATGTAAACCAGGAATACCTTTTCGGTGAAATTTTTGACATTCTTTTTATCATTTTCGGCACTCGGAAAGCTGCTTTCTTCGGCGGCCTTTTCAATGTCCATCTCAAAGTAGGAATAGGTTTTATTTTTGATCCCTTGTTTGTTCCATCATTAAGAAATTTGATTCGATATTTTTCTCGACTAAACTTATTTAGTTTTTTATGAAATAAATATTATTTTTCACATTTTTTCAATGTTTGTTATCGTCTGGCTGACTTTTGTTTTATGTCATGCCATAGCAACGCCCAAAGCTCACCAAATAAATGAAAACTATCACTGCCCACTGTATTATTATATACCGGGGGTTGACATGTTAAAACTAGAGTACCGGAGTAAGTGGTTTAATATTTATTTATTTTATGATTATTATCATTTTTAGTATATAAAGATTGGCATTAAAGTCCCTTTTCACTTAGCAAATTATAGCCGTCCTTCCGGTCGGGCTTAAAAAATCTTGTCGCGGGATTAAAAGTAAACACTGCAGTCCCCAGGTTTAAAATCTACCTATTATTTTATTACGATGTCCAAAAAACATGCAGGCGACGAGTAAAACGTCGAAATTACAAAAGGTCGAAAACACAAAATGTCGAAAGTATAAAAGGTCGAAACTACAAAAGGCCGAAAATACAAAAGGTCGAAAGTACAAAAGGTCGAAAAACAAAAGATCGTAAAACAAAAGGTACAAACAAAAAATCGAAAGTAGCTGTAATTGTAAAAAAAGGCTTTACTATAGACACAGACGCACACACACACACCTGACGTACATACACGCACACATACACACACAAACACATACACGCGAACCTACATTTTCTGCGAACGAAAATTTGTTCGAAAATAGTTCCTTCGAATCGAAATTTGTTCGAAAACATTTTTTCCAAACGAAAATTGGTTCAAAAACCTATTTTGGAAAAAGAGTTTCTTCGAATATAAATTTGTTCAAAAACATTTTTACGAACGGAAATTTGTTCGAAACCCATTTCTTCAAACGGAAATTTGTTCGAAAACATTTTCTTCGAACGGAAATTTGTTTGAAAACAGTTTCTTCGAATGGAAATTTGTTCGAAAACATTTTTTTTTTGAACGAAGATTTATTCGAAAACAGTTCTTTCTAATGAAAATTTGTTTAAAAATATTTTTTTTGAACGGAAATTTGTCTCAAAGAAATTTCTTCGAACGAAAATTTGCGATCAATTGGTGTTTTCCTAACCTTTCTCAATTGATCGCAAACGTATTCTAACCGGTCCAGATACTTCCACCAAAAAACTGTCCCCAACGCACAGGTTTGCGCTCAATTGAGAAAGATTAAAATAACACATTTTTTGAAAATATGTTTCTGTTAGTTCGGTTTGGGTTCACACTCTCCACCCAGACAGCACAAGTACGTACTATGTACGTACATAGTACCTACGTAACTCTGCGACGTAGTATATGTATATAGTACGTACATTTTTGGACCATATATGTACGTCCTAGGGACGTAATTTTAGCCATTATTTTCATTCGATTTGTACGTATTATGGACGTACCGAAGTACATACGATATACGTACATTCGACGTATTTTTTATGTAAAAAACTCGTACTAGGTACGTCCACTTAAACGTAAAATGTACGTACTCCAGACGTACATGGTATGTACATAGAACATTAAATTAAAATAACGAAAGTTTAGTATTAGAACTAGGTACCAATTAAAACTATTCTGGCTTCCTGAACATTCCTACTTTAGATGATCGGCCAGGTATACCCGTAGGCTTGAAGTTTCGATAGGTTTGTTTCTTTTACTTGATTTAATATTTTAACTAATATTTTTTTAATAAGAGACTGTATGTTATTTTAAAAACAAAGACTTACTGATATCGATGTAAAAAACAAAAATAAAGTTTTGGAATATATTTCAAAAAATCATGTTTTTGCACAAAGTCTATCTGATTGGAAGCACGACAGAACCACAGGAATATGACTTTAGAAACTATAACAAATTTACAAAAAAGGCAAAATTTAGAGTAATCACACAGAAATGATATTTTTTATCATTGTAGGTAAGTTCTATAACTAATATTATATCTAATAGTAACAGTGTACGCCTTAAATTGTTTCGTAGTCTTTTTTGTATTAATTTATATTTTAAGAATAAAAAGTTGGTCAAAAACTTAAAATATAAGTATTGTCTTTAATTTTTTTAAAAATATTTTACATCATGTAGGTACTCTAAAAATTCTGAGATCGCTTTACAAACTTCTAGAAAAATTGTAGGTACTCTAAAAATTCCGAGGTTAATTTACAATATTGTATTAAAATTGCGTGTAGGTACTCTAATTATTTCGAGGTAAGTTGACGAGTCGCCCATGGAAATTCCGAGGCAGGTCACGTGGGCTTGTCGCTACCCATGGAGACGCCAGGCTTCCAGGATGCAGTGACCCTAGAACAATGACCTTAAGAGGGCGTTGTTTTGTAGGGTTTTTGACTAGGGTCACTGCATCCTGGAAGCCTGGCGTCTCCAGGGGTAGCGACACCAAACATAACATCATTTACGAAAAACGCAAATCTGACACTGTCAGGAGCGTAGCTTTTTCTATGTTCAAAAAAATTAAATGGTTTACAAATGCTACGTAAAGAACTGTACGTCACACCTGGTTTATAAATTTAACTGTCCAAATAAACAAACCTAAAAAAACTAAGTTTTTTATGATTTCAAAATTTATTAGGACCCTGTGCACCCACACAGCGCAAGAAACCAAAAATATAGTTTGCATGTTTTATATATATTTTAAAATATAGAAAACTATTATGTTGGGTTTTGTATCATTTAATAAATTTTTTATGCTCTCTAGGGAATAAAAGTGTACGTTTAATCCCTTTTTTCATGGGCTAAGGTAATATTTCTTGTCCCCAGTGATTAAAAGTAATTTCTTTAAACCCATAAAGGCAAAATATAGGTTTTTGGATTATTTTATTTTATCATAATACAAAAAACAAAAAGGAATCAAGATATATATACACGATAACGATTATTTTGTTGCTTTCAGCTTGCTGTAAGCTTACTGTACTTTGCTGATGACTTGGTTCGTTTCGATTGTTATTGTGCCTTAGGCATAGAATATTGCTTCCATACAAACGAAGCATTTAACTTTCTAGATTTCTCCAAGATGTAAACCAGGAATACCTTCTCGGTGAAGCTTTCGAAATTCTGTTTATTGCATCATTTTCGGTACTGAAAGCTTTCTTTCTTCGGTGGCCTTTTCCATGCCCATCTCAAAGTAAACAAATGCTTTATTCTTTGCTCCCTTGTTTGTTCCATCTTCGAGAAATGTAATTCGAACTTTTTCTCGACTAAACTTATTTAGTTTGTTATGAAATAAATATTATTTTTGCCACATTGTTTGTTAGCATCTGACTGACTTTTGTTTTATTATATACGGGGGGTTGACATGCTAAAACTACAGTACGGTAAGTGATTTAATACCTATTTATTTAGTTTATGATTATTATTATTTTTAGTATATAAAAATAAACCTTGGCATTAAAGTCCCTTTTAGTCACTTAGCAAATTATAGCCCTCCTTCCGGTCGGGCATGAAAATTCCCGCCGTGGTATTAAAAGTAAACACTGTACGCCCGAGGTTTATAATATACCTATTATTATTTTTATTAGTGTTCAAAAACAGCGGGCGGGGAAGAAAAGGTCGAAAGTACAAAAAGTCGAAAATACAAAAGTTCGAAAGTACAAAAGGTCGAAAATACAAAAGATTGAAAAACAAAAGGTCCAAACAAAAAACAGGTACACACACACACACACTCATAGAAAAGTTTTAAAAAAATCAAATTCCAATAAAAACTCAAGGTCTAAGAATTTTTATTTACCATCTCTAGGTATTTTTTTAGGTAGCAACACGACGGGTCGCAACATTTTCTTCGAACGGAAATTTTTATGAAAACAATTTCTTCTAATGGAAATTTGTTCGAAAACATTTTTTTTAACGAAAATTTGTTTGAAAACCATTTCTTCGAACGGAAAATTGTTCGAAAAAATTTTCTTCCTTCGGAAATTTGTTCGAAAACATTTTTTTCAAACGGAAATTTGTTCGAACACCATTTTTTTGAACGGAAATTTGTTTTCGAACGGAAATTTGTTCGTAAGCAATAGTTGTTCAAAAAAATTTTCTTCAAATAGAAAATATTTTCTTTGAAAGCAAGCTTTTCGAAAAAAGACGCTCTAGACCTGGATTTCCAAACCTAACACAATTCATATAGTTTAACTAACGCAAGGTCTTTCTAACATATTTTTTCAAAAACTGTAAACTGTCTGAAAATTTGTCTACTTTCCTCTTTTTGGAAGGTCGAAATTGGTATTTTCCTAAACTTTGTCAATTGATCGCAAACGTATCCGAACTAGTCCAGAGACCCCCTGATGTGCTCAATTGAGAAAGGTAAGAGTAACACCGATTTCAACCTTCCAAATGAGGACCAGAAAGCTAATTTAGGGATATCATTTTTCGAAAATAGGTTTCGGTTGGTTCGGTTTGGTTTCACACCCTCTAGGATCCCGGGAAAGAAGTCAGGGAAGTTTTTGATTCCAAAAATTGTTAGAAAAAAACCCCCTTAGTCGAACTATATGAGTTGTGTTAAGTTTGGCAAGCCAGGTCTAAAATTTTTTTTTTCGAAAAATTTGTTTTTAAAGAAATGTTTTTGAACAAATTTCTATTTAAAAAAATATTTTCGAACAAATTTCCGTTCAAAGCAATTGCTTTCGAACAAATTTCCGTTTGAAGAAAATGATTTCGAAAAATTTCTTTTTGAAGAAAACGTTTTCGAACAATTTTTCTTTCGAAGAAAACGTTTTCTAACAATCTTTTGTTTGAAGAAAATTTTCAGTTTGAAGAAAATGATTTTCGAAGTTTATGCTTTCGAACAATAATATTAAGATATTTTTATATGAAATGTACTATAAAATTATAAGTAATTAAAGCCGAACCTTACTAAAACACGAACTGATTTGTGCTTTTTTTGTCTTTTGATAAAATTTAAAAATCGGGATAAAAAATGACTAATAAAGAACCACAATACCTAAAAACACCGAAAAAATATAAAAAAAACTTGAAAAGAAACTAAACAATGCAAAAAATAGCGTATAAACCTTGTTATTAAAGTTTCATTTTGTCCTTTGATATATTATATAGTATTAATAAACATTTAACATACAAATGTATTTCTGTCCTTTTTATTTATTACATATTATTTTTATACAAGAAACACAAATAATATTTAAAAGAAAATGATTTTTAACAATAAATATTCATAACCCAAAAACTCAAGGAACATATTTTTTATTTCTTAAGCTGTATAAAAACGAGTTCTTTTTAAGTTTTATTAAAACATTTTTTCTCAGACTGTATAAAAATGAGTATTTTTCACGAACATCTATGGAATTTTGAGTACGGTTTTGACACTCGTGTCGCTACCCCTGGGAGACGCCAGGCTTCCAGGATACAGTGACCCTAGGGTTTTTGACAACTACGGTGCGCCCTCTAGCCAAGATTTTCGTAAATTAAACACGATCTTTTATAATGACCGTTGTTTGATAGAGGATTCAAACAACGATATGACCTTTCTGCTTTCTCAGGCCTGCTCCATTATAAAAAACTATTATATAAAACCAGGAAACTTTTTGCGGATACTTACTACTGGATATTTTTTGGTAGGATCTTTCGCAGGAATATTTCAGGCCGCATTTATGTGTCCGGTAGAGTATATAAAAATTTGTCTTCAAACCAGCACGGATGGGAGCAGCGCTTGGGTGCACAATACCAACACAATACAGTACGAAAGCACTATCCAAGCCACGAAAAGCATTTTAAAAAGAGAGGGCGTTGGTGGGCTGTGGAAAGGAATGAGTCCCATGCTTATAAGGTGATTACAGAGTATTCATTACAGCATTAATAATTAATTACACGTTGATTTAGTGGACATAAGGACACTGTTGTTCTGGTAAATATACGCTTTAATCCATCGGTAACGTTTCGACAATGGTTTTTGAAGGTCGTATGAAGACCAAAACCATTGTCGAAACGTTACCGATGGCTTAAAGCGTATATTTACCACAAAAACAGTGTCCTTATTCACACTTAATCTACGTGTAGTTGAATTGCAGGTGATAATTTTACCAAATTTATAATTAATGATTGTAGTACGAAAAAATCAGAACATGTTAGGATCAGTGGCGGCTGGTCACGTTATAAATTGGGGGGAGGGGCGCAGAATATTTAATTGCATGAAAAATGAGATAAAGACTTAAGGCCGCTTGACATGGTGCAATGGTTTAATAATAAAAAAAAAATTCAACTCCAGACTCAATAACCTTTTGTTTGATACCACACAAGTCATGTTTTGACTTAAACTCTAATTTTTGAAATCTACCCCCTTTAAAAAAAAACTGATATTTATTTTGTTTAACACCAGACTCAATTACCTTTTGTTTGATATCACACACGCCATATTTTCTCATAAAATCTAATTTTTTTAATCTACCCCCACCCATTTATTTGGCTTCTGCTCGGTGGATTTTGTTTATTTTTAAATGGGACCATCCCGACCCAAGACCCAGCCTAGGTCAAATCATTAAAATCGGGTAAGCGGTTTTTGAGTTATGCGCGTTGGTCGTTACAGACAGATAGACAGACAGACAAACAGACAGACGGCGCGACAAAAAAGTTTCAAAATCATCTGAAACGCAAATATATATAAAAAATTTTGAAATCGGAGCAACTTTTTTTTTCTCGAAAAAATTAGGATCACCATGCTCACACTATAGTATAGTAGTGTGAGCTAAAATATATCATGCTTTTTAAAACATCTTTCTGTAGATAATATGGGACACATATTATGTCTTTTTAACGCAACGTAAAGTTGTAATTTTAGGGACGTCCCTACTAGTGGTATCTATTTTGTTGTTTATGAATGGTTACTTCCCGAAGAAAGACAAAAAGTTAAGGTTCAGCACCAACTGTGGGCCGGGGGATGGGCAGGTATGTGGGTCAGATACCTAAAATTGGATCAACTATAGAAACTGTAAAAAAATGATAAAATACTTAAAATCTCTAAAAGGTCTGTACAAAATCTTAGCACAAATTCCTGAGGTCAAAATAAGTCGATTGAATGCAAATTACCTTAGTCCAAAATTGCTCCGTTTTAGAGATACAGGGCGGTGAATTTAAAAATTAAAAATCGATTTTATTAAAATTTATTTAATTTAATTTAAATACTTTAAAAATTGGTACTCGGGGGTTTTTTGAGATGCGAAACCTAAATATGGATACTTTTTCACTGTGGCCGTCAGAGGGCGCTTCACAATGCTCATCTTATGGTTTAAAATGACCATAACTTTTTTCTCAGTGTATTTTTCAACTTTTTTTGTTGATAAAATAATTTCCTGAACTTTTTTAAGCAAAAAGGGTACTTTTGATAAAATCTGCTAGGGTGAGCCATTTTCGAGATATTTCCGTTTTTAGTGTTCGATGCCGCAACGGAATATTGAAATTATTTTGGATCAAAAGATTTTGCTGCTACCTTTAAGGATTAAATTTAGTCAGTAAATCAGTTATTTTTTTTTTACTGTTTAGTGATTTTCGGTAGGTATCAGTCAATTTCTGGGAAAAGAGTTTCACTTGGTTCAATTAAAATAAAAAACACCCTGTATCTCTGAAACGGAGCAATTTCGGACTAAGGTAAGTTGCTTTAAATTGACTTAATTTGACCTCATGAATATGTGCTAAGATTTTGTACAGACCTTTTAGAGACACCCTGTATTTATACTAATTACTACACTACAATTTTTGGATGCTGTACAGGGTGTCTCATTATATTTTTTCCCACCCATTTAGACCATTAATAATTGATATAGGAATATAAAAGAAATTACATCTTGACTTTATTTCTGATACTTACATTTGACAGGCGCTCAAATTTATAGTTTATTCTTTACTTATTGGTACGCTAACTATTTTTCATAGGAATAGCCTCGATAAGTACTGTCCTTCCTGCAGACGTTGTTAAAACAAGAATTCAGGCTGATGATCCTATCTATCCTCTTTACTATGGTAAGTTTGTTATCCTGTAAAGCCCGCATTTAGGCTGGTTAAGTCGAGCCGAGAAATTGATCTTTTGCTTATCTGCGGTTACATTAAATTTATTTTGAGGCAGGCGTTCTAGAGTGCTTAGCTCAGACGAGAAATGATATTAAAAGGCACTTTAAATTCTGTTACAAATACCTATATTTTCATTTCAAAACTTTAGTACAAATATAACATCACAATTAACAATTTTAAACATTCAAACACAATTTTTCCTAGAGTCTAACCACAATATAGTTTTTACTTTGGGTCTAGCACATAATTGTTCAAGTAAAGTTTAAAAGGCATATAATTTCCCTTGAAACACCAAACACTGATATTAAAGTCTAGGTTTTACAAGTTCCTATAAAAAATTACCTCACCAAATAATGTCCAGGAGCCCATAAGAATTACTGTTTCTTATATCAAAGGCACCATTTTACCTTTCAGCACCAATTTTCTTGCTCCATAAAAAATGTCTCGTTTATTTTATAATTGACTATATTCACTACTAAAAGTTTTTATGCAGTTCTACAACCTGCATCTTGTTACGTAAAATACTGATTTTTTACTTTTTACTAAATTACACTTCACTACTTTTTTAATTTAAACACTTTAACTGAGGTTTTGATACTAATCTTTTAATTTTAATATTTTCCCTTTGTTTTTATAACTTTTCTTTTTCTTCTTCATGTTAATTGTTTCACTGATTTTTTATGACTGATGTTTAATAATAGCGACTCGCGTTTTTTATATTAGAAAATCTGTTGTTGTTTATGCACATGTTCAAAACTATTTAGGCAAATTTGAATAACAAGGTAATAAATATTAATCTGGTGACAGGTTTAACCTATTTCTCCAGAAGTGTGCTCAATTAATTTCTTATTTTTTAGTATTTTTAATTCCGAGAAAAACAATAAATCAGTCACCTGTTTATGATTTGGCTCCAAGAAAAGAGATCAATAATTAAAAATTATTTAATATTTAATATTTCAGCGAAATTCCGCTGCTGACTCAGTTTATTTTCTTGGTAACCTACTTTACTAATTTAAAAGGAATTTTGTTGTTTAAAAATATTTTGGATCTATTTAGTTCACAGGTGGTTTTCTAAATTTGAGCACCTACTTGGTTTAATAAAATGAATTTCAATTTTAGTTTTAAACAGGCTCGCGTTTTGATCGTATAGTCGGTAACCCAAAGTGTGTGCCAGATAAAAAGTGACTTGTTCCTTGTTAATGTATAATACTTGTAGTGTCATTTTTTGACCTTTAGCTGAAAAATCAATATTAAAAAATCAATGTTAAACTTTTGTTTTTTTAATTGAGACATTGTTTGTTAATTTTATTTAGTTTTTACTAAAATATTGACAATAAATTCACGATTCACACCTCTGTAAACGGTATTTCATCGTATAACGGCCATAAATACGAAAATATAGATATAAAATGTCACCAGTTGAACCACACTGTTTCGAAACATAGCAAGAGAATTTGCCTCGAGGCTCGCCAGAAGGAGGCCAGTTTTCTCTCCTAAAAAGACCCGAAACAGATTTTAGATGGCGCCACCTTGGAACCATCCTTTAATTTTACTGAAAGCTGCATAAAATCTTTTATTATTGGTGGTAATTTTCCTTTGTTTTATTAGTTGATGTTGAATGAAATACGGGTTAGCCATGTATTACTTACTTTGACAATTTTGTAATAATTTCCTTCTTCTGTTTAGGTCCTTGGGACTGCGCAAAAAAGCTCTATAAAGAAGAGGGATGGAGGATATTTTGGAAAGGTTTGCCAATAATCACGCTCAGGGCCTTTCCAGCCCACGCCATGTTGTTTCTTGGGTACGAGTACACTATGAACGCGATGGGATACAGAAAACTCTGACGGAACGAAGAAATAAAGTGACCATTTTGACTCTCCGAAAACATTGTTTTTTTGCCTTCCTAGAAGGAAAATAGTAATTTGTACGAGTGGCTAAAACAGAGCCTTTTTAAAGCGGTGTTTTATTGCAGTGCGTTCAAAACCACAATTGAAAAAACGAAGACTTAGTTTAGACGAATTGTATACAATATTTTTTATATCTTCATTAAACAACCCACAAAAACGAGTGACACTAATCTTATCTAGCTCGTCCTAAGCGAGCTACACTGACAGTTCGTTTATTCAGCAATTAGCACGTTTCTTCAGCTCGGGGATATTATTTAGAAAATATTTTTTTAGGAGAATTAAAAAGCAGTTGTTTTTTTTTCAAAATGAGAATATTTATTTACGTACTCCCCAGTACGCACATTGACAAATTGCAGATACTATGTATAAAATCTCAAACAAAATGAGATTTTTACTTTTTTTAAATTAGTTATACCTACAAACCTATTTCAAATAAATTTAAATAAAAAAAACATTTTTGTTGTTTAGTTACGGTGCTAAAGCTCTTAGCTAGATATATAATTTAATATTACAAACCATGTTTTAAAAATGTTGCTTTGTTACAATTAAAATATAATTACAATTAGCGCACAATGTGTACAGTTAGGATAAGAGTATCTATCTTTAGTTTAGATTTTTTATCTACTATATACAAATGTTTTCAATACATTCAATGACTACAGATGTAGCCATTGATACAATGCTGTAAATTTAGGATTTAGACTAAAATCGTATAGATGGCGTGTGCTCCCTTTGAGCTTAGCTCGCTTCGTCAATACGCCGATTAGTTCCCGGTCCCTAGAATAGACCGGTCTATGGATCTTATACAGGGTGTTTCCTCATTGAGTGTCAATATTTATGGGGGTGATTTTTGGGTTCATTTTAAGAAAAAAACTTCATATGAACATATGCCCTAAACGTCTTACATTTATTATTAATATCTACAATACTACTTCAGATATTTTAATGAAATTTGTCATACATGTACTATGAATCAAGAGGCATATTTTAATGTATCACTTTTTTTTAATTTCCATCAGTGGCGTTCGTACGTAATTTGACCTGCCTATTTTAACAGACATTGATGGCACGCCACTGATTTTTCCTAAAATAAAAATTATTTTTGAAATCCGCTATCATTTCTAACCTAACTAACAACTAAGTTGATCACTTGATTTTTTTCAATCCGATGCACGGTTTTCGCTTAAAAAAATAAAAACCTGTATCTCAAAAGGTAAGACGTTTAGAACATATGTTCATATAAATTTTTTTTCTTAAAATGGGCCCAAAAATCACTCCCATAAATATTGACATTCAATTAGGAAACACCCTGTATACAGGGTGTCCTATAACTGAGGGGCCATAGTGCAGCAGGTGAGGTTATTTCCAAAAAAAAGTTTATATACTTAACATGGCGTCAACACACATCTGTTTTTAAGATGTAGGGTTTTTAATATTTGAGTGGGGGAAAAGGGTTTTACAAAAAAAGAAAATCTGTCACAGCCAGCTGAATACACAGCTGATTGTGATTCAAAAATGTATTATTCCCTTTTTTGATAATATTACAAGTTGAGCAGATACTGGCTGTCAAAATAACCTAAAAAAATGTACAAAAAAAATTATTTAAAAAAGAATAAATTTTTGCTTAATTATTCTTTTAAAAAATATCAATAATATTTCACTATTATGTCTCACTAGAGACGTGTTTTTATTAACAAAAATATTTAAAAAACATTGCGTTTAATATGGTATTCATAAAAGTTTATACCAAAATAATAGTTTTTTCTAAAAAAAACTGACCGACTAATTTTTTTTAAATAATTTTTATTTCAATTTATTGCTCTTGTTCTAGTACACGACTTTGCCGAATTTCATATTTTTACTGCGTTTTTTTTTAAAGTTATTATCAAAAAAGTTTAAAAAATCGCAAACTTTGATGCTCTTTATCTCGTCAAAGAAAGAGTTTTGGCCCACGCATTATAGGAACTTTTTTATCAGACATGAACTCCTTTATCACCTGTTGGCCTATGGCTCCTAAGTTATGGGACACCCTGTATATGTCGAACTTTTCACGTCACTGGTGATCCAGCTGATTTTTGTAAACAAAAGTTAGATAGGATATCTCTTTAATCAAGAACTAATATTTTTGAAATTTTTTGAAAACCAAGGCAATTTTCCAACTGTTTTTTCGTACATCTTTATAAAATAACATGTTTTAGACGTATTGTCGTTATTTTTTTTAGCCCACTTTATTTTTCATTACACAAAACTTAAAATACAAGTCAATGAATGTGATCGTTTAGTATCAAAGGTAAACCGAGGACTTGGAAAGGAAACAAAGGTGTAGGTCAGCGGATTACTTTTGAAGCTGAAACGAACACATTATTTTCTTCGAATACAACAATGCAGTTTTGCCATTTTTGCGGAACACAGCCTTCTTATTCATTGTATGCCATCTAGGCTTTGAATCAAGTTTCAATAACTAAAGAATAAGTAAGTTAGGTATTTTAGTCCAGTCATTATAGAATTTTAGCTAGCAAAAGGTGGTATATTCGCAATTTTGACATGTTGACATTGGAGTTGCAAAAACAAATTCGAGTTTTCGACCTTGGGAGGGGGGGGGGCGGCTCCCTCCGTTATCTTGGATTTACTTTGCACAAAAAGGTTTTTTTTTAATTATTTGGTTACTGTACGTTTTAGAGAAAAAAGTTTAAAACAAAAGTTGAAGACAATAAAATTTTCTACAAAAACGCGTTTGTTGTCAGACGAATGGTTTTCGAGTTATGACGCTAAACATTTCGCTGTCATTTTGAATTTTGACCAATTTTTGTTTTTAGTGGCCTTTAAAAACGAGACATCAACAAGAACCCTTGCTTCGAGTCAGTCGATGTCAACATACAAGGACTCTACCCTTGCTGAGATACGAACCCTGATGTGTTAGCAGTACACCCGTTCCTAAGTATTTCCATAGTATATGCAAAATAAACCGAAATTATTCAGTTTTATGTCATTTTCTCAAAAGGGTACTACCCCAAGAACTCAATGATGTCTCATTTTATAGGCTATTAGTTGGTCTTTATTTTATATTATTACAGATTTTCTCAAAAATAAGCAGGTTTGAAGTTAAAGGCCACTAAATAAAAAAAATTGGTCAAAATCCAAAACGGCGACGAAATGTTTAGCGTCATAACTCGAAAACCATTCGTCCAAAAAAAACGTAGAATAACGTTTTTGTTGGAAACTTTTGTCAAAAACATTTTTTTCTAAAATGAATAGGGACAAAGTAATTAAAAAAAAAACCTTTTTGTGCACACTAAATCCAAGATGGCGGGGGGAGCCGACCTCCTCCTCACAAGGCCGAAAACTCAATTTTTTTTTAAGACTCCAATGTGAACAACATATGCCAAAATCGCGACTACATCACCTTATGCAAGCTGGGGATCTATTTTTCGCTTTAACGACTGGCCTATTTAAAAATTCGCAAAATCTGCAAATGATCTCAAAAGATACTCTGATCTAAGCTCACTAAAAACTAATAATAACAATAGCTATCATTATAATAAAAGGAAAGAAAGAGTTAACAATATATTTTTATCTACAAGTTTTTTTATAATGAAATAATTTTATATACAAATTACATTTAAATTTCCTATAACAACACAAAGGAAGGGGGAGGGGCTCTCTCTCGCTGTCCCTAAATAATTTGAAACTTCTTACATTTATATTTTAAATGTAAGAACTGTGAAATTATTTAGGGACTCTAGCTCACTAATATTTTTTTAGCTCCTGCTTTGTAGCAGTAAGTGGTTCGTTTTCTATAAAATAAATTATTGAGCTTTATATGGAAAGATTGAGCATTTTATGGAAAGTCTTATATATGGAAAAATATTATAGAAACAAAATTACGGACTGTATTTATTTTAAACACGACGTTTCGGTTAGTAAGTATCTCTAACAATTTTCAAGTGTAAACTTAACAATCCAGTCTAAAGGATACTACTTCTTCTACTAGGTGTGCAGTCAGGTGTGAAGACCCGCCCCTTTTGTTAATCCTAAGACGCTTGTTTTTCATAAGGAGTGATTGCGATATATTTGATATCTCCGTGCTTGGTTCACTGAAACTTCTTTGTTCTACATTGTAAATGCAGCTTCAATAAACTTTCGTTTTCGCCAATGCGACTCCTAATGCAAAACTTTAGACCATTGAATCCTGTGATCATTTGACCACGCATGATCCGCTTAACAGGATTTTTCAATATCCCCAAATTGGGTACATTGATTTACTATACTCACACAGGATTTGATAAATTCATTTCTTATAAGGGACATTTTGGGTCAGGTAAAATAACAGAAAATTTGACAGCTGTTACCGTTATTGTTACTAAGAATAACTGCAACATTCAGGGCAAAAAAGATAGATTTTGGAACACTTAAGATAACACAACACAAACGTTAATTTAGTAGTTTCACGCACCTTCAACTTTTTGTTAATTTATTTGTATTAGATTTATGGCTTTTTACAAACCAAACTACCGAATTATAGTAAAAAATTCGACTGCATTTAACAAAACAATACAAAAGTGACCTTAAAAAATAGCGGTAACATTAAAGGCCAGCCACCGTAAGTACCGGGCGCCGTTACCGTACATAACAAAAACGGAACGAGAAGCTGCTAATGCGCAGACTCAGTAATAACAATAACGGTAACAAAGTGTAAAATACGCGACCCAAAATGTCCCTATTATTTGAGGGATTTTCTGGTTTTGTTTAAGTTACAAAACCCCTTATCGTATTTCCCGATGAAAAGACTGTTATAATATGTGTTTGGCTTGTCTTATGTTTTCTAAAATATTTACGAAACATATGGAAATCACTCCTTATGACAAACGAGCATCTTACGAATAAAAAACGGCGGGCCGTCATACCTGTCTGGATTGTTTAGTTTACACTTAAACACAGTTAGAGGTACTTACTAACCGAAACGTTGTGTTTAAAATAAATAAAGACAAAGGAAGTCCGAAATTTTGTTTTTACTCAATCACTGTCTACGAGTTTCAAACAAAGAAAATTATTTTACAGTGTACGTATACAGGGTCTCATTATATATTTTTCCCACCCATTTAGACCATTAATAATTGATATAGGAAGATAAAAGAAATTGTGTTCGAATTCCCGAAATTTTTACTTTTAAATTGCATCTTGACTTTATTCCTGATGCTTACCGTATTTGACAGGCGCTCAAATTTATAGTTTTTCTAAATTGGATGCTCTATTATTATTATATTATTTAATTAATAGATTAGGCTTGGAATATACTTTCCAAAAATACCCCATGTGTTGCAGTTTTGATAAATAGTTTCTGAAATATTAGCGATAATTTTTTTTAATTATAAAAAAATAACATTATTATTTTTGTGTTAATTTCAGTGTCCTTATTTCGAACTATGTTAGTCCCCATGTAAAAACAGTGACAATGACAAATATTTTTTTTTTAATGACGCTCAAAATGACAACCGGTAACGACAACAAAGTTTATATGACGTTGTTGATACATGGGGACTAACATAATTGTTAGCCCGCGGTAAGAAAAACGATAACTGCAATGGACTGTAAATATTTTAATTAATGAAAGCGCAAACAAACATAAATATATTGATATGAAATTACGAAATAATCAAACGTCCACAGGTTAATTGTTGGTGCCACACAACGGCAATCAGAAACAAAGCACTCACCAGTTTGCAGCCAATTTCTCCACTTCCAAGGGGCCCCTTTCTGGATCTAATGATGTCACCACGTAGCTGAAGGGCTGAAGTTTCTAGTTCTATGCTTCAGTACACCAAAATCGAGCACTTTTAAGTGAAGAAATTTGAAATAGTTGGAGAACGAAATTAACACGCCATTTTCTCGAGGCGGTTGACAAGGATCTCCCTGATTCTTGGTGCGCATGTCCAAAATGCGCGAATGCACTCTGTCCTTCATCCAATTGTGTGGTTTTAAAAATTTACAAACAACCGCGAAATTTCGGGAGCTAACACATAATGTGGAAGAAGGATACTAAAATTAACACAAGAGCGGTACTGTTATCTTTTTATCATTTAAAAAAATAATTGCTAATATCTCAGAAACTATGGCTCTAAACTACGGCATATGGGGTATTTTTGGAAAATATGTTCCAAGCCTAATCTATTAATTAAATAATATAAGGAGCATCGAATTTACAAAAACTATAAATTTGAGCGCCTGTCAAATATGGTAAGCATCAGGAATAAAGTCAAGATGCAATTTAAAAGTAAAAATTTCGTGAATTCGAACACAATTTCGTTTATATTTCTATATCAATTATTAATGGTCTAAAAGAGTGGGAAAAAATATAATGAGACACCCTGTTACAGGGGGTTCTGTTTCAAAATCTTAGCTTTAGTCTTAACTTGAACCACAAACCAAACCAAACCGATGTTGTATCTTAAATAACAACAAAGTTACCAAGGGTCGATACTTAAGGTCGACTTTCAAATTTTCAAGTAAAAGTAACAATGACAAATCGAAAATTAAACTATATTTTACAGGCAGTTTAACAAATATTACCTATCTACCATATAAAAGTCTATGATATTTACTGAAATTTAAATGTCATAATTGAGGCGTTCAGCGCAACAATGAACTAACCCCAAAAAGTAATTTTGCGTATATAAACGGAAAAGAAAATCAGATATTTGAGTATTTATTTTTAAAATTAAAAAAACGGTTTAAGTGCTGCCATATCACAGTGTATACAACTGTGGCCATATATTTAATATTAAGTTAAAGTGTCTTAATTCGATTTTGTATTATGCAGTAGCAGTGGCGCACCCAGGAATGTGTCTTGGGGGGGGGGGGCCCGACAGCTAAAAAGGGCGCCTCTCAAAAATTGTGCGACCAAAAAAAAAAAAAAAGGTCATCATGTCTGAGGGGACCCACAGCTAAAAAAGGGGCGCCTCTCAAAAATCGTGCGACAAAAAAAAAACAAAAGGTCATCATGTCTTCACCGGGAACCTCTGCTTGGGGGGGGGGCGAAACCTCATGATGTCAAATTTTAAGCTATTTTTTGTGTTTTATCATAAAATATGTCGAAAATATGTAAAAAAATCTAGTGAAATCTGGGTGCGCCCATGTGCAGTAGTGATAATGCTCTGAACTGGAAAAATTGTGGCTTAGTCCATTGTTACGCTGAACGCCTCAATTGTCAAAGTTTTGTATAAGCGGATTTGACATTTCCAGATTGAACAACTTGGCCAAAGTGTGTCAAATAGCTGGGTTTATATTTCAAAAGAACACATTGATAACCTTTCAGTAATTTTTTTACGTATAACATTCAAAATTGGTACCCGGGGGTTTTTTGGGATGCAAAAGCCGAATATGGAAACCTTTTTGCTGTGGCCGTTAGAGGTCGGTGCGGCATCCAACATTAAAAATCGAAATATCTCGAAAACGGATTATTTTAGCGGAAAAAAAGTAAAAAAAACGTATATTGAGGAAAAAGCTAATGCCATTTCAAACCATGAGGAGTCTAGTATAACGCGCTTTCTAAGAGGTACAAAGAAAAATTGTGGATTTTCAGGTTTTGCATCGCCAAGTATATGTGGTAAAATGTTGTACATACCTTTTAGTGACACCCTGTATATCACCTAGTTTAAAATAACAATGAAAGTTCAGTAGCTTCTAGATAAAAAAAACATCAAATTAAAAAAAATAGCATGAAAGGAAGGCGATTATCAGTGTTGACAAGATAGAATATCAGTTTTTCTGAGAGCAGAAAAACCCTTTATCACATTACCCTTGTCCAAACCAGAAAGCAAAATGTTGCAACACGCAACAAAATTAGTTGCTGTGTTGCCGTTCAATGTTGTTCAGTCGCCCCCATATACGAGAAACACAATGTTTTCGGCAAATGTTGCTTGGTTTGGACGTATGTACAGCTGATTCCAAAAAAATCTGATAGGACTGGAAAAACTCGTCGTTTATGTTAAGCCAAGGCCAACAAAAAAATACAGGCCACGACCCTGAAAAAATCAGCTGTTTTCCGGGGGCTAACTTTTACATTGGGTCTTATGGGAGGTCAGATGTGTTTTTATGATTTTTTCTCTGAAAAATTAAGGATTACTATACACTACTATTTAAAAAAAAAACAAATATTCATGAACCGTCATTCAAACTTCAATATTTTAAAAACAATCAGCTGTGTCGTGACGTGACCGTCAAAAAAAATCAGCCCCGGATGTGACGTTAACAAAGTGGAGGATCGTGGTCCGTCCGTTTTGATAGCCCTTGTTAAGCAGTATACATATGGATGATTCTACAAAAATGGTGCTGTGGAGTGGGAATGCATATTTTTCAAACACAGACTGCAAATGAAGCATAGTTTTAGTTATAAGATTTAAAACGAAATGTTTTCTTTATGGAGCATTTGAGTTTAATGTATAAAAAAAATTGCAAGTTTATAATTTTTTTTATTACAAAGCAAATACCTCATTCCTCTGGTGTAGTCCCAAACCAAATATTAGAAACTCAGATTGAAAAAAATATCCTAATAAATAATATTTAACCAAGTCTTAACTATTTATAAAAAAATTGATAAAACTTAAGTTTGCAGTCATATTTTTGAAAATCCGAATTTACATCTTCCCGGAACATTTTACAATTTTAAACGTCCTCTATTTTTAATAACACAATATTTGTGAATACCACCGGTTAATTTCTAGAGAAAGAGACGGCCCTGGATATCTAATTTACTTGTGAGGATGACAAGTTTTGACAGATAATGTCAACTTTAGTTTGGTTTAAGTTATAGATCTTTTTATTTTCGGCAGAAAATTAGTTTTTTTCGGAGAAATCACAAAGGAACGCTTCAATTATCATTCCTCTGGTAAGTAAATATTCGACTGATATCAATAGTATAATTTTTTTGTTGATTGTTTTAAAATTATAAGTATAGGAACTTTGTTTATATAAAACTTAAGTTAAGTAGTCTAAATAGATTTTGATTTAAATTGGAAAACCATTAAAAAACTCATTCCTCTGGTCCTCATTCCTCTGGCATTTTTATGCAATAATTCCTAAAATTTGGGAAAATAAATGTTTCTTAGCTTACACCTAATTAGTTACATAAATTTAACAAAACAAAATTATTTACTGTGCTGTACTGTTATTTAAAGGCAATGACCAAAAATGATATCCATATAGCCCACTTGGTAGAATCATCCATATATATTATATCGATCGAGTTGACATTTACATTTTACAGTAGTGTTATGACGTTCCAATAAGATGACTGTTTTTCCTTTTGTATGTGTATAAAATAATTAAAATAAAACTTGAGAAAAACCACCTAGCAATATATTTTTAGTCGTTTTTAGAAATAACGTGCTTGCTTCTGTTAAATTTAATTTTGAATTGAATATATTTATGTATTTTGATAAATAATACATTTAAAAATTTCGGTCTTTTTTGCTGCAGTTCGGCACCTGAGGTTTGATGATTGAATTCAAAAGTAAATGTGTGCTTAGCTGCCTGGAAACTGTGCTCTCTCGAAGGGGTCGTTTTAGCTAGAGACCCTGTATGTATGACATATTTTTAAAGAATATGTCATACATACAGGGTCTCTAGTTTTAGCATACTCGAAGTAGCGCCTGATCTTCCCGAACTTGACTGACTTTTGGCCTGCCAGATCATCCTTGTATCCTTTCAAGAGATTATTTTATCCATCTTTTATTTAGAGAACAAACTGTTGTTCAGCTTACGTTAAAATGCTGGGCTACCGCTGGAAAGGACCAACCATTTTCCAACTTAGTAACAATTTTGGATTTAATCTCTTTGGTCAGTGGCGTATATAAGGGGGAGGGGCTGGGAGGCCCGGGCCCCCCCCCGAAGCTAAGGTTTTTTTGGATATTTTCCACATATTTCATGAATACAAACATAAAATAGCATAAAATACGGACTCATGGGGTCTCGGGCCCCCCCGTAACTGTTCGGACCCCCCGGATTAAATACCATGTTTATGTATTTATTATTCTGTAACTGGTGACAATGTTTTTATTTTTTTACTTGTCATTGATAGTTGACCTTTCGTTAAAGCCGGATAAAGCTGATGGTGGCTTGGAATACACTGCTTAAATTTTGGAATAAGTAGTTTAAACAGCGTATCAGTTTTTTTTAAACTCAGCTGTACCTTTAGATAGTATTACTACATTTGGCCAAGTTTATACATACTTATACAGAAATAAAAGAATAAACTATTTACAATAATAAAAATAATTCAAAATTTCTAAATTCTTGACCAATAATCTAATATAAACTATTATAGCACATAAGATAATCTTTTTTAGTTTCGAATTTATGCTAAACTAATTTCTTCTTCTACGACTAAACCTGAAATCTTTTGGTTTCAATTTTTTTATTTTCTCAACATTCATTTGATTAGGTACATAATTTTTAAAGCATAAATATCCTTATATTTTTATACAGTAATGTTTTTTGTTTTTCTATTTGTCACAATTAGTTTTAATTTTTCACCACATTGTTAACATACTTGAAGATAACCACCTGAAAATAGATTCTCTTCTTTTTCTTGGTTCCTGTTCATATGATTTTTGTGGAGTTTCCACTGTGATTTCAGCAATAACGGTGGTGCAGTCTGTCAAAATCCATTTAAATGTCAAATCTTGGCTAAACTAGACACTGATCACTACCAATAACACAAAAATATACAAAATGTCTTATCCTATTGACTATAGGTATATAAAGCGTTTGACGTGGTATGCTCGTTAAGTCACGAGACTTGCGACCCGTTAAAAAATATAATTCTAGAACATAACATAAAAACGTAAAGTTTAGTACCCGTGAATAAAGAAATCAACAATGTTTCGTAGCTAAGCGGGTATAGAAAGATTTTTTTCTCTTGTATTTTTCCGTGGGCCGTTCGAAACTTGTACACCCACGGGGGTTTAAGATCTAATGGTCCTTAAGGGACTCAGAACACTGCATGGTCATTGTGACACTTTTGTATTTTTGGCTCACACTCCGCTGACCCGACATAAAACGTCGCGAAGCCGGCAAAAATGCAATATGCATTGACCCGACCTGAAGGACAAATTATGTCACGGTCCTCGGTGCTGTTTTTCGATTCATCTGCCTGCCTTTTGTTTTTACTTTGGTAGTTTCTTTTGTATTTGGTAATGTCGCCATTTGTGTAAAAAGCATACGGTATCGCAGGCATTATGTTTCATTTCTCTTACCAATATCGTAAGATGAGATTTATATACAGTCTCTTTAGCTTTACAAAAGTGTCACATTGACCATGCAGTGTTCTGAAGCGTCCGTTAAGGGCGAAACAGTTAACTGTCAACAGTGTCAACACTTAATAGGTGTTCATTAGATCTTGGACCCCCGTGGGTGTACAGGCTGTCCCATTTTTGATGGTATTGAATAGAAAACTCACTTATTATAAAAGATAGAGGATTGTAGTTTTGGAGTTACGAAGGAAAATTCAAAAATTCCGAATTCTAAAAATTGGTTATATCTTTGGTTAAAACTTTTCTACAAAGAGTTGAAATTTCAGATAAAAAGGTCAAATACGGACCTAGATTTTTTTTTAAATTTTTTGCTTCTCATTGGGTCCCTAATTAACCGCTAGCTATAAGCTATATCGAAAATCCAGGTGCGTATTTTAGCTCACACATATACTATACTATAGTAGTGTGAGCTATGGTGATCCTAATTTTTTCGAGAAAAAAAAAGTTGCTCCGATTTCAAAATTTTTTATATATCTTTGCGTTTCAGATGATTTTGAAACTTTTTTGTTGCGCCGTCTGTCTGTCTGTCTGTATGTCTGTCTGTCTGTCTGTATGTCTGTCTGTAACGACCAACGCGCATAACTCAAAAACCGCTTGGCCGATTTTAATGAAGTTTGGTACCTAGGCTGGGTCTTGGGTCGAGATGGTCCCATTTAAAAATGAACAAAATCTACCGAACACAAACCAAATAAAAGGGTGGGGGTAGATTTCAAAAATTAGAGTTTATGTGAAAATATGGCGTGTGTGATATTAAACGAAAGGTAATTGAGTCTGCAGTTAAACAAAATACATTTTAATTTATTTAAAAAAAAAGGGTGGGGGTATATTTTAAAAATTAGAGTTTAAGTGAAAATATGGCGTGTGTGATATCAAACGAAAGGTAATTGAGTCCGGACTTTAACAAAATACATTTTAGTTTTTGTTTTTTTTAAGGGTGGGGGTAAATTTCAAAAATTTGAGTTTAAGTCAAAACATGGCTTGTGTGGTATCAAACAAAAGGTAATTTAGTCTGGAGTTGAATAAAATATATTTTAGTTTTTAGTTATATTAGCTCACACGTACACTATAACTATAGTACCTAGTGTGAGCTTAGGGGCCCATATATTGGCAGTGTATTTTTTCTTATTTTATCTGAAATCTCGGATTTGACTCGCCGGACCAAAAATTTTACAACGTTATTTTATTGACAGAATCAACGTTCTGTAAAGAAGTTTTAACAAAATTGAATTTTTGAATTTTCCCTAGAAGCTTCAAACCTCTAAGGACTAGAAAAAAACGTTTGACATATTTTTTATTGCTTCAAAATTTGAGTACTGTAATGTAAAATCTCCAATCTTCTATCTTTTATAATAAGTGAGTTCCCCATTCAATATCATCAAAAATGGAAGCTTTCGAGCTGCCAACAGAAAAAAAATCTTTCTAATATCCGCTTACCCACAAAAAATTGTTGTTATACCATAAAAAACTTTAAATTGGCCAACCAGAAACAGTGTTATCTGACATTACAGTAATTCTATTAAATGTTCAATTTAGACTCCCTGTATGTAACAGATATCGGTCAACGCCCATCTGTCACGAGCAGGGACTCCAAAGTGACCCTGCAAATTGGTTGATGAGTAGGCCACCTTATGCAGCTTTAAATCAACTGTGTTAAAAGAAATAACAATTTCTTTCTCTCACAAGACACAAAAAAAATGGGAGTGAGAGAGCGCGCGATTACTTACATGTACGGTTGCCTACCGTCTACCTTTTAAAGTATCAAGAGTATGTTCAAAAATTAAAGTTGGCATCGGGTCGCAAATCAGATGGGTTTCGCCTGCTGCATCATAAGTCACATGTTTGAATATATGGCGTCATTACAATTAAATCAGCAATTTCGAAATACTTTGAAATTTGTCATATTTACCTTATCATAAACAACAATTCTCTCAATTTTTATGAAAACCGGAATGATGGCCGTTTAAAAAAATTAAATGTCCGCCATTTCGTTCCGCACCAAGTTGGATTTTAAATAAACTGAATCGTTCATATCATAGGATAAAGTAAAAGGCGCCGAAACGCAAATAAATTCCAAAAAGTTTCAGTTCGAAAAAAACATATATTACAACATCTTTTAAAATAAATTTCCAAAAACACAAAAAATGAAATATAATAGTTTATAGACTAGCTCTATATGCAATATATTTTATAATTATTTATAATTGTTACAACAACGGCGTTTTTTTATTTAAATAAATCATTAATAATAAAAAGTTTTCTTTACAAATTAACAAAGGCGTTTGTTTCTCTACCAAAAAGGACACGCACAATTTGTCTATATTATTATTAAGGTGGCTTCCCACGGCCTGTGTTTCTGCAGGCCGAGCCGCGCCATCTCGCGCCAACGCGCCGTAGGAAGACGGCTCGCCTGAGGTGCGATGAATCCGCGGCGAGTCGGTAACTTCAAAGACGCGAACCGGCTCGGCGCGTTCATCACCAAACCCAAGCACCAGTAAACACAAAAATATGTAAACAGCTGATCGGTTTTGAAAAGGTACATGGGCACAAACACGCCGTTGGAAGAGTTTTGCCTGAAGTCCGTTTCAATCTACGCGCCGCCCGTTCGCCCGTCGCGGCGCGGCCTGGCCTGTAAAATTACGGGCCGTGGGAAGCCACCTTTAGGCGATAATTCAAATCGCCCGTAGCTCCACCACATTTGCCAGAAAAGTTAAGAAATAAAAAACTTAAATAAACTTGTTTGGCAACGTTGCATATGACCTTGATTCAGGAACAGCGCGGTATATTCGCATAAGCTGTTACACTAAAAGGGGGCGCGCATAATTCCTATAAATGCAAAGTATAGAAACATAATTTGTAAAAAAATATTTAGTAGAACTGATAAAGACAAGAAACTGTTATCGAAAGAAAAAAAATCGTTGTAAGCTGAATTCATAAAAAGTTATTAATTGAAGTATAAACGATAAATACCATAAAGTGTAGAAATGGTTCACGGATTTACCGGAAGAGGCGTCAGCTGCACCAGCTGTGGCCGTCGAAAAAGAAGGCGATAGAGTCACAAAATTATATTCCAGTTTTTGTGATATGTCATCAGGAAAATGTAGTCATGCTAAATTAATTATTTTTGACAACTTTTCACCCTCAAGGCCGAGCTAACTTTAGTAAAAATAAGAATGGAATAGGATTAGTTGAGTTAGGAAAGATTTTATGTCAAAACCCAGACAAAACAGTCTCCCATTCCCGTGTTGTCTTGTCTTATTTGTTATTGGCTTTGTTTCTTGTTGGAGCAATTCACCAATACTATTTGGTAGACCTCAAGGGAGTTGCGATTATTCGATCCTTTTCCTTAGATCTGTATCTTCAGTTGACTTGCTTCACTTTATGTCCAGTTCTTGTTTTAACTTTTATCTTTAACTGTTTTTTTGGTTTTGGTTTGTCCTAGGATGGATTGGGAGGGGGTGAAGCTCTCATTTAAAACATCTAACATGTATTTTGTTTTAAATTGTAAAAGACATTCCTTCAATCCATACACACACACACACACACCTGACAAACAAACATTTTAGGGGGGTTGAATTGGGTGGGTGAGTTTTTTTAACAATGGGTATCCTCATTCCGGTCTTTATCTATGGTCACAGCTGACTGCGCCCTCTATAGTTCACTTCATTATTTTCGAGACAACTTTTTACAACTTTTTTTCGTTGGCCCATGCTATTTGTTATGGTAAACAGCTGATAACTGTCAAAAAGTTTTCTCAAAAATTGTGAAATGGACTGTACCGGTAGATCCGTCCATTTCTACACTTCAGGGCTTTTACGTTTTACATTTCTATAAGTGATTATTTCATAAATCGGTTTCGAACGATTTTAGTTTATAATTATTTCGATTTTTAATTAAGTATTGTTTCTAGGTTTAAAAGTTCTTTAAAAAACTTTCCTGCAATTTAAATTTTCTACATTTTAGAGGGACTCTATTAGTGCTTTTATAACGTTTTTTGTGACGTCAGCAAACCTTTTATACCAAATTTTTTACTTTAATTTTATAAACCTTTATACTGATAGTCATAGATAACAAGTTTAAATAAAAATTATAAGAGGTACATATACAAGGTGACAAATTAAAAAGAATCCACCTGGGTTTTCTCGGAAATTATCAGGAAATTAATAAAACGCCGAAACACATAGATTTTATTTGCAAGGGGCACACTTTTTGGCTTTCTTGAAATTTTTGTAGCACGAACTCCCTTCGAGAGGTATACTTTACCCCTATATTTTGAATAGGGAAAATGGGTCTAGTTAATACGTTGTTTTGAAGCTCTCTTGAATATCTTTACAAGGGTGTAAAACTTTCCAAAATCCATCGATTAGTTTTTGAGATATTTGCTTTCAAATTTCCAATTTTAAAATGGAATGATAAAAGAAAAATTAAATCCGAAAAATATAAAATTCTAATGAAATTTTTATTTTATCAGTCTATGTTAAATTTGAAAGTTTGAAGGCAATTATCTCAAAAACTAATGGATAGATTTTTGAAATTTTACAGGGTTGGAAGGACTTTCAAAAGGCCTTCAAAACAAGGTATCACTAGACCCACTTTCCCTATTCAAAATATAGGGGTAAAGTTTACCCCTCGAAGGGCGTTTGTGCTACAAACATTTCAAGATCGTCAAAAAGTGTCCCCTTTGCAAACAAAATCGACGTGTTTTCTTATTTTCCTGATAATTTTCAAGAAAATCCATCCAAAATTGAATATAAAACCAAAGGGTCCAAACACTTTTTTCGTTAACTTTTCCGTGTTTTGTATACAGTCTCCAAGCTTGCTCTGTGGTTTTGTCCTTTGTGTGAAAAAATCAGCGCGTATTTTGGTCATTTCAAAATTTTTATACAGAGTGCGCCATAAAAAGTATTTAAAAAAAACCACAGCTTCCAAAAATAAACAAGCCTGATCCTCTTGTGAATTGCAACAGTGTCAGAGGCCAAAGATCTAAAATTTGACTTAAAATGAAAATATTTTGATTAAGTTTAGTATTATGCGTGCCAAAAAAAAACGGTTGACAAAATAATAATAAAATATGCCTTCGACAGTGCTGCAATTCAAAGAAGGATCAGAGAAGAAAGAAAAGAGAGGAGTATGAAAAAAAAACAATTTCCAAATTAAAATAAGAACAATTAATAAAAATCACATATATGTGAATTAAAATTTTAACATGTTCGAATCTGTTTTTTATTTATTTTGGTCAACAGACTGACTTGCATATGAATTATTTTTTTTGCAAATTTTTTGACATACCGAGTAAAAAAAATTTAGACATCAAAATACGCGCCAATTTTTATTCCACAAATAATGTTTTTTGCGCCATCACGGAAAATAAACTCACCAAAGTCAAACTCAGAAAAAGCTGTGACCCCATATTTTGTTTTCAAAAATGGCATTTCTAGTCATAAAACAAAACGTGTAAAAAGTTTTAAGCATGGTCTGAACTGGGCTTTACAAATGAAAAGGTTTTTGTCAAATTTCAGCCCAAAAAGATACTAGGACGATTAAGTTTACGTACGTTTACGTATTCGTACGTAAGTGTGAGATTTGATGTAGTACACATGCGCACTTCTTGAACGTCACGTAAGCAGAATACGTATCTACGTTATCTTGCGTCACTCCGCGTGCACCTTACCGTTACCGAGGACTCACGATTGGTTGATTGACCCATCAAAAATTTCTGTTCTGAGTATCTGATTTGTCAAATATCGTGCGCTGTAATCATGCGTACTGGCCAGCTTTATTTTCTTTAAAAAAAAAATCGAAATAATTTTAAACCAGAATTTAACAAAAGATGCTAACAGGGCAACAAACAAAATCAGTGGGACTAGGTCCCAGTAGTGTGAAAAAACTCGTTTTTTTTTCTGTTATCGGCAGAGATGTCATGGTTACGTATTAACAAAAACTTAAACTAACATTTTTAACAAAACGTAGAGCACCAAATCGGACGTTAACGTGCCGATTTACATACAAATACGTAGAACAACGTAGGCTTAAGTTATCTACACTGTCTCTTTGAGTGCTATGTTAAAGAATGCTACGTTGCCACATGTTACTACGTCTTATATGAAAGTCCGGGCGATTTGCACTCTCGCTAAAATTATTTATAATTAAAGGAGGTATGTGTTTTTCTTTATCATCTAGAAATTGGGGAGGGGAGCGAAGTATGTAGTACGTCCGAAGTCTGGCCATTGCTTGACAATCTAGGTCGAATAAAAACCATTGAATTATACAGGGTGTACCAGATAAAAGTAGCTACATGAGGATTTCGGTTTGGTTTCAATAAAAAGTAGGACTAGAAAAAATTCTTAAGGTTATTCAGTTGGACGTAGTCCCTAATACAAAACTAATACATTTTATTAAAGTTCTTTACAAGATGGCGACGATATTTCAATTTTAGGAAAAAACAGTTTAGTTTTTGCTCGATATTTTTAATTTCGATACAGCATTACACTGGGCTCGAAATACCGCCCCTTTTTTCCCCATTTAAATAAAATTGTATGTCTTACCGTTTTTACCGTTTACGAAATGTATTTCAGATAATAACTACTTGGAGCTTTATTGGTATTTCAAAAACAGTAAGACATGCAAGTTTGGTTAAATTGGAAGATAGTGGCGTATTAAGATTCAAAATATTGCAGCTTGTAAAAACGAAAAGCGCAAAATATGGTTTTGCAGAAAAAGAAAATTGGTTCCGGTAAGTGCCACCTACCACACAACCGGTGGTTGATGGTGGTTTTAATTATAAAACAAATGAAAAGTTACGGCGGGTGATTGAAGGTAGTTTTAATTACAAAAATACTGAAAAGTTAAGAGTGCAAGTTGTAATGGTTCAGCGAGGGAAAACCTCAAGTAGATAGAGGGTTTTCCCTTTAACGGGAATGGCTATGGAAAAAATGTGAGATAAAAAAGTGTTGTCTATATAATATATAACATAATGTCATTTTATCTGTTTTCGTTTAAGTTTTCTTGTTTAGCTCATTAGCTAGAATGTAAAGTAAACTTTAGGATTATCAGGAAAGCCACTCAGTTGGTTCCTCCAAGCTATTTAAAGAAGGGATAATGGATTAATGAGGTCCAGCCACCCTCCAATAAAAACCAAAACTTTAAGAAGACACGTCACATTCTTCATTCATATTTCGGTTTGGTTGGCCTATGCATCAAAGGCCATCTAGCCACAGCCTGCAACTTAATGCTCTGATTTCTGATTGGACAATCACAACACACTCACATTCATACACATATAGAGCCCCATGGTAGGCAATTTTCTTTTCTAATAGAGGATTTAATTTTGCCTGATGTTCTTTGTCGAACACAGGGGTCTTTATCGTGCTAGCGCCATCTACGCTCTTAACACGGGACCACCGGCTTAACGTGACTTCCGAACCACGGTCTTGAATTCATCATCAACTTTGCCTACTTCGTTGATGCCCAAACTTCGCCCAAGACAGGCTTTACCCCTACTTCCGGTAAATCTGTATTCACAAACGGAGAGTAGGTTCGAGTTTGTAGTGGCAGGTATGGGATTTGAACCACACACCCTCTGATTGGCAATCGGACACCTCGCCCATTGAACCAATCAGGGCCACAAAGTCACATTCTAAGTTTTGTTGAATTTAAACTAAAACCTCTAAATTGTCAGTAAACAAACATAAGATTGCAGTTTGTTATTTTGGTAAGTTAAAGTTTTTATTATAATATTTTAAGTCTTGTTCCTTTTATGTCATAAGAAAAGTCTTGTAACAATTTGTAAATCGCAACGGTTTTATTTTGAATTCATTAAAGTTTAACGTTTTTATAGTCTAAATTATACGCATTTGTAATGACGTCACCAGGTGAGAAAAAAACGTATGGCGTAGATTGTTTTTTATATTTACTATCGTTGTTGGGCTCAATTTTGTTGCATCTGCGGCACATTCTCAAATTGAAATGCGATTCCATTTCTGATTTGTTCTCTTTTCAGTTGAAAAAAAGCCAATATATTTAAAATTATCAGCTGCGATTGTTCATTATACCTATTATATTTGTTTCTCGGCGTTTTCTAAACGTTTTAAAATAATTTCCGACAAGTTGACAAACTCATGTTTTTGATTGACAGTGACGGATACTTCACAAAACCAACTACCTGCCTATTTAAAAAATAAATTAATCATAGACATTATTTTTTTTTAAAAGTTTATTGTCACCGCTGATTTTAATATACTAAAGAAAGATAAACAAAAATGACGTCATTACAAATGCGTATAATTTGGACTATAAAACTGTTTTATATTTATTTTATACACCCAAGAGATCTACTACGGTACCCTCGTTTAAGGGCTCGATTTAAAGCAAAATTGTACACGAGAATATCTACAAGGGTTTTAAAAAATAAATATCGAGTCAAAATTTTTGTTTTTCGCAAAATTTGAAATATTGTCGGAATCTTGTAATCAAATTTTATAAAATTTTGTATTTTGTATTAGCGGCTCTACGACCAATCAAACCACGTTGATTAATTTTTTCTAGTGTGTCTGATTTTTTTAGAAACCGTTTTGAAAATATTCATATAGTTACGTTTATCTGGGACACCTTGTATATACAGTAACTGAAAGGGCCACAGCAATACATTAGCTATACAGCCACCTGAGGCAAAAATGTAAATGGTTTTGTTAGAGTAAGAGAACAGGCAAGTATTGTAGAAACTGTAACATTTCTCTCTTTAGTTCTACTAAAGACCCTGTATGTATGACATATTTAAAAAAAATAGAGACGCGATAAATCCATTAAAGTCACCGAAACTCACATTTTTTGGTTATGTTAAGTTTTTGTTTAGTTCATTGGCGTTTATATAAAATACTTCAAGTTGTTACCGTTGAGTGATACCAATCATCATGCAACGTATCAACAAATACGTTTGTCGCGGATGCGAATTTTCAAGTGCGCATGCGTGTGTTGTGTCATGTAGACACACAGCTGCTATGTGAGTGGAGGCCATATTGACATCGTGTAAAATTATATTTTTTTGTGTCAAAAATGGGAAATAATTTACGTAAAACATGTGCGGTTTGTGGAAGAAGTAAGGGAGTGCCATTCCATAGGTAACTACGTGTATTTTTCTTTATAATTTGTTAATAAAGTTAACAGTGGTTCATAGATGCCATTAAACATTCTTCATGGTGGCCACAATAAATCTGCACAATTAGTTTTAGGAAAACTATAATTTTAATCCACAATTTGATAAATTTTCACCCATATCAACTAGTTTTTAGAAAAAAATAATAGACATAAACCTAAACATTTGACAATTGTCAAATAATGTAGTGACGTAACGGAGTATGTTCCAAAACCACCAAAACTGACGCATGCGCAGTAACCGATATCCTGCCTATCCGAAAAAGGAACATTAAGAATTAAATAGGGGTCCTGGCTTCAAACATCGCGTGTGAGAATGCATGGGTATGCCCCATATTTATGCTTTAACGTATTTGGAATTAACAAGGACGGATGATCTCTCTCTTAGCAATGCTAGATTATAGAGGACCTATATTTGAACCCTCCTTTGATTTTGACTTAAATAAATTTGAGTTTAATAAGTTTGTCGCGTCTCTATTTCTGTAGAATATGTCATACATACAGGGTCTCTAGTTCTACCCACCAAGTATTTTATCATAGAAATAGAAAAATAATTAGAACGCGCTTCGACTACTGCGCAACTTCCAATTGGGGCGACAGAACCATGGCCGTCATTTTTTCACAGATTTTCAGTACAAGCGGTTACCGCTAGAGGTCGTTATGGTTAACAAGTATATAGGGTCACTGGATCACGAAAACTGCATCGCCCGGCTTCAGAACGCAGTGACCTTACAAACGTAGTATAAGCCATCACTTCTAGAGGCCGTAATGGAAAATGAGCAGTGACGCAAAAGTGCCAGAAAATAGATTCTTACTTAGGAGGTAGGAGAAGTACCGAAAGCTGGAAAACTATAAGATCGATTAAAAAAGAAACATGCAGAGATATCATTTCACCAATACCAGACAAAGAATGGAAGAAGAAAGAGACAATATAATACACAATAGAACGATGGGATCTCCAGTACCCCTCACAATCTCTGAGGTCAAAAACGTGTGCACAACCTTAAAAAGCGGTAAATCTGCCGGATCCGGAAATATCCCAGCTGAACTTATTAAATATGGCACTGAAGAACTGTTTTGGAGATTACAGAATCTTTTCCAAAAATATTTAAATGGAACTGTAGTACCAACTAAGTGGAAAACGTCATTATATCCACAATACACAAAAAAGGACGGAAAGATATATGTGACAATTATAGAGGTATATCCGTGACTAGTACGCTAAGCCGAATATACGGTAAAATAATAAGAAATAAAGTGGAAAGCGAATATAAAGACATGGAGGTAGAAGAACAAGCCGGTTTCAGGGCGGGTAGATCGACTTCTGATCATCTCTTTTGTATAACCCAAGTTATTGAAAAGAAAATGGCATACGGACAAGAGCTGCATCTGCTTTACGTCGATTTGCAGAAGGCATGTGATAGTATACCACTAAATCTACTTTGGAAAGCGTTGGAAAACACAAACATAAGCGTACAACTAATTAAGGCCATCAAAGAGTTATACCGCAATAGTAAGGCAAAAGTTAAAATAAAATTAAAACTAACCAAAGGCTTTCAAGTAAAAAAAGGTCTTAAACAAGGTTGCTGTATCTCGCCTACGTTCTTCAAGATATACTTGGAACAATCCTTAAAGTATGGAAGAAATGCCAAAACAAGGGAATTCCGTTGGACGAAACCACCTTGTATACTTATTGTTTTGCCGATGATCAGATAGTAGTGGCTCAGGATTATGACTACCTCGAATATATGACACGAAAACTAATAGAAGAGTACAATAAGTGGGGACTAGAGGTTAATCTCAATAAGACAGAGTATATCTGTATCGGTGGAATGAAACAGGATCTAATCTTAAATACCGGGCAGCGAATTCAGTCCTGTGATGAGTATAAGGTCTTAAAATTACAGCTGACGGAACATTAGACAAAGCTATAAAAAATCGAAACGTACAAGGAAGAAAAGCAATAACTTTATTAAATGGAATAATTTGGGACCAAAGTATATCAAAACATAACAAAAAGCTTATATAGAACACCATTGTAAAAAGTATTATTACATACGGCTCAGAAGTCTGGTCAATCAAAGATAGAACAGAAAAAATGCTTTCCGCTACCGAGATGGACTATTGGAGAAGAGCAGCAGGGAAATCAAAAAGAGAAAGAGTTACAAATCAAAGAATAAGAGAAATTATGACAGTGGGTGAACGTACTTTAGTGAATGATATAAGAACAAAACAACCGACATGTACAAAGAATGGATGATGGAAGACTACCTAAACAAATACTACAATGGAAACCAACTGGCCGAAGAAAACGAGGAAGGCCGAGGAGAAGCTGGACAGAAGGAATAGACAGTGAAATAAGAATAAGGGGCCTAGATGAAGAATTATGGGCAAACAGAAACGAGTTAATATTGGGTATCGGAAGACGTAGAACATTGTGAAACCGATAAATATATATATGTTTTACCACAAGTTTAGTTCAAACCGTCGCCTTTCAAATCGTGCCTGTCAAAGTTGGCGTTGCTCAATCTGTGAAAAAATGGCCGATTTCACAATTTACTCGGTAAGTAAAGTAGAATAAGAAAAGGAAAGGTAGCATTTTCTGTGCAATATGCAGTATGACAAAAATGACTATAGAAGGTATCCAATATTTTGGCGTTACTTTGTCTGTGTGTAAAACCCTATTCTGTTAAGCATAGAGATCACTATTTACTAGGGTTAAGTAAGTAAATAACTTACCAGATAGCATTTGGTTAACCGTCGCCCGGCCTACTGTGGTGGGCGGCTGCTGGGTGCGTTAGGCTGTCATATCACTTTTTGTTGGGATTGGGATTGGTGCTGTTCATTTGGGATTGTGGGATACCTGTAACACAAACCCAACTTATAATGTTTTAATTAATGACAAATGTAAAGGGTAACGCGCTATATTTTATTATTTAGGCCAGACGATTGCTGGCCGGTCACCAGCTAAAGTTGCATTTTTTATCACTTTTATGACCTTCATAAAATGTGACGACTTAAGCTTCCAGTAAAGAATACAAGACGTGAAACTCACTAGTCCAGTCGGGAAAGTTGGTTTGAAATACAATGAACCGGCAATTTTATTTTCTGTAGCCTAAAAAACGTGTTTGAAAGTTAATGGCAATAATTTTCTACATATCGTATGCTTGGTTTAGTCAGTCCGATGCACGAAACATGTCTACGCCTGCGCACTTTGTTAGGAATCACTTTCAAGTATTTTTGCAGGGGAGAAGTTAGGCGCCTGGGCCAAATAAAGCTATGTACGAAACTTTAGCCTGTTAGTAATCACTTAAAAAATCGACCGGTGTACTGTGAACTATTTGCGTTAGAAGCCATTTAATACTTTTGCAACGTGCCATTTCTAAAGTTTACATAGGTCACTTTTGTCACCTTTTTAATGCAACTTCACTAAGTAGGGACTTAAATCAATCTGCAACAAAAAAGAATATATTTCTTATTGCTCCATTACGATGTTACAAAAGGGTAATAAGAAATATTCCTAATCTGTAACTAACTACTTGTTTATGACAAGCAAAATTTAAAACAATACATAGAAAGTCTTACAATTGACAACAAACTTAAGTATTGAAACTGAAAATAAAGTGTTTTCTTCAGACAAAAAAAAATATTATCTAGAATGGTTTGCTTGCAAAAAAATGTTCACGAAAGAGCACAAAAGTGCTAAAACTTTATTAATATTGTAGTAGAAGAATTTCAAAGGTGTTTTTCAGATATCTCAAATAACAAAAGACAAAATGCAAGAGTAGCAAAATAATATATTCCATTACCTCTGTTTCTTATTCCCCCATCTTCCCCTATATCAAATAAATGGGTTCCACTCCACACTACAGTGACCTGTGCAGCCAGCGTCAGGAAATGGCGCGGAATGTAATAGAAGCTCGCTCAAACACAATTGCGCACGTTCTACGTACGTCAAAATGTTGTGTATGTTAACCGTCCGTGAGTTTGCGTCGATTCACAGAAGCCGTTAACTACATGTAACGTTCAAATGTCAGCAGTGTCAAATAGCGTTAATCGTCGGCCGTTTTTGGCATGACCAAAAACTATATAGTGTCTCCGCAACCTGACCTTTTAGTAGGAATGAATCAATGACTTATTTTCAAGATAAAGATTTTATTACTTATTAAGTTGATAAAAAAAGTGAATATGTCTTTTGCTTTTGATTTAAATTATTGATGACAGTATTAGGCTGAGCGACTTTCTCAAATAGATGTTTAAGGCTACTGCTAATTTTCACATAAATGTTGCTGCATCCATGCATTATTTTAGGGTTGAGGTAGGCGAGTTGCTACAAAACAATATCGTATGGATATTAAAAACTAAAGCTCAGTTTTCACAGATTGATTGACAATTTGATTTTTTAACTACCTAGACATCTAGAACAAACTAGGTCTTATACTTAGATTAGCATAGTACGCGCCGGCGCCGGCTAGCGCCAATTTTTTAAATCAGTATGAGTAGTGGAATACCAGTAATCTATTACTTACCGGGATTAGGCGTCTGCTGACCCCCCGGTCCCCCCGTTATGGCTGGTGGCTTATGGTTCAGTTCTAGCTCGGCGAGCTTCTTCCACAGCTCTTCCCTATCTTTTTCTCGTTTCTTTTCTCTAAAAAATTTAAAAGATTCTTTATTTGCTTGTTCCACCTTCGTTTATAATACCTCTTTGGTTTTTCAGGAGAGATTTACCACCTTATAAGAAACAATATTTTTCGTGAGGTTGGGCAAACTGCATTTTCAAGACAGAATGCTGCGAATTCGTTCGGAAAACGAGGTAAGGGTACTCGGGTACCGACCAAACCGATCAATTATATTCATAATTTTTTTTTTTAAACTTTACTTTTTTTCGAGAATAACATCTTCTCTGTCAATGTTTGCTATATAGAATAACATTATATAATTGCATAATTCAGCCGCACTTTGACTATTGCCCAAGTGTCTTGTATTTTTTTGATAAAAATAAAATATAGTCATTGCAAAAGTTTCAAAATAGAGGAATGAGAACTATACTTCGGGTTAACAGATATACAAATATTTCATTCATGTTGGACGCCCTTCAGTGGATATCTGTTCTTGATAAATTATATAAGAAGAAAATATATCAAACAATATATAAATTTATAATTACACAAGAGCTATTACAAAAAATGAGTTACATGTTCCTCGTGCTAGAATGTGAATGTGAGGAATATAATATATTACTACCGAAGAATCATCCTCTTTGAATGTGTTTAAGCAAAGGTTGAATTCTTATATTGTACAGAGGTGATTATATTATTTTTTTGTTTTTTATCTGATATGTCATTTTTAAAAATATAGGATTAGTGTGTGACAGCCATTAGTCTTTTATTATATTTTGTGTACCCGTTCACAAATGTTTTTTTTTTACCTTAGTTTAGGCTTAAATTTTGTGACTAATATTTATTTTGTATTTACTTTTGATTGTATATTAGGATGTATCGTACATGATTAACAAATATACTGATTGATTGGCTTATACACTTATTTAAGAGTGAGAAATTGTTGAAATTTCTTCTTTAGCAGGTACAATTTTACACACATTCAAACAAAACTTTTGGTAAAATCCGTAGAAATTACAGTTACAAAAACGAAAATGTGAACTTCATAAAATACGAGAACAATCTGCTGATTCACACAGAACACAGTGGAGCTCAACGGTGGTTTGGTTGGGGAAAAACAAGGGTCCAAGGTGGAGCCGGGGTGATCTGACTTCGAAAGCTTGAGCTTTCAAACCGGTAAACCCTAGTGAACATAAGTCAGACTTGCCAAAAAACGACGCGCCTGACACTATTTCAGTGATGCAAACAGCGCAAACCATAAAAAAACAGTGCTGCCAACAGAAGCGGAGCCAAAACGTCAAACATATGCTGCAGTGATTTTTAGGTTCTTCAGCGATATCGGAGGTTTTTTTTAATTAAAACAGCCAAATTCCAAATTTTGTCGTAAAAAAATAAAAATTGAAATCAAGCAAAATTAGATATGTTATCAGTGTTGTTAAAGCCTTAACTTTAGTAATTATTCAAAGGCCCCTAATAGCTATTTGTTGATTTTGGTGTAGAAGCAGTTTTTGAATGAAGTCCTCAGCAAGTGTTCATTCTTATTATTTTAAGCAAAAAACCCAGCACCTCAAATTTTTTTGCAAAAATATTGATTAGTAAAAGTTATTAAAGAAAATTGTAATCAATGAATGAATCGTAATATTTTGATCCAAGGAATCTACAGTTTTACTATGTACCACTAGTTCTTAGACACCTTGTATAATGTCGTCCAAAACAGCTAAAAATTGATGTTTCGGACCGATACATTTTGTTTTGGACAATTACGTTTCTTAACATTTTAGGTTGCTACAACTTTCTTAATTGTAATATAAGGATTTTTTTGAGGTTTTGCTAATTTGTTTATCGATACATTTTGCCAGAATAGCATTTTTTTTATTTCGCACACTATCGAAGAAATTTCACGTTTTTTTGTGTAAGTTGTTTTTTTTTATTATTTTTCAAAAACAGTAGTAATACAAAAAGAAACAGCCACTTAGCGGCAAAATTCACGGTATGCCTATACACATGAAAAACGTCAAGGTAACCTAAAGTCACCGTTGCCACTACAGTTTTAATTTCTTGCAGAAAAATGTGTGAATTTGAATTATTAAAAATCTTGGCTGACAAAATATTTATTTTTATATTGAAATTAGTTTTAGAACTTCATATAAAACTAGCCGTGGTGGCTCTGTGCGTTCGCACATTGAACACAAGTGAGTTAAGGAATATCGCTTGCTACAGTGGCGGGTTCGATCCCCGTCGGTTGCCGAGGTCGGGTGCGGCAGACATTTATAGGATTTCTGGGGAGAAGTATCCCTAGAATAGTGACCACAAAGGTTGTGATTATAGACAGCACAAGTAGAGAGCATACAAAATATATAACGGTACATGTCCGGCATGGCCCTGGTAGCCGAGAACAAAAAACAAAGTGATAAAAAAAAACTTCATATAAAAATTTTATCATTAAAAATTCTAGAAACTTAAAGGTTTAATTTAATGTACAGGGTGTCTCATTATATTTTTCCCACCCTTTTAGACCATTAATAATTGATGTAGGAATATAAAAGAAATTGTGTTCGAATTCGCGAAATTTTTACTTTTAAATTGCATCTTGACTTTATTCCTGATGCTTACCGTATTTGACAGGCGCTCAAATTTATAGTTTTCGTAAATTGGATGCTCCTTATATTATTTAATTAATAGATTAGGCTTGAAAGATACTTTCCAAAAATACCCCATGTGTAGCAGTTTTGATAAATAGTTTCTGAAATATTAGCGATAATTTTTTTAATTATAAAAAAATAACATTATCACTTTTGTGTTAATTTCAGTATCCTTATTTCGAACTATGTTAGTCCCCATGTATAAAAAGTGACAATGACAAATATATATTTTTTTAAATGACGCTCAAACTGATAACCGGTAACGACAACAAAGTTTATATGTCGTGTCACATCATGTCATTTTAACTGTTGATATATGGGGACTAACATAATTTGGTATGAGGATACGAAAATTAACACAAGAGTGGTACTGTTATCTTTTTATCATTTTAAAAAATAATTGCTAATATTTCAGAAACTATGGCTCTAAACTACGGCATAAGGGGTATTTTTGAAAAATATGTTCCAAGCCTAATCTATTAATTAAATAATATAAGGAGCATCCAATTTACAAAAACTATAAATTTGAGCGCCTGTCAAATATGGTAAGCATCAGGAATAAAGTCAAGATTTAATTTAAAAGTAAAAATTTCGTGAATTCGAACACAATTTCTTTTATATTTCTATATCAATTATTAATGGTCTAAAAGGGTGGGAAAAAATATAATGAGACACCCTGTACCTATGTTTGTATGTATGTAAAATAAGCCCAAGTGACGACACCGTTTAACAAGCTTATGCCGGTTTTCCACCAAACGGACAAACAAAAACAAAACATAAACTCGTGTCGAATAAAACAAAACTGAAACTTTTGGCCAACTTTTTCCAGACTGGCGTGTTTTGCGACAGTTGTTTTGTTTTTCCCGTTTCCCCGAGTCCCGTTTGGAAGCGGTAACATCAAAAGGTTTTGACTAGTTTCGACGAGTTTTGAAACTCGCGTCTGTTTAGTGGAAAGGGTCGTGTTGAGTTTTTTTATGTTCTACTTTTATTTCGTTGTGCTAGTCTGGTTATGTGTTCTGACTAGCGACTACCAGTGGAAAAGGACCGAAAACAAAAACAAAACTTAAACAAAACCCAGTCCGCTTGATGGAAGCAAGAGTTTTGGGTTTGTCTTCGATTTGTTTTTGTTTTTCGGAAACTAGAAAACACAAACAAAACACAAACTCAACTGTCCGTTTGGTGGAAAACCGTCTTTTTGATGAAAAACCGTATTTTTGATAGTTTTTTTTGTCAGAGTGATCAGAATTACATTTTTCATTGGTTCCGATAGAATGGATCGTGCTTACGATTTTCTACTAGAAACTTTTCTCGAAAAATTGGAATAAATATTTTTTCTTGAGTGACATGAAATTTCGTCATAAATGCTCAAATACGGTGGTAAAGCTGTAGTTACTATATTCTCCTGAATAAAATACTAAAAGAAAAAATAATCCCACATAACTGGAAAGAATCCATAACCATTATTCTACACAAGAAAGGCGATAGAGCAGACCTAAAAAACTATCGACCTATAACACTCCTAAATGTAATTTATAAGCTTTTCATGAAAATATTAACAGATAGACTAACTACAAAATTTGACGGATATCAATCAAAAGAACAAGCAGGCTTTAGAAAAGATTTCAGTACAGTTGACCACCTATTAACCATGAAAATCCTAATAGAACAAATACAACATTCCACTATATATATATTGCGTTTATAGACTTTGAAAAAGCTTTCGATGGCATTGAGCACTGGGCAGTAAAAGCATCTTTAATTAATAGCCGAATAGATCACAGAATACACAGATTTAATAGCCAACATATATAGCGAAGCAACGTCAGTCAAAATCCACGAAGGAACCAAGTCAATCCGCATAAGATAAGGTGTCAGCCATGGTGACACAATATGCCCTAAACTATTTAACCTTAGAAGATGTTTTTAAAAACTTTGATTGGGAAGGCATAGGCATCAAAGTAAATGGATAATACTTGAACCACCTAAGATATGCTGATGATATTGCCTTATAAACAGATAAGAAAAAAGAACTGATAAGAATGCTGGAGGATACAGCAGCTAAAAATATAGGCTTGAGTATGAATTACACTAAAACTAAAGTCATAACAAACACAGAAGAGTATATCACGATCAGAATAAACCAAGAGAAAATAGAACAAGTAGAGGACTGGGACAAATTATTAAACTAAAAAAGGAAACCTTAACGACTGAAATCAAGAGAGGGGGGACATTCGGTAAATTAAGCTACATATTAAAAAATAAAAAATATCCTCAGTACCTCAAAACAAAAGTGTATAACCAATGTATCCTTCCTGTACCTACCTATGGATCCCAGACCTGGACACTTAAAAAATTCAAACATGGATAAGGTAACAAAAGCCCAAAGATCAATGGAAAGCCAAATGTTACATGTAGAGCTAACAGATAGAAAAAGGAATGAATGGATAAGAAATAAAAAAAAGTAAGGGATGTTAGAGGAGAAGTAGCAAAATTAAAATGGAAATTTATATATTAATAATATATATATATAAATATATATATATATATATATATATATATATATATATATATATATATATATATATATATATATATATATATATATATATATATATATATATATATATTTATCGGTTTCACAACGTTCTACGTCTTCCGATACCCAATCTCCACTCGTTTCTGTTTGCACATAATTCATCATCTAGGCGTCTTATTCTTATTTCTGTCTATTCCTTCTCTCCAGCTTCTCCTTGGCCGTCCTCGTTTTCTTCGGCCAGTTGGTTTCCATTGTAGTATTTGTTTAGGTAGTCTTTCATCATTCATTCTTTGTACATGTCCGTACCACACCAGTTGTTTTGTTCTTATATCATCCACTAAAGTACGTTCACCCACTGTCATAATTTCTCTTATTCTTTGATTTGTAACTCTTTCTCTTTTTGATTTCCCTGCTGCTCTTCTCCAATAGTCCATCTCCGTAGCGGAAAGCATTTTTTCTGTTCTATCCTTGATTGGCCATACTTCTGAGCCGTATGTAATAATACTTTTTACAATGGTGTTATATATAAGCTTCTTGTTATGTTTTGATATACTTTGGTCCCAAATTATTCCATTTAATAAAGTTATTGCTTTTCTTCCTTGTACGTTTCGATCTTTTATTGCTTTGTCTAGTGTTCCGTTAGCTGTAATAAGTAAAGTATTTATACTCATCATAGGACTGAATTCGCTGCCCGGTATTTAAGATTAGATCCTGTTTCATTCCACCGATACACATATACTCTGTCTTATTGAGATTTACCTCTAGACCCCACTTATTGTACTCTTCTATTAGTTTTCGTGTCATATATTCGAGGTCGTCATAATCCTGAGCCACTGCTATCTGATCATCGGCGAAACATAAAGTATACAAGGTGTTTTCGTCCAACGGAATTCCCATGTTTTGGCATTTTCTCTTCTATACTTTAAGGACTTGGAAATTTGCCGGTCATAATATCAGACATAAAGACAATCGATGGAACAAGTGTATTGTAAACTGAAGACTTTGGGAAAATAAAAGAAGTAGGGGAAGACCCCAAATGAGATGAGCGGACGATTTGAAGAGACATGCAGGAGCTGCATGGATGAACACGGCGACAGACAGAGAAGAATGGAAGCTAATGGGGGAGGCCTATGTCCAAAGATGGATCGAAGAAGGCTAGGTAGATAGATAGATATATAGATAGATAGATATATCAGAAATCTAATTTAAGGTTAAGAAATCCGTTGGTATAATAGTAATAATAATAACATTTATTTAGACCAGTTATTGTATACAATATTTTACAAAATATATCTTTATCTAAGTTTAAATATAATATAATAAGTTTATGGGATAGAACGACTTACTTTTGCCGTTCGGCCTTGTAAGTCACAGTGAGCTCGTCAAAAAGTTTCGAGTTCATCTCCATGAACGTCTTGAGCACGTTGTAGACCAGGGCCACGATGGTCTGGTTCCAGTGCTCTTTGCTAATGCGGTACAGTGCCGGGAACATTATCGGCATGATCACGTGGTTGTTCTCTTCCATCAGAGACATGATGTACTCATTGTTCCAGAAGTAGAGGGCCCGCTCTGCTACCTATTAACAATAAAAATAAAATAAGTCAACGGTGAGTCAATATACGAGATGAGATGACAAGTTTCCGGCCTAGCCTATAGCAGGCCCGATTTGCTTTGTGTTCCAACGTGTTTGAGTAGCCTTGCTTGTGATCAGTATACGCTCGAAGTTTAAAATGAGTGCGTCAAGTAGTTTGTGTCCTGCTTATTTGGAAAGTTTATACAGTGTGTTAATTTTAAAAGAGGCGTGATAAAATATTTTCATATCAAAGGGCTATCGCCGACGGAAATAAAAGCTGAACTAGATGCTACACGGTGGGAATCTGCTCCTTCCTATACCACAGTTAAAACCTGGGTATCGGACTTTAAACGTGGTCGTACTCTAGAACTGATGATGCTTAGCGTTCTGGCAGGCCAAAAACGACAACTTCTAAAGAAATGGTGCAAACCATTCACAAACTAATTCTAAAAGATCGCAGATTAAGACTGGAAGAGGTAGCTGAGGCTGTGGGCATATCAAAAGAGCGAGTCCACCATATTTTATCTGAAGTTTTAGGTATGAGAAAGCTATCCGCCCGGTGGGTGCCGCGTTTCCTCACGCCAGATCAAAAGCTCGCGCGTCTAACCATTTCAGAGGAGAATTTGGCACTGTTTAGACGTGATTCAGGGGACTTTTTGCGTAGATTTGAAAAAAAATGGACGGCAAAGGACGAACCAGTTCCAAAGAAGGCTAAGGCAGTACCGTCTGCTGGAAAGATCATGGCAACGGTCTTTTGGGACGCTACAGGGATACTCCTCATTGATTATCTCGAAAAAGGAAGAACAATAAATTCAGAGTACTACAGCGACTTACTGGACCAGCTTAAGCAGAATATAGGCGAAAAACGCTCTGGTTTGGCAAAAAAGAACATTTTGTTTTATCAGGACAATGCACCTTGCCACAAGTCCGCTCTTGTAAAGGCTGAAATCCATCAACTAGGCTTTGAACTGTTAAACCACCTTATTCGCCAGACCTAGCCCCGTCACTTTTATTTGTTTCCAAACCTACAAAAATCTCTTGCTGGAAAAAAATTTTCCTCAGATTTAGAAGCCATTGCAGCTACAAACGCCTATTTTGACGAGTTGGATAAATCAGACTTCAGTGATGGCATCAAATCAGTTGAACATCGTTGGGCCAAATGTATTACCTTACAAGGGAACTATGTAGAAAAATTAATTATTATTTAGTCACTATGGTGTTGCGTTCTATGTTAGGTCGGAAATTTTTCATCCCATCCTCGTAAAAGGTGAGTCATATTAGGCGGCAGGGTAGTGCCGCGGTATGGTCGTCGGCTTCACATGCAGAAGGTACCAGATTCGCGTCTCGAACAATGCAAAAACAAAAAAAAATCCGTCGCCCTGTCGCCCACTTCCTTTTCAGCGTTCAAACGACGTCATCGAATAAGCATGCAATGTGATGCACGCAAAATATAAGTTGAACTTTAACATCAATAATATACGCAGGTGTAGTCCAAGAGCCGACACGCAGCCAGCCGAGAAACCACGAATAACCCAGGAGCCTGCTTTAAGTGTTATATAGTCGGTACAAGGATGGCGCCAGCATAAATCTCCTACAGTCAACTCACGACTGTTACGCTGAGCACGAAAAAAGTCTATCGTCTATAACCAAGTTCTGCTGGGACGATACCGATGTTAGATAAATGCAATTTTAACATGTTGCAGGACCACCTTTCGGAAAGGGTGTAGAAGCGTTGGTCTACTGTCTATACTTGCTACGCAGTATAAAGATCCCTGCCCGCGACAAAGAGGTGCCAGGCAAAATTAAGTCTTCTTAGAGAAAAAAATCTTGCATCCTAAGGGACACGTGCATCAGTTTGAAATATGGTGTACGGAAAAATCGGGGTTTGCAAAAAGGGCGCACCGTGTGCTTAGTCGCTAGACCAAAAATGGTTTCCCTACCACTACTACTACTACTACCATATTGTGTTCGTGCAACTTTAATATTAAATTCAAATTTTGCGCCAAATTCACGTATTCGGAAAACCCACACAATTTTAATTTTGATTGGCACAAACAAAACGCCAGCGCCATCTACGAAAAATGAATCTGCGCAAAAAGGCGTAACCAAGAAAAGATTCGTCTGTCGTATTCTATCGAGATCACCACGCAGCATGGTGATAAATTCTATTAACCAAAAAATCCAATAACATTCTTAGAAAATCAAACTAAACCATTACACAAACAAGTGATTCTAGTGTGGATCGACTGCAACGACTGGGCCAGCGAGAGGAGCTCCTCTGGACGACGGAAACAACTAAAAAGGTGAGTGCCAATCCTCTATATTGTCTTTGTGTGGCTCGGAAAAATTAATATTTTTACATCGTCCTTTTAAGGATTTTTGCACCCAGATTTTATAAAACGACCAGCGCGCTTACAGTCCCGCGGCTCTACCTCAAACCTCAAAACATCAACATATTGTGACCTGCAAATATCTCGCTTATTATTAGATATAGAAATAACACGTAAATACAAAAGTTGTATAATAAGTATATTCAGGCTATTTAAAGGATGTTTGACAGAAATGTCAACTGTCCATTTAAATGTCAAATTTTAACAGAAACTTTCTTTAGTTAAATGAAACACCCTGCACATTATTTAATTTTAGATTAAGTCTCTCTTTGTAACTTCAAAAATATATGGTTTAAAATGTACAGGGTGTCTCATTATATTTTTTCCCACCCTTTTAGACCATTGATGTAGGAATATAAAAGAAATTGTGTTCGAATTCGCAAAATTTTTACTTTTGAATTGCATCTTGACTTTATTCCTTATGCTTACCGTATTTGACAGGCGCTCAAATTTATAGTTTTTGTAAATTGGATGCTCCTTATATTATTTAATTAATAGATTAGGCTTGGAATATACTTTCCAAAAATACCCTATATGTCGCAGTTTTGATAAATATTTTCTGAAATATTAGCGATAAATTTTTAAATAATAAAAAGATAACATTACCACTTTTGTGTTAATTTCAGTGTCCTTATTTCGAACTATGTTAGTCCCCATGTATAAACAGTGACAATGACAACTATTTTTAGCTCACACATATACTATACTATAGTACTGTGAGCTATGGTGATCCTAATTTTTTCGAGATAAAAAAAGTTGCTCCGATTTAAAAAAATTTTATATATCTTTGCGTTTCAGATGATTTTGAAACTTTTTTGTTGCGCCGTCTGTCTGTCGGTCTGTCTGTATGTCTGTCTGTCTGTCTGTATGTCTGTAACGACCAACGCGCATAACTCAAAAACCGCTTGGCCGATTTTAATGAAATTTGGTTTTTTTTGGCTGGGTCTTGGGTCGAGATGGTCCCATTTAAAAATGAACAAAATCCACCGAACAGAAACCAAATAAAAGGGTGGGGGTAGATTTCAAAAATTAGAGTTTATGTGAAAATATGGCGTGTTTGATATCAAACGAAAGGTAATTGAGTCTGCAGTTAAACAAAATACATTTTAATTTATTTAAAAAAAAAGGGTGGGGGTATATTTTAAAAATTAGTTTAAGTGAAAATATGGCGTGTGTGATATCAAACAAAAGGTAATTTAGTCTGGAGTTAAATAAAATATATTTCAGTTTTTCGTTATATTAGCTCACACGTACACTATAACTATAGTACCTAGTGTGAGCTTAGGGGCCCATATATTGGCAGAGTTTTTTTTTTAAATGACGCTCAAAATGACAACCGGTAACGACAACAAAGTCACTGTTGATACACGGTGACTAACATAATTTGGAATAAGGATACTAAAATTAACACAAGAGTGGTACTGTTATAATTGCTAATATCTCAGAAACTATGGTTCTAAAATACGGCATATCGGGTATTTTTGGAAAATACGTTCCAAGCCTAATCTATTGATTAAATAATATAAGGAGCATCCAATTTACAAAAACTATAAATTTGAACGCCTGTCAAATATGGTAAGCATCAGGAATAAAGTCAAGATGCAATTTAAAAGTAAAAATTTCGCGAATTCGAACACAATTTCTTTTATATTCCTACATCAATTATTAATGGTCTAAAAGGGTGGGAAAAAATATAATGAGACACCCTGTACAGTTTTTGAAATATAACACTTAACTTTATCATGCTATGTACGATTCAAGCCTAAATACTAAATGGCTAAAACCACTGTTATTTGGAACATTAATTATTACACAGCTATACATTAATTATTATTAGCTACCATAGTGTAAACAGTAGCAAAGTATATTTGGGGATTAGCTAGTTTATAGTTTACTGGGTGATCCACTGCAAGTTGAACGATAATTTTTGCTGCGAATATAGACAACAAACTGTTTTGTTTGCTCTAGAACAAAGTTTAAATAGGTAAATTTGTAATAATTTTTCTGAATCTTTAGAATCTGACGCCAAAAATGATATGCAGCATCGGCCAAAAGTAAAGTCACTCCTTAAAATTGCATATAAATCTGACGCTGTACTAACACGCAGATGCACCGTAAGCACATTTCCTGGATTAGTCACTTAATCGCGATTAAGTCATGTTGCTAACATACAAAACAACAAAGAGGGAGAATGGATTAGCTAAGCCTTGCTATGGTGCATCTAGGGGTAACTATCAAAGAATAAGTGGCGTATTTGAAAACTTGAACCCAGTTTTCAGTTTACGTGTTTCAGCGTTTTCCCCCATTAGTACAATGAATAGAGGAGTTTTACCCTACAAAAGGTCCGGTAGTTCTGAATTTCGGATATGTTATTAAGGTCGAAAGGGTAGTTAAAAATCTGAGTTTTCGCCACCCCTGTGCTTCCTCCGCCATCTTGAAAAAACCATCAAAAATTGGCACTTTTTGTAGTTTTTAGCCTGTAACTTCGTTCCAGTACACTAAATCGCAAAAAGAGTTATAGGAAATTTTTTAGAGGATATCATTATCTACAATTGGGTGGTACTATGGTTGTTCTGCGAGCAGTAGTAACGGAGCTAGGTAATTTCCAAAAATGACTAAAATCACGTGCTTGGGCAAATTTTCAGATTTTTTGTACTTTAGACGGCATAAGCTCCGAAATACTTTGTTCTAGGGTAAAAGTTCTAAGAACATATCTTATAGAGAATTTTATCAGCTACAAAATCCGTTCTTTAAATGTATTTTTAAATATTGTAATGGAGTGGGAGTAACTTTTAACTTAAAGTAAGTAATTTAGAAAATAACCATTTTTTTAAATTTAGTGCTTTAAACGGCACGTTTTTTATTTATTTTTATTTTGTTGTGTAAATTTAGTGACGTACAAAAAGGTAAGAGAGCTTAGGGGTCAAACACCTCCTTAAACTTACCACCTCTTCAAAAACCCCCCCAGACCCCCCAAAATGTAACATATTTAGGTTTTCTCAAATTTTCTCAGAAAATATGCTTCTAAAAGAAAAATGTGTAATATACTTTATTGTAGACAATGAAATTTCCTTTTGAAAAAGGTATAACTCGATGGGGGTCCACTATTTATAAACTCTTCAGCGGCGTCCGTTAATTGAAGTAATTTAAAAAAGTCAAAAAATATCCATGTTTTTTCCATGATTTATTCGATTTTTTTTTTAAACCAAGGTTTATAGAACAAAATGTGTTATACATTATTGTAGCAAATAAAATTTCCTTTAAAATGCTGTACAAGAAAGTCGGATTGGTTTCATGGTTATAAATTCAGAGGCGCCCGTAAATTTAACCAATTTTAAAAAATCACAAATTAAAATATTTTTGTTACAAGTTTTATCTAATTTTTTCAAAAACTAAGCCTAATCTACAAGATATGTTCTTAGAACTTTTACCCTAGAACAAAGTATTTCGGAGCTTATGCCGTCTAAAGTAGAAAAAAATCTGAAAATTTGCCCAAGCACTTGATTTTAGTCATTTTTGGAAATTACCTAGCTCCGTTACTACTGCTCGCACAACAACCATAGTACCACCTGATTGTAGATAATTATATCCTCTAAAAAATTTCATATAACTCTTTTTGCGGTTTAGTGTACTGGAACGAAATTAAAGGCAAAAAACTAAAAAAAGTGCCAATTTTTGATGGTTTTTTTCAAGATGGCGGAGGGAGCACAGGGGTGGGGGTGACAAAAACTCAGATTTTTAACTACCCTCCTGAGCTTAACAACATATCCAAAATTCAGAACTACCGGACCTTTTGTAGGGTAACCCCCCTATTTTGGCCTCTATTCATTGAACTACATGAAAGCCTTTAATGCCTTTTTGTCATGTTTAAAAAAACAGCTAAAACAAGAGTATTTTCGGTTTAATTTTAGGGAAAATGACAAGTAACATTAAAAACACGTAAAAATACTGAAAATTTTGCAATTGCACAACGGATAACACACACACACACACTAAAATTTTTAAATTAACCAAAATAATCAGTATAGGTAAAACCCCTAAAATATAGGTTATTTTTAGCCGTTTTAAAATTTTATATCTAGACTATCCTTTGCTTAATTTTTGTGAATTTCCATAATCAGAAAAAAATTTTTAGTAGCATTTTTTAAACGTGATTAAATTTTCTTGGAAAAATCGGCGAAACATTAAAGTTTTGCAGCACGTGTTCCTTGATAGTTGGTACAGGATCGGATTAATGATCAATTAATTTTCACCAGGAGGTTTTTTATTTTATCAAAATCGGTTCAGTAGTAACGAATTTATAAGGAAATAAATGTTTGGCAAGACAATCGTATAATATTCAAAACAATGGTTGAAACAAAAATATTTTTTTTTAGAACCACCAAACCGATTTTGCTGATTCGTACATTGTTGTGCGTGGAAAGAATGTAGCTTTTTTACTAATTGAAAAAAATAATTAAAACATGTTCGCAACACAAAAATAAACGAGCATCTTTAAAGGGTACAATTTAATCTCGTCCGCCATCTTTTTGAAAACTGATTAATTCTCTGCCAAGTGCAGTTTGTGTGATTTATACGTTAAAATTGCGACCATATGTTAACTTTTGTTTTGCAACTACGAGTAATTAATTAATTCGTTAATTTTATACATTGTAGTATAGATTCCCCACAATCTAATAAATAAACAAACATTTGCTTTAAATGAACCTATAAAACATAACTTAAAAAATTATAAACTTAAACAATTATTTTTTAAAATTAATCGGTTAACCTTAACGTGTCTGATAGATCAAAATAAAGCAACAAAGGTTGTTTTAAATCAATAAAAAGTTTGCCATTTGCAAATTACTTGTAAGTGGATTTCAGGCTTAACTAACCTGGAAGTGTGGACTAGAAACACATCGTGAAATTTGCCTGAACAACGGCTCTTGAATCCTCGTGAACTGGGATGGCTCAATCACATCCAGTACTTCTTCAATTTCTCCCAGAAACATAACCTACAAGCAAAAATTTTAAAAAATTGTAATATTTCCTTAACATTTCGGTTGTATCTGACATTTTCTGACTTAATTTTTTTGCAAAAATTAAAGGATTGTTTTGTGCTTCATTAAGTATGAAAATAAATTTTAAAAAAGTGTTAATTATGAAGTTTGACTTATTAGCTCACACTACTACTATACTATAAATAGTAGTGTGAGCTATGGTAATCCTAATTTTTTCGAGAATTTTTTTTTTTATATATCTTTGCGTTTTAGAAGATTTTGAAACTTTTTTGTTGCGCCGTCTGTCTGTCTGTAACGACCAACGCGCATAACTCAAAAAGCGCTTGCCCGATTTTAATGAAGTTTGGTACTTAGGCTAGGTTATGGGTCGAGATGGTCCCATTCTCAAACGAAAGGTAATTAAGTCTGGAGTTAAACAAAATATATTTTAGTTTATTTAAAAAAAGTGTTTATAATAATATAAGTGGAAATATGGCGTGTGTGATATCCAACGAAAAGTAATTGAGTCTGGAGTTAAACAAAATAAATTTTAGTTAAAAAAAAGGGTGGGGGTAAATTTCAAAAATTAGAGTTTAAGTCAAAACATGGCTTGTGTGGTATCAAACGAAAGGTAATTGAGTCTGGAATTGAATAAAATATATTTCAGTTTTTAGTAATATAAGCTCACACGTACACTATAACTATAGTACCTAGTGTGAGCTTAAGGGCCCATAAATTGGCAGAGTATTTTTTTTACTTATTAAAAAAGTTGAAAAATATGTTCTTTTGGTTAATACTGGTTCGTATGACTACGCGTCGGTCGGCCAACTGCAATCGCGTGCGGAATAGTGACACTTTCCCCACTTCACTTTACCGCACGTGCACCACTTAGAAACGTTAGCAATGCGTCAATAAAACAGCTTCAATATTTGTTTACATAATTTTTTATAAATTTCATTCAAATTGTCAAAAGAAAAGAGATTCGTAGGTACAATATTGTACAGTCGGGGACTTTTTAAATTGCCGCCCTCAAAAATAAAAAACATTCCTGTTTGAAATTCGGAAAAGTAGTTTGAACCAAAACAAAAACTTTGTAAACCTTACCTCTGTCTGTATACATACATATTTAAAATTTTATTTTTTTTTGGAGCTTTTAAATGATTAATTTTGACAGAAAAAAAATACAACGGCAATTTAAAAAGTGCCTGACTGTACCTAACACATGCGGAAAGCGTCTTTACCACTCTTGACGGCTTGAACACACTCCGCTCCGTATTGTTCCGCCATCTGCCGTGGCGTCCGCATTTGTTAGGTAAATAACCAAAGACGACTTGGATTCACACACTAGTTGTGACGTAAAGACCTAATTTAAAAAAAACAACTATACCTCTTTTTGACTGCATGTTTTCGGCCAGAACTTGAGCAGACCTTTGACCACCGGCTCGGTAAGTGTGGGGTCCTTTTCCAAAAACTGGACGACACAGTAGGCTAACTGGGCGTGGTATAGCGACAGGCACTTCACCTTGTGCAAGGGTATAAGAACCTACAAAAATAAAAGTCAGGATAAAATATAAATACTTTTCTTTAGCCAAAAACTCACGAATAAACAATACTTATTACAAAAAAGTGAGGTCAAAGGATGGTGGGTTCGAAGTCCATGCCGTCTCTGGGCTATTAAAACGGACGGGCCACGATCCTCCTTTTTGTTGACGTCACATCGGGGGCTGATTTTTTTTGATGGTCACATCACGACATAGCTGATTGTCTTTAAAATATTGAAGTTGGAATGATGATTCATGAATATTTGATTTTTAAAAAAATAAAGCCGGTTTTAAGATTGTTTTTACTATATTCTTGCAGAACAATTTTCAGAGCCGCTTCATTAGCTCACACTAAAATTAAATTTAAAGCAGAAGCGAATGTGACAAACACATATGACAAAGTCAAATACATGTCAAATATAAGAGTTGGAATGCGGTACATGGCGGGTAATTTGAATTCAAAATAAGGAATGCTAAATCTTGAAGATTTTAACCTTTAAGCAATTTTCTCACTGTTTTCTAGTACATCCTTATAAAATATAATTTTCTAGACTTATTGTCGTTATTTTTTTTTAGCCCGCTTTATTTTTTATTACACAATGATACTACAGATTTTCGCAAAATTTCAGTGAAATATTCTCAGACACCATCCCGATATTCCACCAAAGGTTTGTAAGGAAGCAACATGATTAAAAGGTTAAAATCTTCAAAATTTAGCATTTCTTATTTTGAATTCAAATTACCCGCCATGTACCACATGCCAACTGTTATATTTGACATGTATTTGATTGTCACATTTGCTTCTGCTTTAAACTGAATTATTGTGTGAGCTAATGAAGCGGCTATGAAAAATTAAGGATTACTATACATTTAAAAAAAATTGTTCTGCAAGAATAAAGTAAAAACAATCTCAAAAACGGCGTTATTTAAAAAAAAATTAAATATTCATGAACCGTCATTCTAACTTCAATATTTTAAAGACAATCAGCTGTGTCGTAACGTGACCATCAAAAAAAAATCAGCCCCGGATGTGACGTCAACAAAGTGGAGGATCGTGGCCCGTCCGTTTTGATAGCCCTGTAGCAATATCATGATTGTCGCGGCCTGATCAAAATGGCGGAGACTGTCAGCTGATCTTATTTTTGTTGTGTTTGTTTTGGAAAAGAAAAAAAATCTCGGACTTTCTTTACTCTAATGAAAAAAGTAATGTTTTAAGACTCTGTCAGTCTTTGACAATTAGATTTGATCCCAAATTCAATAAAAAAAAGTGGCGAAAGCACAAAGAAACAAAAAGAGCGGTCGACAAGCACTTGACATTTCCAAACCAAAGAACGAAATGTCAAATGGCTCGGGATGCAATAGAAGCTTGCTAAAACACAATTGCGCATGTTCTACGTACGTCGAAATTCTTATGTTAACCGTCAGTAAGTTTGCGCGTGCCACGGAAGCCGCTAACAACATGTGACGTTCAAATGTCAACAGTGTCAAATAGCGTTAGTCGTTGGCCGTTTTTGACACGACCAAAAACTATCTAATGTTCTATAATATGTGGCCATGGCGGGCTGCCTACCAATGCCCATGTCAAACGTATGGTGTACCCAATTTTTCTATTTTGGTTGGTTGTGAAATCCAATCTCTAGCTGTTCCAAGGCCAACAAAAACATAGAGGCCACGACCAGACAAAAAACATTATCACTACAAGATCTGCCTGCATGAAACCCACTTTGCTCTTCTTGTTCTCGGTCATAAAAATCATTCTCTATTAGTTCTCTAAGAATCCTATCGGACAATCTACTAACAGTACTGGTTACTGAAATTCCTAATAATATATTGGAATTTGTTTCTGATAATGAGAACGATAAGTGTGCAAAAATGTAGTGCTGATTTTTTACTCTATTATCTAAAAACTTAATGAATTTAATTTTTAAAATATTTCTAAATAATTTAGATAAGATAGTGTGTCTATAAAATGTGTTTTTATAGATGGCTAAATGTCAAAAACGTGAAGAATCAGCATAATGTTATGTGTATGTTCCTGTGTCTGCATGTGTGTGTTTCTTAGTGTTTTTAGAATAACTAAGATTATTTTAAGATTTTGTAATTAATTTTTATTAACGATTTTATTATTATTAATATTGTTATTTGTTGATACTCTTGTTCCCACTATGTAAGTGGAGCTCTCTGTTGAGTGGGTAAATAAATAAAAAAAATAAATAAATAATTAATTTTTTTGTTACAATATAATCAAATGATTTTCATCAGGCCAAATTGTGTAAAAAGTTAATCAAATGTGGCTAGGTTTTTGTTAAAGGTAGCCATGTGTCTAAAATTTGAGTTCTTATATTTTTTGGGGGTCTTTCAAACCCCCCTAAGGGTTATTAAGCTTCAAGGGGGTTCGAGGGATAAACAGCTAACCACAAATGTGTACACCGACCGTGAAAATCCACAATCTTTGCTAAGATTGTGTAAAGATTGTAAGGGACTGTGGTAAGATTGTGACAAATTGTGAGGGATTGTGTGAAGATTGTGAGGGATTGTTTAAAGATTGTGAAGGATCGTGGGAAAATTGTGAGAAATGTGTACACCGATTGTGAGAGCTGTTCACCCCTCGGTCAGAACACTTGTTTTGAAAATGAGTCATACATATAGACTTTTACTTACCTTGACAAGGAACTGTTTATGTTCTGCCTTGAGAGGTAACGCAAATCCATTGATTATAGAACCTAGGATCTCCAAGAGCTCGCCCACACCGTTGAAGTGTTCAGTCTCATATATAAACCTGGAAAAAATTTTTAATTAAAATTAACAAATATTTATGTCCACTCAATAAGGCAGCTATGGCCAACATGGGATGTGCAGAGGACAGCTTCCTTACTAAGGTACAGGCGTGAATTGACTTTGGCTATTGTGCCCCTTGATTATTATTATTCATCAATTTGGGTTGACAAAATTGTCTGCAATAGCGGACAGATGTATCAGAAGAAATAAAGAAACTGATGGAAAAAAGGCGGAACCTGGAGAAAGAAGGAAAAAGAACATCGATAGAATACACAGAAGTAAATTAAACTATAAGAAAAATGATAAAAGAAAATAGAATTAAGAGCCAAGAAATAAAAGTTGAGAAAGTTATAGAAAATAACAGAAATATGAAATGTCTAAGGCCGACTCTAGGTAGATATGAAATAATTAAAATACAGGATATGAACGGCATAGAGACTAACGTTAAAGAGGATATTATAAATATCACACAACTATTCTATACAGAATTATACCAAACAAAAAGGGAACCATTGTGAGAAACCATGAAGAAACTCCAAACAAAAATAAAGAACATAAACCCTGAGCTGCAACCTGAAATAAACAAAGCAGAAATAAAGAGAGCATTAAAGAAAATGAAAAATAACAAATCACCTGGAAAAGACGGAGTAACCACAGAAATGCTCAAATACGGTGGTAGTACCCTACATATTCTCCTGAATAAAATACTAAAATAAAACATAATCCCAAACAAATGAAAAGAATCCATAACCATTATTCTACACAAGAAAGGCGATAGAGCAGACCTAAAAAACTATCGACCTATAACACTTCTCAATATAATTTATAGGCTTTTTTACGAAAATATTAACAGATAGGTTTCAGTACAGTTGACCACCTATTAACCATAAAAATCCTAATAGAACGAGCCAACGAATACAACAATCCGCTATATATTGCGTTTATAGACTTTAAAAAAGCTTTCGATAGCATTGAGCACTGGGCAGTAAAAGCATATTTAATTAATAGTCGAATAAATCACAGATAGACAGATTTAATACCCAATATATATAGCAAAGCAACAACATTAATCAAAATCCACGAATACTTGAACCACCTAAGATATGCTGATGATATTGCCTTAATAACAGATAAGAAAAAAGATCTGATAAAAATGCTGGAGGAACTGGATAGAGCAGCTAAAAATATAGGCTTGAGTATGAACTGCACTAAAACTAAAGTCATAACAAACACAGATGTGGATATCACGATCAGAATAAACCAAGAGAAAATAGAATCATAACAAAAACATTTCATGTAAAAAAAGCCAAGTACGCGAAAATGGCATTCCGTAAAAAGAATTGAGATAAAAGTAAAGCCAAGTTTTCCAATACAAATTTCAAAATGAAAGGTTCTTACTAGTTTGGAAATGTTTTTTTAAACTTTGCTATTACAGCTAAACTTCATTATGTTCAATTTAGCACTGTGCCTAAGAGTCATTTACAGCCGTAATAGCCAAGTTTAGAAAAATATTTCCAAAGTAGTAAGAACCTTTCATTTTGAAATTTGTATTGGAACACTTGGCTTTACTTTTATCTCAATTCTTTTTACGGAATGCCATTTTCGCGTACTTGGCTTTTTTTACATGAAATGTTTATGTTATGATTTCACTTCTTTTTTAAAGGAATTGGATAATACTTAATTTTTAAAGTAGTAAAATATGCGGAATATTGTTCAAAACTTTTGCAATGCCTTACTTAAATTTTTGAGATTTTTTAATTTTTTTCCATGGTTTTATCGTAGTTCCTATCAGCCTTCCAAAGCTCAGCTCTCTAGCGTTTCTGAAAGTGCACAATGTTACTTTTACATAACTTTATATGTATAGGGGAGGGAAATAAATTAAAATTGTCGTGTTTTTAAATTTTGTCCTATAGTTTTATCATAGTTCCTATCAGTCTTCCAATGCTCAGCTCTGTAGCGTTTCTGGAAGTGGGTAATGTTACTTTTACATAACTTTACTTTATAGGGGAGGAGAGTAAATGAAAATATTGGACTTTTTAAATTTTTTCTCATGGTTTTATCATAATTTCTATCAGCATTCCAATACTCAGCTCTCTAGCATTTCTGGAAGTGAGCAATGTTAGTTTTATATAAATTTACATTTATAGGAGAGGGAAGTAAATTAAAATGTTGGTGTTAAATTTTTTCATATAGTTTTATCATATTGTCTTTCAGTCTTAAAAAGTTCAGCTCTCTAGCGTTTCTGGAAGTGGGCAGTGTTATTTTTACATAACTTTACATTAATAGGGGAAGGAAGTAAATTAGAATTTTGGGGTGTTTTAATTTTTCTCTATAACTTTATCATAGTTACTATCGGTCTTCCAAAGCTCAGCTCTCTAGTATGTCTGGAAGTAGGCAATGTTACTTTAATTTAACTTTACATTTATAGGGGAGGAAATAAATTAGAATTTTGGGGTGTTTTAATTTTTTTCTATAGTTTTATCATAGTTCCTATCAGTCTGCCAAAGCTCAACTCTCTAGCATTTCTGGAAGTAGGCAATGCTACTTTTACATAACTTTAAATGTATAGGGGAGGGGAGTAAATTAAAATTTTGGGGTTTTTTGATTTTTTCCTATAGTTTTATCATAGTTCCTATCAGTCTGCCAAAGCTCAACTCTCTAGCATTTCTGGAAGTGGGCGATGCTAATTTTACATAACTTTAAATGTATAGGGGAGGGGAGTAAATTAAAATTCTGGAGTTTTTTGATTTTTTCCAGGGGTTTGGTCATAATTTCTATCAATCTGCCAAATTTCAGCTTTGTAGCCTGTCTGGAAGTACAGTAGAATATTGATGATCTATACATGAGTGAGTGAGTGAGTGAGTGGCAATTTCGACTTTTTTTGAAATTTCGTAACTACTTTATGGAATTCCATGAAACTTGGAGGGGTTGTTAACTCCATGGAGATCTACGACTGTGCAAAGTTTGAGATTCGTAGCTCATTCCGAAGTAGAGTTTTAGGTAGGTCAAATATCGGCTGAAATGTTTCCAGAAAAGATGGTTACGGCGCGCGAACTTGGCGAGGCACTGCCGTGCCCTCAGATAAGTAGAGGAATATACAGGGTGGTCCAAGTTCAAGTACATTCATTTTAATAGGTGATAGAACGTCGAACAAAAAGTAGAGTTTCATAAAGATACAGGGTGTCAAAGTTTTTGAAAAGAAATTGTTGTTTCGTTATAACGGTTACATTGATTTTTACTAAATTTCGTACACAGACTATTGTGGTACATCTCTAAGTAACGATTGTTTTAAAATTCTCCAGTGGCGTAGATATTGGGGTTAGGCACCCCATTTTACCCTCCCAATGTTTGGCGCCACTGAATGTTTTAAAAATAAAATTTTAAATGTTATGAAACTCTACTTTTTTGCGACGTTCTATCACCTATTAAAATTAATGTACTTTAACCTTAAAGAGACGAGTAAGATTGGCCTGGGCAGCATTCGGTAAATTAAGCTACATATTAAAAAATAAAAAATATCCTCAGTACCTCAAAACGAAAGTGTACAACCAATGTAACCTTTCTGTACTTACCTTTTGGATCCCAGACCTGGACACTTACAAAAGCTCAAAGATCAATGGAAGGACAAATGCTACATGTAAAGCTAACAGATAGAAAAAGGAATAAATGGATAAGAAATAAAACAAAAGTAAAGGATGTCAGAGGAGAAGTAGCAAATTAAAATGGAAATTTGCCGATCATAATATCAGACAGAAAGACGGTCGATGGAACAAATGTATTGTAAACTGGAGACCTTTGGGAAAATATAAGGAGGGGAAGACCATAAATGAGATAAGCGGACGATTTGAAGAAACACGCGGAAACTAGATGGATGAACACGGCGACAGACTGAGAAGAGTGGAAGATATTGGGGGAGGCATATGTCCAAAGATGGATGGAAGAAGGCTAAATAGAACACAAGGACTTCATAAAAAAACCTTCGAGCATACTTAAAAGCCATATTTTGGTTATTTACTGTAACTTGAAACCAGTAATTTACAAAAGTGTTAATACAACACGATTGTTTATTTTTTTATTTACCTCTATGGAATTTGCATATTACACATGCCAATAGCATTTATTTTGTATTACGTTAGGATTACTAAATTATGCATATTTCGCATAAAATGTGAAACCTCAAAAGTAATGTTAAAATCTGTTTTAAAACCGTTTTACATAAAAATGTGTTTAATCTTTTAGTTACCTACTTTAATATTTATGCATGTACCCAAACTACTTTTTTTATAACTTTATCTAAGTAAATAAAATAAATACAGCAACAAACAAACAAACATTACATAACTATTGTTTTTAAAAATAGGTTTATGGTAGTTTTTATAATAAATATAATATTATCATCCTACGAAAGTGAACTTTGCTGGTTGGCTTCTTATTGTGGAACAATATAATGAAAAATACCTGAGTGTACTGTGAGTTAATGCATTTAGTTTTTTAACTGGGGATAGAGGAGGTAAAAAAATGAAGAAATTTACTATTTAACATAAAAATCGAAATTTTTTAAGTTCAAAAATTACTATCTAAGAAACTAATCATTGAATAGCCCTAGCAGTGAGCCTAGGCGGCTCGGAATAGCGCCACATTTTTTCCAATTAACCAAAATTGTATTTCTTCACGTTTTATATTCCTCTTAGTTAAGTTTTGAATTTTCAGTTCAATTAGCAGCGACACTTTATTATTTATTTACAAACTTTTAAAACATACGAGGATGGGATGAAAAGTTTCCGGCCTAACATAGAACGCAACACCATAGTGACTAAATATTAATTTGTCTGATTTATCCAACTCGTTAAAATAGGCGTTTGTAGCTGCAATGACTTCTAAATCTGAGGAAATTTTTTTTGCAGCAAGAACTTTTTTTAGGTTTGGAACAGTGGCGTATATAGAAGAAAGTTTCGGGGGGGGGGGGGCGAGACAGTTTCGGGGGGCCCAAGACCTCATGAGGCCGTATTTTATGTTTGTATTCATGAAATATGTGGAAAATATCTAAGCTTCGGGGGGGGGGGGTGCGGGCCTTATGTACGCCACTGGTTTGGAAACAAATAAAAGTCTGAAGGGGCTGGGTCTGGCGAATAAGGTAGGTGGTATAACAGTTCAAAGCCTAGCTGATGGATTTTAGCCATTACAAGAGCGGACTTATGGCAAGGTGCATTGTTCTGATGAAACAAAATTTTCTTTTTTGCCAAACCAGGGCGTTTTTCGCTTATATTCTGCTTGAGCTGGTCCAGTAAGTCGCTGTAGTACTCTGAATTTATTGTTCTTCCTTTTTCGAGATAATCTATGAGTAGTATCCCTTTAGCGTTCCAAAAGACCAACGCCATGACCTTTGCAGCAGACGGTACTGCCTTTGCCTTCTTTGGAACTGGTTCGTCCATTGTTTGGACTGTTGCTTAGTTTCAGGGGTATAATGATGAACCCATGTTTCATCCACCGTAATAAATATTCGCAAAAAGACCCCTGAATCACGTCTAAACAGTGCCAAATTCTCCTCTGAAATGGTTAGACGCACGAACTTTTGATCTGGCGTGAACAAACGCGGCACCCATCGGGCGGATAGCCTTCTCATACCTAAAACTTCACATAAAATATGGTAAATTCGCTCTTTTGATATGCCCACAGCCTCACCTACCTCTTCCAGTCCTAATCTGCGATCTTTTAGAGTTTGTGAATGGTCTGCACCATTTCTTCAGAAGTTGCCGTTTTTGGCCTGCCAGAACGCGGAGCACCATCAGTGCTAGTACGACCAGTCGACCACGTTTAAAGTCCGATACCCAGGTTTTAACTGTGGTATAGGAAGGAGCAGATTCCCCTAGTGTAGCATCTAGTTCAGCTTTTATTTTCGTCGGCGATAACCCTTTGATATGAAAATATTTTATCACGGCTCTTATCTCGTTTTTTTAAATATACACACTGTATAAACTTTCAAAAAAAGCAGGACACAAACTACTTGACGCACTCACTTTAAACTTCGAGCGTATACTGATCCCAAGCAAGGCTACACAAACACGTTGGAACACGAAAGCAAATCGGGCCTGCTATAGGCTATGCCGGAAACTTTTCATCCCATCCTCGGAATAAAACTTTGTCAAAAATATAGTTAATCTTTTTTAAAAACACAATTTGTCTTTACTTATATTGATTTGGTTTACTCTGGAAGTTGCAACAAAATCACAACTTTAATTTTTGATTGGTTTGTAATGATAACCTGCAGATTATTTTATATTTAAAATAAAATTTCCTCACAACTGTCATCAAAGACAGTAGCCCACCTATGTCGAGGGACTCTGCTACTTACCTAAGGAATATGTTGTTAATTTGTTTGCGGATAAACGCCCGAAGGCCTAAAAATTTCCCGTAGATGCGGTGCAGGACCGTCTTGAGGAAGTCCCTTTCGCGCGGGTCTTCCGAATCGAACAGCTCCAGCAGTTGGAGGACGAACTTCTGGTCGATCACCCGTTTGCCGATCGTTGGCTGGAAGTCCGAGCTTTCCAGAAACCTACAAAAAGTAAAAACACGACCTTGAGAAACCTATTTGAACGCATATTAGAAATCTTCCGTTTCCCACGTGACCTTCTATTCGACCTCTTTTTAAGGTCACTTTAGTGGTAGTTTCGGCCGTGTGTCCGTGGGGACCTTGATGTAAATAACTTTTTTTTATAAATTATTTTTTTATTTAACATGACACGGCATTAGTTTATTGTGGTATTAGGTAATAGGTACAGGGTGTTTATATATTTTATATAGCAAAAAAGGGTTAATACAACAGTTTTTATCTAACAAAACAAAAGAATGTTGCAAAGTTACAAAAAATATACAAAAATGGTAATCTCTTACGGAAAACCCTATAAATCTTTTTTTCTGAATTCAAAAATATGATATATTGATATTTGGTCCAGCCGTTGATGATATATTTGTATTCTAATAAAATACTCTGCCAATATATGGGCCCCTAAGCTCACACTAGGTACTATAGTTATAGTGTACGTGTGAGCTAATATAACTAAAAACTAAAATATATTTTATTCAACTCCAGACTAAATTACCTTTTGTTTGATACCACACAACCCATGTTTTGACTTAAACTCAAATTTTTGAAATCTACCCCCACCCTTAAAAAAACAAAAACTAAAATGTATTTTGTTAAACTCCGGACTCAATTACCTTTCGTTTGATATCACACACGCCATATTTTCCCTTAAACTCTAATTTTTGAAATATACCCCCACCCTTTTTTTAAATAAATTAAAATGTATTTTGTTTAACTCCAGACTCAATTACCTTTCGTTTGATATCACACACGCCATATTTTCACTTAAACTCTAATTTTTGAAATCTACCCCCACCCTTTTATTTGGTTTGTGTTCGGTGGATTTTGTTCATTTTTAAATGGGACCATCTCGGCCCAAAACCCAGCCTAGGTACCAAATTTCATTAAAATCAGCCAAGCGGTTTTTGAGTTATGCGCGTTGGTCGTTACAGACATACAGACAGACAGACATACAGACAGACAGACAGACAGACGGCGCAACAAAAAAGTTTCAAAATCTTCTGAAACGCAAAGATATATAAAAATTTTTGAAATCGGAGCAACTCTTTTTTTCTCGAAAAAATTAGGATCACCATAGCTCACACTACTATAGTATAGTATATGTGTGAGCTAATAGCACTTGTCATAAATAAACAACTGTTGGCAACGTCCTTACTGTCTATTAAGCGTTTTAAAATGCACATATTTTAAAATCAACTGATCATAATTTTTTTAAATAAAAAAGGTCTATTTATTTTAACTTTAATATTAGCAATGATTACACAACCTTTAGATATGCAACCCAACGAACTAAATAACAGCAGCGGACAGATGGATCTGACCGCAGCCAACGACAAAGACCGGCCATGGCGCGTTATAAGCAAGTCGGCGGTCACGTGATCTTAGGAGTCCCAGGATTCTTATTGTATTGCTTAATATATTATATGTTTTTACACAATTTAAATAAATTAACAAAAAATTTTTGTTCTTTTATAGGCAAAAATTGAAAAAAATATTTTGCTGACTTATGTGTTTATTATGGATAAAAGAACTGAATCTATAAAATAAAAAATTTACAAAATTTGCACTCTAATATCTTCAGGTACAGATATTAGGTACATAATATCGTTAGTAACTTCAAATCTATACAAGTGTTTTAAAATTCGACATATCAAACCTAAGCTTTTAGTTTTTTAATTTTTCTTTGAGTGTCATCATCTTTGTCTGAGTTCTTATTCAAAGATTTATTAGCAGACACTAAATCAATGTGCTTTTTAATAAAATTATTTAAAAAAACTTTACATGCCCTTAAACTAATTTTTTCAAGCTTTGACAATAGTTTTTCTCCATAAAAACAGTCGCTAGAGTTATCTGAAGAAAAATTTTCAATATAAAACATTTCACAATAATTTATTAAAAAGAAACAAGTGATTTTGTGAAAAAGTGAGATGGTTTTCACATTCAATGAACTGAATGTAGTGGTCGTCAATAATTTTTTGAAAAATTACCCAGCACAAAGTTTAATATATATTTCATTAAAGTGTAAGTTAACTACCAACTCATATTCTTTTAAAAGCTGTATCTTCCTTTTTAAATATTTCACACTACCAGAGAGATTACTATCTGTTAACAATATTTTACAAATCAGTTTTTTAATATTGCGAGGGTGCGGAAGCCATATTACCTTAGAACTGTAAATTGACGTGTATGCACTGGATGACTGGATAAACAAAGATGAAGCCAACATTAAAGTGTATCCAACGTATCTTCGATTCTCAGGTTACCTTTTCAAGAGACCTAATTGTTCAATAAGAAATGACAACTGAACACATTTTTCACTCTCACTATCGAAAATGTCACTAGGGATGTCTATTACTTGATCCTTGATCAATCTTATCCAAGATCTTATCTTTTACCACTTCTTTCCCGTTTGCAACATATTAGGTTTCAGTTTTATAGTTGGACCGACAAGGAACAACACTAATTACACGTTCGCGGCATTGTTTATCTTATAGGTATTTTCTTTATAATTTACTCATTAGCTATTAATTATTTTAACGCAGCCCATTACAGTCTTTTTCGTGGGCTGCGTTATTTTAATAACTTTGATAAAATTCACATAAAATTCGTGCCCGAATTAAAAAAAAATCGACGTAAGCAAACATACCAAAACAGAAAACACACATGTTTTATAATGACAGCGGGCCGTGAGGCGTTTTTTTGTGAGCCTCCTACGGTCACGTGATATTTCCGCGCCTGGGCCGGTCTTTCTCGTGGGCTGCGGATCTGACGTGTCATCAATACTAACTACATAAATATACGCTTAATAACAGCAGCGGACAGATGGCTCTGCCGTATATTCATGTAGATAGTATTGATGACACGGCAGATCCATCTGTACGATGCTGTTATTAAGTTTATTGGGTTGCATATCTAGGGGTTGTGTAATCATTGATATTAGGTTGTTCTGTAAGAACTTGACCATGTTTGTGTTTTTTATAACTTTGCGACATCGACTAAGTTTCATTAGATAAGATTTCCTGGCGGTTTAGGACAAACCCTACAACTTTTGTATTTACGCTTTTTTTCAATCTCTTACAATAAGTGCAGTAGACCTTGGTTGAAATATGCGAAAACAACAACTCACTCCAAAGTAAGAGGACCGATTCCATCAACCCATCCCTACTTTAGAGATTGGTTTAAAGAGTAAACAAATGGCGGCCAAATACCTTAAAGTATAAGTATAAATATTAGATCTCAATAGAGCAGGTATTGTTTTCGATGGGAACCGTGGCCGTCCGGTGGTGCTTGCTATATGACTGGACCAACCGCGCGTAGGTTGGGCTCGCTGCGTATCTTGTGGGTTCGAGTCCCACCTTGTCTCAACAAGGCATATCTCGGCAAATTTTTGCCTAAAAAGACTGATCGATTGATTGATTGATCCTAGCTATGGATGGAAAACCTCAGTATAAAAAAACATACTTCGTTACGTTACCAGATAACTTTTTTCAAATATTTAAGGTTATTTCTATTATTTTTTGTTGATTCCATGCGTCCGCAATGTATACTAACCTTAAAAAGAATTCATACACTAGCTGCAAATGAGGCCAACTGGCCTCCAAGGTGGGATCGTCCTCTTCGGGATCGAAGTCTGGGTTCTCGCTGGGCGGCAGTGTTCGAAAAAGGTTTGCCGATATCTAAAAAACAAAAAAAAATGTGTAATAAGACAATAAGGCAAACAAAAAAAATTTTAGATTTAATCAATAAAAAAGAGTTTTTTACGCAACAATTTTAAAAGGGCTATTTGAATTTATGCGAAATTCACGAAACTTTTGTAAAAATTAAAAAAAAACCATTAAAATTTTTGACAAATACACTAAAAACTGTTTTTTCGCATTTTGAAAGGTGCACTTTTTACCGTACACATTTTAGGGATAAAAGTGTCAAAATCGGTTTAGTTGGCAATTTTAATTTCCTTTCTAATTGTTCTAACGTATACAAAATGTACAGGGTCAACTGTTATAAATGTTCTCTGTTAATTATCAGTCCTACGAAATTCAAATCAAAAGCGTTTAAAATGAGGCTACTTTTGCCACATTTGACACTTTTGTCAAAAATGTGGTTAACAATTCTACTGCGAAACCAACAACAACCAATTAATAATTTTAAGTTATAAGAAAAAACCGAGGGGTGACAGCTAACCCAAAATGTGTACACCGATTGTGAAAATCCACAATCTTTTGCTAAGATTGTGAGGGATTGTGGAAAGATTGTGAGAGATTGTGGCAAGAATGTGAAAGATTGTGAAGGACTGGGCAGCGTACCTGCGTATCTGAAGGGGGGGCCGTCCCATCAAAAATTCTGGCGACCAAAAAAAAAACAAGGTCATCATGTCTATAGTTTCCTTGCCCGCCCTCTTAATTTACCGTTACCGGCCCTGCTACTTAATAACCGAGGAGTGACCAGCTAACCCCAAAATGTGTACGCCGATTGTGAAAATCCACAATCTTTTGCTAAGAAGAAGTGAAGGATTGAGTAAAGATTGTGGTAAGATTGTGAGGGATTGTGAAGGATTGTGGTAAGATTGTGGGTGATTGGGAGGGATTGTGTAAAGATTGTGAAGGATTGTGAACAGATTGTGAGAAATGTGTACACCGATTGTGAGAGCTGTTCACCTCTTGGAAAAAACGATCATAACAAAAACATTTCATGTAAAAAAAACTAAGTATGTTAAAGTGGTATTCCGTAATGTAAAATGAAGGGGTTTTACTAGTTTCGCAATGTTTTTTTAAACTTATTAGCTATTCCAGCCAAACTTCTTTATGTTCAATTTAGCACTGGGCCTAAGAGTCATTTGCGACCGTAATAGCCAAGTTAAGAAAAACATTTCCAAACTAGTAACAACCTTTCATTTTGAAATTTGTATTGGAGAACTTGGGTTTACTTTTATCTCAATCGTTTTTATGGAACACCATTTTCTCGTACTTGGCTTTTTTTTACATTAAATGTTTTTGTTATGATTTCACTCCTTTTTTAAAGGATTTCGATAATATTTAGGTTTTAAAGTAGTAAAATATGCGAAATATTGTTGAAAACTTTTGCAAGGCCTTATTAAAAGTGTTGAGGTTTTTTAAATATTTTCTTATGGTTTTATCATAGTTTTAATTTTTCCTATAGTTTTATCATATTTCCTATCAGTCTGCAAAAGTTCAGCTCTCAAGCGCCTCTGGAAGTGGGCAATGTTACATAACTTTACATGTATGGGGAAGGGGAGTGAATTAGAATTTTGAGGTTTTTTGATTTTTTCCAAGGGTTTGGTCACAATTTCTATCAGTGTGCCAAATTTCAGCTTTGTAGCATGTCTGGAAGTACAGTAGAATTTTGATGATCTATACATGAGTGAGTGGCAATTTCGACGCTTTTTGAAATTTAGTAACTACTTTACTACTTTATGGAAGTCCATGAAACTTGGAGGGGTTGTTACAGTTCATATCATTATTTTTGAGACAACTTTTTACAACTTTTTTTTGTTGGCCAATGTTATTTGTTATGGTAAACAACTGATAACTGTCAAAAAGTTATCTCAAAAATTTTGATATGGAGTTTAACTCTATGAAGATCTACGACCGTGCAAAGTTTGAGATTTGTAGCTAATTCCGAAGTAGAGTTTTAGATAGGTCAAATATGGGCTGAAATGTTTCAAGAATGATGGTACGGCAGCGCGAACTTGGCCAGGCACTGCCGTGCCCTCAGATTCCAGAAATACCATTAATTATGTTATTGACTTATTAGTTTATGAGATCTTCAACAAAAGATGACAAAATGATTAATAGAAGTTGCAACAACCCAGTAGCGTGAACAAATTGACTATCATTTTGAAAGAACATATTAAAATTACAGTTAAATTGTCCACTATACCGGGCTGTTCTATTACAATTATTTCTATTACTTATTTTGTCATCTTTAATTAAATATATCTCATATACTAATGACCAATAACATATTGAATGGCATCTCTGGAAACGTTCTTTTCTTTTTGACAAAAGTTCTGTCAAATGTGGGAAAATTAACCTCAGTTTGAACGCTTTGGTTTGAACTTCGTAGGACTAATAATAAAAAACTTTTCTTCAGGGACGTTTATAAAAGTTGACCCTCTACAATGTAGGTATGTATACAGGGTGTCTCGAAGATGGTGCGTAATACAAAAATTTCAAGATAGCCAAAAAGTGTCCCCCTCGCAAACAAACTCGACGTGTTCGAGCGTTTCTCCAAATTTGTACGAAAAATACCCAAAAACCCCTCTGTAATCTTTTAGTTGGGACATCCTGTATATGTTCTTGCGTATAACCAATGTTTACAAGGTTGTATAATCAAAGGTATAATCCGAGTCCGTTGCAAAATTATGCTCATTCCTACTTCATTTCCGGTCAGCGCCAATTTGAAAATATCACCAATCAAAAGAGCGCACTCGATATGGCTATAATAATTTTTTTAATCATAAAAAAACCATCCCCTAGGTTTTAAAAAAGGTGGACGGGTGGTATGAGACACCCTGTATACATTTTTCTTTTGATTTTTACTTCTGACAAAAGTCGATAGGAAATTGCCAAACCCTTCTAAAAAAACAATTTTGGATTTTTTTTTGTTTGACCTAGGTATCCTATTATAAATTATATAAAATGTGGTATAAATTAGGGACTTGGATATTGCAATAAAGCCAGGCAGTGATTGTACCGGGCACTATTCTGACAGTTTCGCATTATAAGAACAGCTGTCTTCTTTCAAAATTAGGCCTTTGTGTATTATAAGAGCCGGAATTAATAGTGCCGCCACTATTAATGGAAAATAAACGACCGGATTTATCAAACAACTTTGGTATGTCAATTTTAAAAGATCAACTGTCAGTTTTCAATGGAAAACAGTCAGAATAGTGCCCGGCACTTTTATTGCCTGGCTTTATTGCTATATATCGCATCCTGTATTCATTTAAAATAAATTCCAATACATAATTGTGATAATGCAAGTTTACATACCAAAATGTATGTATGATAACTTTGTTATGTCAATTTTGAAAGATCAACTGTCAGTTTTCAATGGAAAACAGTCAGAATAGTGCCCGGCACTTTTATTGCCTGGCTTTATTGCTATATATCGCATCCTGTATTCATTTAAAATAAATTCCAATACATAATTGTGATAATGCAAGTTTACATACCAAAATGTATGTATGATAACTATAATTAACAAAATCGTAGGCTAAGGTAGTGGGTAATAATAATAAAAATTTATTTCATATTTACAAAATTTAATAGCACCGGAGCGTGAATCATCTACAACTTAAAAAGTTACACTTAAATCGAAAGCGAAATATTAAACAAAAGTCTATTGCCAATTTCGTGTATTTAGGATCATACATGCAGGTCAGTAACTAACTGTGTCCTAAGCCCAAGAACAGTCCAACTATATAGTCCGGGGCTATAGCATCTTTCGTGGGCCTTTTGATGAAGATATTATGACACCTGTTTTAATTGATTACTAATGATCCCATCAACACTGCCTGACCTGCTAACAGGTGCAATAGTGTAGAAGATATAAGGGATAATCTAAAAACACATTTTGCCCCTCTGCGCCCTCTAGAACTCTTGACAGCTGAAGGATCAATTCTTAGAGGCCGACACCCTAACCTTACTTTCTGACTGAGGCATTTTTGGGTCTGTTAACAGGTCAGGCATTGTTGCTGAGATCATTAGCAAGGTGTCATACAATCTTTGTTTAATGCTGCCAGTTATTTTTGTTTTTGTTTAAATTTTTGGAAAAACCTAACCTTAAATTTTGTTTTGATATTTTTGGACTTTTTAGCCAAACCTTCAAAAAAGAAACTCCTTGTTTGGAAAAATTCCGATCAGGTGATAATTTTTCTCTTTGTTGAAAGTTATTTTCTTTTTGAACACCTGATCATTTTGCCAAAAATCATGCGCGCTTTGCACACGCTGGGAGTTTGAAGCGCCCCCCGGTATTTGACAGGGGAATGAAGAACCACTTCCGCAAAAACCACCGAGGAAGTCACACGTGCTTTTGAGATTAAGACCAAATTCCATCCACGAGAAAATCCGCGACGCCGCGGTGAAATGTGGAACTGGTGCTAAATGAAAGAAGGTAAGCTTCTAGCGTGTTGCCGATTTTTTTCCTTTGTTTTAGTTCAATAAACGTCTGTTTTCCCAGACGGGGTGAATTTACCTTTGGGGTAATTTTTTGTGATATCTCTAGTTTTCTCCCCTTCGGGCACAGCAGTCTAATCTTCATCAAAAAGCCCATGGAGGCTAATTTTTGACACTGTGGCCCCGGACTATGTAAGGAAAATTGTCCACACAAAAACGTTTGGACCTTTTTATTACATATAAATTTTGTATTTAACTTTTATCGACTTTTTGTTTGAAACTTGTCGACAATGATTGAGTAGAAACAAAATTGCGACCAACTACTAGCACCAAGGACTCATTGTTGCACTTTGTCATGGTTTTTGTTGAATATAATTAAAGCATTACAGGGTAAGTCTAAACCTTTTGTCAAAAACTTGTAAGATTTTGTCAAGATTTTAAAAAGGGTCGAATTAGGTTTCGGCGATATTGGTAAGTTTTGATGTAGAAACTCTTTACACCAACGTGTCATTAAATAACTCAATCAGTATTATCAAAAACAAATTACAAACTGATGATACACTTCACTAGAGTCCCTGTATGTTGACATATTTAGATATATATATATATCCAAATATGTCAACATACAGGGACTCTACACTTCACGAGAGAGCAACGCAATCGGTGGAGGGGTTGATGGTTTTCTTAGAGCTCTATCTCCGTAACTCTTACTTCCAATTTTGCCAGTAGTAGCGAATATCTACATGGAGTGGTTTGAGAACCTGCACAGCAAGAGTTTAGAGTCCCTGTATGTGACAGATATTGTATTCCACCAATATCTGTCACATAGTATTCCACCAATATCTGTCACATACAGGGACTCTAGACTAATGAGAACAGCAGAATTTCCTACACCATCTGAACGGTATTCGACCAACAATCGTGAACAATGAAAATTGGAAAAGATTCGTTTAGACCTTTTTTGGTTGTTCTTGTCAAACGAATAGATAGAAATATTCAAACCACTTTATGTAGGAAACCTACACAAACGAGACAGTATCTAAATTTTAAGTCTAATTATTCTGTTGACATGAAACAAGTAGTTATAATAAATTAAATATGAAACGAATTTTTGAATATTGGGTAAATAAATTAATTTTCGGCCTAATCAGTCTTCTTAGACATCATCAGCACGGCACAACCAAAATGGATGGAAAGGCGATGAAATGAAGGTGCTGAAATCTGAAACATCACAACTTATACAGCTAAAGTCAATCTCAGTAGGTATCAAAGACTAAATAAGAAGTTTGTATCTAAGAGCTGTAATTATTTGTAGTAATAATGAAGAATTAACCACAGAAATCTACAGCATTAAAAAGGAATTACAACAGAATGGTTATCCCAAAAACTTAAAATAAACTCAAGAATCTCTAAAATTGAAAACAAACCAAACGGGGCAAATTCTCAGAATAATAATCCGTTGGGCGTTATCAACATTCCATTTGTTCAAGGTATTTCAGAAAACATAATTACAACAGAATGGTTATCCCAACAACTTAATAAACTCAAGAATCTCTAAAATTAAAAACAAACCAAACGAAGCAAATTCTTTTCAAGAAACTTAAAGAAAATGAGATGACGCGAAGAATTGATCGGTAAACAAACCGATAGGGAACAGACTACAGGCGACCTCCAATTTGTCACATTGCCAATCTTAAAAAAATACAACACTATAACACATACACCGATCTCTCTATCCGTTTTGGCGCGCTTGCCAGACATTCCATTTTGATGATGTCCAGGGTTTTCGCCGATCGCGTTTGATCATTGTGTGATACCGAACAAGCTACAGGTTTATTCAGAAAACATAGATGCAATCTTAACCTAGTACAAACAAAAAGAATTATCTCAAATCTAAAAAAAATATATTTTTTAAAATATTACACAAGAAAAAATGGACGTGAGGTTTCCAACAATATTTTAATTTTGTCAATTACTAGTTTTTTTTTTTAAAGAGATTCAGACTATATTAAAGAACTTTTCAAGCAAGACATCCTTCTCTCGAATAAAAAATCATTATTTCGTTAATTATGGAAAGTTATATTTTCTTGATTGAAGAAACAAAAACAATAATAATAAGACATTCATTTTTGCAAATAAAAACAAACATTTTCACAAATCAAAACAAGAATTTTGACAAATAAGACATTTATTTTATCAAATCAAAACGAATTGAAGTAATAATACACAAAATTATAAATCGAGATAGTGCTTGTTTCAACAATCTAAAAACTACAGGGGAACATCTCTTTTATCTCCTATTGCCATAATATTGGAATCCATAATTACTGATACTACTACTAACTACTGCTTTGGAGTGAGGGAAACAAGTTAAAGTGACATATACTGATATCTCCAAAGCCTTTGACACCGACTGTCACAAAATTCTACTTAAAAAGCTGGCGGACATTGGATTTAGCGATTGCTACCTGTCATGGATACGTACCTACCGAACTGAGCGTCAACAACAAGTCAGTATGTTCGATACCCTTCTCAGTGACGGGGTCCCGCAGGGATCCTATATTGGCCCAATAGTATTATATGTCTGCTTTACGCTGATGGCTTCAAGCTCTTTGCTACTGTGGATCAACATTCAAACACTCTCCAATCAGACTTGGATAGATTATAAAATTGGTGAAAACTGAGTCTAATAAAATTAAACGCGAAAAAGTGCAAACATGTGAGCTTTCACAAAACCCTAAATCCATCCCAGTACACCGACTTTCTTTGAAAGAGTTCAAAACAAGTTTGCAAAATACTTGCTATATAAATTAAGATTTCGATAACAGAACTTCTGTTATTTTGTGGCCTAAATAGTCTGGAAAAACGGCGTCAAAATGCACAGTTACTATTTTTGTTTTGTTCACCTTAACTTTTGCAAGAAATCCGCTTTCTAGTCCCTGGAAGAAGAACCAGACAAAGGCAACTGTTCTTCAATCATCTCATAGAACTAACTACGGTCAAAATTGTGTCATGACTCGATTAGTGTCAAATTATAATGTTTACTTTTCTCATTTAGATATATTTAACAAAATGTTAAGTGCAGGTAAATAATCTATCAAATAATGCAAATTATTGTGTAGTGTACCATTTAGAAAAAAAAATCTGTAGTGTGCACAACAAAAAAAAAAGAATAACACATTTTCCAAAATTTAAGTATAGTACTTTATTAAGTACATCTTGATTTGTTTCTTTGGAAGTGGTTAACTCATATTAGCTGTCTTTCTAGCATAATCCAGTATTTAATGTAAAACTAATTTTTAGTGATAGATAGAGAGATATTCTTCCCCTCTTCTCTCTGTGTTGTTTCTCTAGACATTTCTATGACGTTTTTATTACAAATACTTTTTGTTTTTTTAATTTGTTTTTATTCCCTACCTACAAGATTACTTGCATTGAAAAATCCACTTTTATGTTTATACGAGCTCGAGTCTTACTTTAGATTTTCATTCATATTTTTGGCTGACGACTTTTACGTAAATAGACTAATCTGCCAGACTTATTTTTTATTGGTCCCTGCAGTGTACACACGTTTTGCACTGCCTGGCTTATTAACAAAATTTACACCACTATTTACTAAAATTTTAAGAGCTAAAGGTGCTAAGATGAAAATATACCTACCACGGGAATAATTTGTTGTTACAAAGTTTTTGCAAAGTTGCAAAGAAGCTACTTTGCGCACACTTGTAGCACTTAACAATAGGGAAATTAACTAGGTGTCTATTTTTTTTATTTGAATTTTTAGACACATAATTTGTAATGAGGTTAATAGTCTGTTCATTTATTTATCTTGTAAACAAATAAAGCTTTATTTTATTTTTTGTTCACTACTTATAAAAAGCTTGTAGATATTAAACAAGAAAAACAATAACCTTCGAACTTACTTTTCTTCGAGTTAAAAAATTAAATTGCACATTTTTCGTAGAGTTACCAATTTATCAATCTTTGGTTTGCACTGGTCCATAGGGAGCCCAATTCATTCTGAGACAATCTCAAGCAAAATATGTTGCTTCGAAATGTAGACGCAAATAAGAAAAATTAAAAAAATATAAAATAAAAATAAAACTCCAAAAACAAAAGGAAAAATAAATGAATCCATGATGGAACTAATATCCTTTTAGCCCCATTAGCACAGTCCAAGTGAACTTCACCCTATATCAGTCTTGAAAACAATTTTTGTAAATATCTCAGAAACGGAAGCTCCCACGAAGTTTTTTATAATAACATAAATTATTGAGAAAAACTTGTTCTGCTATATTCCGAAAACGGCATATTGATGCGATGCTTTGTTAAAAAGTTAGCATATTTTCAATTTTTAAATTGTCATTAGCATTAATGGATGTTGATCAAAATCTTTCATGAAAATAGGTTTAGCGGTTTAGGAGCTATCGGGCCGGAAAAACATACACACAGACAGACGTCACGACGATAATGTAAAGATTTTTCAAAAAACGTCGAAATTGTCACTCTCACTCACTTATGTATAAATCATCAAAATTCTACTGTACTTCCAGACATGCTACAAAGCTGAAATTTGGCAGACTGATTTTGCAAAAAAATGAAAAAACAAAAAAATTGTAATTAAGTCCCCTCCCTTATACATACATTAATTAAATAATATAAGGAGCATCCAATTTACAAAAACTATAAATTTGAGCGCCTGTCAAATACGGTGAGCATCAGGAATAGTCAAGATGCAATTTAAAAGTAAAAATTTCGCGAATTCGAACACAATTTCTTTTATATTCCTATATCAATTATTAATGGTCTCAAAGGGTGGGAAAAAATATAATGAGACACCCTGTACATGCAAAGTTATGTAAATGTAACATTGCCCACTTCCAGAAATGATAGAGAGCTGACTCTGGCAGAGTCTTAGGAACTATTATAAAACGATATAAAAAATGTAAAACTCAACATTTTAATTTACTTTTCTCGCCTATAAATGTAAAGTTATCTAAAAGTAACATTGCTCCAAAATTTTGATGTTTTACACACACATTACTAAGCAGACTACAAGAAAAAATAAGTTTGTGGGTGAATCCTCAATACCACCCAAAAGATCAGTTTTCAGCTTAGAGTAATAAAAATACTCTGCCAATATATGGGCCCCTAAGCTCACACTAGGTACTATAGTTATAGTGTACGTGTGAGCTAATATAACTAAAAACTGAAATATATTTTATTTAACTCCAGACTAAATTACCTTTTGTTGGATACCACACAAGCCATGTTTTGACTTAAACTCAAATTTTTGAAATCTACCCCACCCTTAAAAAAAACAAAAAACTAAAATGTATTTTGTTAAACTCCGGACTCAATTACCTTTCGTTTGATATCACACACGCCATATTTTCACTTAAACTCTAATTTTTAAAATATACCCCCACCCTTTTTTTTATATATATATATTTATCGGTTTCACAACGTTCTACGTCTTCCGATACCCAATCTCCACTCGTTTCTGTTTGCCCATAATTCATCATCTAGGCCTCTTATTCTTATTTCACTGTCTATTCCTTCTCTCCAGCTTCTCCTTGGCCGTCCTCGTTTTCTTCGGCCAGTTGGTTTCCATTGTAGTATTTGTTTAGGTAGTCTTTCATCATTCATTCTTTGTACATGTCCGTACCACACCAGTTGTTTTGTTCTTATATCATCCACTAAAGTACGTTCACCTACTGTCATAATTTCTCTTATTCTTTGATTTGTAACTCTTTCTCTTTTTGATTTCCCTGCTGCTCTTCTCCAATAGTCCATCTCCGTAGCGGAAAGCATTTTTTCTGTTCTATCCTTGATTGGCCATACTTCTGAGCCGTATGTAATAATACTTTTTACAATGGTGTTATATATAAGCTTTTTGTTATGTTTTGATATACTTTGGTCCCAAATTATTCCATTTAATAAAGTTATTGCTTTTCTTCCTTGTACGTTTCGATCTTTTATAGCTTTGTCTAGTGTTCCGTCAGCTGTAATTTTTAGACCTAAGTATTTATACTCATCACAGGAGTGAATTCGCTGCCCGGTATTTAAGATTAGATCCTGTTTCATTCCACCGATACACATATACTCTGTCTTATTGAGATTAACCTCTAGTCCCCACTTATTGTACTCTTCTATTAGTTTTCGTGTCATATATTCGAGGTCGTCATAATCCTGAGCCACTACTATCTGATCATCGGCGAAACATAAAGTATACAAGGTGGTTTCGTCCAACGGAATTCCCATGTTTTGGCATTTTCTCTTCCATACTTTAAGGACTTGTTCCAAGTATATCTTGAAGAGCGTAGGCGAGATACAGCAACCTTGTTTAAGACCTTTATTTACTTGAAAGCCTTTGGTTAGTTTTGCTTTTATTTTAACTTTTGCCTTACTAATGCGGTATAACTCTTTGATGGCCTTAATTAGTTGTACGCTTATGTTTGTGTTTTCCAACGCTTTCCAAAGTAGATTTAGTGGTATACTATCATATGCCTTCTGCAAATCCACGTAAAGCAGATGCAGCTCTTGTCCGTATGCCATTTTCTTTTCAATAACTTGGGTTATACAAAAGAGATGATCTGAAGTCGATCTACCCGCCCTGAAACCAGCTTGTTCTTCTGCCTCCATGTCTTTATATTCGCTCTCTACTTTATTTCTTATTATTTTACCGTATATTCTGCTTAGCGTACTAGTCACAGATATACCTCTATAATTGTCACATATATCATTCCTTCCTTTTTTGTGTATTGTGGATATATATGACGTTTTCCACTCAGTTGGGACTACAGTTCCATTTAAATATTTTTGGAAAAGATTCCGTAATCTCCAAAACAGTTCTTCAGTGCCATATTTAATAAGTTCGGCTGGGATATTTCCGGGTCCGGCAGATTTACCGCTTTTTAAGGTTGTGCACACGTTTTTGACCTCAGAGATTGTGAGGGGTACTGGAGATCCCATCGTTCTAATTATATTGTCTCTTGCGTCTTCCTTGAATTCTGCTCTATCTTCAGTTAATAGTTTTTTAAAATGCTCATCCCATTCTTTGTCTGGTATTGGTGAAATGATATCTCTGCATGTTTCTTTTTTAATCGATCTTATAGTTTTCCAGCTTTCGGTACTTCTCCTACCTCCTAAGTAAGAATCTATTTTCTGGCACTTTTGCGTCCACGAATGATTTTTCTTATCACTGATCATTCTTCTCACCTTTGATTGCGCGATTTTGTATTCTTGTCTGCTTCTATCTGTCTTTTGGGATAAGTAGGTGTGATATAATTTCCTTTTTTCCTATATTTCTCTCTCAATCTCAGCATCCCACCAGTATGGTTTTCTTCTTTTAGAAGTTTCTTCCACTAATCCTAGTGCTTCTTTTGCAGCTTGGTGGATGCTTAATGTAATACATTCGTATTCCTCATCTGGGGTTTCACCTGAACTTGTATTAAGTTTTTCGTTCAGTCTCTTTTTGTATAAGTTTTTTACGCTGTCATGTTCTAGGCTTAGTAGATTATATTTACAGTGATCAATTTCTTCAATCACTGTATCATCAAGATGTTGTTGATGCAGGCTTCGGCCTTGATAAGGAAAGAGAATTTTGGACTCCAGAAAATAGTGATCACTTCCGCATGTTGATCCACGCTTTGTTCTGACATCTTGAATTTTTAGTTTTGTCTTTTGTTTAGTGATAAAATAATCAATGACGGATTTCAGGTTTTGTGAGGGTTTGGTCCAGGTATATTTGTGTATTTCCTTATGTTGAAAAAAACCGTTTTGGATTTTTAGGTCTAATTGCTCACATACTGTAATTAGCCGGTTTCCATTGTCATTAACAACATTTTCTCCATATTGGCCAACTGTCAGATCATTAACTCTGTTACCGGTTCTACTATTTAAATCTCCCAATATGACAATTTCTCTAGATGCACTTACTGCTGATATTTCATTGTGTATTTCTTCAAAAAAATTGTCTTTCACGGCTAAATTTGCATCGTCGTTATACGCATAGATTCCAAAAATCGTAAGTCTTATTCCTTTTATTGTTATATTCATTTTAATTAGCCTTTCATTGACTGCTTCCCAGTTGGTGATAAATTTTCTAAATCTCTTGTTGACCAAAATAGATACTCCTTGTTGGGCATGTTTTTCTTTTGCCACTCCGCTATAGAAATGGTCATACTGTCCTAGGTTTTCAGATTATTTTCCTTTCTTTATCGTTTCTGTTAGTACAGCAAGGTCTACCTTCATTCTGCTGCACTCATGTACTATTTCATCTTTTCGATTCATTCCTTGTACGTTCCATGTACCAAAAATCATATTCCTGTTTCTTTGCTTGGTTCGTCTTAGGTTTTTCCTTTTTTTTAAATAAATTAAAATGTATTTTGTTTAACTGCAGACTCAATTACCTTTCGTTTGATATAACACACGCAATATTTTCACATAAACTCTAATTTTTGAAATCTACCCCCACCCTTTTATTTGGTTTCTGTTCGGTGGATTTTGTTCATTTTTAAATGGGACCATCTCGACCCAAGACCCAGCCTAGGTACCAAATTTCATTAAAATCGGCCAAGCGGTTTTTGAGTTATGCGCGTTGGTCGTTACAGACATACAGACAGACAGACAAACAGACAGACAGACAGACGGCGCAACAAAAAAGTTTCAAAATCATCTGAAACGCAAAGATATATAAAAAATTTTGAAATTGGAGCAACTTTTTTTTTCTCGAAAAAATTAGGATCACCATAGCTCACACTACTATAGTATAGTATATGTGTGAGCTAATATATATTACTATGAGGTTTTCAGTAAATGTTCCCGTTTCATATTTCCTTTTCAAACATCATCACCATTCATCGTCCCTTAACATTAGTTATGCTCGTACTGAGGACTGACAAAACTCCCGGGTAGTATACGAGCTACTAATATCCCCCTATCAAGGATTTGCCCACAAACTTATTTTTAGCTCACACTACACTATAGTAGTGTGAGCTATAGTGATCCTAATTTTTTCGAGAAAAAAAAAGTTGCTCCGATTTCAAAATTTTTTATATATCTTTGCGTTTCAGATGATTTTGAAACTTTTTTGTTGCGCCGTCTGTCTGTCTGTCTGTCTGTCTGTCTGTCTGTCTGTATGTCTGTCTGTCTGTCTGTCTGTAACGACCAACGCGCATAACTCAAAAACTGCTTGCCCGATTTTAATGAAATTTGGTACCTACGCTGGGTTTTGGGTCGAGATGGTCCCATTTAAAAATGAACAAAATCCACCGAACACAAGCCAAATAAAAGGGTGGGGGTATAAATCAAAAATTAGAGTTTATGTAAAAATATGGCGTGTGTGATATCAAACGAAAGGTAATTGCGTCTGGAGTTAAATAAAATACATTTTACTTTAAAAAAAAAGGGTGGGGGTAGATTTGAAAAATTAAAGTTTAAGTCAAAACATGGCTTGTGTGGTATCAAACGAAAGGTAATTGAGTCTGGAGTTCAATAAAATATATTTCAGTTTTTAGTTATATATTAACTCACACGTACACTATAATTATAGTACCTAGTGTGAGCTTAGGTGCCCATAGATTGGCAGAGTATTTCTTTGGTCTTTTGACTCTGTCCTCGCAATATCCCCTTCAATTTTTTTTATAACTCTGGCCTTGAGATATTTGCTGGGCCTGATAATATCTGTCTTCTTAGTGACGTCAAATTTTGCCTCAAACCCGAGGCTACCGTGACTGATACTGTCATTCGGCAGTTGGTCTGAAGAAAGGAACAAAAGAGCAAAAGAATCAAACAACAAAAAGACAAAATAGAAGAAAAGAAAAATAAAATAGATAAAAAAGAAGAAAGTCAAACAAAAAGAAATTAAAAAAAAAACTAAAAAATAATATTTAAAAAAATTTGAAAAAACAGAGAAGGAAAAAAACAAAGATAAAAAAAATACAACAAAAAAATACCGATGGGGCACCTTTATGGACGTTAGACAAGCTCACTCACCATTTTAATAATCTCGGGATAGACCGGTTCAGTGAGTACGCCCCTGCCTCCGGTGATATAGTCGACCAGCTCGTTGAGGGAGCACCGTTTCACCTCTTTGCCTTTGAGGTCGGCCACCGGGTCCATGAAGTCGAACGGCACGCAGCACTGCCGTAATTTTCGAATGAACAGCTCTTCTTGCTCTGAGGCAGGGACATCTGAAACAAAAAAAAAACGATTGTAACAAAACAGGATTTGAAGAACTATGGTTTTTAACAAGAATTATTTACATAAGCAAAAAAAAATATGGCAACCAGCGACTTGTTTTTAGGCAAGTTTTCAGGATCACTGAGTTTTTATAAAATGTGTATTTGACCAAGTCCCTGAGCCAACTTACATCATAATTAATTCAATACTGTAACTGGAAACAAATTCACTAAATAATTTATGAATTTCTAAAACATGCATCTCTAGCTTGCGTTGATATGTGTTGTCTCTTTGTCTATAGTTTTTAGAGTACAGTTTTTGTCTTTCTGTATAAAGCACTATTAGCTTAGATTTCTTACCAATCAGGAGCAAGCGAGAGGCGCAAGCCTAGACTGAAAACCTTTGGAAGTTGGAACTCAGTCTTCAGGGAGGTTTTATACGTTTCACTTCTTTTGATTTAAAGGGGGCAAATCTAAATTTTTGTCAAGTTTAAATTTACAGTGAAACCTCTCCTTGCGGACACCTCTATTAAGCGGACACTCCCTTTAGGCGGACAAATTTTTTGGAACCAAGCTTTTCCCTATTTCTTGACATGTAAACTTCACTCCTATAACCGGACACTCTAATAACCGGACGCGGACATTTTTTGGTTAAAAATTCTGAAACCTCCCTTAACCGGACGTGAACCTCTGACAATGGGACGGAGCGCTGCACGACATGGGCATAAATATTAGGTAGTATGTTGGCAACAATGCACTCCGCAGCCGGAGAATTCTTTCCGTTTTAATGCAAAGACTAAATACTTCTGTCGTATTTACAATATATTTTATTAGGCGGTTGGACTGCTGTGTTTTATTTTTATTGTTCAATTCGGTTCGGTTCAGAAATAGATCTCTGAAAAGTTGCCTAGTAAAAAAATTCTTAGTTTTCGTGAAAAAATAGAAGTTGTTAACGTTTCGGACAACGAACATCTATCAGCACGAAAGATTGCTGAAAAATTTAATATCGGAAAAACTCAAGCAGCGGAAATTGTTAATAAATATATATTAAAATTTCGTAGTTCCCTCTCATAAGCGGACACCTCCAACAAGCGGACAAAATTGACGGAACCGTGAGTGTCCGCTTATGGGAGGTTTCACTGTATATAAAGTTATTATTTTTGTTGTATCAAACTATTTTGTTCTCAACTTCTTCTTAAGTTAATTTTAATTTTTGAATTTTAATGTTTTCATTAATTTGATTGTTTTTCAGTTCTTAACATCGATTTTGATTTCTGGATCTAATATTAAATAAATTAAACAGTTGATTGAATAAGAAACGATTGTATCAAAACGGGGTTTGAAAAATAATGATTTTATAGACACTTAGCTACGATATATTATTTTCTGGATCAACAAGCATTGGTAAAATAAGTAAAAAAGAAAATTTATGGCAACCAGCGACTTGTTTTTAGGCAATTTTTCAGGATCGCTGCATTTGTACAAAATTTGTATCCAGCTAACTTGTCCCTAACAAAAATTACATCATATCAGTTTTAATATTGTAACTGGAAACAAATTCACTAAAGAATTATCAATTTCTCTAGAGTGCCTCTAGGCGTTTTTTAGTGACTTAGTATGTTGATGGATAAGCATGGTTCAAAAATCAAGCTTCTAACCGGAAGTAAAATATTTTACCTTTAAACCAACGGACTACAGTGTCAAGGTGGACACGTGTTTACCCACGGACCGGTTGTCCTCGCGTAAATATTTTCCACGACGTGGATCGTGGAATGTAATTTGATTCATAGGAAAAGGACAATTTTCATTATTTCCATTGTTTACAAACGTAAATTGGATTTAAACTTGGGGAATACGCCGCGCGCCGGCCGGCGCACTCAGGGAAATTGAAGAGCATGGCTGGCCAAAAGCCCACACTTTTTGTTATAGGGGGAACCGACCAGTGAATGACCACTTAAGGAAAGACCCAAGTAACATTTCTTTATTTATAGCAGAAGCTAAAAGGTTGCCAGCGCCTTTCCTTAAAACCATTAGTTTCAATGTTTGGTCGCTAGCACGTTCCCATTACCCTTAAATACCCCTTAGACCTCCTAAATGGGACTCTCCAATTGGTGGTGGCAACCTATGTTTTAAACTCACTATAAAACTATAAGAAATAAACTCTAGCTTCGCCCTCGAGCGGCTCCACCAGTATAGAGCCTTTTAGAGCCTAAAGCTATTATGCCAGGTTCTAAAAGCAACTCAGAAACGTGCTCTATCCTATTATAAAACTAGATTTGGTAATTTGGTATCCTGGGGATTCTGTTGAATACCCTAATACCTTTAGAGTAAAGAATATTTCCTATAAAAGCTTTAGATTCCCAATGGCTATATAAAATAATTTAGGTCACAAAATTGCCAAAAATGTAAGTCTCAAAATTATTTTATCACAAAAAATATACCTATATATAAGGAGTTTGTCGTTTTCTTGATCATCAAATTGCCTGCCAGACTTATTTTTTTGATAAAATCGTATCTGAAAAGCGCGCCAGCTCACAAATGCTTTTTAATCGTTTTTTGATAACAAAATAACAAATATTTAAAATAAAAAAAAATAATTTACACTATTCACCATTAAAAAAGTCTGTTTGGTGTACATAAATCAAAATTAAAGTAAAATCATTGTTAAAAAACACTACTAAAACGACTAGATAAATATTTTCTGTTTACAATATTTTTGAAATAATTTTATATACGCCATTATCGTTTTATAGTGGTCACTTGGTTTTATTTGTTACTCTATCGCAACAAAGATTTTTGAGTGCCCTTATGAAACCATTAAAAAAGAGAACGTAAACATAGTCAACATAACCTCACTTAAATTTTTTGTATTTGTTTTTTAAAGTGTTAAATGTTTTTTTTATCGTGCAATTTGCACACAATCAAGAGGGTCAGTGCAATGATATCCGTTGTACCTGCAGGTTGGAGGGAATCCTCTTATATTGGCCGTTTAAACAGGCCTTATCTAGGCCTGGGTGCCCTACCCCGGAGGACGGAAGCTCAACAATTATTAATTGTTGTGCTTTAAATAATCAATCTTGTAATAGGTGGGTACCAATCACGTCCATAAAGTTAGCAGTGCAAGGTCAGCAGTGCAAGGATTTTTCCATGCCACAATTTAAGGCTCATTTCAGGCTAATTAAATGCTCTATTCCCAAATTTAATGCTCTTGTAGTTTTAGAGATATTGCTTGCACTGCCAGCTCCCCATAGGAGTTAGCAGTGCAGCATGTTCAGAGCGATGAACTGATGAATTCTACGATACTATAATGATCTATGAATTAAAGGCTAATTAAATGCTCTATTCCCATATTTATTGCGCAAGTAGTTTTGGAGATATTGCTTGCACTGCTAGCTCCCTAAGGGACTTAGCAGTGCAGGATGTCCGGAGCGCCAAATCCATACAATCTATAATACAGTGTTGATCTACGAATTAAAGGCTAATTAAATGCTCCATTCCGGAATTACATTCTCCCCCCCCCTTTCTTATTTAAAAAAAAATCAAAATCTGTACTGCTAACTTTACGCATGGCGATTTAGGGCCACTAATGGCGAAACATATGAATTGAAGGTGGAACCAACCTCTTCATATTAAAGGCTAATTAAATGCTCCATTCCAGAATTAAATGCTCCCCCTCCTTTTCTGATTTTATAAAAAACTAAAATCTGCACTGCTAACTTTACGCATTGCGGTTTAGGGCCCCTGATGGCAAGACATATGAATTTGAGGCGGAACCAACCTCTTCATATTAAAGGCTAATTAAATGCTCCATTCTGGAATTAAATGCTTGCCCTCCTTTTTTGAATTTAAAAAAAATTAAAATCTGCACTGCTAAATTTACGCATGGCGATTTAGGGCCCCTGATGGTGAAACATATAAATTGAAGGAGGAACCAACCTCTTAATATTAAAGGCTAATTAAATGCTCCATTCCGGAACTAAATGCTCCCCCTCCTTTTTTGATTTTTTAAAAAACTAAAATCTGCACTGCTAACTTTACGCATTGCGGTTTAGGGCCCCTGATGGCGAAACATATGAATTTGAGGTGGAACCAACCTCTTCATATTAAAGGCTAATTAAATGCTCCATTCCGGAATTAAATGCTCCCCGTCTTTTTTTTATTTAAAAAAAAAAAAATCTGCACTGCTAACTTTACGCATTGCGGTTTAGGGCCCCTGATGGCGAAATATATTAATTTGAGGTGGAACCAACCTCTTCATATTAAAGGCTAATTAAATGCTCCATTCCGGAATTAAATGCTCCCCAACCTTTTTTGATTTTTTAAAAAACTAAAATCTGCACTGCTAACTTTACGCATTACGGTTTAGGGCCCCTGATGGCGAAACATATGAATTTGAGGTGGAACCAACCTCTTCATACTAAAGGCTAATTAAATGCTCCATTCCGGAATTAAATGCTCCCCGTCTTTTTTTGATTTCTTAAAAAACTAAAATCTGCACTGCTAACTTTACGCATTGCGGTTTAGGGCCCCTGATGATGAAACATATGAATTTGAGGTGAAACCAACCTCTTCATATTAAAGGCTAATTAAATGCTCCATTCCGGAATTAAATGCTCCCCCTCCTTTTTTGATTTTTAAAAAAACTAAAATCCGCACTGCTAACTTTACGCATTACGGTTTAGGGCCCCTGATGGCGAAACATATGAATTGGAGGTGGAACCAATCTCTTCATATTAAAGGCTAATTAAATGCTCCATTCCGGAATTAAATGCTCTTCGTCTTTTTTTGATTTTTTAAAAAACTAAAATCTGCACTGCTAACTTTACGCATTACGGTTTAGGGCCCCTGATGGCGAAACATATGAATTTGAGGTGGAACCAATCTCTTCATATTAAAGGCTAATTAAATGCTCCATTCCGGAATTAAATGCTCCCCGTCTTTTTTTGATTTTTTAAAAAACTAAAATCTGCACTGCTAACTTTACGCATTGCGATTTAGGGTCCCTGATGATGAAACATATGAATTTGAGGTGAAACCAACCTCTTCATATTAAAGGCTAATTAAATGCTCCATTCCGGAATTAAATGCTCCCCCTCCTTTTTTGATTTTTTAAAAAACTAAAATCTACACTGCTAACTTTACGCATTACGGTTTAGAGCCCCTGATAGCGAAACATATGAATTTGAGGTGGAACCAATCTCTTCATATTAAAGGCTAATTAAATGCTCCATTCCGGAATTAAATGCTCCCCGTCTTTTTTTGATTTTTTAAAAAACTAAAATCTGCACTGCTAACTTTACGCATTGCGATTTAGGGTCCCTGATGATGAAACATATGAATTTGAGGTGAAACCAACCTCTTCATATTAAAGGCTAATTAAATGCTCCATTCCGGAATTAAATGCTCCCCGTCTTTTTTTGATTTTTTAAAAAACTAAAATCTGCACTGCTAACTTTACGCATTACGGTTTAGGGCCCCTGATGGCGAAACATATGAATTTGAGGTGGAACCAATCTCTTCATATTAAAGGCTAATTAAATGCTCCATTCCGGAATTAAATGCTCCCCGTCTTTTTTTGATTTTTAAAAAAACTAAAATCTGCACTGCTAAATTTACGCATTGCGGTTTATGGCCCCTGATGGCGAAACATATGAATTGAAGGTGGAACCAACCTCTTCATATTAAAGGCTAATTAAATGCTCCATTCAGGAATTAAATGCTCCCCCTTTTTTTGATTTTTTAAAAAACTAAAATCTGCACTGCTAAATTTACGCATTGCGGTTTATGGCCCCTGATGGCGAAACATAAGAATTTGAGGTGGAACCAACCTCTTCATATTAAAGGCTAATTAAATGCTCCATTCATTAAATGCTCCCCGTCTTTTTTTGATTTTAAAAAAAACTAAAATCTGCACTGCTAAATTTACGCATTGCGGTTTAGGGCCCCTGATGGCGAAACATATGAATTTGAGGTGGAACCAACCTCTTCTTATTAAAGGCTAATTAAATGCTCCATTCCGGAATTAAATGCTCCTCGTCTTTTTTTGATATTTTTTAAAAAACTAAAATCTGCACTGCTAACTTTACGCATTGCGGTTTAGGGCCCCTGATGGCGAAACATATGAATTTGAGGTGAAACCAACCTCTTCATATTAAAGGCTAATTAAATGCTCCATTCTGGAATTAAATGCTTTCCCTCCTTTTTTTAATTTTAAAAAAATCAAAATCTGCACTGCTAACTTTACGCATGGCGATTTAGGGCCCCTGATGGCGAAAACAAAGCCCTTGCGTTATCGGTTATCGTTTCCTTTGGAACAGAAGCTCCCGATCTTTGCCATTGATTTAACCAATATTGTATCGTTGCTGTATCGTGAGCTTCGGACAACATTTGAGCGACTGGGAATTGTCCAGCTGGTGTATTGACTTTTTTGAATTTTTAAAAAATCATGATCTGCACTGCTAACTTTACGCATTGCGGTTTAGGGCCCCTGATGGCGAAACATATGAATTTGAGGTGGAACCAACCTCTTCATATTAAAGGCTAATTAAATGCTCCATTCCGGAATTAAATGCTCCCCGTCTTTTTTTGATTTTTTAAAAAACTAAAATCTGCACTGCTAACTTTACGCATTGCGGTTTAGGGCCCCTGATGGCGAAACATATGAATTTGAGGTGGAACCAACCTCTTCATATTAAAGGCTAATTAAATGCTCCATTCCGGAATTAAATGCTCCCCGTCTTTTTTTGATTTAAAAAAAAATAAAATCTGCACTGCTAACTTTACGCATTGCGGTTTAGGGCCCCTGATGATGAAACATATGAATTTGAGGTGAAACCAACCTCTTCATATTAAAGGCTAATTAAATGCTCCATTCCGGAATTAAATGCTCCCCCTCCTTTTTTGATTTTTTAAAAAACTTAAATCTGCACTGCTAACTTTACGCATTACGGTTTAGGGCCCCTGATGGCGAAACATATGAATTGGAGGTGGAACCAATCTCTTCATATTAAAGGCTAATTAAATGCTCCATTCCGGAATTAAATGCTCGCCCTCCTTTTTTGATTTTTTAAAAAACTAAAATCTGCACTGCTAACTTTACGCATTACGGTTTAGGGCCCCTGATGGCGAAACATATGAATTTGAGGTGGAACCAACCTCTTCATATTAAAGGCTAATTAAATGCTCCATTCCGGAATTAAATGCTTTCCCTCCTTTTTTGAATTTATAAAAAACTAAAATCTGCACTGCTAACTTTACGCATTGCGGTTTAGGGCCCCTGATGATGAAACATATTAATTTGAGGTGAAACCAACCTCTTCATATTAAAGGCTAATTAAATGCTCCATTCCGGAATGAAATGCTCCCCCTCCTTTTTTGATTTTTAAAAAAACTAAAATCTGCACTGCTAACTTTACGCATTACGGTTTAGGGCCCCTGATGGCGAAACATATGAATTTGAGGTGGAACCAATCTCTTCATATTAAAGGCTAATTAAATGCTCCATTCCGGAATTAAATGCTCCCCGTCTTTTTTTTATTTTTAAAAAAACTAAAATCTGCACTGCTAACTTTACGCATTGCGGTTTAGGGTCCCTGGTGATGAAACATATGAATTTGAGGTGAAACCAACCTCTTCATATTAAAGGCTAATTAAATGCTCCATTCTGGAATTAAATGCTTGCCCTCCTTTTTTGAATTTTTTAAAAATTAAAATCTGCACTGCTAACTTTACGCATGGCGATTTAGGGCCCCTGATGGCCAAACATATAAATTGAAGGTGGAACCAACCTCTTAATATTAAAGGCTAATTAAATGCTCCATTCCGGAACTAAATGCTCCCCCTCCTTTTTTGATTTTTTAAAAAACTAAAATCTGCACTGCTAACTTTACGCATTGCGGTTTAGGGCCCCTGATGGCGAAACATATGAATTTGAGGTGGAACCAACCTCTTCATATTAAAGGCTAATTAAATGCTCCATTCCGGAATTAAATGCTCCCCGTATTTTTTTGATTTAAAAATAAAATAAAATCTGCACTGCTAACTTTACGCATTGCGGTTTAGGGCCCCTGATGATGAAACATATGAATTTGAGGTGAAACCAACCTCTTCATATTAAAGGCTAATTAAATGCTCCATTCCGGAATTAAATGCTCCCCCTCCTTTTTTGATTTTTTAAAAAACTAAAATCTGCACTGCTAACTTTACGCATTGCGGTTTAGGGCCCCTGATGGCGAAACATATGAATTTGAGGTGGAACCAATCTCTTCATATTAAAGGCTAATTAAATGCTCCATTCCGGAATTAAATGCTCCCCGTCTTTTTTTGATTTTTTAAAAAACTAAAATCTGCGCTGCTAACTTTACGCATTGCGGTTTAGGGTCCCTGATGATGAAACATATGAATTTGAGGTGAAACCAACCTCTTCATATTAAAGGCTAATTAAATGCTCCATTCCGGAATTAAATGCTCCCCCTCCTTTTTTGATTTTTTAAAAAACTAAAATCTGCACTGCTAACTTTACGCTGCTAACTTTACGCATTGCGGTTTAGGGTCCCTGATGATGAAACATATGAATTTGAGGTGAAACCAACCTCTTCATATTAAAGGCTAATTAAATGCTCCATTCCGGAATTAAATGCTCCCCCTCCTTTTTTGATTTTTTAAAAAACTAAAATCTGCACTGCTAACTTTACGCATTACGGTTTAGGGCCCCTGATAGCGAAACATAAGAATTTGAGGTGGAACCAACCTCTTCATATTAAAGGCTAATTAAATGCTCCATTCATTAAATGCTCCCCGTCTTTTTTTGATTTTTTAAAAAACTAAAATCTGCACTGCTAACTTTACGCATTGCGGTTTAGGGCCCCTGATGGCGAAACATATGAATTTGAGGTGAAACCAACCTCTTCATATTAAAGGCTAATTAAATGCTCCATTCTGGAATTAAATGCTTTCCCTCCTTTTTTTAATTTTAAAAAAATCAAAATCTGCACTGCTAACTTTACGCATGGCGATTTAGGGCCCCTGATGGCGAAAACAAAGCCCTTGCGGAATCGGTTATCGTTTCCTTTGGAACAGGAGCTCCCGATCTTTGTCATTGATTTAACCAATATTGTATCGTTGCTGTATCGTGAGCTTCGGACAACATTTGAGCGACTGGGAATTGTCCAGCTGGTGTATTGACAACCGCCAAATAGATAAATATATGGGTCCCAAATGTCCCATCTTCTCTTAGAATTTTTGAGATAGTTTTACCTGAAGCATCTACAATTAATGTTGAATTTTCCGCCGTGGCATATCTTTTATAAATTGTGGTTTGATAATTGGTCCAATAAAACACGTAAAATGGATCATGACCCAGATATCTTATTGTCAACCTCTCATCCGGACTTCCGCATTTTTTAATTTTTTCCAATGCAATCAAATGTAAAACTTATTAAGCCGCGTCCAGACTATATAACAATAAATACATATAGTTAAAAAAACTAAAAAACAGGCTTTTAAAGCACATCAGACTTAAAAGTAAAAAATAATTCTTAAAATTAGTTGAAAACAATAATGAAAAAAGGGCGCTGAATATACAAAAAAAATATGGCACAAAGCGCCCCACGCGTCCAAAATCAAAAACGGACGGGGGAGCATTTAATTCCGGAATGAAGCATTTAATTAGCCTTTAATATGAAGAGGTTGGTTCCACCTTAAATTCATATGTTTCGCCATCAGGGGCCCTAAACCGCAATGCGTAAAGCAGTGCAGATTTTAGTTTTTTTAAAAATCAAAAAAAGAGGGGTAGCATTTAATTCCGGAATGGAGCATTTAATTAGCCTTTAGTATGAAGAGGTTGGTTCCACCTCAAATTCATATGTTTCGCCATCAGGGGCCCTAAACCGCAATGCGTAAAGTTAGCAGTGCAGATTTTAGTTTTTTAAAAAATCAAAAAAAGACGGGGAGCATTTAATTCCGGAATGGAGCATTTAATTAGCCTTTAGTATGAAGAGGTTGGTTCCACCTCAAATTCATATGTTTCGCCATCAGGGTCCCTAAACCGTAATGCGTAAAGTTAGCAGTGCAGATTTTAGTTTTTTAAAAAATCAAAAAAGGTTGGGGAGCATTTAATTCCGGAATGGAGCATTTAATTAGCCTTTAATATGAAGAGGTTGGTTCCACCTCAAATTAATATGTTTCGCCATCAGGGGCCCTAAACCGCAATGCGTACAGTTAGCAGTGCAGATTTTATTTTTTTTTAAATAAAAAAAAGACGGGGAGCATTTAATTCCGGAATGGAGCATTTAATTAGCCTTTAATATGAAGAGGTTGGTTCCACCTCAAATTCATATGTTTCGCCATCAGGGGCCCTAAACCGTAATGCGTAAAGTTAGCAGTGCAGATTTTAGTTTTTTAAAAATCAAAAAAGGAGGGGGAGCATTTAATTCCGGAATGGAGCATTTAATTAGCCTTTAATATGAAGAGGTTGGTTCCACCTCAAATTCTTATGTTTCGCTATCAGGGGCTCTAAACCGTAATGCGTAAAGTTAGCAGTGCAGATTTTAGTTTTTTTAAAAATCAAAAAAGGAGGGGGAGCATTTAATTCCGGAATGGAGCATTTAATTAGCCTTTAATATGAAGAGGTTGGTTTCACCTCAAATTCATATGTTTCATCATCAGGGACCCTAAATCGCAATGCGTAAAGTTAGCAGTGCAGATTTTAGTTTTTTAAAAAATCGAAAAAAGACGGGGAGCATTTAATTCCGGAATGGAGCATTTAATTAGCCTTTAATATGAAGAGATTGGTTCCACCTCAAATTCATATGTTTCGCCATCAGGGACCCTAAATCGCAATGCGTAAAGTTAGCAGTGCAGATTTTAGTTTTTTAAAAAATCAAAAAAAGACGGGGAGCATTTAATTCCGGAATGGAGCATTTAATTAGCCTTTAATATGAAGAGATTGGTTCCACCTCAAATTCATATGTTTCGCCATCAGGGGCCCTAAACCGTAATGCGTAAAGTTAGCAGTGCAGATTTTAGTTTTTTAAAAAATCAAAAAAAGACGGGGAGCATTTAATTCCGGAATGGAGCATTTAATTAGCCTTTAATATGAAGAGGTTGGTTTCACCTCAAATTCATATGTTTCATCATCAGGGACCCTAAATCGCAATGCGTAAAGTTAGCAGTGCAGATTTTAAATTTTTAAAATATCAAAAAAAGACGGGGAGCATTTAATTCCGGAATGGAGCATTTAATTAGCCTTTAATATGAAGAGATTGGTTCCACCTCAAATTCATATGTTTCGCTAACAGGGGCTCTAAACCGTAATGCGTAAAGTTAGCAGTGCAGATTTTAGTTTTTTAAAAAATCAAAAAAGAGGGGGAGCATTTAATTCCGGAATGGAGCATTTAATTAGCCTTTAATATGAAGAGGTTGGTTTCACCTCAAATTCATATGTTTCATCATCAGGGACCCTAAACCGCAATGCGTAAAGTTAGCAGTGCAGATTTTAGTTTTTTAAAAAATCACAAAAAGACGGGGAGCATTTAATTCCGGAATGGAGCATTTAATTAGCCTTTAATATGAAGAGGTTGGTTCCACCTCAAACTCATATGTTTCGCCATCAGGGGCCCTAAACCGCAATGCGTAAAGTTAGCAGTGCAGATTTTAGTTTGCTAAAAAAACAAAAAAAGACGGGGAGCATTTAATTCCGGAATGGAGCATTTAATTAGCCTTTAATATGAAGAGGTTGGTTCTACCTCAAATTCATATGTTTCGCCATCAGGGGCCCTAAACCGTAGCGTAAAGTTAGCAGTGCAGATTTTAGTTTTTTTAAAAATCAAAAAAAGACGGGGAAGCATTTAATTCCGGAATGGAGCATTTAATTAGCCTTTAATATGAAGAGGTTGGTTCCACCTCAAATTCATATGTTTCGCCATCAGGGGCCCTAAACCGCAATGCGTAAAGTTAGCAGTGCAGATTTTAGTTTTTTAAAAAATCAAAAAAGGAGGGGGAGCATTTAGTTCCGGAATGGAGCATTTAATTAGCCTTTAATATGAAGAGGTTGGTTCCACCTTCAATTCATATGTTTCGCCATCAGGGGCCCTAAATCGCCATGCGTAAACTTAGCAGTGCAGATTTTAATTTTTTTTAAATTCAAAAAAGGGCAAGCATTTAATTCCAGAATGGAGCATTTAATTAGCCTTTAATATGAAGAGGTTGGTTCCGCCTCAAATTCATATGTCTTGCCATCAGGGGCCCTAAACCGCAATGCGTAAAGTTAGCAGTGCAGATTTTAGTTTTTTATAAAATCAGAAAAGGAGGGGAACATTTAATTCCGGAATGGAGCATTTAATTAGCCTTTAATATGAAGAGGTTGGTTCCACCTTCAATTCATATGTTTTGCCATTAGTGGCCCTAAATCGCCATGCGTAAAGTTAGCAGTACAGATTTTGATTTTTTTTGAATAAGAAAGGGGGGGGGGAGAATGTAATTCCGGAATGGCGCATTTAATTAGCCTTTAATTCGTAGATCAACATTGTATTATAGATTGTATGGATTTGGCGCTCCGGACATCCTGCACTGCTAAGTCCCTTAGGGAGCTATCAGTGCAAGCAATATCTCCAAAACTACTTGCGCAATAAATATGGAAATAGAGCATTTAATTAGCCTTTAATTCATAGATCATTATAGTATCGTAGAATTTATCAGTTCATCGCTCTGAACATACTGCACTGCTAACTCCTATGGGGAGCTGGCAGTGCAAGCAATATCTCTAAAACTACAAGAGCATTAAATTTGGGAATAGAGCATTTAATTAGCCTGAAATGAGCCTTAAATTGTGGCATGGAAAAATCCTTGCACTGCTGACCTTGCACTGCTAACTTTATGGACGTGTACCAATCTGTACCTAGGTATATCTATTATTTTTACCAGAAGTACCTAAAAAAACTAAAACACGAAAGTATTTATTTACTTGTGTTAGAACCCTTAAGGAAACAAGGTTTTATATGGCCGCATATTTAATATGCAGCTATGGGTAACTATAAATACAAAAGAATTAAGTTTACCTTTAAGCCTTACCATAAAACCTTTTTAAAATACCTAAAAGTAATGGCAAAAACCCAAATTCTAAAGTTTATATTTATCACTCTTAAAAACCTTAAGGAAACTAGGTTCTATATGGCCGCCTATATAATCATATTTACTATTAAACTACTGGTAACTACAAAAACAAAAGGATATAAGGTAACCTTTTAGCCCTATTATAAAACCCTTTTGTTATGAACTTAAGTAATGAAGAAAACTAAATGACCAAAAAGGGTTTTATAAGACCATCTTTATAAATCAGAAATCAATAAAACCAAAAGTATCTAAAATGAACAGAAGGAATATCAGTTTTATTATACTCCCTTTATAAATCACTTTTTGGTTGTATAACACCTCTTTAGGTAATTGGCAATATAAATTACCTTTATGAAGCCAAATTGATCCTAAAAGCCATAACAGCACCCTCTAAATAACGTCGGAACCAAATTAATAAAACCTTGAGTGGTAATAATGTTACTTGGGGAATCTGTCAAACAAAAAATTTTGATTTTAAAAGAAAATAAAATGGGGGTTGGAAAATGTGTTTATTCTTTCATAATTTTCTTGCAAATAAACTACTAGATCAAAGTTTATTTAAAAGATTTAACCATTTTAGGGCAAATTGCACAAAAATCCAGAAATGACCAGTTGCCACCAGTGAATGACCAGTAAAAAAAACAGTAAATGACCTCATAACAGTATGTTATATAATAAGTGTAAAAACTAGGTTAATAACGCACAAGCATTAAATTTCCAAATACCGAACCGGTGACGTGAGGATTGTAATTACATGAGGGTGGTAATAACCATGGATGATTTTTTTAAACTGGTTTAAACAATGAAAATAAAGGGCTATAATATATAAGAAGTGATAGATTTAGATTTGGTTTTGGCTTTGGGTTTCGATTTAGTTTTAGATTTAGGTTAGGTTTTTTAAATATTGTATAAAAAGTTTGGCCACAATATTTTGTGTTTGTCAAACGTCCAATAAGCAGTTCATTTGTCCTAAGGACCAGTGGCGGATCTAGACCCTAAAAATTGTGGGAGGCCCAAAACTTCTAGGCCATAATAGTTAAGGGTGACCAAGAGTAAACATTTGCCATTTAACTCAAAAAAGTTGGGGGGCCCAGGCACCCCTAGGCCCCCCGTAGATTCGCCCCTGCTAAGGACATATATTTTTAGGATTTGAGCTCAACCTCATAAATTGTCCAATTGCGCAAATTATATTTTTTTAAACTAAAATTAACCAGTCATTTACTGGATTAACTAGGTATCCAGTGAATGACCACGGGCAAAAATTCGAACCTAGCTTATTAAGAATTTTAAAACGAAACTATAAGTCTTAGAAATAAGTTTACATTACTGTTTTACTGAGAAATAAATGTTCTAGTTTATTTTTATTATGTTAACTTAAAAAAACACAATTTTTAGGTTTATCAAAAAAATAGTGACATTATTTGGCAGACTTTGCTGAACGACAAACGCGCATCTAAGCTAAAGATCCATTTTTAAGAAATAGGCATTTCCAAAAACAAATTAAAAAATTTTTTTTTAGTTCTAGAAGACTCAAAAATACGTTTGACCAACTATTCTCGAAAATTTTCCTTTGTGCGGCGGCGGCGGGCGGCTCGTTGGTGGTCGACTATTTCATGATGAAAATAGTAGAAACAGTTGAAAATCGTAGCAGTTTGGCCTTGCGAAACTCATTAAACTTTTGATAGAAGCCCTTTTATTGTTTTATTGCTTTCCTATATCCCAGATTCAATCAAAGTGAGACCAAGTCAACAATGGCGGATTCAGAATTTTTGGAGGGGAGGGACCAAGGTCTCTGAAACTTTTATAAGAAATTGAGGTTCATACATTTGCTATTTTTTATACAGGTTGACTCTAAAGGTCTTATTCACATATTCCTGTGTCGTTATTCTAGAAATCTCCCCCAAGCGAGTACTGCTCGAAATTCGAGTGAAAGTGGGCGTTTCTCTCTCAATCGTATTCTTGAAACTCTCACCCAAAAACGTGTGACATTTTGGCGACATCACACCGGGGAGATCTCAATAGGTGCCGACGTGGTGACTTTTGTCAAAAACTGAGATAACCTAAAATTTTTTATTTTCGTGACGTGTGCGTTTTGTTTTTTAAGTTTTCTCCCTGTTTGTTTCGTAAATGTTGGAGTATATTTTTTTGCCTCCATTTTAGGCCTAGCCTTGATAAAATTCACCAATTAATCTTTTTGGGCTAAATTTATGGGAATGGGATAATTCGACGCGGGGATAATTCCCGCCGGCGCCGTCCAATTTTGCGCGGGACAATAATTGTCCCGCGGTAAATCGAGGCTAATTATTAGCCTCGAGAATTTTTATTTACTATTTATTTTAATGTTTCGTGTGCAGTAAACATATTTTTAAAAAATTATTTTTAAAAACTGCTTTTTGAAAAAGTATTATTTTTTTTTCGTTTTGTTTTTTATTTTGTTTAATTTTAATGTTTTGTGTGAAGTTTTCGCTCAGGGAGATTCCAAGAATAATGACACTGAGGTCAAAATAAGCCGTTCTAAAGCAACTTATCTGAGTCCGAGAATTACAAGTTCACTAAAAATCGAAATATTTCCAAAACAGCTTAGTTTAGCAAATTTGAACAGAGGTTAAAACCCCTTAAAAATTTATAGGATATTATTTATTGATCAAAAAAGGTAAAAAAGTGTACTGAGAAAAAAGTTATTGCCATCAGAAGTCCAGCGTGAAGCACCTGCTAACGCCACAGTAAAAAAATATGCTTATTTGGGTTTCGCATAAAAAAAAACCCTGGCTACCAAGTTTGAAAGTAACGTTAAAAAATGTTCATATTTTTTTTAACTTTACCACCTGTATCTCGGAAACAGAGCCAGAAAGACCTGGAGACTGTGTATGTGTGTATTTTATGGCCTGCATGGATCGAGCCAACTGGCCAGACACTTTTTCTCTCTCTGCAAAAAACAAACCGATCTGTTTGCATAATGAATTGCCGTTTTTGTACAAATTTTTTGCGGACATTATATTTAGGATTACTCGTTATGCTTCAGATCTCTAATATAAGAGGTCAGTGGCGGCTCGTGGGGTAGTGCCACGGAGCCATCGCACTACCGTAATTTTCTGCAAAAACGCGTTTTTTATTTTTAAAACATGATTATTGGTTTTTATTTTATTTTATGCATTTCTTTTTCATTTATATATTATATGAAATTCGGTAGCCCAGTGCAATGCAGTGGATCACACTTCAACTCGATGCGACGCGACGGCTACGCCATAAGGATCCTCGAATTAAAATTTAGGTCATAGGTACAGCGTGTCCCATTTTCGATGGGATTAAATGGGAAACTCGGTTATTATTAAAGATATCGATTTTCTGATTGCACCTTACCGTGCTCTTTTTTGGAGCCCTTAAAAATGGTATAATCAGATTTTTGCTATACCGCGTGGTTTCGCTAGTACAAGGAGTTTTTGAAAAAATTGCATTTTAATTAATTCCTTGTATCTCGCTTATTGTGCAAGATATTTTTATTCTGTGAAAACCTTTCTATGGCAATTAAAATATTGTTTAGTTTTTGAGATATGGTATTTATCATAAAAAAATTAAATACGGACCTGGACTTTTTTTATTACTACTTTGATTGGTTCCATGCTATTATTACCTTAAAATGATAAAACCTTAATATTTTTTTGATTTAAGGTTAAAAAAACTATTTAATATTTGAAAAAAAAATTATAGTACGAACGTAATTATAAATTAAAATTGCAAGACACACTAGTTGAACGATTTTTAATTTATCTGTTTTGAAATGATAATTAAAAGATTTATAAATAAAGTAAAAAACGTTAAAAAGTTACAAAAATAATATCATGCTAATTATTTGATGGTAGCACAGCAGGTCGTGAAATTTACAAAACAAAAGCGTGGACTTGAAATTGTCATTTTACTTGTCATTTTTTTGAATGGCTTACAATTATAATAAACTGGCTAGAAATCGACCATATCCAGATTTTGAAAAATGTGATATGTTTGACTGCTTCATTCAAGCAACAAAATCCCAATATTTAAATGGCAGAAATATTTTTATGCAAAATGCGTTAAGAAAAATTACTCAAAAATGCCAACAATGTCTTACACATAATGGTAATCAGAAAAATTAGTTATTTTTTATAATTTGTTTTTTTTTTGTATTGTTCGTAGACTTTATTTCAAATAAATCTGTAAATTAACGTAAAACCATTTTAATATGCTAAGTATCAAAACAGTTAAACTAAAAGTTGTTTATCTAGCAATTTTTAATTTATATTTATGTTGAAAATAGCCAGGTTCGGACTAATTTTTTTTTTTAATATTAAATATTTTTTTTTACCTTAAAACAAAAAATTTTTAATATTTTATTATTTTATGATAATACTAGCATGAAACCAATCAAAATAGTAATAAAAAAAATCCAGGTCCGTATTTAATTTTTTTATGATAAATACCATCTCTCAAAAACTAAACAATATTTTAAAAAGTTGACAACGTCATTATTTTCTTCTAAAAAAGTTGCCATAAAAGGGTTTTTACAGAATAAAAATATCTCGCAAAATAAGCGAGATACAAAGGATTATTAAAAATACAATTTTTTCAAAAACTCCCTGTATTAGCGAAACTACGGGGTATAGCAAAAATCTGATTACGCCATTTTTAAGGGCTCAAAAAAAGAGCACGGTAAGGTGCAATCAGAAAATCAATATCTTTAATAATAACCGAATTTCCCATTTAATCCCATCGAAAATGGGACACGCTGTACTACTATCACGGATCACCTAGAGTCCCTGTATGTTGACATATTTGGATTTATTATATATAATATTATATAATATATCCAAATATGTCAACATACAGGGACTCTAGGATCACCTAACAAATGATCATGATCAAAATATGCCTTTTTTGCAGCTTTTTTTTACAAATTTACTACCACATTTGTACCTGAAAATCCCCAAGTACTGAAACCAGTCTTTTAAAGAAAAATAGTGCTGTGGAAAATTTACCATACCTTTTGATTACCCATAATTTAACTTTTGCATTTAACTTTTTTTAATATTGATTGAAAATCGTGTAAAACTGCCAATATAATAAAATATTTATTACAATTTGTTTAGTTACTTATTCATACAAAAAATTATTATTGAACCAGTGCACATTGGTTTCAGGATGTATTTACACTGGCCAATATAGCATATATTACCATGCACAATATTGGGATTTTTCTTAATGGCAGGCATAGAAGATACATCGGGGATATAAAAACATTTTGAATTGAGAAGAAAATATATTTCGTTATTTTTAGGTAGATTGAAAAATTCTATCAATTATTTAAAAAATGTCAACTCGCGTATAAATAATAATAATAACGCTCGTCTTTTGTTTCAAACAAATTACTTGTCAACTCGTTTTTCCAAATTCGAATAAATTAGATGCACTTGTGATATTACCCCCGAAAAAAGATTGAAAAATCTTGGAAAAAGTCCACAAGATCATAAAAATAGCTTCTCTTTTTATCCCTCGAGGAATTGTACCCCTCGTCATGGTAACTTTTCACCTCGGGAATAAAATAGCCCCTCCTTTTGGTTTATAATAATAACTTTTTGCGCTTTATTTTAGGTATAAAAGTGTCCCTTTTTATCACCGGAATTCAAAACCAGGATGAAAAGTAAAACAGGGAGAAAAAATATTTCATATATGTTTTTATGTTTTAATATACACATAAAAGAAATAATTATTTTTGGCTGCTTCCGATACCATTTAGACCACTGTGCGCCGGCCTCATTTGCAAAAAAACCAATATCCTGCACTTGTTAAAAATAATACCTATTAGCCTAATCGGAAGCTATGCAAGGCTTACCCATAAAACTATAAAACTGTAAAAAACAAAACACATAAAAAAATTAAAAATTTAAACAAAAAATTCGACGAACACCAATTTTGCGTCATGTTCCATTTTAAAACTGCATCATTCAATGCGTTTGCATTTTCAATTTTTCAACTTGAACGACTTTTAATTGCTGCAAATTGATATTTTTTATTTAATCATCGGCTTACGATACTGTAGGACAATAATAGGTAATAATAATACGACAAGTGTGTAACAGTAATTATTACACGTAAAAATCATACTGAATTATTAAAGGGTTGATTTTTGAGGGCGGGTTTACACTATGCGTATTCAGCAGATGCGTATTTCGGCTGCGTATTTTCGGCAAGATGACAACACATTGTTTTAAATTGGAACGTTCACATACAGGGCTTGGCTTCGAACGTATAGCCTTTATGAAAAGCGTATAAAAAAGGATGAACTTATGGAAAGCAAGAAGTCAGTGAGGGACAAAGACGCGCATATTCAGGAGCGTTTGCCGCTGTGACTCAAAATTCATTAATAGTTTTTTAATAATAAACAGGAGCAATCACAGTAAGATATCCACTTTTAAAAGACGAAGAAATAGTCATTATTATTTATTTCGTTACTTTTGCTTTAATCAGGAAACATTAAATCGAGAAAAATTCAATTTTTTTATAATTTTTTCTTACATAATAACTTTGCTCTTTTGTTAAATTCGCGCTTAAATGCTGTTCAAGTGTGTTGTGTGAAACTCTTATGCCGTTCGATCTCCTGGCGGCGGCTCACGAAGTCAAGTTGCTAAAAATCACCATACACTATCCAGGAAACAGAATAGGGGACAACATTTTTGGGGGTAGGGATGTACGAAGTAATTGTTATTATTTGTAAAAAGCTATTTTGCTTTTATTATTTAAAGCAATCCACGTTTCGTACTGAATTTAAGGGGTAAGTTACTTGTTGTTGCTAAGAAATAAATAAAAAAGTAATTGTCAACTACTTTTTTTATTTTGCAAGTAGGAAATTTTTAAGTTATTTTTTTGTTGTAATTAATTACACAGTTTTCTAAGTACATTCCTGTAAAGTAATTTGTAATGTAATAGTTACTTTTCAAAGTATTGGTTTCTAACTCTGGTTGAGAATAATTCGGTACACATGAAGACAAAGAAATTTGTTATCCATAAAGTTGAATTTGTGGAATAGTTTGTTTGTGCGTGTAGTAACCTTCTTTAATATTTTTTCCATGTTAGAAAGCTCCACCTGTACACTTAATTACGGATTCGCAGTATTGATTATTAGTCATACAGTTCAAATAATATCTAAGAGATGGCGCTACAGCAATTAAAATCAAGGGGTTTTAACGCAGCCTTCGTACACTAACGAGCCACGAACCAGAAAAGGCAACATCGCAAATTGGCCGGCTGGTGGGCCGATATATACATGGGAGATATAAACATCTGCTATTTGTTTTGATTGTAGTTTGGCGATTTTGTATTTTTTTTTTGTAAAATCTAATAAACTGTGTTTAGGCGTGTTACATTTAATTTTTAAAACAAACAAAACATTTGGAAATAAATATCAGTGGACATTAATCATGTTAAAAAATATGTAACAAAACCTAGAATAAATAGAAGAGAAATTACTTTTAAACAATTTGTGAGAACAACCCTAAAGTTCGATTCATAGTACCGTGAAGTAAGCAGTATGAAGTGAGCAGTAAGAAATAAAAATGATTCCTTTCTTACTGCTTAGTTATTACTGTCAAGTTTGAACAACAGGAGGTTTGTGGGATAGTTTCTTATGTCTGACTGCTTACTTTACAGAACTATGAATCTAGTTTAAGTGGTAACATGTTAATTTAAACTTTAAATGAACACCTTTTTTTCTATCTATTCTATTTAGCTTTCGTCAATCCATCTTTGGCCAAGTTCTCCAGTTTACAATACATTTGTTCCATCAATCGTCTTTCTGTCTGATAATATGACCGGCAAATTTCCATTTTAATTTTGCTACTTCTGCTCTGACATCCCTTACTTTTGTTTTATTTCTTATCAATTCATTTCTTTTTCTACCTGTTAGCTTTACATGTAACATTTGTGTTTCCATTGATCTTTGCGCTTTTGTTACCTTATCCATGTTTGATTTTGTAAGTGTCCAGGTCTGGGATTCATAGGTAAGTACAGGAAGGTTATACACTTCCGTTTTGAAGTACTGAGGATATTTTTTATTTCTTAATATGTTGCTTAATTTACCAAATGCTGCCCAGGCCAATCTTACTCGTCTCTTGATTTCAGCTGTTTGCTTTTCTTTTTTCAGTTTAATAATTTGTCCCAGGTCCTATATATTCCTCTACTTCTTTTAGATTGATTGATATTATCAGCATATTTTGGTGGTTCAGAATTGTCCGTTTACTTTGATGCCTATTTCTTCCCAATCTAAGCTTTTAAAAACATCTTCTAGGGCCTGGTTAAATAATTTAGGGAATATTGTGTCACGCTGACACGACACCTCTTCGTATGCGGATTGGCTTGGTTCCTCTGTGGATTTTGATTAATGTTGTTGCTTCACTATATATATTGGCTATTAAGTCTGTATATCTGTGATCTATTCGGCTATTAATTAAAGATCTTTTATTGCCCAGTGCTCAATGCTATCAAAAGCTTTTTCGAAGTCTATAAACGCAATATATATTTATATATATTTCCATACCCTCCCTTTCTTCAATTTTTTTTCGCCTGTCGTCAGGATTTTCTCTTACTGGAGGTTTGGGGTTTGACATATACTCGGGTTGAGATTCAAATAGCCGAGGTATTGCCCCATTGTTTAACTTAGGGAATGTTAGTGGCACCTCCTTTTGTACTCCCTCTTTATCCCTAATTATCTCGGTTCTAACAACGTCACTTATGTCAAAATGTTTCCAACAAACCACTGAAGATGCAGTCACAACATAATCTTCTCTGTGTATGGCCTGAAGCCAAGCATTTTTTAGGTCATTTTCTTTTGGGAAGCTAAAGGTTGTTTCGTGACCCTCTTCATTAATCATAGATGCATCGTTACTTTTGCAACCGGGTACCCAACACTTTCGCGGCATGTTTAAAATTTAAAAAGAAAAAACACACCAAAAATTCCAAACAAAAACAAACATCTAACCTCACTTATTACCGGTGTACAAAAGGTCTTTTTTACACAGCTTTTATTAAGTAGGTAATATAATTTTAAGTTCACCACACATCTCACTAAAACCAGAACAGTTGTTTTATTTGGTAACGCGATTTGAAATCTCAGAAGAGTTATTTGAAATATACTAAAAGTTAAAAAAAAAACATTATCTGCGCGGAAACGGCCAGTAACTAGCGTGGTGGGCGACGCACGTGGACGAAAATGACCGGCCTCCACGCTTTGTTGCCGTTTCTTCTGGTTCGTGGCTCGTTAGTTTACGAAGGCTGTGGTTTTAAGGATTTTATTAACTTTTTTGGCCTACTCAGCCGGTAAGAGTAACGTCATTAACGTCATATAGCGAAAAGAAAACCATTTTCTTGAATTCCTAACTTGACAACAGCGCTAAACTATTTATCTCTCTTAGTGCCATTTATTTAAATAGCGATCTTACTTCAATTCACATATTTTTCAATGGGCAATTTTTTTTGAGATATCCTAGCAATATCGTCGTGATGTCTGTCGGTGTGTATATTATCTCTGTCCGCACACGATAGCTCCTAAACCGCGGAACCGATTTTCATAAAATTTTCAGGTAAAATAGTGTTCGGCACTCTTACGAGCTGATTAGATTTTGGTCAAAATCCATTAATGCTAATGACAGTTTCTTGACAATTAAAAACTCTAAAAAATTATAGCTTTTTAACCGAGCATCGTATCAATACACTGTTTTCGGGAGCATCGTATCAATACACGGTTTTCGGAATATAGTGGACTATATTTTGCTTAATAATTCGTGTTATAACCCAAAACTTTTTGTTTGAAACTCGTAGACAATGATTGTGTAAAAATAAAATTTTGGACTTCCATTGCCTTTATTTATTTTAAAAAAAAGGGGGGCGGGCCGTCACACCTGACTGCACATCAAGTAGTATAAGTAGTAGCCTAGCGACTAGATTGTTTAGTTTACATTTGATAACGGTTAGAGATACTTACTAACCGAAACGTCGTGTTTTAAAAATAAATAAAGACAATGGAAGTCCGAAATTTTATTTCAACCCAAAACTTCGTAAGAGCTTTAGCCTCTGAACTACTATGTACTTGGCAGTAGTCGATATTTTGCTAAATATGAATTTTGTCAAGTATGAAATAAGTCAAAGGTAAACAAATTAATCACTTTATTAATAAATTGTGACTTTCACGCGAATATAATAACATCTGATGCCAGCCAGCCATTCAGATTATTATTATTGCTTTTGCAAAATAGATCCGACTATGAACCTTATGAAAAAACAGGGTGTTATTGAATAACATTTTAAGAAAAAACTTCACACAAAGGTGTAACTTAATTTAGTTTTAGTCGTCGTCCGTAGTGGCAATACAGTGAAACCTCCTATAAGCGGACACTCACAGTTTTGTCGATTTTGTCCGCTTATTGGAGGTGTCCGCTTATGAGAGAGAACTGCGAAATTTTAATATATATTTATTAACAATTTCCGCTGCGTGAGTTTTTCCGATATTAAATTTCTCAGCGATCTTTCGTGCTGACAAATGTTCCTTCTCCGAAACGTTAACAATTTTTTCACGTAAACTACGAAGTTTTTTACTAGGCGCCATTTCAAAGAGATCTATTACTACCCATCTGAACAATAAAAATAAAAAACAGCAGTCCCTCCGAATAAATTATGTTGTAAATACAGACTGAATTATTCAGTCTCCACATTAAAACGGAAAGAGGTAATTCCCAGCTGCAGAGTGCGTTGTTGCCAAGATGCTACATAATATTTTTGCCCATGTTCGCGTCCGGCTAAGGGAGGTTACAGAATTTCTTAACCAAAAAAAATTGTCCGCGTCCGGTTATTAGAGTGTCCGGTTATAGGAGTGAATTTTACATGTAAAGAAATAGGGAAAAGCTTTTGTTTTGTCGATAAGTAAGGTTTTTTTTACAAATCTGAAGCTTTCAGAGCAAACATCATTTTTCATCAGATAGTTTGTTGGAAAAAAACTAACTTATATTTAAGCAGATACGGCTTTTAAACACAGATAAGATTTATTAATTACGATTCTTTGCCTTCGGCTGATTATATCGATTTGTTGGTTGAGGATAATCGAGTTTTAAAATAATTATTTAGGCAATTTGACAAAAATTGGATGTTCTTAATTAATTTCCTCAAATTATTTTGTAATTCTTGTTTCCTACTAAGGCTACAGCAAAGCCAATAAAAAAATAGCTTCCCTCGCAACTTCCCTCATCATACCACAGAAGTCATTATTATCTTTGTGTTTGCTGTCCTCGGATCTTACCTCAAGATCAGACCACAATATCATGTAGATAGAAAGGCATACCCTAGATAAAATCCAAAAAACTTTTTTTCATATCATATTTTAAATAATTTACCTCATAACATAATCAACCAAAATATTTATAATAAGCATTTTTTCATTTAGCTTTTACTTTAAAGATTGCGTGAGACATATATATGTATATATATATATATATCATATCATACCTTTGACAGTGGAAAAGAAGAATTTAAGAGTTGGATGAATTGGTCGAGTTAATACCCTGACAATTTCTCGTTCCTGTATTGAGACACCGCGCACCTGCATAGATGGAAGTTTTCCGAAAATTTATGTATGGTCTTCGGTAGTTTAATAGAACGTTTGCGTACAGACCAAGAAGTTCCGGGTTCGAGTCCCGGCCGAAGACAGAAAAACTTTTTTTCTTATTTTTCTTTCTTTAATTTCACTTGTTGTTTATATTTCGATTAATTGCATATACATACTGCAATTTCTAGAAGGAATATATTTTTAGTCTTACGGGAGGCAGGGTTGAGAAGTTTTCGCGATATTTTCAAAATTATTTTTCTTACTATTCCAATAAATATTAAAAATGTTTATTGAACACTAAAAGTGTTGGTGTCAAATTATAAATCGACAATCCCAAAATAGCTGTTTACACCATATTTACACCTACAATTTCGGTAGAAATGGACAAAATTTATGCGAAATTTATAGTAAGGTTTATTCACAAATTAGTAATTAAATTTTAATATAGAAGTCAGTTAGGAATAAATAACTTTTTTATGGGAAAAGTATTTAATATAAAGGGGAACTATAAAATAATTCAAATTTCCTGAAGCCGTTAAGTCTATGGAGGCGCAAAAGAGATTTCGCGCTATCTTTCTCTGTCCAGTGGCGTGCTATAATTTTTTTAAATATTTTGTTCCACTCCTGAATAAAAAATATTTCTTTATTTTATTTTGTCCTTTCTCATTAGTGCATGTAACTATATAGTATGAAAATATAAGTGTTTTTAAAAAACGGTTCCTTGTGCACGGTACTGCCGAATATTTCATTCCGAATTGGTTGAAAGTCTCCATCGTCAAATCTGTCCGCAACCGAAGACATTCTTCATTTTCTCGGGCAATGCTCAATTTGGTGGGAAGGGTTTTCTTTGATCTCCTTTCTCCTTTTATTCTGCCTTATAGTGGCATGGCTATATATCCTGCGTGTAGCTTACTGCTCGAAACTGAGGGAGACTAAATGGATGTTTTAATTCTTCGCTGAAGAAGCGAATTCTTCTTCACATTTATATTTGTAAGTTGTATCTAAATGCTTAGACATCCTTGACATTGTCGAACTTTTTATCTCACTTTTAATCTAAGATGCAAGTTTGACTTTTAATCACGTTTAAAAGTTTCAAAATGACCCTAGTCACATTCAGTGGGTATTACTTATATCAACTAGGTCCGCCTACCTCTTAAAATGGTGTAATGAACAATTATCTCTATCAATCCAAATATTGCTAATTTATAACAATTATGTTGTTACTTTGTCGAACGAGTTTTAAAAATGGCGGGACCACCATCCTCGTTAACACAGAGTTTTCAACAAAATCTGACTTCTTAAACTGTGAAAAATTCGATTTTTTGCTATCTGAAAAAATATTTGAGTTCTCTTTACTCCATTCTGCTTCACTAAATACTTATATTCTATGTATCTACCGCTCTCCTTCTACCAATATTTTGAACTTTCTCGAAAACCTTGAAATTATTTTATCAAACATACCGCCGAAAGCTAAACTAATAATTGCAGGAGACCTTAATATCGACTATGGAAATCCAAAAGAACATTCAACTTTTCTTCTATTAAACCTTTTTGAATTATTTAATTTAAGAATGCATGTGAAGAGCCCTACAAGAGTTACAAATTCCACTTCTACCATAATAGATTACATTTGCTCGAACCTTGATCTTGACCTAAATTGCGACGTAAAGGAATCAAATCTCTCGGACCATCATGCTATAGTTACTAAAATCCCATTAAAACTAAAATTAAATAATCGTTTCAAGAAACATGGAAGAATATTTAGCCGAAAAAACTTTTCAACTTTTAGACTAAGCTGTCAAAACATTGATTGGCATGAAATACTCTTGAAAGATGATCCACTAGAAGAATTTCATATCATATTAAGTAATATTACTAATAAATCTTTTCCTTTAAGACCTCTTCGTCACAAATCAAATCAAAAACTTTGGATGACTCAAGAGTTGAGAATATCTGCGGCAAATTTAAGATCCCTAAATCTACTTAGAAAACACTATAATAACACAGTCTTTATTTCAACCTACTATTATACATATCGCGGAGTCTACAGGAGGCTGATCGGTGAGGCAAAAAACATTTATTACACAAATCGCCTGAACAAGGCCCATAATAAATCTAAGGAGACTTGGAACATAGTGAGGGACCTTACTGGAAAAAATGCTGCAACACCATCCGAGGTTGGTGTCGAACCCGAACACTTAAATAACTTTTATTGTTCTGTTGCCAGCAACCTCACGGATTCAATAAAATCTAATGTCGACCCGCTTAGCTTCATGGAGAGTTTGCGAATACCCGAATCTTTCATGTTTCTACCAACAAATCAACATGAAGTTCGGTCTGTTTGGAAATCGATTAAAAATCAGTCTGCTTCAGGAACAGACGGCATAACTACCAAAATACTTAAGGAATTACCTGATGTGGCTTTAACTACTTTGGCCGAATCCATAAACCAATCTTTCTTGAGTGGGATATTTCCTGCCAGTCTAAAAAAAGCATTGGTAATTCCTATACATAAAAATGGAGATACGAAGAATCCGTCAAACTACCGCCCTATCTCATTACTATCAACAATTTCAAAAATAGTTGAGAAAATAGTAAAGAAACGCATGATGAACTTCCTAACTAAGCACAACGTTTTTAACCCAGCGCAGTTCGGATTTCTACCCAAAAAAAATACACATGATGCCATGTACCGAGTTATGGAACAATTATACCATCATTATAACAACGGCTTTGCTACCGCGGGAGTGTTCTTTGACTTTTCCAAAGCTTTTGACTGTGTTAGTCACGGAACACTTCTGAGAAAGCTAGAGCAATATGGTTTTCGTGGTGTAACTCTGGAATGGTTTAAATCGTACTTGTCATGCCGCAGTCAACGTGTCTCAGCGAATGGTGGGGAATCATCAGAGGCGTCAGTCACATTTGGAGTTCCACAAGGGTCAGTTCTTGGACCCACTCTATTTCTTATCTATATTAACGATCTGTTGTGCCTAGGCATATCTGGTGTATTTGCCGCATTCGCGGATGATGCAACTGTGGTGTGGCATGGGCGTGACCCGGATGAGCTGATTCGAGTCATACCTCATGATTTAAATGGCATCAAAAAGTGGTGTGATGCCAACGGGTTGCTTTTTAATTTTAGCAAAACGCACATCATTGGGTTTCGCTGTAATATTGACCAAATTGACTGCCAAGAATTTACAATCAAAAGTACTCTCGAAACTAAATTTCTTGGTATTAATTTGGATACTAACTTGAAATTTGAGTCCCACATATTTACACTTAACAAGAAATTAGCGTCTGGCTGTTATGGTGTTCGAGCTGTGTCTAAAAATTTGGGAGCAAATATTGCTAAATCAGTCTATTATGCTGTGATTCATTCTCACTTATCTTATGGACTACCATTCTGGGGCTGTTGTAGTCAGTATCTCTTCGAATCCGTGTTTAAACTACAAAAACGTGCTGTCCGATTCATTTCTGGTTCTTCTCCGAGAGATCATTGCAAACCACTATTCATACATTTTAAAATTCTAACTCTTCCATGTCTTTTCATCTTGGAATCGGTCAGCCTTATTCATAAGACTCTCGCTCCTCAAATAACTCTAGATAACCAAAGTCGTTATACAACTAGACAAAGAAATCAATTACCACTTCCCATACCACACTCAACTTTTGTTCAAAAATCTATTATCTATCAAGGTATTAAACTTTATAATCATCTACCTGCAACCCTTAAAAAAATTTTAGCTGTTTCCAAGTTTCGAAAGGAACTTAAAACGATTTTGCTCCATGAGGCATTCTACACAGTGGAGGAATTCCTCAACTTCCAGTTTTAAATTTTGTAAAGATTGTATAGTTTTTTTATATTTAAGTGGTTTTAAAGACATGCGGTTTGCGGATATCCCTGTCGATCAACCAACTTTATTTTTATTTTTATTTTAATTTAATTTTTTGTGTATTCTTGTGTTTTGTATTTTGTCCTATTATTTATTTAACATTGTTTAAATCTACATTATAGAATGCATCTAAGTATAATAACTTATTTTTATGCATATAATTTTAATTTTTAAACTTCTTTATAAGCTTCTGCATTTATTAATTTGTTTTGTCTATCTTTATTTTGATTTTTTCTATTTCATCTAGGCATAGTTTGATTTTACATTTTTTATTTTATATATAAACATTTGTTTTACATATTTTATTGTTTTAAACATTTTTTAAATAATTTATATTTTTTGTTTATTTTATTTGTTTGTTTATATGATTGCTTTTGTACTATTTTAATTATTTGTTTCTTGCAACTTTGACATTATTATTTGAACAAAAATTATTAGTTAATTAGGTCAGTCTTAGATTAAGAAGTTTGCTTTGTCAATAAGGTGTAATTTTCCTTTGATAATAAAGCATGTTTACTACTACTACTACCCCTTTCCTAGAAAACATCCTCGAGAGTGCTCTAATTATAAGAACTGCTATAAAACATGGTCTTCTGGAAATAAATTTGTTCGTTAAATCTAATTATTCTTATTTATTTTTCTTATTTTAAAAATTCATCAATATTAGGTATTCATTTTATATTTTACTCCTCCTAAGCCTTTTTTTGCTGGAAAACTCCATCAAAAATAAATATTTTTTCAAAACTTTTATATCTATTATATTATATAGGTATAGTTTTTGCAAAGTCACTTGGATAACTCCCAATACGGGGTGCTATCGATTTCATGATATTTTGCTTCATTCTGCCCTTCAAAAATTATCCAAATTCATATAAAATCATCCTGGTATAATTTCAACCCTACCGACAGAGAAGACATTAAAAGACAAAGTATTTGTTTTCGGATCGACCGAGCACAGGTGGATAGACGGCACCTGATTGGCAGATTTTTCTGAGATACGCTTTTAATTGCTTTCGGGTGTGCTTTTCGGGACCCCTTTAGTCGGCAGTATGCAGAGTTAGAAAATAAATCAGTGTCGTTCCTGTAGGTGTAGGAATAGAAAGATTTATTATCTATTTTTATTTCTTTAGTTTACGCCAGAATTAAATGAAATAATTTTCATTATATCTACCGCCGCCCATGTTACTTTCTATAAAGGATATGCCGATGGTCGGCTTTTATCTTTGTTCAACTGACTTTGCAAAAACTATACCTACCTATTTCATTTGGTAGGTGCAAACGAATCTAGATACCTAAAAAAATACCATTTGACTAAAAAATTAAAAAATCCAAAATTCTTCGTTATATCTTCAGAATGGAACTCCACACAGTTTTATTAAAAAATTAAAAGCGAGCGCAGCGATAACAATAGAAGCCCCATAAAAGGGTGTGAATTGTGAACGGGCCGGAGTCGAGTTGAGCCTGCGGTAACAATAGAAATCCAATAAATGTGTGAATTATGAACGGGCTGGAGTCGATTTGGTTAAACGGACCAGACCGTTTTTTTTGTAATATTAAAATTTTGTTTATGGTAAATTTGCTAAAAATAAAGACCACCCAGTAAGACAAAAGTGCTGTAAACCGAGGGAGATAGATTGAGTTGAGCCATCTCTTTTGCTCATTTTATTCTGGCCGGACTGTACCTTTCGAGCCAATTAATTGGTAATGCTGTTTACGGCATGGCACGTACAAAAATTTTAAAATGATAAATTTCGGAATTCTTGTGTATACGTAATTTGTGAACACCCCCCGCAATGACGATTACAGCTCCTTAAGCGTTATAAATTCAAAATAGAAATTGAAACAATTAAAAATCCAAAAAGGGGCCACATCCTTAACACAGCGAAGGTCGGAAATGGGGCTCTTGCAGAAAATGTAAAATTGCATTTTTTGCGTTTTATTTGTTTAATTTTGGAAAATTCCATCCTATATCCATACTAATTTGTACCTTGTTGTGCGGGGGAAAAGTAGTGCTTTTCTATAAATTAAAAAAAAAATTAAAACATTCTCAGAAAATAAGAATAAAACGCCATTTTGAAGAATCAAATATGATTCTGTCCGCCATCTTAAATTATAAGATAACAATAACTTTTGATCATGATCTTTAGAAAGCAATCAATTCTCACCAGAATGCTTTTTATTTCATTAAAATCGATTCAGTAGTAATGAATTTATAAGGAAATAAATGCAGACATGATTGGCAAGGCAATTGTATAATATTCAAATCATAACAAAAACATTTCATGTAAAAAAAGGCCAAGTACGCGAAAATGGCATTCCGTAAAAAGAATTGAGATAAAAGTAAAGTTAAGTTCTCCAATACAAATTTCAAAATGAAAGGTTCTTACTAGTTTGGAAAGATTTTTCTAAACTTTGCTATTACAGCCAAACTTCTTTATGTTCAATTTAGCACTGTGCCTAAGAGTCATTTACAGCCGTATTAGCCAAGTTTAGAAAAATATTTCCAAACTAGTAAGAACCTTTCATTTAAATTTTTGAGGTTTTTTAATTTTTTTCCATGGTTTTATCGTAGTTCCTATTAGCCTTCCAAAGCTCAGCTCTCTAGCGTTTCTGAAAGTGCACAATGTTACTTTTACATAATTTTACATGTATAGGGGAGGAGAGTAAATGAAAATATTGGACTTTTAAAATTTTTTCCCATGGTTTTATCATAATTTCTATTAGCATTCCAATGCTAAGCTCTCTAGCGTTTCTGGAAGTGTGCAATGTTAGTTTTATATAAATTTATATTTATAGGAGAGGGAAGTAAATTAAAATGTTGGTGTTTTTAAATTTTTTAGTTTTATCATATTGTCTTTCAGTCTTAAAAAGTTCAGCTCTCTAGCGTTTCTGGAAGTGGGCAGTGTTACTTTTACATAAATTTACATTTATAGGGGAAGGAAGTAAATTAGAATTTTGGGGTGTTTTAATTTTTTTCTATAACTTTATCATAGTTACCATCGGTCTTCCAAAGCTCAGCTCTCTAGCATGTCTGGAAGTAGGCAATGTTACTTTTACTTAACTTTACATTTATAGGGGAGGGAAGTAAATTAGAATTTTGGGGTGTTTTAATTTTTTCCTATAGTTTTATCATAGTTCCTATCAGTCTACCAAAGCTCAACTCTAGCATTTCTGGAAGTGAGCAATTCTACTTTAACATAACTTTAAATGTATAGGGGAGAGGAGTAAATTAAAATTTTGGGGTTTTTTGATTTTTTCCTATAGTTTTATCATAGTTCCTATCAGTCTGCCAAAGCTCAACTCTCTAGCATTTCTGGAAGTGGGCGATGCTACTTTTAAATAACTTTAAATGTATAGGGGAGGGGAGTAAATTAAAATTTTGGGGTTTTTTGATTTTTCACAGGGGTTTGGTCATAATTTCTATCAGTCTGCCAAATTTCAGCTTTGTAGCATGTCTGGAAGTACAGTAGAATATTGATGATCTATACTATAGTGAGTCAGTGAGTGAGTGGCAATTTCGACGTTTTTTGAAGTTTCGTAACTACTTTACTACTTTATGGAATTCCATGAAACTTGGAGCGGTTGTTAACTCCATGGAGATCTACGACTGTGCAAAGTTTGAGATTCGTAGCTCATTCCGAAGTAGAGTTTTAGGTAGGTCAAATATCGGCTGAAATGTTTCCAGAAAAGATGGTTACGGCGCGCGAACTTGGCGAGGCACTGCCGTGCCCTCAGATCAATGGTTGAAACAAAAATATTTGTTTTTAGAACCACCAAACCGATTTTGCTGATTCGTACCTTGTTGTGCGTGGCAAGAATGCAGCTTTTTAACACAAGAATAAACGAGCATCTTTGAAGGGTACAATTTAATTTCGTCCGCTATCTTGGATTTTAAGATGGCAGACAAAAAAATATATTTAGTCAAAACTGATTAATTCTTTGCCACGTGCAGTTTGTCCCATTAAAATCGATGGTATAGTTCAAAAGTTATAATGAAAAATAAATCGTCGGGTTTTTTTTGGCCCACCCGGTATATTAAAGGTAACTGTGCATGAAGATAAAAAAATACATTATATTTTCTAGAGAAAAAATTTTCAATAGGACGCGACCCCAGGTGGCGGATATGGGGTGATTTTAATACATTAATCGTGTGAGCCTAGGTGTCCATAAATTGGCAGAGTTTTAGAAATCGTAACAGCTAACCCAAAATGTGTACACCGATTGTGAAAATCCACAATCTTTTGCTAAGATTGTGAGGGATTGTGGTAAGATTGTAAGGGATTGTGGAGGACTGTGCAGCGGCGTAGCGTGCCTGAAGGAGCGGGGAGGGGGGCGACGGCCCATCAAAAATTCTTGTGACCAAAAAAAAAAAAGGTCATTATGTCTATAGTTTCCTTTGCGAGGGATTGTGAAGGACTGTGGTACGATTGTGAGTGATTGGGACAGACTATGTCAAGATTGTGAAGGATTGTGGGAAGATTGTGAGAAATGTGTACACCGATTGTCAGAGCTATTCACCCCTCGCAGATGGCATTCGAAAGTTTTTGGAAGAGACCACATGTTTAGATTGTGAAGGATTGTTAAAGATTGTGTGTGATTGGGATGGATTGTGTAAAGATTGTGAGGGATTGTGAAGGATTGTGGTAAGATTGTGAGGGATTGTGGTAAGATTGTGACAGATTGTGAGTGATTGGGAGGGATTGTGTAAAGATTGTGAGAAATGTGTACACCGATTGTGAGAGCTGTTCACCCCTCGACTTTTATCTGGAAAATCTTGTACGGTCAGGAACTTTTTAAATTGCCGCACGCAAAAAAATATTCCTATTTGAGATTAGAAGAACCAGTATGAACCAAACCAAAAAAATTGTGAACCTTACCTCTGTCTGTATACATACATATTTAAAAACCTCTTTTTTTATTTTTAAATGACAAATTATGGCAGAAAAAAATACATCGGAAATTTAAAAAGTATCTGACTGTACAGCATTCTAGAGGTATGTAAAACATGGAGAAATGCCCTACTAATTTTAAACCATATAGAGATCACTCTTTCAAACTATAGCAAAAAACTTATGTAAGTATCTGACATTTTTTTTAACAAAAAAATTTTATATGAAAAAATTAAATTTTTGAAAAATTTATGTTTTTAAAAAACGTGCAAAGATCCATTCCGAAAATAGCCCAGCTTAAGTATACATGGCGTCTATCATTATTATGTGATAATAAGAATGTGTCGTAAATTTTCGTAAAACAAACTCCTGTTGTGTTTTTTTTAAATTTTATTCCAATATGGATTTTTTTAAGGTCAGGTTTAGAGTTTTCTCTAGCTTTGGTAATTTTTACCTTCCTACACCGCAGCGCAGCAATGGCTAGAGATGGTATTGTTTGAAAGATTTTTTTTTTTTTGAGATAACGCCGAAAATGTGTTTTTTGGGTGTATTTTAATCTATCTTAGCAATATCATCATGACCTCTGTCCGTATATGTGTGTGCGTGGGTATGTCTGTCCGGCCCACGATAGCTACCAAACCACTGAACCGATTTTCATGAAATTTTCAGGTCGCTTATTCTTGAATATTGGTGAGAGTTTACTAAATCTCAAGACGCTATTTTTGACGACCCGTGAGGTAAGCTGTCACTTTCAACTTAAGTTTAGCACCTTTTTCCACGGAGATATAAATCTACGGGATTTGTTGTGATGTTTATAACATTACATTAGGTTGTCAGTTTTGTTTTGGCAAGCGTTTTCTAAAGTGTTGAGGTCATTAACATAAATTTTTATCAAAAAATGTAAACTATTAAACCACTTCTCTCAATAACAAAACTGACCACCAAAAGTAAGGTTAGAAACACTCCCAGCGGAAAAAGATGGTGAACTTAAGATCATCGGTGATCTTAAGTCCACCAGGGTAGCTATTCTGGGTCTTGAACGATGTGACCATCCACATCACATGGTTTGACGAATAGCAAACTCTGAGCGGTCGCGTGTTGTGCGAAATGACTTGTCTCGACCAACTGCTCTTCAGAGCTAGTGAATTTTACGTGTTTGAAGCGAAGACTCCTGCCCCGTACCGACTGAACGTTTCTCGGTTGGATCGTAGGGGAAGCTTGCGCAATGGAGTTCTTTTCACATAGCACGTGACGGCCCGAAGCTAATTTAAAGCTTGCCATTGGCGAAAGCATGGAAACATCACATCGTTCAAAACACAGAATCGCTACCCAGAAACATCACGGGCAGTCAATAAATATAAACAATAAACGTCCATTTAAAATAGTTTATTATACAATACTGTAACGAACTGATAAGATTTTGGTGAAAATCCAATAATGCTAATGACAGATTTTGACGTTTAACAAATTGAAAAAATGCTAACTTTTTAACGGAGCATCTCATTAATATGTGGTTTTCGGAATATACTATAACACATTCTTCTCAATAAATTGAGTAATAACCAAAAACTTCGAAGGGGCTTTCGTTTCTGAGATATTTCAAAAAAAATTGTTTTCAAGGCTGATATAGCGTGTAGTTGACTTAGACTGTGCTAATGGACCATTATATCCATTAATTTAAAAAAAAAATCTGAATTCTCAGACAGAGTTCTAAAAGAAGATTAAATTATGGCTGGAGTTGGGCTGGAGCTCTCCAAGGTAGTAATTTCAAAAATTTTCCCGTGCATCTCTTGGAACTTCCTTTTTTAAATAGGCCCTGGCGGACTCCTTAAATATCCACAAACCACCTCTCGGTGAAGCTGACCCGACCACTTTTTATTTAAAATATGATACTTTCTTTGATAACTGATATATACAGGATGAAAAGTTTTAGAGTAATTGTTTCTAGTGTTTTATATATTTTTTTTTGGGGTGCTTAACACGAATCCAGTGGCGGATCTAGGGGCGGCAGAGAGGCCCGCCCCCGAGGGGTGGCTCGATCGTCAATTTTTGTACACCAAAAGGTATTTCCAAATTTCCAAGATATTTCCTAGTATTTCCAAAGTACTTCCACGTATTTCCTGTATTCCACTAGCCTGCCTGTACACCAAAAGAAAATTCCGAGCTATCCCTCATCCGCCCCCCCACCCCGTTCTCCTAGACATATAACTTGTTTTTTGTTTAGAAGCAACACCCATTTCAAATTATCACAAATTCTAATCAATTTTTTGAAAAATTTGACCTGCGGCGCCATAAATCTCCTAATTTGACCTGAGGCGCCATAAATCTCCTTTAGATACTAAATTTCACACCTCAGATCTATCAAAATCCGCGAATAAAATATAATTTGATTTTTGCTGCCACTCCTTTAACTTTTTGTTTATTTATTTTTATTAGATGTATAGCTTTTTACAAGCCAAACAACCGAACTTTAGTAAAAAACTCGACTGCATTAAAAAAAAAACAATACAAAACTAGCCCTTAAAAATAACGGTAACATTAAAGGACGGCCACCGTAAGTATCGGTCGCCGTTACTGTAAATAACAAAAAATAAGCGAGAAGCTGCTAATGCGCAGACTCAATAATAAAAATAACGGTAACCAAAATATCCCTATTAAATCTTAAAACAGAGTTAAACTTCATGATGTTTTTTGTTTTAAACTAACGGAAATATAATCATTTAATTTCAAAAATTTCCTTAACGGGTCAATTACTGGATACCTGACCCTATTTGCACTCAAATAACAATTTGCAGCAAACATGTTGCTTCCCTTTTGCCACTTCTCATTTATGATAATAATAGAATTTGTGAATGAAACATCCCCATCTCAGCCTTATACACGCTTTTAATACAATCGATTAAAACTCCGAACACCTCATTATCGCTTTTTTTCAGCAAGGTTATTTTCATTGGCGTTCGCGTTGGTGTAACTTATTTGCTTTTTTACAAGCTTTTATTTAACTTCACCTGTATGTATGTATGTATGTAATCAAATCTTGCAACTCATTTTTGAAGAACTTCCAAACATCCGATTAACTTCAAATTTCGCATAGCGTCTTAGTTCCGATGACAATACAATAATATGGTTTCATCCGGTACATACCTCCCCCCTAACGTGGGGGGTGGAGAGGGGGTAAAACTTTAGTTTGTCCGATTTCAACCAAAATTGGTATCTGGGGGTTTTTGAGTATGAGAATTACGAATTTTTGATCAGATTATAAAAATTCAATATGGCGGATTCAAATTGGACGATTGATTTAATGTCAAGTTTTTCTGATTACTTTCAACTGACTTCTACGTATCCGATTGACTTCAAATTTCGCATACCGTTATAGTTCCGATGACAATTCAATAATGTGGTATAACTGACTGCCTACCCCACCCCTAACCTGGTGGGCGGAGAGGGGGTAAAATTTTAGTTTGTTGGATTTCCACCAAAATTGGTATCTGGGGGTTTTTGAGGATGAGGATTACGAATTTTTAATCAGATTACAAAAATTCAATATGGCGGATTCAAAATGGACGATTTAATGTCAAGTTTTCCTGATTACTTTCAACTGACTTCCACCTATCCGATTGACTTCAAATTTCGCATACCGTTATAGTTCCGATAAAAATCCAATAATGTGGTATCACTGACTGCCTACCTCACCCCTAACCTGGAGGGCGGAGAAGGGGTAAAATTTTAGTTTGTTGGATCTCCACCAAAATCGGTATCTGGGGGTTTTTGAGGATGAGGATTACGAATTTTTGATCAGATTACAAAAATTCAATATGGCGGATTCAAAATGGACGATTTAATGACGATTTTTTCTGATTACTTTCAACTGACTTCCACGTAGGTATCTGATTGATTTCAAAATTCACATGCTCTCTCACTAAAAAGGGGGGGGGGGCGTAGAATAGGTAAGGCTTTAGTTTGTTCGATCTCGACCAAAATTAATTAATCCTTGTGTATAATGATCATAATAATAACGACAGTTTTAGCATATGTCGCCTTTGTTGGACGGCCTTCTCATCGAAGACTTAGATATTTTAAAATTAAAAAATAAATTTAGAAAAAAAAAATTTTTTGAAAACAAGCTTTTATAAAATGGACTAAAAAGCATAAAATAATATTTTGAGTGTTTTATTATTATTATGATATCAGAACACTCAAAATATTATTTTATGCTTTTTAGTCCATTTTATAAAAGCTTGTTTTCAAAAAGTTTTTTTTTCTATATTTATTCATACTTTAAAAAGTACACCGGTCTATTTTTTAAGTGATGAGTAACCTAACTTGTAACAAAATTAATTTGTTTGGTGATTTGTAAAAATTGATTTTATTTACGGACGCCTGTTAAGTTTTATACAGTGCGGACGTAAAAATCCCCCCCCCCCCCCCCGTTAACTTTTGAACGGAATTACATATCAACTTAAAACAAAAATCATGTTAAATGGTATCAACTTTACTACTTTCTGACGTATTGCTTTGAACCGTCAAGTGAGCGTAATACCTGAAGGTCACTAACAACTTTAAATTTTAAAATGAGAAGGGGCGTCGTGTGATACATTGTTTAAAAGGTATTTTAATTCTTTAATCAAAAAAAGTTATAAATTCCGTTCAAAAGTTAACAGGGGGGGGGATTTTTACGTCCGTATATCTTACTTTGTGGTAACGGAAATTTTATTGTCTATAATCAACTATAAAGCACAATTTTTGAAAGAGGGATTAGTTTTTAAAATAATTGGGTAAGACCTGTAATAAACCATTTTTTTTCATTCATTACATTACCTCAATAAACGGACGCCGCTGAAGAGTTTGTCATTGGTGGGACCCCACTGATTTGTATATTGTTGAAAAGGAAATTTTATTGTCTACAATAAAGATAAAGGCTTTGCAAAGTCAATTGAAATACCTCCTAATACGGGGTTCTATCGATTTCAAGGAATTTTTCTTTATTCTGCCCTTCAAAAGATATCAAAATTCATATTAAATGATCCTGGTATAATTTTAACCCTACCGACAGAGAAGAGCCGCGGCTTTTCTCGGTCCGACCACATAGTAATTGTTTTCCGACCGACCGAGCCCAGGTGGATGGACGGCACCTGATTGGTAGATTTTTTTGAGATGCGCTTTTAATTGCTTTTGGGTGTGCCTTTCGAGACCTCTTTAGTCGGCAGTATGCAGAGTTAGAAAATAAATCAGTGTCGTTTCTGTAGGTGTAGGAATAGTAAGTTTTATTATCTATTTTATTTCTTTACGCCATAATGAAACGAAATAATTTTAATGAGTATATCTACCGCCGCCCATGTCACTTTTGGATAAAGGATATGCCGATGGTAGGTTTTTAACTTTGTTCAATTAACTTTGCAATCACCATAATTATGGTGTCAAGTCCTGATAAGTCCATACAGGTCCTTAAAAGTTCTCTCGAAATTCTGTACTTTCTTATGTATTGTAAGTCCTGTAAGATTCTGTACAGGTTCTTAGGTATTGATTATTCCCTAAGGTAGGCCATTTTGTTTGTTATACTGGGACTTTCCATCCAATTGGTTAGAGCAAAGTTAAAACAATTTAAACAATCACAAACATCCAAGTACCTAGCCAGGAATCGAACCCGGACCGCCGATATCTGAAGCAAATGTTGCTACCACTACACTACGGACGACGACTGCCTTAAGGCAGGCCATTCTAAGGACCTGTCCGATTAGGGGTTCCATACTGAGGGCCTTAGTATAAGTTATCAAAAAGGAAAAAAGAAAATCGTATACCCCTTTGGCCCCCTTTGGAGACGTGTCACTGGGAAGTTATTTAATAGGGACAGTGGGAGATGTTCACCCAAACGTGAATTCAATTGACTGGGCTTTTGCATGTGTCAATAAACTGAAAGGCGAAAACTTTCATACATGTGCAGATATTATTATTAATAGTCTTAATGACCTGCTGTCACTTGGGAGTTTGACTGGTCAATAAAACTCTAAAAATATAATGCTTTTTTTTAAACTATCGAGATATTTTCCACTTGGCTTGTGCTAGAAACCTTAATAGACCAGTTGACATGCATTTCAGTTAAGGTAACTTCATGAGAAGAGAAGCACTCATCACCAGTTACATTAATTTCAGTTGGACAAGAGTTTTTAATGGTCCGTGTTGGTTCAGTGGGCGCACGTCCGCTTTACAATCAGAGAGCGGTGGATTAGATTCCCATGCCTCCCAGAACAAACTCGAACCTTCTATCCGTTTGCGAATACAGATTTAAAGTAGGCAAAGTTGATGATAAATACAAGGAAGTGGTTCGGAAGTCACGTTAAGTGAATGGTGCCGTGTTAGCGCTAGCACGATAAATATCCCTATGCTCGACAAAAAGTATCAGGCAAAATTAAATAAATCATTCTTGAAAAAAGAACATTGCCTGCTAATCATAAGTTTTTTGACAATTAAAAAATTAAAATAAGGCAAACTTTTTAACGGAGCATATTATCAATATCGGAATATAGTAGATTACATTTTGCTCAATAATTTGTTTTATAAACAAAAACTTCGTAGGAGCTCTAGTTTCTGAGATATTTACAAAACACTGTTTTCGAGGCTGATATATTATCATGACTTCACTTGAGGTGCGCTAATAGGCTAGCTAGGAAGGTATCATGGATCCATTTATTTAACTTTACCCAGGGCAGCTTAATGTCTGAAGTAGCCCTAAATAAAATCATGTTTGGAATAATAATTTGGTTAATAATTTGATAATAAATAATTGGTTCAAAATAATAGTCGAGGTATAAGTAATGCTATTAGTTATTATCGAGGCTATTACCGGTCAGGAATTTTTATTAATGATGATACATTCAGGGTGTCTCAAAATTTAATAAGATAATTCTAGTATTGAATTCCTTAAGTGATTCTAAGATGAAAAGTTTATATAAATATAGGTCAGCAAAAGCTTACTTTTTAAGAAACAGGGTGTTAAAATTTAATTTTTTTGTTTATAGCTCATCTAGTTTTTGAGATATTTAGTTCAACTTTAACACGTATATTCAGCTATAAGTGCTTATACTACACTATTAGGCATGCCAAGTTACAGTAAAAATTTCTAGGGTAATACTTTTTTTTGTTTTTCTTTATAGCCAACTAAGTGAAAAACAATTTTTCTAATAAATTCACATTTTCCATCGCAAATAGGCTTGTTATACACGGTTAAAAAGCTCTTTTTATTATCAATTCAATGTCGTATAAATCTAATATGGTCGCCATAAGTTGGCTTTAGTTCCAAGAAAAATAGGAGGCCTAGAAAAAATTTGTTAACACCATAGTACAAAGTTGGTAATACAAAGGAATCTACAATTCATTAATACAAAACTGTTAAATTTAATAAAATTTGTTTACAAGATGGCCGAGGTACATATTTAAATTTTTCGAAAAACACAAGTTTTAGTTTTGCTTCTATATTTTATTTATATAAAGTTAGCAGAACAACTTTGGAAATTGAAAAAAATCATATGCTCATAATTTGCCATTAATTATCCGTAAATTAGTTGTGAAAACAAAAAATTTGCCGTGCCCGTTTTTTTTTTAAATATAGTGTTTTGCTAACTTTATATAAAGTTAGCAGAACAGAAACAATGGATTTATCTAAAAAAAAATTCGTTCACAATTTGCCGTTAATTATCCGTAAATTAGTTGTGAAATCAAAAAATTTGCCGTGCCCCTTTTTTTCTTAAATATGGTGTTTTGCTAACTTTATATAAATTTTATTGATTTGATTTAAATGAACTAGGTATCAGCTCAAAGAAGGGAAAAGAAAGTGGATAAGTGCTCTATTACTATTACCTGACTTAACAGAGGATAAATTGAAATATTCGAAAGTTTTTTGTTAGGTTTGTTTTGGATAAATGTGTAACTGCCATTTTGGCAACATTTTCTATTGGGATCTTTTTTTGTGCTTGAGTGGACCTTTTGCAGAAGTGTAACATAGAATTGTGTTAAACTGTAAGAAATATTTCACTATGATTTTTTTACTATTCTAGGCAAGCAACTTTCAACTCTCCTGAATGGATTATTGCAGTGGCGTATATAAGGGGGGGGGGGGCTGGGGGGCCCGGGCCCCCCCGAAGCTAAGATTTTTTTAGATATTTTCCACAAATTTCCTGAATACAAACATAAAATAGCATAAAATACGGCCATATGGGGCCTCGGGCCCCCCCCCCCCAAACTGCCTCGGGCCCACCCCGAAACTTCTTTCTATATACGCCACTGGATTATTGTTTCAAAACGGTTGAAAAATTTTAAAAATTTTGGTTGAAAGAAGGGTCCAGAGAAGAAAGAAAAGGGAAACAATATCAGGTTGTACACCATCCTACAGAACACTTAAATAAACTTTTGGTAGTGTAGTCTTGTCTGTATAGTGTCGAGTGAAGTCCTGTATCATCAAAGTTTCTTTTTCTTTAATAAATATTTATTTTACTGACCTCAAAACAGTTTAGAATAAACTGGTGAATTTGACAATCTCCCTAACTCAAACCTCTTTTTAAACTGTTAACAATAAAATTTGTATAGTATCTGACTGGACCTACTACAAGTCCTGTTGTGGAATTTCTACGGTACTGTTCTGAGCTTATTACCAAAAAAAATTTTTTATGGCATCATTGATAATAGATGGAAAAAAAAGTAATCTTTGTTGACTTTGATGACCACAAGAAAAACAAATAAGTTCTCTCAGATATTTTTTTCAATTTCTCTCAAAAACACTTGGGTTCTAATACTGCTAATGGGTCATATGCTGTTACGCCAAATTGTAGAGTAGAGTATATATTTATTTGCATGAACTTTTAGATACATAATTGAGCAAATATTGTTACAAAAAACAGTAATAAAAGTAATAGTAACAGTAGTAATACAACAGCGAATATTGTACTGTTGTAAAATTTGAACAGTACTTACTGTTGTGAGCTGATGAACCTTAGGTTTGACTGTACTTAAGCCCTATGTATTATACTTCATGGAAAATCATATGGTGATGTACGGTGTGTGAGGCCAATGACAAGGAAAAACTGTATTTTAATTTTGCAAGTTTTTATATAATGTTTACTTATATTTTTTTAAATAAACATATTTTGTAAAGTACTTATTAGAAGTTTGCTTGACCAACATCGGTTGGAACTCATATGTGCATATTGATCTGTTGGAGTGACCTACCTATAAGTTGTGCCTCTTTTTCATGTCACTACTGGAGGGTTAAAATAATTAAACTTTGTCTAAACCTAAAAATCATAGTGAAATATTTTTCACAGTTTAATGCTATAGAAGGCCTATTACTTAGCAAAAGGTTTAGTCAAGTACAACAAAAGATCCTAATAGAAAACCTGAATCTGATGGGAAAAGTATAGTCTATTTCAATTTCGTCTCTGTTAAGTGGTTTGGGGGGGTCCGGGCCCCTAGCCCCCCCCCGCCCCCTTGGTGCGCCCATGTAATAATTCAAAATAAGTGAAAAAACTAGAAAAAAAGTTTTAAAAAAAACAAAACAAACAAAAACATAACCTACTTTTTTGAAGAAAACATGGTCCCTTTTATTTCAGATTTTCTCGCTTTAGTTTAATATTTTTAAGAAAAACGCATTTTTCTCATATGCGCAAAGGACCCGTTCTTAAAACTGATTAATTTTTGAGACTAAAGCTGAATCTGATGGGAAAAGTATAGTCTATTTCAATTTCGTCTCTGTTAAGTGGTTTGGGGGGGTCCGGGCCCCTAGCCCCCCCCCCCCCGCCCCCTTGGTGCGCCCATGTAATAATTCAAAATAAGTGAAAAAACTAAAAAAAAAGTTAAAAAAAAACAAAATAAACAAAAACATAACCTACTTTTTTGAAGAAAACATGGTCTCTTTTATTTCAGATTTTCTCGCTTTAGTTTAATATTTTTAAGAAAAACGCATTTTTCTCATATGCACAAAGGACCCGTTCTTAAAACTGATTAATTTTTGAGACTAAAGCTCTTGTCGTTTTTGTAAAATTTACGTTTTTGTTAACATTACGGCTTATGGGAAATCGGTTTGTTTGTCCTATGGAAGACATCTTGGATTTGATCATATGTTTTGTTAGACAGCCCTATTGTCAAATGTTTAGGGTTATGTCTGCCATTTTTTTTTCTAAAAACTAGTTGATTGGGTGAAAATTTATCAAATTGTGGATTAAAATTGTAGTTTTTCTAAAACTAATTGTGCAGATTTAATATGGACACCATGAAGAGTGTTTAATGGCATCTATAAACCAATCTTAAATTTATTAACCAATTATAAAGAAAAATACAAGTAGTTACCTATGGAATGGGACTCCCTTACTTCTTCTAGACCTTTATCCACAAACCGCACATGTTTTACATGAATTATTTCCCATTTCTCACAGAAAAAAACATAATTTTACATGACAAACGCAAAACACCGCAAAATATCAATATGGCCTCCATCCACATAGCAGCTGTGTGTCTACATGACAAAACACACGCCTGCGCACTTAAAAATTCGCGTCCGCGAATTTAAATTTCCCATTGTATCCAAAGCCAGCTATGAGGGCTTCACTTTTCGATTCTTTGAACATGTATTTATGCTATAACGTATTTGGGCTGTACCTAGGGGGTTCAGACAGGATCAACCCCCCCCCCCCCCAAAATTATTTATAAAGTGTGTTTAAAGAGATATCACCAATAAAAATAAAAATGTACAATGTGCAAATTTTTCAAAATTCTACTTGAAATGAGATTGTTGATAGAACATTTTATCCCCCCCCCCCAAATTTTTTGTGAGGGTTCTGCATCTACTCACCCTCAAGCCATTCCAGTCCTTTATCCAACCACTCAATAAGTTTTGTCGTCAGCCGATCCTGAACCTGTCTGGACATACCATGTGACCAGTTACAGGTGCCACTTAAAAATGTATGAGCACCAGTGTTTCTCAAAATCAACAAACCTGATTTGTCAAAAAGATTGTACATTTTGGCCTTCCTATGGGGATAGTATTTTATAGGAAAGTTAAAAAAAACAATAACATTTTGCCTACAATTTTGCATATACCTATACACTAAAAGTAAAAACTATTTTGTTATAGACAAAAAACCCAACAAAGTGAACCCTAACCTGATGTTGTCAAAATGAAATTAATGAGGTTTTTTTTGGGTTTTTTGGGCAACACAAAGATGATGTTAAACTATTTTAATGACCATAAAAATATGCCTGGCAGGTACCATACTATTCAATTAAAAAACTAATTATAAATTACCTACTAAGTCACTTTGTAGGTACTGAGCTAAGTGTATGATGCTTATAATTTAATATGATTAAATAACCATAAAATTAAACTCAATACAATTATCAGTTTAATTTAAGTTTTGCCATAAAAAATGGGGTCAATGTAATTATTTCAAAAAAAACTTGTTATTCTGGAGAGGTATCCTAACTTTGATTCGAATAGTTCTCCAAGGTTTTCTATAGCTAAAAATCGCTAAATGACGTTTTTCAGAATCTCAACTCAAGGTGTGGCTTTTTCGTATCTTTATGTCCCCACTATACTGTAACTCGGTGCTTTTGTTAATAAAATGTAAGTTTGGGAAATATGAATCGGTAAATGACGTTTTTCAGAATCTCAACTCAAGATGTGGCTTTTTCGCATCTTTATGGCCCCATCATACTGTAACTCGGTGCTTTTGTTGATAAAATGTATAGTTTGGAAGATATGAATTTTCAAAGTATGGCAATTTTCGTCCTATCGGATTCCCTATCCTAAAAATCGCTAAATGACGTTTTTCAGAATCTCAACTCAAGGTGTGGCTTTTTCGCATCTTTATGACCCCACCATACTGTAACTCGGTGCTTTTGTTAATAAAATGAATAGTTTGGGAGATATACATTTTCAAAGTTTGACAATTTAGGTCCTTTGGGATTTCCTATCCTAAAAATCGCTAAATGACGTTTTTCAGAATCTCAACTCAAGGTGTGGCTTTTTCGCATCTTTATGGCCCCACCATACTGTAACTCGGTGCTTTTGTTGATAAAATGTATAGTTTGGGAGATAAGAATTTTCAAAGTTTGGCAATTTTGGTCCTATGGGATTTCCTATCCTAAAAATCGCTAAATGACGTTTTTCCGAATCTGAACTCAAGGTATGGCTTTTTCGCATCTTTATGGGCCCACCATACTGTAACTCGGTGCTTTTGTTGATAAAATGTATAGTTTGGGAGATATGAAGTTTCAAAGTTTGGCAATTTTCATCCTATGGGATTCCCTATCCTAAAAATCGCTAAATGACGTTTTTCCGAATCTGAACTCAAGGTATGGCTTTTTCGCATCTTTGTTGCCCCACTATACTGTAACTCGGTGCTTTTGTTGATAAAATGTATAGTTTGGAAGATATGAATTTTCAAAGTTTGGCAATTTTCGTCCTATGGGATTCCCTATCCTAAAAATCGCTAAATGACGTTTTTCTGAATCTGAACTCAAAGTGTGGCTTTTTCGCATCTTTATGGCCCCACTATACTGTAACTCGGTGCTTTTGTTAATAAAATGTATAGTTTGGAATATATGAATTTTCAAAATTTGGCAATTTTCGTCCTATGGCATTCCCTATCCTAAAAATTGCTAAATGACGTTTTTCCAAATCTGAACTCATTGTGTGGCTTTTTCGCATGTTTATGGCCCCACTATACTGTAACTCGGTGCTTTTGTTAATAAAATGTGTAGTTTGGAAGATATAAATTTTCAAAGTTTGACAGTTTTGGTCCTATGGAATTCCCTATCCTAAAAATCGCTAAATGACGTTTTTCGGAATCTCAACTCAAGGTGTGGCTTTTTCGCATCTTTATGGCCCCACCATACTGTAACTCGGTGCTTTTGTTGATAAAATGTATAGTTTGGGAGATAAGAATTTTCAAAGTTTGGCAATTTTGGTCCTATGGGATTTCCTATCCTAAAAATCGCTAAATGACGTTTTTCCGAATCTGAACTCAAGGTATGGCTTTTTCGCATCTTTATGGGCCCACCATACTGTAACTCGGTGCTTTTGTTGATAAAATGTATAGTTTGGGAGATATGAAGTTTCAAAGTTTGGCAATTTTCATCCTATGGGATTCTCTATCCTAAAAATCGCTAAATGACGTTTTTCAGAATCTCAACTCAAGGTATGGCTTTTTCGCGTCTTTATGACCCTACTATACTGTAACTTGGTGCTTTTGTTAATAAAATGTATAGTTTGGAAGATATGAATTTTCAAAGTTTGGCAATTTTCGTCCTCCCTATCCTAAAAATCGCTAAATGACGTTTTTCAGAGTCAAGGTGTGGCTTTTGCGCATCTTTATGGCTCCACCATACTATAACACGGTGCTTTTGTTAATAAAATGTATAGTTTGGGAGATATGAATTTTCAAAGTTTGGCAATTTTGGTCCTATGGTATTCCCTATCCTAAAAATCGCTAAATGGCGTTTTTCAGAATCTGAACTCAAGGTGTGGCTCTTTCGCATCTCTATGGCCCCACTATACTGTAACTCGGTGCTTTTGTTAATAAAATGTATAGTTTGGGAGATATAAATTTTCAGTTTGGCAATTTTGATCCTATGAGATTTCCTATCCTAAAAATCGCTAAATAACGTTTTTCAGAATCTGAACCCAAGGTGTGACTTCTTCGCATCTTTATGGCCCCACTATACTGTAACTCGGTGCTTTTGTTAATAAAATGTATAGTTTAGGAGATATGAATTTTCAAAATTTGGCAATTTTCGTCCTATGGGATTGCCCGAGAATTTTTTTGTTATTTTATTTTCTTGCCAAGTTCAGTAGCGTTCACTAAAATAATTGAAATTGTTCAGCGGTGAGTGACATCAATAAATATGCAACCCCTGGCATGCACCATAACAAAGCTTAGCTAATCCATTCACCCTCTTTGTTGTTTTGTATATGAGCAACAAGGACTTAATCGCGATTAGACCCATAATCGCGCTTATGGACTTACAGTGCATCTGCAGGTAAGGGCCTGTCCTTAAATTCCATAACACTTTCGGGGAGGAGGGTTTGGCCTTGTGTTACACTCAATGTTTTTTAATGTGTTTTTTCTTAAAAATGCATTACAAGGAGGGGAGGGTAAGGTCACTCATTGTCGATAAACCGTCACAATTGGATTATATTTTTATAAATAAGCAAAATTTGGGCAACGCAATAAACTATCAGCCAAACATGTCAGATCATTTGGCTCAAGTAATGTCTCTAACAAATATTAATACTACTCCTCAAAATAAAGTAGAAAACACATATATTTTTAAACGATCGTTTAATGAGGGAAACATGTCAAATCTAAAATTTAGACTGTCTCGGGATGACATGTCAGATCTGTATGGGATGACTGATGTCGACACTGCATGGAATTACTTTCATAAGACACTACTCTATTATTTAGACCTCACATGTCCCATAATAAAAATAAAAACTGTAGCACATAACTCTAGTAACTGGATAAGCCAGGATATTCTAGTAGATAGTGAAGATCTTAAAGATCTCTTCTGGCTAAGTAGACAGGTGAATACTCCAGAGATTCTTAAACAATACAGGGACACAAAAAAGCTGTTTCAGGCAAAAGTTCAAGAGCATAAAAAGGTATTTTTTCAGAACAAAATTCAGGATTCGTCCAACATGTCTAAAACCATATGGCAAGTCATAAACACAAACCTAAATAGAGTCATAAAAAAAAGTAAAAATTGTAATATTAAATCCATCGATACAAATGGCTCTGTCTTAACTAAGTCAGCCGAAATAGCAAATGCTTTTTGTGAATATTTCTCCAGTAGTGTAATAGAAAAACTGTCAGTACTACCCCATAGCCAATGTACTTTACCAGCATATAACGTCAATTCCATTTTCTTCTATGAGATATCCATAGATGAGACCTTGTCAGCCATAAAATCATTGAAGAATAAGAAAGCATGCTGTAGCAATGAGGATATTCCAGTATTTGCTCTTGAGTATATATGGGATTATATCAAGTATCCACTTAGGTTTCTGTACAATTTGTTTGTTACAAGTGGTACCTTTCCAGACAAACTTAAATTAGGACATGTTGTCCCTTTATTTAAGAAAGGTGATTGCCAGCTTCTCGAGAATTATAGATCTATCACTGGCCTTGTCTTTTTCCAAAATCTTTGAGAAAATAAATGTAAATAGAATGAGGTCATTCCTGAATCATGAAAACCTTCTCTCAAATGCACAGCATGGTTTTAGAGATAGATTGTCAACTAATACTGCCGCTTATGATTTCACTCAAGCAATTTACAACTCAATGGACTCAAGCAAGTTCACTGTTGCTCTCTATTTTGACCTTACACGTGCATTTGATTGTGTTGATAGTGTGTTCCTTATTCAAAAACTGAATGCTTTAGGGTTTCGAGGTGATTTCAGAAATCTTGTTACTTCTTTTATGACAGGTAGGAAAATAAAGGTAAAGTTTGGTTCAGATTTCTCTAGTACTTGTGAGCAAAGATATGGGGTGCCACAAGGTAGTGTGCTATCCCCACTGCTATTTATTCTGTTTATTAATGACCTTGTAAGTTTTCTAGAAAGTTGTTGGTCCCCAGGGGATAAAATAAAAATCGTTCTGTATGCCGATGATTCCACCATTGTCATATCGTGTGAATCCCTACAAACTCTTATCGAAAAGTCCAATCTCATGCTTGATAAGTTTCATGAATGGTGTACTAGTAACAAACTGCTAGTCAATGAGAACAAAACTAAATACATGGTGTTTCACAAGAGAAGGTTAGTACCAAACTTTGTCCTCTCCATGAATGGTGTAAATTTTTTTTTTTTTTTTTTTTTTTTTTTTTTTTTTTTTTTTTTTTTTTTTTTTTTTTTTTTTTTTTTTTTTTTTTTTTTTTGTATTTTGCTTAAGAATAAGCTCTTATTTTTGTAAAGCTTGCTAAATAAAGACGTTATTTATTTATTTATTTATTATAAATGTTGATAGGGTTGACAGTTATAAGTTCTTAGGATTACATATCGATAGCCAACTTACCTGGACCTGTCATATTGACCATGTAGCTGGAAAACTCAACTCTGCATACTTTGCAATAGTTAATTTGAAAAACATATTAACAACAAAACAACTTTTAAATGTATATTATGCTTTGGTATACAGTCATCTGAAATACATGATTCTTTATTGGGGTCAATCATGCGAAATTGGGAGGGTTTTTGTGCTTCAGAAACGAATCTTAAGGAAGATTTTTTCCTTGAGCCCTGTGGAATCATGTAGGCCTATATTTAAAAAACAAAAGCTACTTACTATTTATGGCATTTTGATACTAGAGGCGGCTATGTTTGTAAGGAGAAACAAAAGCAAATTCCCAACAGTTTCAACAAGTCATAACTATAATACTAGGCAAACAAGTAAAATCTTGATTCCAAATTTTCATCTATCAGCTTTTAGGAAAAGTCCAAAATGTTTTGCTAGTTATGTATATAACAAAATTCCTAATGAAATAAATAATGTCACATCAGAAAAACAGTTCAAAAAAAGACTACAGAGCTACCTTATTGATAAATGTTTCTATAGCATTAATGACCTTTTTGATCATTGACTAGAGTTAAATGTAATATTATATAGTATTTTTTGATGTAAAATTTGACATTGTATATACTTTTATAAGTCGATGTACAATAAAGAATTGAATTGAATTGAATTGAAGCAAGCTTTGCAGGTAGCGAAGCCTAACTCTGATTTTCTATTTTTTTTGTTATAATTTCTGACATGTTATTTTAAAAATGTGGTTTTAACACAGTCTAAAGATCTATTTAATAATGATACAGTTTATATATAAAACTTTTTAATTCTATAAATATATATAGTTTAGGTACCTTCATACTGTGTAAAACAACATCTTCAAAATAAAACAGAACCGCCCATGCGAAACTGAGGAAAACAGGTCAAAAATAATAATCAAAAAATAGAAAGCCTGACATTAGCTTCACTTCCTATAAAGCTTGCCTTTACGATGAGTGTCCTTAGGGGAGGGGGGTCAAAAATCCGGAATTTTTGAGTTACATAATTTAAGGCGAGGGGGAATTCACTCTTGCAATACATGTACAAAATGTGGTTCGCATTATTTCTCATTACATTTCATTATTTGGCATTACTTTTCATTACTTGTCATTACTTTTCATTATTTTTCATTACTTTTCATTACTTGGGATTACTTTTCATTACTTTTCATTACTTGGCATTAATATTCACTACTATGGCATTTTTATTCATTGATATTCATTACTATTCATTGCCCTCACATTACTTTTCATTATTATGCAATTTAGGTTGAGAGGTTATGTTTTACTTTACAAATTGTTTTGTGTCCATTGTTGAGTGTATTTAATTAAAGATAAGTGAATTTTTATTAAACTTTATATTAATTATAACTAATAATAGGTAATAAAAATAAATTTATAATACATTAATATTTTCGTACCTAATATTTTCTAGCAAGGTATTATTGAGGGGTGAACAGCTCTCACAATCAGTGTACTCATTTCTCACAATCTTTACACAATCCCTCCCAATCACTCACAATCTTACCACAATCCTTCACAATCCCTCACAATCCTTCACAATCCCTCACAATCTTACCACAATCCCTCACAATCTTTACACAATCCATCCCAATCACTCACAATCTTTCACAATCCTTCATCCCACAATCCTTCACAATCTTTCACAATCCTTCATCCCACAATCCTTCACAATCTTTACACAGTCTGTCCCAATCACTCACAATCAACCCCCTCACAATCTTACCAGTCCTTCACAATCCCTCGCAAAGGAAACTCTAGACATGAAGACTTTTTTTTTTGGTCGCAAATTTTTGATGGGCTGTCGCCCTCCGCCCTTTCAGGCACTCACGCTACACCGCTGCACAGTCCTCCACAATCCCTCGCAATTCCTCACAATCTTACCACAATCCCTCACAATCTTAGCAAAAGATTGTGCATTTTCACAATCGGTGTACACATTTTGGTTTAGCTGTTCACCCCTCGGGTATTATAAACAGGGACAGAATGACAGGTGTCTCTAAAAGGCCTGTACTTACAAAATATTCCTGAGGTCTTAATAAGCCGTTTTTGACCATCCCTTCCACCATCCTAATGCATTTTCAAGAAAAAACACTAAACATTGCGAGCAAGTAGTCTGTAAACAATAATGGCTAATAATGCAGAGGCCTTAGTGGTATATCTTTGAGCCAAAGTGTTAAGCCTAAATCACTTATTGTTGTAATCTGCAGAGTTTTTTCATGTACTGGCTGGAAAAAAAAATATGCCACTTTAGTCAAACTCAGTATGTAGGTATGTGGGCACAATAGATCCATTTGTGGTCGCAGTGCATGGAGGTCCAGTACGGCATGCCACCACTTTCGAATACATACATACATACATTTCTGTAGGAGTTGGTTTACAGGAAAACCAAAATATACATTTTAAAAAGAAGATAACCAACATTGAAAAAAGTGGACTAACCTTTATTTGTAAATCGGGTTTTTAGGGTACCCCCCTCCCTTTTTTTCAAAGCTGAAAACCAAATCGAAATCGGTTCCGTCGTTTCTGAGATATTAGCGTTTTAAGGTAAAATCAAAATCAAAATCTTTATTAATGCATATAGCAGTTACAAATAAAAAAGTAGGACTAACTAATAGTGTCACATTAAAAAATAGTCATGTCATTTCAAAAATAAAATTACAAGTAAAAGTTAGAATAACTCACACAGTTGGAGTAAAACTTTTTATCACACTTTATCACTTCATTCATCAAGGTAAGATTTTGAAGAGCCATATCTTGAAAACTGATGGAAAAAATTTCTTAAGATAGAGCCACTGAGTCGTAAAGGTCCTATCTCTATCAGAAAAAACCAAACCTGTGGTCTTAGATGTTACACAGTTTCCAAATAGGCACGCAAACAACCCCTATGGTTTGCAAAAACCGTTTTTTTTTCAATTTCAGTTTTTACATTATATCGCAAAACGGAGGCGTCAAAATCCACAATTGATAATAACCAAATTGATAAGCTTAATTAAATTCAAAAGCAAAAATTTTAATCGGTTCAGTACTTTTCGCGTTAATGAGGAAGAACCATCAAAATTTGCCCAAAAGTGGTGCTACTTTGAAGGGTCATATGTTGCGAAGCTTTAGCTTAATTAAGAACAAACTGCATATGCAGATGCGTTATTATAATACCTATCAATGTATGTCAATTTTTAGGGTCGCCAATAAATTGTGTCGAAAAAAATCGGCAAAAACCTACAACATGTCAAATTTACTGTTTTCAGAAATACACAAATTTTCTATGTAGACTTGATTGGGTGCTTGAAATTCAATTTTAAGCAGTTTTAAAAAAGCTTCCGTTTAAAAATCAAATTAATATCAAAAATTGTATATTAATATATTACATCGAACTTAGGGTTAAAGTTTGTCAGAATAGTTGTGAAACTTTGTATATAAAAATGACTACTCATTACTATTCATTACTTGATATTATTTCTTATTACTTTTCATTACTTTTCATTATTTGGCATTACTTTTCATTACTTGTCATTACTATTCATTGTTATTCATTACTCACATTATTTGACATTTTTCATAGTAATGCACAATACATGTACAGAAAATGGGTAGTGAATTCCCCCTCGATTTAAGGACATTCCCTAATTGTTTAAATTTTGAAAAAGGTTGGTTTTTTGTAATCTACCAAAGAAGTAAAGTAAAATTTTGATAACTTTTTAAGTTTTAACAAATAGTGGCTTGGTTGAAATTGCCAGTTAAAAAATTAGGTTAGGATAGTGAAATCTACTAATCTTAATGTGCCCAGTAAAAAGTTTGGCTTTGAAAACCCCCAAAAGCTAGTTAGGTATCTTAAAATGCACATTTTTCACAGTCTCTGTTCTCCCGCGCAAGAGGCATAAGTAATAAAGTAGGCTAATCCTCTGGCTAACCAGAACTTTAGGACAGAAATTTTTAAGGTATATGCCATATACCCCGCTCTCCCCTAGGTAATGTATACATTACCTAACTGCACAATTTGTTTTAATCATCATAAATGAACCATTAGCTGTAAAATTTGAAGTAAAAACCCAGTTTTTAAACTACCTAGTATCTAAAACAAGAGCCAAGATGAGACCTAAGAAAACATAGCTTACCTTTAAGGAAGGGCAGGGGCTGCAACTCAAGGTCCTGTGAGTTCCTGTATCTGGAACTTCCTTGCGACTTTTTGGTCTTCTTTTTGAGCGATCTTTTGGCAAAAGGATCGATCCGGTCGACGAATGCCGTGGTCGACATATCGCGGCTGGAAGTCTTGGACAAAAACAATCAACGGGGCACAATTTCACGCGCACGGGGTTGCGTACGGCATTTCACCACTTGGAAAACTTGTCATAAAAAATCGCGATTATTTTTAAAACCCATCATTTTTGTTTCGTATTTTTAGGTCGGATTCCGTTTATGAATGGTCACAAATATCAATGACAAGCAGAGAATAATGTGCGATTCAGTCAGTGCACGCCCAAACGACCCGGAGCTTCTTGCCCTATTTTCAATAATCCAGCACAATAATTTATGATAATCCGACGGCAAAAAGCTAAACTTTCCAGAAAATGTTCGTATCCAAAATTCCGGGACGGGCCAGCACTCGTTTTTGGATCACCAAACTGGCAGAAGCAGTCCACCCGCCATCAGCTGGTTAATTTCGCACGGAAATCGGTCTTACGCACAGATTGTTCGTTTCATCCGGAAAACTGCACATTTCCCGCACCATAAACGTTTTCCAAAACGCAAATTCACTCCCCAAAACTCTCTGGATTACGATAAAAACGAAATTTTTGGAAATTTTTTGCAACCGAGTGACACCGATGCCGTAAGTTCCTAGGGTTGAAACAGTGTTGTCACATTGCGGATCAAGGTTCATCCTCGTTTCCCCAAAACTGGACATCGCAATCATCACGTCCTCCTTTTTCTCGGGTCGCCGAAAATACTTCAAGAACATTTTCTGCGAAAGAAAATAAGTGTTCGAAAACATTTTCATCGAACGGAAAATTGTTCGAAAACATTTTCTTCGAATGAAAATTTGTTTAAAAACATTTTCTACAAACGAATATTTGTTCAACATTTTCTTCAAACGAAAAACAAGTTCTAAAGAAATTTTTCTGATTTTTGTTAAAATAAGGGGTATTTAGATATATAAATAAAAACCCATCTTATTACCTTTCTAGCCCGCGTAGCAATGGCTAGAGAAGGTATTAGGGACTTATTGGAATAAAACCTGACTTTATTTTAGAGTCAACTTTATTCTGACACATTCACACAGAAAACTAACAGCTGACCTCCTGAAAATTGACATACCAAAGCCAAATTTAATAATACAGTCGCTAACTTTCATTAATAAATACCGACACTAATAAATCCGGTTTTTATAAATACACAAAGGCCGAATTTTGAAGCAAAGCAGCTGCTTTTTATATCTAAATCTGTCACCATAGGGTCGATTTTAAAATAAGGTCAGGTTTTATTCTAATAAGTGTCTATTATTCCCGACGAAAATGTTTTATTTGGGTGTATTTTGCCTATCTTAGCAATATCGTCGTGATGTCTGCCTGTGTGTGTGTGTGTATATTTTTTTTGCCCGTGACACGATGGCTCCTAAACCGCTGAACCGATTTTCATCAAATTTTCAGGTAAAATAGTATCTGACACTCTAATACCTAATAATAATAGGGAGACCAAACAAAAAGCCTGATACCCTGTTTCCACCAATGCATGCGCACCCCGATTCAAAAAACGCATCAGGTGACGCTGCATTTAAAACCGGTGCAAATACATGGGCCATCACGTGATGCATTTTTTTTAATCGAGGTTGGCATGCATTGGTAGAAACAGGGTATTACGAGCTGATTAGATTTTGGTCAAAATCCATTAATATTAATTTAACAGTTTCTAGACAATTAAAAATCTTAAAAAATGCTAACTTTTTGAGCATTGCATCAATATGCAGTTTATGAAATATAGTAGAATACATTTTGCTTAATAATTTTTATGATAACCAAAAACTTCGTAAGGACTACTTTCTGAGATGTTTACAAAAAACTGTTTTCAAGGCTGATATATATTTATCATGGCTTCTTTAAAGTGTGCTAATAAGCTAGTTAAGGAATGTATCTGTCATCGATCCATTTATTATTTTTTTAAATAGGTATAAAAAAATAATTTGTAAAAAAAATCGACAAATTCATACTTATAACAAAAATAATCACACGACTACATCTTCTATAAACAACAAGAAAGAAAAATAAGAAAAAAATTTCTGTCTTCGGCCGGGACTCTTTTTCTTTCTTTAATTTCACTTGTGGTTATAGTTTTAGGTCATTGCCTTATTTGCAATTTGGTATTTATCTTCTTAACCTATAAATTTTTAGGACAAAGCAATGGAATTTTTTTAATCATAAATAATCACAATATTATTCGACGTCAAATTTTTAATTTTTAAAATTTACAAACTTGATGATTAATTCTATAACTTGGAAAGAAAACTTTTGACTAATTTAAAATATTTTTGTCTACTTTTTACCATTTCCATCATTCTAAAGTTTGGTGCATTATTTAAATTACTATATATGTCCTGAAAATTTTACAATCCGACAAGCAATAGTCTACTCCTATATACAAACAATATAAATTTTTAAAATGAACAAAACTGATCAATATTGCCAATATCTTAAAATATTGGTTATTTTTAACAATTTTAAGATGTCATATTTAGACTTTCCTTTGTTATACATTTTCACGTAACATATAACTTTTACGTCTCTTTCATTTTTGTCTAAAATTGCACAGAATAAAATTTTTTTCGCATTGTTATGAGCAAAAGACACTTCATGGTATTAGAAAATTGTCGAATTATGCGTGAGCCGAGGACTGAACTGAAGTTTTTAATTGCACGACACCACGTTGTTCTTTGATATTGTTACATGGTCAGAGTTATATACAATTTTAGAGAGTTGTTGAAAACTGAATAAAGACAACTTCACATGCACACTCTTTCTCTAGAATAAAAACAATTTTTTTTAAATAAGAAAGCTATATTTATAACATATACAATAGGAATTTTTGAAAACCAGACATTCATTATCTCAAATTTATTTATTTATTATTAGTATTTTTCTCGATTTGAAAAACTTAATGACTCAAAGTCTTTTTCTACGAATCGCAGTTATTAGAATTTGAACTGAAAGAAATTTATCTTATTATAAGAGATGATTTGCCATCCGTTAATGCAAAACCACAAGAAAACTATTTTCTTCTTTTGGGATATTGCTTTAGTGCATAGAAAAGCAGTTTTTGTTTTTAAAATGCAATGGAAATGCAAAAAATTCTGTGTAGGTAGATCTTATATTTTTGTCTAAAAAACAAATGTTTGAGATGACCACAAAAATAAGATAGGTTGTGGTTTTAAAAAAACTCCGTTTAGCTCATCACAAAGATTGAACACTCTGAAAATTTTATAATTTCATGATAATGTGTTACTGACATACCTACACAAACATACATACAGCCGTCACGACGATATTGCTAAGATATACAAAAATAACACATTTTCGGCGTCTTCTCAAAAAAAAAATCGTCGAATACTTTAGCTTCTCTAGCCATTGCTGCGTGGGTTAGGATGTCAAAAATTAAATCTTTATTTCTGTCTAACCCACCGTTATGTTCATAAAAGCAAAATCTCCCTATTTTTCCTGAAGTTTCTCAAAAGATTTTGCACCTGGCAACGCTGTGCCCAAAATAGACGACGGGCTCCGAGCAATTCAAATGTCAATCTTTGGCCTTCTTCGTTTTGCCGTTACGATTCCTCGAGTGGAAACTCACGTGACAATATTTAAAAAATCTAAAACGGTAATCACGTGATGTAATGGGATATTTTTATTCTTAAGGCGAAACGAATCCGTAATTTTTTAAACATTTTTATTGAATTTCTTTCAAACAATTTTATGAGAAAGATTTAAAAGTCGGCTAGAAAGAGGAAAAACTTAACAGACCAAGGAGAATTAGAAAAATAAAATGTATATATTTCAAGTATGTTCCAACAAGTCACTCATACAAAATTTGAAACCATGCAATAAAAAAGGACAACAATGTTAACAAGGTAATTGTTGTCCTTGTTCAAGGTCATAACGATTTTTTGACAGTGTCAATGAGCAACTTTTGGTGTTGCCAGTTTACCGTGCCGGCATGCATAGAACATCAAATAATTCAGGACGCTTATTCTGGAAGACCCGTGAGGTGACGTGAGCGCAATTTTCACAGTGGCTGTCCATACATGCAGCGTATTATCCGCTCTGTTTTTTAAAAAAAACCGCTGAAAATCCACTTCCCATGTCAAATCTGAATAAACCAGTATGTATACTGTGCATTAATACCAGAGAGGCCAGCTATCCAGCGCCCTTTGAAAAAGAGAGAAAATACTCTGCCAATATATGGGCCCCTAAGCTCACACTAGGTACTATAGTTATAGTGTACATGTGAGCTAATATAACTAAAAACTGAAATATATTTTATTCAACTCCAGACTAAATTACCTTTTGTTTGATACCACACAAGCCATGTTTTGACTTAAACTCAAATTTTTGAAATCTACCCCCACCCTTACAAAAAAAACAAAAACTAAAATGTATTTTGTTAAAGTCCGGACTCAATTACCTTTCGTTTGATATCACACACGCCATATTTTCACTTAAACTCTAATTTTTAAAATATACCCCCACCCTTTTTTTTTAAATAAATTAAAATGTATTTTGTTTAACTGCAGACTCAATTACCTTTCGTTTAATATCACATACGCCATATTTTCACATAAACTCTAATTTTTGAAATCTACCCCCACCCTTTTATTTGGTTTGTGTTCGGTGGATTTTGTTCATTTTTAAATGGGACCATCTCGACCCAACACCCAGCCTAGGTACCAAATTTCATTAAAATCGGCCAAGCGGTTTTTGAGTTATGCGCGTTGGTCGTTACAGACAGACATACAGACACACAGACAGACAGACAGACAGACAGACAGACATACAGACAGACAGACAGACAGACAGACAGACAGACAGACGGCGCAACAAAAAAGTTTGAAAATCATCTGAAACGCAAAGATATATAAAAATTTTTGAAATCGGAGCAACTTTTTTTTTCTCGAAAAAATTAGGATCACCATAGCTCACACTACTATAGTATAGTATATGTGTGAGCTAAAATAATGGCAAGTGAAATTAAAGAAAAAAAATAATTGTATGTTCTGTTTTCGGATATTATTGGTATTTCTGCTACAGGTAAAATTAAAAACATTTATTACATTCTGAATTAAAAGATGTATAAAATGTTGTATACCAAAGTGTATATTTGATTCAAAATGTCTTGAAAATTGAGGGGAGCAATTAAGGGGACCTTGTCTCCCTCACACAAAACACAAAATGAGCATTAATTTTTTGGGGCGAACTGACCAAGTCTACGGTGCTAATACTTTTAAAAACAACCAAAACTTTTGCATTTATTTGTGAGAAATTTTTGCACTGCGGCGCTTTTTTTGATATATTTTTTTTTAATTTTTCCTTTCTTTTTTTCCAAAAATGTATTTCTTTGGTGTCATATTTTCAATTATATTTTATTTTCCCAAAATTTTTGACTGCGACGCCATATGTTTTTGTTATATCTGGTTTTTTCCGAAAAGTGCCTACATAATTTTGCTACACTTTTTGCTCGCGACATTTTTTTTTCAATTTTCCAGTAACTTTTACCTATTTGAAAAAAAATTCTTTTACGATGTCATTATATTAAAAAAAACTCTGCCAATATATGGGCCCCTAAGCTCACACTAGGTACTATAGTTATGTGAGGTAATATAACTAAAAACTGAAATATATTTTATTCAACTCCACACTAAATTACCTTTTGTTTGATACCACACAAGCCATGTTTTGACTTAAACTCAAATTTTTGAAATCCACCCCCACCCTTAAAAAAAACAAAAACTAAAATGTATTTTGTTGAACTCCGGACTTAATTACCTTTCGTTTGATATCACACACGCCATATTTTCACTTAAACTCTAATTTTTGAAATATACCCCCACCCTTTTTTTTAAAATAAATTAAAATTTATTTTGTTTAACTCCAGACTCAATTACCTTTCGTTTGATATCACACACGCCATATTTTCACATAAACTCTAATTTTTGAAATCTATCCCCACCCTTTTATTGGGTTTGTGTTCGGTGGATTTTGTTAATTTTTAAATGGGACCATCTCGACCCAAGACCCAGCCCAGGTACCAAATTTCATTAAAATCGGCCGAGCGGTTTTTGAGTTATGCGCGTTGGTCGTTACAGACAGACATACAGACAGACAGACAGACAGACAGACAGACATACAGACAGACAGACAGACAGACAGACAGACAGACGGCGCAACAAAAAAGTTTCAAAATCATCTGAAACGCAAAGATATATAAAAAATTTTGAAATCGGAGCATCTTTTTTTTTCTCGAAAAAATTAGGATCACCATAGCTCACACTACTATAGTATAGTATATGTGTGAGCTAATACCCAGAGAAAAAAGTGGTGCTTTTTAACCTGGGGCGAGACATTTTTAGCCGGACCAGAGATCGGGGGTAAAAATTCGTCGAGGAATAAAACTCATTTTTATCATTAGGTTTATAAGAGATTTTTCGCACTTTTTTTTCAGCTTTTAGTAAAGTGACTCTTCAATAGAAAATAGCGCCTCGCGCCCCTACCATTTTTCAAAATTTACCGTAGATTTAGGTATTGGTAGTATTGGTAACAATAGGTAATTACCAATTCACAGCCAATATAACCGTAGATTCTAGTAATTACCGTACGACTCGATATCAATTGACACACAGATTGACAGATAATGCCGTTCTAGGTCCATTTTGTGCAAAAAGTTCCTAGAATTCCCCAGGAACGCATGCGTTTCTAAAGGAAAAGCAGAACATTTTTCAAGGTTGGCATTCCTGCGTGCTTCAAAATTGATAATTTTACTTAAAAACTCCTTTTTTCACAAAATTGGGGAAATTTATTTGCTGAACTTTTCTCCATTAATAGTGATATTTTTAATAATCTTTTATATAATTAAAATAAAAGAAATAGTTTATGTTAAATGTCAAAAAGAATCACAAAGTGCATACAATTTACAGATTCATAGGGTATTTCTGCAAAGATGCACAAAGTTGCCCGACTATCTGGTGGAAAAGTCGCGACTTTCGTCGAAACGCACTGGTGTGAACAGTAATCCCCGAGACCCACCCCGATTCAAAAAATCCTGCATGGGTATGCATTTTTGGAAACTGGGTTGTAAGGGTAATGTTTTTTTCGATCTAGATAACACAAATAAATTACCCAAAAATCATTAAACACTGGGCACAGGCTCTAAAACCGCAGTACAATGATTTGTTTCTCATCCACCCCTGAAAATAACCACGTGACCCAAACGATCCACCGCACCCCCCTGACGGGTTTCAAGAATAAGCGTCCAAGACCAAACCTAAATTTATTGGTTGTCAGAAATGGCACCGTCGCTTAGCGCTCCTTAATGTGTCCTACCTAACCATACTTTTCTAACAATAACAAAAGTAAAAAATGGATATAGAAAGTTTTGAAAAATTAACTTGTCCTGGTTGGTACTGCGGTAGGACGTTGCTGGAAAATGGTAGTGTTGGTGACTGTGGTCCTTGCCCTAGAGGATTTCGAAGAAATGACTCTTTTATTTGTGAGCCCTGTCTAGAAACTCCTAGTTTTTATGATTGGCTTTTTTTGGGTTTTATGGTGATGATCGTTCTGATTTTGCACTGGTTTTTTATTGATATGGTCTCAATGAGAAGAAGGTACATATTTAAAAACCCCATTGATGACTGAGCAGCTATTCATTGGCTTCTCAAAGAAAATACATGGACCAATTTTATTTTAATGAATTTTTAAATCTTTAAACCCACCGATTTGCAACTGTAGTCCTCCTTTCTTGTCTGAGAAGTAGATATGTTTCCTTAGTAGATATTTTCAAGGGTATTTTAATAAATATGTTAGGTATAGGACTGCATACAAGAGAAAATAAATAAAATACCTTAAATGCCCAAAGTGTCCTACATATTATATCACTAATATAAATTTAGCCTTTTTTAGTAAAGCTATGGTCTTATATAGCAACCAATATTTTAAGACATTGTGCATATTTTTAGTTTCAGTAAAAATGTCTTAGTTCACCACATCTCTGCTGTTTTTGAAGTTGCACTTTCAAGTATATTAGCCCTACTTTTGACACAACCATTAGGCAAACTACAAGTGCACAGCTGCCCCATCAAAACTATGTCAGACTGGTACACCCTATTCTACAATCCAACACCCAATTATGAAGAAAAAGTGTATTGCAGTCAGGAGGCTGTCTATCCAATGTAAGTCAAGGGTTTTTTTACAGGCCAAAATTTGTACAGTTCTGTACCAGTATTCCACTGATATTTTCCTAGTATTCCTTTTTATTACCACAGAAAACTGCCTCGCTAATTTTTCATGTCTTATTACGAACTACCATGTCAACTGCCCTTATATTTGGGATTTACCAAGGGGGAAACAACTTATTGCATTACGATGTAAATGTCAAATGTCTTGGCCAAGGGGTAGAACACTCTTCAAGTTTGTACACCTGTTTATGAAATACATGTATTTCAACAGAATATTTCAAAGTATTTCAATGTATTTCAAAGTATTTCAATCTATTTCAAAGAATTTTAATGTAATTTAAAGTATTTTAAATAAAATTTGTACACCTATTTCATGAGTGTTCCACCCTTGGGTCTTGGCTTTACTTGCAAGACATGTACAAATGTTGGTCAGTTGTTACCCAGTTGATTACCATATTCATTTCCATGTACTTCCCATGTATTTCCCAATATTTTCCACCTAAGTGTAGGTACAGGTATTTTCCTCAGTAAAAAGGTATTTACTACAACTTTGATTACAAAAAACTGTATTTTGTCCTTGTAGGTATACTATGGTTTTCTTATTCCATGTTCTGTCCCTGGTTCTAATGTTGCTAATAAGGCCTTGGATTTGTCAAAAGTTTTTACCAAGACAAGGCAAGATGGCGATTTATGCAGCCATGTACTTTCTGCCAATTTTGTTGCTGACTCATGCTACCATAGGGGGACTTATTTGTAAGTATTTTTCGGTACAGTAAAGTGAGTTTTTAGGACAGGGGGTAATATAAAACATTAGCACTTTTTTCAAGTTTGCGACTCGACAATCAACCATTTGGTCTGAACGGTAAACATAATCTTGAGTGTTTTTTGCAAAAAATTGGGTAGTTTGGTTTAGTTACTTTTTATGTGGGGTGTCCCAGAATGTTGACATCAACCTTCCTGCTTCTGTTTTATGATTCTACACTCAAAAACAAACAGTCATCAATTTTGTGTAAAATTAGCAGTTTCTCTATAGAACACAAAAAAAACATGATATTATTATTTCTTTTTTGAGGCACAAAAACATTAGAAATCCAAGTGATTAATAGTTTTTATACAAATGCACTTTTGAACCGCCATATTGTATTTGGCAAGAGTTTGACAGATTTCCAATAAGTGGAATTGTGTTTGAACCGAACCCCTGTAGTCAACTTTGCATTAACATGAAAAGTGCATGAAGGCCTCTAAGCAAATAGAGTAATAATCACATAGGTGTCTCATATTTTCCCAGGGCTTAGTATACAGTGTGTCTGTAAAGTTTGGAAACAGTGTGTCTGTAAAGTCTGGAAACATCGAATTTCAGAGAAAATCGTAATTTTTTTAGAAAAAAGCTTGGACACATCGATTTTTATTTAAAAAGGGGATTCAGAAAAAAAAAACGTTATTATACAGGGTGTCTCAAAAAAAAGATATAAGATAAACTTACATTTTTTCAAATGGAACCCTGTATATTACAAAAAGTACTTCAAATGTAATAATATACAGGGTGTTCCATTTGAAAAAATGTAAGTTTATGTCATATCTTATTTTTTGAGACACCCTGTATACTAACGCATTTTTTTCTGAATCCCCTTTTTAAATAAAAATCGACGTGTCCGAGCTTTTTTCTAAAAAAGTTACGATTTTCTGGGAAATTCGATGTTTCCAGACTTTATGGACACATTGTATAGACTGTCCTATAAAATAAACACCTTCAAAGGGACTATGTAGCGGTTTTTAGCCTTGCATTACTTAAATGTTTAACTCTCAACACTTTATTTATATATTAGTTTAGTTTAGTTTGTTTATTGATAAAGTATTACACAATATGTGCTTTTACAAGTCATAAATAGGAATTTAAAAAAAATTATACAAAAAGGAAAGACTACAAAATAAAGCATTAAAAAAAAAAAGATTATTTAAAATTTAAAATAATGTAACCTGACAGTGAAAACATCATAAAAGACTAATACATTATTAGAGTTTGGTGAAAGACATACAGATTAAATCATACATACATCTTAAGGGTTAAAATCACTCTCCAAGTACTCCTTAAAGGAATAAAAGGCATTTTTTATTAGGAAATTTTTTACTTTAGATTTAATGTGATTTTTAGTTAAATTTTTTACTTCTGTTGATAAGGCACCAAAGTGATCAGTACCTCTTCTTGTTCTTTGCAGTCTGTGGTAGCTGGGAACCAGGTTGTCTGTATTCCTGGTGGAATAGGAATGAATATGACTCTGCTGCAAAACTTTCTTTATTTTGTTTCACATTCTTCAAGCAGTGGAAAATAAAGATATCCATGATATGCCAATAACAGTGTGGCTGTAGATACATTTTTTGATCAACTTATTATCAGGAAAGTTATTTGTGATAATTTAGAGCAAAGGTGATTGATATGCACTTCCCGAGTCATTCCAGCGTCCAGATAAACGAGTTTTCACTGACTTCACTGTGTGTCACTTTCTAAAACTGATGGAGCATTTAGCAGGGTAAAGTTGATGCTTTAAGTTTTGCTAGCATTCAGATGCAGTTTGTTTGCTAGAAACCAAGAAACCTGTATCTGGGTCATTCTTGAAAAAGTGTACAAACAGGTGTTTTCCCCATATTTTGAATTAATAAAAAACTGCTTAAAACTACTTTTTTGTTTAGATTGTATGGTGGTCCATATTCTTTAGAAAGCACTGCCTAAAATATATGAAAAAAGAAAATCCCAATTTAAAATAATTTAAAAATGCAGGTATATCACTTCTGTGGACGTAACCACTTGTGATTTTTTCAGTATCAATTCATTATAGTTCTTATACAATTTTTAAAGTTAATTATTTTGGTTGATACTCATATCACAATATGACAGGCATTAGCTATCTGTATTTTTTAATTATTTATTTGTCATTTTTGCCTTTTTTAAACTATCAAAACAAATATATCCATACTACAGCGTAACTTCTGTGGCCAGCACAATAATCCAATAAATTTCCGACATGTTGGCCACTATGTGCTTCCAGTATGTATGTTTTAATGCGCGTTCGTCCCAATAACTTCAATTTTTGATCGGTAGCGTCATGCTGTGTTTTGTTTTTCATATTTTTACTGAAAATATTGTGAAATTATTTGCGTCAAGCTGGTGTGATCACTTCTGTGCCATCTATAAAAGGGGTAAGAATTAAAACAGTTTTATTTTTTTTGTTTATATAAAGTTGTGGTGCAAAAATGTTTTATTTGTTGAAATAAGGAAACTTAACCTAACATTTTCCATTCTGTAAACAAATATTGGCGGTAAAAAATCACTTCTGTGGACATCACTTCTGTGGACAGCGTTTGTCCATGAAAGTGACACACAGCATTGTTTTTCCTTTTTAATTAAAATAAATCAATAATATTAAACATCTTTTCTAGATAGATTCTTAGCAAGTTTTGTAGTTTTTAACTCGTGTTAACATTATGTTTTAGTTTTTGTCCATTCCGTGGACATTTTTGCCACTTCTGTGGATATTACTTTATTTAAATAACAAAAAATATATAAATTACTATGTTCTTCATTTTAACTTTTTTGGCGCAATTAAGCTCTGAAAGTAATACATATTTTCCAATTTACAATTCTTTAGCCAATGTTACTTCTGTAGTTAAAAATGTCTTTTCCGTGGCTCCTTAATTTTTATTTTTGGTATGAAACCTATAAAACATTTTTTACGATCTTAGCCAGACATAGTACATAAAAGTATTTTATCAAACAATTTTATAAAAATGAAAAACTCCAAAAAACAAAAATATTATTAATCCAAAAAATATATTTAGAAAGTGTACATTATTTCAAGACTGACATCTGCTCTTGAGTGTTTTGAGCCCACTCTAGGACTGAATTTGGTGGATAGTGTCGTAGAAGTTAGGTGTCCATTAGATCTGGGACCCTTGTGAGGATAAAAGCTTTCGATCTACCCACGAAAAAAATAAAAGAGAAACAATACCTTTTTGAACCGCTTCGCCACAAAAACTTGTTTGATTTTTAATTCACGGGTGCCAAAATTTTCTGTTGTAATCTAAACATGCCACTGATGTCTTCTCATTTATTTTAGATTACGCATTTCCGTACTTAATTGTGGTGGTGTCAGTCGTTTCCAGTGCGGCCCATTTCTCTGTCAAAATGGACCAAAGTGTAGCGTCCCTGATTCGGACGACAGTAATGCAACCTCGTAACATAGTTATTTTGCTGGGCCATTGGAGTCTTCACGCCTACGGGTTCATATCAATAACTCAACTAAGAGATCCTCTAGTGCACGGGTTGCTAATTTTATTAGTTCCCGTGCCCGCCATCTTTTACATTTTGACAGCAAAATTCACGGATCCTGCCAAGTTTTATTCGTTATAGCTAAGGATGGCAAAAGTCGTGCAGACCCGCAGCATGATGGATGAAGGGGGAAACTTTGTGTCGGTTTACTCGTTTAGACACATAAACAATAACAACAGAAACTAAACCGAGATGTAGAAATACTGAGGTGAGTATGGCGTAGATAGCTATTTGTGATGAAGAAAGAAATGACTTATCTTACTAGACCAGAGCAGTCCACAGTATGACAATTTTTTTTTATTTTGAATGGTTACGGCCATGTTACCATTTGTACAGTAAATCGAAATATGAAGTGATTTTGTATGTTCATCTGGGTATCAAAACGCATTTTTAGAACTTTAAAAAAACAAAAGCAACACTGAGTTTCTTTTTTTAAAAAAAAAATCGATTTTTGCCTTACTGTGTACTTTCTGGCATTTACAGATTTTTAGTTTTGTTTTTATAAAAATAAAATTTTAAATAAATAAATCTTATTTATAAATTAAAGAAAACATTTCTTCACTTAAAGTCTCAAGATAAACACAATAAAAAAAAAACAATGAAATACCTAATAAAAACTTTTAAATAAACAATAAAATTTTTAAAGCAACCAACGTGATTAAAAACCTAACTAACCAACTTTTTATTAAAAAAAAATACTTAAACTAATGTTTTTTTAACGAATGCACGAAGCGTAGCGTCCTTGATTGATGCAACCTGGCAACATAGTTATTTTACTGGGCCATTGGAGTCTTCACGCCTACGGGTTCATATCAACAACTCAATTAAGAGATCCTCTAGTGCACGGGTTGCTGATTATATTAGTTCCCGTGCCCGCCATCTTTTACATTTTGAAAGCAAAATTCACGGATCCCGCCAAGTTTTATTCGTTATAGCTAAGGATGGCAAAAGTCGTGCAGACCAGCAGCATGATGGATGAAGGGGGAAACTTCGTGTTGGTTTATTCGTTTAGACATATAAACAATAACAACAGAAACTAAACCGAGAGATAGATAGATGATGTGGAAGGATATGAATCATATTACTAGAGAAGAGCGGTACACAGTTAGACAATTTTTTTTATTTTGAATGATTACGGCCATGTTACCATTTGTACATTAAATCAAAATATGAAGTGATTTTGTATGTTCATCTGGGTATCAAAACGCATTTTTAGAACTTTTAAAAAGCCAATGGAAAACTGAATTTTTTTATTTAAAAAAACCGATTTTTGACTTACTATGTACTATCTGGCGTATACAGATTTTTAGTTTTGTTTGTAATCAAGGAAAACATTTCTTTTCGCATTTTTAGAACTTAAAAAAACCAAAAGAATATTTTTTTAAATGAAAGAATCTATGTTTTTACCTTTCCCATATAAATATATGTATTTTAGCTCACACTACTACTATACTATAGTAGTGTGAGCTATGGTGATCCTAATTTTTTCGAGAAAATAAAAGTTGCTCCGATTTTAAATTTTTTTATATATCTTTGCGTTTCAGATGATTTTGAAACTTTTTTGTTGCGCCGTCTGTATGTCTGTCTGTCTGTATGTCTGTCTGTAACGACCAACGCGCATAACTCAAACACCGCTTGCCCGATTTTAATGAAATTTGGTACTTAGGCTGGGTTTTGGCTCGAGATGGTCCCGTTTAAAAATGAACAAAATCCACCGAACACAAGCCAAATAAAAGGGTGGGGGAATTTCAAAAATTAGAGGTTATGTAAAAATATGGCGTGTGTGATATCAAACGAACAGTTATTGAATCTGGAGTTAAATGAAATACATTTAAGTTTATTTTTAAAAAAAGGGTGGGGGTAAATTTCAAAAATTAGAGTTTAAGTGAAAATATGGCGTGTGTGATATCCAACGAAAGGTAATTGAGTCTGGAGTTAAACAAAATACATTTTAGTTTAAAAAAAGGATAGTGGTAAATTTAAAAAAATTAGAATTTAAGTCAAAACATGGCTTGTGTGGTATCAAACAAAAGGTAATTGGGTGTGGAATTGAATAAAATATATTTCAGTTTTTAGTAATATTAGCTCACACATACACTATAACTATAGTACCTAGTGTGAGCTTAAGTGCCCATAAATTGGCAGAGTATTTTTAAAATTTTATGAACTTAAATAGAACTTTACTTTAAAAGAATATTTTTTTAAATTAAAGAATCTATGTTTTTACCTTTTACATATCAATATATGTAAATGTATTGTATTTTAAAAAGTTTATAAACCTAAATAGAACTTTACAATATAAATCCATTAATACAAATTAAGCTTGGTAGTGATAAGAACTCTCAAAGTTTGGTCGTACGCAGAACACACAGATAAACCTAACTTATCAACGCACCAGTCAAACGCTGTGATTGGTTGATCTGAAAGCACGCAATTCTGAAGTTGCTGAAGTTCGCCTATAACTCCGTAGGGGATCTCGTCTGAATCCTTTTCGACTCTTTTTATGGGATAGTTACTAAAAACAAAAGTCCTTTATACATGGTTGCCAAATCTTGCATGGGTAAAGGCCAAGGTCTTTATACTTTTACACAGGTTATCTACAGAATTTGAAAGGTCATTGAACCTGACTGGCCAACTGTAATCACATTAAAAAATCTACGTCACCGGGATGCATTATACCATTTGTTTTATGGAAAACCAGATGACGCAGCTACAGTCGTCCAGTTAAGTTTACATGACTGGTCAAATTCTGTGTAAAAGTGTAAAGACCTTGGGTAGAGATTTTCTTTCTCGGTGACGTTTAAAAAAACACCCTGTATAATGAACAGGTATTATAAAAAATTGAGAGGCGAGACCTCAATAGTGCTATATTTTATGCTATTTTATTTGGAAAATAACTAAAAAATTCTTAGGCTTGGGGGGGCGGTTTACCTCAAAGCCTTCGCTCTGGGTTCGTCAATGTTTCTTTTGGGTTTGCTAAGTAAAACTGACTGTGGTGTACGGAGAAAATAATGGCCCAGTCCTAAAGATCAAAGAGACCTAGAAATCTACAGGAAAATCAGAAGACAGCTAAGAAATTTGATACACACGGAAAAAAATTAAAGGTTAGAGCACAAATTCGACGATATAAATACACATATAGGAGGTAGGCAAAGTTCTGAGGTATGGAAATTCATTTCTACGGTAAAAAACCCAACAAAAGAAACAGTAAACATTCAGGTCATTAAACCAGGACAATGAACAGAACAACAAGGGACTGCTGCACGAAACGAGACCCGAATATTTGTCAATCTCTCCGAGGAGAGACATAGAAGTACATGCAGAGGAAGTAATCATCGAAAAAGAAATGATAAAGAATAGTACTAAAAAGCTTAAATTCGGAAAAGCTAGCGGACCTGGGGAAATATACGCTGATATGCTGAAATATGAATCAGAGAAACTACAAGAAAATCTCAGATATATTATTATCAATCAATGCATAAACGGACATCCAGTACTTGATGATTGGAAAATTGCATTAATAGTTTCATTACTTTTACTTAAACCGTTCAGAATTGAAAAAATATTTTGACACCCTAACCTTACATTTTGACTGAGACAATTTTAGGTCTTTTAACAATGTTGGGGGGATCATTACTGTGGTAGGAAGTCAAAAGGGGGTAACTCAGGCTTTGCTACCACATGAGTTACCCCCTTTTGACTTCCTAGCACAGTTTGTTTTAATCGATTACTAATTTAGTAATCGATTAAAACAGGTGTTGTAAAATATTCATCAAAAAAGCTCATGAAAGACTTTATGGCCCCGGACTAGTACGTACAACGGATGAACTACGAAAGATTACCAAAGCAAGTCCCAGAATGGCAACCAATAGGGCACAGAGAAAGAGGGCGTCCTAAACCGGAATGGCAACAGTCAATCCAAAGATCAGTGAGTCAAAAAAACCTGACAGAAGATGATTAACAGGATCGAAGGAGGTGGAGAATGGCGTCTGACAACGTAGAAAAACATTCGAAACCGACATAGTATAGTCCTTGCCATAGGCAGTTACACTTTTGTGACATTTCCAACCTCTTTGTTTATCATATGCTTACTGAGAGCAACAAAAGAAAATCTGAAAAATGGCATGTCTTTGAATTGGTTTTATCTGTACGTTTTATTTGTTAACCTACAGTCAGCAGTTTTACCATTAATTTTATAATAACATTTTTAATATATTTCTGGTTAGGGAATATGTTTATTTCATGTCAAAGTCACAAAAGTGTAACTGTAGTGTAGTGTAGTAATAAAATAAAGCTGTTTAAAAACTTACTATTTCCATAAACACAGTGTACCAGCTCCGCCACTGGTCATGAAAATTTCTCTGTTCTGAGGCAAATGTTTCACCTGCCAAACCGTGGAGGAATGGGCCTTTTCCACCAAGTGTGCGAAACCCTTTTTTGGGTGCTGCGTGCGCACGTCGAAGCAGAAAATTTTCGATTCCAGCGTTGTAGCTATCAGTTTGTTCATTTGGATATCTTTGCGATCGAACTGGATGTTGACAACCTAAACAATAAATAAAATAAAATAAAATATGAACAAACCTAACCTAACCTAGAGTCCCTGTATGCTGACATATTTGGATATATTAATATATACCAAGGCCAACACAAAAATAGAGGCCACGACCCTGAAAAAATCAGCTGTTCTCCCGGGGCTGAATTTTACATTGGGTCTTATGGGAGCTCAGACGTTTTTTTATGATATTTTCAAAATGGCACTACAGATTTCCGCAAAATTTCAGTGAAATATTCTCAGACACCATCCCGATATTCCACCAAAGGTTTGTAAGGAAGCAACATGATTAAAAGGTTTAAATCTTCAAGATTTAGCATTCCTTATTTTGAATTCAAATTACCCGCCATGTACCACATGCCAACTGTTATATTTGACATGTATTTGACTTTGTCATATGTGATTGTCACATTCGCTTCTACTTTAAACTTAATTTTTGTGTGAGCTAATGAAGCGGCTATGAAAAATTAGGGCTTACTATACATTTTAAAAAAAATGTTCTGCAAGAATATAGTAAAAACAATCTCAAAAACGGCTTTATTTAAAAAAAAATCAAATATCCATGAACCGTCATTTCAACTTCAATATGTTAAAGACAATCAGCTGTGTCGTAACGTGACCATCAAAAAAAAATCAGCCCCGGATGTGACGTCAACAAAGTGGAGGATCGTGGCCCGTCCATTTTGATAGCCCTGTATATACAAATATGTCAACATACAGGGACTCTAACCTAACAACCTAACCTACCTTGGGATCAGTGGCGGCTGGTGACGTTATAAATTGGGGGGGGGGGGGGCAGAAATTTAAATTGCATGAAAAATTAAATAAAAAAACTTACCGAAACAATTTTATTTTAGTATTTTCCAAACAGGCAGCAACTTGGTGTAGTATTAAGTTTATTTGTTTATAGATAAAGTACATTTGCCTTTCCTTTCTATGGCCCCGTAGAGCAACCTCAAAAATCTCACAGAATTTTAAACAGTCTATTAACCTACCAAGTATATGTCTATTTTTTGTCACATTTTCCTTATGTTCGGTAATGTTTTCCCAATAGGCACTATTCAATTGGCACCTATTATCAGTCTTGCCTAGCATAGAAAATTCTATGTGGTTATTTAAATAAGTAGCACTTACTTTGTGTCTTTTTAACTTTTCACTAAAGTGCTTGATATTACACATTCCCTTTGTCACCCACGCAGGATCACTTCGTGGATTGTTCATAACAAGACAAATAAAGCAAAAAAAGCATTTCTTTTTTCACAACTGCACAACCAGTTTTCAGCATCGTATAACTTTTTATTAAATTTTCTATTTTAAGGTTTTTTGGAACACCCCTCGCATTAGTTGCACTAAAATTTTGGTTAATTTTTAGGTCCGGTCTATGTGGCCCTAAAGATTTTTATTTATAATCGGAGTTTATATGTCACGTATTTAAATATGCACAGTTAATGATGTAATCGACGGTATTTATTTCAATTTTATAAACAAACGATAACAAAAACAAACAATGACACGCGATCAAAACAAACTTATACATCTTCACTAAGGATAGAACCGACTTCGTAGCAAGGGCAACGGACGTTTTCGCAGGATGGTGATGGCCGACTTCAACTAAAACAAACGTTCCTCCCGCCCCCGCTCGATAACATCCACCCATACCTCGCTGAAAAATGGGTGAAATTGAAACCTTGACTCGCGCGGCGTTGCCGGCTTGTAATTATTTACTCTAAAAAAAGTTTAATTAATCGCTTGCTGTTAACCACAGATAGTAAAAAGAACTAGACAATCATGTCGTAAAAGAAGATTTAACTTTTTTAAAATAAATCAATTAAAAATACTGTTTGTTGTCTAGTTTTGGGAGGGCATTGCCCCGTTGCCCTCCCTGTAGCAGCCGCCACTGCTTGGGATTTGTCAATTTTTTTTGTCATCAGATGTTATCATGTGATAATCAGATGTTATCACGTGATAATTTTTTTAATTTTTTTTTCTTTTTTGTAACTAGCAGACTTGGACAGGCACACCAATATAAAAAATCAGCAAAGCTTTGCAAACTTTTATTTTTCTGTATACTCCCGAATTGAGATTTCCGTACGGTGAACTTTTTTTAGTTTTATTTTATTTTAAAGTTGTATAAACTCAGTGTTTACTTGTCGGTAAACACAATAAGAGTTTTTTTTTCAGGAACTATAAAATAAAATCTCAGTATGTACCCATGACGAAAAAAAACTCGCTGCGGTACGTGCGCTTCTTGCAATAGTGCAGGTGCTGTAGGTAGTTGAGTATGTAATATATGAGGACAGCAGTTTGACAATGGATTCTAGCTGCGAATAGGTCACAGATTAACGAGAAAAATGCCCAAATACCCCCCAGACCTCCTAAAACCTGAGATTTTTAGGTTTTCTTCAATTTTTCTCAAGAACTAAGTTTCTTAGGGAAATATATCTAATTACCTTTATTATAGACAATAAAATTTTCTTCTCAAGGATGTATAAGTCAGTGGGGTATGACCAATGACGAACTCTCCAGCGGCGTCCGTTTATTAGGGTAATGTAAAAAAATTTAAAAAAGAAAAATGTTTATTACAAGTTTTACCAAATTTGCTTAAAAACTAAGCTCTCTATCAAAAATTATGTTCTATGGTCGATTGTAGCAAATGAAATTTTCTTTTAAATGTTGTAGAACAAGTCAAGATTAGTTCTATTTATAACAATTTGGGAGCGTCCGAAAATTACATCAATTTTGAAAAATCACTAAATTGTTATAAATAAAACTGATCGTGCCTTGTTTATACATCATTTAAAAGGAAATTTTATTGTCTATAATCGACTGTAGGACATACGTTTCTATTAGCTGTTAGTTTGTTGATAGAGAGAAAATTTAACTTTTTTCTTTTTTTTACGTTACTTCAATAAACAGAGCCGCTGGAGAGTTTGTCATTGGTCGTACCCTACTGACTTAGACATCGTTGAAAAGAAAATATTATTGTGTTTAGTAAAGGTAATAACATATTTTTCCCTAAGAAGCTTAGTTTTTGAGAAAATTTGAAAAAAACCTAAAATTCTCAAGTTGTGGAGTTTTTGAGAGTTTTTGCAGCTAAAATTAGAAAATCTAATATAATTTTATTGACATTGTGGCTTTTGGGCGCCAACTTTGTCAAATTTTCAGAAATTCCAACACGAGTATAAGAGGAGGGGGGATAAAAAAAAATTGAATCAAAACCTGGCTTTGCAACATCCAGATCGTTATACCGTGATCTATCCTCAGCTAGAATCCATCCATATTTTGCAATACTCAACTACCTACAGCGCCTGCACTACAAGAGGTCTTTCCATTCGTCAGGCGGCCAAAGAAGTTGTATTTTATTTTTAGGAAAAGCAAAAGTGTGCAAATACGTGTTTTTATATTATATTTCCATGGGGAAAAAACCCATTTGGTGGGGCAAATCCCCGCAATAATATTCAAATACCACATATTTTGTACCAAACCAAAGATTTTGACATAAATTTGCAAATAGAATCCGCTTATTACGTTTCTACATAATTGAAAAAACCACATAAATTCAAAGAACCCTGTTTTTGGAAAAAACCATAAATTGCGGGGCTTTGCCCCAACGTAGCATACAGTATTTCTGACTCTTATAAGTTTCCCAATCTACGTTAGATCTACTTTCCTGAAATCATAAAACAATCACCCCCCAAATGTAAAACTTCGCAAAAATATTCAACTTGGATTGCCCTGTATACCGGGTGGGCCAAAAAAAACTGGACAATTTTTTTTTATTATAACTTTAGAACTGTACAAACGATTTTAATGGGACAAACTGGACTTGAGAGAGAATTGATCAGAGTTTTGACTAAATATATTTTTTGTCCGCCATTTCAAAATCCAAAATGACGGACGAAAATTAAAATGTACCCTTCAAACATGCTCGTTTATTCTTATGTTGCGAACATATTTTAATTATTTTTTTAAAGTAGTAAAATAGCATTCTTACCACGCACAACAAGGTACGAGTCAGCAAAATCGGTTCAGTGGTTCTAAAAAAAAATACTTTTGTTTCAACCATTGTTTTGCATATTATACTGTTACGGGTTCACAACGACAAATTAAAAACTCGCAATTGTTGAAAACGATACGTCAATCTATTTCCACAAATTATGCACAAAAACACGCACTCCAACTTACTAATAATTCACCACTAATATCTCACGACCACTACAGTATGTTATCTGTGACTGACCGACTGATGCACGACGTCCGGCCTTATATATGAGGGCTGCCTACTATTCTAGAACCCCCATCCTTGTTCGATTCGCAATCATTCCAGCCCTTTTCTAGACTTTCGCATACCAGTTTGTCACAGATAACGCAACTAAAACCTAGATTAAGAATACAACCATAAAATTCGTCAACCTAATACTACACTAAACCTAAATAAATTCTAACTATAAAATTTAAATACTTAAATTTGTAACACTATCCTCCTCTTCAGGTTTGATCGCCTCGATCAACATTTCCCAGGTAAGGTTTTAGTCTGTCTAGATGAACAACTTTCATCTTGGACTTCGGGCTTTTCTGGATTCGGTAGACTACATCATTAATTCTCTTAACAACTTTATAAGGCCCTTCCCATGGTGGTGTCAACTTAGGTGATCTTCCTTTCTTGCGTTGAGGATTGTATAGCCAGACTTGATCATTCTCTTTGAACCCTGAAGAGTTTGCTTTCAGGTCATATCTCGCTTTCATGCGGTCACTGGCTATTTCTATTCGCTCTCTAACCACTTCATGGATATAGTGCAGCTTTTGCCTTAAACGTTCGACATAGTCATTAATCTCTAAGTGTTCTTCTTCAGGTAAACCAAACATGATATCACATGGTAAACGCAGTTCTCTACCAAACAGGATACTAGATGGAGTAGCTCCTGTCGTATTGTGAATGGCGGTTCTATAGGCCATCAAAAACAATGGAATATATTGGTCCCAATCTGTTTGGTGCTCATCAACAACTTTGCACAGATGTTCTTCTATTGTTTTATTAAATCTTTCAACCATGCCATCTGACTGCGGATGTAAAGCCGTAGTCCGTGTTTTATGTATTCCTAAAAGGTCACAGAGATTGTGGAAGAGCTTTGATTCAAAGTTTCTTCCTTGATCTGAATGTAGTTCCAAAGGAATGCCAAATCGGCTGAAAACATCATTTACCAGAACTTCCGCAACTGTAGTAGCCTCTTGGTTAGGCAAAGCAAAAACTTCTGGCCATTTCCTAAAATAATCCATGACAACAAGGATGTATTTGTTGCCTTTTATAGTTTCTGGAAATGGTCCGGCCACATCAATAGCAATGCGTTCGAATGGTAGACCTACGTTATATTGTTTCATTTGACCTCTGGACCTTGTTTTGGGACCTTGGCTGGCTGCACAAGTCGAACATCGGCGGCACCAGTTTTTCACATCTTGAAAGTAATTGACCCAATAAAATCGGTTTCGAATTTTGTCCATGGTTTTATTTATGCCTAGGTGCGCGCCTGATTTTCCACCATGACATTCGGCCATTATATTGTCTACCATGCTCCTAGGAACCACTACTTGATTAACCACAGTAAGGCCATCGGCACTTTCCCAGGCACGTTTAAGGATGTTTTCCTCTACTATCAGTGAATCCCATTGTGCCCACAGTAATTTGAGTATCACCCCTTGGTTTGCGATATCTTGCCATGATGGTCGTGGCTTGTTCTCTTCTTTCAATCGCAAGATAGGTCCTACATCTTTGTTATTAAGTTGTGTGGTTCTAATCGAAGCCGACATCCATTCTTCATCTGGTTCTAACTTTATCTGGCGCACGTAGGTAATTCCTTCTTTCTGGTCAATTTTCCTGCAATGTTTACAATCCTCGGGGCAAGGTCTTCTGGACAATGCATCTGCATTATTATGCACCCTTCCTGCTCGGTGCTTAATTTGATAATGGTATTGTTGTAGCTTTTCTATCCATCTCGCGACTTGCCCCTCAGGTTGTTTCATTTTCATGAGCCACTGTAACGCAGCATGATCCGTTCTAATTAGAAACTCTTGTCCGTAGAGATATTTGTGAAAGTGATCTACGGATTTAACTATGGCTAGGAGCTCCTTTCTAGTAACACAATAATTTCTCTCTGGTTTGGATAGCTTCTTGCTGAAAAATTCGATGACCCGTTCTTCTCCATCTTGTACTTGGGAGAGTACTGCTCCTATGCCATCGTTGCTCGCATCAGTATCTAATATGAATTTTCCTTTTGGAATGGGATATGCAAGAATCGGACTAGAACATAATGCTGCTTTTAGTCTTCTAAAACTTGGTCACATTCGGTATTCCATTTGTAAGAAGCTTTGTCTTCTGTAAGTCTATGTAACGGAGACGCTATTTTGGCGAATCCTTCTACAAATCGTCTGTAGTATGTACACAGACCCAAAAAGCTTCTCAATTCATGTTTGTCACGAGGTTGAGGCCATTCTTTTATTGCTTGTAGCTTCTTTTCGTCGGTATGGATGCCTTCTCGGGAAACGACGTGACCCAGGAACTCAACTTTTTCTTGGAACAGAAAACATTTCTTTGAGTTTAATTTAAGATTTGCGTTCCTGATTCTTGAGAATACTTCTCGTAAATTATCTAGATGTTCTTGAAATGATTTCCCCATTACTATGACATCATCCAAATAGACTAGGCAGGTTTTCCAAGTAAGGCCTCGTAGAACGACTTCCATTAGTCTTTCAAATGTAGCTGGGGCATTGCACAGGCCAAATGGCATCACATTAAACTGATAAAGTCCACTTCCAGCAGAGAATGCAGTCTTCTCTTTATCTCTTTCAAAGATTCCTACTTGCCAATACCCACTTTTCAGGTCAAGAGTAGAAAACCAATATGATCCTGCCAACGTTGTTAATGTGTCGTCTATTCTTGGCAGTGGGTAACTATCTTTCTTGGTCACATCGTTAAGTTTCCTGTAGTCGACACAAAATCTAGTACTTCCATCCTTTTTAGTGACCAACACCACAGGAGATGACCAAGGACTTGATGACTCTTCAATAACACCGTCGCTGAGCATTTTATTAATGAGATTGTGAACTTCTTCTTGCTTGGCCATTGGTAGTCTTCTTGGGGGTTGTCTTATCGGTTGGGCATCGCCAGTGTTGATAGCATGGTGAATAAGGTTTGTGCGTCCCGAACTACTCCTAGTTTCGAAGATATTACTTTGTTCTTCTATAAACTCTCTCGCTTTACTATATTCTTCTGGAGTGAGATGTTGCCAAGTTGACTCAAATTGCTGAAGTACCTCCATTGGTAACTTGCTTGTATACTACATACTGGTTCAAATAATGCTACCACCTCCCCCTTATTAATTTTGACACTATTTGGGAACATATTGGCGACTCTAATCGGGATGTCTTTATCGGTTTTAACTAGTGATTTTGCAACGAGGTAGGTGTTGGGTGTGTTTTGTTGGCTTATGAGTCCGACGCAGCTTGATGTTTTACTTTCCAGCTTCCCAAAAATTATGGTCTCACTGTTACCGACTAGTCTTGTTGTGCATACTGCCACGACCTTTATTGGTTCTTTATTGAAGTGACTATTTGACAAAATGAACTCTTCATTCCCAAATCTTAGGGTATTAAGTTTATTATCAAACGCAAATCCATGTTTACTTATCAAGTCCATTCCCAAAATAAATTCGTCTTCTATTTCTGCAACCAATACAGTGTGGCGAATCTTCAATCTTCCCAGCTGTAGGTCTATATCTGTCTGCCCCAACACGTCGGCGGATTCTCCAGTCACAGTCTTAAGTGTTATTTTCTTTTCTATTGGTCGAATTTTATATCTCGTTGCAATTTTGAAATTAAGCAATGATATGGCAGCACCAGTGTCTACTGTTATATTAACTTTTCTCCCATTAATGAGTCCGTCGATGTTAAGACTGTCAGCAGTATGTTTTAGACTCTTAATAGAGTAAATTTTGGGGGCCCTATTCCCATTAGCCAACACCCGCCCCTCTGCGTTGACTAGTTTTAGTTTTTCCTGATCTTTTCTTCGGTATTCTGTCCCGCTAGATGGCGAGCGAGACCTTATTTGGACGCGACAATCGCGTTGAATATGCCCTGTACGTCCGCATCTGAAACACTTTACATTTGGAGGGGATCGTCTGCTTTCTTTCAAAGAATCAATCTTCTCTATCAGTGACTGAAACAGTTGGTTTAGCGTTTTTAAGTTGACCTCCTCTCCAGTGCTCATTTCTTCTCCCTCATGAATTGAAACAGCTCTTACTTTTGGCCTGGAGATATTATTTGATGATTCAATTTCAAGGGCTCGAATCAACACTTCACTGCTGTTATGGAAGCGTTCTCGACGAAGTAACTTTGCTAAGTCCGTGTCTCGCAAGCCGTTAATAAAGCGATCTACCGTAAAGGGATCTCTGTAATTTTCTGGCATATCTGGGTATGCCAAGTACATCAGCCTCCTGATATCCGCTTCATACTCTTGTAATGACTCCCCTGCTCTTTGTTGGCGAATATTTAATTCTGACCAATGCAAATTTCGTAAATGTTCATCTCCATATCTTCTTTCTAAAGCTGCCACTAAAGCATTGTAACTCTGTTTTTGTTTCGCTGGAATAGACCGTAAAAGTCCAAGAGCAGGTTCTCGTAGAGCTACTAACAAAGCTCTAGCTTTTTCGTCATCGTTCCAACTATTTGCAGCGGCGGCAGCTTCAAATTGTTGTTTGTAGGTAGACCAGGAAGACGTACCATCAAAATTTGGAGGCTTAATGTTTTGGTTGGAATTCACAACATATCCCTGAGTTTTTATTTTGTTGTGTTCTTTCTGAAGCTGTATAAACTGCTTTGACATGTCCTGGAATTTTTCTTCCATAGTTTGAAAAACTTCTTCCCTAACATTCTGTAGTTTGGTCTCCACTTTTTCTTCAACATTTTGCAATTTATTTTGCACCTTTTCTTCTACATTCTGCATTCTTTGAGTTATTTCTTCCTTAAGACCTTCTGTTGCTACCTTAAATTCTCCTCTCAGCTGTTCGGAGTTGCTAGTAGTGTAGTAGTGTGGGTTCTGGACCAAATGGTAACCATGCCATCCACTTCTCCGAAGTGGATGACCTGCTGCTGAAGAAGTGAACTTGATCTGACCTTCGGGCAAAAGAAGCGTACAAGAAGCTGTCAGCAATGACGTAACAACCAGAGGCTGTTGAAAGGCCTTATTGGGCAATGAGTTAGCTAGCCGCTTCACTTGCTTAGCCTGGGCTGTTGAAAGGCCCTATTGGTCAATGAGGGAGTAGATAAAATGGAGTGTTTTTTTGTTAGTAAGATAGCTACTTCACTAGCTTCGCCTGGTCTAGGTAAGGCCTTAGCTGTTGAAAGGCCCTATTGGCAATGAGTTAGGTGTCAGCCAGTAAGATAGCCACTTCACTCGCTTAGCCTGGGCTAGGTAAGTCCTAATGTGAAAAAGGCCTTGGTTGTTGGTTAAAAAATAAAATAATTTCTAGAAATATTTGTTAGAATTAATCGGGATAGCCTGTTATTTTCTCTGTGTGTTAAAAATAAAATAATTTTTAAAAATATTTGTTTAACTTAATCAGGATTGTCTGTGTATCTCTTATCATTGTTTATGCAGTTATAGGATAACCTTATGACCCGCACACGTTCCTATTTTATCTAATACAGCTGGTTATTTATGCTATACAGGATGTCTCAAAGTAAATAATTCTTAAATAAAAACTAAAAGTATGTTTTAATTATATATTTTTATTCATATATATCATATAAACCACACTCATCTCGACCATCAAATTTAAAAATAATTGATTGAAGATGTTTTTTCACGTCATAGTTTGGATATATTTTTGTATATTCCAGCGCTGCCTCTGTTAATTTACGTTTCCATATTTTAGGTAATAATGGGTATAATGTTGGTAGTTTTTCCTCAATGATGTACCTGCATGAATCAAACCCAAAATATATCCATTCTGCTAACCATTTATAAATATTTTCATAACTTTTCTCTTCTAAAAGTCCTTCTAGCTCAAAGTCAATTTTAGTTGACCAATAATTATTTTGAAAGTCCATCTTACTGTGTTCTGAATTTTAATTTACCACGTCTCGTTGTTGTATTTCGGAAAACATTTCCTTGGTTTTTTCCTGGACTTGTATTTCTACAAATATCACACAAATATGAAGCAATTTTGTTGCCTGTGCTTATTTTAACTATGTCTACTCTTCCACATTTATCACAGCGAAAATTATGATAAATTGATGGTGGTTGGGAACATTTTCTCATTTCACACGCACAACCTATCGCTACGACAGACACAGTAAAACTGATTTATCTAAAATTGTAGATGTAGATAAAGGATTATTTCATCTATGCTAAAACTATTGAACCTACTGCGTTGGTTATTTTATAGTCAACCGTTGAACAGTGTAGATCATCAAAACTTAGTGTTTTTGTTTTCAACCAAATACAATGTTACCAACCTATGACTGGATTAAACCAAGAATAAAAAAACCCCGTTGCATCTATTGTACCAAAGGAAATCCACATCGACCTGCTGATTGGATTGTAAGAAAACACAGCTCTTGTGAACAGAAGAAAAACGAAGAAGTTAAGAAATATATTCAACAAGGCTATCGAGGTTAAAAAGAAGTATCAAAGGTCAAAGGTTACTTTTATTTCAACCTATAAATAGAGGGATTTATAAGTTGAAACTCTTACTTTCAGAAAGAACGCTTTTAAAGATGGTTGAAAATAATAGTATTAATAAAGTGTGGGATGAGATCTCTGCGTCACCAGTTATTACAGAGGACTTTATTGGATGGTTTTGTGACCATGTGAACTGGGAAGTAATTTGTCGCAAACAAAGATTATCTGATATGTTTATGGCGACCTATATTAATAAGATGCATTGGCCCAATGTGTCTAGATATCAAAATTTAAGCGAAGCGTTTATGCATATGTTTAAAAGCGAACTCTATTGGCCTTTTCTTTGTCGTTATCAACGGATGTCTGAAAATTTTATAAGAGAAAATGAATGGCGCATCGACTGGGAATACTTATTAAAGTATCAGACACATCTCTCTCCAGAGTTTTTTGAAGAGATGCGTCAGAAACATATGAAACCAGAAGAGGGGAGAATTTATGAAGATGAGCAAATGGAAGAGTCAACTAATATTCGAAATGGGAAGAAACAGTTAAATGGTACTTCAAAGCTGTATAATAACCCATCAAATTTTAGAATATCATCAATGGGTGGCTCATTTTAGTTATTTAGTAACTACTATAATTAGAGGATGGTTGTTCCCATTAAATATTTATTCTAAATGTAATTATATTTTAAGAAAATTAGTAAATAAAATACACCAATAAGTTTTATATGTTTCTCTTTATTTAGTACTAAGCAACATTACTTTTATCTATCCAGCTATTATGTTTATTATCAAATCCTAACCACTTTACAAACACCTTATTTTTGACACGTTTTAAAATTTTTTCTACTAAATATATATCAGAATATTTTACTTTTTGCAGCTGAAGTTCATAGAATCCTCCCTTAATTTCACTTTTACTAGCATCCTCCAATAGGTATGTTACTGGGTTAGTGAGCTGAATTTTCTTAACAGTAAAAATTTCAGTAGACCAATTTGGCATGTATTTCTTATCAAACACACCTCGTAGTTTTGAAATTCGAACATGGTCACCAACCTTGTATTTTGGTTTAAATGTCATCTTTATATGATTATAGACCGTTTTGAGCAATAGTTTTTCATGTTTTTGTCGCACCTCTGAGGGTTTCATCCCTATAGTTCGATGTTTCCGATTGTTATAAATTCGAACAATTTTCGGAAGTATATCATACCATTTGTAAGATCCTTGATAGTTAAATTCCTTCCACATTAGGTTTTTAAGGGTTCGGTTTACCCTCTCAACAATTTGAGCCTTTTTTTCACTAAATGAACTATAGTGTTTGACATTGTATCTTTTCAACAGTTTTGCCATAATCGAATTGTAAAACTCTTTCCCATGATCGTTTTGAAGATGAAGTGGCACCTGTTCCTTAAACACTTGTTCTATAGCTTTCGACACTTCTTCCCCAGTTTTTGTTTTTAATGGATAGGCCCAAACATATTTCGAGAAACAGTTAATAACCACTAAAATGTATTTAAAACCTTTGTTTTCGTTTGCGTACGGTATCATCTCCACAAGATCTGCTTGAAATAGATCATTTAGTGATTTCACAATCACTCTGCGCCTTAAAAAATTAATTCTAGCCGGTTTGTGTATTTCACTAACTACTTCTCGTTTAACATCTGTAATAAAATTATTAACCATCTCTCTTCTCAATAATATTAGCTTCTTGAAGCTCCTCAACTATAGCATAGATTTCGTTTGTGTGACCTGTGTTGCCAGCTGTCTGAGATGCTAATAATAAACGTAACCGTTCTACAAGTTCATTGGGATTATCCCAGTACACGTACTCTATAGGACTATCGGAGTACTCCATCTCCTCCTCTAGATTTCCACCTTTATATATGTCACTAAACAGTTTCTTAAATTTGGTTGAGTAGCTATCGGTGATCACATCTCCAGAGGCCTTATGATGTTTTCTGTTTGCATAGGTGTGTTCAATGATGTCTCTAAAAGCGTCTGCATCATCTTGGGTATACTTTGTAGGCATATTTTTTCGAAAGAGTAATTTGTACAAACCATGTGTACCTTTATAGCGTTTACCTTTTATAATTAAATCAGCTCCATCAAAATCAATTTTCGAATCACCAATATAAAAATTGTCAATATCATCTCGCCTTACACGAAACTTGGAAAAATAATTTTGTGGGTCAGAAGGCACGGTGGATGGATCATCTAAAAATTCTTTAATATAGCTTGCAAGTGAAGGATGAAACTGACTGTAGTAGTCATTCTCAGATTTATTCATCAAGTCTCTAAGTCGTCCGTTTTCAAACTCTTCTTGCTTTTTGGCCTCATTCTGTGTAAAGTTCTCTGCTGCATCTTTTAACACTGCTTTTCTCAAAAAGTAACCACTTGTGGTGGGCTTATTTAGTTTTTTAGCACTTAAAGAAAAATTTAATTTTCGTTTAGCTCTCTTTTCGGTTGTCGGTGTTGTAGGATTTGGATTTCGAGGAGTTGACTGGAATAAGTCTTGCATGTAAACACTTGGTTCATGCATATGTTTTTCATCTTCTTCTGCACTGTTATTATCAAAATTCTTATGAAAAAGCGATGAAGTTTGCAGATCTTCAAGTTCTTCCTGTTTTTCTTGTTGTTGTTTTTCGTTTTCTTGCTTGATTTTTTGAGGAGTTGTCAATCTGGGTGATAATGAAGGTATATTGACCAGTTTCGGAGGCTTTTTATCGGTTAAACTAGATTCAATATTTTCCAAGTGTTTTGTAATGGGTTGAAATAGGTTAGCCTGTGAAATCTGACCCTGTTTTAACAAATTTAATTTCTCACGTATTATTTTTCTTTTAGAAATTAATTGTTTCTTTAAGTTCTTTTCACCACTAACCATTTTTATGTTTTCTTCTGACATGTTTATCTATGTTATCTCTACAGGTGCGTTATAACTATTAACACTAAGAAGTATTTGAATCTAAAGATATATAAAGTTATCAAAACGATACCGATATCTTCCCTTATCAATATCACAATCTTTAAAAATTGTCAAAAAATCATACGGTTTTTTCCAGCAGTATGCACACATCTTTTGAAATTCATCAAATGTCATATCAGTGCCAATATGGTTGGTGTATATATGTTTTACATTTAGTAAATCTTGTTTGAATAAAATTAAAACGTTGGCATTGTCTCTTATTAAATGTTTAGGTATTTTTGCATATGTTTGAGAGAGATAGAAACTGTCAATATTATTATGTCGACCCATACTAAAGTAGTCACGCATCACATCTTGTTTATCGCAGGCTACGTCATCAAATATGAAAATGGAAAACGGATTTGCTTCTGATGGAGGAATTATATTTTCGCCACTGTTGTAAGCATAGTACCCTATTTCTTTAATGGGTTTTAATAGATTCTCTAAATATAAATACTTTGGCTGGTATAGACTTTTTGAATACACATACACATTTTTAAACTTTAAACCGTTTGAATGTTCCAAAAGGCTCAATATAAGGTTAGTTTTTCCACAGTTTGATGGGCCCACGATAAGACATCTAATAGATGATGGAAACAGGAAACCATGTCTTGATGTAGTACTTGCATTAATATCATGGTTTTTAACTTCTAAACGCACTTTTTGTTTAACAATCTTTTTCATTTTCTATAGAAATATTATGTCAACTTAACACTGTTGAACTGGTAATGTATAAAAAAAAGTAAAGACCCTGGTTTTTATTTAGTCTTAAGTGAAACGCTATGAAGTACTATGTTAGTTCAAACGTTAAAGGGCAAGGGTTGTTAAACAGTGCTATAAATAATCTGCCCTTCGAAATGCATATCCCAGGGTTTTCTTATTGTGGACCTGGGACTAAGCTAGAGAAACGTTTAGCTAGAGGGGATAAAGGTATTAACCAGCTTGATAGAGCATGCAAAGATCATGACATTTCCTATTCAACTAATATGGAGTTGACCGACCGTCATGAGGCAGATAAAGTTTTAATGAGAAAAGCTTTAGAACGGATGCGAGCAACGGATTCAGGCTTGTATGAAAAACTGGCTGCTTCTGGTGTGGCTGCTGCTATGGGTACCAAGCTAAAACTAGGGATGGGTATGGTAAATAATGTATCAAAAACTGATCAAGTGCCACGTTTAAAGGCAGTGCGTCAGTGCCTAAATATGATTCAACGTGGGATAAAGATGACAAAAAATTATTTAGGCTCTCTTGAAACTCTAGAGGGTCAAATTAAAAATCCATCACAAACAACGAGAAAATCATCATCATCTAAACCAAGAAAACCACGGTTAAAAAAAGTAAAAAAAGATGAACCTGAAACAGAAGCTATGGAAACTAATTCACCCCCTTTACATAAAGAACCAACATTGTTAAGAGTCAAAAGAAAGAGAAAGTTAAGCGACTCGGTGGATATTCCTTTTAAATTACCAAAATTTTTAAAAGTCAAACGAAAGAGAAAGTTAAGCGATTCGGTTGATGTTCCCTTTAAATTACCAAAAACCGACACAGCTGCTGTTTTGAGTGAAGGACCATTGGAGCAGAAGTCACTAAAGCGGAGACTAAGCATTGATGGTGAAGAAAATGACAATATGCATAGCAACATTAAAAAACCAAAAGTTATATAAATCTTAAACACCTTCAAACACACATATCAGTTGCTTTCATTCTTGTGTAAACTTTCAAGGTAGTAACATCATTCTTATAAAATGAGTAAAACGAGAAAATCAAGAAAACCCATAAAAAGTAGAAAAACATCAACTTTTAAAAGAAAGAGGGCACGAATTGTACGAAAACTACAAGACTTGGAAACTGCAGTCAAAGTTGCTCTCAAGACAGCGGAAAAAAACAAAGGAAAAGTACGACCTGCACGAATAATAAAACTACCAAAAAAGGGTGGTTTTTTGCCTCTAATACCAATCATGGCCACCCTCTCTGCCCTTGGTGCTTTAGGGAGTGGCACAGCAGGAATAGTGAAAGCCATTAATGCTGCTAAATCTGCAAATCAACAATTGCAAGAGGCTCAACGACATAACCAAAGTATGGAGTCCATTGCTATGGGTAAAGGATTATTTCTCAAACCATATAAACTAGGAATGGGTCTTTTTTTACACAAAGGTGGATGTCAAAAAACAAAAACCTAAAGTTTTTCAAGAAAACTTTACCGATTTCACTACCACAGCGAGCTCTTACAAATATTGACCTGAAAAAGTATACAAAGCTGTTAAAAATTAAACATTTTAGAGGTGTGTTTATGAGAGATGAACTACCCTCAAAGATACATAAATTTGAGTCGGGGATAATTAATTTAGATAGTAGCAGAGGATCAGGAAGTCATTGGACTTGTTATAAGAAAATTAAAAATAATGTACACTATTTTGATAGTTTTGGTAATTTACGACCTCCTATAGAATCAGTAAGATACTTTAGTTCTAATGGTGACTCAAAAGTACTGTATAATTATAACCCCTACCAGACTTATGATTCTGTAAATTGTGGACACTTGTGTTTAAGTTTTTTGTATTACTTTAAGGGTTAATAAAAAACGTCTACTAAACTACATGGTTTTTCATTTATCAGTGAACCGCTATATAGTAAACATGTCCTACACCTTTACCTTATCCGGAAAATCATCACTCCTTTCAGCAAACATCTATCCACCTATAGTGCTAAACGAGCTTGAGCAATATGATTTGGGGCTCATTAATTTCGAAAGTTACAACTCAATACCGAATGTGGATAGTTCAAATAATTTATTTTGTTTTAATGATGATAAAATTATAAAAATACCTGAGGGGTCATACGAAATTAAGGACTTGAATGATTTCCTAAATAAATACTCAAAGCAAACTTTAAAGGAGGAACAATTTGAAATAAGTATAACAGCTAACCATAATACCTTACAGTGTGAGGTTATATGCAATAAAAAGATTAATTTTGAAAAGGAAAATTCCATTGGAAGTTTACTAGGATTTGCAGGAAAAACTCTAGAGGCAGATAAAAAACATATATCTGAAAATCCGGTTGATATATTAAAAGTGAATGCTATATGTGTTGAGTGCAACTTGGTTATAAACTCTTATAATAACGGAAAAGCAGTGCACATGTTACACATGTTTTACCCCTCTTCTCCTCCAGGTTATAAAATTATAGAAAGACCCTCAAATGTGATATATCTACCAATCAGCACTCATTATATTGATGATATTTTACTTAAAATAACTGACCAAGATGGAAAACCCATCAATTTTCGTGGAGAAGTGGTCACGATTAGGCTGCATCTAAAAAAATCCGTTTAAAAATGGTGTTTTTGTATAATCATAATACTTTTGGTATTCCTTATGAAGAAATTACCGCCTTAGAGGAAAGTAATAAAATTTATAAGAAGAAGATTGATAGTGTACCACCATTTAGTAATAAACAGCTAGTCAAAGAGCTAACACCTGAAAATAGAGCTTTTTTAGTATCTTTAGGATTTAAACTAAAAGGACAATAACTACCATCATAGGCAAAAGACTTAAGAAATTTTGGTATAATTTAAAAGTACGTGTCAGTTGTGGTATAAGAAGAATATTTTTTTCAGTGCGGTGTAGTTTAAAGTGTTTTGAAAAAAATGAGTCGTAACATTCTACGAGTGGGTGAAAACGTGCTCTATGATAATTCGATTGTGAGTTACCAACTACACACTCATCAACCATATGCTTCAACCACCTTAAACAACAATGATGAAATTCGAATTCCGATACAAACTCAAGACATCTATACCCTGCCTAGTGAAAGTGTTCTTTACCTTGAAGGAAAAGTACTGAAAGATGACAATACTGCCAGTACTAATGTGCACTTTGTAAACAATGGTTTAGCACATTTATTTGATGAAATTCGTTATGAATTAGGAGGGGTGATTGTGGAACGTGTTAGAAATCCTGGGATTACATCAACAATAAAAGGCTACTGCTCATTCAAGGAAAGTGATGGTAACACCCTTCAAAATGCTGGTTGGACACTTAAAGAAAATCCACCTATATTAGATGGTTCCGGTAATTTCAATATATGTTTACCCCTAAAAACCCTTATGGGGGTATTTGAGGACCATCACAAGATTATTTTAAATGTACGACAAGAACTCGTGTTGATTCGCAGCAATTCCGATTTAAACGCTTTAATTGAAACTGAGGATAAAAAAGAAAAATATAAGGTGGTGTTAAATAAAGTTCATTGGAAAATTCCACATGTTAGAGTGTCAGATGATCAAAAATTACGCCTTTACAAGTATTTAGAGGGTAACAGAGATCTCAATATTAGTTTTCGAAGTTGGGAATTGCATGAGTATCCACAACTTCAAACTACCACTAATCACACATGGGCAGTGAAAACTTCAAATCAACTGGAGACACCACGTTTCATTATTATTGGATTTCAGACAGATAGAAAAAACTTGTTTAGTAAAAATATGAGCCGTTTTGACCACTTATCATTAACCAATTTAAAAGTCTATTTAAACTCCGAAGTTTTTCCATATGATAATTTAAATTTAGATTTTGATAACAATCAGTATGCTATTCTATATGAAATGTATGCCCAGTTTCAAAAATCCTATTATTACCACGATCAAAGCGAACCTTGTTTTCACCCGATAAGCTTTAAAAATGATGCTCCACTGGTAGTTATCGACTGCTCTCGACAGAGTGAAGACGTGCTCAAAGGTGGTGCAGTTGACATTAGAATTGAGTTTGAAACGAAAAAAGCTGTACCTGATAAAACTATAGCCTACTGTTTAATATTGCACGATCGACTTGTGAAATACAACCCTCTAACCAGTACCGTAAGGGTAATTTAAAGAAGAAAAAAATGTTTATTTTGGATGTGCAAGGTTTCCAATACAAAGACACTGAATTTATATGTAAGGAAATAGCTATATTAAACACCCATACTAATGAAGTTCGGCACCATATCGTTAATTTACCCATGAAGTCCATCTGGTTACATCAAGACTTTAAACATCAAGCTGAATGGAATACAAACAAACTTCATGGTATAAATTGGGACACTTTTGATTTTAGTTATTTACCATTTGAAAACCTCGCTTTATTTATTAAGGATTTAATTCAAAATGAAACTGTGTTTGTAAAAGGAAATGAAAAAAAAGTTTGGTTATGTAATTTAGTTAATAATAATGTTGTAGATTTATATGACTTGGGATGTCCCAATATTAAAAAATTAAAAAATTATTGTAATGATAAGTTTCACTGTGAAATGCATAATAATAATTATTTAAATTGTGCTAGAGAAAATGTAATTTTGTTAAATAGATGGTATTTAAATAAAAAGCATATTCAGTTTTAACCTTTTATTTTATTTTAGTTTAACAAAATATTAAAAATTAAAAAAAAGCTTGGGTTTGTGTTAAAGGATCCTCTTCATCGAAGAGACTTATTATCTCTTCCATATTTGTATTTTTGTTTGTTGTTTGTTTTTCGGATACAGTGGATACCACACCCTTTCTGCTTCTTCTTCTTTGTGCTTGGGTGGTATCTACTGCTTTTGTAGATGTTGCTGCTGTTGGCCCCCCAGACGATTCTCCAACAGCTGTTATTTCCATCGGATCGGAGGGTGGTGGTGGTGGTAACACAGCCAAATTTTTTGTTGTCTCAATCTCCATAGGTTGATCAATATTAATTTGGTATCTTTCTATCGCTCGCTGTAGGATAGCAATTTCTTCATCATCATCCGCCTTTATTCGATAGTACTTCACTGGCAGCCTACCGAATTTTTTGTCTATGGTTTCTGTTCTAGGTGAATATGATAGTCTGACAAAGGCTTTATCACCTTTTAAACTTATCTTCTTTACTCCAAAACTGAAAAAATAATAACATCAAAACTAAGACAAATAAACTAAAATTCAATATAATTTCTTTGCTATTAAAAAATTAGGAATATTTTTTTATATAAATATTATCTTGGATTCATGTAAGGTTTTTAGTAATAATAAATTTTCTATAAAAAGTTAAAAGTATATAAAACTAAAATTTACTACTTTTTAGTTTCTTTTGTAAAAATTATCCTGTATTCGTTTAATAATAAATAATCTGTAAAAAATCAAAAGTACTTACTGAAAAAGATTCTTCATGCAAACAAATACCATTTTCGGAGGGCAGTTAATGCGATCTAGAGTTGACACTACAAGTGTGCATGGTTGTGTTGCCATTTTTATTTTATTTTTTTCAAAACTAATAAGCACAAACTGTTAAACTGTTTAAATTGATTTTTGCTTTGATATTTGATGGAATTTATACCTAATTTTTAGCTAACATAAGCACTGCGTTGGTTATTTTTTAACAATGCTTGCACTTGTCCATAGGCGTTGCATTATTTAAAAGTTTATAAATTAAAGTGGGGGGATAGTTTTTCTCATAACCAAGATGACAGCGATCTTTCTGTAGGTTGGCTCCATCCTTTACATTTTAGCATCTTATATTTCCTTAATAGGGAGTTAATCAAGTAAAGTTTGGATTTAATACTGCTTGACCGTATTGTGACAGTATTACATAGAAAACTAACAACTGATCTCTCAAAATTGATATACTAAAGTTGAATTGAAAAATAAAGTAATTTGTTTTCTTTTAATAAAGACAGGCACTAATAAATCCAAGCTTTATTGTAATTAGTCCCTAATATATTGAATTTTAGGTTACAATCTGTCATATTTTACTATTTTGACATATCACGTGACTTTTAAAGCAGTCAAATTATTTTTGTTGGTTTAAATTAATTAAATATATATACAATATTAAAGTAGCGTCGCCTATGACTACACCTAAAAAGTGCTGACCAATATGTTTTAGTTTAAATATAAAAAACACATTTTTGCTAAATAATACATTTTTATAAAATTTATTAAACATTATGTTTTGATTTGAATAAAAAAAATGTCCATTTTTACAGACTAGTGGCGCTGGTTACATTGTATCAAATCATACGTCAGTCATATGTTTGTTATGGAATTTTCCGTTCTTTGATTATACAAGTGAAAATGAAAAGTTTTGCTAACTAAATTCCGAGCGTTTAAAATTAAACTCAAATGTCTTTTTGACACTTTTGACAGCAATTCTATGCACAATCAATCCATCCAACTGTTAAAAAAGTTAGGTTATCGTGAATCTGGCAATATGTGCTATACTTTCTTACATTTGTTACTTTAAAAATTTCCCTCGTATTCAAGAAGAACTTTCTTATCAAACCAATATTTAATTATATTTTGACAACGTATGAATTCATTCTGACAAAGACCGTTGTTCATAACATATCTTGCACAGTTGAATATTATAGAAAAAATGAGTTCCCAAAGTTTTGATGTGTTGGTGTCTGAGTCTGTAAAAAAGGTTGAACAGGTGAGTAGACTGGTGAAAACAAAAGAGGAATTTAATTATTGGATAGTTTTTCTTCTAAATTTAATTTCAACCGTAAAAAGTTGTGTGAAAAATAAACTTGATTGTGTACAAAACTTTTCTAAATTAGAATCGAATTTGGCACTTTTAAAACATTATTTAATATTACTAAAAAATAAAAAAAGAATTCATTTTGGCAAAACTAATAGGTTGAGGTCGGTCAAAAAAAATTTGGTTTGGGAAGATGTTGAAACGTGCTTTGGTGGTAGAATTACAACAGGTATTATCACTAATTTTACCATTAAAGACCCTAAGATTTTCTTTAAAAAGGCATTCAAGAGTTTTTCAAGTCAAATTAAAAAGTCACTTAAACATTCAATTTTAAAAGTTAATGTCATTTTTTCGGGGAATTTTATTAAATTACATGAAGGTACTACGCAAACTGATGTGAAGGCTTTTTCTACGAGAAACAGTATAATAGACCAAACAACAAATTTAAAAAAATGGTATGAGGAAAATGTTTCTCAAAAAATATTAACCAAGATGGAGGATTTTCAAGAGCGAGATTCTGGTTGGGCTCTGTATGAAATTCTCCATCTTAAGGTTATTATTAATAAACACACCCCAATCAACTGTGGTGATTCAACTTATGTTGAGTCACCGCAGTGGATTAAAAACACCAAGGGGGTGATCAATATTCAAAATAAAGATAATTATTGTTTTCTTTGGTCTATTGTGGCTGCTTTACACCCTGCTGCTCATCATAGAAGCAGGACTTCCTCGTACCCTCATTTTAGTCAGGTGGGACTGAATTATGAAGGTTTTGAATTTCCTATGCGCCTAAAAGACATTTCAAAATTTGAGAAACTTAATAATTTATCAATAAATGTTTTTGGAGTTGAAAAGAATGAAATCCTACCTATTTGTTTAAGCAAATCAGATTTTTCCAAACGAATTAATTTACTTATTTTATCGTGTGGTGATGATGATGATGTAGTTGATAGTGAAAATGAGATATGGATATAGATTCTGAAAATTTTGAAATTCTCCAGCCCAATAAAAGGATCTATCACTTTGCACTAATACAAAATATTTCACGTCTTATATCAAGTCAGGTGGGTAGACAAAATAATAAAAAATGGGTATGTGATAGATGTTTAAATTGGTTTGTTTCCGAGGCAGTGCTGCAAAAGCATTATTTAGATTGTAAAAATTTAAATTTTACCAAACTAACTCTACCAAAGAAAAATGACGACATTTTGAAATTTACAGAATTTAAAAATAAAGAGCAAGTGCCATTTACAATTTTTGCTGATTTAGAAAGTTTGTTGGAAAAAATTGACAACGATGACAAAAGTGCATCATCACCATCGAATACACAAAGAATTCAACACCATATTCCTTTTGCGATTGGGTATTATGTGAAATGTTCATATGATAACTCGCTCTCCTATTATCATCAAATTGTAGGAAATGATTGCATTTCACGTTTTACTCATGAGCTGAAAAGAATAGCAGAAAAATTGAGTAACATTTTTTCAAATATTGTTCCTTTAAAACCGTTAAACACTATGGAAAAGTTTGATTTTAATAATGCAACCCATTGTCATATCTGTGAGAAGGCTTTTCAAGAGGGAGACAGAAAACATTTAGATCATTGTCACTTGACGGGAAAATATAGGGGAGCAGCTCATCCGGGTTGTAATTTAAATTTTAATGATTCACACAGTGTTCCTGTAGTATTCCACAACCTTTCTGGTTATGATAGCCATTTCCTTATAAAATCTTTAGCAAAGGAGGTAGAGGGTAGAATTCAACTTCTCCCTGTAAACAAGGAAAAATATATTTCGTTTACTAAATACATTGAAGGCACCAAAGTAAATTTTCGTTTTATTGATTCTTTTCGGTTTATGCCTTCCGCGTTGGACAAACTAGCTTCATATTTAGATGATTCCAAAAAGACAATTTTAAAAAGTTTTTACAAGGAAGAGGAAAAATTTAATTTAGTTACTCGTAAGGGTGTCCTGCCCTATGAGTATCTCGATTCTTGGGAAAAGCTATATGAAACTGTTCTTCCTCCTAAAGACGCATTTTATAGTACTTTGGAAGGAAAAGGTGTTTCAAATGATGAATACAAAAGGGCACAAACAATTTGGAATACCTTTAATATTAATTCGCTTTTGGAATATGCGCTTTTTTACATGAAAATTGATGTAATTTTGTTATCTGAAATAATGAGCTCGTTCCGTGACATCTGTCTCTCCACCTATAAACTTGATCCGCTTCATTATTTTACCAGTCCAGGATTGGCCTTTTCAGCCATGCTTAAACAGTGTAAAATAGAGCTACAACTTTTGACTGATGTTGATATAATCATGTTTATAGAAAGAGGTATAAGAGGTGGAGTTTCACAGTGTTCAAACAGATATGCCAAAGCCAACAATAGGTACATGGGAGAGTCATACAACCCCAATAAGGAAACATCATATTTAATGTACTATGATGTTAATTCACTATGCACAGCTATGACTTTACCATTGCCCTATGGTGGTTTTGAATGGGTTCATAACAATTCATTCACTGAGGAGGATATATGTAATATTTCAGATGATAGTCCCATAGGGTACATTTTTGAAGCAGACATTTCATACCCTGCTAACCTATTTGAAATACATAAAGACCTTCCTGTCTGCCCTGAACATCGAGTGCCACCCAACTCAAAAAGTAAGCTACCCAAACTGATGACTACACTTTACAATAAAGAGCGATATATCATCCATTATCGTAACTTAAAACAGGTCCTTGGTTTGGGTTTAAAAATTAGAAAAATTCATAGAGTCCTTAAATTTAAACAGTCTCAATGGTTGAAACCCTATATTGAATTAAACATCCATATGCGTCAGCAAAGTAAAAATGAATTTGAGAAAAACTTTTACAAATTGATGATTAATTCAGTATTTGGGAAGACTATGGAGAATGTTCGAAAATATAAGGATGTTAAGTTGGTAACTCGATGGTCGGGTCGTTTTGGTGCGCAATTCTATATTTCAAAACCTACTTTTCATAGTTTAACCATATTTGATAAAGATATGGTTATTATTGAAATGTCTAGAAACAACATTATTTTCAATAAGCCCATATATGTAGGATTTACAATTTTGGACTTGTCAAAAACTTTTCTTTATGAATTTCACTATAACTATATTAAAACGAACTTTGGAGATAAAGCCCTTTTGCTATATACGGACACAGACAGTTTAATTTATAACCTACATGTTGATGATATATACAAACATATGAAAACTGACATTGACAAATTTGACACATCTGACTACCCACCAGACAATATTTTTAACATGCCATTAAAAAATAAAAAAGTTTTGGGGCTCATGAAAGATGAAAATAATGGTGCTATAATGACAGAGTTTGTAGGATTACGGTCTAAAATGTATAGTGTGAAGATTTTGGAAAATAAGAGCGATTTGCAAAATCTTCAAACTAAACTTGAGCAGAAAGGTCTTTCATTAACAGAGGTTCAGGAACAATGTTTAAATTTAAATATTAGTAAAAGGGCAAAGGGTGTAAAAAAGGCTTCACTTAGAAAAATTACATTTAATGACTATCTTGAGTGCCTTTTTAAAAATAAAATCACAGAGATCTCTCAAACCATGATCCGATCTCACAAACACGAAGTGTACACAATCAAACAAAAAAAGATTGCTTTAAGTCCTTTTGACGATAAACGTCAACTATTACCCCACTCCACCAACACAGCACCATGGGGCTATCCAATAACTTAAATAAATCTTAAATTTAAACTAGTCTACAGAATCCTCTCAACTTGTTCAGACATCGGACACTGTGTGTCTAGGAACTCATTAAACTAGGTAAGTAAACAACCTAAAAAAAAAATTAACACCTAGAAGAAAAAAAAATGATAAATAAAAAATCTGTAAAAAATTATACTTACCTTTTAATTGTTATTTCAGTCTAACCGAGATACCACCACAACAATGAACAAGAAATCATCACATCAAAAAACAGAAAAAGACAACCTAGAAATTTATCAAGCTACAAATAAAACATCACCACAAGGATGGCAGAAGAAAAATAACATAAAAAAGACTGCAGAATGTGTGACAACCAAGCAACTTGGGTTTCTGGACCAGATGGATAGTAGTAGTAGTAGTAAAAATGTATGTGTTTACTGTAAAAGAAACGTTTGTTTCTGTCAAAACTATTCACATTGCAATATTGGCACTAGGCTTTGTTCTAGTTGTAAGCAAATGTTTTGTTTTTGCAAGAAATCAATTGAACATCATAAGAACATAGAAAAATATTACACAGTAAGAGGTGAACAAGACCTATTTTGCTATGAGCAAATATCTCCTTCCCCTCGTTAATATATGTTTAAAATTAAATAAATTAAAAATAAAATATTTGAAGTATATTTTCTTATTTTTTCAGATCCAAAAGACATGTATCCTGTGTCGTGCACAAGTACCAAACAACTTTCGGATATGCAAATTTTGTTTATTGGAATCTGCAATCAAATACCCAGAAACAAGAAAATTGGCATGCAGAATTTTTCAACAGAAATATAATTATAACATCAAGTTTGACTAATTTTTATATTTTTTCTTTCACTATTTTATTTTAATAAAAAGACTTACCAAATATTATTTAATAAATCACTTATTGTTTTTCTTTGATACCCTATCCTCTTTTTGACTCATTTTATATAAAATTTATTTTGAAAAAAAATGTGTTATATCAATCAAAAATGCTTACTATAAACTATAAACATCTCCCCAGTGTACAAAATTATTACAAAAGTTGCATCATATTTTTGCTAATTAGATAAAATAGGAACATGTGTGGGGTCACTAAGGTTATCCGATAAGATACTCGTGCAGTCATTTTTTAGAAATTATTTTATTTTTAACACACAGAGAAAATAACAGGCTATCCCGATTAATTCTAACAAATATTTCTAGAAATTATTTTATTTTTTAACCAACAACCAAGGCCTTTTTCACATTAGGACTTACCTAGCCCAGGCTAAGCGAGTGAAGTGGCTATCTTACTGGCTGACACCTAACTCATTGCCAATAGGGCCTTTCAACAGCTAAGGCCTTACCTAGACCAGGCGAAGCTAGTGAAGTAGCTATCTTACTAACAAAAAAACACTCCATTTTATCTACTCCCTCATTGACCAATAGGGCCTTTCAACAGCCCAGGCTAAGCAAGTGAAGCGGCTAGCTAACTCATTGCCCAATAAGGCCTTTCAACAGCCTCTGGTTGTTACGTCATTGCTGACAGCTTCTTGTACGCTTCTTTTGCCCGAAGGTCAGATCAAGTTCACTTCTTCAGCAGCAGGTCATCCACTTCGGAGAAGTGGATGGCATGGTTACCATTTGGTCCAGAACCCACACTACTACACTACTGTTGCTCTTTATTTGGTCGAAGTTTTCTTGCATACCATCTAATCTTTCTTCAAATGTCCGTCTCATATCGTTTTGATTTTGTGCAATGGTCTGTCTCATATCGTTCTGGTTTTGTTCCATGGTCTGCTTCATGTCATCCATGGTGTGTTTCATATCGCCCTGGTTTTGAGCTATTTGAGCTGCTAGAGCCTGCATCATTTTAGTTAAATCTTCCATCTTGGCCGATCTTTGTCTAGTAAGCATCAACTGCCTGATAAATCACTTAAAACGTCTATTTTAGGGCTATAAAGCGAATGTCGAAGTCGGTTTTTCAATATCTCTTCCAATTCTTAAATAGAACCTAATGGAATGTTCTGGAATATACTGGTAAATGCTACTCTTTCTGCTACTAGGCAAATGTAGAAGTCACTTTTTGATTATCTCTTTTGGTTCTCGAATAGACCGTCGTAGAATGTTATGGAATATTCTAGCAATAATTTCTAATTCCTACTTTTAAAATAACTAAGCTACTGTCGAAGTCGGTATTTGTATATCTCTTCTAGTTTTTGAATAGAACGTCGTAGAATGTTATGGAATCTTCTAGAAATTCTTTTTAGTTCTTACTTTTGAAATTACTAAGCTAATGTCGAAGTCTCTTTCTGGATATTTCTTCTGGTTTTCGAATAGAGCGTCGTAGAAAGTGATGGAATGTTCTAGAAATTCTTTCTGATTCTTACTTTTAAAATTACTAATCTAATGTCGAAGTCGGTATTTGTATATCTCTTCTAGTTTTTGAATAGAACGTCGTAGAATGTTATAGAATATTCTAGAAAATCTCTCTAATTATCAATTTTTGAACTGTAAAGTTAATGTCGAAGTCGGTTCTTAAATATCTCTTTTAGTTTTTGATTAAAACAATATCGAACTTCTTCGAATATTCTGGAAAAATCACTTACTGTTTTTCTGTCCAATTGTCCTATCCGGTGGTAATATGTAAGGGTAGTCTTTGCACTATTCAGTTCCGAATATTCTGGCAAAATCACTTACTGCTCTTCTTTTTAATTGTCCTAGCCGGTGGTACTGTGTAAGGATAGCCTTTGCACTATTTATTTCTTTTAATCCCACTTCCGACACCAATTGTTACGGGTTCACAACGACAAATTAAAAACTCGCAATTGTTGAAAACGATACGTCAATCTATTTCCACAAATTATGCACAAAAACACGCACTCCAACTTACTAATAATTCACCACTAATATCTCACGACCACTACAGTATGTTATCTGTGACTGACCGACTGATGCACGACGTCCGGCCTTATATATGAGGGCTGCCTACTATTCTAGAACCCTTCCATCCTTGTTCGATTCGCAATCATTCCAGCCCTTTTCTAGACTTTCGCATACCAGTTTGTCACAGATAACGCAACTAAAACCTAGATTAAGAATACAACCATAAAATTCGTCAACCTAATACTACACTAAACCTAAATAAATTCTAACTATAAAATTTAAATACTTAAATTTGTAACAATACGATTGCCTTCCATGTCTGCATTTGTTTCCTTATAAATTCATTACTACTGAACCGATTTTAATGAAAAAAAAACATGATGGTTAAAATTGATTTCTTTTTAAAGAACATGATCAAACTTTATCGCCATCTTAAAATGTAAGATGGTGGACAGAATCATACTTGATTCTTGAAAATGTGTTTATTCTTATTTTCCGAAAATGTTTTAGTTTTTTTTTAATTTGTAGAAAACGAGGTACAAATTAGTAAAATCGGTGTAATGATTCTCAAAAAATCATTTTTTGTTTCTATCATGGTTTTACAGATTATACGATTGCATTGCCAATCCTGTTTGCATTTATTTCGTTATAAATTTGTTATTACTAATCCGATTTTAGTCAAATAAAAATCATCGTAGTGTAGTGTAGTGTTTTTCTATAAATTAAAAAAAAACTAGAACGTTTTCGGAAAATACGAATAAACACGCCATTTTAAAGAATATGATTCTGTCCGACATCTTAAATTGTACGACGGCGGCAATTTTTGATTAGAATCTTTAAAGAGCAATCAATTCTCACCAGGATGTTTTTTATTTCATTAAAATCGGTTTAGTAGTAATGAATTTATAAAGAAATATTGGAATGGCCTTCGTATAATATGCAAAACAATGGTTGAAACAAAAATTTTTTTTTAGAACCATGAAACCGATTTGGCTGATTCATACCTTGTTGTGCGTGGCAAGAATGCAGCTTTTTTAGTGATTTAAAAAAATAAATAAAATAGGTTCGCAACACAAGAATAAACAAGCATATTTGAAGGGTACAACCTCATTTCGTCCGCCATCTTGGATTTTGAGAAAGCGGACAAAAAATATTTAGTCAAAATTCTGATTAATTTTCTGCCAAGTGCGGTTTGTGTAATTAAAATCAGTGGTACAGTTCAAAAGTTAGAATGAAAAAAAATTGTCCTGTTTTTTTTGGCCCACCCGGTAGGAAAAGAGGCGCCCTTACCCCATTTTTAACATTTTTGGACCATCTAACCGCCATCTGTTTCAAGTCGAACATTTTGATATCTCCATTATCATAGCCTGCCGCGACCACTCTCTCCTCGTTGTTATAGGAGTCTCCAAAGGCGACACACCAACAGTCTCTGCCACTTGATCCGTCCATTGGAGTGAATTTGGCGACGGGAACTTCTTTTTGACGCGTGTCCCATATCATCACGGAACCTGTGTATACCAAAATCAAATATATTATAATCGTGATTATAAGACTATACAGAAACTCGTAGACAATGATTTATTTATTTTAAACAGGACGTTTCGGTTAGTAAGTGTCTCTACCGGTCTTCAAGTGTAAACTAGATAATCCAGCTACAAGCTACTACGTATACTATGTCCGTGCTTGGTTGACTGAAAACTTCTTCATGCTGCATTATACACCCAGCTTTAATAAACTTTCGTTTTAGCCAATGCGACTTCTTATGCAAAACTTTAGCTTCAGATCTGTGAGTCCTGTGATCATTTGACCATGCATGATCCGCTAAACGCTAAATGTTTCAATATCCCCTAATTGGGTACTTTTTAGATGTTCATTTACTTTCACCTGAAGAGGGCGTTTCGTTTCACCTACATATGATGTAGAGGAAAGGTGCCTAATATCGCATAGGTTCCTAATATCGGATAGTCAAGTATTTCCTAAACTATTGGTCCGAGCTATCTGCGTGTGCATGTACCGATGCTACACCAAGCTGTACAGATTCTACATAAATTACAGATTTCTGCGGCAAGTTTTTATTTTTTGTTCAGTTGTTTACGTGAAATCATAGTGCACGAAAATTACACCGCTGCTGATTATAGGCAATCTATTCTTAGAAGGTAAGACAAATTATTAATTTGATATACATCATCTGATTAAGCATATTGTAAGGTTTTATTTGATGTATAATTTATTAGGTTTAGTGCAGTTTTGTCTTTTCGAAAAGTGTGATAACCTCACATATAATGTATGCCCTAATATCGAACACTATGGGTTTCTCAATTTTGTTTTTAGTTTAAAGCTTTGACAAATTATTTTTGTCTTGCAAAAATATTATGCTAGTGTATGGTTTTAACTGATTAAAAAGTATAATAAAAAAGCTGTAACTTTATTATGGGTTCCAAATATCGCACATTTGCGATATTGGGACTACCTCTTATCCGATATTAGGACACCATTTTTAAAATGGTGATTTTTGTATCCCAAAATATATTTTTATGTGTCTTAGAAAAGAATTAAGTTTGACATTTGGCATTTCAGAGTATTGAAAAATATAGGTCAATTGTTTGCCAACACGTACTTCTGATATATAGCTGAATTTTTTTTTATAGGCCAAAAGAATAAAGTATCCGATAATAGGCACCTTTCCTCTACCACACACACAAGTCAGGTTTGAAATGGGCCGTTTTTAGTTCTAGCTTGCCTATTTGCGACACAATCTTATGTGATACGTCAAAATTTTTATAAAAAATCGTAGAGTGCGCATTTCTATGGTGAACATCTGGCAACTGGTGCAGAAACACTCTGCACCCCATCCGTTTTTAAAAAAAAAAATGAAAACTTGGGTTAGTTTTACTTTGGTTTTTTTAATCTTCTATTTTTCAGCTTTTTCGAAAATATTTTAACCATCTACCCCCAATAGGGGGGTCAGCAACCCCCAAATTAGGTCTAAAAACGTGATTTTTTTTTTCATTTCTGTAAAAAACACCCTTTAGAAATGAATGGTAATAAAATTTAGTAGGTGCGTCTAAAAGTACATGATAGATAGATATAGATTTGATTTTATGTACCGCTTATATATGTTATATGAAAATATCCTGCCTACACTTCGAAGAAACCAGAACCTTCTATGAAACCCGAGAACCTTCCAGATAAGAAGCTTATTCTGCTGACTTGCGTTTCCCATGAAATAAACAACACGTGCATTCAAGCCGAATCAGCACTTTATTTCTCAGAACCTTTCAAGATAAGAAGACCATTCTGCTGACTTGCGTCTCTCATGGAATAAACAACACGTGCATTCCTGCCGAATTGCACTTTAGTTCTAAGAAGTTTTAATCTAGAATATTAAGGAATTATTCCATTGCTTAATCAGCACCTTTTCTTTATATAAACTAAAATCATTGTAATGTTAAGTCATTCTCTTTAGAATCGTTCTTAAGTACACGTTCAATTATAACGTTTAAGTCCTATATTGTATTTAATCAAAATAAAGTTTTTTAAAAAGTAAAAAGTAAACTTTAAAGTATAACATATATATCGTCCCAGGGTGTCGAATCAGGGGTAGTTTATTAAAAGTTAAATGATTTTTCAATTAATGATTTTATGAAAACAATACTTGTTATAAAAACTACTATTACCATCTCTAGATCCTGTAACGATTTCAGGTGCCCCACAGTTTGCGCTTTTTCCTGCCACACCATCAATCGAGTTTACTACTGCTTTGTGTATGGTGGTCTGATAAACAGGAACCATTGGGTCTTCTAAATCCCTACACCAAAAAAAAAAAATAGGCCTAGTAAATTAATTTTTTCTTTATTTTGTTTCGTTTTTGTTACAATAGTATAAAAAGTTTTAAATAAATTGAAGCTATGTAGTTAGAAATTTTTGAATATTTGGTTCCCCTAGCTGTTAATCGAGTTGTTAATTTTTTCAATATTTGTTTTAGGAAAGCAGATTAAATACACGTTGCAGTAACACCCGGTTTCCACCTATGCGTGCCCACCCTGATTCAAAAAACGCACCAGGTGACACTGCATTTAAAACCGGTGCAAAGCCATGTCAGCTAAGGACACTCATCGTAAAGTCAAGCTTGCTTGACGATGAGTGACCTTAATGTCAGCATAGATGGAAATACTAGGCTTAAGCCGGCTGTCCATGGCGCGTATTATCTGCGCGGATTTTTTTTTCTCAGGCTTTGATTGGTCCAAATTTTTAAATCAACCAATCAGAGCCGTAGGAAAGATAAATCCGCGCGGATAATACGCTCCATGGACACCCAGCCTTAAGCCGTAGAACCAAGGCGAATTCTCGTTCTATATAATCGTTTTCAAGCGAATAACTAGTAATTACTAGTATTTACCACTGCCGTTCAAGCGGCCTTGGTAAATACCACTCCTTGAAGAGTGACGTCATAAATGAGCCCTTTGGACGTCATCGTTTATTACCGGTAATTACCACACTTTTGAGGAAGGTTATTGCGTTTTCTAACCTCACAATCATTTGTTTTGTTTCTTTTTTCTGTGAATTTTTAAAATGAGTGAAATTTATCATGTGTGTCTCAATTATGAAGAAAATTGTACAAAGTGATGGCCTCCTCTATATTGTCTTGCCAAAATTTTATTTTCATCAACCCTTGGCTTACTCGAATTTACCCAATGTGGACTGATACACGAAATATCATAAAAAAAAAACAGTATCATTGTAGTCCTCTAACCACAGTTTATCATACTTATTTTTTTTCCAAATTTTGCCCTTTTCGAATCAAATACGCCAGTATTTCAGAGTCGGTCGAGAAGAACTTAAGTTCAATAATGGCAAGAAGATTATTATTCATCTAAACTAAAACCAACTAAACTTCTTTAAAAAATCGCAAAAAGCAACAACAAACAATAACCGGTTATAAAAAAAGCTATTCAAGCGGCGTTTCTGTGGTAATAGGCTAAGGGCCTTAACAGCTGATTTTTAATGTCAACCAAGGGATAACCAGAGGTAATTACTAGTTATTCGCTTGAAAACGGCTTATGTTTCGAAACAGTGTGGTTCAAGATATACGTCATCAATTGGTGACGTTTTATATCTATATTTTTGAATTTATGGGCGTTATACGATGAAGTACTGTTCACATGAACTGTGAATTTATTGTCAATATTTTAGTAAAAACTAATAAAATTAAGAAATAATGTCTCAATTAAAAAAACATAATTTTAACATTGATTTTTTAATATTGATTTTTCAGCAAAACGCCAAAAAGTTTCAAAACGAGCTTTAACCTCGTTTCAAAATACTACGAGAATACTTCCAAATAAATAATTTTCCGTAATCTGCGCCTTTAACCCTCAGATGCACCGTAATAAGGCTTTGCTAATCCATTCTCCCTCTTTGTTGTTTTGTATGTGAGCAACAAGGACTTAAGGGCCCATCCTTAAATTACGTAACGCTCTAGGGGGGAGGGGGGATTTGGGCTTGTGTTACACTCAATGTTTTTTTACTGTGTTTTATCTTGGAAATGCGTTACAAGGGGGGGAGGGGGGAGTAAAAAATCCTGAATTTTTGCGTTACGTAATTTAAAGAAGTTCCCTAATCGCGATTAAACCCATGATCGCGCTTAGGTGTTTACGGTGCATCTGAGGGTATAAATATCTGTGGGAAGGTCAACTGTACACATTTTCAAAATTATGTGAAAAGAGCGCTAAAAAACACGAAAAACTAGGTATGTAATTAATTTAAAATTGTAAAATAATTAATCCTAAGCTAATTTACAAATTTATGTCGAAAATTTGACGATGCAGTGGTTGATTTTTTTCAACCAAAACATGTCAAAGAAAATCCCTATGTCCCTTTTTTTTAAAAAATCATTAAAAAAACCAAAGTTTTTTTTTTAATTTTTCGTTTCTAAATCGACTAAAAATCATAAATCAGAATCATTTGTATACAAAAAAATCGTTAAATAGTGCGTTTTGACGAGCAAGGTAAAACGTAGTAGAACCGAAAGGTGGTTTCGTGTGATGCGGTATTAAAACGCCCTTTAGGTGATCCTTACCAAACTTGTAGCCGCCCTCCAAAATCACCAGTAGCCAAATGTCTATCCCTCAAACTGGAGGCATCAAAGGTGCAGCACTTAAAATGTTCCTTCTTACAAAACTCGTCCACTTTCTCCACTCCCTGGCCCGAAATGGAGTAAATTTCTACAATACCGGCTCCGTTTGATTTCCCACCGATTGCCACGAATTTTGCCGAGCAAGGGATCCATTTGACATCGTGGATAGCGTAATCTAGAGATTTTTGATTGTGGCAAATTATTTGAGGCTTTGCTAACGTCTCCATTATGCATGAAAGTTGTTATGAAATATTTTTGGCATTTATTGATCAAACTTTTGAGAAAAACTCTCGCTTGTCTGCGTTGTCCTATAAGTAATTCAAATAAGGCGGTAAAAGAGAGCTGTGCGTTTAAACTAATTTTGAAGATGGTGCTGTGATCCGTGCTGTAAAGCAGAAACGACTATTGTAAACCCTGTTTCTATTTTTTTAACAAGTACGAAAAGTGCTACTTTTTAGGACAAAATGGCAGTTATAGACGAATGACTTGAATCGGAGTTCAAATAATCCGGCTTCCACCTATACGTGCCCACCCTGATTAAAAAAACGCATCAGGTGACGCTGCAATTAAAACCGGTGCAAATCCATGTGCCGTTTTTTGATTCATGGTGGGCACGCATAAGTGGAAACTAGGCTTTAATTAAGTGTAGGAAGAACACTCCCTGGCTCGAAATGAAGAAAATTTCTACAGCTCGGTTAGATTTTCAACTGCTTGTTTTGCCATGCAAGGGTTCCATACATATTTATTGTCAATATAGCAGCATAGTCTAGAGATTTCTAGTTGACTTATTATTTGGGGCTTTCCTAACGTCTTCATTTTTTATGGAAGTTGTTCTAAAAGATTTTTGCGATTTATTGATCAAACTTTTGACAAAGACTCTCGCTTTATCTGCGTTGTCATATAGGTAATTTAAAGAAGCCGGTAAAAGGGCGAGTGCCTTTGAACTATTTCTGAACACGGTCTGTAAACCAAAACCCACTGTTCGAGAGACAGACCGTTGATAAATTTAGAACAGTTATTTTTTTAACAAGTGCGAAAAGTGATACTTTCCCGGATACAAAATAGTAGATGGACGAACGACTTGAAGCGGAGTTCAAATAAGCCTTAATTAAGAGTAGCAAAAACACTCCCAGGCTCAAAATGGAGTAAATTTCCACAAATTTTTTTTTGCCATGGATTGGTTCCATACATATTTATTGTGAATCGCGGCGTAGTCTAGTCCAATGGACGTCCGTTTCTGGACGTCCTTTTCACGTCCACGTCTGGACGTCCAATGGACGATACATATTGCACACTTTTGTGTACGTCCAAAGGACGTCCGTTTCTGGATATCAGTGGACGCGTCCAATGAATAACTTTTGTATTTTAGTTTTATAATATAGTGGACGTCCATTGAACGTCCAGAAGTCCTGCTGACCCTGGACCAGGACTTTCAGCTCTTTATGCAGATCCTTTCTTCCAAAGAGTGGATCATCCATCTCTACTCTCTACCAGACACTACTCTTGCGAGGCTTAATCCAATTATTTATGTACATTATATTGTGCATTAGGAACGCGGCTATCTGTGTTTCTGTTCGTGAAATACTGAACGATACCGCGGTGCTTTCTACGAGGGACAAACGAACTGATAGAAATGAACTGTTGAATTGAACTAAAATCCGGCTTTCGTTCAGTCGATTAGTCGAATCACCTGTTTTGTTGCATTAATACCCTGTTTCCACCAATGCATCCCAACCCCGATTCAAAAAACGCATCACGTGATGGCCCATGGATTTGCACCTGTTTTAAATGCAGCGTCACCTGATGTGTTTTTTTAATCGGGTTGAGCATGCATTGGTGGAAACAGGGTATAAGTGGCACGATCAAGCTACAATCACGGATCACCTAACAAAGGTGATCCGTGCTACAATGTACTGAACTATTTGAACTGTAAAGCCCATCACACACAAAAATGCATAAGCGCATAGCATGGCACATAGTGGTGCAGAGCCAATCAGCGATCGAATAGCAGCGGCCATATTGGATTTGCGTAAGAAAAGTCCATAAGGTTGAACTTCTATGCGCCATGCTATGCGCTATGCATTTTTGTGTGTGATCGGCTTTAGCCTAACATACTACATCAAAGGATCTTTACTTCGGATCCTCAAGGTTTGATCTGAATTATTATATACGAAAATTTATGTATTTATACTTCTTAAAAACGCCATATCATGGTGACAGGTATTATTTTTATTATTTTGGAAAAAAAAACGTATTTCCTGGACGCCCATTGAAAGTCCAAAATCAGACATGATATGAACGTTTTTGTCGTGTCTGGGTGGTAGTCAGATAACGTAATTTTTGACGGGTTGGGGGTGTGAAAAATGTTACAACGGTGTGGGGGGAGACGAAAAATTTGACAAAAAAAGTGTTACCTACATAATTTATGAACGACCCCGTTAAAAATAAAAAGAAAATCTGATATCGCTGAACGCAATCTCATACTTCATCTAAAAGAAAAACCGAGAAATTAAAACAAAAAAAAACAAGCACTTCCATTTGACGTTTGTACAATGGACGTCCATTTAAGGTCCTGGATATTCTGGACCTAGAATTTACTGTAAAGTGATCCATTGTACCACGTTCGCCTGCTTTACCACCCCATTAGCCACGCGTAGCCGACAATAGACAAAATTTTCATAACAAAAGTATATTTACAAAAGTATAAAATATATTACATTTACGTTTCAAAGTATTCTTTTTTCTTTGTATCACTATTTCTTGCCGCATTTTCCTCCCTTTCCTCCGCCTCCGCCACCGCCTTTGTATTTTGTAAGTCCACTTAAAAATTGTCCACTTCCTGCGCCAGCAGGGGCAAATGCGCCTCCATCATTATTTTCAACCAAAAGGGAGTTTGGTGCAGGGCCTAGCGGAACCCCAGTTGACAGACCAATCATCATTACAGTCAACAGCAGGCCGATAAACACAGTCTAAAAAAAAAGAAAAAATATTTTTTTATCCCTGGTTTTGTTTCTAAAGATTCGAACTGCAAAACTGAATATCAGCCTTTGAGATAACGTAAACCGGGGTAACTTTGTGGCCTGGGTATAACTTTGGGACACCTTTATTTTTTTTCTTCATATTTTACTAAGTAAACACCTTGGATCTGTAGAGGCGATAAATTTTGGTACCTACACACTAATCATCAAAATCAGGCAATATATTCTATTAAATGTTTGAGTTTTGCAATGCCGCATTTGTTTTGACTACAGTCAGTTTGATTTTGATATTTATTTTGTGGTAAGTACATTTTAGAAGGTAATATTTTGGCTAGCTTATACCGAGTGGGCCAAAATAACCGGACAATTTTTTTTATTATAACTTTTGAACTATACAGTCGACTTTAATGGGACAAACTGCACTTGGCAGACAATTAATCAGAGTTTTGATTAAATATATTTTATTGTCCACCATCTCAAAATCCAAGATGGCGGACGAAATTAAAATGTACCCTTCAAAGATGCTCGTTTATTCTTTTGTTGCAAACATGTTTCAATTATTTTTTTTAAAACAATAAAAAGCTGCAATTCTTGCAACGCACAACACGGTACGAATCAGCAAAATCGGTTCGGTGGTTCTAAAAAAATATATTTTTGTTTCAACCGTTGTTGCCAATCTTGTCTGCATTTATTTTCTTATAAATTCATTACTACTAACCGATTTTGATGAAATAAAAAACATCCTAGCAAGAATTGATTGCCTCTTAAAGATTATGATCAAAATATACAGCCATCTTAAAATTTAAGATGGCGTGTTTATTCTTATTTTCTGAAAATGTTTTAGATAATGCAGAACTTTTTATGAACAATAACTTTTTTTCCTGACATTAATAATAAAAAAAATTTCCATATGATTCCAACCTAGGGGGCCATACTGTATATCTTAGTGCGTTTCTGGCGAGGCTTTCGTGATTGTAAATAACAGCCAGACTAATTGTTTCCATAACATTATAGTATAATCTACCATGTAAAAAAATTTTAGAACTAAGAAAATAAGTTTCAACAAGGTACTTTTCCATTTCAAATAGTTTAATTTATATTTGTCAAAGCGCAATTTGAACTTACATTTTTATAATTAAACGCCATTTTTCACTAAAAAACGAGATCAATAAATGCACAAAAACTCAAACACAATCTACATAAAATAATGTACCGTTAATAAGATAGTTCATGGCATTTTATATCAGTTAAAAAAATTAAAAGCAGGATGTAAGTAATGTATTGTTTGGTCATTTTCAGTCATTAAACTTTTGCGTAAATCCAGGTACCAAAACTCTTACATATTTCAGTGGTGTATCTTAATCATTTTAAGGTCCTTATATCATTCTTAAATTATGTAACGTTCAAGATTGGGGCGGGTTTAGCCTTGCACTATACTCAATGTTTTTTGAAGTGTAAACTTCTTTAGGCGCGTTTAGCAGTTTTTTTGGGTACTGAATTGGACTGAGCGGTCAGGCTCGGCTAAGTAATGCTCCTTCGGGTGAAGTCGGCTCGAGTCGACTAACTGTGTAGAGGAACATTCAGCGAGCGATATGATGATGCAGATGAAGGCCAGTATTTTTAATTTCGCCTTGTTGAAGTTTACACTTCTGCCGTGTGGTCTTAAGTACACACAATTTTTTTTTAATGTAATTTTTCTTGAAAATGCCTTTCGTGGGGTAAGGGGGGTCGAAAATCCTGAATAACTGCGTTACGTAATTTTTGAATGTTGCTTAAGATGTTTAAATAGTTATTTATGGTACTACGGTCTTATGTTGAAAATAAATCACGCGAGAAAATTTATTTAACAACAAACGAAAAGCTTTGACAACTGGTTTGAGCGCATGCAAAAGTGCATTAATGTTCGTGGAGGATACTTCGAGAAACAATAAAGTCTTTAATAATTATCTACTGTTTTATGCCTGCTGTATGTGCAAAATTTAAGACACCCCTCGTACGAGTAGGTAATAAAGACGCTTTCTGTTATTTTGGTAAAAAATATTTGTCTTTTGTAAAAACAAACATGACAAATGAAAAGCACAAATAATAATAGTTAGAGTGAATACATATTTGTGTCGGAATATACTCTACCCAGCAAACATTGACCTGCTGGTACTTTACTAATATTGTACTTTAACTGCTGGCAACTGCTGGCATCGGCAACGATATGCATTATTTTTTTTATTTTTGTATTGTCTAATTTGCATATTGTTTAAACGTACAAAAAACGCAACATTTTAGTACTTTATTTTTAATACAACGAAAAGTTATACTTTATTTTTGAAGAATGACAAGTGCAGCCAGGGTTAATGGCAAAAACACTTTAAAAGTATATTTACGCAGTTGCTTTTAAAGCACTTTATTTTAGTACAAAACAATTAAATATTTTACTGTGAAAATAAAATACTAAAAAAAAAACATTTTAATAACATTTTGAAGAAGGTACTGTTAAAGTACATTTAATTTATTATTAAAAGTTTAAAAGTTTTACTGCAAAATTAATATAACAGTGAAAAAACATTTTAAAAGTATTTTTAAACAGTTATTGCTTTTAAAGCACTTTATTTTAGTACAAAAATATTAAGGGTCCATCTCACCGACTTTTTTTTCGTTACTTAGCCTAAAGCATTTCTTAATATAATCATAATATGACGTAATAAGGAATACTTAAGGCTAAGTACATAAAAAAAAGTCGGTGCGATGGGCTATTAATATTTTACTGTGAAAATAAAATATTTACAAAAAAAACTGACAAGTTGATGTTTGCCGTCCTTGCCACTAGATGGCAAACACTAGTCAACATTTTACTGGTACACTAAGGAATGTCAAGCTTAAGAATGTGAATGATTTTATTTATTTTTAAATTGATGTGGAATGTTCCATGATCTTTGGAAATATCCTCATCTGATATGGAAAGGAAAATATTAAAGAACCTTATACAATGATCAATTAATAATTCCTTTTGTAAATATGAGACGTGAGTGACGTAATGTCCTTACAATATTTACAATAAAATTAGTTTCTTTGTACTACTAAAAAAATTAATAAAATACAATGCTTTAAAAGTACAGGTTTTTTTTTAAAAATGTATAAAATTTATATATTTTTTTTTAACTAAAAATTGCTTGCTTGAAAAGTACATGCTTTTGTGTACAAAGATGTAAAAAAAAATGTGTTACTTTAAAAGTACAGTGTTTCTGTACTAAAATATATACATGCTGGCCTGATGCAGGCCTTTGTTCCAAATCAATACGAATTAAGTACTTTCTACTTAGTACTTTGTCGTTATGGGCAGCAGTGAGAGCCAGTACTTAAAAAGTACTTTTTTTGTAATCCATGTTTGCTGGGCAGTCTCCAGTTCTGTGGGGAAAATATGGTACTTACACTTGAAGTGTGCTAATAGGCTAGCTATGAAGGCATCAGATCCGTGTGTTTTTCTATAAATTAAAAAAAAAACTAAAACAATTTCGGAAACTAAGAATTTAACACGCCATTTTGATGAATCAAGTATGATTCTGTCCGCCATCTTAAATTTTAAGATGGCGATAAACTTTGATCATGATCTAAAACGCAACCAATTCTCACCAGGATGTTTTTTATTTTATTAAAATCGGTTTACTAGTAATGAATTTATAAGGAAATGAAAGCATATTGATTGGCAAGGCAATCGTATAATATACAAAACAATGGTTGAAACAAAAATATTAGCTCACACTACTACTATAAGTAGTGTGAGCTATGGTGATCCTAATTTTTTCGAGAAAAAAAAAGTTGCTCCGATTTCAAAAATTTTTATATATCTTTGCGTTTCAGATGATGTTAAAACTTTTTTGTTTTGCTGTCTGTCTGTCTGTCTGTCTGTCTGTCTGTCTGTATGTCTGTCTGTAACGACCAACCCGCATAACTTAAAAACCGCTTGTCCGATTTTAATGAAATTTGGTTCCTGAGTTGGGTCTTGGGCCGTGATGGTCCCATTTAAAAATGAACAAAATCCACCGAACGCAAGCCAAATAAAAGGGTGGGGGTAGATTCCAAAAATTAGAGTTTATGTGAAAATATGGCGTGTGTGATATCAAACGAAAGGTAATTAAGTCTGGAGTTAAAAAAAAATTAATTTTAGTTTATTTTTAAAAAAAGGGTGGGGGTAGATGTCAAAAATTAGAGTTTAAGTGAAAATATGGCGTGTGTGATATCAAACGAAAGGTAATTGAGTCTGGAGTTAAACAAAATACATTTTAGTTTTTTTTTAAAGGGTGGGGAGTAGATTAAACAAATTTGAGTTTAAGTCAAAACATGGCTTGTGTGGTATCAAACCAAAGGTAATTGAGTCTGGAGTTGAATAAAATATATTTTAGTTTTTGATTATATTAGCTCACACTATAACTATAGTACCTAGTGTGAGCTTAGGTGCCCATAGATTGGCAGAGTATTTTTTTTAGAGCCACTGAACCGATTTTGCTAATTTGTACCTTGTTGTGCGTGGCAAGAACGCAGCTTTTTTACTGATTTAAAAAAATTATTAAGACATGTTCACAACACGAGAATAAACGAGCATCTTTGAAGGGTACATTTTAATTTCGTCAGCCATCTTGGATTAATTATCTGCCAAGTGCAGTTTGTCCTATTAAAATTGGTTATACAGTTCAAAAGTTATAATGAAAAAAATATTGTCCGGTTTTTTTGGCCCACCCGGTATATGTATGTATTTAATACGCTATTATAAACCTTCTTTTTATTTATTGTCTTCGCAGTGTTTTTACTCTCTAACAATTTTGGTCCTTGCTATGCTCGTGCTACAAACTTTTTGCTTCAAGATAACAAGTGTTCTTTACATTACTTAGTGTCTAATAAACTTCATATTTCTAAATAACTCTGAAGCTTTAAAGTAACATCAAAAGTTTTTGACTTTACATAAAATTGAGAAAATATGTTTTATTATACTAGGGAACGTGCCATGGGTAGCTGTGGGGATTGCACTTTTGTCAAAATGTAAATATTATTAACACATGTTTATTGCATATTAGCTCACACTACTACTATAAGTAGTGTGAGCTATGGTGATCGTAATTTTTTCGAGAAAAAAAAAAGTTGCTCCGATTTCAAAAAATTTTATATATCTTTGCGTTTCAGATGATTTTGAAACTTTTTTGTTTTGCTGTCTGTCTGTCTGTCTGTCTGTATGTCTGTCTGTAACGACCAACCCGCATAACTCAAAAACCGCTTGTCCGATTTTAATGAAATTTGGTACCTAAGTTGGGTCTTGGGCCGTGATGGTCCCATTTAAAAATGAACAAAATCCACCGAACGCAAGCCAAATAAAAGGGTGAGGGTAGATTCCAAAAATTAGAATTTATGTGAAAATATGGCGTGTGTGATATCAAACGAAAGGTAATTAAGTCTGGAGTTAAAAAAAATGAATTTTAGTTTATTTTTAAAGAAAGGGTGGGGGTAGATGTCAAAAATTAGAGTTTAAGTGAAAATATGGCGTGTGTGATATCAAACGAAAGGTAATTGAGTCTGAAGTTAAACAAAATACATTTTAGTTTTTTTTTAAAAGGGTGGGGGGTAGATTGAAAAAATTTGAGTTTAAGTCAAAACATGGCTTGTGTGGTATCAAACGAAAGGTAATTGAGTCTGGAGTTGAATAAAATATATTTCAGTTTTTGATTATATTAGCTCACACTATAACTATAGTACCTAGTGTGAGCTTAGGTGCCCATAGATTGGCAGAGTATTTTTTTTACTTCCTAAAAATACACAATAAATAAATAATTCTTTTTGCCGCTTCCGACATCATTTAGACCACTGTGCGTCGGTTCCTATTCCTGGATAGCAATTCTCGTAGTCGTAGGATGTGGTGGTTCCCATCACATGCTTTGGCCAATAGCTAGCTTTAAATAATCTCCGAGCCGTCACGTATTCTAAATTGCGCAAGCTTCTCTTATGATCCGATCCAGAAACGTTCAGTCGGTACGGGACAGGAGAATAGATTTCGCTTTAAACGCGTAAAATTTAATAACTGTGAAAAGTGCACGACTATGCCATTGGTCGAGACAAGTCATTTCTTATAATACACGACCACTATTGGCAAAAGGTTGTGATGGGAATATCGTCTGTCACATCGTTCAAGTACGAGAAATAGCCAAGTTTAGAAAAACATTTCCAAACTAGTAAGAACCTTTCATTTTGAAATTTGTATTAGAGAACTTGGCTTTACTTTTATCTCAATTCTTTTTCCGAAATATACCATTTTTACATAAAATTTGGATAATATTTCAGTTTTAAAGTAGTAAAATATGCGGAATATTGTTCAAAACTTTTGCAATGTGTTATTAAAAATTTTGAGGTTTTGATTTTTTTCATCAGGTTTTTAAAGATCAGCTCTCTAGCGTTCCTGGAAGTGACCAATGTTACTTTTACATAACTTTATTTTTGTGGGGGAAGGCAGTAAATTTTGGTGTTTTCAAATTTTTTTCTATAGTTTTATCATAGTTCCTATCAGTCTTCCAAAGCTCAGCTCTCCAGCGCTTCTGGAAGTGGGCAATGTTACTTTTACATAACTATACATGTATAGGGGAGGGGAGTAAATTATAATTTTGGGGTTTTTTGATTTTTTGCAAGGGTTTGGTCATCAGTCTGCCAAATTTCACTTTTATGGCATGTCTGGAAGTACAGTAGAATTTTGATGATGAGTGAGTGGCAATTTCGACGTTTTTTGAAATTTCGTAACTGCTTTATTACTTTATGGAAGTCTATAAAAGTTGAAGGGGTTGTTAACTCTATGAAGATCTACGACTGTGCAAATTTTCAGTTTCGTAGCTCATTCCAAAGTAGAGTTTTAGATAGGTCAAATATGGGCTGAAATCACAAAGTATCTTTGTGCTGAAATGTTTCAAGAAAAGATGGTACAGCAGTTTACGCCGCGAACTTGGCCGGGCACTACCGTGCCCTCAGATATTAATTGAAGACCACAGGCAAAGAAGGCGCTATGTTAATTTTTAAGGAAATTAGAGTTATTAGTGCCATCTATTAGAAAAATTTCAAAAGTTTCACCATATCCTATCGTTCAGGCTATAAATGCCCTCAGTCAGGAGTAATTTCAATTTGTAATATTGACGAATAGGCTAAAAACGCGCCATGTTCCAATCTTTAGAACGGGTTTTCTCGAAATCCCGTTTTTTGACATAGCGCCTTCTTTGCCTGTGGTCTTCAATTGTATCAAGAAAAAAAGTGTCGATTTTATTTTGCAGGGTGTCTTTTTAACTGCAACAGCTAAAGATAATTGTGAAATACCTACTTTTTCAATAAAAATAAATTATCAAACAAGTTTCGTGGCTAATCGGGCAAAAAGGAGTTTTTTGTTTCCCTTATATTTTTCCGTGGGTAGCCTGAAAGCTTAACCTCACAGGGGTCCAAGATCTAATGGACACCTGTGTTGACAGTTAACCGTTTCTTCCTTATGGGACTCCTCAGAACACTGCTGGTCAATGTGACAAATCTTGCGAAGTTAATCAGACGGTTTTGTCTCTAATTAAATGTAATTAGTGAGAGAACTATAGCAAGAAGCGCCATCTACCGAGATACGAGAGAAACCAAAAGCAGGCGAAAACACTGCTATACAATATCGATCAATGAAAAACTTGTTTGATTTTTAAATTCACGGGTACGAAATTCCACGTTTGTTAGTAACAATAAATTATTTGTTTTTTAAATATTCGCTGTTTTTTAAGATATTAAGACAAGCACCTACGCTCATGCCTTTTTAATTTTTGAATTGGGACTTTTTAATTTTTACGTTTGACTTAAAATAATAAGAATTTCTAGTATGTAAACAATTAAAAAGTAAAAATCCCAGTAAAACACTTTGGTAGTTTTTACTGTATCATTATTTATTTAAATTTATTTTTAATGGTCCATATTGCGTCGAATTCGGTAATTATGTGGTCTTTTTGTGGTAGCGGAAAACAACAACATTTTTTTATTTAATTAATTTCCTATAATCCACAGTGCGCAATGTCAAGGTTTTGTTTTCACTTTTAATCTCCCTAGTGTTTAACTTATTTCAGGAAAATTTTCCAATGAAACGCATTGTTCGGAAATCGATCCCCAAGGGACTAAATTAAAAAGTTTATATTTTTTTAGTTAAAAACTAAAATCATAACAAAAATATTTTATGCAAAAAAATGCCAAGTACGTGAAAGTGGTATTCCGTAAAAAGAATTGAGATAAAAGTAAAACCAAGTTCTCCAATACAAATTTCAAAATGAAAGGTTCTTACTAGTTTGAAAATGTTTTTTTAAACTTTGTTATTCCAGCCAAACTTCTTTATGTTCAATTTAGCACTGTGCCTAAGAGTCATTTGCAGACGTAATAGCCAAGTTTAGAAAAACATTTCTAAACTACTAAGAACTTTTCATTTTAAAATTTGTATTGTAGAACTTGGCTTTACTTTTATCTCAATTTTTTTTACGGAATATCATTTTCACCTACTTCTTTTTGTTTTACAAGAAATGTTTTTGTTATGATTTCACTCCTTTTTTAAAGGATTATGATAATATTTAAGTTTTGAAGTAGTCAAATATGCGGAATATTGTTCAAAATTGTCAAGGTTTTGTTTTCACTTTTAATATCCCTAGTGTAAGTTAAACACTAGGAAAACTTAGGAAATTTTCTAATTGTTGAAAAATCGAGCCCCGAGGGACTAAAGTAAAAAGTGACATAAACAAGGATTTATTTTTTGTAATTAAAAACTAAAATATAATACAATATTAATATTACTGCCGCTTTAGCAGCAGTTTCAATGTCCATGTTTAGGTTTAGCTAGAGTCCCTGTATGTTGACATATTTGGATATATCGCTGCTTTCCAGAAAGACTGTCACAAGTCAAAATATGCAAATTTATAGGAGCCTGACCTATCTTCTAGAAACCAGAAAATATATATTTTCCTATGAATTACAACTGTTCGTAATACAGTAAAAAAAAAACAAAGATTCAGTCAGTTTACTAGTTCACTGGCGTCTAAAACATAAAAATTATTTTTTTATGAGTTGTGCTGGTCTTTCTGGAAAGCAGCGATATATCCAAATATGTCAAAATACAGGGACTCTAGGTTTAGCTAGAGTACCTGTTTGTTGACATATTTGGAAAGAGTCCTTGTATGTTGACATATTTTGATATACAGGGTGTTTCCTAATTGAATGTCAATATTTATGGGGGTGATTTTTGGGCCCATTTTAAGAAAAAAACTTCATATGAAGTTGAACATATGTCTTAAACGTTTTACCTTTTGAGATACAGGGTGGTGAAGTTTTCAAAAATAAATCATTTATATTTGATTTTTGAAATCAGCGTATAATTTTCTTTAACGTATCTTATTCGGGGATGGGACCGCGATTCGCCGGCTGGACATTTCGTTGCCGACTAAAGTAATTTTTGAAAAAATATTTAAAAAAAAAATATTTAAATTAAAAAAAAATAATTTGTAAATTAGTTTTTTTGAAAACTGCTTTTTTAAAAAGAATTATTAATTTTTTTTAAATAAATTTGTTTTTGGAAAAACTACTTTTTAAAAAAGTATTATTTTCAAACATAATTAGTTTTTTGATTTTGATATAAATTAGTTTTTTTTTAAACCACTTGTTTTTCGAAAAAACCATCAAGAGGACAGGAGAGCTATGATTTAAAAAAAAATAAGTTAAATTAAAATTGGCCTCAATTTTTTGATATATTTCATGAATAAAAAAATAAAGTAGAATAAAATATGGCGTCATGTGGTCCGGGACTTTCAAGCCCCCCTCAAGACATATTCCTGGGTGCGCCACTGACTTAAGTAATCTAATATATTACTTTCCAATCTGGTTTTTGTACAACTCGATTCTTTGGTCCTTTAACGTTTATCCGTGTTTAATTTTTTTCAAGAAACCAAAAGTCAACAATTTTAAGAACTATATACATTTTAATTGACGTAAATCATATTTTTGTATTCCTTTTTTTAAACAGCCGCGGTTGGTGCCACAGGCGATTTGAAGAGGTACATTATAAACACCAGTATACAAGTTATTCTTTTTTAAAACTTGTTGAGTCCTCGAACTCCTAGAGCATGGTGCGTACAAGAGTTAAAAGAGATTAGCAACATATTTATAAGCAAAACGTTTTATTTATAATGTCGTTTTTCTGTTTCAGCTGACGTACCATGTTCCAAGAGTCCTAGAACCCAACGAGTTTTAAAAAAGAATAAAAAATTCACATTTTTAATGTAGGTATGTAAAAAATAATAATTCCGCTGTTTTTCATTTTTAATATACTTTCGAATGAGTTGGAAAAAGTTGTATGTGAGTACGTCCCTTCTGACCAAAATGTTTTTGCGTCAGAAAGAAAGTCCGCCAAAAACTCCTGCAGTTGACGTCTCTTTATTTTTTCTTCCAAAAAACCAAATATTAACCAGGTAGAGGATGCGTTTCATTTAAAATCACCAGCATTTATATTTTTTCTTAAAGGTGGGGAGTTATTCGCCCGTTACCTCTTCCAGAGGCGCATCCAGGAATATATCTAAGGGGGGGGCGAGGCCCAATAATGCCGTATTTTATGCTATTTTATTTCTTTATTCATTAAATATGTGGGAAATATCTAAAGAATTCTTAAGCTTGGGGGCGGACCCCAAGTACCCCCTTGGGTGCGCCCGTGCCTCTCCCCTCCACTCTTGCAAACGTTTGGTTGTTGACTGCTGTTTTGTTTATAGTTTTTGTTGGATGACCCACGCCTTGTTTTTTTCGTTTTTTTATTTTTATAGGTTTACATGTTTTTTTTTTAAATATTCGCGAGGTTGGCTAATATTTGCATTTAGCATTGACCATGAACTGTATAACGAGCTTATTGTGCGTTCATTCAGTTATAAGTTTATGATATGGGTGAATATTACGCCGATGAGTCGGCACCGGAACGTTAACAGTTTTTGCGATGTAGGTAGAGGTAGAGACCCTGTATGTATGACATATTTCTACAATAGAGAGACGCGACAAACCCATCAAAGTCACTGAAATTAACATTTATTGGTTATGTTATCTGCGCTCGGTATTTGCATCTCAGACCCGACGGATTTTTGGTCACGTGATTACAGATTAGTCTGAGCAAATTGGAATTACCGAACGATCCGGATCAAATCGATCTAATTTGTATAAATTATAACCCTAAATATAACCAAAAATATTATGTACATATTGCAACTTACGCCCAGCTATAATTTTGACAAAATTGTCCTGTGATGTCGGAAATTTATATAATTTGTTGTCTTCAACATCAAATAATTCAATTTCAATCTTTTTACATAAAAAATATTTTTGTAAACAAAACAAATACCCAACCAACATGACGTCACAATCTCGAATCAATCTGTTTCGTAGATCAAAAGGTACGGAGCAACCAGATTTACGTCAGACTAGTCTGAGCAGAATTACCAAACGATTCAGATCTACCTCCCCTAGATCTAGATTCGTGATTTAACGCTTGGGAAAAAAACCGGAAAAATTGGAAAAAAACTCGTTTTTTACCGTTTTTTTCACATACCTTGGAAAAAAATGGAAAAATTGAGAAATCACAAATTATATTTATACAAGCACAAATAGCTCAAATAAACGTAAATTAACCAAATTATATATTCTTGTGGGGTCAATACAATATAAAAAAACCGTTAGTTTCAAGATTTTAAACAAAATAAATGTAAAAAAATGTTAAAAATTAAACTAAATTATCACTTCAAAAAACAAAAACATTATTTGGCAAAAAAACTAAGAGGAAGAGCTTCCTCCGAGTCCGATCCTGAGTCTTCGGCTTGTGAGTCTGAGTAAGCATCGACATCTGAATCTATCTCCACAATACCCTCTTCTTGATCTTGGATACGTACGGTGTATTTTTCATCAAAATTTTTATTAAAATTACTAAATTTTAAATCCCTAATCTAGATGGAATTAACGAACGATTTCGATCAAAAAGATTAATCCGACGTAAATACCGAACGCAGCTGTTATTTTCGTTCCAAGTTCATTGGCGTTTCGCTAAAATAACTTAAATTGTCGCGGTGAGTAACATTGGCGTAGCTAGCCTTGCTTTTCAGGGGGGGGCCGTGGCCCCGGTCTATCTTGAACAAAAAGCAAACATAGGTCTTAAAGAGTCGTGCAAAGTGTGCAATGAATAAAAAAAAATACGCGCATTAAATGTTCTAATATTTTATTATAACAAATTTAATAATACATTTACCAACTTATTTATATGTATACACAGGAAGTATGTAATTCAGCAATTCTACAAAGTAAGTTTTCAGTCATAGTTGTTCTAAGCCAATTGAAAACTCTCCTCATGGCAGAGAAAGACCTCTCGCAAGTTGCACTTGAAATTGGAAAAATACTCGCAACTTTAAAAAGTTGGTAGAGGTTTGGATAGGTGTTTTCTGCTATATGTTGTTTGATAGAATCATGACCAACAGTTTGATTTAACCGAAAAATACAATTCTTTAAAACGGTCATTTCTGCTCTTAGAGCAGAAGTATTAATATTAAAAATTTCCCGGTATTGCTCGACGAATTTATTCCATTTAACGACGTGGGAAAACTTAATATGAAAATGGTTATGAAATTGTCACCAAAATCGGAAAATTTCCATAAGACACTAAACGCTAACCTCAAAAAAACTATAAAGATTATTATATTTATTTTAGAAAAACAGTTTAAAAAGGTCTTTTATAACCTTACGACATCTACAACCCGATTTCGGAAACAGAGGGGCAAAGGTCGCTGTCTTTATTAAATGCGAAATTCAACTTACACTTCTATAATATTTTACAAGATGTCGCCAATATGTATGAAATATTCAATATTCATAATTATGTTTAAATTTAAAAAATATTTTCGGGAAATTGCATAAGTGCAGAAAAGTTACCGATAATTTAAAGAGAAAAAGCCTAATTCCGCAAGACAAGGGCTTTTTCCTGAAATGTAAACATTATCTGAATGATTTTAATTTTTAATGCACCTATTTTATTTGAATATTTCCCGAATAATAATAGAAAAGTATGTATTTTCAGCGTCATGTTCTTTTAGTAGTAGTCGGTAGGGGTGGCGTAAAATATCTTAGGGGGGCCTGAGAGACTTCAGGGGGGCCAGGCCCCCCCCTGCCCCCCCCCCCTAGCTACGCCAATGGTGAGTAACATCAATCATCATGCAACATATAAACAAACATGTTTGTCCGCACCCCTTGTATAGGTTTTGCTAAAAATCGTTTATTTTTATTTTCCGACGCTTGTGAATTAACAAGGAGAGAAAGTGCGTCTTTCTCTAAACATGGCTAGAGTATAGAGGACCAATATTTTTATCCTTTAATTTTGACTTCAATAAATTTGACTTTGAAGAGTTTGTCGCGTCTCTTTTTCTTTAAAATATGTCATACATACAGGGTCTCCAGGCAGGGTTGGATGCGACAGGCGGGCAACCGGGCAAATGCCCGGTGGGCCGATACAATTTAGGGCCGGTTGGGCCACAGGCCCGATGTTGTACCTATTCCAAATTATTAATATTTATTTTTGTATATTTGACAAACGAACTAATCAAAACATTAAACATTTAAATTTAAAAAATCTGTATGTAGTAACTCCAGGCCTGCGTTACTTGTTTGATTGTTATAGTTACTTTTATATTAAAATAAATATAATATATCAAGGAGATAATGTGATAATGGCACTAACTTATTAATATCTTTTTACAATACCAATATCCAGAAGTAAAATGTAATAAAAATATTGTCCAATTTTTTTTTCTTATTTGTGTTGCTGTTGTGAAATCTCTTTTGACACACTTTGTTGACTATTTTGGTGGGGATTGATCCCCTGATCTCCCCCCTCGGTACGGCCTTGCCAATATATCATATCTTAGTTGCGAAAGATCATTTTTGGTGCTAATATACATAAAAAATCTAAGAAATCGTTTAACCGATTGAAAAATCGGTATTGGGTCCAATTCAAATTAAGCAGATAATAGATAAAATTGCAGCATCAAGTTCATTATTAAAAAAGTGGTTGCTCTGCCCCCGGTAGTTAAAAGGGCGCAAGTGACGAAAGTGTCGTTCGGAAACGGGGGCAGTGCTGTTGTATTTTGAAATTTTGTATGGACATGCATACATATGTTTATATGAAGTTTTTTTGTTATCAAAATGCAAATTACACCCTTTAAGATTAGCATGGTATTTAATAACAAAACCTCCATAATATCAAAAACAAAAATAACAAAATATGGCTTCGTTTCCTTTACCGTAAAATATTTGTGCCGAAGCGAGGGCGGAATAAAAAAAATTGCCAGGGCCGGTTTGTTTGAGCCCATCCAACCCTGTCTCTAGGTAGAGGAAGTGTACTTAAAATGAGATAGTAAGGTAAAATGGGATACGGGCACTCCGGACCAAACTATAAGTGGCAACGTTGCACTGTATCCCTAGATTTGTTCAGTGGGATCGACATAGGCCGTCTTTTTTTTTAAAATCAGTCATTAGACGGTTACACGCACGTGCAGTCTTTTTTTTTTGCGGTGCCGCTTGTAACTTTTTATTTAATTGCTGTAGGAATTGACTACTGAATAAGGTAAGATATTATATTTTGTTATAGTCTTTGCTACCATCAAACATGCTGTTTTTGCAATTAAAAATTCGTTTAAATATTTTATATGAGATTGAGGTAAAATGGAAAATTGTCAAAATATCCCGTTTTAACTGAATTCAATAACTGATGAAAACTAATTAATTTTGTGTTTTTAAGATGCCGCCTATTTACGAACGATTTTTGGTTTTCGTTAAGTCTCTGTGTCTTTTTTTTATAATAAGCATTATTGGCAATATTTTACTGGTTATTATTAGGTTATTATTTAATCAATAAATAATTTGTTTTAGTTATACATATCTTTGTGCCATATTAAGAATAAAAAGTATATTATTGTTGAGATTCCTAGATGATTTGTTTAATCAAATTATGTCTCATTTTAGTTTTATCTTTGTGTCGTATTTTTTTTATTTTTGGATTAAACCAGTTATTTGTATTTTCAATGTTAATTTTATATCTTATTTTACCTTAATAGTATTTCACATTGTACCTCCACAATTAGGGTAAAATAGGAAACTGCAGTGGTTTAGATTTTTCAAAATAACAAATTATTTTAAAGTGTTTAAAGTACTACAAACGAACTATAACAAACAAAGAAGAATATTTCATCAACAGCATAATGTTTAAAACCAATAACGTCAAAACATTTTTTTGTATAAATTTTTAAAGCTTAAATCGCCTTCTTGGAGACGTCGGTCGACTGCTTGCTCTGAAATCTTTGACCACGCAGTCCATTCTTGCTTTTCGGAAAAGTATAGAAATAATTGAGACATAGGTCGGGACTCTATGGGAGGATGATCCAACAATTCGACGTTTTGTAGGGTAAAAAATTCAATGGTTTTTTTGTATTCTGAGCGAACTTGAATTCTCTTTGTGGAGGATGATTTATCGTTCGGGGTTCGTTTTTCGAAGCTCAGCGATGACTTTTAGCAAACAAATGGTTATGTACCGATCGGCAGTAACAGTCCTTGCTACATGATCTGCTTTTGAGTAGTAGTAAAAAATAAATATATATTTATTTTTAGATATCTCTTTAGGTCTTGGTAATGCTAAAAACAAACTTTTTAGTTTAATTTTTTCTCAAATTCATAGTTCTTTTAATTATATGAATTCATTGAACTAAAACAATTAGCCACGTGATTCAAAACAGGCGGTCTACCAATCAGGTGCGAGTGACGTCTCAAAACAGTAAACGCCTCGAACGAACCTATTTTCTGAGTTATTTTCATATGGATGGTAATGTTTGCTTTGGTTTAAAATGTGAATTATCGTCCTAAATTAGATTTTATTTTGTGTTTTGCTTATAAAAAATATTTTCAATGAAAAACGGATTCTCCAAAGCCGATAGCTCCAACTTGCCAATGCTGCATTCCTTTATGGTGGCAGGCTTCTTTGCCAACAATAGTGATTTTTGTTCTGCGGAATTTATTAACGTTAAAATGTTGATGTAAGTATTCGATGAGTTGTTTTGTATATAACTAAAAGTTTTTTTATATTCTTCGCCTACTTTTACTCATTTAGATTTTGAGGTTAGGTTATATGTTTTGCTTTTTTGTTTAATATGCCACTTACAATAGATTCAATTAAATATCCAATCATTATTATTTAAAAGTATACAACGACCAGCAATACTTGAAGTACTGCATAGGTTACACTGCATAGTCCTGCGTAGCTACTGCCTAGTCCTGCCAATGCACTGCCTAGTCTTGCATATGCACTGCTCAGTCCTACATTTAGCCTGCATGTGCACTGCCTAATCCTGCATTTAGAGGTACTCCCTAGTCCTGCCTAATAACTGCCTAGCACCGCCTAAAAATTTGTACACCTTTCTGCCTATTATAGTTGTTAATCCCTTGTAATAAACATAATCTCAAAAATGTAATCGTCATTTACAAAATAGTTATATATATATATTATAAACAACGCGAGAAAAATTAATAGAAACAATTTAGTTATACTCACATCAAAGTGATCTTCACAAATGTAAAGTGAAGATGTATTAGATAAGGCCCTTGGGTCTCTTCGAGCAAGTTCTAGCCACTTTTTCCGTTCTTTTACTGCTGTAGGCACATTAATAAATAGTTTTTTAGGTGTTTTTATGCTAGTATTCGAACACTGAGGCACTACACACCACTTATAGGACATTTTTTTACATAAAAAAACAGTAAAAACACAGACCAAAAACAAATAAACACTTGAATGCCGTGTATCTGTCCGCGAGTTTACTGCGCTGTGACGTCATTGCAACGCCATGCTAGAAATGAGCGTTTTAGCGGCAAATTCAAATCGGAAATTAGAAAACTTGATTTTAAATGTAGTCATGATAAAATATACTATTTTAATAATTTTGCGTAGAAAATTAGGGACCTATGTATCATTCTAAACACTTTTCTAAAATTTGTCAAATACCCTATTGTCGCGACCATTTTTTTGGATACACTTCGGGAACGCATGACTTTTGTTAGCTTCTCTTCATCTTGGAACAGCCAGACGACTGAGGTTTATTTTGGATTCATATGAGTAAATCCACGATTCATCACCACTGACAATGCTGTACACGTTTTTTCGAGTTTCCTGCGTCAAAGCGGTCTAGAGTTTTCTGACACCAATTGATACTATAGCTTCTTTCTGTTCTTCGGTTAACAGATATGGTATCCAGCGGGAGACTAATTTTCCCACCACTAACTCTTTATACAAAATTTTTTGAAGTGACAGAAGATGATTGTCAGGATCGAACAAGGTGGAGAATAGGCGTCGGACAACGTAGAAAAACGTTCTAAACCGGTATAGTAGTAGTACGTCGAAGAAGGACAGTTGTTCTCCCCTAGACGTATCACCCCTCAAAATTGCTTAATTTGAATCTCCTTGTATGTCTTTTTGTTGCGGTGACAGTCTGTCTAAAATATAAATTCTTGTTAGACCAGAACCACCTGAGACCAGGACCTTAAAATCTGAAGATGCAATATTTATGTAAATAAGTCCTGTAAACATGTTGATACAGGGTGTGTCTGAATATAATGTAGAATCGAAGTATCGCCATTTGCTAACTTAGTTTTGTTATCAAAAGTTGAGAAAAACTGTTTTCTTTTTTTCACGAATTTTTTTAATGATATGGACACCTGGCGGCAAATTTCTATTATAACCTTTAAAGAGCCGTCAATTCTTACCATGATTTTTTTTTATTTTACAAAAATCGGTTTAGTAATAACGAATTTATAAGGAAATGAATGCCGACAGGATTGGCAATGCAATTGTTTAATCTGTAAAACAATGGCTGAAACAAAAATAGATTTTTTAGGAACCATCACACCGATTTTACTAATTTGTACCTGTTTGTGTGTGGAAAAAGTAGTGTTTTTCTTTAAATTAAAAAAAAACTAAAAAATTTTCGGAAAATAAGAATAAATACGCTATTTTGAAGAATTAATTCTATCCGCCGTCTTAAATTTTAAGATGACCAGGATGTTTTTTATTTCATTGAAATCGAATCAGTAGTTATGAATTTATAAGGAAATAAATGCAGACATGATTGGCAAGGTAACCGTATAATATGCAAAACAATAGTTGAAACAAAAATATTTTTTTAGAACCACTGATTTTGCTGATTTATACCTTGTTGTGTTGTTACTAATTTAAAAACATAATTAAAACATGTTCGCAACACAAGAATAAACGAGCATTTTCGAAGGGTACATTTTAATTTCGTTGAGATAGCGAACAAAAAAATATATTTAGGCAAAACTATGATTAATTCTCTGCCAAGTGCAGTTTGGCCCATTAAAATCGATTGTAAAGTTCAAAAGTTATATTGAAAAAAAAATTTTTTTTGCCCACACAGTATATCTTTTTGTACATTCTTATTGTTTTTTAGAATGTCAAGTGGCAAGTTTAAAAATATCTAAAAAACTGCAAGAGCTATGTATATAGGCAAAACTAAAATAAATTGAAGTTTTAAAACAAAGATCGGTAACGATGTATTTGTGGACCTATGTTTATAACCACTTTAGTCTTAAAATAAGACACAATAATATCTTTTATTCGTTTCAACATGACATTTAGAAACACCCTGTAAACATTTATATTTTAACGTGGGAGTATTTACTTATATTATAATTAATTAATAAAAGATTTACCAGCGACAGGACAACAATTTTTGTGTCTTTTTTCTGTTCAGTTTTTAAATGCAAATTTACCTAATTATATTTTTAAAATATCATTATACAGAGTGGGCAAATAATATATCATTATTTTTACCTTCCTAGCCCGCGCAGCAGAAGTAGTAATAGTAGTAGTAGTAGTGTGGGGTAGGCTCTAGGCCTGGCGACTAGGCACATGAAGCGCCCTTTTCGCCAACCCCCGGGCATCCCCCCTACTGCGTCCTTCTTTCGCTAAGGAATCTGCCCGTCTTCTCTTCAAAGGCCAGAATATCGGGCCACCTCAGATTCAGAAGGTCCTCCGTCTCAAAGGCTTCCTCTTCGAATACCTCTCTTCTTGCCTCCTTGTATGCTTCACATGATGAGAGAAAATGCGCCGAGGTCTTGTCCTCGGCCCAACATCGCTCGGACGTCGCGTCCTCCTTCTCCCTTCTTTGCCAGGTGTCCCTGTAGGACACAGTGTCCGGTTAGGACTCCCACTATGACTTCCACCTTTCTTCGTGTTCTACGGAGCAGCCAGCCCCCCCAGGGAATTGCTGTATCCTGTCACATACTCCTTCGCCTGTCTGAGACTCAACTTAGCATTACATACCCTTTTCAGGAAAACGAGTAGCGCGACAAATTTTTTTCTTTCACGACAAATTTACGACAAATTCACGACAATTAATACATTTATTAGTTTTTAAAAATTTTAATTTTTTCTGATGTGGTAGTGCTAAGTTGAGACTCAACTTAGCATTACACCCCCTTTTCAGGAAAACATGTGGCGCAAGAAAATTTTTCTTTTCACGACAAATTTACGACAAATTTACAATTATTCCATAGATTAGTTTTTGAAAATTTTAATTTTTTCTGGGGTGGTAGTGCTAAATTGAGACTCAACTTAGCATTACATATCCTTTTCAGGAAAACGGGTGGCGCGACAATTTTTTTTGTTTCACGACAAATTTACTACAAATTTAAGACAATTAATGGATATAAATGTTTCGTGAGAAGTTCACTTTTTTTCATAATTTCTAAAACAACGCAAAATCCTGGCGATCAATGAATATTTACACAAACACCACAAAAGGTTATATTGAAAAGTAAAAGCGGAACGTAATATAATGATTGTTTCACCAAAAATTTACAATTGCGCGACAAGGTTAAATATACTACATCTTCGTATTGTAAAAAAGCTTAAAGATCACTAAGATTTAGCTGGAAAATCAATCAAAATTGCTCACTGCCCGTTTTCGGGAAAACGGATGACGCGTCAATTGTTTTTCTTTTACGACAAATTTACGACAAATTCACGACAATTAATGCATTTATTAGTTTTTGAAAATTTTAATTTTTTCTGGGGTGGTAATGCTAAGTTGAGACTCAACTTAGCATTACATACCATTTTCAGGAAAACGGGTGGTGCGACAAATTTTTTTCTTTCACGACAAATTTACGACAAATTCACGACAATTAATGCATATATTGCGAATATCCAATTCTTAAGTGGTAATGCTAAGTTTATAGAGGTAGCATCAACAGTAACAGTACAATTTAATTGCACTTTTGGATTTGCTCCATCTGATTTCAAGTAAACGAAAGGTAAGCCACAGTACATGTTGTCAAGAAAGGAATATATGACAATTTTTGCATACCTCTTATTTTAAAAAAACATTACATAAATATCAGCTTAACCCTATAGTTCAGGCAAGATTCGGGAAAATTCTCTCTCTAGAAGCATTTTGACCCCGCTGAATCCGAATATCCCTGTTGCCAACTCGAAATATTGACAGGGGCTGAGATATTCAAGATGGCGGCCAAAATGGCGGCGGAATTTTAAATTGCCGCTGGAAAGCCCAAATTGTCACAGGTGTACATTCAAAATATATATTTGTATAATTAAAAAATAATAACATATTATTTTTTTTATGGCTGCAAAAAGGTCCAAAAACCCCCCAGACCCCCCAAAATCTGAAAGTTTGAGGTTTTTTCAAATTTTCTTAAAAACTAAGCTTCTAAGCGAAAAATGTACAATATTCTTTATTGTAGACAATAAAATTCCCTTTTCAACATGGTATAACTTAATAAAGTTAGACTAATAACAAACTCTCCAGCGGCGTCCGTTAATTGAGGTAATTAAAAAAAGTTGAAAAAATACCTATGTTTTTTCCAAGATTTATTAAATTTTTTTAAAAACTAATATCTACAGAAAACCACGTATTACATTTTGGTATACACAATAAAATTTCCTTCAAAATGACGTATAACATGGTTAAATCGGTTTTATAAATAAAACTTCAGGGGTTTCCTTAAATTAAATTAATTTTGAAAAAACAGAAAATAAACCATTTTTGTTAAACGTTTTATCTAATTTTCTCAAAAATTAAGCTTAACATGAAAAAACTTGTTCAACACTTTTTTGTAGACAGGAAAATTCCCTTTTTAAAAATGTGAAACTTGGTGGGGTTTGACTTATAGCAAACTCTCCAGCGACGTCCGTCAATGGAGGTGATTTCAACAAATCATTAAAAAAACATGTTTTTCATACGTTTTATTCAATTTTCTTAAAAACCAAGCTCTTTATCAAAAAATGTGTTCTATACTTCATCATAGCCAATAAAATTTCCTTTCAAACGATGTATAACAAAGTGGAAGTTATTTTATATTTACCGCTGCAGTGGTGTTCTTAATTTAAAGAAATTATTTAAGATCAATCCAAACTAATCAATTTTGTGTCTTATAGCTTTTCGGTGGATATTAAAGAGCGGCGGATAAAAGGTCGAAAATACAAAAGGTCGAAAAAATAAGGTCGAAAGTACAAAAGGTCGAAAGTACAAAAGATCAAAAAACAAAAGGTCGAAAGTACAAACGATCGAAAGTACAAAAGATAGAAAGTACGGCCGCGGGTCCACATCGACTGGACAGGTCCATTCGACTTGGTCCGGTAAATTTGTATTTTTAATATTTTGTTTTGTCGATTTTTTTTTGTTTTTTGAAAAGTTACTACTGTTACTTTCTGCACAAAAATATTGCTTAGGGGGGGCCATGGCCCCTCCCCTTATAACCACCGGTGTTTTTTTTGCTTTAAAGAACTTATTTAGATAAATCAAAATATCTAATCTAATCAAAAAACAGTTTATTTTAATTTGGAGACATTTTATTTTAGTAGGTATAAATTACGAACCTTTTTGAAGTATTTATCATAACATTAACCTTACTTTGTAATATATAATTTAAGAAAATCTTAGTTAGAAAAGGTATTTAAATATGCAAGAGAAACTGATTATTTCAGTTATTTTTGAAAATAAGTTTATATTAGTACGCCCCTGAAGCCTTAAATATGGCAACAACCCGACATTTTAATAAAGTTTTTAAAAGAAAATGTTATGTTCTACAATAAAGTATACTACATATTTTTTCCTAAAAAGTGTAGTTTGAGAAAATTTTGAAAAATCTATATTAAACATGTTATATATAATAATAATCCCAATTTACGTACGCCACTGAAGAGCTACTTGCTTTTCCTAACCTTATTGACCAATACATTGTTGGAAAGGGAATTTTATTCTCCACAAAAAACTGTTTTTTGCAATTTTTGATAAAAAGGTTAGTTTTCGAGAAAATTGCATAAAACTGAAAAAAAAAACAGGTTTTTGGGGGTTTGGGGGGATTTTCTCCGGCCCTGTCGATTTTTCGAGTTGGCAACAGAGATATTCGGATTCAGCGGGGTCAAATTAGGGGGAAATGGTCTGTTGCCAAAAAGTAATATAATTTGCTTCTAGACCGAAAACGGAAAGACTTTTAAAATAATATGCTCTGAATACTATAAAAGGTCAATACGAACGGATGGTAAATCATAAAAATTTATAAAACCAACCTTTCTTTCTCGAGAGAACGAGAGAAACGAGAATCTCTCGACGAGAGAGGGCTTTTCTCTCGTCTCGTATCGAGCTTTCATTCGAGAGAAAATATCTCTCTCGTCTCGTCGAGAGAGGGCGAGGCGAGACGAGAGGCGAGAATCTCTCGTCTCGGCGGCAACAATATGTACAATACTCTAAAAAGCTAATTAATAATATAGTAAAACACATTTTTCTTAATAATTTGCGTTATAATCAAAAACTTTGTAGGGGCTTTCGTTTTTGATATATTTACAAAAAAACTATTTTCAAGATTGATATAGCGTGTAGTTGACTTAAAGTGTGCTAATGGGCTAGGAAGGTATCCGATCCGTCATGGATCAATTGATTTAAATAGTTTTTTACGGATGCAAAAGCTCACACCAAAACCATCGAAGAATAGATGTTATATGTTCTCTGCCAAAACACAGAACATCTCAAGATCGGAAAAAATTACTTCTTTTGTCCGGCAGAAATAATTATGAAATATTTGCGTGCGATCTGTGTACGTAAAAGGGGAAAAATCAATAAAAGACGATAGATATCCTTGCTGAAATTTGTTCTTAATCATATAAGTAAGTACCTACTTAGTACCAATGGGAAATCATTTGGCATTGGAAATTCCTTTGTTTTGGACGTAGTACTATATCAACAAATGCTGGTATACTACAAACATCTCATTATTAGGTAATGACGTACACTCGCTCACTTTTTTAATATCATCTGGTTTTTCCCACATTTGTAGATTACAAAGAAATAGTGCGTTATTTGGCAACACCGCATGCTGTAAAAAAAGTATCATGATTTGTTCAGCAGTTTTTAAAGCCTGCTGAAATTCTGCGCTTTCCATACGATTTTAGGCAATTTTAAAGCCGCGTCCACACCTGAACCGACCAACGACTTTTTTGAGTTCGACGAGCAGAACAATGAACGGAGTGTTTGTGCCGTTCCCACAAATGCTCGGGAAATACGACAAGGAGTTTTGTAACTAAAAAAAAAATTAGAACATACAAAAATATCCAAATTTTTCAATGGAAGGAAATACCAATTGTCTGTGTTAGTCTCAATATTTAAATAATGTTAAGCGAAAATTGGAATCATTTGAAATTAAAACTGTTCCAATTCAGACTTAAGTAGGATAAATTTTAGTGTAAATTCAAAACTGATTTCGAAAATTGCACAAATTGCACAAGTAAGTTTATAATTTATAATTAAAAATTAATTAAAGTAATGTAATCCTTTCTATTGTAGACAATAAAATTATCTTTTTAACAATGTATAAATCAGTTGGGTAGGAGCAATAACAAACTCTCCAGCAGCGTCGGTTCATGGAGGCAACAGCAACAAAAAAAATCATGTTTGTCACATGTTTTACCAATTTTTTTTAAAAACAAGCCTTTTATTAAAAATTATGTTTTCTACTTTATTGGAGTCAATAAAATTTCCTTTAAAGCGCTAAATAAAAGTAAAGATGATTTTTATAAAAAAACAGTTTAGGGGCGTCCGTAAACTAAGTTAATTTTTAAAAATCACTAAATTTTTTTACAAGTCTTAAATGCCATTTCTCAAAAATTGAGATGTTGTGACATGTTTTTTTAAATTTTATTGTCTTCAATCGACTATAAGATACATTTTTTATCCAATGAGATCAATTTCTAAGAAAATCGTGAAAACTTATTTTTTTTTACATTTTACATCAACGGACGAAGCTGGAGAGTGCTGACTTAAGGAAAATTTTGATACCTTTGTGAAGTGTAAACTTCTTTAGGCTCACTTTTTTAATGTCATCTGGTTTTTCCCACATTTGTAGATTACAAAGAAATAGTGCGTTATTTGGCAACACCGCATGCTGTAAAAAAAGTATCATGATTTGTTCAGCAGTTTTTAAAGCCTGCTGAAATTCTGCGCTTTCCATACGATTTTAGGCAATTTTAAAGCCGCGTCCACACCTGAACCGACCAACGACTTTTTTGAGTTCGACGAGCAGAACAATGAACGGAGTGTTTGTGCCGTTCCCACAAATGCTCGGGAAATACGACAAGGAGTTTTGTAACTAAAACAAAACCAGACAATCCCTCAAACAATAAGCAATGCATTTTCCAAATCCCGTGTGAGTGTGGTAAATCATATGGAGGTGAAACGGAACGCCCTCTTCATGCAGGTTATAGTAAATGAACATCTAAAAAGTACCCAATTAGCGGATTCAGTGGTCAGAAGCTAAAGTTTTGTATAAGGAGTCGCATTGGCGAAAACGAAAGTTTATTGATGCTGCGTTTATAATGCAGAATAAAGAAGTTTTGAGTCAACCAAGCACGAACATACCAAACATATGGAAAGCACTCCTTAAGGAAAGCAAGCATTTTAGGATTAGAAAAAGGGGGCAGGCCGTCACACCTGACTGCACACCAAGTAGTATAAATAGTAGCCTATAGGCTGGATTGTTTATTTTACACTTGAAAACGGTTAGGGATACTTACTAACCGTCGTGTTTTAAAATAAATAACGACAAAATTTTGTTTCTATGAGGTTGATGTATTTTACTGGCCAAAACCGACCGACGGACACCAATATTTGCCAAAAAAATTAGAACATACAAAAATATCCAAATTTTTCAATGGAAGGAAATACCAATTGTCTGTGTTAGTCTCAATATTTAAATAATGTTAAGCGAAAATTGGAATCATTTGAAATTAAAACTGTTCCAATTCAGACTTAAGTAGGATAAATTTTAGTGTAAATTCAAAAATGATTTCGAAAATTGCACAAATTGCACAAGTAAGTTTATAATTTATAATTAAAAATTAATTAAAGTAATGTAATCCTTTCTATTGTAGACAATAAAATTATCTTTTTAACAATGTATAAATCAGTCGGGTAGGAGCAATAACAAACTCTCCAGCAGCGTCGGTTCATGGAGGCAACAGCAACAAAAAAAATCATGTTTGTCACATGTTTTACCAATTTTTTTTAAAAACAAGCCTTTTATTAAAAATTATGTTTTCTACTTTATTGGAGTCAATAAAATTTCCTTTAAAGCGCTAAATAAAAGTAAAGATGATTTTTATAAAAAAACAGTTTAGGGGCGTCCGTAAACTAAGTTAATTTTTAAAAATCACTAAATTTTTTTACAAGTCTTAAATGCCATTTCTCAAAAATTGAGATGTTGTGACATGTTTTTTTAAATTTTATTGTCTTCAATCGACTATAAGATACATTTTTTATCCAATGAGATTAATTTCTAAGAAAATCGTGAAAACTTATTTTTTTTTACATTTTACATCAACGGACGAAGCTGGAGAGTGCTGACTTAAGGAAAATTTTGATACCTTTGTGAAGTGTAAACTTCTTTAGGCGCGTTTAGCAGTTTTTGTGGGTAGTGAATTGAACTGAGCCGTCAGGCTCGGCTATGTAACGCTCATTCGGGTGAAGTCGGCTCAAGTCGACTAACTGTGAGAGGAACATTCAGCGAGCGAAATGATGATGCAGATGAAGGCCAGTATTATTAATTTCGCCTTGTTAAAGTTTACACTTCTGCCGTGTGGTCCTAAGCACACACAATTTTTTTTCTTAATGAGTTTCGTTTGTGATAAAACTAGATAAAATTTGTAAGAAAATTGGGTTAAGTGATTTTAAAGCAGTTATTTAGTTTGCGGGCGCCCCTAAATTGTTAGTCATGGTAATAATCTTGCCTCGTTGTACATCGTTTTAAAGGTAATTTTATTGTCTAAAAAAAAACATTTTTTTTATATAGGGCTTGCTATTTATGAAAATTGGTTCAATCATGTGACAAACATGTTTTTTTTTTAATTTTTACATTACCTCAATAAACGGATGTCGCTGCAGAGTTTTGCATTGATCTTATCTCACTGAATTATAGAGAATTTCATTGTCTACAATAAAGGTTGTTAGATATTTTTCCCTAAAAAGCTTAATTTTTGAGAACAAACCTAGAAATTTCGGGGGGTCTCGGGGATTATTATTTAAAAAACTAATATGATTTTCTTTTTAAGTTAGAAGTTACACATTTTGGGAGCTTTTCTGCCGTCCATTTTTTCAGAAATTGTCAATCTATTTCTAGCTAGTATCCATGCATTGTCAAATTGCGGTCCTCATAGATTGTATATTCAACTACCTCTAGCTCCTGCACTATGAGCGTTTTAGGACGTTCTTTTGTTTTTAGAGACTCAGTTGCATATATAAGGAGGGGGGCGGGCACCACGCCCCTGAAGCAATTGGTTTTGTAGATATTTTTCACATATTTCATGAATACAAACATAAAATAGCATAAAAGTCGACCTCATGGGGTCTCGCCACCCCCCCAAACCGAAAATGTATTATTTGGGTGTATTTTGACCTATCTTAGCAATATTGTCGTGATGTCTGTCTGTGTGCGCGTGTGTGTGTATATTATTTCTGTCCGTAACACAATAGCTCCTAAACTGCTAAACCAATTTTCACAAAATTTTCAGGCAAAATAGTGTTCGACACTCTAACGAGCTGATTAGATTTTGGTCAAAATCCATTAAAACTAATGACAGTTTTATGACAATTAAATTTTTTTACTTAAATGGTAACTTTCTAACAGAGCATCGTATCAGTATGCGATTTTCGGAATATAGTAGACGACATTTTGGTCAATAATTTGTGTTTCAACCAAAAACTTCGTAAGAGCTTCAGGTTCTGAGATATTTACAAAAAACTGTTTTCAAAGTTGATATATCATGGCTTCACTTGATCCAATTAATTAATGACAGAATTGACTTTGATTTTCTAATATTTAATTAACTTTTTAGACATAAAACAAAATAGTTTTTAAGTTTTTCTTGTTTTTGGGTCAGAGGGTCTGAAAAGGAATAATAAGATGATTTTGTAAAGTTGGTATGAATTGAAAATTTATGTAAAAAATAATACCAACAATTAAAAATTTCATGAATGTGCCATGTAATAAAAATTGAAAAAAACAAACAAAATTCGCGACGATTATTTTTGGGATTTTATACAACAATAAATTAGTTGAGGAAGACGACAATTTGGTTTTTCCTTTAATTAGTAAAGAAAACATATCTTATAGATATGACAGTTTAACAATTAGGTGCCTACCTAAATTTCACATATTTTTCAGTCTTAATGAAAATTTAGACAGAAATTTAATTATAGTCTCAAGCAATATACAATACTTAGTTTTTTGCTACGTATCTAGTTGTCTTTCTTTTAGTTAAAGTCGTTCAAATATACAAGTTAGGCACGTATGTAAAAACTGCATAACTGATGGATTTGTGTAGGAATAAAGTCTCACAATTCTTATTTAATTATACCTTATTTTACGGCGCAAGCGCAGATGTCAATATAACAAAAAACCTATATAAGGACATCGTGTCTAACGACTGTAAAATCAAATCAGAACGACTTAGCTGAAAAAATGTTTCCGAGCCTATCAAAATAAATATTTAAAATAAGCTCCGCGTTTTTTTTAAATTAATTTCTAATTTTAGGTACAGTCAGGGTTTTTTAAATTGCTAGTGTATTTTTTCTGCTAAAATATTAGAAAAAATATTTTTTTATAATACGTATGTATGGATTTACTAATTTCCAATAGGAATATTTTTTATTTTCGAGCGCGGTCAATTAAAAAGTCCCTGATTGTACAATTGAATTAAATAAAAACCGTTAAACTTTAAGCTTTTTTGCCAATTTTTATATTTTTATTTCTTAATTTTTTTAGATTATTGCTGTGACTCTTTTAATCTCTTTGGTGGCAGCTACACCCCTACCAAAACCAAAATCGTTTATTGGAGGTTTTGAAGGAGGCTTCGGTGGAAGACCTGGATTTGGAGGACCTGGATTTGGCGGACCTGGATTTGGAGGGTCCGGATTTGGAGGATATGGATTTGGAGGACCTGGAGGTTAGTATACCCAGGGATGCTCCAGACATTTAGCTACATCAGGCAAAGATAACAACTACACAACACACAACAACACAGACAAAAAAAAATATTTATTGAAAGCTTGTGTCGCAAACGTTGTCAGTTCCAGTTCCAGAAAACCGTACTTTTTTAGTAGTGTAGAAGTTGGGGGAAAAAACACCCACGACCCCTTCAAAACCTTCACCATTTGTAACTAAAAAAAAATTCCACTTAACATGTGTTTTGTGTGATAAACGGTTCCGGAGGTATTCGCAAAAAACTAATTTTTTTCTTTCAAAATCAACGAAAATGAAAATTATTTTTATATATTTTTGGACGGGCTGTCACACTCTGAAGTCCTGCGCATATCTTATGAAACACCCTCTTATATGGTCTTCCAAGTAAAGTGTCCACCATTGCTAATTTTGTTAATATTAAAGATAGAAAAAAGTTCAAATTGGCAAACTGGTAGAATTTAGTGTGGACACTTATCTTAGAACACCCTATATATGTGTCCCATATACACAGACACCATCCCAAAATTTGGTAGTTTAACCCAAAGAAATTATTTTGAGTGAAATTAAATTAAAGGTTTTTTTTGACGAATAAACTATTTTTTTTTCAGGGTACAATTTTCTTCCACCACCACCTCTACTTCCAAGGCCTGTATATTACGCCCCACCTCCACGGCCTTATTACGGACGACCTGGAGGTTACGGATACGGAAATGGAAATAAATTTGTAGGAATCGCTGTAATAAAGGGTATCGGTAAAAGATAAGTTTTTTATTGTAGTAAACTTAATTATTTTTTGGGTTTTGTGCAAATTGTTTATAAATATACATTTTTAATTTTTAATCTTAGGTTTTGTACAAATTGTAAATAAATTCTATTTTTTACTTTTAAAGAAAATATTTTCCTTTAATTTACCCTGAAATTTAAAAAAAACAATGGACACGCGACCGGCAAGGCTTTTAACTACTGACCCTGACGTACCCGAAATAAAAACAAACTCATACGTCTTCACTAAGGATAGAACCGGCAACACATATGAAGGGCAACGAACGGTTTGGCTCGATGAATATGGCCGACGTCAACTAAAACAAACATTCCTATCGCCCTCGCGCGAGAACAGCCACCCATACACCGCTGAAAAACAGGTGGAATTGAAATCTTGTCCCGCGCGGTGCTGCCGGCTTGTAATTACTTACGCTAAAAAAGTTTATCCAGTTAACCACAGACTAAAACAAAGAACTAGATACGTCATAAGAAAAGATTTAACTTTGTTTAAATAAATCAATTAAAAATACTGGTTATTATCTAGTTTTGGGAGGGCACTACCCTGTTGCCGCCAGTGGTAGGCAATGAATTATATACGAAGTTATATTATATATAGAGACCATTGGTGGTAGGCCTTCCCCACTATTACTCCGATCGTGGAGGAACTTTTTAATATTTTTTTTGCCACCAAAAACGGCATTTCTATAGTTAATGTTGTCTATAAGTGGCACCGCGTCATAGCTATGGTAAACCAATTTTTGCGGCAAAATCTAAGTAAAGAAGCCTTAAAGAATTAGTGTTTCACTTTGTACATGCAGTGTGCCGCTCAGGGTTTAATGTTCGAATGACAAAACACTAAGACCTTTTAAAGGAGAGATCAAATAGGTACTTACCTAATAAATAAAGATCCGAAACATAAAAGAGGATCCAAAATTATATTAAATTGTGCGCAAACATTGATTTAGTTGCAAAAACGGTAATTTGTTTTGTGAAAATTTCCGTCATAATTTGTTTGACATAAACAGTCAAAACAACGAATAGAAAACGTCAAAGCCCGGCTAAATCAATAATATGTTCGTAACAACCAGATAAGAGTATATATGTTTCTTTCTAATGAAATCTTTTAGGAGACATCAATAAAAAGCAAGTAAAAAAGTGCAGTGCCTCATTTTGGGAATCAATATCAATAAAAAAATTAAAGGAAGTGCGTGCCACTGTATGTACCCCTCTACTCCCTTCCCGCCCATTAAGGTTTTGATGACGCGGTGTCACTTTAATACAACATCAAGTATAGCATCTTTTAACTAGTCGCAATTACAGAGAAAAAAAAATATGCTTTTTAAATTGGATGTTTTGCCCCAAGCTCCCCTATAAAATTACGTGAGCCTAAATCAACAAAATGCTTAATAACAATTAGCTCTCTTCATTTTAGGTATACTTAGACTTATGCCGTTCATTTATTTTTAATTAAATTAATGATTTCCAATCAAAAGTCTTAAAATGAAGACGGCAAAGTAAATATTTAATAAAAAAAATTAAACACATAAAAAAATCAAATCACATACAATTAATTTTTTTTAACTTAGATCAACTGCTGAAATTTTGGGCAAACACATAACATTTAAAATTACAGTATAGTACTGAAGGTAAGCATATTTCTATAGTTGGAAATGTTTCCTGGACAATGGAAATATTAGAAAATTTCGAAAATACTGCTACTAACTATGTCGGTTTAGAACGTTTTTCTACATTGTTCGATGCCTATTCTCCACCTCTTTCAATCCTGACAATCATCTTCTTGACTCATTGATCTGTGGATTCTCTTTTTCTGCGCCCTATTGGTTGTCATTCTAGGACCTGATTTGCAATCTTTCGTTATCCATCCTTTGTACATGGCCGTACCATATCAATTGCCTTTTAGTAATGTCATCTGTTATGCTTCCCATGATTCCCATTCTATTTTATGGTCTCATTTCTTATATGATCTCTTCTAGATATTCTCATTGATCTTATTGGATCCATTTTGACTCTTTCCTTTTATGTTTTGTATTTTTTTGTTACGCGACAGGTCTCTATTCTATATAACACCATATAACACCTGCTTTTTATCATTGTTTTATATGTATATGTAAATTTTACATTATTTTTTATATCTCTGCTCCATAAAATACTGTTAAGACATCCAATAACCTTTTTTGCTGTCTTATCAAATGTGTCACCCAAGTATACATTGTTTGTCCATTGTCTAGCTCTAACTCACTTGATTCGTTTCCAATACGTAAGTCCTTTTTTTCCGAAAGTGTTTTGGAATAAACAAATTAAACAAAATTTATTTTTGATATTGGCAAAAATTTTGAGAAAGTATAGTTTACTGGCATGCAGAGTTGTCAGGTACTCTAAGTAAAATACTTGAAATTGTATTTCAAGTACTTACAAGTACCTCAAGTACTTTACATAAAGTACAACTTCAATCCACTACTTGTACTTGTATTTAAAGTATTTTTACATTGTAGTTGATTTTGTCAAGTAAAGTACTTAAAGTACACCAAATTGTACTTTAAGTACACTAAAAGGACTAAGTACTTTTATATGTATTTGATAATTAAAGTTCAAATTTCCGAAAGTGTTTTGGAATAAACAAATTAAACAAAATTAATTTCCGATACTGCTAAAGATTTTGAGGAAGTAAAGTTTACTGGCATTATTGTCAAATACTTGAAATTGTACTTTAAGTACTTGCATGTACTTCAAGTACTTAACATGAACTACAACTACAATCCAGGACTTGTACTTTTACAATGTAGTTGATTTTGTCAAGTAAAGTAGTTTAAGTACACCAAAATGTACTTTAAGTACACCAAAATGTACTTTAGGTACAAGACTAAGTACTTTTATATGAATTTGATAATTGAAGTACATTAAAAAGAAAATGACCTAAAAGCTCAAATACTCATAAATCTTAATGTACTTTGTACTTGTACTTCAAGTACTTTAACAATGTACTTGTCCCAGCTCTGCTGGCTTGGTTAAGGGTTAAGGCTTATAAGCTAATTCCTATGTATACATGTGTTTTAAAAAAAGTTTCAGAAGAAGGTTTGTTCTGAAAACTATTACTTTAAATGATTAATTTAAGCATAGATTTGCTTAAGAATTTGCCAAATTCTATATGCGGTTATATAATAACATCGATTTTGAAGATGTTAAGAATAAGCTTATAGATAGTTTTAAGAAATACTTATGTTAATACGTATCATGGTCTTGTAGGTACCAAATTATCATTTGCTAACCAAAAATAATTTTTGTTAATGAGTTTGTTATTTTGTTTTTTAAATGGAACATTTTTGGGTAAGTGCGATGTATAATTTATATAAAACGGGAGTTAACGTTTTAGGGCTTATAGTTTAGTGGCCTGTGGTATCCCGTGGGATAGATGTGAAAGATTTTTTTAAACTACCAATTTTAAGTCACCTGGTATTTGCCTCCAATTTTAGTAGGAGGGCCGGTGTGACGACATAAAGCCAAGATATCGATGGTTGAAAGGTAAAAGGTCATATGCGACAGTTTTTAAACTTTACAGCAGGGCCACTTAAAGTATTATTTGTCGCTTACTTAAAAAAAAACCAGGATCCATTCTTTTTTCATTTGACTTAAGCGACAAAAAAATCATCGTAGAATCCTGAATAATAGCTCATTCGCCGCAGAAAAAAGAATAAAAAAACTTTGATGCTTAAAACTCTATTTCAAATAATGTGTCGCTTACGCCCTTTTGCCTTTCAACCATCGATATAATAAACAATAAATACGTTTTTTGTTTGCAATAGAACACCAAGTCAGACGGTAAAGAAATGAGCTTTATATCTTAAAAAGTAACAAAGATATTAATTTTTTTATTTAAATTACTAAAAGTTAGCAACTTTTTTACCCAAGAAACAAAAAATTGAGGAAGGTGATTGCCTCAAATTTGAATTGGAGCGCCTGTCAATCATGTATCCAAAATTGAGATTATTTCCATGTTTTTTCCAAACTTTTGCTTTTAACTTCTCCCATATCAAATTTACAGAAAAATTGTATGTGTTTTAGTAAGCTTCTCTCAATAACTATAAAAAATACTCTGCCAATATATGGGCACCTAAGCTCACACTAGGTACTATAGTTATAGTGTACGTGTGAGCTAATATAACTAAAAACTATAATGTATTTTGTTAAACTCCGGACTCAATTACCTTTCGTTTGATAACACACACGTCATATTTTCACTTAAACTCTAATTTTTGAAAAATACCCCCACCCTTTTTTTTAAATAAATTAAAATGTATTTTGTTTAACTCCAGACTCAATTACCTTTCGTTTGATATCACACACGCCATATTTTCACATAAACTCTAGTTTTTGAAATCTACCCCTACCCTTTTATTTGGTTTGTGTTCGGTGGATTTTGTTAATTTTTAAATGGGACCATCTCGATCCAAGACCCAGCCTAGGTACCAAATTTCATTAAAATCGGCCTAGCGGTTTTTGAGTTATGCGCGTTGGTCGTTACAGACAGACATACAGACAGACAGACATACAGACAGACAGACAGACAGACGGCGCAACAAAAAAGTTTCAAAATCATCTGAAACGCAAAGATATATAAAAATTTTTGAAATCGGGGCAACTTTTTTTTTCTCGAAAAAATTAGGATCACTGTGCCAATATATGGGCACCTAAGCTCACACTAGGTACTATAGTTATAGTGTACGTGTGAGCTAATATAACTAAAAACTATAATGTATTTTGTTAAACTCCGGACTCAATTAGCTTTCGTTTGATAACACACACGCCATATTTTCACTTAAACTCTAATTTTTGAAAAATACCCCCACCCTTTTTTTAAAATAAATTAAAATGTATTTTGTTTAACTCCAGACTCAATTACCTTTCGTTTGATATCACACACGCCATATTTTCACATAAACTCTAATTTTTGAAATCTACCCCCACCCTTTTATTTGGTTTGTGTTCGGTGGATTTTGTTAATTTTTAAATGGAACCATCTAGATCCAAGACCCAGCCTAGGTACCAAATTTCATTAAAATCGGCCTAGCGGTTTTTGAGTTATGCGCGTTGGTCGTTACAAACAGACATACAGACAGACAGACATACAGACAGACAGACAGACGGCGCAACAAAAAAGTTTCAAAATCATCTGAAACGCAAAGATATATTAAAATTTTTGAAATCAAAGCAACTTTTTTTTCTCGAAAAAATTAGGATCACCATAGCTCACACTACTATAGTATAGTATATGTGTGAGCTAAATGTTATTTTTTTAAATATTAAATAAAAATTACAAATTTAAAATTGAGCAAAAATGTTTAAGACTATCCCCGATCGACTGGTGATGGATAACTCAATGTTAAGTCCCAGGTGTTTGCCTCAAATTTGAGTAGGAGGGCCTTTATTATGTTATAAAACCAAAATGGCGGCAATTTGATTTTTTTTTACAAACTTTGACTAATAATTTTTGCTAAATTAGTCTTACAGAAGAACTGTAAATAAGATTTTTGTTTGTAAGAGAGCAGCGATAAACATAGTAAAGAAAGAAAGCTTATCTTATAAACTAACAAATATTTTTTTATAAATAAAAAAAATGTTAGCCAAAAAAAAATTATCATATCTTTGTTAGTTTTTAACTTATAAAGCTAAATTCTTTACTACGTTAATTCGTGCTTTCTTTCAAACAAGAAACGTTTTTACCCAACTGCAGCACGGCGAAAGGAAGGGTAATGTTTTTCGATTGTTGTATGTAAGTAAATATGTATGTTTGTGTCACGTTAGAGGCTAAATGGCTGAACCGACTTTGACAAAAAAGGTGTCATTGAATTGCTACTGATCCCGAAGGTGCTATAGGCTATATTTTTTTAAACAGGAATCAACATGGTGGTCTTCAGACGCCATTTTGTCACATGATGTAGGCTTTAAGGCATACAATTTATCTGAATTTCAGGCGATTTTATTGAAATTCCTTTGATTACCCATTGTAAATGTCCTCTAATCTGCTGTAGTTACTTTGTAGCCCTCCCTGCTCCCAACCGAACCACCCTATTCAAAAGCCAAATTCGCATAATTTTATCAAATATAAAGCGATTTCAAAAATTCTTTCTGTATACGCTTTCAGATTTTTTTCCACCATTTTACTAATGCCCCCCCCCTCCCCCGCCTCTCCCTCTCTCCTCCCCGCCATCCTTATAAGTAATAGTTATAACTATAACTTTCACCAATATAAAGCGATTTCATAAGTTCTTTCTGCACACGCTTGAAGACTTTTTTCCAACATCATTTTACTAGTTTCCCCCTCCCTCTCTTCTCCCTCCCCTCCTTATTAGTAATAGTTGTAGCAATACCTTTCACAAATACAGAGAGATTTCAAAAATTCTTTCTGCACACACTTTAAGACTTTTTTCCAACATCATTATACTAATTTCCCCCTTCCCCTCCCTCTCTTCTCCACATCGCCTTATTAGTGATAGTTGTATACCTTTTAGAAATTTAGAGCGATTTCAAAAATTCTTTCGGCACATCAAGCCTAATCTATTAATTAAATAATATAAGGAGCATCCAATTTACAAAAACTATAAATTTGAGCGCCTGTTAAATACGGTAAGCATCAGGAATAAAGTCAAGATGCAATTTAAAAGTAAAAATTTCGCGAATTCGAACACAATTTCTTTTATATTCCTATATCAATTTTATTATTAATGGTCTAAAAGGGTTGGAAAAATATAATGAGACACCCTGTACAGTGCACGATATTTAACCAAAACGCATAGATTTATATTTTTTTGAAGATTTCAATAGTTAAATACAAAACAATGTATTTTATTATATTTTATAAATCTTTTTTACTTTTATCCATAAATCAATTGTACCGGTCGAATACCCAGTCCTAATTATATATGTAATTTGTTTTATATCTAATTATAAGGTTTTAGTTATGGTTATTTTTTTAATTTTAGATAACTTTTATATTGCTTACAATATCTGGAGTGACCTACTGCAAACAAAGCAACGATACGAAACCCGATGCTAACACAACTTTAGTCGAGGTAGAAGATATTGTTGAAATACATGATGAAAAAAATTACGGAAAAAGTACCAACATAACGTTAGAGAAAGTGAACAACACTAAAACAAAGCACGAGCAGGACTTTACAGTGAGTTATGTTAAACATTTGTTTTTACGGAAGCAGCCTTCCAAAACACAACAAAGAAAGGAAAAAATAAAGGAAATAAACAAAGAAGAAAAAGAAGAACCACGTATAAATCAATATGAAGGACCACTTATAAAAGAAATAAAAAAAGATATTTCAGAAACTTATGAATCTTCAATTAGTAATGTCGAAAACTTCAAAGAAAAGGAAAAATCACAGGAAGAACTGAATGAAAACGAAAAGGGGATAAATACTCATAACTATGCAGACAAAAATTTCGAAATTGAAGAAATGGCAAATATGAAGAACGAGCTTGATGATTTAGAAAAAACGAGCTTGTCAAACGTTATTGTGAACAGAATTAATGATCTAGAAACCAATGTAATAGATGATGAAAAAGAAAACGTAAAGAGCGATCAAGAATTTGAAGTAAAAATTCCTTACAATCCAAAAAAAGTTATTAGGCGGACAGTTATTGTTGTTAAGATGTAAACTAACTTCTTGAAGAAGCCGTACTTCAAAAAGCTAATAAATAGTTGTAATTTTTTAAATAGTAATTTTATGTAAGCTTCTAGCAACAAAATACTAGATATACAGTGTATATCAGCAACGTCATAATATTGTCAAAACAAGTTTAAAAAATGTATACACTATTTTACCATTTTTTACAATAAAACCAGGCCAGATATTTTTACAAAACTATATTAATACAAAGAATCGAAGTCCCTTATTAGGTGAATATATAAATTTGTAGTTTACAAAAGTATTAAGAAAATTATGTTATCAAACAAAAAACTATGAAATTCAAAAGAAATACAATTTTAGGAGATGGAAACTGTCTTTTTAGATCTGTAAGTAAATTTTTATTTAATTCCGAAGATAAACACTATGAAATAAGAAACAAAGCAGTCCTATATATTGATCAAAATTGGAATAATTTTCAAAATTTTTTAACAAATCAAATTTGTAAAAATGTTTATTTACAAAAAATGGGTACAAATGGAACATATGGTACGGCAATCGAATGCACTGCTCTTTCAGAGACATACGAACTAAATTTTTTCATTTACAAAATTCAAAATCAATGTAACGATGAAATCTTTAATTTTGATGAACCAACAGACATTCTTCATAATAAATTTTCTAAAACAATCCATCTTTTGTTTTCTGGGAATCCGGATCAGGGTCATTTTGATCTTTTAAATGAGGTCTCAAACGATACGACCGCAGAAAACCAATGCCAAACTTGTTTAAAATATTTTAAGAATTCAAATGGTTTAAAAATTCATATTAAAAAAACTCATCAAAAATTGCAAGATTCAATAAGTCAAATGTATGATTCATCAAACTCTACATTAGAAGGAAATAATTTAACATTTGATTCGAAACAAGAATATAACAGTAATGTATTCAAATGTTCAGAATGTAAGCAAAGCTTTATATATCTTTCAAACCCTAAACCAGGACAAACTTTTGGTACTGAATGTGACCTTTGCAAAATTATTATTTGTAAAAACTGTTCAAAAATATCTAATACTGAATATAAAACAATCACATTAAAAAATCGAAAAATGATTTTCCTCTGTTCTAAGTGTACGAATTCCTTACAATCCATTCCAAAATTACAAGAAGAAATTTGTATTCTCAAGAGGGAGATAAAAACTTTAAAAGACAGTAACAAACAAAGCCAACCGAGTCTCAATATAACTCAAAAAGAACTAACTATTGCTAATATGAAAAACAACAAATTAGATAAAGACACCTTGTTATATAACTCTAAAGACCCTCTTACTTTATTATCAAAAGAAAAGACAATATCTACATTAAAAAAGGTTGAAAATGAAAAAAAATAATCAAAAAACTATTCCGAAAAAAATTGATAAAGAATTATCTTTAAATCAAAATTCTGCCCAACAACATATACTACAAAATTATAACTCTACACCACATCAACAACCCAATAAATCAAATATTTATAAAACTGATAACTCACCAAAAATAAAAATTATCGGAGATCATTTTGGAAGAGGATGTGCAACCAAACTTCAAGAAATTATGGAAATTGGAAAATTCAGTATCGAATCATACTTAACACCGAATTTGCCTATCTCAAAACTAATATCCAGAACAGCAGATACTTATAAAGAACTTAAATCTACAGACCATCTAATTTTGTTCCTCAATAGGGACACAGAAGAAATAATTAACAATCCAAGGTATTTAAAAAATTTGTTAAACATAGGTAAAATAACTAATCTTATTATTTGTGTAAAGAAAAAATCATTTTATTTTAACATAATTCCTTTTATTAACCAATTTATGTTTCAAAACAGAAACATATCTATTCAAATTATTAATATGTTTGATTTTAATTCAAGATATAATTTTTATAAACATTTGGCTGATCGTATTAAAAGTAATTTAAAATACAATAATATTGTTTTAAAAACTTTAACGTTTACCAATTTTGAAACTAATTTGTTTTCAAAAAAAACTGCCAATTTAGAAGAAATAAACAAACCCACTATTTACAAGTCTTTTTTAGTCTAAACTCTGATCAATTAATTAGTATTTTTTATTTAAATATTCAATCAATAAGAAATAAAACAAACCAATTAACAGTTTTATTAAATAATCTTAAATATCCTGGTATATTACTCCTTACTGAACACTGGCTAAATAGTGATGAACCCTTGTACTTACCTGAATATGTTATAGTATCAAAATTTTGTAGAACAAACTTCAGAGGAGGAGGAACTATTGCATTGATTAATAGATATATTTTTGAAACTCTGGAATTTGTAACATTTGACAAATATAACAACATGTTAATTGAAAAAGAATTTGAATTTACAATTATTTTTTCAAAAAAAATTAATTTATACATTATCTGCTTATACCGTACTCCAGAAAACAATACTAACATAATTAATAATTTTATCAAAAATTTGGAAAGTTTATTATATAAATTTCCTTCAAAAAGTAAAATTCTTTTAACTGGAGATTTAAATATAGATTATTTAGATAAAAATAATAATTTTACATTAATACTTCAATATTTATTATCTTCATTTAATATTAAAATGCATATTAGCTCTCCAACTAGAACAACCTCTAATTCATCAACAACAATAGACTATATTTGTACAAATTTTCTTGATGATCTTAGTTATGAGATCTCGGACCCAGGTTTCTCTGACCATAGCTATATTTTTGCAATATGCCCTATCAAAATTGACCTTGTCAAAAAAGAAAATAACATGAAAAAAAGAATATTTAGCAAAAGAAATTTTAATAACTTTAAACTCCACTGTCAAAATTTTCAATGGAACTTCATTAATAATTCGAATGACCCACTTAATGATTTTCATGATAATCTTTGTAAAATTGTGGATAAAAGCTTTCCTCTTCAACATGTTAAAAATAAACCAAAAAGAAAAAACTGGATTACGTCTGGTATTCGTTTATCTTCAAAAAATTTACGTTTTCTTCATACCTTAACAAAATTTTATCCTAATACTGACTTCGTAATAAACTATTTTAAAATATATAAGAAAACATATCGTAAAGTAATACATCATGCAAAAAGGAAGTTTTATGAAAATCGTATCAATAACTCAACAAATTTCCAAAAAGAATGTTGGTCTGTTGTCAATGAATTTACTAATCGAAATAAACTTTCAACTGACATAAATACTGATTTATTACCAAATGATTTGAATGATTTTTATTGCTCTGTTGCAGAAAATATTACTAAAAAAATTAGCTGTAATGTTGATCCCATTTCATACCTTAACGATATCAACATAACTAATGCGTTTATATTATATGAAACAAATCCTGATGAAATTAAATATACTTTAAATTTAATAAAAAATAAATCTTCTACTGGCATAGATGGTATTTCCTTAAATATACTAAAAGAATTACCTTTTATTGCAATTAAAACATTATCTGAAGCTATAAATCATTCATTTTTATTGGGATATTTTCCTTCTTGCCTTAAACTTGCTAAAATAATTCCAATATATAAAGGAGGTGATAAAAATACACCATCTAATTTTAGGCCAATATCTCTTTTATCAACTCTTTCAAAATTAATAGAAAAACTTATCAAATCGCGTTTAGAATTATATTTTTGTGAAAATAATATGATTAATATTAATCAATTTGGTTTTCAGAGAAATAAAAATACAAATGATGCAATATTCTTTTTTATGAAACAATTATTAAACAGTATTAATGATAACGAACATGCGGCTGCAATTTTTTGTGATATTTCTAAAGCTTTTGATTGTGTTAATCATGAAATTCTTCTTAAAAAATTATTTATTTATGGAATAAGAAACAACGCTTTAAGTTGGTTTAAATCATACTTATCTAATCGCCTTCAATTTGTGTCAATAAACAATTTAAATTCAAATAAAAATAATATTCAATGTGGTGTTCCTCAAGGTTCAGTACTAGGACCAATACTTTTTTTAATTTACATTAATGATTTACTAAATATTAAAATTTCTGGTTATTTTACAATATTTGCAGATGATACTACTATCCTTTGGAAAAATAAAAATATAGATGTTCTCTGGAATAATATAAAAAATGATATTATTTGTATAAAAACTTGGTTTGAATCAAACCAACTATCCCTTAATTTTTCAAAAACATATGTAATTGGTTTTAAAGAAATATCTCAACAAATTATAAATATAAATAATAATAAAATTAATACTACAGATAATATAAAATTTTTAGGACTTAACATAGACGAAAATTTAAAATTTCAAAACCATATTCATAATTTAAATAAAAAATTAAGTTCGGGTTGTTATTGTGTAAAAATTATTACAAATGAATTAGGTAAATCAATAGGCAGAAATGTATACTTTTCTTTAATTGAATCAAACTTACGATATGGCATTCCTTTCTGGGGTACATGTTCAATGTATTTATTTAGATCAGTGTTTATTCTTCAAAAAAGAGCAATTAGGTATTTATGCAATGTAAATTCTAGATATCACTGCAAAGACTTGTTTATCAAAAATAATATTTTGACTCTTCCTTGTTTATATATTCTTGAAACAATTTGTCTGATAAATAAACATCTAAATTACTTTAAAATAAACCAAAATACTTATTCAACGAGACAAGTTAATAATCTTACATTACCTATACCACATTCATTTTTATTTAAAAAATCCATAATTTATAACGGTATAAAATTGTATAATAATTTGCCAAACAATATAAAACTTAATAATAACTATAACATATTTAGAAATAAGTGCAAGGATTTTCTTATCACTAAAGCTTTTTATTCAATTAACGAATTTCTTGATCAGAGTTACAATTAAGGAATAATTTTAAACTTAAAATTCTCAATTATTATAAAAGTAAATTAAAAAAATATATATATATACAAACAACATAATTAAACCATTTATTGGATGGATTTATATATTTTATATTTTTTAAATGATTTTTTCTATTATTATTATTAGTTATGTATTTGCTTTGTCTACAAAGTTTTATACTTTATATAAGACAATAAAGCTTGATTTGATTTTGATTTGAAAAAAATTTCGAATTAGATTCTGATTTTCTGGGAATCGCTCCTGCTTGGTCTTAAACTAACATGTTGAAAAAATGAGCAAAATCAATTATTATACAGGGTGGTTTAGTAGGTGGATTTGATAAAAAGTGTTAAAAGTAAAGTACCTTTGTTTAAGATAAAAAGATTTCAGAAAAGGTTATTAGGAAAATTTCTTTAAAATTAAAAAATACGACTGTTTCTCAATTTTTAGAAAAATCAGCATAAATTCAAAATTTTAGTTTTAGATCAAGCAGGGGCAATTCCCAAAAAATGAGATTCTAAATCGAATTATAAGATTAATTGATTTGGCTCATTTTGTTTAACATCTTAGTTTGCGACCAAGCAGGAGCGATTCCTAGAAAATCAGAATCTAAATCGAATTTTTCACTGTATATAGACACTGTCATCCTGTGGTAGGTATCACTATACAGAGTGTTACTAAATAAAATGTTAATATTTAAGGAAGTAATTTTTGGGTCCATTTTGAGAAAAAACTTCATTTATGAACATAATATCTGTCTTAACTTTTGAGATACAAATATTTAAAAACAATCTCCTTTTTCTCGGTCATTCTGCTGCAGGTATTTTTGGGAAATTTGGTACATACACACTTTCTATTTTTAAGACATTTTCTGATGTAGGAGTGTAATATGTTTTTTTTTATCGATTAGGGGCAATTCCCGCACTAACGCCACTGGTTGAAATAAAATACTCTTTAGCTCACAGGTATGGTGATCGTGTTAAAAGGAAGAAAAACAAAAGTTGCTCCGATTTAAATATCTTTGCGATTCAGATGATTTTGAATCTTTTTTGTCGCGCGGTCTGTCTGTCTGTGTGTATGTAACGACCAACGCGCACTCAAAAACTGCTTGCTCGATTTTAATGAAATTTGGTACCTAGGTTGGGTTTTGGCTCAAGATGGTCCCACTTAAAAATGAATAAAATCCACTTAACATAAGCTGATTACTTACGTTACTTTGATTATTTTGATTATTTTAGTGTTCAGTAATCACTCGAAAGTCGGTAATCCAAAATCAGGGAGTAACTATGATAACTTAAGTAACTAACGCATTTAAATTGTATGAACGTTGTAAAAGGTAACAATAAGAAAAAGTAGGACGTGAAAATCTGGCTCTCTAGATTGTTATTTTTGACTGATTTTTATTTATTTTAGATTTTAAGTATGTATTTCTTTGTATGTAAGGCATTAGATTTTTAAACAAAATTTGTACACAGAACAGTTCCTACGTAATTCCTACCTTTATTTTTTTTAAATTTTAGCCCGCATTTTGAACATATCAATTGAATATTTCCATAATATCGAGAACAAATCTTCGAATTAACGACAGTCCGAGAATTTTGCACGAATTGTATAATTGAATTGAATACATTTACAGTAATTCAAGTAACGAGAGTAACGAATATATAAAATGATTACAAATTGTGAAAGGCTTTCGCGGCCATCGTCCAATGGTGGGTGTGCTTTCGGGCTGTTCGGCCGTCATCGTTGGAAATTCGTTCTCGACGTTTCGCCATCTCGAGTGGATGGCATCTTCAGGAGATGTTGACTGTTTGTCGGCTTCTCGAAGAATGGTCCAGTCTTCGAGAAGCCGACAAATAGTCAACATCTCCTGAAGATGCCATCCACTCGAGATGGCGAAACGTCGAGAACGAATTTCCAACGACGACGGCCGAACAGCCCGAAAGCACACCCACCATATAAAATGATTATTTAGTAGTCGAGTAACGATTAGTAATGAGTATTCAAAAGTAACGAAAATCAACACCTGTAGTCTGTAACGACCAACGCGCATAAATCAAAAAGGGCTTGCCAAAATTTAATGAAATTTGGTACCAATGTTGTGTTTTCTCTCTACATGGTCCGATTTAAAAACGAATAAAATTCAGCGTATATAAGCCAAAAAAAAGGCGGGGGAAGAATCGTGTGAGCTTAGGTACCAATAAATTGGCAGAATATTTTTTTATTTTTGACACAATCTCCATACTCATACTACTATAGATATAGTATACGTGTGAGCCTAAAAAAACTGGTATACATAAGAAAATGCCTTTTGATAAAAAGAAAGTGTTTCCCTGTAGTGTGATCGGTAACTTATACCCAAAAAAACTTTTTGATAATGCGTGTGAAAACTTGGAATGAAAAGAGTTCGAAATGAAACCATCCTATATATTTTCTATTATTTTTGACGACTGAACATCTCACTGTACCTACTGAATTTCACAAAATATCTAGAGCAATACCACAGATAGGTTATTATAAAAAAGGAGATTCTTTAAAAATATTTAACAGCCTGTATCACGTGTCTGTATCTTAAGTTAAGACTTTTAGGAGGTTAATATGAATTTCAAAATGAAAATAAGAAAAATTTCCTTAAATATTACAGTTATTGAATACCACCCTATACAGGGTGTTTTAAAATTCAATAATATAATTTTAATGTTAATTTTCCTGGGTGATTTCAAGACAAAAAGTTCACATAAGTCCACAAACGCTTAGTTCTCGAAATACAGGCTTAATTTTTTTAGCTCACACATATACTATACTATAGTAGTGTGAGCTATGGTGATCCTAATTTTTCGAGAAAAAAAAAGTTGCTCCGATTTCAAAAATTTTTATATATCTTTGCGTTTCAGATGATTTGGAAACTTTTTTGTCGCGCCGTCTGTCTGTCTGTCTGTATGTCTGTCTGTCTGTCTGTCTGTCTGTCTGTGTGTCTGTATGTCTGTCTGTAACGACCAACGCGCATAACTCAAAAACCGCTTGGCCGATTTTAATGAAATTTGGTACCTAGGCTGGGTCTTGGATCGAGATGGTCCCATTTAAAAATGAACAAAATCCACCGAACACAAACCAAATAAAAGGGTGGGGGAAGATTTCAAAAATTAGAGTTTATGTGAAAATATGGCGTGTGTGATATCAAACGAAAGGTAATTGAGTATGGAGTTAAACAAAATACATTTTAGTTTTTTTTTTCAAAAAGGGTGGGGGTAGATTTCAAAAATTAGAGTTTACGTGAAAATATGGCGTGTGTGATATCAAACGAAAGGAAATTGAGTCCGGAGTTAAACAAAATACATTTTAGTTTTTGTTTTTTGAAGGGTGGGGGTAGATTTCAAAAATTTGAGTTTAAGTCAAAACATGGCTTGTGTGGTATCAAACAAAAGGTAATTTAGTCTGGAGTTGAATAAGATATATTTCAGGTTTTAGTTTTATTAGCTCGCACGTACATTATAACTATAGCACCTAGTGTGAGCTTAGGGGCCCATATATTGGGAGAGTATTTTATAGATGTTACAGTTTTTGAGATATTTAGATCAAACTTGCCATGTATATTTACTTATAGGCACTAATTAGGCATCACAAATAAGTTTTAATTACTATTGTTTATTTTGATAAACTCGCCATACCATTTTGGAGCATTTTTTTATTTTATAATAGCAGCCTTTGTTGCAACAGCGATTTTCTCTAAAACAGTTAAAGATACAAAAAAACTCCAAAAAAATAAAAAAATTTGCAAATGAAAGAAGGATTTTTACCTAATTCTTGTTTTAAACTACCTACTTCTACCTAATCCGGGGGCAAGGACGACGTGACCCCTTAAATTATTATTACCCTCACTATTATTTTGCATGTCTAATAGTGTATTGTCTATTGCTGTAGTGTCTATTGCTGTAAACAAAAAACTTAAAAAAATAAACTTTAACACCCTGCATCTCGAAAACCAAGCGTTTGAGGACCTATGTTTATATAAAAATTTGGTCTTGAAATCACTTAAGGATTTCAACACTAAAATCAGTGGCGCACCCAGGAATATGTCTTGGTTGGCCCGAGGCCTCTAGGGAAGGGGGGGGGGGTGGCGAGGCCTCATGATTACGTATAGGTGCGCCCATGCTAAAATTATGTTATTGAATTTTGAAATACCTTGTATAGTAAATTATGAGCGTAAATGTCATTATTATCATTAATAACGGGTGTAATAATAAAGTAATTCGACATACTTCAGAGGATTTTCTTTAAGTGATTTTAAGAAAAAACTTTGTTTAAACATAGGTCCGCAAATGGTTAGTTTTCAAGATACAGGTTGCTAAAGTTTTAATTTTTTGTTTGTTTTTTTCTTTTTAACTCGTGCAGTTTTTGAGATGTATAGCTCAAATCTGGAACATGTCATCATTAAGCATGCCAAATATTAGGAAAAAAGTACAGGGTGATATTACTTCCGGTGTCATGCCTCCTTTGTTCACCTTAAACTTTTTTATATCTCTAACCGTTTTTGAGAAAAAAGACAAAAAAAGATAGTTTGTATCTTCGATTGCTATTCCGAAATTACATAAAACTCGCATAAAATTAAAATAAAATAATGTATGTAGTGACTATTTCCAATTTTAATGTCATTTAGCAGGATACAAATTTTCCTTTCTCCTGTCGAAAACGGTTGGGGATACAAAAAACTGCAAAACATTAAAAAGTTTCTGAATAAAACGAAGACTCCATGTTATATTTTTCAATCCGTCATTGGCCTACTACAAAAAAGTTCTAGGTAAAAAAGGGGCATAACCCCTGAAAAAATATCATCAATATGTAGTTTTTCCATATTTGATCATCATCCTCTGAAGATTGCTGACATATTTTTTTAACACCCTGTCTGTATAATAGAAAATCTAATGCATATTCAATTATACAGGGTGTAGTTAAAAAAAAGGAAACAGAAGCTTTTCGGGTATTTGTTATAAGTTTAAAAATACTCTGCCAATATATGGGCCCCTAAGCTCACACTAGGTATTATAGTTATAATGTACGTGTGAGATAATAAAACTAAAACCTGAAACATATCTTATTACACTCGAGACTAAATTACCTTTTAATTGATACCACACAAGCCATGTTTTGACTTAAACTCAAATTTTTGAAATCTACCCCCACCCCTAAAAAAATTAAAAACTAAAATGTATTTTGTTTAACTCCGGACTCTTACTTTTCGTTTGATATCACACACGCCATATTTTCACGTAAACTCTAATTTTTGAAATCTACCTCCACCGAGACCTCCACCCTTTTTTAAGAAAAAAAAACTAAAATGTATTTTGTTTAACTCCATACTCAATTACCTTTTGTTTGATATCACACACGCCATATTTTCACGAAAACTCTAATTTTTGAAATCTTCCCCCACCCTTTTATTTGGCTTGTGTTCGGTGGATTTTGTTCATTTCTAAATGGGACCATCTCGACCCAAGACCCAGCCTAGATACCAAATTTCATTAAAATCGGCCAAGCGGTTTTTGAGTTATGCGCGTTGGTCGTTACAGACAGACATACAGACAGACAGACAGACAGACAGACAGACAGACATACAGACAGACAGACAGACGGCGCGACAAAAAAGTTTCAAAATCATCTGAAACGCAAAGATATATAAAAAAATTTGAAATCGGAGCAACTTTTTTTTTCTCGAAAAAATTAGGATCACCATAGCTCACACTACTATAGTATAGTATATGTGTGAGCTAAAAAAACACGTCGATTATTATTTTTGCGAGGGGTTTGCCCACCATGATGTTTTTAAAGCATGCACTTCCTTTGAGGGGCTAATTTTACCACTGTATTTTGAATTGAGAAAGTGCGGGTCGAGGGATACCTTGGCTTTCAAATGAACGTAGGGTAAAGGCCCGTGGATCATCATAAAAATACTCTGCCAATCTATGAGCACCTAATCTCAGACTGGGTACTATAGTTATAGTGTATCTACGTGAAAGCTAATATAACTAAAAACTGAAGTATGTTTTATTGAACTCCAGACTCAATTACCTTTCGTTTGATACCACACAAGCCATGTTTTGACTTATACTCTAATTTTTCAAATCTACCCCCACCCTTTTTTTTAAACTAAAATGTATTTTGTTTAACTCCAGACTCAATTACCTTTCGTTTGATATCACACACGCCATATTTCCACTTAAACATTAATTTTTGAAATTTACCCCCCCCCCCTTTTTTTAAATAAACTAAAATGTATTTTGTTTAACTCCAGACTCAATTACTTTTCGTTTGATATCACACACGCCATATTTCCACTTAAACACTAATTTTTGAAATTTACCCCCACCCTTTTATTTGGCTTGTGTTCGGTGGATTTTGTTCATTTTTAAATGGGACCATCTCGACCCAAAACCCAGCCTGGGTACCAAATTTCATTAAAATCGGGCAAGCGGTTTTTGAGTTATGCGCGTTGGTCGTTACAGACAGACATACAGACACACAGACAGACAGACAGACACACAGACAGACAGACAGACAGACATACAGACAGACAGACAGACAGACAGACAGACAGACAGACAGACAGACGGCGCAACAAAAAAGTTTCAAAATCATCTGAAACGCAAAGATATATAAAAAATTTTGAAATCGGAGCAACTTTTTTTTTCTCGAAAAAATTAGGATCACCATAGCTCACACTACTATAGTATAGTATATGTGTGAGCTAAAAACTAGCCCTAATCCCCCCCAAACGTGCATTAGTTTAGTTCTTTTTGAAATTTTCTCGGTAACGATCACTTTTTTGAAAAAATGACAGGTATAGCAATTTAAAGGGCATCAAATTCCCTATCGATTGGTATATAATTTATTGATTTTAGACAAAAATACTCTTTTAAAACTTTTGGCGAACTGCCCCAAATCCCCCCTCAAAAGTGCATTATTTTTAGTTTTTTTTTTAATTTTCGCAAAAACTAAGGTTCTAAGGGAAAGATGTATAATATAATTTATTGTAAACAATAAAATTCTCTTTCTAACAATGGATAACGCGGTGGGGTTAGAGTGATTACAAACTCTCCAGCGGCCTCCGTTAATTGTAGTAATTCAAAAAAGTTAAAAAAAAACCCATGTTTTCTCCATAACTTAATTTTTTGAAAAACCAACCTCCGTAGAAAAAAAATAGTTATATTTTATTATAGTTATTCAAACTTCCTTTTAGTTGCTGTATAACAAAGTTCAATTAGTTTGAATTTAATAAATTTTTAAAAATCACAAAATAAACCATTTTTCTTTTGGCTTTATCTAATTTTCTCAGAAACTAAGCTTAATATGAAAAAATATTTTAAACAGTTTATTGTAGATAGTGAAAGTTTCTTTTAAACAATGTGTACCTCGGTGAGGATTAACTTATAACAAACTCACCAGCGACGTACGTAAATTGGCGCCATTTAAAATACTCTGCCAATATATGGGCCCCTAAGCTCACACTAGGTACTATAGTTATAGTGTACGTGTGAGCTAATATAACTAAAAACTGAAATATATTTTATTCAACTCCACACTAAATTACCTTTTGTTTGATACCACACAAGCCATGTTTTGCCTTAAACTCAAATTTTTGAAATCCACCCCCACCCTTAAAAAGAACAAAAACTAAAATGTATTTTGTTGAACTCCGGACTTAATTACCTTTCGTTTGATATCACACACGCCATATTTTCACTTAAACTCTAATTTTTGAAATATACCTTCACCCTTTTTTTTTTAATAAATTAAAATGTATTTTGTTTAACTCCAGACTCAATTACCTTTCGTTTGATATCACACACGCCATATTTTCACATAAACTCTAATTTTTGAAATCTATCCCCACCCTTTTATTTGGTTTGTGTTCGGTGGATTTTGTTCATTTTTAAATGGGACCATCTCGACCCAAGACCCAGCCTAGGTACCAAATTTCATTGAAAGCGGTTTTTGAGTTATGCGCGTTGGTCGTTACAGACATACAGACAGACAGACAGACATACAGACAGACAGACAGACAGCCAGACAGACGGCGCAACAAAAAAGTTTCAACATCATCTGAAACGCAAAGATATATAAAAATTTTTAAAATCGGAGCAACTTTTTTTTTCTCGAAAAAATTAGGATCACCATAGCTCACACTACTATAGTATAGTATATGTGTGAGCTAAAATTTAAAAAAAAAACATGTTTTATAAGATTTTCATATACAGCAAGCCCTTTGCCAAAAAAACATTTCGTCTTAGATAATAAAATTTTCTTTTAAAGGGTGTGTAACAGGGTAAAAGTTATTTTTTAATTACCGCTCTAGTGATATCCTTAATTTAAAGCTGTTTCACATGTTTTATCCAATTTTATCCAATTTTCTTAAAAACTAAGCTTATTACGACAATATTACTTTATGGTGGGTAATAAAATTTCCTTTTAAATGGTGTATCACAGAATGTGACGGCAGTTATGGGTAACGCTCCAGGGGCGTCCGCGCACAAAGGCACTTTCAAAAATTACTAAAAAAAAATTTGTGTAAAATTTTTTTAAATACAAAGGTCCGGTAGAATAGGGTAAAAAAAAATTCTAAAAAGTTTTTAAAATTTTTTTAAAAAAATGCAACAAAAATTGTACGCCCCTGGAGGGAATTATGTTACAAATTTTAAAAGGAAATTATATTTCCACACTTTTTTCTCAAAGAAGTGCAGTTTTTGAGAAAATTTTATAAAACCTACAATATTTTTTTTTCGAAAAAATATTAATTTACGGACGCCACTGAAGAGCTACTTTCTTCTCTTAATCTTATTGACCAGTACATTGTTGAAAAGAGAATTTTGTTGTTCACAAAAAACGTTCTTTAAAATTTTTTCTAAAATGGTTTGTTTCCAAGAAAATTAAGAAAAACTAAAATAATGCACATAAGGGGAGTTTTTTAAGGTGATCCACGGGCCTCCACCCTACGTTTATTTCAAGCCTCTTGAACCCTTTTAGGGTAAAGGCAATGTTTACACGATAGTTATATAATCAAAGGTAAAGGCGAAACTTTAAAACGCACGGTATAGTTTTTGCAAAGTCAGTTGAACAAAGGTAAAAGCCGACCATCGGCATATCTTTTAAAGAAAGTGACATGGGCGGCGGTAGATATACTTATGAAAATTTTTCATTTAATTATGGCGTAAACTAAAGAAATAAAAATAGATAATAAAACTTTCTATTCCGACACCTACAGAAACGACACTGATTTATTTTCTAACTCTGCATACTGCCGACTAAAGGGGTCTCGAAAAGAACACCTGAAAGCAATTAAAAGCGCATCTCAAAAAAATCTGACAATCAGGTGCCATTTATCCACCTGGGCTCGGTCGGACGGAAAACAAATACTTTGTGGCCGCGCCTTTTCTCTGTCGGTAGGGTTGAAATTATACCAGGAAGATTGTATATGAATTTCGATAACTTTTGAAGGGCAGAATGAAGCAAAATTTTATGAAATCAATAGAACCCCGTATTAGGAGTTATTCAAGTGACTTTGCAAAAACTATACTCAGAGTCCATTTTTATATGGGAATTATAGTCCAGTCATTATAGACTTTTAGCTTGCACAAGGGGTGTAGTCGCGATTTTGACATATGTTGGTGACATTGGAGTCCTAAAAATAAATTTGAGTTTCTGTCCAGGGGGGGGAGGCTCCCCGCACCATCTTGAATTTGGTGTGCACAAAAAGGTTTTTTTTTAATTACTTGATTACTATACGTTCAAAAAAAAAGTTTAAAACAAAAGTTGAAGACAATAGAATTTTCTACAAAAACGTTTTAGTACGTTTTTTTTTGTTAGACGAACGGTTTTTCAGTTATCACTCTAAACATTTTGCCGCGATTTTGAGTTTTCATCAATTTTGTTTTTTAGTAGCCTTTTACTTCGAAACTGCTTATTTTTGAGAAAATCTATAATAACATAAAATAAAGATCAACTAATGGCTATAAAACTGGACATCACCGAGATCTCTGGGAGTATAATTAAGGACACTTATCGTAAAGACAAGCTTGCTTGACGATGAGTGACCTTAAGTATAATACCCTTGCTCAAATACGAACCCTGTGTGAACGAAGTGTTAGCTGTACACCCTTTTGCTATGTATTTCGATTGTATATGCAAAATAATCCGAAATTATTCAGTTTCATGTCATTTTCTCAGAAGGTAAGCATTTTACAGAAAGTGTGTAATTAACTACAACTATTCGTGTAGAAAATTAAATTATCTTTTATTCGATGTATTACCTATTTTTTTAGGATCACAAAAAAATATTGTTTTTTAGGTTTTATCTTTGATTATATAACTCGAATACAGTCTTGTAAACATTGGTTTGATTCAGTTTAAAAAAAAACTAAGCATTTCAGGGAAATCACTAAATATGCGTTTATTCTTTAAGTGTTCCCCATTAACAAAGACCCACTAGATACATATCGTTACAAAGATAATTTTATTTTGAAGAATATAGAGTTAAACAATATTTTTTAGAAAGGTTAGTTTTTAAGAAAACTGAATAAACCCAATAAAAAATAAATAAAAAATTATTTACAAAAATAACCTCAAAATGCGGACGCCCCTGGAGTGTCAATATTAGCTCTAACACAACTTTGTGATAGGCTGTTTGAAAGAACATTTTATTTTCTCTAAAAAAGGTATTTTAACACTTTTCTCTAAATGCTTAGTTTTTTTTGAAAACTGAATAAAACCTAAAAAAAACATTTTTTTTTCGTGATCTTAAAAAATAACCCCAATTTATGGATGCCAATTAAGTGCTAACCGTGGACTTGGCTCACTTTCATGATACATCGTTTAAAAGATAACGTAATTTTCTATAATAGAGTTAATTACACCCTTTCTGTAAAATGCTTACCTTTTGAGAAAATGACATCAAACTGAAATATTTCGGTTTATTTTGCATATACTATAGAAATACATAGGAAACGGGTGTACTGCTAAAAGTTAGGGGTTCATATCTCAGAAAGGGTATTACCCAGACAACTAAGTGATATCTCATTTTATAGGCTATTGGTTGGTCTTTATTTTATGTTATTAGATATTATCTCAAAAATAAGCCGTTTCGAAGGTAAGGCCTACTAAATAAAAAAATAGGTCAAAATACAAAATGGCGGGAAAATGTTTACCGTCATAACTCGAAAACCATTCCTCTGACAACAAAATATATAGAAGCGTTTTTGTAGGAAATTTTATTGTCTTTAACTTTTGTCTAAAACTTTTTTTTCTAAAATGTACAGGGACCAACTAATTAAAAAAAAACCTTTTGGGGTCTTTTTTTCCCTTTAACGACTGGCCTATTAATTAATACCTACCACTAGACTGAAAACAAATGATGTAGATAAAATAACTTGTTCACAAACTCGTGGGTGATTTATGATATGTCTAGATTTTTATGAGACACGATTAAAACAAAAATAATTGATTTTAGGAAGTCAGCTATTACTATTATTATTTAAAATAGGAATCAATTTATAGTTAAATTTACATTATTGGATTTTCTTAAGCTCTTTTGTGGTATTTAATTCAAACTGCGTATGGTAGCATTTTAACTTATTAAATCTGAACGTTTTAACATCAGCTCGAGGTATAAAATGTGGCAGGACTATTATCACAAACCTTAACTTTTGTGACGTCAGGGCCGTTCAAATTTAGTCCTTCGTAATAATAATGTAATAATGAATGAATCCTGGGGGGGCTTGTGCGCGGATCGATACGCAGAGGTGGATCCTAGGGAGGGCTTTAGCCCAGATCGATACATTTTAATATTGATTTTTTTGGAAAATTCATGGTATAGGGCTTATTAATATTCAATGAGGCTGGGGGGCTTCAGCCCCTAAGCCCCCCTGCATACGCCACTGCATAAACTGTGTCAACACAACTAAGACAAAAATTGCACAATACATAAATTTTTTAATCCCCCCAGAAATGTTTTCCTGGGTACGGTCCTGTAGGTACCTAGGTACTAAGTAGCATACCTTAAACATAACTTAAAATAAATCATTAACAAATTAGGTACCTTTTTAGAAATGATAATTACTAATGTTAAACAAAGACAAGACACAAGCTTGATAATTAGGTAGCTTCCTTTTACAAAAAATATTTTTTCTTGGCTATAATATCTTACCTGCAAAAAATGCACATTAAATATAAATTTTACTTTTCTAAAAAATTAACCCTTGTTGGGGACGCCCCTGGAGTGTAAAATTGTACAGCTCGAAAGATTGGTTCTTTCAATAAAGTAAGTTTTTTTCTTAAAGTCCATAGGGACCCAGTTATTTGTAAAAAACTCGAGCTGACGTCGCAAAAGGTCATAAACTTATGGGAATATTAAGGACAGGACGTCTGCTAAGAGAAACAGGTAGATAACACACACCACGCACACCATCAGCCATCCACTTCCAGAAAATGATAAATAACTAAATAAACTACCAACAGGTAGATATCTCTAGGAGTTAGGTATATAACAATAGTCTAAAGTTTCCCTGCGGCATATCAGTAAGAAGGGACCACTCAAAGCAGTTTTATAAAAATATAACCTCAAATTCACAACGCGATTCCGCAAGTCGGCCAAAATTCTCTGGGAATAGATAAAACATTTTAGAACGCATGACCACTGCCGCCACGCATGTCACAGAGCAATGCATACATTGCAAGGTGCATTTGTGTAGGTACCAACCTCAAAAAAGTACGTGTTTTCATTGTAGACAATTTTTTTTGCCGTGCATGTAGTTAATTTTTTCTAGGACATCTTGTATAATAATATGGGAATATGGGACAGGACAAAAATCATATCTCTAGAACCTTTACAGATTTTGACCAAACTTAACTGCTATCTTAGTTAAAATTATTGGCATTATGGAACAAGTCACTGGTATATTATATTCTATCCATCTTGGGACATAGGCCTCCCCCAATATCTTCCACTCTTCTTTGTCTTTTACCGTGTTCATCCATCTAGCTCCCGCATGTTTCTTCATATCGTCCGCCCATCTCAATTGGGGTCTTCCCTTACTTCTATTACTTTCCCAAGACCTCCAGTTTACAATACATTTGTGCCATCAATCGTCTTTTTGTCTGATATTATCAATGAACTTGTAAAAAGATTACAAGTTCATTGGATATTATAACCGGCAAATTTATTAATAATTTATTATTTCTTATCCATTCATTCATTTTTCTTTCTGTTAGCTTTACATGTAACATTTGTCTTTCCATTGATCTCTTTTAGGTATAACAACAATCACAACTACGGCATTTGTTTCACAGCCAACTAAGTGAAAAACTATTATTTTAATAAATTCACATTTTCTGTCATCCAAAGATAGGCTTATTATACACGGTTGCTTTTATGCTCTATTTATTGAAGTATAAATCCAAGTGGTCCTAAGAAATAACAAAGTTGGCTATGGTTTCAAAGAAACTAGAAGGCCTAGAAAAAAATTGTTAACGTCATTCAATTGGCCGTAGTCGCTTATACAACACTACCAAATTTCATTAAATTTATTTGAAAGATGGCGGCGATATTTCTATTTTTTAAAAAACACATTTTTTTGTTTTTGCTCGATATTTTAAAAACCCCTGTAGATATTTTTAATTTTGATACGGCATCTGATTGGGCTTAGAATAGCGCAACTTTTTTCTCATTTAAACAAACTCGTATCTCTTACCGTTTCCGAAATCCCCGTGTAGTTAGTTTTATTTGGGACACCCTGTATAGACCACTATTTATTCTAAAATTTTATTCAAAATCGGTTTGGTATTTTGAAAGGTTAGTACAGACAGACATCACCATAATATTGTGTCAAGATGGATCCTATTCTTTTGTTTTGAAATGAAAAATAAAACAATACGATTGCAAATTTTATGAAAAGCTATCCTGAAAGATTTCAATAATAGGTATTGTTAAAACAGCCGAATTTTAGAATTTTAATCCATACTTAGTTGTATTAAAAACCAATTAAGTGAATTAAATTTGTTTTTGTTTTTCTTCTACTCAGGTAAATACAGAAACTTGTTCTTGAGACTGTATCACGCACACAGGCGTATTTTAGGAAAACCCTGGCTAAACCCTAGGAAACATTTAGAGCCCTTTAAAATTGTACAAAGTTATAAAAAATATATGATTTCTGTTTAAAAAAGTTAAAGAGGAAAAACTCGTTAAGGACCCCATACAAGTAAATGAAATATTGAGATAGATACCTAAATAAATAAAATTAAAATGCTCCCTGGAAAATCGTTGAAGACGAAATTTTCGCTGTGTGAAACTATTATTGATTTAAAAATGATTTCTGTCTTTTATGTACATATTTTTCACAAGATAATAATTTTTTTAAATAGAAATTTCAACCTTTTTGTTAGGTTAGCAATTAGTAGCAGCTAGTGGCGTATATAAGGGCCCCCCCCCCCCAAACCTAAGATTTTATAAGATATTTTCCACATATTTCATGAATACAAACATAAAATACGGCCTTATGAGGTCTTGCCTTCCCCCCGAAACTGTCTCGGCCCCCCCCAAAACTTTTTTCTATATACGCCACTGGTAGCAGCTAAAACCGACTAACAAAAATGAAATATTTCAAGATCTATTTTAGAAAATAAAGATGTAAGACAATTTTTGCAATGGTGGGTTTAAAAATGATTCTGTTTAAAAAAACTCTTTTGTTTTCGAAATACAGAGCAATAAGTTGCCGATTTTTTAAAGTGTATTGGTTATCAATTCTTTAAGAAACACAGCAAAAATATGAAATTTGGCCAAATCATCTATAGGAATAATATTCTGGTACAAAAATGATTTATTGGAGCAAATATGTTTCAAGAAAAAACTTTTTTTCTTCTTACAAACTTTTATAAATGCTATATTAAACGCAAAATATAAAAATAGTATTTATATAATATTTTTAAAAAAACTTAGGTAACCAAAAAAATTTTTAAAATTTTTAAGCCCGTTTTGGACGTTTCTAATTGTGTACAGCCAGATATTTATATGGCGGTGGCACTTTTTTTTTTGCTTAAAACTATTTTGTTCCCCACTCCTTAAACTTTTAAAATCCTATATCTTTATACACCTGAATACAGTAAATAGCCACAGACCTAAAGGTTAAAAATCCATGTTCAAAAAAAGCAAAATTTGCCGATAAAATTTCGTAATCTAACAAAATGTAAAGGACATAAATTAACTGAAATTTTCATCTGTCACAACTATGACAATTGGTTTTCAAATTAAGCGTAATATAGTCACAGTCATCTATAATTATTTTAGTGAAGGCACTAATAGAAGTTTTAAAATTAAAATTAGCTTTTTGGCCAGCTTTTTTAAAAAGTCCGCTTGTGTGACAAAGATGCGGTGGTTGAAAAATAAAAATCGGGTATATAAAGATATTTTCTTTATTCTACTCTTTAGTTTATTATTCAGAATTTACACGTTGTGCTTTCAAAATACTTAGTTGGAAAAAAGTTAGTTTATATCTACTTCAAAGAAACAGAACTACTTCAAGATGTTTAAAATTTTCAATGTAAGTACCTACACTCTACACCATAAGCGGATCTAGGCCTCAGGCCCCCCAACTTTTATTCAGTTAAATCTTAATAATAACAAAAACATTTCATGTAAAAAAAGCCAAGTACCGGAACATGGTATTCCGTGAAAATAATTGAGATAAAAGTAAATAAAAGTAAACTTGTTTATGTTCAATTTAGCACTGTGCCTAAGATTCAGTTTGCTGCCGTAATAGCCAAGTTTAAAAAAACATTTCGAAACTAGGAAGAAACTCTCATTTTAAAATTTGTATTGGAGTACTTGGTTTGGTTCGATTCGGTTCGGGAACTTGGCTTTTTTTACATGAAATGTTTTTTTTTATGATTACACCCCTTTTGGATTTGGATAATATTTAAATTTTAAAGTAGTAAAATATGCGGAATTTTGTTCAAAAATTTTGCAATACCCTATTTAAAATTTTGAGGTTTTTCTATAGTTTTATCATAGTTCCTATCAGCCTTCCAAAGCTCAGCTCTCTAGCGTTTCTGGAAGTGCGCAATGTTACTTTTACATAACTTTACATTTATAGGGGAGGGAAGTTAATTAAAATTTTGGTGTTTTTAATTTTTTTCTTATAGTTTTATCATAGTTCCTATCAGTCTTTCAAGGCTCAGCTCTCTACCGTTTCTGGAAGTATGAAATGTTAATTTTACGTAACTTTAGATTTGTAGGGAAGGGAAATAAATTAAAATTTGGAGTTTTTTAATTTTTTTCTATAGTTTTATCGTAGTACCTATCGGCCTTCCCAAGCCCAGCTCTCTAGTGTTTCTGGAAGTGGCAATAGAGAATTATTGAAATAAAGCCAGGCTATAATAGTGCCAGGCACAATTTTGACACCTTAACATTGTAATATCAGCTGTGATCTTTCAACACACGGCCTTTGTTTACTATATGAACCGGAATAAATAGTGCCTTCTTTTATTAATTGAAAATAAACGACGAAAGTTTTAAATCCGACTTTGGTATGTCAATTTTGAAGGATGTCAGTTTTCAATGTGAATGTGTCAAAATAGTGCCTGGCACAATTATAGCTTGGCTGTATTTCAATAATGTTCTAATGTTTGCTTTAAACTTCAAGAATTTTTGATGAAAACCGCATTTTTATAAATTATCCCGTTTTTGCACTACGCGAATTTTTTGAAAAATCTGCATTTTGAATTGGGGCCTATAACTATTTTATCTTTAAAAATTTATTTTTGGTGTTAGATGCTTGCTTGTATGTTTTTTGAATCTGAATGCAGTTGTCAAACTAAGTTTTATTTGTCAGTTTTAATTTCAGAGATATAACACAAAGTTTTATTTTTTCTTATGGAATGTCCCTTTTATTATTTCAGTTTTATAGTAAGCCTAAAATTTCTATTAAAACGATGTACCACACTCTATGTTTGACTTTGGTTTATTTTGTTATTGTTATTATTTTTTATATTCTTAGTACTTTGTTATAATTTTTTTAAATTTTAATTTACTATTAAAACTGCGCAAAAAAATTATATGAAAAAAAAGGAAATCTTATGGATAATAAAAAAATATTAAAAATAACTAATTACAAAAAGAAACGTGTGATACCCCTTTTTAAAGCAAATTTTACGTCGATTCCGAAAAATCAAGTAAAAAATTGGTCATTCCATAACAAAAAAAAATACTTTGTGATATATCTCGGAAACAAAATGCGATAGATAAAATTTAGTTTGACAGTTGCATTCAGCTTTCAAAAAAGCAATTTCCACCAAAAAGAAACTGGGAAATAAAAAAGTTATATCCCTAATCTAAAATACAGATTTTCCAAAAAGCCCCCGCAGGGCAAAAACGGATTGATATATCAAACTATGGTTTTTACCAAAAATCTTGTCTTTAAATTTGAATGAATGTAGATTTCTTCAGGGTGAAGTCCTTGAACCATTGTTAAAGGAGATGAAATGAAATTTGAGGCTCGCAATGGGGGGTTCGTTTTTCTGTATCTCCCCTAGAAGTATTCTTTCCCACTTAAAAATGCCCAATTTGCAACACCCTGTAATCTGTCAAACTCTTCGCAAATGCAAGATTGGCGGCTCAAATATGCACAACAGGACAATTTTCGTGAAGCGATTTTTTAAAAACTAATTTTAATTTATTTGTGCCATAGTGTACTTTTATCAAAACTATTAATCACTTGCATTTTTAGTTTTTCTTGGTCTGGGAAAAAATATATCTCTCAACATTATTTTTCTTTTCGTTTTCTTTTGCGTTTTTTAAAGTAGCTGCTAAATTACAAAAAATACAAAATATAGAAAATATATGTATTCAAAAGTTGTATCTATATTATCAGTGGCGCACCCAGGAATATGTCTTGGGAGGGGCCCTTATGATATCGTATTTTATGCTATTATTTGTTTTTATTCATGAAATACGTGGAAAATATCTAAAAAAAATTATAGGATTGGGGGGGGGGCAAACGCAAAAAATAAATAAAAGGAATAATGTTGATTTATAAATTTTTTTTAGACACAAAATCATCTCATACAAGTGACTGATAGTTTTCATAAAAGTGAACTATGATTCTAAGAAAATAAAATTAATTTGAAAAAAATTGGTTTACAAATATAAAAGTTGTGGTTTTTTCAAAATTGTGTTGTTCATGTCTGAGCCGCCATCTTGTATTTGATAAGAGTTTGACAAATGTGCAATAAGTGGAATTGTGATCCCAAGAGTAGGGATATTTAACCTCTGATTGTTTAGACATTTGTTTAAATTCAAAATAAATTTTTTGATAATTTTTGTCGATATAAAAACAATGCACTTACAAAAAAACATGTTTTTTTTTTAATTTAGAACATTTCCAAATGATTTTAAAAATAATTATTTAATCAAAACCCTTTGAAATCTACAAAAATCCAACAAAGTGAAATACAAAGAGCCGTACATCTTTTAATAAATTATATTTTTTTTGAAAAAGCTTTTATCTACTTGCGGGCGGTAAAGTAATTACTCCGCGTCGTTCGGCCAACTGCCGTCGCGTGCGGTAAAGTATTACTTTTCACACTTGTTATAAATAGAAATTTGCTTATACAATATTTTTTAATATTTTGATGATTGGTGATGGTGATTCAATTGGGATTGGGCCCTACCACATCAACCACCACTTTTAAGTGTTTTATTTTATGTTTTAGATTGGTCTATTCTTCGTCCTCCTAAGCCTTCTTCAATTGACGTTCGGCGCTCCTAATCCCGCACCCGAACCCAAAAAAGGTGGCTATGGACATGGAGGCTATGGTGGGGGCCATGGAGGCCACGGAGGTGGATATGGACACGGAGGTGGACATGGAGGTGGATATGGAGGTGGATATGGACATGGGGGTCGTGGGGGCTATGGGAAATAAAATATTAAGACTGGGAGATGTTAAATTTTAAGCTTTTTTTTAGTATTGTAGATACCTAATAGGTCTCGCTTTATAGTTATGTATGTATGTGTGTGTAAAAAAATATTTTAAAATAAATATTACTAGTTTTTTACAAATGGTAAATTATTTAATGGAGGGGAGCGGGGCACGATGGGCGTCACACTTTTTTTCTTTGCATTTTCAATATCCATGGTCTCAGTTTAGCAATGAAATTTATACCTTTATCTTTTTAGTTTTTCATTAACACTGTCAAAAGAGAAACCATTACGAATTTTGTAAAAAAGAAAAGTGTACAGGGTGTTAATAAAGTATGTCGCCAAGCGTTAAAGGATTATTCCTTGAGTAAATTAAAAAAAAACTTTTTTATTGTTAATTTTAGGAAAAAAGTTATTCTTCATAAAAAGTTCTGCATTATCTAAAACCTAGAATACAGTCATCAAATATCAAATTTTTTCAGTGGTATACGAGGTTTGTCAAAAATATGAGTTTTGCTCAACAGTAAAGTACCTTTAAATTTGACATTATCGAAAAATGTTACTTAAAAAAGTTGATCAGAATTAAAAATTACGTTTCAATATGCAAGTATGTACATCCATTTAAAATAAAACTTCAGATTATTTTATTTTTTAATAATATACTTTACTTTTTGTATTATTAATTTATTATTAGACCAGGCAAAAATTTAGGATTTCCAAACAATCGTCCCTCTTTACCAAATTTTGTGCACATATACAGTGCCCTTCCACGGTTCCAAGAGCCTACTTCGTTAAGTTTTCTGTTAACTTTTCTGTGGCGTAGAGGCCATTTACTGATATACGAGATTGGTACAAACATAAGTTTCTTATTTATTCAATTTCTCCACGACTGAAGCCACCCTGTACATACTGCTCGTATTTTTTAAAAGCTGTTAAAATTTACAATAAAACGATGTATTACAGCAGTACCATTTTTTTTGAAATTAAGGAAGAATATGAGCAAGTATTTTCCAAAAAATGCGGTTTGTAAAAAAAATTCTTTATTGTTTTATTTAGAAATATATAAGAAACGATAAAAATATTACCAGATAAAATCCCCAGTAGAAATGGCAATGTTATGAGGTAAAAAATGACAAAATTGAAATAAAATTCAGATTTCAGATTTTTTGTGTGGCTTATCCTTGTAGCTAGAAACTTTTTTTTTATGAAAACGCCATAAAACTGATGATGAATGAACCGTATTTTTTGTTTTTTGTTTCTGCTTTTCAGATTTAAAAAAAACAAAAAAATAATTTTTTTAAAAAATCGCAAATTTTTTGGAAAAACTAAATATTTGCTCATATTTTTCCTTAATATCAAAAAAAATTGTAATGCTGTGATATATCGTTTTACACCTGATTCCCACCTACGACTTTCTCGTGGGTTCATTACGCGTCACATGAGCTCAATATGAAATGTTATCACAGTCATGTGACGCGTGCGCGGGCACGCACGAGAAAGTCGTAGGTGGGCACCGGGCTTTATTGTAAATTTTACCAGGTTTTAAAAAATATAAGCAGCACGCACAGGGTCCCGGTTGTGAAGAAATTTAATAATGGCCTCTGCGCCACAGAAAACTTAACCAAAAACTTAACGAAGTAGGTTCTTGGAACTGTGGAAGGGTACTGTATATGCCTTATGTTAATAACCGGGTACCCGGGTACCTACCGCGGTGTATCTGTGTGAATAACTTAAAGAAAATGTAATATTTCATTTTAGGCTCTCAATTCGTCGTTTTTTAACTTGAAAGAACGCTAGTTGTGAGTTCATTTAATTGATTTATTATTATTAGCTCACACATATACTATACTATAGTAGTGTGAGCTATGGTGATCCTAATTTTTTCGAGAAAAAAAAAGTTGCTCCGATTTCAAAATTTTTTATATATCTTTGCGTTTCAGATGATTTTGAAACATTTTTGTTGCGCCGTCTGTCTGTCTGTCTGTCTGTCTGTCTGTCTGTATGTCTGTCTGTCTGTCTGTCTGTCTGTCTGTCTGTGTGTCTGTATGTCTGTCTGTAACGACCAACGCGCATAACTCAAAAACCGCTTGGCCGATTTTAATGAAATTTGGTACCTAGGCTGGGTCTTGGGTCGAGATGGTCCCATTTAAAAATGAACAAAATCCACCGAACACAAACCAAATAAAAGGGTGGGGGTAGATTTCAAAAATTAGAGTTTATGTGAAAATATGGCGTGTGTGATATTAAACGAAAGGTAATTGAGTCTGCAGTTAAACAAAATAAATTTTAATTTATTTAAAAAAAAGGGTGGGGGTATATTTTAAAAATTAGAGTTTAAGTGAAAATATGGCGTGTTTGATATCAAACGAAAGGTAATTGAGTCCGGAGTTTAACAAAATACATTTTAGTTTTTGTTTTTTTTTAAGGGTGGGGGTAGATTTCAAAAATTTGAGTTTAAGTCAAAACATGGCTTGTGAGGTATCAAACAAAAGGTAATTTAGTCTGGAGTTGAATAAGATATATTTCAGTTTTTAGTTATATTAGCTCACACGTACACTATAACTATAGTACCTAGTGTGAGCTTAGGGGCCCATACATTGGCAGAGTATTTTTTTTAAATAAGCTTAAACTCCAGCATCGCCCCATTAGCAACCGGGTACCCGGGTACCCACAGTGGAAAGCATAGGAAATAAATTAAATATAATTTTTATAAATGCATGCAAGTTGTATAGGGGAGGGGAGTAAATTAGAATTTTTGGGTTTTTTGATTTTTTCCAAGGGTTTGGTCATAATTTCTATCAGTCTGCCAAATTTTAGCATGTCTGGAAGTACAGTAGAATATTGATGATCTATACATGAGTGAGTGAGTGAGTGAGTGAGTGGCAATTTCGACGTTTTTTGAAATTTCGTAACTACTTTACTACTATATGGAATTCCATGAAAATTGGAGGGGTTGTTAACTCCATGAAGATCTACGAGAAGTTTGAGATTCGTAATCATTCCGAAGTAGAGTAGAGTAGACAATATATATGATCCGTGGGTACCCGGGTACCCGGTTGCTAAAAGACGTCGGTAAAGTTGGTTACTAACATAAGGGATATTTGCACAAAGTTTGGTAAAGAGGGACGATTGTTTGGAAATCCTAAATTTTTGCCTGGTCTATATATAAAATTTAAGTGCAAAACCAATAAAAAACAAATAGAGTTTCTATTAAAAAAATATATAGTGTTAAATCCCCCGACCATGAGGCAAATAATTTTGTGCAATGTTAATAAACTTGTTCGAAAATCTTTCTATACAATTACTTTTATCTATATTTTACATTAAATCCCCCCTTCCACCCATTGAATCGTTGGCGCAACGCTACTGGCTGGCTGGAAAAATCAGTGGCGCACTGCCAAATATATCTTGCGGGGGTGAGGCTTCATGATGTCGTATTTTATGCTTTTTCTATTTTTATCTTTTTATTCATGAAGTATGTTAAAAATATCTAAAAAGCTCTTATGTTTGGAGGGGTCTGGGCCCCGAGGCCCCCCTGGGTGCACCCATGGAAAATATAGTCTAGGTGGATAAAAAACTCATATAAAATAGTACAAATAATTAAATTAGGAATTTTATAATCTATTTGACTAAATTTTCTCGCTGCAAAAATCTAGTTTTTTAAAAATATTTTTTTATATAAATTAGAAATAAATAGTTATATTTTACTAAACAATGGTGTCCTTATTCCCACTATATCTACGTGTAGAAAAAATATTAAACTTAATTTACTAGTAGCATAAAAAATCCCTGAATCATTGCCAATAGTTGCTGACCAAGTTTCCAAATCTGCCTTCCAAATTCTTGAAACAAATTTTTAACCGGAATTTTGCTGTATCTACGGTTTTCTGTCATATTTGGCTGTTACTCAAAATAAATACTTGAGCTTTGATGCTATCAAATATGGCCTACTGCTAGGTATACCTAAAACAAAAACAAACATTAATCGCGACAATATATCTACCAACCACTATACTTATAGTTTTGAATAAATACATTATATTATATTTTTTTTAAATATTTTTTACCTGCCTATCCCGCGCAGCAATGGTTAAAGAAGAAAATGTCGTGATGTCTGTCTATGTGTGTGTGTATATTTTTTCTGTCCGTAACACGACAGCTCCTAAACCGCTGAACCGATTTTCATAAAACTTTCAGGTAAAACAGTGTTCGACACTATATCGAGCTGATTAGATTTTGATCAAAATCCATTATCTATTGACAGTTTTTTGACAATTATGCGGAGCGTCGCATCAATATGCTGTTTTCGAAAAGTAGTAAACTGCGTTTTGCTCAATATTTTGTGTTATAACCAAAAACTTCGTAGGAGCTTTAGTTTCTGAGATATTTACAAAAAACTGTTTTCAGGGCTGATATAATATTATGGCCTCACTTGAAGTGATGGGATGGATCCATTTATTTTTGAATATGTTTACTACACGCAATAAACACAACTGCAATCTTAAACCTTTTCGGCGGCGAATCGTCCCCAATACGTATCGGCCCGCGGCGAATTGTCAAATCCCCTTTGACAGAATATTATGAGGATTGAAAAAAGTGGGGGCCAGGGCCCCCCAAGGCGACGCCGCTGGTTTGGCTCAGATTTAGATTATATCTTGCAGTGATTTTTGCCCAAAAATGCTAAGGGTGATGGATTAAAAAAGAAATAAGAATTGTCCGTAAGTGCCTTTAACCTATCTTCTTACCTGAATTATTTTTTTTTTCAAAACCACCACAATTTCATGTAGACACTCACTAGCAAAAATCTAACATTATTTTTGCTTTTCTATGTGTTTCGATGCTTCTATCTACAATGTGTTTAACTGGACTGAACAGAAGGCCTATAAAATCGACTTTATTCTGCAAAAAAAGTGGTTATTTTTTAAAAACAACTTTGTTTTAGAACATCTGAGAAAACAGGTCTCATGATTATTATTTTTGTGCATGGCAAAATCTTGATAATGACATTGAACTACATTTTTGTTTTGATTTTAGTTTTACTTGTTTTTTGTGATGTTGATAGTTGCTAGTCTACGTGTTGAGTATAGGTTATAGTTTAACAAAAAAATATTTAACACATTTTTTTCATAATATTGTTGGTCTTTAAAACAGGGGCGGATCTACGGGAGGGCATAAGGAGACCCGGGCCTCCCAAGCTTTTTCTCAAGCCTTTTGGAGTTAAAAACAATGGTTTCCCAAATTTAGCAGCAGCAGCAGTTGCGTATATAGAAAGATGTTTTGGGGTGTGCCCGAGACAGTTTTGGGGGGGACCGAGACCCGATGAGACCGTATTTTATACTATTTTATATTTGTGTTCATGAAATATGTGGAAAATATCTAAAAAAATCTTAGATTCGGGGGGCTTGGGTACCCCCACCCACCCTTATATACGCCACTGAGCATCAGCAACACATAAAACCGCTGATATTATACCGAGTGGGCAAAGATAACCGAACAAAATATTTATTTAAACTATACTATCAATTTTAATGAAACACAGTCTTAAAGCAAGATGGCGGGCAGTATCAAACTCAGCCCTCGTTTATTTGTAGATATGTTCTGAAATTTTTTAATTTTATTTTTTATTTTTAGTAAAATCCTATTTTCGGAGCACAATAAGGTGCAAATCAATGAAATCGGTTTAGTGATTAAAAAATTTAGTGATTTCAATAATTGTTTTCCTAATTCCTATCCATCGTCATAAATGACAAAAACAAAATCGTCCAAGATCATAAATAATAAAAATGTCTGTAAAAATAACTGTCCAATGGCAAAAACGGAATTATTAATTACCGGACATTATACAAAATCGCCATTCATCAAAACAAGACAAGAGCAAAATCAAAGTTTAGTATAACGTCTTTTATTAAAACTAGACAAAATGACAAAAAGGGGCCGAGCCTAGCATGAGCAACTCTCTCCTTTCTTTTCATGTTTACTGGTTCACTCTCTCTTCCTCCCATATAAATCGGTATCATGGAAGTTTGGCGGCAAATTTAAATCGGGAGCAAATAATATTGTTGTTTTTGAACCCAAAAATACACCGAACCGAACCTCTTGGTAAATTATATGTATGTGCTATAGCAATTTCTATGTAGATACGGCGTTTTCCTTAGGGATGGCAGTAAAGAAATTGCAGTGAAGGACGCTTCAATTGCATAGCAATATAAGAACCGATCTTCTTTAGGTGAATGTCAAAAGCTAGGCTCAACCCCTTTTTATGATTTTGTCCTTTTTGATTTTGTGCGGCTTTGATTAAAGACGTTATACAGAACTTCGATTTTACCCTTGTCTTGTTTTGGAGAATGACGTTTTTGATAATGTCCCGGTATTTTTCGTTCCATTTTTAACATTGGACTGTTATACCATTTTCCTTTATTATCTTAGAATTTTTTTTATTTTTATGATGAACTATGGGGGCCCTATTATTTACCCTAATGAATAATGGGGTTAATGGGGTCTTAGAAATATCTTTGTTTAATACTTAGAAATAGTTAATATTTTTAATGTAAAGTATTTAAAATAAATCAGAAAAATATCACGCACTCAATAATTAAAATTTTATACAAAGAAATATCCATTCGCAATGTTTAATACTGCATGGTTTTATTATTATTTTTGATTAATGGTATAAGAAATTCTTATACAAAAAATAATTTTATTAATAATAATAAGTAATAGTGTCATTGACATTATCTTTGGTTTTATTCAAAGACCTGAGAGTAGAGACCCTGTATCACAGCCTACCTAATAGGTAGCCTGTATGTATGACATATTTTTACAAAAGAGAAACGCGCGACAAACCCATCAACGTTGGTTATGTTATTTTCTTGCCATTTTCATTGGCGTTTCTCTAAAATAATTTAAATTGGTGAGCGGTGAGTGACATCATACAACCAAGGCCCTGCAAAAATCAGCTGTTCTCGGGGGGCTGACTTTTACATTGGGTCTTATGGGAGGTCAGACGTTTTTTTATGATATTTTTAAAATGGCACTACAGATTTCCGCGAAGCTTCAGTGAAATACTCTCCCGATATTCCACCAAAATTTTTTAAGGATGCAAGATGATTAAAAGGTTAAAATCTTCAAGATTTAGCATTACTTATTTTTAATTCAAATTACTCGCCATGTACCGCATGCCAACTATTATACTTGACATGTATTTGACTTTGTCATCTGTGTTTGTCACATTCGCTTCTGCTTTTAATTTAATTTTAGTGTAAGTTAATGAAGCGGCTCTGAAAATTAAAGATTACTATACATTTAAAAACAACTGCAAGAATATGGTAAAAACAATCTAAAAACCGGCTTTATTTAAAAAAAAATCAAATATTCATGAACCGTCATTTGAATTTCAATATTTTAAAGAACATCAGCTGTGTCGTGAAGTGACCATCAAAAAAGAAATCAGCCCCTGATGTGCCGTCACCAACAACGTGGAGGACCGTGGCCCGTTCGTTTTGAAAGTGCTGATACAACATATAAACAAAAACGTTTGTCCGCACCCCCTATATAGGTTTTGTTAAAAATCGTTTATTTTTATTTTCCAACGCTTATGAGTTAACAAGGACCGAAGGTGCGTCTCTCTTTAAACATCGCTAGAGTATAGAGGACCCATATTTTCAACCTTTAATTTTGACTTTGAAGAGTTTGTCGTGTCTCTCTTTCTTTAAAATATGTCATACATATAGGGTCTCTACCTGAGAGCATAAATACACCAACGATAAAGACCGGCCATGGCGCGTTATAAGCAAGTCGGCGGTCACGTGATCTTAGGAGTCCCAGGATTCTTATTGTATTGCTTAATATATTATATGTTTTTACACAATTTAAATAAATTAACAAAAAAATTTTGTTCGTTTATAGGCAAAAATTGAAAAAAGTATTTTGCTGATATATGTGTTTATTATGGATAAAAGAACTGAATCTATAAAATAAAAAATTATACAAAATTTGCACTCTAATATCTTCAGGTATATATATTAGGTACATAATATCGTTAGTAACTTGAAATCTATACAAGTCTTTTAAAATTGGACATATGGTTTTTTAATTTTTCTTTGATTGTCATCATCTTTGTCTGAGTTCTTATTCAAAGATTTATTAGCAGACACTAAATCATTGTGCTTTTTAATAAAATTATTTTAAAATACTTTACATGCCCTTAAATTAATTTTTTCAAGCTTTGACAATAGTTTTTCTCCATAAAAACACTCGCTAGAGTTATCTGAAGAAAAATTTTCAATATAAAACATTTCACAATAATTTATTAAAAAGAAACAAGTGATTTTGTGAATAAGTGAGATGGTTTCCACATTCAATGAACTGTATGTCGTGGTTGTCAATAATTTTTTGAAAAATTACCCAGCACAAAGTTTATTATATATTTCATTAAAGTGTAAGTTAACGACCAACTCATGTTCTTTTAAAAGCTTTATCTTACTTTTTAAATATTTCACACTACCAGAGAGATTACTATCTGTTAACAATATTTTACAAATCAGTTTTTTAATATTGCGAGGGTGCGGAAGACATATTACCTTAGAATTGTAAATTGACGTGTATGCACTGGATGACTGGATAAACAAAGATGAAGCCAACATTAAAGTGTATCCACAATATCTTCGATTCTCAGGTTACCTTTTCAAGAGACCTAATTGTTCAATAAGAAATGAAAACTGAACACATTTTTCACTCTCACTATCGAAAATGTCACTAAGGATGTCTATTACTTGATCAATCTTATCCAAGATCTTATCTTTTACCACTTCTTTCCCGTTTGCAACATATTAGGTTTCAGTTTTATAGGTGGACCGACAAGGAACAACACTAATTACATGTTCGCGGCATTGTTTATCTTATAGGTATTTTCTTTATAATTTACTCATTAGCCATTAATTATTTTAACGCAGCCCACTACAGTCTTTTTCGTGGGCTGCGTTATTTTAATAACTTTGATAAAATTCACATAAAATTCGTGCCCGAATTAAAAAAAAATCGACGTAAACAAACATACCAAAACTGAACGCACACATGTTTTATAATGACAGCCGTAAGGCGCTTTTTTGTGGGACTCCTACGGTCACGTGATATTTCCGCGCCCGGGCCGATCTTTCTCGTGCTACGGGTTAGTATGGGTGTGTGTTCTCAAGCTTCCGATAGCTACGAGGACACGCTAGGTATTATATGGGGATGAGAGAGGAATACACTGCCGTACATAAGCTATAATGCCATTAACCAGCATTTGGACAATTTTGATTTTTTGGTGCCGTCTTCATCACAACATTATTCCACATCAATTTTGATAAGCAAATTTTCTTAAGCTTTTGTGGTTTTCAAGAAACAAATAACTTACAGTTATCAAGGAGCATCATTTGTTTATTATTTTCCGGGATTTTGATCAAAACTAGGAAAATTTTATAGGTAGTTAACGGCATTCTAGCTTAAGGACGGCAGTACACATTCACGATTGTTAGTTGTATGAAACCCTATTTATCCATCTACCAGTGGTGCATGACATATAACGCTACACTAAAGGTGTCAGACGTGGAATTTCCAACAAACAATATCAAGCCAAACTTAAAATCACAAAGGTTAGTTTTAGCGCCCTAGATATTAATTAAACAATGAGGAGAATTTAGTGGCATAAGGGCAAGGAAAAATAAGAAAAATAAGATAATAAAAAGATTTACCTCATGCTGGGATCGAACCAGCGACCTTTCGCTATGTAGGCAAACGCTCTTCTACTGAGCTACCAAGGCATTGGTTAAAAATCTGCCTATTCGGAAATCGTTTGTTTTAAAGTTAACAGAAGCTTCTTGCAATTTTTTCATAGGCAACCCATTAAGTTAGATTCCCTGTATGTTGACATATTTGGCTATTATATCCAAATATGTAAACATTCATGTAGGAACCCCTTCGAAAATTTTCCTCTATATTTTCAATAAGAAACTGGGGAATGTTTTTACAACTGTGTAAAAATTAAAAAAATCTATCGATTATTTTTATAATTATTTTCCTTCAAATTTTCTGATTTAATTTTTATTTTATTAGTCCGTGTTAAATTTGAAAATTTCGTCTCAAATATTGATTTTTGAAATTTTTATTCGACGTGTTCGACGACGTGCGACATATATTCAAAAGATAGCACATAACAAAACATATATATTTAGATATATTTGAATTCTTAAAACTTCAGATTTTAATAGGCATTTTTAATAAGAAAAACTTCCATATATGGTTTTTATTTTTCATAGAAAAATGTATTGATGTATGTAGATGTTCAATAATACAATCAAATAAATATACCTAGGTAGGTACCCTAAATATCTTTTTCTTTTATCATCATTTTCTTACAGCCTTTATATTACATCTCTCAATCTAAGTGAAATCATTTTCCAAAGCCTCCTCCATGGCCATAACCTAAAATAAAATTTAAAAACAATATTAGGTACCTGTGGGGAATATCGCCCGGTGTGTATTACCGCCCAGTTTTAAATATCTCGCTACATAAGAATTTGATATGTGGCTAGGATAAATAAATAAATAGCAAAAGTTACATACTTAAATATTTCCTGAGTATGCTAATTATCGAAAAAACGCCAAAACTATAATTTTTTCTTAATTTAAAAAAAATATATTTCAAAGTATAAGATGGCACAAACCCACACACATTTCAAATATAGCACATTTTAAAGTCTAATTTTCCAGCTATCATGAAAGCTATCAAAATCAGGAATCACCTGAAAGACTTGAATTACAGTAAAAATTATAAGGAAATCAATTTTTCTAATTTTTAGGGCTTTGGCAAAAAAAATATTTATATATTATATTTTATACACAAAAAACTACATAACAAAGAAAAAAGCAGTTATTATTGTTTTGGAACAAATTTCTGCGCCCTTATAATAGTATATTTTATAGCAAGGGATAAATGTGGCACTTTTTATACCGAGGCGAAAAGTTTGTACAATTCATCGAGTAATAAAAATAAATTTTTAGTACTTTTTAGTTTATTTTTTCTGTTATTTAGTATTTTTTGGAGTTGATCTTTTTTTTATTTTTATTGTTTATGTCACTTTCATCCCAATTTTTTGTTTGTAAAGTAACACCTTTATCCCTAAAAATCAGGCGAAAAGTGAACTTAAATGTCAAAAGTGCGAAAATATATTTACCTCCCCCATGTCCACCATGATATCCGCCGCCATGATGATGATTGTCATATCCTCCATGATAGCCGCCTCCGTGACCTCCTCCATATCCTCCATGTCCACCATAGCCTCCTGAAAAAAAATACGTATTGGTATTACTTGTAGGGAATCTGCATAATGGTGTATGTTTAAAACGGGGCACTGCCGTCCAAAAGCAATGATTTCTATATCCAACAGTAGGTACACTGACCCACTTTTTTAATGTCATCTTATGTATGTAAAATGCTAAGAAATAGTGCGTTGTTTGGCAACACTGCATAGTTTTAAATAGGTATATATAAATAATTCAATAGGGACCTATTGCAATAGTGCCAGGCACAAATTGTGCCGGGCACTATATTGACAGTTTCTCATTATAAAAACAGCTGTGTCCTTTCAAAATTAGGTCTTTGTGTACGCCACTATTAATGGAAAATAAACGACGGGATTTATAAATTCGACTTTGGTATGTCAATTTTGAAAGATCAACTGTCAGTTTGTAATGCGAAACTGTCAATATAGTGCCCGGCACAATTTGTGCCTGGCACTATTGCAATAGGTCCCTAATAAGCGATTTTGTTTGGCAGTTTTTAAAGCCTGCTGAAATTCTGGGCTAAAGTGAGCGACTGTACAGTGCATATCCCAATTAGAATACTGTTTTAATATTAGTATTTGGCTATTCGTCTTAGGTTTTCTGAAACCCCTTGTACATAAGGAATGTTAATAACACCCAACGGATTAATATTCTGAGAATATGCTATGTTTGATCAGAAAACATATAACATATTTTATATGTTCTGTGGTTTGGTATCCTTTTAGTTTTAGATATCGTTGAGTTTGACGCATTTTTAATGTTGTAGATTTCCGTGGTTAATTATTTATGATTACTACAAATATTTTTGTTGTAAAAATGAAGAATTAACAATTAACCACAGAAATCTACAACATTGAAAAGGACTTACAACAAAAAGGTTATTTCGAGAAATTAAAAACCCAACAATCTCTAAAATTAAAAACAAACCAAACATACTAAATTCTGATAATATTAATAATAGGATCGTTCCGTTATTTATAACAAAGGTATGGTTAGGTACGTTTACAAAAAACCACCCGGTACATGCGCATTATTACTTAAATATTCTAGATTTTTACCTCCGTATCCTCCGTGATGGTGCCCACCACCGCCATATCCTCCCTGATTGTAGTAGCCACCTAGATTAAAAGACAATAATTAAGTATCGTCTTGATTTCGTATATCTATAATCTAAAATACTTTAGATGTAGTTTACAATGATGCCATGCAATCAATTTGCTAAATATCACGTGGCATATGTCATTTATTGTGGCATTTATAAAGTATACATTTAGCTAAAGAAATGGCCAAAAGGTCCCTAATATCATATTATTGATCCCCTATTTTATTTAGCGCGCTTAAAAAAATACTAAAGCCCGGTGCCCACCTACGACTTTCTCGTGCGTGCCCGCGCACGCGTCACATGACTGCGATAACATTTCATATTGAGATCATGTGACGCGAGAACTAGAAAACTATATTTTGCTAAAGAAATGGGACAAAATAAAGCATACCAGGTCCTCCAAAACCAAATCCGTGTTGAGGTGCTGCTAAGACTGCATTAATAGAAATGAAAGCCACCAAGACGGCCAACATCAAAAGCTAAAATAAAAAAAAATATATTTAGAAATATTAAGTAAATTTTTCAGACAGTCGCGCATAGGGTTTCCAGATTGCTGGAAGGGAAAAGCGGGGCAACGACGATGGGGGTACAGGTAGGGGACATTCGCGATCAATTGACCAGGGTTATGTTAACACTAACTTCGACTTCTCGAAAGGAGGATAGAGGAGCTAATTTAAAAATAGTTTTTCAATAAATTTTGTTTTTTTACAGTTTCCAAATATTTCAAATGCTGTTCAATATAACAAAAAGCTGCTTTTGAAGAAATTGCTAACAATATAGATACCTTCCTAGCTAGCCTGTTAGCACAAGTGAAGCCATGATATACAACCTTGAAAACAATTTTTTTGTAAATATCCCAGAAACTCAAACTCTTGCAAAGCTTTTGGTTATAACACAAATTATTAAGCAAAATGCAGTTTACTATATTCCGAAAACCGAATATTGATATGGTGCTCCATTAAAAAGTTAGCATTTTTAAAACTTTTTAATTGTCAAAAAGATGTCATTGGCATTAATAGATATTAACCAAAATCTAATCAGCTCGTAAGAGTGTCGAACGCAATTAGATCTGAAAAAAATTTGTGAAAATCGGTTCAGCGGTTTAGGCGCTATCGTGTTATGCACAGAAATATTATACACACACACACACAGACAGACATCACGACGATATTGCTAAGATAGGTCAAAATACATCCAAATAACACATTTTCGGAAAAAAAATTTCTTCTAAAATAATACAATACTGCTAATTGCTATTTGCCAAAAGCAGCTTTAACTGATGTTTGAATTCCAATTAAAATGTAAATAAAAGAATGCAAGAACCAAGTAGGTACGTAATTATACAGGGTGTCTCTAAAAGGTCTGTACAAAATCTTAGCACATATTCCTGAGGTCAAAATAAGTCGATTCTTAAAATAAAAAATTTCATGAGCGAAATTGCCGGAAAGCACCAAACTTGAATAAAGCTTTGAGAACAATAGTCACTAGAAAACTGGCCGTTGCTATGACATTTTGCCAGTGTAAAACATTCTAGTGAAATAGTCATTCAAAATAATTTCAGTATTCCGTTGCGGCATCGAACACTAAAAACGGAAATATTTCGAAAACGACTTACTTTAGTGCATGTTAACAAGAGTACCTTTTTGCCTGAAAAAGATTCAGGAAAATATTTTTTTAACAAAAAAAGTTAAAAAATAACTGAGAAAAAAGTTATAGTCATTTTAAACTATAAAAAGAGCATTGTGAAGCGCCCTCTAACGGCCACAGTGAAAAGGTATCCATATTTATGTTTCGCATCCTAAAAAACCCCCGAGTACTAATTTTTAAAGTAATGCGTTAAGAAATGTTCATAAATTTTAAGACAATCGATTTTTTATTTTTAAATTTACCACCCTGTATCTCTGAAACGGAGCAATTTCGGACTAAGGGAAGTTACTTTAAATCGACTTATTTTGACCTCAGGAATATGTGCTAAGATTTTGTACAGACCTTTTAGAGACACCCTGTATTAACTCGGAAACAGTAAAAACACTAAAATAGGTATTAAATATATTTTGTTATTATTTTTTTAAAACTTAATGCGATGGATGTTTGAGACAAGTTTCTCAATATCGGGTTCAATGTTTGAAAGTTGTATGCGCATATCTGCTTCAGGATTTAGTTTATATCTTAAGTCGGGGCCAAGACTCTAACAAAGTAACCGAATTAAAACTAGTTTCAAGGTTTTCATCGGTTCAACATCAATTAGCTGTTCAGTTTGTTTTACAGTTAGAGTTCAATGAGCTTTTTCGACTGAGACAGAACGGATTGCGAACCCAATCAAGATCCTCTTCTTTCCTTGGAAAATATTCTTTGATTGAAACTTGAAGGTTCTGAAGATGGCTGGTTATCTTAGAAGTGATTTCTGCTGATCAATGATTATTTGACTCGGGTACCAAATCATGCAGTGTTAAAAAGCACTTAGTCACTCCTTTAATTAGACAAGATTACCAAAACTGTATTTTATTTAATATAGCCTGGATTTTGTCATGTAGTGAGATAACTGTGACAGAAGTCCCCTGAAGTGATAAGTTTAATTCATTAAAGCTTCAGAAGATATCGGCAAGATATGCCAAACATTGTAACCACTTGATATATCTTATTCTTGACGACAATTAAAATGAAGTGTCATTAAGAAATACCATCACCTCATTTCGCAGGGTAAGCAGGTGACTGTTCCAATTCTCAAACTCACTTTACTTTTTTAACTATTTCTTTTTTGGGTGAGACCAAAAATATTTTCTTATTTTATTAACTTCATGCGGAACTCCAATTAACGCTTCGCGGAACCCAGTTTTAGAATCGCTGGTCTAGCTGACCTCGAATATAAGACACCAAAACTAATAGAGTACAATAAGTGGGGACTAGAGGTTAATCTCAATAAGACAGAGTATATGTGTATCGGTGGAACGAAACAGGATCTTAAATCTTAAATACCGGGCAGCGAATTCAGTCCTGTCATGAGTATAAATACTTAGGTCTAAACATTACAGCTGACGGAACACTAGACAAAGTTATAAAAGATCGAGAAGTACAAGGAAGAAAAGCAATAACTATATTAAATGGAATAATTTGGGACCAAAGTATATCAAAACATAACAAAAAGCTTATATAAAACACCATTGTAAAAAGTATTATTACATACGGCTCAGAAGTATGGCCAATCAAGGATAGAGCAGAAAAAATGCTTTTCGCTACGGAGATGGACTATTGGAGAAGAGCAGCAGGGAAATCAAAAAGAGAAAGAGTTACAAATCAAAGAATAAGAGAAATTATGCCAGTGGGTGAACGTACTTTAGTGGATGATATAAGAACAAAACAACTGGTGTGGTACGGACATGTACAAAGAATGAATGATGAAAGACTACCTAAACAAATACTACAATGGAAACCAACTGGCCGAAGAAAACAAGGACGGCCAAGGAGAAGCTGGAGAGAAGGAATAGAATAAGATACCTAGATGATGAATTATGGGCAAACAGAAACGAGTGTAGATTGGGTATCGGAAGACCTAGAACGTTGTGAAACCGATAAATATATATTATATATATATGGTCTAGTTGAACAAATCTCGCAGCTCGCTATATAAAGTGAAAGCTACCTACAAGAACTTACTAAATGCGTAGATAAGTATTCTGCAATTCTGGATAGAAGAGTCGGGAATGAAAAATTGAGAAATTCTTAAATCCCCTTTGACAAGTTTCTAAAGATAAAATCATAGGATTTCAGGTTATAGCGAGCGCGGTCTGTGGGTTTTGTTCAGCTTGCCATTTAATTTACTGCGAATAGACGCAAAACAGGAAAGTCCTGCAACAAAAAACCAAGACGAGAGTCCTGCAAGACCAAAGCCTTTTTTGCACCACTATACTACTTTGAAATATACATACATACCTTAGTCATGTTGATGTTAATTCTAAGTCTATAACAACTATTAACTGAACAAATATATGAAACAACTGGCACTTTCAAAATACAAACACTTCTTCAAACTGAAATCTGCGACAAACTTCTTCCGAAGACCTGGTTTTTATAAGAAAATTTCATTCATTGACGCAGATTGCGGAGGAAGGCCGAAAAATAGTTTTACGCGTAACCACTTAAGATTTTTAAAACTTGATTTTTGGGATTTACATTTAGATGATTCAAATTCAAAAAACGTATACCTCGTTTACAGAGGACCGCAACTCAATTCATATTATCTATTCAGCATAACACGCAAAAGCACCTTAGGTTGGTATTATTTGGCTTAAAAATTCCGCTGCCTGACGTTCACGTCTCTGCGCGTTGATCTGGTCTGAAAGGCAGAAGAGCTGTCTGTTCTGGTTTCTCTCGTATCTCGGTAGATTGCGCTTCTTGCGAGAGTATTCTCACTATTTACATAGGATTAGAGACAAAACCGTCTAACTAACTAATTTCGCAAGAGTGTCACATTGACCAAGCAGTGTTCTGAGGAGTCCCATAAGAACGAAACAGTTAGCTGTCAACATTTATTAGATGTCCATTATATCTTGGACCCCCGTGAGGTTAAGCTTTCAAGCTACCCACGGAAAAATATGAGAGAAACAAAAACTCCTTTTTACCCGATTACCCACGAAACTTGTTTGATTTTTAAATCCACGGGTACTAAATTTGACGTTTGTTTTAGGTTATGTTTATAGAAAACAAAAAATATTTTTAGTTTTTCAAATTGTCGAATATATAAATGATCAATTCGTGCTATATTCTATCTGCAATTATAAGCTGCCTTTTTATAACAAAAGTGACAAGAAATATAAATAAAGTTATATACATAAAATGTAATTTATTTTAAAATTTTGTGAATAATAGGAGAAACAATAGTCAAATAATTTGGTAGTAACCATATCTCATATTTTATTTTTAGAAACCAATAGCTTTAGAAACCTGCAGAATTGCTGTAGTTTTTTCTTACTGTGCAATTATTACTGTAATTTTTTAAAAAGGTGGCGCGTCATATGGAACTTTTAGCACACAAGGGAAATAACTATTCGTTTAAAAAGACCGTTTTCCATTTTTTTAATGTTTAATAAGGCTATGACTAAATCGATTTTAAATTGTATTGAAAATAAAATGTAAACAAAAAAATGTCTTTTTTTGAAACAAATATCTATTTGTTTGCTAATTAATTTTATGTTCATTCTAGATTTAAAAACATAAAAAAATCCCATTTTCACCAAAAATCCAAGGATATACACACGTGTTTACCAGTAAATTAAAAAAAAGGTAACCTCTAATATAAGTCACGTTTATTTAGTGATGAAGCTTTGCAATTTATGGGTGCCTTTACACAAACGTGTATTTTTTATATTAAATTGAGTGTATAGTTTTTGCAAAGTCACTTGAATAACTCCTAATATCTTCTATCGATTTCCGATTCGATCTTCCTGGTATAATTTCAACCCTGCCGACAGAGAAAAGGCGCGGCTCTTTGCGGTCCGACCACAAAGTATTTGTTTTCCGAGCGACCGAGGCCAGGTGGATGGATGGCACCTGATTGGCAGATTTTTTTGAGATACGCTTTTAAGTGCTTTCAGGTGTTTTTTTCGGGACCCCTTTAGTCGGCAGTATGCAGAGTTAGAAAATAAATCAGTGTCGTTTCTGTTGGTGTAGGAATAGAAAGTTTTATTATCTATTTTTATTTCTTTAATTTACGCCATAATTAAATGAAATAATTTTCATAAGTATATCTACCGCCGCCCATGTCACTTTCTTTAAAGGATATGCCGATGGTCGGCTTTTATCTATGTTCAACTGACTTTGCAAAAACCATAACTTCAGTATTTACTATATTCGCTTCGAGGCCTTCATGGGCTTTTCGTGTTAATTCTGTAAATGCTTCTGTGGGAGTTAAGTTTCTCTTCAATTCACCGTTACCATTGGTCAGTTTATAGTGTATGACTTTAAACTACCGCGGAAGGGATCATTTATAACCTGCTCTCCTGCTTTGCAATAGGAGAACTTTGAAGTGAGATTTATTATTGAAAATATTTACTAAAAATGTCAATACTATCAAATTTATGACATACAACTGATATTGACCAATGGTAACCGTGAATTTAAGAGAACAATTACTTCCTAGGGAGCATTTAAAGAATAAACCCCCAGGGGTTGAAAGCCCTTACCTTTGAAAACACAATTTACTTATAGCGGCTCAAACATGAAAAACAGGATAATTTTGGAAAATTCACAACTTTTTTATTTCTAAACCGATTTTTCCCAAATTAATTTTATTTTATTTGGATTATAATGCGTTTTTATAAAAACTATTAATTACTTGCTTTTTCAATGTCTCTGTGTCTCAAAAAAATATATTCCTTAACATCATGTTATTTTTTTCGTGTTTTTTTGCGTTTTATAGAAAAACTGCTGATTTTCCAATAAAATAACAAGATATTTAAAAGATGTCCATTGACAGGTTGTGTCCACAATCGGTTTAATTTTTAACATGAGTTAAAAAGTTTTCGAGTTATGCTCAAAAAACTATGAAATTGGGTACCAAAATTATTTTCCTTTGTGATGAATGTTTCAAAAGTGGAAAAAATGCTTCAAAAATTAAAAGGCTCTAACATTATAAATAAGGTGAGCTAATTTTTAATTTTTTTTAGTCTATATTCTGTCAAATATGACGGCTTACATATGAGCGACCCACGATTTTGCACCAATGTTTTCCCGACTATTTTTTATACCTTAGGGCTATCTAGGAGTCTTAAAGGCACCTAATCGGTTCACAACTGACAAAGTTATGAGTTTTCCAAAACTGTTCTTTTTTTCATTTTTGAAGCGCCATCTTGTATTTTGCATAAGTTAGACAGATATCCAATAAATCGGTTTTGTTACACTACTTACTTTCAGCCTTTGGCGACAAATTTGCATTTACACGCAAAAATAAGTTTTTTGTATTTTTGACAAATGTTGTAATTTTAAAAGACTAAAAAAAAATCAAAAATTAGCTTAAATTATTTAGAATGTTAGTGCCTTTTAATTGTGCAAGTGATCAATAGTTTTGATAAAAGTGTAAAATTAGTTTGAATAAAATTGGTTAAGAAATAAAAAAGTTGTGAATTCTATTTTTAATTTTTGAGCCGCCATACTGTATAGCGTAATTTGTTAACATTGCGAAGGTCTAAGTTGCCAAAAGGCACCAGAGCGTGCCCAAACATATCCAAAGTGTTCCTTTCGATAAAAGTGACATCATTTTTGAAGAAATTTGTTTATTTTAATTTCTATCACTAACAACTTTCATCGAAAATCATGCCACCTGCATCAATTGATCATTTTAGGTCACGTGATTATTTTCAGACGTGAATGACAAACAAAGCATGGTTTACTGCGATTTTAGTACTTATGTCCAGTGTTTATTTTTAATTTTTTTTGGTAATTCTTTATTTTTATATAAATTAATGTCTACATTTTTGGCCAATCTCGCCTAAAATGCATTATATTACTTTTTATCTGTTAAAATTCTGGAATCATACCTCTAACATAGGAAAATTTCCCTCTTTTAAAGGATCTAACACCCGTTTCCCACCTACGACTTTCTCGTGGGTGCCCACTCACGCGTCACATGATCTCAATAAGGAATGTTATGACAGTCAAGTGACGCGTGCGGGCACGCACGAGACAGTCGTGGGTGGGAACCGGGTTTTACCCAACTTTTTTGTCGCTCTACTAAAAGCACCCCATCGTGTTTAAATCCAAGATGGCGGACTTAATCGAATTTGACCCTAATAACGGATTGCTTTTTCTTGTGTTGCGAGACAGTTTTCGTCCAACCGTATTGTAAATTTTTTCGGCATGAACGAAAATATCGCACACAATGTGTTAAATTATACTCATTATTCTTAAAGTACTCAAAAAATATTCATACAATATTATTGGCGCAGGGGTAGATACCTACTAAATCTTTGAAATATTTAGAATTTTCTGGTTGATATTTGTTGGGAATCTTGGGAAAAAAATTAAAACTGATGAAAAATATATATTTTTTTATTTCTTAAAGCTTTACAGTTTAAGTCGTTCTAATACCTATATATCTTTAAAAACCTCTGCCTCCAAAACCTCTTTGCCCTCCAAATGCATTGCTTGGACCTCCGAAATTACTACCTAAAATAAATAAATATAACAGATAAATTTTTGGTGTACTCCCTCCCTCAACTAAGGTTGTTTATAAAATACTCTGCCAATATATGGGCCCCTAAGCTCACACTAGGTACTATAGTTATAGTGTACGTGCGAGCTAATAAAACTAAAACCTGAAATATATCTTATTCAACTCCAGACTAAATTACCTTTTGTTTGATACCACACAAGCCATGTTTTGACTTAAACTCAATTTTTTTAAATCTACCCCCACCCCAAAAAAACTAAAATGTATTTTGTTTAATTCCGGACTTAATTACCTTTCGTTTGATATCACACACGCCATATTTTCACGTAAACTCTAATTTTTGAAATTTACCTTCACCCTTTTTGAAGAAGAAAAAAAATAAAATGTATTTTGCTTAACTCTATACTCAATTACCTTTCGTTTGATGTCACACATGCCATATTTTCACATAAACTCTAATTTTTGAAATCTTCCCGCACCCTTTTACTTGGCTTGTGTTCAGTGGATTTTGTTCATTTTTAAATGGGACCATCTCGACCCAAGACCCAGCCTAGGTACCAAATTTTATTAAAATCGGCCCAGCGGTTTTTGAGTTATGCGCGTTGGTCGTTACAGACAGACATACAGACATACAGACAGACAGACAGACAGACATACAGACAGACAGACAGACAGAAGGCGCGACAAAAAAGTTTCAAAATCATCTCGAAAAAATTAGGATCACCCATAGCTCACACTACTATAGTATAGTATATGTGTGAGCTAAAAAAGAGCCAGTATTGTGATCATTGTTAAATAAGGTAACCTTTCAGGGAAAGGGTGTTTCTTAGTGTGTTCTTTGTTAAAAATGCTCTTTACGCATGGGGTGGGGGGATGTTAATGATCCAGAGTTTTTGCGATAGGTTATTTTTTAATGTTCCCTTAAATGTTTTTATTCGCTCCATGCTTTAATTTTACTCTGTTAAAATTCAGGTTTGTGTCCTTATTATTTTGTAGTTTTCTATTAAAGAGAATGAATTCTTGAATGGATGAGAAGGAGTACTGCCTCAAAATCGGATGAAATTTGAACTGCGCATATGATTCCACTGGATTTCCGCATCTTTATTGGCATGGGCGCACCCATGAGAGGGGGGCCCGGGGCCAAGCCTTAGATTTTTTACATATTTTCTACATATTTCATGATAAAACACAAACAATAGCTTAACATTTGACATCATGAGGCTTCGGCCCCCCCCCCCCCCGCCAAGCAGCGGCGTAGTTCGGCGCGTCCCCGCTAAAGACATGATGGCCTTTTTTTTTTGGTCGCAAGATTTTTGAGGGGCGCCCTTTTTAGCTGTCGGGCCCCCCACACATGATGACCTTTTTTTTTTGTTTGGGTCGCACGATTTTTGAGAAGCGCTTTTTTTAGGTGTCGGCCCCAAGAGGCCTCGGGCCCCCCCAAGACACATTCCTGGGTGCGCCACTGTTATTGGTCTTGACATGGGGAAATGCTCATTTTCACTCTCATCCCTTTGAATCCGTCATTTTGATTTTACATTGATTTTTTTATCTTAAATGCCCTAAAAATTGTATTAATACATATCGGTTAATAAATGGAAAACCCTGCCCTGTTTGTATCCGTTATTTTATTTTTTAAATTTTAGTAAAAAATTGTATTAGTTGATGTTATGCACATGTGTCAAATTTCAGGAAAACTCATTTTTTAATAAGAAAATCCGCTATTTTAAATCCGCTATGTTAATTTTTTTTGGTGTGAGTTAAAAATTATAATCAGCAGCATTAAACAAACCAAAGTTTAAAATTTGAGACATATCGCTTCATAAATGCCATTTTTAAATTCGCCATTTTGATTGTTTTAAGTTTGAGTCAAAAATTATATCAGGCCGAAGTTTTAAGTTTGAAGCCAATCCAAATTCCGCCATTTTAACTTTATTTGTGTTAAGAAAAAGTTAAGATGTACTGTCACCAGCACATTGCACCAAGGCCAACAAAAAAATACAGGCCACGACCCTGAAAAAATCAGCTGTTCTCGGGGGGCTGACTTTTACATTATGTCTTATGGGAGGTCAGACGTTTTTTTATATTTTCAAAATGGCACTATAGATTTCCGCAAAATTTCAGTAAAATATTCTCAGACACCATCCCGATATTCCACCAAGTATGCAAGATGATTAAAAAGTTAAAATATTCATGAACTTCAATATTTTAAAGACAATCAGCTGTGTCGTAACGTGATCATCAAAAAAAATCGGCCCCCGATGTGACGTCAACAAAGCAAATAGCTGTCGCAAGAGTCGAAGCAAAATTAGACATATAAACAAATAAATAATTACGTAGCCAAGTTAAATAAAACCGTTAATAAACAAAAGTGTAAACCTACAGCCCAGGGGCTCCTAAATCTCATTCTAGCAAACATAAACAAAGTGTCACTCAATGACCAAACCTTTTAATCGATAATAGAAACTATCTAAAACACACTAAATGTCTAAACAAGTTTCCTTAATTAGGCAAGCCCCCAATTAGTGTTTATGGGCCTCCTAAGTACTCCGTCCGGTCCTGCTAATATTATAATTAACATAATTTGCACACAAAAAAGAATTATATCAAATCTTCCGGCGACGACTCACGGTGGTCAGCTTGTCGGTTCTGAACGATCGAAATTATTTTATGGTTGTAATTCGACAAATTGATGCGGAAAGTTAGGAAATTTCAACTAGCGTTTAAAAAATGTGATTTTAATATATTGTGCATTCTGGGATTGTACAGTCGGCTCCAAAAATGCATATCGTTTTTTTCCTCTTACGGAAATAACTTGAAAAATTGATATTTTGACAGTGTGTGTAGGTAACGGAATGGGACAACTGGGCGCCGCCAACTGGGCGCCGGGCCAACTCGGCGCCGCCAACTGGGCGCCGGCCAACTCGGCGCCGGACTAAAAATTTTTTTTTTGATAAAATGTGTGGATGAGAAATAAAATATATTATTTATATAATAACATCTTTAAAAAATCCTTTACGCAATTTTTTACAAGCTTTTATATTTAGCTTCAGATGTTCTATCTAACTAACTAACTATCTATCAAATCTTGTGAAGCGTTTTTGACACACTTCCCAATATCCGATTTGGATGAAATTTGGTACACACGTAGTGGTCCCATGACAATACAACACTAAGAAAAAAATATCCTCCCACCCCTACCCCCACCCCTTCTATAGAAAAATGTGTTTTTGACACACTTCCCGTTATCCGATTTGGATAAAATTTGGTATACACATAGTGGTCCGATGATAATACAACAATAAGAAAAAAATATCCTCCCACCCCTACCCCCACCCCCTTCCATAGAAAAATTTGTTTTTGACACACATCCCGTTATCCGATTTAGATGAAATTTGGTATACATATAGTGATCCGATGACAATACTATATTAAGAAAAAAATATCCTCCCACCCCTACCCCCACCCCCTTTCATAGAAAAATGTTTTTGACACACTTCCCATTATCCGATTTGGATGAAATTTAATATTCACATAATGGTCCGATGACAATACAACATTAAAAAAAAATATCCTCCCACCTCTACCACCACCCCTTCCATAGAAAATGCGTTTTTGACACCCTTCCCATTATCCGATTTGGATGAAATTTGGTATTCACATAGTGGTCCGATGACAATACAACAATAAAAAAAAATCCTACCACTCCTACCCCCACCCTCATCTATAGAAAAATGCGTTTTTGACACACTTCCCATAATCCGATTTGGATGAAATTTGGTATACATATAGTGATCCGATGACAATACAATATTAATAAAAAAATATCCTCCCACCTCTACCACCACCCCTTCCATAGAAAATGCGTTTTTGACACCCTTCCCATTATCCGATTTGGATGAAATTTGGTATTCACATAGTGGTCCGATGAAAATACAACAATAAAAAAAAATCCTACCACTCCTACCCCCACCCTCATCTATAGAAAAATGCGTTTTTGACACACTTCCCATAATCCGATTTGGATGAAATTTGGTATACAGGGTATATAGGGGTGGGAGGATATTTTTTTCTTAATGTTGTATTGTCATGGGACCACTACGTGTGTATCAAATTTCATCCAAATCGGATAATGGGAAGGGTGTCAAAAACGCATTTTCTATGGAAGGGGGTGGGGGTAGGGGTGGGAGGATATTTTTTTTAATGTTGTATTGTCATCGGACCACTATGTGCGCATTTTTCAATAGATGAGGGTGGAGGTAGGAGTGGTAGGATTTTTTTTTCAATGTTGTATTGTCATCGGACCACTATATGTATACCAAATTTCATCCAAATCGGATAATGGGAAGGGTGTCAAAAACGCATTTTCTATGGAAGGGGTGGGGGTAGGGTAGGAGGATATTTTTTTTTAATGTGGTATTGTCATCGGACCACTATGTGAATACCAAATTTCATCCAAACAGGATAATGGGAAGTGTGTCAAAAACTCATTTTTCTATGAAAGGGGGTGGGGGTAGAGGTGGGAGCATATTTTTTCTTAATATTGTATTGTCATCGGATATGTATACCAAATTTCATCCAAATCGGATTACGGGATGTGTGTCAAAAAGAAATTTTTCTATAGAAGGGGGTGGGGGTAAGGGTGGGAGGATATTTTTTTCTTATTGTTGTATTATCATCGGACCACTATGTGTATACCAAATTTTATCCAAATCGGATAACGGGAAGTGTGTCAAAAACACATTTTTCTATAGAAGGGGTGGGGGTAGGGTGGGAGGATATTTTTTTCTTAATGTTGTATTGTCATGGGACCACTACGTGTGTCAAAAACGCTTCACAAGATTTGATAGATAGTTAGTTAGACAGAACATCTGAAGCTAAATAAAAGCTTGTAAACAATATTGCGTAAAGGATTTTTTAAAGATGTTTTTATATAAATAATACATTTTATTTTTCATCTACACATTTTATCAAAAAAAAATTTTAGTCCGGCGCCGAGTTGGCCGGCGCCCAGTTGGCGCGCCGAGTTGGCTCGGCGCCCAGTTGGCCCGGCGCCCAGTTGGCGGCGCCGAGTTGGCGGCGCCCAGTTGTACTAGACCGGTAGGTAACTAGCTTAAAGCTTTTTTTTTTATTTAACATAATTTTTTCATAAAAATTTAACTAAATTTATTAATCTGTCTATACTATAGATCAATCACTATCAAATTTTGCAAGGTTTTACCATGCACTGATATTCTTTATTGTAGTTTTTATATTGACTATTTTCACATACATAGTTCAAAACGGATTGATTTTTATCCTGTGAAACCGGTGTCTTGTACCACATGTTAAATAAATTACGTCGGCCAATCCCATTGGCCAACGCTGAAACAATAAATCATAGCTAATAACTACTCCGGCAAGAACCGGCAGCTGAATGTAGCACAAATACAACCCTTGATACATAATTGAAATAATAAAGTCACAAACACAATTGATACGTAATGATACGGACTTTTTCAGCCCATTATATATAATACATATCTAAAAAATTATAATAATTTATAATAATAATAATAATAACTTTTATCTAATTTTTTTAATAAGCTAATTGAAACTTTGCAAATGGTTTAATAGTAAAAATTAAAGTTACTAACCCATATATATACTCCATATCATAATTTTTGAGATAACCTTTTGACAGTTATCAGCTGTTTACAATAACAAATAGCATAGGCCAACGAAAAAAGTTATAAAAAGTTGTCTCAAAAATAATGATATGAACTGTAGTGGTTAAGTAGAATAGCTGTAGAATAGCTAATAGCTAGACTTCGCCACACTGAAGCCTATTTGTATGAGATTTGTAATTTATTTTTTCAAATTAATAAAAGTCGTTTTTATTTATTTATTTATTTATATTTATATTATATGTGAAGAAATCACCATATGAACTCTGGTTTACCGACTTTTAAAAACTAGCACTTTTAAAAATCGCCTTTCCGCACGGAATAAGTTCTGATCATTATCAATGAATATAATATAGAGTTGTGTATTCATTGTCATTATACAGGCTATCAAGCGGTCTATGACTTGTCGTCGTGACAAGTGACAACGAGTTAGTTGATCGATTTTGTACATTGGGCTTTACTAATAAGGTAATTGGGCACTTTTTTAAGTTAGTGGTTATGATAGAAAATAGTTCGATATTGAGGTTTCGATCGTCTAAATTAGACAAACTGACCTCCGTGCGACTGCTTGCTAACAAGATTTTATTTTTCTTGATCAGGGCTGTGACCAGGAAAAAATTTCGGGGGAGGGGAATCTTGGAAAATTTGCCCTTTGTGTTGGGAATTGCTCAAAATGTCAACTTCTAGCATGATTTTTAATTTTTGCTGACATCGAATTTTTTTAAAATGCTATCAAAAATGTTAAAAATAGGAAATTATAAACTATAAAAACCAAATTTTTAAGGTTTTGCAATTAAAATAATATTGTTCAGGTAACGTGTGTGCGCCCCCGCTAATAGATAGAAATTTGAGGGTACAAAAAAACGATCTGGCCGTCAATTTGTTAATAACTCCTAATTTCTTACCTCCAAATCCTCCACCTGGGCCTCCAAATCCTCCACGCCCTCCTCTTCCCCCAAAGCCTCCACCTTGGCCTCCAAATCCACCTCCACGTCCTCCCTGCCCACCGAATCCTCCATTTTGTCCTCCAAATCTTCCTCCCTGCCCACCGAACCCGCCTCCGCGTCCTTCTTGACCTCCGAATCCACCTCCTTGGCCACCAAAGCCACCTCCTCGTCCACCGAATCCCCCACCTTGTCCTCCAAACCCGCCTCCTTGGCCTCCTCCGAAACCTAAAAAGATGAAGCCAGTGTCACACTATGTGGTTTTACAAGGTTTTTAACAAATACGTTAGAGCAAATTTTAATTGCGCATGCGTGTGTTTTGTCATATAGATACACAGCTGCTGTGTGGGTAGACGCCGTATTTGTTGTTTATTTACATTTTGAGGTGTTTTGCGTTTGTCGTGCAAATTTTTTTTTCTGTGAAAAATGGAAAATAATTCACGTGAAATATGTGCGGTGTGTGGAAAAAAGTCCGGGAGAAGTAAAGGAGCGTTATTCCATAGGTAAACCTGTACTTTTCTTTATAACTTTTTAATAAAGTGAAGAGTGGTTTAAATTATAGGAGATCTAATAGAGGAAGAATTCCAAGCCAATGAGCAGGAAGAACAATGTGGATTTAGAGCCGGAAGATCATGCACTGACAACGTGTTTTGCCTCAAGCAGGTTATAGAGAAAAGAACGGCGAGAAACCTTGAAACGCATATAACATTCATTGACCTTCAAAAAGCCTATGACAATATCCCCATACCCAAACTTTGGCAAATACTAGAGGAATCGAATATAAATGTCACCTTAATAAAAGCACTCAAAGATCTCTATGATATATGAGGAAATAACAAAAGGACAAGGATGCTGCATCTCGCCTACCTTATTCAACATCTATGTCGCAGCAGCATTAAAACAGTGGAAGAGAAAAGTACAGGGAATGGGTACAGAAATAGGAGATGAATGTTTGTATATACTACAATTCGCAGATGACCAAGTGGAGACAGCAAACGACATTGAGGACATGGAATATATGTTGAGAAAATTGGTCGAGGAATACAATAAATTCGTTATTATTAAACCGATTTTAGTAAAACAAAAAAATCATTGTTAAGGATTGATCTTTAAAGATCAATCAGTTTGAACTATGATGTTTTTTATTTGACTAAAATTGGTTCAGTAGTAATGCGTTTATAAATAAACAGAATGCAGACAGGATTGGATTTTATTACTTTATACCTTCTTAAGCGGGAGAAAAGTAGTGCTTTTCTATAACAGAGAAAACTAAAACATTTTTGGAAAATAAAAATAACCGTGCCTCTTTGAAGGGTCAAGTATGATTTTGTCCGACATCTTAACATTTAAGATGGCGGAAAATTTCGATTATATTCTTTAAAGAACAATCAAGTCTCACTACGCTTTTCTTATTTCACTAAGATCGGTTCAGTAATAATGAGTTTATAAGGAAATGAATGCGGACAGGATTGGCAATGCAATCGAATAATATGTAAAACAATGGCTGAAACAAAAATATATATTTTTAGAACCACCACATCGATTTTACTAATTTGTACCTCGTTGTGCGGGGGAATAGTAGTGCTTTTCTATAAATTAAAATAAAAACTAAAACACGTTCAGAAAATAAGAAGAAACACGCGATGTTGAAGAATCAGTATAATTCTGTCAGCCATCTTAAATTTTAAGATGGCGATAAATTTTGACCATGATCTTTAAAAAGCAATCCATTCTCACCAGGATGTTTTTATTATTACATCAAAATCGGTTCAGTAGTAATGAGTTTATAAGGAAATAAATGCAGACATGAGTGGCAAGGCTATACGATTGCATATGCAAAACAATGGTTGAAACAAAAATATTTTTTTTTAGAACCACTAAACCGATTTTGCTAAGTCGTACCTTGGTGTGCGTGGCAAGTAAGCAGCTCTTTTACTAATTTAAACAAAATAATTAAAACATGTGCTTAACACAAGAATAAACGAGCATCTTTGAAGGGTACAATTTCATTTGGTCCGCCATCTTGGATTTTGCGATGGCGGACAAGACAATATATTTAGTCAAAACTCTGATCCATTCTCTACCAAGTGCAGTTTACAATCGATGGTATAGGTCAAAAGTTATAATGAAAAAAAAATTGTCCGTTTTTTTTGGCCCACCCGGTATATGTCAAAAGTTCCTAAAAAATTAGCCTACCTCCTCTACCTCCACGGCCACCAAACTGGGGTGTGCATAGCGCCAATGATGCTAAAGTTACCAGGGCCACTACTAACAAATACTGCAAAAAAAATTGAATTAGTAAATCACCTAAATGTGGAGAAAAAGATATTTTTTTAGAATATCAGTTTTCGAGCTAATTAAAAATAATAATAATACCAAACTTAATTGAACATAGTTTTTTTTAAATCGATAAAAGTTTGTTTAATGTATTCTATAATAACTTTAAAATCTTAATAATAAATAAAATGTACAATTAGATGTTTTTGAAGGGTGCTTCTGAAAACAAAACAGACCCCCGGGCTCGATATAACTTTTTTTATTTATGAAAAGTTTATTTTGGTTTAAATTACTTTTTTATACATGTTTTTTACAAGGAATCGAACTGTCAATTTAAATTTAATCTGTTTTAGTTTTTGAGATTTTACATAAAATTTTAATTTTTTTATGGAACCGTTTTATTTTTTATATTGATTGTTTTTTTTTGTATTATAATTTATTTACTGAATTTAAAAAAATATTTTAAAATGATCAAATTAAGAAAGGAATCAAAAATATAGTGGTAATTAAAAAATAAAACACAATTAGAAAAACATATTAAGAAAAATAAGAACTTGTATAAAATATCTCACAAACTAAAACTGACATTAAATTCAATTAGACCGTTGTGTTCTTGATAAAAAAAATATAAAAATGCATTTTGCACCAAAAGAAAATTTTTATAAATAAAAAAGCTCATAACTTCCCTCTCCCAAAATGCAGTTTTGACGATTCGGTTTTCACCATTAATCATCTCTTGAAAATTAAGGCTCGCAAGCGGAGATCAGTTTATCTTTAATTTCTTAAGAAATACCTGAAACCACTCAAAACAAGTTTGGGACGAATTTTTATTCAATACCAATATAAAGCACAACGATTTTATCATAGAGGCATATATACAGTGCGGATCTAAATAGACCCCCCTTCTAACTGTTAAACAAAAAGAGATATCGATTTCTGGTAAAAAGTCTTTTTAATGGGACTTTTTTTTGAGGATATTGATTTATTTTATCATAAATTGATTTATTATAAAATAAATCAATTTAAATAATTTTTTTTGCTTAAAAAAAATTGCCTTATTTTAGTCGACCGCGAAGAAAAATAAACATATCTTCTAGGAAACTAAACCGATTTAAAGAATTTTAAACGTGTTGTATAGAGAATCAAAATACCTTTCGGAAGAAAAATTACATGCCCGCCCCTTCCAATTTAAAAATTTTGATGTTATGTAACATTTTTGAAATTAGTTGACATAACTATAATAATAATAATAATACGTTTATTCAAATTCAAATTCAAACAGAAAATTACATTAAAAACGGACAATAAACGTAAAAAAGTCATAAAAACATAATCATGCTTGTTGACTAAAAAAGAAAAAAAAACAATCCAATATACCTCAAGTAATTCTAAATTGTATCTTCCGATACTAAAACTAGTAAGTGTATTAGGTAGCATATTTCTCATCTTACGTAATTCAAATTAATTAATTCATTACACTTATCTCTATTTTCCAAAATCCATGTATTAGCCAGCTTCCTGAATTTATGAAATTTTGTAGTATTTTGTATATTTAATGGCAAAGTATTATATATTCTAGGTGAAAAATATTCCACAGAGCGCTGTGATGTAGTTTTTGAAAGAATGCTGTATTGAAAGTTATTGTCTCTTCTTGTGAAATATGTCTTTACTCTTTGCTTTAGCATGATTTTACCCTTTTGAATATTTTTTATTAATTCCAAGCAATAAAGCTGGCGAATATCTAGGATTTTGGTCTCCTGGAAAAGCAAGTCTGTGGGGTAGGTTCTTCGTTTACCATAAACTAGCTTCAGAAACCATTTCTGCGTATTACTCAAAGCCTTTAAGTGACAGTCAGCAACTCCACCCCAACCTAAAATCCCATACGAAAGGTGGGACTGTACCAGGGAGAGGTAAAGCATTCTGAACTGGTCTTTTTCTAAAAATTCTTTAAAATACCGAAATTTAGGCAACAGTCCACGTATTTTATTTAAAACGTTCTTAATTTGTAAATCCCATTTCATGTGCCTGTCGAAAATTATTCCCAAGTATTTAATAGATGATGATTCTGGAATTTCCTCACTGTCATTGATTTTTAAAGGTCCAAAGTTAGGTAAATGGTTCTGATAAATGGCAAAGGGTAGATATTTTGTTTTGTCATAATTTAGGGTAAGTTTGTTTATTTGAAACCAACATTTTACGGTTTTAAAATCTTGTTCGGCTAGATGTTTCAGCCCCTCCCAAGTATCCGCTGTGTAAAAGATGGTAGTGTCATCAGCGAAACTTATGATTTTACCCAAAGTTTTTAATTTTAACAAATCATTTATATAAATGGTAAAAAGTAATGGACCCAAAACGGTACCCTGAGATACTCCATAAGAAATGTTTCTTGTCTCGCTAATGACACCATCAATCAACACATACTGAGTTCTGTTGGTCAGATAATCTGTAAGTAGTCATTTACCTCAAAATATCCTCAAAAAAAGTCTTATTAAAAAGGCTTTTTACCAGAAATCGATATCTTTTTTGTTCAAAAGTTAGAAGGGGGTGGTCTATTTAGGTCACACTGTATACATTCCTCTAAGTTAATACCTAACTGTTACAAAATGTAGTTTTTTGGCTCAAGAAAATTAAAATAACATATCAAACGTTTAGAATTAAAAATGAGTGACCTTAGTTAAAACCACATTTTTAAAATAACAACGAGCCGCCAATGCGAAAACGAGGAAAACCAAATAATAGAAAGCCTGACGTTAGCTTCGCTACCTGTAAAGCTTGCTTGACGATGAGTGACCTTAGTGCAGAGTGGTTCTGCATCATTTGCCAGACCATCACCATAGAAATTCATATTCTACGATTTTTTTCTGAACATTTTGAAGTATCACACACTATTGTATCACAAATAGGCAAGCGGAAACTAAAAACGGCCTATTCCAAACCTGACTATAATAAAGGTCTTCCAAAATTTTCGGTTTAAGTTTAAAAAGGTTGGTTATAAAATTAGACTTACCCACTTCATTTTGTTAAGTTTTGATTATTCACACTTAACTGATAAAAAATAAAGATCACCTTTTATATAAATATGTATGTTTTTATATAGGCAGCATTATATTTTTGGATTTTATTTTCTGTCTAGCTTTTCTGGTTTTTACGAATTAAATTAGAATGATGGGTAGGTATACCAGAAAAGCCAACAAAATATCAAAATACTAAAAAATTTTGCTTTTAACAAAGGATCCATTAGCACTGCAATAAAATTATGTAAACGTGAAAAATATTAAACAAATAACTGGTATATCACGGAAATTCCCAGCACCTATAGGTAGTGATGAGCACAATGCTTTTTTCAAAAAGGACCTTTTAAAAAGCTGCTTGGTACTTTTTACTACGTTTTACAGTTTTACCCCAAAAATCATCATGCATCTTTGTCCACACCCATTTTTTTTCAAGTTGACCAAAAAAAGGTCCTTAGCCAAATTTTTTAAAATTTCTAATAAAAATACTTTACTGGCCAAATTTTTCTTCGGTATCTACTTAATAATTCAAGCCCTACATCCGAGATTTAACCGATATGCTACGTTTAATGATAAAAGCAACACACTTAGTATGGATAGATATCAGACTCGCCCGAACATTTTACGAAAGGTAACCACCCCCTCAACCCTGGCAGGGGGGTGATTCGCCCTCCTTAAACGTGCTTTTTGATAGTTTTTTGCTAATAACTCGAAAACAGTCAACTTTTGCAAAAATCCTTTTTTTCTCAAAAAAATATTTTTGGTTAAAATCCCATTGTATACAGTTAAATACTTATTAGCTGGCCATACACACAGAGGTTGATCCAAAAACATCCTTGAATTTCTTTGGGTTGATCCGTCGGTTTGGAACGGCACAGATAAGTCTGACCGTTTTGTCCGCAACGGTTTAAAACTGCTGCAGTCCACTAACACAAAAAAAACTTTCGAATCGATCCTTCATATTGGTCTGTGGTAGACATAACCGCGCGTTTGTGGGCGAAAACTCAAGATTTAACTGCCGCTTAAAACAAAACTGTGGAATTTCGTCAAGTCGAAAGTTTTATGCGGCACGATTTTTTAAGCATGGTGTATGTAAAATGTTTCGTGCTAAAAAGAAGCAGGCTCTGTGTATGGGAATGATTAAGATTATGGAAATAATGCATATTGGTGTAAAAAAGAGACGTTCCAAGTGGGTTAAAAGTTATTTGCTTAAGGGGAAACTATTTAGCCATGACCTTCTATTAAAAGAGTTAAGAGAAAATGATTCAGACGATTTTAAAAATGAACCTTTAATTAAATTTGGTAAGAGAGGATCTTACGAAACAAGATACCTAAATGAGAACAGCCATTGGATCAGAACAGCGATTAAATGCTGCCCTTCGTTTCCTTGCCACGGAAAGATCACATGAAGATCTGAAATTTTCGTTCCGGAAACGTGCTATAATATTCAATAAATTAAAGAGAGACTATGTGAACGGTCTGTTATCCCTGGCACAGTGTAAACCGACAGACAAGTCTGCGCCGGTTAAAATATCGAGCGCGAAACCCACAAGTTTCGCCCGCCGGTCTGAACTCACAGATAAATCTGTACCGGCTATAACTGGCGCGTGGAATGTCCACTAATTAGGTGGCCATACACACAGAGGTTGATCCGCCGGTTTGGAACGGCGCACAGTGGAACGTTTGACTAATCTAGGTGGACATGGTTAACTACTATAAATTAACATTTCAGCTATCTACAATTAAAGAGCATATTCCATACATCCTAGATCCAAAATATTATTTTTTTATCCCCTCTGGTTGTCAAGATATTTGCATTGAAAGTTGCATCTTAAAAATTTTCTGCTTAGATATTTTAATCTTTTGTATTGGCAATGCTTTAAAACAATATTGTTTTTTCCCGCGTAGTAGGCGCCTGAGTAAAACAAGTGCCAGGCATTTTTAGAGTGACATGTCCTTTAGACTAGGGAAGTATTTTGACTGTCATTGTTGCAGTGTTTTACTTGCTATGATTTTATGAATTCGCTGGTGTTTTGGTAAGGAAAATTTTATTTTTATATAGTTTTTGTTGAACTAAAACTTTAGTTTGTTAGAATTTGTTGATGTCAGTTTTATTATTTTCTAATTAACCGAAATCTCTTCTTTCTGACGCAGTATTGAAATTTTGTCCTTTTTTTGCGGTAAACTTGTACTTAATTATTTTGTTAGCCTGCAACTCTAAAAATAGAAAACGTATTATTTGTGTTTAATGACATTTTCTTTTTGATACCTTCTCAAATGTGCCGTTTGGGGATTTTCTAACCTAAATTAGTCAATCTTCGTGCATTTTTCTATATCACGATGAGTCAATGTGTCTATTTGTCTACAGGGTGTCCAGATAAAAGTAGGTACATAGGGCTTTGTGGGATTTTCAGAAACGGTAACACTTACGATATTCGTTCAAAAGGAAAAAAGTGGCGCTATTGTGAGCTTAATCGGATGCAGTGTCAAAGTTAAAAATATCTACATGGGGTATCAAAATAATGCTTAAAAAATTAAATTATATTATTCGAAAAAATAAAATATTGTCGCCTTCTTTTACACAAATTGAATAAAACTATATAAATATGACTAGGCCAATAAAATGACGTGAACAATTTTTTTTTATGACTTTTTTCAAAAAGTCACAATTTTTAGTTTTTGCCTTCCTAGCCCGCATAGCAATGGTATTATTAATAGGTATTATTTTCGACGAAAAAATTTTTTTTTTGATAACGCCGAAAATGTGTTATTTGGGTGTATTTTGACCTATCCTAGCAATATCGTCTTGATGTCTGTGTGTGTGTGTGTGTATATTATTTCTGTTCTTAACACGATAACTCTTAAACCGCTGAACCGATTTTCATAAGATTTTCAGGTAAAATAGTGCTCGACACTCTTACGCGCTGATTAGATTTTGGTCAAAATCTATTAATGCTAATGACAGTTTTTCGACAATTAAAATTTCTAAAAAATCTATCTTTTTAACGGAGCATCGTATCAATATACAGTTTTCGTAATATAGTAGACTATATTTTGCTCAATAATTCGTGTTATAACTAAAAAGAGTTTCAGTTTCTCAGATATATACAAAAAACTTTTCAAAGCTGATATATTATCATGGCTTCACTTGAAGTGTGCTAATAGGCTAGCTAGGAAGGTATCAGATCCCTCATGGATCCATTTATTTCTCAATATTTTGAAAACGCATATAAATGTTTTCTGTGATACAGCTCGGAAAAGTGCCACTTTTTTACCAAAATTGGTATGTCTTACCGTCTCCTAAATCCTCATAAACCCCCTTGTAGCTTCTGGGACACCCTATCCCATGTACCTATGTGTATGGGCCGATTCCTAATGTACGTAACGCTCAAGGGGGGAAGGGGGGTTATTAACCTTGCGTTACACTGTCATGATTCTTGAATATATGTTTTCTTAAAAATGCATTACGGAGGGGGGAGGAGGGGTTACGTAATTTAAGAATATGCCCTATGTATGTCTGTAGGATGGGTTTTTGAAACTCTCGACTTTCACGAATTTTTGTAAACAGTAACTTTTCACTCTGTCACAAGCTTAACCAAGCTTAATAAACATGCATCTGCACCAAACCCCAAGGGAAGTTTTTTGAGGTTAAAAAAATCCAAAAAATTAAGTTTTAAACGGAGCGAGTTATTATGCGGTTTTAGAAATACGATAATATATTTTTCTTGTCTTTTTTGTGTCAGATTGAGAAATTAATTAACACAGTTTGGTTTGCAAGATAATAATAAAATAGAGTTGTGTTAGTTAAAGTTAATTATTCTATTAATTGTTATGTTAAGTAATGATATTTTTCAAATAAAAATGGAATTTTTCAATTAAATAAATATTTTTTAAAACTTTCTTATTTTTTAAAACTTTCTTAGTTATATAAAATTAAAATCCAAATATCTCTTAAATTTTCTCACATTAAACCCCTTTAAAGATAATGCCATCCGATGAAGATTTTGCATTATAATTTTAGGGGTTGGTTGCACACCCGGCAAGGGGTGAGAGGTTTAAAATTTTTAATTCATTTATTTTTCATATAGTGACAGATGAGAGCGGAATTTTTTTCTTGATCGTCCCTTACCGCCTAAAACGTCTTTATTTAAATTTTTCTGAAACACCTTGTATATTGCAAAACTGTTTTATTTAAACTCCTTCTTGCAAAAACTTAAAAAAATATATACCGTTACTTCATTGTTATAAAATTTGTTGAAACAATTTTCGTTCAAAACATACAGTATGACTATAAATCTTAAAATCGTTAAAATCTGAATCACACTATATAAGAGGTAGGTAATATTGCAAATACTAAATGCTTTTAAATTTTTTATGTTATTTTAAAGCTAAAAAAATCAAGCATTAAAGAGTGTTAATGTTGCTCAGGGGTTGTCCACCTAGATCTTCAAAACGTTCCACTGTGCGGCGCGGTTGAAACTGGCGGATTTGTCTTTCAGTTAGTGGACATTCCACGCGCCAGTTATAGCCGGTATAGGTTTATCTGTGAGTTCAGACCGGCGGCCGAAACTTGTGGGTTCCGCGCTCGATATTTTAACCGGCGCAGACTTGTCGGTCGATTTACACTGTGCCAGGGATAACAGACCGTTCATATAGTCTCTCTTTAATTTATTGAATATTATGGCACATGTTTCCGGAATGATATAACCAAGTGCCTGTGCAGAAATTCCCACTGAAAATTTCAGATCTTCATATGATCTTGCCGTGGCAAGGAAACGAAGGGCAGCATTTAATCGCTGTTCTGATCCAATGGCTTCTCTCATTTGGGTATCTTGTTTCGTAAGATCCTCTCTTACCAAATTTAATAAAAGGTCATACATGTTAATATCCATTCTTAAATAATATTTAAAATCGTCTGGATCATTTTATCTTAACTCTTTTAATAGATGGTCATAGCTAAATAGTTTCCTCTTAAGCAAATAACTTTTAACCCACTTGGAACGTCTTTTTTTTACACCACTATGCATTATTTCCATATTAATAATCATTCCCATACACAGAGCCTGCTTCTTTTTAGCACGAAACATTTTACATACACTATGCTTAAAATACCGTACTGCATAAAACTTTCGACTTGACGAAATTCCACAGTTTTGGTTTAACCGGCAGATAAATCTTGAGTTTTCGCCCACTGGCGCGCGGTTATGTCTGCCACAGACCGATATGAAGGATCGATTCGAAAGATTTTTTTTTGTGTTAGTGGACTGCAACAGTTTTAAACCGTTGCGGACAAAACGGTCAGACTTATCTGTGCCGTTGCAAACCGACGGATCAACCTCTGTGTGTATGGCCAGCTATTGAAAGACAAATCCGCCAGTTTGAACCGCGCCGTTTCAAACCGGCGGATCAACCTCTGTGTGTATGGCCACCTATTAAGCTGGACATAGCCGGCTTCAAATAAAAATAAATGTATTTGTAGAAATCCTTAAATCAAACAAAAATGTTGAACATTCATTTTTGTAACCAAAAATATTCAGTTTGTAACTCAGTAAATAATAAGCAGTGGTTGTCTTAAATGAAGAATCAAGTGTATACCAAATTTGACCATTTTTAGTGCGTCTATGCTAAATCTACGGCTACCTTAAAGGGGGAGTGATATACATCGTTGGAAAGGAAATTTCTTCAGCTTTAAAAATGAGTTTTAAAACCAGACAATAAAATTCAAAAAAATTAAAAATATATTGTTTTTTCCACTCCTCTTATTTATTTAAATGCCTATAAAAGGTGCGACACTGATATAAGGGGGGCGTGTTATACATCGATAGAGAGGACTTTTGGTCAGCCTCAATAACTATTACTTAGTAATCCAAGTAAAAATTTTGCAAACAATTAGAAAAATATTGTAAAACATCACTTTTGAGGAGGGCGCGAGGGGGGATGCCCCCTCCCCCCAATTTAAATGAATTCCTCTCGAAAAATTAGGTTTTAAGTTAATCCTAATCAAAAATATTTTTACACTCACCTGGAGTATTATTTACTGAGTTACAACAATGAAAGTTCAAAATTTTTATTTGATTTGAGGATTTCTACAAACACATTTATTTTTATTTCAAGGCGGCTACTTTAAAAAGTTGATGATTCATATATGAGTGGGCCTTGCAGCCCTTCCACTGCGACCACTAGTGGGTCTATTGTGGCTCACTTTTGAGTGGTTTCTCACCACTGTATGCCTAATCCTCCAAAAAGGTTAGCTATCAGTTTGGGTGAGACACTGTTCAGATTTTCTGAATCAATCTGAGGTTTACCGAAAGTGTTTTGACGTAAACGTGCAATAGCCGGACATTCGCACAGTACATGTCTAACTCTTTCATCATCCTCCATACAGAGTCTACATTCGGTCTCTTCTGTTATTCCCATTCTGTGTATGGGTACTCTTAGTCGGCAGTGACCCGTAAAAAGTCCTGTCACCATACGGATCTCATGTCTGGTAAGTCCAATGATATTTCTGGCTCTCCTCTGACAAGGTCCTTTAATGAACTCTTTAGAGTGAGCCAGTTCTGGTATATTCATCCAGTATTGTTGGAAGCTGTCCTCCATCCATCCCAATATGGTTAATTTAGCAGCATTGTATGATATGCCCAGGGCTGGTTCGGGGCCGAAAAATTCGGCAGATGCCGCTTCCCTCGCTGCCAGGTCCGCGGCCTCATTTCCCTCGTGCCCAGAATGCCCTGGTATCCATACAAATGACACCTTATTAGCGCTACCAAGCGTATTCAGCGAGTCTCTGCATTTCCTCACGGTTCTCGATGAGACCGTGTAGGAATCAAGCGCTTTTAAGGCTGCTTGACTGTCGGAGAAGATTTTTATTGTCCTGTTGGTCCATTCGTGGTCAGTCAGTCAAACTTTAAAAAGTTATGTCTAACCTATTAAATATTGATCTGTATACAATTGGTTTTTGAACAAAAATATGTTTTTTTTTTTAAACAATGTGTTAAGGATACAAAATGCCACATATAAATTGCTTACTTTGGCTCATTCTGCTAGACTATCAGAAGGGGTTGGGGGACCAGATTAGTATTAAATTATAGAATAGAGACTCCTTTTTTGATTTTTTAAAAGTTTTTGGTTAAACAAAATTGTCTACAATATTTTCTTTTTTTTGCTAGACCAATATTTTGTTAATAATGAAAAGTGGACAAAGCCTTGACTTTGATAAAAAAAACACCTGAAAGCACTTTCTAAATTACAAATTTATTAACATCCACACTTGTCGCTTGGATTTCCGTTTTTAGTTTATCCACCCAACACAACACAACGGGAAGTTTTTTTTTTAAATCGTACACAATAATATTATAGCCATCAAAGTTTAATAAGCAAAAATTTAAAAAATATAAGGTTTTTCACTAAAGAATTTATATTAAAAGTGGCTAGTATATTTTACGTTCTATGAGGTTAAAACAAAGAAACAAAAAAAAATTGTTTTTGAATTTAATGTTCTCTTACTTCCGAATGATATAGTTTAGTCCTTCTGATTAAACCCGAATTAATTAATTAAGTAATTCAGCACTATCATTAAACTCAAGTATCTCGCGTTTGCTTTATTGGTGTGGGGCGCCCGACAGGGTTGGATGAGACAGGCGGGCAACCGGGCAAATGCCCGGTGGGCCGGTACAATTTACTTGTGTATATTTGACAAACAAACTAATTAAAACATTAAATATTTAAATTTAAAAAATCTGTATGTAGTAACCAGGCCGCGTTACTCGTTTGATTGTTACAGTTACTTTTATATTAAAATAAGTATAATGTATCAAGGAGATAATGTGATAATGGCACTAACTTATTATAATATCTTTTTACAATACCAATATCCGGGAGAAAAAATCGGGAGATTAAAAAATTGTAATAAAAATATTGTCCAATTTTTTTCTTGTTCGTGCTGTTGTGAAATTTCTTAACACACTTTGTTGATTATTTTGGTGGGGATTGATCCCCCTGACCTCCCCCTTCGGTACAGCCTTGCCAATATCTCATAACTTAGTTCGAAAGATCATTTTTGGTGCTAAAATACACAAAAAATCTAAGATATCTAACCGATTGAAAAATCAGCATTGGGTCCAATTCAAATTAAGGAGATCATAGGTAAAATTGCGGCATCAAGTTCATTATTAAAAAAGTCGATACCATATGAAAAATTAGCATACCTGCTCTGCCCCCGGTAGTTAAAAGGGCGCAATTGACGAAAGTGTGGTTCGAAAAAAAACGACTTCAAAGTTTTAATTGTTCATAAGGCAATACTACAGTTACTGCTATTTATTTTTTTTAAATTTTATTACATAAGACATAATGGAAAATCTGTCGAGACCAAAAACCTAACTTCGAAAAAAAATTACTTGCAGCCTTTTAAATAACAATGGCAGTGCTGTTGTATGTTCAAAGTTTGTACGTTTTCTTTTTTTGAGTTTTCATTTTGTGAAAAAATTAGATATTAATTATGTTAATAAATACTTAGTGTTTAATATAGGCATATAGGATATAAAAATATCTAGAGCAGTATCACAGATATTAATAAAAAAGGAGATTTTCTGAAAGTCTTTAAACACCTTGTATCTCACAAGTTAGGATGTTTAGGACATGCATACATATGTTTATATGAAGTTTTTTTCTCAAAATGTAAATTACATCCTTTAAAATAAGCATGTTATTTAATAACAAAACCTCCATCATATCAAAAACAAAAATAACAGAATATGGTTTTCTTTGCCGTAAAATTTTTGTGCCGGAGCGAGGTCCGAATAAAAAAAAATTGCCAGGGCCGGTTTGTTTGAGCCCATCCAACCCTGGCGCCCGAGATCTGTTAGGTCGGTTCGGATAAGTAGTATTCAAAAATAACCTGGATCTTAAAAAGTTAGGGGCTTTGGTTCCGTCGCCCCTAGACGTGCTGCCGTTGCTCCAAATGATTATTTTCCCATAAAAATCGAAAGAAAACTTTTAAAAAATGTCCTTGATAAACAAACACGTTTGTCAGGCACCCCCTGTAAGTGTTTGTCAGAAATCGTTAATCTCTAACTAAAGAAGGCTAGAGTACAGAGGACCGATCCGTCCTTGGATTTTGACTTAAATAAAATGGACTTTGATAAGTTTGTCGCGTCTCTATTTCCTTAAAATATATCCTACATAGGGGGTCTTTAGTATATGTGTGTGCTCTCAAGCTTTCGGTAGCTACCAGGCTGATGAGCACGAAGCTAGCGAAGCACCCATCGCAGATCGAATCGTGACTAGGTAAATAATTTGCCGTTAATTAATTAGTCGTGAATTAGTTGGGAAAATTAATTTTGTCGCTCTTATTTTTGACCGTTTTTTTGGGTGCTTCGCTAACTTCATATGAAGTTAGCGAAGCACCCTTGTCAAAAATGGCTTTAGACATGACCTATCGAAACCGAATATGGTGGATAATTTGCCGTTAATTAGTCGTTATTTAGTTGTGGAAAAATTAATTTTGTCGCCCTTATTTTTGACCGTTTTTTTGGGTTCTTCGCTAACTTCATATGTTGGCACCCATCGTAAATCGAATCGCGACTAGGTGGATAATTTGCCGTTAATTAGTCGTAAATTAGTTGTTGAAAAATTAATTTTGTCGCTCTTATTTTTGACCGTTTTTTTGGGTGTTTCGCTAACTTCATATGAAGTTAGCGAAGCACCCTGGTAAAAATGGCTTTAGACATGACGTATCGAAATCGAATATGGTGGATAATTTGCCGCTAATTAGTCGTTAATTAGTTGTGGAAAAATATTAATTTTGTCGCTCTTATGTTTGACCGTTTTTTGGGGGCTTCGCTAAATCCATATGAAGTTAGAGAGGCACCCTCGTCAAAAATGGCTTTAGGCATGACGCATCGAAATCGAATATGGTGGATAATTTGCCGCTTAATAGCCGATAATTAGTAGTGAAAAAATTAATCTGGTCGCTCTTATTTTTGACCGTTTTTTGAGTGCTTTGCTTAATTCATATGAAGTTAGAGAGGCAACCAAAAAACACTCAAAACTAAACGCCAAAAAATTAATTTTGTCCACAACTAATTAACGACTAATTAGCGGCAAATGATCCATCATATTCGATTTCGATACGTCATGTCTAAAGCAAATTTTACGAGGGTGCTTCGCTAAAATAAGAGCGACAAAATTAATTTCTCCACAACTAATTCACGACTTATTAACGGCAAATTATCCACCTAGTCGCGATTCGATTTGCGATGGGTGCATCGCTAACTTCATGCTCATACGAGGCTGAGGTAAAATCGTTTTGTTATCTTATTTTTTTTATTTATTCCTTGCCCTTATGCCACTAAATTATTTTCCTTGTGGATTGCATTACAAAGAATCGATTTTTTTTGTAATTGCAGTTTTCCCAACTTCTAGAAAGAAAAATTCCCGATAGAGCATTAGAAATTCCCTTTTTTGGAAATTTCGGGCAAATAATTCCCTCAAACGTGTTCAAAATTGCAAAAAATATATTTTTTAAAGATTTTTTCGAGTAAAAAAAATACAACAAATTTTTTTCCCTCATGCAAATAATAAAAAAGCGGCACAAAAAGTCAAACTGATTAATTGGCCTACTCTTCCTAACCAAGGCCGTACCCAACAAAAAATTTTCGGAAGGGGTATAAGAAGTTTCAAATAAAATTTTGGAAAATTTGTGTAGATATTAAGAATTTTATTGTTCTTTTTTTTTTGCAGGAATATCTCTCTGAAAACCCTTGCCAGTCACTTCGTGGAGGGGGGGGGAGCTTAATCCTCCTGAACTCTTTCCTTGTTAGGGCCTTGTTTCTACCTTCCTATTTAAATTTACCTAAAAATAGGCCGTTTTCAGTTCCTGCTTGCCTATTTGTGATGCAAGATTGTGTGATACGTCAAAATTAGTATATAAATTTCTGTGGTGGAGATCTGGCAAATGGTGCAGAACCACTCTGCACCCCCTTCAATTCAATTTGTAATTAAATAATTTTTCCTCAAAAACCACAACTATACCCCATTTTAGAGTAATACTTTTTTAAAAGCACGCAAAAGCAAAAAATACTATAAATTTGTCAAATAGAAAATGTTTAAATATAACTACAAATCTATCAGATGCTTAAAATACACCTACGCATTTTCGAGTTTCTTGAATTTGGTTCCTCCGTACAACTTTGAAAAAAGGAAACTGAAAACTCCGAAAAAATGGTACTACTTGTGGATAGCACTGTTTTTGATGGCAATAGTGGTATACACTGGTGATCAGTTTTGGGGAAGAGTGGACTTACTCGTTTCCATCAAATATCACTATTTGATGATTGTTTTTGAAAGTGTAATGTGTTTTGCAGGATTGATTAGGTAAGCAAGAGTAAAGATTATAACAAAAACATGTCATGTAAAAAAAGCCAAGTAGGTGAAAGTGGTATTCCGTAAAAAGAATTGAGATCAAAGAAAGCCAAGTTTTCTAATACAAATTTCAAAATGAAAGGTTCTTACCAGTTCAGAAATGATTTTTTAAACTTTGCTATTCCAGCCAAACTTTTTTAGGTTCAATTTAGCACTGTGCCTAAGAGTCATTTGCAGCCGCAATAGCCAAAAAAGTACTTTTTAAGTACTGGCTTTCACTGCTGCCCATAACGGCAAAGTATTAAGTAGAAAGTACTTAATTCGTATTGATTTGGAACAACGGCCTGCATCAGGCCAGCATATTTTAGTACAAAAAACACTGTACTTTTGAAGTAATGCATTTTTTTTAACTTCTTTGCACGCAAAAGCATGTACTTTTCAAGCAATGTATTTTCTTCGTATTTTTAGTAAATACAAAAAAAACTGAATTTTTATACATTTTTTACAAAAACCTGTACTTTTAAAGCATTGTATTTTAATAATTTTTTTAATAGTACAAAGAAACTATTTTTATTGTAAATATTGTAAGGACATTACGTCACTCACGTCTCATATTTACAAAAGGAAATATTAATTGATTATTATATAAGGATCTTTAATATTTTCCTTTTCATATCAGAAGAGGATATTTCCAAAGATCATGGAACATTCCACATCAATTTAAAAATAAATAAAATCATTCACATTCTTAAGCTTGACATTCCTTAGTGTCCCAGTAAAATCTTTACTAGTGTTTGCCATCTGGCGGCAAGGACGGCAAACATCAACTTGTCAGTTTTTTTGTAAATATTTTATTTTCACAGTAAAATATTAAATATTTTTGTACTAAAATGAAGTGCTTTAAAAGCAACTGTTTAAAAATAGTTCTAAAATGCTTTTTCACTGTTATATTAATTTTGCAGTGAAACTTTTAAACTTTTAATAATAAATTGAATGTACTTTAAGAGTACCTTCTTCAAAATTTTATTAAAATGTTTTTTTTTAGTATTTTATTTTCACAGTAAAATATTCAATTGTTTTGTACTAAAATAAAGTGCTTTAAAAGCAACTGCGTAAATATACTTTTAAAGTGTTTTTTTGCCATTAACCCAGGCTGCACTTGTCATTCTTAAAAATAAAGTATAACTTTCCGTTGTAATAAAAATAAAGTACTAAAATGTTTCGTTTTTTGTACTTTTAAACAATATGCAAATTAGACAATACAAAAATAATAAAAATAATGTTTATCGTTGCCGATGCCAGCAGTTGCCAGCAGTTAAAGTACAATATTAGTAAAGTACCAGCAGGTCAATGTTTGCTAGGAAGTTTAGAAAAACATTTTCAAACTAGTAAGAACCTTTCATTTTGAAATTTGTATTGGAGAACTTGGCTTTACTTTTATCTCAATTCTTTTTATGGAATACCACTTTCGCGTAATTGGCTTTTTTTACATGAAATGTTTTTGTTACGATTTCACTCCTTTTTTTACAGGATAATATTTAAGTTTTAAAGTAGTAAAATATGGGAATGTCCTTAAATTAGGTAACTCAAAAATTCAGGATTTGGACTCCCCCTCCCCCCCTCGTAACGCATTTTCAAGAAAAAGCACATTAATAAAGCATTGAGGGTAACGCAAGGCCAAACCCCCCCTCCCCCCTAGAGCGTTACGTAATTTAAGGACAGGCCCTATGCGGAATATTATTCAAAACTTTTGATATGCCTTATTAAAAATTTTGAGGTTTTTTATATTTTCCTATGGTTTTATCATAGTTCCTATCAGCCTTCTAAAGCTCAGCTCTCTAGTTTTCCTGGAAGTAGGCAATGTTAATTTTACATGAATTTACATTTATAGGGGAGGGAAGTAAATTAAAATGTGGAGATTTTTAAATTTTTTCGTATAGTTTTATCATATTTCCTGTCAGTCTGCTAAATCTCAACTCTCTAGCGCCTCTGGAAGTGGGCAATGTTACTTTGACATAACTTTACATGTATGGGGGAGGGGAGTGAAATAGAATTTTGGGGTTTTTTGATATTTTCCAAGGGTTTGGTCACAATTTCTATCAGTGTGCCACATTTCAGCTTCGGAGCATGTCTGGAAGTACAGAAGAATTCTTTTGATGATCTATACATGAGTGAGTAGATGAGTGAGTGAGTGAGTGGCAATTTCGACTTTTTTTTATCATTTCGTAACTACTTTACTACTCCATGAAACTTGGAGGGAGTGTTAACACTATAAATATCTACGACTGTGTAAGGTTTGAGTTTCGTAGCTAATTCCGAAGTAGAGTTTTAGATAGGTCAAATATGGGCTGAAATGTTTCAAGAAAACATAGTGGTGCAGCATGTTCCGCGCGAACTTGGCGAGGCACTGCCGTGCCCCCAGATAAAGGGTTTGCGGGCAAAACCCCGCGCGTCAGAAAATTGCCAACAGAACTCTACATTGTGAAAAAAGTAATTTTATTGTCTGGAAATAAAGAAGAAGAATAACAGATTTTCAAAAAGTAGTTTTTCCAAAAAATTTGCGGCGAATTGTCGCTGCCACAAATCGAACCGCGGCGAATTGTCACCGAGGCAAAATGGCCCCCAACTAATTGGCCGCCGCGAATTGTCCCATCCCTTCAAAAATTGGACAAAAATAACAGCATTTTATGTGAAAAACATTATATTTGTTGTTTTAGTCTAGCCTATATAGTGATACAGAACCAATTCAAAAAGGACCTCTGGAATAGCTTATTTTATCAAATTTCTGCCCTGGAAGATCAACTGTATTATAATACTTCAGTAATTTTAGAGGAAAAATTCTACAAGAATCCTTCAAAATATTTTTTAATATATGGTGTTACCTTGACTTTCATAATATGTTCCAATTTGGTTGTACGAATTTATAGGTAAGACCCAAATAACACATTTTCGGTGTTATTTCAATTTTTTTTTGTCTAGCTGTAGCACAAGCATTTGACAAAGTGTGGCATGAAGGTCTTAATTTTAAACTAAAACGGGTTCTGCCAAAACAATATTCGGATATTTTGGAATCATACATATCTGATAGACATTTTAGAGTAAAACAGGAATTATGAGTATGAGTCATACTCAAATTTAAGAGAAATTCAAGCAGACGTGCCCCAGGGTAGCGTACTAGGCCCTTATCTATACTTATTATTCACTTGCGATATCCCAAAGCCAGAAAATTGTCACTTAGCAACATTTGCCGATGATACTGGTTTATTGACGGTAGAAAAATCTATTGAAAAATGCATAGAAAAACATCAGGATGCAGTCACCGAAGTTCACAGTTGGACCACAATGTGGCGAATAAAATTAAATGAAACCAAATCAATTCATGTTGATTTTACAAACAAAAATATAAATCACATACAAATAACAATTAACAACATTCCCGTACCATATTCAAATCAGGCAAAATATCTCGGTCTAACACTTGATGCCAAATTGCGCTGGAAAGCACATGTTAAAAAAAAAAGAAGAACTTGACATAAGGTATAGAAAAATGAACTGGCTAATTGGAATGAAGTCCAATTTAACAATTCATAATAAGTTACTGCTTTATTGACAAATACTGAAACCAGTATGGACATATGAGAGTAACATTCTAGTTTTACAGAGATTTCAAAATAAAGTATTAAGAAACATTGTGAATGCACCTTGGTACGTTCGAAATAGTGACCTTCATCAAGATCTAAAAATCGAAACTGTAGCAGAGACTATAAAAAAGTACGCAAAAAGCCATGAAGATAGACTCCATCGGCATGTGAATGTGGAAGCAATTCAGCTTCTAGACAATACTATGCTAGTTCGAAGACTAAAAGGAGTGAAGCCGTTTGAGCTAGTAAACTAAGTGAATTACATAAAACCAAATAATGCTATAAACACAATACAATTGTGAGTTACAGACTAAACAAAGCGGGGAGAACTGTTGAGGGAACCCTAAGTTTAAATCTGACTTTTCTAGTAAATTAAGTTAAAACAAAATTGCTAATTAGTCTTACTGACTAGATTGTAATACAATAAACAAAGTTGGTTTGACAAATAAAAATAAAAAGAATTTTTTTGTCGAAAGCTGCCTTTTAAATGCGCGGGTTAGGAATATAAAAATGATGGTGCATTTAAAAGTGTTCAATTTCTAAGTTCATGTGTTCCGCCGATATAGCGGTAATGCTATTTTTAAAGCTTGTTAAAAATAGCAAATCAAGAAATATTTTGATATTTCCGACCTCCTTGATCCCTCTCCCTCTGAAAATCCAAACCAAAATCCGAAGGTAAAACTCTCTTTTCGAGCTAGGGTACTAAACTTTACGTTTGTAGTATTTTTGGATCACACTCCGCTGACTCGACATAAAACGTCGCGAAGTCGGTAAAAATGCACCCGACCTGAGGGACAAATTATGTCAAGATAATGTCATCTGCCTTTTGTTTTTACTCTGGTAGTTTCATTTGTATTTGTAGATGTCGCCACTTTTGTAAAAGCATACGGTATCGCAGGCATTATTTTTTCATTTCTCTTACCAATATCGTAAGATGAGATTCATGTACCGTCTCTATAGCTTTCAAAAGTGTCACATTGACCATGCATTCTTTTGAGGAGTCCCTTAAGGACGAAACAGTTAACTGTCAACACTTAATAGGTGTCCATTAGATCTTGGACCCCCGTGGGTGTACAGCTATCGAGCTGCCCACGGAAAACTACAAGAAATTTTTTTTTTCTATGCCCGCTTAGCCACGAAAAATTATTGTTTCTTTATTCATAAGTACTAAACTTTACGGTTTTTTAAAAAAATAACATGAATTCTTTGATTTTTACAGATACATGTTTCATTCCTCCAACTACAGATATATATTTTATTACTTAACCGGTTCTTACTGCCTTGTTGGTCTCATAATAGTAAAAACAATTAAGCAAAAAGTTAAGGATGTTAAAGAAATACTTATATTTGGTAAGTATATCTACAAGATATTTGGTGGGTTAGTATGGGTTAGGTGGCATAAAATTTTAGTCGCACAAAATAATCCAGATCTAATATTTTAATGGGTCATAGAAAAGGCCAAAATTAGAAAAAAAGTTTACATAACATGAGGTCAACACCTCCCTGTTTTAAAATACAGTGAAACGTCCTATAAGCGGACACTCACGGTTGGTTTCGTCGATTTTGTCCCCTTAAGAGAGAAAACTGCACTTTAGGTGAAATTCGCTGTTGGTAAAAAACGGTATATATTTTTTTAAGCAGCATTTTATTAAATTAGTCAGAACTAAAAAGTACAATATATATTTTAAATTTTTATTAGCAAAAACCTTACTTTTTACTCATTTTTTGTATACTCAAAAAATTCTCGGGGAGGGCAAATGCCCCTAGTGCCCCCCCCCCCTGGATCCGCCACTGACACGGAAAGAGGTAATACCCCGGCTGTAGAGTGCGTTGTTGCCAACATACTACATAATATTTATGCCCATGTCGTGCAGCGCTCCGTCCCGTTATCAGAAATTCGCGTCCGGTTAAGGGAGGTTTTTAGAATTTTTTAACCAAAAAAAATTGTCTGCGTCCGATTATTAGGGTGTCCGGTTATAAGAGTGAATTTTACATGTAAAGAAATAGGGAAAATATTGGTTCCAACAAATTCGTCCGCCTAAAGGAAGTGTCCGCTTAATAGAGGTGTCCGCAAGAAGAGGTTTCACTGTATAGGATCTTAGGGGTTTCTTTAGTCGGGGAATAAGGGTTTTAGCAAACAAGAAAATCTGTCAATGCCAAATAATTATCTGGCTATGATTGATGATATGATGATTAAATGTAGTATACATTTTTTTGATAAAATTACAACTTGAGAAGATACAGGCTGTCAAATTTACCTCCAAAAATGCTTCAAAAATTAAAATTTTTTATAAGTTATTGTTATATTTACCTAGAGACCCTGTATGTATGACATATTTTAAATAAATAGAGAGACAAACTCTTCAAAGTCAAATTTATTTAAGTCAAAAATAAAGGATGAAAATATCGGTCCTCTATACTCTAGCGCAGTAGCGTATCGTGGATAAAAGGGCGGGGGGGGGGCGAAGACCTTAAGGGGCGCAAATATAGGTATGGGAGTCAAATAAATTACAAACCTTTTTTTAAAATAATAACACTATTAATTTTTCTCAAAGGACGCCAGGGGCGCCAAGCGCAGAGGGGCGGGGAGGGCGTTCGCCCCCCCTGGCCCCCTATACGACACGCCACTGCTCTAGCGATGTTTAGAGAGAGACGCACTTTCTGTTTCAGGGCTATCAAAACGGACAAGCCACGATCCTCCACTTTGTTGACGTCACATCGGGGGCTGATATTAGCTCACACATATACTATACTATAGTAGTGTGAGCTATGGTGATCCTAATTTTTTCGAGAAAAAAAAGTTGCTCCGATTTCAAAATTTTTTATATATCTTTGCGTTTCAGATGATTTTGAAACTTTTTTGTTGCGCCGTCTGTCTGTCTGTATGTCTGTCTGTCTGTGTGTCTGTATGTCTGTCTGTAACGACCAACGCGCATAACTCAAAAACCGCTTGGCCGATTTTAATGAAATTTGGTACCTAGGCTGGGTCTTGGGTCGAGATGGTCCCATTTAAAAATGAACAAAATCCACCGAACACAAACCAAATAAAAGGGTGGGGGTAGATTTAAAAAATTAGAGTTTATGTGAAAATATGGCGTGTGTGATATCAAACGAAAGGTAATTGAGTCTGGAGTTAAACAAAATACATTTTAATTTATTTTAAAAAAAGGGTGGGGGTATATTTCAAAAATTAGAGTTTAAGTGGAAATATGGCGTGTGTGATATCAAACGAAAGGTAATTGAGTCCGTAGTTTAACAAAATACATTATAGCTTTTGTTTTTTTTAAGGGTGGGGGTAGATTTAAAAAATTTGAGTTTAAGTCAAAACATGGCTTGTGTGGTATCAAACAAAAGGAAATTTAGTCTGGAGTTGAATAAAATATATTTCAGTTTTTAGTTATATTAGTTCACACGTACACTATAACCCTAGTACCTAGTGTGAGCTTAGGGGCCCATATATTGGCAGAGTATTTTTTTTGATGGTCACGTCACGACACAGCTGAGTATCTTTAACATATTGAAGTTGGAATGACGGTTCATTAATATTTGATTTTTTAAAAAATAAAGCCGGTTTTGAGATTGTTTTTACTATATTCTTGCAGAACAGTTTTTTTTAAATGTATAATAATCCTTAATTTTTCACAGCCGCATCATTTAGCTCACATAAAAATTAAATTTAAAGGAGAAGCGAATGTGACAAACACAGATGATAAAGTCAAATACATATATGTCAAATCAAGGCCAACACAAAAATAGAGGCCACGACCCTGAAAAAATCAGCTGTTCTCCGGGGGCTGAATTTTAAATTGGGTAGTTTTTTTATGATATTTTCAAAATGGCACTACAGATTTCCTCGAAATTTCAGTGAAATATTCCCAGACACCATGCCGATATTCCACCAAAGTTTTGTAAGGAAGCAACATGATTAAAAGGTTAAAATCTTCATGATTTAGCATTCCTTTTTTTGAATTCAAATTACCCGCCATGTACCACATGCCAAATGTTATATTTGACATGTATTTGAATTTGTCATCTGTGATTGTCACATTCGCTTCTGCTTTAAACTTAATTTTTGTGTAAGATAATGAAGCAGCTCTAAAAAATTAAGGATCACTATAGATTTTAAAAAAATTGTTCTAAAAGAATATAGTAAAAACAATCTGGAAACCGGCGTAATTTTTTCTAAAAATCAAATACTACAAATCGTCATTCCAACTTCAATATTTTAATGACAATCAGCTGTGTCGTAACGTGGCCATCAAAAAAAAATCAGCACCGGATGTGACGTCAACAAAGTGGAGGATCGTGGACCGTCCGTTTTAATAGCCCTGGTCAAATGTAAAAGTTGGCATGTTGGTACATGGCGGGTAATTTGAATTCAAAATAAGGAATGCTAAATTTTGAAGATTTTAACCTTTTAATCATCTCGCATCCTTACAAAAGCTTGGTGGAATATCGGGGTGGTGTCTAAGAATATTTCACTGATATTTCGCGGAAATCTGTAGTGCCATTTTGAAAATATCATAAAAAAACTTCTGACCTCCCATAAGACCTAATGTTAAGTCAGCCCCCCCGAGAACAGCTGATTTTTTCAGGGTATTTTTTTGTTAGCCGTGTTTGAAAAAGCGAAAAAGACGAATCCAGATAACTTTTTTTAGCACGTGGAAAAACCTTCACCAACGGTTTAACCACAATTCGCAGATGCCGCGTTATGTTTCAAGAAATCACCAGCATCATTCAGACATTTAACGAATTGTTTGGAATTCCGTTGTTTTTAGTGTTTTTCCTATACGGAGTTCAGTTGCTTCATATAGCTGTCAAATACTGGATAGGAATGGTTGCCATGTTGGAAACGTCGTGTATTTTTATGTTAAATTATATAGTAAATGTCATACCAATGGTAAGTTTAAAAAAACTTTGTGGAGATTATTAGATAGTAGGCACAAAATCGTAAAAAACTTAAAATAAATGTTGAATAAAAAACGTTGTTTCCTAATCACGAATATGTGTGAAATTAAGTCAACCTTTGGTCATCGAAGAAATAACTGTATTTATTCAATGCTTTGGTAGCCTTGGTGGCTCGGTGCGTTCGCGCATGGAACACAAGTAAGTTAAGGAATCTCGCTTGCTACAGTGGCGAGTTCGATCCCCGTCGGTTGCTGAGGTCGGGTGCAGCAGATATTTATAGGATTCCTGGGGAGTGGAAAATGTAATGGTAATTGGAAAATGTAATGTTGTCCTACTCTATCTCGTAAAGGCGGACTTTGTTACACACTCCTTCAGTCGGTCTAAGGGACAAAAGGACCGGTTAAAAAAAATACCCGATCTGGGGCTCCAAAGGTGGTGACCCGTGCAATTAGGCGTTCCGAACTGGCGGCCTTAGTGTCGGCGAAAGAGTCACAGTTATCAAATGAGAAAAAAAAATCAACTTTTGAAAAAAAAAACATGTAGAAAATCCTAACTAAAATTGATATAAAACATTACCAATAATATATTTACTAATAACGTTACTTCAGTCCCTAGTTATAGAGATTAAACCCTAGGTTTTAAAAACTAACTAAGACACACCCAGAGTCCCTGTATGTTGACATTGACATATTTGGATATATTAATATATCCAAATATGTCAGCATACAGGGACTCTAGACACACCCAGATTTGGAGTTACATATCAACTCTAACTATGAAAGACTGGCAATCACTAGGATGACATTTTATACCTAGAGTGTCGTGAAATACCAGTGGCGTATTTAAAAAAAAGTTTTGGGAAGGGGGCCTGAGATAGTTTTTGGAGGGGGGAGGCGAGACCCCATTAGCACGGATCACCTAACAAAAGGTGATCCGTGCCATTAGGCCTTATTTTGTGTGAAAATATGTGGAAAATATCTAAAAAAAATCTTAGCTTTGGGAGGGGCCCCCTCCACCTTCTCCTAAATACGTCACTTAGTACCGGGTGTTGTTAAATAGCGTTATTCCATAATTTTTTTTAAAATTATTTTTCCTATCTATAAAGTGCATAAAATAGTGTATAAACCAACTAACTAAATTCCTTTTAATCCCTCAGCGAACTGTAGCCCTTCTCTCAGTCGATCTACAGACTTCTCGACTCGATAATAAAACTATCACTTTAGTCCCCAGGTTTATAGTGTACAGGGTGTCCCAAATTTGATGGTTTTGTTCAATTTCGGGTATTTCTCGGGAAAAAACTGACACCGGCGTATACAAGGGGGGGTACTGGGGGTAATTACCCCCCAAGATTGGTAAAACGTAAGGATTTTTCCACAAAAATTCAAAGTTTTTGCCTGCGGCGCATTAAACTTTCTTTATTAATGCTGAATGTGGTGATATTTGTTTAAAAATAACTAAATGGCCTCAATTTGTAGAGTAACACAGATAATATGTGCTCCTATTTAGCAAGTATGTGTTGTTTGACTAAATTACCCCTCCGAAGATTAGGGTCTGGATACGCCACTGGAAACTGACCCCCCTTTGCGACGCTAAAATTTCAAGACAAGCCTAAAGGTGAAAACCGCGTCTTAAGATACGGGGTGTTTTGGAAAAGCCTGCATTTTGGGAGAGGGTCTATAACTTTTGTGTAAATAATTTTTCTTATAGATCTTTTGTTAAAGAATTAACAGATTTAATCTATCTCCTTTAGTTTTTGAGATATTGCATAAAGTTGTAATTTTTCCTTTCATTCGATTTTTGAAATCAGCCTAAAATTTCCTTAAAAATGATGCACCACACTCTTAATTTTATTTTGAAATTTTTTTGTTTTTATTTTATAATTTAATTTGATGACAGGGTTGAAAATACTTTATAATATTTAAATTAAAAATAAAAAAATATTTAAAGAAAGAAAACAATAAAAACAACAAAAAATTTAAAAAAATAAAATATTGAATGTGATATGTCGTTCTAAAGAAAAGTTTACGCTGATAATAAAAATCGAATAAAAATAGGGTCATTCCATAAGAAAAATTATAACTTTATGCAGTATATCAAAAACTAAGAAGAATATATAAAAACAGTTTACATCTGTCAATTCTTCAAAAAAAAATTATAATAAATGAATGAATGAATTATAATGAATTTGGGTTACCCTGTACTATTTTTAGGTAATTCCATGGGCAGTAACACTGAGCTGCGATGCAACCATTGAAGAAATCAAGAAAATTCAAGCCGCTTGCCTCGATCTTCAGATCGAAATGGTCAACAATTGCGAAAGAAGAAGAGAGCTTCAAGACTTCATTGCACAAATTGAGCGGAACAAAATCAAATTTACAGCTGCGAGATATTTCGATTTGAACAAAACTAGAATTTTGTTGCATATCAACGGTGTGACAGGATATTTCTTTGTTGTAACACAGGGTGTTACGCTTTTTAGTTAAATAAATAAGGTATAAAAACTTTTAAGTAAAACGGTTTTGTTTTTTAATAATAATCGGAAACTATAAAATAATCATGACACTACACTACTATTTACTAGCATTTTACACCGGGTTTAAGTATCAATTCTATAGAATTGATACCGACCGGTAAAAGTGAATTTTTTTAATACTCATAGCACGGATCACCTATTAGGTGATCCGTGCTCACAGGTCAAATAACCACGGATCACCTCAAAGGTGATCCGTGAAATAACTGCAAAGAATTGGTTTTTATGTGCAATATGATAGTAAGCATTTCTCAGTGAGTTTCATCTCATATAAATTCAAATTAACTTTAGAAATAAAGAAAAACCACATAAAAAATTTGCAACGATATGTCATCTTTTGGAAATCTAGTCCGTGCAGTATTAGGATTCTCGTTAAAAATAGTGTGAACTTGTAGTACTACCCCTGACGGGTGGTTTAAAGTTTGAAAAACAATAGAAATAATCCATGAATAATAATGGTCGGGCAGTCAATTTTGAAATATTGTTTTATAAGTTTTGGGTGATTTTAATAAAACTTGGCATGCTGTTTAAGGACTCGATACGAAGTTAGGAAAAAACAGTGCTTTGCTCGGCGCCGCATTATAGGTAGCTTTGCTAGGCCCTAAATCTTAACATTGATAGTAGCCTACCTTTTGTCAAATATCTCAAAAACGGTAATATGTAGGACAATTTTTCTTTTACTTTTAGGCAGCCAATTGATGTATCTTTCTACCGCTCTATAACAATCTTAACAAATATTTTGAGTTTTTTTATGGCGAATTCTTTTAGGAAAAAAGTGCAGCACTGTTGCGCCACTAGTGCAGTTTTCGTATTCATTTGGGAAAACTAGTGCAATTTTTTCTATTCTTTTGACCCACTGACAAGCCCAGTGTTGCACTTGGCACGGGCTCTCCGAGCTCGTGTTGCACTAGTGCACTTTTGTATTCTTTTGAAACTGCACTGGGGCAATTTTTTGACAGCACCAAAACAGTGTCAGTGGACCACAGCGGCGTAGCGTGCCCGAAAGGGCGGGGGGGGGGCGACCGCTAAAAAGGGCGCCTCTGAAAACTGAAAAAAAATCTGGCGACCAAAAAAAAAACAAAAGGTCATGTCGTTAGTTTCCTGTGGCGCCCACTCAACTCAAAGTTGCCGGTCCGACTTAATAAAGCTGGGGGCGCTTCGACCACCAATAGGGCGCCACTACCCTCGGGGCGGGGGGAGGGGCGACGAACCCCCCGCGCCCCCCCACGCTACGCCGCTGGTGGACCACGATTGGCCCACTAACTTTCTTAAAAGAATTCGCTATTATTAACAACTGTAGAAGTGAGATTTTCATCAAAATTTAAATTTGTAATTTTTAAAATTTTTGGATTATTTGACTCCGTCCAAAACAGTTTAGTGGTAATTTTGATATTGCATAAAAATTATTGTTTTTGAGTTAACCTATCACAATGTGCTTACTTAGCTTAAAATACCAAAATTAGCAATATCGCGTTTTATAAAAAAATTGCTCTTAAGATTAAATAATTTTTTTAAAGCAATACTACTTATTTTTTTATTCCTATTTTTTGGTTAATTATGATTTAAACTAAAAAAAATTCTTTAAAAAAATATTGCGGTGAACGAAAAATAGTCCGGGTGCCTAATAAAAAATTCAAACTTAAGTAATGCTATGTAAAAAAGACATTGGATTTAGGGCGCAATTTGACAGCTTCAGAAAGATCATCTGTCAGTTTTTAATAGAAAACTGTCAGAATAGTGCTCGGCACTATTATTGCCTGGCCTTATCGCAATAAGTCCCTAATATTATAGAGTGGCCTTTAGGTGTAACTATAATGTTTGTTTCAACTATTACTGAATACCGTACCACTTGAATGTAGAACATCTGAAATTTCAAAGAGGGGTGTGTCTAAAATGTTGACCAGTCACTCAATTATGGACCACGCACTTTAAATAATGTGATTGTAATAAAATTTGCCATAAAAGTTGGTGAGATTAAGGCGACCATTTAGTGAAAATTTTAGCCCGCCTCGGCCCACATAAGGGAGCTATGGCGTGGTCCTTATTTTAGGACCACGCACTTCTCTTTAGGACCACGCACTTCTAATAATGTGGTTGTAATGAAATTTAGCATACACGTTCGCAAGGGTAATGCAACCATTTAGTGAAAATTTTAGCCAAGAGTTAGGGCGTGGACCCTACTTTAGTTTTTCTTTAGGACCATGCACTTTTAAAAATGTGGTTGTAATAAAATTCAGCATACACGTTCGTAAGGTTAATGCAACCATTCAGCAAAAGTTTTAGCCTCCCACGTCCTGTGTCAGTATTCTTGAAATCTCCCCGGGGGTACTCCCTCAAAATCGGGTGAAAGTCAAACTGCGCATGCGATGTCACTTGATTTCCGCATCTCTATTGGTCCTTGCTCGAATTTCGAGGAGTACTCGCTCGGGGAGATTTCAAGAATAACGACACTGCCATAAAGGAACTGGGGCGTGGTCACTAAAATAAGGATCACGCTTGATTTTCTTGAGGACCACGCACTTCTAATAATGTAGTTGTAATGAAATTCAGCATACACGTTTGTAAGGCTAAGACAACCATTCAGTGAAAATTTTAGCCCCCAACGCCTCTTTATAAGGGAGCTAGGCGTGGTCACTAAATAAAGGACCACGCTCTAGCTCCCTTATGGGTTGGCAGAGGAGCTAAAATTTTTACTGAATGGTTGCACTAATCCTACAAACGTGCATGCTAAATTTCACTACAACCACATTATTAGAAGTGCGTGGTCCTTTAAAAAACTTGCGTGGTTCTTATTTTAGTTATCGAGGAACGTGGGGGCCAAAATTTTCAGTGAATGGTTGCATTAGCTTTACGAACGTGCATGCTAAATTTAATTACAACCACATCATTAGAAGTGCGTAATCCTAATGAAAAACTAAAATAAGGATCACGTCCTAGCTCCCCTAGCATGGGGAGACAAAATTTTCATTGAATGGTTGCATTAACCTTACGAAGGTGTGTGCTAAATTTCATTAAAACCACATTATTAGAAGTGCGTGGTTTTTCAAAAAAACCATGATCAATGCGAATTTTTTGCCCTAGCTCCCTTATAGGGGGCCGCGGGGGGCGAAAATTTTCACCGAATGGTCGCATTAACCTCACGAGTTTGTATGCCAAATTGCAATCACATTATTATAAGTGACTGGACAATATTTTATAACCTTCCGTCAAAGGGTAATGAACTGGGATATAGGTACCATACCATTAAGACATAGTTTGTAAAAAGCTTCTTTTAAATAATAAATTTATTCTTATAAGGTAACATAGATAGATTCTGACAGGTGTTATTAAACAGTTGTGATCTTCTTAAGCCACTCTCCCCCCTGGACTTCCTCTGCTTGCGTCATTGGAGCCCCTCGATCCTGGGGCGCCTCCTCCTCTATTGCTGCTACCTCCTCTGTTGTTTCCTCCTGGACCATCTCGAGATGCGTTTACCAAAAAGCCTTGAAAGGCTAGAAGAATGACAACCAAAAAGATCTAAAATAAAAATTGTAAATAAAAAATTTGATAATTTTTTGCATTAGTATTAAACGGCTAAAAATTACCTTTATATATGTTTCTTGAAATCCAAGATGTCGGAAAAAATCAAATTTGACACTTTAAAGTCTTATCCTGAATTTGGAAATACCTGGAAATTTTTATTGTAACCTTCAAAAAATAAATGATTCTCACGATAATGTCTTTGATTCTATTGAACTCGATTCAGTAAGAATGAATTATGAGGAAATTAATGCAGACAAAATTAGCAAAAACAATGGTCGAAACAAAAATTATTATTTCGTAAACCACTAAACCGCTTTTAATGAAGCATACCTCGTTGTGTGGGACCGAGACAGAGCATTTTTAAGAAATCAAAAAAGATCGAAAAGGTTCTCAAAACATGAATACAAAAACCTAAGCGTCGAATATATATTCCATAATAATTTTGAATTTTATTGAAGTCGATTCATTAGTAATGAATTTTTGTGGTAATTAATGTAGACAAAATAAGCACGGCAATCGTATATAGTCTGTTTAATAATGGTTGAAACAAAAATAATAATTTCGGGAGTCACTAAACCGCTTTTAATGACTGATACCTTGTTTTGCGGGGCGAAGTCGGAGATTTTGTAAGAGTTCCGAAGCATAAGAATAAACAAGCGTCTTTGAAGGGTCAAGTTTGTCAATTATAATATTTAAAAAATACTAATCGATGTTTAACATAGTTAAAATAGGTTTAGTAAAAATTATAATCTAACAAAAAAAATAGTTAACTAAATACCTGCCTGTTATGATAAATATTATCTTACTTGAAGAACTTACCCAAAACTTCATTTTAATGCTTACAAAACTATTTTACTAATTTGAACGTCTAGCGCCAGCCTTATAAGCCTTTTATAGATTCCAACTTTACTGCATCGCCTAATAGTACAGGCAATATAAGCATATTTTTATTTAAAATAAAAAAAATACAGGGTGTTAGATGCAGTCATATGTTAGGTTAGGTTGGAACTTAGAAGTTTTTAATCTATTTGTGTGTTTTAATCTTCCGCCGAAATATTTTATTTCAATTCGTATTATAATAAATCAATAATTTATTATTTAAATAATATTTATTTTTTCTCAAATAGAAACCCCTAATAGTTCGGGGCCTATGACGGAAATTTAGGGGCTTGTCTGCATTTTCGCGTAGGTACCATGAAGAAATTTGGCACAGAGGTAGCAGACACCTAGAGGTACCATTTATGAAGTGGTGCTCTGATGGAAGTGCAGGGCCAAGATATAGGGGCGTACTTGAGGTGGGACAGGAAAAATTACTAAATTAAATATAAAACTAGTTTCGCGTACAATTTTTGTTTCCTTAACTTTATAGCGATGTAGCTTATAAATTCAAAAAATCTATAAAAATTAAAGGATGGAAATAAGGTTTTTTTTGAGGAGGAGAGGGAGCAAATTGTAGGAGGATAAATTGTTAAAATCTTATTTCGTCTAAAGTGGTCGTGTGGGGTATCGATTTCTAGGTAATTTAGTATTCTAAACTGTTCATATGATATGTCAGAAACTGACTGAATTTAATCTGCCAGGGATTATTAAAAATACCTGACCAAGCATAACTTAATGAAATTTGATAACTAAGTGTTGTCGTAAAAGTAAAAGTTAAATCAAATTTCTAGAATTTTTAATTTTTCTTTTAATCTGTCACTTCTTGAATACTTTTTACAAGATTTTTTAATATCACCTTGTATAGAAAAAATATTTCGGACTTCCATTCTCTCTTTATTTAAAAACGACGTTTCGGTTAGTAAGTATCTCTAACCGTTATCAAGTGTAAACTAAACAATCTAGTCTCTAGGCTACTACTTATACTACGTGGTGTGCAGTCAGGTGTGACGGCCCGCCCCCTTTTTAATCGTAAGACGCCTGTTTTCCTTAAGGAGTGGTTTCCATATGTTTGGTATGTCCGTGCTTGGTTGACTGAAAACTTCTTTATTCTGCATTATAAACGCAGCTTCAATAAACTTTCGCTTTTGCCAATCCGACTCCTTATGTAAAACTTTAGCTTCTGATCATTTGACCATGCATGATCTGCTAAACCGGATTTTTTCTACTTGATAACGGTTAGAGATACTTACTAACCGAAACGTCGTGTTTTAAAATAAATCAAGACAATGGAAGTCCGAAATTTTATTTCTACACAATCATTGTCTACGAGTTTCAAACAAAAAGGATCACCTTGTATCTTTCAGCTTATTACAAAATTACACTAACTTAAATTTTTTTGTCATAGCTGGTAATAAGCCCATAAATTGTGCCAAATTTCGTTGCAAAATTCTTATTAAAGCAGTAGCTACAACAAATAATGTAAAAAACAGTCAAAATTAAAGCAAAGTAGTTGTGGCCCAGTATATACGTTCAGAAAATGGTAATGATGTAGCACTTATTACAAAAATAGGGTCCGATAAATAGTTTATAACAGAGAATGTAGTGATTGCAATGAGATGTTTATTTGACATATCTAGAGTTATCTGAATTTTCAGAACTAAAATAAAAAATTACGAAAAAACGTTATTGTCTGGTTACTTTTTAACACTCTGTATAAAAATTTTTATTTAAGAAAATAAAAGCTGTACTAGTGTTGTTGTAAAGTGCTGACTTTGGGTTTTACATAGTGATATGTAACGCCGTCATAAAAAACTACTTAAAATGATCATAAAAATTTTTCGTTAGCCGGTAATAATATACTTACATATAAAGTTTTTTTGTAGATACGCAACTTTATTCTTTTTTATCACACCACAAAACAGTCTTTAAAAAAAAATAAACACCATCACGATTTTATGGAATTAATTTGTTATGTAGTCCCTAATAATCATACGTAACAATTATCGTTGGGTACTACTTTATTACTAAGTAACGCGATGCACATTTTATTGGCCCCGTGACCGGTATCGGCCTATAAGGCACCGGCTCAGAAGCAACCGGCCCATAAGGCACCGGCTCATACGGCACGGGTCCATAAATCACCGGCTTATATGGCACGGGCCCATAAGTCACCACTCCAACAGGTACCGGCCCTTAAGACACCGGACCATAAGGCACCGGCCTATGAAGCACCGGCCCATGAAGCACCGGTTCATAAGGCAACGGCTCACCAGGAAAATTTTCTTATTCTCATATGACCCATCCAACTTTTTGTTGGTTATTGCTTTATTAGTAATTAATGCGATGCATATTTTTTTGTCCCGTGACCGGTACCATCCCATAGGGCACCGGCTCAGAAGCAACCGGCCCATAAGGCACCGGCTCAGAAGGAACCGGCCATAAAGCACCGGCTCATAAGGCACGGGCCCATAAGTCACCAGTCCATAAGGTACCGGCTTATAAGACACCGGTCCATAAGGCACCGCCCCATGAGGCACCGGCTCATAAGGCAACGACCAACTTATCGTTGGTTACTACTTTATTAGTAAGTAATGCGATGCATATTTTTTTTGCCCCGTGACCGGTACCGGCCCATAAGGCACCGGCTCAAAAGTAATCGGCCCATAAAGCACCGGCTCATAAGGCATGGGCCCATAAGTCACCAGTCCATAAGGTACCAGCTTATTAGACACCGGCCCATAAGGCACCGGCCCATGAGGCATCGGCTCATAAGGCACCAGCTCACATTATACCATGGTCGATTTAGATTCGCCTGTACTATAAAGGGGAAACACCATATGTAATAATTGCTTTTATTATTTGTTTAATTTCACTAAATAAAAATATGTAAACAACCTATAAAATATTGCAAAATAAAAATATGCTTTTGTTATAAGATATTTGCATATATATGTATTAACAAAAATAAACTAAAATTAATTTATGTTTAAATTCATAATAAATAAATCATATAAGCCATACGCAGTGATCTATATACCTACAGGATGTCCCGTTAAAAACATAGCCCAGTGGCGTGCAGTGCTAGTCAAAACCAATCAAATTAAATTTTAGGGCAAATTTAGTTTAGTTAATAATAGTAATAGTTTTTTAATCATTTTTAATATGTAATTATAATGAGTTTAATTCTTAGTATTAGGTAAAGTTTATGTTACACTGCTGGCTTGCTACGTTAAATACAATTTATATCACAGAATAGCCCTTATAGTTGAGGCCCTACATCCGAGATTCAAGCCATATGCTGCGTTTAAAGATAGAATACACTTGGCATGGAAAGACATAAGACTCGCCCGAACATTTTACGAAATGAAAACCCCCCCACCCCTGGCAGGGGGGTAGTTCCCCCCCCATAAACTTGCTTTTTGATAGCTTTTTGCTAATAACTCGAAAACAGTAAATTTTTTCAAAAATCTTCTGGAGATCATTTTTTAAGCGGATATAATTTCCTTTTTAACGATGTACCCTATTACCCTTTGACGGCAGTGGTGCACATTCCATTAGCGTACGAAAAAAAGGGAAAATTTTTTTAATAATTTCTTTTCTATCTATTTTTTGTTGGATTTTTTATGCTTAACACTAATTTTTTTTCAAAAAATTTTTTTTAGTTAAAAGCCCATTGTATACAGTTAATTACTTATTATGCTAGACGTATTTTTTTTAATAGCCGCCTTGAAATAAATTAAATGTGTTTGTAGAAATCCTTAAATCAACCAAAAATTTTGAACATTCATTTTTGTAACTAAGTAAATAAAAATGAGAGTGAGTCAAAAATTATTTTTGGTTAGTAATAACTTAAAACTGAATTTTTCTAGTTAACTTTCTTTAAAGTGATGGTGGGGGGCATCCGGCAACCGGTTTCTTCCACACCTTTTAAATGCCTATAAAAGGTGCGCTACTGATGTAAGGGGGCGTGTTATAAATCGTTAGAGAGGACTTTTCATCAGCCTTAATAATTGTTACGTAGCTGTTTTTTGTTAAAAGTTTGCAAATAATTGGGAAAATACTGTAAGTGAGCACTTTTGAGCAGGGTGAGAGAAGGGATACCCCCCACCCCCACTTTGAAGAAGGTTAACTAGAAAAAAGTTAGTTTTAAGTTATTACTAACCAAAAATAATTTTTTACTCACTTTTATTTTTATTTACTCAGCTACAAAAATGAATGTTCAAAATTTTTGTTTGATTTAAGAATTTCTACAAACATATTTATTTTTATTTCAAGGCGGCTATTTAAAAAAATATGTCTAGCTTAATGAGTATTTAACTGTATACTGGGTTTTTAACCAAAAATATTTTTTTGAAACAAAAATTATGTCAAGGATAAAAAATACCACAAAAAATAGATATAAAAAAATATTTTAAAAATTTTCACCTTTTTTCGTACGCTAATGGAATGCGCACCAATGCCGTCAGATGGTACTGAGGTACATCGTTAGAAAGGAAATTGTATTTGCTTGAAAAATAATCTCTAGAAGATTTTGGAAAAAGTTGACTGTTTTCGAGTTATTAGCAAAAAACTATCAAAAAGCACGTTTAAGGGGAGGGGGAACCACCCCCTGCCAGAGGTGGAGGGATAGTTTTCTTTCGTAAAATATTTGGGCGAGTTTTATGTCTATCCATACCAAGTGTGTTGCTTCTATCATTAAACGCAGTCTCGGACCCCGTAGGGCCTCAACTATTAATTTTAATCAAACCATACTGTATTAATTTCTTTTTCGAGGCCTATATTTCTTTTTCTTTTGAAGCTGTAACTTCCTATAGACAAAAAGCGGCCTAAAAACCATCGTGTGAACCCCTTCCAGATCATTCGCCGTCTCACCATTTGAACTTTTTTTAAAATCTTCATCAAATGGCTTCAAATCCACCGATCTCATTCTTCGTTGTGGTGTCATTTGAGTTCCTTTTGCTTTGTTGTCGATTCTACTTTCTTCGTATTTGTCTTTATCTTTAACTTTTGATGTAAGAGAGAGTTCAGATGATTCCTGCACAAAGTTTGCCAAAACGACGGCTAGGAGCATTTGAAGAATGATAACCTAAAATAAAGAAGATTGTTTTTAAGTTAGGCAACTTTTTTTAATTCTGCTTTAATTCAGAAATAAATAAACACTTTTTTAACATAGACTTAGAGGAAGGTTAGGATTTCCATATCAGTTTTTTGAAACCCAGGATATTTAAGACCTAAAACCCGGACGAAATCCGGACTCTTTTAAAAAACTGATAAAGTAGTATACATTTTTATGTAAAACAATAAAACTACCAGTGGCGCACCCAGGAATGTGTCTTGGGGGGGCCAGAGGCCTCTTGGGGGCCGACAGCTAAAAAGGGCGCCTCTCAAAAATCGTGCGACCAAAAAAAAACAAACAAAAAAAAAAGGTCATCATGTCTTTAGCGGGGACACCAAAAAAAAACAAAAAAAAAGGTCATCATGTCTTTAGCGGGGACACGACGAACTACGCCGCTGCTTGGGGGGGGGGGCCCGAAGCCTCATGATGTCAAATTTTAGGCTATTTTTTGTGTTTTATCATGAAATATGTAGAAAATATGTAAAATATCTAAGTCTTAAGGGGGGCCCGGGGGTGCCCATGAAACTACAAATTAACGGAAAATATACATTACTTCAGAACTTGACTTTCTCTTTTTAAAAGAAGGAAATGCATTAAGCATTTCATCCAAAACTACGTACTTTCTTTTTGGCATAATTAACTCTCAAACTATATTGATGTACTATGTAAAAGCACAAACCGTTCGGTTATAGAGGGGAGTCCCCGAGTGAAATACAAACCAAGAACACTCCATAGAGATACGCGAAACGAAACGAAAACGCGCTTTCTAAAAATGTAAGCCAGTGGCAGCGTTGCCACTTTTCGCATTTAATAAATTTAGAAAAAAAAGCTTTTTGAAAACAAGCTTTTATAAAATGGACTAAAAAGCATAAAATAATTTTTTGAGTGTTCTGATATCATAATAATAAAAGCGATGGGCATATTAAAGGAAATTTACCCGTTTTTCTTTTAGCCTTGTTAACTCGAAGTTTAGTGAAAATCCAAATTCATTATATTATAGCAGAGAAATGTAAGGGTAGATAATTTAACCCAACCCAACCCTACTCAAGCTACCCTTACATTTTTCTGATCATCCGCGACCGGCAGTGTGTCGATTTATTTTCTCACATTGAAAAAGAAGAATCGGCCCATCATCGGTTGTGGACGATCCACCAAATGCGCATAGAAAGGTATTTACCTAATATTAAATACGCCCATCGCTTTTATTATTATGATATCAGAACACCCAAAAAATTATTTTATGCTTTTTAGTCCATTTTATAAAAGCTTGTTTTAAAAAGTTTTTTTTTTCTAAATTTATCTTTTAATTTTTAGATTTGTCTAAGCTATGTATTTCAGCTAGCGCATCGATATTTCATGTCAATTTTGAAATATCTAAGTCTTCGATGAGAAGGCCGTCCAACGATTTGATACTAAACAAAATACAAACTAAAATTTTACCCCCTCTCCGCCCTCCACGTTAGGGGGGAGGTAGGCAGTCAGTGATACCACATTATTGGATTGTCATCGGAGCTAAGGTTATGCGAAATTTAAAGTTAATCGGATACGTGGAAGTCAGTTGAAAGTAATCAGAAAAACTTGACATTAAATCGTCCATTTTGAATCCGTCATATTGAATTTTTGTAATCTGATAAAAAATTCGTAATCCTCATCCTCAAAAATCCCCAGATACCAATTTTGGTGGAAATCCGAGAAACTAAAATTTTACCCCCTCTCCGCCCTGCAGGTTATGGGTGAGGTAGGCAGTCAGTGATACCACATTATTGGATTGTCATCGGAACTATAACGGTATACGAAATTGAAAGTCAATCGGATACATGGAAGTCAGTTGTAAGTAATCAGAAAAACATAAAATTAAATAGTCCATTTTGAATCCGCCATATTGAATTTTTGTAATCTGATCAAAAATTCGTAATTCTCATCCTCAAAAACCCCCAGATACCAAATTTGGTGGAAATCGGACAAACTAAAGTTTTACCCCCTCTCCACCCCCCACGTTAGGGGTGAGGTAGGTACCCGATGAAACCACATTATTGTATTGTCATCGGAACTAAGAGGCTATGCGAAATTTGAAGTCAATCGGATGTTTGGAAGTTCTTCAAAAATGAGTTGCAAAGTTTGATTACATACATACATACAGGTGAAGTTAAATAAAAGCTTGTAATAAAAAAATAGGCTGGCGCATCCGCTGGTCAGTGGGTAAATTCTACCTAGCGTTTAAAATAAATTTACGAAATCCGCCCGGACGTCCCCGGACGCTTTAAAAACCTACACATGTTCGGGCAAATCCGGGGAGATGGAAACCCTTAGGAAGGTGACATGTGATGGCCTCCCTGTAAATTAGATATTAAAAAAACCTTTAGCGAAAAATTAGGTTATTAGATGATTATTCTACAAAAGATTTTTTCAATTATCTTTCAATTTGAAGTAAAGATAAACTAGGGATGGCACATTTTTAAAAACTATATAAAATGATTTTCTTAAAAATATTTTTTTAATTCACAGAAAGTTAAATAATTAATTAATTAATATTAATGTAAATTTATTGACTTATTTTTCATTTTAAAAAATTTGACTTTTTCTTTGTGTGCGCTAATTTTGAAGTGAATTTTTTTACGCAAACGATTTTTCCGTATCTTCTGTTTTCCTGTGTGCCATTTTTACTATATCCGGGATTTTGATAAAGCCAAGTCAACAAAAATATTATATTTTCAGCCTTTAAGTTATCTGGTTTTAAAAAAGTACTACTTACCAAGTTCATTTTGTTTATTTCCAAAACTAAAACTTTACGTAATTTTCGATATATTAAGTTTCAGGTTGTACTTTTATTAAGTACTTAAAAAACAATTAAATAAAAATCAGTGAGATTTACCTTTATGTAGTTTTCATAATGTAAACATAAATGCTATATATAGGAAGTAATTATTGAAAAATGTGGTGATAGAAAATCCTGTGCAAATATTTTTTATGAATCTTATGATCAACCAATTAACACCTGTGTTCGCGGTGTGAAGTGAACATTTCTGGAAGGCTGTGGAATTGGTTTTCTATTTTAAGATACCCACTCCGTAGAGTGGCGGTTCCTCCATAAGTGCACATGTGGACCTGTACTCCCAAATTTTACTTAAAAAATATTGAAATTTCATCATTTTTTAATTAATAATTTCATCATAAATACCCAGTAAGACTTGATAACTACCTAGAAACAATGAATGAATGAAAAGAAAGCAGTATACTAAAATTAAAAACCAAACAAGTAGAGAAGAAACCGTTGTCTTTGGCATACCTCAAGGTACAGTGATTGGTCCTACTCCTACTCTTTTCACCCTCTATATAAATAATATTCTCGAACATCGGCTTCAAGGAACGATCTTGAGTTTCTGTGACGATACCGTTATTTTCAGACTCTTGACATGTGTTAAAAATTATTGCCGAGAGAAACTTAAATGAAATCTTTGACATCTTTAATAACAAATTACTAACAATAAATTTTGATAAGACATAATTTATGCCGTTCTCTTGCAATAAAAGGAATTTACCAAATTATGATTGTCTTTTAGTAAATAATGTAACAATAAATTCTACAGATTCTGTTAAATACTTAGGAGTCCACACAACACCATAAGAATAATGATATTTAGATTTAAATATCTTAGGCCAATTTTAAACATAAACCATCTTCAAACACACTACTATGGCTTAGTCGAAAGTAGACTACAGTACGGCTTCTTGGCATGGGGGGGCGTATATGATTCACATCTAAAAAAACTAAATATTACACAAAAAGGTATTTAAAAAACCATGTATTTTAGACATTTTCTTTTTCCCACAAATCAATTATTCAAAGAATCAAAAGTATTGGATGTGAAACAAATTTATTACTATCAGTTGAGCTTAATTTGCTTTAAAAATAGGAGTAATTTAAAATTACACTCGCATGAAAAAAATACTCTGCCAATCTATGGGCACCTAAGCTCACACTAGGTACTATAGTTATAGTGTACGTGTGAGCTAATATAACTAAAAACTGAAATATATTTTATTGAACTCCAGACTCAATTACCGTTCGTTTGATACCATACAAGCCATGTTTTGACTTAAACTTTAATTTTTCAAATCTACCCCCACCTTTTTTTTAAAACTAAAATGTATTTTGTTTAACTCTAGACTCAATTACCTTTCGTTTGATATCACACACGCCATATTTCCACATAAACACTAATTTTTTTAATTTACCCCCACCCTTTTGTTAAAAGTAAAATGTATTTTATTTAACTCCAGACGTAATTACCTTTCGTTTGATATCACACACGTCATATTTTTACATAAACTCTAATTTTTGAAATATACCCCCACCCTTTTATTTGGCTTGTGTTTGGTGGATTTTGTTCATTTTTAAATGGGACCATCTCGACCCAAAACCCAGCGTTTTTGAGTTATGCGCGTTGGTCGTTACAGACAGACATACAGACAGACAGACAGACAGACAGACAGACAGACAGACAGACAGACAGACAGACGGCGAAACAAAAAAGTTTCAAAATCATCTGAAACGCAAAGACATATAAAAATTTTTGAAATCGGAACAACTTATTTTTTCTCGAAAAAATTAGGATCACTATAGCTCACACTACTATAGTATAGTAGTAGTGTGAGCTAATACGAGATCTACCACTCAGTACAACCATATTACTCTATGGTACAACATAGAAGAGCAAAAAGCCTCCAAAAATATAGGTGAGAGATATCACACATGTATTTATTACCAAAAGTCTTTAATCACTTTCCAACAGAGTTAAAAAAATCTGTACTACAAAATACAGTTAATTTAAAATCGTTTAAAATATTAGTGAAAACAATACTCTTTATGCTTTCTAATGAAGAAATCAATAAAATAATAAATCTTTGATATAATAAATAGTTATAATTATTCATCTTTACAAAAAATATTTTGTACATATGTTAATAAAGTAAACTATTAACTGGTTTATAATTAGTAAAATATTAGTATTAAACTAAACTAAAATTTTGTGTTAAGTGTTAAAAAAATATGATATATGCAATTAGTGTGATTTATCATATTGGATTTGCTTGTGTAACTATAAAAAAATGCCTAGCGCGACGTTTGTCTTTAGGATTGTGATGTTTCTAGGAACATAAGTTTTGTTATGATAAGTTGAACTAAAACCAAAAAAAAATGTATGTATAAATTGAAAAAAAATAGAAATTAATTGAAATGATCTCTATATATATATAATTGGATAGGCCTTTACATATATGCAAAGTGAGCCAAAAATATTGATATTTTTTGTAGAAAGAGCAAGCTGCGCTGCTACCTTTCCTTTTTTACTTTTACTCTGCGATGATATTTTGTGGTTTTGAAAGTTCGCGGACGTTTGATGATTTTTAACCTATAACTAGATTTTTACTGCGATTGGGTACTAATAAAGTTTTAACATAATCAAAGGTACTTACTTTAAAAGAAACCGGCTTTTCACTCCTATAAAACTCGTTTTTAAGGGCAACGCATCGTGTTTCCAATTTTTTATTTTTGTTCAACAAAAACAATTTTAAAAATATACCTACAACATTGACATATTACAAATAACAATCTCTTTGAAGTATTAAGTTCACAGAATACCACCGGTGGGTAGTTAGAACTAGAGAGAGAAAGCTAACACCTCCTGCACAGCGTGCTCTCTCTACAAAAAATATCAATATTTTTGCCTCAGTGTCTCATAAACGTAATGTATAGCCGTGGCCGTTCCAGTTACTTCGTATATAATTCATTGACTAGAAATAAGTTATACATTCAGGGTCTTTACATACAGTCATGTGAAAGACCCTATTTCATGTCATAAGTGGTAATAATGGCGAATTCTTTTGGGAAAAAAGTGCAGCACTGGTGCGCCACTAGTGCAGTTTTCGTATTCTTTTGGGAAAACTAGTGCAATTTTTTGTATTCTTTTGACCCACTGACAAGCCCAGTGTTGCACTCAGTGCACATTTTTTGGCACGGGCTCTCCGAGCTCGTGTTGCACTAGTGCACTTTTGTATTCTTTTGAAACTGCACTGGGGCAATTTTTCCACAGCACCAAAACAGTGTCAGTGGACCACGAGTGGCTCACTAACTTTCACAAAAGAATTCGCTATAATGATGAGTAGAGTCCCTGTATGTTGACATATTTGGATATATTAATATATCCAAATATTTCAACATACAGGGACCCTAATGATGAGTAGCATTCATCATTTACCTTAATAAGTAGAGGCCCTGATGACATATGATATTTGTCATATACAGGGACTCTAGTCAGAAGTATATATTGACAACATTGTTAATTATTTATCAAAATTTTGTTGTTTACTCAGAAAAAGTCAAAACAAAATATTTATTTATATTTTTTTACAAAATTTTGAGTGCATAAAATTGTGATATTTTATGTAAATTTTTAATAAATGAGAAATGTCTCAAATAGGTGACACCTACAATTCTGTTTATGAACCGCTACCAGCTCCTTTGCCTGCTTCTAGAGGAGATAGAATTAATACTTCTAGAAACATCCTCGATTGGACCAGAGATCTAACGGCTTTTGGTGTAAATCTCCTATTCTGGTTCTTACAGGTAATCTTTTTCATATTAGTGAAGGCGCAAGCTTATGCCAAGTGTGCCCATGTACGCTCAGTTTTGCTGTGGGGCCTTTTTAAGCACCCATAGGAGTACACAAAATATTTCTCCACGTGGTTCAAATCATGGTCGTCTGGCCGCCATCTTTAAAGATATAACAGATTATCTGAGGGCACGGAACGGAACTGTAACATAAACTGGAATGCTAATTGGCCCCGGAAAATCTTACAAATATAACCGCTAGATGTAGGTGACAGTTTGGATGTTCAAAGAACATAGTCACGTCAATCAAATCAACTTAACTTTTTTTAAAATTTAAAGTATTGCTTGTATAACCCGAAATTTATATGTTTTCCATCTTATTTATTACTTTCATGTTTACCATAGTACAACATTTTGTAATATTTGCTATTTTATGTAAAAAAATTCAAGTTCTAAACTTTTGAAATTGGTTTAAAATCAGCATGTAAATACGTAAAATTTCTTACTTGGTTTTTTATTAGCAGCACACAGATTGACAGAAATGATACCAGACACAAAAATTCCCAGATTATTTTTGCGAAGTTCTACCGGGTCGAGTTCGTTTAATTTGTTAAATAGTGCGTTATTTTTTTAAAAGCAAATACAAGTGCTTTTTACACATGATTATCTGTTTTGTTGTGGGTTACTACAGTCGCAACGATTTGCCGTTGTTTTCCTTTTACCGGTAAGTTGCGTTATTTATGCAGAATCCCTGTGCTTAGTGCATTAGGTGCTATTGTACCCAACATATTGCACAATGGACAAACCTAATTCTTGCATAATGACTGTCTTTTTGCTTCCTGCTTAGTATGGTAAGATGCACTAAGCACCAAATGTATCCATTGTGCTTTATGTTGCTGGGTAAATCAGTAATAAGTTGCAGGGTAAATCAGGCATTAGTTTACACAAATTGTGTGTTTTTTTAATTAAATTTTAATAAATCTCTCTCTGTCAGTCAGGATTTTTATCAGGGGATATATAAGACTGGTCCCAGACTTTCAAAAATTAGGGCAGTTTAGATTTTTAAAACATATGTGGTTAGAATTTTTTTTTCAAGTGTGTAATACACCAGAATGTGCTTATATTATTTGAAATTCTTTGGAAAAAGAGGGGTGACCCTCTAGCCTTGACTCTTGGACTGCTACTGGGTGTTAGTCCACGGTTAGAAAAACGTTAAATGCAATGGACTGTATAAATTTTAATTAATGATAGCGCGAACAAACATAAATATTGATATGAAATTACGAAATAATCAAAATGTCCATAGGTAAAATATTGTTGGCACACAACGGTAATCAGACAAATGCACTCACCACTTTTGCAGCCAAATTCTCCACTTCCAAGGGGCCCCTGATTGGATCTAATGATGTCACCACGTAGCTGAAGGGCTGAAGTTTCTAGTTCTATGCTTCAGTACACAAAAATCGAACACTTTCAGGTGTAGATATTTGAAATAGTTGGAGAGCGAAATTAACACGCCATTTTCTCTGGCGATTGACAAGGATCTCTCTGGTTGTTGGTGCGCATGTCCAAATACGCGGAATGCGCTTTGTCCTTCACACAGTTGTGTGTTTTTAAAAATATATATAAACAACCGCGAAATTTAGCGGGAGCTAACATAACTGCCCTCCAAAACACACAAATTTAGAATCTCAACCGGACAGATATAGATATAAGAAAAAGAATCGACCTATAAATATAAATGAATGAAAACAGATAAGTATCGTAAGTTTATTTAGATATAACGAAATCCCGAAAAAAGGCAAAAAAACAAACAAAAAAATTCAAAAAAAATAAAAAAAAACCTATTGTAATACCCGGTAAAAGGTAGAAAATTAAAATTACTTTAATTTGGCAAGAGGCACAGTTTTACAACTGGCCGCTTATAAACACCGGTAACCGTTTGTACCGTCGCAACACGCACCTGACCGTCCCCGCCGGGATGCAGTTCGATGACCCGACCGACCGGCCATTTCAAAGGCGATTGAATGTGATCACTTGTTATGATAACCAAATCATTTAACTTGATATTTGGGGACGAATCAGCCCATTTGTGTCGCTGTTGTAGCGTATGCAAATACTCTATAGAATACCGTTTCCAAAAATCATTATGTAGTTTTTGGATTAGTTGCCATCTCGAGAGCCGATTTAGGGGAACCTCGGACAAATCTGACTCAGGAATTTCTGAATTAAGGGGTTCAAGTGTCAAAAAATGCCCAGGGGTAAGAGGTTGAAGATCGTGTGGGTCTGAAGAGGCAGGAGATAAAGGGCGACTATTAAGTACGGCTTCTATGCGACAGGTAAGGGTGGACATCTCCATGATAGACAACTTCTGGTCGCCGACAACTCGTACAAAGTGAGTTTTAAAACTTTTGACGCCAGCTTCTGCCAGGCCATTGAAATGTGGACTGAGAGGAGGTCCCAGATGCCAACGAATAGAAAGTCTGGTGGCAGCACTTCTTGCGTAATCCAGTAATTGGTTACGAAACCCTATAAAAATACTGCCTTGATCTGACCAGCATTGCGTCACGCTTCCGCGTCTGGAAATGAATCGATGGAATGCACCTACGAACCCTTCGGTGGACAGTTCCATGGTTAATTCCAAATGCACGCAATGTGTGGCCGTACAGACAAATACACAGACATACGATTTGAAAGTTTTACAACCACGGTAACGATGAGGAATCACAAAGAAAGGTCCACAAAAGTCGATAGCTACACTCGAAAAAGGTTTTAGTTGATTGATTCGATGAGCGGGAAGTAAACTCATTATGGGCGGTCTATAGGGTTTAGGGTTGATTCTAAAATATTGCAAGCACTTGGATATGGTTCTTTGAATTGCCCGTCTGGCAGATAATATCCAAAATTGCTGTAAAAGCAGATTATGTAATGTTTTAAACCCAGGATGAAGATATTGTCGATGAGCGGACTCGATAAGAAGAGTAGTCAAACGATGGTCACTCGAAAGCAAGACGGGGTGTTTTGCAGAATAAGACAAAAGGTCAGATTTTTGTAATCTGCCACCGACTCTAATGATATTATTCTCATCAAGAAAAGGTGAAAGTTTTCGCAAAGGTTTCGGTATTGGTTTATTCTTAGATAACGCGGAAAAAAGCTCAGAAAAACAAGAACCTTGCACGCGTTTGATAAGAAGGTGTAACGCACTTTGCATCTCACCGGTGGTAGGAAAAACAATATTCTCAAAAATAACTTTTTGGTCCGGCGGCTTAGTGGGTTTTTGATAGGAATGGTTTTGAAAAAGGTTAACTATTCGAAGGACATAACAAATGATACGTTGAATTTTTGATATAGAGGAATATTTGATAAGAAGCTGATCTAAGAAGTTGACATCAATTATCGCATTGCAACAGACTTTTGGCTTTTCCTACAGATTAATATCTCCGAAATCAATCGGCATTTTTGGTTTATGAAAATCGGGCCATTCGTTTTCGGGAGACCACAAAAACGACGGTGCGTTCCACCACATGTCATGTGACATGAGCTGTGAAGGGGTGGCCCCTCGTGACGCAATATCGGCTGCATTCAAAGCAGAAGGAATGTAGCGCCACGAGTTTGAGGGAATGATTTCTTGGATTCTACTGACTCGATTTCCAACAAAGGTTTGCCAGCGATTAGGAGGGGATGAAAGCCAGTGCAATACGACTTGCGAATCGCAGAAAGTAACGATGTTTGTAAAAGTTATTTTTCCTTCATAGCTAGACAAAACGAAGTCAATTAATTCGCTTAAAAGAAATGCGCCTAGGAGTTCTAGCCTAGCCAAAGTTTGTGACTTTATAGGCGCGACCCTAGATTTTGCAGATATGAGAGAAACAGATATATTGTTTTCCTCTTCTACACGAAAATATACGACGCCTGCGTAGCCTCGAATTGAAGCGTCACAGAAGCCGATGATTTGACAGGTATTGGTTTTTGACAGTTTGATTTGTCGGGGTAAATGAAAATTGGAAAGAAGCGGGAATTCAGAACGAAGTTTGTTCCAAGAGTCGATGATAGAAGAATCTGGTTCTTCGTCCCAGCCTATTTTCGATATCCACAACTGTTGCAAAATAAATTTTGCTTGTAGCAACAAGGGACAAAGAAAACCTAAAGGATCGAAGATTGTCCCTATGATAGATAAAATAGAACGTTTGGTTGGGGGTTTGTCCTTCATTCGGCATTGATAAGAAAAAATGTCGTTTTTTGGATGCCATTGAAGTCCTAAAACTTTGATAAAGTGGGGTTCCTCCTTGTCGAAAGAGAGAGGCATTTGACGATCGGACTCTGGCAATGTTGCCAATAACTCAGGACAATTGCTTGCCCATTTTTTAAGTTCAAATCCTCCCGACTTCAACAAATCATTGAGTTCTGTTTGAAGGGAGAGAGCTTCAGAAAGCGAAGGGCTAGTTCCCAAGATATCGTCGATATAGATTGACGTTTTTAGAACAGTACTAGCCATAGGAAAACGTTCCTTTTCTCTCTCTGCCAGCTCATTTAAGGTACGCATGGCTAGAAAAGGTGAGCATGTCATGCCAAAAGTGACAGTAGAAAGTTCCCACACTGAAAGTGGGTCCTGTGGAGAAAACCTCCACAATATCCTTTGATAAGGACGGTGATAAGGATTGATAAGGACTTGACGGAACATCTGTTTGATGTCAGCAATGTAGGCAATAGGATTAAGACGAAACGTAAGGAGTAAAGAAGCAATATCCTTTTGAAGTTTCCGTCCAGATAACAATGTGTCATTGAGACTAATATTTTTTGGGGTGACTGCCGATCAATCCCAGACTACCCTTAATTTTGTACTTAAGCTTTCCGGCTTTAGTACGCAATGATGTGCTAAAAAACACGATACGTCGACCTTTGGTTGACTAGATAAAACTAAACTCATATGATTAGAATCGATATAGTCTTGCATGAAACTTGAATAGGCAGTGTACAGATCAGGATTTTTGATTAATCTATTTTCTAGAAGTAAAAATCTACGATAAGCTTGCGGATAAGTATTTCCTAGGTCAGGGTTTATTTTATCTTTAAACGGAAGATCTACCATGAATCTACCGCTCGGTTGCCGTACTACACTAGCAGTAAAAATTGATTCTGCCTGTTTTTCTTCCTTTGATAAGATTTGTTTTTTAGGCAAATGTTCGATTTCCCAAAACCTAGGGAGAATGACCTCTAAAGGAGGTGAATGACTCGTTAAAAAACAACTGGTTCGTTCCGTAAGACTACCTACTTCGTCAACCTTTCCCATGACGACCCAGCCAAAGATAGTTTCAAGGGCTGAAGGCTGCCCTACCTGTCCAAGAACCCTGCCCTCCTTGAATATCTGTGCGAATAGCTCGCAACCAATAACCAGGTCCACAGGTCTAGATTTGAAATAAGATGGGTCGGCAAGTTTAAGGTTTTCCAAGTGTTTCCACTGATTATCGTTCAAAGAGAATGTAGGCATATTGGAACATAGTTGTGGAACAACAATTGCTTCGAAATTAAGTAAAGGAGTGACTTGTCCTTGTGGCTTAATGTGACATTGAACGAGCCCTTTGGAAGTAAAAGAAGACACTCTGATTTAATCCGAATATTTCAGTGGTGTAACTTCGCCTAGGAAGATTAAGACGCTGAATACACTTTTCACTGATGAATCCTGTCTGTGATCCAGAATCAAGCAGTGCCCTTACAGGTTGAAAATTTCCGCAACCGTCCATAACATCTATTATGGCGGTGCATAAAAGAAAGGTACCTGAAGGTCCTGAGGCATTTAATGACACATGAAGATTATTGACAGGTGGTTTGTGAATGACAGGACTAGTATCTTGGCTTCCAGACTCTTGATTAGTTTCTAGGATATGAGTTAAAGTGTGGTGCCTTTTACTATTGCAAGTCCTGCATGAATATTTGGATTTGCACGTATCTACACCATGCAAGGGATGAAAACACGCTAGACATAATTTTTTCTGCTTGACGAAAGATAGGCGATCGATAGGTGAGAGATCAAGAAATGTTTGACATTTCGAAAGCACGTGACCTTGATTACACCGGAAATATTTTATTCCCGTACTCGAATTAGTTGAGGTGCCAGCCAGTCCTATAAAAGGCGAATTGGATGATTTATAGGTAGGCTTTTGCCCAAACTGATTTCGCATAGAATTTGAATTTTGATAGGTAGGCTTTTGCCCAGACTGATTTTGCATAGAATTTGATTTTTGATATATAGGCACCTTTTTGGGTGCTGTTGATTGAGGAAGTGATTCCAAAACTTTACATCTTTTTTCTAGAAATTAAAAAAGTGACTGAAAAGTGGGAATTTCGGTATTAGTATTGGCGTGACTCATTTCGAAATTTGAACGCGTTGGAATATCCAATTTTTCTAATAAAATGAAAAAAATAATAAAGTCCCAACTGTCAACGTCAAAGCTAAGTGATTTTAAAATTTCTAGGGATTCAGAAAAGGTGTCAATTAAATTACGTAATTCTTTAGCTGACTCGTTTTTTAAGGTGGAGTTCATAATTGAGCTTAAAGCATCATTTGCGAGGTCTCGCTTGTTTTGATATCTATTGACTAATTTGTCGTAAACAATTTTATAATTTTGATCAGATAAGCTAGTCCCTGATATCAATTTTAAAGGCTCATCCTCGAGATATGAAAATAAATATTGAAGTTTTCGAACGTTACTTAGACTTTGATTTTGATCTATAATGTTATTAAAAAGATCGAAAAAGCTTGGCCATAATTTTTTATCACCTCGGAATATGGGAATACCTAACTCTTTGAGTTTTGGAGTTTCAGATTCGTTTTGTCGAACATATGATCCCGAAAAAGATGGGGCCTCAACCGGAAATATTTTAGAGTAAACCCCCTTACACGCATAAAAATATTTACGAGCTTCTAAAAGGATCGCATCCTGCGTTTTAAACTCCTCGTCGTCCGTGTCGTCTATCAACATAATGACGTCATTATGCGCCAGCATGCATTTATCGAAGGTTTCATCCAAATCGGAATACCTCACTTGAAACTCGTTTCTCGCTCAATCATCCTTTTCCACGGTCTTTGACAACACATAACACTCGGTGATCGCAGATAAAAAACCCTTGCGTTTTTGTACGGCTTTTTTGACAGACATGATTTTACCTTTGAAATGACGAAATTGTCGGTAGATATACAATTAACGCTAAACTAATGCTTCTGAAATAGAAAAATGACGAATTGTCGAAAATATGCACCAATTTATCGCAATTGATGAAAATTGTTTTAAATATCGAAATGATATGGTACACACCTATCACACTGAACGTTTGTTTTGTTTGTTTTGATTCCTACTCGCTTTTGTTTATACCACGCGGAGTAGACCCGTTACCATAGCAGCGGACCAAAACCAGGTACTGCGCCGACTTTCTCTCTCGACGTTTCAAATACGATGCGACAAAAATTCAAGGCCGCCTCGGCTTGCAAATAATTATTAATACCGTCGTATGGATTTATTATTTAAAAATAATTCGGCTCGAAAGGAACACTTTATGTTAGTCCACGGTTAGAAAAACGTTAAATGCAATGGACTGTATAAATTTTAATTAATGATAGCGCGAACAAACATAAATATTGATATTAAATTACGAAATAATCAAAATGTCCATAGGTAAAATATTGTTGGCACACAACGGTAATCAGACAAATGCACTCACCACTTTTGCAGCCAAATTCTCCACTTCCAAGGGGCCCCTGATTGGATCTAATGATGTCACCACGTAGCTGAAGGGCTGAAGTTTCTAGTTCTATGCTTCAGTACACAAAAATCGAGCACTTTCAGGTGTAGATATTTGAAATAGTTGGAGAGCGAAATTAACACGCCATTTTCTCTGGCGATTGACAAGGATCTCTCTGGTTGTTGGTGCGCATGTCCAAATACGCGGAATGCGCTTTGTCCTTCATACAGTTGTGTGTTTTTAAAAATATATATAAACAACCGCGAAATTTAGCGGGAGCTAACAACTGGGATATACATATATATATATATATATATATATATATATATAGTGATATTTATCAGGTTTAATATAGAAAAAGAGGTCCGCTGAATCCAAATCTGCAGTAAAAAAAAATTTGGGGTAATTTAAAAAAGATTTTGACCGCTCTGCTCAACCGTATTATAAAACTAACCAAAGACTTTTGGTCATCAGCCATCATTTTGAAATATTCAAGATGATGACTGTGAAAAAAAATCAAAAGGAAAGCATACACATGCGAGTTTTTGGGTTCGCTAAATACAAATATATTGTTAAAAAAAGATTTTGGAGTAATCTGCATTATGCTTCTTTTTAAATTTTTTTCCCACGGTCGCCATTTTGAAAATTTCAAAATGATGGATAATCCCAAAAGTTATTATCTACTTTTATAATGGGGTTGAGCAGAGCAGTCAAAATCTGTAAAAAAATTTATTATTAAGGTATTTTCGGTAAGACTTCGCCATAAATACGCCCACTCCTCCGGAATACCCCAAAATCTTTTTTAACAACAGATTTGGATTTAGCGAATCTAAAAACCCTATAATTGATGTATCGCATGCATATGCTTTTCTTTTGTATTTTTTTCACTGCCACCATCTTGAATATTTCAAAATGGTGGCTGATGCCCAAAAGTCACTGGTAAGCTTTGTAATAAGGTTAAGCAAAGCTGTCAAAATCTGAAAAAATCTTAACTAAAGTTTGTTTGCTAAGTCTCCACATAAACAGTTTTACCGTAATACCATAAATTCCCGCTGTTTCTGTTTTAACTGAATTCAGGGGACCCAAAAACCCCAGAATCTGTGTATCGCTTGCCTGTGTTAACAGGTCGATTTTTTTCATAAAATCATTCTCCCTCCGTTGGGGTACCTCCCCAGAAAAAATAGTGTCGAATTTCAATTCTGGCGACCAAAGGCCGACTGAAATAGTGTACCACAGACCTATCCTTGATTTAGATATTTTTTTCTTTAATTTTTTCACTTTGAAAGGGCCGCCATCTTGGATTTTTCAAAATGTTTAAGGGTGCCAGAGTGGCATCACTGGGATTAACAATATGGACCACCCTGACTAACAAAATCAGTAAACAAAATACTCTGCCAATATATGGGTCCCTAAGCTCACACTAGGTACGATAGTTATAGTGTACGTGTGAGCTAATATAACTAAAAACTGAAATATATTTTATTCAACTCCAGACTAAATTACCTTTTGTTTGATACCACACAAGCCATGTTTTAACTTAAACTCAAATTTTTGAAATCTACCCCCACCCTTAAAAAAACAAAAAACTAAAATGTATTTTGTTAAACTCCGGACTCAATTACCTTTCGTTTGATATCACACACGCCATATTTTCACTTAAACTCTAATTTTTAAAATATACCCCCACCCTTTTTTTTAAATAAATTAAAATGTATTTTGTTTAACTGCAGACTCAATTACCTTTCGTTTGATATCACACACGCCATATTTTCACATAAACTCTAATTTTTGAAATCTACCCCCACCCTTTTATTTGGTTTGTGTTCGGTGGATTTTGTTCATTTTTAAATGGGACCATCTCGACCCAAGACCCAGCCTAGGTACCAAATTTCATTAAAATCGGGCAAGCGGTTTTTGAGTTATGCGCGTTGGTCGTTACAGACAGACATACAGACAGACAGACAGACAGACAGACGGCGCAACAAAAAAGTTTCAAAATCATCTGAAACGCAAAAATATATAAAAAAATTTTTCTCGAAAAAATCACTATAGCTCACACTACTATAGTATAGTAGTAGTGTGAGCTAATTCTATACAATTAATTTCCCACTTAAGGCAAAAATAGATGATTCGCAACCAGATTATTTCCCTTCGTAACACTGTTTCCGGGAAAAAAAGATATTAAAAACGTGTAATGCAAGGCTACACCCCGATCCCCCTAAATATTACATAATTTGAGAATGGCCAGTAAGTATTATACTCTTCATGAGTGTACACATTTCTCAAAATTGGATAAGATCATCGAAGATATATCTGAATATATTCGATGGTAACATCTAAAATATCAAAATTCATTTTATCGAAAATTAAAATCTTGAATAATAAAAATCTCAAATAATCAAAATCTCGAAACTATAAAATATCGCAAAATCAAAAGCTGAAATATTAAAAATTGGTTAGGTTAGGTTAATTAGTTAATTTGGTTAAGTTGGCTGTTTAGGTTGGTTGGTTCTGTTATTTATTTAGGTTGGTTAGGTAGTTGTGGTAGTTTCAACATTTCGATTTTCTATTTATTCAAATATTTTGTAATTTTGATTTTAATTATTCGACATTTCAATTTTCAATAATAACATTTTTATTGTTTAAGATTTTGATTTTTGACATTTTAATTATCTATATTTTGGATATTCAACATTTTAATAACTTTAAATTTTAATTTTCATTATAAAGAGTTCGAGATTTTGATATTCGATAAAATATAATTCAATATTGTGAATGTTACTCCTAAAACTATCTCACAATCGGTACACAGTCCCTGTAAAAAAAGTGAGCCAATCAAAAGTGTGTTATCCAGTTCAACCGAAAAATGAACAGTGGATACTACTTACTAAAGTTAGCTTCAAAAGTGCTAAGAACCAGCCAACACGATAACACCTCCCACGTTTGCCATTTTGTTATTCAGTAAGGGGCACATTTGTATGAATGTATTCACATTTTACCAACCTCTATCTGACTATGTTTCTTACATAGTTTTTGAACAGTCCCATATTTCCTTCATAGCTTTTTGTAATTTTAAGCCACAGAGTTTTTGGGGACTTTCTAAAGATTGGTGCCGATATGGGGATATTTTGGTCAATACCAACCCATTTAACATCCAAACTATCAAGTACATGTAGCGGTCATTTCCTTTCTACGTCATTAGCATTCCAGTTTATGTTACAGTTCCGTGGGGCACGGCAGTGCCCGGCGTAAACTGCGTTGACCTATCTAAAACTCTTCTTCGAAGTGAGCTACAAAACTCAAACTTTGCCCATATGTAGATCTTCATAAAGTTAACAACCTCTCCAAGTTTCATGAACTTCCATAAAGTAGTAAAGTAGTTACGAAATTTCAAAAAACGTCGAAATTGCCACTCACTCAGTCAAGTATAAATCATCAATATTCTACTGTACTACTAGTACTACAAAGCTGAAATTTGGCAGACTGATAGAAATTATGACCAAACCCTTGGAAAAAATCAAAAAACTCCAAAATTCTAATTTACTCCCCTCTCCTATACATGTAAAGTCATGTAAAAGCAACATTGCCCACTTCCAGATGCGCTAGAGAGCTGAGCGTTGACAGAATGATGATGGAAAATATGATAAAACTATAGAAAAAATTAAAAAACCCTAAAATTTTGATTTGCTTCCCTCCCTTATAAAAGCAAAGTTATGTAAAATGTTCGCAAAATTATAAAAAAGTGATTTTTTTTAAATTTTTTACTCCTTTCATGATTGTTTCTTCAAAGTCTACTGTTTTTGATATATCACTTAGCATCCAGCTGTGGTAGGTAGCTGTTCAAGCAACAACTGACTTTTTTATGTCCTTAATAAGTTTTAAATTGTTTAAATTACAAATTTGTTAACAAAATCTAAGCTTTCAAAGAATATCGCCTGCGGCGAATTTGAACCTAAAAACCACAAAAATAAACAAATTGGTGTTTGCTGTTACTAGGGGAGGCCCCTAGAAAATCCTGGATCCACCACAGGTTTCACCCCAATAACTCGGATCGAGTCTACTTTGATTTTCTCATTAGCTGCAATAGATTTTCTTTAATTTCCGAAAGTTTTCATACTTTTACTAATTTACCCAACTGCAGCACGGCGAAAGAAAGGGTAATGTTTTTCGTCACTCTAGAGGCTAAACGGCTGAATCGATTTTGACAAAAAAGGTGCTACCGATCCCGAAGGTGCTATAGGCTATATTTTTTTAAACAGGAATCAACATGGCTGTATGATGTAGGCTTTAAGGCATACAAATTATCTAAATTTCATTACTCATTGCAACTATACTATAATTTACTGTACTTACTTTGCAGTCCTCCCTGCTCCCACCCATCTCTCCTCCTGTCATTCCCCCCAACCCTATTCAAAAACCATATTGGCATAATTTTATCAAATACAGAGCAATTTCAAAAATTCTTTCTGCATAAGCTTTCAAATTATTTTTCCAACACCATTTTACTAGCTACCCTCTCTCCTCCCCGCCATCCTTAATAGTAATAGTTATAGCTATAACGTTTACAAATATAAAGCGATTTCAAAAGTTCTTTCTGCACACGCTTCAAGACTTTTTTTCAACATCATTTTACTAGTTTCCCCCTCCCTGTCTTTTCTCATCCCTCCCTTTTAGTAATAGTTGTAGCTATACCTTTCACAAAGAGCGATTTCAAAAATTCTTTCTGCACACGCTTTAAGACTTTTTTCCAACATCATTTTACTAGTTTCTCCCTTTCTCTTCCTCTCCTCTCCCGACATTCCTTATTAGTAATAGTTGTAGCTATACCTTTCACAAATTTAGAGCGATTTCAAAAATTCTTTCGGCACACGCTTTGAGATTTTTTTGACACCATTTTACTAGTTCCCTCATCCTTCTCTCCTCCCCCACCACCACTTAATGGAAGGTAACACTGTTCGCGTCCGTAGAAAATCTACACGTACTTTTTGGGTAAAGCTAAATGAATTGTAAATGCATAGTGCTTTTTATAAGGCTGAATAAAAATTAAACCTAAAAGATGGAAATAAAAAAAAAATTAATAAAAAAAACACCCAACTGCTAAATTTACTTGTAACTACTAGCATCGAAGAAATAACTGGATGTTCTCTGCTACTAGTCACAGTTGGGTAGAAAATTACCCAATAACCTGATTCCTGAAAATACAAAACTGTATAATTTCGTAAGTGCGGTTTGGGCATTAAAACTAAAAGTTGAAGCATGTCGTACATTATTGGTATACCTATCAATTTTGTACTCAACTGCGACTAGTAGTTCCAAGTAAATTTAGCAGTTGGGTGTTTTTTTTATTTAAAAATGTTTTTATTCCATTTTTTTATCAGATGAATAATGGTCCATAATTTTTAGGTGTGTGACAATTATAGAGGTATATCTGTGATTAGTACGCTAAGCAGAATATACCGTAAAATAATAAGAAATAAAGTGGAAAGCGAATATAAAGACATGGAGGCAGAAGAACAAGCCGGTTTCAGGGCGGGTATATCGACTTCTGATCATCTCTTGTGTATAACCCAAGTTATTGAAAAGAAAATGGCATACGGACAAGAGCTACATCTGCTTTAAGTCGATTTGCAGAAGGCATATGATAGTATACCACTAAATCTACTTTGGAAAGCGTTGGAAAGCACAAACATAAGCATACAACTAATTAAGGCCATTAAAGAGTTACACCGCAATAGTAAGGCAAAAGTTAAAATAAAAGCAAAACTAACCAAAGGCTTTCAAGTAAATAAAGGTCTTGAACAAGGTGGCTGTATCTCGCCTACGCTCTTCAAGATATACTTGGAACAAGTCCTTAAAGTATGGAAGAGAAAATGCCAAAACATGGGAATTCCGTTGGAAGAAACCACCTTGTATACTTTATGTTTCGCCGATGAGCAGATAGTAGTAGCTCAGGATTATGACGACCTCGAATATATGACACGAAAATTAATAGAAGAGTAAAATAAGTGGGGACTAGAGGTTAATCTCAATAAGACAGAGTATATGTGTATCGGTGGAATGAAACAGGATCTAATCTAATATAACGGGCAGCGAATTCAGTCCTGTGATGAGTATAAATACTTAGGTCTAAAAATTACAGCTAACGGAACACTAGACAAAGCTATAAAAGATCGAAACGTATAAGGAAGAAAAGCAATAACTTTATTAAATAGAATAATTTGGGACTAAAGTATATCAAAACATAACAAAAAGCTTATATATATATATATATATATATATATAACACCATTGTAAAAAGTATTATTACATACGGCTCAGAAGTATGGCCAATCAAGGATAGAACAGAAAAAATGCTTTCCGCTACGGAGATGGACTATTGGAGAAGAGCAGCAGGGAAATCAAAAAGAGACAGAGTTACAAATCAAAGAATAAGAGAAATTATGACAGTTGGTGAACGTACTTTAGTGGATGATAAGAACAAAACAACTGGTGTGATACGGACCGGCCGAAGAAAACGAGGACGGCCAAGGAGAAGCTGGAGAGAAGGAATAGACAGTGAAATAAGAATAAGAGGCCTAGATAATGATTTATGGGCAAACAGAAACGAGTGGAGATTGGGTATCGGAAGACGTAGAACGTTCTGAAACCGATAAATATATATATATAATTTTTAGGTAATATGGATGGTTTCAAACATCTCCTTTAGTATCATTTGCAACCCTGTGGTATGGTTCATTATCAAAACGGGACTCAGCATTTTATCAGAAGTCTTTGTCTATTTGGTGCTTGGTTGTTGTTCATTTTTAATCAGCGTCATTACCCATATCGATGACTACTATACCAAAACTAAAGTTTTCATACAACTTGAAGAAAATGGTCGAATTAACAAAGAAAAGAATGTCGATTATTTTTCAGAGAGTAAGTACACTAGAGGCAAAGAATAAAATAACTATTTTGCTAACAAGTGCAGAAAATCGATTTTTCAGCACGCAAATGCCGTTGTCAAGCATTTAAGTATTAGGAACAAGAAAGCACAAGCGTCAGAAAAATAATAATATTTTTTTATTTTTTTTATTTAAAATCCAAAATATAGGGTGTTCCAAAATATTTGTCACTTTAAAACGCGCTATAACTTTGGACCCAATCAACCGATTTGCCAAATTTTTGACTTTTTCTATAGACAAATAATGAAACTTTGTTGACGTGATATAAATATTGACATGTGTCAAAAGTCCAAGGTAGTGGAAAACTTTAAAAAATGCATAAATTTCACCCCCTTGCGAAAAATTTGTGTGTGACCCTAAACTTGATTTTTGCCAGTGAGGTAAAAGCCCCATACTTATTTGCCTACCAACATATCACTTATCTAAATTGGATATGAGATAGGAAAGTTATAACATTTTTAAATCAGGAGTATTTAGACCAAAAATTGGCTGTAGGAAGGTCTACTATTTAAGGCTAGTAGAACTGTCAAACTTATCTGTCTGGATTTGTAAAATATATTAAATTTCAAGCCTAAAATTTGGCAAGTGAATCAAAAGTTTTTGTGAACACAATATAATTTTTGGTCCAAATTCTCCTCACTCTCATAACCAATTTACACAAAAATCAATTCAAACATGGGGGTAAAGTTTGCACATTTTTTAAAGCTCTCCGCGACCTTGAATTTTTGACATGTCAAATTTTGAGTCAAGAACACTTTATCCTTTGTCTATAAAAGAAGCCAAAAGGTTTGAAGATCGGTCAATTGAGTCCAAATTTCTGGCGAATTCAAAATGTGACAAATTTTTTTGTTCACCGTTTGTGTACTTAATTTATTATAACAATCAAGGCATTTAATAGGCAATATGATTGTAGCTAAAAGTTTTTCAAAATTTGATGTATCATTGCGCAAAAGCGCATTTTTGTCGTGCTAAAAATACTGTGTAAAATTTTGATGTTAATAATAATCTAACAGAAAGTTATATTTTTTCTTACGGAATGACCATCTTTGTACTTGATTTTCAAAATTGACGTAAAATTTTCTGTTAAATGATGTATTACACTTTATGTTTTTTTTGTATTTGATTATATTTTTATAAATTTTATATTATCCATATTTCTTTCCTTTATTTTTTTATCGTATACTTTTTTGACGCAATCTGTACTAAAAACTTAAATAATTTTTTTTTAAATAAAATTATATAGAATAAAAAAACTAATAACAATATAAAAAGAAACAAAAATAAAATATTGAGTATAAAATATTAAATTTTGGGATGATTTTAAAATCATTCAGTTTTCAGATTTATGATTTGATGTAATGATAATGCAATTTTGTATAAGACTTTATTTTTCTTCTTTAGTTGTTTTGTTTCAGTATACTTCATTTTGTAACAAAGTAAATTGTCTTTATATCAGTAATATTTTGCTTCCAGAGAAAACGATGCCTTAAATTAATTCAGTTCCAATTTATAATAAAACAATTTCTGTTTCACATTAAAATAAAGAGGCAAGACATTTTTTGTGCTATATCAAGAAAATATTCTCTTGGTGAATAGGGAAGCAAAAATTATTTTACTTCAAAGCAATTTACTTTGATTTAAGACAATTTTTTTTTACCGTGTATGAACAAGCGGTTTTCAGATTTATGATTTGATCTGATGACAATACAATTTTATGAACAAAAAACGGGCGTTATTTTGTAATATTGTTAACTTAGAATATTTTTTAGGTATCGACCAATGCCCAATTCGAAGATTTGTAGATAAACCGATGGAAGCAGCAGAATTTTGATTTGTCAAAAAAATTCTTAAAATCGTTAATATAATATACCCTTTCAATTAACGCTAAAATCAGAAATATAAAGTTTTTCTCTCATACAATGTTTTAATAACAATTCGGGTTTGGTGTTTCGTTCTGTTTCGACTGTCCCCTAGATTCTAACTAAAAAAGAATTAGGGGAGAGCTGGGCAATTCCGCCATGCAGGGCAATACCGCCACCTCAGGTATCTAGGCAAGCAGAAACATCAGGGAGCTGCCTGTTAAGAGAAACAGAGCAGCAGTGGTGCCAGAGGATTTCAGTTAAAACGTGTCACCGTCTTTGTTTGATCTTGTCTGCGGTATAAGTAGAATGCTTTTGCTTCTAATTTTGACGTTGTCGTCAGCTGGTGGTTAGATTACTGTTTCTTTTTAATTTAGATAGAAGTTAAAGATACATAATCAATCATGCATAAGGTAACAAAAGCCCAAAGATTAATGGAAAAGCAAATGTTACATGTAAAGCTAACAGATAGAAAAAGGAATAAACTGATAAGAAATAAAACACAAGTAAGGGATTTCAGAGGAGAAGTAGGAAAATTAAAATTGAAATTTACTACTACTATGTCGGTTTAGAACGTTTTTCTACGTTGCCCGACGCCTATTCCCCACCTCCTTCGATCCTGACAATCATCTTCTGTTAGATTTTTTTGACTCATTGATCTTTGGATTGACTGTTGCCATTCTAGTTTAGGACGCCCTCTTTTTCTGCGCCCTATTGGTTGCCATTCTAGGACCTGCTTTGGTAATCTTTCGTCGTTCATGCGTTGTACATGGCCATACCATATCAGTTGCCTTCTAGTGATATCATCCGTTATGCTTCCCTCGATTACCATTTTTTCTTTTATGATCTCATTTCTTATGTGATCTATTCTAGATATTCTCATTGATCTTCTTATTGCATCCATTTCGACACTTTCCATTTTTGTTTTATATTTTTCTGTTACGCGACAAGTCTCTATTCCATACAACAACGTGCTTTTGACCATTGTTTCATATATGTTAAATTTTACATTCTTTTTTTATCTCTCTGTTCCATAAAATACTGTTAAGACATCCAATAACCTTTTTTGCTTTTACTATTCTTTTTTCCAATTCTTTACAATCTGTTCCTGTCTTATCAAATGTGACACCCAAGTATACGTACTCATTGCATGGAGATATTGTTTGTCCATTGTCTAGTTCTAACTCAGTGGATTCGTTTCCAATACATAAGTACTCTGTCTTGTCCACGTTCACTGTTAATCCCCACTTTTGGTATTCTTCCATTAACTTTCTCATCATATACTCCATGTCTTCTTTATCATTAGCTACAATAACGTGGTCGTCAGCAAACTGTAGTGTGTATATGGTAAATCGGTCGTTAAGTTGCATTCCCATGCCGTGCAATTTACGTTTCCAGCTTTTTAGAGCTACTACGATATATATTTTAAAAAGAGTTTGAGAGATTCAACATCCCTGTCTTAAGCCTTATGTTACCAGGAATTCTTTTGAAAGTCTATTTCCAATTTTAACTTTAGATTTTGACCCTTTGTATAGTTCTTTTATCGCTTTTATGTATGTATGATTGATATTAGTTTGCTCTAACACTGTCCATAATTTTTCTACTGGAACGGTATCATATGCTTTTTGTAGTTCCACAAAGGTAACATGAGTCTCTATATTTCTGGTGCTCCTTTTCTCAATTACTTGTTTAAGACAAAAAACATTATCACTACAAGATCTGCCTTCACTTTGCTCCTCTTCTTCTCGTTCATGAAAATCATTCTCTATTAGATCTCTAAGAATCCTACCGTACAATCTACTTAGAGTACTGGTTACTGAAATTCCTCTGTAATTGTTGCAATCCAGCTTGTTTCCTTTTTTATGTATTGAGGATATGAATGCAATTTTCCAATCATTAGGTACTGGATGTCCGTTTATGCATTGATTGATAATATATGTGAGATTTTCGAGTAGTTTCTCTGATCCATATTTGAGCATTTCAGCATATATTCCCCCAGGTCCGCTAGCTTTTCCGGATTTAACCTTTTTAATACTATTCTTTATCATTTCTTTTTCGATGATTACTTCCTTTCCATGTACTTCTATGTCTCTCCTCGGAGAGGCTGCCAGATATAAAATGAAAATTTGCCGGTCATAATATCAGACAGAAAGACGATCGATGTATTGTAAACTGGAGACCTTGGGAAAATAAAAGAAGTAGTAAAGACCCCAAATGAGATGCGCGGACGATTTGAAGAAACATGCGGGAACTAGATGGATGAACACGGCGACAGACAGTGAAGAGGGGATGATATTGGGGTAGGCCCATGTCCAAAGATGGATCGAAGAAGATAGACCTAGAGCAACAAAATTTTTCGTAATCTGCGTAAAACGATATACAGGCATCTTATGTTAATTGTGACCTTATAAATACGTAATTAAAAAAATTTAGGAAAATAATTAGCAGCCGCCCCGCGCGCATTTTTATTAGCACAAATTTTCTTGATAAAGTACCTATTTTTATTTTTTTAAATGACAAAAATAAGTTTACAGGCCACAATGATTGAAACAAAAGTGATTATTTCGGGAACTATGAACCTCCTAAAAGGGCCAAGCTTGATTCTGTCCGTCATCTTGGATTTTGTTGGCAAATTTCGTATGCATTCTTTAAGGAGCAATCGATCGACGTAATGATGGTTTTTACTTTATTAAAACTGGTTCAGTAAACATAAATTTATGAAAGAATAATTGCAAACAGAATTAGCGTGGTAATCATATAATCTTTGAAACAATGGTTAAAACAAAAATTAAGTTTTTGGGGATAATCAAACCGATTTTATTAAAATTTGCCTCGTTGTAGGTGGTGGAAATAGATCTTTTATTGGTTTAAATTAGATTAAAAAAATTTTAAGATGGTAGACAAAATTTATAAATATTTTTTCTTCAAAGCCCGATTAATTATTTTTTTTAATACCAGGTAATACATTGGCAAAAAAGTCATAATTTAGTTTTAATTTTATTTTATTCTAGGGATAAGTACGAAACAACTCCGTTGGTGTGAAGAAAACAAAACATTATGTCATGGGGGGAGGCTTGGGGCTTGGGGGCCGGCTCCAAGCCTAAATTTATTTAAGCATTTTTGACATATTTTATTAATAAAAAAATCATAAAGCATAAAATACGGCATCATGGGGTCTCGCCTCTCCCCCCCCCCCAAGACTCGCAGGTGCCCTCCCTAAGGCATATTCCTGGGTGTGCCACTGATTAAGCCTATTTAAAACGGAAATGATATTAGAAGAATTTAGCAAAAACGATTAACTACCTAATGCGCTTTTAATCAAACTTCCTTTCTCATAAACCTTTTCCTAGTTTGCCCAGTCATAGGCGTATCGGCCCTTGAAAGAAAAAAAGGAAAGTAAATCCATATTTTTTTTAAAGACACATAATAAAATCACTCTGTATACGATTATGTTCTTAAGAGTAAAGAATAACTTTTAAACCAAAAAAGATATCAAATGCTGTGTCCAAAATTTATTATAAAGTTTTTCAACTACTACAAAAATTTGAGAAGAGCTAAAAAGTGTCTAGAATCGCCGAGCGTTTTTCCATAAATCCATGAAAATTACCCAAAAATGTCTCTGTTGCCTTTCAGTTGAAACACTCTGTATATTATAATTATCAGTATATTATTAACAAAAATCTTTGCCGAAGCTTTATTAGCTTCTGAATCATTTTAACGGAACGGAAAAATTTAATTTGTGATATTAATATGCAAAAATAGATCGGTGCCGAATCATTTAGAAAAGGCACAAATTTAAAAAAATGACAGCAAACTGTCAAAAATATTCTTTTAGCAAAACTTAATCTCTGTAGTAACACAGGTACGTATTTAAAACGTCCATTTCGGAGTTCGGAGACATTTTAAAAACGTACGCCTAGATCCCTCTGGGTCCGATAGAGGTCCCTGGAAGGTCCCTGAAACGTTTTTGTGGGTCTTTTTTACGTTTTGAAAACGGCCCCCTCAGAACGTTTTTAAAGCGTTTTAAAAACGCTTTTCAGACGTTTGTCAAATTTAATTTTTATACCTTCGGCAAAATTTGGGGCTGTTTAATAAACGATTCAGGGATGTACGGAAACGCTCCAAAGCGTTTTAAGAACGTACAAAAAACGTTTCAAGGAGGTCTAAAAAATGTTTTAGGGGACCTTTAAAAATATTTCAGGGATGTTTTAAAAATGTTCCAGCGGACCTACACAAAGTCTAGACCTCGGGCCCCTTGTTATGGGCCCTTACGTATTGGGCCCTCTTAAAACTTGACTCCACTCCTATCTGAGTATAGTAGAAAAGTTTTCAGTTTTGTTTTTTTATGAGCCTATGTAGATCATAATAATGATATAAAAGTACATTTTATAAACATCCTGTCTAACGCGTTTTGAAACGTTTTAAAAACGTACTTTTTAGGTGCATGGACGTTGGGACCTAAAGGGACCTACAAGGTTCGGTTCGGTTCGGTTCGGTTCGGTTCGATTCGGTTCGGATCGGTTCGGTTCAGTTCGGTTCGGTTCGGTTCGGTTCTGGGACGCCCGGTGTTACTATGGCAATAAAAGAATGTTTGAAAAAAATAATTATGAACAATTTTGACAGGAAATGCAACATGTTTAGGATATAAAAGACGCTTTCACCAAGTTTATAAAATAGATAAAACTAAAAAAAAACTCACACAATTTTAAGGTTTGTAAAAAAAAATTCTTGCAAAATTTGTTAAGACTTTTTTATTACCTAAGTATAACTTTTCTTTGAAACTTTTATTTGTCTAGTTTCGCTGAAAACCGTGTAAAACCATTATCCACCCCTAAAAGATCAACCTACTTCATAATAACTCGGATCGAGTCTAGTTATATAAACTTTCTTTTACTTCCAATATTAGCGCACACTACTACTATACTGCCCTCCTTATGAAGAATGCAGTAACTTCAAATTTGACCATTGGCAAAAACAAAATTTGAAAAAGAAATTCATAAAAAAAAACGCATAACAAATAGGCAGTAACTGCAAAACGTCACGGTCTTCTAGCCGAGAACGCAGCAAGTACATAATGCGCTGCGTTCTTGTCTAGCAAAAAGGGTAAAACTAGTTAAGAACAACAATTATTTGCGAGTCGGTCAACAAATACTGCGCTCTTGAGTAGAAAGCTAGCACAAGCATTCTCTTAGTTTTCTAGCGATAAATGTAGCAAATACTACGTCTACCACTATTAAATGAGGCACGCTGCATTTCTGCCTAGAAATGTTGATTCAAAGCTTCATGAAATACTTGTCAAGAACGCAGTCGCTTCGATAAAATGTACATTTTTTTCAAAATTTAATGAAACCTAGGCAAACCATACTTTTTTATGATTTCTCATCATCCTACAAATTTTTTTTTCAAAAATAAGCATTTGGATGCAAATAGAGCAAAAAAATGGTTTTTGCGTTTCTCTCAAAACTGGGGTTTTGTAAGTTCTTCATAAGGAGGGCAGTATACTATAGTAGTGTGGGCTATGGTGATCCTAATTTGTTTGAATAAAAAGTTGCTCCGATTACAAAATTTTTTATATATCTTTGCGTTTCAGTTGATTTACAACCTTTTTTGTCGCGCTGTCTTTCTGTATGTTTGTCTGTCTCTCTGTAACGACCAACGAGCATAACTGAAAAACCGCTTGCCCGATTTTAATGAAATTTGGTACCTAGGCTGGGTCTTGGGTCGAGATGGTTCCATTTAAAAATGAACAAAATCCATTAATCACAAGCCAAATAAAAGGGTGGTGGTGGTGGTGGTAGATTTCAAAAATTAGAGTTAATGTGAAAATATGGCGTGTGTGATATCAAACGATAGGTAATTGAGTCTGGGATTAAACAAAATACATTTTAGTTTAAAAAAAGAGGGTGAAGGTAGATTTCAAAAATTAGAGTTTAAGTCAAAATATGGCTTGTGTGGTATCAAATGAAATGTTATTGAGCCTGGAATTAAATAAAATATATTTCAGTTTTTAATTATATTAGCTCACAAGTACACTATTACTATAGTACCTAGTGTGTAGCTTTGGTGCCCATATATTGGCAGAGTATTTTTATGCTGTTACTAAAATATTTTCCCTTTCAAGAACTTTTTGCACTGGTCTTTAAGTAATTAAATTTTTCAATAAATGACAGATGTCACGTGAAATTTAGAAGCCCAATTTTGACCTTTTGCAGACACAATTTTTCATCTTTTATCCCTTATTTTTTTGTCAATAGCCTGTTTTGTGTTTTGCAGGCCAAATTATTTAAAAAGTTAAGAAAACAACGAGGGAAAATCTGAAAGAGCAACACCAGTGAAAAACTGCCAGGAAAATATAGGATTAGGTCTGTGTTTACTGTGTACCTCTTATTTTTTTTACGAACTTCACAAAACATTGATGACTTTTGGTTAGTTGGTGAACACTGTTGCCAAACATCACATAACCATCAGTCTTCATAAAAAATAATTTTCAATAACTGGCATAAAATTAAATCTGCGGATTACCCCACATCGGTAGCTCTTGAAATAATTGTATGCTATCAAAAATATTTTTAATTTACATTACATTTTACATTACAAACACTGTCTCTAAATAAAGGAACTAGTAGCAGAAACGAGTAAAGCCCATCACACACAAACATGCATAGGCCGCATAACGCGTAGCATGGGGGCTTCAACCAATCAGCGATCAAATAGCAGCGGCTATATTGGTTTTGCATAAGAAAAGTGTGTAAGATTAAACTTCTATGCGCCATGCTATGTTTGGCAATGATCTCTATATATATATAACTGGATAGGCCTTTACATATATGCAAAGTGTGGCAAAAATATTGATATTTTTTGTAGAGAGAGCACGCTGCGCAGGAGCTGCTACCTTTCCTTTTTCAGTTTTACTCTCCGATGATATTCTGTGGTTTTGAAAGTTCGCGGACGTTTGATTTTTAATTTATAACTGGATATATACTGCGATTAGGTACAAACAAAGTTTTTTAAATAATCAAAGCTACTTACTTCAAAAAAGAAAACCCTATAAAACTCGTTTTTACAAGCAACACATCGTGTTCCCATTTTTTATTTTTGTTCAACAAAAAGAATTTCAATAATATACTGACAGACACTTTAACAACAAATCACAAATAGGCCAGTAGAATAACCATATTTTAAGGTAAAAAAAATATATTTACTAACAGGACTTAAAGCATTGGAAATTGTAGAGCGGTGAAAAACGAAGTTAAAAAAAATAAGTGCGTGAGCAGGGGCATTGCGGGTTAGGTTTTGGGGGGTAAAAAGGGACACGGAATCGTAATATTGCGATATACGGCGAAAGTTGACGTTGGAGAAAAAAGTAACATACATAAAAGTTATAGGCCATAAAAATGTTTAAAACTTTTGTAAATTTCATTTTTTACATAACCTCAAAATATTCGAGAATAAATAAAAAAACCGTAATTTTTTTTTTTTTTGCAAAAATAATGTCAGTTTAACAAAACTTGATAAGAGTGTAGTAAATTTTAAAGTTTCTAAGATATTTGTTTTTTCCGCTCAAAAACACGTTTTTTTTTGGATAAAGTTCAATCAGGTAACTGCGCATGCGTCAAATAGAAGATAAGAAAAAATGGGATATGCAAAAGGTCCTTATTAAAAGGAAGTCTGTTTATTTTTGTTGTATAACGGTACTTTATCAATCTTGGGGAAATTTCCCCATTAGCCCCCCCGATGGATACGCCGCCGGTGAGTCCTTTACTTGTTACGAAGTACCAAGGAACATATTTCCGATGGAAGTACCTGTCTACTTAAAATTGCATAAAAAAATAATCAAAAATTGATTTGGGATTTAATCGCTGTATTACCTATATTAGAAAATAATTAATTTTTCGCGTCAGTATCTCTAGAACTCTAGACATTTCAACTACTACAACAAAATTCCTAGTGCAACAAAATAAACAGTAAAAATGAAGAAGTCAGTTGTGTTGTGCATGGTAAGTTAAATATACATACTTTTTCAGTTCGTTTCACATGGGACCGATGATCCGCAGGGGTTAAATAGCACGGTCCCTAGAATAGACCGGTCTTCGAATCTTATATAGGTTGGTCCAAAAAAAACCGGACAATTTTTTTTCATTATAACTTTTGAACTATATAATCGATTTGAATGGCACAAACTGCACTTGGTAGAGAATTAATCAGAGTTTTAAATAAATAAATTTTTTTGTCCGCCATTTCAAAATACAAGATGGCGGACGAAATAAAATTGTACCCTTCAAAGATGCTCGTTTATTCTTGGGTTCCGAACATGTTTTAATATTTTTTTAAAATCATTAAAAAAGCAGCATTCTTGCCACGTACAACAAGGTATGAATCAGAAAAATCGGTTCGGTGGTTCTAAGAAAAATATTTTTTGTTTTACCCATTGTTTTGAATATTATACGATTGCCGTGCCAATCATGTCTGCATTTATTTCCTTATAAATTAATTACTACTGAACCGATTTTAATTAAATAAAAAATATCTTGGTGAGAATTGATTGCTTTTTAAAGATCATGATCAAAATTTTGTATTTTAAAATTTAGGATGGTGGACAGAATCATAAATGATTCTTCAAAATGGCGTGTTTATTCTAATTTTATGAAAATGTTTTAGTTCTTTTTTTAATTTGTAGAACAGCACTACTTTTTCCCCGCAATACAAGGTATAAATTAGTAAAATCGGTTTGGTGCTTCTCATCATAATTTTGTTTTATTTCACTACGATCGGTTCAGTAATAATGAGTTTATAAAGAAATTAATGCAGACAGGATTGGCAATGCAATCGTATAATCTGTAAAACAATGGCGGAAACAAAAATAGATTTTTTAAGAACCACCTCACCGATTTTACTAATTTGCACCTCGTTGTGTGGGGAAAAGTAGCGCTTTTCTCTAAATTAAAAAAAAACTAAAACATTGGCGGTAACTAAGAATAAACACGCCATTTTGAAGAATCAAGTATGATTCTGTCCGCCATCTTAAATTTCAAGATCGTGATAAACTTTGATCATGATCTTTAAGAAGCAATCAATTCTCACCAGGATATTTTTTATTTCATTAAAATCGATATATAAATATTTTTTTAGAACCACTGTACCGATTTTGCCAATTCGTACCTTGTTATGCGTGGCAAGAATGCAGCCTTTTTACTAATTTAAAAAAATAATTAAGACATGTTCGCAACACGAGAATAAACGAGCATCTTTGAAGGGTACATTTTAATTTTGTCCGCCATCTTGAATTTTGAGATGGTGGACAAAAACATACATTTAGTCTGAACTCTAATTAGTTCTCTGCCAAGTGCAGTTTGTCCCATTAAAATCGATTGTATAGTTCAAAGGTTATAATGAAAAAAATAATTGTCCGGTTTTTTTTGGCCCACCCAGTATATATGTCGAATTTTCACGTCACTGGTGGTTCAGCTGATTTTTGTAAACAAAAGTTAGATATGATATGAACAACTAATATTTTTTGAATTTTTTGAAAACTAAGGCAATTTTCCTACTGAGTTTTGGTACAGGGTGTCCCAAATTGGGCACTTTTAGGGGGTTTAAGGTACTTCTAGGGGAGACAGAGAAAAACTGACCACGCATTGCGAGGCTCAAATTTCAAGAGAAGACTTATAGTGAAAACCACATTTTGAAATATTGTCTCGTCTTTGAGCTACGAGGGCTTTTTAAAAAGTCTGCATTTTGGAAGGGGGTCTATAACTTCGTTATTAGTCGAAATTTTGATTTAGAGTAAATTGCAATTTTATAGACTTTGTCACGAAGAATTCACCCGCTAAATTAAATTTTAACTGTCACATTTAGTTTTTCAGATATGACATAAAGTTGCATTTTTTTATATGGAATGGCCTATTCTTTAATTAATTTTCGAATTCGTATTTCAATTCTTTTTAAAATGATGTATCATATATCATAGTTTTATTGAGCGGTTTAGGAGATATTAAACTTTTTCACTTATTTCTAGTGTGCTATGATTTCCTGCTGAGGCAGGTCAAGGCACTCCAATATTTTTATTATTTTACACAATCAAAAATATAGTAAGCCTGGTTTGGAAAAATTATAATTCAGCTGACGGCCCTCAAAGCCTAGTTATAAAAAGAAACAAAAATTACAGACTCAATAGAAATTCGATATTATTAAAAATTATCAATAATCATCGCGCCATAGAGCCATACTGAACAAGGTTCCTTTTCAACTTTAGAAATATAGCCATATACGGTTGTCTTCGTTCGGGATACATTTGAGAGGAGTTTCCAGCGTCCTGTCGATTATCATTACTTTCCCAGTAACATTTTAACATGTCATACTTTGCATCATTTTGATACACATTTCAAAATAAAATTAAAAACGCTTTTGTGCAAAATAATTTCATATCAAAGCGTAATGTCAAATTGTTTAAACAATTGAAAACAATGACAAAACGCCAAGACGCAAGGCCAACTTGATTTGCATAGTATAAGACAACAAAACTATAGGAGCATTGAATAGGATTTGACCGCAAGGCTTTCATGTCAATGGCGCAAGACGTCATTCAACGCACACTAGACAAAAATATAAACTTTAATTATCTCCAAAACCGCTTAATCAAAGTATGACTTATGGTACATCATTTTGAAAAGAATTCAATGATGAATTTGAAAATTAATCAAAATATAGGCCATTCCAAAAGAAAAAATGCAACTTTGTGTCATCTCAAAAACTAAAAGTGACAGTTAAAATTTAATTTAGCGGGTGGATTCCTCGTGACAAAGTCTATAAAATTGCAATTTACTCTAATTCAAAATTTTCACCAATAACGAAGTTATAGACTCCATTCCAAAATGCAGACTTTCCAAAAAGCCCCCGTAGCTCAAAGACGAGACGATATTTCAAAATGCGGTTTTCACTAATAGAAGTATCTTAAACCCCCTAAAAGTGCCCAATTTGGGACACCCTGTACATCCTTACACATAAAATATAATTGTTTTAGACGTATTGTCTTTATTTTTTTTTTAGCCCGCTTTATTTTTTATTACCCAAAACTTAAAATACAAGTCAAACTGAATGTAATCGTTTAGTATTAAAGGTAAACCGAGGACATGGGAATTAAACAAAGGTGAAGGTTAGCGGATTACGTTTGAAGCTGAAACGAATACATTATTTTCTTCAAATTTTAATTTTTGTGTAAAGAAAAATGAAGCGGGCTAAAAAAAATAACGACTGGTATGTCTCAATAATATTATTTTATAAGAATATACTAAAAAACAGTAGAAAAATTGCCTTGGTTTCCAAAAAATTTTTAAAATATTAGGTGTTTATATCGTATCTAACTTTTGTTTACAAAAATCAGCTAGACCACCAGTGACGTGAAAAATTCGACAAATACGAAGACCAATCTAATTCTAGGCACCGTGGTTAAATAGTGTCTTCACAAAGTTCGCGTATCGATGGACCGATATAATAAAAAAATGGACCATACCGATGATCCGCGAAGGATAATTGGTCCAATCTTTTTTTCATTATATCGGCCGACTGATTGTACGTGAACAAAGGCCCCTGCGGATCATCGGTTCCATGTGAAACAAACGTTAGGAAGATAGTTATACAGTGTGTACTAAAAAAACCGAAACAAAGACGTTATAGTTTAAGGTATTTTCCAGTATCAAGTATTTTATTTACTATTTTTCTAAATTATATATATAATATATAAATATTTGTAAAAGAAGAAATTAAAATATTTGCCAAATTGAGTGAAGAGAACAAATGACAAGTGCTAAATAATAAAGGTCTTTAATAACCAGAGATATGGCTAATATCGTATAAGAGATAAAAGGGCTGAAAGGTGCGTAATTAGGGGAGGCTCACAAACCTAATATTCGCTCCCCCAAACGACATGAGCAAAATTGATCAGTGTCGTTATTCTTGAAATCTCCCCGAGCGAGTACTCCTCGAAATTCGAGCCAGGACCAATAGAGATGCGGAAATCAAGTGATATTGCATGCGCAGTTTGACGTTCACCCGATTTTAAGGGAGTACTCCCCGGGGAGATTTCAAGAATATTAGGAGTGAACTGACTATGTCTGTCAATTTTTTTCTACTGCTGCGTTGTTTTTTTTTAAATAATTGATTTTTTCCAGGTTTTTTCCTTTCAATAATACTTTGCTTTCTAAAACAAAAATGTGTTTCTTTCTAAATATTAACAAAAAAATTTCCGCACCGCGATTTTTTTATTATAAGTATTTAATTTTTTCTAAATTTTTGCCTGTTGTGCGCCATTTTTTGCAGTTTCCCGGTAGTTTTTTTTATATTTCAAAAACTTTATTTTACACTTTGTGTATAAAAACTTAATCTCACATGTCTATATCTCAACAAAAAAATTTCTGCTTTGTGATTTTTTTTGAAAAAATTAATTCTTCTATGATTTTGCCTGCGGACCAATTTTTGTCAATTTTTAAGTGGTTTATTCATATTACAAATTTCTTTTCCTGCGGTGCTTTTTTGCTAAAAGAATTTACATAATTTTTTAAAAATTTTGGTCTGCGTTGCATTTTTTTCGTTTTTTCTGCAATTTTTTTGTAATATTTGAAAATTTGACATTTATAAAAATGAGATTTTTACTTTTAAAATGTTTTAAGAAAGCAAGCCGAAATACTAGAAAACCGTTTGTCTCTTTACTTTAAAATATGATATCACCCAACGCGCCGCTCAAAAATTAGAATTTTGTTGATTTTCTGATTCAAAAAACTTCTTTCAGCTCATTATAGCATATTATTATGGGCTTTTGTTTTAGCTTATGTACATTGCCCATTCCATGGCCATCTCTACAGTGGAAGTCGAAAATGCTGACGGTTCTTTCTCAATTGGCCGTTTTAGCCACGCCAGAGGCGATACCGGTGATTCTGTCGCAGCCTATTTGAAAGGTGCCTCAGGATGGAACCCGCAAATTGCACGCCAAACGCATGCGTTAACACCGCGAGAAGAAGTTGGAGTGTCCTTAGGTGCACAGGTAAAATGCGATTTTCCAGAAAATGTAGAAAATATAAATTGTAAAAAAGTTCTTTAAAGATTTTTAAAGACCGAAAATTATACATTGTAATAATTAAAATTAATAAAAACAAAAATCTTAGAAAACTGAATTTATAAAAACAAATTTTTTCACTCACTTTTGTCAATTTTAAAGGCAACTCCAATAATCCATCTACAACAAAACATAATATATTTCTTATTGCCCCATTACGCTGATTTTTATTACCCCACGATAGTCAAAACAAAAGGGTAATAAAAAACATTTCCGTTCTGAACTAATTGTTTATGACAAGCAAAATTCAAAACAATATATAGAAGGTCTTACATTTGACAACAAACTTAAGTATTACTGAAAATAAAGTCTTTCCTTCAGACAAAAAAAATATTATCTGAGGAGTCCCATAAGAACGAAACAGTTAACTGTCAACACTTATTAGGTGTCTATTAGATCTTGGACCGCGTGAGGTTAAGCTTTTAAGCTACCCACGGAAAAATATGAGAGAAACAAAAACTTCTTCTTAGTCGATTAGCCACGAAACTTGTTTCCACCATTGCCAACTTTTTTATTATTAAAGATAGAAAAAAGTTTAATTTGGCAAACTCGTAGAATTTTTGATGCTCTTTAAGATGCTTAAATGAAAAAAAATCGAACATCGAGTTTTCGAGTTTTTTCAAAAAACATAAAAGCAATTTTAATTTAAACACACTGCAATTTATAATTTTAAAAAATTCTACCAGTTTATCAATTTAAACTTTTTTCTATTTTTAATAATAATAAAGTTAGCAGTGGTGGACATTTACCTTAACTTAACACCCAGTATATATTTTAGAATGGTCCTCACCAGTGTTTTTTTAAAATTTTATTGCAAGTAACAAAAAACTATACATATCTAATTATAGAATATTTACAAAATAATTTTCTTTCACTTTTTTACTGTTTTTCGACTCTCATCAGTCCCTGTATCATCAAGCTTTCGTTTCATTGTGGATTCATTTTGTTTTTTGGTATTTATAAAATTGATTCTTATCATCACTCTTTGTTTTACAAATGAACTTACCAATTTATATGGAATAGAAACTTTTTTAAATATAAATTTCACAATATTTGTTTTAAATTTAATATTGCTACCATGCAATTTTATGAACCATTTGTCCATTTTGTTAACATTTTCTTTCCATGATGATGAAGGCTCAGTTAAGCCTCCAAAAGAAAGGCTTTGCACCCAAGATGGCATAGCATATGAATGCATGTTGCTGGGTTCATTTTCATATGTATAGCAACCAAGTTCAGGGAACTCATATTGATAGTTTCGTGCTAAAAATCCTGCAATATAAACTAAACCACTTTTTTTACACATATTTTTTGTAGATGTTGATACAGAAGATGAAGTAGATGAACTATCACTAAATTTATTTTAGTTAGTCTAAAATTTCTTTTAGTTAGTCTTTAGTAAATTTATAGCAAGCAAGGAACAGGTATAAACACTACTTACAAGACGACAAGACTCAAAATGTACAAAATTTCCGGGCAAAAGACGTAATTACGCTATAAACAGCGTTTAACTGCTGATTTCTAGGAAAACTGTGGCGTAGCTCTGACGTCACGGCCGTCATGACACCGAGTTACCAGACAACCGGTTTATTTACGGACAGTGAGCGACGCAGTTTTCGCGATCTAGTGACCCTATATGCTTGATTACCATAACGACCTCTAGAAGTAACAGCCTGTAATTAAAATCTGTAAAAAAAATGGCGGCTAACGTTCCGTCGCCCCTATTGGAGGTTGCGCAGTAGTCCAAGTGCAACGATCCTAAAGTTTATTCTTTAGCTGATCATGTTCTCTCAATAATTTACATTGTAAAGCCTATATAAGAAACATTTTTTACCTATAGTGTGTTGATCCCATCAAAAACTTAAACACACAGGATTGCCTATTAGCTCGAATCTTTCAGCGGTAGGCGGCGCCTTGCTTACGTCACTAGTGGACCTCTGCTCAGCGCGCTTCATTTAATACACATTGCAATCGTGAGTTTTTCCCGCTTTTTTCTTGCTTATTTGCAAACAAATTTTTTATTCGTGTTAGTAAATATAATTAATAATTTAATTCATTCAAAACAAATGATTTGATAAATCAAGAGTTTGCTCTGAGAGCTGAATTTTCCTACCAGACCATATGTTTGAGTTTCTTTTTTAAATAGTTGAAAGTTTTACAATAGAAGTAGGATTTTTTCTAAAAGTTTAATCAATTTAAATCATAAAATGTATAATGTATTGTTTTTGTTGCGGATATAATAAAATACACTTATATTATGTAGTAATAAAAAGATATTTATTTGATATTACGGATCTAAAACTAGAAGGCACATACAATTTATACAAAATACAAATAAATTAACAATCTTTTTTAATTTTTTCAAATTACGGTATGTCCAGTCCTACCTACACTCTTTCTCTTCAAACATTTTTTGTTTCTGGGATTGATAGCTATTATAATGCATTCTCATTATAGTTCTTAACTTACAAAATAGAAAAATTATACCATAAGGAACACTAGGCTCTCTTTTTTTTATTTTTCGTGCTAATTTAGAAACAATTTTCAAATGGCAACGGACGTTTACGCACGATCATAATGGCCGACTTCAACTAAAACACACAATCCTCCCGCCCCCGCTCGAGAACATCCACCCATACCCCGCTGAAAAACGGGTGAAATTGAAACCCTGCCCGCTTGTAATTATTTACGCTAAAAAAGTTCACCCAATTAATCGCTTGATGTTATCCACAGATAATAAAAAAAACTAGACAATCATGTCGCAAGGGAAGATTTAACTTTTTTTAAATAAATCAATTAAAAATAAATTTTGTTGTCTAGTTTTGAGAGGGCACTACCCCGTTGCCCTCCCTGTAGCAGCCGCCACTGGTGAAACCCCCTCCCCCTTGAGCGTCCCGTTATTTAAGAACAATCCCTACACTGAAAATACAAATCGTTGGGACAAACTCATAATATATTTGATATAATATGCCAAATGCAAAGATTTTAAGGTGCTGCTCATGACAGGGACGGACGGACTTACAAGCCAAAAATAGCCAAATTTTTCACTTAATTGACATTTCTAAAGGTTTATTTACCTCCTAAATAGTCAACTACACCGTCAAATTAATTAAAAAACGCAAAAAAACGGAGATAAAAACGTCAAAAACACCTTAAAATCACACGAACTCTCAATACAAACAAAGCAACTGGTCCGCTGGTGACGTAAGCAGGCAGTGGTCGTCTCGCTTGAGCGATGCTAACATAGAGTTAAGTGGCAATAAGCAATCCTGTGTGTTTAGGATCGTTGGTCCAAGTGCTATATAATTACTTATCTATATTTCTGGTTCTCACTGTATAAATGTGCATGATTTTTTTAGATTCCCGGTCTATTCTCCAGCTCAGTGTCAGTTTCCAAACCGGCACCATTCGTCGAAATTCTCCAGTTAATCGAAAGCTTTATACGATTCAAAGGAACAATCGGAAACACTCTTCGGAACTTATGGAACGACAACGCCCATATTATCGCTGCACTTCAAACTACTTTGATCAACAAAGTCTCTTCCCTCCATAATTTGACTCTAACCGCGATTATTATCTTAAGAAAAATTTTAGAGTTTGCTCATTCTTTGTTTCATAATTCCAGTGTAAGTGTGGGTGCTTTCTTTTAGGCGGCGCCTAGACGGTCAAAAATATTGCGTAATATTACGGATTGTCCAATTTTATTGACCGTATAGACATAGCATTGAGGGTTGCACAATGATTGAGCAAAATATTAAATAAGTTTAAATTTTATTGCGCAATATTTTCTCATTGAACCGTATAGAGATGATATTGTACAATATCTTTTAGTCAACATTCTTTACTCCAAGGTAGGAGATATTCGTGAGTGTATTTTTGCTTTTTTTAAACTAATCTTTGACTTTTGAGTGCAAGGGGTCATTCAATAACTAACAGTAGGTCCCTTGGCCGCCTTAGATTGGTAAAGATAGTTCCTACTTCTAAAGGTTGGACGATGCATATTGTTTTCAAATTTTAGTACTTGACAGTGTACAGTATACCTGCCTATTTTTTAAGTAATAAGTAACAGGCTGAGTTTTCGTACATATCTTTTTTTTTGGAATGCAAAATGTATTTGAAACGAGGGGTGGCTCGGTATTTCCTTTTTGTTTACAGGTGAGGGGAAATACCAGGAAATACTTGGGAAGTACTGGGAAATATACTAGGAAATACCGGGAAGTGCTTGGGAAATACTAGGAAAACCATTGAAGTTTAGGAAATATACTAGGAAATACCGGGAAGTGCTTGGGAAATACTAGGAAAACCATTGAAGTTTAGGAAATACTGGGAAATACCAGGAAATATCGTAGGTATTATCCCGTAGGTATTTTCTTTTGGTGTACAAAAATCGGCAACATGCTTGGTTTAGTTAATCCGAAGCTCTAAAGAATTCTGCACCCGTGCAATTTGTTAGGAATTACTTTCAAGAATTTTCGAAGGGGAAACGGTGGGCGTCTCTGTTACTCATTACTTACAAAAATAGACCAATGTTCTGTGGACTATGAAGATCGTCTTTCTTTCTACTACAATGTTATTTTTCTCAAATGTATATATTTTTGTTGTGGTAGGATCATATTATTTTAAATGTACAAATTTATTTATTTAAATTAGTTAAATTTATTCAGCTAGGAGATCAATACAAGTTTATCGTTGGTTCCATACGTAATGAAAGTGTAAGTTTGTGAATGCATTTTATAATTTTATTATAGGTGTATGTATGTACTTAGTGGTTTTAAAATTTATATATTAGAGAATTATTGAAATACAAGCAGGCTATAATTGTGCCAGACACTATTTTGACACATTCACATTGAAAACTGACAGTTGATGCTTCAAAATTGACATACCAAAGTCGAATTTAAAACTTTTGTCGTTTATTTTCAATTAATAAAAGAAGGCACTATTTATTCCGGTTCATATAGTAAACAAAGACCGTGTGTTGAAAGATCACAGCTGATATTACAATGTGAAGGTGTCAAAATTGTGCCTGCGACTATTGTAGCCTGGCTTTATTTCAATAATTTTATTCTTTATTTTGTTTCAATACGTGTACTTAGTTGTCCAATATTATAAAGAATGTAGATATTTAGTTTTTTTTTAAATACAAGCTTTTTAGAATAACAAAGAACAAATAACTTTTTATAAATCAAACAAGTTTCGTGGCTAATCCGGTAAAAAGGAGTTTTTGTTTCTCTCATATTTTTCCGTGGTTAGCTTGAAAGCTTAACCTCACGGGGGTCCAAGATCTAATGGACACCTAATAAGTGTTGACAGTTAACTGTTTTGTCCTTATGGGACTCCGCAGAACACTGCTTGGTCAATGTGAAACTCTTGCGAAGTTAATTAGATGGTTTTGTCTCTAATCCTATGTAAATAATAAGAAAACTCTCGCAAGAAGCGCCATCTGCCAAGATACGAGAGAAACCAGAACAAGAGCAGGCGAAAATAGACTGCTATACATATCAATCAATGAAAAGATCTATTACAAATAAAAAGAAACAAACTAATTTGTGACCTACGACAGCTCTTCTGCCTTTCAGGCCAGATCAACGCTGATTGCGTTTTTACCCGCTATCAGACACGTGAGCGTCAATAAGCGGAATTTTTAAATCAAGCAAGTTTTGTGGTTAATCGGGTAAATTTTTATATTTATTTTTTTTAATCTATAAAAATTTAAATAAATAGGAAAGAATATATTTACTTAAACTGATCAACCTAACTAATATCACAAAAATTACTAAAAATTAAAGCTCTTCACTTTTAATTTACTATCAGCTATGTCACTTCAACACTTTTTTATTAAAACTAAGATACAGAATAGGCATTGCTAATTTTTTTCTTATTTACCGTGAAAAAGAAACCCTTTTAACCAAAACCCCAGAAAATCAAAAGCTTATTTTCTGTGCCAAAATTAACGAAACAAGTCAAAATACAAATTGTAATTCTCGAGAACTGTTAAAAATTTAGAAAATCTTCAGTACACATTGATTAAGTTTGTGAGGGGGACCTTTTTTGGCTGTCTTGTTTTGAAGCTTTCCTAAGTGTCTTTACAACCGTGTAAAATTTAAAATACTCTGCCAATATATGGGCCCCTAAGCTCACACTAGGTACTATAGTTATAGTGTACGTGCGAGCTAATAAAACTAAAACCTGAAATATATCTTATTCAACTCCAGACTAAATTACCTTTTGTTTGATACCACACAAGCCATGTTTTGACTCAAATTTTTGAAATCTACCCCCACCCTTAAAAAGACAAAAACTAAAATGTATTTTGTTTAACTCCGGACTTAATTACCTTTCGTTTGATATCACACACGCCTTATTTTCACGTAAACTCTAATTTTTGAAATCTACCCCCACCCTTTTTGAAGAAAAAAAAACTAAAATGTATTTTGTTTAACTCCATACTCAATTACCTTTTGTTTGATATCACACACGCCATATTTTTACAAAAACTCTAATTTTTGAAATCTTCCCCCACCCTTTTATTTGGCTTGTGTTCGGTGGATTTTGTTCATTTTGAAATGGGACCATTTCGACCCAAGGCCCAGCCTAAGTACCAAATTGCATTAAAATCAGCCTAGCGGTTTTTGAGTTATGCGCGTTGGTCGTTACAGACAGACATACAGACAGACAGACAGACAGACGGCGCGACAAAAAAGTTTCAAAATCATCTGAAACGCAAAGATATATAAAAAATTTTGAATTCGGAGCAACTTTTTTTTTTCGAAAAAATTAGGATCACCATAGCTCACACTACTATAGTATAGTATATGTGTGAGCTAGACACTACTATAGTATAGTATATGTGTGAGCTAAAAAAACATTGATTCGCTTACCTCCGGAGGAGTTATCATAGAACGCTAAAAAAAATTACACAAAAGTAAGAAAGAAGAATCACTGCAAAATTTTCCTGCGATTATTAATCGTTTTTTTCAACATTTTTTTTAATTTTTATATGTTATACATACAAAACGGGGAGACTATCTTTGATCTAGCAACTAGGCGCGCTCTTTTCGCGAACCCCGATTTGTCCCAAGGACTGTACACAGAATTGTACAGTCCTTGGATTTGTCCGCGGTCAATGGTAATGTTGGAGGAAAATATGTCAAAAACATGTGTGATATTTACCATTCGTAGGGGTTGTGTCATGGATCACCCACCTGTTGTGTTTTACAAAGATTTCGAGAGCGAAGAAGGGTTTCCCTCACAAACTAAGTAGATTGTGGCCCGGGAAATTTCTATATTTTTAACAGTTTTTAAAAAACCTTGGCTGGGCAGTTTTTAAATTGTCACCCTGTATTATAGTTGGTTGACTAAAATCCTTAAAAAATCTTTCAGCGATTTCTGCTACATAACTTTCGATTTTTCAAACTTAGTAACAAAGAAGTGGACTTCCTCTATTTTTTAACTACAACTAGGGACTGTTAAACTTATTTTACAAAACTGTAGGAAAATCATCATAGTCGGTTAGATATCCTACAAGTGCTGGACGTCTCGATATTCTTCTCAATCTAACTACAGGCCTAACAACTGCAAAACCGAGTCCAGGGGCTTGTCTCTTAAATTTGTGCTGATGGTTTTCCACAGTGCTTTCTTCTGAAACGCGATGTCTTGTTAATGAAGAAATCGGGACCAAGAAAATGTTTTTGTCCAGTGAATCATCTTTACTAGAATCATTTTCGACACTCTCATTATCTTCTCTAGATTTTATGACAGGCACTAAAATTAGATCCCCAAGGATTGTTTTAAATTCATCATTTGAAATAGTTACATCAAATTTATCAGTGTCTTGTTTAGTCAAAGTTGACAAAGGGACTGCTAGTAAATCTTTATGGTTTTGATTGTTTGTGTATATCTCTAGGGAGTCTTTATCTCCTTTGTCACTTAGAGCTGATAACGGCACTAAAACCAAATCTTTTGTTTTAATATACTCTTCAGTTTCATCAATATTTTTATCAATATTTTTGAATTCTCCATCTGTACTTTCAGAATTTTTGCTATCTTGGATAAATGCGTGCTTTAAAGAATTTTTGCCAACAAAATTCTCTTCCTGTGCTTCAATTTCCAAAGTAACGTATTTTATATCATACGGGACATAGATGGCATCATATTCAGTCTGTATATCGTGTTCATCCAACATTTTTTTATCTTTTAAAGGTTGAATTGGCGAAGAGTTTGTGTAGTTGAGGGCGATGAGTAGAAATAGCATTATCTAAAAAAATGTTATAAAATAAATATTTAGAAAATATAAATTATAGACTTAATTTGGGTGTAAAGTAATCAATAATTTAATTAGTGAAGCCAGTTCATATAACATATGGGTCCAAACTCTCTGCAGCCATAAAGTAATACTTTGTGTGTAACCCCGAAATGATTTATATGGGACTCGAATTTAATAAAATCATCAATTTTAGTATTTTGTAATAATTAGAACCTGAGTACTTAAAAAATATGAAACTTTTATTAATATTATTTATGTAGTTCTTGAGAAATTAGCTATCAAATTTTAAAACGTTGAGTTATTTGGGTAGTTGCGACAACAAAAAAAAACATACTTGTAAAGCACGATGAATGTTCTACAAAAAAATTAATAGATCCATCCATCAGCCTCGAAAACAGTTTTTGCAAATATCTCAGAATCGAAAGCTCCTACAAAGTTTTTGTTTAAAACACAAATTTTCGAGAAAAATATGTTATACAAGCGCGGATTTGAGGGGGGTAACGTGGTAATTACCCCCCCCCCCCCCAGGAACAAAAAATATGCATTTTTTGTTATTGATTAAAGCGAAAATACTCTCCCCTAGAAAAAAAATTATATCACAAATAATTTTTTCGTCGACTATTACGCCCCTCCCTAGATTTTCACCCAGATCCGCGCCTGAGGTTATATTAAATAGATCTATAAAATGTTTTCGCAAACAAGTAATTATTTCAAATTTACTTTTTATTGAAGACAAATTTGAGAAAAAATATCGAAAAAGCTATTTAACGATATTTAAAGATAATTTGATATCTATTTCTTAAAACTTTCAAAAGGCATTTTAAAATTGCTACTTGCCTAAGTTTCCCTATTTCATTTCTGGGTATTAAAATTACCCTTTCGAGAGCGCACCCTATACCTAAATTTTCTGTAAATTTCTTGGGATAAAAATCCACTTAAGACATTTTTTTAAAAAATCTTAGGTTAGGTTCATATGAAAACTCTAAATATTTTTTGTACATGCCAACGTTGAGTCTGAATTTGTCGAAAACTATTTGACGGATGTTAAATTACCTACATGTTTGGAAAGACATTTAAGTAAATGATCTTCAAAGCGACCTGCATCACTTTCCTTATCTTAATATGGGTCATTAAACGCTCCCCTTGGTAGTAGTAACAACAAACAGTATTTTAGCTCACAGATATACTATACTATAGTAGTGTGAGCTATGGTGATTCTAATTTTTTCGAGAAAAAAAAGCTCCGATTTCAAAAATTTTTATATATCTTTGCGTTTCAGATGATTTTGAAACTTTTTTGTTGCGCCGTCTGTCTGTCTGTCTGTCTGTCTGTCTGTCTGTCTGTCTGTCTGTCTGTCTGTCTGTCTGTCTGTCTGTCTGTCTGTCTGTCTGTCTGTCTGTCTGTCTGTCTGTCTGTCTGTCTGTCTGTCTGTCTGTCTGTCTGTCTGTCTGTCTGTCTGTCTGTCTGTCTGTCTGTCTGTCTGTCTGTCTGTCTGTCTGTCTGTCTGTCTGTCTGTCTGTCTGTCTGTCTGTCTGTCTGTCTGTCTGTCTGTCTGTCTGTCTGTCTGTCTGTCTGTCTGTCTGTCTGTCTGTCTGTCTGTCTGTCTGTCTGTCTGTCTGTCTGTCTGTCTGTCTGTCTGTCTGTCTGTCTGTCTGTCTGTCTGTCTGTCTGTCTGTCTGTCTGTCTGTCTGTCTGTCTGTCTGTCTGTCTGTCTGTCTGTCTGTCTGTCTGTCTGTCTGTCTGTCTGTCTGTCTGTCTGTCTGTCTGTCTGTCTGTCTGTCTGTCTGTCTGTCTGTCTGTCTGTCTGTCTGTCTGTCTGTCTGTCTGTCTGTCTGTCTGTCTGTCTGTCTGTCTGTCTGTCTGTCTGTCTGTCTGTCTGTCTGTCTGTCTGTCTGTCTGTCTGTCTGTCTGTCTGTCTGTCTGTCTGTCTGTCTGTCTGTCTGTCTGTCTGTCTGTCTGTCTGTCTGTCTGTCTGTCTGTCTGTCTGTCTGTCTGTCTGTCTGTCTGTCTGTCTGTCTGTCTGTCTGTCTGTCTGTCTGTCTGTCTGTCTGTCTGTCTGTCTGTCTGTCTGTCTGTCTGTCTGTCTGTCTGTCTGTCTGTCTGTCTGTCTGTCTGTCTGTCTGTCTGTCTGTCTGTCTGTCTGTCTGTCTGTCTGTCTGTCTGTCTGTCTGTCTGTCTGTCTGTCTGTCTGTCTGTCTGTCTGTCTGTCTGTATGTCGGTCTGTAACGACCAACGCGCATAACTCAAAAACCGCTTGGGCGATTTTAATGAAATTTGGTACCTAGGCTGGGTCTTGGGTCGAAATGGTCCCATTTAAAAATGAACAAAATCCACCGAACACAAACCAAATAAGGGGGTAGATTTTAAAAATTATAGTTTATTTGAAAATATGGCGCGTGTGATATCAAACGAAAGATAATTGAGTCTGGAGTTAAACAAATTACATTATAGTTTTTGTTTTCGTTAAGGGTGGGGGTAGATTTCAAAAATTTGAGTTTAAGTGAAAATATGGCGTGTGTGATATGAAACGAAAGGTAATTGAGTCCGGAGTTTAACAAAATACATTATAGTTTTATTTTCATTAAGGGTGGGGGTAGATTTCAAAAATTTGAGTTAAGGTCAAAACATGGCTTGTGTGGTATCAAACAAAAGGTAATTTAGTCTGGAGTTGAATAAAATATATTTTAGTTTTTATTATATTAGCTCACACGTACACTATAACTATAGTACCTAGTGTGAGCTTAGTGGCCCATATATTGGCTGAGTATTTTATTGAGTTATTTAAAAAAAGTTAAATCTTCCCGTACGATATGTCTAGTTCTTTTTTTTAGTTGGCGTTGGTTCTTATGTATAACCGGTTCTATCCTTAGTCAGTCACGCAGCCCACGAGAAAGACAGGCCCGGGCGCGGAAATATCACGTGACCGTAGGAGTCCCACAAAAAAACGCCTCACGGCCCGCTGTCATTATAAAACATGTGTGTGTTCAGTTTTGGTATGTTTGTTTACGTCGATTTTTTTTTAATTCGGGCACGAATTTTATGTGAATTTTATCAAAGTTATTAAAATAACGCAGCCCACGAAAAAGACTGTAGTGGGCTGCGTTAAAATAATTAATGGCTAATGAGTAAATTATAAAGAAAATACCTATAAGATAAACAATGCCGCGAACGTGTAATTAGTGTTGTTCCTTGTCGGTCCAACTATAAAACTGAAACCTAATATGTTGCAAACGGGAAAGAAGTGGTAAAAGATAAGATCTTGGATACGATTGATCAAGTAATAGACATCCTTAGTGACATTTTCGATAGTGAGAGTGAATAATGTGTTCAGTTGTCATTTCTTATTGAACAATTAGGTCTCTTGAAAAGGTAACCTGAGAATCGAAGATATGGTGGATACACTTTAATATTGGCTTCATCTTTGTTTATCCAGTTATCCAGTGCGTACTCGTCAATTTACAATTCTAAGCTAATATGTCTTCCGCACCCTCGCAATATTAAAAAACTGATTTGTAAAATATTGTTAACAGATAGTAATCTCTCTGGTAGTGTGAAATATTTAAAAAGTAAGATACAGCTTTTAAAAGAACATGAGTTGTTAGTTAACTTACACTTTATTGAAATAGATATTAAACTTTGTGCTGGGTAATTTTTCAAAAAATTATTGAGGACCACTACATTCAGTTCATTGAATGGGAAAACCATCTCACTTATTCACAAAATCACTTGTTTCTTTTTAATAAATTATTGTGAAATGTTTTATATTGAAAATTTTTCTTCAGATAACTCTAGCGAGTGTTTTTGTGGAGAAAAACTATTGTCAAAGCTTGAAAAAATTAGTTTAAGGGCATGTAAAGTTTTTTAAAATAATTTTATTAAAAAGCACAATGATTTAGTGTCTGCTAATAAATTGAATACGAACTCAAAGATGATGACGGTCAAAGAAAAATAAAAAAATTAGGTTTGATATGTCCAATTTTAAAAGACTTGTATAGATTTGAAGTTACTAACGATATTATGTACCTAATATATGTACCTGAAGATATTAGAGTGCAAATTTTGTATAATTTTTTATTTTATAGATTCAGTTCTTTTATCCATAATAAACACATATATTAGCAAAATATTTTTTTCAATTTTTGCCTATAAAAGAACAAAAATTTTTTGTTAACTTATTTAAATTGTGTAAAAACATATAATATATTAAGCAATACAATAAGAATCCTGGGACTCCTAACATCACGTGACCGCCGACTTGCTTATAACGCGCCATGGCCGGTCTTTATCGTTGGCTGCGAGTCAGTCAGTAGTGCCTTGCCGATCGTATGTCCATTGTTTGTTTTTGTTTTTGTTTTTTCAAAATGGAAATAAATACCGGCGATTATATAATTAACTGTGCAAATTTAAATACGTTGACATATGAACTTCGATTACAAATAAAATCTTTAGGGCCACATAGACCAAACTTAAAAATCCTAAAAATTAACCAAAATTTTAGTACAAGTAACAAAAAATTAAAGGATGCTAAAAACTGGTTGTGCGATTGTGAAAAACCAATTGCTTTTTTTTGCTTTATTTGTCTTATTATGAACAATTCACGAAGTGATCCTGCGTGGATGGCAAAGGGAATGTATGATATCAAGCACTTTAGTAAAAAGTTAAAGACACAAAGTAAGTGCTACTTATTTAAATAACCACATAGAATTTTCGATCCTAGGGAAGACTGATATTAGGTGCCAATTGAATAGTGCCTATAGGCAAAACATTACCGAACATAATGAAAATGTGACAGAAAATAGACATACATATACTTAGTAGGTTAATAGACTGTTTAAAATTCTGTGGGATTTTTCAGGTTGCTCTACGGGACCACGATGAGTCTGAAACTGGTGCTAATCCGAGCACTTTGTGCATGTAAACGAAGGGCGAATGGACTTTATCTATAAACAAATAAACTAAAAACTACACCAAGTAGCTGCTTGTTTGTAAAATGCTTAAATAAAATTGGTTAGGTAAGTTTTTATCTTTTCAATGCAATATAAGTTTCTGCTTCCGTAATTTATAACGTCACCAGCCGCCACGTTAAAAACATTAAGCTGCAATAAATAAAAACGGCATCAAAATCGGTTCAGTGACTTGAGCACTATATGTAGGTACACCTAATCAGACATACAGACAAGTTAAACTCACCAGAAACATTTTTCAGGAATTGGTTCACTTTGCACTGTTTTTTCACAATATTAATAGTTAATACGACATTTTTCAATTTGTTTCGGTATTTATATCGTTTTTCATGGAGGTGCTAACTATATTGAATAAATTGAGTTCCAAAAAAAATATTTTGTATTTGTTTTTTTAATTATTAAAAAGTTAATTTTAAATTATTTTGATCGGCATGCAAATAACCTTCTGGGAAAATTTTTATAATACGTAAATAAAACTATAAGTTTTTTTGCAAGAAATTCTATATTGCTTTGTAAAAAAAGTTTAACCTTTAAAAAATGTTCCCCTGTTATGATCCTGCTTATAATTTAATTGATCCGGGGCTATCAAACTATTTTATGTATGTCATCATAATTGTTGAAACTTATGTATTTGCGACAAACTTAAAGTTAAGTACCCGTGAAAAATTGGTTCTTTTTATTCACAGCTCCTAAACTTTACGTTTGTAATGGTGGGTGTGCTTTCGGGCTGTTCGGCCGTCGTCGTTGGAAATTCGTTCTCGACGTTTCGCCATCTCGAGTGGATGGCATCTTCAGGAGATGTTGACTGTTTGTCGATGCCATTCACTCGAGATGGCGAAACGTCGAGAACGATTTTCCAACGACGACGGCCGAACAGCCCGAAAGCACACCCACCATTGGACGATGGCCGCGAAAGCCTTTCACAATTTTTACGTTTGTAGTATTTTTGAATCGCACTCCGCTGACCCGACATAAAACATCGCGAAGCCGGCAAAAATTCAATATGCATTGACCTGACCAGAGGGACAAATTATGTCACGGTCATGGATACTGTTCATTTCATCTGCCTGCCTTTTGTTTTTGCTCTACTAGTTTCTTTTGTATCTGTTAAATGTCGCCACTTGTGTAAAAAGCATACGGGGTAGCAGGTATTATTTTTCATTTCTCTTACCAATATCGTAAGATAAGATTTACATACCGTCTCTTTAGCTTTACAAAAGTGTCACATTGGCCATGCAGTGTTCTAAAGAGTCCCTTAAGGACGAAACAGTCAACTGTCAACGCTGGGTGGGTGTACAGCTTTCGAGCTTTCCAAGGAAAAATATAAGGGAAACAAAAATCTTTGCATAAAATAGTATATTACATAACAAAAGAAGAAAGTGACACATTTCAAACGAGCCTGAATGTTGTGATCGAGGCCCTAGCCAAGTGAAACAACACTGCGAACACATTTGAATTACACTAGTTTTTGTAAACATTGGTCTTTAGTTTTGCACAAATCAAACGAAACTGCTTTTCTGTACATGTGTCGAAAAGTACTTTGCAACACATGTGAGGGAAAGTATGGTGACAGATAACGTTATGGAACACTTTTTGATACATCTGCGGCAAAGTAGTTTTCCACACATGTGTGGCAAAATTTCTGCACACGGGTGAAATTTAACGTTTTCTGAGGAAGCCAAAGGTGTGAAATCCAAAATTTTCAAATGTGGTCGTAGGAAAAAGTACTTTTCCGCACATCTACGGAAAATTGTACGATAACGTAAACCGTCACCATACTTTTCCACACATGTGTTGCAAAGTACATATTCACATGTGCGGAAAAGCAGTTTCATTTAATTTGTGCCAAATTAAAAACCAATTTTTACAAAAATTAGCATAGTTCAACAGTGATCGTAGGAAGAATAGCGTACACAACTCGAAAGAAAGTAACTTTCCTACACTCGCGTATTGTTTCACTCGGCTAGCGTCTCGTTCACAACATTCTCACTTTCTTCTCTTATTATGTAATATACTATTTTAATTCAGTAAACTCATAATAAACTCTTTCACTATTTTTAAAGATTTGTTTTACTTTCCTGTTAGCACTTTTTTGGGATTCCATATTGGGAGGTAAAAAATAACTTTATGCAAAAATTCTGCACTGACGCACTTTTGGGTAAATATTAACCTTAGGGTACCTACGAGATGTATGTATGCATAATAATTTTAAGAATAAAATCTTTTTAGAACTTAAGGTTAGGGATGCAATATCGCATGGTCAATATCGATATTGAAAATCGATATTGATATCAAAGGTTTTTATCGATATTGGAAAAATATCGTCTTATTCTTATCGATATTTCCCAATATAGATCGATATTAACCCATCTTAAAAATAAAAATATTTATAATGTCTTAAAACAGTACCTTGTTAAAGCAGGACTGGTAAATAATATTGCACATATTTTAGATATTGATATTAATATAAATGGTAGGTATCAAACGACTTTTTTTTAAACCTCTGTCTCTGTCGATTAACCTGTAAGAAGATCAATTACTTAGTTTTTCTTTAGTTTAATTTTTTTCGGTGCATGACATCTAGTTTTTCGATATTTTATTTTTTAGTCATAAACATTACAGTTTGAAAGCTAACTGTTAGGCCTAATAAAAACAAAATAAATGTTCTTTTTAGTAGTTTGTGAGGCCAGTTCTAAGTTTGGAAATATCGATATTTATGCAACATTATCGATATTTTATCGATATTTATTGGTCATTCCTACTTTCGTTTTGTCCCAGGTTGCTCCTAGAGTCCCTGAATGATGACATATTTGGATGTCAACATACAGGGACTCTAGTTGCTCCCAATTGGACTAAAAAAATGTCAAATGACCGAAGATATTTTTCTTGCACTTGTACCTGAAACTAAAGACACTGTATGTATGATATTTTAAAGAAATAAAGACTCGACAAACCCATCAAAGTCACTGAGACTCACATTTTTTGGTCACGTTACTTTTTAGTCTCGTTCATTTGTGTTTCACTAAAATAATTTAAGTAGTCCGCAATGAGTGACATCAATCCACAAACATTTACGGCAGCATTTCCTAAAAATCCTAAGAATTTTTGCCCCCACCTTGTGTGGACCGAATGAACATTAGGTCCGAGGCACATTAGCTTCAATGAACATTGGCTCGAATGGACCCTTCTCTTAACAAGACTCAATTTTTAGTACTACGCTTGCGTCGCTTATTCCAAGCCATCATGAAGTGTAGAGCACCAATAACACAACACCTGACGCTGTCCGTGAGTCAATCGACTGACGCATGCGCTTAAGAAAAAATTGGATCGGATTATAAACCTCACAGCACCGTTGCCACCTCGACCGATTTTTCGGTAGATCTACCGATTTAACCTTTTACTTTACGATATACCGAATTACCATAGTTTTCTATCGATTTTTTTTTTCGATAAAACTTGTTTTTGATACGCCTCGTGATCGCGATTAAAAAAAACACCATAAATAAAATATTATTTTTATGTAAGATCCTTTGTAGAATAAAAATTTTATTTCAAGCCATTGTCTTTACAAGTGTATTTATGGCGCCATCTCTTGTATTTTGCGATATACTCAGCCGGCAGCCGCAAGGGGCATTAAAGATCCGCCTATTATAAAATTGAGGTTACTTGCCAGTAAATTGAATGATTTCCAGAAAATTACTGCTCACACGATTTTCACGTATAATATTATCTACCTAATATGTACCTAATTTTTTTATTTAATTCTTAATTTTGGTATTTTGTCAGTAAAAACAAATCGTAGAAATACAATTTACCTACTAAATCAATTCAAACTATCGATAGTTCTCCAGAACTGCTTGCTAAGCTGATTAAAAAATCTACCGAAATCTACCGATTTTTCTCGAAGCCTACCGAAGACCTCAGGGTCAAGGGTGGCTACGATGCCTCACAGGCAGTGTTGCCAACCCTACGGATTTATCTGTAGATCTACGGAGTTTGGATTTCGATCTCCGATATCCGATTTTGGATCCAAATCTACAGATTTTTGGCAATTTTACTAAAAAACGATTAACATCGAAACACAACGGCGGCCGCGCCTCATTCCTTCTTATCAGTCCTCAGTAGGGACCTATTGCAATAGTGCCAGGCACAAATTGTGCCGGGCACTATATTGACGGTTTCTCATTATAAGAACAGCTGTGTCCTTTCAAAATTAGGCCTTTGTGTATTATACGAGCCGGATTTAATAGTGACGCCAGTATTAATGGAAAATAAACGACGGAATTTATAAATTCGACTTTGGTATGTCAATTTTGAAAGATCAACTGTCAGTTTTTAATGCGAAACTGTTAATATAGCGCCCGGCACAATTTGTGCCTGGCACTATTGCAATAGATCCCTATTTATCTTTACTTTTTTTCCTACATTTTAATCATTTTGTAAAAAGGTTTTGCTTGGATCAGTGACCTTATTTTTCTAGACATCTAGCGGACGGTCGTTGCAACATTATTTAGAACGAATTTTATTACTTCGCGCGTTGTTTGATGGGGAGTCAAACAACGCTTCGCGCCACGAAAGTTAAACTATGTTTTACGTTATGTATGTTGCACTAGAAAATATTAGTGTTTGTACGTACCTTAACTAAATAAAAAAGGTTAAAAAAGTACGTACTTTTTATTTCTTCTAATAATAACGGTTTATCCGTTTAAAAATTGGCGGCACTGCAAAAAAGTTTATTTGGATCCGTTGGAACGGAGCAGTAGGTACCGTACCGTTCTCGTGCAATTCCGAACCAAAAAAGTTGTGCACTCCTGTCACTGTCAAAAAAAGAAAAAAATCAAACCAATATAAACTTTTTAATTGTAAAAAAAGCACTTTTTTTTGTTTTTAGTCTTGTTTGAACCTACGGATTTCTACAGATTTTTCGCGTTCACGCTACGGATTTTCGCTTTCCAATAGTTGGCAACACTGCTCACAGGCCACTATGTTACTTACACTACAATTTCTTACCTTCCTTGCCCGCGGACAATCCATCCGTCAACAGGCGTCGACTCTGATGGTAAATAAGGACATTTTGAGTCAGTTAAAATAACAAAAGAATTGACAGCTGTTACAATTATTATTACTAAGAATAACCGTAAAATTCAGGGCAAAAAATATAGATTTTGGAACAATAAAGATAAGCATAACACTAATCACATACAAATAACAATTAACAACATTCCCGTACCATATTCAAATCAGGCAAAATATCTCGGTATAACACTTGATGCCAAATTGGGCTGGAAAGCACATGTTAAGAAAAAAAAAGAAGAACTTGAGATAAGGTATAGAAAAATGAACTAGCTAATTGGAAGGAAGTCCAATTTAACAATTCATAATAAGTTACTGCTTTATAGACAAATACTGAAACCAGTATGGACATATGGTATTCAACTATGGGGTTGTGCTAAAGAGAGTAACATTCTAGTTTTACAGAGATTTCAAAATAAAGTATTAAGAAACATTGTGAATGCACCTTGGTCCGTTGGAAATAGTGACCTTCATCGAGATCTAAAAATCGAAACTGTAGCAGAGACTATAAAAAAGTACGCAAAAAGCCATGAAGATAGACTTCATCGGTATGTGAATGTGGAAGCAATTCAGCTTCTAGACAATACTATGCTAGTTTGAAGACTAAAAAGAGTGAAGCCGTTTAAGCTAGTAAACTAAGTGAATTATATAAAACAAAATAATGCTACAAACACAACACAATTGTGAGTTACAGACTAAACAAAGCGGGGAGAACTGTTGAGTGAACCCTAAGTTTAAATCTGACTTTTCTAGTAAATTAAGTTAAAACAAAATTGCTAATTAGTCTTACTGACTAGATTGTAATACAATAAACACAGTGTGTTTGACAGATTAAAAAAAAATATATATATATATATTGTGACTACATTAATGGCTTTTTACAAACCAAACTACCGAATTTTAGTAAAAAATTTGACTCTCGATTTGACTACATTAAAAAAAACAACACAAAACTAACCTTAAAAAATAACGGTATCAATAAAGGACGGCCACCGTAAGTACCGGGCGCTGTTACGTAAATAACAAAAAAGGAGCGAGAAGCTGCTAATGCGCAGACTCAGTAATACCAATAACGGTAACAAAGTGTAAAATATGCGACCCAAAATGTCTCTATTGTTGCCAACAATTGATTGTATCAGAACTTTACAAGAAGAGTTTAATAACTCGCCATAGCGACCATATGTCCATCTCGATAAGAATGGTGTAGTATAAGAAACAAAAATCAGCTACGGCGCGGCAGTTGCTTGACAGTTAAGATGTCACAGTAACGAACCGGAAAAACTTTTTCCGTCAGATTATGTGAGGCAAACGATTCGATAAAAACTATACAGCATTTTTGGTATTGAAAAAGGCATTAGTCAGAAATAAAATCATCCATTAGATGGCGCCACAATGCCAGAATATTACAGGCGGCATCCATCCAAACCCGGGCGGTTTCCCTGGCAACGGGCGTCCCGACGCCATCCTCGATGCCGGCCCCGCGCATTGCGGCAGTGACAGCAAAACCGCTGACGTCTACCGTTGTTCACTTGTTTTCCGCCTATGCTCCTGCGATTTTCCAGATACACAAACCCGGCTGTTTTCCTCCTGTTGCGCGTTTGTTTTGCCAAAGGGTCTCTGTGTCTGACATTGGGACTTTTCGCGACGGTTTTTAAACTATAAAAAGGTCAGTTTTTCATAATTTTTGGTTCAATGAAGATTCAAAAAGTTTTTGTGGTCTTGGACTAAAAACATAAGGTAAGTGCGTATATTGTTCTTAATTGTTTGTTACGCACAAAAAACTCTGGCATATTGCGCGTTTGTTGTTTTGACGCTACTAGTTTGTCAAAGGTAATTTAGTTATGTTTTAATGATTTTTTGTACGCATAAAATAATTTACAATACAGGGTAGGTTAGTGCGAAGACAGCTCAAAACATTTTAAAGATATCCTGTTTATATCATATTTATTTTTAATAATCTAACGACTTTTACAAGATACCATAATACGTCTTATAAAACATGTATCCCGACATTTCTAGATATCTTTGATCTCTAGACACGTAGAACTTAATAAATATTAAAACAGTGCAAACTTTTGGTTGGTGCCACTAGATGGTAAACTACGTTATAGTGTGGTGGTAGTTTAGAAATCAACCAAAGAAACCTATATTTCACTCTTTCTTTCCAACAGTCGAGAGTCAACGACAGGCCTGGACCGGGCTATTGAGCTATCGCCCGGTGGGCCGGGCCCAAGTAAAAAATTTTGCCAAAAAAATCTTAAATGCTCATTTACGTATATACAGGCGGTCTGCGGGCCATGGGTTTCAGATCAGGACAGGTATTCTCGTAACGAAAAACGCATAGCTTTTTTAAGACGCTCCCTGTTTTATAACGTCAAATTCGCTAAAAAATAATAATAATAATAAATTAATAATTACAAATTGTTTATGGGCAGGTTTTCTACACTTCTATATGTAAAGGTACCCTGTAGAGTAGGTAACCGAACATTTGAGCCTTATTGGAAACACCCCAGTATAAGCGAGTGTATTCATTTGGAACAATGAAATGGTGGTGGTCATGCCAAAACTTTAAAAAATTTAAATTTTAAAAATTATTAAAGATTTTTAACTAAATCTTTTTATAAAACTTTATTTTTATTGTTAGAATATGATGAAAAAGTATGGTTTACGTCTATATAACCTTTATTATTAAAGCCTAGGAGTGTTATGTAGGGGTCATTACATACAATCATGTTAAGACACCGCTAGCCCAACATTTCTCATTAGAACCATTTCTAACCATCACCTTCTAGATGTTGTTATCAATAAATAACAAAAATAACTAACTGGGGTAAAAAAAATCTCTAATGTATGCCACAAATGTCAAAAAACATGAACAAAAAGCGAGAATTTAAAGAATGCTTAGCGAGTTCCATCCCAAGGGCGCGTTTACCAACGTGAATACCAAATTCGATCGGTTAGCGCAAATGCCATGCGAGAAGGGTGCTGTCCGTTTCGCTTCGCGTTTTCAAAACGTAACGTTTTTAAGCCAATTTATGAGAATACCAGTCCAGATCTATAATGTAAATGTCACCAAAATACACAGAGATCGACTGCAGCCCAGCCCATCAAGAAAATTGGCATTGTTTTCCCACTTACACGGTTACTGCACTGAAAAATTTCCCTAAAAATCCCTCACAACTCGGTTATGAAATATTAAAATAAAATAAGCTTCCAAAGCCAAATAATTGATATGTTTGATTATTTTCTAGTTAAAAAAAACCTGGTGTCGTGGGACACCCCTTATATCTCAAAGACGGCTCAATTGTTACCTACCCCCACCCCCACAAAAATTTAAAAAAACGTTGTTTGCATTTTTAAATTTAAAAACAAATTAAGCAGGGTCCGGGTTTTAGAAAATCTCATGGGTGCTCTCGAGCAGTGGCAGATCCAGAATGTTGAATTTTAGGGGGAAGGGACCAAAAAGGCAGCAAAAACAAAAAAAAATATTTGGCTTTTTTTTTAATAAACCCTAGCTTTGAAGTTTAGCAAAATATCAGAAAAACGCTTGGCAGATTTTAAAGAAGGTCATTGTGACAAAAGTTCCAGAACTGTAAGAAGCGGTCTGGTTCAACTCAACCTGTTAAATTATCATCCAGCCAAAAAACCACTACTTTCAATAAAAAATGGCCGTTTCCGTTTTAATTGTTTTGTAAATCATGCTCACTGGACAGACAAGGAATGGATAACTCGTTTTTAGCGACGAATCAAAGTCTAAGCGCCGGTACACACACGCGTTTTTCTGCAGCGCCTTCTTTTAATCCTGCCAACAGTTCTGTTGATGGTACAAATAAGTTATCTTTACACATTATTTTGCTACGACGATTAAGATTCTTAAGTTCCTTTTTTTTGACGTCAGGTGATTGTCAGCCAACGATTATAAACACACAGGCGGTGCCTTGCTCACGTCACTAGTGGACCTCTGCTCAGCGCGCTTCATTTAATACACATTGCAATCGTGAGTTTTTCCCGCTTTTTTCTTGCTTATTCGCAAACAAATTTTTTATTCGTGTTAGTACATATAATTAATAATTTCATTCATTCAAAACAAATGATTTGATAAATCAAGAGTTTGCTCTGAGAGCTGAATTTTCCTACCAGACGATATGTTGGAGTTTCTTTTCTAATTGAAAGTTTTAGAATAGAAGTAGGATTTTTTCTAAAAGTTTAATCAATTTAAATCATTAGATGTATAATGTATTGTTTTTGTTGCGGATATAATAAAATACACTTAATTATGTGGTAACAAAAAGGTATTTATTTGATATTACAGATCTAGAATTGCAATATTTATTATATTATTATGTCAAAAACCAGTCAGTTTTTGGCGAAAACAGCCAAATAAGATGTGTTTTTCAACTTCCTATGCTTTAAATCAATAGATTTTCATAAGGTTTTTTTCAAATGATTTACATTGTTTGTGTTATGAGTTGTTTTTATCCCACCCAGCGCCCGTTTTCACTCCTTCTCCTGTAACATGTTTCTGAAAACTATAAAGAGACTAAAAAAAATTCAGAAAAAAACTGAATCTAAACTTGGAGAAACTGTCTACAAAATAAACTTTCGAAAAATCAGTTTAGTAAAAGAAGTACGTTTGCGGCATAATTACCAATTTTCTTCAATGTTATTAATTTAATGAGCAAGGAGTTTCCAAAAATCCAAAAATAATTAAAAGTTTATATAAATATCATAATATAAAAGCAGTGGCGCACCCAGGAATAGGTCTTGAGGGGGGTCCCGAGGCCTCTTGGGGCTGGGGGGGGGGGCAAAGCCTCATAATGTCGAATTTTAAACTATTTTTAATGTTTTTTTATGAAATATGTGGAAAATATGTAAAAAAATCCAAGGCTTGGGGAGGCTAAGCCCCAAGCCCCCCCCTCCCCGAATTAAACCGAACCCCCTCCTGGGTGCGCCCATGAAAAAAGTATGTATACTTATATTTCTACACTGAAAGAGGGAACACAAAGCTTTTATTCCAACAATAAATTAAGGTGCTTTGTTTATATAAATTCACTTAATTCACATCTCTAAAGGTTTATTTACCTACTAAATAGGCAACCACACCATCAAATTAATGAAAAAACGCAAAAAAACGGAGATAAAAACGTCAAAAACACCTTAAAAGCACACGAACTCTCAATACAAACAAAGCAACTGGTCCGCTGGTGACGTAAGCAGGCAGTGTTCGTCTCGCTTGATCTACGTTAACATAGAGTTAAATGGAAATAAGCAATCCTGGGTGTTTAGTATCGTTGATTGTCAGCGGCATAACAGATCCTCGAATTTTAAATAATTTTAAAGTGCGAGATATTGAAGAACTCTAAATAATTTTAGATTTCTTCATACTATAATAGATCAATGTAATAATACAATTTTAGCTGTTTCGGTTTACTTGATACCCTGATAGCGTCGTAGCGTGGTTCAAAGGGCGGAGGGGGCAGAGGATTAAAAGGGCGCCAATTTTTTTTCTTACATAGAATAAAGTATCAAATTTCAATAGCTTCCTACTTTTTTTATTATTATTAATTAAATTGCTTATAGTTATATTAATATGGTGTCGAATTTAGCGGGTTAATATTTCGTTTTTTGGAAAAAAAACAAAAAAACTTTACACTTAGTACTTTTTGGAAAAAATTGAACCGGAGAAATTTTTTTGTAGATATAGGTGTAAAAAAATTGCGCCGCATGTACCTTTTGGAAAAGATGGTGCCAAAGAAGAAAATTTTTAATAAGAACAAAAACAAATTACAAACAAAAATTTTAGAAAACTAAAATTATTGAACAAAATAAGGACCAAAATTTTCGGATAAAATGGGACCAAATACAAAAGTTTTGGTTAGTTTCAAATATATTTAAGCGCCGCAGTTAGTAAGTTACTTTGCGGAAAAAACGGCTAAACTAAAAAAAAACACTAAAAAATTTAAAAAAAATTGCGTTGTAGGCAAAATTTTTTTAAAAATTAAATCAACACAGAAACAGTTTGTATAAATTGCGCCACAAAAATGTTAAAAAAATTAAGTATCTGAACAAAAATGGCACCGCAGTAGAAAACTTGTAGATTTAACAAAAAAAGGGGCACCGCGGACGAAAATTTTAGGAACATTTTCTTTTTGGAAAAATGGCGCCAAAAAAAATTTGTTAGTAAGAACCAAGAACAATTACAAGCGAAAATGTATTTTTTATTTTTCATTTGGGCGCCCCTGGCGCTTGGCGCCCTAGTTAGGTGTTACGGGACTGTTTTATCTAATATTAAGAATTAAAGGTGCACTGAGTTTGTTTGGTTTTGTCTTTCTTACCGTAATGCATGATGCTTTGGGTTTTGAACGGCAAACTTCATTTTTTTCGTAGCAAGCCAAAAGGGTTTGGTCGATTTTACGAACGGGGGTGCCGGCAAAATTGTATAATTTCCACACTGCCTGAAAAGATGCGTAATATTGCTTAACTATCTAAATAATAAGTTGCACAAGGTAATATTTTTTTACTGTTTTTAGTTTTTAGTACTTAATAAAGCTTAGAGTGCCCATGGGGCGCCAGGATCCTTGAGGCGGGGGGGTGGGGGGACCCCCCCCTTCCCCCCACCCCACCCCACGCTACGCCGCTGTACCCTGATGGTATATTTTTATAAATTGATTTTTAATATCGATTGAAACTGCTTTTGCACGATAATGTCCTTTGGTTACTATACCACCTATCAGTTTAACACAAATAACTCAAAGTCAGTGGCGTATATAGAAAAAAGTTTCGGGATGGGCCCGAAAAAGTTTTGGGGGGTTATATCTAAAAAAATCTTAACTTCGCCCCCCAGGCCCCCTTATATACGCCACTGACTCAAAGTAAAGATTTAAGGATTTTAAAACATCAGGAGAAAAATCTTCGTTGCTAGATTTTTGTCCAACAGAAAAGTGTAGTCAGTTTATTAAAAAAATTATATTTTCCAAACCAGAGAAAATATATACGAGTTCTTATCTCATCCGATTTAGAAAACATGTGCTCTTATAAGTCGTCGAAAGCCAATCTGTCTCTGTGCATATGTACCTAATTTGCTTTTTGATGTAATTTTATAATCTGTTGCTATAATTTTCTCCAACAATGTACATGTTTTAAAATAGGGAATAATTAAATTTAAAAGGTCTCGTTAAAGCTATTATAAATTAAATTTAAAAGTGAAACCGACATCGACATTAAAAATTTACCTGTAGAGAATTATTTAATTACAATAACAAACCAGGTTTTTAACGTCATTTATTATATTATAAAAGGATTAACTATATAAATAGATAGCCATAAAAATGATAAAATTATTTTTATTATTATAAACTTAGGTATTTGCTCACCTATAGGTATACGTATCAGCTGATTGTGCCGTATGTTGAGGTGCGTATTCATACAGCGAACGATTTCACATTCACACAGAAAACTAACAGCTGACCTCTCAAAATTGACATACCAAAGCCAAATTTAATAATAAAGTCGCTAAATGTCATTTAGTAAATACCGACACTAATAAATCCGGTTATTAAATACACAAAGGCCGAATTTTGAAGAAAAGCAGCTGCTTTTTATAGGTAAATCTGTCACCATAGGGTCGATTTTAAAATAGGGTCAGGTTTTATTCCAATAAGTGTCTAATATATGTAAACTTGGATCAGCCTCTCTAGAAGACTACAAATACTGTTTAAAAAATCGAATCGAATCGAACCGAACCGAACAGGATTGATGATGATTCATATGTAAGTAAGCCTTGTGTAACGGGCGAGCGGTCATTATGTATATTTATTTGATTATTTATTTAAGGCAACTACTTTATTTAGGTTTTATGTGAACATTTTGTGAGATAGTAATACCCAATAGAAACAGAGATAGAGTGGGACACAACACCAAGATGACATATGCGAGTCTTTCCTGGTGCGCTTCATCTGAAACAATGTAGATATCTGGAAATACAAAGTAGTTCTCGGGGCTGAATCCATGTTGGCGTTCTACAGTCTTGTTAGTACATGAGTAAGCTTACTTGCCAATTCAAATCTTAAGCCTCTAGACAACTGCTACTCGATTGGATGATATTTCTTTTTCACTTTGTTTCACTGTTTTGTTTTGATATGTATCTGATATGAACTGCCCATCAAAGTTATTTATATCAGGCCAATTTGAGATTAACTAAAGTTCTTGATTTGATCTGAATTAGCTTTTTACCAATTTTTAGCTATAATACACTAGTATACTCAGCTTGCTCTACATTAAATAATCGATAGGTTGTTTATCAGATTTGTAGTTTTATTTTTAATTTTGTTGTTAAATAAAAAGGCCTTGTTTCTGGACTAGGCAAGTGTATATTTTAAAATAAAAAGATGAAAATATGAAAATATGACAAATTAAAAAACAATTTAAGAAAAATGTGACAAAATTAATTATTTGACAAAATTAAACAAACAAAGCTAAATCATGTTTTATTTTAGGCAATTCTATTTCCACCCTCTTCCCAAATTATCTAGACTTTAAATAAAAATCCCAAGTTTAGGCAAAAACTTGATAAATTAATAAAAAACCAACATTACCCATGTCTTAATCAACTGATTTAAAACCCATTTTGATCCCAAAATAGTTTCCTACAAATCAAAAGAAAATACACAGAATTGTCTAAAATTATCCAAGTTTGCCAAATAAAGAAAGGGTTGAGGCAGTGTAATAATTGATACTTGACATTACTTACAAAAGTTAAAGTTTGAAAACACGGCGCACGCGCTTATAATTTAAAACCCGACTGAGTTTTCAAAACTCTAAGACGGAACTAAATTTTAACTTTACAACTTGAAAAAAACTGCTCTCAGATTATCCCTTCTTATTTGACATATTTGGGTAGGTGTCCCTAAATTGGAAAAAAACCTATACATATACATATTATTCCTAAAATTTTGTGTTTAAAAACAGAGACAAGAAATAAAGTCAGTGACACAAAAAAAGAACAAAACACCAAATTTTCCTTGACTTAATTTAAGTAAAGATGGCCTACTCTTAGAGACGTCCCACGGGAACACCCACAAATAAAAAAATTCAGTTAAACCTGAAAGTCACCCTAGATTACCTAATTTCTGAAAACAAAGAAAGCTATTCCAAAAGTTACCTAAGCTGATCTAAAAAAATTACACGAACATCCTAGTAATGTCCAGTTTAAAATTTACTAATTATTTATTAAAATTGACCAATTAAAAAAAATCACTTTGCCTTTAAAGAAAGTGCCTTCGATTTTTTTGCTTTTAAAATCGAAACCGGGTCGGCATATAGCCTAAGTTGAGAAAACCCGGTGAAAAACTCAACTGCTATTTTCCAGAAAATTTCTTATCTTATATTTACATAGCCTTTAGTAATTGTTTGATTTTTCTACATTTAGTAATTACTAATTAACCACTTTGAAGTATTTTATAAACCACTGGTCAAAACAATACGTGACCTTTGAAACTTGCAATACTACGATATCCAAACGAAATCAATATGATCAAAATTAAGTGACACGGAAAATCAGTGAAAACTGGATCTATTTACCTGAAAATCAAATAAGGAAACAAAGTCCATCAAATCTAAAAAATAACTCAATTTTGTCGTTTTTGATATCGCTATAATCAACTTTAAAAGTTCTGTTCATATCTATGATCGTCACAAGAAAATTCGCAACATAAAGAAAAGCTACTATGAAAAGTTGGTTTTAATTTGGGGAAATATAAAATATTTCTCGGTCTATATATATCTGTCACTAAATCCGAAAACATAAAGAAAACTATAAATAAATAGACAAGGGTTGTGGTCTGGGTCTAAAAGCCACTTAAAATTTTTAAAGCTTAAGAGTGTGTTTAAAGTGTGACATTTATTGACGATATATTTTCCTAAAATCACAAATATTATGTCAAAATTACAAGAGCTAACTCTTGTCTGGTTCTAAGAATGTAAAATATACGAACCACATGTTTTTCTGCTATGGGAAAAAAACTAGTCGATATTATATTTTATTTAAAGAAATAGACCTTAACAAAAAATCTGAGAAATATTCAAAATAAAATATGGGAAATTCTGTTACACTGCGACCACTAGAGTGTACATTGTGGCTCACTTTTAAATAGTTTCTCACCAGTGTATGACTATGATGGGATTAGGCACGCCAAATTATCGTAGGAGTCTTACCACATCCCACGACGTAAGGAACGTCGGTTTCCACTGCAGGGTGGTCTTTCACACGCCATTATGTAAAACCTCTATCCCCACTACAGAGCGTATGGATTGCCACGGTTGAAGTGGGAACTAGAGATGGGTAGTTCGCGAACGAACTGGAAAAATTAACTAGTTCATTTAACAAGGAAAACGAACTAGTTTACTTTTCTAAAATGAACTATAAATAAGCAACACACAATACTCTTCCGAGGCTTAACCCAATTATTTCTGTACATTATATTGTGCATTAGGAACGCAGCTATCTGTGTTCCTGTTCGGAAAATACTGAACGATACCGCAGTGCTATCTACGAGAAACGGACGAACTGATAGAAATGAACTGTTAAGTTAAACTAATAAGTGAAATCCGGCGCTAGTTGAGTGGATTAGTCGAATCACCTGTTTCGTTGCATTGAGTGGCACGCTCAAGCTCAAATCAAATCAAATCAAAAAATACTTTATTGTCAAGAATAAATCATCCTATTGACAAAGCAGATTAGAACTACATAATAAATAAAATAATGGAATAACAATAATGAGAAAAAAAAGATAAAACTGTTTTAATAGAGTCTTCTCCTTTGTTACTCTTTCTTTTCTTTAACCTTTCAGAGTAGCGGACTCCAATATATAATATTTTCTTTCAATAATTTTTCCCCTATTAATTACTTAAAATATCTTCAAACCCACAATGTTTTAAAAATAATGGCCACCAAAGTTTTTTAAAAAAAAAATGGGGACCGTGAGTTCTCCATTACCCGACGTGCACACAGTGCCACCCTGGAAGGTTAAAAAAGATTAAAATTATGTGTAAAATGTAGCAAATTTAAAATAAATTATACTAAACATTAAATAAAAGAAAAGTAAAAGGTACAAACAAACTAACAGAAAAAAAAACTAAACGACGAAGAAATATAAACAACAATTTCACAAACCTAAAAAAAGTCAAAATTTTTAAAATAATTTTAAAATAAAGTGATTTTAGTTTTATATGAATATTCCATAATAATATCAATTTTTTTTTTTAGTCAAATCTGTCATCAAAAAATTCTGATAAAACATAATATGGTCTTTTCAACAACTCTTCTTAATTTTTTTCCTAAACTGCTTGATTGAGATAGAGTTTCTTATATCTAGTGGAAGATGGTTGAATATTTTGCTTCCTTCATAAATTAGACATTTTTGTACAAGAGCGCTTTTAGGAATGGGCAAAGGCAAATTTCCACACTGTCTAGTCACTCTTTGAGGACCTTCTCTTTGAATACTCTTTATGTTCTTAAATACCAATGTAGCTGTTTCCAATATAAATAATGATGTGAATGTTAAAATTCTGTGCTTAATAAAAAGTGCTCTACATGATTCTCGTTGGTGTACATTAGATATAAACCGCACAGCTTTTTTTTGAAGAGTGAGGATAATACTTAAGAGATACTGACTTGCAGTACCCCAGAATGGAATACCATAACCCAAGTGAGAGTGGAAGAGAGCAAAATAAACTGTTCTTGCCATGTCCTCACCCAACTCCGCTCTTGCACACCTAACTGCAAAACACCCAGACGAAAGTTTTTTACTTAATTTTATTATATGATCTTCAAATTTCAGAGAACAGTCAATCTGCAAACCCAGAAATTTCGTAACCCCTTCTTGCTGTAATGGAATAAAACCCAGGCTAATATTTTCTATTTGACACTTAAAACCTAAAATACTGGTTTTTTCTATATTAAAACACAGTCGATTGGAGTCGCACCAATCCTTGATTTTTTTAAGATCCTGTTCGATGCAAGCGCTCAGAATGTTAATGTCTTTATGATGCCATAAAACTGAGGTATCATCTGCAAAAAGCGTAAACTCGCCTGCAATCCTAAGTTTAACTAAATCATTAATATATATTAAAAAGAGCAATGGTCCCAAAACGGAACCCTGAGGCACCCCACAGTTAATACTCAAAAAAGAAGATCGTATTTTGACACCAGCAACCGATTGCTTGCGAAAAGCAAGGTATGATTTCAACCATGATAAAATTGTCCCTCTGAAACCATAACGCTCTAGCTTTCGCAGCAGTATTCCGTGATCCACACAGTCAAATGCCTTGGACAAATCACAGAACACTGCCGCGACCGCCTCCCCGTTGTTCAGATTGGTGTAAACTTTCTCTAAAAAATCAAATATTGCATCATGGGTGCCCTTGGATGCCTGAAATCCAAATTGTTTGGGAGTAATAATGTTATGTCTGATAAGGTATTTCCATATTCGTTTTTTTACTACTTTCTCTATCAGTTTGGATAGTGTTGATAGGAGCGAGATAGGACGAAAGTTTGCGGGAATATTAGTGGCGCCATCTTTATGTAAGGGAATTACGATGGCTGTCTTAAGACATGAAGGAAAACATCCCTTTCTGAAAGAATCATCGATGACAGCACATAACGCAACCAAAGCCTCTTGGGGTAATTTCAAAAGAATTTCTGCCGAAATTTCATCATCGCCGCACGATTTCCTGTTTTTGATATCATGCAAAGCTTCAATAAGCTCTGATGGTTCCACGGAATAAAACTGAAATGAATCAGGCACAGAAATATCCGATAAGTAGTTGAGGGGATCGTAGTCTGAAGATATGTTTTCAGTCAGAGTGCTAGCAATACTGCAGTAGAATTCATTTAGGATATTGTCGTCAATTTCAAGATTAGTGGACTGTGAAGCCTTATTGCGAAACTCATTTATAATCCTTCAACTTTCTTTCTGCTTATTATTTGATTTTTGAAGCCTATTTTTGTAGTATTTAAGCTGCCATGACTAATACGACGTCGGCAATACTGACAATTCAGTGAACTAGTTTATTCTGGTGAACTAGTTCACATGAACTAGTTTACATGAACTAGTTGTAGACAAAAATTTTTACCGTGCTAATAAAAACACGTTCTTTTTTTGAATAAACAATTTGTTTTGATTTAAAATGTTTCTTTTTAGTTCCACGCTTCTTGAAATGAGACTTTATTTTTCTTCTTTAATTATTTTGTCTCAGTATACTCCATTTTGTAACAAAGCAAATTGTCTTCATATAAGTAATATTGTGCTTCCAGAGAAAACGGTGCCTTAGATTAATTCAGTTCCATTTTATATTAAAACAATCTCTGTTTCACATTAAAATAAGAGGCAAACAGGCACACACAAACTCATATTGTACGGCCATGTACAACGGATGAGCGACGAAAGATTACCAAAGCAGGTCCAAGAATGATAACCAATAGGGCGCAGAAAAAAAGGGCGTCCTAAACTGGAATGGCAACAGTCAATCCAAAAATCAATGAGTCAAAAAAACCTGACGGAAGGATCGAAGGAGGTGGAGAATAGGCGTCGGACAACGTAGAAAAACGTTCTAAACCGACATAGTAGTAGTACATTTTTTGTGCTATATCAAGAAAATATTCTCCTGGTAAATAGGAAAGCACAAATTATTTTACTTCAAGGCAATGTGCTTTGATCTAAGACAATTTTTTTTACCGTGTGTGGTTCCAATTTTAAAGATATAACGAATGGTTTTGATTTTTGCATTTTTTAGAAAGTCACTTGATATTTTTTTAGGTTTCTAGATTTGCACGCACCTACCTAATGAAATGGGTAGGCTATATAATATAATAAATTTAGAAAAAAAAAACTTTTTGAAAACAAGCTTTTATAAAATGGACTAAAAAGCATAAAATAATTTTTTGAGGGTTCTGATATCATAATAATAAAAGCAATGGGCGTAAGGATATTTACGCGTTTTTGTTTTAGCCTTGTTAACTCGAAGTTTAGTGAAAGTCCAAATTCATTAAATTATAGCAGAGAAATGTAACGGTAGACAATTTAACCCAACCCACCCCAACCCTACTCAAACTACCCTTACATTTTTGTGATGTAGATGGACATTGTTATCCCTGCTTCATATTAGGCAGATCATCCGCGACCGGCAGTGTGTCGATTTATTTTGTCACATTAAAAAAGAAGAGTCGGCCCATCATCGGTTGTGGACGATCCACCAAATGCGCATGGAAAGGCATTTACCTAATATTAAATACGCCCACGCTTTTATTATTACGATATCAGAACCCTCAAAAAATTATTTTATGCTTTTAGTCCATTTTTAAAAGCTTGTTTTCAAAAAGTTTTTTTTTCTAAATTTATTTTTAAATTTTTAGATTTGTCTATGCATTTCAGCTAGCGCATCAATATTGCAGAGAGTCTTTCCTGTCAATCCCTAAAACTGTTCGTTATTATTATGATCATTATACGCAAGGATTAATTAATTTTGGTCGAGATCGAACAACCTAAGGTCTTACCTCTCCTACGCCCCCCCCCCTTTTTTTAGCGGGAGAGCATGTGAATTTTGAAATCAATCAGATACCTACGTGGAAGTCAGTTAATAGTAATCAGAAAAACTTGTCATTAAATCGTCAATTTTGAATCCGCCATATTGAATTAATTTTGGTAATCTGATCAAAAATTCGTAATCCTCATCCTCAAAAACCCCCAGATACCAATTTTGGTGGAAATCCAACAAACTAAAATTTTACCCCCTCTCCGCCCTCCAGGTTAGGGGTGAGGTAGGCAGTCAGTGATACCACATTAGTGGATTGTCATCGGAACTATAACGGTATGCGAAATTTGAAGTCAATCGAATACGTGGAAGTCAGTTGAAAGTAATCAGAAAAACTTAACGTTAAATCGTCCATTTTGAATCCGCCATATTGAATTTTTATAATCTGATCAAAAATTCGTAATCCCCATCCTCAAAAACCCCCAGATACCAATTTTGGTGGAAATCCAACAAACTAAAATTTTACCCCCTCTCCGCCCTCCATCTTAGGGGTGAGGTAGGCAGTCAGTGATACCATATTATTGGATTGTCATCGGAACTATAACCGTATGCGAAATTTGAAGTCAATCGAATACGTGGAAGTGAGTTGAAAGTAATCAGAAAAACTTGACATTAAATCGTTCATTTTGAATCGGCTATATTGAATTTGTAATTTGTAATCTGATCAAAAATTCATAATTCTCATCCTCAAAAACCCCCAGATACCAATTTTGGTTGATATCGGACAAACTAAAGTTTTACCCCCTCTCCACCCCCCATGTTTGGGGTGTGGTAGGTACCCGATGAAACCATATTATTGTATTGTCATCGGAACTAAGACGCTATGCGTAATTTGAAGTCAATCGGATGTTTGGAAGTTCTTCAAAAATGAGTTGCAAGATTTGATTACATACATACATACATATAGGTGAAGTTAAATAAAAGCTTGTAATAATAATAAGTACAGTGAAACCTCCTACAGGCCGACACTCACAGTTTCGTTGATTTTGGTCGCTTATTAGAGGTGTCTGCTTATGAGAGAGAACTGCGAAATTTGAATATACATCTATTTTAACAGTTTTGGCCGCTTGAGTTTTTTTCGATATTAAATTTTTCAGCAATCTTTCATGCTGATAGATGTTCCTTCTCGGAAACGTTAACAACTTCCATTTTTTCACGTAAACTAAGAAATTTTTTACTAGGCGCCATTTCAAAGGGATCTATTACTACCCAACTGAACAATAAAAATAACACACAGCAATTCCGCCGAATAAAATATGTTGTAAATACGACTGAAATAATTAGTCTCCGCATTAAAATGGAAAGAGGTAATGTCGTGCAGAGCTCCATCCCGTTTTAGAATTTTTTTACGAAAAGAAAAATTTCCACGTCCGGTTATAGGAGTGAATTTTACATGTAAAGAAATAGGGAAAAGCTTGGTTTCAACAAATTGTGTCCGGTTAATAGAGGTGTCCGCAAGGAGAGGTTTCACTGTATAAAAGTTTAAAAAATATTTATTTTTAAGAAAAATAAAGTATAGAGTTTTCCAGCCAAAAAAGGCTTAGGAGTAAAATATAAAATTAATACCTAATAACGATGAATTAAAAAATTATAGCACGCCACTGGACAAAGGAAGATAGCGCTAACCGAAGTCATTTTTTTTGCGCCTCATTTTATTCTGGTCGGACAATATTTATAGGTTACACTCACAAGTCAAGATTTTTTTTATACTTAGCATTTATTAATTATTATTATTAATTAAGCACTTAATTATCACATTTTTTTGCACTGAATATTTTGTGTTCTATACTTTATAGACGTTAACATCATTAGAGTTATGTTCTCCTATAAATAAAATAATAAAATAGTTTTTATTAATTATCTTCTCAAGGCAAAGGCTGTGGACAGCAGTCGGGATAGGGTTTGGTCAAATCCATTTTGGAAATATGTCGAGCTAAGATTGTGCCACATCTGAAAAAAGTAATATTGAATATAATAATAGTAGTACTAGTAGTGTGGGGTAGGCACTAGGCCTGGCGACTAGGCACATGAACCGCCCTTTTCCGCAACCCCCGGGCATCCCTCCTACTGCGTCCTTCCTTCGTTAAGGAATCTGCCCATCTTCTGTACACCTTGGATTCATATGGTCCTCCGTCTTAAACGCTTCCTCTTCGAACACCCCTCTTCTGGCCTCCTATGCTTCACATGATAAGAGGAAATGCGCCGAGGTCTCGTCCTCGGCCCAACATCGCTCGCACGTCGCGTCCTTCTTTACTCTCATCTTTGCCAAGTGTCCTTGTAGGACGTAGTATCCTGTTAGGACTCCCACTATGGCTCCCACCTCTCTTCGTGCTCTGCGGAGCAGCCAGTCAGTACGGGACTTGCGTCCATTTCTTTTGTATCTGTTTCTGGGTCCACTCTATTAGGGCCGACATAATTTGCCCTCCTCTGAGGCCCATAAAAGGCTCTGGCCTGACGCATTTCTGCTGGGATCTTCCCCGTAATAATAATAATAAATCGTTTATTTGTACAGATCGAATGGGTTTGAAATATGAATAGGTGCTAAGTGTCCCAACCCCGATGTTTTTGAGAGATTTTAGGTATTTCTAGGAGACAAGCAAAAAATTGTCCCCTTCGATAACAAAATTGACGTGTCCGAGGGTTTTTACGATTTTGGTTGAAACACCCTGTAATCGGTATACACTATTTTATGCACTTTAGTATAAATCAATAAATAATAGTTTATTTCCAATAATAAATTCTTTGGCTAGAATATTCACAATAGCTTATTTTTAACTAAAAATATTTACAGAAATAAAGTAGAAACGCTGCAAAGAAGCAAACAGAAGACCCACAAAATTTTCATTGTACGTGAGCTTATCAATCAACAGTACGTACTCAAACCTCAGTTCTGTTTTATTATTTCAATAAATAATAATTCAACTACTATTATTTGTAAAAAACATTTGATTTGGTTTAAAATAAATAATTTCACAATAAATGAATTATGCTTGAGATATTCAGAGAATAAATTATTTTATTTGTTTTCTTTGTTTTCCTAATTAAAATATTTTTTTATACATAAATAAAGTTTAATGATTTTTTTTAATCGACCATATATCGTCTATATACTGGCAAAATCCACTAAGTTAGAAAAGTTAATTTTGAGAAAATCGCATTTTTAGATATTTGGAAATTAGGGACAACATTTTAAGACATTGCTTTGAGTGAGAAACTCCTGAATTTTACATAATGTATTGGATATTAGAGATAAGTATGTAAAAAAAGTTTATTTCTTTTTAAATTTAGTTATTTTTTATAGATTTTGTCAAGTTTGTGATTTAACGTAATTTTTAAATTTGGTTTTAACGGCCAGGCTTGATCACGGCTGGTTTTACTAAAATAAAGACTTAATATTTATCTTTATTATTATGCAACTATCTCAAAAACTAAAAAAATTGCTTGTCTACCGACGATATATTTGTTCCCTAGATAAACTTTGCAAAAATTGAGTAGCTGCTATTCTAAACTGCCTAATCGATATTTTCTCAGTCACAGATACTGGCAAATTATTGACAACTTTTGGTAATATGTATGTGTGACATCTCTCTCTCTTGTTTTATTCTTTCTGGGAATTTTTGGGTATTAAATCTATGTAAATTTGGTCGTGTATTTACATGTTTTTGTTTTTTAAACGATAAAACTGCCAGCTGCCTACAAAATAATTGTCTTGTGTATTGGAAAAATATTTAAAAATAAAAATAATGGAACAGCCCTCCAAACTAATTGCATTTAACAATGGGGTAAAGTAGCCTAATAAGAACACCCTCCCGAATCAGGGACCCTATGCGATCATTCTTGTTTTGGAGTCTAGGAACATACCGATTAATTTTACAATTACCTAAATTGCATAAATCGCCGAGGTGTCGCTAGGTGTGTGTGTGTTTGTCTGTCCGGCGCACGATAGCCCCTACAGCGCTAAACCTTTTCATGAAATTTTTAGGTAAATAATGCACAACACTGTAAAGTGCTGATTAAATTTTGGTCAAAATCAATTAATGCTAATGACAGTTTTTTGACAGTTTAAAAATTAAAAATAAGCAAATTTTTTAACGGAGCGTTGCACGTTTTTTTCAATAACTTATGTTATTACTAAAAACTTTGTAGGAGCTTTCGTTCCTGAGATAACTATAAAAACTGTTTTCAAGGCTGATATAGCGTGGAGTTCACTTGTAGTGTGCTAATGGGCTAGCAAGGTATCAAATCCATCATGGATATATACAAATTTTAAAATGAAAGGTTCTTTCTAGTTTGTAAATCTATTTTTAAAAGTTTCATATTACAGCCAAACTTCTTTATATTCAATTTAGCACAGCGGCGTAGCGTGCCTCACAGGGCGTGGGGGGCCGACTGCTATAAAGGACGCCCCTCAGAAATCTTGCGACCAAAAAAAAAAAGTTTCATTTGCCGGCCTCTCAATTTGCCGTTGCCGGTCCTGCTAGTAAGCTTAGAGCGCTTCGGCCACCCATGGGGCGCCAGTACCGTCGGGGCGGGGGGGGGGGCGACGAACCCCTCGCGCCCCTCCCACGCTACGCCACTGATTTAGCACTGTACCTAAGAGTCATTTGCAGCCTAATAGCGAAGTTTGGAAAAACATTTCCAAACTGATAAGAACCTTTTATTTTGAAATTTGTATTGGAGAACTTGGCTTTACTTTTATCTCAATCCTTTTTAAGGAATACCATTTTCGCATACTTTTCTTCACATGAATTAGTTTTGTTATGATTTCACTCCTTTTTTTAAAGAATTTGGATAATATTTAAGTTTTAAAGTAGTAAAATATGCGAAACATTGTTCAAAACTTGTGCAATGCCTTATTAAAAATTTTGAGGTTTTTTAATTTTTTCCTATGGTTTCATCATAGTTCCTATCAGCCTTCTAAAGCTCAGCTCTCTAGTGATCCTGGATGTAGGCAATGTTAAGTTTACATAACTTTACATTTATAGAGGAGGGAGTAAATTAAAACTTTGGTGTTTTTAATTTTTTTCCTATAGCTTTATCATAGTTCTTAGCAGTCTTCCAAAGCTCAGCTCTCTAGCGTTTCTTGAAGGGGCAATGTTACTTTTACATAACTTTACATTTATAGGGGAGGAAGCATATTAAAATTTTGAGGTTTTATAATTTTTTCCTATAGTTTTATCATATTTCCTATCAGTCTGCCAAAGTTCAGCTCTCTAGCGCTTCTGGAAGTAGGCAATGTTACTTTTACATAATTTTACATGTATAGGCCCACATAGCAGAAAAATCACATCAACGTTAAATTAACGTGAACAAAAATAACAAAGTTTTTTTTTACTTGAAAACAACCTCATACCATGTAATATTTATTTTGTTAACTTAAAAACAAGGAGTAATCAAGCTATAAAAATCCACTTTTTGCTGAAGTTTCTGGTGCTGTGTATATAACGTGTTTTTTACCCTCGTTATTTTCATGTACCAAATTCACACTTGAAAAGTCCTCCACAACATGTTCTAAAACGCCCCTAGACTTCTAAAACCTACTAACTTTCTGCGTCTTTTTTGGTAACGTTTTTTTAATAACATTTTTTTAACTTAAAAGATACGCGAAATGAAGTTATAAAAGTTAACTAGTTTAAGACTACAACACTTCAAGACAATTTTAAAGAAGGCGCTCAAGGCAAGACAAAATATCAATTTATCTATCTATATACAATATGTTTTTTTTAAAAAGCTAAACAAGATTTTTTAACAGTAAACACTTTCACAGAATCGTGATCGTGATCGTGAAGGATCATGGATCAGTTCCTTAAAAGATTTTTGGAGCTTAGAGGCCAAAGCACTGCCTGATAGATTTCGTCAAAGAGAAAAATCCCGACAATAGGTGGCGCTGCTGCTAGTAAAATCTCAAAAATATTCAGTAGAAAAGCCATGCAAGTCGCGTTATAAAATTCGTGTAGAAAAGGCGTGAATCTAATGTGATTTTAACGTAAAAATTACTTGAAACTAACGTAAAAACATTGTTGTTTTAATTTTATAATGGCGTTATTATAACGCAGTTTTTAGCAACGTTATTTTTTATAAAATTAATGAATGACCTATTAAGCTTGTTTTCATATATGAAATAAACGTTTTTTTCTAGCAGCTTTTAAAATCAACGTTTTTTTTCTCACGCCTTTTTTACGAGTTAAACACGTGATTGTGCTATGGGGAGGGGAGTAAATTGAAATTTTGGGGTTTTTTGATTTTTTTCAAGGGTTTGGTCATAATTTCCATTCGTCAAGTCTAGTGATATACTTACGTGGCAACAGTTATGCTGCCATCACCATTGCAACTGGCCCTGGAGCATTTACCGGGAAGATCTATGTCCTCTCCTGCTTTGGAAATGGGACCGGTGTCATCGCTGAAGCAATGACCTTCATGACCTGTATCAATAAAAAGCAGAAACTAGTTATTTTTGTACCCACACCGAAAATAAAGATAGGGGAAAGGGGGGCAAAATGGGATACGCGGGTAAAACGAGATACCGCAATTTTAGCTAAACTTTGCAAGAATAAAACCGCTTAATATCAGATATTTTATCCCCGGGACTGGTTCAACTCTCTGCAATATGTTTGGTGCCAGTCGGCTGAGCTTAAGTTGGTTTTTACTTAACATGTGAGTAATGTACGCTGTTTATTGTAAAAATAGCTTGCGAATTTTGTGACGGTAAGCAACTTTTTTACAGACTTTTCAAAATTTTGTTTACATTAAACAATTAGTGGCTTTATGTATTATTCATAATTAAATGCGTTGTCCGTAAAATTAGCCTTTTACGGTATATAATTTTTGTTTGAATTTAACTAGTGGTTTGGCGCAAAACGAGGTTTTTTCATGGGGGCAAAACGGGGAACGTTGTTATGCCAACTAACCTATACCCCATTTTGCCCCAAATTTTTTATTTTTTTTTGGTATCATCACTGAAAGTTGTATTTTATGTTGTCTTTGCAAGAAATGGGCAAAATTCGTGTCGGAGAGTCGACAGCGATGACTAGGTCGCTGTTATTCTTTATAAATCTTGTAAGTACTAAATTTTATTATTATAAATGTATTTTTTATTACAAATTTTTATTTTTTAAATAAATATTTTAATGATTAATTAATAATTAAATTACACAACCACATTTTGTTACATATAAGTATCCCATTTTACTTCGAATGCGGGGAAAAATAGGTCAAAGTGAATTTTTTATAAAAAGGATAATAAAACTATGATGGAGTTCTAAATCGCCTCAACTGAAAATTAAAATATATAGATAACATTTCTAGCCAACTTAATTCCAAATGACGAAGGCAATGGTGATCATTTAATAGGAGAAATAAGCCTATAAAACTAAGTATCCCATTTTCTCCCTACATACATAAAACAAACCTACCCCAAATCCAAACTTATTTTCAGTTTTCACACGCAGAATACACCTCCTGATCAGGGTCTAGAACAATTCGCCGACGCCGACTCGCCGCCACGTCGCAGATTCGACCTGCCAATGGATAACTCGCCGATGACCCGATTGACCGCCGCCGTATTTTTACTAATCTAATAATAAGATTTTTTTTAAACCTTGCGATAGCTTTTTCAACTCGGTACTTTTCGATGAGCTACAAATTTTATACTCGACAGAAAAGAGTTCCGGTAATAATGCCATTTAAGTTTTTTATTAGGTACATATTCAAAATGGCGGACTTTTTTTTATGTATTAACCAGATTCTCTCAAATTTGAGACATTACGGTCTTTAAGGCTATGTAATATAATTTTTGACTTAAACCAAAAACATTCAACTAAAGGTAGACCCCGTATAGAAATCCTAAACTTCATCAGACACAAAAAGTATTATACTGGGGATTTCTTTCAAATTCGCAACAATGTTGCCAGTACTTTTATAACTTGTAATTTTGATGTAGGTACATAAGTAAAATGGTAACTAATAAAAATCAAAAAAATATTTTGTTTTTGAATTCGGCTTACGTTTTGGATTGCTATACATGTATCTGTAATAGAATATGTTTACCATCCTATGTGAGAAAAGGATTGTTTTCATTGATTTTTTTTTTGAGATCTTGTCATTAATAACGTTTTTCTATACAATTTAATTCTAGGTTGTAAGTATAACCTCTAGATATGTATGTATGCATGTCTGTCTGTGTACCTATATGCACATATGTATACAAATGTTTGAAAAAAAGTTTTTTTTAAGTTAGAATATGTTATCCAATAATCAATCGGTAAATTTTTGTTTACATAGGTACCTAAACTTAACAAAAATCATAAAACATTTGCTTTTAAGTCCCTGTTGTTATAGATCTATGTGGCGGTTTAAATCCTTATCTATTTTGAATTAAAAGGAAAGTATAAATTAGAAATAATCAGCTAAAGTTGGTTTTTTTCGAAGATTGTTGATTGTCGATTTTTATAGAACGTACAACGATTAGCACAAAATTGCAATTTTTGTGCAGTCAACCAACTTGAGCTTGTTTTTTGCAGGAACACAAAATAACTAGCGGCGATATCCTGTAATGCAAACCATTTTTTTAAACTGCACATGAGCACCTCTCTTTTTCTGATCACATAAAATTATCTTCCTCTTACTAACTTCACACATGCTCGACCACAGCTGAGAGGGAGATATTTTACGTGAGAAGAAAAAGTACGGTAGCGAATGCGCAGTTTAAAATATTGATTTGGTTTTCGGTTTTCTGAAAAAAACGGGACTCCATTTAAGTGTGAAAAACGTTCAACTGAAAGTAAGTTTAATTAAATTTCTTTGGTGTGAGGTTAGAGTTAATAAATAGTTTATTAGTTTTGTCTTCCTAGGTGGTATTTAAAAAGTTATTAAAACCAGATGACTAAACTGCACTTTTAACTATTAATTATTGTTCTCACTACAAATGTTTTCGGTATAAAAATAACTCTTGCTTTTAGTCCAAATTAATTTAAGTTAAATGTTTTGATCACGAAAGTTAAAAAAACCTTTTCTTTATATAATATCTATATATATATATATATATATATATATATATATATATATATATATATATATATATATAAATTAGTCTACAACCCTCTCCTGGGCAACTCTGGAAAACTCAAAAAGTGTTTTGATTTGATTTTACGCGAAAATGGAACGTCGCAGAGAAAACCTTTGTTGACAAAAAAAATTGTGTGTGCTTAAGACCACATGGCAGAAGTGTAAACTTTAACAAGGCTAAATTAATAATACTGGCCTTCATCTGCATCATCATATTGCTCGCTGAATGTTCCTCTCACAGTTAGTCGACTCGAGCCGACTTCACCCGAATGAGCGTTACATAGCCGAGTCTGACGGCTCAGTTCAATTCAGTACCCACAAAAACTACTAAACGCGCCTAAAGAAGTTTACACTTCAAAAATTCCTCTACAATTTTTCTTAAAGGTTATAGCTCTAGACTTACATGTATAGAAGATAGAGAGCACCAAAATTGACAAAAATCAGTTTTTTGCATTTTACACAAAAACGGTAAGTCGTAGAGAAGAATTTTATTTAAGAGAAATATTACCCATACGAGTCTTCACAATCAATGTCCATAGTCTATAGGTCTACAACGACATGTTTAGAAGGTAGATGGCAGCTAAGTTGTCAAAAATTGTGTTTTTTTTAGTCGTAGAAAGAAACTTTATAAACATAAAATGTTAAAGGACACAATTTTCTACATTCTTTCCTTTTGGGCCACAGGTTTACAACTACGTGTAGAACATATAGGGCGCCAAATTTGCAAAAATTATTATTTTATTTTATGTAAAAACGGTAGGTCCTAGAAAAACACATTATAGACAAGAAATCTCCAGGACGCCATTCTCTACAATTCACCTATGTGAGTCACAGCTCTATGACTTATGGTTTTTGCGTAAAACGAAAAAAAGTACATAATGGGCATTTTCGGCACCCTCTGTCTTCAACACATATGGTTGTAGAGCTGTAAATTGTCATTGTCGCATTGTAGAGAATTGTGTCTTGATCATTTTATGTCAATAAAGTTTTTTTTTATGACTGCATAAATTGCAAAAAACATAATTTTTTCAAATTTTCTTCTAAACGTGTGGTTGTAGACCTATAGACTATGGAGACCGATTGTAGGGAATTCTATGGGTAATATTTCTCATACATTAAATTTTGCCCTACGACGCGTAAAATGCAAAAAACTGATTTTTGTTCGCTATTTTTCAGAAAAAAAATTAATAGCGGCAACCATGTAGACCAAACGTCACCCTTGCATCATTTATTGTTGCCTTTGAGAGGTTATCCGAATAAACGTGCGTTTTCGTTGTCTTTTTTGCAATATTGATCACAAAATTAAGATTTTTTTTATTAAATAACTTTAAAAATGCCTAAGAAGTGTGACAAAAGTGAAGAGAAGTGGCTGGATTTATCATTTCACCGGTAAGTTTGAATCTCTTCCAGAAACCGTCATATTGTTTATGATTTGGTAAGACAGTGGTGTGGTTTATAACTTTTTTTACAATATATTAGTGATTTATTTTACAAAGAAGTTTTAAGAAACATTATTTATTGTTGCAAATTCCCTTATTTTCCCACCTCTAGTGTTTGGGTTTTTTTGGAAAAGTTTTTGAATTTATTCTGGCAATAATATATAAAAAAATATATTTCTTATGTAAACAACCATTTTCACTCTGTAATGTTATGTTATGTCATGCTACTGTACAGTTATTAAACATTTTAAAAATATTCAAATTTATGAGTTTACTAGATTCCCCACTGATCCAAACAAGAGAGAGCTTTGGAGGGAGATTATTGGCCTTAATAAGGAGAAAATTCTGTCAAAATGGGCATTCTTTGTTCTGACCACGTTGATCCTCAGTATGTTCGTTTAGCACCTAGTAGGCACTATCTTGTACGAAATGCCTTGCCCAAGGTCAGGTGTTAAAGACTAGTTCAAATTAAGAAAACTACTTACTACTAGTGGTTGGTAGTTAAATATTCAACTATCTCTTTTTATTATAAAGTATACATACAGCGGCGTAGCGTGCCCGAAAGGGCGGGGGGGGGGGCGACAGCTAAAAAGGGCGCCTCTGAAAACTGATGAAAAATCTTACGGCAAAAAAAAACCAAAAGGTCAAAAAGGCGCCTCTCACAAATCCCCAATTCCAAAAAAAAAAGAACCGCGCCGTAGAAATTTGAACCGCGCCGTCTCCAAAAAAAAAAAAAAGGTCATCATATGTCAGGGGGCGGCCGATAAGTCACAAGGGCGCGTCTGACGAAATCTTGCAACTAAAAAAACAACAACAAAAAAAGGTCATCATGTATGAGGGGGCGGCCGATACGACACAAGGGCGCCTCTTCCACCTATGGGGCGCCACTACCCTCGGGGCGGGGGGGGCGACGAACCCCCCGCGCCCCCCCCCCCCCCCCCCCACGCTACGCCGCTGTATACATAATATATTATCACTGGTTGTTTTTGATGTTCGATCATCATATAATGATGTAAAAAAGTAGTTAGAATTAACAAATATAACTATAAGAAGAAAAAAGGTAGTACCTAATTTTACACAGAAAAAAAAGAGTTTTAACTTCCTTTTCACTTACTTACTGCATAGTCCCTGGTGATTAATTAAAAGAGAGCCTTGAGTCAAATGGATTAAAATATTGTTCTTAATTCTTATATTTGCCAAATTTAATAATGTTTGTATATATAGGGTGTCCCATAACTTAGGGGCCATAGGCCAACAAGTGATAGAGGAGGTCATGTCTGATCAAAAACTTGTTGTTGGCAATTTTTTTAACTTTTGTGATAATAACTTTAAAAAAACGCAGTAAAAATATGAAATTGGGTAGTCTTGTATTAGAACAAAAGCAGTAAATTGAAATTAATTTGAAAAAAGTTAGTCAGTCAATTTTTTTAGAAAATACTATTTTTTTGGTATGAACTTTTATGAATGCCATATTAAATGCAATGTTTTTAAAATATTTTTTGTTAATAAAAACAAGTCTCTAGCGAGACATAATAATAAAATATTATTGATATTTTTTAAAAGAGAAAGCAAAAATTAATTTTAAAAAAAATATTATTTTTTTATACATTTTCGAGGTTATTTTGACAGCCCGTACCTCCTCCACTTGTAATATTATCAAAAAAGGAGTACCACATTTTTTAATCACAATTAGCTGAGTATTCAGCTGGCTGTCACAGATTTTTTTTTGTATAACCGGTTTTCACCCACTCCTCTTTAAAAATCCTATATCTTAAAAACAGATGAATGTTGACCCCATGTTATATAAACTTTTTTCTTGGAAATAACCTCCTCTATCACCTGCTGCACTACGGCGCCTAAGTTATGGGACACCCTGTATTATAATCACTTAATTATAAATAATATTTTTTCATTTTTATTTTATTTGGTAAATAAAAATTAAATAGATTTTTTTATGGAAATCAAAAGTATTTTGTTGATAAAACTGAATAAGTCATGTTTTTTAACATTTGCAAATGTAAAAAACACAGACTCATACCAAATATTTTCTAAAAAAACTAATTGCTAGAGTTTAATAAACTAATGAATGGATTTTGGTAAAATAAACCAATGAGTGCTTTTTATTTCGAGGCAAGAGTTTTGCTGATAAAATATAACAAAAAATCTATATTATAAATATAGGCTGTTCCATTTTTATCATTTGGGTGGTTTCGGGAACTTCTAGAGAAGATTGAAGAAAAAACGACTACACCTTAGTGTGCTTTAATTTGAAGAGAATAATGATGGTAAACATCGCATATCAATATTATAAACATAGAAACCGAAAACACCCAAAAGTGTCGAAAATGCACTAGGGGATCAAATAGACTCTTTAAATCCTGATGCAAAAATTTTGATAAATATCTCAAGGTCTGAGTATATAATTCGGAGTTTTTGACTTTTTTTAACAGAACAAATCTACTTACTGTAAAAAATTTACTAAGAGCAATGTATTACCAAGGTGGAAGAGTAAAAAGCTAAAAAAACACCTTTGACAATTTGAAATAAAAAGAAACACTTTTACCTGTGTTTTAAATTTTAGGGATTAAAGTAACACTTTTCTATATCCAGAAAAAAATAATATAAAGTAGATTTCTTATCTTTAGGGAAAAATAATAAAAATCAAAACTACGGATATTACCAGCTGTAAATAAGTTATTGATTTCTAATATTATAAATCGATAAAAAAATTAATTCTGTAAAAATAGAATGGCTGTCAAAGCTGTACCGGTAATATTTTACACTTATTTAAATTTTATAATTTTGGGTGCAAAAATTTTATAGGAAAATGTCTATAATTTATTTTATTTTCAACAAAATCTGCACGCCCATGGTTTTTTCCTCGATTTCTCTTTTATACCTATTACAGTGTTGCCTGCGAGGATTCGGCAAAATTTTCTGAGATTTCATGCATGATGAATGAATTTGCGTATTAAATAATGGGGATGCGTCTTCTAGGGTTCCTTGAATTTCTTTGACTTAAACTTAAAGTAATCAAAAAGCCGCCAAACCAAAAAGGCGGGATTTTCCATTTATAAACCGATATGTATCAAATTTAGAACTTTGGGTTGCATATGGCCGCTGCATGATTATAATTTTAGACCTAAACTTAACGACCGATTTACTAGATACATACTACACCAATACTGACGACCAAGTAATTATAGCTAATGATAAAGAAGACATGGAGTATATTATGAGAAAGTTAATTGAAGAATGCCAAAAGTGGGGGTTAACAGTCAACATGGACAAGAAACAGTATTTATATATTGGAAACGAATCAAGTTCGTTAAAACTAGACAATGGACAAGCAATATCTCTATACAATGAGTATGTACATATACGTCACATTTGATAAGACAGGAACAGACTATAAAGATCTGGAAAAAAGAATAGCAAAAGCGAAAAAAAGGTATTCGTGAAAAGAGGACAGACCAAAAAGAAACTAACGTACCTTTGGCCAAAGGTACCTTAATTTCTTTTTGGTCTGTCCTCTACCCACGAATACGTACCTGTTTCTATAATAGGACACAAAATGCACACAAAAAAAAGCAAACAAGTCTGTCTTAACAGTATTTTATGAAACGAAGAGGTAAACAAGAATGAAAAATTTAACATATATGAAACAAGGGCGAAAAGCACGCTGTTGTATGGAATAAAGACTTATCGCGTAACAGAAAAATACAAAACGAAAGTGGAAAGTGTCGAAATGGATGCAATAAGAAGATCAATGAGAATATCCAGAACAGATCATATCAGAAATTAGATCATAAAATAAAGAATGGGAATCAAGGGAAGCATAACGGATGACAACACTAAAAGAAAACTGATATGGTACAATGTACAATGGCTGAATGAAGAAAGATTACCAATGCAGGTCCTAGAATGGCAACCAATAGGGCGCAGAAAAAGAGGGCGTCCTAAACTAGAATGGTCAATCCAAATGTCAGGATCGAAGGAGGTGGAGAGTAGGCGTAGGACAACGTAGAAAAACGACATAGTAGTAGTAAGGTCACTGTATAACAAAGAACTTTGTTATATAGTGACCTTAAGTAGAACTACTAGTAGTGGTTAGGCCCATTCGCGGTTTTACTCGCCGTTGCGAGGCTCAATGTTCGTCAAAATGTTCAGGTGTAGACACGGCTTTAAAAAATCCTATGTTCAATTACCTGGTGGTGCTGGCGGATATTGTGCCAGAGCACCAAAAGCCACAGCAATAAGGGCACTAAACACAACACTTAATAATAATTTGTTCATATTGAATGAATTTTTAAAATAATATAAAATTTTTAAAGATGCACTTAAGATGAGTCTGGAAACAATTGGTTATATTTACTAAACCACAATGATTTTATAGCGCCTATAAATTAATAAACGCCAAAACCGGTCAAATTTATGTGGAATAATAATTGTTTATTTAAATAGTGATTTGATGTTTGATGCTTTTTTAGCCATCACGCAGTGGTGTAACGTATACCTTAAAAATTAGAAGGTGGGCAGAAGAAAACTATTTTTTATTAGTGCTCAACAAAGCTTAAGCTACGTTTACATTTGGAGAATTTACTGGCGGAAAGTCTGGGCAGCCACTAAGCTTGTTCATTGTTTTGTGTTTACACGTTTTTAAGTTTAGTTGCCAAGCAGTTAAAAACAAAATGGCGGTAGTGCGTATTGCTGTTAAATTTGTTGTGTGTGAAATTGCCAATAATTTAATAAATAAGTTAGAACGCGAGAAAACTAGTAAAAAACGAGTTTGGGTTAGAGATTGTATCAGACGTAGAAGTACTTGCATCAGAACGACTCTTAAAGGAGATATCAACTGAAGATCCCGATTCTTATAGGAATTTAATGAGATTATCATACCAAAAATTTAAAGAACTGTTAAGACTAGTTTAAAATAAACTGATTAAATCGGAAACGTGTATGAGAAGCCCTATTTCTCTCCAAATAATTTCTTAGTCACATTACGCTATCTGGCCACTGGTGATAGTTTTGCTTCCTTGCAGTATTTATACAGACTACCGAATGTACTATTTCAGTTTTTTTACCGGAGGTTGATGATGAACTTGATATTCCACAAAATTTCATATTATTGATATATGTTTAAAAAGGAAATTATCTGATTCCCATCCCACTTAGGTTGATGATATGAACTTGATATTCCACAAAATTTCATATTTTTGACACTGATCACCTAACAAATAGCTGATCCGTGTTTTTGTTATATGTTTAAAAAGGAAATTATCTGATTTCCATCCCACTTAGGTTGATGATGAACTTGATATTCCACAAAATTTCATATTTTTGATATATGTTTAAAAAGGAAATTATCTGATTTCCATCCCACTTATTCATTGTAAAAAACGTGGAAAACTTTCTCACAGAACGCTTGCTGACGTGTTTACATTTGGAGAGTACTGGCGCAAAGTACTGGCAGCCACTAAACTAGCCGGCCCGTCAACTTTTGGAAAGTATTTGCGGGAGAGTAACAAGTGCACTTTCTTGTAGTTTATACATGGCAAGTTTAGTGGCCAGTACTTTCCGCCAGTAAACTCTCCAAATGTAAACGTAGCTGTGCTTGCGAGACGCGTATTCACGTTTCCGTGCTGATTTCACGGCAGCGCTGTTTTGAAATAGACACGGAAATGTTGCAACATATTTGGTTACAAATGCGTGTTGATTTTAAGGTGCCGAGGCTCGAACAAGGCACGGATTTGTATTGAATTACGCAGCGCAGGGGTTTACTTATTAGTGCACATTTGAAACTTAAATTGGATTCACGTTGTTTATTAGTTTGATTTTGAGGTCATATGTTTGTTAATATGAAAATTATGGAGCAGTTTAAAAGTATTTGTACTAATATTACTCAAGATTTTGAAATTCGTTGAAGTTTGAAGAACACTCTTCCATTAACTATACCTGCAAAGTTCAGTGTTCATTGTCTTACACCGGCAACTACGACGACAGATGTTGTTCTGTTATGAATAAATTTTAATGATCTAAATGATTTTCACTTGATTTCTAACCACATGAAAATAGAAAGTTTCAAAAACCTAACCTAACGAAAGCTTATCAATCAAATCTAACCGAACCGAACCAAAGCAAACTGAACCAATAATTTTTTTCAAAAAAAAACTTTCCTGAGTTCCTACCCGGGATCCTAGAGGATGTGAAACCGAACCGATCCTTACTAAACCGAACCAAACCCAACCTAACCAAACTAAACTACAACACTATTCACACTCTCTTGGATCCTGGGAAAGAAGTCAGGAAAGTTTTTTTTAATTGTTGGTTCAGTTTGCTTTGGTTCGGTTCGGTTCGGTTTGGTTCAATTCGGTTCGTTTCGGTTCGGATTCATATCCTCTAGGATCCCGAGTAGGAAGTCAGGAAAGTTTTTTTTTTTGAAAAAAATTACTGGTTCAGTTTGATTTGGTTCGGTTCGGTTAAATTTGATTGATTAGCTTTCGTTATGTTAGCGTTTTAACCTGACAGTTGAATACGCTTTTGTAATAGTTTAATGAGCGATGTTCTCTTACAGATCCGTGCTCATTTCGAGATCAAAACTCTTAAAATCAACACGTATTTGAATCCAAATATATTGTAACATTTCCGTGTCTATTTCCAAACCGCGCCGACGTGAAATGAGCACGGAAACGTAAATACGCTTGCGGGACAGTAGCAGTAAACTCTCCAAATGTAAACGTAGCTTTACGAAACCCCGAACAGGTTCATAGTTTATTTAACAAGATGACAACAATATTTACATTTTTCTCAGTTTTTGCATGTACATATGGAGCTTTATGGTAATTTTGAAACTATTAGGACATACACTTTTGTTTAAACAACAACAAGGCAAAGTATTTAAATATCAGTCAAAAGGTGGCACAACATATTAAAGCCTTAGGGACACCGATTCGGTTCTAAAATTGTGGGTCTTACTAAAATTTTTAGGATGACAATGGATGACAGTCATTATAAATTAGGTTAGATTAAGTTACGGTGGATAGAATAGACCGGTGTTCGGATCTTATAAATATATGTCGAATTTTCACGACACTGGTGGTCCAGCTGATTTTTGTAAACAAAAGTTAGATCAGGGCAGGGCTATCAAAATGGACGGGCCACGATCCTCCACTTTGTTGACGTCACATCCGGGGCTGATTTTTTTTGATGGTCACGCTACGACACAGCTGATTGTCTTTAAAATATTGAAGTTGGAATGACAGTTCATGAATATTTGATTTTTTTTTAATAAAGCCGTTTTTGAGATTGTTTTTACTTTATTCTGGCAGAACAATTTTTTTTAAATGTATGGTTATCTCTAATTTTTCATAGCCGCTTCATTAGCTCACACAAAAATTAAGTTTAAAGCAGAAGCGAATTTGACAATCACAGATGGCAAAGTCAAATACATGTCAAATATAACAGTTGGCATGTGGTACATGGCGGGTAATTTGAATTCAAAATAAGGAATGCTAAATCTTGAAGATTTTAACCTTTTAATCATGTTGCTTCCTTACAAACCTTTGGTGGAATATCGGGATGGTGTCTGAGAATATTTCACTGAAATTTTGCGAAAATCTGTAGTGCCATTTTGAAAATATCATAAAAAAACGTCTGACCTCCCATAAGACCCAATGTAAAATTCAGCCCCGGGAGAACAGCTGATTTTTTCAGGGTCGTGGCCTCTATTTTTGTGTTGGCCTTGATCAGGGCTATCAAAATGGACGGGCGACGATCTTCCACTTTGTTGACGTCACAACCGGGGCTGATTTTTTTTTGATGGTCACGTTACGACACAGCTGATTGTCTTTAAAATATTGAAGTTGGAATGACGGTTCATGGATATTTGATTTTTTTTTTAAATAAAGCCGTTTTTGAGATTGTTTCTACTTTATTCTGGCAGAACAATTTTTTTTAAATGTATAGTAAGCCCTAATTTTTCATAGCCGCATCATTAGCTCACACAAAAATTAAGTTTAAAGCAGGAGCGAATGTGACAATCACATATGACAAAGTCAAATACATGTCAAATATAACAGTTGGCATGGCGGGTAATTTGATTTCAAAATAAGGAATGCTAAATCTTGAAGATTTAAACCTTTTAATCATGTTGCTTCCTTACAAACCTTTGGTGGAATATCGGGATGGTGTCTGAGAATATTTCACTGAAATTTTGCGAAAATCTGTAGTGCCATTTTGAAAATATCATAAAAAAACGTCTGACCTCCCATAAGACCCAATGTAAAATTCAGCCCCGGGAGAACAGCTGATTTTTTCAGGGTCGTGGCCTCTATTTTTGTGTTGGCCTTGATCAGGGCTATCAAAATGGACGGGCGACGATCTTCCACTTTGTTGACGTCACAACCGGGGCTGATTTTTTTTTGATGGTCACGTTACGACACAGCTGATTGTCTTTAAAATATTGAAGTTGGAATGACGGTTCATGGATATTTGATTTTTTTTTAAATAAAGCCGTTTTTGAGATTGTTTCTACTTTATTCTGGCAGAACAATTTTTTTTAAATGTATAGTAAGCCCTAATTTTTCATAGCCGCATCATTAGCTCACACAAAAATTAAGTTTAAAGCAGGAGCGAATGTGACAATCACATATGACAAAGTCAAATACATGTCAAATATAACAGTTGGCATGGCGGGTAATTTGATTTCAAAATAAGGAATGCTAAATCTTGAAGATTTAAACCTTTTAATCATGTTGCTTCCTTATAAACCTTTGGTGGAATATCGGGATGGTGTCTGAGAATATTTCACTGAAATTTTGCGGAAATCTGTAGTGCCATTTTGAAAATATCATAAAAAACGTCTGACCTCCCATAAGACCCAATGTAAAATTCAGCCCCGGGAGAACAGCTGATTTTTTCAGGGTCGTGGCCTCTATTTTTGTGTTGGCCTTGATATGATATGAACAACTAATATTCTTTGAATTTTTTAAAAACTAAGGCAATTTTCCTACTATTTTTTAGTATATTCTTAGAAAATAATATTTATCAGACATACCAGTTGTTATTTTTTTTAGCCCGCTTCATTTCTCTTTACACAAAAATTAAAATTCGAAGAAAATAATGTGTTCGTTTCAGCTTCAAAAATAATCCGCTCACCTACATCTTTGTTTACTTCCGAAGTCCTCGGTTCACCTTTGATAAGAAACAATCACATGTATCAGAAAACAGTGGGAAAATTGCCTTAGTTTTCAAAAAAATTCAAAAAATATTAGTAGTTTCGTTGTTCATATCATATCTAACTTTTGTTTACAAAAATCAGCTGGACCAACAGTGACGTGAAAAATTAGACATATATATATAAGATCCGAACACCGGTCTATTCTATCCATCGTGAGATTAAATATCATAATTAATCAAATATTTTGACAATCTAGTACAAACAAACAACATATTTTTTGAGTTTGACACTGACGTTAATTTTTGCCAAAATACACAAGTGGAGACTTTTTTAATAGCAACAGGAAAAATAAAAGAATAGAATAAATAACAAAGCCTATTTTTTTCGTCAAAAACCACGAGGTGACATTTCGTCTTAATATAAATAAAAATAGAAATAAATATTGGTTTACTGTTATAGAAAATATCAATAATCCTAAAGAAACCTTAGCCACAATAAAGGATAAAACACATAATGCTACTATGAGCCTGCCACCAAATTACATCCAGAACAAAGATATTAAAGACCTTGTGATATCTGATCCAGAATATGAAAACGAACATTTTCTGAAGAAAGATTAATTGTAAATTAAATATAATAAATAATTTATTTGTATGTTCTGCTTTGTTTTTGTTCCCACAAACTCGTAGAAAAAATTTTGTACCTACATACCTAACGCGTGTGTTTAGGTAAATTACTTTTATCACAAACTAATGGATCGGTTTGTAATCCCGTGATTTTTTATTTGGTAGGTAATGTCCAGTGGCCCTCAAAAAAATATTTTGTAAATAGAAAAAAATTTATGTCTTTAAATACCTCCTCATAAGCCTTTAACTTTTATTAAACAAAATTTTAGTTGTTTAAAATTACTAATAATCTGAAAGTTAGGGTCACGTGATCTTAATTAAAATTTCTCAATCAAATTGACTCGCCCCCGGCATATAAGGGTGGCGCTTCCGTCCAGAGCTTCAGTCAGGAGGTTGGTGGCTTTTTTGATTTGGTGTCCTGCAGCAAATATAAAATTGATCAAGCTTTTATAAATCCTAAGAGATCTCGTCTATAAAAATATAATTGAAACATGTTTTCTGTTCATATAAAAGGTTTTTTTTTAAATTGTCAAACGTATCCTGTTTGATTTTTGATTTTTTTTTGTATATTTTAGAAACAATTTAGCTACAGGTCTTCATGACACAACTAGGCTACTGAAATGCCAAACATTGTTTTGAAATATTTGTTGTGCTTTAGGCATAACTTTTTGAATAAGTTGAATTAGCGAAAAACTGATACGTTTGTTAAAAATGCTTTAAAAAAGACACCCCGCCAAATTTCAATGCATTCTGCTTTCTCGTTTTCTATTTCTATATGGACAAAGATTTGGCCAAGAAATGGGTTATCAGTGTTGCCAGATGGTAAGTTTTCGAGCGAAATTGCCACCTTAATAAATCATGACGCTTTTTTTAAAATATGCGGTGTTGCCAAACAACGCACTGTTTCTTTCATAAGGGGGTCATGGGAGCCATGGCAGAAATCTGCTTGTGCGCAAAAAGTGACAGCAAAATAATTTTTTAAAATTAATCCTCCCGGTGGTCTTACGCCTGTGGTTTACCGATGCCATTCCCCCCTTGATCATAGGATATGACAGCAGGTGTTTTTGTTAGTAAATAAAAAAGTTTTTGGATACAAAAGTTTTATTATTTTTTTCTCTAATCTTTGACTCTTTTAATTGATTTGGGATTATATGATAATCTATAAGCCTGAAAATACGTAGGTTCTCCGACAATATTTACAAAAAAAATGATTGGAGTAAAATAGCTAAAAAAAAGGAAGGTATGTCCAAACCACGGTACCTAGAATAAACCCGTCTATGGATCTTATATATTTATATGTCAAATGTTTTTTTAACTGGTGGTCCAGCTGATTTTTGTAAACAAAAGTTACATAGGATATCTCTTTAATAAACAACTTATATTTTTGGAATTTTTTAAAAACCAAGGCAATTTTCCAACTGTTTTTTGGTATATCCTTATACAATAATATTTCTTAGACATAGTCGTTATTTTTTTTTGCTTGCATCATTTTGTTTACATAAAAGTTTAGTATCAAAGGTAAACCGAGGACTTAAGAAGTAAATAAATAGGTGTAGGTTAGCGGATTACTTTTGATGCTGAAACGAACACATTATTTTCTTCGAATTTTAATTTTTATGTAAAGAAAAATGAGGCGAGCTAAACAAATCGACTATACGTCTCAAAAATATTATTTTATCAGGATATACTAAAAAAGTTGGTAAATTGCCATGGTTTTCAAAAAATTCCAAAAGTATAATTGTTTAAGTTTCTGGCAATATACGCCTTCTTTTATCGTTGTTACAATGACATTATATCTACACAAAATTTAAATATACATAAAAAAAATGTTTTATTTTAAAAATGGCAGCCGGATTAAAACCTCCAGATGTCACTAAGGAAAGTTGATTAAAATTAGAGTACCCAAGTGTAAAACAGATGTCCGGTATGTTGTTAATTATTTGGTCAAGTTCATTTGTAGTTCAGGTGAACGTTACTGAAAAGGGATTCCAACTTAACTTGCGCTTTTTATCCTATTTAAATACTTGTTCGTATTCAATACGCTTTGAAAATTTTTGCCTACAATTTTTTTCGAACATTGATGATTTCTTATAGTGTTGATTGGTTGAAAGGGGTCAAATTAATCTGCAAACTTTTTCTTTCTACGCCGCTTCTTCAATTCTAAAGTTCACTTAAATTTTTGTGAAAGAAAAATCACTAGAAAATTCTTATTATGTTATTGCACGTTGGCGAAATCAAAATATTTTTAGTTATTTGACCTGTAAGTATTAAAAAATACAGTTAAAGCGATCAGAACTGAGTCTATAGACTTAGTACTTAGACCCTGGTCTAAGTGCTAAGGTAAGGTGGGTTAACTGGGTCATGATTTTACAACGGGAATATACTTTCAAGACTTTCAAAAAAGCAGCAAGCTTAAAATAAATCGGTTTTTCATTACAGGGAGTATCTTAAGGAAGGACTTTAGAAACTATTAACGTGATATAAGATTTAATTCCAAAATAGAAAATACCATTTTTCTTTTTTTTTTGTTTGCCTGTGGGTCCAGTTATCTCATGAAGATGGGGCAACTGGACCATATACATTGTTTGTAAAATGAAGGTATGTATTTAGTTTGGGTTATCTGGACCAAATCTAGAACATTTAGATTTTCGAAAAAAAAAATAGATGCTATATTATTATAAGCTTTATATAGCATTAAGCACTGGAAATAGATCACAGATGTATGTATGTATGTATGTATTCGAAAGTGGTGGCAGGCCCTACTGGACCTCCATGCACTGCGACCGCAAATGGATCTATTGTGCCAACGTACCTACATACTGAGTTTGACTAAAGTGGCATATTTTTTTTCCACCCAGTACATGAAAAAACTCTGCAGATTACAGCAATAAATGATTTAGGCTTAACACTTTGGCTCAAAGATAGAGATCACAGATAAACAGACATAAGAGCCAATATATATAGCGAAGCAACAACATCAATCAAAATCCACCAAGGAACCAAGCCAATCCGCATAAGAAGAGGTGTCAAACAGGGTGACACAATGACACAATATCCCCTAAACCAGGCCCTAGATATTGTGATGATGTTTTAAAAAACTTCGATTGGGAAGAAATAGGCGGACGAGACTTGAATCACCTAAGATATGCTGATGATATCGCCTTAATAACAGACAAAAAAGAAGAACTGATAAAAATGCTGGAAGGACTGGATACAGTAGCTAAAAATATAGCCTTCAGTATGAATTATACTAAAATCAAAATCATAACAAACAGAGATAAACATATCATGATCAAAAGAAAACAGAACAAAAATATAAAATATATACCTGAGAGAAATAATTAAACTAAAAAAAGAAAACCCAACAGCTAAAATCTAGAGACGAGTAAGATTGGCCCTGGCAGCATTCGATAAGTGGACCAGTGGGGTAACTGGGCCAGGTAAGGATACAGTTACCCCAAACTTACGGTTCTTTTTATAAAAAAAATTGGGGTTACTGGGCCACCCATGCCTGCATAAATAAACAAATAGTGCATACCCTCAAGCACTACTAATTAGTTTATTTTATAGTTATTTCTTAAAAATCTGCAACACGTTGTTTGCAAAAACTATAGCAAAAAAATTTGTCATCCATTCACTATGAACACAGATTACAAATTGCTGTTAAGAACGTTGTTCTGTCAAGAAAACGAGTCACAACAACGTTGCCAATTGTTTCTTAGCGGATTTGTAACCTACCTCAAACACAAGAGGCACATGGCCCAGATACCCCGTGGACCCAGTTACCCCAGAATCGTTGAAAATATTTTAAAACTAAACGCACGGCACTGGTAGGTACTCATATTAGTAACCATAAACTTCGTTACTTAATTATATTTACATTTGCATATACCCACAAACATTGTACAAATTCTAACAACATATAATACCTCGGTAAATTGAAATTTCCATTTTATGAAATTACCAGCGGTTTAAAAAAAACTAAAAACAAATCCTGTGTTTTGTGTCCAAATCTATCTTTATTAAATAATTACGCGGAAAATGTATCACCAACGTAAAAGATAGGCCAGTGTTGTCGTCGAGGACCGAGGCGGGTATGATGATGATTCATGATGATTCGTATGTGAGTGACCCTTGTAGCCCTTCCACTGCAACCACCAGTGGGTCTGCTCACTTTTGAGTGGTTTCTCACCACTGTATGCCGAATCCTCCAAAAAGGCCGGCAATCAGTTTGGGTGAGAAACTGTTCAGATCTTCTGAGTCAATCTGAGGTTTACCGAAAGTGTTCTGACGTAAACGTGCAATAGCCAGACATTCGCACGTACACGTTACCGCTTCCCTCTCTGGTAGATCCTTATTTCCCTCGTGCCCAGAATGAACTGGTATCCATTCTAATGAAACATTCTTAGCGCTAGCAAGCGCATTTAGCGAATCCCTACAACTCCTTACGGTTCTCGATGAGATCGTATAGGAATCAATCGCTCTTAAAGCTGCTTGACTGTCGGAGAAGACTTTTATTGTCCTGTTGTTGGTCCATTCGTAGTCAGTAATCCACCGGGCACAGTTCAATGGCTACGAGTTCGGCCTTAAATGAAATGTTTAATCTCGACTTTTTCTTGAATACTAACAACTCCAGATCCAACGCCCGATGGCATTTTTGATCCGTCGGTGTATCAGAGGCTATCGTTATTTGTAAAATTGGTCCTGTTCTTTAACCAAGTCCTCCCTCTTTGGGAGGATAAAGCTTTTTGCTGTACACCGTGTTGGGAATGACGTCGGATACCATTCCTAGAGTTGCATATACCTCTTCTTCCTTATTAGGGCTGTTGATATTACTTTGTTTGCCCTGCCATCCTGCTGGTTGGCCCTTATTCTGTATGTTGCTCTTCGTGCCTTAAGAGGCGGGTATGGTCATAGACGAAATACTACTACTATGTCGGTTTAGAACGTTTTTCTACGTTGTCCGATGCCTATTCTCCACCTCCTTCGATTCTGACAGTCATCTTCCGTCAGGTTTTTTTGACTCATTGATCTTTGGATGGACTGTTGCCATTCCAGTCGCCCTCTCTCTCTGCGCCCCATTGGTTGCCATTCTAGGACCTGCTTTGGTAATCTTTCGTCGCTCATCCGTTGTACATGGCCGTACCATATCAGTTGCCTTTTAGTGATGTCATCAGTTATGCTTCCCTCGATTCCCATTCTTTCTTTTATGATCGCATTTCTTATACGATCAGTTCTAGATATTCTTATTGATCTTCTTATTGCATCCATTTCGAAACTTTCCATTTTTGCTTTGTGTTTTTCTGTTACGCGAAGTCTCTATTCCATACAACAGCGTGCTTTTCACCATTGTTTCATATATGTTAGACGAAATATTCCTGTGTATATTTGAGTATACTCCTAGGAGCGCCTTTAGGCCACCTAATATCAACTAAAGATTCTAGGCAGACCAATCGAACTGACCCAACAATCTGGTGCTGTATTCTTGAATCCCGTGCCCGTGAGTTAGTATCTTCTCACTTACTTTAAACCAGGTGATTGTGAGAGAGAATAGCTGCACTCACCCTGCAATCGACTCCCGGCCCGTCAAGTATACGGCCTCTGCTCAGAAAGAGAGTATTGCCGCGGATCACCAACAGTTCATTTCAAGTAACCTATGCTATTGCCGCGGATCTTTGTTGGTAACCTGCTATTGCAGTGGCGACTCAAGGTGTGGGGCTTTGGAGCCTCGCATTTTTTTATATGTATTTAAAAATGTTAAAGAAACAATTTTAATGTATTAACATTAATACTATTGTATTTAGAATTGTCAAAAAATATCAAAAAGTGTTTAAGACAAGATTAAAAAATGTGGCAGTTCAATTTAACTAAAACATAGGTTTTCCCTATGTACAGTTTTTGAGATATCTAGATTATAAACAGTCAAATGGGGTTTTTTGTTCTAATAATACAAACTCTTCGACATTTTTGTTTTTTGATTGCCCGCACTTTTTTTGTAGATTTCATTTCTAACTTAAGAGAATTGACTTCATCTGTTTTAAACCATTTTTATTCTTTAAAACCAGTATTTACTAAGACCTTAAAACTTAGCATTTTAGACCGGGCTTAAGTGTCAAGTTTAGAGACTTGATACCGACCGGTATAAGTGTATTTTTTTAATACTCAGAGGTCAAATAACAGCAAAGATTTGGTTCACCCTAATGTGCAAGAGTAGGCATTTCTCAGTGAGTTTTTTCTCATATAAATTCAAATTAACTTTAGAAATACAGAAAAACCACATAAAAAATTTGAAAAGGAATGTAGTTTTATTAGAATTTGGTCCGTGCATGTAGGATTCCCGTTAAAAATAGTCTTACATTGTAGTACAACCCCTCAGGGGTGGTTTAAAGTTCGAAAAACAATAGAAATATTCCATAATTAATAAGAAAACTTACTTATATACAAAAATTTTCAAAGATAAATAATAAATAACTTAAAACTATATTCCCGTATTAAATACGTATCAATATTTAAATATTGTGCATTACCGTATTAAATACGTATCAATATTTAAATATTGTAAAAAGATATTAATCCGTTTTCAATAACACATCCAAAACAACTAAACATCGGTTTAATCATCGCTAACTTGTCTTAAAAATTAATATAAAATATAGTTGACAGCTGACGCTGACTTACACCGTTTTTATTGGACATCTCCTAGTTGAGGTTTAAATATGGCTACAATTTCTAAAACAAAATATTATATTCTTTTTATTTATTTATAACTTTTGTGTGGAAATAATGTCTTGGTTACAATGAAAAAAAGATGATCCATATCGCAAGGAATTTATGAACAATTTATATAAATATTAAAAACTATTGTATTCACGGGAAAAATAAGTTAAGACTTCAACGAAAATCTAGATTTGTAGACCTAGGATTGTAGCCCTTAGCACTGTAGACCCTTTAGTAAATACTGGTCTAAAAGTATAAGTGTCGAACCGCAGCGCAGTAGAAATTTTTTTCGAATTTGATCAATTTGTCCCTCTACTCCTTGCCACCCTAATTGCGCCCTTTAACTCTGTAGCCATATTAAATAGAAACATACCTATTTTCGAGCCCTATTGTTCACGTAAGCTTCAAATTGAAAAAAAAAATGCTGAGGTTTAATTAACTGTGTAGTCGTTTTTTAGAATACACCACCCACTAGGGGTATTTTTTTGTTTAGAACGTGCAACATTATTAACTATAAAAGTGGGGTTTACACAATATACAGGGTAGCCCGGCGAAAACGTATAGAAGCCATTTCTATTATTTCTTGATAAAATTTAGAAAAACCTTCGAACATGTTTTGGCTATCTTGAAATTTTTGTAGCACGCGCCCAATATCGAGGGGTACAGCGTGTCCCATTTTTTTTGTTGAAAAAATTGCATTTTTATAATCCCTTATATCTTGCTTATTTTGCGAGATATTTTTATTCTGTAAAAACCTTTTTATGGCAACTTTCTTGAAGGAAAATAACGACTTTGTCAGTTTTTAAAAATATTATTTAGTTTTTGAGATATGATATTTATCATAAAAAACTTAAATACGGACCTGGATTTTTTTATTCATATTTTGATTGGTTTCATGCAATTATTATCATAAAATAATAAAAATTTAATATTTTTTTGCTTGAATAAAGCAGTCAAAGTTATACTACATTTTTCATAATCTGGGTATGGTCGATTTCTAGCCATTTTAGAATAATTTTGAGTGATCTATTCACTAAAAATGACAGGTCAAATGACAATGTCAATTCCACGCTTTTGTTTTTCCATGTTGAAGTAAATTTCTTGAGTTGCTGTGCTACCATCAAATAATTACTATAATTTTAATTTTGTAACTTTTTAACGTTTTTTACTTTATTTATGATATAACAGATAAACTAAAAATCGTCCAACTAGTGTGTCTTGCAATTTTTAATTTATATTTACGTTGGAAATTTTCAGTTTCGGACTAAAATTTTTTTTTAAATATTAAATATTTTTTTAAATCTTAAATCAAAAAAATATTCAAGTTGTATCATTTTAGGATAATAGTAGCATGAAACCAATCAAAATAGTAACAAAAAAAATCCAGGTCGGTATTTAATTTTTTTATGATAAATACCATATCTCAAAAACTAAACAATATTTAAAAAAATTGACAACGTCATTATTTTGCCCTAAAAAAGTTGCCATAAAAAGGTTATTACAGAATAAAAATATCTTGCAAAATAAGCGAGATACAAGGAAATAATTAGAATGCAATTTTTTCAAAAACTTTTAGCTTTAGCTAAACCACGGGGTATAGCAAAAATCTGATTACACCGTTTTTAAGGGCTCAAAAAAAGAGCACGGTAAGGTGCAATCAGAAAATCGATATGTTTAATAATAACCGAGTTTCCCATTTAATCCCATCTAAAATGGGACACGCTGTACACTTAATCTTTTTATTTTGAATAGGGAAAATAAGTCTAGGTCTAGGTCTCTGAAATTTCTTTACAACCGTGTTACATTTCGAAAATCTATAGATTAGTGTTTTAATTATTTGCCATCGAATTTTTAAATTTAACATGGACTGATAATATAAAAATTAAATATACAATACAAAAATATCATGAGCATGACATTAGCGAAGCACCCATCGCAAATCGAATCGCGACTAGATGGATAAATTGCTGTTAATTAGTCGTGAATTAGTTGTGGAAAAGTTAATTTTGTCGCTTTTATTTTTGACCGTTTTTTTGGGTGCTTCGCTAACTTCATATGTTGGCACCCATCGCAAATCCACTCGCGACTAGGTGGATAATTTGCCGTTAATTAGTCGTAAATTAGTTGTGGAAAAATTAATTTTGTCGCTCTTATTTTTGACCGTTTTTTGGGTGCTTCGCTAAATTCAGATGAAGTTAGAGAGGCCCCAAAAAATTCTCAAAAATAAACTCGACAAAATTAATTTTTCCACAACTAATTAACGACTAATTAGCGGCAAATTATTCACCATATTCGATTTCGATAGGTTATGTCTAAAGCTATTTTTGACGAGGGTGCCACTTTAACTTCATATGAATTTAGCGAAGCACATAAAAAACGGTCAAAAATAAGAGCGACAAAATTAATTTTTCCACAACTAATTAACGACTAATTAGCGGCAAGTTATCCACCATATCCGATTTCGATAGGTTATGTCTAAAGCTGTTTTTGACGAGGGTGCCTCTCTAACTTTATATGAATTTAGCGAAGCACCCAAAAAAACGGTCAAAAATAAGAGCGACAAAATTATTTTTTCCGCAACTAATTAACGACTAATTAGCGGCAAATTATCCACCATATTCGGTTTCGATAGGTCATGTCTAAAGCCATTTTTGACAAGGGTGCTTCGCTAACTTTATATGAAGTTAGCGAAGCAACCAAAAAAAAGGTCAAAAATAAGAGCGACAAAATTAATTTTTCCACAACTAATTCACGACTAATTAACGGCAAATTATTCACCTAGTCGCGATTCGATTTGCGATGGGTACTTCGCTAACTTCATGCTCATAAAAATATGAGTATTACTAATTTTAAAACAAAAATATAATACCTATTAAAAAAAACAATAATTTTTTTAGTGTGATGTTAAAAACCGACTTAAACAACTAAAAATGTTAAAGTCTAATACAGACTTGCAATGACCTCATTCTGATCATTCTGATGACCAGTATCGTCTACCAGATTTATTTTTCAAAGATCAGGGTGAAACGCCTATTCTTAAAGTATTAAAATTAAAATAAAACTATACTTATTTGGCTATCCCTGGGCGTTAATCTAAAGAATCATCTGCAATTACTTTACGTTCATGTAAATTAATCGGTGCACTTAATTTAAATTAAGAAAACAAATTAAAAAAACTGTCAAAATTTCCCTAAAATTCACTGCAGTATACCTAAATTTTTTTAAAATAGAGAAATTTCTCTAAAGTTGGCAACGCTAAGATGTTCTTTTAACTCTATTACGACGCGCCAATAAAAAGTTGACATGGTATGCCAGCAACAGTGGTAACACACGCAAGTTTGTCTTTATTCAGTAGTAAAATGTTTAATATGACATGTCACTTTTTGAATATTCTATAAAGGTCGTACAAGATGTTTAGATATAAATTCGATAAAAATCTGAGGGCACGGCAGTGCCTCGCCAAGTTCGCGCGCCGTAACCATCTTTTCTGAAAACATTTTAGCCGATATTTGACCTACCTAAAACTCTTCGGAATGAGCTACGAATCTCAAACTTTGCACAGTCGTAGATTGAGTTAACAACCCCTCCAAGTTTCATAAAGTAGTAAAGTAGTTACGAAATTTCAAAAAACGTCGAAATTGCCACTCACTCTCTGACTCACTCATGTATATATCATCAATATTCTACTGTACTTCCAGACATGCTACAAAGCTGAAATTTGGCAGACTGATAGAAATTATGACCAAACCCCTGGAAAAAATCAGAAAACCCCAAAATTTTAATTTACTCCCCTCCCCTATACATTTAAAGTTATGTAAAATTAGCATCGCCCACTTCCAGAAATGCTAGAGAGTTGAGCTTTGGCAGACTGATAGGAACTATGATAAAACTATAGAAAAAAATCAAAAAACCCCAAATTTTTAATTTACTTCCCTCCCCTATACATTTAAAGTTATGTAAAAGTAGCATTGCCCACTTCCAGAAATGCTAGAGAGTTGAGCTTTGGCAGACTGATAGGAACTATGATAAAACTATAGGAAAAAATTAAAACACCCCAAAATTCTAATTTACTTCCCTCCCCTATAAATGTAAAGTTAAGTAAAAGTAACATTGCCTACTTCCAGACATACTAGAGAGCTGAGCTTTGAAAAACCGATAGTAACTATGCTAAAGTTATAGAAAAAAATTAAAACACTCCAAAATTCTAATTTACTTCCTTCCCCTATTAATGTAAAGTTATTTAAAAGTAACACTGCCCACTTCCAGAAACGCTAGAGAGCTGAACTTTTTAAGACTGAAAGACAATATGATAAAACTATATGAAAAAATTTAAAAACACCAACATTTTAATTTACTTCCCTCTCCTATAAATGTAAATTTATATAAAACTAACATTGCCCACTTTCAGAAATGCTAGAGAGCTGAGCATTGGAATGCTGATAGAAATTATGATAAAACCATGGGAAAAAATTTAAAAAGTCCAATATTTTCATTAACTCTTCTCCCCTATAAATGTAAAGCTATGTAAAAGTAACATTACCCACTTCCAGAAACGCTAGAGAGCTGAGCATTGGAAGACTGATAGGAACTATGATAAAACTATAGGACAAAATTTAAAAACACGACAATTTTAATTTATTTCCCTCTCCTATACATGTAAAGTTATGTAAAAGTAACATTGTGCACTTTCAGAAACGCTAGAGAGCTGAGCTTTGGAAGGCTGATAGGAACTACAATAAAACCATGGAAAAAAATTAAAAAATCTCAAAACTTTAAGTAAGGCATTGCAAAAGTTTTGAACAATATTCCGCATATTTTACTACTTTAAAAATTAAGTATTATCCAATTCCTTTGAAAAAGAAGTGAAATCATAACAAAAACATTTCATGTAAAAAAAGCCAAGTACGCGAAAATGGCATTCCGTAAAAAGAATTGAGATAAAAGTAAAGCCAAGTTTTCCAATACAAATTTCAAAATGAAAGGTTCTTACTAGTTTGGAAATATTTTTCTAAACTTGGCTATTACGGCTGTAAATGACTCTTAGGCACAGTGCTAAATTGAACATAAAGAAGTTTGGCTGTAATAGCAAAGTTTAAAAAAACATTTCCAAACTAGTAAGAACCTTTCATTTTGAAATTTGTATTGGAAAACTTGGCTTTACTTTTATCTCAATTCTTTTTACGGAATGCATTTTCGCGTACTTGGCTTTTTTTACGTGAAATGTTTTTGTTATGATAAAATATGTCTAAAGATGTCTTCTGCTATATGAAAAGATTGTAAGGTATACCTACCTATGCAAGTATAAAAAATTTAATTTAGAATTTTGTTCCAAAAATAATCGCCTAAACTAAACAATTATAACAATGTTTAAAATATTAGTGGCTAAGTAAACATGTCGTGCCATAATTTCGAAAATGTTCGTAAATTTACGCACATTTTTCAAATTTACTGCTTTATTAATTCGACTTATTAGCGCCAAACATCATAAACATTCTATAGACTTCATAGAATTTTAAAATAAATTTCGTCGTTGATCTTGGATTCGAGGTTATCTATTGATCATTTTGCGTTGACGTCACTAATACATCAGCTGATGCGTTGACATATCGTGGATGACAAACAAAGCATTGTTTACATTAAATTGTATGTAGTTAACGGAGTTTTATTTTTAATTTTTTATAAAAATGCTGACATTTTGTGCCGTTTTGGGTTGCTTAAACAAAAAAAGATAGATTTAGCTCACACATATACTATACTATAGTAGTGTGAGCTATGGTGATCCTAATTTTTTCGAGAAAAAAAAAGTTGCTCCGATTTCAAAAATTTTTATATATCTTTGCGTTTCAGATGATTTTGAAACTTTTTTGTTGCGCCGTCTGTCTGTCTGTCTCTATGTCTGTCTGTCTGTCTGTAACGACCAACGCGCATAACTCAAAAACCGCTTGGCCGATTTTAATGAAATTTGGTACCTAGGCTGGGTTTTGGGCCGAGATGGTCCCATGTAAAAAAATGAACAAAATCCACCGAACACAAACCAAATAAAAGGGTGGGGGTAGATTTCAAAAATTAGAGTTTATGGGGAAATATGGCGTGTGTGATATCAAACGAAAGGTAATTGAGTCTGGAGTTAAACAAAATACATTTTAATTTATTTAAAAAAAAGGGTTTGGGTATATTTCAAAAATTGGAGTTTAAGTGAAAATATGGCGTGTGTGATATCAAACGAAAGGTAATTGAGTCTGGAGTTCAATAAAATATACTTCAGTATTTAGTTATATTAGCTTTCAAGTAGATACACTAAAACTATAGTACCCAGTGTGAGCTTATGTGCCCATAGATTGGCAGTATTTTTAGAAGTCCCGCTGTTTTACCTATACAAGACAAAGGGGAAGAGCTAAGGTCTTCATACACATCTGTAGCATGGCATAGCATAGCATGACGCTCCTTACGGAAATCCCAACACACACAAATCTGCATAGGGGCTTCCGTATGGCGCACAGGTCTATTTCGCTCTTTCTCTATCAATAAAGAGGGATATAAAAACTTTAGCATAACCTAATTATTTTTTGTTAATCTTTTCAAATTTTTATGTTGTTTTAAAATGGACGAACTTTTTGTATTGACAATAGTTTCATTGGTGTTTCTCCTATATTTAAAAAATCGCTGTCAGTTAATATTTTTTCACTTGTCGTTGATACTCCAAAAGTCCTATGTCAGCAAGTATAAAAAGTTCACTACGTAGAAAAAAAGTTTGAAGTACTGTGTAAAAACTGACACCTTAGAACATTGAAACTGACTAATGGGTTGATAAGTAACTTTTGAATCTGAAATTTTGTTTATAGAATTATGTTATACTGTAGTATCACATTACCAAGTGTTTTTTGATTTTGTATTATTATTTTAGGTTTTTGTGTGACATTGGAATTATTTTCTGGTCACAATTTTATGACATAGAATCAATTTCTTAACACTTAGGACATATTGGTACTACGCTATGTGCCACATCATAGCGCCATACGACTTCTAGATCCAAAATTGAAATTAAAATTTTCCAATAAACATGTTTAATTCAGGTATTTAAGGTGTTTTTTAATGTCAAGTCAAGTCAGTGAGGGATCAAAGATGCGCATATTCAGGAGCGTTTGCCGCTGTGACTCAAAATTTATTAATAGTTTTTTATTACTAAACAGGAGCAATCAAAGTAAGATTTCCACTTTTAAAAGACGAAGAAATAGTCATTATTATTTATTTCGTTATTTTAGCTTTAATCAGGAAACATTAAATCGAGAAAAATTCAATTTTTTTATAATTTTTTCTTCTACAATAACCTTACTCTTTTATTAAAGTCGCGCTTAAATGCCGCTCAAGTGTTCGATCTCCTGGCGGCGGCTCACGAAGTCAAGTTGCTAAAAGTCACCATACACTATCCAGGAAACAGAATAGGGGACAACATTTTTGGGGGTAGGGATGTACGACAGCCCTAAACCTCTTGCCCCTCTACTAGTTTCAGTCTGCAAAAAAAAATGTTTGTCACGTTTTACTACTCATTTTAAAATTTAATTTTTGCCCCTTAAATGGAGGAGTCATTCCTCTTGAAAAAAAAACAATAAGTTGAATTGCGGTGTTATGGTAATTGCAATTATTTAAGTTTTTAAAATAATTGAAAAATTATTTTACAATTATAATGAAATTACAAAAATGCAATTGAATTACTAAAGTGATTGTTATTATTTGTATAAAGCTATTTTGCTTTTATTATTTAAAGCAATCCACGTTTCGTACTGAATTTAAGGGGTAAGTTCGGAACGTATTACGAAGGAAGAGGGCTCCTAAATTAAGCATTTTTACATTTTGTAAATTATGAAAAGTGAAAGAAATAAATAAAAAATAATTGTGAACTACTTTTTTATTTTGCAAGTAGGAAATTTATAATTATGTTATTTTTTATTGTAATTAATTACACAGTTTTCTAAGTACATTCCTGTAAAGTAATTTGTAATGTAATAGTTACTTTTCAAAGTATTGGTTTTAACTCTGGTTGAGAATAAATCGGTACACATAAAGACCAAGAAATTTGTTACCCATAAAGTTGAATTTGTGGAATATTTTGTTTGTGCGTGTAGTAACCTCCTTTAACATTTTTGCCATGTTAGAAAGCTCTACCTGTACACTTAATTACGGATTTTCAGTATTGATTATTAGTCATGCAGTTCAAATGATATCTAAGAGACTACTTACTACAGCAATTAAAATCAAGGGGTTTTAAGGATTTTATGCATCGCCGTCTTTGGCCTACTCAGCCGGTAAAAGTCACGTCATTAGATCGCGAGAAGAAAACCATTTTCTTGAATTGCTAACTTGACAACAGCGCTAAACTATTTATCTCTCTTAGTGCCATTTATTTAAATAGCGATCTTACTTCAATTCACATATTTTCAATGGCCAAACGATCATTGGCGAACCCTGTATACATAACGTGTTCACTGCTAGTACAGCATACTTTGTTCCAGGGATGTAAATATTTTAACCATAGGTGGCGCACCAGTCAATATCTTATTATTATTATAAGAAACCTTGCAAAATTACCAACTTATATTTTTTGTTATAGATGACGTTCCCGGCGACGTAATTCCGTTCCACTCCCCACGGACCCTGCGGGATTCCCCTGCCAGAATGAACTTGCAGTGGGAAAAACTGTCACCGCAGGAGTTCCAGCAGCTACAAGATTTGACAGAATGTAAGTACTTTTGATAAGAGAAGACAGAATTAATTTTATTACTATAGTATTCCCATGCCGTGCATTTTACGTCTCCAGTTTTCTAGAGCTACTGCGATATATGTTTTAAAAAGAGTTGGAGAGATACAACATCCCTGTCTTAAATCTTTCATTACGAGGAATTCTTTTAAAGGCTGATTTCCAATTTTAATTTTAGAGGTTGACCCTTTGTATAGTTATTTTATCGATTTTATGTATGATTGATAGTAGTTTGCTCTAATACTGTCCATAATTTTGTACTGGAACGGTATCATATGCTTTTTGTAGGTCCACAAAGGTAAAAGTGGGTATTGACTTGCAACAAAACACTACAAACACTCCAAACATTTTCGCCGAAAATGTTCGCTCAGTGAGTACGTGTCTATGCAATGCTTATGTAATTTTGCAATCTGGGAACACAGCGCGCATCAAACACTACAAACAGGACAAACATTTTCGGCGAAAATGCGCGGAGTGTGTGTGAGTGAATACGTGTACTTCAAAAGCACAGACCGCGCTGCAACAAATTTTGCAAGTCAATACGTCACGGCGAACGCGCAAAACATTTTCCGAGGCTTGTCGGTAAATCGGAATACCACAAAGAGATTTATTCCTTCTTGTTTGTTCAGTGGGTGCAGTCGTTTTTTTTTTACTTGGCAATTAAAAAATTGAATGGACCATCCATCTCCCGCACAACGCTCAAAAAGTATTGAACCTTCATATCCTTAATTTCAATACGCATCTGATTATTCAGCTGACAAAACATATGTAAACTACGACATTGAGAAAAAAATTTTAAATTAATTTATGCGGTTCGGTTCATTTAGTTTAGTTACTAAGTAAAAAAAACTTTACCACTAGTTAATATGTTTGAATAATAATAAATAAATATTAAACTTATTTATAAAAAAATAAATAAAAAAACACCAAACTGCTAGTTCTACTTGTGCCTAATATAGTCGCAGTTGAGTATAAAATTGATAGGTATCACAAACAGTAATAGATATACTTATAATGTACGATATGCTTCAATCTTTAGTTAGTTTTGATGCCCAAAGCGCACTTACAAAATTATACAGTTTTGTATTTTCATGAATTAGGTTTTTCGGTAATTTTAGGAAGTAGATTTAGCAGTTGGGTGTTTTTTGTTAATTTATTTTTTACATCCATTTTTTAATTCTTATTCAGCCTTATAGAAAGAATGCATTTGTCATTCATTTAGCATTACTCGTAGATAGGTGCGTTTCTACAAACATTGAGTCAAGGTGGGGGAGGCAGAGGGAGAGGGAAGTAGTAAAATGCTGTTGAAAAATTCTTAAACCGTGTGCAGAAAGAAGTTTTGAAATCGCTCCATATTTGTGAAAGTTATGCGAATATGGTTTTTGAAGAGGGTGAGGGGGAATGACAGGCGGCGAGATGGCTAGGACATGACATATTTTAAATAGAGACCCTGTATGTATGACATATTTAAAATATTCATACATACAGGGTCTCTAGCTAGGACCAGGGAGGACTACAAAGTAATTACAGCAAATTTTGTATGCCTTAACTCCTACATCATGTGACAAAATATGTACCTCATATATATGTAAAAAGTGCCGTTTACAAACAACCAAAAGTTTTTTTAATTTTAGGGATTTGTGTCATATTGTTTTTGTATGTCTAAAGTTGTAGCTATTGACAGAACAAAAAAGAAAACAATTGAATCAGCTCAAGATTTTTTAGTAGCACATTTATAAAAAGTACCCGGTCTACCCTACCTTTGATTCTGTGTGCCATCTTGGAATTTGATAGCGGACAAAAAATATTTTTGGTCAAAACCCAGACCAATTCGTTCAAAAGTGATAATAAAAATCATTTCATGCCTTTTTTTTGGGCCACCCGGTATATTTACCTTTATTTCATGTTTCAATTTTTCAACTAGGGCATTGCAGGTCTCTATAACTATAAAACCAACTCGTTGTTTTGATACTTTAAATAGGTAGTGTAGACTAGTGAAAGAGTCACCTGTTGCTAAAAAACGTAGAGCAATAGCTAAGCGATCGTGAACAGGTATAGCATGTCGAAGTTGGGTATCTTTCTTGAATATTTTAGGACCCACTAGACAAATTAAGTTTTCAAAATCCTCTGCAGATATTCTGGTAAAGTTTTTGAAATGTAATTAGTCCATATCTCTCAGTAAACTTAAATTTTGTCTTTGTAAATACAGACGTCTGGACCATTCTTTTCGTTGCTCTTTTTTATTTTTTCTTCTCAAACTCTCAATAATCAGAAGAGCGCCGACCGCTATAACCGCGTCGTCATCGTCCATCACGGTTGACGGTGATACTGACTTAAAATAGCGAGAATACAGGACGCAGAGCAAATGCTATATACCAATTAAAACCGTAATTTCGGAAAAATGAGCCAATCACACTCCACGTGGACTACGATAACCTACTTGCTATTAGGGAAGTGTTGAATTGATTAATAATCACTTTTCCTAATTTCGACTAAATTTGACTTGTGCAGCGTTAAAAATCAATCGGTGTGTGGGTAAGTTGAAATATTGTTTGCTACCATGTCATTTAAGAAAAGTAAACTACTAATCCGATTATAATGAGAATTTTAAAAATAGTAAATAAAGAAAAATAATCAAAAATAATTTGCAAATAAAATACTCTCCCAATTTTTGGGCACCTAAGTAACACAATTAATGTATGTATAATATAGGTAATTTTAACTAATTTTGGTCCACAAAAAAAACCTCTTTGCGACACCCGGGGACCCGACCAGTGGACCAGTGTAATACCAAGTACATATAATGTTTTAGCTCACACGTATACTATAAGTAGGGTGAGCTATGGTGTCTGTCTGTCCGTCTGTCCATCTGTCCATCTGTCCGTCTGTCCATCTGTCCATCTGTCCGTCTGTCCGACTGTCCGTCTGACCGTCTGTCCGTCCGTCTGTCCATCAGTCCGTCCGTCCGTCCGTCTTTTTATTTTGCAGTTGTTGTGTTATCTTTATTATTTAATATTGTTATTATCCTTTTACCAATACCTACAGTTTTATTCTAAATGACTCTAAATATTGAATAAACTTACTTAATTTAGATATATAGATATATATATAATATATATATATATATATATATATATATATATATATATGTGTCTGTATTTCTGTATGTCTGTATGTTTGTATGTCTGTATGTCTGTATGTCTGTATGTCTGTATGTCTGTATGTCTGTATGTCTGTATGTCTGTATGTCTGTATGTCTGTATGTCTGTATGTCTGTATGTCTGTATGTCTGTATGTCTGTATGTCTGTATGTCTGTATGTCTGTATGTCTGTATGTCTGTATGTCTGTCTGTCTGTATGCATACATGTGAGCTAAAAATTAAAAAATATCAAAGTGCGAAAAATTATTTTTTTAAATTTTACGTAATTTCAAAAATCATATCGAAAAAAGTTTATTAAAGATTAACTTTATGTAAATCATCATTTCATATTCTACAGAAGCGCACCTTTTGAGGATATGCCCACATACAAGGATCCTGGAATTTCTGTTCGATTTATATTTACCTGTAGTTTATGTGATTTCCGCGAGGGAAGTGTTGGAAATCTTGTTTTCATTTCTTTTTAGTGACGTCGCGGCCTACAAATTCTTTGGTCGGGCCCGAAAAGAGCCGCGGCTGTTTGTGTCGGTAGGGTTGAAATTATACCAGGAAGATTTTATATGAATTTGGATAACTTTTGAAGGGCAGAATCAAGCAAAATTTCACGAAATCGTTAGAACCCCGTATAAGGAGGTATTTCAAATGACCTTGCAAACACGACGATCTTTTGCGCGCGAATGTTTGTTGCATTCGGAGGAAAAAGATCGGAATGTTCGTAGTGTTTTGCGCGTTTGGAGTGATTTGTTGCAAGTCAGTACGCACCTTAACATGAGTCTCTATATTTCTGGCGTTCCTGTTCTCAATTACTTGTTTAAGACAAAAAATTAAGATCATTAGTTTTAAACAGAAAACTTTTAAAAGTGGTCCCAAAATAAATTGAATTAACTATACAAAGAAAAATGTTACGTGTCAATAGAGGAAAAAACCTATTTCCGTTCACTACGAAAAGGAGAATTTTTCCACACATGACCAATATTGTGTTATTTGCACTTTTATATAACAGGAAATTCGGAGATAAGCGCTGAACCAAATATAACACAATGTATTTCTTTTACATTTTCGATTTTCTTTTAAAATCTTACAATAAAAATGGTTAAATATTTGCTAAAAAAAGAAGATTATTGTCAGGTTTAAAATCGAAATGAAATGTAAATATAAGTATTTTAGAGCCGATTAGCACACTTCCCGCCTTCAAAACAGATTTTGTAAATATCTCAGAAACGGAAGGTCCTTTTGTAATAACATAAATTATTAAAAAAGCCGTGCTTTATCATATTTTGGAAACCGCATATTAATGCGATATTCCGTTATGTCATTAAAAATGCTATTAATCTGGTGGCACGGCAGTGCCCCGCCAATTTCGCGCAACTGCTGTGCCATCTCAGTGGCGTACCCAGGAATATGTCTTGGGAGGGGCCCGGGACCTCATGATGTCGTATTTTATACTATTTTATCTTTTTATTCATGAAATATGTGGAAAATATCTAAAAAAATCTTGGGCTTGGGGGGCCCGGGCCCCAAGGCCCCCTTTTGGGTGCGCCCTGGCCATCTTTTCTTGAAACATTTCAGCCAATATTTCACCTATTTAAAAATCTACTACGGAATGAACTACGAAACTCAACCTTTGCGCAGTTGTAGATCTTCATAGAGATAACAACCCCTCCAAGTTTCATTTACTTCCATAAAGTAGTAACGAAATTTCAAAACACGTCGAAAATGCCACTCACTCAATCACTCATTTATGTATAGATCATCAAAATTCTACTGTACTTCCTCTACTGATACAAATTTTGATTAAAAAACCCCAAAATTCTAATTTACTTCCCTCCCCTATACATGTAAAGTTATGTTAAAAGTAACATTTCACACTTCTAGAAACGCTAAAGGGTTGACCTTTGATAGACTGTTAGAAATTATTAAAAACCTATAAAAATTAAAAAACTCCAAAATTTTATTTTAATTATTTCCCCTATAAATGTAAAATTATGTAAAAGTTACATTGTCCACTTCCAGAAACGCTAGAAGCTCTCTTGAAAAGCCGATAAGAACTTTGATAAAACTATGAAAGAAAATTAAAAAACCCCAAGATTTTAGTTTACTTTCCTCCCCTATTAATGTAAAGTTATGTAAAATTAACATTGCCCACTTCTAGAAATGCTAGAGAGCTGAGCTTTGGAAGCATGATAGGAACTATGATAAAATATAGGAACAAATTTATAAACACCAAAATTTTAATTTACATTCCTCCCCTATAAATGTAAAGTTATGTAAAAGTAATATGGACCACTTCCAGAAACGCTAGAGAGCTGAGCTTTGGAAGGCTGATAGGAACTATGATAAAACCATGGGAAAAATATAAAAAACCTCAAAATGTTAAATAACGCATTGCCAAAGTCTTGAGCAATATTCCGCATATTTTACTAGTTTAAAACTTAAATATTATCCACACCCTTTAAAAAAGGAGAAAAAGAATTGAGATAAAAGTAAAGCCATGTTCTCCAATTCAAATTTCAAAATGAAAGGTTCTTACTAGTTTGGAAATGTTTTTCTAAACGTGACTATTATGGCTGCAAATGACTCTTAGGCACAGTACTAAATTAAACATAAAGAAGTTTGGCTGTAATAGCAAATTTTAAAAAAGATTACAAAACTAGTAAGAACCTTTCATTTTGACATTTGTATTGGAGAACTTGGCTTTACTTTTATCTCAATTCTTTTTACGGAATGCCATTTTCGCGTGTACGCGTGTTTTTACATAAAAAGTTTTTATTATAATTTTATGTTCAAAAAATTATTGGACCCGACTGGTCTATATGATTGAAATAAATAAGTTTGCCATCTGCCTACACCTCCATTCAAATTAATCAGAATTAACCGAACTTTTGATGGAGCTTTTTATAGATCATAAATCAGGATGTTTTGGTTAAAATTTCTTGTTGATTTTGATTTAATTAAGTGTTAAGAATATGTATGTTAACTCATTTAATCCATAGGTATTTACTTTTTGATGTACTTTTATTTTATCTCGTAAATATACAGGGTATATCATTGAATAACGTGTAAAAGACCTTTGGAAATTTAAAGGCAAATATCTCAAAAACTAATCGATGAATTTTCGGAATTTGTACACGGTTGTAAAGACGTTCAAAAGAGCAAGGTATATTTTTTCTTTTAGTATTTTATTCAGGAGAATATGGAGGGTATTAACTACAGCTTTACCACCGTACTTGAGCATTTCTGCCGTTACTCCGTCTTTTCCGGGTAACTTGTTATTTTTCATTTTCTTTAATGCTCTCTTTATTTCCGCTTTGCTTATTTCAGGTTGTAGCTCTAAGTTTATGGTCTTTATTTTTGTTTGGAGTTTCTTCTTGGTCTCTCGTGATGGTTCCCCTTTTGTTTGGTACAATTCTGTATAGAATAGTTGTGTGATATAATGATATCATCTTTAACGTTAGTTTCTATGCCGTTAACATTCTTTATTTTAATTATTTCATAGTAATATTGTTAATTTCTTGAAAATTATGCTCCCAGTGTAGTGCAGTGAGTTTTATTCAATTTTCCCTTAAAGAACTAGCAAAAATGTTCGTTATTTAATTACTGTATCTCGTATGTGCCATTTCGAGAAAAAGGTTTTGTTAATATATTCCTAATGTTGTTTGCTCCCTGATGCACAGCATGAAAATGGGACAAATTTGAATCGTGCTTTGCATAAGAAATGCCGGCGAAACTAAGAAACTGAAATGAGCTTCTTTAGTACAGGAGTGCGTTCATGATTCGGGTTAAAATTTACCGTGTGAATTTTACACAGACGCGCCGAGCGTTCACCGGGCGTCTTCTGTCTGTCATTTGTCAATTTTGTATTTTTGTATTGGCGGAATTGAATCGAAAGGTATTTCCCGTCAATAACACAGATTTAAAAGATGAACACAATTTATGTTATTCTTTGAAAGGACCAAAAATTGTACTAGAATTTTGTAACAATAAAGAGGTTCCTTTTGTATTTATTTTAACATAATATGGACGTATAATATTGATATTATTAATCAATTTGAAGTTTAGTGAAAAAATTGGCTTCTAATAATTGGGTTCCGTCCTCATTATATCGCACCCCGGCTAAAAAATAGTCACAACTCAAAAAACATTGTTTTGAGAAAATCGCTGTTAAAGAATTTAGTTCATTAGAGAGGTTCATTTTTCACTTACATGACAAATTACGAATTAACATGTTATTTTATATCAATAGGAACCTATTAACTCAATGTAATTGGTACAGTACGTTTCTCAGAAAAAAATGATTTTTGTCGTTTTTAGTAAAAAAAAGACAAAAACCCGATATTGAATATTGTGACACTTTTTTAGAACAAGGCATCATGACGTTGTAAATCAGGATGTCACGCCGGATGGTAAATAATATAAAAAAAGAAAACAAATAAAGAAGAAACTTTGTATTTATTTTTACAAGGAGCTATAAAATGCTATATAACAACTGGGAATGTGATTATTTTCTAATAAATTCAAAAGATTTTTTTCTTATTCTCGTTAATTCTAAGTACACTGAACAATTCGAAAAAACAGTCACAACACAAAAAAGAACACTATTTTACTTGTTATATGGGTCAGATTTAACCAATAGTTCACACGAAAACTTTCACAACTCGAAATGTGACTCTTTTCAGGATGAAACTCCACGTTCAAGCTGTTATAAAGTCAGAAGTGACACTGTAAAGGAACGTATCCTAAGCTAAACTGGACAAAATAAAAGAGTCAGATCGCCATCTCACGGTGAATTGTCGAAACATAAATGTGACGCTTTTATGGAAGAAAGTACAAGTTATTTCGATGATGGCGGCAGGTTTTTCTCAATAACGGCGATTTTTGAGTTGTGACTCTTTTTCAGCGGGTGTGCGATATATTGAACTTGCCATACGCAGTTACACTTTTGTGACTTTGACATGAAATAAGCATATTTCCTGACTAGAAATATTTCAAAAATTAAATAGATATGTCATGTTGGTATAAAATTAAAGTTAAAACTGTCATTGTCTTAAATAAAAAGATGCTGACTGTATTTTGACAAAAAAAAAACGCACAGATGAAAAAAAACACATGCCGTTTTTCAGAATTTGTCTTGTTGCTGTCATTATGCACATGATAAACAAAGAGGTTAGAAATGCCACAATAATATACCACATTATGTAAGTGGGTTGAAAAGGGCATCTTATAGCCAGTTTCCACCTATACTATGCGTGCCCACCGTGACTCAGAAAACGCATCAAGTGACGCTGCATTTAAAACCGGTGAAAATCCTTGTCCCGTCACATGATGCGTTTTTTTAATCAGAGAGGGAACGCATAAGTGCCCAAACACTGGTGGAATTAAAAAAAAAAGTTGACAAAAAAAACCAGTAAATTTGGGTTAGAGTTTGCTTTTATATGTTTCATCTTCGTTGTGCGCATGCGCGACAAGTTAACTTTTACCCAACTAATCGAGGTAGATACATGGTTGTTCGCCGTGTGGTAATCGTGAACGTCAGTTCGCCTTCCGGTGTGCGCACCAAAGCCAGCAACTGAATCATGAACGGAAAATTCATCCAAACGGACGCGCGCGGCGTCAATCGTGAACGGGCAAAAAATAAGGCCGGGTGCATCCAGTGTGCACACGGCGTTAATCATGAACGCACCCCAGAATGATTGGGTTAGCCAAACGCAGTTGGATTTCGCGTGTATTGCAAATTATTGTTTGATTTTAGTTGGGTAGCAAAAAAATTTTTCACGAAAGTCCTAACAAGGTTTTTCTAACATATCCATAACAAAAGATTTGTGCCACAAGTATAGCGTCTTTTTGCGTTCACTATATCCCAAGCTATGTCCAAGCAGGAGCAAGAGTCATGCATTAAACATTATTTCCTACACGGGCAAAAAATTGTTTAAAAAAACATTTTAAAAAAATTGAGTATAACAGCAAAACAACAATGCATGTGTATTTTTTTAATACACTAGTTAATATAATAATTTAACAAACTTGAGTCTGTCCTTAAATTACGTAACGCAAAAATCTCGAAATTTTTACGCCTCCCCCCCATTGTTACGCACCTGTAACGATACCTCTGACCCCCCTAAAAAATAACGTAACGTTTTCTTCTACCCCCCTACCTATATATTATGCATATATTTTTTAAAGACATAAAATAATTTTTTATAGTAAATTATTTAAATTGGCAGGGGGAAAAAACTGCATTTTTAAAGTGTTCTTTAGCATTTTCTTCAAACGAAAAACATTTCCCTAAATTAGCTTTCCGGTCTTCATTTTGTAAGGTTGAAATTGGTGTTATTAGGGCCATATTGCAATAGTGCCAATTGTGCCGGGCACTATATTGACCGTTTCGCATTACAAACTGACAGTTGATCTTTCAAAATTGATATACCAAGTCGAATTTATAAATCCCGTTGTTTAATTTCCATTAATAGTGGCGTCACTATTAAATCTGGCTCGTATAATACACAAAGGCCTAATTTTGAAAGGAGACAGCTGTTGTTTTATTGAGAAACTGTCAATATAGTGCCCGGCACAATTTGTACCTGGCACTATTGCAATAGGTCCTTATTCTAACCTTTAGAAATTAAGCGCAAGCTTATCGTAACCTGTGACTTGGGGAATTTTTTTGTTGGTTGAAAAATTCAAGTGGTATCTTGACCGACTAGCATACGTTTGCGATCAATTGACAAATATTAGGAAAACACCAATATAGACCTCTCAAAAGAAAGACAGAGGAGCTAATTCAAGAAAATTATTTTTCGAAAAAATGTTTTGGTTTAGTTTCTAGGATCTCGGGAAAGAAGTCAGGGAAGTTTATGTTTTGAAGAAAAATGTGAACTGTTACCTACCAAATTATCCAAATTGGAGAAAATGAATTCCCAAGCCACCTTTTTTTTTGGTTGATTTAATATGAAACGACTCAACAGTCTTTGAAATCGGAAAATTGGTAATACCCTACCATCCCCCCCCAAAATATGTGCGGGTTTAATTAAACCACCCTATAGAAACGGCTCCATAATGAAATACGCCCTATTTTGATCCACGCCATTTTGAAAATGCGTTATTCTAATTTACGCCATTTAGAGCATGCGCTATTTTGATAAGCGTCATTTTGAATACGCGCTATTTAAAAAAGCGCTGTTTTGATACGCTCCATATTGAACAAAAGCAATTTTGATACGCGCTGTTTTGTTCCAGAGTCTTAAAGGATATACCGTGTGGGCCAAAAAAAAACCGGACAATTTTTTTTTCAATATGACTTTTGAACTATACCATCGATTTTAATGGGACAAACTGCACTTTGCAGAGAATTAATCAGAGTTTTGAATAAATGAATTTTTTTGTCCGTCATTTCAAAATCCAAGATGGCGGACGAAATAAAATTGTACCCTTCAAAGATGCTCGTTTATTCTTGTGTTGCGAACATCTTTTAATATATTTTTTAAATTACTAAAAAAGAGCATTCTTGCCACGCACAACAAGGTACGAATCAGCAAAATCAGTTCGGTGGTTCTAAAGAAAAATATTTTTGTTTTAACCATTGTTTTGAATAATATACGATTGCCTTGCCAATCATGTCTGCATTTATTTTCTTATAAATTCATTAGTACCGAACCGATTTTGATGAAATAAAAAATATTCTGGTGAGAATTGATTGCTTTTTAAAGATCATAATCAAAATTTATTAACATTTAAAAATTTAAGATGGTGGACAGAATCATAATTGATTCTTCAAAATGGCTTGATTTATCTTCTGAAAATGATTTAGTTTTTTTTTAATTTATAGAAAAGCACTACCTTTTCCCCACACAACAAGGTATAAATTAGTAAAATCGGTTTGGTGATTCTCCAAAAGTGTATTTTTGTTTCAGCCATTGTTTTTCAGATTATACGATTGTATTGCCAATCCTGTCTGCATTAATTTCTTTATAAACTCATTATTACTGAACCGATCCTAGTGAAATAAAACAAAATATAGTGAGAATTGACTGTTCTTTAAAATTTATGATAGAAATTTGCCGCCATCTTAGAAGTTAGGATGTCGGAAATAATCATACTTGACCCTTTAAAGAGGCACGTTGATTGTTGTTTATGTTTTATTTTTTTTTTAATTTATAGAAAAGCACTTTTATCTTTTTGTGCGGGAGAAAAGTAATGTTTTTCTATAAATTAAAAATAAAAACTAAAACATTTTCGGAAAATAAGAATAAGCACGCCATTTTGAAGAATCTATGGTTCTGTCCGTCGAACATCTTAAATTCTAAGATGGCGGCAAATTTCGATTATCCCTTTACAGAGCAATCAATTTCCAACATGATTTTTTTTATTTCACTAAAAGTAATAACGAATTTATAAGGAAATGAATGCTGACAGGATTGGCAATGCAATCGTATAATCGGTAAAACAATGGCTGAAACAAAAATAGATTTTTTAAGAACCACCACACCGATTTTAGTAATTTAAACCTCGTTGTCTGAAGGAAAAGTAGTGCTTTTCTATAAATTTAAGAAAAAACTAAAACATATCCGGAAACTAAGAATAAACACGCCATTTTGAAGACTCAAGTATGATTCTGTCCGCCATCTTAAATTTTAAGATGGCGATAAACTTTGATCATGATCTTTAAAAAGCAATCAATTCTCACCAGGATGTTTTTTATTTCATTAAAATCGGTTCAGTAGTAATGAATTTATAAGGAAACAAATGCAGACATGATTGGCAAGGCAAGCGTATAATATGCAAAACAATGGTTGAAGAAAAACAATTTTTTGTAGAACCACTGAACCGCTTTTGCTAATTCATACCCTGTTGTGCGTGGCGTGAACGCAGCTTTTTTACTAATTTAAAAAAATAATTAAGACATGACAAAGAAATTTATTGTTGATTTCTGTAAGAAAAAATTATTGACAAATATATTTTTTCTGTGTTTAATTCTGTATCGTTATAAAAATTTACTAAAAGAAATTTTCTAATTAAGTTCGGTAAAAATAAAGCAGCGATCTTTAGGATTTTGAGAAATTTCATGCCTATTTTTTGGCCCTCTGTTGATCTTGGCAGAAAAGCCTTTGAGTAAAAAATGTTTTTATAAAAACTCATTAAAGTGGGTTTGATAATTTGTTTTGTAAACACGAGTTGAATAATTTAATGAAGGAGTTAGGGAAGTGGCCATATGAAAAAATGTTGAGATTTTATATGCTGATATTCATACTTATGTTAGTATGCAGTTTAAAAACGCAGTTTTTTTTGACAAATTTCAAACATTCTAGATGAATTTTTGGTTTAAAAAGTATGACTAAATATTGTATGAAACGGATTTATTTTATTTTTCAACAATTTCAGTAAGTCTTAGAAATCTATTTTAATGTAAAAATTATCTCGAAATGTTCAAAAAATAAATAAAACACCGAAATAATTATTAAAACTAGTTAACAATAGTTTCGCAAATGTGGTTTAGCATGAGAAACAATACAGCTGCGATGGTGGCTTGACAGTTATGACGTCACCAAAATGGAAGTTTACGCTTGGTTTGTTTGGTATAGTCTAAATTGTACGCATTTGTAATGACGTCACCAGGTGAGAAAAAAACGTATGGCGTAGATTCTTTTTTATATTTACTATCGTTTTTGGGCTCAATTTTGTTGCATCTGCGGCACGCTGTCTCACATTCTCAAATTGAAGTGCCATTCCATTTCAGACTTGTTTATTGTCACCGCTGTTTATAATATAGTAAACAAAGATAAACAAAAATGACGTCATTACAAATGCGTATAATTTGGACTATAGTAGTCGGTAGTGTAGTAGTAGAGTCCTTGTCATACGCAGTTATACTTTTGTCACATTTTCAACCTCTTTGTTTATCATTTGCATAATGACAACAACCAGAAAAATTGTGAAAAACGGCATGTCTTTGAGTTGTTTTTATTTGTTCGTTTTTTGTTTGTCAAAATACAGTCAGCATCTTTTTATTTAAGATAATGACAGTTTTGCCTTTATTTTGTACCAACATGACATATTTAATTTTTCAAATATTTCTGGTTTGGAAATACATGTTTATTTATTTATAATACATTTTTGGTCTATTGACTTCGCAATCCCCGATTTGTCCGTATACCAGGCGCGTAGCGCTGGGTGAATTTTGGGGTTAACCCCCCCCCATGAGGAAAAAAAGAAAAAAATTGTGAGCACTGTTAATAAACTTGTTCGAAAATCTTGGTCCAAAATTTTTAATTTATATTCCCCCCCCCCAACCATTTTATCGCTGGCCCTACGCTAATGCCGTATAACATATATCAAACTGATGCACGTGCCTTAGTGTGTGCTTAGGATGCAAGTTAGGACAGTAGTGGTAGCCGTGAGTTGACATTTTAGGAGATTTATTAACCCTGGCTCTTCGGCTGTCGGCTGTCGGCTCCAGGACTACACCTGCATATATTCTCGATATACAAAGTCAACTTATGTTTTTGTGTGCATGTGCATTGCACACCATTTTAATGACGACGCGACGGTTGAACGCTAGCAGGACGATGAGACTTTTTTTTCTTTTCGCGTCGTTGTTCGAGGGGCAAACCAGGTACCGTATCCATGTAAAGCCGCAGCCGACGAGAAAGACCGGCCCGGGTGCGGAAATATCACGTAACCGTAGGAGGGTCACAAAAGAACGCCTTGCGGCCAGCTGTCATTATAAAACATGTGTGTTTTCAGTTTTGGTATGTTTGCTAACGTCGATTTTTTTGTAATTCGGGCATGAATTTTATGTGAATTTTATCAAAGTTATTAAAATAACGCAGCCCATGAAAACGACAACAATGCCGCGAGTGTTGTTGGTTGTCGATCCAACTATAAAACTGAAACCGAATATGTAATGATTTAAGTATCTTAAAACGTCCACAAGTTATTTGGTTTGATAAGTGTGTTGTAAATGGAGAGTGTTGAAAATGTTCCGAAATACCTAAGTAGACAACCTGTATCTACTGTTCGATTAGCTGATGTCGAGAGGCAACAACTGGAAACAGCAATACAAGAAAGTCTTGAAACACTTTGAGCTCATAAGAATTTAAAAGTTTTATCAAATATTGAGGACATTTCAAAATTTTATTGTTCTAATACTAAAATAAACAAAAATTGGATTTTTACTCAAGAACGTGACACAGTCTGCCTGTGCCTGATGACATTTTTGAACAACAATCCATCACTGTTAGCATCTCTAGTTGTTGAGGGAAATCTGTCATTTTTTGTAAATGTTAATAATGTGTCCATACCATAAAAACTACCAAAACAAGTTGGAGTTTTATTTTTGGACAGCACCGATAAACTTGAAGAGCTAATGCAGTTTATTGAAATAAAAGTTGCAAACGGGAAAGAAGTGGTAAAAGATAAGATTGATCAAGTTATAGACATCCTTAGTAACATTTTGGATAGTGAGAGTGAAAAATGTGTTCAATTGCCATTTCTTATTGAACAATTAGGTCTCTTGAAAAGGTCACCTGAGAATCGAAGATATTGTGGATACACTTTAATGTTGGCTTCATCTTTGTTTATCCAGTCATCCAGTGCATACATGTCAATTTACAAAACTAAGGTAATATATCTGCACCCTCGCAATATTAAAAACTGATTTCTAAAATATCGCTAACAGATAGTAATCTCTCCGGTAGTGTGTAATATTTAAAAAGTAAGATACAGCTTTTAAAAAACATGAGTTGGTAGTTAACTTACACATTGATGAAATATATACTTAACTTTGTTCTGGGTAATTTTTCAAAAAATTATTGATTTTGAATTTATTGAACGTGAAACCATCTCACTTATTCACAAAATCACTTGTTTCTTTTTAATAAAATATTGTGAAATTTTTATATTAAAACATTTTCTTTAGATAACTCTAGCGAGTGTTTTTGTGGAGAAAAACTATTGTCAAATCTTGAAAAAATTAGTTTAAGGGCATGTAAAGTTTTTTAAAATAATTTTATTAAAAAGCATAATGATTTAGTGTCTGCTAATAAATCTTTGAATAAGAACACAGACAAAGATGATGACACTCAAAGAAAAATTAAAAAACTTAAAGTTTAGGTTTGTTATGTCCAATTTTAAAAGACTTGTATAGTTTTGAAGTAACTAACGATATTATGTACCTAATATACCTGAAGATATTAGAGTGCAAATTTTATATAATTTTTTATTGATTAGATTCAGTTCTTTTATCCATAATAAACACATACATCAGCAAAATATTTTTTTTTATGTTTGCCTATATGAGAACAAAAAGTGTTTGTCAATTTATTTAAATTGTGTAAAAACAGATAATATATTAAGCAATACAATAAGAAACCTGGAACTCCTAAGATCACGTGACCGCCGACTTGCTTATAACGCGCCATGGCCGGTCTTTATCGTTGGCTGCGATGTAAATCAGACAAATATACCACGTGACTACCCTGCCGCCAATTTCGTTTTGATAGCTAGCTAGGTTGCTGCATATTTGCTGCTTTGTGTTTAGTAAATTATTGATACGTCATCCATTAAGGTAACAGACAATGAATTAATAAATAATTAAACCTAAAACCGTTTTCACAGCGCTTACCTTAACACTTCATCTCCCAATGCAAATTCAACTAGAATTATTAATACATCAAGTAGGTATACAGGGTTTATACAGGGTGTCCTAAATTAATGTTACATCCGAAAGTAGGCTATTCTTTGGCTTATTTCATAGCTAAAATATTATCTTTATAAACATGGGATCGAAAAAGCTTCGTTTCCGAGATACAGGGTGTTATTGCAGTGGCGGCTGCATGGTTACGTTATAAGTTGGGGGGGGGGGGGGGCAGAAATTTAAATGGAATGAAAATTGACATAAAACAAATTAAAAACAATTTTATTTTAGTATTTTCCATACAAGCAGCTACTTGGTGTAGTTTTTAGTTTATTTGTTTATAGATAAAGTCCACTCGCCTTTCTTTTTTATGGCCCCGTAGAGCAACCTCAAAAATCCCACAGAATTTTAAACTGTCTATTAACCTACTAAGTATATGTCTAATTTTTGCCATATTTACTTTATGTTTCTTTATTCAGAGTGTCATGGATAATATCAAACGCCCTTTAGAGATTGCTGTATTCGTTCTATGATAGGGCAGAGGACGGACCCGTATTGGGCTGTTATAATTACTGTCTGAAACAGAGGTGAGATCCAATTCATCTAAATTATACGGCATAGCACAGGGCTGAGCTAGGGCCTGGCAAATCAGGCCCTTGCCCGGGGCGTCAACTTATAAGGGGGCAACAAATTGGCTGGAGGTAAAATGAACTAATAATAATTTGAACAATGAAAAGGTAGATATTTAAAAAAAAATTAATGGTTTACAATCTTTTTAGGGCTTGTTCTTAAATTACCACACAACTCACTAAGAGAGAGAGAGAGAGAGAGCCTTATGTTACTTGCAATGCGTTAAGCAGAGAGAGGTATTAGTTTTGCATTACGTAATTTAAGAATGGACCTTAAGTATAGGGACGAGCACTTACTCTCTTTAAAACATGTTTTAAGAGATTTTTTTTTATTTGTCAAACACACTGTGTTTATTGTATTTCAATCTAGTCAGTAAGACTAATTAGAAAATCTTTTTTAACCTAATTTACTAGAAAAGTTAGATTTAAACGTAGAGTTCACTCAACAGTTTTCATTGAAATCAAGCAAGCGATTTTTGAGTTATGCGCGTTGGTCGTTACAGACAGACATACAGACAGACAGACATACCGACAGACAGACAGACGGCGCTACAAAAAAGTTTCAAAATCATCTGAAACGCAAAGATATATAAATTTTTTTGATATCGGAGCACCATAGCTCACACTGCTATAGTATAGTATGTATATGTGAGGTAAAAATGCTGTAAAATAATGTTTTCGTACAACCATGAAAATTTCACATGATTTGCATCCTCGGAAAACTTGTGCCGTGTGCAGAAATTTTTACGAACATGTTTTGAAAAGTGCTTTTCCGCACTTGTATCGAAAAGTGTACGATAACGTTAATCACCATCCTTTTCCGCACATGTGTTGCAATGTACTTTTCCACACATGTGCGAAAAAGCAGTTTTATTTGCTTTGTGCAAAATTAAAGACCAATTTAGTAAAACAATAATAAATAAAAAGTTTTTGGCAAATCAAAATACAGATCAGAATTTTTAACACACCTGTATCCATTTTCTTCCTCACTTTTTATTTTACAATAAAATGTTGAAAGGGTTTGGGTTGTCTCTTTTCAGTGGCGTACTTAGAAAAAGTTTTGGTGTGGGTCCGAGATAGCTTTGGGGGGGGGGGGCGAGACACCTTAAGGCTATGCTACTTTATGTTTTTATTCATATATGTGGAAAATATCTAAAAAAATCTAAGCTTCGTGCCCCCTCCCCTCATAAACGACACTCTCTTTTAATTTATGTTGCAAATGGTAGTCATTTTTACTTTTTGTCCAAGCGGTAGGACTACTAGCTTCGGCCCTGCATAGCGGCGTAGCTGGATAGCTATTTGAACAGCTTGCCCTGTTATATTGTTGTTATACGAAACGTTTCTCAATTATTCCACCGGGAAATTAGAAATTAGGATTGCGGTTTGCACAGAGTCCTTGGGGAATAATACACGCGCGTTTTGGAAGCGGGCAAAAGGGTTGGAGGCAAGTTATCTCCATTTTGGAGACATTTAGGAAAATTGAAATTTTGGTAATGTTATGTCGTATAACAGCATCACAAATCCGGATATAGTTGGAAACATTTAATAAACCCACAAAAAATTGGTCAAAATAAAGTTCTTGTAGTTAGTAAGATAGTAAATTGAATACGATCCTGGGTCTCCCATCGCTGTCCACCTGGATAAAGAAGGAAGTGATGGCAGCATACCTTAGGATAAGGGACGCGGGCGTGTGGAGAAGGAGCGGTGGACAAAAAGGACATTCGGAGATCGCGACTGTGACGGAAAAGGAGATTCCTTTATCGACGTACAGGCTAGCGATGCCAGAAAAGCGGTTAAGGGAGAAAAGGAGAAACCGTGTAACCATACCACCAAGGGATGCATGGAAGGAGGACGGAGTTGAACTCCTTAGCGACGCCACGGTCTGCTATACAGACGGATCAAGGCTGACAGACCGGAATTCGACCGGTGCAGGAGTGTACGTGGAAAGCAGGAGCATTGGAAAAAGCTACCCGCTGGGATCCAATGCAACAGTCTTCCAGGAAGAGGTTTACGCTATACTGGCGTTAACATGGGAGGAAGAAATTAGGAACAAAACAGGAAAACGCCTCTGCATCACATCAGTCAAGCTGCGCTGAAAGCACTGTGTAAACCAACCATGTCCGCAGGTTTGGTGGAGGAGTGTGCGAATGCACTTCAGAAATTGGCCGGCGTAAGAGAGGTAGAGCTCGTATGGGTCCCAGGCCACGTGGGGGTCCCCGGAAACGAGAAAGCGGACAGACTCGCCAGGGGAGGATCGCAGCAGAAATGCGTCGGGCCAGAACCGTTCCTGGGGCTTACAAGAGGGCAAATGAGGTCGGCCCTAACAGAGTCGACCCAGAAAGAGATACAAAGGGAGTGGACCAACACAGGAAACGCCAGACAGGCGAAGGAGTATGTGACAGGCTACAGCAAAGGGACTGGCTGCTCCGTAGAACACGAAGAGAGGTGGGAGCCATAGTGGGAGTCCTGACCGGACACTGCGTCCTACAAGGACACTTGGCAAAGATGAGAGTGAAGGAGGACGCGACGCGCGAGCGATGTTGGGCCGAGGATGAGACCTCGGCGCATTTTCTCTCATCATGTGAAGCATACAAGGAGGCAAGAAGAGAGGTATTCGAAGAGGAAGCCTTTGAGACGGAGGACCTTCTGAATCTGAGGTGGCCCGATATTCTGGCCTTTGTACAGAAGACGGGCAGATTCCTTAGCGAAAGAAGGACGCAGTAGGGGGGATGCCCGGGGGTTGGCGAAAAGGGCGCTTCTTATGCCTAGTCGCCAGGACCTATCTATCTATTTAGCTTTCTTTGATCCATCTTTGGACATAGGCCTCCACCAATATCTTCCACTGTTCTCTGTCTGTCGCCATATTAATCCATCTAGTTCTTGCATGTTTCTTCAAATTATCCGCTCATCTCATTTGGGGCCCTTCCCTATTTCTTTTATTTTCTCAAGGTCTCCAGTTTACAATACATTTGTTCCATCGATGATCTTTCTGTCTAATATTATGACCGGTCAATTTTCATTTAAATTTACTTTTGTTTTACTTCTTATCCATTCACTCTTTTTTCTATCTGTTAGCTTTACCTGTAACATTTGTCTTTTCATTGATTTTTGGGCCTAATTTAATTTTGTGTCCAGGTCTGGGATCCATAGGTAAGTACAGGAAGGATACATTACACATAAACAAACACTTTCGCTTTAAGGTACTGAGGATATTTTTTAGTTTTTAATAGGTAGCTTAATTTTCCGAATGCTGCCCAGGCCAATATCACTCGTCTCTTTATTTCAGCTGTTTGGTTTTCTTTTTTTAGTTTAATAATTTGTCCTAGGTATATATTATTATATTCCTCTACTTGTTCTATTTTGTTCTTGGTTTATTCTGATCTTGATATCTATTTTAATCTTAGTGTAGTTGTCCTTCCGACATTTTTATCAGATTTTCTTTCTTATTGGCTTATATATTGGCTATTAGGTATGTGTATCTGTGATATATTCGGCTATTAATTAAAGATGCTTTCACTGCCCAGTGTTTAATGCTATCGAAAGCTTTATCAAAGTCTATAAACGCAATATATATTGGAATGTTGTATTCGTTGGCTCGTTCTATTAGAAATTTCATGGTTAATTGTTCTTTTGATTGATATCCTTCAAATTTTGTTGTTAATCTATCTGTTAGTATTTTCGTGAAAACTTATAAATTACATTGAGGAGTGTTAGAGGCCAATAGTTTTTTAGGTCTGCTCTATCGCATTTCTTGTGTAGAATAATGGTTATGGATTCTTTCCAGATGTTTGAGAATATTTTTTCTTTTAGTATTTTATTCAGAAAAATATGGAGTGTATTAACCACAGCTTTTTCACCATACTTAAGCATTTCTGTCGTTACTTCGTATTTTCCAGGTGATTTGTTATTTTGTATTTTCTTTAATGTTCTCCTCTATTTATATTAATCCTATATATTTAAAATATTTTCTTTTAATTTTTTTTGTTTATTGTTTTAAGTGTTCCAAAAATATTTAAGAGGAGTTTGTTAATGCGAATATCCGACTTTTCCCTAAACAATAGAAATCTCGGTATTATTAAATTTTCTACAATTTAAATGCCATGGCGTCCTATTTGTACATTGTGCATATTTTAAAACAACATGGCGCAAAAAGTTGCGGTCACGACCATATCTTAACGAGTCCAGCAAGTGATAAACGTTTACTGGTTGGGAGCAACGTATTGCAGTCGACGTCTTAACAACTAAAAACTGTCCCATAAAATCGAACGTACAATATATGGTCGCGAAATTATTGCCATCGTTCAGTAATCGTTCACTAGTTGTTCTCGAGAGTAGGCGTTAAATCAACCCTAGTAACACAGGTACGTTTTAGAAACGTTTTTAAAACGTCCACTTCGGAACTAGGGAACGTTTTAATAACGTAGGCCTAGGTCTCTCAGGGTCCGATAGAAGTCCCTGGAACGTTTTTGTGAGTTTTTTTACGTTTTTGAAACGTCCACAAAGAACGTTTTAAAAACGTCGCCACAGAACGTTTTTAAAACGTCTTTTTATCAAATTTAATTTTTGATACCTGCGGACGTTGAATAAATGATTCAGTGTTGTTCGGAAACGCTCCAAAGCGTTCCGAGGACGTAGAAAAAACATTCCAGGAACGTCTAAAAATGTTTTAAGGCAGGTTTAAAGAATGTTTCAGGGACATTGGAAAATGTTTAGGGGACGTTTAAAAAACGTTTAGGGGACGTTTCAAAAACGTTCAGGGGACGGTTTAAAAATCTTCCAGAGACCCCATAGAATCAAGGCCTCTGGCGCCCTTTATTATTTTATTTTACGTATTGAGTCCTTTCATATTGGGCCCTTTGCTTTTGAGCCCTTGAAATTAAAACTTTATTCAACTTCAATTTGCGTACTGTAAAAAAGTTGGATTTTTTTTTTAATCAGCCTATGTAGATATTGATTATGATGCTAGTGGGAGAAATGTGAGGGACCTTAAAAATACGTTTTAAAAACGTCCCTAATTACACTTTTTTAAAATATCATTCTTGGGGCTTTTTAAAAACGTATAAGGTACTTATAGGTTAGGGCTCTAATAGCCCATCGCACCGACTTCTTTTTCGTTACTTAGCCTTAAGGGTTCCATATTACGTCATATTATGATTATATTAAGAAACGCTTTATGCTAAGTAACAAAAAAAAGTCGGTGAGATGGACCCTAAGGGACCTAAAAAGTATATTTTGAAAACGTCCTAATTTTTGCTATTTTAAAACTTCCTTTTTAGGACGTTTCAAAACGTACTTTTTAGGTACGATTTAAAAACGTTTTTAAAACGTACCTTTTAGGTATGGGGAAAAGGAAGTTCCGGGGACGTCTGGTTTTACTAGAAAACCAGGAAATCACGTCACCCGGTCTTTAACAAAGTGGCTGTGCCGTGTTATTAGGCGTTCCATACTAACGGTTTTAGTGTTGGCGAAAACAGTTAAAAGGAAGGTAGCAAAAACAATTGAATTAATGGCATCCCGGAAAAGCTCAAAATAAACAAAATGCTAATTAAATAGTCGTCCTCGGAATAGGAGTGTTCCACATGTTCGTCCCGTACGGACTGACGTACCGACCGACGGATGGGCAAACAGATCATGTTTGACATGCGATATTCGAACCGGAAACGCAATAATGGAACATCCCGAGAGGGATTTCCATTATTAACCATTTGTGTAAAATGCGCAAAAACAAGGTCGACAAAAAAACAGAAAAAAAGATATCTAGACTTTCTGGTAATTGGACCATAGATAAATAAATTCACGTTAAGTAAATCTTTAAACTTTTCGCCATTACTTTTTTGCTATTTGGTTAGGATAGGTTAGGTGTACAGCGTGTCTGTTTTAAAACCTACCACAAATTTACGGTCGTTCAAAACGTATAAGCAGTAGTGCTGTTGTTAACAGAAACGGTAAATAAGAAGTGGCGACACCCCAATAACTTAACGGTAGTAGTTTTACTTATGGCGTGGTTCCTATTACTCTGTAGAAGGTTTTTAGTGACGAAAGCTAGTTAATAATACGTTGCCGTAACGAGTGTGTTATTTAGAACTAAAAATGAAATGCCGACATAAAAGTGGTACGTGATACGTTGCTGTAACTTATTCACTTTTAAGTAACCCTTTCGACTATTAGGGAATATAGTTTGGGGGCCATGTTTTCTTTGTAAGATATAAAATGTAATATTTTTATTGTCGTTTCATGAGCTTATATTAAAGAGCTATACTATTTTAACAAACTAGTTGAAGCTTATCAAAAATGCTCTTCTTAAGCACCATTTTTTGTAGTTACCTGTCGATTATAAAAACATAACCTCCAAAATCACATCGAAAAAATTCCATCAGCTACCAGAAAACGGCTCAATTTTACAGGCGCCCCGGTTTTTTTTTTGCTCGTAAATTCTCACACTCTTAGATAACATAGTACATATTATAGCCATAACCAAACTAAAACCAAGCAAAAAGAAACGATAACATTATTTGCAACTACTTTGCTACTTTTGCGTCATTACGGAAAAAAGCGGCCTCTACGACGTAGCATAAACTTGGCTGTGACATAGTAGTGTGGACGTTATTACAGTGACTTTAAACACTTGGCCAAGTAGTCATAACCAGAAATTGTGCCCCACTTATAGAATTAACATGTCCACAGTGTGCCTAAATGAAGTATAGGTTACATAAAAATTCTTCTTCAGAGCCATATTCATATAAATCCTAGCTGATCCTCTTCTCGAAATTTTATCAATTTTTGCCTTTTTTCTAGTTAGTCCAGGCGCTGGCTCCTGTCACGTGTGACCTAATATCTGCGCTTAGTTTCACTGCGGGGCTTTGTTAAGCACCCATAGCAATATAAAAAAAGTTTGGTCACGTGGTCGAGCTCATGGTCGTTTGGTCGCCATCTTTGAAAATGGCCGCCCAAATAAAAGATTTTTTTCTTAAGGATATCTTTCTACCCAATGGTCCTATTGTAATTTTTTAAAAAGCAAACAAATTTTGTCATAACACTTTTTTTGATAAACTACGTAGTTTTTGAGATATACCAAGATTATTAGCATTTCCGCTCGCAAAAGAGTTAAAATAATACCCATTCTCATTTTATTGTAGGTACACTATTATTGACATTTTTGTTTTTTTTTTGTTACATAGATGGCTTTAAACCTTTCACAGAAGAGAATATAGACTATATGTTTTTAAAGTTCGTTGGATGGTGCTCCTAAAGACTGCCTTAAAGAGGGTGGTTTCTGAAACTGTTCACAATATTATAGAAAAAGTGAATTTGCAGCGAAGCGATGCATCCTAGCGAAAAACGATAAAATAAATTTTTTATAGTACTTTTAATTTAGCTTCTTCTGATGTATCACAAAGCATCGTAGCTTAGATAGTTAGCTGTACAAGTCATACAATTTTGTAAAAATTCCATGTTTTCGCTTCAAAATCGATCTTTTTTTTTTTAATTGAAAAGATATGACAATGATCAGAAGAAGTGGAATGAAAAGTACTATAAAAAATTATTCTTAACGTTTTTCGCTAAGATGCATTGTTTCCCTGCAAATTCACTTTTCTATCATCTAGTGAACATTTTTAGAAATCACCCTCTTTAAGGCAGTCTTTAGGGGTACCATCCATCTAACGTTAAAAACATCCGCTTCTGTGAAAGGTTTAAAGCCTTATATGTAACAAAAAAAAAACAAATGTCAATAATATTTTAGCTGCAATAAAATGGGCGTGGGTATTATTTTAATTCTTTTTCGAGCGGAAATACCAATAATCTTGGTATATCTCAAAAACTACTTGATTTATTAAATAATGTGTAATATTTGCCTTTAAAAAAGGAAATAACAATCCTTAAAAAATTAAAATCGGATCACTGGGTAGAGAGATACGCCTAAATAAAAAAATCTATCAATTTGGCGGACATTTTTAAAGATGGCGCCCAAACGACCATGACTTTGACCACGTGACAAACTTTTTATATACACCTATGGGTGCTTGACAATGTCGCACAGTCAAACTGAGCGCACATATTAGGTCACACGTGACAGAAGCCAGGGCCTAGACTAGCTAGAAAAATGGCAAAAAATTGATAAAATTTCGAGAAGAGGATCATCTAGGATTTATATGAATCTCGCTCTGAAGTCAGGAGAGAGTCCATATTCAAAATGTACAATTAGTTTTTGGAACCATTTTTATGTAACCTATACTTCGTTCAGGCACACTGTGTGTCGCTGTAGGGCATACTGAGACGTAGCGGAACTACGTTGCGGTTACTTTTGAGAAATTCTATTCGTCGTGACAACTTTGAATGTTGGTTGGGAACTAAGGTTTAGACGGAAACGCGCGTTTCTTTGGAGTCCGTCATCACGTGCTTCGTGGTGATAGACATTTAAATTGTAACCGATTCAATAGTGAGAAGACGGTTTGTCACAAAGTCACCTGCCAGGCTTAAAGATAAAGTTAACAAAGTGTAAAAGGCAACTGCAAAGTTGTAAAGTCAACCACGGACACCGGTGTTTCGAAAAAATGCATTTCCATCCTCAGCGTGGCTTGCCTGACTTCAGTAATCAAACTGACTACACGATACAAGGTAAATCAAAAAGAATGAAACGACAGCGAACCAAGGGATCTAAGTCCATGGCGGGACGAAAACGTCCACCGGTCTATAAGGAAGAAAGACATTTCGTCACAGTTCAATCAGACCATGCTATCACCGTCTCCACGGCATCGGTTGGGAACCGAAAACAATGAGTTGACAAGGTATAAAAGGCAACTTCAAAGTGGTAAAGTCAACCACCGGTATTTCGGAAATAGTTATTTACCTAACAGGTGCAGAAAGTGACCCTTTTCCGCACGAACGGCAGTTACACGAACGACGCGAAGCGGAATTCGGAAAGGCCGTTAAGGGCTGAAAAGACACTTTCCGCGCGTGTTAGGTACAATATTTTTCCTACTTGCGTAAAAAACTTCTTCCTACATAATGTATTTTGTATTTTTATTGACAAATTATGTTTTCGTTTTAGTTTTAAAATTCAAGTTCATTACTATAATTATTTTATTTTTATTTGCTTTCATAAAATCACCAAAAAAGGTAGCGTGCGTAAAAAAAAATTTTACGCACGCCGTGCGCAAAAATTTTTTTTACGCACGCTACCTTTTTTAAAAATTTTGTAAAATAATTCCAAATTAATATTCAGGCACTCTATTATTTTGGTGTCATTTTGACATTAATTAGTGACAAACATTGCAGCAAGTGGCATTTCAGCGTTATTTTCGGTATATCTACAAAGTTTTCTTTAAAATGGATTTCGACGACAGCGATATTGAACTTCCAGACCACAGTATACTAATTATTTATAGTAAGGAAAGCACCCCGGTCTTGTAACAATATTGTTATACATACCCCCTGTATACATTAGTTCGGAATACAAAGTTCGAGAGGCGCTTATTACAGACCGTCACCCCTGGTATAAAAATATTATGTACAGACTCCTGTGCTGTCGCCATGGACACTAACCGCTACTCTCGGTATATGTTTTTGATTATGACTGACATTGGCAAAACAGATAAAAATATGACGTAAATGTAATTCGGCATTTTTCATTTGTGGTTGCAGTTTTTCGTGATTTTTCGACTTTTTACCTTATTTTTAAAAGTGTTTTTGCTAAATTGTGGCCTATCGGTAATTGAGAAATTTAAAAGAAAACAATTTTGTGTTCTTGGGTGCGAAGACTATGTTAGCAAGCGCCTTTCCCAAACGGAACCTAAAAAAAATACTTCGGCAAAAAAACTAACTTTGACGAAAGACGAAATTCACAAATATATAGTGTGTGATGGACACGTTGAACCTGGACGGAGTTTTAAATGTTTAGTTTTAAATTTTAATATTTGAAAAAACATAGATTATTTCACTATACTTATATACAGGGTCCGGCAGAATGATCTCCCTCAATAAAAACGCCATTGTAAATGCTATTTATATTTCATTTTTTTCGGTACACAGTCGAAGCTGATTTCTGAAAGTTTCACTCGTGCAGTAACTCTAAAGCGATATTCCTGTAATTTCTTGGTGTATTGCTGCTTTCAATTCGTCAATGGTTCGGGAATAGTGTTCAGATATTCCCAAAGTATCTAGAACTAAAGCATGTCTACCAAGTGCGAAGTGAGTACGAAAAGTTCTTTGTATCGTAATCACAGATTCGTTACCTACTTTTGATTAATGTCTCGATAACGAAGACACGATGGCAAGGTACTGGCAAGCCGCGAGCTACCAACCAACTACGCTAAGCTTCCCCTCTCTTGAGTGATTCAGGCACAGTGGCAGTGCAAAATATGGGAGATCATTATGCCGAACCCTATTTAATTAAATGAATAACCGGCAATATTCACTTTACTTACGTTACATTTTTTTATTTTTCATGAAAAAACAATTTAAAAAGTTTCCGTTTATAGAAACATAACCTATATTTGCAACATTATTAAGTATAAAGCATTGTAAAAGTATACATTATTAATTTAAGATAATTTAGAATGTGTCAATATTTTCTATGCACTAATAAAAAGGAATTTACTGTAGAATATTCGTCAAAAAGCCTTTTTTTAACTAGGAAATTAGCCTCTCAAGGAAATTTATGTACCTAAATGAATGGGAAACAAACTTTTAAACCTTATAGATTTAATAAAAATCTAACTCCTTTTTTTTATTGCTAGTAGTCATTAATTTAAACATTCTTTGATTAAGCTTCCTTATTGATTTGTGTTTATAGAGTATTTTTAAGCAAATTTAGCTTTGACACAAAATAACTCATTTTTATCAGCGCGCATCATTTAAATTTAAAACTATGTAATTGACGAGCAGAATGAGTTTTTTAGTGTTAAAATTTATTTTGATAAAAACGGTTCAAAACACTATATTAAAAGATGTAGCTTGATTGGAGAATGATTTCATTGATGGCTATGAGCATCCGGTATACAATTTGAAAAGCCATCCTGTAGCTTAGAGACAAACTGCGCAAACGTTATATTGTTTCAAATCCCCCTGTAAATGTTTAGTACGGTTCACAAAGTTGGAGAGGCGCTGATTCGTGCACGACACCCCGGTATACTGCGCCAATTTAGTAATAAAACTCCCACCGTGTAAGTGTCTGGTCTATCTCTGTCATTCGTCTATGTTCCAGACAGTATTTTGAATGACGCAGCATCGGCGAGGGAGGAATTAGTTCCAGAAAAGTCCCGTCCGAGATACGAAAAAGAGTACCACGCTTTTGAAGATTGGTTAAAAGCAAAGAACACTTCATCGCTAAAAGAAGAGGTATTTTTGGCCTATTTTTCTTATGTGTCAAAGAGTTTCGTGCCTAGCACGTTATGGTCAAAATTTTCAATGCTTAAAATGTGTATAAGACTACGAAAAAATATAGATATTGGGCGATATTATTACTTAATATCATTTATTAAACGAAAAAATGTCGGTTTTAAACCAAAAAAGTCTCAAGTACTGCAAAAAAATTAGACCAATAAATTTTTGAAAGACGCTCCCGATGAGATTTATTTAATGAACAAGGTGGCCACAATATTCGGCATTGCAGGAGCCTGCCGAAGAGCGGAGTTAGCGAATTTACAAGTATCCGACATCAAAGAGAAAGGCGACATCCTGGTGGTAACCATTTCAAACACTAAGAACCATACTTCAAGGAGTTTTGTGGTCTGCGATCCCAACAAAGACGATATAAGCTATATCAACATCTACAAAAAATACAAAAATTTGCGACCACCTGACACACCGCACCAACGGTTCTTTGTTTCCTACCATACCGGTAAATGCTCGAAGCAAGTGGTTGGTATAAACACATTTGGCAAGATCCCCGGTAACATCGCCGGGTTTCTTAAGCTGCCAAATCCGGAAACTTATACGGGCCATTGTTTCCGACGATCTTCTGCCACAATGTTGGCCAATGCCGGAGCAAATATAATCAATTTGAAGCGACATGGTGGGTGGTCAGTAGCCAAATCCTATGTGGAAGAATCCGAGGAAAACAAGAAAAAAATTGCAACGCAAATTTTGCAGAAAAAAAGTGACACAAATCAGGAGACAGGAGAACGCCAACCATCCACCTCAGTACTACCCTCCACCTCAGAACTACCATCCACCATAGCACTTCGATCCACATCAGTGCAAAGAAGCACGAATGCAGAAGCAACGACAGTGTTTCCATCAATGACGACGACTAATACATCGATACAATCTGAAAACCTAACAAAAGTGGCGGCGTCAGCATTAACATTACAAAATGCGACGCATTGCACGTTTAATTTTCACATTATGCGTTAAACTTTTTTAATTTTTCGAGTAGTTTTTAGCTTTTTTTCACTGTTTCCGTTACAAATAAAAATATAAAACAAAAAAAAGTCTAAATTTACTTTAATATGCAAAGCGTGCGTAAAAGTATTTTTTCTATAAGCGTGCGGAAAAGTCCACTTTTCCGCACGCATTTTAGTGTGGAAAGTGCCACTTTTCCGCACTAGTGTAAAGTAAATTTGTTACGATTTTGAGGTGTTCTCTAACATTTAGACCGTTCAAAATACATTTGTATCTTTCCTAGCACACGAAATATCCTAAAAATATTCAAATTGACTAAAATTCTGCTATATTTTCAATATTTTCGTTAAAATAAAGTTTTCAGTAAAATAGGTTCAAATTATAAGTTTTAAACCTCCCCGGTATAAATATCGTCATTGTCAATGTCAAACAACAATGAACACTAGTGGTTTTAGATTTGGCATCTTAAATCACCATAGCAACAAAGTACAAACAAACTGTCAAAACAAAGCCAATTTTGCAGATACAAGCGTCTTTTGAATTTTTCAAACAAAAAAATCAGATTTTCAATGGATTCTTCGGACGAAGATCTACCCCAGTCAGTTCTAGAAGCCGCTCGAATGTGAATAATAATAATTGATTTGATTAAAACGTTTTGAATATAAATAATTTTCTGATAAATTTTTAGTTTTTTCCTCACGCTTATAGAAAAAATAGTGTACCTAACTCGTGCGTAAAGTGTCTTCCGCACTTGATTGCTGGCCAAACTCCGCTATCGCGTCGTTTGGCCATCTGCAATCGCGTGTGGAAAAGAGGCACTTTCCGCACTAGTTAGGTAAACTACTATTTTACGCACGGCGTGCGGAAAGTTCAACTTTCCGCACGCAAGTAGGAAAAAGGCATTTCTATCCTCAGCATGGCATGTCTGACTACAGTAATCAAACTGACTATAAGATACAAGTTGAACTAAAAAGGACTTTACCACTTTGAAGTTGCCTTTTATACTGTGTTAACTCCTTAGAGTATTACTCTGAGGTTAACTCATTGTTTTCGGTTCGGAACCGATGCCGTGGAGACGGTGATAGCATGGTCTGGTTGAACTGTGACGAAATGTCTTTCTTCCTTATAGACCGGTGGACGTTTTCGTCCCGCCATGGACTTAGTTTCCTTGGTTCGCTGTCGTTTCACTCGTTGAATGAAAAAATAGGTTTCATCTATTTTTTCATTCTTTTTTATTTAAAGTTAAAGTGGTGACTACAGTAATCTACGTCCACTCTATTTAACAAACGCAAACTTTTGATGCAAATTATCTTCAATTCAAATTAATGAGTCCGTATATGTATATGTCCGTGCATGTGTACTTTTAATTCGGTTTTTTAGTGTGACATAGTCGGTGACCGCTCCCGCGGCTGAACTGGAAATACTCCATATTTCTAGCGTTAGTTTGTTTTTCTCTTATGGCGAATTGTGTTTTTTTATGGAAAATGGTAAGCGTTTTAAATTTGCCTAGTTCTGTAGCATATTTATATGTTTTAAATTTCAATAACATAATTTTTATGTTAAATTCATTGAATGATTTTATGACAATAGTTCATTTAAACATAAATCCACAAAACGTTAATTTTCGAGATAATATATTTTTTTTTAATTATTTTGTTATACTCTAATATCATACAGCCTTTGTTGCAACAGCTATTTTCTCTAAAATGGTTAGAGATGCCAAAAAATCGCAAGATACAAAAAAGTTTACAAATGAGACAAGGATTCTATTTCTTGTTTTAAAATCTACCAATGGAACACAACCAAAAAAAAATTCGGGGAAGAATTGACATGACCCATGAAAAAATATCACCATGTAGATTTTACCTTTTATTTGGCATGGTTAATAGTGTAGTGCCTATAATTAAATATACGTGTCAAATTTGTGCTAAATATCTTAATAACTGCACCTGCACAAGCTATAAAAAATTTAAAAAACAAAGTTTAACACAATATATCTCGAAAAGTAAGCGTAAGGGAACCTAAGTTTACATGAACTTTACTGCGTCTTCCAATTGAATTCTTTTATTAAAAAATCACGAGTGCGTGAGACAAGGTATATGATAATAAGCATGGGCGCCCCAGGGGGGGCTTAGGGGCCCGGGCCCCCCATCCTAATCTTTTTAAAGAATTTTTTGACATATTTTATGATTAAAGAAATATAATATCATAAAATATGACATGATGGGGTTTCGCCCCCCCCCCAAGGCTCTCGGGCCACTAAGGTAAGTATGTGATCTTAGTGTGCAGTGCAGAGAAAGCAAACGGCGTGTAACCATTGATTATACGGCCAAGTCTTATAAACATTGGTGTAACCAATTACAAGGTGCCTAACCAAAGCTTTTCATGTTCTTTTGAGTTGTATATCTGATCTCTCGCACTTGCGATGTATAGATGAAAGATTTGCAATAGAACATGGAGTAGAGTTTCAGTTATAAGGTGTAATTTTATCTTTGCTTATTCGGTCCTATTTGTGTGTTTATTGTTGCGACTGAAAAACGTGAATTTGCAAGAAAACCAATTAAAAAAACCACCTTCAAAAAATGTTTACCACAGAGGCGCAACTAACCGAGCCATTTGTAAAAAAGAACTAAGCAAACAAAATCGGTTGTGGGAGGGAGGTAAGCTGGTTTAACAGACCTCACGATGAATAAAAAATTTGTAATCTTAATCGTCCCCTTCATGATATATATGTAGAGGAGAGACAAAAAACCAAATGAACCAAAGTTTATCAGGCCGTTGGTATTAAAAACCAAACCATTAATAATAGACACTTATTGGAATAAAACCTGACCTTATTTTAAAATCGACCCTATATGGTGACAGACTTACATATAAAAAGCAGCTGCTCTGCTTCAAAATTCGGCCCTTGTGTATTTAAAAACCGGATTTATTAGTGTCGGTATTTATTAAATGAAAGTTAGCGTCTTCATTATTAAATTTGGCTTTGGTATGTCAATTTTGAGAGTTCAGCTGTTAGTTTTCTGTGTCTATGTGTCAAAATAAAGTCAGGTTTATATATATAGATACGCTACTTTGTCATATTAAAAGTCGACCAAATTAATGTTATCTGACGACGTAACTCAATTTTTGAATTTTTGGCACTTACGTCAGTATGTCATTAAGGGGACGAAATAGACTAAAAAAATTAAAATCTAAATAAAAAACTAGAAAATCGAACAAAAATAAGTAGGAACCTTTCGGAAAAAATTGCGCTACAGAAAAATATTTGTAGAAAATGGCAACGCAGGTGAAAGTTTTAAAACGAATGAAGCACTGTTTGTACAGACAGTTTCTGCAATATTAAAAAAAAAATACAAAAAATGTAAAAAAAAAATTGAAAAAATTTACACCACAAAAAAATATTTATAGAAAATAATCAAAAAGAGACGAAAAAAAAGTTTTGGTAAAGAGTGGCGCTGGCGCCGTATAGAAAACAATGTTTAAAATATAATAAAATACTGATAAATTTAGAAAAATCGCGACATACGGGAAAATTTTCGAAAACTTAGGAAATTTTCGAAAAAAATTACACCTCAGAAAAATTAAGTAAGTTTCGCAAAAAATGCCGCCACAGAAAAAAATAATTGGTAATTTTTTCACGTGACTTGATCAGTTTGCTCCTGATAAATTATGCTCACTGCATTTAAGGGACTTGTCCGGTTTTATCCGGACGTATGGTCACCCTAGTATGGGTCATATACTCACCGATACTACATAGAATGTCTATTTTTAAAAAACAACAAAAACAAAAATTATGTAATAAGTGCATATTGTTTTTAAATTGAAAAAACGGTATTCAATATTTGATACTCTCCTTATTTTTATTCTTTGGCCACACAATAGCTTCTGCTAGTATAGTTAGTTATTCTGTGGTGGGTGTGTTTTCGGGCTGTTCGGCCGTCGTCGTTGGAAATTCGTTCTCGACGTTTCGCCATCTCGAGTGGATGGCATCTTCAGGAGATGTTGACTGTTTGTCGGCTTCTCGAAGACAGTCTTCTTCGACAAACAGTCAACATCTCCTGAAGATGCCATCCACTCGAGATGGCGAAACGTCGAGAACGAATTTCCAAGGACGACGGCCGAACAGTCCGAAAGCACACCCACCATTGGACGATGGCCGCGAAAGCCTTTCACAATTAGTTAATCTGTGTTTTGACGCAGTTTTCACGCTTATTTTCGTCTTCCTCTGCTCTAAAATGGCTCACAACTCATAATTCAAATTCTAGAATAAAGTACCGCACTATAATAAAGAAAATATATTTTGAAATTTAAAATACACAAAAACCCATACATTTAAACTCAAGTAATTAAATATGTTTGGAGTCTATGTGTTTAAAATTTGACAATAAATACAGTAGCGCACCCAGGAATATGTCTTGGGAGGGGGGGCCGAGACCATTTAATGTCGTATTTTGTGCTATTTTCATGAAATATGTGGAAAATATCTAAAAAATTTTTGGCTTGGGAAAATTCAATTAGATTTTTATAATTCATTTTCTTTCTTTACAAATTTTCTCCAGTTTATGCCAACGATTGTATATTTTTTACAGATGCAACCAAAAAGCTCCAAGATGTCCTGTTGGAGTTTTGTGGGTCTGGTCCTCCATATCGACATAACCCAGATGGGGTGAGTAAACCAAACATCCCTGTCCTATTTTTATGTAAAATTTGAATAAAAATAATTTATAGTTATGTGAATGTGAAAGCCGTCGCACATGATATTCTTTATCGCAGTCTTTATTTCACATACATAGTTCAAAACGGATTGATTTTTATCCTGTGAAACCGATGTCTTGTGCCACACATTAAATAAATTATGTCGGTCAATCCCATACGCCAACGCTGAAACAATAAATCATAGCTAATACTCCGGCAAGAACCGGCAGCTGAATGTAGCACAAATACAACCCTTGATACATGGTTGAAATAATAAAGCCACAAACGCAATGAAAATGTAATGATACGGACTTTTTCAGTGTAATATATATAATACATATTTGAAAAATTATAATAATTCAATACACAACTTTTATCTAATTTTTTTTAATAAACAAATTAAAACTTTGCAAATGGTTTAATAGCAAAAATTAAAGATGCCAACTTGGAAAACTTTTGAAAATCGCCTTGTCCCGCGGAATAAGTGCGGATCATTATACAGGCTATCAAACGACCTATGACTTGTCGTCGTGACAAGTGACAACGAGTTAGCTGATCGATTTTCTGCATTGAGGTTTACTAATTAGGTAATAGGGTATTTGACGAATTTTAGAAAAGAGTTTAGAATGCTACATAGATCCCTAATTTGCTATGCAAAATTATTAAAATAGTATATTTTATCATGGCTACATTTGAAATCAAGTTTTCTAATTTCCGATTTGAATTTGCCGCTAAAACGCTCATTTCCAGCATGACGTCAGAGCGCAGTAAACTCGCGGACAGATACACGGCATTCAAGTGTTTATTTGTTTTTGGTCTGTGTTTTTACTGTTTTTTTTTTGTAAAAAATGTCCTATAAGTGGTGTATAGTGCCTCGTCTTCGAATACTAGCATAAAAACACCTGAAAAATTATTTATTCATGTGCCCACAGCAGTAAAAGAACGGAAAAAGTGGCTAGAACAGTGCACATGCAGGCTAAATGTAGGACTAAGCAGTGCATATGCAAGACTAGGCAGTGCATATGCAAGACTAGCCAGTGCATATGCAAGACTAGGCAGTGCATATGCAAGACTAGGCAGTGCATATGCAAGACTAGGCAGTGCATATGCAAGACTAGGCAGTGCATATGCAAGACTAGGCAGTGCATATGCAAGACTAGATAGTGCATATTTGTTATGAAGGGTCATAAAAATTCTTTGAAACAAAATGTATTTAGAAAATTTTGTTTTAAAAAAGTAATTTTTGATTGTCTCTTAATACTTAAAATAATAATGATTGGGTATTTAATTTAATCTATTGTAAGTGGCATATTAAACAAAAAAGCAAAACATACAACCTAGCCTCAAAATCTAAATGAGTAAAAGTAGGCGAAGAATATCGTAAAAAAACTTCCAGTTACAACAACTCATCGAATACTTACATCAACATTTTAACGTTTCTATATACCGCAGAACAAAAATCACTGTTGTTGGCTAAGAAGCCTGCCACCATAAAGGAATTCAGCATTGGCAAGTTGGCGCTATCGGTTTTGGAGAATCCGTTTTCCATTGAAAATATTTTTTATAAGCAAAACACAAATAAAATCTAATTTAGGACGATAATTCGCACTTTAAACCAAAGCACATTACCATTCATAAGAAAATAACACAGAAAATAGTTACTGTTTTGTGACGTCACTTGCAGCTGATTGGTAGACCGCCTGTTTTGAATCACGTGGCTAATTGTTTTAATTCAATGAATTTATTTAATTAAAAGAACTATGAATTTGAGAAAAAATTAAACAAAAAAGTTTGTTTTTAGCATTCTAAGACCTAAGGAGATATCTAAAAATGAATATATATTTATTTTATACTACTGTCAAACACCCTATTGAGCACTTTTTTAGGACTTAGTAGTTATGATAGAAAATAGTTCGATATTGAGGTTTCGGACGTCCTCCTGATTAATATGACGCTGTATTTTCAATTCCTAGAAGCCTTTATAATAAACTAAACGAGGTGATGCGTGAAAGCCAATTTCACAGAACGCGGGGGCTAATAACTCGAACGCTCAAAGTTTGTTAAATATCAAAAAGCCCCTTTTCAAACTTAGGCACATGTTAATTAATGAGTAAAAACCATACATCTACAGGGTGATTCAAATTGGTCACTTTTGGAAATTTTAAGGAAACAGCGATTCAATGAATGCGCAAAATAAAAGTAAAGTTTTTGCAAAGTCACTTGAATAACTCCTAATACGGGGTATTATCGATTTCATGAAATTTTACTTCATTCTGCCCTTCAAAAGTTATCCAAATTCATATAAAATCTTCCTGGTATAATTTAAACCTTACCGACAGAGAAAAGGCGCGGCTCTTTGCGGTCCGACGACAAAGTATTTGTTTTCCGACCGACCGAGGCCAGGTGGATGGACGGCACCTGATTGGCAGATTTTTTTGAGATGCGCTTTTAATTGCTTTCAGGTGTTCGTTTCGGGACCCCTTTAGTCGGCAGTATGCAGAGTTAGAAAATAAATCAATGTCGTTTCTGTAGGTGTAGGAATAGAAAGTTTTATTATCTATTTTTATTTCTTTAGTTTACGCCATAATTAAATGGTCGGCTTTTATCTTTGTTCAACTGACTTTGCAAAAACTATAGCAAAAACAGTATTTTTGTTCTAGAGCCCAAACGGCTGTATAGTTAGATATTTCTTTTACATTATTTATTCTTTTATAATAGTATAACATAACCGCAATACTAAATGTTCATTTATGACCTTTTTATTATAATAAAAATAATTTATTGAATTATGAACTTGAAATAAAAAGCTTATCTTTTATTATAAAAAGGTTAGACGCAGGCACGTGTAAATCATATAATGTTGAAAAAAGTGATTTTTTTTTATCCATATCCATCTAACGCATCCATCACCGCAAGAACAAAACACACTGACATGAGGGCCACCGAAAATCTCTTAGGCCTGTCATCAGAGCGAAAAAAAGATCCCCAGCTGGCAAAAGGTGGTGTAGACTCGATTTAGACATTTGTTGGATTCCTAAAAAAAAATTAGTTTTCGACCATGGGGGGGGGGGTGGTCCCTTGGATTTAGTGTGCACAAAAAGGTTTCTTCTCTAAAAAGGTTTTTTTTTGCCTGATATTTTTCGTGATCCTAAAAAATAACCCCAATTAAGTGCTAACCGTTGACTTGGCCCACTTCGGTGATACATCGTTTAAAAGATAATTTAATTTTCTACAATAAAGTAGATTACACACTTTCTGTAAAATGCCTACCTTTTGATAAAATGAAATAGAACTAAATAATTTTGGTTTATTTTGCATATACTATGGAAATACATAGGAAATTGGTGTACTGCTAACACTTCAGGGTTCGAATCTCAGCCACGGTACTACCCAAGGAACTCAGTGATATCTTATTTTGTAGGCTATTAGTTGGTCTTTATTTTATGTTGTTACAGATTTTCTCAAAAATAAGCAGTTTCGAAATTAAAGGCCAGCAAAAAAAAACTGGTCAAAATCTAAAATGGCGGCGAAATGTTTAGCATCATAACCCGAAAACAAGTAATTTAAAAAATCTCTTTTTGTGCACACTAAATACAAGATGGCGGGGAGAGCCGGTTCCCCAAGGTCGAAAACTCAAATTTGTTTGTAAAACTCCAACGTCAACAACATATGTTAAAATTGCGACTACCCCCTTTTTCAAGCTAAAATTCTGAAAAAAAAACAACTGTACATAGCCTCTCCGTGTCCAAACTCACACCACCCTCCCCTATTAAGTACTCCTTATTAGTCACATGCATAATATTCATGTATCACTTGCCATTTTTGGCACAGCATTCAAATTGGATCATACTGAATATAAAAGATAGTTTGAATATCTGCCTACATAAATTTTATCCATCCCAGGCTCTCGGTTGTGCTTTTTCAATTTTAAATTCGCGATTTTAAGAACTCCAAAGATATTTAGATCAAAAAATCAAGCTCAATACTTTTTATGATTATTATTACACGATTTTATTTAACTTCACAGGACCTGGCTGCCTGTCTATCAAATCTTGCGATCATTGGCGTAGCTAGCCTTGCTTTTCAGGGGGGGCCGTGGCCCCGGTCTATCTTGAACAAAAAGCAAACATAGGTTTTAAAGAGTCGTGCAAAGTGTGCAATGAATAAAAAAAAATACGCGCATTAAATGTTCTAATATTTTTACATAACAAATTTAATAATACATTTACCAACTTATTTATATGTATACACAGGAAGTATGTAATTCAGCAATTCTACAAAGAAAGTTTTCTACGTCGCTGACTGAAAGCGTCTACCACACTGTCTAAGTCGACCTCAACATCTTTTTCTATGAATAACAATGACAAACCTGAGTGTCTCTCTTGAGTCATAGTTGTTCTAAGCCAATTAAAAACTCTCACTTGAAATTGGAAGAATACTCGCAACTTTAAAAAGTTGGTAGAGGTTTGGATAGGTGTTTTCTGCCATATGTTGTTTGATAGAATCATGACCAACAGTTTGATTTAACCGAAAAATACAATTCTTTAAAACGGTCATTTCTGATCTTAGAGCAGAAGTATTAATATTAAAAATTTCCCGGTATTGCTCGACGAATTTATTCCATTTAACGACGTGGGAAAACTTAATATGAAAATGGTTATGAAATTGTCACCAAAATCGGAAAATTTCCATAAGACACTAAACGCTAACCTCAAAAAAACTAAAAGATTATTATATTTATTTTTAAAAAACAGTTTAAAAAGGTATTTTATAACCCTACGACATCTACAACCCGATTTCGGAAACAGAGGGGCAAAGGTCGCTGTCTTTATTAAATGCGAACTTTAACTTACACTTCTATAATATTTTACAAGATGTCGCCAATATGTATGAAATATTCAATATGCATATTTATGTTTAAATTTAAAAAATATTTTCGGGAAATTGCATAAGTGCAGAAAAGTTACCGATAATTTAAAGAGAAAAAGCCTAATTCCGCAAGACAAGGGCTTTTTCCTGAAATGTAAACATTATCTGAATGATTTTAAATTTTAATGTACCTATTTTATTTGAATATTTCCCGAATAATAATAGAAAAGTATGTATTTTCAGCGTCATGTTCTTTTACTAGTAGTCGGTAGGGGAGGCCTAAAATATCTTAGGGGGGCCTGAGGGACTTCAGGGGGGGCCAGGCCCCCCCTGGTCCCCCCTAGCTACACCAATGCTTGCGATTCATTTTTGACAAACTGCGTGAACCGATTTTAGTGAAATTTGGCACAGTAATGTAGATCCGATGACAATAAAATATTATAAAAAAATTTGGGGAAAGGGGGTGGTTAAGGGGTATAAATATGAAAAAATCAAAACTTTGGATACAATATAATTTTATGAAAAAAACCGGTGGTAGGGGGTAGGTGAGGGAGGTAAGGAGAGTATATTCCTAACTTTGGAATCGAATCAGACACGACCATGAGGGGGTATAGGGTATGGGAGGGGTGTAAAGGGAATAAATTCATAAGTTTGTACATACAGATACAAGCATGCGGTTTTTGATATAATTTTATTTAAAAAAAAAGGTTGTAGGGGTAGGTGATGGGTGTAAGGGGGTAAGTTTATAACTTTGGAAACGAAACATATACGAACATGCGGTTTTCAATGTTATGAACAAAAAACGGGTGGAGGGGGGATATTTGCCTTCAAATTTTTTAATTTTATATGTACAGTAGAACCCCGATTATCCGTGCTCCACGGGACCAGACGAGACACGGATAAGTGAAAATCACGGATAATCCGAACATTTATTTATTACATGTTAAACTAAGTTTATAAGTAGAACAAAAAATATAATTCTGCATAAGGATTTGGTCGAGTGATTTCCGGTAACGCTATTTCGATAGAACTTCAAAAGCACAATTTCGATGATGGAAAATCATAGCACGGATAATCCGCAGCCTGGATAATCCGCGCACGGATTATCGGGGTTCTACTGTACTAATAAATTAAAAATAAGTACTCACTGATTTTTAAAAATTTTGCAGAATTGTAAATACATTCACCAGACCGTCAAAACAAGGTGTCATTCGACACCCCTCGAAGGGTGTGCATGCTACAAAAATTTCAAGCCAAAAGTGTCCCCCTTGCACACAACATCGATTCGGACACATCGGTTTTCATTCAAGTTCATTAGGTTTTTCCATAAATACCCAACAAAGCCTCTGTTACCTTTTAACCCTCCTATAGGCGGATGAATTACATATTATGTAATCCACGACCTTTTCAGCAGTGACCAATTAAAACCTGACTTGTGGGTGAAATCGCCCGCTCTGTCGACTATAGTTCAAATTATACCCATTTGTAATGACGTCATTTTTGTTTATCTTTGTTTAGTATATTATAAACAGCGGTGACAATAAACTTTTTAAAAAAAGTAGTGTCTATGATTTAAATAGGTAGGTAATTGGTTATGTGAAGTATCCGTCACTGTCAATCAAAAAACATTGATTGGCAAAAATATCTACGCCATACGTATTTTTCTCACCTGGTGACGTCATTACAAATGCGTATAATTTAGACTATATACGATCAAGCATATCCTAGAGTCCCTGTATGTTACAGATATTTATTCCGCCAATATCTGTCACATACAGGGACTTAATAGACGCGTTGTTCTAAGTTAGAGGATGTCAAATACGATTGGACTACCATTGTAATCCACGCGCCTAATTACGGAACATTTTTTGCGTAGTGCATTTTTGTGTTTATTTGTTTATAAATTAGTATATTTTTTACTGTTAAGTTTATCTTAAGTATAAGTTTATATTCAACCATAAAAAATGGAATTTTGTTTTTTTTTCTTAATTATTGGGTTTGACACTATTTGTAATGAATAACTTACTAATAAACGCCTTAACAAAGCACGTGTACCTCTGTTAATTTACATATCATTAATTCTGGATATAATATATGTTTAGATGTATTTTATGCATAATATATATATACAGTCGAACCTCTCTAACTCGAACCTCTATAACTCGAACCTCTCTATAACTCGAACCTTTTAAGTGTTTCCTGCTCTTTTTATATGTATTTTAATCAGTTTAATTCGAATTTCTATAACACGAACTCTCCAAAACTCGAACTGTTTTGGTTGTCCCTTTGAGTTCGAGTTATAGAGGTTCGACTGTATATATATATATATATATATATATATATATATATATATATATATATATATATATATATATATATATATGTATCGTTGTAAGTCAAAATATTATAATTTTATAGAAGAAGCAAAACACAATTTTGTAATCCTTATTTCTTTATGCAAAATATATTATCAGTTATGCAATTTTTTTTTTAATTTGAGATTTGAACACAGGGTTTTGTTGGTAGGTAAAATAAGTAGAAATCTATCCGAATGTGTAATAATAACAAAAATGAAAAATTTTGAGTTGCAACGGATTTGAAGGGGATGTGCGATATTAGACCTAAATATATGTCTTTTTTTGAAGTAACACATAACAGGATCTAAAAATATTAGATTAATCCACCCGCCCAAACGCGTGAGTAGAATACAGGTGGCGGAACAAAGATCGAAAGACAAAAGATCGAAAGACAAAAGATCGAATACAAAAGATCGAAAAACAAAAGATCGAAAAGATAAAAGATCGAAATACACAAGGTTGAAATGACAAAAGATCGAAACCACAAAAGATCGAAAAACAATAGATCGAAAGAACATCGAAAAAGAAAAGATCGAAAGACAAAAGATCAAAAGTACAAAACATCGAAAATAACGCGTTTCAAAATATCGCTATTACATAGTTTTCTCAAAAAAAACTTTTCTGATTTCTTCTCCGGGCTCCCAAAGGGTGTGTAACTAAACCGAACCGAACCGGTTCGACTATGGAGTCTCTTTCTAACATATATTTAAAAATAAAAAAAAAACTTTCCTGAAATGTTTCCCGGGATCCTACAGGGTGTAAAACGAGGTGTAAAACCAAACCGAACCAAACCAAACCGGTTCGGTTCGGTTCGTTTTGGTTCGGTGGGGTTTAGTTACACACCCTCTAGGATCCCGGGAAAGAAATCAGAAAAGTTTTTTTTTTTGAAAAAATATGATTTAAAAAGATACCCCTTTATCGAACTATATGATTTGTGTTAAGTATGACAAGTCATTGGTTTATTTAACGTTTAGGTAATTTTACCTTATGACATTGCTTAAACTGTTTATGTGAATATAACTAAGCAAACATGATACGCGTCATTTTGTATATTTCGATCTTATTTACTTGCGTTTTTTTTTTCGACCTTTTGTCTTCTGATATTTTGTTTTTCGACTTTTGCCTTTCGATCTTTTGTCTTTCGATCTTTTGTACTTTCGATCTTCTGTATTTTCGATCTTTTGTTTTTCGATCTTTTGTTTTCGATCTTTTGTATTTTCGATCTTTTGCTTTTTCGATCTTTTGTTTTTCGATGTTCTGTATTTTCGATCTTTTGTTTTTCGATCTTTTGTATTTTCGATCTTTTGCCTTTTTGATCTTTGTCTTTCGATCTTTGTTCCGCCACCCGTAGAATACACCCGCTTATGGAGGGTTAAAAGAACAGCTTGTATAGTTTTTGCAAAGTCAGTTGAACAAAGATAAACGCCGACTATCGACATATCCTTTATAGAAAGTGACATGGGCGGCGGTAGATATATTCATGAAAATTACTTCATTTTATTATGGCGTAAACTAAAGAAATAAAAATAGATAATAAAACTTTATATTCCTACACTTACAGGAACGACACTGATTTATTTTCTAACCACGGAGGTCCCGAAAAGCACACCCGAAAGCAATTAAAAGCGCATCTCAAAAAAATCTGCCAATCAGGTGCCGTTTATCCACCTGGACACGGTCGGTCGAAAAACAAATACTTTGTGGTCGGACCGCAAAGAGCCGCGCCTTTTCTCTGTTGGTAGGGTTAAAATTATACCAGGATTTTATATGAATTTGGATAAATTTTGAAAGGCAGAATGAAGCAAAATTTCATGAAATCGATGGAACCCCGTATTAGGAGTTATTCAAGTAACTTTGCAAAAACTATACCTATACTATTTACTTTTTCAGAAATAACTAATTAACGAATACAGCCAACAATTTGCCTTTGGGTTTTGGAAAATCGGTTTTGGTTGGTGGTTTTTGAGCCGCAAACTGGTGAAAATTAATTAAAAGTTGAAATTAGAGTTTAATAGCTTTACAGATCGGAGCCTATATGGAACGCTGGGCTTTGGATGCTTGGGTCAAGCAATTCTTTTATAAATGAACCAGCCAAAAAAGGAAAAAGCCTATTTCTACTTTTTTTTTGTTTCCGGTATTTGATTTTTATACAATGTTATTAGTTTATTTTATTGTTATAATTGTTCATAATCTTTAGGAAAATAAGTTTATAATACTGTAAAGAGCTGGTTAAATTTTGATCAAAATACTCTAAAAAAATAAGTGCCAAAAAAGTCAAGATAGAAAAAATACGCTAAATGGTTCGTTCTATACTGCCGAATTAAAAAAAAACCTATCCTAACACACAAAAAATTAATTTAAAAAAAAAGTATTTTTTTATCTGAGGGCACGGCAGTGCCTCGCCAAGTTCGCGCGCCGTAACCATCTTTTCTTAAAACATTTCAGCCGATATTTGACCTACCTAAAACTCTCTATGCAAAGTTTAAAAAACCATTTCCAAACTAGTAAGAACCTTTCATTTTGAAATTTGTATTGGAGAACTTGGCTTTACTTTTATGTCAATTCTTTTTATGGAATGCCATTTTCGCGTACTTGGCTTTTTTTACATAAAAGGTTTTTGTTATGATTAAATCTTTTTCTCAGTATTAGGCTTGATGCCCACTTGTACAAACCACCCTGTACCAAGCGCGGATTTGAGGGGGGTAACGTGAATTACCCCCCCCCCCCCTAGAAAAAATTATGTAGTCTTTTAGTTAATAAATATCGGGCTAGTGTTTCCGTCGACCAATACACCCCCTCCCCAAGATTTTGGCCTAGATCCGCGCTTGCCGTGTACTTAAATTAATATATTCTTTTTAAGGTAAACAAATTTAAGTAAAGGTTATTCAAGGCCGTCGCTAGACTATTGGCCGCCTGGAGCAAGATGGGGAATATGCCGCCCTCCTCCAGCTTTTTCCTTACCACTCAAAGTAATAATTGTAAAAATAATGATGTCAGCTTAAGAAAGTCAACAATTTTTTGGAATATCTCTTCCCAACTTTTTTTACGGGTGTATACTTAGTAATAATTAATAATAGTAAAGCCCATCTTATTTAAAAACGAATAGTGGTTCCCGACGTACCTATCAGCGTATGCCATAAACATTGAGCTTCTTGTTGCATTTCGACACCTTCCATTTTAGTTTTGTATTTTTCTGTTACGCGACAAGTCTCTATACCATACAACAGCGTGCTTTTCACCATTGTTTCATATATGTTAAATTTTACATTATTTTTTATCTCTCTGCTCCATAAAATAATTTTAACACAAAACAACAACTTTTTTGCTTTTACTATTCTTTTTTCTAGTTCTTTACAGTTTGTTCCTGTCTTATCAATTGCGACAACCAAGTAGGTATACCTACTCATTGCATGGAGATATTGTTTGTCTATTTTCTAGTTAACTCACTTGATTCGTTTCCAATACTTAATTACTGTGTCTTGTCCACGTTCACTGTTGGTATTCTTCCGTTAACTTTCTTCTTCTTCTTTATCATTAGCTACAATAACGTGGTCGTCAGCAAACTGTACTGTGTATATGGTAACTCGGTCGTTAAGTTGTATTCCCATGCTGTATACTTTAGGTTTCCAATTTTTAATAGCTACTGCGATATATATTTTAAAAAGAGTTGGTAAGACACCATCTTTGTCTTAAGCCTTTCGTTACATTCGTACAAAATGCAACTTTTAGTTTTGATGCCCAAAGCGCACTACAGTTTTGTATTTTCATAAATCAGGCTATTGGGTCCTTCGAGCATATATAACCCATTTTGTACCCATCTGCGACCAGAAGGTACAAGTAGATTTAACAGTTGGGTGTTTTTTTTATTTATACTTTTTTATTTCCAAGTTTTAGGTTTAATTCTTAATCAGCCATTCATTTAACTAAATTATAGTTTAAAGTTTGACACAAATGCATGCATGCATTTGTCTCAAACATTAAACTATGCCCAAAGGGTAGATAGGTGCGTTTTAACAAACATTGAGTGAAGGTGGGGGAAGGGAGAGGGAGGGGGAAACTAGTAAAATGGTGTTGCAAAAAATCTTAAAAATCGCTCTATATTTGTGAAAGTTATAGCTAGAACTATTACTAATAAGCGCGGCGGGAAGGAGAGAGGGTAAGAAAGGAGGAAACTAGTAAAATGGTGTTGCAAAAAATCTTAAAAATCGCTCTATATTTGTGAAAGTTATAGCTAGAACTATTACTAATAAGCGCGGCGGGAAGGAGAGAGGGTAAGAAAGGAGGAAACTAGTAAAATGATGTTGGAAAAAAGATCTTAAAGCGTGTGCAGAAAGAATTTTTAAAATTGCCCTATATTTGATAAAATTATGCGAATATTGTTTTTGAAGAGGGTGGGGGAATGACAGGAGAGAGATGGGTGGGAGCAGGGAAGACTACAAAGGAATTACAGCAATTTAGAGGACATTTGCAATGGGTGATCAAAGGAATTTCATTAAAATCGCCTGAAATTTAGGTTATTTGTATGCCTTAAACCCTACATCATGTGACAAAATGACGTCTGATGACCGCTATGTTAATTCCTATTTAAAAAAAGCCTATAGCATTTTCGCGATCAGTAGCAATTCATCGACACTTTTTTTGTCAAAATCGGTTCAGCCGTTTAGCCTCTAGCGCGACACAAACATACACATTTACATACATATTTTTTTATTTATTTAGTCGGTTTAGAACGTTTTTCTACGTTGTCCGACGCCTATTCCCCACCCCCTTCGATCCTGACAATCATCTTCTGTCAGATTTTTTTGACTCATTGATCTTTGGATTGACTGTTGCCATTCTAGTTTAGGACGCCCTCTTTTTCTGCGCCCTATTGGTTGCCATTCAAGGACCTGCTTTGGTAATCTTTCGTCGTTCATCCGTTGTACATGGCCGTACCATATCAGTTGTCTTTTAGTGATGTCATCCGTTATGCTTCCTTCGATTCCCATTCTTTCTTTTATGATCTAATTTCTTATGTGATCTGTTCTAGATATTCTCATTGATCTTCTTATTGCATCCTTTTCGACACTTTCCATTTTTGTTTTGTATTTTTCTGTTACGCGACAAGTCTTTATTCCATACAATAGCGTGCTTTTCACCATTGTTTCATATATATTAAATTTTACATTCTTTTTTATCTCTCTGCTCCATAAAATACTGTTAAGACATCCAATAACCTTTTTTGCTTTTACTATTCTTTTTTCCAGTTCTTTACAGTCTGTTCCTGTCTTATCAAATGTGACACCCAAGTATACATACTCATTGCATGGAGATATTACTTGTCCATTGTCTAGTTCTAACTCACTGGATTCGTTTCCAATACATAAGTACTGTGTCTTGTCCACGTTCACTGTTAATCCCCACTTTTGGTATTCTTCTATTAACTTTCTCATCATATACTCCATATCCTCTTTATCATTAGCTACAATTACTTGGTCGTCAGCAAACTGTAGTGTGTATATGGTAAATCGGTCGTTAAGTTGTATTCCCATGCCGTGCACTTTCCGTTTCCAGTTTTTTAGAGCTACTGCGATATATATTTTAAAAAGAGTTGGAGAAATACAACATCCCTGTCTTAAGCCTTTTGTTACCAGGACTTTTTTTGACAGTCGATTTCCAATTTTAATTTTAGATTTTGACCCTTTGTATAGTTCTTTTATCGCTTTTATGTATGTATGATTGATATTAGTCTGCTCTAGCACTGTCCATAGTTTTTCTACTGGAACGGTATCATATGCTTTTTGTAGGTCCACAAAGGTAACATGAGTCTCTATATTTTTGGCGCTCCTTTTCTCAATTACTTGTTTAAGACAAAAAACATTATCACTACAAGATCTGCCTGCACGAAACCCACTTTGCTCTTCTTCTTCTTGTTCATGAAAATCCTTCTCTATTAGATCTCTAAGAATCCTACCGTACAATCTACTGAGAGTACTGGTTACTGAAATTCCTCTGTAATTGTTGCAATCCAGCTTGTTTCCTTTTTTGTGTATTGAGGATATGAATGCAATTTTCCAATCATCAGGTACTGGATCTCCGTTTATGCATTGATTGATAATATACATACATATCCCAAGCGAAAAACATTATCCTTCCTTTCGCCGTGCTGCAGTTGGGTAAAAAGAAAATGTCTTAGGGGATCATTTTGCCCCAATCTCCCCTAGTGCTTTTTGACATCGCTGACTGCGGTCTTAATTACATCATGTGACAAAATAGCGTCTGAGGACCGCTATGTTGATTCATGTTTAAAAAAATATATACACATTTACATACATATCCTACTTTGCTCCATTGCGAAAAAAGTTCTTAGATATTCCACATTAAAAATCTGCGCATGCACCACCACGCGTGAATAATCCGTTGCGAATTTGACTTTTCATAGACGCGGTAGCCGCTGTTTTCCACTTGGTCGTCTCGAGTTAATACCAGAGTGAAGTGCAGCTTGAAATTCCTTTAAAATTTGACCTCGAAAAATTTGGTGTCTAGTGCAGTTATCGATTTCTATGCAATAAAAACTTAAAAAACAATATTTTTTTAATTTTACTCACCATTTTGAATGTTTGGGGAAAAGCCAACTAAATATTGGGTGTAGTTTGCGCCAACATATAAAACACCAATGTTTTTTTTTCATATTTTATAAAGTGGGGCAAAGTAACCTCGGACTATGGGAAACTTTGCTTCACTTTTCAAGTTAAAAAAATATTTATAATACTAAGTATTTTGTAATAAAAATGTCCTTTGTGTTTTTCATTAAAACCAAAAAAACATTTTTTATGGTATAATTTTTGGTTTTCTTTGAATTTTTCAAATTAACTCAAAAACGTGGAGCAAAGTAACCTCGTTTTACGGTACCCTTACTTTCGCCGTGCTGTAGTTGGGTAAAAATAAAATGTCTTAGGAGATCATTTTGTCCCAATCTCCCCTAGTGCTTTTTGACATCGCTGACTGTGGTCTTATTCCATTTTCTTTGGAAAAAACGCTGTGGTGGTAATGAGAAGCGTTGCGGCCATAATTCATCTCGTTTTTGCCGCAATTTGACCTAAATTGGACGTAAATTAAAAGGACGGGACGTTTCTCATATTTTAAGCTCTTCTAGCTCTCAGCTAATGTTGGAGATGGTAGCTGAAGCGTTTCTTTTAATTGCCATTTTATAACATGATAGACGATATAAGGTTCTCGTTTTGGCGACAAAAAAATATATTATATTATATTTAGGGTTAATCAGCGCGATGCTGAAAACTAGTTGTGCAGTTGTGAAAAAAAATGCTTTTTTTTGCTTTATTGTCTTGTTATGAACAATCCACGAAGTGATCCTGCATGCAAAGGGAATGTGTGATATCAAGCACTTTAGTAAAAAGTTAAAAAGACACAAAGTAAGTGGTATTCATCAGTGGCGGCTCGTGACAGTATAGTTTGTGAGTTCTGCCGATAGGGTATAAAAAATGCTATTTTTTACAGTCTCCAGATCACGTGTCTATTATAAAAAGTAAAAAATTGCGCCCGCAAACACGCAACGCTGAGTCCGCCCGCCCAGAATTGTACTGGAACTGCAAGTTTTGCAGCTCTATTTTTGCCTAGATTTCGTTATCTAAACACAGGGGCAAGAGCGGTGCGGGGCGAAGTAAGGGGTTCCTAGCCGAGCACAGATCTCGTTAGCCGCCCAGCTACGTTGTGTTGCAATTTAGCAGCGCAACAAAGCCCATAACTTCATTTGACCGACTGTGAAATGCGGCCTTCGGCCAAGGACTATAGACATAAAGGACTGCCTAGTTCCATTTAACCTGTGTTAACAAATTGTGCGGGGTGAGGAGAGGGACGTGACGGCACCACTGGTGCTAAATCCTTGGTTTGCGTTCGTTGTATATGATGTTATTCGTATTTTCAAAAGAGTTTTGTTGATATTTCGCAGAATAGTTTCTGTTTTTTGGATTGTTTCAGTGCAGTGCTACTTAGAAAAGACATATAAATAAACATTTTCACGTTTGGTTTGTTAACAGTGTGTAAAAATTCGATTCAGGGCAGAGAAGAACGTTTGTTTACAGGGTAAAAAAAAACGGCCACGATTTTCTCAGCAAATGGGCTTCTTGTTTAATAATATCTATCAAAAACATTACAAAAGGTTGTGAATTGAAAAGGAATATTTTTGTAAATTAAATATTATTATTTCTATTAATATTTTTAATTTATTGTAGGTATCTATACTTTTCTGTTTTTTTGTAAAAATGTAATAATAAATACTTTTTTTAGGTTTTATATTCCCGTTTTTTAATTATCCAATTAATAATCTCTTAACATGCTTCAAAAAGCGGTTGTAATAATTAAACTATACATTATGTGCATTTTTTTTCTCTTTGTTTTTGGTCTATTTGTTAAGAACAATATTTGTGCTTTTCCTTTTTTAAATAAATCAATAAATTTTTCGTCTACCTATATTTCCGTTTTTAATTATTATCGCAAAATAATTTCTTTACATACTTTTAAAACAATTTGACAAATTATACAGGGTGTCCCATAACTTGGGGGCTATAGTGCAGCAGGTGATAGAGGTGAGAGAGATTATTTCTGAAAAAAAGTTTATATAACATGGGGTCAACACATATCTGTTTTTAAGATGTAGGATTTTTAATGTTAGAGGAGTGGGGGAAAAAGGCTTTTGAAAAAAAAAAGAAAATCTGTCACAGACAGCTGAATACTCAGCTAATTGTGAATCAAAAATTTGATACTCCTTTTTTTAATAAAGTAACAAGTTAAGAAGATACAGGCTGTCAAAATTACCTCCAAAAATGTATAAAAAATAATATTTATTTTTTAAATTAATTTTTGCTTACCTAGTTATTCTTTTAAAAAATATCAATAATATTTTATTTATTATTATGTATCGCTAAAGGCTTGTTTTTATTAACAAAAAATATACAAAAAAACATTTCGTTTAATATGGCATTTATAAAAGTTTATACCAAAAAAATAGTTTTTTCTAAAAAAAATTGACCGACAAATTTTTTTTCAAAATAAGTTTTATTTCAGGTTATTGCTCTTGTTCTGATACACGACTTTTTACTTTAAATTATTATCAAAAAAGTTTAAAAAAATGCCAACTTTGATGCTCTGTATCTCTACAAAGTTTTGACGCATGCATTATAGGAACTTTTTTATCAGACATGACCTCATCACCTGTTGGCCTGTGGCCCCTAAGTTATGGGACACCCTGTATAGGTACTACATTATGTGTAGCTTTTTTTTCACTTTAAGTATTTATTTTTTATTTAACAAATATTTCAAATATAAAATCATTTATCATCCCTGTGAATACAATATTTTTAAATGTACAAAACCTCAATTTTGCATAAAATTTAATTTGCATAAAGAAAATAGCTCTAAAAGCACATAAAATCCAATATAACGATAGGCGCGCTTTCTGCCCAGCACAAATGGTGACGTAACAGCGAGTTTGACCTTGAACATCGATTGCAGACAGATTCGGCAACTGAGCAATCCTGTCTAGTGTATAATCATTGGCCTTCGGCGACGGCGCGCGGCGTCATACTCAACACACATACGCGATTTGAAGGCCTACTATACCAACACCGGACCGAAAATATACTGTTATTCCAATAATTTTAGAAAGAAAATAATTATATTAGAAAAATAGCAGCGGCTGAAAAATAGTCAAATAATGTGAAAATTTTGGGGGTTCTGCAGCTCTGCAGCCCTTATGCACTAGCCGCCCCTGGTATTCATTTAAATAACCACATAGAAATTTCTATGCTAGGCAAGACTGATATTAGGTGCCAATTGAATAGACAAAACATTACCGAACATAATGAAAATGTGACAAAAATTAGACATATACTTAGTAGGCTAATAGACTGTTTAAAATTCTGTGGGATTTTTGAGGTTGCTCTACGGGGCCATAAAAAGGAAAGGCGAATGGACTTTATCTATAAACAAATAAATTAAAAACTACACCAAGTAGCTGCTTGTTTGGAAAATACTAAAATAAAATTGTTCCGGTAAGTTTTCTTATCTCATTTTTCATGCAATTTAAATTTCTGTTCCCCCCCAATTTATAACGTCACTAGCCGCCACTGGGGTTAATATATATTATATTCAAGGTTACTAGTAATTCGAGTGACTCTTTTTTTGGAACTTTAAATAATGCCTTATTAAACGCAATGTTTGCCTTGATATTTTTTGTTAATAAAAAATAAGGCTCTACGTTGATATACTAATAAAATATCATTGATATTTTTTAAGAAAATAAGTAAGCTAAAATAATTTTTTTTTTAAATTTAAATTTTTGATATTCTCTAACTTTAAAAATCCTATATCTAAAAAACAGATTAGTTTTTTTATCAGAAATAACCTCCTCTATCTGCACTTTGGCTCCTAAGTTATGGGACATCCTGTATATATATATATATATATATATATATATATATATATAGATATCCGCTGATTGTTGTGACATCCAGGCGTAAAAATTTTAGATATCTTGTGACATCCTTCGACGCCGTGACATCCAAATTCGGATGTCACAACGTTTTTCCATGTTTTTGGTACAGTCCTGATGGGGAGGGCCCGGGTGTACCTAAGTGAAATGGATGTCATAGCATACCATGAGTCTGATGAAGAATACAGCAAAATTTTTAAAAAATTTTGACGCCAAAATTTCCGTGTATATTGGCGCGAGTATATTCAAGAATCGATCCAATTGATATTCATCACTCTGTGACATCCAATGTATATTTTCATCTTAATTGCACGCAGTTTTTAACATCCGTCAAAGCGACAACCTTGCATTATGCCTATTTTATTAATTAAATTTGGTTTATTTTTTATTTTGGGGCGGCTGTTGCTATGTGGTCCAGCGATTCACTTGACTTGCATCTTTGTAAAAATATTTAAAAATGTTAGCATAATAAATAATGTTAGCTAGCTTATTGGGAACATAAATATAAAATATAAATAAATATTTCTTTATGAACCTCAGAGCAAAAGTGAATTAACTAACGGACTTGGATAGGGACTTGATACTATTTGTGAATTGCTATCTCCGTCCTCCTTTTTACCACGTAGTTAAAGTCAGATGAGTAAAAAGAGCGAATTAGAATTCCTATAAATCAGTCAATACATATATACCCGGTGGGCGAAAAAAAACCGCACAATTTTCTTCCATTATAACTTTTGAACTATACCATCGATTTTAATGGGACAAACTGCGCTTGGCAGAGAATTAATCAAAGTTTTGACTAATTATAATTATTTGTCAGCGATCTCAAAATCCAAGATGGCGGACAATATGAAAATTTACCCTTTAAAGATGCTGGTTTATTCTTAAGTTGCACGTTTGAATTATTTTGTTAAATTAGTAGAAAAGCTGCGTTCTTGCCACGCACAAGGTATGAATCAGCAAAATCGGTTTGATGGTTCTAAAAAAATATTTTTGTTTCAACCATTGTTTTGAAAATTATACGATTGCCTTGCATTTATTTCCTTACAAATTTATTACTACTGAACCTTTTACTTTGATGAAATAAAAAACATCCTGGTGAGAATTGATTGTTTTTTAAAGATCATGATCAAAATTTATCGCCATCTTAAAATTTAAGATGGTGGACAGAATCATACTTGATTCTTAAAAATGGTGGGTTTATTCTTATTTTCTGGAAATATTTTAGATTTTTTTTTAATTTATAGAAAAGCACTACTTTTCCCGCGCACAACAAGGTACAAATTAGCAAAATCGGTGCATTAGTTCTCAAAAAACCTATTTCTGTTTTCGTCATTGTGTTACAGATTATACGATTGCATTGCCAACCCTGTCATTTCCTTATAAATCATTATTACCAAACCGATTTTAGTGAAATAAGAAAAATGATGATGAGAATTGATTGTTCTTTCAAGGTTATATTCGAAATTTGCCGCCATCCTAAAAGTTAAGATGTTGGACAGAACCATACTTGATCATTCAAAGAGGCACTTTTATTCTTATTTTTCGAAAATGTTTTAGTTTTTTTTATTAATTTATTGGAAAGTACTACTTTTCTCCCGCTTAATAAAGTACAATTTAATAAAATCGGCAAAGTGGTTCTCACAAAATCTGATTTTGTACAATTGTTTTACAAGTTATGCGATTGCATTGGCAATTTCTGTCCGACATCTTACATTCTAAGATGGCGCCAAATTTCGATTATAATCTTTAAAGAGCAATCAATTCTTACAACGATTTTTTATGTTCCACTAAAATTGGTAGAATTTATAAGAAAATTAATGCAGACAGGATTGGCAATACAATCGTATAATCTCTAAAACAATGGTTGAAACAAAAATAGATATTTTGAGAACCACCACACTGATTTTAATAATTTTTACCTCGTTGTGTGGGGAAAAAGTAGTGCTTTTTCATAGATTAAAAAAAATCTAAAACATTTTCGGAAAATAAGAATAAACACGCCATTTTAAAGAATCAAGAATAATTCTATCCGCCATCTTAAAATTTAAGATGGCGATAACTTTGATCATGATCTTAAAAAAGCAATCAATTATCACCAGGATGTTGTTTATTTCCACTAACATCGGTTCAGTAGTAATGAATTTATAAGTAAATAAATGCAGACCATGATTGCCAAGCAATCGTATAATATGCAAAACAATGGTTGAACAAAAATATTTTTTTATAAAACCACTGAACCAATTTTGCTGAATCGTACCTTGTCGTGCCTGGCAAGAACGCAGCTTTCTTACTAATTTAAAAAAATAATTAGAACATATTCGCAACACAAGAATAAACGAGCATCTTTAAAAGGTACATTTTAATTTCGTCCGTCATCTTGGATTTTGAGATGGCAGACAAAAAATGATAAATTAGTCAAAACTCTGATTAATTCTTTGGCAAGTGCAGTTTGTCCCATTAATATCGATTGTATGTTTCAAAGGTTATAATAAAAAAAATGTCCAGGTTTTTTTGGCCCACCCTGTATAGGAAACGAGTTCAGAAACTGCTTAATCGATTTTATAGAACCCCCTCCCCTAATTGCGCCTCTAATATATTTATTTATTTATTTCCAAGGAGTAGCACATATAAGAAAAATTCAGAAGAATAATTTAGGTACCTAAAAAAAAGTAACATATGGGTTAGCCGATTTGGAAAAAAAATATAGATATAAAAGAAAAGAAAATGGTAATAAATTGCTATAAATTTATTTTATATTATTTGCATAATAATTAAGGGCCTTAATTCTGCCAAAGTGGCGCCCGCGTCAGTAAATAAAACATATCTAGCTAGCTATAGAGCTACATAATTTATCAAAAATTCGCTGAACATAGGTAAGTACCTAGTCCAGATTATATAGATTTTTTTTTTAAATCTAGGTACTGTAATCATAGATTTTACTGGAATATCGGCCATTTTTTGTGTACCGAGCAAAGCCGATTAGTAATAAGTTTCTATGTGACTATACTTGGGGGTGCTTCGCACCTCCCTGTTTACGTCTTGGAGGTGCCCTAGCTAAGGACACTCATCGTAAAGGCAAGCTTTATAGGAAGCGAAGCTAACGTCAAGCTTTCTATTTTTTGGTTATTATTTTTGACATGTTTTCCTCGGTTTCGCATTGGCGGTTCTGTTTTATTTTGAAGATGTTGTTTTACACAGTATGAAGGTACCTAAACTATATATATTTATGTAATTAAAAAGTTATGCTGCAAACTATCTTGAAACGGTATCATTATTAAATAGATCTTTAGACTGTTAAAACCACATTTTTAAAATAACAACGAGCCGCCAATGCGAAACCGAGGAAAACATGTCAAAAATTATAACCAAAAAATATAAAATCAGAGTTAGGCTTCGCTACCTGTTAAGCTTGCTTGACGATGAGTGACCTTAGCCCTAGCCCCTTACTACCCCCGTAGTGGGTGCCCCTGTAGGTATTCTATTTTTGCAAACGGCCGGTCCTCAATCGGCCAGCCCTGGGCTGAGTTGAGTATGTATACTTTGATTTAAATTCGTCTCTCTGTGACATCCACACTTACATAATTATGTTTTCGTTTTATTTGTGACCCCGTGTAGAAATCGAGCAAAAGCTGTTCCGGCAAAGTGTCTTATTGTTTTTAATCAAAGTTTATTGAATTTAAAGGTAAGTAGATCTGAGGACACGGCAGTGCCTCGCCAAGTTCGCGCGCCGTAACCATCTTTTCTTAAAACATTTCAGCCGATATTTGACCTACCTAAAACTCTACTTCGGAATGAGCTACGAATCTCAAACTTTGCACAGTCGTAGATCTCCATGGAGTTAATAACCCCTCCAAGTTTCATGGATTTCCATGAAGTAGTAAAGTAGTTACGAAATTTCAAAAAACGTCGAAATTGCCACTCACTGACTCACTCACTCACTCATGTATAGATCATCAATATTCTACTGTACTTCCAGACATGCTCCAAAGCTGAAATTTGGCAGACTGATAGAAATTATGACCAAACCCCTGGAAAAATTCATAAAACCCCAGAATTTTAATTTACTTCCCTCCCCTATAGGTATATTTCAATTTATGTAAAAGTAGCATCGCCCACTTCCAGAAATGCTAGAGAGTTGAGCTTTGGCAGACTGATAGGACCTATGATAAGACTATAGGAGAAAATCAAAAAACCCCAAAATTTTAATTTACTCCCCTCCCCTATACATTTAAAGTTATGTAAAAGTAGCATAGCCCACTTCCAGAAATGCTAGAGAGTTGAGCTTTGGCAGACTGATAGGAACTATGATAAAACTATAGGAAAAAACACCCCTATAAATGTAAAATTATGTAAATTATGTAAAAGTAACACTGCCCACTTCCAGAAACGCTAGAGAACTGAACTTTTTAAGACTGAAAGACAATATGATAAAACTATATAAAAAAAATTAAAAACTCCAACATTTTAATTTACTTCTCTCTCCTATAAATGTCAATTTATATTAAACTAACATTGCCCACTTCCAGAAACGCTAGAGAGCTGAGCATTGGAATGCTGATAAAAATTATGATAAAACCATGGGAAAAAATTTAAAAAGTCCAATATTTTAATTTACTCTCCTCCCCTATAAATGTAAAGTTATGTAAAAGTAAGATTACCCACTTCCAGAAACGCTAGAGAGCTGAGCATTGGAAGACTGATAGGAACTATGATAAAACTATAGGACAAAATTTAAAAACACGACAATTTTAATTTATTTCCCTCCCCTATACATGTAAAAGTAACATTGTGCACTTTCAGAAACGCTAGAGAGCTGAGCATTGGAAGGCTGATGGGAACTACGATAAAACCATGGAAAAAAATTAAAAAACCTCAAAAATTTAAGTAAGGCATTGCAAAAATTTTGAACAATATTCCGCATATTTTACTACTTTTAAAATTAAGTATTCTCCAATTCGTTTAAAAAAGAAGTGAAATCATAGCAATAACATTTCATGGAAAAAAAAGCCAAGTACGCGAAAATGGCATTCCGTAAAAAGAATTGAGATAAAAGTAAAGCCAAGTTCTCCAATACAAATTTCAAAATGAAAGGTTCAGACAGACAGACAAACAGACAGCGCAACAAAAAAGTTTCAAAATCATCTGAAAGATATTTAAGCTCACACTACTATAGTAGAGTAGTCGTGTGAGCTAAAATCGTGGGGCGCTTTGTGCCATATTTTCTTTGCATATCGAGAGCCCGACGTTTTTTTCACAATAATATTAGTATTTTTGGTTCATTATTGTTTTCAACTAATATTAAGAATTATTTTTAACTGTTTAGTTTGAAGCGTGTTTTTTAGTTTTTTTAACTATATTTATTTTTTACTTTTTAGTTTAATGTGCTGTGAAATCGTGTTTTTTAATTAACTATATTACGTCGGTATACTGGCATAATACACTCAAAGTCATTTTTTTTGAGCCATGGTGAAACCTGGCCGGTACAACCAAATTTAAAAGATATATTAAATCACAGACTTCACAAAATCTATAAAATATTACTAAAATTTCAAAAAATTACTTTTTTTACATAGGTACTTACATACGTTCTCCAATATTCAATGCATAAATAATGTAAAATTCAGGAGTTTCTCAATGAAATCAAATGTCTCAAATGTTGTTCTTAATTTCAAAACTTCTTAAAATGCGATTTTCTCAAAACTAAATTTTTGACTTAGTGTATGTTGCCAGTATACCGATGATTTATTTTCACAATAATACTAGTAATAATAAAAATAAATTATCCTGATCAGGATAATGAGAAAAACTTAATAAGGAATATTTCTTGTGGGGAGGGGAGCGAGACTCTATTAAGCCGTATTTGAACCTATTTTATTGTTTTATTCCTGAAATATATGAAAAATGTCTGCAAAATTATTAATCTTAGCGTTGTCACCGGTTCTTGATAGGTGTATACAAAGTCTAAATTAAATTTGTTAGTTTTTGCAAAATTCTTAGGCTTGGGGGGGGGGGGGGGGAGGCGGGTCCCCGAAGTACCCCCAAGGGTGCGCCTGGAAAATTATTGTATTGTCACCGGTTCTTGATAAGTGTACAAAGTTTACATTAAATCTGTTTGTTTAAAGTAGGTCAAAATCTAGTCCAAAGGAGTCGGTTACAAATATACATACCTACCTACAAACATATTAATGAAGCTAATAAAATAGTGCCAAAAATAAGAAATTACAAAATACGAAAAATTTTATTTAAAACTTGTTATTTCCCCACAATTTTTACTCTGGTAACGGAGTTTTCAGAAATTAATTAAATCTGATTTGAAAACACCCAGAACGACTGCGTTTTTCAGATGGCTGTACGTAAGTTAAAAAATTTCAAGGTAAAAGGCAGAAAAGCCATTTCGATATAGTAACAATAGCGGATCCAGGGGGGGGGCACTAGGGGCACCTGCCCCCCCCCCCGAGAATTTTTTAGATATACAAAAAATGAGTAAAAAGTAATGTTTTTGCTAATAAAAATTCAAAATTTTTGCCTGCGGCGCATGAAAGTGTCTATTGTTTTTATCATCGAAATTACAACTACTGACTAATTTAATAAAATATATACCATTTTTTACCAATAGAGAATGTCACCTAAAGTGCCCCCCCCCCCCCCGAGAAGCACCTCTGGATCCGCCCTTGTATAGTAAGCCGATTTTAATGTGCAGCTACAGGTTTTTCAAAAGTCCGAAGAACCGAACCGAACCGGATAAACCTACATACAAACAAACAAATGTCACAAAATATTTCTAAGTTATCTTTAAAAAAAATCCGTCGAAAATAATACCTTTCCTAGCTTTTGCTGTACGAACTAGGAAAGTAAAAATTGGGACTGATAAAAACTGAAGTCTGAGTCCAAAAAGATAATGGGAGTTACATACAAAAACGGACAACTTTTATCTAATTTGACCTACAAACTGTGAATATAGGGTACAATAATTAATAATAGGCTCATTATTTTTCAACTAAATTTAACTAAAGTTAAGTTGAATAGATAAGGAATTTTTAAATCTAGTCAGATAAAATTTAATTCGTATCGTAGTTTTTTTAACGTCAAATTGCCCGATTTGAATGAAATTTGGTACCTAGGCTGGGTCTTGGGTCGAGATGGTCCCATTTAAAAATGAATAAAATCCACCTAACGCAAGCCAAATAAAAGGGATTAGTAGATTTTAAAAATTGGAGTTTATGTGAAAATATGGCGTGTGTGATATCGAACGAAAGGTATTTGAGTCTGCAGTTAAACAAAATACATTTTAGTTTATTTTAAAAAAAGGGTGGGGGTAAATGTCAAAAATTAGAGTTTAAATGAAAATATGGCTTGTGTGGTATTAAACGAAAGGTAATTGAGTCTGGAGTTAAACAAATAAATTTTAGTTAAAAAAAAAGATGGGGTGTAAATTAAAAAAATTAGAGTTTAGGTCAAAACATGGTTTGCGTGGTATCAAACGAAAGGTATTTGAGTCTGGAGTTGAATAAAATATATTACAGTTTTTAGTTATACTGTCATAAATAAGTTTAAATTCGGATCATTTTACTATAGCAATAACCAATATTGCTGCGCTTGCACTAATTTCGTCTATAAAAGCCGATGCTGGATAATAGACCGGCATCACTCTAGCAAGTGATCAACCCAGTACACCACAGAACTACGTGGCCCCTACAAACCCAGTACACCACTGAAATACGTGGTCCCTACGAACCCAGTACACCACTGAAATAATGTGGTCCACTTAACATACCTAAGTAAAACCTCACTAAGGTGGTTACGCTTTATGGCCGATAAGGCCAACTCTCTACGGCCTATAAGGTCTATTTCTTATGGCCCCTAGGTCAACTCTCTCCAGCCAGCATCCCTCTTTTTACATTATTTAATTATTTATAGCAATAACCTCTATTCCTGTTAATCTGTTTTCTTATATAAAATACATGTATAAATGTGGATTCTTTATACTTAATTTTCATACTCCCCTAAATCCCTCAGTCACAAGGGCACTAAATAACAAACCTTGTGACATATATGGTAGAGATACCACTTGTCACAAATATAGTCGTGACAATATTAGCTTACACGTACACTATAATTAAAGTACCTAGTGTGAGCGTAGGTGCCCATATATTAGCAGAGTATTTTTTTTAGTCCTTGCCGTATATTCATCTTGTAAGCCTATTATGACATCAATAACGTGCTTGTATATTTTATTTGTTATTTTCTTCCCCGTGACATCCAGTGTATATTTTTCTTATTTGCATACATATACCTGTAACATATTTGCACACATTTGTGACATCCCTAACGTCTTTGTATATTTTATTTATTATTTGTTTCCTCGTGACATCCAGTATATATTTCTCATTTTTATAGAGGTACTTGTTACATCCGTTAATTTTATGAAAAATTGGCAACATTGCTGGATGTCACAAGTTAACACAAATATTTAGGGATGTTACAAGGTCAAAATTTTTTGTATATACAATGGACGCCACAAAGATATGAAAAATTATATTTCTAAATTTGTGAGTTTATACAAATATTTTTATGGAATTAAAAATAAAATATTTTTTATTACATTTCATTTTTTTTATTTTTGGATAACACCAGGTTTTAAAGTGGATGTCACAAAAACCGACTTTTTGCTGGATGTCACAAGATACAACGGTCGAGTATATATATATATATATATATATAAATCTTAATTTTTTTTTAGAATTTTGAAAAGATTTGAATTTTTTTTTAATTAAAATTTTATATATATATATATATATATATATATAAATCTTAATTTTTTTTTAGAATTTTAAAAAGATTTGATTTTTTTTTTAATTAAAATTTTATAGGTACAAAACTTAAAAAATTATAAAAATATTTAAAACTTGAAGATCTTTTATTATTTTTTTCTCATTTGGTAACCGAGACTCTTTCGCCGACACTAAGGCCGCCTATTTGCACGAGTCATCGGCCACCTTTGGAACCCCAGACCAGGTTTTTTATCCGGTCCTTTTGTCCCTTAGCATGGCCTCCCGACTGAAATCCCAAGAAATCTTATAAATGTCTGCGGCACCCGACCCCGGCAACCGACGGGGATCGAACCCGCCACTGTAGCAAGCGATGATTCACGCCTAGGTTCATAATTATCCTAATACCCTGTTTCCACCAATGCATCCTCACCCCTATTCAAAAAACGTATCACGTGATGGGCCATGGATTTGCACCGGTTTTAAATGCAGCGTCACCTGATGCGTTTTCGAATTGGGGTGGGCTTGCCTTGGTGGAAACATACCCAGTATCATGGGTTATACAGGGTGTCCCGAAAGGGTCTTTACACACTACTACCACCGATTTCTTAGGCCAAAATAAGTTGATTTAAGTCACCTTACCTTATTGCAAAGTTGTTTAGTTCGGGCGTTAGAGGGATTTAAAGTTGTAATTTATAGGGAACCGAACCCTATGATTTAATATAATTTGAAAAGCAAATTTGATCAGGATTTCTATGAATTTTTTTAATAATATTTTTTTTTTAATTTTCTTGTGTGGTCTTTACTTTATCAAAAGAAATGCTTTTAAGAGGACACGTAATTCAGTTCTCTCTTTGGATTTCCGCAATGTCCACCCATCAATTTTATTTCGAAAGCTGTAAATTCAAGTCCTCTCGACCCGATCAATCACAGTCGCCATCCGCAGTGACCGAAAGCCAATTGCCATAAAACCTATATCGTTGTTTTTTACATCTTTTTTGGGAGATATCCACATTTTAACTAAAAATCTGGCATGGATAAAATAGGTAGGTACACGTGTTTTTTATTTCCTAACATCCACATCAAGCGGAAGAAAAATATATAAATATAACGAAATTGCGCGAAACACAACATAATTGGTTTTTAACGTTTTTCTACGTTGTCCGACGACTAACGTCCACCTACTTTGATCCTGACAATCATCTTCTGTCAGGTTTTTTTGACTCATTGATCTTTGAATTGATCATATTTTTTTTTCTTTTATTGTAAGGCGCATCGACCACTAAGGTCATTGGCGCACTCAAAGAAGTTTACAATAGTTAAATACAATGTACCAAATTACAGTCTTTTAAAAAGTTGAGAAGATGATTGGTGGCCTGTTCACTATTGTTTAGTAGTTCCATTAAATTGTTTTTCAATTTTTGTTTGTGTCTCTGGTTGTTGTAGTTTGGGCAGTCAATTAATATGTGTCTCACTGTGATTATTTCACGGCACTGGGCGCATATAGGTGCATTGGTTTTTTTAAAAGATATGTTCGTGAGTTAATTTAGTGTGACCTATTCTTAACCTAGTTGTTATTATTTGAACGCGGCGAGATTTTGGTAAAAATGACCACTTGAATGAATGAACAATGAACTTTGTATGTCGAATTATCCCACTTTTCTTGCCACATTGATTGAATTTTAGATTTTAGCCACGTTTTAAAATCACTACCTACAGTTTGATTTAGAACTTTAGAGTTTGTGTCACTTATCGCGTTTTTAGCTTGTAAGTCCGCCATCTCATTTCCCTTAATATTTACGTGGGATTGATCATATTATAATCTATAATCTTTGGAATTGATTATGCTTCCCTCGATTGCCATTCTTTCTTTTATAATCTCATTTCTTATATGATCTGTTCTAGATACTCTAATTGATCTTTTTATTGCATCGATACTTTCCATTTTTGCTTTGTATTTTTCTGTCCCTATTCCATACAACAGCGTGCTTTTCACTATTGTTTCATATATTATTATCTCTCTGCTCGATAAAATACTGTTAAGACATCCAATAACCTTTTTTGCTTTTACTATTCTTTTTTCCAGTTCTTTACAGTCTGTTCCTGTCTTATCAAATGTGTCACCCAAGTATACTTACTCATTGCATGGCGATATTGTTTGTTTATTGTCTCGTTCTAACGTGCTTGATTCGTTTCCAATACATCCACGTTCACTGTTAACCCCCACTTTTGGTATTCTTCCGTTAACTTTCTCATTATATACTCCATGTCTTCTTTATCGTTAGCTATAATTACTTGTTCGCCAGCAAACTGTGCATATATGGTCTATTTATCTAAACTTCGGTCGCCATCTTGAATGTTAAATGTTAAATTATAACTTTTTATAAATACTTTTAAAAGTTGGGTCATTCTTGATAAAATCCAGGATTTTGTTTAGTAAAAATTAAATTTGGTCTATAGGTTATGAAGGTCTCTGATTTTTGATATATTAGCGGCATATGTATCGGTTGGCTATTTTTTTTTTACCAGCAGGTTTAATAAGCTGGTCAATAGTTTTAATAGTAGGTGCTAAAAATAAATATTGCACAAAAATTAAAGGAAATATCAAAGAAAAACTACTTTTTCGAAATTTAGCGCCATTTCGTTTTGTGGTGACTGGTGTCAAATTTGTTTACAGTTCTAAGTTGCGTAGGTTCTGCTTAAGGTAAATCCATCAAAATTAATTTAATTTCTCCCAAAACCGGAAAATAATTTTTTTCTTAAATTTGGCTGCCGCCATCTTGGATTCTGAAGCCGGAAAATCGGGAATCCTCGAATAAATATTTAGATTTGTGTTTTAGTTACCACCTGCCAAATATAAAAAATACTCTGCCAATCTATGGGCACCTAAGTTTACACTAGGTACTATAGTTATAGTGTGAGCTAATATAATCAAAAACTAAAATGTATTTTGTTTAACTCCAGACTCAATTACCTTTCGCTTGATATCACACACACCATATTTTCACTTAAACTCTAATTTTTGACATCTACCCCCACCCTTTTTTTTTAAATAAACTAAAATTCATTTTGTTTAACTCCAGACTTAATTACCTTTCGTTTGATATCACACACGCCATATTTTCACATAAACTCTAATTTTTGGAATCTACCCCCACCATTTTATTTGGTTGGACTCATTTTCCTCAATAATTTTTGTTATAACAAAAAACTTCGTAGGAGCTTTCGTTCCTGAGATATTTACAAAAAGATGATTTTACAAACCCCCCAAAACCCTCAAATCACCATAAAATTTTTTAAGGTTTATTTAAACATCTGATATAGAAACTCTTTGAATGGTTGGTAATATACCAATCCAACGAAGAGTGGAAAAATTGGGGTAAACTCACCTAAAATCCCTTACACCTATACAAGAAATCCCATAATTTAGGAGCCATAGGCCTACAGGTTATAGAGGAGGTCATGTCTGATAAAAAGTTCCTATAATGCATGGGTCAAAACTCTTTGTCGAGATACAGAACATTAAAGTTTAGCGATTTTTTAAACTTTTTTCATAATAACTTTTTTAAAAAAACCCAGTAAAAATATGAAATTGGGTAAAGTCGTGTATTAGATCGAATTAAAAGAAAAATAATTAAAAAAAAAATTATTCGGTTAATTTCTTTTAGAAGAAAACTTTTTAGAAAAAAAAGAAATGAGTAAGCAAAAATTATTTTTAAAAAAATATATTATTTTTTATATATTTTTGGAAGTTATTTTGACAGCCTAACTTATAATTTTATTAAAAAAAGGAATACCACATTTTTGAATCACAATTAGCTGCGTATTTAGCTGTGACAGATTTTCGTTTTTTGTAAAACCTTTTTTCCCCCACTCCTCTAACTTTAAAAATAGACTATCATGTTATATATACTTTTTTCTCGAAAATCACCTGCTGCACTGTGGCTCCTAAGTTATGGGACACCCTATATATGTACCTAAGTAAAATAGGATATTATTAGTCAGGAAGACTCTTCTCTAAAAATATCCTATTATACTAGAATCATGGTTTTAAAACAGTTCCTGTGGTTTTTTTTATAACAATGGCCTTCTTTAAGGAAAATAATATTTCTGGGAAATTTCCGTTGAAACATTTTCAAAGAAAATTAACTTTTCCTTAAGATATACATTCTAAGTAAACCTTTGTAGGGAACAAAAGTTTTGCTAACATGGTCTTGCGTAAACAAATAACATCACTGGCGATGTCAGGCGTGGGTTATAATTTGGTTACGCGCAATTATCCCGTGCGCTATTCACTCAGCGCCGTTTCCCCTTGCTGAAATTCGGGTTTTAGACTTCGACTTAGACCCTGGTTTTAAGATATTACTAAGGTAAAAAAGCACAGATAAATAGGGTGTTTGACAGTAGTAAAAAATAAATATATATTTATTTTTAGATATCTCTCTCTTTAGGTCTTGGGAATGCTAAAAACAAACTTTTTTGTTTAATTTTTCTTAAATTCATAGTTCCTTTAATTAAATAAATGCATTGAATTAACACAATTAGCCACGTGATTCAAAACAGGCGGTCTACCAATCAGCTGCGTGTGACGTCACAAAACAGTAAACGCCTCGAACGAACCTATTTTCTGTGGTATTTTCTCATGGATGGTAATGTTTGCTTTGGTTTAAAGTGCGAACTATCGTCCTAAATTAGATTTTATTTTATGTTTTGCTTATAAAAAACATTTTCAATGGAAAACAGATTCTCCAAAGCCGATAGCTCCTACTCGCCAATGCGGAATTCCTTTATGGTGGCAGGCTTTTTTGCCAACCACAGTGATTTTTGTTCTGCGGAATTTAGAAACGTTAAAATGTTGATGTAAGTATTCGATGAGTTGTTTTGTATATAACTGAAATCTTTTTACGATATTCTTCGCCTACTTTTACTCATTTAGATACCCAATTATTATTATTTAAAGTATTAAGAAACAATCAAAAATTGCTTAAAACAAAAATCTAAATACCTTTTGTTTCAAAGAATTCTTATGACCCTTCATAACAAATTTCAAAACACCAAAATTATTATGAATTGAACTTTTTAATGTCTAATTAATTGGTGGTGTATCTTTCTACTTATATATATTATAGTTATACATATTATAGACAACGTGAGAAAAATGAATAGAAACAATTTAGTTATACACACATCAAAGTGATCTCCACAAATGTAAAGTGAAGATGTATTAGATAAGGCCCTTGGGTCTCTTCGAGCAAGTTCTAGCCACTTTTTCCATTCTTTTACTGCTGTAGGCACATGAATAAATAGTTTTTCAGGAGTTTTTATGCTAGTATTCGAACACTGAGGCACCACACACCACTTATAGGATATTTTTTACATAAGAAACAGTAAAAATACAGACCAAAAACAAATAAACCCTTGAATGCCGTGAATCTGTCCGCGAGTTTACTGCGCTGTGACGTCATTGCAACGCCATGCTAGAAATGAGCGTTTTAGCGGCAAATTCAAAGGAAATTAGAAAACTTGATTTTAAATGTAGTCATGATAAAATATACTATTTTAATAATTTTGCGTAGCAAATTAGGGCTCTATGTATCATTCTAAACTCTTTTCTAAAATTTATCAAATACCATATTATAGCTTTATATAGACAGTAAGTAAAAAAAAATTATACACAAGTAACGTGATGCAAACAACATCAGCGAGGCCATACAGAAAAATGCCCGCTTAACAAAAGATTTATTTAAAAATGATGATGATAAAAGCGTCAAAGTTGATGAGTCGTGAAAAATTTAAAAGGCTTCTAAATTGAATGCAGATTTAGCGACTTGGTTAAACAAATTATGCGTAGATTTTTAGTTTTTTTTTTAAATCACCTTACAAAGTAAGCTACATATCTAATAGTAGTTACAATTGTTTTTACAGGTTAATCGAGTATAGCAAATCATAGTTATCCTTTTGTTGTTATGATAAATTGGACATGACCAGACAGGGACCACATATATGTTAGAAAAAAAATATATATATATATATATATATATATATATATATATATATATATTTATTTATCTGTTTCACAACGTTCTACGTCTTCACTATACCCCCCTCATAATTCATCATCTAGGCCTCTTATTCTTATTTCACTGTCTATTCCTTCTCTCCAGCTTCTCCTTGGCCGTCCTCGTTTTCTTCGGCCAGTTGGTTTCCATTGTAGTATTTGTCTAGGTAGTCTTTCATCATTCATTCTTTGTACATGTCCGTACCACACAAGTTGTTTTGTTCTTATATCACCCACAAGTACGTTCACCCACTGTCATAATTTATCTTATTCTTTGATTTGTAACTCTTTCTCTTTTTGATTTCCCTGCTGCTCTTCTCCAATAGTCCATCTCCATAGCGGAAAGCATTTGTTCTGTTCTATCCTTGATTGGCCATACTTCTAACCCGTATGTAATAATACTTTTTACAATGGTGTTATATATAAGCTTTTTGTTATGTTTTGATATACTTTGGTCCCAAATTATTCCATTTAATAAAGTTATTGCTTTTCTTCCTTGTACGTTTTGATCTTTTATAGGTTTGTCTAGTGTTCCGTCAGCTGTAATTTTTAAACCTAAGTATTTATACTCATCGCAGGACTGAATTCGCTGCCCGGTATTTAAGATTAGGTCCTGTTTCATTCCACCGATACACATATAATCTGTCTTATTGAGATTAACCTCTAGTCCCCACTTATTGTACTCTTCTATTAGTTTTCGTGTCATATATTCGAGGTCGTCATAATCCTGAGCCACTACTATCTGATCATCGGCGAAACATAAAGTATACAAGGTGGTTTCGTCCAACGGAAATCCCATGTTTTGACATTTTCTCTTCCATACTTTAAGGATTTGTTCCAAGTATATCTTGAAGAGCGTAGGCGAAATGCAGCCACCTTGTTTATAACCTTTATTTACTTGAATGCCTTTGGTTAGTTTTGCTTTTATTTTAACTTTTGCCTTACTATTGCGGTATAACTCTTTAATGGCCTTAGTTAGTTGTTCGCTTATGTTTGTGTTTTGTAAGATTTAGTGGTATACTATCATATGCCTTCTGCAAATCGACGTAAAGCAGATGCAGCTCTTGAAAAAATACAATTTTTGAAAAAACTTTGTAAAAAAATTGTTTTTCAATTATTGTCCACGAAAACTAATGCACTTTTGCATGCGCTCAAACCAGTTACCAGTTGTCAAGCTGTAATTCCACTCATTTGTTGGTACTGTCAAAATTGCATTCTTGAATGCGTCGGTCGATTGCTTCCTCTGGCGACTGAAATCTTTGACCACGAAGTCCGTTCTCGATTTTAGGAAAAGTATAGAAATCGTAGGGACTTAGGTCGGGACTGTATGGAGGATTGTTCAACAATTCGACGTTTTAATGGGTTAAAAATTCAATGGTTTTGTGTGCTTTGTGCGAACTTGCGTTGTCTTGGTGAAGGATGATTCGTCCTTCGGGGTTCGTTTTTTAAAGCTCAGCGATGACTTTCGGCAAACAAATGGTGATGTACAAATCGGCAGTAATAGTTCTTTGATCTTCCAGAGGAATTGTTGCTGCATGACCTGCTTTTTAGACAAATGTTGCAACCATCTTTTTGGATACACTTCGAGAATGGATGATTTTTATTGGCATTTCTTTTTTTTTTGTCGGGTTCATATGAATAAATCCACGATTCATTACACTTACTGTACAGCGTGTCCCATTTTCGATGGGATTAAATGGGAAACTCGGCCCTTAAAAATGGCGTAATCAGATTTTTGCTATACCCTGTAGTTTCGCTAATACAGGGAGTTTTTGAAAAAATTGTATTTTTAATAATCCCTTGTATCTCGCTTATTTTGCGAGATATTTTTATTCTGTAAAAACCTTTTTATGGCAACTTTTTTAGAAGAAAATAATGACGTTGTCAACTTTTTAAAATATTGTTGAGTCTTTGAGATATGGTATTTATCATAAAAAAATTAAATACGGACCTGGATTTTTTTATTACTATTTTGATTGGTTTCATGCTAGTATTATCATAAAATAATAAAAATTTTAAAAATATTTGATTTAAGGTAAAAAAAAAATATTTAATATTAAAAAAAAAATTAGTCCAAACCTGGATATTTCTGTTTTGATACTTAGCATATTAAGATGGCATATTAAAATGGTTAATTTACAGATTTATTTGAAACAAAGTCTTCGAAAAATACAAAAAAAAACAAATTACAAAAAGTAACTAATTTTTCTGATTACCATTATGTGTAAGACATTGTTGGCATTTTAAAGTAATTTTTCTTCACGCATTTTGCTTAAAAATATTTCTGCCATTTAAATATGGGGATTTTGTTGCTTGAATGAAGCAGACCAACATATCACATTTTTCAAAATCTGGATATGGTCGATTTCTAGCCAGTTTAAAATAATTGTAAGCCATTCACAAAAATGACAAGTAAAATGGCAATGTCAATTCCACGCTTTTGTTTTGTAAATTTCACGACCTGCTGTGCTACCATCAAATAATTAGTATGCTATTATTTTTGTAACTTTTTAACGTTTTTTACTTTATTTATAAATCTTTTAATTATCATTTCAAAACAGATAAACTAAAAATCGTTCAATTTATAATTACGTTGAAAATTTCCAGGTTTGGACTATATATTTTGTTTTCAAATATTACATAGTTTTTTTTAACCTTAAATCAAAAAAGTATTAAAGTTTTATCATTTTAAGGTAATAATAGCATGGAACCAATCAAAATAGTTATAAAAAAATCCAGGTCGGTATTTTATTTTTTTATGATAAATACCATACCTCAAAAACTAAACAATATTTTAAAAATTGACAACGTCATTATTTTGCTCTAAAAAAGTTGCCATAGAAAGGTTTTTACAGAATAAAAATATCTTGCAAAATAAGCGAAGGAATTAATTAAAATGCAATTTTTTCAAAAACTCCCTGTATTAGCGAAACTACAGGGTATAGCAAAAATCTGATTACACCATTTTTAAGGACTCCAAAAAAGAGCACGGTAAGGTGCAATCAGAAAATCGATATCTTTAATAATAAGCGAGTTTCCCATTTAATCCCATCGAAAATGGGACACGCTGTACACGTTTTTCGAATTTCCTGCCGCCAAGCGGTCTAGAGTCTTCTGACATCAATTCTGTGGTAGGAAGTCAAAAGGGGGTAACTCAGGCTTTGCTACATATGAGTTACTCTATTTTGACTTCCTACTACAGAATTGACCCTAGCTTCTTTCTGTTCTTCGGTTAACAGATGCGGTATCCAGCGGGAAACTAATTTTCCTACCACTAATTTATGCAAATTTTTTTGAATTGAGGTCTTTCAACTCCGCAATACTCAGTCTCACGAGATGTTATTTGTCGATCTTCCGTGAGAAGCATGCGCACAGCATCTATGTTTTCCTGGGGGACAGCCCTTTTTGGTGCACTTGACCTTGGATCATCGCTAAGGCTAATCCGTCCACGTTTGGATTCAGGAACAGAATTTGTGAAAACTTCTAGCCCGAAAATGTCCTTGGTTTAATTCCATTTTTCGACTTTGTTAATTTAAAAAATTCACGGTAGCTAAAAAACTGTATATATCGCACTGACGTCTTGAAGCTAGGTCGTGTAAAGATTGAGGTTAAGTTTTAGTAACGACATTCGATCAGTGGCGCCCTCTATGTTCCTATAGGCAAAATATAAAAGACAACCATCGTAATCGGCAAATTAAAAATTGTTTCGATTGAGCCCATTTTACGCTACCTATATTCAGAGAAATATAATATTTTACAGGCAATTGTCAGTAATTACTAAGACTTTGGCAACTCTGGTTATTGTGCTTTTCTCGCATATTAAAAGTTGAGGTTAATCCTTCGAACATTAAACCCAAGTTCAATGTTCTAAGGGTTAATTACCCAGAAAGCTCAATATAAACAAAAAAAATTTAATTTGGTTTACTTTATCCCAAAATTAATTACTTATATTCGGGTTTATTATAAAGGGTAAAAAATTACATTGGTTTTCTTTGTTTAATCATTATGATTTAAAGAAACAAATTGCTTATATTACATTTTTAAAGTCGGAAGATCTATACGACTGGGCAACTCCTATCCTTTTTTTGCGAATGCTATTGCAAATGCAACTAAAGCGAGAACAAATTTGCATTTCCACTCAAACTTCTCTAACAAGCTTCTTAAAAAGTTAACTATTTCCGCAGTTTTTTCATTCTTTTTTGTATTTGCTTTTTATGATTTGTTTGCAAAATTTCTTTACTTTCTTGTTTTGTGCCCAATACAAAGGGATTTAGTTAGTATTGATTTTATTTTTAAATTCCAATTCAGTCCTTTTTTAGTACCAGGAAAACCAGTAAAATATATTTATCTTTTTTTATTTATATACAATACAGTGCTAAGACTAAACTAACCCTAAAGCCCGGTCTAGATATAACATTTTACCCAACGTCTGGCCTGTCAGTTAAAAGGGTCAAGTATGACGGTACACACTTGATAGTTTTAACATACATTTTTAGATCAGTTTTAAATACACCATGGAGGAAGCACTGCTTTTGTCAATAATGTTTTTTGTTATAAATGTCTATGACTTAACTGTTTCAGTAGCTAAACATAGTTTTTTAACCAGTTTTTCAAAATGTTGTGCTGATTTAGTTTGGTAATGTTCCCTGAAGATGTAAGTTTCTGCTTACGAAACATTTCGGGACTATTTGTTTAAAACAAATTAAAAATTAGTGGAGGAAGATAATAACCTGTTTAATTTCCAAAAAAATTATCTTATCTAATGTCGGACGTTTCGTATACCAACTTCTAAGTTGCACTCGAAAGGAATTAAAATTTTATGCACTACCACAAGAAATGCCGGTAAAGCTGACGTTTTACCGAAAACAAAGCCTCTAGTTCAGGCAAAACGTACGTTTTATTGTCTACACGTAAGGTTTTGCCTGATCCGTTTTACCTGATCAAATAAAACGTCAGGCAAAACGTTTTGTGTAGACCCCGCTTTACGGAGAAACGTTTTATTTGTCCTCCAGTCGACTTTGAACAGCTGATCGTGACATTAGCGTAGAGTGTCCTATTAACAAACGTAAATTTCAACACGCGTGAATTTTAAGCCAAGAATTTAAAACGGCGTAATTTCCCACAATCAATTTTATCTCTGAAAGGAGCTATTAAACTAGCGACTAGAGGCCCTGGATAAGCTAGATCACAGCTAGCAGCCTTTATAGCAAGCCTGATCCTAATTTGATATGCAACATTGTCTAAGTAGTCCAGTCACTATAGAATTTTAGCTTGCAAAAGGTGGTGTAGTTGACATTAAAGTCCGGTCGCGGAAATTTCGAATTTTTTTGTTTGAACGGAAAATTGTTCGAAAACATTTTCTTCGAAAGTCGTTTTGTTCGAACGGAAATTTGTTCGAAAACATTTTGTTCAAACGGTAATTTGTTCGAAAACAGTTTCTTCGAACGGAAATTGGTTCGAAAACATTTTCTTCGAGCGGAAATTTATTCGAAAACATTTTGTTCAAAAGTAAATTTGTTTGAAAACATTTTGTTCGAACGGAACTTTGTTCGAAAACATTTTGTTCGAACGAAAATTTGTTCGAAAGAACATTTGTTCGAAAAAATTTTGTTCAAGCGGAAATTTGTTCGAAAACGTTTTCTTCGATCGGAAATTCGTTTGAAAACTTTTTGTTCATTAAAAACAGCAATTGTTTGACTAAGGGCTTTCTAACATTTAAAAAAAAAACTTTCCTGACTTCTTTCGCAGGATCCTAGCGGGTGTGAAACAAAACTGAACCGAACCGAACTGAACCGAATCGAAGTATCGGTTCAGTTTGGTTTGGTTTCACAATCTCTAGGATCCCACAAAGGAAGTGAGGAAATTTTTTTTTTTTAAATATATTTGAAAGTGACCCCTTAGTCAAACAGTTGCTGTTGTTAATGAACAAAATGTTTTTGAACAAATTTCCGTTTGAAGAAAACGTTTTCGAGCAAATTTCCGTTTGAACAAATTTTTTTCGAACAAATTTCCGTTTGAACACATTTGTTTTGAACAAATGACCTTTTGAACAAATTTTCGTTCGAATCAAATGTTTTCGAACAAATTTCCGTTTGAACAAAATGTTTTCGAACAAATTTCCGTTCGAACAAAATGTTTTCGAACAAATTTCCATTCGAAGAAAATGTTTTCGAGCCAATTTCCGTTCGAAGAAACTGTTTTCGAACAAATTTCCGTTCGAAGAAACTGTTTTCGAACAAATTTCCATTCGAAGAAAATGTTTTCGAACTATTGCTTTCAAAAAATGGTTTTCGAACAACGTGTTTTCGAACAAAGTTCCGCGACCCATTAAAGTCCTAAAAACAAATTTAAGTTTTCGACCTTGGGGAGGCCATCTTGGATTTAGTGTGTACATTAAGGGTTTTTTTTAAATTATTTGGTTACTGTACGTTTTAGGAAAAAAGTTTTAAACAAAAATTGAAGACAATAAAATTTCTTACACACTGAGAAAAATTCCCACTTACCATTTATAAGAATTCACTTATCCTAAATAGATACTTTACTTAAATATGGGTAAGGGTAAATGGATCGATCTATTAAAGGCTAATGAAAAACTATTTATAGTTAATGAAAATCTATCTTTGGTAAATAGAAACTTAATTTAGTAATAATGCATTTCTACTTACTTTGAACGATTTATCTATTGACCACAAGACATTTTGTTCTTCAGCACATATCTTTCTGCTTACTGTAAACGATCTTTTATTTACAGCAAGTTAACTATTTATTAACGCTAAATAAACTACCTAGTAGTTCTTGGATTTCTATTAATGGTTAATAGATTCCTATTAAAGGTTAATATATTTGTATTATTGTTTAATAGATTCATGTTAAGGATTAATAGATTGCTATTAAAGGTTGATATATTCGCGTTAAGGGTTAATAGATGCATACCAATGGTTAATAGATTCATATTAACGGCTAATATATTCCTATTGCCGGTTAATAGATTCATATCAACGGTTAATAGATACGTACTAACTGTTACTATATTCTTATCAATGGCCAATATATGCTACATATTAACGGTTAATAGATTCACATTAAAGGTTGATAAATTCATTTTAATGGTCAATAGATTCATATTATCAGTTAATAGATTCATATTAGCAGTTAATATATTCCCATCAACTGACAATAGATTCATATTAAATGTTGATAGATTCTTATTACGGGTTAATAGATTCCTATTAACATTTAATAGATTCGTATTAACAGTTAATATATTCATATTGACAGTTAATAGACACTTATTAACAGTTAATAGATTCATATTAACCGATAATATATTCGCATTAACGGTTAATATGTTTATATTAGTAGTTAATAGATTCATATTAACAGTTAATAGATTACTATTTACCATTAATACATTAATATTAACGGTTAATAGATTCCTATTAACGATAACTGGATCCCCATTAACGGTTAATATATTCATATTAACGGCTAATAAATTCATATTAAATTTTAATAGATTACTATTAAATTTAAAATTACATTGGCAGTCCGGCTATTATTGACTTTCGGCATAATCTTTACTTAAAGTTGTTTAACTTTAAGGAAAGAAAAACTAAATTTAAGTATATGGTGTTTTGTACAAGTGAGGATCAAGCCCAATATTATAAAGTATTAACATTATAAAACAAGTTACCTACCTACAGGGTGATAAAAAATTAAATAAGAAATATATATTGTTTTAAAATGTGACGTTTTTTTCTTAATTTTATAGTATATAACGAATGAATTTGCATATTTTTCCTATCTTCACTTTTAGAAGAAGATTTAAAACAAAACATTTTTGTGCATACTAAATCCAAAAGGCGGGGGGAGCCGACCCCCCCCCCCAGGTTGAAAACTCAATTTTTTTTTAGGACTCCAATGTAAACAACATATGTAAAAATGGCGACTATACCTACCTAACTACACCACCAACCTGCACACAGCAACTGTTTTTCATTTAACTCAAAATTTCTTAACGAATGTCAAAGACAGTTGGCCATCTCTGATGTAAAAGAACTAGCACAATGTATCGAGGAAAAGACAAATGAAACCCCTCATTAAACTTGTTTTTGGCTTGCAATAGAACTATTCCCACAAAGCGAATTTCGGGGGGTGTAGTTTTGTGTCCCTTGCGATTTCCTCTGCTCCTTTTTACCCCGTTAGCTGCCGAACTTTGACCTTTCCAAATGCTGCATTGTTGTGTGCCATTGTCGAATAGGAACAGATAGATAACGAAAATTGTATGCTTAAGATGCTAGATTAGAACCACCCATATACATAATAGGCTAAATAAAGGTCAAAGGAAACGGAGAAGCAGTGGCGGCGCGTGGTAAAAAGCTTTCGGAGTGTACACCAAACAAAAATAAAAAATTGCGGCGCAGGCGAAATTTTTTGTTGCAAATAATTAAAAAATTAGATATTTAGTTAGGTATTAGTTACCTACCTATTATTATTGAAATAATAAATAAATAATAAATGTATCATACCTGGTTTACATATTTTCTCTTCTAATGGCAAAGATGAAAATTTAATTGTTTTTAAATATTGCACGCTAATGCTATCAGAATTAGAAATTTCCGCCATTGTCGTAAATACCAAATCGTTGAAATCAAAACAAACCGCCAGCGCCCGACCGATAATGCCAAATTAGTGGTGTGCAAATACTATCTACTCGATACTTTCATATCTGATACATGGGCGGATTCGAAGTAATGGAATCCTTCGACGCCAAATACTTGTTACTCGAATCCCGAATGGGACCGAAGTCAAAGTGTTACTTTCGTATCAATTGTATCGGCATCGGCCGTATGAGTAACGAGTTTAGAGTACTTGTAATCATTTGGACCGATATTTATTTACTTAAATTATTAAATGAACTATTGCGTATACGTATACGATTGACAACATAGAAAATCTCAGTATTTATTGGATTTACCGATAATATAATATAAATAATAATAAAATCTGATACTCGAATAGGAAGTATCAGTATCTACTCAATACTTGGAAAAGTAATCGTTGCACATCACTATACCAAATTGTCTAAATGCACTAATTAAAAGTGCCCTTGAGCTCCTCTAACATGCAACTCGAACCATGGGTGCGGATGGCGTCACGGGGGTGCGGGCTGAAGGTTCAGATTCTATCCACTGTAAAAATCTATTGGGACATGTCGTCCTCCCTATATTTCGTAATTAGAATGCGACACAACATCTACGGAGCAAATAAAAGTGAATAATTAGATTCGAACTAACTATATAGCGCATCCGCCATGCACCGCAGGTGTTTTGAACACGAATACAAACACATAAATACCGGGTATTAATTTGTAGGTAATATTCCAGTCTTTAGTGAATTCCGTTTGGGGTAATTATTAATTAAATTTTAGTATTTTTTAAGTAAAATTTGGGAGTGCACGTGCACATGTGCACTTATGGAGAAACCGCCACTGCGGAGAAGTGAAGCAATCGTAGATTACAAGAAATAAAATTTCGAACATCCATTGTCTTTATGTATTTTAAACACGACATTTTAGTTAGTAAGTATCTCTAACCGTTTTCAAGTGAACACTTAACAATCCAGTCTACAGGCTACTACTTATACTACTTAATGTGCACTCAGGTGTGACGGCCCGCCCCATTTTTTATTCCTAAGACGCTTGATTTCCTTAAGGAGTGGTTTCCATATGTTTGGTATGTCCGTGCTTGGTTGAAAATTTCTTTATCCTGCATTATAAACATAGCTTCAATAAACTTTCGTCTTCGTCTATACAACTCCTTATGCAAAACTTTAGCTTCAGACCATTGAATCCTGTGATCATTTGACCATGCATGATCCGCTAAACCGGATTTTTCAATATCCTCTAATTGGGTACTTAAGATGTTCATTTACTCTAACCTGAGAGGGCGTTTCGTTTCACCTACATATGATTTACCACACTCACACAGAATTTGGTATATAAATTCCTTATTATTTGAGGGATTTTCTGGTTTTGTTTTAGTTAAAAACCTTCTTATCGTATTTCCAAACACCATAATTAAAAAACGGTATTTTCATCGGGAAATTATTTAGTGTACACTTGAAAACGTTTAGAGATACTTACTAACTGAAACGTCGTGTTTAAAATAAATAAAGACAATGTCCAAAATTTTATTTCTACTCAATCATTGTCTACGAGTTTCAAACAAAGAATCATAGCCCTCTGCAACCAGATACAGGAAAACTATTTCTTACTTCAAAAATAAACAAACGCCCGAGATTACTTCGAAAACTATAGACAAGGATACGTTTTTTTAGTCCTTAAATTATACAGGGTGTCCCAGATAAAAATAACTATACATTGAGGAGAAACAATTATGGTTAAATATATCCATGGTGGGTTTTAAAAATATCGAGCAGAAACTAAAAATAGGGTTTTTCAAAAAATTGAAATATCTGCGTCATTTTGTAAACAAATTTAATAAAATTTTGTAGTTTTGTATTAGCTAGGCCTTTTTCTAGGCCTTTAAGTTTCTTGTGTAACCATATAGTCAAATTTGTTATTTCTTATAGCCGCCATATTGGACTTAATTTTAAACGTAATTAAATAGAGCTCATAAATGGATCTTGGTTGCACGAAAACAAATGTCGTAATTTAGTTTGTTGTCATACCTACAGATTATAATAAAAATTAAAAAAAATTCTCGTAGCAAATTTTCCTGCGGCAAAGCGACCGGCGCCGGCGGCGAATTGTCCCCCCCCTGGTGTATCGGCCGCGGCAGATTGTCCCATTTCTCCTACTTTATTTGGTAATGACTTTGGCATTTCGGTTTTTTCGAACGCTTTCTGGATCTTACCAACATAAATTTGTGCCTTTTTAATTTTAATATCAGCAGCTTTTTGTGTCATCACAACTTATCAACCTACATGTTTAAAATCTGAAAGAATAAGTGTACAGTAAAGCTAAAATAATTTATGAGCAAAAATTATTAAGAGGTGTATAGTTTAAGTTAGGTACCTAGGTATATTCCTATACTCTCTTTTATTTTAGTGTAGAATAATAAATACCTACATTAGTAAGCATAGTGACTAAAAATTTTAGTTCTTCCTGTACAATTTTAAAAATTTAATCAACGAATAAAAATTTGAAATTTAAAAGAAACTCATGAAGGTGTAAAGTTAAATGACAAAACAAAAAGTTTAACGGGCAAACAATCCTCAACTGGGAGACTCAGCGTTTCTGATTTTTACGGCTTGATTCAGCCTGAACATAACCAAAAAATGGAAGAAGATAAACCTTGTTCATATTTTATCCTCAGCATATTTTATTATCACTATAGCACATTTAACTCATTTTTTACAATTTTTTAGCAGTAGAGCGATTCCAAAAACTTTTTGTGGAAAATCGTATTATTTGCTTTTTGTTTTCTGCTTTTGAAAATTAGAAAACAAAAAAGAATTTAAAAAAGAATCGCAAATTTTTTGGAAACACTATATACTTCTTCAAATTTTTCCTTAATTTAAAAAAAATTGAAATAATGTAATATATCATTTTATTAGAAATCTTAACAGCTTTTTAAAACTATAGGCATTATATACAGGGTGGTTCCGGTTGTGAAGAAATATAATTAATAATAAACCTTTGTTTGTACGAATCTCGTATATCAGTAAATGGCCTCTGCGCCACAGAAAAGTTAGCAAAAAACTTAACGAAGTAGGTCTTTGAAACCGTGTATATGTGTAAAAAATTTGGTAAAGAGGTACTATTGTTTGAAAGCCAAAATTTTTTCCTGGCTTCGATTTTGTGGGGACTTGCACAACTGCGCACTTTACTATAGAATATATGAGAAGCAAAACTGTTTTACACTGCAATATCTCAAAAACCAAATGAACTTAACTTTAACAGGTGGATTGTTTATGAAAAAGAATATGTAAAAAAACTTTGAAGGTAAACGGTTCTATTTTATATCATCAGCAGTTCACCGAACCTGAGCTTTAATAAGCTAATATAAAAAAACGGCGGCGCGTCGGGGGGGAGGGGTCCTGGCCTTTCCTCTTTTTTCAAACCACATAAAATTTTTTGAAAATTCATAGTATGTTTGTTTGTAAAATGTAAAATTTTAAAAATATACCCCCCCCAGTATTTAAGGGTGCGCGACGTTGCTGATATAAAACCGTGGCACAAATATTTATTTTGTTGGACTTAAAAACACATTTTTCTATAAAAATCATTCTTATTTGATTATGCAGTCGTTAAACGTGCAGGTTCTTATCCGCTACAAAGTCAGGGTTACGTTTTGCGTTCGTATTATTTTCTAGTTTTACCGTTTAACTTTTTTTAATGTTTAGTTTGGTTTTTAGATTAAATTATTATGCAAACTCCTCATTCTTTCTAACGCAGCTTTGTTACGCATTACACGGTGAGCTCAATTTGACCTTAAACAACCTCAAGTACCAAATCTGATACAAATCAGTTCATAAATAGGATAGTCTATAGGATAAAGATTTTGGGTCCGCCATGCTAGTTTTTTTGTTTAAGTAAAACATTATAATAAGCGACGTTAAACACCGCAGAGTTGCAGATTTAAGACATATCGGTTCATAAATGTTCATATGTTCCAATTTTGATACATATCGGTTTATTAATAGAAAACTCTGCCCTTTTGAATCTGCCATGTAAGTTTTTAAAAGTTTGAGTTCATAATTATGATCAGCGACTTTAGACATGCAAAAGTTTCAAATTTAACACCTATTGGTAAATAATTTTTTTTAAATTTAAGTCAAAAAACATATTTAGCGACTATTAACACTCCAAAGTTCTAAATTTTACACTTATCGGTTTATAAATAGGAAACTTTGCCATTTTGGAATCGCCATTTTTATTGATAATTACCTTTTTTTTCTCAGTTTAAAACAAAAGCTCATTATGCAGCGTTATGAGTTGGACAGCAATAAAAAATTAGCTGTGCTTTAGAAAGAGATGCAAATGAGTATGTTCAAAAATTACAACTTATGTCGGGGCGCAAATTTAAAGATACGTCACGAGTCAGCGCCCTATTCTTTATGGTAAATGTTTGTTTTCATTTCTCTTTCTAAGGAACAAATAGAACAAATTCTATTGAAAATAGTGTCATCAGTTAAAACTGAGAGAATCAATCTGACTCGTGAATATGAGAGAGATTTAGTTGATTTGAAGAATAGCAATTCTAGTTTTAGAGAAATTTGCGAATATTTCTAATTTTACAGAAACAAAATTTATTTGTATATTAAATGTTTTTTCTTCTAAATAACTCTATACCCAATATACTACATTTTAAATTTAAATCCCTCCATTTGCATTTTATTCCAGGCTTTTATTTGACTTCCATTGTTTTCCAGTGGAATTTTATTATTTGTATATTGTGGAAATCATCCGTCACAAAGGCATTTTGCAATTATAAAAAGTGTGGTTTTAGTAATATTCGAGCTATGCACCTCCATAAATTTTTACCTAAATTGTTTTATTTAAATTTTAATTATTGAAATAAAATAAAAATTAATATTTAGCATGTTGGGAGTTTCACGAAAGGTTTTTTTTACCAAAAAAGTCTGTAAAAATTTTTGTCAATTTTGCACCCTGTCACTTGTGTCCCTTTATCAATATTAATGTTAATCCTGGATTAAAATAAACATATAATATAACATAACATAAACGCAGTATAAGTGGCCAATTAACTTTCGTTTTCGCCAATGCGAGTCCGTATGCAAAACATTAGCTTCTGACCACTGAATCCTATGATCATTTGACCATGCATGATCCACTAAACCCGATTTTCCAATATCCCCTAATTGATTACTTTTTAGATGTTCATTTACTCCAACCTGAAGAGGGCGTTTCGTATCACCTACATATGATTTACCACACTCACACGGGATTTGGTAAATACATTCCTTATTATTTGAGGGATTTTCTATGTTTTAAAACAAAACCAGGAAATCCCTCAAATAATAAGGAATGTCGGGTATGGTAAATGAAATTAATGGTAAATCATATGTAGGTAAAAAGAAACGCCTCTTTAGGTTAGAGTAAATGAACATATAAAAAGTACCCAATTAGGGGATATTGGAAAATCGGGTTTAGCGGATCATGCATTGTCAAATGATCATAGGTGTGGTCAGAAGCTAAAGTTTTGCATACGGAGTCGCATTGGCGAAAACGAAAGTTTATTGAAGCTGCGTTTATAATGCAGAATACAGAACTTTTCAGTCAACCAAGCACGGACATATCAAACATATGAAGGGTCCAGTTGAAACACGATGAGGTTCAATTTTTCAAAAAGTTGAGTAAAACGAAATTTAAAGTGGGAGTCTCAATGTTTGTCCACAGTGCTGCCCATTTTTAGCCGTAGCTTTTAGTGGAATCTCATTGTTTATCCCGTGTAAGGTTTAGTGTGTTTCTACTTCACGTTACAAGATATAGCGTATAGTAAAAAAATGGAATCTCATCGTTTTTCCACACGACCCTTCATATCGAAATCATTCCTTATGGAAAACAAGCATGTTAGGATTAAAAAGAGGGACGGGTCGTCACACCTGACTGCACACCAATTAGTATAAGTAGCCTAGAGACTAGATAGTTTAGAGAACGGTTAGAGATACTTACTAACCGAAACGTCGTGTTTAAAATAAAGGCAAAGACAATGGAAGTCCCAAATTTGGTTAAAACTAAATATAGTTTGAGATTTGGGGGGGGGCTAAGCTCATAGACTAGCCAAAGCAGTTGTAGTCAATCACGGTAACCAAATTTACAATAGAGTCAGTGGCTATTTCAGTAAGCCTGGTTAAATTTCAAATTAACACAGAAAGAAAATAGGTATGGTTAGAAACCTGCAGCATCTCAACGCAGGTGTGGCCAAAATTTCGAGTAAATTGCTAAAACCTTGATCAAAGTATTATTGTAATTTTACATGGTGAAGGCTAAAAGTGGCATATTTTTAAAGCCAAAAAATAAATTATATACATTACCTAGATTATTTACACTACCTAGATTAGATAAAAATTACTTTATCAAGCAATGTCACTCAAATAAAGATTCTATATTTTTATAATTGAAATTTTTACCTAAGACCAACCAATAATACTTACTAGTTTACCGAGAGTCTAAACACGAATCTAATGTTTGATTTATGCTCCTAGGATTAATAATGAAGCTAAGTTGTAAATCATAAGAGGTTTTAAATCAAATTTATTTATAGTTATGAATATTTCCAAAGATTTTAAAAATTTTTTAAAAATTTCAAAAATGTTTAAAGTTTAAAATAATTTAATAATTATTAGTTTTCACAAATTTTAAAAATTCTAAAAAAAAATCAAAATTTAGAAAAAATTTATAAAATAATACATTTCAAAATTTTATTACATTTTCTATAAAAAGGTCGTCCTCTGTTTTTGTGGGCAGACTTGAAGTGATTAAGTAACCTAATCTGTTACTTTTTTTCATGGAAGATTCTAATTATAAAACCTTAAAAACACTTTATTTAATTGCATGATTTCTCTATAAGTCAAAAGTTGTTATTATATGATTTCCCTGTGCGCTGTTTTGCTATGCGCATGTGCACTTTTTTCCGTGTGGCCGTTTTTTGTTCTGCGTTTTTTCCGCAAGCGTTTTTTTACGTGTGCGTCTTTTTACATTGCGAATGATGCGCTTTTTTACAGCTAAAAGCCAAAGTTTCTGAAAAAACATGAAAAAAGCCGCCATATTGGATTTATGACGTCACACAGGCCCTCCTACTCAAACTCGAGGCAAGCAACTGAAGATTTAATATTGAGCGATTTATCACCAATCGATCGACGGTAGTCTAACACCATAAACATTCATTCACACAACACTCCTTTGTCGAAAACTTTCTTTAACAATGTTGAATTTTTATAATCTTTTTATTATTTATAAAGGTAATAATATCTTATTTATTTCCTAAGATAGAAAGCTTATTGAAACGACAAATAAATTTCTGTTCTATTGCGAACAAATCATAACCAATACAATTTTTCCGTAAAGTTAGTGTGACAAAAGTTAAAAGCAAAAGTTTATGAGAAAACATGGCAAAATGGCATTCTTGAATTTATGACGTCACACATACGCTCTTACTGAAATTTGCAGGCGCGAATCAATGGGAGGTGGTAGATATATATATATATATATATATATATATATATATATATATATATTTATATATATATATATATATTTATATATATATTTTTCGATTTCACTACGTTCTACGTCTTCTGATACCCAATCTCCACTCGTTTATGTTTGCCCATAATTCATCATCTAGGCCTCTTATTCTTATTTCACTGTCTATTCCTTCTCTCCAGCTTCTCCTTGGCCGTCCTCTTTTTCTTCGGCCAGTTGGTTTCCATTGTAGTATTTGTTTAGGTAGTCTTTCATCATTCATTCTTTGTACATGTCCGTACCACACCAGTTGTTTTGTTCTTATATCATCTACTAAAGTACGTTCACCCACTGTCATAATTTCTCTTATTCTTTGATTTTTAACTATTTCTCTTTTTGATTTCCCTGCTGCTCTTCTCCAATAGTCCATCTCCGTAGCGGAAAGCATTTTTTCTGTTCTATCCTTGATTGGCCATACTTGTGAGCGGTATGTAATAATACTTTTTACAATGGTGTTATATATAAACTTTTTGTTATGTTTTGATATACTTTGGTCCCAAATTATTCCATTTAATAAAGTTATTGCTTTTTTTCCTTGTATTTTATAGCTTTCTCTAGTGTTCCGTCAGCTGTAATTTTTAGACCTAAGTATTTATACTCATCACAGGATTCGCTGCCCGGTATTTAAGATTAGATCCTGTTTCATTCCATCAATACACATATACTCTGTCTTATTGAGATTAACCTCTAGTCCCCACTTATTGTACTCCTCTATTAGTTTTCGTGTCATATATTCGAGGTCGTCATGATCCTGAGCCACTACTATCTGATCATTGGCGAAATATAAAGTATACAAGGTGATTTCGTCCAACGGAATTCCCATGTTTTGCCATTTTCTCTTCCATACTTTAAGGACTTGTTCCAAGTATATCTTGAAGAGCGTAGGCGAGATACAGCAACCTTGTTTAAGACCTTTATTTACTTAAAAGCCTTTGGTTAGTTTTGCTTTTATTTATTTGGCATTGCTAATAAAGTAAGTATTACAGCGTAATTTGTTCGAAACCCGAGTTCAATATCTCCAAAACTGCAGAAGCTATTAAGAGAACTAATTTTTTTTTATAAATTTTAACACTATATAATATCGCTCTGAAGTTTGGCCATCAACAACAAGTTATTAACAACTTGTGTATTTTTAAATTCTAAACATTTTTTTATTATTTGCGTAAGTAATTAAGCACGCGGTCGACTGATTTTAAAAAAGAATGACGTCATATAGCCTCAAATATCGCAATTAATTACTTCAAACAAGAACTTCATAACAGATGTTATGTGTTTTTAAACAGTACACGCGTAAAACGGTCTATAGCGTAAATACTTCATAAATTTAAAAATAATTAACTTTTCAATTAGGGTTACCAGTTGTCGTCGTCGTAAAGGATTTTCCCGCATCTGGGGGCAGTGTCCCGCCAAGTTCGTGTAAACTGCTGTACCATCTTTTCGTGAAACATTTCAACCCATACTTGACCTATCTAAAACTGTAGTTAGGAATAAGCTACGAAACTCAAACTTTGCACAGTCGTAGATCTTCATAGAGTTAACAACCCCTCCAAATTTCATGGACTTCCATAAAGTAGTTAAGAAATTTCAAAAAACATCGAAATTGTCACTCACTCACTCATGTATAGGTCATCCAAATTCTGCTGTACATGCTACAAAACTGAAATTTAGCAGACTGATTATGACCAAACCCTTGGAAAAAATACATGTAAAGTTATGTACTTTCAGAAACGCTAGACAGCTGAGCTTTGGAAGGCCGATAGGAACTATAATAAAACTATAGAAAAATAAAAAAAAACAAAATTTTAATTAATTTCCTATATAGGAAAAACTATAGGAAAAGTTTTAAAAACACCAAAATTCTAATTTACTTTCCTCACCATAAATGTAAAGCTATTTAAAAGTAACATTGCCCATTTCCAGAAACGCTAGAGAGCTGAGCTTTAGAAGGCTGATAGGAAATTTGATAAAACCTCAAAATTTTTAAAAGGCATTGCAAAAGTTTTGACAGTATTCCTCATATTTTACTAATTTCTCCAATACAAATTTCAAAATTAAAGGTTCTTACTAGTTTGGAAATAATTTTATAAACTTGGCTAAATTGAACATAAAGAAGTTTGGCTGTAATAGCAAAGTTTAAAATAAAAACATTTCCATACTAGTAATAACCTTTTAATTTGAAATTTGTATTGGAGAGCTTGGCTTTATTTTATCTCAATTCTTTTTACGGAATACCATTTTCGCGTAGGTAGGTACTTGAAATGATTTTTTATGATATAATTTTTTCATTAAAAGTAAAACATGCAGTTTTAAGTACAAATAATACGTCGCGCAAGCTAAACTATCTAACGTCTTATTTAAGTCGTTTTATAAAAAGAGTTCCTTTTAACACTCATTGGGGTGTCTTAAATTCTCAATAGATACTGATTTATATTTTTATCTTTTTCCAAAAGCTAATTTTGGTTACGCTAAGCTCTATATAATTAATAATTTTTGTTTACTTGACATTTTAATAAGGTACTGTCGGGTAATAAGGTAAGGTTACTGTTTTTATTTTACGGAGTGCTGGGGTAGAACAGACTGGCTTGTTGCAGTCAATACACGTTTAGTTTGTGAAGTTGAGTGTATGAAATATTTATTTAAATGGTATTTATGAACAGTATGGCTTATCCAGCGGAGAAAGTTATGATAACCGACGCATTTCGAACAAAATATCGAATATATGAAAAGAGGTCTGAACCTTTCCGGACGTCTGGTAACCCTAATTAAGATTCATAACAGAGAAATATGAACAGCGGGTCAGGTAGGGTCTGGAGTTCAGAATGTTTTAGATTTCAAATTTCGAAACATGTAACCAGCTAGTTATAACCCAGTCAAAAAATTTTTTTGTTATTTTAAAAACTCGAAAACTCCAAAAAACGATACTTTATTTCAGCTCACCCTACTACTATACAATAGTAGTGTGAGCTATGGTGATCCTACTTTTTTCGAGAAAAAAAAAGTTGCTCCGATTTCAAAACATTTTATATATCTTTGCGTTTCAGATGATTTTGAAACTTTTTTGTCTCGCCGTGTGTCTGTCTGTCTGTCTGTCTGTCTGTCTGTATGTCTGTATGTCTGTCTGTAACGACCAACGCGCATAACTCAACAACCGCTTGTCCGATTTGAATGAAATTTGGTACCTAGCCTGGGTCTTGGGTCGAGATGGGCCCATTTAAAAATGAACAAAATCCAAGCCAAATAAACGAGTGGGGGTACATTTCCAAAATTAGAGTTTATATGAAAATTAGACTTGTATGATATCAAACGAAATTTAATTTATTTAAGAAATTACTTTCAAAAATTAAAGTTTAAGTAAAAATATGGCATGTGTGATATCAAACGAAAGGTATATGAGTCTGGAGTTAAACAAAATACATTTTAGTTAAATAAAGGTGAGGGTAGATTTCAAAAATTAGAGTTTAAGTGGTATCAAACGACAGGTAATTGAATCTGGAGTTGAATAAAATATATTTCAGTTTGTTTTTAGTTTAATTACCTTACACGTACAATATAACTATAGCACCACTGTGAGCTTAGGGGCCCATATATTGGCAGAGTATTTTTTTTGATTTAAGTATCTTAAAGTGTCAAAAATTCTACCAGTTTTGCAATTTAAACTTTTTTCTACATTTAATAACAAAAAAGTTAGCAATGGTGGACACTTAACTTGGAACACGCTGTATAGCCAGTGAAATAAGCCAATGATCTGTTGTATGGGTAACAACATCAATAGGCAAACTAAAAAAACCGTCAAAGCCCTCTAGATAGATGTAATTTTCCCCAAACACATTAAATGGCAAAGTTAATAAACTGACATGTATCGGATGTCCCACGGGATATCTGGAAACACGCCATCATCAACGCATCGCATTCAGGCCAACGATAGTGTCGTCAGTGGCGCACCCAGGAATTTGTCTTAGGGGGGTCCGAGACCCCATGCTGCCATATTTTTTACTATTTTATTTTTTTCTTCATGAAATATGCCGAAAAAATCTAAAAATAAATAAAAAAAGGCTCGGGGGGGGGGGGGGAGCCCCCACACCCCCCACCTTGGAGTGCGCCCATGGTGTAGTGCAGTGGCGTACTGTGATATTTATTATGTTCCGGTTGCATATTTTTATCGAGCGTTTTTTATACCGCGTTCGGGACTATAGTTGAGTGGTTTATAATCAAAAATCGTGTCCCGTGGGATAGTTGTGGAAGATTACTTGAAACTACGGTGGATAGAATAGACCGGTCTTCGGATCTTATATATATATATATATATATATATATATATATATATATGTCGAATTTTTTACGTCACTGGTGGTCCAGCTGATTTATGTAAACAAAAGTTAGATCTGATATGAACAACAGAACAACTAATATATTTTAAATTTTTTAAAAACTAAGGCAGTTTTCCCACGGTTTTCTAGTACATCCTTATAAAATTTTTTATTGCACAAAACTTAAACTACAAGTCAAAATGAATGTGATCGCTTAGTATCAGGTGAGCCGAGGACTATTGGGTAGTAAACAAAGATGTAAGTAAGCGGATAATTTTTGAAGCTAAAACGAACACATTATTTTCTTCGAATTTTAATTTTTGTGTAAAGAGAAATGAAGCGAGCTTAAAAAAATAACGACTGGTGTGTCTGAAAAATATTATTTTATAAGAATATTAGTTGTTCATATCATATCTAACTTTTGTTTATAAATATCAGCTGGACCACCAGTGACGTGAAAATTCGACATATATCATCATTCCCTTATGTGTGCCAAACTTAAATACTACGGATTTGACGATATCTCGATTAACCTTTGCAATGATTATTTTTCTCAAAGAACTCAGATGGAAACTTTTCAAACATACCAGCCTAGATGGAAACTTTTCAAACATACCAGATATCACCTCAGGAGTTCCTCAAGGATCCATTCTAGGTCTAATATTTTTTTCAAGTTATACAGCCTGTCTTTATTTTTCTTTTATTTTTGAATTTTACTTTTATTTTTCCTATTTTTCATGGACTAAAATTTTGTCTTGAACATAAAATTATTAGTCTTAAATTTATATTAATCCTAAGTAAATGGGTCAACTATTATTGATTATTATAAATTTTACCTAAAGCAAAATTGCATTAAAATGCGAGAATTAAACGCAAAAAATGTAATTTCTATTCTAAATTTAAGAATTATCATTTTATTTCTGATTTCTTTATTTTTATATACTTTGGCACTACAAGCGTCCTCTATCGTGTTTTTCACATATCCATAAAATTTAAAATATAGTGATATGGTTTCCTATAGAGGGTGAAGTGCTGTGCGCATGTGCGAAAAAACCGCAAGCGCAGGATGGAGAGACAGACAAAGTGTGCTGCGCGTCGCCATGTCTAGAAAACGACAACCTTAAAATTTAAATTTAAAAAATAGTGAAAATTCACTTTAAAATACCGCAAATAATTAAAATTATCGTGCCATCATCCTGTTGGAACTTCAAGTCACACAGCTCTTATGGAAAGGTGTACACCTTGCACTTTGGAACTTCAAAACAGCGGTAAGTCCCTCTCCATGAGGCTATATCACAATTTTATTTCTCTTTCAAATTTAACCTACAATTTTTAAACTAGTTACTTTCTCTAGTTAAATGAATTTTTTGCGCCAATGTTAATTATAGTCCACTGTATCTACCAAAACCCAATCTGAGCCATCGGAGTGCTACACAGCCGACATCTTTTTATCTGTAAAGCACTCCAAACTTGCCACCTACGCTGATGACAGTCAGGTAATTTATATTGTTAATCCTGAATCTCTTAAAAAAGCCGAAAAAGAAATAAATGAGAATCTTGAAGACCTGGCGGCATATGCAAAAAATAATAATTTACAACTTAACGAAAAAAAATGTTCTGTCGTGTTTTTTGGTTCAGCAAAAAAATTGCCAATTTTAAAAAGTAAAATAAAAATCATCCTTAGTGGCCATCAACTAGAGGTGAAAACTTATTCCCGTAATTTAGGAGTGCTGATGGATAAAGGGATGCGATTTAAAGAGCAACAATCAAAAAATTGCCAATTTTAAAAAGTAAAATAAAAATCATCCTTAGTGGCCATCAACTAGAGGTGAAAACTTATTCCCGTAATTTAGGAGTGCTGATGGATAAAGGGATGCGATTTAATCAGCAACAATCAAAAAATGTTACTTTGCACTAAAAGGGCTTTATAATAATTACATCATAATAAATTTTAAACTTAGAAAAAAATTATGCAAAGCTTTAGTGTTTCCTATCTTTTATTATGCCGACATTGTGTATTTCCCATGTTTGGATGTTTTAACCCGGAATAGACTTCAAAAACTGATCAACTCCTGTATACGTAAATACGATCATATATCTGAAAAGCTGACGGAACTCAAATGGTTTAAAATTAACGATCTCTATAAATACCACCTGGGTAACTTTGTACATAAACCTCTGTCAACATCACGCCCCGACTATTTGCTTAAAAAACTCACTTTTAGTCAAAATGTCCACAATCATGATTTGCGTCATACAAATAGATTATTAGCTCCTAAGTGCAAAACCACTTTGTTCAAGCGATCATTCTCTACAATGCAACAGTACTATATAATTCTTTAAGTGATGAGGTCAAAAACCAAAAATTACCGAGATTTAAGAGAGAGTTAAAAAATTTATTACTGGGCTAAAAAATGGTCACTTTAAAAAGTTTTAATGCTATTAATTAAGTGAAGATATGAATCTGGTTAAATTTAAGCATTTTATTTAGTTTACTTTAGTATATATATATATATATATATATATATATATATATATATATATTTTAGCTCACACATATACTATACTATAGTAGTGTGAGCTATGGTGATCCTAATTTTTTCGAGAAAAAAAAAGTTGCTCCGATTTAAAAAAAATTTATATATCTTTGCGTTTCAGATGATTTTGAAACTTTTTTGTTGCGCCGTCTGTCTGTCTGTCTGTCTGTCTGTCTGTATGTCTGTCTGTCTGTATGTCTGTAACGACCAACGCGCATAACTCAAAAACCGCTTGGCCGATTTTAATGAAATTTGGTACCTAGGCTGGGTCTTGGGTCGAGATGGTCCCATTTAAAAATGAACAAAATCCACCGAACAGAAACCAAATAAAAGGGTGGGGGTATATTTCAAAAATTAGAGTTTATGTGAAAATATGGCGTGTGTGATATCAAACGAAAGGTAATTGAGTCTGCAGTTAAACAAAATACATTTTAATTTATTTAAAAAAAAAGGGTGGGGGTATATTTTAAAAATTAGAGTTTAAGTGAAAATATGGCGTGTGTGATATGAAACGAAAGGTAATTGAGTCCGGAGTTTAACAAAATACATTTTAGTTTTTTGTTTTTTTTTAAGGGTGGGGGTAGATTTCAAAAATTTGAGTTTAAGTCAAAACATGGCTTGTGTGGTATCAAACAAAAGGTAATTTAGTCTGGAGTTAAATAAAATATATTTCAGTTTTTAGTTATATTAGCTCACACGTACACTATAACTATAGTATCTAGTGTGAGCTTAGGGGCCCATATATTGGCAGAGTATTTTTTTTTATTTTTATTTATCAGGTTAGATAAAACTCTTGTTTTAAAATTTATTATTGTACGTAGTTATTGATAACGTTATGCTATTTAATTAATATTTAAAATACCATCTTATGGGTTAAGTAGAGTAGCCTCTGGCTAGACTTCGCCTACTGTAACTTTTATTTCGTTTTTTAAATAAAGGCATTTATTATTATTATTATTATTATTATATATTTATGAATTGTAAATACATAGTGCTTTTTATAAGGCTGAATAAGAATTAAACCTAAAAGTTGGAAATAAAATAGAATTAAATAAAAAAAACACCCAACTGCTAAATTTACTTTACAAAACTGTATAATTTTGTAAGTCCGCTTTGGGCATCAAAACTAAAAATTGAAGCTTGTACATTATGGATATACCTATCAATTTTGTATTCAACTGCGGCTAGTAGTTACAAGTATAAAGCAGTTGGGTGTTTTTTTTTTATTAATTTTTTTTTAATTTAACCTATTAATTTTCTATAGGGAACAATTAGTTCCTTATTTTAAGTAAAGTTTACCCAATTTTAACCAAAAATGTTACTTGGGCTTCCATACCTATAATAGTATAGATGGCAAAAAAAGTTGAATAACCTGTAGAAAATATGTATACGGCACTGTTTTACCCAATCAATAGCCACCCGCGGCTATCCAAAGCCCATTACTTTTTGAGATGACGTCATTGGGGATGGTGACGTCACATCGGGCGAGCATAAAGGTTAAGCTGGAGAGATTTGAGTTATTCCAAGCCGTCACCTCGCGTTGTTTGAGCGTTTACTTCTAGAAAATTATTTTGGATAAAAACACAATACAAGACAGCCTTTTATATTTTGCATATAGGAACAGAAATACTAATCGAAGGGCGTTAATAAAACTTAACTTCAATTTTTAACTTACCTATATTCAAAACGTCAGCGCAATATGTAGTTTTATACTCAAATACCAAATTGCAAATAATGCAAGGACCTAAAACTATGAACAACAACTGAAATTAAAGAAAGAAAAATAAGAAAAAAGTTTTTCTGATTCGGCCGGGACTCGAACCCGGGATCTCTTGCTCTATACGCAAACATTCTAAACATCGAACTACCGAAGCCATACATACATTTTCGGAAAACTTTCATCTATGCAGGCTGCGGTGTCTCAATACAACAACTAGAGACATATATTTTATTATAGTGTTTTAAAATAAATAAAGACAATGGAAGTCCGAAATTTTATTTCTACACAATCATTGTCTACAAGTTTCAAACAAAGAGTTTTAAAATTATCTCAACAAGAATGCCTTGCCGAGTTGATTTCTGTTTTCGGTAATGAAGCACCAGATCAGTCGATAGTTTTTCGTTGATATGGAGAATTCAAGCGTGGACGGATTAGCCTAGCGACGATCCAAGGCCAGGTGCACATCTGTTAACCGAAGAACAGAAAGATTCTATGGCCAATTGGCGTCAGAAAACTCTAGAACGCTTTAAGGCAGGAAACACGAAAAACTTGTACAGCATTGTCATTGGTGATGAATCGTTGATTTACTCATATGAACCCTAAAATAAACGTCAGTCATCTGTTTGGATGTTCCAAGATGAAGAAAGGCCTTTTCTCACTATAGACGAAGGATGAAAGACAAAACGGTCTGATTAACTTCGCAAGGGTGTCAGATTGAAAAAGCAGTATTCTGAGGAGTCCCATAAGGACGAAACAGTTAACTATCAACACTTAGGTGTCCATTAGATCTTGGCCTCCCATGAGGTTAAGCTTTCGAGCTACCCACGGAAAAATGTGAGAGAAACAAAAACTTATTTTTACCCGATTAGCCACGAAAACTTGTTTGATTTTTAAATTAATGGGTACTAAAATTTACGTTTGTTAAGTAAATTAGACAGCTGGAGTGCCTATAGTTTGTGCAAAGTCACTTGAAGAATAACTCCTAATACGGGGTTCTATCGATTTCATGAAATGTTGCTTCATTCTATCCTTCGAAAGTTATCCAAATTCATATAAAATCTTCCTGGTATAATTTCAACCTTACCGACAGAGAAAAGGCGCGGCTCTTTGCGGTCCGACCACAAAGTATTTGTTTCCCGACCGATCAAGCCCAGGTGGATGGACGGCACCTGATTGGCAGATTTTTTTGAGATGCCCTTTTAATTGCTTTCAGGTGTTCTTTTCGGGACCCCTTTAGTCGGCAGTATGCAGAGTTAGAAAATAAATCAGTTTCGTTTCTCTAGGTGTAGGAATAGAAAGTTTTATTATCTATTTTTATTTCTTTAGTTTACGCCACAATTAAATGAAATAATTTTCATGAGTATATCTACCGCCGCCCATATCACTTTCTTTAAAGGATATGCCGATGGTCGGCTTTTATCTTTGTTCAACTGACTTTGCAAAAACTCTACCTGTTGAGAATTGGGTAATTAGATTAATTAGTAAATAGTTTTAATGAAAATTTTTCCTTCATTTTACCGCCTAATAGGATCAAAATTAGCGCGCTCAAATATTTAAATACTTTTCCCGCAAAACCTAAATATCAAAACCCGCCTACTGAAAGGTGAAAGTGGGGAAAGCGAGAAATTAGGAAGGAACCGCAACAAAGACAGTAGCTGAAAGAAGATCGACGTGAATTAAACCACGCTGTCTAATACTATATTTTAATCCCGCTAACCGCTATTTTTTATGAACTTTCTAAAGGCCGCTTGACATGGTGCATGACGCACTTGCAAGCAAAAAATTTCGGTCAAATTGTTGCCTGCAAAAAATCTTCTTTTCGTTTGACATTGTGCATGGCCATGCATGGATTCCCCAGAATCTAGGTAAAAATTCCCCAGTTTGCATGCAAGTACAGTTTGCATGCAAAAAAATGGCACTGGACCGATAAAAATGGATTGCCTGCAACAATCAGCTGGATTTGTACTGCGCATGCACCTGGACAAAATTTCATGCATTTGCCTGCAAATTTTATTGTCATGCACCATGTCAAGCGGCCTTAATAAGTTCCGTTGCTGTTTTGTGAACCAACTTTAAGGGTACCCTCTGGATCTGCCCCTGAAGAGACCAAGGTAAGTGGTAGGTTTTGATACGCGTGCCTTTTTTTATTTTATGACTCTGAATTCCGATAAAATCTGTGGATCAGCCCTAAGGTAAAATAGTCCACTTATATTAACATCGAAACCGTTTCAATACCTAAATTTTAAATGTAATATTTTCACAAAATACCTACGTATTTAATTTTCGAGCAACACTTTTTATGGCTTAGTATGCTGTTTTTAAGTTTTTCGAATTTTCTTTTCGAGTTTTTACCGCCTCCTGGTTACGCAGCGGTTTTAACGTCAAAGGAAGTGGCAGTAAGCCTAATTGCAACAAAAAACTAAAAGGTCACGTTTACACACTGCTTCAAAAGAACTTTTTATTTGTATAGAGAAAAAGCGTGTTAATGAGTGTTAGAGAAAATTTCTACAAAAGAAAAATATATGTCAAGTCGTGTTGGAAATCCGTTTGTTTTACATGGATTTTCCTACTTAAATATTTACTACGTTTTCTTGTGGAACTAGGTAAATAGCTACACAACAAAAAAATATCATAACAAAACATTTTATGTAAAAAAATGCCAAGTAAGCGAAAATGGTATTCCGTAAAAAGAATTGAGATAAAAGTAAAGCCAAGTTCTCCAATACAAATTTCAAAATGAAAAGTTCTTACTAGTTTGGAAATGTTTTTTTTTAAACTTTGCTTTTACAGCGAAGCTTGTTTATGTCTAATTTAGGACTCTGCCTAAAAGTAAATTTGCGGCCGTAATAGCCAAGTTTGGAAAAACATTTCCAAAATAGTATGAACCGTTTATTTTGAAATTTGTTTTGGAAAACTTGTCTTTACTTGTATCTCAATTCTTTTTACGGAATACCATTTTCGCGTACTTGGTTGGCATTTTTTTACATAAAATGCTTTTGTTATGATTTCACTCCTTTTTTAAAGGATTTGGATAATATTTAAGTTTTAAGGTAGTAAAATTTGCGGAATACTCTTGAAAACTTTTGCGATGCCTTATTTAAAATTTTGAGGTTTTTTAATTTTTTAAATTTTTTCCTGTGTTTTATCATAGTTCCTATCAGCCATCCAAAGGTCACCCTCAGTGAAATAAATATTCAGACAAAAAATATTTAAAGCAAATATTTTTTTGCTTTGAAGAGATTTTATTTGCTTTGCTTTGATATACCTTGTCTTTTTCTGTGTACGTATAATTATTTAATGTAATCTACTATTAGGTTTTCAACAAGCGATTTCAACAAGTTTTCAACGCTATTTGAATTCTGTCTTTAAATAGACGTCAATCAATATTGTAAACTTGGTTATTTGAAGCTGTTAAATTTTAAGCTAGATAAGCCGATATACAGAAATAACCTAGAATTTATTTTCTGAATAATTTTAGTTTGGGTTTGGTTTTATTGATCGGTTGGAACCTTATGGATATCAATCTGTTGGAATGACGTCACCGACAATGAGATTTTTTTCCACGGCACTCGTTATCCCAGGCCGTTACAAGATTTTTTTTTCAAAGGTTCTTATTTTTTCGGGGGATGATTGGAACATCGATGATCGATCTTGTTTTAGTGTTATTTATTTGGTATTTCGGGGGGGGGGTGGGGGAGCTCGGTTCGGTTCCGTGGGTTAGTATATATCTGACTCGAGCTTTAAAAAATCATAGTCGCAACGGGAATTCAAGGTAGGGGAAAGTTGGGGAATGGTGCACTGTGGGTAATCTTCGTGGGCATCAAATTATTTCAAATTTCTCGGTATACAGTAAGGTGTGACGGTCCGCCCCCTTTTTTAATCCTAAGCCTTTTGTTTTCCTTAAAGAGTGGTTTCCATATGTTTGGTATGTCCGTGCTTGGTTGACTGAAAACTTCTTTATTCTGCATTATAAAAGCAGCTTTAATAAACTTTCGTTTTCGCCAGTGCGACTACTTATGCAAAACTTTTGCTTCTGACCATTGAATTCTGTGATCATTTGACCGCTAAACCGGATTTTTCACTATCCACTAATTGGGTAATTTTCAGATGTTTATTTACTTAAACCTGAAGTGAGCATTTTGTTTCACCTACATATGATTTACCACACTCACACGGGATTTGGTAAATAAAAAATAACTTTTTTATCTAAACTTTGGCCGCCATCTTGGATTCTGAAGCATAGTTACTACCAACCCAAATAACTAAAAAAAAATATTCTGTGTGCTTAAGACCACACGGCAGAAGTGTAAACTTCAACAAGGCGAAATGAATAATACTGGCCCATAATATATTCTGCAAAGCGGACCGAACCGAACTCTTCTGTGTACTGGCCTTCTGCATCATCATATCGCTTGCTGAATGTTTCTCACAGTTAGCCGATTTCACCCGAATTAGCGTTACATAGCCGAGCCTGACGGCTCAGTTCAATTCACTACTCACAAAAACTGCTAAACGCGCGTAAAGAAGTTTACACTTCACAAAAATCCTGTGTGCTTAAGACCACACGGCAGAAGTGTAAACTTCAACAAGGTGAAATTAATAATACTGGCCTTCATCTGCATCATCATATCGCTCGCTAAATTTTCCTCTTACAGTTAGTCGACCCGAGCCGACTTCACCCGAATGACCGTTACATAGCCAACAAAAACTGCTAAACGCACCTAAAGAAGTTTACACTTCAAAAAATATATCTATCCTTTTTGCCGCTTTTTTTACGTTTATAAAGTAGAATAAATGGCGCATCTAAAACTGTTTTTGGAATTACATTACTCGGATTATCATCCCCTCGACAGAAATAAGGTTTTGGCTGCTGGGCATCATTTCCTAATTTTCCTTTAACCGTTAATTCCCATACCTAACTAAAATTATTGTTGAAAATGCTATTGTTGATATTATGCATATTAATTGAGCATAACAAAGCCAAAACCAATATTTGTCAACATTATTAACATCGGAAATACAAAAGCGATATATTTGTTTCAATTAATATATTATAAATGATATTAACAAATCAAAGCTCTGTGGATTAAGAACACTCATCGTAAAGGCAATCCTTATAGGAAGCGAAGTCAACGTCAGGCTTTCTATTTTTTGGTTATTATTTTTGACATGTTTTCCTCGGTTTCGTATTGGTGGTTCGGTCTTATTTTAAAAATGTTGTTTTACACAGTATGAAGGTACCTTCAGTATATATATTTATGTAATTAAAATTAAAAAGTTATGCTGCAAACTATCTTGAAACTGTATCATTATTAAATAGATCTTTAGACTGTGTTAAAACCACATTTTTAAAATAAAAACGGGCCGCCAATGCGAAACCGAGGAAAACATGTCAAAAATTATAACCCAAAAATAGAAAATCAAAGCACGGATCACCTAACAAATAAGGTGATCCGTGATCAAAGTCAGGCTACGCTACGCTTTACGATGAGTGACCTTACTGTGGATGCAAAATAAAGCTTCATGAAGTTAGTTTCAAATATTTCAAATAAATTTTAATTCATTTAACATAGTCACAGGTTATATGGAATTTTAATTAAAAATTTAATTTTTCTACATGCGCCTTTTTTTTGCAAAATTTTGGATTACATTGCAAAATTTGTTTTGAAATTTGTTACACAAATTATTAGCTTACTAAAGGCAGGTCTACAATTGACCGAGGGATTAAAAGATACTGTAGTCACGGTCAATGGTTAAAGATTTGTTGTGTAGTTTGACAGGCCCCGAAAATAGCTGTTAATGGTGGACCGGTTTATACAAGGGTCTAAAAGATAGAATTGAGTTTGATTTTTTAAGTGCCTTTTTAATTATTTTATAACCGACCTGTGTCAAATTCTAAAATTCTGCTGATTTTAATTACTTATTCTTTCTGTTAGATGTGGGCGTTGGCGTTGGGGATGTGAAAAGTGGGTAAAAGAACTGTAGAAATTTTTAAAAATTAAAACTCCTTTTTCTCAATAAAACCGAACTTCCAATCCATCAATTATTATTCTTAGATCATTAAAGAAATGGGAAAAGGTCTATTTTTACCAACTTCGCGACTTTGACCCAAAAATAGACGTAAATCGTTTATTTTATGGACCTTTATTGCATACCGACCATCGGTATATAAGACAAAGGAATAGATGTGATGCTATCGAATTCTTAGGCTTAACTTAATTGAGTCGCGTAGCCTATTTTAAAACAAGATTTAATTTTTTTTTGATGTTTTTGTTTTGAAAGAAGACTACTGAGTCTTCTTTCAAAACTTACTCCAAGAAATATGTTTTAAAATCAGGGAATTCAATTTTATTGAATTTTTTCTTTTACTTTATGAAACGCCTTGCTTAAAATGAGACATATAATTACTAAAAATAGGGATCTTAATTGAAGAATACCTACATTGCAAGCACAAAATGTTTCAAATTAAAATAACGATAAACATGTTTAAACAGGAACATTTACAAACAACATTAATTTTTTTAAATAAAATGTAAAAGTATATTTTATTATTTATAGCGAAAATAGAATGCTCAGTGTCTTGGATACCATTTTTACCTTCCTAGCCCCTGTTAGCTCCCGCTAAATTTCGCGGTTGTTTATATATTTTTAAAACCACACAATTGTATGAAGGACAGAGCGCATTTCGCGTATTTGGACATGCGCACCAACAACCAGTGAGATCCTTGTCGACCGCCTCGAGAAAATGGCGTGTTAATTTCGTTCTGCAACTATTTCAAATATCTACACCTGAAAGTGCTCGATTTTTGTGTACTGAAGCATAGAACTAGAAACTTCAGCCCTTCAGCTACGTGGTGACATCATTAGATCCAATCAGGGGCCCCTTAGAAGTGGAGAATTTGGCTGCAAACTGGTGAGTGCATTTGTATCTGATTACCGTTGTGTGGTTCCAACAATTAACCTATGGACCTTATTAATTATTTCGTAATTCATATCAATATATTTATGTTTGCTCGCGCTTTCATTAATTAAATTATACAGTCCATTGCATTTATCGTTTTTCTTACTGCGGGCGTAGTTACCTTCCTAGCCCGTGCAGCAATGGCTAGAGAAGGTATTATTTATCGAAAAAATTTTTTAGATAACGCGGAAAATGTGTTATTTGGGTCTATTTTGATCTATCTTAGCAATATCGTCGTGATGTCTGTCTGTCTGTGTGTCTGTGTGGGTGTGTATTTTATAACACGATAGCTCCTAAATCGCTTAACCGATTTTAATAACATTTTTAGGTAAAATAGTGTTCAAAACTCTAACGAGCTGATTAGATTTTTGTCAAAATCCATTAATGTTAATGACACCGAAACTCTATATCGGAAAGTAGTTTAAAAGCTTTGTCCCAGGAATTAAAAGCAAAAATAAACAAAATTGTAAAGAAAAATTACGGCGGCGTGTTGTCTCGGCCGCAAGTTGGCCAGGCGGCTAATTGGGTCGGGTGCGTGGTAGCTCGGCGGCGAATCAGGTCGGCAGCGAGTTGGCCGGACAGCAAATCCACCCCGTCCAGTCGGTGGCGTTGAATTGTAGAAGAGCCTGACCAAAAGATGTATATTTTGCGTCAAAACTAAATATTTTTTGGTATTTGACAGGGGAGAAATTTTCACTTTTTCCTCTCCCACTAGATCCGCGCCTGAATAAGCCTTATTAGGATAACTTTAATGTAGATCAATCAAACAGTTAGATTTGGGATCTAATCAAGCATTTAATAGTATTGCTCTATCTATCACGCTTGATGGAGACCGAACCGCATTCTGCTCAAAGGTGTGACGTAATTGTAAGAACAATCGGCTTTTGTGACGTCAAAAACGGTCCGCTTTGGCACAAAAATAGACTAATGTTGGGAGTTGAGATTCTGATCCCCTCCGGAAGAATTAATCATAACAAAAATATTAAACATTTCATGTGAAAAAAAGCCAAGTACGCGAAAATGATATTTAAAAGTAAAGTCAAGTTCCCCAATACAAATTTTAAAATAAACGGTTCTTACTACTTTGAAAATATTTTTTAAACTTTGCTATTACAGTCAAACTTCTTTATGTTCCATTTAGCACTATTCCTAAGACTCATTTGCAGCCGTAATAGCCAAGTTTAGAAAAACATTTCCAAACTAGTAAAAACCTTTCATTTTAAAAGTTGAATTGGAGAACTTGGCTTTACTTTTATCTGAATTCTTTTTACAGAATATGATTTTGGTGTACTTGGCTTTTTCTACATGAAATGTTTTGGTTACGATATCACTCCCTTTTTAAAGGATTTGAATAAAATACCTTACCTTGAACCTTTGCAATGCCTTATTTCAAATTTTGAGGTTTTTTAATTTTTTCCCATGGTTTTATCATAGTTCCTATCATTCTGCCAAAGCTCAGCTCTCTAGTGTTTCTGGAAGTGGGCAATGTTACTTTTACATAACTTTACACATATTGAAGAGGCGAGTAAATTATAATTTTGAGGTTTTTTTATTTTTTCCAAGGGTTTGGTCATAATTTCTGTCTGGCAAATTTCAGATTTGTAGTACGTAGAATTTTGATGAGTGAGTGAGTGAATGGCAATTTCGACGTTTTTTGAAATTTCGTAGCTACTTTACTGCTTTATGGAATTTATGAAACTTGGAGGGGTTGTACGAAAATGAAAATCTACGTCAAACATGGGCTGAAACGTTTTAAGAAAAGATTACAGCATTTGCGCGAACTTGACCGGGCACTGCTGTGCCCTCAGATACGGGCCACAGAAAAATCTTGATTAAAAAAGCACGAGGCCTATTTTGAGAAATTTCAGACTTTGAGTGGATACTTTGTTTTGGAACAAAACATAATTTAAAGTAATATTCCTGACCGTTAAAAGTATAAATTATTTTTGATCCTGGAAATCGATTAATAAAAATCTCTATTTTTTGTTTGTGACGTTTCAGTTTATTCAACCATAATCAAACATATTCTAAAATGGAAAGTTCTACACTTAAAATTCTTTTGGACAAAACAATAATTTATGATAAAAAATAATAAGTACATAGTTAAAAAAAATAATTTAAACTATAATGTAAAAAAGCGGAATATTTAGGCAAAAAAAAGACGTATAACGGATGCAGAATTTTGCAATATGATACAAAATTTAAAATTTTACTATTTATTTGAAATATAGATTTTTTCCTTATTTTTTCTTCTTTCTGCAAACCATTTTAGTATATTTTTTCTCACCATTCATATATCTAATAATATCTATATTTGTAATTTTTTTAAAATATTTAACTATACTTACATTACTTGTTCTTCAGAACACAAAACAGGCTTTTGACAGATAGATAAAGAATAGCAAAAATAAGGCAAATTTTTTCCCTGCTAACATTAAATTTTCTAAGGTTTTTCCCTAGTTGCTTTCGGAACTTAATTAAAATTTTGGGGGTTTTAAACTTTTCCTATACTTTATCATAGTTCTAATCAGTTTGCCAAAGCTCAGCTATCTAGCGTTTCTGGAAGTGGGCAAATACTTTTACATAACTTTACATGTTATAGGGAAGGGGAGTAAATTAGAATTTTAGTGTTTTTTGATTTTTTCCAAGGGTTTGGTCATAATTTCTATCAGTCTACCAAATTTCAGCTTTATAGCATGTCTTAAAGTACAGTAGAATTTTGATGATCTATACATGAGTGAGTGATTTCGACGTTTTTTATTTGACTTCGACGTTTTTTGATATTTTGTTACTGCTTCACTACTTTATGGAAGTCCATGAAACTTGGTGGGGTTGTTAAGTCTATAAAGATCTACTGTGCAAAGTTTGAGTTTCGTAGCTCATTCCGTAGTAGAGTTTTAGATAGGTCAAATCTGCCGTGCTAAGCAAGAAGGTCGTATCTGCATATTTTGTTTATCTGAAAAAACAGGTTTAAAAAAAAATGAGTTTTTTCTGTAAAACTGCACTTAGCACCATGTGTGTATAACATGACGAAAATAGTTTGAAATTCGAATGCAGATACGACATTTCTCTTTAGTTTTATTTATTCTTATGTTAATAAAAATCGTGTCATATACGACACTTTTTCTTAGCATATGATACATACATCATATTTCATTGGGACCAGTGGCAATTTTGCAGATATGACATATTTTATAAGCTCATGTATACACCTAATTTTCATCTTACGACATTTATTTCTAGTACGATAGGTGTAAAATGACGCAGAAATACTTAAACTAAAAAAAAATAATTTTCGCCAAAATTGTCAGATACGATCTTCTTGCTTAGCAGGGATAAAATATAGGATAAAATGTCTCAAAAAAAGATGGTAGAGCAGTCGCGCGAACTTGGCCCGGAACTGCCATGCCTTCAGATATACAGGCTGTCTAACTTTAAGGGATACTTACTGGGGAAGGTCAATAATAGTAGATAAAAAGTTCATATAAAATTTGTTTCCAAGTTATATCATTTGTCAAGTAGCGTGGGGAATTCCATAAAATTATAGGTTAAGGAGATACAGTGTGGTCAAATAACTTTTGCAATAGGTAATATTTTTGCAAATTTTTTAAAACTTAATTTTTATGAGCTGGTTAAATTTAAAAAAATCTAGATTTTGGATAATCATTTAGGGGTGTTTTTATTACCTTCCTAGCCGGCGCAGCAATGGCTAGAGAAGGTTGGGGGAGGGGGGGCGCGTAAGTCCTGATAATTTGTTTTTTTTTAAAATAAAATATGTTTTATTGTAGTAAAAATACAGTTTGTGTTTCTATATTTGGGGGAAGGATTCATTCATTAATTCAAAAGGGGGGCGACATCGCCAAAGAAAAAAGTTTGTTTGTTTGAAACTCGTAGACAATGATTGTGTAGAAATAAAATTTCGGACTTCCATTGTCTTTATTTATTTTAAAACACGACGTTTCGGTTAGTAAGTATCTCTAACCGTTATCAAGTGTGCACTGTGTTATCACTGTGCACAGTGCACACTTGATAACGGTTAGAGATACTTACTAACCGAAACGTCGTGTTTTAAAATAAATAAAGACAATGGAAGTCCGAAATTTTATTTCTGAAAAAAGTTTGGTTGTAGAGTAGTGAAGAACGTGTAGAAGCTGAAAGCTTAAGCTAGCAAGAAATTACGAATTATTTTTTATAATTTCTGTGGCATAAAAAACATTAAGTACGGCTCTGTTTCTTGTTTGTACTCACCGATGAAACTTTATTCCTTATGATATCTTCTGATCTACTCTGCTTCTGCTACCACAACTATGTACAGCACAAGACACCATACTCGTTCTAATAAAAATTAGCAAAAATGTCGCCCGAAACTTTAAAAAAACAATTTAAACGAAAATAACGATCGCGATGACAGACTATAGACAGAAGGGTCTAAACAATATGGCCGAAGGGGGTACAGGTAAGACTCGTGATGTCATCTCCTCTTTATTCTACCTTGATGGGCCGTTTCAATATTTTTCAGTCTAATATGAGAATCCTGCTGCACCATTTTCCAGAGCATTGAAATTATTATAATGAGAAAACCGCAAGGCGAAGCGAAGGTGTTTGCTAAACTCAGGAACTTTTTCTCCCTGCATAATGGAAAGATAACATTGAATTTAACAGGGAAAATTTTCTTTCACGTAAACCGTGCTTATTTATACAGGATGATGAGGTCATTTTTTATACCTGCTTATAGTGTTCGGATAATGCGATTAGGCATGCCAGATTTTCTTTTTCGGAGCTCGTATATAACCCATTAAGGTCACATTGTATAACTTCTAACAGATCTATCAAAACGGACGGGCCACGATCGACCACTTTGTTGATGTCACAAGCCAAGGCCTGATTTTTTTTTTGATGATCACGTCCAGAGATTATCCACGATCAATAAAGAGATATAAGATTATATTATAAAATTAAATAATTTAAAAGATTTTGATAAAGGTGCTAATAATTATGTAAATATTAAATTAAGGACACCATTATAAATACTTTTCCTAACTTAAATAGGATCTCTAATTCAAGTTTTTTACCGAACTCTTTAGCAGCCCTTCATTTCTATTGACAAAAAATGTATTTGTTAGTGTTTGTTGTAAGTAAAAACTAAAATTAATGTTTTTGAAAAAAAAAGGTAAAGGAATAATGAAACAGACATTGAAAATAAATTACCCATGACGTACCTGACAACTTTTCTGAGGGCACGGCAGTGCCTCGCCAAGTTCGCGCGCCGTAACCATCTTTTCTTGAAACATTTCAGCCGATATTTGACCTACCTAAAACACTACTTCGGAATAAGCTACGAATCTTAAATATAAATAAAAAACTTTGCACAGTCGTAGATCTCCATGGAGTTAACAACCCCTCCAAGTTTCATGAAATTCCATAAAGTAGTAAAGTAGTTACGAAATTTCAAAAAACGTCGAAATTGCCACTCACTCACTCACTTAATCACTCACTCATGTATAGATCATCAATATTCTACTGTACTTCCAGACATGCTACAAAGCTGAAATTTGGCAGACTGATAGAAATTATGACCAAACCCCTGGAAAAAATCACATTTATACAATACATTTAAAGTTATGTAAAAGTAGCATCGCCCACTTCCAGAAATGCTAAAGAGTTGAGCTTTGGCAGACTGATAGGAACTATGATAAAACTAGAGCAAAAAATCAAAAAACCCAAAAATTTTAATTTACTCCCCTCCCCTATAAATTTAAAGTTATGTAAAATTAGCATTGCCCACTTCCAGAAATGCTAGAGAGTTGAGCTTTGGCAGACTGATAGGAACTATGATAAAACTATAGGAAGAAATTAAAACACCCCAAAATTCCAATTTACTTCCCTCCCCTATAAATGTAAAGCTAAGTAAAAGTAACATTGCCCACTTCCAGACATGCTAGAGAGCTGAGATTTGGAAGACCGATAGTCACTATGATAAAGTTATAGAAAAAAATTAAAACTCCCAAAATTCTAATTTACTTTCCTCTCCTATAAATGTAAATTTATATAAAACTAACACTGCCCACTTCCAGAAACGCTAGAGAACTGAGCATTGGAATGCTGATAGAAATTATGATAAAACCATGGGAAAAAATTTAAAAAGTCCAATTTATTCATTTACTCTCTCTCCCTATAAATGTAAAGTTATGTAAAAGTAACATTGCCCACTTTCAGAAACGCTAGAGAGCTGAGCATTGGAAGACTCATAGGAACTATGATAAAACTATAGGACAAAATTTAAAAACACGACAATTTTAATTTATTTGCCTCCCCTATACATGTATAGTTATGTAAAAGTAACATTGTGCACTTTCAGAAACGCTAGAGAGCTGAGCTTTGGAAGGCTGATAGGAACTATGATAAAACCATGGAAAAAAATTAAAAAACCTCAAAAATTTAAGTAAGGCATTGCAACAGTTTTGAACAGTATTCCGCATATTTCACTACTTTAAAAATTAAGTATTATCCAATTCCTTTAAAAAAGAAGTGAAATCATAACAAAAACATTTCATGTAAAAAAAGCCAAGTACGCGAAAATGGCATTCCGTAAAAAGAATTGAGATAAAAGGAAAGCCAAGTTTTCCAATACAAATTTCAAAATGAAAGGTACTTACTAGTTTGGAAATATTTTTCTAAACTTGGCTATTACGGCTGTAAATGACTCTTAGGCACAGTGCTAAATTGAACATAAAGAAGTTTGGCTGTAATAGCAAAATTTAAAAAAAACATTTCCAAACTAGTAAGAACCTTTCATTTTGAAATTTGTATTGGAAAACTTGGCTTTACTTTTATCTCAATTCTTTTTACGGAATGCCATTTTCGCATACTTGGCTTTTTTTTACATGAAATGTTTTTGTTATGATTAGCTTTTTTTCCAAACGTCATGGGTAAAAATTTTTTGATTTTTATTTACGACTTTACCGTGCAAAAAATACAGCCCACGCAATAACCGCGCAGTTAAATACCGTCCAAATACACACCAGACATGGTTAAAAATTGTTCCGCTTATGTCCCCGCAAATAAATACCGCGCAAAAATAATAAACCGCGTAGCCCAGTATCTCATGTTTTCAGACGTTGATACTTTACGTCTAATTTGAGTTTTCATACCTTTGACAGTGGGAAGGAAGAATTATAGAGATCAGTTGGATGGCTTGGTCGAGTTAATTCCCTGAGAGTTTCTCGTTTTTGTATTGAGACACCGCAGACATGCATAGATGGAAATTTTCCGAAAAATGTATGTATAGTCTTCGGTTGCTTATTGTAGATAACGTTTGCGTACAGAGCAAGAGATTCCGGGTTCGAGTCCCGGCCAAAAACAGAAATTTTTTTCTTATTTTGCTTTCTTTAATTTCACTTGTTGTTTATAGTTTTAGGTCCTTGCATTATTTGCAATTTAGTATTTGAGAATTATTAATTTTTTTTAACGTTTTTAATTTTATACTTTCACATTAATTTCGCTTTCAATTTTGCTTAAAATATTAGGAATAAAACTTTAATTTAAACAAACGTGGAATTTCGTACCCGTGAATTTAAAAATCAAACAAGTTTCGTGGCTAATCGGGCATTAGCCACGAAACTTGTTTGATTTTTAAATTCACGGGTACGAAATTCCACGTTTATTTGGCTTAAAAATTCCGTTGATTGATGCTCACGTGTCTTGATGACGGGTAAAAATGCAATATGCGTTGATCCGGCCTGAAAGACAAAGAGCTGTCGTAGGTCACGGACTATAGTTTGTTTTCTTTCATTTGCATTCGATCTTTTCATTGATCGATATTGTATAGCAGTTTTTCGCCTGCTTTTGTTTTTGTTTCTCTCGTATCTCGGTAGATGGCGCTTCTTGCGATAGTTTTCTTACTATTTACATTTGATTAGAGACAAAACCGTCCAAATAACTTCGCAAGATTTGTCACATTGACCAGCAGTGTTCTGAGGAGTCCCATAAGGACGAAACAGTTAACTGTCAACACTTATTAGGTGTCCATTAGACAAGACGCTAGCCCTACCAAGTCCACTTCCAATCCCTGACTTCGCATGCGTAGATCTACCAATATTATTTACCTCATGTATTAGAATAGATGTACAGGGTGATTTTCACTTGAATGATTCTAACCACATGAAAATAGAAAGTTTCAAAAACCTAACCTAACGAAACCTAATCAGATCTAACCGAACCGAACCAAAGCAAACTAAACCAATATTTTTTTTCAAAAAAAAAACTTTCCTGACTTCCCACCCGGGATCCTAGAGGATGTGAATCCGAACCGGACCGTACCGAAACGAACCTATCCAAACCTAACCCTACCCAACTAAACCTAATTAGCAGTACGTGTTGTAGTTTAGTTTGGTTAGGTTAGGTTTGGTTCAGTTTAGTTAGGTTCGGTTTGGTTCGGTTCGGATTCACATCCTCTAGGATCCCGGGCAGGAAGTCAGGAAAGTTTTTTTTTCTCTTAAATTATTGGTTCAGTTTCCTTTGGTTCGGTTCGGTTAGATTTGATTAGGTTTTGTTAGGTTAGGTTTTTGAAACTTTCTATTTTCATGTGGTTAGAATCATTCAGGTGAAAATCACCCTGTATTCATCTATTCTAATACATGAGGTAAATAATATTGGTAGATCTGCGCATGCGAAGTCAGGGATTGAAAGTGGACTTGGTAGCGCTAGCGTCTTGTGTCCATTAAATCTTGGACACCCGTGAGGTTAAGCTTTCAGGCTACCCACGGAAAAATATAAGAGAAACAAAAACTTCTTTTTGCCCGATTAGCCACGAAACTTGTTTGATTTTTAAATTCGCGGGTACGAAATTCCACGTTTGCTAGTATTATTTGGCTTAAAAATTCCGTTGATTGATGCTCACGTGTCTTGATGACGGGTAAAAATGCAATATGCGTTGATCCGGCCGGAAAGAGAAAGAGCTGTCGTAGGTCACGGAATATATTTTGTTTTCTTTTATTTGCATTCGATCTTTTCATTGATCGATAATGTATAGCAGTTTTTCGCTTGCTTTTGTTTTTTGTTTCTCTCGTATCTCGGTAGATGGCGCTTCTTGCGATAGTTTTCTCACTATTTACATTTGATTAGAGACAAAACCGTCCAATTAACTTCGCAAGATTTGTCACATTGACCAGCAGTGTTCTGAGGAGTCCCATAAGGACGAAACAGTTAACTGTCAACACTTATTAGGTGTCCATTTGATCTTGGACCCCCGTGAGTTTAAGCTTTCAGGCTACCCACGGAAAAATATAAGAGAAACAAAAACTCCTTTTTGCCCGATTAGCCATGAAACTTGTTTGATTTTTAGTTTAAACACTTGCAAAGGACCACATTCTTATTTATTATTTTTCTACTGGTTGAAATAGAGGTGTTTCAAGGACGGTTAAAAAAAAGACATGTTTTTCAAAAACTGCTTTTACACCAAAAACAACCAATAGCTATTAGGGGCCTTAGGTTTTAAAAAAAACTTTGAAGTAAAATAGTCGAATAGAACTGTTAAAAAATTAGTTTTATTTTAAAGTTTATATTGTGTTTTTGTGATTTTTATTGTCATAAGTCTTAAGTTTATTATTTAATTTATTAAAATAATAAAAATTTCATTGAAAGTTAGAGTTTTTTCATGTTGTATTTAAGACATATTTTCTTTTTGCAAATTTTTGCCTACCCTGCTTTGATTAGCACTGAACGCCACTGAGTCCTGTATTTCATGACATTTTTCACGTCTACCTTTTTCCAAACAACAAACTTTCTTACGCCGCATGGACGTTTTCGCAAAATCACATTTCGTTCAATTAAACTAAGAATAACACAATTAAAGAAGGTTCTGGCAGAAAGCACCTTTGTCACAAAGCCTCAATTTCAATGTTACAGTTTATTTCATTATTTTTGGGACAGTTTTTTTTTGTTGGCCCATGTTATTCTTATGGTAACCAGCTGATAACTCTCAAAAAACTATTTCAAAAATTATTAAATGGACTGTAGTAAATTATTATTTTGTTTGCGATAAATAGTTAGGTAAGTATACTTTGTAAAACGATCTGCATGAACCTAAAATAAATTCGTCAGATAGTAACAACAGCTACATCAAACCAAACAGACTTGGTACTCAAGACCAGGGTATAAGTTTTAAGTCATAGATCTGGTAGTGGTATCGAACAAAAAATCTGGGGCATCGCACTACCCCGCCAAGTTCGCTCAAACTGCTGTGCCACGGAGGGGTAAATATCTGCCCAAAATGTTGTACAACATAAATCCTTTTTGGTAATTAAATCCCTAGAAATCCTAATAAATCCCTAGAAATCCTGTTAAATCACCAATAATTTCCTATAAATCCTAATAAGAACCCATTAATCCCTATAAATCCCAATAATTCCGAAGAAATCCCCATAAATCCGAATAAATCCCCGTAAATCCTATATAGTTTTACTTATGTAGCTTGTTTTTAATTTAAACTTGAAAAATGACCTGACGGCTTAGATGCGAGCGAAGGGGCAAATAATAAGATGCATTCAAAGATTTTATAAAAAAAAATTATTAGCATATGGTACCCTTATGCGGTTAACAAGGCAAGCAATTGAGATATAACTAATAACATGTCAACAGTTCTGCTTTTTATTTTATGAGATCCTTAGCTTGCAAAAGCTGGAGTAGTCGCAATTTTGACATATGTCGTTTATCATAGGAGTCATAAACAGGAATTTGAGTTTTCGACATTGGGGGTAGCTGGCGCCCCCCCGCCATCTTGGATTTAATGTGTACGAAAAGGTTTTTTTTTCAATTACTTGGTCCCTGTCCCGAGTTTTAAAGCACTTTAGCAGCTAGTAAATACTGGTGTAAACTCGCCCATTTTTTGTTTTGCTAATGTCCTCTTATGTTTCCTATATTTAGAGAATAGAAAGAAGCAGTGCGTTATTTGGCAACACCGCATGATTTAAAGTAAGCATAATGAAGCATAATGATTTAGTGAGTTTCAAGTTGAGTTTAAAAAAGTGGGCGACCGTACGTTCCTACAGGGTAGCTATTCTGGGTCTTGAAAGATGGTACCATCCACATCACACGCTTTGACCAATAGCAAACTCTCAGCGGTCGCGTGTTGTGCGAAACGAGTTGTCTCGACCAATGGCATAGTCGCCCGCTCTTCAGAGTTAGTGAATTTTAGTTAAACTCGCAACATCGCGCAAAAAGCGTGTTTATCAAGATCCCCCAACGATTTGTTGGCAAGTGGTAGACGATTGCTTTTGCGTAGAACATGATGATTAAATCAGTGGCGTATATAAAGGAGGGGGGCTGGGGGTCCGCCCCCCCAAGCTAATATTTTTTTAGATATTTTCCACATATTTCATAAATACAAACATAAAATAGTATAAAATACTGCCTAATTGGGTCTCGCCTCCCCCCACAAAACTGTCTCAGGCCCACCCCAAAACTATTTTCTATATACGCAACTCATTTAAATCCTTGGTAATTCACTATAAATCTTCGTAATTCCTCATAAATCTCTAGTAAATCACCGTAAATCCCAGCAAATCCCCGTAAATCTGAGCAAATCCCTGTAAATCTCACTAAATCCCCGTAAATCTTTCGGACTGTACACCATAAATCCTCAGATATTTACCCCTCGTGTGCCACCTTTTCTTGAAATATTTCAGCCTATGCCCACTAAGTACAAAATCGTAAAAAACGTTAAATAAATGTTGAATAAAATATGTTTTTTTTCTAACACAAATTTGTGTTAAAATTAAGTAAACTTTTGACATTAAAAAAACATCCGAAATCCGAAAATTTATTGTAAAAGCATTACCAAATATATATTTCTTAATAACGTTAAGAAATCAGCATTAAAAAAACCATAATTTCACTAACATTAAAAATAATACCATCAATATATGGTTATTTTTATAATGTTTTCCTAGATCTCATTTCTAACGTTGAATTTAAGATATATGAAGCTAATAAATGTTTTGTTTTTTAAACGTTAAAAAAAATGATACCCTAGCCGGCGCTGCCGCATAGTTCCACTACCAGAACGGGCCATCGCCATGTTTAGTTGCATTTCGCTGCGAGTTCATACGAGTCGATAGTGCAATTTTGGTTACAATATTTACCTTTTGTAGAAACAAACATGGCAAATTAAAAGCACAATTATCAATAATGATAGTGAATACATATTTGGATAGGAATATTACTCCAGTTGTGTGGGAAAGATATATAGACCAAACCCATGGAAAAAATAAAAAATACCCCAAAAATTCTAATTTACTCCCTTCCCCTATAGTTGTAAATGTATGTAAAAGTAATATTACCCACTTTCAAAAACGCTAGAGACCTGAGCTTTGACAGACTGATAGGAAGTATGACAAAACTATGTAAAAGTAATATTGCCCACTTTCAAAAACGCTAGAGACCTGAGCTTTGACAGACTGATAGGAAGTATGACAAAACTATAGAAAAAAATTTTTAATCCAAAATTTTAATTTACTTTCTTCTCCTATAAATGTAAATTTATGTAAAAGTAACACCTCAAAGTTTTTTTAAATTAAATAAGGCATCGCAAACGTTTTTAACAATATTTCGCGTATTTTACTAATTTAAAACTTAAATATTATCCAAATCTTAGTGAAATCATAAAAAAACCATTTCATGTAAATAAAGCCAAATACGCAAAAATGGTATTCCGTACAAAAATTGAGATAAAATGAAAGGTTTTTACTAGTTTGAAAATGTTTTTCTAAACTTGGCTATTGCGGCTGCAAATTTCATTTGAAAATTGAAAAACTTGGCTTTACTTTTATCTCAATTCTTTTTACGGAATACTACTTTCGCGTACTTATAAGTCAAATAAAATAGTTTGTGTCCTGCTAAGGTATAATAAAATATTAAATATATTTCGATGAGGTTCATCTTAAAAAAAAAACTTTTAATACCTAAATAATTTCTTAATCAAATTGTCATATTTTGGAAGTAAAAAAAGGAGTAGTTAAAGCTCTGTTAGTTGCAGATATTGTCAATATTTGATAAAATATTTTATAGACAAAAAATTTAAAAGTTAAATAGATAAAACATAATTACTTATTATTAAAAACGCAGCTGATATTGGAATCCTATCTCTGTCAGACTCTCACAAATAATAATTGGAAAACGGTTTTACCAAAGCCAACTTGTCTAAATACAGGGCTTAGTTGGTTTACACAAAATGTTGTTTTGATATAATAAACTTGTAACAGTGGGAAAACATGAACTATATTCGAAGGTAATAAGAAATATTGACGTACAAACCACTTTGGATTCAAGGCTAAAAATGTGTTAGATAAGGTTTTACGACCTAATAAGTAGCACCCATCAGATGTGAACTTTTACGGTTTCTGTTTTAACTTAATTCGTTTTTAATTTTATGCTGTGTCTAATAAAAATAATATATAGTTTATTTCATAGTTTTTGAGACAATTTTTTACAACTTGTTGTTGTTGGCCTAGGCTATTTGTTATAGCAAACAGCTGACAACTGTCAAAAGCTTATCTCAAAAAATATGAAATGGACTTTAGCAATTTGGATAGTACCTTTTTTTACATATTTTTTATATTTCTTTTAATTATTAGTATTTTTTATTGGTTTATTTATGTTATGCTAAAAATCTTATATCATAAAAAATTGACATAGGGAGTTTCTGCAAAAAGTTATCCATTAACTACTTATTCACTCTGGACCGATTTATCCCATTCCCTACAAATTGGATTTTGTTAAATCTTTTGGCTTAACTTTTAATTCGGTCTAAACTGTCAACTCATACATTAACGAGTCTACAGACACAGAGTATTTCGTTAAGATATGTACAGCGTGTCCCATTTTCGATGGGATTAAATGGGAAACTCGGTTGTTATTAAAGATATCGATTTTCTGTTTGCAACTTACCGTGCTGTTTTTTTGTGGTGTAATCAGTTTTTTGCTATACCACGTTGATTCGCTAATACAGGAAGTTTTTGAAAAAATTGCATTTTTTAATAATTTCCTGTCTCTCGCTTATTTTGAAAGATATTTTTATTCTGTAAAAATGGCAACTTTTTTAGAGCAAAATAATGACGTTTTCAATTTTTTTAAATATTGTTTATTTTTTGAGATATGGTATTTATCATAAAAAAATTCAATACGGACCCGGATTTTTTAATTACTATTTTGCTTGGTTTAATGCTATTGTTATTTTAAAATGATAAAACTTTAAAATGTTTTTGATTTAAGGTTAAAAAAAATATTTAATATTAAAAAAAAATTAGTCCAAACCTGGAAATTTCCAACGTAAATATATATTAAAACTGCAAGATGTACTAGTTGAACGATTTTTGAGTATTATTCATACTCGTCTTAGTCTTTTGTTTTTGATTAGTCTTTGTCCTTTGATTAGTCTTAGCTGTCTTAAACAAAATCGGGTGTTCATACTCGTCTTTTGTTTTTGATTAGTCTTAGTCATAACCCACTGAAAAAAAAAATCAATTTCAATAAAAAGGGCCCTTTTCAAAAGTCATTTTCTACACAAAACAATCTTATTTAACCTAATCTGTGCACGAAACACAGACACGAAAGAACAAAAGCGAAAAAGAAAATAAAAACAAATAAAATTTTGAGGTTAGGTTGAGATTTTCTGTTAAAAACATGATTAATGGCGGTAAATTCAAAATTTAGGCCGCGCGCTTGCGCTCTTCGGACGCCCTGTAAAAAAAACAACAAACATCAGCTGATGTCTGTCACTCGTCTTAGTCGTCCTAAGGATTGAAAGTTGGCAACTCTTGGATCGTTCATACTCGTCTTTTGTCTAGTCTTTTGTCTTGGTTTAGTCATATGTCTTGTCATAAGAAAGTTAAAACCACTGTTTCTTATGGGAGTGTTCATACAATGCTTTTGCTTTTGTTTTTGATTAGTCTTTGTCTTAAGAGTTGCCAACTTTCAATCCTTAGGACAACGACTAAGACGAGTGACAGACATCAGCTGATATTTGTTGTTTTTTTTTACAGGGCGTCCGAAGAGCGCAAGCGCGCGGACGAAATTTTGAATTTACCGCCATTAATCATGTTTTTAACAGAAAATCTCAACATAACCTCAAAATTTTATTTGTTTTTTTTTTCTTTTTCGCTTTTGTTCTTTCATGTTTGTGTTTTGTGCACAGATTAGGTTAAATAAGATTGTTTTGTGTAGAAAATGACTTTTGAAAATGGGCCTTTTTATTGAAATTGATTTTTTTTTCAGTGGGTTATGACTAAGACTAATCAAAAACAAAAGACGAGTATGAACAGCCAATTTTGTTTAAGACAGCTAAGACTAATCAAAGGTCAAAGACTAATCAAAAACAAAAGACTAAGACGAGTATGAACAATACTTCTTAAGACAAAGACTAATCAAAAACAAAAGCAAAAACATTGTATGAACACTCCCATAAGAAACAGTGGTTTTAACTTTCTTATGACAAGACATATGACTAAACCAAGACAAAAGACTAGACAAAAGACGAGTATGAACGATCCATTAGTTTATCTGTTTTGAAACGTTAATTAAAAGATTTATAAATAAAAAAAAAGTTAAAAAGTTACAAAATTAATATTATAGTAATTATTTGATGGTAGCACAACAGCTTATGAAATTTACTTCAACAAGGAAAAACTAAAGCGTGGAATTGATATTCTCATTTTACTTGTCATTTTTGTGAATGGTTCACTCTCATCGACCATATCCAGATTTTTAAAAAAAATTATATGTTTGACTGCTTTATTCAAGTAACAAAATCCCAATATCTAAACGGCAGAAATATTTTTATGCAAAGTCTATCAAGAAAAATTAGGCAAAAATGCCAAGAATGTCTTACATATAATCAGTTTGAAAATTTATGTCATTAAAGAAAAATTATTGTTGTTTGTCAAATACATCTTTAAATCATTAACGTAAAACCATTTTAATTTGCTACGTATCAAAACAGTTAAACTAAAAATCGTTCAACTAGCAATTTTTATTTTATATTTATATTTACGTTGGAAATTTCCAGGTTTGAACTGAATTTTTTTTAAAATAATAAATATTTTTTTTAACCCTAAAACAAAAAATATTAAATTTTTATTATTTTGTGATAATAGAAATAGAAATAAAATTTCGGACTTCCATTGTCTTTATTTATTTTAAACACGAATGAAATGTGTTCTTCTTCCTTTATCACTTTAATTTTGGTCTTCTTGTAGCCTCTGAATAGATTGTTGATTCCGGGTCCCTACCGTTCTTCAACTCTTTGTTTGAAACTCGTAGACAATGATGACAATGACAATTTTATTTCTACTCAATCGTTGTCTACGAGTTTCAAACAAAGAGTTGTGATAATTGTTTTGAAAACTTTTAAACGCATATATCTCCAAAAACTCATTAACGAAATAATCTCAACATATAAATTTTATAGATTCTGATGACTCATGAACCTAGCCTATAGGTTATTTTTGTATCGGCTGGACAACAAAATTTATTTTGTATTAGGTTTAAAGAAATGGTCATTAGCTTTAATATCATTGTTTGAAATAAAGTCGCCATTTTGTTTTTTAAATTTTTTAAAAGTCTTAAATTGATTAGGTTCCTTAAAATAAATGCGTCAAAATTTATTTTATTTCTCCCGTTAAAATTAATTTATAAGGAGTTATAAGATAAAATTCGTGTAAAAATATGAACAGGATTTATGACGTCACATCGGCCCTTCTACTAAAATTGGAGGCAAACACCCGATGAATTAAAATTGTGTGATCTATTACCAATCGATCTAGGGTATTTTAAAAAATCTTCCACAACTATTCCACGCGATACCACAGGCCACTCAACAAATAAGTACCTAACCTCGATTGACAGTAATAAAACATAAATATATATTTACTTTTAGATATCTCTTTAGGTCTTGGTAATGCTAAAAACAAACTATTTTGTTTAATTTTTTCTCAAATTCATAGTTCGTTTAATTAAATAAATTCATTGAATTAAAACAATTAGCCACGTGATTCAAAACGGGCGGTCTACCAATCAGCTGCGAGTGACATCACAAAACAGTAAACGCCTCGAACAAACCTATTTTCTGTGTTATTTTCTTATGAATGGTAATGTTTGCTTTGGTTTAAAGTGCGAATTATCGTCCTAAATTAGATTTTATTTTGTGTTTTGCTTATAAAAAATATTTTCAATGGAAAACGGATTCTCCAAAGCCGATAGCTCCAACTTGCCAATGCTGCATTCCTTTATGGTGGCAGGCTTCTTTGCCAACAACAGTGATTTTTGTTCTGCGGAATTTATAAACGTTAAAATGTTGATGTAAGTATTCGATGAGTTGTTTTGTATATAACTGAAAGTTCTTTTATGATATTCTTCGCCTACTTTTACTCATTTAAATTTTGAGGTTAGGTTATATGTTTTGCTTTTTTGTTTTATATGCCACTTACAATAGATTCAATTAAATATCCAATCATTATTATTTTAAGCATTAAGAAACAATCAAAAATTGCAGGACAGGGAGGCAAAAAGTATACAACGACCAGCAATACTTGAAGTACTGCATAGGTTACACTGCATAGTCCTGCGTAGGTACTGCCTAGTCCTGCCTATGCACTGCCTAGTCTTGCATTTGCACTGCTCAGTCCTACATTTAGCCTGCATGAGCACTGCCTAATCCTGCATTTAGAGGTACTCCCTAGTCCTGCCTAATAACTGCCTAGCACCGACTAAAAATTTGTACACTTTTCTGCCTATTATAGTTGTTTACCCCTTGTAATAAACATAACCTCAAAAATTTCATCGTCATTTATGAAATAGTTATATATATTATAGACAACGTGAGAAAAATTTATAGAAACAATTTAGTTATACTCACATCAAAGTGATCTTCACAAATGTAAAGTGAAGATGTATTAGATAAGGCCCTTGTGGCTCTTCGAGCAAATTCTAGCCACTTTTTCCGTTCTTTTACTGCTGTAGGCACATGAATAAATAGTTTCTCAGGTGATTTTATGCTAGTATTCGAACACTGAGGCACTACCCACTACTTATAGGACATTTTTTTACATAAAAAACAGTAAAAACACAGACCAAAAACAAATAAACACTTGAATGCCGTGTATCTGTCCGCGAGTTTACTGCGCTGTGACGTCATTGCAACGCCATGTTAGAAATGAGCGTTTTAGCGGCAAATTCAAATCGGAAATTAGAAAACTTGATTTTTTAATGTAGTCAAGATAAAATATACTATTTTAATAATTTTGCGTAGCAAATTAGGGACCTATGTATCATTCTAAACACTTTTCTAAAATTTATCAAATACCCTATTTTCTCTTAAAATCCAAAACCCAATAATCTCATCGGATATATCTTAGATAAGCTCTCATCCACTTTGCTCAAAGAGGCCATGCACACAGTCATGACAGCACTGCTAGCAGGCATATTTAGGTAATAACTTTTGTACGAAAACTTTAATAATTTCCTGGATTACTGTCGTAGCGCTCCATGGCCACGCTATTGCAAGCGACGCTTTGGCGAAATTCCAACTTTATAGAGTCACAGAGTTTACATTGTAAAGGGACTGGGTCTGGATAAGGGTACACATCCAAATTTAGGATCTATAATACAATACTAGACTATCAAGGTTTTTAAACAACCAATATGATTTTGATAGAGGAATATGTCAGGCGTTTTATCACATACAACCTAATAACTACAAGAAACACGCATTTTTTCTCTTCAGGAACTGAAGACTTCTCTCTTTAGAAACTGGAGAGAAAGGCTTTGTCTTTTGCTTCCTTGCAAAATATTTTGGATAACGGTCTCTTTGTTTTTTCGTTGGTTTAAGACTTGGTATGTCTGTTGTAGGGAAGCCTACATGCGCTGGTTGTAGCAAAAAAATTAATAGTTATGATCTTATTGTGCACTGAATTGGTTAGAATCATTTTTAGCGCACCATAAACAAAGAACTGAAATTATCAAAAATGGTCAAAATTTTAAATCTGAAACAAAAGAAAGTAATGTAGGTTTACCACAAGGCAGTATAGAGTCACCTTTGCTATTTCTGATATGTATTAATAATTTATCTATAATTATTCATAATGAGAATGAACATTATATAACCGAATTTGCAGATGACACAAATCTTCAGTTAAGTGCAGGAACATTACTAAAACTGGTGAAGCTATTAAATACTTTTCTTAAGAGAGCAGAGAACTGGTTTGAAATAAACAGTATTGTTTAGAACTCTAAATAATAATAACAATTTTTCAAAAACTATTGTTACTTCTTCAAATGCGAACAGAATTCATAGAGATGTCAGGTTTTTCTTTACAGACGTTTTATCACATAAATTCCAATAACTACAAAAAACACACCTTCTTGATCTTCAGAAACTGGAGAGTTTTCTCTTTAGGAACTGGAGAGAAAGACGTTGTCTTTTGCTTCTTAGCGAAATCTTTTGGATAACGGTATTTCCGTTGGTTTAAGACTTGGTATGTCTGTTGTTGGGAAGCATACATGCGCTGGTTGTAGCAAAAATTTAATAGTTATGATATTATTATGTGCACTGAATTGGTTAGAATCATTTTAAGCGCACCATAAATAACAAGCTGTAATTATCAAAAATGGTCAAAATTTTAAATCTGAAATAAAAGAAAGTAACGTAGGTTTACTACAAGGCAGTATAGCGTCACCTTTGCTATTTTATCTATAACTATTCATAATGAGAATGAACATAATATAACCGAATTTGCAGATGACACAAATCTTCAGTTAAGTGCAGGAACATTACTAAAACTGCTGAAGCTATTAAATACTTTTCTTAAGAGAGCAGAGAACTGGTTTAAAATCAACAGTATTGTTTAGAACTCTAAATAATAATAATAGCTTTCCAGAAACTATTGTTACATCTTTAAATGCGAATATTATCGTTGAAGATACTGTAACAGTTTTAGGGATCAAAATAATTATGAGTCTCTTAAATGGAAACAACAAATAATTTTCTTGTGTTCAAAACTCAACAAGGTGTGTTACGCAACAAGATTGATAGCTAAATATCTAGACACATCAGCTCTCAGAACTATTTACTTTCCAAACTTTTAATCACATGTTGTTCGGTATTTACGTCGGATTAATCATCCAAAAATTCCATCTAGATCCAGGGGAGGTAGATCTGAATCGTTCGGTAATTCTGCTCAAACTAGCCGGACGTAAATCTGGTTGCTCCGTACATTTTGATCGACGAAACAGATTAATCTGAGATTGTGACGTATGTTGTGTATTTGTTTTGTTTACAAAAATAATTTTTTTATGTAAAAAGATTGAAATCGAATTATTTGATGTTGAAGACAAGAAATTATGTAAATTTCCGATATCACAGGAAAATTTTGACAAAATTATAGCTGGGCGTGAGTTTCAATATGTACATAATATTTTTGGTTATATTTAAGGTTATAACCATTTATAAAAATTTGATCGATTTGATCTGGATCGTTCGTTAAATCCAATTTGCTCAGACTAATCTGTAATCACGTGACCAAAAATCCGTTTAGCCTGAGATGCAAATACCGAACGCAGCTACAGTGCCGATTTGGCATAATCTTTTAAAGCAACAACAGTCAGCTTGAAGAAGTTTTCATTATCCAGAAAAGAATAGCAAGAATAGTATTTAATATGACGTATCTGGAAAGATGTAGAGGGGTTTTTAGAAAAAAACCACATTATGACGGTGTATGGTCTTTTTATCTATGAAACGTTAATGTTTATGTTTAAGAACAAAGATACATGTTTTAAAACTGATAGTTCCCACACTTATAACACCAGAACGTTGGATTTTTCATATCCAATCTATAGATTACCACTTACTGAAAAGCATCCATATTATTTTTGTAAAAAATTGTACAACAATCTACCAAATTGGCTAAAATTAGAGACTAGTAAAAAATTCAAAAGAAGTCGTTATAATAATATGATCGAAAAAGAACCTTATTCTATTGTAGAATATTTAGGAACTTAGAGTTAATCTTTATCGTTTCGTTAAGATACCATGAGATATCAAATTTTTGACACTATTTCACTTTGGTTTCGTAATATTTGTTGTCTTGTTTTGGAACTAATAAAGAATTTTCAATCAATCAAATGTGCATGGTTAAAACAGACACATTTAATTAAACACAAGAGAAAATTTTCCTACCCTCATATGCACCGTAGGCACTTAAGCGCGATTATGGATTTAATCGCGATTAAGTCCTTGTTTGTCACATACAAAACAACAAAGAGGGAGAATGGATTAGCTAAGCCTTGTTACGGTGCATTTGAGGGCTAGTCTTGCAAATATAGTAATAACAGAAAGCAGAAAATGTCAATACAAACAACCATGTCCAATGGGAAAGTCGAACCGACGATCTTCCGAATGGAGCTAGCCCCTTAACCACCTCTTAATTAATTGTACTACGAATACGGACGTTGGCAAATAGTAGTTTTAGGCTAATGATTAGGCAATTGCCATTTTACCCGTAATATACTATTTGATAATATTTGCACAAACATTTTTTAGTCAAAAGGAAAAATATAAATAAAAACGTAAAAATATTTTCCACAAAAAATATCTTGTAAAACAAACTACTACACCGCAGCTACTACCAACTTTCATATTAAGAATAATTGAGGGATGCAAGAGGTAGAATATTTTTCGTAATATACAGCCTTGGATGTACCATGGAAAAATAACATATTCTCTGCTTGTGCGGATCTTGTGAAACGTTTAGTCTCCGGAAAACTCTCAAATTTCAAAAACCGTTTGTCTTTTCCCGCTATTCAGATAAAAGACTTTGCAATACGATGGCGGATGAGATAACGCTGATCTGGTTTTGTGAATGAAAAAGGAATTATCCTAGTTAAATTTATTAATAATACAAAAGAAATCGACTCCATTAGGAATTGAGGCAATTCAAAAAACTCTCTCCATTACAAGTTTTAACTCCGTGACAAAGGCAGTTGCGCTAAAAATTATATAGAAAGACACTTATTTAACCGCAAGTTCTAGATCAGGAAGGCTTGCAATACAACTTTTTGATTTGCAGAAATCGTTTAAAATGTCTTTTGCATCTATTTAGGGGGATTCCATTCTAAAGATCTATTTGTTTTACCGTAGATGTGACAGAATGCCTTCTCGTAGTTTAATCGGTTAAAATTTAAACGTGTATCACCCTATCCCCACGAAACACGTGATCACGAACTCCGAAGAAGCGCTTGCTTCCATCTAGGCTTCAGCAGCGTTGCCACCTCTACCGATTTTTCGGTAGATCTACCGATTTAGCCTTTTACTTCATGATATACCGAATTACCATAGTTTTCTACCGATTTTTTTTTCGATATAAACTTGTTTTTTTTATACGCCTCATAATCGCGATTAAAAAAAGCATCATAAATAAAATATTCTTTTTATGTAAGATCTTTTGTAGAATAAAAATTTTATTTGAAGCCATTGTTTTTAAAAGTGTATTTGTGGCGCCATCTCTTGGATTTTGCGATATACTCAGCCGGCAGCCGCAAGCTGCATTAAAGATCACGCTATTATAAACCCTGAGGTTTTTTTATAATATTATCTACCTAATAGGGACCTATTGCAATAAAGCCAGGTTGTCAATATAGTGCCCGGCACAATTTTTGCCTGGCTTTATTGCAATAGGTCCCTAGTATGTACCTAATTTTTTTATTTGATTCTTAATTTTGGTATTTTGTCAGTAAAAACAAATCGTAGAAATACAATTTACCTACTAAATCAATCCAAACTATCGATAGTTCTCCAGCACTGCTTGCTGGGATGATTAAAAAATCTACCGAAATCTACCGATTTTTCTCGAAGCCTTCTACCGAAGACCTCAGGGTCGAGGGTGGCAACACTGGGCTTCAGTCAACATTGGACAAGTCAGCCAACAGCTGTGCGGGCTATTTATATAAATGGTTTTGATTTAAATATTTTATATTTTCCGTATACTCCATCTTACCCAACAAAAACTATTTGAGGTAGCCCAGATATAAGTTGTGTGTAGTGTTCGCTATAGTTTTGATTATTTAAAACGGTGTAAGTCAGTGTCAGCTGTCCGCTTTATTTTACATGTTAATTTTTTAGACAAGTTAGCGATGATTAATCCGATGTTCGATTGTTTTGGTGGTTGTATAATTGAAAACGGATTCTAATATATCTTGTGCTTTTTACAGTATTTAAATATTGATAAGTATTTATTACCGTAATGCATCTACAGATATAGTTTAAAGTTATTTATGTATTATTTAGCTTTGAATATTTTTGTATATAAGTTTTTTTGTCAATCATGGATTGTTTCTATTTTTTTCGAACTTTAAACCACCCCTCAGGGGTGGTACTGCAATTTGAGACTATTTCTAACGGGAATTCTACGACTGCACGGACTAAATTTTTATGTCGTCTTTATTTCTAAAGTTAATTTGAATTTATATGAGATTAAACTCACTGAGAAATGCTGTCTCTGCAGTTATTTGACCTGTGAGTATTAAAAAACTACACTTAAACCGGTCGGTATCAAGTCTATAGACTTGCTACTTAAACCCGGTCTAAACTGCTAAGTTTTAAGGTCTTAGTAAATACTGATGTTAATGTTTTGTTTTCAAAAAATAAACGTTTATAATAATTTTAAAAAATTGGAATTTTGGTGACTTTTTAACAGATTTGTTAGGCTTAAAGGGATTTAGTATTTCTTTAAAATTAAAATAGTTTACAAGTTAATCTAGAACTAAAGTTTATTTCTACAATAATCTCGATAGGCTAGCCGCCGTATTTGGGCATTTATATTTCTTTTATCACAAAGTCACCTTTGGCGAAACTAACGCTTCGGTTCTTAAAATTTTTAATATATTTTTTGGTATTTTTGTAGCCGAAGAATGTTAGTTTGTAACCTAATATTGAAAAAATTATTTTTTGTATAAATTATAAATAATTAACAAAAACTCTTAAAAGTGGCACAAAGCCACCACGTTCTGCGGTATGTGTGTTTAAGTTACGCTGATACCGACAGCTTTCTCTCTTTTTTTAAAAGTAATCAATATACAATAAATTAAATCGAACTAAAATTTATTAAATCGAACTAAAATTTAAAAAGAACCTAACACTTAGTTTGCAAAACCTCGTTGAATTGAAACTGATCCTCAAACACCCAATTTTCAAATGCAATTGGAATATAGATTTTTTTGTTTTTATTTTGTTCTGTAGGTATAGCAGTTGTACCAGTGTTGATTTTGAAGTTTTTGTGATAATATTTTGCCTATATATGTATATGCGTAAACATTTCATAACATAAAAACATATTTTTAAAATATGTAGGACAAACAGTTCATAAAAAAAATCTCTTCCTTGAATTCCTAATGTTCGTTTTTCGGGTTTTGGTAACTGCGCATGCATCAGTTTTGCTGGTTTTGGACATACTCCGTTATGTCACTACATTACTTGACAATTGTCAAAAATTTAAGGTTATATCTATCATTTTTATTTTAGAACTAGTTGATCGGGTGAAAATTTAACGAATTGCTGAATAAATCGTCGTTGATCTTACAAACTGACGTAACTCATTTATTGTAATTTTACAAGAGAGCAATTTCAAGTTTTAGGGAAAGTTTATATTCGATTTATATTACTAAACATGTTCTTGGATCTAATGATTTTTGTGCTGTTTAAAGGATTTTTATGAGTCACGACACTTTGTAAGAAGAAAGAACGACACAAATAAGGTGGTATTATGGTCTTATCTCAAAACTGCATTTTTTTGAGATAGGGTAAAGAGAGGATAGATGGACCACATTTTGAAAATAATACAACATAATCATATATTTATGGAAACATAAATAATAATACCTGTTCAGGATACCTACCAAAATAAATATCTAATATATTTATAAATAATAAATATTTATAAATAACAAAAATATACCATAATTTAAAAAGGTTTCCACTGGACCAACTCCCCTCTAGGTTCGAGGATAGACGGACTGTACATGATGGACCACCTCATTATGACTTTTTCTTTGTAACGTTTAGGCCACCTTCTTGGCATATTGCTTCAAAGTTTCAACAATTTTCATGGAGCCATCGCTGGCATATAACGCATTTGATCCATTCTCATTTTTCTTAGTTTTTCTGTAGTCTTCCCCGCAACCAACGCACTCATTTTCTAATCTAATTCGGGCTCTTCGTCTGAATCTGAACAAGAAACTGTATACTTAATTTTTTTACTTACTTCTTGTCGCGTTGGACAAAAAACAATTTTTTTGAAGCTTCTTAATATGATTGGCACATTTTGCTTCAAATTTTAAATTTTAGTCTTTTCTATAAGGTAGTCTTTGGTATCAAAAAATGTTTGGCTTCTTCATTTACGCCCATATTACCTTCTTTTACTGCATTCATTGCTGTTTGCAAATCATTTTCGACCATAATCCTCTTGGCGGTGCATTATCCTTACGTTTATAAATATTAGGTATTGCCTGAAAGCAAAAAACTATTTAAAAAACATCTCTCCTTCCTATGGCTGGACCATATCTCCTTTTTTGAGAGACGGACCACTTCAAAATTCCCATTTGCATGCATTCCCTTGCGTAATTTTTAGGTTAGGTGTAAAGAGGAAGTAAATTTTACCTAATAACTTACAAAACTACAAGATTTTACTTAAGATATTATAAGGCACTTCTATCAGAAATATATGCACGGAATTTGTTCAAGCAGTTGCATTTAAAAATATTAATTATTTCACATGTATCGAGACGAAACGAATCACAGACACGTTGCTCTAGACAGACAGGTGGTAAATAGCGGGAACACGCGCAACTACCCTCGGCGTTGCCACATCAACCAAAATACACGTAGTGGTCCGTCACTCCTCGTGGTCCATCTATCCTCCTTTTACCCTACGTCAGTTTGTAAGATCAACGACGAAATTTGTAGGTTTTCTACAATTAATTTATTGTGGACCCTATGAAGAGTGTTTAGTGGCATCTATAAACCACTCTTTACCTTTTTTAAAATTTATAATAAAAGATGCAAGTACCTTCCTATAGAATGCCACTCCCTTAATTCTCCCAAGCAATCTCCACAAAATGTTTTACATAAATTATTTCCCATTTTTCACAGAAAGAAACACAATTTTACACGACAAACGCGCAACAACGCAAAATGTAAATAAACAACAAATATGGCATCCACCCACACAACAGCTCTGTGTCTATCTGCCAAAACACTAGCATGCGTACTTAAATTTGGGGATTTAAATTTGCCATTGTTTCCAAAGTTTCCAGTATTTATGCTCTAAGTTCTTTAGTTGTTCGTACTACATTTAAATGGCAAATAATTCTGCGAACTATTTATACTCTCCGAAAGTGCAAATAATCGCTAAATCAACGTTTTCCAACTTCCGTCATTTAAATCCGGGTCGTATTTATCTTGGCATCAGCATCAGGCTTACCGGATTACAAATTACAAACTGGATCACGTGACCTTTGCATGAGCGCACCCAGAAAAGGGACTTCAGCGACTTGGCCCCATTCCACGCCTTAAAAGAATTTTTTATTTTTTTTTCACCCACTTAGCACAATCACGTGTTTAACACGTAAAAAAGGCCTGAGAAAAACAACGTTGATTTTAAAAGCTGCTAGAAAAAAACGTGTATTTCATATATGAAAACAAGCTTAATAGGTCATTCATTAACGTTATAAAAAATAACGTTGCTAAAAACTGCGTTGTAATATCGCCATTATCAAATTAAAACAGCACTGTTTTTACGTTAGTTTCAAGTAATTTTTATCAACGTTAAAATCACATTAGATTCACGCCTTTTCTACACGAATTTTAAAACGCGACTTGCCTGGCTTTTCTATTGAATAATTTTGAGATTTTACTAGCAGCAGCGCCACCTATTGTCGGCATTTTTCACTTTGACGAAATCTATCAGGCAGTGCTTTGGCCTCTAAACTCCAAAAACCTGTTAAGAAACTGATCCATGATCTTTTACGATCTCGACGCATCAGTCATTTAACCTGATAAAGACACATTAATACTCTGTGAAAGTGTTTACTGTTAAAAAATCTTGTTTAGCTTTTAAAAAAAACATAATGTATGTAGATAGATATATAGATATTTTGTCTTGCCTTGAGTGCCATCTTTAAAATTAGGGACTTATTGGAATAAAACCTGACCTTATTTAAGTCTCTATTGTCTTGAAGTGTTGTAGTCTTAAACTAGTGAACTTTTGTAACTTCATTTCGCGTCTCTTTTAAGTTTAAAAAATGTTATTAAAAAAACGTGACCAAAAAAGACGCAGAAAGTTAGTAGGTTTTAAAAGTCTTAATCTAGTGGCGTTTTAGAACATGTTGTGGAGAAATTTTCAAGTGTGAATTTGGTACATGAAAATAACGAGGGTAAAAAACACGTTATATACATAGCCCCAGAAACTTCAGCAAAAAGTGGATTTTTACAGCTTGATTTCTCGTTGTTTTTAAGTTTTCTTTAAGCATGTAGATTTAACAAAATAAATATTACATGGTATGAGGTTGAGTAAAAAAAAACTTTGTTATTTTTGTTCACGTTAATTTAATGTTCATGTGATTTTTGTGCTATGTGGGCATATTTGGTAAATAAAATAAATGGATTTATCCACCCCATTGGCACACTCCAACTGAATATAAAAGCTGAAGATCTTACAGATACACTCGGAATTTTAGCGATAAAAACTACCAGGGTAGCTATTCTGGGTCCTGAACGATGTGATAGTTCCCATCACATACTTTGGCCAATGGCAAGCTTTAAATTAGATCCGAGCCGTCACGTCATATGTGAAAAGACCTCCATTGCGCAAGCTTCTCCTATGATCCGATCGAGAAACGTTCAGTCGGTACGGGGCAGGAGAACTGATTTCCCTTTCACATTTCAACGCGTAAAATTGACTAACTTTGAAGAGCGGGCGACTATGCCATTGGTCGAGACAAGTGTTGTACAATTTCCAGAAATATATTTTCGGAAATATTTCCGGAAATATTTCCTGAAACATTGAAAATATATGGAAATATTGGAAATATATGAACTATTAAAAAAATAAGAAAAAAAGAAATATTTATTAATAAAATCATAACAAAACACCGGAAAATGCAGAAGGCTTATACATGAACACAAATCAGGAGTTATTCTTCAAACAAATATACAGAAATAAGGTCAAATTTGTACAGCAAAAATCTAATTCTTGAAACACTACACTATTCACTAGTCGAGAAAGAGGCATATCTTCATCGCTGTCATCAGCATCACACTTAATAACATCGTCTTGCCAGTCTACTTCCTCAAAATCTTCAATAGTATCGGACATAATAATTGTTCTATAGTAAGTTTAATGCTTATAAGGGCCTATCCTTAAATTACGTGATGCTCAAGGGAGGGTTTTGGCCTTGCGTTCCACTCCCCACATAGCACAAATCAAAACAACTTTAAAAATTCACACTTTTATAGGTCGCTTTTTAACGTTGTTTTTAAAACACGTTAAAATCACACCGAAATAACGTGGTTTTGAAAATAATGTTAAAAAGCGGCCTATTAAATTAAAAAAAGTGTCTGTTTTTAACGTTGTTTTGATTTGTGCTATGTGGTCAATGGTATTTTAATTTGTTTTTTCTTGAAAATGCGTTAAGAGGGAGGTGGGGGTCAAAAATCCAAAATTTTTTAAATTTATTTACTTTACAATAAACTGCAATTACAAAATAATAAATTTCTTGGGCATACTAATGAACCTATAGGTTTGTGTGGGTATGCCCTTAATACCCAGTTATAGTATCTAGTAATTATTACAGTAGGTAGGTATAGTGAATATCGCATACTAATACAACTTACTAAATTAAAAAAGTAAGGAAAAACAAGTTTTGTTTTTCGTTTAAAGCTTGGATATGTTAACATTATTTTAAATAATCAGTTTCTTGATTTTTTGTTTAGAATTGCTGTATTTGTTTTGTTTAAGTATGTCAGGTATTTTATTATAGATTTTTGTTGAGTAATTTAAAGCCGGGTACTCATTAACGAACCACAAGCATCGATCAACTAACGCGATCTATTCGCTAATGTGGACGGCATTGTGGCTCGCAACGCTATATCGAAACCTTAAATTAAAAGAAAGTACCCAGTAAATTTGAGACATAAATACACATCTCTTAAAAAAGTTTACCTACATAAATACATATTTTAAATAAAAAAAAAACAAAGTTCGGTTTAGTTAGGATCGGTTCGGTTCGGATTCACATCCTCTAGGATCCCGGGTAGGAACTCAGGAAAGTTTTTTTTTTGAAAAAAATTATTGGTTCAGTTTGCTTTGGTTCGGTTCGGTTAGATTTGCTTGATTAGCTTTCCTTAGGTTAGGTTTTTGTGGTTAGAAATCAAGTGAAAATTATTTAAATCATTAAAATTTATTAATAACAGAACAACATCTGTCGTCGTAGTTGCCAGTATAAGACAATGAACACTGAACTTTGCAGGTATAGTTAATGGAAGAGTGTTCTTTAAACTTCAAAGAATTTCAAAATCTTGAGTAATATTAGTACAAATACTTTTAAACTGCTCCATAATTTTCATATTAACAAACATATAACCCCAAAATCAAACTAATAAACAACGTGAATCCAATTTAAGTTACAAATGTGCACTAATAAGTAAACCCCTGCGCTGCGTAATTCAATACAAATCCGTGCCTTGTTCGAGCCTCGGCGCCTTAAAATCAACACGCATTTGTAACCAAATATGTTGCAACATTTCCGTTTATACGCCCCTCGGACATCCTGGATCCGCCACTGGTCGGGCTTACTGGCAAAGCCATTTTGTTTTAGGCTAGTAACATATAAACCACGCATCTTCTTTTAAATGTTTTTTAAACAGTCTTTGCTTTTTATATCCCATATAACAGGTCTCTTCCGGTAATTTTCAAATAGACAATACTTTTTTATCATTTATGGTATTTTTTTTTATTTGAAGCGCATTGAACGACGACCGCCTATTGGCTCGTCGCGAATGGTTTGTTGCGCGCTGCGATCATACGTTTTTCACGTCTACATTAGCGAATTGTTCGAGGCTCGAGGCTCGTGGCTCGGTAATGAGTACCCGGCTTAAGAAAGCGCCCTAAGGTTACAAAATATAAAAGATAATATTTTTTTAAATATTTCCAATATTTCCGAGACACCTTCGGAAACTTCCAATATTTCCAACGAATATATGTATTGCCTTTTACATCACTAGTCGAGACAAGTCATTTCGCACAACACGCGACCGCTCAGAGTTTGCTATTCGTCAAAGCGTATGATGTGGATGGTCACATCGTTCAAGACCTATAATAGCTACCCAGACGTTTTTTTCAATATTAAGCAATCTAGACTTCCTAAGAATTTATACCACAGAGAGTGTAAATGCAGGATTTAAGGCATTTATATCCAACTTTAAATATTGTATAGATATTGCATTTCCAGTAAAAAAAAGCTTATTTTAACCAAAATCTGCGCGAAGCATAGCTTACATAAAAAATATTAACCTTAGCAAGGAATATAAAATCACCCCATAGAGTAATAGCAAATGATGAAGATAGGAAATATAACAAAAGGAACAAAAAAAATTACAAAAAGTTATTTATGCTGCAAAAATAAATTATTATAATACATACTAAGAAAACTCTAAAAATAAAAGTAAAGCTGACTGGAATATTATAAATAATATTTTATAGAAAAAACGAATTTATCTATAACTGAATGTACTTTAGAGGATGATTTAATTACAAAGGCTAACTATTTTGTTTCCTATCCTCATCCTCAGTCATCATCTGATAACTAACATACCATAATGTAGTTTTTCTCAAAAATATTTAAAAAGAAATGTAGATAATGGAAATAATACGTTTTTCTGAGCTGTTATTGGAAACAAAGTTTTTAATGTCATAACGTCACTAAAAAAATCAAACCTATATAGACTCTATATAATAGAGTAGCTGAGATTCTTACCACCTTCCTACCAAAATCAGTAAATCATATTGTAGCCCCGCTTACATTTTTGTTCAATATGTCACTTGAGAACGCGGTTTTTCCAGAGACATTTACGCTAGCTATAATTATTCCTTTACATAAAAAAATTGAACGTGGGATGGTGGGAAATTAACGTCCTATCTCGCTTTGAAGTTCTGTCTCATTAATCTTAGAAAATACTCTGCAAATTTATGAGCACCTAAGCCTACACGATTTAGGTATAATGTAATTTTTATTTATTTTGGTCCGCGAAAATAACCCTCTCTCTATGTGCCACCAGGGGATGCGTCCAATTGAAGATTCCGCTTCCCCAGTATACCCTTAATACACAACCACAAAAGTACCATTTTTCAGAACTCTAAATTTTGAACATACAGCCAGACATTCAGACAGGCAGACGGCGCGACAAAAATGTTTCAAAATTATGTTTGTAATTTTTGACACGATAACGATAATAGCTCACAATACTTATAGTATACGTATAAGCAAAAATAATAACATTACAATCAGCGAATTTTTTGATTACTAATTACAGTGAAACCTCCTATAAGCGGACAGTCACAGTTCCGTCGATTTTGTCCGCTTATTGGAGGTGTCCGCCTTATGAGAGGGAACTGTGAAATTTTATTATATATTTATTAACAATTTCCACTACTTGAGTTTTTCTGATATTACATTTTTCAGCGATCTTTCGTGCTGATAGATGTGCCTTCTCCGAAACGTTAAAAACTTCCATTTTTTCACGTAAACTAAGAGGTTTTTTACTAGGCGCCACTTCACAGAGATCTATTACTACCCAACTGAACAATAAAAATAAAACAGCAGTCCCGCTGAATTAAATATGTTGTAAACACGAGAGTATTTAGTCTTCGAATTAAAACGGAAAGAGGTAATTCCCCGGCTGCAGAGTGCGCCGTTGGCATTATACTACATAATATTTATGCCCATGTCGTGCAGTGCTCCGTCCCGTTATCAGAGGTTCACGTCCGGTTAAGAGAGGTTTCAGAATTTTTTAACCAAAAAAATTGTCCGCGGTCGGTTATTAGAGTGTCCGGTTATAGGAGTGAATTTTACAGGTAATGAAATAGGGAAAAGCTTGGTTCCAAGAAATCTGTCCGCTTAAAGGGAGTGTCCGCTTATTAGAGGTGTCCGCAAGGAGACGTTTCACTGTATATTCTTTCAAGCGTGGATTAAGGCGTTCTCGATATATTTAAACTGCTCTACTTCAATTTCTACTATATAGTGCTCTTGATAAAAATATTAAACGTTTTGCCTTTATATTTTATTTTTAAAAATTAATCATAACAAAAACATTTCATGTAAAAAAGGCCAAGTACGCAAACATGATATTCTGTAAAAAGAATTTAGATCAAAGTATAACCAAGTTTTTAAATACAAATTTCAAAATGAGATTCTCACTAATTTGGAAATTTTTATTGAAACTTTGCTATTTCACACACTTTGGGAGTTATCTCAATTTTTTTTTTTTTGTTAAAAACATTACCTATCTAGCCATTGCTGAGCGAGCCAAGAATGTAAAAATAAAATAGCATAAAATATGGATCAACCCCCCATGACATATTCCTGGGTGCGCCACTGCTTTTTGGAAAACAACGAGGAAACGTCTCGTTTTACGCTTAAGAGGACAAATTTCACCTCGTGTCCATTCGCAATTAACTTTCGAAATGAAAATTTTTATCAGGTACTTGCTGGGGCTCTAGATATAAATTTACCTTATAAACGAAAAAGGTTCAAGGGTCAAAATCATGGAGGTGGAGAATTTGAGTTGGAGAGGATTTTCTTAGTTAAATACAGTTTTGTCATTATTTTTAGATTGTTTTATTTAAAACTCATTTCCACATTTCACAATCATTTTAATTAAAGTCCCAGATTTAATTTTGTTATCTTTATACCCGAAAAATCATTTGGGGAACGATTCCATAAATTAATAAGGGAAGTTCACATGGGTACGAAACATATTAAAATCAACTAAATTTAACAATCTGTATTTTAAACTCTAATTAGAATCAGTACCCACATAGCACAAAAATAATATCTATTTTGTTAAATCTACATGCTTAAAAATAACTTAAAAACAAGGAGAAATCAAGCCATAAAAATCCACTTTTTGCTGGTTTTTGGTGCTGTGTATATAACGTGTTTTTTACCCTCGTTATTTTCATGTACCAAATTCACACTTAAAAAGTCCTCCAAAACATGTTCTAAAACCTACTAACATTCAGCGTTTTTTGGTCACGTTTTTTTAATAACATTTTTTTAACTTAAAAAAGACGCGAAACGGAGTTATAAAAGTTCACTAGTTTAAGACTACAACATTTGAAAACAATTTTAAAGATGGCGCTCAAGGCAAGACAAAATATCTATATATCTATCTATATTTTTTAACAGTAAACCCTTTCACAGGGTAAATAATGTGTCTTTATCAGGTTAAAAGACTGACGCGTCGTGATCGTAAAGGATCAGAGATCAGTTTCTTAACAGGTTTTTGGAGTTTAGAGGCCAAAGCACTGCCTGATAGAGTTTGTCAAAGTGAAAAATACCGAAAATAGGTGGCGCTGCTACTAGTAAAATCTCAAAATTATTGGGTAGAAAAGCCATGCAGGTCGCGTTTTAAAATTCGTGTAGAAAAGGCGTGAATCTAATGCGATTTTAGTGTTGATAAAAATCACTTGAAACTAACGTAAAAACAGTGCTGTTTTAATTTGATAATGGCGTTATTACAACGCAGTTTTTAGCAACGTTATTTTTTATAACGTTAATGAATGACCTATTAAGCTTGTTTTCATATATGAAATAAACGTTTTTTTCTAGCAGCTTTTAAAATCAACGTTTTTTTTTCTCACGCCTTTTTTACGTGTTAAACACGTGATTGTGCTATGTGGGTAAGTTTCTGATTTCCCATATGGCTTACAATAAATTTTAAGTAAAGGTTAATTTTACTTATTAAGAAAGTTGTCCGACCAGAGGGTCATCATTTGGGGAACAGATATATAAAATATTAAAATGTTTTTTAATCAAGGTGTCAGACTTGATTGTTGGTATTTAAAATTAAATTTAAGCGGTATGCAAATTTTATTTTGATATATAAGTAGCATACATGAATTCAAAGATGCTCGTTTATTCTTATGTTGTAAACACGTTTTAATTATTTTTTTAAATTGGTGAAATAGCTGCATTTTTGCTACGCGTAACAAAGTATGAATCAACAAAATTGGTTCAGTGGTTCTCAATTTTTTTTTGTTTTTACCATTGTTTGGCATATTCTACGATTGCCTTGCCAATCATGTTTGTATTTGTTTTCTTATAAATTCATTACTACTGAACCGATTTTAATTAAATAAAAAGCATCTCGGTGAAAATTTATTGTATTTTAAAGAGCATGATCAAAGTTTACCGTCATTTTAAAGAGGGTACAAATACATAAAATCAGTGTAGTAGTTCTCAAAAAATCTGATTTTGTTTTACAAATTATACGATTGCATTGCCAATCCTGTCTGCATTCATTTCCTTATAAATTCATTATTACTGAACCGATTTTAGTGAAATTAAAAACATCATAATGAAAATTAATTGATGTTTAAAGATCCTTAAATTTGAGGTAAATGCCCGGCGACTTGAGATTGAGTAATCCATCACCAATCGATCGAGGGTAGTCTTAAACTTTCTAAATATTTAAAAAAGGAACTATTTTTTTTAGTTTTGAAGGTATAAAGCTCATTAAACCGAAAATTTATTTGTTGTTCTATAGCAAACAAAACATTACCTTTACAATTTTTCCGTAGAGTTAATGTGCAAAAGTTAAAAGCAAAAGTTTGAGAAAAAAACATGAAAAAATGGCAATTTTGGATTAATGTCGTCGCTCAGACGCTATTACTATTGATTCAAACACCCGGCGACTTAAAATTGAGTGATCCATAGCAAGTTGATTTGAGGTAGCCTAAAACTTCCTTCCTCATTTTGTTTGGGTAAAAAAAATTACTATTTTCTAGTATTTTTTAATAAATTATCTTTGTTAGTTTTGAAGACATGGAGCTGATTTCTGTACAGTCGTATTGCAAACAAAAAACGCAATTTTTTCTGTAAAACTAATTTAGTAAAATTTTGTGAAAAAACATGAAAATGGCCGCCATCTTAGATTAACGACTTCACACCGGCCAAAGTCAAATTATGGAGGCAAATACCCGGTGACTTAAAATTCTGTGATCTATTACCAGTCGATCTAGGTTAGTTGAAAAAAATCTTCCGCAAATATCCCAAGTGATACTATAGGCCACTAAACTGTTAGTACCCTGTTTTGCTCGCCTTTCCCCTACCGTGCAATTTTAAAACAGATTCGGAAGCAGAAAGTAATCAAGCAAATTTGCTAGTTCACAAAATCCAAACGCTGCTCGGCACGGACGTCAGCTTGTCTAATTTAGACTATCGAAACCTCAATATCGAACTATATTCTTTCATAATCACTAAGACTTAAAAAAGTGCATAATTACCTTATTAGTAAACCCCAATGCAGAAAATCGATCAACTAACTTGTTGTCACTTGTCACGATGACAAGTCATAGGCCGCTTGATAGCCTGTATAATGATGCGCACTTATTCTTCGCCAACAGGCGAATTTCAAAAGTTGGTAAACCAGAGTTATGGTGATTTCTTTACGTAGATTATAAATCAATATGGGTTATTTTCTTTAATTTTTACTATAAAACCATTTGCAAAGTTTTAATTTGCTTAATAAAAAAACTAGATAAAGTTCTGTATTAAAATTATTATAAGTTTTCAAATATGTATTATATATATTGGACTGAAAAAGTCCGTATCATGACGTATCAATTACGTTTGTAACTTTATTATTTCAATCATGTATCAAGGGTTGTATTTGTGCTATATTCAGCTGCCGGTTCTTGCCGGAGTATTAGCTATGATTTATTGTTTCAGTGTTGGTTTTGAACTATGTATGTGAAAATATTAAATATAAAGGATACGATAAAAATATCAGTGCATCGTAAAAAATACCTTGCAAAATTTGATAGTCATTGATCTATATATTATAGTATAGCAAGATTAATAAATTTAATTAAATTTTTATGAAAAAATTATGTTAAATAAAAAAAGACACTGTTAAAATATCAATTTTTTAAGTTATTTGCTTAAGAAAAAAAACGATTATTTTTGGAGGCGACTGTACCATCTCCAGAATGCACACTAGTTGACATTTCCTAACTTTCAGCATTAATTTGTCAAAATTACAACCATAAAATAATTTTGATCCTTCAGAACCGACAAGTTGACCACCGTGCACCGCGCCGAAGGGGCCGGGACGAATAACACCCCATACCTTTCTGTTTCGCCAAAAATGTAAAAAAAAGATAAAAATTCCAGTGTTTGCTCAAGATTTTCCTGTAAAGCTTTTCCCTTTCTTGCCCTAGAGGTAAAAAAGGCAGGTGGTTTATTATTACCATATATAAGTACTCTACATTTTCATGCAGAGCTGAGTACGTTTTCAATACGATTCACTTTTTTAAATTAATTGCAATTATCTATTAAGTTTTAAGGCTACTTTTTTCTCATTTATTTAATTTTTGTTACTCTCCGATCAGAATAAAATGATGCGCAACAGAGATGGCTTAACTCAATCTATCTCCCTCTGTTTACAGCACTTTTGTTTTACTGGGTTGTCTTCATTTTTAGCAAATCTACCATGAGCAAAATTTTAATATTACAAGAAAAAACGGTACTCGTCTGGCACGTTTAACGAAATTGACTCCAGCCCGTTCACAATTCACACTGTTTTATTGGGTATCTATTGTTACCGCTGGCTCAACTGGACTCCGGCCCGTTCACAGTTCACACCCTTTTATTGGGTTTCTATTGTTATCGCTTGGCTCAAACAGGATGACTAGGCACGTTTCATAAATATTCTATACAAAAAAAAGAAAAGTGGCGTATCATTTACTCTTTTTTAATTTTCTAATAAAACTATGTGGAGTTACAATTTTGACGATATAACGAATGGTTTTGGATTTTGCAATTTTTGAAAAGTCAGTTGGTATTTTTTTAGCTTTCTAGATTCGTACGCACCGACCTAATGAAATAGGTAGGTAGGTACCTATATATTATAATATAAAGTAAAAAAATGTTGAAAAAATATTTATTTTTGAGAAAAATAAAATTTTCCAGCAGAAAAAGGCTTAGGAGGAGTAAAATATAAAATTAATACCTAATAATGATGAACTAAAAAATTATAGCACGCCACTGGACAGAGAACGATGGCGCTAATTAAAGCCATCTCTTTTACGCCTCATTTTATTCTGGCCAGACAATAAATAAGCCTAGAAAATATTATCATAACAAAAACATTTCATGTAAAAACAGCCAAGTACGCGAAAATGGCATTCCGTAAAAACAATTGAGATAAAAGTAAAGCCAAGTTCTCCAATACAAATTTCAAAATGAAAGGTTGCTAGTTTGGAAATATTTTTTTAAACTTTGGTATTACAGCCAAACTTCTTTATGTTCAATTTAGCACTGTGCCTAAGAGTCATTTACAGCCATAATAGCCAAGTTTAGAAAAATATTTCCAAACTTAATGAACTTTGATGAACCTTTTATTTTGAAATTTGTATTGGAGAACTTGGCTTTACTTTTATCTCAATTCTTTTTACGGAATGTTATTTTCGCGTACTTGGCTTTTTTTTACATGAAATGTTTTTGTTATGATTTTACTTCTTTTTTAAAGGAATTGGATAATACTTAATTTTTGAGGTTTTTAAATTTTTTTCCATAGTTTTATCGTAGTTCCTATCAGCCTTCCAAAGCTCAGCTCTCTAGCGTTTCTGAAAGTGCACAATGTTACTTTTACATAACTTTACATGTATAGGGGAGGGAAATAAATTAAAATTGTCGTGTTTTTAAATTTTGTCCTATAGTATTATCATAGTTCCTATCACTCTTCCAATGCTCATCTCTCTAGCGTTTCTGGAAGTGGGTAATGTTACTTTTACATAACTTTACATTTATAGGGGAGGAGAGAAAGTGAAAATATTGGACTTTTTAAATTTTTTCCCATGGTTTTATCATAATTTCTATCAGCATTCCAATGCTCAGCTCTCTAGGGTTTCTGGAAGTGGGCAATATTAGTTTTATATAAATTTACATTTATAGGAGAGGGAAGTAAACTAAAATGTTGGTGTTTTTTAATTTTTTTATATAGTTTTATCATATTGTTTTTCAGTCTTAAAATGTTCAGCTCTCTAGCGTTTCTGGAAGTGGGCAGTGTTACTTTTACATAACTTTACATTTATAGGGGAAGGAAGTAATTTAGAATTTTGGGGTGTTTTAATTTTTTTCTATAACTTTATCATAGTTACTATCGGTCTTCCAGAGCTCAGCTCTCTAGCATGTCTGGAAGTAGGCAATGTTACTTTCACTTAACTTTACATTTATAGGGGAGGGAAGTAAATTAAAATTTTGGGGTCTTTTAATTTTTTCCTATAGTTTTATCATAGTTCCTCTCAGTCTGCCAAAGCCCAACTCTCTAGCATTTTTGGAAGTGGGCAATGCTACTTTTACATAACTTTAAATGTATAGGGGAGGGGAGTAAATTAAAATTTTGGGGTTTTTTGATTTTTTCCAGGGGTTTGGTCATAATTTCTATCAGTCTGCCAAATTTCAGCTTTGTAGCATGTCTGGAAGTACAGTAGAATATTGATGATCTATACATGAGTGAGTGAGTGAGTGGCAATTTCGACGTTTTTTGAAATTTCGTAACTACTTTACTGCTTTATGGAAGTTCATGAAACTTGGAGGGGTTGTTGTCTCCATGTAGATCTACGACTGTGCAAAGTTTGAGATTCGTAGCTCATTCCAAAGTAGAGTGTTAGGTAGGTCAAATATCGGCTGAAATGTTTCAAGAAAAGATGGTTACGGCGAGCGAACTTGGCGAGGCACTGCCGTGCTCTCAGATTATCAAAACCAAATGATTTTTTACGGCAATTGTAGGGCTATTATAACTACATCAGCTGATTTGATTCATAGAATCAAACCACAACCTCAATTCCAATACGATTTAAAAAAAAGCCGTTATAAAAAATGTATAGCAAGCCTCCCTTTCGAAGGTGTTAACCTAGCCTCAATTGATCGCAAACATATTGTATCCTGGGCGTGTCTAGACAGATAAGGATAGAAACAAAATTTCGGACTTATTGTCTTTATTTATTTTAAGCACGGCGTTTCGGTTAGTAAGTATCTCTAACCGTTTCAACTGTAAACTAAGCAATCTAGTCTATAGGCTACTACTTATACTACTTGGTGTGTAGTCAGGTATGACGGCCCGCCCCCTTTTTTAATCCGAAGATGCCTGTTTTCTTTAAGGAGTAGTTTCGATATGTTTGGTATGTCCGTGCTTGGTTGACTGAAAACTTCATTATTCTGGATTATAAACGCAACTTCAATAAACTTTCGTTTTCGCTAATGCGACTCCTTATGTACAACTTTCGCTTCTGACCACTGAATCCTATGATACCACATAGCACAGTCACGCGTGAGAAAAAAAACGTTGATTTGAAAAGCTCCTAGAAAAGAACGTTTATTTTACATTTGAAAACAAGCCGTAAAGTAAAACTTTTTCGATTTTTTAATGATTTCTTACAACAACGTTCATTCAGAATCCAAAAATACCAGCGCTAATCTTTTTAAAACAAAATTACACTACAAAAAAATCATTTTTTGATATTATAATTTTTGTAAACACATGTAAATAACTATAGTAAGTTTTAAAAGTCTGTCGAATGCCGAATATAAACAAATAGATATGTAGGTAATCCAATTACTTTCCACGCAAAAACGAACACATTCGCTTCTGCTTTAAATTTCATTTTTGTGTGAGCTAATGAAGCGGCTCTAAAAAATTAAGGAATACTATACATTTAAAAAAAAATGTTCTACAAGAATATAGTAAAAACAATCTAAAAACCGGCTTTATTTAAAAAAAATATCAAATATTCATGAACCGTCATTACAACTTCAGTATTTTAAAGACAATTAGTTGTGTCGTGACGTAACCATAAAAAAAATCATCCCCCGATGTGACGTCAACAAGGATCGTGGCCCGTCCGTTTTGATAGCCCTGGTTAACATAGATTTGGCCAAGGAAAAAAAATCTTAAGGATTAGGATTCGCATTTTTATGATAAAGTTAAAAGTGGATTGAAAACGTATTCACTTGTACATGAAAACGTAGTAATGAAACATTAAAGATGGTAAGGAAGGGCAATCAGTACGAAGATAAATAGAAAATCGTGAAAGAAAAGAGGATAAGCATGGTCCCCTGGGATTTTGAAAGGATCTCTGGCCCGAGAAAATTAAGATTGCTTAAGATTATCCTCTATTCGACGTTATAGAAGAACTTAAAGGAAAAGAGCTTAAAGTTTATTTAGAAAAATGAATTGAGAATTGATTACTTTTAACTGGCATAGGCACGTAGCGTTGGGAAGGACTTAGGGGTTAAACCCTCCCCCATGAGGCAAATAAAAAAATTCTACATAAATGTTAAAAACTTTTTCGAAACTCTTAAAATTTTTTTGTTATATGCCTTTTATTTTCAAAACGTAGCGAAGCGTAGTCACGGTTCGTAAAAAACAATTGCCTGGTAACTCTAGTGTCATGGCGGCCGCTAGTCAGTGCTACGTCACAGTTATCCAATGAATCAGCAGTTGCATTGTTTTTATAGGGGGTTTGGACAACTTTTTTTTACATTTTGGCTTTATTTATGTAACTTTATTGTAACTGTTTTAATAACAGTTCTGTGGTTGCTCATGTGCATGTGTGCTTATTTTTTCTCGTTTTGCTTTTTGCCTTTGGTATCCAAGCCATTTTTGTTGCTTAAAGGTTTATCGAATAATTTGAGTTAGGTATTTAATCAACGCTTAAATTAATCATAATCTCGAATAGCTGTTTTATCTCTCCTTCCTAAAATTAAAGAAAGAAGATAATTAATAAGCATTTAAAATTGTTCATTAAAAAAAAACGAATAAAACGAGATAAATAATTAAATTTGAAATATTAGCTTGTAATATGGCTATTTACTTAAGCATTATTAGCTCACACATACCTATACTATACTATAGTAGTGTGAGCACTGTAAGCTATGCTGATCCTAATTTTTTCGAGAAAAAAATAAGTTGCTCCGATTTCAAAAATTTTTATATATCTTCGCGTTTCAGATGATTTTGAAACTTTTTTGCCGCGCCGTCTGTCTGTCTGTCTGTATGTCTGTCTGTATGTCTGTAACGACCAACGCCCATAACTCAAAAACCGCTTGGCCGATTTTAATGAAGTTTGGTACCTAGGCTGGGCCTTGGGTCGAGATGGTCCCATTTAAAAATGAACAAAATCCACCGAACACAAGCCAAATAAAAGGGTGGGAGTAGATTTAAAAAAACTAGAGTTTATGTGAAAATATGGTGTGTGTGATATCAAACGAAAGGTAATTAAGTCTGGAGTTAAACAAAATACATTTTAATTTATTTAAAAAAAGGGGGGCTATATTTCAAAAATTAGAGTGTAAGTGAAAATATGGCGTGTGTGATATCAAACTAAAGGTAATTGAGTCAGGAGTTAAACAAATTACATTTTAGTTTTTGTTCCTTTTAAAGGTGGGGGTAGGCATTTCAAAAATTTGAGTTTAGGTCAAAACATGGCTTGTGTGGTATCAAACAAAAGGTAATTTAGTCTTAGTTGAATAAAATATATTTCAGTTTTTAGTTATATTAGCTCACACGTAGACTATAACTATAGTACCTAGTGTGAGCTTGGGTGCCCATATATATGTATTTTTTATTATATGCCTCATACAATAATATAAAATACTAAATTTAAAAACAAATAAAAAACAACATCTTTTTCAAAGCTTATAAAAAAAAAACAACGGTACCTATACATTTTTTTAAACTCTAATTAAACCGGTGTTTATACTTTTTTCATAAAACTTTTAAATGAGGTATCATTATAAGTGGGGTCATCAACTCTAAAAAAGTTTTCAATGCAACTGGACCTATCCAGTTAAGTATGTTGACATATTTGGATATACAGTACAATCCCGATTATCCGAATCTGTCCTGTATTATAATTACATATTATATCCAAATATATTAACATACAGGGACTCTAGATAGGTCTAAAAGTACTGTTTAAAGGTCAATGATTTCTAACTCTCCATTCTTGATATTTTACGCGTCTGGCTTTAAACATCGTAAATATCTGTCAAACCAAATTCTAAAGAGAATTCAACAAAATTTTGTATAGGGTATAGGGTATATGGATATACATAGCTGTTTAGAACCCTTTCCTATATAAATTAGCAAAAATGACTAAGCCACATAACTCCTACAATTCAGCTTCTAATTCTCCCTTGTTTACCCGCTATGATAAATGAGGCGCTTGCCAAAATAGCTACAGGGCCGCACCTGAACCCGGGCAACTAGAAAGAAATACTTTAAGAAAAAGATCTTTTTTATTCCAAAAATAATGCAAGTTCCTACTCAAAACCTTAAAGAACAATTACAAAGTTTTCTGTGCTCAGTCAGGACTCGAACCCGGACCCTTTGGCTATGTACGACAACGCTCTACCAATTGAGCTACCAAACACATGAATTTTAATGAAACTTCATCTCATCGTTAGTACCACAGTATATGAATGTTACTTTTCAGGGTATTCACTCGACAGAGCCATTTAGCTGATTCTATAATTCTTCGTTCCCACTGTTAACGTATGAACATCAATTTGATGTATGTATCAACGCCTGAAAGCATTAGACCCTTTTTGTTTAAGCGCATTAATACCAACCTACAATGCAAGGTTTTTTATTTAGAAAAAGTTTTCCATGGTCAGCTGGGACTCTCAAACCTCTGGCTGTTTATGACAACTAAACAAGTTTTCGTGGGTAGCTCGAAAGCTTAACCTAACCTAATAAGTGTTGACAGTTAACTGTTTCGTCCTTATGGGACTTCTCAGAACAATGCTTGGTTAATGTGACACTCTTGCGACGTTAATCAGATCTTTGTATCTCATCCTACGTCTATAGTGAGAAAAACCTCGCATGAAGGCAAACATAACCCTACTTTTTTGTGTTAAAGTAAGTATTAAAGTATTTTTTTTGTTGTCTTTCTGTGTAGTGCAACAAAATAAATAGAAAACCTCGTAGGAAGCCCAAAATAATGGCGTTGGAAGAGTTTTATTTATCCCTTAGGTCAAGTTAAAGACAAACAAAAATATTAATAGGGTTTCTTGTTGCTGTATAAATTTTTAAAACTTCCACAAAGTTTTAGGGGCAGCCATTTTGTAAGTTTGCATGGTAAGGTCATATGTCTGTAACTGGTCCTGAAAGCTACGTCTTTGCCGAGTAACCGAAGCTGTGGTATTTTGGAAGATATTAGGACTGTCGCCTTATGAGGCTTATCTCCTTGATATCAGATAGTCATTATATATATATATATATATATATATATATATATATCATTCAAATGTTATGTTATTTTCTTGCCAAGTTCATTGGTGTAGCACTAAAATAATTTAAATTGTCAACGGTACCTAAGTGACATCGATCATCGTACAACATATAGGGGAGAGTGGGGGAATAACGGCCCCTTAAGAAATTTCTCAATTATTTAAAACATTTTAGGAGTTGTAAAGTTACCTGAAGGTTTAAATAAAAGGCAGGTGGTTTATTTACAAAATATGTAATATAAAACAGTTTGAAATGAACTTTTAAAAAAAATACAGATTTAAAAAAAAATTCTCGAATAGCGCGCCCATTTTCTATTGATGCAAGAGCTGCCTGAAGACTCTTATACGTCCTTGGCATCTGAAAAAAATATATATATATTACATAACAAACTCGTTGGGGTAAAACCGGCCGGGCGGCCGGGCCGACATTGCCCCCACAACTATGTCCGATATTACCCCAAAACGCATGTAAAAAAAAATCTAGTTATGATTTTAAAATGCCTAAACATATTAAATTTGTAAGTAGACTGAGAGAAAGGGAACACTAAGTAAGCTATTTGTACACACAATTAGTAATTTTAGAACTTACTTCCCAAAATAATCAGTTTAAATCATGAGACTTTTCTTACTGTAGCACGTGCGTAATTATAAAATCCACTGTGAAATCGGCTGACGGTCTCCTTTTACCGTTTGAAAGAAACTGAGCCCTTGATGTGCCGCCGACTTGATAGACAGCATACAGGCGCGCCATCAATTTCACTGGAGTGGGAGATATTTGAAGGCTGGTATTACCCCAGAGGCCGGCATTCCCCCACTCTCCCCTACCCACAGATGCACCGTAACACGGCTTTGCTAATCCATTCTCCCTCTTTGTGGTTTTGTATGTGAGCAACAAGGACTTAATCGCGATTATATCTATGATACGGTGCATCGGACGGATAAACACATACCTTTGTCCGTTGTCCCTATATAGGTTTTGGTAAAATCGTTTCTTTTAATTTTACTACCCTTATGAATTAACAAGGACAGAAGGTGCGTCTCTCTCTAAACATCGCTAGAGTATAGAGGACCGATATTATTATCCTTTGATTTTGACTTAAATCAATTTGGCTTTGAAGAGCTTGCCGCGTCTTTATTTATTTAAAATATGTAAAAGATACTCAAAACAAAAAAAATATGCAATGGGTAATAATAATTTTTTACCAAAATGCATTCCTGTAGGGAAAAAATATGCTTTTTACCATCATAAAATCGGTATCTGGTTTAGTGCTAAATTTTAACAATACCGTTACCATTTGTGCAAAATTGCCGAATAAATTTGCAAGATAACATCCCGGAATCCTAATAACGCGCCCGTGCAAATAGATGTTTGCGATGGCAATAATGATATTTTAATTTTTAAAATTGTCTAGGGCACAGTTTCTACTCATATGGATGTAGGATATAGCAAGGGACTATGGCAACATATAAATGTTAAATAAAGTGTGTTATTTTATTCGTTTCGTTTTCACTTTTTGCTCTGTCCGCTCATTGCAAGGAGAACTTAATTTTGCCTTATAATCTTTGTTGAGAACAGTGGTCTTTATCGTGCTAGCACCATCTATGCTCTTAACACGGGACTATCTGCTTAACGTGACTTCTGAACCACGGCCTTGTATTGATCATCAACTTTACCTTCTTCGTTGATGCTCAAACTCCGCCTAAGACATGCGTTACCCCTACCGCTAGGTCCAGTGAATCTGTATTGACAAACGCGTAGTAGGTTAAGGCCTTCACATACAAATCGGTAGCATGGGGCATAGCATAGAATAGCATATAATGGTTTCCGTATGGTGCACAGGTCTATTTCGCTCCTTCTCTATCAATAAAGAGGGAAATAAAAACAATATTATAATCTAATTGTTTTTGTTTATATTTTCTAGTTTTCATTTTGTTTTAAGATGGAAGCACTTCTTGTATTGACAATAGTTCCATTCGTGTGTCTACTATATTTAAAAAATAGCCGTCAGTTATTATTTTTTCACGTGTTTTCCACATGACATGTGACCACGTGATACACATCCAATATGGCTACGCGTTCTGTGGCCTATGCAAGTTTGTATCTATATTTACGTGATAAGCTTTACGCGCTTACACCCGGTTCCAACCTACTTCCCACCGACTTTCTCGTGGGTGCCCGCTCACGCGTCACATGATCTCAATATGAAATGTTATGACAGTCATGTGAGGCGTGCGCGGGCACGCACGAGAAAGTCCTAGGTGGGCACCGGGCTTTATCAGAGTCATGAGAGGCGTGCGCGGGCACGCACGAGAAAGTCGTAGGTGGGAACCGGGTTTTAGGCTGTGGCATGCACAGAAGACCACGGTTCGGTCCGCTTTGCAGGACCACGGTTCGGTCCGCTTTGCAGACCAGAAGACTTTCTCCCGTGCTAAGCTCTGAGAAGTATTACAGGCACCTTAAACTGTGCGGCCAAACATTTTGATTAGTTCTTAGGTTTGACATAGATGGCGCTCTTAACAAAATATTGATTTGTTTTTTGGAATCAATACTTAGGTTTTTACAAAAAGGGCCAACATTTCCATACTAAGCAAGAAGGTTGCAGTTGTAAATTAGCATAACCAATTTGGATAATATATGCTAATAACAGTTGCGACTTTCTTACAGAGTACTTACAGACAAAATTAAAGATTTAAAAAATCAAAGAACTTTAATTTTGCCTGTTTCTTGGTCCTTTTTATAGTCTGATTTTCCTTTATGGTGTTTTTCACAACTTTTACTAATTTCATCGTGTCAGACTATTTATTGATAATAAATTATGGTTTTCATTATTGTTTCCAAAAGCAACCACTGCAACTGAACTGTAAAAGTTGTCAATGTCTCATAAAGGAAATAAGTGACTAATTAATCCTTTTATTTAAACTTACTTAATTTTTTAAATAAAATGAATACAAAAAGGATTGAAACTTGGTAAACATTTTTTATTAATACAATTTACAAAATATACATGAATCTCAATGACACTTATTAATTAAGTACCCTCAAAAAGCTCAAAAAATTAAATTGTTGGAAAATTGCAAAAAACTTTTGCAGTTACCATAAGAAGCTGTGGTAACTTAAAACTTCAACAAAGTTAAAAAAATAACAGATTTTATTATTTGTAATTTGAAAAGTGACAAACCGCAAAAAGTAAAAATCCTAAAATTAAAATTTTGAGATGTGTCACTTTTGTTCTGAGGGTAGGATATGTGTATTATAAAAATCTTGCCAGTTCGGTAACCATAACAAAATAAGGTTTGATTATTTACCCTTTTAATTATATGTTTATAGTGACTGGAAAAATTGTCAGCTATCTCTAGACATTTTCGAAATGATTGTCCTGCTCTGGTTGGCTAATTTTTTACTGTCAGTTACCACTCTTCGATAAAGCTTTTTGGCTGTTTGGTGTCAGCTGTTTCTCTCTAGTCAAATTTACTGACCTAAGAATGGAGGATCGTCGACGCTTTCTCAATTCTGAAAAAAAATAAACATTACAATAATTTAAAACAACACACCTTTGTAGATATATATTTTTTTAATATCAAATATTGTATGGATATTTTATATGGATCTCCCTTAAGGCACCACCAAACCAGCAGTTTAGGGAAAATTGTTTTGTATTAAAATCTGGCAAAATTTAAATACTACTACTATCATTGGTACCTATTTTGGTGAGAATTACTTGCATTTGGCTGCTTATTATTTGAGGGATTATTAAAGATTCATATGTTAGAGAATTCACTGAAACACAAATAAATATTTTTTCTTTATTCATGTATTATGCAACTTGTATCAAATATTCCTAATATAGCATGTATTATTATTGCATGTTAAATCCCTTTTTGCCTTTTTTTGGTTTGAACAACCTTAATACCTATTTTTTCATATATTTTTATTTGCTAATTATAAACCTCGATATGAACCAATATTAAGTCCATAGACATCGTTAGGCAAACAATGTTTAAAAGTCTGTATTAAGGTTGTTCAAACCAAAAAAAGTCAAACATAGTCTGGCTCTGGGGTACAGATATAGGGATCATTGATACATTAATTTGCAAACTGTCACACTAAAATCATTCAAAATCATTACATATTAAGCTATATATTATAATGCAAAAAAATATTTAAAAAATGTCATTTATATTTTTATTCAAAAATATTTTTAAAAAATGTATGAACTATCCCTAGTCTCCCCTATTTTATATATTTACCCATTTTTCTTAATTATACCTATAAACTACCTAATTATGGTTTGCAAAAATATTTACCTTCTGTTTGAACAGAATGCTTCCTAATCCTTTGAAACGGTAATTAATGTTCACCTTTTTATTAAAAGATTACCGAAATTACGCATTAGGTACAGAAATTACTAGCGGCCTAAAACTAATCCTGCTTTTAATCCACTAACCTGCATGTTTCTTCTGGATAAATGAATTCCAAGAATGCCCAAGCTGTAACCACTTTAATTTTTCACAAAAAAGTCTAAAAATATCCACAAAATAAAACATATTTTTAAAAATATATTTCAACCTCACCAAATTCACAAAATCTGACTCCATTCTGCTAAGAAAATGGCTGTTGGGTGATCAACTTACTGATCTAACCCTTGAAGTCAAGTTACTCTCTCCTTCTATATACTAAAGAAAAAGACGCAGTTACACTTTTTGTTCATTGCTTTATTTTGTAATATCAAATTAATGGGAAGCATGTTAATTATGCTGCCTACCCTTAGGGGCTCACTTGGGGCTGAGAAAAAAGCCAACTGCTGCCATCTATAATAAAAAAAATAAAATAAAAACAATGTACGCGGCCAGAGGTTTATCGATTAAATACTTCTCAAGGATTTCATATAGAGTGAAACTGCTTAAACGAGTCAATATGTTGAGTCAATATGTTATGGTGGCATGTGCCACCCGCGTTAGCAGTCAATCGAAGGCTTGTACAGAAGTATGTGGCAATGTACCTAAATTTGAAGGTTTTGCGGTACAGACACTATGTCAATTATTGTGTGAAATTGCCACTTAAAGTTCCATCTCAGAAAAAAATTAATTTTTATTACGTTCTTTCGGTAGACGCGTTTTTTTTTATTTCTTATAAAACATTGAGTTTACGAAACTGAGCGAGAAGATTAAATTTACATATGCATATAGTACCTACTTAAAAACTTTTTCAATTTTGGGGCTTTGAATTTCCATTAACAAAAAATGCTTTGTTTCTTTTGTGCGAGAAGCTATTTTTTAGTCGCAAACTCAACTTCAAAAGAAACTGCTTAAAGACCCTGCAGGAACTTTATTATGTGGCTAGCAGTGACGGTTCTAAGAAGGGGAAACTCGCTTTATGTACAAAAAAATCCATTCATAAAATATCAGCTGTTTTATGTCTAGGTTTGATCTAAGGTCACTCATCGTAAAGCTTGCCTTGGTGGTGGTTTTTTTAAAAATCAATTTTTGTTTCAACCATTGTTTTACAGATTCTACGATTGCATTGCCAATCCTGTCTGCATTCATTTCCTTATAAATTCGTTAATACTAAACCGATTTTAGTAAAATAGAAAAAATCGTAGTGAGAGTTGATTGCTCTTTAAAGATTGTGATCGAAATTTTCCGCCATCTTGTAATATAAGATGTCGGACAAAATAACACTTAATTCTTCAAAATGGCGTTGTTATTCTTATTTTGCGAAAATGTTTTAGTTTTTTTTATTTGTAGAAAACACTACTTTTCTCCCACATAAAGAGGTACAAATTAATAAAATCGGTGTAGTGGTTCTCACAAAATCGGATTTCGTTTTAACCATTGTTTTTTACATCCTGTCTGCATTCATTTCGTTATATATTCATTATTACTAAACCGATTTTATATTTTTATATTTTATAAAAAAACATCATAGTATAAACTTTAATGATCAATCAGTTTGCGCCATAATGTTTTTTATTTTACTAAAATCGGCTCAGTAATAATGGATGTATAAAGAACTGAATGCAGACAGGTTAGGCAATGCAGTCGTGTAATTTGTAAAAGAAGGGTTAAAACAAAATCAGAGTTTGTGAGAACCACTTAACCGATTTTATTACTTTATTTAAAAAAAAATAAAAATAAACACGCCATTTTGAAGAATCAAGTATGATTCTGTCCGCCATCCTAAATTTTTAGATGGCGATAAATCGTATAATGTTCAAAATATTGGTTGAAACAAAAATATTTTTTTTAGAACCATCGAACCGCTTTTGCTAACTCGTACCTTGTTGTGCGTGGCAAGAATGCAGCATTTTTACTGATTTAAATAAATAATTTAAACATGTTCGCAACACAAGAATAAACGAGCATCTTTAAAGGGTACAATTTAATTTCGTCCGCCATCTTGGATTTTCAGATATCGGACAAAAAGATATATTTATTCAAAACTTTGATTAATTCTCTGTCAAGTGCAGTTTGTCGCAATAAAATCGTTAGTACAGTTCAAAAGTTTTAATTAAAAAAAAATTGTCCGGTTTTTTTTGGCCCACCCGGTATATATCGGTCTATATGGTAACCGCAGCCCACGAGAAAGACCGGCCCGGAAGCTGAAATATCACGTGATCATAGGAGGGTCACAAAAGAACGCCTCCCGGCCAGCTGTCATTATAAACCATGTGTTTTCAGTTTTCGAATATTTGTTTACGTCGATTTTTTTTTAATTCGGGCACGAATTTTATGTGAATTTTATCAAAGTTATTAAAATAACGCAGCCTACGAAAAAGACTGTAGTCGGCTGCGTTAAAATAATTAATGGCTAATGAGTAAATTATAAAGAAAATACCTATAAGATAAACAATGCCGCGAACGTGCAATTAGTGTTGTTCCTTGTCGGTCCAACTATAAAACTGAAACCTAATATGTGTCAACTTTTAATCTGCCAGTGGATAAACAAGTGCATGAAATTTGGTTGCGAAAAATTCCTAATGATTTAAGTAATTTAAAACGTCCACAAGTTTGCATCAAACATTTTCCTAACGAGCAGGTTATTTGGTTTGATAAGTGTGTTTTAAATGGCGAGCAAAAAAATTTTAAAAGACAAAAACCCAAACTAACAGTAAATGCTGTACCTACGATTTTTGAAAATGTCCCAAAATAACTAAGTAAATAACCTGTATTTACTGTTTGATAAGCTGATGTCGAGAGGCAACAAATGGAAACTGCAATACAAGAAATCAAAAGTTTTATCAAATATTGACACAACATTTCAAAATTTTATTGTTCGAATACTAAAATAAACAAAAATTGGATTTTAACCCAAGAACATGACACAGTCTGCCTGTGCCTGATGACATTTTTGAACAACAATCCATCACTGTTAGCATCTCTTGTTGTTGAGGGAGATTTGTCATTTTTTGTGAATGTTAACAATGTGTCCATTAGAAAAAAACAAACTGCCAAAAAAGCAGGAGTTTTATTTTTGGACTGCACCGACACACTTAAAGTGCTAATGCAGTTTATTGAAATGAAAATTGCAAACGGGAAAGAAGTGGTAAAAGATAAGATCTTGGATAAGATTGATTAAGTAATAGAGATCCTTAGTCACATTTTTGATAGTAAGAGTGAAAAATGTGTTCAATTGTCATTTCTTATTAAACAATTAGGTCTCTTGATAAGGTAACCTGAGAATCGAAAATATTGTGGATACACTTTAATGTTGGCTTCATCTTTGTTTATCCAGTTATCCAGTGCATACACGTCAATTTACAATTCTAAGGGAATATGTCTTCCGCACCCTCGCAATATTAAAAAACTGATTTGTAAAATATTGTTAACAGATCGTAATCTCTCTGGTAGTGTGAAATATTTAAAAAGTAAGATACAGCTTTTAAAAGAGCATGAGTTGGTAGTTAACTTACACATTAATGAAATATATATTAAACTTTGTGCTGGGTAATTTTTCAAAAAATATTGACGACCACTACATTCAGTTTATTGAATGTGAAAACTATAACTAACTTATTCACAAAATCACTTGTTTCTTTTTAATAAATTATTGTAAAATGTTTTATATTGAAAATTTTTCTACAGATAACTCTAGCGAGTGTTTTTGTGGAGAAAAACTATTATCAAAGCTTGGAAAAATTAGCTTAAGGACATGTAAAGTTTTTTAAAATAATTTTATTAAAAAGCACAATGATTTAGTGTCTGCTAATAAATCTTTGAATAAGAACTCAGACAAAGATGATGACACTCAAAGAAAGTTTAAAAAACTAAAAGCTTAGATTTGATATGTCCAATTTTGAAAGACTTGTATAGATTTGAAGTAACTAACGATATTATGTACCTAATATAGTTCATTCCATAATTTTTGGGATAACTTTTTGATAGCAATCAGCTGTTAACATAACAAATAGTATAGGCAGCGACAAAAAATCGTAAAAATTATCCCAAAAATAATGATATGGACTTTATATGTACCTGAAGATATTAGAGTGCAAATTTTGTATATTTTTTTAATTTGTAGATTCAGTTCTTTTATCTATAATAGAACAAAAAATGTTTGTCAATTTATTTAAATTGTGTAAAAACAGATAATATATCAAGCAATACAATAAGAATCCTGGAACTCCTAGGATCACGTGACCGCCGACTTGCTTATAACGCGCCATGGCAGGTCTTTATCGTTGCCTGCGATGGTAACTGTCAAGGCAAGTGTCTCAAAAACGGTCGTTCCGCCACTGGCTAGTATTAGTGCTTTAATTAAAGTTTGAAGCCACATGGCCGCGCTACGCTTTGAGAGGTTTTTAAGAGCCGTTAATTTTCAGAAACATTGCGGTAAATGAAGCGGGCGCTTTCTTCGGCGAGCGTTCTTTCGGATCTTACTGGAAAAATGGAAAAAGTTTGAAGTAAATTGTTTAAGTTAATTGAGCGAGGTGGTTAAATTCAGTGCCGGATTAGGCTAGAGTGGGGAAACAGTGCAAACCTACAGAGCTCCTTTCCCATTCCTACCTTCAATCTGATACCAGGTTGTATGTGTATATGTTGTACTCAATTGGCGAAAACAGTCACTGCCCGAATTTTATACTCAAAACGCGATGTGGATCTTTCGAATTTTTCACATCGCGTTACGGGTATATTTTATATACCCAAAACGCGTTGTGTGTAAATTCGAAAAACACGACGCGAAATCACGATTATCGGCGGAGACACGCGACGGTTTTCATGTTTTGGGTAATAATAAATACCCACAACCCGAAAATACAAAACCTTACTTTATTTAATTGGCAGCAACAGTCAGCAGGTGTTTGTTTTGTTTATTTATTTGTCATTTCTCAAAGTTTTAAGTGAAATTTCGATAAAAATGGCTCCGTTATAAAACAGCGCTGTACAAAATAGCGGCGACAAAATAGCGCTGCGACAAAACAGCGCTGGGACAAAACAGCGCTGCGACAAATTAGCGCGGAACAAAATAGCGCGGAATAAAATCGTCGGTACAAAATAGCGCTGGTAGAAAATAGCCCTGGTACAAAATAGCGCCGGTACAATATAGCGCCGGTACAAAATAGCGCCGGTACAAAATAGCGGTATTACAAAATAGCGCATTTTGTAGGGGCGCTGTTTTGTATAAATACATTTGTATCCAATGCCGTTTTATCAAATATTTGGTTTGATTCGGTTTTGGCATATATACTTCGACTAAGGGGTTTCTTCTAACATATTTTTTCAAAAAAAAAAAAAACTCTCCTGACTCTTTCCCAGGATCCTAGAAGGTATGAATCTAAACCGAACCGAACCAAACCGAACCGACCAGCATAGTTTTTTAAAAAAAAGCTTCCCTGACTTCTTTCCCGGGATCCTAGAGCGTGTGAATCCGAACCAAACTGAACCGAACCAAACTCGGTTCGGTTCAGTTCGATATTCTTAAGTTTCGATATTTTGTTGTTTTGATATTTTGCAGTTTCGACATTTTAATTCGATATTTTTTGTTTCCGATATAAGGAAACTAATAACCAGCCAGGCAGCTAGGTTTAACTTTTTTTCTTCAATTTTTTGCGCTATTTTGTACCGGCCGATATCGGTATTAATAAGTATGAATAAATCATGAATAAATCTTAAGAACGTGTCAGTATTTTTATTTTACAATTTTTTTTCGCATTATGGGTATTCTTTATCACCTATAACACGAAACCCGTCGCGTGTCTCCGACAATAATCGTGATTTCGTGTCGTGGATTTTTCCATTTTACACACAACGCGTTTTGGGTATATGATATATACCGGTAACGCGATGTGGAAAATTCGAAAGATCCACATCGCGTTGTGAGTATAAAATTCGGGCAGTGACCGTTTTCGTCAATTGAGTACAACATATATAAATACAATAGTTTTATTAGTTATACCTGGGTCCCTAAAATTTGATCGCAAACATGTTGTACGAAAACCATTTATTTGAAGACAATAGTTTGAAAACATTTTCTTCGGATGGAAAATTGTTTGAAATTTTTTTTAGGGAAGTTTACTCGAAAACATTTTCTTCGAATGGAAATTTATTAACTGGGTTTACGAAAATTTGTACAAAAGAATTTACACAAAAGTTAAATTTTTTTTATAAACCTAAATCTATTCGAAAATATTGTGTTCAAATAGAAATTTGTTTGAAAAAACGTTGATTAATCGAAAATTTGCTTAAAAACATTTTGTACGAACGAAAATTTGTAATTTTTTTTTAACCAGGACACAACGTATGATGAATTTCTTTTTAACGCCACACGCCACAACTGATTGTCTTTAAATTATCGAATAAATGAGGGTAAAACTACATCAAAAAATTATTTTTAGTAGTGTAATTTTGGATTAAAAAATTAACACTGGTAATTTTGGATTTAAATGAACTTATTGTAAAAAATCATTAAACAATCGAAAATGTGTTAAATAAACAAATGCCATGACAAAGTCAAATCGATGTCAAATCTAACAGTTGGCGTGCATGGCGGGAAATTTGGATTTAAAAGAAGGAATGTTAAATCTTCAAGATTTTAACCTTTTAGTCATCTTTTATCCTTACAAGAGTTTGGTGGAATATCGGGGTAATGTCTGGGAATATTTCATTAAAATTTCGTGGAAATCTGTAGTGCCATATTGAAAATATCATAAAAAAATATTTAAGCTAAGAAATTTGATACATAAACCCCCCCCTAGGAGGTAGGCAGAGTTCTGAAGTATGGAAATTCATTTCTACAGTAAAAAACCCAACAAAAGAAAAAGGAAACATTCAGATAATCAAACCAGAACAATGGACAGAACACTACAAGAGACTGCTGCACGAGACGAGACCCGAATATCTGGCAGCTTCTTCGAGAAGAGACATGGATGTACGTGGAGAGGAAGTAATCATCGAAAAAGAAATGATAAAGAATAATATTAAAAAACTTAAATCCGGAAAAGCTAGCGGACCTGGGGAAATATATGCTAAAATGCTCAAATATGGATGAGAGAAACTACTCGAAAATCTCACATATATTATTAGTCAATGCATAAACGGACATCCAGTACCTAATGATTGGAAAATTGCATTCATATCCTCAATACATAAAAAAGGAAACAAGCTGGATTGCAACAATTACAGAGGAATTTCAGTAACCAGTACTCTAAGTAGATTGTACGGTAGGATTCTTAGAGATCTAATAGAGAATGATTTTCATGAACAAGAAGAAGAAGAGCAAAGTGGGTTTCACGCAGGCAGATCTTGTAGTGATAATGTTTTTTGTCTTAAACAAGTAATTGAGAAAAGGAGCGCCAAAAATATAGAGACTCATGTTACCTTTGTGGACCTACGAAAAGCATATGATACCGTTCCAGTAGAAAAATTATGTACAGTTTTAGAGCAAACTAATATCAATCATACATACATAAAAGCGATAAAAGAACTATACAAAGGGTCAAAATCTAAAATTAAAATTGGAAATCGACTTTCAAAAGAATTCCTGGTAACAAAAGGCTTAAGATAGGGATGTTGTATCTCTCCAACTCTTTTTAAAATATATATCGCAGTAGCTGTAAAAAACTGGAAACGTAAAGTGCACGGCATACAATACAACTTAACGACCGATTTGCCATATACACACTACAGTTTGCTGACGACCAAGTAATTGTGGCTAATGATAAAGAAGATATGGAGTATATGATGAGAATGTTAACAGAAGAATACCAAAAGTGGGGACTAACAGTGAACGTGGACAAGACACAGTACTTATGTATTGGAAACGAATCCAGTGAGTTAGTACTAGAAAATGGACAAACAATATCTCTATGCAATGAGTATGTATACTTGGGTGACGCATTTGATAAGACAGGAATAGACTGTAAAGAATTGGAAAAAAGAATAGTAAAAGCAAAAAAAGTTATTGGATGTCAACAGTATTTTATGGAGCAGAGAGATAAAAAAGAATGTAAAATTTACCATATATGAAACAATGGTCAAAAGCACGCTGTTGTTTGGAATAGAGACTTGTCGCGTAACAGAAAAATACAAAACAAAAATGAAAAAAAAAGTGTCGAAATGGATGCAATAAGATCAATGAGAATATCTAGAATAGATCACATAAGAAATTAGATCATAAAAGAAAGAATGGGAATCGAGGGAAGCATAACGGATGACATCACTAAAAGGCAACTGATATGGTACGGCCATGTACAGCGGATGAACGACAAAAGATTACCAAAGCAGGTCCTAGAATGGCAACCAATAGGGCGCAGAAAAAGAGGGCGTCCTAAACTAGAATGGCAACAGTCAATCCAAAGTTCAATCAGTCAAAAGAATCTGACATAGGATGATTGTCAGGATCGAAGGAGGTGGAGAGTAGGCGTCGGACAACGTAGAAAAACGTTCTAAACCGACATAGTAGTAGTAACAATCAGCCCACGATTACAGCTGATTTTCTTACGGTTGTGGCCTTAGTTTTATTTTTGTTGGCATTCGGCTAACCTAGACTCACTGAAAAAATCAGCTGTTCTCGGGGGGCTGACTTTTACATTGGATCTTATGGGAGGTCAGACGTTTTTTTATGGCATTTTTAAAATGGCACTACAGATTTCCGCGAAATTTCAGTGAAATATTCTCAGACACCATCCCGATATTCTACCATACTTTTGTAAGGATGCAAAATGATTAAAATATGAAAATCTTTAAGATTTAGCATTTCTTATTTTGAATTCAAATTACCCGCCATGTACCGCATGCCAACTGTTATATTGGACATGTATTTGACTTTGTTGTCATGGCATTTATTTATTTGTTTGTATTGTAAAACTGTTTTGACTTTTTAATGATTTTGAGCGTTATTTTTTTTAAAACAAAATCACACGACAAAAAAATAATTTTTTGATGTAGTAATTTTTGCAAACACATGTAAATAACTACATTCAGTTTTAAAAGTTGCCAACTGCCGAATTTAAACAAATAGTTGTAGGTTTTCCGACTACTTTCCACGCAGAAACGAACACATTCGCTTCTGGTTTAAATTTAATTTTTGTGTGAGCGAATGAAGCGGCTCTAAAAAATATGGGCCCCTAAGCTCACACTAGGTACTATAGTTATAGTGTACGTGTGAGCTAATATAACTAAAAACTGAAATATATTTTATTCAACTCCAGACTAAATTACCTTTTGTTTGACTTAAACTCAAATTTTTGAAATCTACCCCCACCCTTAAAAAAAACAAAAAACTAAAATGTATTTTGTTAAACTCCGGACTCACACACGCCATATTTTCACTTAAACTCTAATTTTCAAAATATACCCCCACCCTTTTTTTTTAAATAAATTAAAATGTATTTTGTTTAACTGCAGACTCAATTACCTTTCGTTTGATATCACACACGCCATATTTCACATAAACTCTAATTTTTGAAGTCTACCCCCACCCTTTTATTTGGTTTGTGTTCGGTGGATTTTGTTCATTTTTAAATGGGACAATCTCGACCCAAGACCCAACCTACGTACCAAATTTCATTAAAATCGGCCAAGCGGTTTTTGATTTATGCGCGTTGGTCGTTACAGACAGACATACAGACATACAGACAGACAGACGGACAGACATACATACAGACAGACAGACAGACAGACAGACAGACAGACGGCGTGACAAAAAAGTTTCAAAATCATCTGAAACGCAAAGATATATAAAAAAATTTGAAATCGGAGCAACTTTTTTTTTCTCGAAAAAATTAGGATCACCATAGCTCACACTACTATAGTATAGTATATGTGTGAGCTAAAAAATTGTTCTGCAAGAATATAGTAAAAACAATCTCAAAACCGGCTTTAGTTAAAAAAAATTAAATATTTATGAACCGTCATTCTAACTTTAATATTTTAAAGAGAATCAGCTGTTTCGTGACGTGACCATCAAAAAAAAAATCAGCCCCCGATATGACGTCAACAAAGCGGAGGATCGTGGCCTGTCAAACTACAGGGCCGATCGGTAGGCTCATTCATTGAGTAAGTTTTGTGTTTTTACCGATGTGACAACCAACCCAAATTAACAGACTTTGTTATATTTAATAACGATAAAAGAAATGGCAACTTGCTACTGCACAATCAGTAAAAATCATAACAATAATGTAACGTCAAATAAGCCTTTTAGAATTCCCTAATGCGACATTCTTTCAAATTTCTTTTTATTGAGATCTTAAATTTTCGTTTGCCCATTTTAATGCCTTTCCTTAGAAATATGAGGGTGTGTTGAGAACGTGAACAGATATAAAACTTATTTTTTCGCATACTGTACTACCGAAAAAAAAAAGTTTTATTGTGGATTTATCCATAATAAAAAAAACGACAAATGCCTGAAGGCTCCATCAAAAATATGAGCAACAGCTTTAAAGAAAATTGCCGAGAATGAGAATCTCCTTGAGCTGAAGCGTGAAAAAATTCTTTGAATATGGAACGAAGCTTATATTTTCGTGGTCGGGAAATTGATAACCAAAAAAAATATAAAAGGGTTTTTTCCTTCTGTTCATTGCTGAAACAAAAAGTTTAAATAAAAATAAACCGAACCGAACCGAACACCCCGTACACAATATTTTTGCTTGCCGTTTGAGTTACTTAGGTCTCTGCAGCATTGGCGGCTCTACTGGGGGGTCAAAAGGGGGTAATTACCCCTCCCCAGAACCCGCAACTAGCTACTAGAGGTAAGTAAAAGGCTAAAAAAAAATTATATTTTTGTTGACTTGCTTTAACAGAAAAAGGTGCACAGTGGACACCCTCAACATTTTGAAGAAAACTTGATCAAAGTATTGCAAAATTACACGGTGAAATTTTGAAAATTGTACATTTTCAAAGCCATCAAATAAATTTACGTCGGAGAGCTTCTTTATAGAGCAACGTCGACATTATTCAAAAAATATTGACTATATTTTTTTCAGCGGTTTCCCCATTTTTTTGTGTCTGCTCGAAAAATTGCATAATTTTTATATTATAAGGACCCTGGATAAGTAGGTTTGATCAACTATACAGATCACTTTTTTAATTTATGTGCCGGTGTAAATATTACCTACGAACTTAGGGTAGGAAAAAATATCTTACTTCTTAAATTTCCAGAAATTGTCAAAAATTTTGAAATAGTTTACAAATTATAAAAGATCTTTAAGTTTTAAATCTTTTAAAAGTTTTTATGAATTTCAATAAAAAAAATTCAGATATTTTCAAAATTCTAAAACGATATTGACTGCATACTAACTTACTGATCAGAGAGAGAGGCTTGGAGCCATTTTTACTTTTAGTTCTGGTTTAAAAGAAAAACGAGTAACAAAACACATAATAAAAAAAAATAGTTATAACCTTAAAACTGTTATTAAAACAATTTTAAAGCCAAAATGTAAAAAAATTCTCTCCAAATGTCCAAACCCGCTATGAAATAAAATGCAACTGCTGATTCCTTGGCTAACTGTGACGTCGCACTGGCGTAATGGCCGCCATGACACCCGAGTTACCAGACAACCGGTTTCTTTATGAACCGTGATCATCCCGTACTTTTACGGCATTGGGAGAGATCTTAAACTAATCTAAAATCCATCTAATTGTTGCCATTGATGCCATCAGTCGATGAAACATATGATTATGACAGCCACCAGCCATGAGGCCAACAAAAATTAGAAGAACCCGATGCATGTAACCTAATTTTTGAATTTGAACAGCGTCTCGGATCAAAGTGGGATTTAAAGTCCGATAAACTATAATGTTCCACTGTTTTCCCGACATAATCCATGATTTTTGCATGAGGCTTTCGTGCACTTAAAAGTTCCTCGTCCGAATCTGGTAAACTGGATGAATCATCATCATCATTCTTCAATAAATTTATTGCCAGTTTCGCCGAAAAAAATTTCTCAAAAAGATTTATGAAATTTTAAAAACTTAAAATATGAGGTTATGATATAAATCCATCCATCAACAGTCATCGATTTCACGATCCGAAGGGTATTGTTGCCCACGGTCGGTAAATACCTTATATAACCTTGTATGACCCACATTGTCTGGGAAAGTGTTTGTTAAAATTTTAATTTTATTTAAACACTGACCAGTTTCTTTTAGTTTCCTAGGTAAGGTATTAGTTAATTTTGCATGTATTGTATCCTCAAACCGACTTGAATCAAAATGTTTGCCGCAAATTATTTTGTTATCAGGATTAAAGAAGTCTTTCCTTAGCAAACATGGGATTTTTTAAAAATTTTAAAAATCTAATGATTTCTCCAGCTCGCTTTGCCTTTAGATAATTACTTTTGCAAGTAGCAATACTGCAGAGCATCATATGCATCCTATTTAGGTATTCTGTGATCTTACATCAAATGTATTCATTTCCCAAGTAACATTTCTTTATTTATAGCAGAAGCTAAAAGGTTGCCAGCGCCTTTCCTTAAAACCATTAGTTTCAATGTTTGGTCGCTAGCACGTTCCCATTACCCTTATATACCCCTTAGACCTCCTAAATGGGACTCCCCAATTGGTGGTGGCAACCTATGTATTAAACTCATTATAAAACCATAAGAAATTAACGCTAGCTTCGCCCTCTAGCGGTTCCACCAGTATAGAACCTTTTAGAACCTAAAGCTATTATGCCAGGTTCTAAAAGCAACTCAGAAACGTCCTCTATCCTGTTATAAAACTAGATTTGGTAATTTGGTATCCTGGCAATTCTGTTGAATGCCATAATACCTTTAGAGTAAAGAATTTTTCCTATAAAAGCTTTAGCGATGTTTTAGATTCACAATGGTTATATAAAATAATTTAGGTCATAAAATTGCCAAAAATGTCAGAGTCCCAAAATTATTGTATCACATAAAAATATACCTATATATGAGGAGTTTGTCGTTTTGTGGATCATCAAATTGCCTGCCAGGCTTATTTTTCTGATAAAATCGTATCTGAAAAGCTCTCAAAACAAGCGCGCCAGCTCACAAATGCTTTTTAATAGTTTTTTGATAACTGAATAACAAATATTTAAAATAAAAAAAAATAATTTACACTATTCACCATTAAAAAAGTCTGTTTGGTTTACATAAATCAAAATTAAAGTAAAATTATTGTTCAAAAACACTGCTAAAAGGACTAGATAAATATTTTCTGTTTACAATATTTTTAAAATAATTCTATATACGCCATTATCGTTTTATAGTGGTCACTTGGTTTTATTTGTTACTCTATCGCAACAAGGATTTTTGAGTGCGCTTATGAAACCAATAAAAAAGAGAAGGTAAACATAGTGAACATATCCTCACTTAAATTTTTTGTATTTGTTTTTTAAAGTGTGTTAAATTTAAATGTTTTTTATCGTGCAATTTGCACACAATCAGGAGGGCCAGTGCAATGATATCCGTTGTGCCTGCAGGTTGGAGGGAAACCTCTTATATTGGCCGTTTAAACAGGCCTTATCTAGGCTTGTGTGCGCTACCTAGGAGGATAATAAATAATCAATCATGCAATAGGTAGGTACCAATCTGTACTAGTACTAGTAAAAACTAAAATACGAAAGTATTTATTTACTTCTGTTAGAACCCTTAAGGAAACAAAGGTTTATATGACCGCCTATTTAAATAATATTTAATATGGAGCTATGGGTAACCATAAATACAAAAGAATTAAGTTTACCTTTAAGCCTTCCTTTTAAAACCTGTTTAAAATGCCTAAAAGTAATGGCAAAAACCAAAAGTCTAAAGTTTATATTTACCACTCTTAAAAACCTTAAGGAAACTAGGTTCTATATGGCCGTCTATATAATCATATTTACTATTAAACTACTGGTAACTACAAAAACAAAAGGATATAAGGTAACCTTTTAGCTCTATTATAAAACATTTGTTATGATCTAAAGTAATAAAAAAAACTAAAAGACCAAAGTTTATATTTATTTCTTTTTAAAAACTTTAGGTAAAAGGGTTTTATAAGACCATCTTTATAAATCAGAAATCAATAAAACCAAAAGTAACTAAAAGGAACAGAATAACACTTTTTGGTTGTATAACACCTCTTTAGGTAATTGGCAATATAAATTACCTTTTTGTAGCCAAATTGATCCTAAAAGCCATAACAGCACCCTCTAAATAACCTTGGAACCAAATTAATAAAACCTTGAGTGGTAATAATTTTACTTGGGTTATATGTATACATTTGAATTGTATTTTTCCCTAATTTTTTATCTTTGTTAACTTCTTTCTTTACTTTTTTATAGAGTTTACAGTTTGTTGACATGTAATATAAGTTTCATTAAGAATTCAACCATTTCTTCTTGCTTACTTCACACGAAAAGCTACTTATTATAACTTACTTTAAAAGACCTTTAAATCCATTTAAACAATTGGTTGTTGACCTGAATTAAGCTCAAAATAATAACAGGCGGATAAAATTTCTTTTAGTTAGATTTTAATACCTTTATAGCAAGCACGGAAAAGGATCGGATGAAAAGTTTCCGGCCTAGCCTATAGAAGGCCCGATTTACTTTGGTGTTCCAACGTGTTTGTGTATAGCCTTGCTTGTGATCAGTATATGCTAGAAGTTTAAAGTGAGTGCGTCAAGTAGTTTGTGTCCTGCTTATTTTGAAAGTTTATACAGTGTGTCAATTTTAAAAGATGGAAAAAAACGAGATAAGAGCCGTGATAAAATATTTTCATATCAAAGGGTTATCGCCGACGGAAATAAAAGCTGAACTAGATGCTACACTAGGGGAATCTGCTCCTTGCTATACCACAGCTAAAGCCCGGGTATCGGACTTTAAACGTGATCGTACTATCACTGATGATGCTCCGCGTTCTGACAGGCCAAAAACGGCATCTTTTGAAGAAATGGTGCAAAGCATTCACAAATTATAATGCTGTGGGCATATCAAAAAAGCGACTTCACCATATTTTATGTGAAGTTTTAGGTATGAGAAAGCTATCCGCCCGATGAGTGCTACGTTTGCTCACGCCAGATCAAAAGCTGGTGCGTCTAACCATTTTAGAGGAGAATTTGGTACTGTTTAGACGTGATTCAGTGGACTTTTTGAGTAGATTTACTACGATTAATGAAACATGGGTTCATCATTATACCCCTGAAACTAAGCAATAGTCCAAACAATGGACGGCAAAGGACGAACCAGTTCTAATGAAGGCAAAGGCAGTACGGTCTGCTGGAAAGGTCATGGTAACGGTCTTTTGGGACGCTAAAAGAATACTCCTCATAGATTATCTTGAAAAAGGAATAACAATAATTTCAGAGTACTACAGCGACTTACTGGACCACCTCAAGCCGAATATAAGCGAAAAACATAATGGTTTGGCTAAATAGAAAATTTCAGCTCTTGTAATGGCTAGAATCCATCAGCTAGGCTTTGAACTGTTAAACCATCCACCTTATTCACCAGACCTAGCCTCGTCAGACTTTTTTTTGTTTCCAAACCTAAAAAAATTTCTTGCTGGAAAAAAATTTTCCTCAGATTTAGAAGTCATTGCAGCTACAAACCTTTATTTTGACGAGTTGGATAAATCAGACTTCAGTGATGGCATCAAATCAGTTGAACATCGTTGGGCCAAATGTATAAACTTACAAGGGGACCATGTAGAAAAATAAATTATTATATAGTCACTATGGTGTTGCGTTCTATGTTAGGCTGGAAACTTTTCATTCCATCTATTTAAACACTTACAAGACCCAAAATGCATACAATTTCCTCGCAAAAGACGAAATTACGCTATAAACAGCGTTTGACTGCTTATTCTTAGGCAAATTGTGACGTAGGCCTGACGTCACGGCTGCCATGATACCAAGTTACCAGACAACCGGTTTCTTTACGGACCGTGATTGTTGCCAACAACCGAACTTGTTTGATGGCATGCGGATCTCATCAGAACTTTTCAAGAACCCGTTTGATTGCATCGATTAGCTTAAGAAATCTCCCATTCTTGCATGTGTCAAGCAGAGACGAAGTGATATATTAAGCCGCAAATCTAACAAATAAAAGTTTGTGAGTTTTCGTGAGTTACGAATACGACATGACAACGCAATTCGAAGTCTATTTTAAGTGTCTAATAAAAATTCAGACCTGCGGCAAAACTGATTAAAAGTTTTTAGCTGTCTAAGGAAAGCCATCCTTTATTTTCTGCTCACTTCATTCCACAAAATTTTCGAAGAATTAAGAAAAATCTCGATTCTAAATACTTCAAACTAATGAAGTCAAAAAATTCCTTAGAAAAAAGAGGCGCGGCGAGGCTCTACGTATAATGAAATTCCGACAGAAAAGAAGCGCCATGCACAAAAGATTTAATCTTGACCTAAATTGAGGTATTTTTTCTCAAGCGGACCCCAGTCATAATTTCTCAGTTTTGTGAAATTGCTGTCAATTAATCCTTGCAAACCCAGCCTAATTGTTTTTCTCTTGTACCAGTGGCATTCCACCCAGGATTTCTCGAGAACGGCTCAAAATTTTAAAAAATGCCAAGACACGTTGATTTTGTTTTTTTTGTTTTACATCTCTATCTATCAACCCCTGGCGGGAGCTCGTCCCTTTGATTTTGGATAGGGAAAAAGGGTCGAGTGATACCTCGTTGAAAAGGTGTTTCAATTCTTTATTCAGAACTGATTTTATTTTTTATATCGAACAAATAGTTTTTGCGTCTATGTATGATATATTTTAAACAAATGGAGACGCGACAAACTCTTCAAAGTCAAAACTAAAGGATGAAAATATCGGTCCTCCATACTCTAGCGATGTTTAATGAGAGACGCACCTTCTGTCCTTGTTAATTCAGAAACGATTTTTAGCAAAACCTATACAGGGACACATAAAATACAAACGTGTTTGTTTATATGATTATTTGATTGATGTTGCTCACCGTTGACAATATAAATTATTTAAATGAAACTCCCATTGAGTTGCATAAGGCCCTGAAAGGGTATAGAAGTCAATGGAAACTCCAATGAATTAGGAAAGAAAATAACATAACCAATAACTGTTAATTTCAGTGACTTTGATGGGTTTGTGGCGTCTCTCTTTTTTTGTAAAAATATGTCATCGTTATAAGGACTACGTAATTCATAAAATCACCTCCTCTCCCCCTTTTTTCTTTAAATTTGGCCAAGGCCAACAAAAACCTAGAGGCCACGACCCTGAAAAAATCAGCTGTTATCAGGGCGCTGACTTTTACATTGGGTCTTATCGGAGGTCAGACGGTTTTTTATGATATTTTCAAAATGGCACTACAGATTTTCGCGAAATTTCAGTGAAATATTCTCAGACACCATCCCGATATTCCACCTAACTTTTGTAAGGATGCAAGATGATTAAAAGTTTAAAAGCTTGAAGATTCAGCATTCCTTATTTTGAATTCAAATTACCCGCCATGTACCGCATGCGACTGTTATATTTCACATGCATTTGACTTTGTCATAAGTGTTTGTCACATTCGCTTGTGCTTTAAATTTAATTTTTGTGTGAGGTAATGAAGCGGCTCTGAAAAGTTAAAGATTACTATACATTTAAAAAAATTATTCTGAAAGAATATAGTAAAACAATCTCAAAACAGGATTTATTAAAAAAAAATCAATTATTCATGAACCGTCATTCCAACTTCAATATTTTAAAGACAATCAGCTGTGTCGTGACGTGACCATCAAAAAAAATCAGCCCCCGATGACAACTACGCTTTTTTTCGCTGGCCTATGCCATTTGTTAAGGTAGACAGCTGATAGCTGTCAGAAATCTCACAAATTATGAAATGAACTTTACAGGTGAACTAATTTTAAAAAATATCCAAAAAATATATGGCGGATATGCACACTTATACTATTTTATAGCAAACACATTGGGACACTTCATAAAAGATCCCATAAGTGTTGCCTTTTTTTTTCGGCTTTAATTTACACAGATTTCAGAAAAAAATTGTCATATTTAATTAATAAATATTACCACTAAAACAAAAATTGAAGCTCACATAATTTTCAGTTGGGCATAACCACAAATACATATTTTTGTTAAATGGTTTGTAATTGAATTTTTTACTGCATCAGGGAAGTAATTTGGGACAAAACTTTGACTAATACCAACAACAAAAAATGCAAGCGTTAAATGCCGAAATTGTCACTTCCGCAAGTGATTGCAGAAACACTATTTTTTCTTTGAGGGTACGAAAAACGTGAAAAGCAAAAAATCAAAACAGTTTTCGTGGCTAATCGGGTTAAAAGATGTTTTTGCAGTGTTGCCACCCTCGACCCTGAGGTCTTCGGTAGAAGGCTTCGAGAAAAATCGGTAGATTTCGGTAGATTTTTCAACCATCTCAGCAAGCAGTGCTGGAGAACTATTGATAGTTTGGATTGATTTAGTCGGTAAATTGTATTTCTACGATTTGTTTTTACTGACAAAATACCAAAATTAAGAATTAAATAAAAAAATTAGGTACATACTAGGGACCTATTGCAATAAAGCCAGGCACAAATTGTGCCGGGCACTATATTGACAGTTTCGCATTAAAAACTAACAGTTGATCTTTCAAAATTGATATAGCAAAGTCGAATTTACAAATCCAGTCGTTTATTTTCCAATAATTGTGACGTCACTATTAATTCCGGCTCTTATAATACACAATGGCCTTATTTTGAAAGAAGACAGCTGTTCTTATAATGTGAAACTGTCAATATAGTGCCCTGCACAATTTGTGCCTAGCTCTAGTGCAATAGGTCCCTATTAGGTTGATAATTTTATAAAAAAAACCTCAGGGTTTATAATAGCGTGATCTTTAATGCCGCTTGCGGCTGCCGGCTGAGTATATCGCAAAATCCAAGAGATGGTGCCATAAATACACTTTTAAAAACAATGGCTTGAAATAAAATTTTTATTCTACAAAGGATCTTACATAAAAATCATAAAAATAATATTTTATTTATAATGTTTTTGTTTAATCGCGATTACGAGGTGTATCAAAAAAAAAGTTTATATCGAAAAAAAAATCGGTAGAAAACTATGGTAATTCGGTATATAGAAAAGTAAAAGGCAAAATCTGTAGATCTACCGAAAAATCGGTAGAGGTGGCAACGCTGTGTTTTTGTTTCTCTCATATTTTTTCGTGGGTAGCTCGTAAGCTTATCTTCAAGGAGATCCAAGATCTAATGGACACCTAATAAGTGTTAACAGCTAACTGTTTCATCCTTATGAAACTGCTCAGAACACTGCTTGGTAAATGAGACACTCTTACGAAGTTAGTTAGACCGTTTTGTCTTTCATCCTACTTCTATAGTGAGAAAGCTTCCTCAACAGGCGCCATCTACCGAGATACAATAGGAACTAGAACAAGAATATATTCGTGACTTTCGACAGCACTTTTGTCTTTCAGGTCAGACAACGCTGATTAGCGTTTTTACCTACCTTCAAGACGGTTCTTTTTACCAGAGTAGCGACGAAAACGTGAAAGAAAGAACTTTGGGCACTTTTTCATTTACTTTTTTAATGTTTTTTTAATGACATGGGGGAAAATGTTAAGGATTTCAAATTATTGCGCCATTTCTCGCCCAGAAAAATCAAATATTCACATTGAAAAATGTGCCCGTCCTGAAGATAAATCTCTGCCGGAGATATGGAAATTTTATTTATTCAAAATACTTACTGCGCACAAGATAAGAAATTCGTCGTATGTAAGGGTATGTCCAAGCATAAGTATAAATATAAAATAAAATGTTGTCAGGGTCTAAAACAGGGGCATCCGTGGCTTTGAAATCGGTGGAGAGCTACGTAAGTACACAGAAAAATGTATTATTTTAAATCAAAGCGAGTGGCATTCGTTCAAAACAAAAGTGTATTCTCCTTGCAATATATAATATAATAATTATTTCTTGGAATAATTGATAAAAACTTTCTTGTATGAATACATTTTGATTCTCCTGTTAGGACAGTTAATGTTGTGTTTTACTACGGAATTTTAAATAAAACAAAGAAGTTTTGTATTTTTTTTTTATTTAGTCTTCTATCTAATAATTGTAATGGTTTTCTGTCAGGTTTTTTTTGACTCATTGATCTTTGGATTGACCGTTGCCTTTTTAGTTTAGGAGACCCTCTTTTTCTGCGCCCTATTGGTTGCCATTTTAGGACTTGCTTTGGTAATCTTTAGTCGTTTTTCCGTTGTATGCTTTCCTCGATTCCCACTCTTTCTTTTATGATCTCATTTCTTATATGATCTGTTCTAGATATTCTCAATGATCTTCTTATTGCATATTGCATCCATTTTGATTTCCATCTCAGTTTCTATTCCATACAATAGCGTGCTTTTCACCATTGTTTCATATATGTTGGATTTAACATTTTTTTTATCTCCCTGCTCCATAAAATACTGTTAAGGCATCCAATAACCTTTTTTGTTTTTACTGTTCTTTTTTCCTGTTCTTTACGGTCTGTTCCTGTCTTATCAAATGTGACACCCAAGTATACATACTCATTGCATGGAGATATTGTTTTTGCATTATCTAGTTTTAACTCACCTCCACTTTTGGTATTCTTCCGTTAACTTTCTCATCATATTCTCCATGTCTTCTTTATCATTAGCTACAATTACTTGGTCGTCAGCAAACTGTAGTGTGTATATGGTAAATCGGTCGTTAAGTTGTACTCCCATGCCATGTACTTTACGTTTCCAGTTTTTTAGAACTAATGCGACATATATTTTAAAAAGAGTTGGAGAGACACATCATTCCTGTCTTAAACCTTTTGTTTTGATGTATTTGATTTGATGTGTGATTGATATTTGTTTGCTCTAACACTATCCATATTTTTTCTGCTGAAACGGTATCATATGCTTTTTAAGTCCACAAAGGTAACACGTGTGTGTATATTTCTGAAACTCATTTTCTCAATTACTTGTATAAGACAATGCTGACCCAACTATTTATTTAATCTTTTAAGTTAGTTCTTGTTGTTTATTGTACTTTTTTGCATATAACTCGGTTTAGAGCAGCTTTGGTAACATTCACCGAGGTAAAAGTAAAGGCATTATATTATTATTATTATTATTTTACGTAAATTTATACATACCAAGGATTGAAGCCAACATGCATTTGTACTTATTACGTAAAAAAAGTCAGGTGCATGTTTAAATCGTGTGTGGTCCGCTTGCATATTCATATCTATCACCTGGAATAGCGATTCGAACGAGCCCGTGCTGAGTTCTTATCCATCACAATGTTATATTCATATCTATCACTTGGTATCGCGCATCAAGCGAGCTCGAGCGCAGCTCTTATCCATCACATGTTATCAACGCGTTTTCATAACCAGCATGTGCAATCGCGATATTTTAGTACATTGAATAATTTTTAAATACCTACAAAAATGCAATTTTCACAATTTTTGTGTGTGTCTGTCATCGCGCAAATATTGCCAAGCTGATTTTGATGAGGTGGTAAAAATAATACGAACCGAACCATTGTTCCGAACCGAACCGAACCATTGTTCCGAACTGAACCGAACCCTAAACAGTGAATACAACTCACCTCCGTTTCTTCTTCCGTTGACAAGTTCACTCTGAATAAACAATCATCAATGTGATGGTAACTATATGTTGAGGGTAAAAATAGGCTCATCTTTTTTGCAAAACAAGACAAAAGAACATGTCTCGTTACACAGCTGAAGGTGAACTAACATCTTATTTTCGCGATTGCGTGTGCTAGTTATGAAGGCGCGTTGCTTAACAAGTGAAAGATAAGAGCCTAGGTCCGGCATGCATGGCATACGTTCGGGCTCACCCGATTCGCTATACCAGGTGATAAATATGAATATGCAGCCCGTTTCGTATTGTGCACTATTTGAGACGGTGCTAATTCCCTATTAAGTGCTTATGTATTATTTTTTGTTACAGGACATCAACCTGGAAGGCTTCTGCGAGTTCCTGGACACCTACCTGGAGATCGAGGCGCCTCGCGAGCTCTGCAAACATTTGTTTCTCTCGTTCGTGAGACGTGGATCCACCATTGGCGTAGAAGGTAAAGCGTTCAAAGAGATGACAGTCATCACGTCCACTACAGCCTGCGCTGCGATCACGTCGCATAACAAAGGTGGCTGTGCTTTTACTAACCTTTCATTTATCTCTGCATGAAAAATGAAACCACCCACATAGCACAATCACGTGTTTAACACGTAAAAAATGCGTGAAAAAAAAAAAACGTTGATTTTAAAAGCTGCCAGAAAAAAACGTTTATTTCATATATGAAAACAAGCTTAATAGGTCATTCATTAACGTTGCCAAAAATCGCGTTGTAATAATGCCATTTTCAAACCAAAACAGCAAAGGTTTTACGTTATTTTCAAGTGAATTCTAAGTAGATTTTTATCAACGTAAAAATCACATTAGGTTCGCGCCTCTTCTACACGAATTTTAAAACGCGACATGCAAGGCTTTTCTTCCAAAAATTTTCGAGATTTTGCTAGAAGCAGCGCCAACTATTGGCGACATTTTTCACTTCAAGTCTTTTTCCTCGCAGTAACTACAAGTTACCAGGTAGCCATGTTACTCGTTTTCTGTTTTTCTTCTCTGAGTAATACTAACTATCACGTCACAAATAACCACACATTGTAACGAGCCTAGCAGACGTGGTTGCTGAAATATTTTGGGGTTAAGATCGTTTGTTTTGTTTTATGTTTTAAAATGTTTGATTTTAATATATATATTAACAACGAATTATGTTTGCTAACGGTAGAAAATGAAGCATAGCACCCGAAACTTCAGAAAAAATTACACTTTTATAGCTTGATTCCTCCTTGTTTATTTTTGCTCACGTTATTTTAACGTTGATGTGATTTTCGTGCTATGTGGGAAAGGCCCAAATTCTGTATACTCTCGAATTCTATAGCGACATGTCCCCTTTTTGGGGGCGTCTAAATTCCGGAAGTCAAACCGAGTTTGCAACCATAGTCAAATATTAGCGACGGACCGTCCGGTTATCCATTCTCTTCGTTTAAATGCGAGGATCCAACAAAGAGCGTTTAACCAAGAAACGTCAAAAAAATTATGCATTTTCATTGTTTTATTAACCATTAATAACCCTTCTATGGACGTACGTTATTCTTGGTTAAAAGAACAATGAAAACACATTATATGACGTTTCTTGGTTAAACGCTCTCTGTTTGATTCTCGCATTTAAACGAAGAGAATGAATAATCAGACGGTCCGTCGCTATTATTTGCCTTAAACGTGCGTCCCTCTCTTTTCTTTCTATTTACACCTTTCAGAGAGAGTGACGTATGCAAATTTAAAAAGAATAGTTTGAGTTCTAAAATTCAGTGGCTAGCATGTTTCACACTTGTTTTTATTATCTTTATTTTGTACTTTGTTTACGACGCTTATCTCTGCATGCTTTTGCTGTATATTCTTTCTCCCCCTCTTTTTCTACAGCTTTTAAGTTCTCTATCCATGATTTAACTCCAGGAAAAATTGTGACTGTCTCTTACCCTTGCTTTAATTTTGCAATATACACACAACTAATTTTACTAACATTAATTGAATTTACTACTTGACGGCGGTGTTCCGCCCGTAAGAAAATTTCGTCCCTCAAACCGATTTCGATTTGGGATCAAAAACAGAAACACAAGAAGATTTGCCCCCAAATCTCGCGCCGAATAAAGTAAAAAACTAGCATTTAAAAAAAAATAATTGACAAAAAACTGTTATTATCATTAATGGATTTTGGCCAAAATCTAATCAGCTCGTTAAAGTGTCGAACACTATTTTACTTAAAAATTTTATGAAAATCGGTTCAGCAGCTTAGGAGCTATTGTGTTACGGATAAAAAAACATATATCCTTTATGATCTTGGACGATTTTTTATTTGGCCTTTATGATGAACTATGAGGGCCCAGTCTGAGCTGCGGACAATAGTAGATACAGTCAGGGACTTTTTAAATTACCGTGGTATTTTTTTCTATCAAAATTTATCATGTAAAGATATCAGAAAAAAAGAGTTTGTTAAATGTGTACAGCGTGTCCCATTTTCTGATTGCACCTTACCGTGCTCTTTTTTTGAGCCCTTAAAAATGGCGTAATCAGATTTTTGCTATATCCATTAGTTTCGCTAATACAGGGAGTTTTTGAAAAAATTGTATTTTTAATAATCCCTTGTATCTCGCTTATTTTGCGAGATATTTTTATTCTGTAAAAACCTTTTCATGGGAACTTTTATAGAAGAAAATAATGACGTTGTCAACTTTTTAAAATATTGTTTAGTTTTGAGATATGGTATTTATCATAAAAAAATTAAATACGGACCTGGATTTTTTTATTACTATTTTGATTGGTTTCATGCTAGTATTATCATAAAATAATAAAAATTTTTAAATTTTTTGTTTTAACGTAAAAAAAAAATTAATATTAAAAAAAAATTAGTCCGAACCTGGATATTTTTAACATAAATATAAATTAAAAATTGCTAGATAAACAATTTTTAGTTTTACTGTTTTGATACTTAACATATTAAAATGGTTTTACGTTAATTTACAGATTTATTTGAAACAAAGTCTACGAAAAATACGAAAAAAAAACAAATTATAAAAAATGACTAATTTTTCTGATTACCATTATGTGTAAGACATTGTTGGCATTTTTGAGTAATTTTTCTTAATGCATTTTGCATAAAAATATTTCCGCCATTTAAATATTGGGATTTTGTTGCTTGAATGAAGCAGTCAAACATATCACATTTTTCAAAATCTGGATATCGGTCGATTTAAAATATTGTGAGCCATTCACAAAAATGACAAGTAAAATGACAATATCAATTCCACGCTTTTGTTTTGTTAATTTCACGAACTGCTGTGCTACCATCAAATAATTAGTATGATATTATTTTTGTAACTTTTTAACGTTTTTTACTTTATTTATAAATCTATTAAATATCATTTCAAAACAGATAAACTAAAAATCGTTCAACTAGTGTGTCTTGCAATTTTTAATTTATAATTACGTTGGAAATTTCCAGGTTCGGACTATAATTTTTTTTTCAAATATTAAATAGTTTTTTTTAACCTTAAATCAAAAAAATATTAAAGTTTTATCATTTTAAGGTAATAATAACATGGAACCAATAAAGGTAGTAATAAAAAAAATCCAGGTCCGTATTTAATTTTTTTATGATAAATACCATATCTCAAAAACTAAACAATGTTTCAAAAAACTGACAACGTCATTATTTTGCTCTAAAAAGGTTGCCATAGAAAGGTTTTTACAGAATAAAAAATATCTTGCAAAATAAGCGAGATACAAGGAATTAATTAAAATGCAATTTTTTCAAAAACTCCCTGTATTAGCGAAACCACGGGGTATAGCAAAAATCTGATTACACCATTTTAAAGGGCTCCAAAAAAGAGCACGGTAAGGTGCAATCAGAAAGTCGATATCTTTAATAATAACCGAGTTTCCCATTTAATCCCATCGAAAATGGGACATGCTGTACATATACAGACATAGGTTAGGTTTACTATTTTTTTGGTTTAGTTCAAACTGGTTTTCTTCATTTCAAATAAGAAAAAGTTTTATTTTCTAGAGCGGCTATTTAAGTCCCTGGCTGTATATATAATAATGTTCACTAAGGCAGAATTTCCGAAGAATCGAACGGCCAAGTATTTTAGAAGTATCAGAAGCGGAGTTATTAATTTTGAAATTTAGAACCCCTCCCTCCGAAATTTTTACCTGGGTACGGCGCACATAGGAGTGTTCGTAACATAAGACGGGCCAAAATTATTTGTTGTGTTTTTTGCAATTTCTTTGAATAATAGACAAAGTTTGATGATAATAAACATATACATACATATATATATATATATATATATATATATATATATATATATATATATATATATATATATATACAGGGTGTCATGTCATGGATCAAACGGAGTGAGTTGATGGGGTTGAGGTGATAAGAATAACAATGTTATAATCCGGTTTTGAATAGCTTACAAGTTATTTGCTGGTATTTTTGACAGGCGCGGATCTACGGGGAGGGGCAAAAGGAGAAAGGGGACTTTTTCCTCCCAAATTTAAAATTATAAAGTTATATCCACTTTTGACACACAGAATACCCCTTCTGGTTCCTATGCATAATTTTTTTCAAGACTAGCCATTGATGTCTTTCTCTTATGAAATTGCCAGACCCGCTCCTGTTCGTCTTGTTAACTTTTCGATATAATATTACTTTTTAAAATTATTGGTCACCGTTTTAGGCAATTTGATTTTGCAGGCGTACACTAAATTTTTTGCTAAACCGAAAAACCTTTAGAACATTATTCATTGCATTTAATTAATGACAAATAATTTTAAGAATTAATTTCTATTTGAACTCTACAACATTTATAAATGTACATTAAGACAAATATTAAATAAATAATAACTTAAAAATATCAACTTTATGTAATATCTTAAAAGCTAAAAGTGTCAGATAAAAATTATTATGCCAGTTGGATTATTTGTTAAAGAAACTATAAAAAATCACTTCGCATCAATATGAAATTATCTTAAATAAAAAGTTACAGGCCCCACCCTAAATGCAGACTTCTCAAAAGCCCCCCGTAACTTTAAAACAGCTTGCTATATCAAGATGCGGTTTTCACCTTCAATCATCTTTTGGAAATTAAGGCTTGCAGGAGTAGGTTTTTTTCTATATCTCCTAGAAATACCTAAAACCACCAAAAATTTCGAATTTGGGACACCCTGTACATACTTTTTAAGTTTTATTGATTTGAATTGCTTTTTTTATTTGTTTTTGTACCAAGTATAAGATTTTTGAATCTTAAAAAAAACAGAATTTTTTATATCTAAAAAAATTATGTAATATCTTTTTTTACACGCATATCGCTTCTTTGGATACATATAAGCCAAAATGGCGGACGTAGGCGGACAGTTTTTTCATAAGCCATAATTGACATAAGCCAAAGTTTCATGTCTTTTAAAGAGATATAGCTCGGCAAGAGCCGACAGGCAACTAAAACCAAGGGCGGATCCAGAGGTGCTTCTCGGGGGGGGGGGGGTCACTTTAGGTGACATTCTCTGTTGGTGAAAAACGGTATATATTTTTTTAAGCAGCATTTTATTGAATTAGTCAGTGGTTGTAATTTCGATGATAACAACAATAGACACTTTCATGCACCGCAGGCAAAAATTTTGAGTTTTTATTAGCAAAAACATTACTTTTTACTCATTTTTTGTATATTCAAAAAATTCTCGGGGAGGGGCAAGTGCCCCTAGTGCCCCCCCTGGATCCGCCACTGACTCAAACCGAGGGGTGGCTCGGTATTTCCTTGGTTTACAGGTTAGGGGAAATACCAGGAAATACTTGGGTAGTACCGTGAAATATACTAGGAAATACTAGGAAATACTAGGAAATACCATTGAAACTTGAAGAAATACTAGGAAATACCTCAGGAAATACCGTAGGTATTTCTTTTTGGTGTACAAAAATCGGCTTAAACGCTTTGATAAGGCAAAAATTAGGGAAATATAAATACCCAAATAGCGCATTTATTTCCATTTTTGATCATTGGCTTTTCTAATATGAGCCACATGAAAACACAATAACAACACTAACTAACACCTCAAAATAAAGGTCAAGAACAAACGCTTGTGATTCCAAAATTCATTCAATTTCACCTGACCTCACGACACGATGCAAGTAGAGGGGAAAGTTTCATGGGGGCGGCCAAATAGAATAGAATAAATTGTCAGAAGGTAGTTTTGATTATCTGGGTAATTTTTACTTTTAACCAGTTTTATTATACAGATACTCCTCCGTGCGACGCTGCCCCTATTTATTTTATTGACTAAATTGCTGCAAATGTCATAAACCCGGAAACTCTAAAATCAAACTAAAGCGTTCGTGTTGTACGTCTTGTGCGTTAGTTAACTCGTAATGTGCACACATCATGCATGACAAAGTGTCAAGTTTTCAAAGGACTAAACTTTGTTATTATATTATCCGAAATATGGAAGCTGCAAATGGCGTTTATGGATCAGAAATATTGTTTGTCGTAAACAAGTTGCCAAGCTACGAAAACTAAGGGAAATTATTATGTCTCCTCTATACGTTCGTGAATGCATTGACGAACATCATAGAAGGTAGTTGTCCCAACTATCTTACCTTAAGTGCCATAGGCACTTATTTCTCATGTTAAAATTAAATAGAGAAAAAATAATGAGTCTTTAAATAATTTAAATATTTTATATGATTACTTCTTCACTTGAGAATCTTCTAATTTGTTTAAATCTAATTTTTTTAGATAATAAAAAAACTATAAAAATAAGCAAAGTGTTTGCACGTGTCCCTAAGCTCGTCATGGTAATGTCGCATTTATCGTCAACACGTGTCCGACTTTTCGTCATATGTTTATTTTGTAAAATAAAAATACACATACTAACTTACTTAAAAAAAATCATTCTTTAATAAAAAAAAAAGAAATATATACTTAAGTAATATAAATTTACATTAGTTATCATATTTAACATTAAAATAACATACTAGTAGAACATTAAATATACAGGGTGTCCCAAATAAATGCAACTACATGGGGACTTCGGAAGTGGTAAGAGATACGAGTTTGTTTAAACAAGAAAAAAGTTTCGCTATTCTAAGCCCAATCAAATGCCGTATAAAAATTAAAAATATCTACAGAGGTTTTTAAAATATCGAGCAAAAACTAAGTATTGTGTTTTTTGAAAAATTGAAATATCGCCGTCGTCTTGGAAACAAATTTAATGAAATTTGGTAGTTTTGTTTAAGCAACCACGCCCAATTGATTGACGTGACGCAAAGCTCTTTTAATGCTCTATTTATTGCAGTATAAATTCAATATGGCGGTCATAAGAAATAACAAAGTTGGCTATGGTTTCAAAAAAACTAGAAGGCCTAGAAAAAATTTGTTAACGTCATTTGCATATACAAAACTACCAAATTTCATTAAATTTATTTGCAAGATGGCGGCGATATTTCAATTTTTCAAAAAACATAATTTTTAGTTTTTGCTCGATATTTTAGTAACCCTTGTAGATATGTTTAATATTGATACAACACCTGATTGGGCTTAGACTTTTTCTCCGTTAAATAAACACGAAATTCCCATGTAGTTCCTGTTATCTGGGAAAAAATATGTAAAAAATGTAGATAATTCAAAAAAATTGTTTTTGGCAAAAATATCATTCGAAAAAATTATAAAAAAAAACCGTCAATCAAAATAATTGTTTAAAAAAAAAATGTTTTTGAAAAAAGTGTAATTCAAAAAAAATTTCATTTGAAATTTATGTTTGACAGTGACCCAATGAAAATTGTAAGTTTTTTGGTTAAAAGCTTCTGTATGCATGGGCGCACCAAGGGGGGGGGCCTCGAGGCCCGGCCCCCCCCCCCAAGCCTTAGACGAAATGTGGGTCAGTGACGAAAATTGGGATAAATACCTAATAATAAGTTTAGTTACGTATGCATTCTTCCAGACCATTTTTAAAACAAGGGCTTTCCATAATTTTTATATAAGACTGAAACGATGACCGCCATTTTTTGACGGATTTTAAGTACAAGCTGTTACTTCTAGAGGTCGCTATTGTAAATAAGCCCAGTACAAGCCACCACTTTTAGAGGTCGCTTTGATAAACCAGTCGAACTTCCCCATCGCATTCACCAAAAGTTTAAAATTTAATTGAAATCAATTGCTTTAAGCCGTAATTACTAGTATTTACCATTGGCGTTCAAGCGACCTTGGTAAATACCACTTCTTGAAGGGTGACGTCACGAATGAGCCCTTTGTACAGGGTTTTCCCGTACATTTTTACACCATATCTAAAATGTTTATTTGAATAGATATCAAAATATGATAAATACAAAAGTTTCATAATTTTTTACGAATTTTAAGAATCTTTGTGTCAAAATGTCAAAAAAAAATTGTAAATGTCAAAATTTGACAGGTTGATGGTTTTTTTAAAGGAAACATTCTATATATTATTTTAGATTTTTATAGATCCTTTCTTCCTGATTTCAAAAATATATATGTTGGAATTATTTCGTTTAATAGTTTTGGAGATATATGCGTTTAAAAGTATAAAAAACTTAAATTGGTACTTTTTAAAACATCAAGGAAGCCATGAAAAAAATAATCCAATTGACACAAAAGTGATGCTATTGTTTTGTCCCCGCCAAACCATATTAAATATAGTAAACTAATTTAATCAAAGAAAAACATTTAAAAGAAAAACTAGAACAGTCGAAAGAAACGCTGACGACGACTTAAATATTTTGTCATATTTTCAAGGTTAGTTTTTCTTTATAAGTTAGATGATCGTATTTAAAAAATGTTTTCCCTTGTTATTTTCGGGAATGTTCAATAGAAAAAATAAGCATATTTGGTCAAGAGAAAACCCGCATACTTTACAAGCTGTCAAAATTCAAGGACGCAGATCTCTACATGTTTGGTGCGGTCTCTTGAATATCAGAGTTATTAGGCCTATATTTTTAAATGGTAACTTAACGGGAGGAAAATACCATGATTTGTTGCGAAATAAAATAGAAGAGCTTTTAGAAGAACTCCCTGTTAATAGCTATAGACATTTAATATGGCAACAGGACGGAGCCCCCCACATAACATCCAGCCAGTAACGAATTTTTTACATAATAGATATATGTATCGGATAGGAAGATACGGCACATTATTATGGTCAGCAAATAGCTCCGATTTGTCTCCCCTTGATTTTTTTTTGTGGGGCTACCTAAAAAATAAGGTGTATTATAACAGGCCGCAAACACTTCAAATTTTACAACAGAAAATAGAGCAAACAATCGTTGATCTTAAGGAAAGTTTTGCGAACTCCATCTTTCAAGCTATCCACAGAAAATTTGTAAAATTCAAAATTGTATTAATAATCAAGGAGGCTATTTAGAAAATTAAAAATTAAGTAATAAATATTTTTTATTTCACAAAAATTGCATAATTTTTTGTTTTTACTGGCTTGCGGCGCCACACATTACTGCGGAGAATTACCCCGGATAGTAAATATTAATTAATTATATACCTTACAAAAGCAACAGCAACACTTTTTGTGTAAATGCGATTATCTTTTTCATGGTTGCCTTGATGTTTTAAGGAGATCAATTTAAGTATTTTAAACATTTAAGCGCATATATCTCCAAAACTAATGAATAAAATAATACAATGATATATATTTTTAAAATCAGGGATAAAAGAACTATAAATATCAAAAATAATATACAGGGTGTTCCCTTTAAAAAAACCATCGACCTGTCAAATTTGGACATTTAGAATTTTTTTTGACATTCCGACTTAAAAATTCTTAAACTCCGTAAAAAAATATGAAACTTTTGTATTTATCATATTTTGATATATATTCAAATAAAAATTTTAGATATGGTGTAAAAATATACGGGAAAACCATGTATGTCATTGTTTATTACCGGTAATTACCACACTTTCCAGGAAGGTTATTGGGATTTCTAACCCCACAGTCATTTGTTTTGTTTCTTTTTGCGTTAATTTTTGCAATGAGTGGAAGTAAACAGCTGATTTTAAATGTCAACCAAGGGATAACCAGAAGTAATTACTTGTTATTCGCTTGAAAACACATTCTGCTTATCAAAGTTAACAATGCTGAATTTGAAACCATAATTACGTAAGCATGAACATTTGTAAAAGTCAAAGCTTGATTTGCAACCAATAAACTTGTAATTTTACAAGTTCATTGTTTGCAACAGTTCCATGGCTTTTCCTTGCCTTTTAAAATATTAAATACAAAATAGAGACAAACAAATAAAATGACGTCAAAGATGCATGAGAACTTACATAATATATGCTTAATGACGTCCACAATCTCCAAAGGTGTTAAAAAGGAAACAAGAATATTTGTTTTAATGTTTTGTAGTTCCAGGGCAAGGTATGATTGCTTTACTTTTTTATTTTCTATAGCCAGTATTTAGGCAATTAGCTGTTTAAAAATCTACTTCTTGTGTATGAATTCTTTAAATCCGTGAGAATGAGCATCCTTCATGTCAAGACCAATAGAGATCAATGACAGTTTGCCCATAACTGCATAATATGTGCACGTACACTTCCAAATTTAACATAAAAAAATATTAAAATTTCATCATAAAGTATCTATAAACGCCAAAAGGAATTCATCAAAGACTTAAATACTAACTAGAAATTAATACCCGGTATGTATATGTTTGTATTCATGCTCAAACAAAGATACGGTGGGTGCGCGCATAACTGGAAACAAATTACCGCACCAATAGGGTATTTGACAGTAGTAAAAAATAAATATATATTTATTTTTAGATCTCTTTAGGTCTTGGGAATGCTAAAAACAAACTTTTTTGTTTAATTTTTTCTCAAATTCATAGTTCTTTTAATTAAATAAATTTATTGAATTCAAACAATTAGCCACGTGATTCAAAATAGGCGGTCTACCAATCAGCTGCGAGTGACATCACAAAACAGTAAACGCCTCGAACGAACCTATTTTCTGTGTTATTTTCCTATGGATGGTAATGTTTGCTTTGGTTTAAAGTGCGAATTATCGTCCTAAATTAGATTTTATTTTGTGTTTTGCTTATAAAAATATTTTCAATCGAAAACGGATTCTCCAAAGCCGATAGCTCCAACTTGCAAATTCTGAATTCCTTTATGGTGGCAGGCTTCTTTGCCAACAACAGTGATATTTGTCCTGCGGAATTTAGAAACGTTTAAATGTTGATGTAAGTATTCAATGAGTTGTTTTGTATATAACTGAAAGTTTTTTACAATATTCTTCGCCTACTTTTACTCATTTAGATTTTAAGGTTGTAGTTCACCCCTTGTAATAAACATAATCTTAAAAATTTCATCGTCATTTACGAAATAGTTATATATATTATAGACAACGTAAGAAAAATTATTAGAAACAATTTCGTTATACTCACATCAAAGTGATCTTCACAAATGTAAAGTGAAGATGTATTAGATAGGGCCCTTGGGTCTCTTCGAGCAAGTTCTAGCCACTTTTTCTGTTGCTGTAGGCACATAAATAAATAGTTTTTCAGGTATTTTTATGCTAGTATTCGAACATTGAGGCACTACACACCACTTATAGGACATTTTTTTACATAAAAAACAGTAAAAACACAGACCAAAAACAAATAAACACTTGAATGCCGTGTATCTGTCCGCGAGTTTACTGCGCTGTGACTTCATTGCAACGCCATGCTAGAAATAAGCGTTTTAGCGGCAAATTCAAATCGGAAATTAGAAAACTTGATTTTAAATGTAGTCATGATAAAATATACTATTTTAGTAATTTTGCGTAGCAAATTTGGGATCTATGTATCATTCTAAACTCGTTTCTAAAATTTGTCAAATACCCTGTTACAAAATATAGAAAGAAAGGACGACATGACATAGAATTTTACAGGACATATACTGAATCTGGGTTTTACTTCGGTCGTGCTCTTGTGACTCAATTGCGGCGATCGATGCCGCCATGCCGCCCTCACCCTTGTAATACCACCCGCGTCCACGGTTATCGTTGAGTGTTAACGCTAGCTTATGAGCACCTTAAATTAGTGCACTGAGACAACTTGGCGTTGTCGGTTGGGCAGTATTGTTTTGATTTCGACGATTTCGTTGTTACTAGAATGGTGGAAGTTTCTAATGCTGATTAGAATTAGTGTGCAATATTTGAAGACAATAAAATTTTCTTCTATAGTTGAGGATGTATATAAGTGGCACCGCGTCATAGCTATGGTAAACCAAATTTTGTGGCAAAATCTAAGTAAAGAAGCCTCAAAAAATTGTTGTTCCACTTTGTACCTGCAGTGTGCCGCTTTATATGTCTATAATAAAACACCGAGACCTTTTAAAGGAGAGATAAAATAGGTACTTACCTAATAAATAAAGATCCGAAACATAAAAGAGAATTCAAAATTACATTAAAATGTGCGCAAATATTGATTTAGTTGCAAAAACGGTAATTTGTTTTGTAAAAAGTCGGTCCCAATTTGTTTGACATTAAAACTGTCAAAACCACGAATAGGCAACGTGAAATCCCAGCTAAATCAATATGTTCGTAACAACCAGACAAGAGTATATACGTTCCTTTCTAATAAAATCGTTTAGAAGAAGACGTAAATAAAAATCAAGTAAAATAGTAAGCTAATGACTAATTAGTGCATTGCCTCGTTTTGGGAATCAATACCAATAAAAAAATTACAGGAAGTGCGGGCCACTGTATGTACCCCTCTACTCCCTTCCCGCCCATCACGGTTTTGAGGACGCGGTGTTACTTTAATACAACATCAAGTATAAGTATCTATTTTTTTAATTATTTGCTCTAAATTATAATGTTACAATTATAATGGCTCTAAAAGTTTGCCGTGGCCAACAAAAAATTTCTCGCCTGCACCGCAATTTTCTTTTTTTTTGAGTGTGCGGAAGGAGATGCTGAAATCAAGTTAAATCGCATGCGCAATTTGACCTTCATCCGATTTTAATGGAGTACTCCTTCTCACCCAGTCAAGCATTCAAACACTGGTACATAATAAATTCCTAGTTCGCCCCTGTTTCAATCCTTTGCTTAGAGCTGTTCAAAGCACACAGCACTTATGGGAAGTTTTTCGATAAGTCAAATTTTATCGAAAACTTTAGAGTTCTAAGAACTTTTTAAACCCTTAAAATTTGTAAACAATTGCTAATGGCTTCATTAAACTTCTCAAAAGTTTCTATAAAACTTTGAGGTATTTTCAGAGGTTTGAAACTTACGAAAACTTAAGAAAACCGTTATTTAAAGGTATATTACGAAAGCCTTATGAATAAAACGATGAAAATTATTAGTAGAGTAAATTTGTAAAAAAAGCTGCAAAAAGGGTATATTTTTTTTATATTTGGTATAGTAGTACCTATGACCCAAAGCTAAATTTTTATTTAAGAATCCCTGATTTTCCGGCTTCAAAATCTAAAATGGCGGCTGCCAAATTTAAGAAAAAAATGAGTTTTAGACAAAATGAAATTAATTTTGATGGATTCACTTTAAGCGGGAACTACTTGATTTAAAACTGTAAATAAACTTTGACAGCTGTCACTTCAAAACAAAATGACGGGTATATTTCAAAAACTTCGACTTTATCACAGATTACTAACCATTACCATTACTAATTGGTGTACTGTGGACTCTATTTTCGTTTAATTTTTGTGCGATTTTTGTTTCTGACACCTCATATTGAAGCTAATAACCTTGCTTTAAACTCACTAAAAAAAAGTATTTGTTCTTCAGCCGATACAAAGATGGCGCTTAATATTAGAGCGGAATTTTAGAGTATCGATGGCCTAACTGCAATATCCCGTATCTGAAAAAATGCAACTTTACAGGGGAAGCGAAAAACAGTTTAGGTGACACATATAGGGTTATTGGGTATAAAAAAATATATTTGCTATGTTTGTGATTTCCCACGCATGTCTTATATTATTAAACACCATGAAAATAGCCAGCACATTTTGCCTAAATCACAAATAATCTAAAAATTATCAAAATGTTAGATACGGGGTATTGCAGTTAGGCCATCGGTATATTAATTTCTCGGAATGTGTTTACCCAATCCCGTGTGAGTGTGGTATATCATATGTAGGTGAAACGAAACGCCCTCTCAAGGCTAGAGTAAATGAAGATCTAAAAAGTACCCAATTAAGTAATATTAAAAAATCCGGTTTAGCGGATCATGCATGATCAAATGATCACAGGATTCAATGGTCTGAAGCTAAAGTTTTGCATAAGGAGTCGCATTGACGAACACGCAAGTGTATTAAAGCTGCCTTTATAATGCAGAATAAGGAAGTTTTCAGTCAACCTAGTACGGACATACCAAACATATGGAAGCCACTCCTTAAGGAAAACAAGCCTCTTAGGATTAAAAAAGGGCGCTGGTCGTCACACCTGACTACACGTCAAGTAGTATAAGTAGTAGGCTGTAGACTGGATTGTTTAGTTTACACTTGAAAACGGCTAAAGATACGTACTAACCAACACGTCGTGTTTAAAATAAATAAAGACAATGGAAGGCGGAAATTTTATTTCTATATATGGTTTCGATATATAAAATAGATATGTTCTTTTAAAAAATATATAACTTGTAAAATTTATTAGGTTCATTAAATATAATTGTCGTCGGCCATAGCGTACAGCAACATTTGCTTTACAGATGGGCGGTCTGGGTTCGATTCCTGGCTAGGTACTTGAATGTTTGTTATTGTTTAACATACATACAACTTGGCTATTACGGCTGTAAATGACTCTTGGGCAGTGCTAAATTGAACATAAAGAAGTTTGGCTGTAATAGCAAAGTTTAAAAAAACATTTCCAAACTAGTAAGAACCTTTCATTTTGAAATTTGTATTGGAGAACTTGGTTTTACTTTTATCTCAATTCTTTTTACGTAATGTAATTCGCGTACTTGGCTTTTTTTACATGAAATGTTTTTGTTATGATTTAAATATTTTTTCCAAAATTAGATTTTCTGGTTCCTTTTGCAAGTTATGGATCGGTTTCTTCACGGGTCATTGTGCAGGTATCTTTGGCTACTCTACTCATGTCCGCTAAGTATTGTACGCCATGACTCTAGCAGCTAAGCACAGCAATTCAAGAGAAAAACTCGTAAATTTTAATAGTAATAGGGCCAAACACTTTGATCTTAGCAAAAATATATGATATATTTGACCTTAGCCCAAAAAGTGCTCCCTTTCAAAGAAATAATAATTGTAACACCCTGTATATTGATTTAAAACTGTTTGTATACATATCTAAACTTTTAGTGTATGAGAATCACTCCTCTTTATTTGTGTGGGATATTTGGAAACATCCTGTGTTGTAGTTGGAAAGAACAATAATCTAATTCCTAAATCCTCCTGACTACAGACCTTGTCCTGAATCGACCAATAAAATGTTTGTATGGACTACTAAGCTACTTTGTGGCTACGCTACGCTGAAAACAAAATAATTTAAAAGTAAATAAATACCTTGCAAGAATAAAACATCTATTGTTTATGATCGCGTTTACTCTTTGCAACCATTCCAGTGTAAAAGCTTCTTTTACGCAGTTCAGACTTTAACGTATTTTTACACCCGTGCAGAGCAGATTTAGCCATTATACTCAAGATGCAGTGACCTGAAAAACTCCTGAAAAGCAGCATGTTGCAGACAAACAAGAGGATTGAATAAAAATTTATAGGTTCAGAGCATTTATTTCAAACTCCTTTTGAATTTTTTAAGTTAACTAATCAGTCAAAAATTGAATTAAACATTTTTGGGCTAAAATTTTTTACAACTTTCGAAAGAAATTATCTCCACAAGAATGCCTTGACATCAGTCGACAGTTGGAGAATTCAAACGTGGCCTTATCGACGATCCAAGGCCAGATGCAAAAACGGCGGTCACCCAGAAAAACAATGATGCTATGCACATGCTCATCACGCAAGATAGAAATGTGACATATTGCGTGATTAAGGCTTCGTTAGGGATTTCAAAAATCTCAATTCAAAAAATTTTGCATGAAGATTTAAGGTTACGAAATTAGTTTCTCGTTGGATACCGCATCTGTTAACCGAAGAACAGAAATAATCTAGAGTCAATTGGTGTCAGAGAACTCTAGATCGCTTTGAGGCAGGAAACTCGAAAAGCGTGTACATTGCTGTCGGTGGTGAATCGTGGATTAAAGGTGCATTTCTAATCGTGTTCGCTGGCAGAGTTGTATCAATCAATCAATGTAACCATTTCTAATGACGACCACTGTGTCCGCACGGTCCTTCGTGCTTGCAAGCTGCAAACTCTGTGGCCCGTGCGGGCGTCCGTGCGGCGTACCAGACATGCGCAGTTCCATCACCTAAATGATCGGTATCGGGAATAATCTCGATCGAGATCTTTTTGGCTATATCTGTCTCGTATATTAGTACGAGTAAAAGAAAGATGAACAAATATTAAAGGTGCAATTGGGCGATCAAAAGAAATACACATTCCCGAAAAATGTAGTTATGTCTGGAATGTATACAAAAAGATGGTCGCCACATTTGTCTGAAAAGCAGGCCATGTAGCATTCATAAAATTGCTCTAGAAGATCAAAGGACTGTTACTGCCGATTAATACCATTTATCTGCCGAAAGTCATCGATAAGCTTCGAAAAACGAACCCCAAATGACGAATCATCCTCCACTAAGGAAATGCAAGTTCGTACAAAGCACGAAAAACTATTGAATTTTTAACCCAACAAAACGTCGAATTGTTGGACCGTCCTACAGACCAGGACTGACTGACCTAGATCCCAACGATTTCTATACTTTTCCGAAAATCAAGAATGGACTGCGTAGTCAAAGATTTCATCGACAGAGAAAGCAGATGACGCTTCAAGAATGCAATTTTATGTAAACTAAGTTAGCTTACTTGTAAGTAAGTTAAGTTAGCTTACGCTCTCCACGAAGCTTTAGCCTACATCCACCTGAGAAGGCTCAAATAAGGCCGAAATCGGTCGTGGATTGACCAGTGGCGGTTTCTCCATAAGTGCACATGTGCACGTGCACTCCTAAATTTACTTAAAAAAATATTAAACTTTGATCATTCCTTAATTTAATTAATAACTACCCCAAAAGGAATTCACTATAGACTGGAATATTATCTAGAAATTAATACCCGGTATGTATTAAGGTCACTATATACAGTGACCTTAGTATGTATGTGTTTGTCTTGTTGTTCAAACCAAGCTCGAATCTAATTCTTTACGGTAATTTACTGGAACCAAAGTCTATGCACCGTGGAATATGTCGCATGCTAATTACGAAATATAGAAAGAGAGGACGACATGTCCCAATTGAATTTTACAGTACATATAATCTGAACCTTCCTTGGGCACTTATACAAAAACTAGCCTCGATGCCGCCCGCACCCCCGTGATGCCTCCCACGTCCACGGTTCGCGTTGCATTTTAGAGCAGTTCACGCGCACTTTTCAGTAGAGTGCGCTAAGATAACTTCCTATTATCGGTCGGGCGCTGGCGGTTTGTTTTGATTTCGACGATTTGGTATTTACGACAATGGCGGAAGTTTCTAATTCTGATAGCATCAGCGTGCAATATTTAAAGGCAATTAAATTTTCATCTTTGCCATTAGAAGAGAAAATATATGTTTACTAGGTATGATACATTTATTATTTATTTATAATTACAATAAAAATAGGTAGGTAACTAATATCTAACTAAATATCTCATTTTTTAATTATATGCTCTAAATTATATGATATGACGACCCACTCGATGGCCCAAAAAGTTAGCGTGGCACTCAAAAAAAATTTATGCCTGCGCCGCAATTTTTTATTTTTTTTGGTGTGCACTCCCAAAGCTTTTTACCACGCGACGCCACTGGGATTGACTTATATCACTGTACTATGAACTTATCAGGACGTGTTCCAAATAAGGATCACTCGCAACCTTGTGATCAAAGCGAGCAAGTAAAAACCACATAGCGCCAACAAAACTGTTTTAGCTTTTTTAAAAGAAAGATTTTACACTCTCAATTAAAATAGCTGTCGTCAGTACAGTATGTAGCAGTTTGTGAGAACGCTAGCTTTAAAACACACCCTGGCCTAAGGTGTATCAAACCGCCACCATTTCATTTACTTGCCACACAATGTTACGTGTCAAGTGCAAGCGTTAAATATATCTCTATACATTGGTAATAAAAATAAATGGATCCACGCTGTATTAGTCTTGAAAGCAGTTTTATGTGAATATCTCAGAAACGAAAGCTTGTAAGAAGTTTTTGGTTATAACACAAATTATTGTGAAAAATGTGTTCTACTATACTTCGAAATTTTAATATTGATGCGATGCTCTGTTAAAAAATTAGCATATTTTCAATTTTTAGACTGTCAAAAAACCCATTAGCATTAATGGATTTTGACCAAAAAAACCTAATCAGCTCGTTGCAGTATCAAACACTTTTTTTGGTGAAAATCTCGTAAAAATCGATTTAGCGGTCAATTTGTGAACAAACTGGTATTCTCATAAATTGGCCTAAAAACGTTACGTTTTGAAAACGCTAAGCGAAACGCACAGCACAACTCGCTAAGCATCCTTCAAATTCTCGCTTTTTGTTTATGAACCGATTTTCTCAAAATTTTCAGGTAAAATAGTGTTCGACACTCTAACGAGCTAACTAGACTTTGGTCAAAAACCAATTAATGCTAATGACAGTTTTTGGACAATTGAAAAATTTTAAAAATGCTAACTTTTTAACGGAGTACCGCATCAATATGCCGTTTAAAGTAGATTACGTTTTGTCAATAATTTGTGTTATAACCAAAAATTTTGTTACAACAGCTTTGTCAACGAAACAATAATAATTGCATTTTTTTATTTAATTTGATATAACATATTATAATAACCGGGTTTAAATAAATTTTGATTTAACCCTAAAGGAAATCAATGAGTATAATATAAAATCAAAGTCAGGCTTCGCTACCTGTAAAGCTTGCTTTACGATGCTTACTTTGTATAATTAAATGGCAACAGTTTCGAACGCTGACAGATCTAAAATAAAAAATATAGGCTGACAAGAATATAATTCCTTCCACAGCTTTCGACAGTGTTGTATTTTATTTATTTTTATTTATTTATTGTAAACTTTACACCGAGACAGTACAGTGAAACCTCCTATAAGCGGACACTCACGGTTCCGTCGATGTTGTCCGCTTATTGGAGGTGTCCGCTTAAGAGAGGGAACTACGAAATTTTGATATATATTTATTAACAATTTCCGCTGCTTGAGATTTTCCGATATTAAATTTTTCGGCTATCTTTCGTGCTGAAACGTTAACAACTTCCATTTTTCCACAACAACTAAGAAGTTTTTTTACTAGGCGCCATTTCAAAGAGATCTATTAATACCCAACTGAACAATAAAAATAAACAGAGCAGTCCCACCGAATAAAATAATGTTGTACGACAGAAGTATTTAGTTCCGCATTAAAACAGAAAGAGGTAATTACCCGACTGCAGAGTGCATTGTTGCCAACATACTTCATAATATTTAATCCCATGTCGTGCAGCGCTCCGTCCCGTTGTCAGAAGTTTTAGAGTGTCCGGTTATAGGAGGGAATTTTACATGTGAAGACATAGGCAAAAGCTTGGTTCCAACAAATGTGTCCGTTTAAAGGGGGTGTTCGCTGAATAGAGGTGTTCGCAAGGAGAGGTTTCATTGTAGTTACATGTAAAGTCTTAAAGAAGGATGAGGCTTGCTAATTTGAGGGGGCTATGCCTAACCTAATTTATAATTATGACTGTTATCCATCATCTGAGTTCATCCATTTTCATTCTTAAAATTTCAGTTAGGCCCACAATTTAAAACCGAATCGGTGTCCCTATACTCTAATATTTTGCCTTGTTGTCTTTTGCTGAAAAAATTGCCTTAATCAAATTTGTCGCTTTAATGTCGGTCAAAATGAGTGCGAGTTCTAATATCAACCTACTGTGTAGACATAATAAATAAAAGTAAACCCCCCTCTATCAGAAATTACAACCTTTACAAGCATCAGGCACCATTTTTAAGTAAGTAGGCTATATCTATTCAAGGGCTGGCGTCCTAAACGAAAATATACTACCGAGTTTTATTCGTTTTCCTTTTTGCAACAAAGTAAGATTCCTTTTTAACTGAAATTTATTGCTAAGTATAGCTAAACTTAGATACCATTATCAGAGCCGTCGTAATGGGCGGAGGAGAGAAACAGCCACTCCAGGCGGCCAATTTTAGGGGCAGCCTAAGGCAGCCTTCTGTTTTTAAATTAAGAATATTATATTAATATCATTTTTTTTCAGACGTAATATCTCGAAAACTAATAACGGGAATTTTGTGTTTTCTTTCGAATTATTTAAAGAATTTATAGCAGAACGGATCTAAATTAATTGACGAATTTATGAAAATAAAAAAAAGTGAAAAAATAGAAGAGTACAATAAGTGGGGACTAGAGGTTAATATTAATAAGACAGAGTATATGTGTATTGGTGGAACAAAACAGGATCTAATCTTAAATACTTAGGTCTAAAAATTCCAGCTGACGGAACACTGGACAAAGCTATAAAAGATAGAAACCTACAAGGAAGAAAAGCAATAACTTTATTAAATGGAATAATTTGGGACCAAATTATATCAAACATAACAAAAAGCTTATATATAACACCATTGTAAAAAGTATTATTACATACGGCTCAGAAGTATGGCCAATCAAAGATAGAACAGAAAAAATGCTTTCCGCTACGGAGATGGACTATTGGAGAAGAGCAGCAGGGAAATCAAAAAGAGAAAAAGTTACAAATCAAAGAATAAGAGAAATTATGACAGTGGGTGAACGTACTTTAGTGGATGATATAAGAACAAAACAACTGGTGTGGTACGGACATGTACAAAGAATGAATGATGAAAGACTACCTAAACAAATACTACAATGGAAACCAACTGGCCGAAGAAAACGAGGACGGCCAAGGAGAAGCTGGAGAGAAGGAATAGACAGTGAAATAAGAATAAGAGGCCTAGATGATGAATTATGGGCAAACACAAACGAGTGGATATTGGGTATCGGAAGACGTAGAACGTTGTGAAACCGATAAATAAATATATAAAAAAGTGAAAAAAATGAAAAATATTTGGTAATTTTTCTCATGAGGAGAAAAGTTTTGTGTCTGAAAAATCTTGACGCAATTTTATTATATCGGTTGTTTGTTTAAAAATTTTAAAGCTTAAAATTAACGCTCCAGATGTGAGTCGTTTGCATCGAAATTCAAATCTAACGCAGACTCATAAAATTTATAATATAAAATCGACATTTCCATAATACTTAAATTAAAAATAAAAAAACCACGTCACCAGATTAGCGAAAATATCTAATGACATTTTTTCTCAATGTCGTTTTCTTCGGGAACATTTTTTTCGAATGACATTTTTTTCATAGAGTTTTGTAAATGCCGTTTTAAAAAAAATAGTTGAATTTTTTATGCTGACATCACTCTTTTTACATTAATTACTTTGTTTTGGTGTAAATCACTTTCACAAACTTGCAGTGGGAGAAACAAAGCGGGAACGGCGGCATATTTCCCGTCTTGCTCCACGGGGCTACTTGTCTAGCGACGGCCCTCCCATATTGGGTCCTTAAACTCTTCATGCTTTTTGCGTTTGTGTTCTTGTTATTAAAAATTATTATAGCTCCATCATAGGTGTGTTTTTTTATTTGTTCAATTGATTTTATATGCTAACGTTGATATAATTTTTAAGAAATTGTACATTTTTATAATTATAATTTTTGTCGATTTTCAGTATTTTTCGCAGTTTTTTTTGTGCGTGCGCAAAAAGTTGCAACACTTTCCAGATCACTTTTTTATTTTGTAAACCGTGTAATTATTACCTTCGACCAACCAATAAAAAATCTCTTTAAAGAGCATCTAAAAAGAAAGAAATGGTTCATTTACGTGGGATAATAATAAAACTTATTTGTAAATTATAACAGGTTAAATTAATTAAAATATTTTTATTACCTTCCCCTAGCCCTCACAGCAATGTCTAGAGAAGGAATTGATTTCGATAAAAAAAATACCGAAAATTTATTATTTGTTTGTATTTGGACCAATCTTAGCAAACTCGTCGTGTCACGATAGCTCGGCAATCGCCGGACGAATTTTCATAAGATTTTTATAAAAAATAATGTTTGACACTGTAACGAAGTTGTTATAGATTTTGTCAAAAATCCATTATTGCACATGACATTGTTTTGACAGTTATAATATAGTATAAATATAGTAAAACCCATTTTTCTCAATAATTTGTGTTATAGTAGGGGACGCCTTGAAGATTTTGGGAACTAATTTTCTTAGTCAGAGAACATCGATCGATTCATTGAGTAATTCTAAGCAAAATTTGTTATAAAACATGAATACAAGGAACTTATTTTCTTGGTAAGAAAACTAGTTGTACTAGTAAAGATTATAATTAAGATAACTAAAATAAATATTCTGGCTTATCTTTTTGGATGACAAGTATTTCTGACAAGTGAAAATGAAATGAGTGCTCTTATTTTCTTAGTTTTGAAAGTTTATGAGATGATAGGTTGTATTAAACCAAAAGCTTAAAATACCATCTGGCTATTATTCAAAAGTCCCAAAGCCTTGCCAGAGTTATCTGATGCTCATCATGTTGACACGTCCGATTATGATAATGTTTGTTTAAACCACGTACAAATAGGAAGGAGTGATTATTTGGCTTATTTTATAAATAAGTTTTTATGCACATAGTTCCGCAAACGCTCTGTTGCCGATTTACAGACTGTTAAATTTAATCAATTTTTTTAAATTTATTGCTGATAGCTCCCGCTGGTCTTAAGATATTTAGCTCAACCTAAAACCTAAATTAAGCTACAGGGTCAAAGTCCTTAGGCATTCCCAATATTAATGAGAATCTAAAATCAAATACTTTTTTAGCGGGAATACTCCTTTTCCACTTTCCCCTGAACCTGGTGCGTCACTGATAGATTCTAAGATACAGAATAAATTCCTTGTTTTATCTAGAAATTTCACAGTATCCCGCAGTTTTTTTGTATCTGCGGGCGTTAACGAGCAATACATTATTTAACTATTTTTTAGAATGAATTTAAGAGCGTTTCTGGCAGCTTTCGTGATTGTAAATAACGACAAGAATAATGTTCTCCATGACCTTATAGTATAATCTACCATGTGAAAAAATTTCAAAACTAAGAAAACAAGTTCCTGATTTTCCAATTATGAAGACGCCGCTAAATGCAGTTTTCAAATTTGTAAATCAGCCCGTTATTTTTAGTAATAATGTACTAACATCAGTTTATACATTCGGTTTCAAGATTAAGAAAATAAGGGAACAAATTAGCCCAATTTTTGAATCTGAAAATTTTCGGCCAGGGATATTTTCCACCACTTGAGATGAGCCAGAGTACTTTTCTTATAATGTTCATGATCTCTTCTTCTTTGTGTAAAAAATTTAGAACTACACTTAGACTAAGAAAATAAGTTCCAAAAAATACTCGCAGCTTCCCCTACTTTTATAACCAAAAACATTGTGGAAGCTTTTGTTTCTGAGATATTTATACAAAAATGTTTTCAAAGTTGATATAGCATGAAGTTCACTTGGAATGTGCTAATGGGCTAGCAAGGTATCAGGTCCGTCATGAATCAATTAATTTTATTATGATAATCTCACCCTTTTGTAATATATGATGACATTTTATATAGTTTTTTTGAAATAATTTTGTTACATTTTTTGGGGTAAACTCTAATTAAGTTTATTTTTTGCTCTTTCCAGGGTCAACTCCCAACATAAATGCCATCGGAGATCTAAGCAATCTCACCGAAAAACCGAAATCTCTCGTGGAAAGGATCCAGGGATTAGGCGAAAGTCTTTTGGGACATCACCGCTGTGACAGCGACTGCTCCACAAGAGGAAAAACCGGTGAGAAATTACTTAACATTAAGAAAATGACGTCGCACAAATTACATGGGCATTGGGCTTCGGTGGAATGCTTTTAGATTCACGTATATTATAGAGGAGATCCTCCCATACAACGTTTAAATGATACAAATCTTCCGATGGGCTCCAGGAACCTTGGAATTTCCATCTAATTGAAAATGTTGTGATATTAAAAACATGCCTATATATCAAAAGATTTCGACGATAGTTTATTTTGGCAAATCGTTAGACCAAAACACACTGCATAAAGGTCTACATTTAAGGTTTGCTACTAGCAAAGCATTTTTTATATGTGTGTGAAAGAGCGACCTTCATTATGTTTGTAAAAACGGGGGGGTACGGGTCATTATATTTCAACAATTTATTTTAATTTGACAACTTATTGTACCTAGGGTTAAGGTAACTTTTTATATTTCTGCAAATTGCCAAACTAAACAAATTTCCGACGTTGTATCGGAGGATTTCGTCTATAACATACGTACGTCTTAAAGCATTCCACCGAAGCCCAACGCCCATGTCATTAGTGCGACGTCATTTAGTTGGCCTTATCCTGACATAAAAGGACATATCTCAGATTTGGAGAACTTATTCTCAAAAATAGATCAGCTGATGCATTGACATATCGTGGATGAAAAGCAAATCATTGTTTACATTAAAACGGATGTAGTTAAATACGTTTTATATATGGAGCTTTCCATGAAAACCCGGCCACCTTTTTGGTTCCTCTATAGATCATCAGTGACCTTAGTACAAGACAATAAGTTTAAAAAATAGTCATTTTGAAAATGTTCGATTTTTTATATTTTTTTGAAAAAAGATGCTCCAATATTTTGTTTATTGCCTTTAAAAATTTTAGAGTGGGCCGAGAAGTATAAATGCCCAAAAGAAAAATTCTTGTGTAAGTGCGCAGAAGCCTTGGCGGTACTTATATGTATATGGGCAAGCGAGCAGTCCTATTGATGCGCCCGGGGTGTGAATTACCCCCGATAAGATTGCTTGCTAATTCTGTCATTAGCATTAATTTATGAGAAAATCAATTGAGACCGAATTGATAAAATAATCGTATAATCTATAACAATGGTTGAAACAAAAATTAATATTTTGTAAAACACTTAACCGGTTTTAATGGTTCACATCTAGTTGAATGCGGTTCGTTTTAGGTATTTAACTTTTAATGAATTAAAAAAAAGTCCAAAAGTTTCTCTGATAATTCTGATTTTGTCCGGCGTTTTAGATTTCAAGGTGGGATAATATTCAGATTTGGCAAGACTAGAGACCCTGTTTGTATGACATATTCTTACAATAATTTATTGTAAGAATATGTCGTACATACAGGGTCTCTAGGCAAGACAACCATATAGTCGGTAAAACAATCGTTAGAACAAAAGTCGCTGTTTCTAATGTCGACGAAGGATTAGATAATAAATAATTCATAAAGTAGTTTCTAAATTTTACGCCTGCTTTGTTCTAAAGTTTTTTTTACTTTTTTTGTTACCAATATTCCGCCCTTGATAAAGCAAGATCGATCGATGCAAGATCTTAATTCAAATAAAGAAAAATACGAGCTGTTGTTTTTGTCAGCCCACCCGTTTTCCGGATTTCCGTGAAAAAGCAGAAAAAACCGCTTGCGACTCTGTGTGTGCGTGGGCGATGGGATTTGAGAGTAGAGGCCCTGAATTCATTTTAAACTTGGCAAAATAAGTCACAAATCTTTTTCGGGAACGTTCTTGCAAAGTGTCGTCACGACCTCATGCAACGACTTACAGGATATTCCGGTAATATACTGTTTGATTGCAGAACGTTCCAAAAACTAGCGTTCCAAAAAAAAATTATAATGAACGTCCGAGCGACGTCGCATCATGGCTTACAGAATATCCCGGAAACATTCTGTTTAGCCGCAGTACCTTCTCGGAGCGTTTGAAGAAGAACTAGCGATATTACCAATAAAAACATCCCGGGAACGTCCCCTGGACACGTTTATGAAACGTTCATGGAACGTTCTTGGAATACTCCCGAGACGTACCGGAATGTCTTCGCGACCTTCCGTGTAGAAAATAAAATGGTTTTGCAGGACCAAAACTACATGTAAAATGACCAAAGGCATTTTTTTGGCACGAACCTACACCTGAAATAGGTGCAGGTCATGCGAGGCACAAGAAATACCTATTCCGGCACATTCCTTCATTATTCAACGTCCATCCTTGAATCCTCGAAGTTTATCTTGAATTAATATCTAGAAAATGTATACTTGTTCACATCTCTTAAAATCGCAGCCAACGATAAAGACCGGCCATGACGCGTTATAAGCAAGTCGGCGGTCACGTGATCTTAGGAGTTCCAGGATTCTTATTGTATTGCTTAATATATTATGTGTTTTTACACAATTTAAATAAATTTACAAAAATTTTTTGTTCTCATATAGGCAAAAATTGAAAAAAATATTTTGCTGTATGTATGTGTTTATTATAGATAAAAGAACTGAATCTATAAAATAAAAAATGATATAAAATTTGCGCTCTAATATCTTCAGGTATATTAGGTACATAATAGCGTTAGTTACTTCAAAACTATACAAGTCTTTTAAAATTGGACATAACAAACCTAAACTTTAAGTTTTTTAATTTTTCTTTGAGTGTCATCATCTTTGTCTGTGTTCTTATTTAAAAATTTATTAGCAGACACTAAATCATTATGCTTTTTAATAAAATTATTTTAAAAAACTTTACATGCCCTGAAACTAATTTTTTTTAAGATTTGACAATAGTTTTTCTCCACAAAAACACTCCTTAGAGTTATCTAAAGAAGTTTTTTTAATATAAAACATTTCACAATAATTTATTAAAAAGAAAGTGATTTTGTGAATAAGTGAGATGGTTTTCACGTTCAATAAACTGAATGTATTGGTCGTCAATAATTTTTGAAAAATTCCCCAGCACAAAGTTTAATATATATTTCATCAATGTGTAAGTTAACTACCAACTCATGTACTTTTAAAAGCTGTATCTTACTTTTTAAATATTGAACACTACGGGAGAGATTACTATCTGTTAGCGATATTTTACAAATTAGTTTTTTAATATTGCGAGGGTGCAGAAGACATATTACCTTAGTTTTGTAAATTGACATGTATGCACTGGATGACTGGACAAATAAAGATGTAGCCAACATTAAAGTGTATCCACAATATCTTCGATTCTCACGTGACCTTTTTAAGAGACCTAACTGTTCAATAAGAAATGACAATTGAACACATTTTTCACTCTCACTATCGAAAATGTCACTAAGGATGTCTATTACTTGATCAATCTTATCTTTTACCACTTCTTTCCCGTTTGCAACTTTCATTTCAATAAACTGCATTAGCTCTTCAAGTGTATCGGTGCTGTCCAAAAATAAAACTCCAACTTTTTGGCAGTTTGCTTTTTGGTATGGACACATTGTTAACATTTACAAAAAATGACTAATGCTAATAGTAATGGTTTGTTGTTCAAAAACGTCATCAGGCACAGGCAGACTGTGTCACGTTCTTGGGTAAAAATCCAATTTTTGTTTATTTTAGTATTAGAACAATAAAATTTTGAAATGTCTTCATTATTTGATAAAACCTTTGATTTCTTATGAGCTCAAAGTGTTTCAAGACTTTCTTGTATTGCAGTTTCCAGTTGTTGCCTCTCGACATCAGCTAATCGAACAGTAGATACAGGTTGTCTACTTAGGTATTTCGGAACATTTTGAACACTCTCCATTTACAACACACTTATCAAACCAAATATCCTGCTCGTTAGGAAAATGTTTGATGCAAACTTGTGGACGTTTTAAGATACTTAAATCATTAGGAATTTTTCGCAACCAAATTTTATGCATTTGTTTATCCAGTGGCAAATTAAAAGTTGACACATATTCGGTTTCAGTTTTATAGTTGGACCGACAACCAACAACACTACACGTTCGCGGCATTTTTGTCTTTTTCGTGGGCTACGTTATTTTAATAACTTTGATAAAATTCACATAAAATTCATGCCCGAATTAAGAAAAATCGACGTAAACAAACATACCAAAACTGAAAACACACATGTTTTATAATGACAGCTGGCCGGGAGGCGTTCTTTTGTGAACCTCCTACGGTGACGTTATATTTCCGCGCCCGGGCCGGTCTTTCTCGTGGGCTGCGCTTAAAATGCCAATAAGATGTTGACGAGTGTTCGGGACCAAATTCTACCGAAAATGTTACGATCGAAATGTTTCGTGAACCGCTGCCGCCAACAGTCGTAAAACGTACTATTTTTTTTGGGCTTCGTGTACGACCTACAGAACCTACATGGGGCGTAATGGGACATTCCGACCTGTTTCTAAACCATTTCTGGGAATGTTTATAGAACGTTCTATTTGGGCCCAGCGTTGTTCACGACCTACGGGATCTACAGAGACCTATAGCGTTCCAAATCGAACATTCCCTGAGCCACTACTGAAAACCTTCCTAGAACGTATTATTTGGACCCGGCTAAGTCCCCGGAACGAAGAACGTTGTTTGGGCAGTAAACCAATTAAAATAGCATTGTCTAGGTCAGTTTAAACAAGAATAATAGTAAGGACAATTAGACTTTCTCGACAAATAATTTACCATCACTTTTGGTATAAAGAGCGGTAATATATTTCTAGGAAAACACATTCTTAGTCATAGTTTTCAGGACCTCTATTGGAAAGTATAAGGCCAGCCCGGTATATGCATGCAGGAGAAAATACTCGTAAACCAATGTTTTTAAAATAAGTAGCTTAATAAAGTAAATGTAGGATGTGAGAAAAATGCCGTACCTTTTTGCTTATTTAAAACATTATTTGTAAAGCGCAAGGGTTCGTTTACGCTGAATTGGAAAGCAAGCAGCAAATTTACTTAATTACATTTAACCGATTATGAAAATGTCAAGGGTCGAACCTTTGACACTTACCTATGTGCTTGACTTGACAATTTAATTAAGGTTTGTCTGCAGTAGAGGATTGATATAAATCTTATATTTTGTAGTTCTTGTAAAAATAATAGCCCCCAACCGCAATTTTTTACGAATATTTAAATTTTATAAATTTTTTTTCACCTAAATCACTTTATTTTACAAAAAATTTTATTTGCATGTAGTGCCAGCCTTTAGAGCTCAGGTTTTTGCTGCCTCCTTGGCCACTCCCCCCTGGACATCCTGGATTCTCCACTGTTTGTTTGTCATCAAATCCAGCATTTGTTCCAGTTAAATCTGCAACAAAATTTTCCTGCACAAAGACAAACAATCTTTTGCAAAATCAAAATTTTATTATAGACAACTTTTCAATCAACAAATTCTTTGATCGTCTTCAAGTGTGAACTTCGTTCTTAATGTAGGTTAATTTTAATAAGGATGCTTTTAGATTTTCTATGAATACAGATAGACATTGTGGCAATCTTGTGTCTCCTCTCAGACCACAGCAAAATTATTATATATATGTGCCATCTTAATTTTCTTTATCAATTTTATTATTTTTCTTTGCCGAATGCAGTATATTTTGAAATCTATTCAAATAAACATTTTAGATATGGTGTAAAAATATACGGGAAAACCCTGTACACCGGTCTATTTTTTAGTAATAAATAGCAGGCTGAATTTTCATAAATTGCTTTATTCTGCCAAGACGCAACTTTTTCCTCTGCAGAAACTTTAAAAGTGATGTTTAACATATATGCTCAAACGCAGGCATATTTCGAGCGTAAAACGGAGTAAACCAAGCATACGATTTGTAGGACAATGTTGCCATATACAGTGAAACCTCCCATAAGCGGACACTCACGGTTCCGTCGATTTTGTCCGCTAATTGGACGTGTCCGCAAGGAGAGCTTTCACTGTACCTTCAAACAAATTTTTAAGCAAAAGAAAATTGCCAGTTATTAATTTCTCTGGTTACTTCTTTAATCCTATTGTTTTAACGTGTCTGAGATGAGGAAAACTGCCGTTAAAGCATGGAATTTGTAGGGCAAAAGTTTTGCAAAAATTTAATATCGCTTAAATCTAAAGATTTAAGCAAAAAATTTATTGCTGCCAGTAGTCGCTCGTGAGGTAGTACCACCGTGCCAAGGCACTACCCTATTTTTCTGCAAAAACACGTTTCTCTTTGATTTTAAAAACATCTTTATAGATTTTTATTTCATTTTCTACATTTCTTTTTAGTTTATTAAATACGAAATTTGGTAACCCTGTTCGATTCTATGGATCACACTCCGACTCGACGCGATGCGATGAATGGGCCACTAAAATCAAAAGAAACGTAGAAATCGGTGCCCAATGTATATGTGCCACTTTTCTGTTGGCTCCTTCGAATAAAGATCGTTTTTATCAGCACCCTATATAAGCGGCAGAGATAGAGTCTATGTTGGATATTTAAGCGTTGCTTCAATAGGAAAAATGAAGGAAATTTTGTGCCTGGCACAGGCCATTAGTTAATCGTTTTACTCGCATTACTTATGTGGCTAGAGCGTAGATGTTTTAATTTACGCCCTTTAAAATAAATTTAAATTATTTTAGCAGAATTCTTTGAGAAATTTTGAGTCATCTTATGGCGGAATTTGAGTCGGCATGGGTTAGTTCCTCAAAAAAAAAACAAAGAATTAGAAACCTCAAACATAGTAGTAGTAATTATTCTTTTTAACGACTTGTAAGTAAACATTTGGGCGCAACACCCCAAATTTTTTCTTACTGACTTAAAATTCTGGCACTACCATGTTGTATTGAGACGACCGCCGCTGATTGTTGCTACTTATTGAATAACTTACGAAAACTTGACTATAAAAATTTTAAATTAATGCTTAGGTACCGTCCATCCAATGCTGACCATCACACACACTTCGTATTCCTGTCACGATGGCGTGGACGCCAAAAAAAGCACCACTTCGTCGCCTTCTCACAGTCAGATTTCCAGAAATTCCTCCAAAAAATCCAACAATTCCTTGCTGGTTAATAACGGAAAGTTAGAAGGTAAGGAAAATTCAAAACAAAAATTTAAAATTGAAATAAAAATTACGGTAAGTACGGACTTGATTGTGGTAGACATGGCATTTAAAAAAAGAACATGCTTAAAAAAAACGATTAGACGTAGTTATTATTTGAATATTTTATGTACAACTACCCGGGATTGATTTTCAAACAAACGGTATCAGAAATTTCCTCCCTCTACTTTACCAGGGCGCACAGAGAATAGGTGTTGGTCGTGGGTCTGGCTATCCTGAAACAATGGGCGAAACTACGTGTAATCTTCTATACTTTTTACCCAAGTGCAGCACGGCGAAAGGAAGGTTAATGTTTTGCGATTGGGATATGTATGTAAGTATGTAAATATGTATGTTTGTGTCACGCTAGAGGCTAAACGGCTGAACCGATTTTGACAAAAAAGGTGTCGTTGAATTGATACTGATCCCGAAGGTGCTATAGGCTATATTTTTACCTTCCTAGTCCGCACAGCAATATAGCTAGAGAAGATATTGTTGTCGACGAAAAAATTTTTTTTGAGATAACGCCTAAAATGTGTTATTATGGTCTATTTTCACCTATGTGTGTGTATGTAACTCTGTCCGTAACATGATAGCTCCCAAATCGGTCAACCGATTTTCATGAAATTTTTAGGTAAAATAGTATTCGTTACTGTAACGAGCTGATTAGATTTTGGTCGAGATTCATCAAAGCTAATAACAGTTTTTTGACAGTTAAAAAGTTTTAAAAATTCTAACTTTTTAACGGAGCGTCGTATCAATATGTTGTTTTCGGAATATTGTAGCGCATATTTTTTTCAAATATTTGTATTATACCCAAAAACTTGGTAGGACTTTCGTTTCAGAGATATTTACAAAAAACTGTTTTCAAGGTTCATATAGCATGGAGTTTACTTGGAGTGTGCTAATGGTTTAGGAAGGTATCAGATCCGTCATGGATCCATTTTTAAGGCATACAAATTATCTAAATTTCAGGCGATTCTAATTTGCTATAGTTACTTCTTAGTCCTCCCTGCTCCCACCCATTTCCTCTTCTGTCATTCCCACCACCCTATTTAAAAACCATATTTACTAGTTCCTCCCCCCGTCTCTCCTCCCCGCCCTCCTTATTAGTAATAGTTGTTGCTATAACTTTCACAAATATAAAGCGATTTGAAAAGTTCTTTGTGCACACGCTTTAGGACTTTTTTTTTGTTAAAATACCAGGGTGGATCAAATATAAACAAGCCTTTGTTTATAAACTAGTTATTTAGAAACATGACACAAAACATAAATTTTTTCTAGTTTTCTACACATCCCCTTCTCTGTTAATACACTTTTCCCAACGGTTTGACGGTTTCTTAATCCCGTTTTCATAAAAGGAAGCTGAGCGGGTATCTAACCAGTTGCGCACGAATGCCTCCACCTCTTCATTGGTCTGAAATTGCTCGCCTCCCAATAAATCTTTGAGTGGGCCAAACATATCAAAATCGCAAGGTGACAAATCTGGACTGTATGGAGGGTATTCCAGCAGAGTCCAGTGCATTTCAATGATTTTGGCCTGTGTTAAAACGCCGTATTAGGTCTAGCGTTGTCATGCAGGAGCTACACGTCTTGGATGGGGTGTGCTCTCCTCTTTTGGCGATAATCAGGCTTTACCTGGTCGAGTAAGTTGCAGTAGTAAGCCGCGTCTGTTGTTATTCGCTCGTGCAAAAAATCGACCAACTTAACTCTTCTCCAGTCCCAGAAAACGGTCGCTAAAACTTTGACTGCAGAAATGATGGTAAGGACGACGTGGTTGACTCACGTTGTCGACACTCTCACAGCCGTCGTTAATTTCTTTGCACCAAGTTTTTACAGGTACCCACGAAAGCGTCTTATTTCCGAACTGTGCTCGCAATCTGCATCGAATTTCAGCAGGTTTAACGTTTTCGCGTGTATGAAATTTAATGATTATTCTTTGCGCAACACTGCTGTGTACCTTCTTCTCGCTCATTGCGATTGCTCCTGGCCAAATGAGCATCGCGGCACTACCAGCCGCCTACATGCTGCTGAATATCCCTACTTCAAAATTATAACGGCCACGTTCATCTTGAATGACTTTTCCGTTAGTAAGTTTAAAAGGCTTGTGTATATTTGATCCACCCTCGTATTTAAATATTTGAGAAATTTTCAATTTTTTTTATTTCAACTTTTGTGCACTTTTTTCCGCGTAAAAAAAACACCCACAATCTATTGATGTCTGATTGAGATAGAAGGCAGACAATGACCTGAATAAAAAACAGTCCAATGCGCTATGTGTGGGCTTGCTTTAAATTTAGAAAACTGTACGCTTTTCGAATTGAAAAGTAGCTGAGTGCAGCCGAGCACGCTGTTTATGGACCTTTTATTGCATCAGTAAACATTCAATTTAACATTTTTCGCGAAAATGCCTGGTAATAACTGGAAAGCTCGTTGTATGTACGAGGCAATAAAATGGAGCTCTATTCCAGTTAAATGAAACTAAATACAGGGATATCAACAACTTTAACAAAACAAATTTTCAGGAATGGTATATAGTCACGTACTTATTTCTACACCATGGTTAAATGATATAGGATTTATGGAAAATTATTACTGTATGTAAGATAAAAAAAACTGCATATGCATAAAATATATAGTACCGTAGTCAACTTAGCAGTCATTTTCTATTAATATTTTTTATACGTAGTCCGTGGTATTACCGCACCGGGACAATTTTTTGAGGTTTTTAATATTTTAGATTACGCTGTTAACGCCAACGTCCTATCAATTGGCGTACATATCCAAATGCTCCTGGTTCGAGTCACGGCGGAGGCACAGAAAACTTTTGTTTTTATGATTTTTCGTGCTTTAATTTCACTATATTTACCCCTGGTTTAAAATTATTGTTTACTGTTTTGAATAAAACATTGCATTATTGCACTTTGTTAAGTTGTATATTGGAATTGTTTGTCCGATTTCTCAAACTATATATTATTAAGAAATATTTGTTAAATTTTGGATAGCGTCCATGTGAAGTTGTATTTCAATTGGGATAAAAAGAAAGAAAATACAGAAGTGGTATATGGTATTGATGATGCTTCATTGCGAAAATGGTCTACATGAAAATAAATGCTGTGGGAACAAAAAGACCGATTTGAACACTTTTTTCTGTTTTCTTTTTTTATCCTGATTTGAATATTTGTTACTATAACTAAAAAATTGGAATTTGAACATTTCTAGATCGGAACCACAAAAGTAGGGTTAAGAATGAGGGCGACCAAGATGCGACTGCAAAAAGTCTACGTTTTCAAAGTAGAAACAGGATGTAGTGTCTAGTTTAAAAGATCGACACTAAAAAAAAGTCAAAGTATTTACGGTTTTCAAGTTGTTGCAAGAAGTTATTTTCTCTACATTTTTACATCAGGAGTTACTATAATGACACAAACTTGTATAGTTAAAATTAAAGTTATAATGTAGTTCTCGGATAAACTTGTTTGCGACTTCAATGAGGCTTAACTTTCTAGTGGTAATTAAGTTACATACAAAAGTGACTATGAAATAACGACTAAAAAGAAAGTAAAACTTTGGCAATGTCCTATCGTGGAAGAGAGATCAGAATAGATTATCAAGTAACAATCCTAAGAGGTAGTTTAGAGGGTCGTTTTTACGAAAGCTCTACTTTTTCGTGATACTAGATAGTAGACAGAACTAAAAAGTGCCGAATTTTTGTTGGGATCACCACATTTCTACCATAAGATAGTAGCAAAGTCTTTGGAGCGTGTAGTCGCTACTATAAATGTTAGCTGGGTAATGTTGATGGTCATATTGTTCAAGTACGAGAATAGAGTCCTTGATGTAAAACAACTGTCAAAGTGTATCCAAAGCCTCTAGTATACAAAATCAACACAAAGTTTTTGCAAAACAGCGACTTGTTTTTAGACAAGTTTTCAGGCTTGCTGTATCTATTTGCAAAAACAGTATTTTGTACTTACTTTACTTAAGTCAAAACACCACATAAAGGAATTTTTCGAGACTTGGTTTGTTTGGGTTTAATTTGGTTAGCCTATACTAAATTAATTAGTTTTTGGGCCCTTCCTTAGAACGAAGAGGTGGTAGCGCGCAGACATCGTCGATATGTTCGCGTTTTATGAGACTTAACCAGTGTATAAATTCTTGTAATGAATGAGACTGAGAATAAGCATCTTCCCACGTCTTCACCCGGGTTTGAGGAAGAGAAGGAAGTACTCCTTCTCGCCCGTTTAAGAATTCATATACAGTACGGCACCAACAAATTGGAACGGCGCCGGCGGTGATTTTTAAAGTAGGTTTCAATATTTTATCAGTACGGCACAGTTTCCTTTGCAAAGAAAAAAGATGGAAAACGTGCTGTGTGTGGATCGATAAAAATCAATACGAATTTTATACTTTACACAAAGGTGTGTATGCCCAACTCGCGAGTGTCAGAAAGAGAAGGAAGAGTTGGTTTTGGTTGTTTTCCTACTTACACAAGATAGCATCTCCAGACGTACGTTTCTGTGTATTTCACGACATCAGTGGAGAACAGCATACCTACCCAGGTAGCAAGGTCACGTTTTGAACGTCAAAAAAAGGTCATTTTTAATGACCATTGACGTCTCCAACCTCACGTGTCAATGACCTTTAAATGACGTTCAATAGAGGCAAAGACACCCCCAAAATGACGTCATTTTTAGACGTTTTAAAGAGTCAGCAATATGACATATTTGTGAACAAAACAGAACATCAGTGACCTATTTATGACTTTATTTAAACTCTTCTGAATATATGAAATATTCCCTGCACCCTACAGTTGAGAACACTGAAGGAAACTTAGACCTGGAAGTCTTGGAACAGGTATAGATCAAAATAGACCTAAACCTAGAGTTAGACATCTCCACCTAGAAGCAAAAGAAGCCTCGAAGTTTGAGTTGATTTAATCTTTAATCTATTTTACATACATACCCCCACATCATGTATAAATCCGGTGAAGTACTGACTAGGGCTCCATCTATGTAAGTATGAGTGTATGTCCCTCGGACAAAGTGTGCAGTGTGGGTAGTGACCAATATATGACGTGTTTAAGATATTAAAAACTACACGGCGAAAAGATGTCAAATAACTGACGCCTTAAAGACAACATTTTTTGGTAGATGACCTGCTGGTCAACGAAACAAAGACGTCATTTGATGACCCCTTGCTACCTGGGTAGGTAAGCCAATTTTAACCAAAACCAACTCCTACATATGAAATACTCGCGTTCGTGCAATGCGATTAAACTCAAAGGGGTGGCGCCATCCTTTCTTTCGTTTTGAAGTTTGGGGCACCCTGTAAATCCCGCGAATTTATTTCGTCATTATTTAATTCTCCGAAAACTAGGGAATTTGTCACGTTGCGTTGTTGGGTTGGTAATAAAAACGCATTAAATTGGCGCTGGACTTCGGGTCAAAACAACTATTAATCTAAAAAGAGCTTTAGTGCTGTACGCCCGTCGAACTTTATTCCACGAGGTTATGTTTTTTCTTGCATTTAATACGAGTATATTTTTTATGGTGGGGTCTTATAATAACATAAAACATTTTACTACTTCTCTAGACCAGTGGAGGCGCGTCGTGTAAAATTTTAGCAGGCGAAAATGAGTGCCACGCCTATCTCTTTGAACCCGAGTTACAACGATATCGTCGAAATCAAAGCAGTATGGCCCGACCGATAACGCCAAGTTGTCTCAGTGCACTAATTTAAGGTGCACATAAGCTAGCTTTAACAGGCAAAGGTAACCGTTGACCCAGGTGGCATCACGAACTGCGTTCGGTATTTACATCGGATTAATCTTTTTGATTGAAATCGTTCGTTAATTCCATCTAGATCTATGAGAGGTAGATCTGAATCGTTCGGTAATTCTGCTCAGACTAGTCGGACTTAAATCTGGTTGCGTGGATTTTGACTGACGAAACAGATTGATCTGAGATTGTGACGTTGGGTATTTGTTTTGTTTACAAAAATATTTTTTATGTAAAAAAATTGAAATTGAATTATTTGATGTTGAAGACAAATCAAATCAAATCAAATCAAAATTAGCTTTATTAGTCAGAATACAACAGTATACATTGACAAAGCCTTGCTTATCTAAAGTACAAATATCAAACTATGGAGATACATTAATCCCTATCGAAATAACAATAATAGAAAAACTAAATAAAGTTTAAAAATAAATTTAACTAACATTTGATGTACCTACTTTTAATTGCTAGCGCCATAATTTTATTTAAGTTCAAATACAAAAATTGGCTTTATTAGTCAGTTTACCAAAGTAGACATTGACAAAAGCCTCATTTATCCAATTATAGTCTATTGAACACTAAATAATTATTATTGATTTAAAATTATTTAAATAAAAAAATGTCAAACAGTCAAACTTAAAACTATATAAAAATCGGTTAAAATAAGAAAAATCTAAAATTTGATTAAAACATAACGACGCCAAAATTTAAATTCAATGAAAATTATTGATTTAAAATTATTTAAATAAAAAAAGTAAGTCAAACTTAAAACTATAGATAAAAATTGGTAAACACAATAAAAAGCTAAAACTTGATTAAAACAAAACGACGTCAAAATTTACATTCAATAAAATCAAAACCCCACGATCTGTGTCAGATTTTGTCAGATAAACCTAAATATAAAAATAAATAGTTTCAGTCAGCAAAGTATTCTTCCAAAGTATAGTAAGCTCTGCTCGCTAAAAAATCTTTTGTTTTTCTTCTAAATTTCCCTAGATTTTTTATTTCTCGAAACTCAACTGGCAAATGATTAAAAAGCTTTTTTCCATTGTAAATAAATGAGTTTTTAACCAAAGTTGAGCGAGGTATAGGAAGATTAAGAGTAAAAGTATTACGAGTGTTATACTGTCTAGGTAATGATAATTCATGACGATACTTTTTAAACATTAAACATACAGTTTCTAAAATAAAAATACAACACAAAGTTAAAATTCTATGCCTCAAAAAAAGAGGCCTGCAAGAAACGCGCTTTTTGACTCCACACAAATTCCTTATTGCCCTTTTTTGGAGGACAAAAACTGAATTTATTAAAAACTGCGAACAGGATCCCCAAAAGCAAATGCCATATCGAAGATGCGATTCTACCAACGAGTGATAAACATTTTTGGCAACATCCAAGCCAAGGTTATCACCAATCACTCTCACAGCATAGCAGTTTGAAGCAATTTTACTTTGAAGGTTTGCAATATGCTTATCGAACTTTAGACATCGATCGATTGTTAGACCTAAAAATCTGTTTATTTCTGGATTTGATAAAACTTCAATTTCTAGTGTGATATCACCTATATCACATTTAAAATTTAAAATGTGTGTTTTTGATATATTAAAGGACAGAAAGTTTGCGTCACACCATTGTTTTATTTTACAAATATCGTTCTGAACATCAATATTTAGTCTGTCTATATCAGTATTGTCCCAAAGAACTGTGTTATCGTCACAAAAAGCTGTTATTTTGCCCGTAATGTCAATGTTTGGTAGGTCATTAACAAAAACCAAAAATAATAATGGGCCCAAAATTGAACCCTGAGGAACACCTGTATCAACTTCTTGTTCAATTGAAGTTTCTTCGTTAAAAAAAACTGATTGAAGTCTCCCAGACAAATATGAGCGAAACCAATCTAAAGCTATGCCTCTGACTCCATATTTTTGCAGTTTTTGCAGCAATATTCTGTGATTCACGCAATCAAAGGCTTTCGATAGATCACAAAATATAGCAGCAGCCTTCTCACCAGAGTTAAGCTTAACATAAAGGTCTTCCAAAAAGCCAAAAATAGCGTCGTCGGTACTTTTTGCAGCCTGAAAGCCGAATTGGTGACTATTTAACAGATTATTTTTAGTTAAAAAAGCTGTTAAGCGAATTTGTACCAGTTTCTCGACTATTTTAGCTAATGTAGGCAATAAGGCAATCGGTCGAAAATTTGATGGGTTATGTTGGTCTCCCCCCTTAAACAATGGAACCACAACTGCTTTTTTGAGTGTTTCTGAAAATTTACCGGTAGAAAAAGATAAATTAATTGCTTTAGCCAAAGTTTCAAGTGCAACGTCCGGCAATGCTTCAAAAATTTTTATTGACATTTTATCCCACCCTGACGCTTTTTTGTTTTTTAATTTTTTAAATATGGTTTTAATTTCCTCAATATAAGTTGGGGCCAAGAAAAAACTATCCTGCACATGGACATTTGTTAGATAGCTCAAAGGGTCGATACTTGGTGCTATTTTACTTGAGAGATTTTGCGCTATATTACAGTAAAATGAATTTAAATCATCAGCTTTAAGACTGCTAGTAAACGATACTGAGTTTTTACCTTTGAGCTTGTTAACTATCTTCCACGATTCTTTGTTTTTATTTGAAGCATTGTCGATTTTCTTTTGATATAATGACAACAAATTATATAAATTTGGGGTGATCAGCTGCCCACAGTAGGTGTACAAATTTTTCTACAGGACCCCACAGGACTATACAGAACTTTCACAGGACTCCACAGGACCCCACAGGACCCCAAAGGACTATACAGGACTCTACAGGACTCCACAGGACTATACAGGACCCCGAGGGTACTGGCGCCTAAGGGGTGCCCTAAGCATAATTAAGTACTAAGGCCGGCAGAGGCAAATTGGCGCTCTAGAAAAAACGCGAGTTAAGACGTGACGAGATGACCTTTTTTTTTGTGGTCGCGAATTTTTTTATGGGCGCCTTTTCAGCCACAGGACTATACAGGACCCCACAGGTAGGACTATACAGGACTATACAGGACGTGTACAGGACACTACAGGACCAAAAATTTATTAAAGTCCTGTAGGACGGTGTACAAATTTGGTTCAGCTGATCACCCCTCGGTCAAAATTATAGCTGGGCGTAAGTTGCGTACATAATATTTTTGGTTATATTTAGGGTTATAACCATTTATAAAAATTTAATCGATTTGATCCGGATCGTTCGGTAATTCCAATTTGCTCAGACTAATCTGTAAACACGTGACCAAAAATCCGCCTCGTCTGCAACGGGAGTGCGGGCGGCATCGATCGCCGCAATTGATTCACAAGAGCACGAACCGAAGTAGGGCCCAGATTCTGTGAACTGTAAAATTCTATAAGGACAATGTCATCCTCTCTTTCTATATTTCGTAATTAGAATGCGACATAACATATACGGTGCAGAAAATTTCGGTTCAGTTAAGGACGCATCCTCGTTTAAACACGAATACAAACATACGTACCGGGTATTAATTTTTAGCTAGTATTTAAATCTTTGGTGAATTCCTTTTGGGTTTTCTTGATACTTTATGATGAAATTATTAATTAAAGAATGACCAAATTTTAATATTTTTTTAAAGTCAAATTTGGGAGTTTACTGGCACATGTGCACCTATGAAGGAACCGCTACTGTTCTACACTATAAAACAAAAAGAAAAACAGCGCGGCGGATTCTTTTATTTGTAAACTGATCATTCCCAAACTTGAAAGCCTGCGGCCGGAGCTCCTAGAATTTTGAATCGAATCTTAAAAATTCAAAATGGCGGATCCAAAATGGCGGACTTTCTGATTTTTGTACCGATATATATAAAATTTGAAATTTTGGCGCATTTACAGCAGTATTTACTAAGACCTTAAGACTTAGCATTGTAGAACGGGTTTAAGTATCAAGTCTATAGACTTGATACCGAACGGTTTAAGTCATTGAGTTGTATAAAGGCCCTGAAAGGGCCCGTAGGGTATAGAAGTCAATGGTTTAAGTGTATTTTTTAAATACTCACAGGTCAAATAACTGCAAAGATTTGGTTCACCCTAATGTGCTATATGATAGTAAGCCTTTCTCAATGAGTTTCATCTCATATAAATTCAAATTAACTTTAGAAATAAAGAAAAACCACTCAAAAATTTTGTAACGAAATGTCATTTTTTGGAATATTAGTCCGTGCAGTCGTATGATTTCCGTTAAAAATAGTCTCAAATTGTAGTAACACCCCTGAGGGGTGGTTTAAAGTTCGAAAAACAATAGAAATAATCCATGATTGCCAAAAAAACTTATATACAAAAATATTCAAAGCTAAATAATACATACATAACTTAAAACTATATCTGTAGATGCATTACCATATTAAATACGTATTAATATTTAAATACTGTAAAAAGCACAAGATATATTAGAATCCTTTTTCAATTACACATTCACGAAAACAATCGACCATCGGTTTAATCGTCGCTAACTTGTCTATAAAATTAACCTGTAAAATATAGCGGACAGCTGACAGTGACTTTATTCGACATTTCCTAGTGACGTTTGGAGGTTTAAATATGGCTACCATTTTTAAACCAAAATAAATATTCTTTTATTTATTTATAACCTTTGTGTGGAAATAATGTCTTTGTTACAATGAAAAAAAGATGACCCATATCGCAAGGTATTTATGAACAATTTATATAAATACTAAAAACTATTGCATTCACGGGAAAAATAAGTTAAACCTTCAATCAAAATGTAGTCTTTTAAACCTAGGATTGTAGCACTTAGCAATGTAGACCCTTTAGTAAATACTGGTGTTAAAGTCGCTGATTATGATTTTTGACTCCAACTGCTTAAAACAAATTATTATGTCGGACTGGTTCCGTATTATATTCGGAGATAGGAATAGCACTATCAAGATAACCTAAGGACACTTGTAATCAAGTCCATAACTCCAACACTTGTAACCAATAGCCTGGCAGTTTTGGAAATCACGACATGGCGCAGGGAATATGATTTAAAACCTATCAGTGATCTAATGTCACCACATTATGTGGTATATTATGAGTTTTAAGTTTCTAGCCTATAATCATTGTAATTCATTTGGCGCATTTAGAAAATGTAATAATTCTTTTCCTTCAGGCATTTTTATTATTGTTGTTTTAAATGTTTATTTTGTTTCATTTTCCAGAAGTGCGGCACCTAGTGGAGCAATCAATTGACGTCAACTCTCTAAAAGTTTCCCTAAAAGACATCGTTTGTTATCTGTCTCTGTTGGAGGCGGGACGACCTGAGGACAAACTAGAATGTAAGTAATAATGGAAACAACGAAAAATTGGCTGTGATTTGTAAAAAAGTAAATAATGAAAAAACAGTGAAAAAAATAACGGTTCTTTGCCCCCAGACATTTTATTTGTATTAAAAAGCACTTTACGCTAATGTAAAGATTTAATGGCGTATTAAGAACAAAGAAAGCGTTTATCTCAATGGCGTATAGGCTAGACCAAGGCCAACACAAAAATAGAGGCCACGACCCTGAAAAAATCAGCTGTTCTCCCGGGGCTGAATTTTACATTGGGAGGTCACACGTTTTTTTATGATATTTTCAAAATGGCACTACAGATTTCCGCAAAATTTCAGTGAAATATTCTCAGACACCATCCCGATATTCCACCAAAGGTTTGTAAGGAAGCAACATGATTAAAAGGTTTAAATCTTCAAGATTTAGCATTCCTTATTTTGAATTCAAATTACCCGCCATGTACCACATGCCAACTGTTATATTTGACATGTATTTGACTTTGTCATATGTGATTGTCACATTCGCTTCTACTTTAAACTTAATTTTTGTGTGAGCTAATGAAGCGGCTATGAAAAATTAGGGCTTACTATACATTAAAAAAAAATTGTTCTGCGAGAATATAGTAAAAACAATCTCAAAAATGGCTTTATTTAAAAAAAAATCAAATATCCATGAACCGTCATTCTAACTTCAATATGTTAAAGACAATCAGCTGTGTCGTAACGTGACCATCAAAAAAAAATCAGCCCCGGATGTGACGTCAACAAAGTGGAGGATCGTGGCCCGTCCATTTTGATAGCCCTGGCTAGACTTCGAATAGCGCCATCTTTGATTAATATATGTACTTAGATTGGTTTGGAACTTTACCTAAAATAAAATTAGCCGGAAAGAGATTCAAAACACGGTTAGTTTCGAACCCCCAAACCTATTTTTTTAAAATATCTTTGATATATTTTCTGAATAAAAAATAAAATAGCATAAAATATTATTATGGGGTTTCGGGCCATTGCATTTTCTTTGTTCTTTTAACCAAAGATAACCTGTTCAAATGGAAGTCACATATTTATTGAAAACAAACCTGAAATTTTTAAAGAAAACTTTTAAGTATTTCAATTTCTGCTCTGTTAGTCAGCTCTTAGGGCACTTATCCACTTTCATTTCTCTGCTTTGAGCTGATCAAAACTCACATTATCAAGACCTCCCCTGCTGCCACAATTCATTCATAACAGTACAAAAACTTGGCAAAATCAAAATGAGTAAAAAACTGAAAAAAAATTTTTTAAAGCAAAATTAAATAAAAACATAACCTCACTTTTTAAACAAAACATAGGCCCTCTTATTTGAGATTTACTGGCTTTAATTGATTTTTTTTAGGAAAAACGCATTTTTCCCATGCACAACACATAGTTAAAACAGCATCATTGTTTGTTTGAAACTCGTAGACAATGATTTTGTAGAAATAAAATTACGGACTTCCATTGTCTTTATTTATTTTAAAACAGTGTTTTAAAATAAATAAAGACAATGGAAGTCCGAAATTTTATTTCTAGCATCTTTGTTGTAAATTAAATCGTTAAACTTTTTTTTTAAATACGATCTGCACGAAGAAGAGCACAAAACAGAAGTTTCACATGTCGTTTTTCTAGAGACAATTATAAAAAAAATAACTGGATTTGCGGGTGTGATATAATGAAACTGTTGTACTGTTTTCCGTGTGTGTTGTTTTATAATGTGCTATCAAGAATTGACCCTAATTGGGCACGAACGGAAACAACTATTACCCCCCACTCTTAGCAATTTGCGCCCCCACGTGATAACACAAATATATAGTCAAAGGTTATATTCTTGTTTGGTTTCCAGTCATGTTTAGGCTGTATGACACTGATGACAACGGGTACCTGGACAAAAATGAAGTAGACTGCATCGTGAATCAGATGATGACCGTGGCGGAGTATTTGGGATGGGATGTGACAGAACTCAAACCGGTGAGTTGCCATAATTTTATTAGTTATAAAAGCACAAGAGCATATCAAAATATAAGATAAAACATACTGACATAAGTTAATAAGGCTTCGAAATAAATAGATAGATGGCACTAGTCTTAGAGTGACGAAACAGATGTAAATTAACACTTGTTGGGTTTAATATATAGTGGTAGCAAAAATAATAAGAGTATGGTTTTTGTAAAGTCACTTGAATAACTCCTAATACGGGGTACTATCGACTTCGTGAAATTTTGCCTGATTCTGCCCTTCAAAAGTTATCCAAATTCATATAAAATCTTCCTGGTATAATTTCAACCCTACCGACATAGAAGAGGCGCGGCTCTTTGCGGTCCGACGACAAAGTATTTGTTTTCCGACCGACCGAGCCCAGGTGGATGAACGGCACCTGATTGGCAGATTTTTTTGAGATACGCTTTTAATTGCTTTCGGGTGTGCTTTTCGGGACCCCTTTAGTCGGCAGTATGCAGAGTTAGAAAATAAATCAGTGTCGTTCCTGTAGGTGTAGGAATATAAAGTTTTAATATCTATTTTTATTTCTTTAGTTTACGCCATAATTAAATGAAATAATTTTTATGAATATATCTACCGCCGCCCATGTCACATTCTATAAAGGATGTCGATGGTCGGCTTTTATCTTTGTTCAACTGACTTTGCAAAAACTATACATTAAAACTGTTTGAAAATGTGATCCTGCTCAAACTATCAAAAAACTAGAGGTATATTTGAAAACTTTAATCTAGGTGTTTTTCAGTTTACGAGCTATGGCGATTTTTCGCATAAAATATTTTAGTATCTTTTTGCCATTCTGAAAAAGATTTTTCTGTGTAGTTTTAGACAAATGCGACTTTTACTTTACAAAAGAAATTGTAACCGATAGGTAACTAAGACTTTCTTAAAAAAAAAATACATAATTTCACCTTATTCAAACAAATTGTAACAACAGTTATCTCTTTCGCAGATACTTCAAGATATGATGGTCGAAATAGATTTCAACAATGACGGTCTGGTTTCGTTGGAAGAATGGAAACGAGGCGGATTAACTACCATTCCATTGTTAGTGCTGTTAGGTATGACACTAACAATTAAGAATTTGTCATTAGTAGTGTGGGGTTCGCCAACCTCCGTGCCTCTGCCCCACTGCGTCCTTCCTTATAGTCCAGAATATCGGGCCACATAAGATTCAGAAGGTCCTCCGTCTTGAAAGCTTCCTCTTCCAGTAGGTACCTCTCTTCTTACATTATTGTATGCTTCACATGATGAGCAAAAGTGCTCGGCCCAACATCGCTCGCACGTCCCATTCTCCTTCACTCTCATCTTCGCCAAGTGTCCTTGAAGGACGCAGTGGCCGATGAGGACTCTCACTATGGGTCCTATCTCTCTTCGTGTTCTACGGAGCAGCCAGTCCTTACGATACCTGCTGTATTTTGTCACACAATCCTTCGCCTGTCTGGCATTTTCTGTGTTAGCCCATTTCTTTGAATCTCTTTCGGGCCCACTCTGTTCGGGCCGACTTCATCTGCCCTCTTGTAAGCCACTGTAAAGGATCTGGCCCGACGCATTTCTGCCGGGATCTACCCTTGGCGAGTTCTTCCGGTTTCTCGTTTCCTAGAACTCCCATGTGACCTGGACCCATACGAGCTCCACCTCTCTTATTCCGGCCAACTCCTATAATGTATACGCGCACTCCTGCACCAAAACCGCGGATATGGTTAGTTTGTACAGTGCTTTCAGCGCAGCTTGACTTTCTGAACAGATGCAGAGGCGCTTTCCTGGAAGACTCTTCATTGGATCCCAGCCAATAGCTTTTTCCAATACCCTTGCTTTCCATGTACAATCTTGCACCGGTCGAATTCCGATCTGGTAGCCTTGATCCGACTGTGTAGCAGACCGTGGCATCGCTAGGGAATTCAATCCCGTCCTTTTTCCATGTATCCCTGGGTGGTATGGTTACACAGTACCTCATTTTCTCCTTTGACCGCTTCTCTTGCATAGCTAGCCTGTACGTCGATAGGGCGGAAGGGGAATCTCCTTTTCTGACAGTCACGATTTTCGAATGTCCTTTTTTTTCCACCGCTACTTCTCCACCCACCCACATCTCTTGTCGTAAGGTATGCTGCCATTGCTGGTTTCTAAATATTTCCCTTTTTTTTTTCTATTACCCTGTCTCAGGCACACGATATTGCGGGGTCGTAAGATGTGGTTGCATCCAACAAAATTGAAAGCAATATCGTCGTGAGTGCCCGTTTCACAAGTACCAAAATCTGTCTTTGATTACTACGGGAGCGAGATGCGGCAATATAAATTAAATCAACCTGATTTGACATGAAGAAAAGAGAATACCATACTGCTATGCAGTATTGTGTGTCCTCACGAAAACTTCAATCAAATCGTAGAACGCCATCGCATAATTCTGTCGTACAACCCCGCAGTATCATGATGTGTCTCGCTTTATAAAGGAAACTATATGCAAAAGCACCCAAAAAAATCTTCTAAAGGAAGTGCAAGGACTGATGGGAAGAGAATGCTTTTTAAATGGGTAGTGTTCGAAGTTTGGATTTCAAATTAGGTCTATTATTTTTAGTTGAATTTGCTAACCAATCCCGTTTGAGTTTTAATGAAATTTTTATACAAAAAATGTATTTTAATAATTGGCCTTCTGAACTTTGCTCGAAAAATTTTTTGGAAGAATTAATTTTTAGAATTTATTTTTTTCCTTAAGCACGTGACCCCAACGTGAATTTTTTAGGCACACATGATAAATGGATGGAGATATCGAACAAAGAACCAAGTGCAAACTTTCATAAATCTAGTTACATTGGAACTAAGTTCTGTGTCTGTGCTAGTTCATGTGTTATTTTCGAATAAAGACCCAAAACTCTATTTTTTTTAAATGGTTCTTGGTTCTTTGTTCTCTATCTCCATCCAAATGTCATCCCGAGAAAAACGAAATTATTATTTGTGTTTCTAGGTTTAGATTCAAACGTCAAAGAAGACGGAAAACATTTGTGGAGGTTAAAACACTTCAGTCGACCTGCTTACTGCAACCTGTGTCTCAACATGCTGGTCGGGTTGGGGAAAAAAGGGCTGTGCTGTACATGTAAGTAATTTCTCCAACCACTAAAAAAATCGAAAAAAAAACTTCTTTATAATTTTCTATAAACCTAACACTCGTAAAATATTAATCGAGAAATAATGTTAAAATTCAAGATTAGAACAAAAATGTTATTAAGCAAAGTTTCATGACTCTTTCTTTCCGATATCTATAGAAAATATAAGAAGATTCGGTAATATATTTTCTGTACAGGGTACCCCAGCATTGTGCTTTTTGTGAGTTTATTATTATGGGCGTACGCAGCATGAAATTTAAGGGAGGGGAGCAAATGGCAAAAACTAAAAATAAAATAGTTACTTATTGAAATAAACAAAAAAAAAAACGAAAACGAGAAAAATGAACAAACATACACATAATTCCAAAATAAAATCCATTCTGGGATATACTCTGTATATGCATACATGCAATAAATAAAGAAGTAAATACAATACATGTACTAAAATACCTCGTTAATGTTGATGAAATAAAAGCCGTGGAAAAGTTTTGCATTGCTTTATTTATTTAAAACTGTACCTAAAATCCCAAGTGTTCGTTGATAAAAGATTATTTTGTGTTTTGCCAATAATATAAATCCTTAAAAATAAAGCAATAAATCTATTATTTAACATACTTGGGTTTTGAAGATCTTTATGGATTTTCCAGATTCTGGAAACCAAAGATTTTCTTTGCGGAAATGTGGTTTTCTCAAAACTAACCATAACGTTTTTTAAAATAAGTTTCTTTTAGTCTTAAATTTTTGTAATATTTCCGGGAAAAACATGTTTTAGCAAGAAATTTCTATGTTTTTTTAAAATAAACGCACAATACCTTAGACCTTTAAACTTTTTTTAACTAGCAGATTTTTGATCTGAACTAATTTCCTCAAGAAAATTATTTGATTTTCAGAATTTTAGCTCTCTAAAGAATCATTCAAAAACATTTTTTTTTAAATCAACAGATTTCTAAATAGCAAGAAAAAAAAGAGCAAAGTTTTTGCAAAGTCACTTGAATAACTCCTAATTCGGGGTTCTATCGATTTCATGAAATTTTGCTTCATTCTGCCCTTCAAAAGTTATCCAAATTCAAATAAAATCTTCCTTTTCGAAAGAGAAAAGGCGCGGCTCTTTGCGGTCCAAAGTATTTGTTTTCCGACCGACCGAGGCTAGGTGGATGGACGGCACCTCATTGGCAGATTTTTTTGAGATGCGTTTTTAATTGCTTTCAGGTGTTCGTTTCGGGACCCCTTTAGTCGGCAGTATGCAGAGTTTTTTATTATCTATTTTTATTTCTTTAGTTTACGCCATAATTAAATGAAATAATTTTTATGAGTATATCTACCGCCGCCCATGTCACTTTCTTTAAAGGATAAGTCGATGGTCGGCTTTTATCTTTGTTCAACTAACTTAGCAAAAACTATATCTTTTATTTTTAAAAAACAGTATCGGCTTAACTCCATAATAGGTCAGTACGAACAGATGGTAAATCATAAAAATTTATAAAACCAACCACTCGGAGAACGAAAGAAACGAGAATCTCTCAACAAGGGTCTTTCTCTCTCGTCTTGTCTCGAGCCTTCATTGGAGAGCAAATATTTCTATTATCTCGTCGAGAGAGGGCGAGACGACACAAGAGGCTAGAATCTCTCGTCTCGACAGCAACACTTTATTATGTAAATAAATATCTTAATAAAAATGAAGAAAAAACAACACAAACAAAACAAAGAATAATAGACCCAGGGAGTAAAAAAATTACTTACTACTTTCTATAGTACTTTTATTTTTGGTGAATTTTTTTTACATTAGGTAATATTTTTAATTTGCCTAAGTTGCATCTTTTACATCTTTTTAGTTTATTTTTGCAAATATTTCTCTCATCTCGTCGAGAGGGGGCGAGACGACCCGAGAGGCTAGAATCTCTCGTCTCGACAGCAACCCTTTATTATGTAAATAAATTTTTTAATAAAAATGAAGAAAAAACACCTTCGCTCTATTAAGAATAATAGACCCAGGGAGTAAAAAAAATTACTTACTACTTTCTATAGTATTTTTATTTTTGGTGATTTTTTTTTACATTAGGTAATATTTTTCATTTGCCTAAGTTGCATCTTTTACATCTTTTTAGTTTATTGTGATGAAAACTAAGAAATAATAAATAAAAGTCAAACAAGTTTCGTGGCTAATCGAGCAAAAAGAAGTTTTTTTTTCTCTCATATTTTTCCGTGGGTACCTTGAAAGCTTAACCTCACGGGGGTCCAAGATCTAATGGACACCTAATAAGTGTTGACAGTTAACTGTTTCGTCCTTATGGGACTCCTCAGAACACTGCTAGGTCGATGTGAGAATTCTTGCGAAGTTAATTAGACGGTTTTTTGTCTAATCATAAGTAAATAGTGAGAAAACTATCGCAAGAAGCGCCATCTACCGAGATACGAGAAAAACAAAAAACAAAATCAGGCGAAAAACTGCTAAACATATCGATCAAAAAAAGGATCGAATACTAAGAATAATAAGAAACCAAACTATAGTCCGTGACCTACGACAGCTCTTCTGTCTTTCAGGCCGGATCAACGCATATTGCATTTTTACCCGTCATCAAGACAGGTGAGCGCCAATCAACGGAATTTTTAAGCCGAATAATACTAACAAACGTGGAATTTCTTACCCGTGAATTTAAAAATCAAACAAGTTTCGTGGCTAATCGGGCAAAAAGGAGTTTTTGTTTCTCTCATATTTTTCCGTGGGTAGCTTGAAAGCTTAACCTCACGGGGGTCCAAAATCTAATGGACACCTAATAAGTACTGACAGTTAACTGTTTCGTCCTTATGGGACTCCTCAGAACACTGCTAGGTCGATGTGACAATTCTTGCGAAGTTAATTAGACGGTTTTGTGTCTAATCATAAGTAAACAGTGAGAAAACTATCGCAAGAAGCGCCATCTACCGATATACGAGAGAAACAAAAAACAAAAGCAGGCGAAAAACTGCTAGACATATCGATCAATAAAAAGATCGAATACTAAGAATAATAAGAAAACAAACTATAGTCCGTGAACTACGACAGCTCTTCTGTCTTTCAGGCCGGATCAACGCATATTGCATTTTTACCCGTCATCAAGACACGTGAGCGTCAATCAACTGAATTTTTAAGCCAAATAATACTAGCAAACGTGGAATTTCGTACCCGTGAATTTAAAAATCAAACAAGTTTCGTGGCTAATCGGGCAAAAAGGAGTTTTTGTTTCTCTTATATTTTTCCGTGGGTAGCTTGAAAGCTTAACCTCACGGAGGTCCAAGATCTAATGGACACCTAATAAGTACTGACAGTTAACTGTTTCGTCCTTATGGGACTCCTCAGAACACTGCTAGGTCGATGTGACAATTCTTGCGAAGTTAATTAGACGGTTTTGTGTCTAATCATAAGTAAACAGTGGGAAAACTATCGCAAGAAGCGCCATCTACCGAGATACGAGAGAAACAAAAAACAAAAGCAGGCGAAAAACTGCTAGACATATCGATCAATGAAAAGATGGAATGCAAATAAAAGAAAACAAACTATAGTCCGTGACCTACGACAGCTCTTCTGTCTTTCAGGCCGGATCAACGCATATTGCATTTTTACCCGTCATCAAGACACGGAGCGTCAATCAACGGAATTTTTAAGTCAAATAATACTAACAAACGTGGAGTTTCGTACCCGAGAATTTAAAAATCAAACAAGTTTCGTGGCTAATCGGGTAAAAAGCAGTTTTTGTTGAAAAATATGAGAGAAACAAAAACTTCTTTTTGCCCGATTAGCCACGAAACTTGTTTAATTTTTAAATTCACGGGTACGAAATTCCACGTTTGTTATTAAATAAAAGCTAAAATGCTACCACCGTTAAGTATAACAATTTTTTTATTTTAATTTTTCAGTTTGTAAATATACCGTTCACGAGCGCTGCGTTGCCAGAGCTCCGGCCAGTTGCATAGCCACCTACGTCAAGAGTAAAAAGTCATCGCAAACGCTGCTTCATCATTGGGTGGAGGGCAACTGTCACGGCAAGTGCGGCAAATGTCGGAAACCTGTCAAGGCCGGCGTGACGGGGTTGCACTGTCGATGGTGCCAAATTACGGTAACTTTTCAAATTATGTAATAGGAAACTTTTGTCCCATTATTCATTTATCCTTTACTTGAGGTATACGCAGTTACCTGATTTGAATATTATCCCTTACTAAAGGATAATGTTTGACCTTACTTGTGACCGAATAAGGCAGACTTGAATTCCTTTGTTTTTAAAGTCCAAAACGAAATGGATGTAAATATATTTTACCCTTAAAAGTAAGAATTCTGTTTATCTATCTATTTAGCCTTCTTCGATCCATCTTTGGACATAGGCCTTTTCAAATATCTTTCACTCTTCCCTGTCTGTCGCCTTGTTCATCCGTCTAGTTCCTCTCAAATCCCTTACTTTTATTTAATTTCTTATCCATTGATTCCTTTCTCTATCTGTTAGCTTTAAATGTAGCATTTGTCTTTCCATTGATCTTTGGGCTTTTGTTACCTTATCCATGTTTGATTTTGTAAGTGTCCAGGTCTGGGATTCATAGGTAAGTATAGTGAGGATACATTGGTTATACACTTTCGTCTTAAATTACTGAGGATATTCTTTATTTTTAATACATAGCTTAATTTACCGAATACTGCCCAGGCCAATCTTACACGTCTCTTAATTTTAGCTGTTTTTTTTTAGTTTATTAATTTGTCCTAGGTATATATATATTCCTATACTTGTTCTATTTTCTCTTGGTTTACTCTGATCGTGATATCTTCATCTGTATTTGTTATGATTCTAGTTTTAGTGTAGTTCATACTCAAGCCTATATTTTTAGACACGGTTTCCAGTTCTTTTAGCATTTTTATCAGTTCTTCTTTATTTTCTATTAAGGTGATATCATCGGCACAGTAGCGTATATGAGGGGGGCCCGGGTCCCCCCGAAGCTAAGATTTTTTTGATATTTTCCACATATTTCATGAATACAAACATAAAATAGCATAAAATACGGCCTCATGAGGTCTCACCCCCCCCCAAAACTGTCTCCCCCCCCCGAAACTTTTTTTTATATACGCCACTGCATCAGCATATCTTAGGTGGTTCAAGTATTATCCGTTTACTTTGATGCCTATTTCTTCCCAATCTAAGTTTTTAAAAACATCTTCTGGCACCTGGTTAAACAGTTTAGGGGATATTCTGTCCCCCTGTTTGACACCTCTTCTTATTTTAATTCTTCTACAGAATTCTTCCACATAAGAATAATTCTGTAGTTGCGATTAAATGCAACACTGTCATTTTGACATTACAATAAATCTATATGGTTTTTGAGTTTTGAGAAGACAAATCAAAAAAAATCAACTAGAAGTCAAAAATGACCATAACTCATTTTTGAAGTGCAAACTTCTTTAGGCGCGTTTAGCAGTTTTTGTGGGTAGTGAATTGAACTGAGCCGTGAGGCTCGGCTAAGTAACGCTCATTCGGGTGAAGTCGGCTCGAGTCGACTAATTGTGAGATCAACATTTAGCGAGCGATATGATGATGCAGATGAAGGCCAGTATCATTAATTTCTCCTTGTTGCAGTTTACACTTCTGCCGTGTGGTCTTAAGCACACACAAATTTTTTTATTTTTTCTAGTTACTCCCAATCAGTGGCGGCTGCTACAGGGAGGGCCACGGGGCAGTGGCCTCTCAAAAGTTTCTTTACGATATGTCTAGTTCTTTTTTTTAGTCTGTGGTTCGGTTGGGTAAACTTTTTTAGCGTAAATAATTACAAGCCGGCAGCGCCGCGCGGGCCAATGTTTCAATTTCACCCGTTTTTCAGCGCTGTATGGGTGGCTGTTGTCGAGCGAGGGCGGGAGGAATGTTTGTTTCAGTTGACGTCGGCCATCATCATCGTGCGGAAATTGTCGTTGCCCTTTCTAGTGTTGCCGGTTCTATCCTTAGTGAACACGTATGAATTTATTTTGATTTGGGGTTTCTCAGTAGTAAAAATCCTTGCCGGTCGCGTGTCATTAATTTTCGTTATTGTTTTACATAATTACATAAACCGTCGATTACATAATTAGCTGTGCAAATTTAAATACATTGACATATGAAATTCGATTACAAATAAAATCTTTAGGGCCATATAGGCCGGACCTAAAAATTAACCAAAATTTTTGAGTAAATAATGCCGAGGGGTGTTAATAAAATAAATAAAAACTTATAATAGAAAATTTAATAAAAAATTATACGATGCTGAAAACTGATTGTGCGGTTGTAAAAAAAGAAATTGTTTTTTACTTTATTTGCCTTGTTATGAACAATCCACGAAGTGATCCTGCGTGCAAAGGGAATGTGTGATATCTAGCACTTTAGTGAAAAGTTAAAGAGACACAAAGTAAGTGGTATTCATTTAAATAACCACATAGAATAGGCAAGACTGATATTAGGCGCCAATTGAATAGTGCCTATAGGCAAAACATTACCAAACATAATGAAAATGTGACAAAAGTTAGACATATATACTTAGTAGGTTAATACACTGCTGAAAATTCTGTGGGATTTTTGAGGTTGCTCTACGGGGCCATAAAAAAGAAAGGCGAATGGACTTATCTATAAACAAATAAACTAAAAACTACATCAAGTAGCTGCTTGTTTGGAAAATACTAAAATAAATTTGTTTCGATAAGTTTTTTTATCTCATTTTTTATGCAATTTACATTTCTGCCCTCCCAATCTATAACGTCTGGAGCCGCCACTGATAATGATAAGTGTGCAAAAATGTAGTGCTGCTTTTACCCTAATGTTTCTTCAGTAAAACCAGTGATACAGTCTGTCTTATAATCATTGGTAAAACGTAGCTTTATACATGCCAAATTCATTGGACTGCATTTGCGTCACAAAAGCTTCACAACTACTTAACCGATTTTGACGGAATTTGAAAAAAATGGTAGATCTTTAGAATTGTAAAATACATAAGGCATTATGAAAAAAATAATCAATTAGAATTATTATCAAACCTATATCTAATAATTGAACCTTTTGAATTACTAAACAAATACTGCAAATTTGATAATAACTACAAATATAGCAACAACTTTTATTTTCGAGATATGTGTAAAAATAATATCCATCCATCCAAATAGATACTGTGCAAATGTTTTGGCTCTCCCGCTACATTAAATGACAAATAACAACAATTATTTGAAAAAACTGTAAATCCTTTATTTCGTTTTTTTGGACGCTTTAGATGATTTGTCGCTAGGTGTTTTTTCTTTATGTTCTTTGTCCTTTTTGGATTTGTAATTTTCAAATATTTCAGAAAAAAATTTCTCATCAACTGCTTCTTTTAAAGGAAACATAAAAGTTTCGTTCTCCAGTTCAAATAGTCTTTGTTTTTCTAAAATTTCTGCTTCCTTTTTTAAGCGTTTCTCTTCTTCCTGTTGTTCCTTTGACTTATGTTTCTTACTTGATAATGTGTCACTTTTATGTTTTTTCTCTTTTTTGGTGCTTTTTGTAGTTTTATCTGATTTTTTGCTAGATTTATCCTTCTTTGACTTTTTATCGGATTTTTTTTCGCCTTTGTAATGCTTTTCTTTAGATTTCTTTTCCGATTTAGGTTTCTTCGGTAGTGGTTTTTTCACTTCACCTTTTATTAATTTTGGTATGTTCCAGTCAGTATTCAAATTTTGCGTCCAAAGAGGTTCGGCACCTTGTAAAGCATATTTAGCAAGAATAAAAGAGAAATCATCTTCAAAGTAGTCAATAACAAAGTCCTTAATAGCCACAAGTACTCCAGTATTAATAAAAATAATTTTATTTAGCTCTTTTATTGTTTCTTGTTCGGCCTTTAGATAGTTAATTATTTTCTCTTTTGGTGTAAGGTCTTTATTTTCTTGCATATTATTCTGTAAATTTTTATCCAAAGGGGTTTTTTCCAAAGGCGTCCAACCCATTTTAGGGTCTGTCATGTATTCATTTTTTAATTTCCATAAATTATATATGTAAAATGCTTTCAGAATTTCTTTCTTAGATGGCAGCACTGGGGTCTGTATTATATTGCTAAGCTCTGTTTTTTGTGAATCTTTAGAGTTTTTTCGTATTTGACCTGTTTTTGTAAGTTCCTGTCTCTCCGCCTCTTCTAAAATAAATAAAATAAGTATGTATTAATTCTATCCAATCGGAGATACCCGGTTTAACTTTTGGGTGACGCAGAAAAAAATGATATTCGTGGATACGCTTTTTAGGATTTTGTGAACGGCAATATGATAAGAAATGTCTAAACCACAAAAATTTTTAACATTTTTTAATTAAAATTATTTTGTATCGGATTTTTTGCGAGACAATTTGTTTGTTTACCTCTATTGAGTATAATAGTTGGGTTTTTTAGCGATTTTCATTGAGTATAAAACCAAGGAGTATTTTAAGCAAAAGTTCAAAATTAAGTGTTCTATTATGGAGGAGCGAAATATTAGTAAGCATTTTACATTCAAAAAAGAAATGATATGATTTATTACGGCCTAAGTTTTTAAGGGTGGAATTTTAAATTTCGAAATGGAAAATATGTCCTATAAGATTTTAAAAAAAGTATCCAAAAGTACTTTTTAAATTTTTTTATATAATACTGTCTAAGCATTTTCCTATTTAAAAATGTAAACTAGATGGCATCGTAGATGACCGCGAGTATTAAAAAAATATATTTTTTAGGTAAACCGTAGATAGTTAAAGACATTTTTGCGTTTTATTTGGAGGAGAGCCCAAGCACTCTGCAAAAACTCTCATTGCTCCAGTGCCGGATCCAGGTAGAGGGCAGGGGGGTTTGCCCCAGTGGCGGCGCGTGAGGTTTAAAAGTGGCGGTTCTACAAAGCGGGGAACAAGACAATTTTTAAAAAATCCGGTAAATGGTTCAAATCGTCAGCATCGGATATAGTCCACTTTGAGTCACCACCAAATGTCAAACAAGGAAAACCAAATAATTTGTTTTTTACACTGCACCCACAAATCCATTTAAAACGCTTATATAAACATCGCGAGAGAATTTTCTTATATAGTTTTTGCCGCGACTTTTCCCTCCATAGGTACGTTATTTCTAAATCTGGTAAGGGAATTAACGTCCTTAAATTACGTAATGCAAAAATTCAGGATTTTTGACCCCATACCCCCTAGTAACGCTTTTTCAAGAAAAAAACACATAAAAAAAACCATTGAGTGTAACGCAAAGCCCCCGCCTCCCCCCTTGAGCGTTACGTAATTTAAAAATAGGTCTTAAAGGACGACCTTTTTATTTGATTTTTAACTTTTTGTTAAAAAAAAGGTCAACTTTTCGTTAAAAAAAGATAAACTTTTAAAATCCCGGAGAGTAATGGTTATATTCTCGGTAGTTTTCATGTTTTATTAGTTTTTTGTACCTACCACACACCGCACTTATAAAGCTAATTATTACAAATGCTTTTGCTTTGGCAAACACTAAAATAAAATATTCATTCATAAAAGTACCGTAATGGCGTAAATTATGTCAACACTCAACTAGGTACAAATATGCAGTTCCCATCTGTTTTTAATATATAAACGGGGAACTGCCCCGATTTTCTAAAGTTTTGCATAGCTGAGACGTCAGTTGACTAGTTCTATCCTTTTTAATGTGTGGTACAATCTGTATTCATCCGTCCTTTATTCCGGGGAGTTTGGTTAACAGAACCGGCAAAATCTACCGCGCATCTACACAGCGCACATCGCAAGCAGAGCGACGAGCCCACCAGACCCAAGAGCCCGAATAGCAACAGGTTTGCCCTGTTAGCTCCCGCTAAATTTCGCGGTTGTTTATATATTTTTAAAAGCACACAATTGTATGAAGAACAGAGCGCATTCCGCGTATTTGGACATGCGCACCAACAACCAGTGAGATCCTTGTCGACCGCCTCGAGAAAATGGCGTGTTAATTTCGTTCTCCAACTATTTCAAATATCTACACCTGAAAGTGCTCGATTTTTGTGTACTGAAGCATAGAACTAGAAACTTCAGCCCTTCAGCTACGTGGTGACATCATTAGATCGAATCAGGGGCCCCTTTGGAGTGGAGAAAGTGGCTGCAAGACTGGTGACTGCATTTATATCTGATTACTGTTGTGTGGCACAAATATTTTACCTATGGACGTTTTGATTATTTCGTAATTTCATATCAATATATTTATGTTTGCTCGCGTTTTCATTAATTAACTTATACAGTCCATTGCATTTATCGTTTTTCTATCCGCGAGCTATCATTGCCCCTCATACCAATTATACAAATGTTGTAGGCATCTGCCTGCTTAATTAGTGAGAAAAAAAAGAACAAAAAATATATTACTGTACTCAAAATTAGCCGATACTGCAGCCCCGCAGCCCTTATTGAATAACCGCTACTGGTTTGCCCCCCTCCTTGACATAAAGCTTATATTATGTAGTTCTAGTAAAAGTAGTTTTTTAAGTTTCACAAAAATTACTTTATTTTCCAAAAATGTTCACTTAATGCGCATTTTATTTCCATGTATCGCTTGACTTCAGATTCGAAACGGAAAATATGACGTATAAGCTATACGATATCGGTAATAAAATTTATAATTTTAGACGTGTAGTTTGCAAGGTATAATTTTTGCCATTTTACCCATTTAAAGAGCCCACTGTGTGACCCCTGGTTAATCTTGAAATCAGCTGACTGCTAAAACCCAACAAAACCGCTTGAAAGTATTTCGTTTTAAAAGTTCATGTAACCTTTACTCTTGAGTTTTTTTTGGTTTACGAAAATCTTAAGAAAAATCTTCTGAAAATGTACATAGACGATGTAAAAGTTACCGTAAAGTGGGTATTTATGGGACAGCGGGGGTAATATGCGACATTAGCACACAACCGATCAAAATTGAAGGATTTTTCAAGTCTCAAATGAGAACGGTTAATTTCAGATAACCGCTTGGGTAGAATTATTAAAATTTTTCAAGATGTTGATAACATTAACTTTTTTAAAATTTAACAAACTAAAAATAAATACGTTGTATTTGTGATATTGAATCCCCTTTATCGACTAACCAATAATATTGGGACAAGATGGCAAACTAGGTTTTCTTTTTATATCCATCCAATCACCATTATATTGAGAAACATTTTCAGAACTGATAGTTCTTTTACTACTGCTAGAAGATTTGCTATCTTTAGAACTAGATTTTAGCTCTGGTAAAGATTTAAATCTATCCGGAGTTCCCCAATTAGGCTTCCAAAAGTTTTCAGAATCTAAAGTCGTCATCGAAGATTCTCCATATAATATATCATTTTCTTCCAGATTTGACACTTTATCTGATACCACAGACTCTATTGAACTGGTACATTCTATTGTATTGACAAGTGGATTATTAGTTCTTGGCATCTTGAATTTTAAAATTTGATCTTCCACCTCGATAACTATGCACATTTGTGAAGGCTTTCTTGTATGAACACTGGTGGTACTTTCTGAAGAGTCTACGTCATTTTCTACTGAAGTAAAACTTTTTTGCAGCTGTTGTTCTTCTTTTAAGGTGAAAAGGTCATTAGGTGATGGAGGCATCTTACAGCCACTTTGAATATATTCCTCTGCGATTTCAAGAGCTTCTCTAAATATTAAAAATAGTTTAGTTTTTGTCATATGTTTCTCGGAAACTAGTTTCATGACAAACATCATCCAATTTAGAATGACCCTTTGGTATTCGAAAGGAAACCTAAATTCGTCTTGACATCTCCAAATTATATCAACCACAATATCCAAAAACCAAAACTGCGCCAGATTAACACTATAGTCTTCACATTCAAAATATTTGGCTAGTATGGAGATAGAGTCTCTAATACCCACCTCTCTTACAAGTGGTATAGGAATGTTACCTACATTTTCAGGAATTTTAGGAGTTTTAGTTACGTAACAATTTAGATTTGTATACTGCGGAGTGTTGGGAGGCACAGCAGGCCTTTCTTTTTCCTCTGTAGCTTGGTAATAATAGATAGCTGGTTCTGAGAGGTAATGCAGTGTTTCTTCATTTTTTATTTGATCTTCAACTTTGTTATTGTTTTCTGTATTAAGCGACATTGATAATAGTTTTATGACAGTTTATGAATGCCACATTTTGTTATTTAGCCCGAAGGTATTGTTTATAAGGACGCTCATTATAGAGCAAGCTCACTTTCCGATGAGTGTCCTTAACTGCTCAGCCCGGTTTTGTTTTAGAAAATGCGAAACTGTCTGGTGCTAACTTAGTCACATAAAGTTTTGTATCGCTGGCCTTACATTTTCATTTGCATGACTTGATAATAATGAACACCTGATTATGAGAGGAATTTCGAAAGAGATTTTGAAGGTTTAGCGGTTTCTTCCTCTACAAAAAAATAAACCATATTAAACCATTATTCGTTTCTGCGATATAAACAGAAGCAACGAAACCATAGTCCAGGCGATGGTTCTTACAGCCATTTTGAATATATTCCTCTGCGATTTCAAGAGCTTCTCTAGATATTAAAAACAGTTTAGTTTTTGTCAATGTTTCTCGAAAACTAGTTTCATTATAAACATTATCCAATTTAGAATGACCATTTGGTATTCGAAAGGAAAATTAAATTCGTCTTGGCATCTCCAGATTGTATTAACCACAATATCCCAAAAGCAAAACTGGGTCAGAATTACTCTGTAGTCTTTACAATCAAAATAATTCGACAGTATGAAAATAGAGTCTCTAATACCTAACTCTCGAACAAGTGGAATAGGAATGTTATCTACATTTCTAGGAATTTTAGAAGTTTTGGTTACGTAGTAGTTTAGATTTGTATACTGTAGAGTGTTGGGAGACACAACAGGTCTTTCTCTTTCATCTGTAGCTTGTTAATAATAGATAGCAAGTTTTAAGAGGTATTGCGGAGATTTTTTATTTTTTGTTTGATCTTCAATAGTATTGATAGTTTATTTTGTCATTAAGCTCCATTTCATTTTAGAAAACTAGCGGAACTTTGTGTGACTGAAGATGCTGAGAATCTACTACTTATTAACTAAATGGAGCAGGCAGTTTCATTTGTGGCCTTGGCTAAATATAAAAGGCAATTTAAAAGGGAATCTGCAGGTGTAACATTGGTTCCTTTAACGTTGTTAATATTTTCGTAATAGAGAGTCACAAAGTCATGTTCTTACGGCTTGAGTTGGTGATTCTTTTTAGATGTAGAGTTAAGATTATCACATTTAAATAAGCCATAATAAACCAGCATTTTCTTCTCCGATATAAACAGAAGCAAGAATACCATAGTTTAAGTTAAAAACTTATAGTAGGAGGGAGATACAGTTGCTTTAAATTTCCATTTTTAAATAGAATAATTGAGTGGCAGATGGCGCTGAAATAAATTCGTCTAGTACGCGATATTCAGAGATTGTGCAAGGGCTAATTTGCGTATGTAAACAACAGTTAAGTTGTCCTTTTCTGATACATGCGCAGTTGTTGAAAAATGAAATCAAGGGTTGCTTGATTTTCACAAGCAGACAGTTTAATCGGAAGGGCCACTATCTTCCCATCCTATCTATATGGTCGAAAGCCTAATACCTATTTCCGCTTAAAAATTATTATGATCTTATCTATCATGATCTTCGTAATAAAAGAACAAAACGGAAAAATAATGGAGGCAAAAAGAAAATAAAAGCATTGACTAAAATATCTGCAGATGGAGTATTATATCATTATGAGAATAGGGAGGACTTTGAAATTTGAATGGAACACAGTTTTATTTGCTAATTTCTTCCTATTGGTCTTTGAATCGTAAATCCTTTTTTTAAAATATATTTAAAAAAATACACGTATTCCAAACTCTTTTCAAAAAGCAGCACTAAAAGCACTGCTTTCCCAGATATACAAAAATTAGCTTTTCTTCTTAAAAAAAAAAACAATTGCGCATAACTCTTATTTGACATTTTATAGTATCCTGAAGTGGTGAAGGTATAAAGAGAGTTAGTGCTCTCGATTCTTCGACGCCGATCGGTAAGCGCATTCACTCAATTTTATGTTTTTGCCGGTTTGACAAATAACTTGTGAGACAACCGTCATAAATACTGAGTCTACACTCCTGCCAACATCTGCCCCAGTATTCCAGTTATAAGAAGCGATTTCTATGCAGCTGAGAGAGCTTTTCAATAAAACTTTGTCTACTCGGCGGTAGGATAAGTTGGAAGGAAGACCACTCGAAGTGATAGCGAGTGGGGGTAAGGTTGGCAAGCGGATTGCAAGTTTCATTCAATCTTTGGAAGGGGATCCTTATCTTGGACACTCCCACAAGACGCTAGCCCTACCAAGTCCACTTCCAATCCCTGACTTCGCATGCGTAGATCTACCAATATTATTTACCTCATGTATTAGAATAGATGTACAGGGTGATTTTCACTTGAATTATTCTAACCACATGAAAATAGAAAGTTTCAAAAACCTAACCTAACGAAACCTAATCAGATCTAACCGAACCGAACCAAAGCAAACTAAACCAATATTAAAAAAAAAAACTTTCCTGACTTCCTACCCGGGATCCTAGAGGATGTGAATCCGAACCGTCAGGGATTGAAAGTGGACTTGGTAGGGCTAGCGTCTTGTGGACACTCCCTCGCATTGTTGTTGTTGTTGCAGTCGAGAGCAGTGTAGTCGATTCTTTGACGCCAAATGGTGAGCTCATTCACTAAGATATATTTTCGCCGGTGTGATAAATAACCCATGAGACAACCGCCCCCGGTTTCCCTATGACATATTTCTTAAAATATATCATAAATATCTACTTGGTCCACACTACCGCCAATATCTGCCTCATAATAGTTATAAGAACCGATTTCTATGCAATTGCTTTCCGTTACAACTTTGACTACTCGACGATAGGATAAGCTGGAAAAGGGACCACTTGAAGTGATAGCGAGTGGAGGCAAGATTGGCAAGCGGATTGGAATTTCTTTGGAAGGGGATCCTTATCTTGGGCACTCTCTTACGTTGTTGTTGTTATTGCAGTCGAGAGCAGTATACTTGATTTTTTTACGCCAATTGTTTAACTCATTCACTGAGATATATTTTCGCCGGTGTGACAAATCACGCTTGAAACAACCGGCCCCGGTTTCCCCTATGACACATTTCTTAAAATATGTCATAAATACTGGGTCTACACTCCCGCCAATATCTGCCTCATTCTTCCAGGTATAAGAAGCGAGAGCCTTGCGATACAAGTTTGGCTACTTGGCGGTAGGATAAGTTGGAAAGAGGACCACTCAAAGTGATGGCGAGTGGAGGTAAAGTTGGCAAGCGGATTGGGATTTTTATCCAATCTTTGGAAGGGGATCATTATCTTGGGCAGTCTCTCGTATTGTTGTTGGTTAAACATTATATGAAATTTTTAAATCTGTACCATCTCTTATCTTTAAATTCAGTAGCCAATGATAACAGAGGAAAATATTCCCTGGCATATAATCTATTTTTAAACCAAATATTTGTGTTGGCAAAAGCCCCGAAGATGCTGTCGGCCCTTCATACTTTATATTACGACTATATTTTAGTTTAGAAATTTTACATTTTGACATCAAAGGAAGTGTGCTCGAATATCCGCAAGTAAGACAACCCTGAGGCAGTGGCGGCGGACCTTATAAATTGGGGGGCAGAAATTTAAATTGCATGGAAAATGAGATAAAAAACTTACCGAAATAATTTTATTTTAGTATTTTTCAAACAAGCAGCTACTTGGTGTAGTTTTTAGTTTATTTGTTTATAGATAAAGTCCATTCGCCTTTCTTTTTTATGGCCCCGTTGAGCAACCTCAAAAATCCCACAGAATTTTAAAAAGTTTGTTAATCTACTAAGTATATGTCTAATTTTTGACACATTTTCATTATGTTCGGTAATGTTTTGCCTATAGGCTCTATTCAATTGGCACCTAATATCAGTCTTGCCTAGCATAGAAAATTCTATGTGGTTATTTAAATGAATACCACTTACTTTGTGTCTTTTTCACTTTTCACTAAAGTGCTTGATATCACACATTCCCTTTGCATGCAGGATCACTTCGTGGATTGTTCATAACAAGACAAATAAAGCAAAAAAAGCAATTTTCAGCATCGTATAATTTTTTATTAAATTTTCTTTTATAAGTTTTTATGGAACACCCCTCGGCATTACTTACACTAAAATCCTGGTTAATTTTTAGGTCCGGTCTATGTGTCCCTAAGGATTTTATTTTTAATCGAAGTTCATATGTCAACGTATTTAAATTTGCACAGTTAATTATGTAATCGACGGTATTTATTTCCATTTTATAAACAAACGATAACAAAAACAAACAATGACACGCGATCAAAACAAACTCATACGTCTTCAATAATGATAGAACCAGCTTCGTAGTAAGGGCAACGGACGTTTTCGCACGATGATGATAGCCGACTTCAAATAAAACACTCTTCTCCTGTCCACGCTCGAGAAAAGCCACCCATATCCGGCTGAAAAACGGGTGAAATTAAAACCTTGCCCGCGCCGCGCGAAGCACTCAAAAAAACGGTCAAAAATAAGAGCGACAAAATTAATTTTTCCACAACTAGTTCACGACTAATTAACGGCAAATTATCCACCTAGTCGCGATTCGATCTGCAATGGGTGCTAAAATATGAAGTTAGCGAAGCACCCAAAAAAACGGTCAAAAATAAGAGCGACAAAATTAATTTTTCCACAACTAATTCACGACTAATTAACGGCAAATTATCCACCATATTCGGTTTCGATAGGTCATGTCTAAAGCCACTTTTGACAAGGGTGCTTCGCTAACTTCATATGAAGTTAGCGAAGCACCCAAAAAAACGGTCAAAAATAAGAGCGACAAAATTAATTTTTCCACAACTAATTCACGACTAATTAACGGCAAATTATCCACCTAGTCGCGATTCGATCTGCGATGGGTGCTTCGCTAACTTCATGCTCATAGATAAAATAGATAAAAACCATAGATAAAGGATTTGCGGCGCGGTTCAGTGAGTTTTTATTAGATAGGCAACTCCGGCTGTTTGACAGCTCGTTAGCTCTGTGGCGCCCACTGCAGAGCTTAGTGACGAACTAAAAGTTAAGGCGGGAAATTTGATTGGCTTTTTATAGTAAATTTTCTTTAATTTTAAAGTTTTTTTTTTTAATTTTTAATCAGTCAATATTTTATAAAGACATACACTGTCTTTATAAGATATAAACAGATTGAAAATGATATATAAAGTGCAATAAATAAAACATTTTTTAAATGAGTTTTTATTTTTATAAAAAAAGCTACAAATTAACGACTAACTATTAATGAAATAATACATAGTCTAATTGATTGGAAAAATAAAATATAATGAAAAACCAAACACTATCTAGCATATTTAAATTTGCTTTTAACATTTCTGGTGAGTGATGAGTGAATAAATAATAAAACAGTTGTTCGTGAAGAGAATCATTCTTAAATGTCTACTTTTAACAGCTTGACGAAAATCTGACATGATTTAAAAGTACCTCCTCGCCTTGGTTGTAAGTTGTGTAGGGTATGTTTCAAAATAGTATATACATAGCTTATCAATGGTAGCACATATCATCCAAAAGCTGAAAACAATAAAAAAAATCATCTTATAACCACATTAATCATAGGTACTAGATTACGGAAAGATAAAGATTTAAAATTAAGGAATAAATTTATTCAAAGTACATTACGCTGAGTAATCCCTCGTTTACCCATCAATTAAGCACAAATTTAGTGTTAATTTTGTATGTGTCTCCCTTTTACTTAATATTAAAAGAAAGGGATAGACATAAAATTAACACTAAATTTGTGCTTAATTGATGGGCAAATAAGGCACCTATCATGCTTTGAAAACCTGTATTCAGAGTTCCGTAAAGTAAGCGATAAGAAGTTAAAAAGACACTACCAATACAAATTTTATCCAATGCCAATCTAACCTCAAATGAGAAAATAAGAAAACTTACCTTAAAATGTCTCGGAAAACTATGCATTTTATACTCGTCTGAACTTTAGACACTTCACCCAGAAAAGCAACTAGAAATTCTTATTCTTTTATATTTAAAATTGCAAAAGTTACAAATTTAACAAAATTTAATTTTAATGCGTCACAGCAGCAAAGATTACCTACATAAGCCAAAAAGATAGATTTAAAAACCCGAAATAAAATGCGGTGGAAGAGGTTTTTCTACCTGAAAAAAAGGGGGACGAAAAATCCAAACCACAGATAATTCTCAAAAAAAATAGAATAAGAAAAAACGCGCGACCGCAGCGCCTCTTTTGAGCTTAGTGAGAACTTTAACCTAACGAGCTGTCAAATTGCATTGAGTTTCCTAGGCATGATAAAAACAATCACTTAAGTAAAAGATCGCCGCATCGTAAATACAGTGTGCGAACTTTGTCCCAATCATGTGACACCGTATTCATTTTTTTTCGAACCAGCTGTATATAATAAGAAAGGTTCTCAAAGATATGTTCAAAGTTCATCCCCCTCAGCCAATATGAGTCCATTTCGATCAGTTCAATTTGTCTTGTGGGGTCCATTTTCAACCAGCGGCGTAGCGTGGGGGGTTCGTCGCCCCCCCGCCCCCCCGCCCCGAGGGTAGTGGCGCCCCATAGGGGGCCGAAGCGCCCTCAGCTTTATTAAGTCGGGTCGGTAACGGCCAATTGAGTGGGTGCCAAAGGAAACTAACGACATGAAGACCTTTTTGTTTTTTTTTAAATTTTGGTCGCAAGATTCGTGAGAGGCGCCCTTATCGGCCGCCCCCTCACACATGATGACCTTTTTTTTTTTTTGGTCGCAAGATTTGTGAGAGGCGCCCTTTTGACCTTTTTGTTTTTTTTTTGTAACAAGATTTTTCATCAGTTTTCAGAGGCGCCCTTTTTAGCTGTCGGCCCCCCCCCGCCCTTTCGGGCACGCTACGCCGCTGTTTTCAACATTTTTAATAAATAGTTTAGATAAAATTTTAGTACTTTTACTTGAGTATGAGTAGCGCCAGCTTCTAGTCTTGTAAGAGCTGTAAAGTACCTTGAGGTAAGAGAAGAAGGCGTCTGTAGAAAGTTGTCTGAATTTTCTCTATGGCCTCCGGGTACCTTTTGCCCCACACGGCAATACTGCCTGTAAAACAGTCAAATATTGTTGCATTAAAAATTGTGGTAATCAACTCCTTGGCAGAGTGGTTTACTAAGCTCGAGATATCAGACCCACCCACATAGCACAAAAATCACATCAACGCTAAATTAACGTGGACAAAAATAATAAAGTTTTTTTTTACTTGAAAATAACTTCATACTATGTAATATTTATTTTATTAAATCTACATGCTACATGTATATAACGTGTTTTTTACCCTCGCTATTTTCATATACCAAATTCACACTTGAAAAGTCCTCCACGACATGTTCTAAAACGCCACTAGATTAAGACTTCTCAAACCTATTAACTTTCTGCGTCTTTTTTGGTCACGTTTTTTTAATAACATTTTTTTAACTTAAAAGAGACGCGAAAGGAAGTTATAAAAGTTCACTAGTTTAAGACTACAACACTTCAAGACAATTTTAAAGATGGCGCTCAAGGCAAGACAAAATATCTATATATCTATCTATGTACATTATGTTTTTTTTTAAAGCTAAAAAAGATTTTTTCATCAATAAACACTTTCACAGAATATTAATGTGTCTTTATCAGGTTAATAACAGATGCGTCGTGATCGTGGATCAGGGATCAGTTCCTTAACAGGTTTTTGGAGTTTAGAGGCCAAAGCACTGCCTGATAGATTTCGTCAAATTGAAAAATCCCGACAATAGGTGGCGCTGCTGCTAGTAAAATTTCAAAAATATTCGGTAGAAAAGCCATGCAATTCGCGTTTTAAAATTCGTGTAGAAAAGGCGTGAATCTAATGTGATTTTAACGTTTATAAAAATCACTTGAAACTAACGTAAAAACATTGTTGTTTTAATTTGTTAATGGAGTTATTAAAACGCAGTTTTTAGCAACGTTATTTTTTATAACGTTAATGAATGACCTATTAAGCTTGTTTTCATATATGAAATAAACGTTTTTTTCTAGCAGCTTTTAAAATCAACGTTTTTTTTCTCACACCTTTTTTACGTGTTAAAAACGTGATTGTGCTAGGTGGGCAGTGGCTTGTTTTGCCCTGGATACCGAGAAGTCTGTCATTTGCCTGAAAAAGAACAAATTTTCGTAGCTATTTATTGTTCTCTCTTCATCCCAAACAAAAGAGCTTCCACGCGATATTGTCTAAAGGATGTAAAATTTTATGTTCTTTTGTCCAACTTTTATACAGGCTCGTAAAGCCACCTACGAACTACGGAAAAAGATGTCCAAAATAATAAAACCTTTATCGGCTCCTTTCAAAAATTTTTACGAAGAGTTTTTTTACTGCTAAACTATCCTATAGAGGCCCTGGATACATTTGCCTGTCTCTGTTTTCACAGGCGCTGATCTAGGGGGGGGACCCACTCCCCGGGCCAACTGGCGGTCGACCCGATTTGCCTTCGGGCTAACTCGCAGCTGACCCAGTTAGCTGCCGCGCCAAGCGCGTATCTGGGCAAAAATCTACGAAGGGGGGGGGACGGGAATTATCGACGAAAAAAATATTTGTGCATTTACTTTTTTCCTAGGGAGGGGGTAATTATCTGTTAAGGGGATAATTACCACGTTACACCCTTCAAATCCGCACTTAGGATCCACCACACTGCAACTCAGAGCTTTTGTTGATAAACTATATTTTTTAAAATATGAATTTTCAAAGTTTAGTCATTTTGGTCTTATGGGATTCCCTACCCTAAATTTCGATAAATGACGTTTTTCCAAATCTTAAGTCAGGGTGTCGTTTTTTCGCATTACTATGTCCCCATTATACTGCAACTCGGTGCTTTTGATAATAAACTATATAGTTTTAGAAATATGAATTTTGACAATTTTGGTCTTTTAGGATTCCCTACCCTAAAATTCGCTAAATGACGTTTTTCCGCATCTTAACTCAGGATATGCTTTTCTTACATCTTGATGGCCCCATCATACTGCAGCTCGGTGCGTTTAATAATAAACTGTATAGTTTTTGAAATATGAATTTTCAAAGTTTGACAATTTTGGTCTTATGGGATTCCCCACCCTAAAATTCACTAAGTGACGTTTTTTCGAATCTTAACTCAGGTTGTAGGTTTTTCCAATAACTATGACCCCACCATACTGCCTCTCGGTGGTTTTGTTAATAAACTTTATAGTTTTTGAAATATGAATTTTCAAATTTTGGCCATTTTGGTCTTATGAGGTTCAGGCCCTACCCGAAAGTTCGCTAAATGACGTTTTTTCGAATCTTAACTAAGGGCGTGGGTTTTTCGCATCCCTATGGCACCACCATACTGCAACTCGGTGCTTTTGTTGACAAACTGTATAGTTTTTCAAATATGAATTTTCAAAGTGTAGGCTTTTTGGTCTTATGGAATTCCCTACCCTAAAGTCCGCTAAATGACGTTTTTCCGGATCTTAACTCAGAGGGTGGTCTTTTCGCATCTCTATGGCCCCAACATACTGCAACTTGGTGCTTTTGTTGAGAAACTGTATAATTTCTGAAATATGAATTTTAAAAATTTAGTTATTTTGGTCTTATGGGATTCCTTACTCTAAAATTAGCTAAATGACGTTTCTACGAATCTTAACTCAGTATGTGTTTTTTCGCATCACTAAGCCCCATTTTCCTGTAACCCGGTGCTTTTATTGATAAACTGTATAGTTTTTGAAATATGATTTTTAAAATTTTGGCCATTTTGGGATTCCCTACGCTAACGTACGCTAAATGACGTTTCTTCGAATCTTAACTTGGAGGGTCGTTTTTTCGCATCTCTATGGCCCCACCATACTACAACTTGGTGCTTTATAACCTGTTTCCACCAATGCATGCCCACCCCGATTCAAAAAACGCATCACGTGATAGACCATGGATTTGCACCCGTTTTAAATACAGCGTCACCTGATGCGTTTTTTGAATCCGGGTGGGCATGCATAGGTGGAAACCGGGTGTTAGTTAATAAACTGAACAGTTTTTGTCAAATTTTCTGTTATTTTGACTGACCCAAAATGTCTCTATTTATTAAAGAGATATCCTACGATCCTACCTTACTTTTCTTTACAAAAATCAGCTGGACAATCACGTCAAAAAATAAGATGGCGGAAAAAATATAACGACCGTTTTCTTCTATAATAGACCGTAAGTCAAAATAACTACCAAGATTGGCTGGTTGACTTTTTAATGGTAAAGGCACAGAAAAACTACTTGGAAAGCCCGCATTTAGGCTGCTTAAGTCGAGCCGAGAAAATCATATTTTGTCTATCTGGAGATACATTAAATTTATTTGAGAGTAGGCGTTCTAGTGTGCATAGCTATGATGAGAACTGATATTAAAAGGCACAGAATTTAAACTGTTACAAATACCTATGTTTTCGTAAAATTTGCAAAAACAAAGCAATGTTAATATGATATTTTCAATAATAACATCGATTAACAATTTCAAACATTTAAACATAATTTTTTCTAGAGGTTAGACTCTCAATATAGTTATTTAATTTTGGTCTAGGACATAATTGTTGGATTTAAGTTTAAAAGGCATATTATTTCCTAGTTCATTTTGGGTTGACGTCACAAATAGATCAGCGTTGACATATCGTTGATGACAAACAAAGCATTTTAAGAGATTTCAGATAACATAAGACAAATAGCCAAACACTATTACATAAAAACAGCTACTAACCGAAACGTCGTGTTTAAAATAAATAAAGACAATGGAAGTCCGAAATTTCTCAAAGAAAGGTAAGCGTAACAGTAAGACACCGACAAAAAGCTCGATGAAAAATATCCTAATAATAATTTGACTGTTCTTAGGGACACTAACGTTGCCTTACTTCTAAAACCGAACCTACAGATTTAAAAAAAATGATTTATTGGATAAAAACTAAATTTAATTTTTTTTTATAATAATTCTGCTTTTAAAGGCGTAAAAGGACCCCTACAGTATTTTTAGAATTTATTGCCATTGGCAAAATACAAAGCCGCAAAATTGCTTAGAATTGGATTTGTTTCATTTTATGATTACGCGTGGGCGATAAAAATTTGACCGTTAAATTTAGATGAATTGAGTTTTGCAGCCAATAAAAAATTTAGACATTTTTTGTATTTTGATTTTAGTTTACTGCGTTAATATCGTGGTACTTAACAAAAACTTCTTTAAAAAATTGACGCATTTATACCTATTGCAAAGGTTATTTAGCCACACTGTAACCAGAGGCAGATCCAGGAGGGGGCCAGAGGGGCCCGGGCACCCCCCTCCTAGAAATAAAATTAATTTTTTTACTTCTGCAGCGTCACTTTCATTATTTTTTCACAACATCTATTTCTCTTTTAAGAAATTTTCGCCTGCGGCGCAATTCATCTCCTTTCGATACTATATTTCACAGCTCAAACCTATTAAAAACTACAAAGAAAATATATTTTGATGTTTGCTGCCACTTTGGCCCCTTCCCCCTAGGGAATCCTGGATCCGCCACTGATTGTAACTTCTCACCTATAATTTTTTGGAAAAAAGCGATTGGACAATTTTTGATCATAATGAATCACAAAACTATTTGACCTTGTCAAATTCTTTATTTTTAAAATTAGCAGTTGTCCCCTGTTCTTCAAAATTTCCACAACTTGGAAACAAAAAACTTGTTGCCGCAAGACGAGACGGGACGAGAGAATGCGTTCTCTGATCTCATCTCGTTATTCGAGATAAAATGGGTCTCTCGTCTCGACGATATGACTCTTCTATCGCTCGAGAGAACCTTTCTCTCGTCTCTTCTCGCCTCGTCTCTCATGTCTCGTGATTTATATCAGCTATAAAAAGTTTTTGAGACACCCTGTGTAAAAGTGTTTTTCAAGGTAAATCTTATTATTTATGGTATTTTTTTCCAAAATAAAGTGTTAGTCCATTCTGGGATAATACCTTGTTAATGCAGATGAAATAAAAGCTGTGGAAAAGTTTTGCATCGCTTTATTTATTTAAAACTGTACCTAAAATCCCAAGTGTACGTTGATAAACGATAATTTTGTGTTTTGCCAATAATATAAATCCTTTAAATAGAACAATAAATCTATTATTTAAAACACCTGGGTCTTGAAGATCTCTATGGAATTTCCAGATTCTGGAAACCAAAGATTTTCCTTGCTAAAATGTATTTTTTTCAAAACTAATCAAAAATTTTTTTAAATAACTTTCTTTTAATCTTAATTTTTCGTAATTGTTCAGGGAAAAACATGTTTTTGCAAAAAATTTATGTTTTTTTTTAAAATAAACCTACAATACAGAGACCTATAAGCTTTTTTTAACTAGCAGATTTTTCAAAATAAAGAACAAACTAATTTCCACAAGAAAATTATTTGAATTTCAGAATTTTAGCCCTTTGAAGGATCGTCCAAAAACATTTTTTTAAATCAACAGATTTCTAAATAACAAAATATATTAATATTTGACAATTTTTACATAAATGTAAAAAAAACAGTACATAAATATCAGCTCAACTCTATAATAGGTCAATACGAACAGATGGTAAATCATAAAAATGTATAAAACAAACCTGTTTTGGTCGAGAGAACGAGAGAAAAGAGAATCTCTCGACGAGAGAGGGTCTTTCTCTCGTCTCGTATAATTCAGTCAAAAAACATATTTCAGTGATTCATCATTCCTCAGTTATAAATGAATGAACTATAGGCTGCCAGCAGTGACCTTTCTTAATGTAAAAATAGATGCCCAACACATCTCACAGTTAGCGCAGGGTGGAAGGACTGGAAGGGTAATTTATTCCTCGCCTATATCTCTGCTTTTGACCCCCCAAGTTTGGTGCATCATGTAAAGTACACCCTGTATACATTATATCAAACCGAATGAAATCATAAAAAATTATACTCCATTCGGAGGTATTGCTTTATTTTCCAAACAAGAATATCATATTTTTATGCGGAATATTTGTTGTTTTGCATGAAAACTATATATTCTAGGCAGACTTATGCCTGATCCACAGTTTCACTTCTTGCCGCTAGCTTAAAAAAAAAAGCAAAAAAGTCGGCAGCTTTTTTTGTGCTGAACACGGCGTCCTCAATAAAGCCGCCAAGAGGTTGGCCAAGATCCTACTTCTTAGCGGCAAAATATGTCAAATTTAAATTTATATCGCTATCTCTCCTTAATAGAGAGAGAGAGAGAGAGAAAGATGAAAGTAAGCGACAAGAAATGAAACTGCGGATTAGCCATAAGAATTGTTTTTAACGAAGCATTTGTTTCAAAGTATATTTATTTAGATAAACAGGTACTAATAGGTAATTTTAAAAACATGGTAATTCCTGATTTAAGAAGGTTTTCTGGTCTAAAAAATACGATTCTTGAATGGGAAATTGCTTTTCAAATAATTTTGTTTTCTCAATTTAATAATTTTGTTTTCGGTACCTAGCTCCACAACAAATGCGTGTCCCACGTGAAACCGGAATGCGGCCTCGGTGAACACGCAGTCCATATCCTACCGCCCACCTCCATCTGCCCCATCGTTTTGGACCGACAAAAATCCATCCAGAAACGAGGTTCCAAATATGGAGGGGACAACGTCAGTATCGTAAGTATCTATTGCGGCCAGTGTTGCCAGATTTAAAGGTTTTCCTTTAATATGAAGGGTTTTGAACAAACATTTTGACTATGGAAGAACGAAGGTAGTGTGAAAGTACGTTCAAACCGAGAAATCCCTATCTATCGTCATAAAGAATACAATAAAGTCGTCCAATATCTTAAAGAAAAATGGTATAACAGCCCTATTTCAAAAAGGGAATTATTAATAACCGGACATTATTAAAAACGTTATTTATCAAATCCAGACATGAGCATAATCGTTCGCGGTCAAAAAAGATTTAATACCAATCGAACAAAAACAGAATCGAAGTTTTGCAAAAGCATAAACGGTAATATCATGAAACGGGGTTGGCATGTGTGTTGTTCACCCATGGGTGTACGCAGCGAGGGGCAGGAAGGGGCCGTCCGCACCCTCCCCCTCCCCAAAAATGTTGAAAATAATCTTCTAATTTCCAAACAAAACAATCAATCAATCAAGTTAGCAATATAAACTGATTTCTATCTAAGTAATATGATACAATAGACTCTCACAGATTTTACGTTTCGATGCTTTAACATTTCGAGGTATTTACGGATCGACGAAATTACGCTTTGTCTAAACTATTTTCTACTATATTATTTTTAAAAATTTTACTTTCGATTGTTTTATTTTCGACTTTTTTTCTTCGACCATTTTACGTTTCGGCTAAACTTTTTCGATATTTTTGTGTCCACCTTTTCCATAACACTGACAACAAAATTTATCCGACGACGACCTCTACGTAGAAACAAAATTTTTGGCCCTATTCTGTCACGGTCCCTAGGATAGACCGGTCTTCGGATCTAATACAGGGTTCGTCAACGATCGTTTGGCCAGTGAAAAATATGTGAACTGAAGTAAAATCGCTAATTAAATAAATGGCACTAAGAGAGATAAATAGTTTTGCGCTGTTGTCAAGTTAGCAATTCAAGGAAATGGTTTTCTTTTCGCGATTTAATGACGTTACCGGCTGAGTAGGTCAAAGACGGCGATGCATAAAATCCTTAAAACTCCTTGATTTTAATTACTGTAGCGCCATCTTTTAGATATCATTTGAACTGTATGACTAATAATCAATTCTGCGAATCCGTAATTAAGTGTACAGGTAGAGCTTTCTAACATGGCAAAAATGTTAAAGGAGGTTAAAACACGCACAAATAAATTATTCCACAAATTCAACTTTATGGATAACAAATTTCTTGTGTACCGATTTATTCTCAACCAGAGTTAGAAACCAATACTTGAGAAGTAACTATTACATTACAAATTATTTTATAGGAATGTACTTAGAAAACTGTGTAATTAATTACAACAAAAATATGCTTATTAATTATTATTATAAATTTCCTACTTGCAAAATAAAAAAAAGTAGTTAAAAATTAATTTTTTATTTATTTCTTTCACTATTTCATAATTTACAAAATGTGAAAATGCTTAATTTAGGAGTCCTCTTCCTTCGTAATACATTCTGTGTGCGTGCAAGGGCTGAAAAATAACGGAATTTCCTTCGATAGGTCGCCGGTATTGGCTTCACAAGCACATTTAAAAATAATTGTCGGTATTGACGATTGAAAATGGAAAGTTACGATACATATGGAATTTTATATGAAAAGGCACCTACCTCGGACTCTCTTGCAGCTCCAGTCGACGTTTAAACGTCCAGTTTTTTCACCTCAAATTCACTTTTTTCGGGAACGTGATTTTGCTAGTGTCTTGTTGTGACGGTGGTTCTTTGCGCACTCATCGCGGCGCTGCTTGTCTTCCACGTGTCCGGTGCCGTGAAACCCCATATGCATATTTTAGAGCGCGAAAATTTAAACTATTTTAACGCGCAGAAAAGGAAAAGAAAATGAAAATTAGGAAATTTCTTGCTTGCACCAACATTTTCCGGCCGCCAAAACACGTGTGTTTTTACTTAGTTGAGAAAAGGAAAGGAAAAAAAAATAATATTCGCCTATTAGCAATTAAACGATACAATTTAACATTAACCCAAATATGCATTAGATAATGCATGTAAATTAAAATTAAAAGAAAAGAAAAAATACTTAGAAAAAATTAAGAAAGAAAAGAAAATTTTGCCTTATGCGTCGGGCATAGGCAAAGGACATAGTTTCACTACTGGTCGACGATATGTTCGTCGTCGACGTAAATGTCTTTAAGAAGCACCTTGGAAGCATTAGGATACCTTTCAGACTCAAGTTTAGCTAGTTCTTGTATAGTACGAATAGCTAAGTAAGGTGATGACTTAAGTCCATAAACAACTGTTCTTAAGGAGTAGGTTTGGACAGGATCATCCTCAGAAAATCTCCATAGAATATTTTGATAACGCGTGTGCTCAGGAATAATTAAAATCTGTCGGAACATTTTTACTATGTCAGTAACAAAGGCTACAGCATGAATTCGAAAATTAAGTAAAATTTCACGGACATCATTTTGCAGTTTAGGACCTGCGCACAACGTCTCGTTGAGTGAGACACCTCTGGGACTACGTTGAGACCCATCAAAGACCACTCTTATCTTCCCAGTGTTCCAGACACTGTGATGAGGGATAAAGTAGGAACTATCCAAGACATCTTTAGATATAGGCGTAGGAATAGGTATCATGTGACCAGTGTCTAAATAATCTTGCATAAAATCTTTGTAAGCTTGATAATTAGCTGAGTCTTTGAGAAGTCTAGCTTCCTGAAGCTTGAAACGTTTTAAAGCGATTGGATAGGTGTCACCCAACTGGGGTTCTAAGTTTATGGAAGGTAATGGAACGACGAATCTACCTGATTCGTTGCGTGAAACTGATTGTGATAATAATTTTTCGCACATAATATCCTCAGGACTGTGATGAACCTTATGTGGAACCTGCTCTATCTCCCAGAAGCGCTCTAGGCAGATATCCAGAGATGGTTCGATGGAAGTGTAACAGCTTATGAGTGATTGTGGATTTTGTTGCTTTGAAGTTTCAACTTTACCAATCAGCACATAGCCAAAGATGCTATTAAAAGCACTAGGTTGTCCACGCTCTCCGTGGATAACTCCCTCTTGTAAGAGATGCGGAAAAAGTTCACAACCTACTAGGACATCAATGGAACTTGGTATATGGAAGTTTTGATCAGAAAGTTTGATATTGCGAATGTGATTCCACTTGCTCGATTCGACAGCGCAAGAAGGAATCTCTGTACAAAGTTTTGGAAGTACTAAAGCCTCAAAATCAAAGGTAGGTCCCGCTTGACCTTGAGGTTTGATAAGACATTTCGTCTTACCTTTGGTATTGGAAGATGTCATTTGATTTCAGCCTTGAATAGAAGTAGAAAAGAAGCTTTTCGAAAGACCTAAACGATTTAGACATTTTTCTGAAATAAAGTTTGCCTCTGAGGCAGAATCGAGTAAGATACGAACTGGTTGGTAATGTCCCCTTGAGTCTAACATGTCAGCTACAACGGTAGAAAGTAGAAAAGTGGAATTTTTGGAAATCATCTCGCATGACAGTTTGTGGAATGGCTTCCTGACATAGGGGTGCTATTGGAATTGGAAAGTGGAATATTAACGTTCTCTGGAGGATAAGAATCAACACTCACAGAGGGCGCTACTGGTTGTGGAACGTGAAGAAGACTGTGGTGCCTAGCTCCACACGTAAAGCAGTTGTAGGAAGAGGGGCAATTCACGGTCTGGTGAGCAAAATGTAAGCAATTTTGACATAGATTCACCTGCCGAACATAACCCATCCTTTCCTGTGGACTTTTGTTTTGAAATTCGATACATTTCGATAATGCGTGATTCGAAGAACATAGGTAGCATTTTATTTTTGGATTAAAAGTTCTGTTCTGATTATTTTGTATTTGAGGGTTGCTGCGTTGATTGCTATTTTGTAAAGTATTTTGTTGATTTCTTGAATTTGAACTTTGATTTGAAATAGTTGTATTGAAAGCAGAAGGTGAATTAGAATTATTAAAACTGTTTCTCTGAAAACTGTTCTGTTGAGAATTACGCGTAGTTTGAGGTTGTCTAGGGGTTTGATTTTGCCTACTAAAACTGGGCATTTGCACTACAGATTCGAGCGCAACGCAATGATTTTCTATAAACGTGTAAAGATCAGTGTAGGACGGAATTTCTGAATTGTTTTTCTCTCTACTATAGTAAAGTTCGAAATCAGTCCTCATCTTGACTTCAAGTTTTGAGAGCATCATGTTAAAAGTAAGAAAGTCCCATTCTTTTGTAGGAAAACCAAGCTCATTTAAGATGGCTAGATTCTCAGAAAATGTATCCAACATGGAACGTAATTCTTTCCCAGAACTGGATTTAGTTGAAAGAAAGTTAATAGCATTCAAAGCGGTAGTAGCAATAATTCGTTTATTTTGATACCTCTTTACTAAGGTTTCATACGCAATGTGATAATTGCTATCTGCGAGGGGAATGGTTTTTACTAGAGAAAGGGCTTCATTCAGAACAGAACTCCGCAATTGTTGAAATTTCTCTATATCACTTAAATCAGAATTTTGATGTACCATGACTTTAAATAAGTCAAATCAGTGTTGCCAGTCTTTATAATTACCATTGAAAATTGGCAACCGTGGTTGTGGAAATGATCTTGTATTTGACCTCTGAACAATATTTTGTTGGCTAGGGTTGCCTACGTAATTGACAGGGTTGGCCCTAAAAAGGTCGTAGTAAATACCCTTACATTCATAATAAAGGTTGTCAAAGTCTTTTCTAGTTTTATCCTGCTCGTCAAATGAAAGTTTAAACTCTTCGAGAGAGCCAATAATTTGGTTATGTAAATTATAGAATTGAGCATGACATTCTTCGACGTCTTCATATCTGGATTTAAACAAAAAGTGAAACGCTGTATCCGACTTCGCTTTCAAAGCTACCTCGTGAGCTTCCGCCATTTGGTTGAAGCTCAAAAGCCTTTTGTCGCAAAGTTTTTTCTATTTTTGCGTAGACATTTTTGTTTTTGAAAGTTAATTTGGTTTTAAAATTACCCAAAAAAATGCTTAAAATATAGCTTAAAATATAACCCGAATTTTAGCAAAAATTAAACAATTTTATTATTTTAATTTTATTAACTTTTTTCGAAAATTTTGAAATGAAATGTTTGTAAGTTTGTCTGTATGTTATTATTTGAACATATCCTTAAAAAAAACTTTTATGTCTCACCAAGGATTGAACCCCGCACCTTTCGATTCCAAGTCGCACACTCTGTGCATACGACTAGCGGTCCCGTCTGAAAGTTTTTAAGAAACCTCGGTATTCAAAGAAACAACGCGCGCAACGTGAGACCTTGGTGACGGCGACACTTGCACCTGCGCGTTAACGCGACACCTGTAAAATCGACAATTAAAGGAATTTAGATGGAAGAACCGCCTTAAATTTTCAGTTTCGGCGTATTGACGCCACTTTTACTGAAAATGTAATGAACAAAGCGATCAACTTTCTTTGATGAACTAGTAAACTATACGAAATATGTGCATTGGCTATATCTATTTTTGAACGGTAATAAACACTTCGATCAACTTTGAAGGAACATATCACCAACGGGTAGTCAAACAATATGGTCTGTTTCGAATTGAAATTGAAATAAATTTTGAAATTTGAAATAGAAAATAGAAATTTGGAATTTTTGTAGGAAATTGCTGAACCACAGGAGTCTAGGTAGTTTGGAACACTAATAATTTGGGTCGAAGGGCCATTAAATGTGCGTGCAAGGGCTGAAAAATAACGGAATTTCCTTCGATAGGTCGCCGGTATTGGCTTCACAAGCACATTTAAAAATAATTGTCGGTATTGACGATTGAAAATGGAAAGTTACGATACATATGGAATTTTATATGAAAAGGCACCTACCTCGGACTCTCTTGCAGCTCCAGTCGACGTTTAAACGTCCAGTTTTTTCACCTCAAATTCACTTTTTTCGGGAACGTGATTTTGCTAGTGTCTTGTTGTGACGGTGGTTCTTTGCGCACTCATCGCGGCGCTGCTTGTCTTCCACGTGTCCGGTGCCGTGAAACCCCATATGCATATTTTAGAGCGCGAAAATTTAAACTATTTTAACGCGCAGAAAAGGAAAAGAAAATGAAAATTAGGAAATTTCTTGCTTGCACCAACATTCTGAACTTACCCCTTAAATTCAGTACGAAACGTGGATTGCTATAAATAATAAAAGCAAAATAGCTTTCTACAAATAATAACAATCACTTTAGTAATTCAATTGCATTTTTGTAATTTCATTATAATTGTAAAATAATTTTTTAATTACTTTAAAAACTTAAATAATTGCAATTACCATAACACCGCATTTCAACTTATTGTTTTTTTTTAAAGATGAATGGCCCCTCCATTTAAGGGACAAAAATAAAATTTTAAAAGGAGTAGTAAAACGTGACAAACATTTTTTTCTGCAGACTGAAACCAGTAGAGGGGCAAGAGTTTTAGGGCTGTCGTACATCCGTATCCCAAAAATGTTGTCCCCTATTCTGTTTCCTGGATAGTGTATGGTGACTTTTAGCAACTTGACTTCGTGAGCCGCCGCCAGGGGATCGAATACTTGAGCGGCATTTAAGCGCGACTTTAATAAAAGAGCAAGGTTATTGTGTAAAATGTGTAAGAAAAAATTATTAAAAAATTCAATTTTTCTCGATTTAATGTTTCCTGGTTAAAGGTAAAATAACGAAATAAATAATAATGACTATTTCTTTGTCTTTTAAAAGTGGAAATCTTACTTTGATTGTTCCTATTTAGTAATAAAAAACTATTAATGAATTTTGAGTCACAGCGGCAATCGCTTCTGAATATACGCGTCTTTGGTCCCTGACTGACTTCTTGCTTTCCATAAGTTCATCCTTTTTTTATACGCTTTTCATAAAGGCTAAACGTTCGAAGTCGAGCACTGTATATATATGCCAAATTTTCACGTCACTGGTGGTCCAGCTGATTTTTCTACACAAAAGTTGGATATGATATGAACAACTAATATTTTTTGAAAACAGGCAATTTTCCAACTATTTTTTAGTACATCTTCATAAAATTTAATTGTTTAGACGTATTGTCGTTATTCTTTTTTAGCCCGCTTTATTTTTTATTACACAAAATTTAAAATACAGGTCAAACTGAATGTGATCGTTTAGTATCAAGGTAAACCGAGGACTTGGAAAGTAAACAAAGGTGAGGTTAGCGGATTACTTTTGAAGCTGAAACGAACACATTATTTTCTTTGAATTTTAATTATTGTGTAAAGAAAAATGAAGCAGGTTAAAAATGAGTGGTATGAATCAAAAATATTATTTTATAAAAATATAGAAAAAACAGTAGGAAAATTGCCTTAGTTTTCAAAAAATTCAAAAAGTTATAGTGGTTCATCATAAATAACTTTTGTTTCAAAAATCAGTGACGTGAAAAATTCTACATAAGATCCGAAGATCGGTCTAATTCTATTGACCGAGCTTTTCTGTCAGCAATGGTTTAGACGAGGCTTTAGGGAGCGTTTTGTCACGTTAAAATTTACTGATAGGAACACTGGGCATTGATCCAATATAATGGAAAGTTTCCAATATAAAAACAACTTTTTTATTTTATTTATTTTTACCGAACTTACTATGAGCTTTTTGCGTTTGATGTTTCTCTTTGAGCAAAAACCAAAAAGGTCCCGCACATACAAACACACGTCAAAGAGAGAGTTTTTTCGTTTTTTTTTTAAACTTTAACCCGTGAATTAAGCTCGAACAAAAAATATAAAGTTTACTCTCGCTCTTTTGTGTTCTCAAAGCAATACGTTCTTTACCCGAAAATGTACAGCATTATAGAAAATTTTGCCAGGAAATACAAAAAAGTGAAACTCAATAATAGGGACATTTTGGGTCGCGTATTTTACACTTTGCTACCGTTATTGTTATTTCTAAGTCTACGCATCAGCAGCTTTTCGCTCCTTTTTTGTTATGTACGGCGCCCGATACTTACGGTGGCCGTCCTTTAATGTTACCGTTATTTTTTAAGATAGTAGTAGTAGTAGTGTGGGGTAGGCTCTAGGCCTGGCGACTAGGCACATGAAGCGCCCTTTTTGCCAACCCCCGGGAATCCCCCCTACTGCGTCCTTTCTTCGCTAAGGAATCTGCCCGTCTTCTGTACAAAGGCGCGAATATCGGGCCATCTCAGATTCAGAAGGTCCTACGTCCCAAAGGAATCCTCTTCGAATACCTCTCCTCTTGCCTCCTTGTATGCTTCACATGATAAGACGAAATGCGCCGAGGTCTCGTCTTCGGCCCAACATCGCTCGCACGTCGCGTCCTCCTCTACTCTCATCTTTCGCAAGTGTCCTTGTAGGACGCAGTGTCCGGTTAGGACTACCACTATGGCTCCTATCTCTCTTCGTGTTCTACGAAGCGGCCAGTCCCTACGGGACTTGCTGTATCCTGTCACATACTCCTTCGCCTGTCTGGCGTTTTTTGTGTTGGTCCATTTCTTTTGTATCTCTTTCTGGGTCCACTCTCTTAGGGCCGACTTCATTTGCCCTCTTGTGAGCCCGAGGAAAGACTCTGGCCCGACGCATTTCTGCCGGAATCCTCCCCTGGCGAGCTACTCCGCTTTCTCGTTTCCTGGGACTCCCATGTGGCCTGGGACCCATACGAGCTCCACCTCTGTTACGCCGGCCAACCCCTGATGCCCATCCGCACACTCCTGCACAAAACCCGCGGACATGGTTGCTTTGCACAGATTTGCCTTGATCCGCCTGTATAGCAGGCCGTGGCATCACTAAGGAATTCAACCCCGTTCTCCTTCGATGCATCCCTTGGCGGTATGGTTACACGGTATCTCCTTTTCTCACTTAACCGCTTTTCTATTTTTAAGGTTAGTTTTGTATTGTTTTTTTTTAATGCAGTCGAATTTTTTACGAAAATTCGGTAGTCTGGTTTGTAAAAAGCCATAAATCTAATAAAAATAAATAAACAAATATAAATAAACATAAAGTTGAAGAAGTGTGAAATTAACGTTTGTGTTTTTTATAGTATTCCAAAATCTATCTTTTTTGCCCTGAATGTTACCGTTATTATTAGTGACAATAATAGCTGTCACATTTCTGTTATTTTAACTGACCCAAAATGTCCCTAATGTCAAAAACAAGATGGAATTACTATATAGGGTGTTAATAAAGTATGTCGCTAAACTTCAGACGATTATTATTAGAAAAAAACTTTGTATAAACGTAGGTCCGCAAATGCTTAGTTTTCGAGATACATGTTGTTAAAGTTTTAATTTTTTCTTTGTTTTTTTTTTATAACCCGTGCAGGTTTTGAGATGTTTAGCTCTGGAACGTGTATTTAATTACAAGGTACACGCATCATTAGACTTGCCAAATATTAGGAAAAAACTACAGCATAATATTTGAGGGCACGGCAGTGCCTCGCCAAGTTCGCGCTGCTGTACCATCTTTTCTTTTCTTGAAACATTTCAGCCCTTATTTAACCTATCTAAAACTCTACTTCGGAATGTGCTACGAATCTCAAACTTTGCACAGTCGTAAATCTCCATAAAGTTAACAACCCCTTTAAGTTTCATGGACTTACATAAAGTAGTAAGGACATTTCAAAAAACGTCGAAATTGCTAGTCACTCACCAACTCACTCACTCATGTATATATCATCAAAATTCTACTGTACTTTCAGACATGCTACAAAGCTGAAACGCCTGGAAAAAATCAAAAAACCCCAAAATTCGAATTTACTCGCCTCCCCTATAGATGTAAAGTTATGTAAAAGTAACATTGCTCACTTCCAGAAACGCTAGAGAGCTGAGCTTTGGTAGACTGATAGGAACTATGATAAAACTATAGAAAAAAATTTAAAAACACCAACATTTTAGTTTCTTCCCTCTCCTTTAAATGTAAATTTATATAAAAGTAACATTTCCCATTTCAAGAAACGCTAGAGAGCTGAGCTTTGGAACGCTGATAGGAACTATGATAAAACCATGGGAAAAATTAAAAAACCCCAAAGTTTTAATTTACTCTTTACTCTCCTGTCCTATAAATGTAGAGTTATGTGAAAGTGACATTGCCTACTTCCAGAAACGTTAGAGAGCTGAGCTTTGGAAGAACGATAGGAACTATTATAAAACTATGGGAGAAAATCCCCAAAATTTTAAATAAGGCATTGCAAAACTTTTGAACAATATTCGGCATATTTTACTACTTTAAAAATTAAATATTATCCAATTTCTTTAAAAAAGAAGTGAAATCATAACAAAAACATTTTATGTAAAAAAAGCCAAGTACGCGAAAATGGCATTTCGTAAAAAGAATTGAGATAAAAGTAAAGCCAAGTTCTCCAATACAAATTTCAAAATGAAAGGTTCTTACTAGTTTGGAAATATTTTTCTCAACTTGGCTATTTGCAGCCGTAATAGCAAAGTTTAAAAAACTATTTCCAAACAAGTAAGAACCTTTCAATTTTGAAATTTGTATTGGAGAACTTGGCTTTACTTTTATCTCAATTCTTTTTACGGAATACCACTTTCGCGTACTTGGCTTTTTTTTACATAAAATGTTTTTGTTATGAACTTTATTACAGACAAAGTAAACGTTGTCGGTTGTCGCTTATAGGCTACACGGTGCCGTGAATAGACGACGCTCGTCCGTCTGACAAGCAAACATTGTTGTAAACGTTCCGACACCCGCCCGTGTGCCAGGTGTCGTCAATAAGCGACAGCCGTCCGTCTACCAAAAAAGTTGATGTCGGGTACGGCAGCCGCCCGGCAAGGTTTAAATATACATATTTTTAACATGGTTTCACTTGGAAACAAAATGATTGTATGTTATTCCAGAGTTCACTATCATCCAGCCAAGCCAAGCAGCCAGCCATGTCGTTTCAAATATCCCCGCCTGACTGCAGTGTGCCCATTTTGGTTTTTATCAATCCCAAATCCGGAGGGCGCCAGGGGTACAAAGTTTTGAGGAAGTTCCAGTATATTCTAAATCCTAGACAAGTGAGGATCATTTTAAAAATAATTAGTAGTAGAAGGGTGGTTGTACATAATGTCGACAGTACTTATAACAGAAATTTTGACTTTTATAAATTCTATAAAATTGTTCTGAGCCAGCAACAAATTAAAAAATATTGTTTACAGTAAAACTAGAGTTTATTAGCTCATGTTAATGTGCTTTTTTAATATTTTGTGTTAAAAAAAATAAATGAATTATCCAAATGTCCCTAATATCGACACTTTTGAAAATAAATAACTTGTTTTCAAATAACAAAACATTATTTTACAAATAAATAGTTATATTATTATTTATATTTACTATATCTAGAAATAATAAAAAAAGAGTTTTTAAAACTTGTATCTATTAAGAAAGTAGACAAAAATATTATATGTACAGGGTTTTCCCGTATATTTTTAGACCATATTTAAAACGTTTATTTGAATAGATATCAAAATATGATAAATTCAAAAGTTTCATAATGTTTTATAAAGTTTAAGAATCTTTAGGTGAGAATGTCAATACAAAAATTCTAAATATCAAAATTTGCTTTTTTATGGTAGACACTGTGTATTATTTTAGTTATTGATAGATCTTTTTTTCCTGATTTCAAAAATATATATGTTGGGATTACTCGTTTGGGAGATATATCCGTTAAGAAGTTTTCAAAACTAAAGGGGCCTACAGACACGCGAGCATTTCTTGAGATTAGTACGCGAACTAATCTCTGCATACATGTACATTTGGTGGAATTGCCTACACACACGAAGACAAAATTAAACGTAAACACGATATTATCAATGCGTTTTGCCTAGACACCGAGAGATTTGCTCGCGTACATTGTGCGCGCGAACTAATCTTCGAGAGATATTTTAGGCGGATATTGTCTACACACGAAGAGATTAGTATGCGGAGTACGCGCGTACTAATTTCTGGAAATGTTCGCCTGTCTGTAGGCTCCTTTAAATTTAAAACATCAAGTCAGCCATAAAAGACAATCGTATTGATACAAAAAGTGATGCTGTTGCTTTTGTAGGGTGTATAGTTTATTCATATTTATCGCGGTGATTTTGCGCAGTAATGTGTGGCCAACGTATTTGGTGGCGCAGCAATACAATTTTCAAGAATTCTTATCAATTTTCTGTAAATAGCTTGATAAATATACAGGGTGTTTCCTAATTGAATGTCAAAATTTATGGCTGATTTTTGGACCCATTTAAACGTCTTACCTTTTGAGATACAGAATGGTCATATTAACGATATTGTAATGATCATGCAGAGAAACGGTTTTTATTTTTTTAAGCGAAAACCGTGCATCGGATTAAAAAAAATTAAGTGATCAACTTTGGTTAGAAATGATTGAGGATTTCAAAAATAATTTTTATTTCAGAAAAATTCAGTGACCTGCCATCAATGTCTGCCAAAATAGGAAGGTCAAATTATGTACGAACGCCACTGATGGAAATTTAAAGAAAGTGATACATTAAAAAATGCCTCTTGATTCATAGTACATGTATGACAAATTTCATTAAAATATCTGAAGTGGTATTATAGATATTAATAATAAATGATTTATTTTTGAAAACTTTCCACCCTGTATCTCAAAAGGTAAAACACGTTTAGGACATATGTTCATATAAAGTTTTTTTCTTAAAACGGGCCCAAAAATCACCCCCATAAATATTGACATTCAATTAGGAAACACCCGCTAGAGTACGCAAAATTTTTACTAAGATCGATCAGGATTCTCTAAAATAACAAGTACACACATTTTTTTAAATATGATAATTTAACCCAAAAAGAGAAACTTACTAATATAACAAAATATTTAAAACTTCTTCAGCGTTCCTTTCTCCTGCTTTTCTTTTAAGTATTTTCCTTTGATTAAATGAGTTTACTGTATTTAATATGGTTTGGCGGGTTGGTTGTCTTCTGCCAAAAACTGAATATAATACTGGTTGCGACCTATAGGTGTGTTTTCATTATTGAGTAGAACAATTTAATCATATTCAGTTTTTAACCGCCCTTAAAACTAAATTTGACAAGTTGACAAAACGATAGCATCACTTTTTGTATCATATAAAATTATTCTAAATTATTCTACTATATTTTAATATGTATCGTTGACGTCAACTTTTAATATTTTAAGTACTATTTTTTCTCTTAAAAAGTCACCAGTTAGTGTTATCTTATAATACAGATTTCCCCTTGAAGATCGAATTGTAAAAATTCCGAAACGCGTCGGGGTCTGAATAAAAATATATAATCTATTTAAAAATTGTGTGGAGTTTGGGATTTTTTCACTTCTTTTCCAAAATTACAAAGATGCTCCATGACGGAGAATTCAAACAATACAGGGTGTCTCTAAAAGGTCTGTACAAAATCTTAGCACATATTCCTGAGGTCAAAATAAGTCGATTTAAAGCAACTTACCTTAGTCCGAAATTGCTCCGTTTCAGAGATACAGGGTGTTTTTTATTTTAATTAAACCAAGTGAAACTATTTTTCCAGAAATTAACTAAATACCTACCGAAAATGATTAAACGACAAAAAAAATTAATAACTCATTTACTGACTAAATTTAATCCTTAAAGGTAGTAGCAAAATCTTTTGATCAAAAATAATTTCAATATTCCGTTGCGGCATCGAACACTAAAATCGGAAATATCTCGGAAACGGCTCACCGTAGCAGATTTTATCAAAAGTACCTTTTTTGCTTAAAAATGTTCAGGAAATTATCTTATCAACAAAAAAAGTTGAAAAAAACACTAAGAAAAAAGTTATGGTCATTTTAAACCATAAGATGAGCATTGTGAAGCGCCCTTTGACGGCCACAGTGAAAAAGTGTCCATATTTAGGTTTGGCATCCCAAAAAACCCCCGAGCAAGCCTAAGATTTTTGTATATTTTTTCCACATATTTCATGAATAAACATTAGAGTAATAATATATATGTTATTACTCTGAGGAATAAACATAAAAAATAGCATGAAATACGACATCATAAGGCCTCGGGCCCCCCCAAGACATATTCCTGGGTGCGCTACTGCCCGAGTACCAATTTTTAAAGTAATGCGTTGAGAAATGTTCATAAATTTTAATAAAATCGATTTATAATTTTTAAATTCACCACCCTGTATCTCAGAAATGGAGCAATTTTGGACTAAGGTAATTTGCATTAAATCGACTTATTTTGACCTGAGGAATATAAAGATTTTGTACAGACCTTTTAAAGACACCCTGTATGAGTAGGAAAAATATGTTTTCTAGATTTTACACGTGGCGTAAAAACTTTTTTTAATTAAATATGCAAATGAAATCTTTTTCAAAAAAGTTAACAAAATTAATAAAAAAACTTTAGAGTTCTTTGTTGATTCAAGTCGAAAACAAAGACAGGAAAGAAATGGTTTAAGATAAAAATACGTTTTTTTTAGGTACATATCCTTGGAAAAGGTGGAGGTCCAGTTCAGGGTCTTAACATGTTCAAGGACGTTCCAAATTTTAAGGTGGTGTGTTGTGGAGGCGACGGAACAGTGGGTTGGGTGCTGGATTCTATGGGTATGTAAATATATTTCACAGATTACTAACCACAGAAATAGATTGGACACCCCCATGTTAAACTCTTAATACAATTAATGGCATTTGAACAGCGCCATCCCATAGCTGTCTGTTTGAACTAATTTTTGCGCTCTGCGCCTTATATATTATTATACAGGTCAGTTAGTTTTTATTTTTTGTTGAAATTCTTTGCACGGCCAAGGCCAACACAAAAATAGAGGCCACGACCCTGAAAAAATCAGCTGTTCTCCCGGGGCTGAATTTTACATTGGGTCTTATGGGAGCTCAGACGTTTTTTTATGATATTTTCAAAATGGCACTACAGATTTCCGCAAAATTTCAGTGAAATATTCTCAGACACCATCCCGATATTCCACCAAAGGTTTGTAAGGAAGCAACATGATTAAAAGGTTTAAATCTTCAAGATTTAGCATTCCTTATTTTGAATTCAAATTACCCGCCATGTACCACATGCCAACTGTTATATTTGACATGTATTTGACTTTGTCATATGTGATTGTCACATTCGCTTCTACTTTAAACTTAATTTTTGTGTGAGCTAATGAAGCGGCTATGAAAAATTAGGGCTTACTATACATTTAAAAAAAATTGTTCTGCGAGAATATAGTAAAAACAATCTTAAAAACGGCTTTATTTAAAAAAAAATCAAATATCCATGAACCGTCATTCCAACTTCAATATGATAAAGACAATCAGCTGTGTCGTAACGTGACCATCAAAAAAAAATCAGCCCCGGATGTGACGTCAACAAAGTGGAGGATCGTGGCCCGTCCATTTTGATAGCCCTGGATATTATAATCTATAATCTTTGATTCTTTGTTTTTTGAAAAATAATAAAATTATGTAAAAAAAATAATTCCAAATTTTGCATAATAGAATAACAATTTACTTTAATCATATTTATATTAGTATGAATACATTACAAATCAGTAACTATTACACTTACACCGAACCGAACCGTAACACAACAAGCACCTCTCATTCTAAACCTTTTTTGATGCAAGATTTCACTTTCCTGTGATAAAACGCAAACACACTGATTTTTTTTTTGATTTTTATCTCAAAAGAAATGTGAACAAAATTCCACTTGAACGCGAACATAAAAAAAATCTTCGCGAAAAACAAATTTAACCAGTTTTATGAGTTTTGTGGATGTGCACATCAAGTGCTTGACAAATTCAAATTCCAAAAGACATTTAAAGACACGCAGGATACAGGGCTTAACGCAGAGCTATCGTCCTGAACTAAAAATACGGGGTGTAGCGCTAAAAATATTTGGCGGGAAAGCCGATTTGTCATTACTATTTTTTAATTGGTGTATATATTTTTTTAGTTTATTTGTTTTGCTAAAAGAAATATTATTCTAGTTTCTATTTTTGTCAAAAAGATCTATAATTTTTTACCTACTCGTGTGCGGTAAAGTTACTTTTTATACCACTGTCTTGTAAAATGGGGTTTTGCGCACGGAGAACAGGATCTGAAAATGACTTTTTGCGCACGCTGTGTGTAAAACGTTTTGCACACGCTTATTTCATTTTTGCGCACGCCTATGTCATTTCTGCATACGGGTCTCCCGTCATTGTGATTTTTGTTGTTGTCACCCATCAATATAAGTTGGCTTAGTTCCGTAGCAACCGTCACTGCTCGTATGTTTTGTTGAATAGATACGTCATAAAATTGTTGAATTTTTAAAGTTTTGTTGTAAAAATGTCGGAAATAAAAACAAATTAAATTAAAATTTGATTTTTCTTTCTTTATTAGCAGTCGTATAAAAAATATTGCACAAAACTCGTTTGAAAACCTCTTTGCACATTCTTTCGACTTGTAGACCTCGCCTTCGGCTCGGTCCACCAAACTATCTCGATCGTGTGCAAAGAGTCGTTTTCAAACCTTGTTGTTTAAATAACTATTACCGCACGCGCTCCACTTAGAAATCTTAGTAACGCGTCAATAAGACAGCTTTAATATTTGTTTACATTTCAACTTCGTCCAATTTGACATGTTTATTTATAAATTACATTTAATTTTTTGATAAATAGGTATATTTAAAAAATCTTCTTTAACGTGATTTTATGCCGTTCATATCCTTTATTTTAATTATTGTATGTCTACCTAGAATCGACCTCATATTATAAAACACTGAAAATATTTTTTTTTTAGACAAAATAGATTTAGAGTGTCAACCCGGAGTGGCTGTGATCCCACTGGGAACTGGAAACGACTTGGCACGTTGTCTGAGGTGGGGCGGCGGGTACGAGGGAGAGTCCATCCATAAGTTGCTAGATAAAATTGACAAAGCTTCAAATGTTATGATGGACAGGTATGTATTTTAAATTTTAACATAAACGAAAATAGGGTATTTGACAAATTTTAGAAAAGAGTTTAGAATGATACATAGATCTCTAATTTGCCATGCAAAATTGTTAAAATAGTAAAATCAAGTTTTCTAATTTCAGATTTGAATTTGACGCTAAAACGCTCATTTCTAGCATGGCGTTGCAATGACGTCACAGCGCAGTAAAATCGCGGACAGATACACGACACTCAAGTGTTTATTTGTTTTTGGTCTGTGTTTTTACTCTTTTTTATGTAAAAAAAAATGTCCTATAAGTAGTGTGTAGTGCCTGTGTGTTCGAATACTAGCATAAAAACACCTAAGAAACTATTTATTCATTTGCCTACAGCAGTAAAATAACGGAAAAAGTGGCTAGAACTTGTTCGAAGAGACCCAAGGGCTTTATCTAATACATCTTCACTTTACATTTGTGAAGATCAGTTTGATGTGAAAATAACTAAATTGTTTCTATTAATTTTTCTCACGTTGTCTATAATATATATAACTAAATGACGATGACATTTTTGAGGTTATGTTTATTCCAAGGGGTGAACGGTGAACGGTGTACAAATTTTTAGGCGGTGCTAGGCAGTTACTAGGCAGGACTAGGGAGTACCTCTAAATGCAGGATTAGGCAGTGAACATGCAGTGACTAGGCAGTGGATAGGCAGGACTAGGCAGTACCTACGTAGGACTATGCAGTGTAACCTATGCATTTCAAGCATTGCTGGTCGTTGTATACTTTTTGCCTACCTGTCCCTCCTCGGTTTATTACATGATTTTTATTTTTGTTTTTTTCAGATAATGAATCTATTGTAAGTGGCATATTAAACAAAAAAGCAAAACATATAACTTAACCTCAAAATCTAAATGAGTTAAAGTAGGCGAAGAATAGGGCTGTCTAACAAAACATATGATCAAATCCAAGATGTCTTCCATAGGACAAACAAACCGATTTCCCATAAGCCGTAATGTTAACAAAAACGTAAATTTTACAAAAACGACAAGAGCTTTAGTCTAAAAAATTAATCAGTTTTAAGAACAGATCCTTTGTGCATATGGGAAAAATGCGTTTTTCTTAAAAATATTAAACTAAAGCGAGAAAATCTGAAATAAAAGGGACCATGTTTTCTTCAAAAAAAGTAGGTGTGTTTTTGTTTATTTTGTTTTTTTTTTTAACTTTTTTTCTAGTTTTTTTCACTTATTTTGAATTATTACATGGGCGCACCAAGGGGGCGGGGGGCTAGGGGCCCGGGCCCCCCCAAACCACATATTTTTTTAGATAGTTTCCATATATTTCATGAATAAACAAAAAAAATAGCATAAAGTACATCATGAGACCTCTGGGGGCCCCCCAAAGGTATCGGGCCCCCAAAGGTTTTTGAAGTTTTTTGACCAATGAATCAATGAACTATCAGCCCAAGGTAGAGGAAAGTAGTTCTATTCAAAGAGCTCACTTTAAGGCTCAGTTAACAGAGACGAAATTGAAATAGACTAAACTTTTCTCATCAGATTCAGGTTTTCTATTAGGATCTTTTGTTGTACTTAAATAAACCTTTTGCTAAATAATAGGCCTTCTATAGCGTTAAACTGTGAAAAATATTTCACTATGATTTTTAGGTTTAGACAAAGTTTAATTGTTTTAACCCTCCAGTAGTGACATGAAAAAGAGGCACAACTTATAGGTAGGTCAGTCCAACAGATCAATATGCACATATGAGTTCCAACCGAGGTTGGTCAAGCAAACATCTAATAAGTACTCTACAAAATATGTTTATTTAAAAAAATATAAGTAAACATTATATAAAAAAAAAAACTTGCAAAATTAAAATACAGTTTTTCCTTGTCATTGGCCTCACACACCGTACATCACCATATGATTTTCCATGAACTATAATACATAGGGCTTAAGTACGGTCAAACCTAAGGTTCATCAGCTCACAACAGTAAGTACTGTTCAAATTTTACAACAGTACAATATTCGCTGTTGTATTACTACTGTTACTATTACTTTTATTTCTGTTTTTTTGTAACAATATTTGCTCAATTATGTATCTAAAAGTTTATGCAAATAAATATATACTCTACTCTACAATTGGGCGTAACAGCATATGACCCATTAGGAGTATTAGAACCCAAGTTTTTTTGAGAGAAATTGCAAAAAATATCTGAAAGAACTTATTTGTTTTTCTTGTGGTCATCAAAGTCAACAAAGATTACTTTTTTTCCATCTATTATTAATGATGCCATAAAAAATTTTTTTTGGTAATAAGCTCAGAACAGTACCATAGAAATTTCACAACAGGACTTGTAGTAGGTCCAGTCAGATACTATACAAATTTTACGGTGTACAAGTTTTAGGTGTCAAAAAGCATGGAAATAAAGGAAAATTTGCACCAAAATAGTTTAAGATAAAAAGAGTTTGAGTTAGGGAGATTGTCAAATTCACCAGTTTATTCTAAACTGTTTTGAGGTCTGTAAAATAAATATTTATTAAATAAAAAAAAAAGGTTGATGATACAGGACTTCACTCAACACTATACAAGACACTACACTACCAAAAGTTTATTTAAGAGTTCTGTAGGATGGTGTACAAATTTGGTTCAGCTCATTATTCACACTTTAACCTCATATTGTTTTCCTTTTCTTTCTTCTCCAGACCCTTTTTTCAACCATCATTTTTAAAATTTTTTAACCGTTTTGAAAAAATAATCCATTCAGGAGAGACCCAGTCATGATCATTGCTGTATTCTAGTTTTGAAAGTTGCTTGCCTAGTATAGTAAAAAAATCATAGTGAAATATTTCTTACAGTTTAACACAATTCTATGTTACACTTCTGCAAAAGGTCCACTCAAGCACAAAAAAAGATCCCAATAGAAAATGTTGCCAAAATGGCAGTTACACATTTATCCAAAACAAATCTGACAAAAAACTTTCGCATATTTCAATTTATCCTCTGTTAAGTCAGGTAATAGAGCACTTATCCACTTTATTTTCCCTTCTTTGACCTGATACCTAGTTCATTTAAATCAAGATGATTTTTTAAGCTCAAAATACTTGGCATTCCATCAAAACTAATTAATATCAAGCTCTCCCCAGCTGCCACAATTCATAACAGCACAGAAACTAATAATAATGATTCAAACTGAGTAAAAAACTAGAAAAAAAGTTAAAAAAAAACAAAAGTAAATAAAAACATAACCTGACTTTTGAACAAAACATGGTCCCATTTATTTGAGATTTACTGGCTTTAATTGATTTTTTTAAAGAAAAACGCATTTTTCCCATGTGTACAAAGGTTCAATACTTAAAACAGCATCTTTGTTGTAAATTAAATTGTTTCACTTTTTTTAAAAATTACGTTTTTGTTAACATTGCGGCTTATGGGAAAACGCTTTGTTTGTCCTATGGCGACCATCTTGGATCGAAAAACAGCTGATCGTGACAGTTCGTTAGACAAGCTAATATCGTAAAAAAATCTTTCAGTTATATACAAAACAACTCATTGAATACTTACAGCAACATTTTAACGTTTCTAAATTCCGCAGAACAAAAATCACTGTTGTTGGCAAAGAAGCCTGCCACCATAAAGGAGTTCAGCATTGGCAAGTTGGAGCTATCGGCTTTGGGGAATCCGTTTTCCATTGAAAATGTGTTTTATAAGCAAAACACAAAATAAAATCTAATTTAGGACGATAATTCGCACTTTAAACCAAAGCAAACATTACCTTTCATAAGAAAATAACACAGAAAATAGGTTCGTTCGAGGTGTTTACTGTTTTGTGACTTCACTCGCAGCTGATTGGCAGACCGCCCGTTTTGAATCACGTGGCTAATTGTTTTAATTCAATGAATTTATTTAATTAAAAGAACTATGAATTTGAGAAAAAATTAAACAAAAAAGTTTGTTTTTAGCATTCTCAAGACCTAAAGAGATATCTAAAAATAAATATATATTTATTTTTTACTACTGTCAAACACCCTATTCCAAATAAGGGAGGCAGTGAAAAAATCGTTTTTCAGTGCTCAGCCGGTACTCGAACCTGGCACCTCTGGCTAAGCGCACCAACGCCCTACAAATTCCTATTTTATGAAATGACACTCCCTTATTTCTTCCGAACATTTTTCCACAAACCGCACAGGTTTTACGTATTATTTCTCATTTTTCACATGAAAAACCACTTTTTTACACGACAAACGCAAAACACCGCAAAATGTAAATAAACAACAGATATAGCGTCTATCATGATTGTGGACGTCAAAACACTAGTTTTTAACCTTAGTATGCATGATATAGATGATTTTAGAAAATAATACTTACCTACAGATTGGTGGGCCAATTGGTCGGGCAATGGTGCGTACAGCTGGATAACCTAAATGTCCAAGTTGGATTCCCATTTAAGCAAAAAACTTTATTTTGATATTTTTTGAACTTTAACTTCACCCTGTTAATATTTCCCCAGTTGAAAAAAATACCCTTAAATCAAGCGAAGTGAAGCGTGCGAAAACCAATTCAAAAATGCTTTCCAACGACCTTTTTTTTTCTTGGTAAAACTACCCTGCTTTGTAGACACACATAGCTTGCCGTTGATTCGTCCAAACTCTAATGCTGAAGCTATGCAAAGAAAGAAAAAGACTGTACTTTAAATGCTCTAAACAAAGAGAAAAGACACCGGCGTAAAATACGTCAACCTAGAAAGCCGTTACATATCAAAATTTAACTGGGTGTTTTTTTAAACATTGAAAATAGTTTGATAAACTTAATTTCAGTTACAAAATATGAATTATTTTGATGTTAGTTAATACAGCCATCCTGAAAATTTTCCTAAAGACAAGTCGCTGGTGTTGTCATAAATTTTACTTATTTTCAACCTACTCTTGCATGTAATTAATGCTTGTTGATGTAAAAAACAATATATATTTTTTTATATATTTATCGGTTTCACAACGTTCTACGTCTTCCGATACCCAATCTCCACTCGTTTCTGTTTGCCCATAATTCATCATCCAGGCCTCTTATTCTTATTTCACTGTCTATTCCATCTCTCCAGCTTCTCCTTGGCCGTCCTCGTTTTCTTCGGCCAGTTGGTTTCCATTGTAGTATTTGTTTAGGTAGTCTTTCATCATTCATTCTTTGTACATGTCCGTACCACACCAGTTGTTTTGTTCTTATATCATCCACTAAAGTACGTTCACCCACTGTCATAATTTCTCTTATTTTTTGATTCGTAACTCTTTCTCTTTTTGATTTCCCTGCTGCTCTTCTCCAATAGTCCATCCAAAGCGGAAAGCATTTTTTCTGTTCTATCCTTGATTGGCCATACTTCTGAGCCGTATGTAATAATACTTTTTACAATGGTGTTATATATATGCTTTGTGTTATGTTTTGATACACTTTGGTCCCAAATTATTCCATTTAATAAAGTTATAGCTTTTCTTCCTTGTACGTTTCGATCTTTTATAGCTTTGTCTAGTGTTTCGTCAGCTGTAAGTTTTAGACCTAAGTATCTATACTCATCACAGGACTGAATGCGCTGCCCGGTATTTAAGATTAGATCCTGTTTCATTCCACCGATACACATATAATCTGTCTTATTGAGATTAACTTCTAGTCCCCACTTACTGTACTCTTCTATTAGTTTTCGTGTCATATATTCGAGGTCGTCATAATCCTGAGCCACTACTATTTGATCATCGGCGAAACATAAAGTATACAAGGTGGTTTCGTCCAACAGCATTCCCATGTTTTGGCATTTTCTCTTCCATACTTTAAGGACTTGTTCCAAGTATATCTTGAAGAGCGTAGGCGAGATACAGCAACCTTGTTTAAGACCTTTATTTACTTGAAAGCCTTTGGTTAGTTCTGCTTTTATTTTAACTTTTGCCTTACTATTGCGGTATAACTATTTGATGGCCTTAATTAGTTGTACGCTTATGTTTGTGTTTTCCAACGCTTTCCAAAGTAGATTTAGTGGTATACTATCATATGCCTTCTGCAAATCGACGTAAAGCAGATGCAGCTCTTGTCCGTATGCCATTTTCTTTTCAATAACTTGGGTTATACAAAAGAGGTGATCGGAAGTCGATCTACCCGCCCTGAAACCAGCTTGTTCTTCTGCCTCCATGACTTTATATTCGCACTCCACTTTATTTCTTATTATTTTACCGTATATTCTGCCTAGCGTACTAGTCATAGATATACCTCTATAATTGTCACATAAAAAAAATATTTTATTAAAAATATTTAACAACTTATAAATGGCAAAAAAGCCATTTATATTCAAATCCCGTTTTGCTACATAATTTAGAATTTTTATCTATGGTTATTGGTAAACCATACATTGTGTATTGTTATTTCACAAAAAATATTTAACTTATTGGTTTATTCAACTATAGTCCTTTTTATTCTTTTAGGTGGTCGATAGAGCTAAGTGATACGTCTCTTCCAGACCCAACAGTCAAGATTGCAGACACCAGGATACCATACAATGTCATCAACAACTATTTCTCGATAGGAGTGGTAAGTTAAACTACTACTACTATGTCGGTTTAGAAAGTTTTTCTACGTTGTCCGACGCGTATTCTCCACCTCCTTCGATTCTGACAATCATCTTCCGTCAGATTTTTTTGACTCATTGATCTTTGGATTGACTGTCGCCATTCTAGTTTAGGGCACCCTCTTTTTCTGCGCCCTATTGGTTGCCTTTCTAGGACCTGCTTTGGTAATCTTTCGTCGTTCGTCCGTTTTACATGGCCGTACTATATCAGTTGCCTTTTAGTGATGTCATCCGTTATGCTTCCCTCGATTCTCATTCTTTCATTTATGATCTCATTCCTTATGTGATCTATTCTAAATATTCTCATTGATCTTCTTATTGCATCCATTTCGACACTTTCCATTTTTGTTTTGTATTTTTCTGTTACGCGACAAGTCTATTCCATACAACAGCGTGCTTTTCACCATTGTTTCATATATGTTAAATTTTACATTCTTTTTTATCTCTCTGCTCCATAAAATACTGTTAAGACATTAAATAACCTTTTTGCTTTTACTATTGTTTTTTCCAATTCTTTACAGTCTGTTCCTGTCTTATCAAATGTGACACCCAAGTATACATACTCATTGCATGAAGACAGACACAGACACTGGATTCGTTTCCAATACATAAGTACTGTGTCTTGTCCAGGTTCACTGTTAATCCCCACTTTTGTTATTCTTGTGTTAACTTTCTCATCATATATTCCTTGTCTTCTTTATTATTAGCCACAATTACTTGGTCGTCAGCAAACTGTAGTGTGTATATGGTAAATCGGTCGTTAAGTTGTATTCCCATGCCGTGCACTTTACGTTTCCAGTTTTTTAGAGCTACTGCGATATATATTTTAAAAAGAGTTGGAGAGATACAACATCCCTGTCTTAAGCCTTTTGTTACCAGGAATTCTTTTGAAAGTCGATTTCCAATTTTAATTTTAGATTTTATCCCTTAAATTAAACACATACGCAAATTTTTTAAAATTTTTTAGAAATTTGAAAATTTTTGTATATTTGCAAAATGTTTTACTTGTCTAAAACTATCACCCTCGTTTGAAATATGTATGTCACTCGTTATCTAATAAAGCATTGTTGTGCAAATTTTTAGGATGCTGCTATCTGCAATAAATTTCACATAGAAAGGCTAAAAAATCCAGAAAGGTTTAACAGTAGGATGAAGAACAAACTTTGGTACGTGGAATTTGCTACAACAGAAACCCTGTTTGCATCTTGCAAAAATTTACATGAGGCCATTGATATAGAGGTAAGCCAATGATTGTAATTACCTTTTTTTCAATCTTTTCGATCTTTTTTGTTACTTTTCTATAGTTTAATAAGTAATAAGTAGGTAAGTCACACCAGAAAAACATTAAAAAGTTTAAACATAATAATATGCTAATAATGTAAATACCATATACGTAAATGTATATAGTAAATACCTTAGAGTAAGAAAAATATATACTCTGAGGTAAAAACCTATTCTATAAAGAACTTATCTAAATTCAGTAAAATCAGCGAAATCAGGTAGGTAGTAGGTAGTTTCACGATGATGCAATTGCACTTTAATGTAAGTTTTACTGCTTGTATGTGAGGCAATTCGTCTATCCTTCTTTAAAATGTCAAATGTACACTTTATCTTGGCCGGTTTATTTACGCTTAATAATTCAGAGTTTAAAAAGTCTCTTTTGTCATCGCCGTTCCACCTCAAAAACGGGTTTTCCAGTAAAACACATACTGCATCGTACACAGAGAACAGTATGCAAAATATTTAAAATAAAAACCGAATTAGAACCGAACGTAAACAATACGCCGGCCGACACACAGATTACTAAGAAACCCAGGCGACCTAACCGAGCCGTTTACTCTGACCGGACACTTTTTCAATAATGGACGCAGGTGCAACACCTGTCTTTGCCCTACAAAAGCGTGCGACGTTGTCACGACAACCAACGAATCGTGTGTAGAAATTTGTGTAGACACAGCCGCATTCTCGCGATATGTTTTGTTGCCTGCTAATTGGAAAATATAGAAAGAAAGTACAGAATCCGCGACGGGGAACGCTCACGGTTTTTGATCAGTTAACAGGTAATAAGGTGGCCAACCGTTTGTTCGGTTCTGCTGAGACAGCGCGACTCCGATTTTTAATTTTTGGTCTTATCGGAGATTCTTAAATTTAGTCTGAAAAAAGAGGTGAAGCAGCGCTGATTCAATATTATTATGGAAAAACACGCACAGGAAAACCACTGAAAATGCCAAAACTAAAAATTCAGTCTGTCGAAAGGTTCTTGTCGCATTCAATTGAATTTCTTTTGCTGTCAGAGCGAGAGCTCTATTATTTGTTATATCGTTCTCTCTCGCGCCTACAATAGGCAGTGTTTCCATCTTCGTTGTTATCTCAAAGGAAATACATCACACAACACGTAAGATTAAATCTTGTCTCAGCTTTTTCTCTCTCATTCCCGATATAGCATGGCTCCGGTACAAAACAGCGCTGTACAAAATAGCGCGGGACAAAATAGCGCTGGGACAAATAGCGCTGGGACTAAACAGCGCCGGACAAAATGGCGCGGGATAAAATAACGTGAGACAGATTGGCGCGGGACAAAATAGCGTCGGTACAAAATAACGCCAGTACAAACTAGCACCGGTACAAAATAGCGCCGGGACAACATAGCGCAAAAGATTGAAAAAAAAAGTTAAACCTAGCTGACCTGCCTGGTTATTACAAACCAATCCAAACTGAACCGAAATGCCTATTAAATAAAAAAAACTTCCTTGACTTCTTTCCCGGGATCCCAGAGGGTGTGAATTCGTACCAACGCTATTTTATTCCGCGCTATTTTGTTCTGCGCTAATTTGTCCTTGTATTTTGACCTTGAAAATTTGTGAAGGTAATGACGTCCTCGTGACTTTAATAGGCAAATTCTAAATAGTATTTTTCACCTTGAAAATTTGTGAAGGTCATTGTGTTTTGTGTGCAGAGGCCAATCGTGAAGTGAAGCCAATTTTTGAACGTGACAACAAATCCTAAAGGTGATTTATTTTGTTTTATATGTAAAGGATAATAGTCCGTTATGAATGAAAGGCCTTGAAGTATTGCAAGGGTGATAAATTTAGCTACAAGGCCATTTTACGGTTAAAAATACTATTGAAACTATTCACTTCTGCACACGAAACACAGAACACAATGACCTTCACAGATTTTTAAAGTCAAAAATACCATTTACATTCGTGGCCTCTGGATACTAAACGCAATAATATTAACAACTCTTCAAGGTCAAAAACACTACTCAGACGATTCGCCTATCAAGATCATAATGACGTCATTACTTCCTCGTTTTGGTCTAGAAGGTAAATATCTCCACTACCTCGAGATTTATAGACCGCATTCTGTATTTTAGTGTGACGGCGTATGTCTGGACCTCGCCAACGGCCTACCCCTCCAGGGTATCACATTCCTGAACATCCCCTACACGCATGGTGGTTCCAATCTTTGGGGCGAGCACCTGGCCGGGGCTCGTAGATCCAAAAAAAAGAGTTACAAAAAGTGCAGCGAAAAGGAATTGAGCACAAGCAGCTTCAATTCTGTTGATCTCAGTGTGGCAGTACAAGGTAAAAATACGAAAGTCATCACCGCGGTTTCTAGAATAGACCCACTGATCAAAAAAAGTCAGCTGATTATCTTTTAAAATGTGAGGTTATAATATATTATATTATAATGTCGGTTCAATTAATTTTTTTTGTTTTTAAATACTTTTGAGTTGTTTTCTATTATTTTGTAATAAAAAGATTTTCATAAAAGTAAAATACTTTATTTTTTGAAAAGGACGTGTAACAACTCCTATAAGTCAGTATTGTTTTAGACATTGGTGACGGTCTTATAGAAGTCATCGGTCTTGACAACTGTCTTCATATGGGTCAAGTGAGAATTGGCATCACCGCCAGCGGTCGAAGACTCGCCCAGTGTTCGTCGGTCACCATCAAAACCAAGAAGACGTTTCCCATGCAAATTGATGGCGAGCCGTGGATGCAACCTCCAACAACGGTAAAAAATACAATACAATACGTTACGATACGATACGATACAACACGACACGACACCACACGACACGCGACACGCGACACACGACACACGACACACGACACACGACACACGACACACGACACACGACACACGACACACGACACACGACACACGACACACGACACACGACACACGACACACGACACACGACACACGACACACGACACGACACGACACGACAAGACACGACACAACACAACAAAATATAATATAATTCGTTTATTTATTTATTTATTTATTTCAACAGTATCTACAGCAAAAAGCCAATTACAGATGCTTTCTTACATTAAAAAAAAGATTTTATACAAAACGTCACTTACATTACACATCATAAATAACAAACAAATCAAATTACATAATTACTTATTAATTAACTGCTGTGCACTTTTAGTTCTATAATTTTTTAAAATTTCTTATAGCTAACATTGTCAATATCAAGCATACTTGTTAAATAAGTTGCATAAATTGTAGATAGGAGAGCTTTTAAATAGATTTGTTCGTGGATAAGCTAAATAAAACATATTTTTCGACCTTGAATTGATTCGATTTATGGCAAAAGGAAGTTGTTCAACTGTATTAGGACAGTCAACATCCCCTTTGAGAATTCTATACATTGTTGTTAGAAAAATTTTAGTTCTTCTTTGGTTTAGTGATAATCTATCAAATATTTTTAATAAGATCTTGTTGTCACAACCTCTTTGTGGATAAATCCCAAACTTTCTAAAGTGCATGGCTTTTAAAAATTTTCGTTGAACTCCCTCAATCATACCAATCCAAATGTCATATTGGGGGGGCCAGATAACACTTTCATATTCCAATAACGGCAATACCAGACTGTCAAATAAGTATATGCTTACGTCAATGTTAAAACTTTTAGTATTTCTACAAATAAACCCAGCAACTTTCTGGGCACTCCTAATTTTAGAAATAATATGTGATGAGAATGAAAGATTAGCATCGAAGGTTACACCTAAGTCTTTTTGTTCAGATAACTCTACAATACTTGTTGAGTTTACTTAAAAAATAAATTAAAGCGGTTTTTGTTATTGGTAGCAACACTGCGGCGAAAGGAATGAGAAAGGCACAACCAGAGACTTTATTCATATGACTAAGCCCAGGTAACAAGGGGTCATCAAATGACGTCTTTTTTTTTCGTCGAAAAGTGGTCATTTGGATGACCAGCAGGTCATCTACCAAAAAATTTTGTCTTCAAGGCGTCAGTTATTGTCTTTTCGCCGTGTAGTTTTGACATCTTAAACACGTCATATATTGGTCACTACCCACACTGCACACTTTGTCCAAGGGACATACACCCATACTTACATAGATGGTGCCCCAGTCAGTACATGACCGGATTTATACGAGATGTGGGGGTATGTATGTAAAATAAATTAAATATTAAATCAAGACGAACATTATATTCTATTATCTTTGAGACGAACTTCGAGGCTTCTTTCACTTCTAAGTGGGGATGTCTAAGTCTGGGTTTAGGTCTATTTGGATCTGTACCTGTTCCAGGACTGCCAAGTCTAAGTTCCTTCAGTGTTCTTAACTGCAGGGAATATTTCATATATTCAGACGAGTTTAAAAAAGTAATAAATAGGTCACTGATGTTCTGTTTTGGTCCCAAATACGTCATATTGCTGACGTCTTTAAAACTTCTAAAAATGACGTCATTTTGGGTGTGTCTTTTGAACGTCATTTAAAGGTCATTTACACGTCAGGTTAGAGACGTCAATGGTCATTAAAAATGAACTTTTTTGATGTTTAAAAAACGTGACCTTGCTACTTGGGAGACACAAGGACACATCAGTCAATATTTTTAATGTCTCACTGTTACCTGCCCCTCTCTCAGGACTACCCATGTTCCCAGACTTATATAACTTTTTTTTGTAGATACGTATCACTCACAAAAACCAAGTACCCATGCTTATGGCACCCCCTCCAGAAAAAAAGAAAGGCTTCTTTCGATTTTTTCACCGGTAGGTATAGGTTTATCAGCACAAAACTTTTGCGAATTGTAATATTGTATATTTATATTTTTCTTTACTAAAAGCAAAGTTATTAATAATTTTAAAAAAATTAAAGAACAATGTTAAATTCTACTGTTATGTTGAGATAGCAGAAATTGATTTTATTATTTTATGGTTAGTAGGGAACCCAGTGATATTATTAAATCATAAATTTAATTATTTATATTATTAACTATTGTTAATTGCTTTTCGTTAAATAATTTTATTTTGGTTGTTATAGATTTATAATTTTTATAAGCATAATTTTAAATTGTATACTCTTTGTATATTTTTTTTTAAGCGAGAGAATAAAAAAAAAGAGAGAAATGAAAATTGAAGGGAGTCAGGTGAAAACAAAGAGTGTCAGTTTTTTTTAATGAGTTGGGGGCGTAGGGTCATAACAAGTTTGGTACAAAAAATAAATAAAAAAGAAATATATGTTTGTTATAAGAAAGATCCTTATTTTTATTTATAGAGTACAGAGATTTTTAAGTTTCCACTAAAATCATTTTGGTTTTCAGATTTTTATTTATGTTGATAATAGCGATGTTGCGAATCAAAATTTTTAACATATTTTGTAGGTTTTTATCTGTTCTAATATTTCACAATTTTTGTGTTTAAGGTGCACTTAGTGTAAAACTGAATTTAAAAATTCCTCAATGCAATAATTGAAACCAAAAAAGTTGATGTCAATGGAATGGAAACACTAAACCATTTTGAGCACTAGTGCTGCAATAATTTTTTCAATGGAATTCATTATTAATCACTATTTGATACCATGATATTCTTTGTTTTCACATTCGAATGAAACTGTTAGGTAATCTACTTGTGACTATCTTCTAATTTTACTAAATAAAAAATGCCAAATTTTAACGTACCTACCTATCGCTGAACCTACAATAGTTTTGTAGTAAAATATGATTTAACTTTTTTTAAATTGAATATAATAATATCCTAGCAAAACTATAGGGACCATACCGCTTAAAACGTATTCCCCCCAAAAAGTGTACCTATACAAAGTATTTAAAAATTAATTAGTACTTAGTGAAATTACTTTAAGGAAGCGTTTACAAAATAAACAAATTCCAAATTTAAAAAGATACAATAAATCGAATCGTGTTACATTGATTTTAGCTGTCGAAAGGAAAATTAAAACGGTTTAGAACTCTATGTGCTCGAGTCACCTACTTATATAGATGTACAGTCACTTACTTTTTTAATGTCATCTTAAAATTCACTAAACTCGGCTTCAAAACCAGGAATTTTAGCAGGCTTTAAAAATTTCTAAACAAAATCGCCTATTAAATCATGATAAATATTTTCAAACATGTGGTGCTGCCAAACAACGCACTGTTTCTTTGTATTCTACAATTGTAGGAAAAATAAGAGGACATTCAAAAAGTGGGCGAGTGTACTACTAAAGCGTAATTAAACCATTAATAGCAAATGACTGCTACCAGCGTTCCGGCATTCTATTGGATTCAAATGATCTTCAACGTATGTCTTGGATTAAAAAAGTACGTTTAATAATATTTGAAATGGTAATTTATGAATGCGGTGATTTAACATTGTCAAAATTGGGGTTAATTTTTATTTTTGATTTAAATTTAAGATTTTTTTTTGATTTTGGAACTTTTTAAATGCAAAAACTGTCAAATTACTAGGATTTATCATCTCCCGATTTAGTACCCATTTTGACCTACCGTGCAGCCATTTTTGACGTTGATGAAAGCTGTCACAATATTTATATTTCTCAAAATGGGGGAGAGACTGGTTGTAAGGGTACCAAAACATAAGAAGATATCGGGACTGCTTGTGGATTCAGGGCTATCCAGGGCTATCAAAACGGACGGGCCACGATCCTCCACTTTGTTGACGTCACATCCGGGGCTGATTTTTTTTTGATGGTCACATCACGACACAGCTGATTGTCTTCAAAATATTGAAGTTGGAATGACGGTTCATGAATATTTAATTTTTTTAAAAATAAAGCCGGTTTTGAGCTTGTTTTTACTATATTCTTGCAGAACAATTTTTTTTAAATGTGTAGTAATCCTTAATTTTTCAGAGCCGCTTCATTAGCTCACACAAAAGTTAAATTTAAAGCAGACGCGAATGTGACAAACACAGATGACAAAGTCAAATACATGTCAAATATAACAGTTGGCATGCGGTATATGGCGGGTAATTTGAATTCAAAATAAGAAATGCTAAATCTTGAAGATTTTAATCTTTTAATCATCTTGCATCCTTACAAAAGTTTGGTAGAATATCGGGATGATGTCTAAGAATATTTCACTGAAATTTCACGAAAATCTGTAGTGCCATTTTGAAAATATCCTAAAAAAACGTCTGACCTCCCATAAGACCCAATGTAAAAGTCAGCCCCCAGAGAACAGCTGATTTTTTCAGGGTCGTGGCCTGTATATTTTTGTTGGCCTTGGGCTATCAAAACGGACGGGCCACGATCCTTCACTTTGTTGACGTCAAATCCGGGGCTGATTTTTTTTTTGATGGCCACGTCACGACACAGCTGATTGTCTTTAAAATATTGAAGTTGAAATGACGGTTCATGAATATTTGATTTTTTTTTAAATAATTTAATGTATAGTAATCCTTAATTTCTCAGAGCCGGTTCATTAGCTCACACAAAAATTAAATTTAAAACAGCAGCGATTGTGACACACAGATGATAAAGTCAAATATAACAGTTGGCATGCGGTACATGGCGGGTAATTTGAATTCAAAATAAAAAATGCTAAATGTTGAAGATTTTAACCTTTTAATCACCTTGAATCCTTACAAAAGTTTGGTGGAATATGAGGATAGTGTCTGAGAATATTTGACTGAAATTTCGCGGAAATCTGTAGTGCCATTTTGAAAATATCATAAAAACACGTCTGACCTCCCATAAGACCCAATGTAAAAGTCAGCCCCCGGAGAACAGCTGATTTTTTTAGGGTCGTGGCCTGTATTTTTTTGTCGGCCTTGGTGGATTATAGATCATTAACGAATTGAATTTGACCGGCGAAAATATGATGTTCGCTGATTTAACCACAGCTAAAGTGCAAATCTTTCTCTGTTTTAGAAATGTCAAGCAGTGCTTGTCAACCGCTGTTTTTGAGTATTCATGTCTTTTTTAGTTTTTTAAAACTATCAACAACTGTTTAGAGTCTTAATTAAAACACTAATTTTCCATTACATTGGGGAATGTCCGAGATATATTATTTATTTTTCGACAAAAACACAACAAAAATTAAAACAACTGACAGTCTCCGCCATTTTGACCAGGCCGGGATATAATCAAAGTATAGCGAGTTTGGTTGGGCTGCCTAAGGAGTTCCCTATAAGTGCCCTTATACCTTTTTGTCTGTCAGCTTTTTCAATGGCAATATCAAACGCATGGTATAGCCTCCCTTTTTTAATTTGGTTGGTTGCAAAATCCTCTCTCTAGTTATTTTAGAACTTATGTAGTTATCAATTTATCACGTTGTACGGTCGCCCAATTTTTAAATGTGATCTTGAACTTACCTAAAAGTGTTTGGAAATACTGGAATTTCAGCGGGCTTTAAAAACTACTAAAGAAAGTCGGTTAGTAAATCATGATAATTATTTAAAATTATTTGTTGTTATTCAGTGGAGTTTTTTTTTTATTCTACAAATTTAGGAAAATAAGACGACATTAAAAAGGTGGGCGAGTGTATATATTGGCTCACGTGTTTAATCTCGCGTCGTCCGTCCCTCGGAGCAAAAGTATTCTAAAAACAAACAACAGGGTTGACGCTTCCTTGTTTTTGTTTATTAAAATTGCGATTTTTAAAAAACATTCAGCTCAGCAAACTGATACGCATAAATTATTGGGTTTTGAAAACGGTTCCTTAAAAGTTTTTTAGTCATTTTGTTAAAAAGCTTCTTGTAACAATTTGGATTTTTAAGCAGAAATCTGATTCCTCATTTTAGCATTTATATAGAAAATATTGAAAATTTAATACTGTTTAAAAGGCACACAAATTTATACATACCTAATTATTTTAAGATAAAATTTTGAAAAATGTGATTAGTTAGGTATTATTTTTATTTTTAAAATATTCCTACTTTAAATACATTTGACTTCTTTTGAAAAAATAGGTTATTTCACAGCCCCCTTTATAACAAGACTGGTCCTACTTTAAAACGCAACAGTTTTTGTAAATATCTCAGAAACGGAAGCTCCTACACAGTTTTTAGTATAACATAAATTACTAAGAAAAACGTGTTTTACTATATTAGAGAAGAAGTTAGCATATTTTCAATTTTTAAACTGTCAAAAAACTGTCATTAGCATTAATAGATTTTGACCAAAATCTAATCAGCTCCTTATAGTATTTTTCACACACACGGACAGACGTCACTTCATAGTCGAACTTCGATAACTCGAACAACCATGTGTCACATAGAAATTTCGACTTATTGAGACTTATCAAATAATAAACAAAAAGTTTTGCCGCGTTTTCGTATTTTTTGTGAATCAAAATGTACGTGTTTTTTAAGGAAAAATTGATATACTTGCAATAATTCTGATACAACAAAGTCTATATTAAAAACGTTCACCTCTAATACATGTGAATACATAATTTTTGTTGTTATTTTTGTTCTTATACATATATATGAATATGCAGTTGGGGACTTTTTAAATTGCCGCCCTGGAAAATAAAAAAAAATCCTATTTGAAATTCGGAAAAGCAGTTTGAACCAAAACAAAAAAGTTGTGAACCTCTGTCTGTATACATACATATTTTAATTTTTTTTTTATTTCTTTAATTGATTAATTTTGACAGAAAAAATAAAACGGCCATTTAAAAAGTCCCCGACTGTACATATTTATTTTGCCGAAAAAAATTCATTTTTTGTTTCATAGTAACGTACACACAACCCCTAAACGTATAGCAAATCCAATACAAGTTACACTGAATTGCGTCTTGAAAACATTCCAATGCAAACAAACAAGTTAGAACAATTCGTAATTAGGGGATTTCCCCAAAAAATTCGACTTATCGAAGTTGGCGCCACATACAAGGTTCGAGTTATCAAGATATTCGACTAATCGAAGTTTGAGTTATCAAGACCAAATTACATATATTTCTTACCCTTGACGCCATTGCCAACAGTTTGGTTCGACTTATCAAAGATTTTGAGTTATCAAAGATCGACTGTATTCGGTTTTGTCTCGAAAAAAAAACAAAAACAATTAAATAGGCTGACAAGAAAGTAATGAAAATGTCAGCCTTCGAAAGTGTTGCAATTCAAAATAGGAGCGGGCTTGTTATATAGGGGGCTGTGATTTATTCTATTGCAAACACTAGCTGCGTTCGGTATTTGCATCTCAGACGCGACAGATTTTTGGTCATGTGATTACAGATTAGTCTGAGCAAATTGGAATTAACAAACAATCCGGATCAAATCGATCAAATTTTTATAAATAGTTATAAGCTTAAATATAACCAAAAATGTTATGTACATATTGCAACTCACACGCAGCTATAATTTTGTCAAAATTTTCCTGTGATGTCGGAAATTCATATAATTTAACAATCAAACATTAATTAATTCGATTTCAATCAAAGAAATTTATAATAAATTATTTTTGTAAACAAAACAAATACACAACTCGTACGTCACAATCTCGGATTAATCTGTTTCGTCGATCAAAATGTACGGAGCAGCCAGATTTACGTCAGACTAGTCTAGCAGAATTACCGATCGATTCAGATCTACCTCCCCTAGATCTAGATAGAATTGACGAACGATTTCGATCAAAAAGATTAATCCGACGTAAATACCGAACGCAGCTACTGAATACGAACAAAATGCCAAACCAATTTTGAAAACTCTTTTTGTTTTTATATTTTTTGTGTCAGCAGGCAGTTTTTGTTTCCTTTTAGACAGTATTAAATGTGTAATATGGATTTTTTTATAAAAAGTTGTAGAAATAAAATAAGCCGTTATACCTACCAGCACCAATACTTATTACTCTAATTTAGGACAACTTTAAGAAGACTTAAGTTTTTAGAAGCCAAAATGTAGAGTATAAAAGAAATTCACTAAAATGTCCATGCATCATCATTTTGCGAAGATTTTTTAAAAATTATGAAGCCTTACCTAGCTTGTATTATTACCTCGCAAATTTTAATAATAATAATAATTTGCATATTTTAGCTATATATAAATAGAACACTCCGTAACTTTTTTATTATACCTAGTTTTTATAATAAAGAGCACAACCGAATTAATTCGGGCGGCGTATAAAAGGTCGAAAGTACAAAAGGTCGAAAAAAAAAAGATCGAAAGTACAAAAGATCGAAAAACAAAAGGTCGAAAGTACAAAAGGTCGAAAGTACAAAAGATCGAAAGTACAAAAGGTCGAAAGCACAAAAGGTCGAAAAAAGATCGACAATACAAAATACTGAAAATACCAATTTACTGTATCAAGACGAATTGACCGGTCCAGTCGAGGTGCACCCAGGGCCGAGGATAGGTTAGGTTACTGTCCAAACCAGACCCGGTTAGGTTAGTATATCAAAAAAAAACTTTCCTGACGAGATCAGAGTAGTTTTTTTTAGTAAACAAACCTAACCTGGTCAGGTTGGGTTAGTAACCTAACCGGGTTAACTATGAACTATCCTCGACCTCACGACTACCTCGGCTGGGCAAGGCAATTCGACTTGGTTAGGTTGCAATCTTTTATTTTCATACTTTCGACCTTTTGAACTTTCGACCTTTTGTACTTTCGACCTTTTGGACTTTCGACCTTTTGTATTTTCGACCTTTTGTATTTTCGACCTTTTATATTTTCAACCTTTTGTTTTTCGACCTTTTGTACTTTCGACCTTTTGTACTTTCGACCATTTGTATTTTCGACCTTTTGTATTTTTGACCTTTTGTACTTTCGACCTTTTGTACTTTCGACCTTTTATCCGCCGCCCAATTAATTCACTTCCGTTTGTTTTGCAATTCCACTGATGCCAAAATCGCGAAAAAAACTTCCCAGAAAGGTGGCAATTTTGGACAAAAAATTTCGTCAACAATAAGGAAACGAATTCGTTCGGTCGTGCTCACTGTTAATGGAAATTGATTTTTTAAACAAATAAGAACCAATCGATTTGGTAAATTGTGATCTTAATAGCATATATTGTTTAACATGAAACTGGTGTTCAAAATTTGAAGTTTTTGAGGGGCTTTGGGTAATTGTATTGAATAGAGATAAAAACTGAACTTGTGAGCCTTGATTTTCAAGAAAACTTTAAGCTGCGTTGTGGTTTTTGAATAAAAGAGAGGGTCTTAAAAAATTACCAACTTGATAAAGGGAAACTATGTCGAGCACGTTGGAAAAAGATTGATTTTTTTAAATGGAATAACTGTTTACTTTTTGAGTTTCATTTTCTTGGAAAATGTATCCACAAATTTATTAAAACATACACCGTGTCTCATTTTCGATGGGGTTAAATGGGAATTATTATTATTATTAAAGATATCAATTTTCTGATTGCACCTTATTATGCTCTGTTTTTGAGTTCTTAAAAATGGTCTAATCAAATTTTTGCATACGCCGTAATACAGGGAGTTTTAGATAAAATTGCATTGTTACTAATTCCTTGTATCTCCCTTATTTTGCAAGATATTTTTATTCTGTAAAAATCATTTTATGGCAACTTTTTTAGGGCAAAATAATGACGTTGTGAATTTGTTAAAATGTTGTTTAGTTTTTGAGATATGGGATTTATCAAAAAAAAATAAATACGAACCTTGATTTTTTTTTACTATTTTGATTGATTTCATGCTATTATTATCTTAAAATGATAAAACTTTAATATTTATTTGATTTAAGGTTAAAAAAATATATTTAATATTATTAAAAATATTTTAGTCTGAACCTGGAAATTTACAAAATATAAATTAAAAATTGCAAGACACTAGTTAAACGATTTTTAGTTTATCTGTTTTGAAATGTGAATTAAAAGATTTATAAAAAAGTAAACAACGTGAAAATATTATAAAAATAATATCATAGTAAATATTTGATGGTAGCACAGCAACTCATGAAATTTACTTCAACCAAGGCCAACACAAAAATAGAGGCCACGACCCTGAAAAAATCAGCTGTTCTCCCGGGGCTGAATTTTACATTGGGTCTTATGGGAGGTCAGAGGTTTTTTTATGATATTTTTAAAATGGCACTACAGATTTCCGCAAAATTTCAGTAAAATATTCTCAGACACCATCCCGATATTCCACCAAAGGTTTGTAAGGAAGCAACATGATTAAAAGGTTAAAATCTTCAAGATTTAGCATTCCTTATTTTGAATTCAAATTACCCGCCATGTACCACATGCCAACTGTTATATTTGACATGTATTTGAATTTGTCATATGTGATTGTCACATTCGCTTCTGCTTTAAACTTAATTTTTGAGTGAGCTAATGAAGCGGCTATGAAAAATTAGGGCTTACTATACATTTTAAAAAAATTGTTCTGCCAGAATAAAGTAAAAACAATCTCAAAAACGGCTTTATTGAAAATAAAATCAAATATCCATGAATCGTCATTCCAACTTTAATATTTGAAAGACAATCAGCTGTGTCGTAACGTGACCATCAAAAAAAAAATCAGCCCCGGATGTGACGTCAACAAAGTGGAGGATCGTGGCCCGTCCATTTTGATAGCCCTGCTTCAACATGGAAAAACAAAAGCGTGGATTGACATTGTCATTTTACTTGTTATTTTTGTGAATGGCTAGATATCGACTATATCCAGATTTTGAAAAAAGTGGTATGTTTGATTGCTTTATTCAAAAAAAATTACTCAAAAATGCCAACAATGTCTTACACATAATGGCAGTCACATATCATTAAAGAAAAATGTATTATTATTTTTTGTAATTCGTGTTTTTTTTGTATTTGTCGTAGACTTTGTTTCAAATAAATCTTTAAATTAACGTAAAACCATTGTAATTTTGCTAAGTATCAATGTAGTTAAACTAAAAGTAGTTCAACCAGCAATTTCATATTTATATTTATGTTGGAAATTTATATATTACATTTTTATTATTTTGTGATAATAATAGCATGAAATCAATCAAAGTATTAATTTAAAAAATCCAGGTCCGTATTTAATTTTTTATGATAAATACCATATCTCAAAAACTAAACAATATTTTAAAAAATTGACAACGTAAATATTTTCTTCTAAAAAGGTTTTTACAGAATAAAAATATCTCGCAAAATAAACGAGATATAAGGGATTATTAATGATGCAATTTTTTCAAAAACTCGCTGTATTAGCGAAACCATAGGCTATTTTTAAGGGCTCAAAAAAAGAACATGGCAAGGTGCAGTGCAATTTAATCCCATCGAAAATGGAAAACGCTGTACAGCGTGTCCCATTTTCGATGGGATTAAATGGGAAACTCGGTTATTATTAAAGATATCGATTTTCTGATTGCACCTTACCGTGCTCTTTTTTGGAGCCCTTAAAAATGGTGTAATCAGATTTTTGCTATACCCCGTGGTTTCGCTAATACAGGGAGTTCTTGAAACAATGGCATTTTAATTAATTCCTTGTATCTCGCTGATTTTGCAAGATATTTTTATTCTGTAAAAACCTTTCTATGGCAACTTTTTTAGAGCAAAATAATGACGTTGTCAATTTTTTAAAATATTGTTTAGTTTTTGAGATATGGTATTTATCATAAAAAAATTAAATACGGACCTGGATTTTTTTTATTACTACTTTGATTGGTTCCATGCTATTATTACCTTAAAATGATAAAACTTTAATACTTTTTTGATTTAAGGTTAAAAAACTATTTAATATTTGAAAAAAAATTATAGTCCGAACCTGGAAATTTCCAACGTAATTATAAATTAAAAATTGCAAAACACACTGGTTGAACGATTTTTAGTTTATCTGTTTTGAAATGATAATTAAAAGATTTATAAATAAAGTAAAAAACGTTAAAAAGTTACAAAAATAATATCATACTAATTATTTGATAGTAGCACAGCAGGTCGTGAAATTTACAAAACAAAAGCGTGGAATTGACATTATCATTTTACTTGTCATTTTTGTGAATGGCTTAATTATTTTAAACTGGCTAGAAATCGACCATATCCAGATTTTGAAAAATGTGATATGTTGGACTGCTTCATTCAAGCAACAAAATCCCAATATTTAAATGGCAGAAATATTTTTATGCAAAATGCGTTAAGAAAAATTACTCAAAAATGCCAATAATGTCTTACACATAATGGTAATCAGAAAAATTAGTTATTTTTTATAATTTGATTTTTTTTGTATTTTTCGTAGACTTTGTTTCAAATAAATCTGTAAATTAACGTAAAACCACTTTAATATGCTAAGTATCAAAACAGTTAAACTCAAAATTGTTTATCTAGCAATTTTTAATTTATATTTATGTTGGAAATGTCCAGGTTCGGACTAATTTTTTTTTAAATATTAAATATTTTTCTTTTACCTTAAAACAAAAAATTTTAAAATTTTTATTATTTTATGATAATAGCATGAAACCAATCAAAATAGTAATAAAAAAAATCCAGGTCCGTATTTAATTTTTTTATGATAAATACCATATCTCAAAAACTAAACAATATTTTAAAAAGTTGACAACGTCATTATTTTCTTCTAAAAAAGTTGCCATGAAAAGGTTTTTACAGAATAAAAATATCTCGCAAAATAAGCGAGATACAAGGGATTATTAAAAAAACAATTTTTTCAAAAACTTACGCCATTCCTAAGGTCTCAAAAAAAGAGCACGGTAAGGTGCAATCAGAAAATCAATATCTTTAATAATAACCGACTTTCCCATTTAATCCCATCGAAAATGGGACACGCTGTACACGAATTAATACAAAAGTTTCATACAGTCTGGTTCTACAAGGTGCCCACTACACTAAAATCGTTAAACTAAGTAAGTACTAAAGGTTGTATAGTTTACCAAATCGTTTAGATTTAATTTAAAAGAGTAGGTATTTCACAAAGTTTAATTTGCGCGTGAGTACTAGACACATATTCCATTATTTTAAATCAAACTGTAAATGTTTAAATGTAGAAAATATACTTAATATAATTTTGTTACATTTTAAATGATTTTCAAAATCAAATTTTTAGAACTGCCACAAAAATTTTGAAAAAAAGGATAGGTCTGTTCCATAAAATTTTTTGTAACGTTAGTTTCATGAAACCTAAACTTTCTTTTCTCTACATAATATATTTTTTTAAATCCAGCTATACGAAACGCTTTATATCTGGTTTGATGTATTGTTGTTAGTGGGTAATAATGCTTGAACATAATATTACTAATAGTTTTCACTTTATTAACAAATTATAAAGAAAAAAGAGAAGAGTACTTACCAATAGGACTCCCTTACTTCTCCCGGACATTTTCCGCAAATTTTACACAGAAAAAAACATAATTTTACACGACAAACGCAACACACACAATGAACCTCAAAATATCCAACAACAAATATGGCGTCTTCCCACACATCAGCTGTGCGTCTACATGACAAAACATTGTTTCCAAAGCAAGCTATGAGTGCTTCACTTTTCGATTTTTTGAACATGCATTTATGCTCTAACGTAGGTATTTGATTTTCCGCTAGTATAAACTATAAAAAATAGATCTGTGGTATTTATATTATGATGTTAAACAATCTACACGGAGAGTCACAGTTAGGGTTACCAGATGAAAATTTCACTAACCAGGACCAGCCGTCAAGAAAATCCGGACATAATCCGGACGTCAAAATTTTTTCGATGCCACCCACAAAAAATCAACTTTTTTTTTAATTGAAACAATAACTAATAAATAACATAATATACCTACTATTTTATAGGTACTTTTCACTGCTTTGTATTTTATTCAACAGCGTTGAATTTTTAGGCAGAAGTACAAAATCGTAAAATTCTGACCAGCTCATATTTCTTAAATTGTATAAAGTCATGAGTATTTCTTTTACAGAAGATACAAGCAGCCTATTTCTTTCTTTGGTCCACTGGGCAGAAATACTTGCATTAAAACATTTTGCCCATTTTTCGTGGGTAAGCAGATTGTGGTCATCAGAAGTAGAATTGTCTGATATGTACTTTTTTAGAATACAAACTTCATCAAAAAAATTGTGTGTGCTTAAGACCACACGGCAGAAGTGTAAACTTCAACAAGGCGAAATTAATAATACTACTTTAAGCGGGGTCTTCACAAACGTTTTACCTTACGTCTTGCCTGTCAGTCAAAAGGGTCAAGTATGACGGTTGAAAGACTAGCGTAGACACTTGATAGTTTTAACGTACGTTTTTAGATCAGTTTTTGATACAAAACGATGGTTTTATTGGAAAACAATGCGTGATCCGGTCAGTTCTCTAGGCGGTCTTTCGTCTTAAATCAGTTCAAGTAAAACGTCCGTTTTTCCGTCTACACACAAAGTTTTACTTGATGCGTTTTGACTGAACAGGCAAGATGTAAGGTAAAACATTATGTGAAGACCCCGCTTAAAGGTGAATTCACGCTGCTAAATTTATCGACGATTATTGTGTAATTACATTTTTTGAAACTAGTTTATTTTGCATTATTTGATGTTTATAAAGGCGGCTACTTTAAAATCCGGACGTTTATGAAAAATCCGCCCGGACCCACCCGGACGTAGTAAAAATCCGGACATGTCCGGATTAATCCGGACGTCTGGTAACCCTAGTCACAGTTGCAAAAGTTAAATTTAAAATAAAATACCTACATTATTGTTTTTTCTTTATCTATCGAATTGTTTACACTATTTTTCCTATGAACACAAATCGAATGAAACTGCTTTTCCGCACATGTGTTGAAAAGTAATGTGACAGTTAACGTTATCGTCCACTTTTCCATGCATGTGTGGAAAAGTACTTTTGTACACATGTGCGGAAAAACTGCACACGGGTGAAATTAAACGTTTTCTGAGGATGCAATCGTGTGAAATCCATCATTTTCATATGTGGTCGTAGGAAAAATGTTTTTTCACAAGAACTAATGAACCAACAGTTTCGTCTGTCAAAAATACTAAACTAACAATAGCCAAACCTAGAGAGGGCTGGGTATATTACTTTTTCCATTTTGGGGAAGATCGCTATGTATCTAAAAATGCATTAAAAAAAAAGATATATCGATCATTGTTGAATTGTGTACACTATATTTCCTATGAACACAAATCGAATGAAACTGCTTTTCCGCACATGTGTTGAAAACTAATGTGACAGTTAACGTTATCGTCCACTTTTCCATGCATGTGTGGAAAAGTACTTTTGTACACATATGCGGAAAAACTGCACACGTGTGAAATTAAACGTTTTCTGAGGATGCAATCGTGTGAAATCCATCATTTTCATATGTGGTCGTAGGAAAAATGTTTTTTCACAAGAACTAATGAACCAACAGTTTCGTCTGTCAAAAATACTAAACTAACAATACCCAAACCTAGAGAGGGCTGGGTATATTACTTTTTCCATTTTGGGGAAGATCGTTATGTATCTAAAAATGGATTAAAAAGAAAGATAAATCGATCATTGAGAACAAAAAATCTCTATTTTTTAGTTTCTTCTCTATTATCAATATTTAACCATTTTTAAAACTAAAATATACCTATATTCGAGACTATTTATCGATTATTAATCAAAAAATAAAAATATGTTATGAACATCTGTAACTAAGTAATAAGTATTATTTAGTATAAAAAAGTTTAAATTCCTTCTCCTCTAAAATATAATTTTGTGAGTTGTAACGCTTTTCTTTCCAGTGATCGATATTTTAAAGGCGTAACTATCGTTACAAAAAATTATCGTGGATCATTCCGATAAATAAAAAAATGTGGAAAAGTCTATTGCTGTTAAAGCTTTAACTGTAATATAAAAAAGAAATCTTTATGTACATCAATAATTGATATATCATGTAGAGTTAATAGAAAACTATTGTTATTATGTTTTATTTACATCTATATGCGCCCTTTGAATGAATATGGCTAAATATTGAGTTGTGAATATTCAAGAACAATTTTTTCCTTTATCAAAATAAATAATTGCACTCAGACACTGTAACTATAACTTTAATTTCGTTGTAGTTGTGGGTAACCTTGTGGTTATTACCCGGTTATTTTATGTTGAGCTCACCCAATCCTATTTTATGGAACAAAATTTGCCAAAAAATCTTTAACATAGTCGCAAATGGTTTTAAAACCTTACAACAATAGAAAATTAAAAGTTATATTTGTACAAATTTTAGATTCTTAAAAAATTTTAAAAATTCTCAAAATTTTAAATAGTTTAGACATTTGTAAAATTATTTTTTTACAGCTGTTTAGATTTGAGATATTTTGACACTAACTCGCATAGTATGGTTATAACACGCTCAGATAAATGAAAGCACTCGGTTTTAATTTATTTCGTGTCTCAAAGATTGTTGCAAGAACAAACTTTATTTCTAGGTTAATTTGTAAACTAGTATAATTTAAAAAAACTCAAACCATTTGGACGTAAGCACTTGTATGAAATCTCTCACAATGTCACCCTTAATTTATTTCTTGAAAACAAAAAATTATAGATGTTTTTTTCTAATGGCAATGGCCGAGTCCCCTCTTTCAAAAACGTTGTCTTAAATTCACAATAGCTATTTTTAAATACTTACAAAAATCTGTCAAAATTTCACCCTGCATTTTGTTGAAATTTTATTAATTATGACTTCACGAGCTTCGTAATTGGACTCAATCAAATAAAATTTCTTCAATAAATAGCCAAATCTATATCGAAGACTACACAAAACAAAATATTCAAATCTTTTACCATTTATTTAAGTGACCGCATAGCTGTTTGTCGACATGTTTACCGTGTCCAACGTTGACTGAGGTCTAGTCTAAATTTAAATTGTTGGAAAATCACAACCAAAGTTTTGCACTTACCATTACCAAGAAACTGTGGTAATTAAAAATTTTACATACATTTTTTTATTAATTGTAATTTTAATTTTGACTTATTTCGACTACCCACATAGCACAATCACGTATTTAATACGTAAAAAACTCGTGAGAAAAAAAAACGTTGATTTTACAAGTTGCTAAGAAAAAAAACGTTTGTTTCATATATGAAAACAAGCTTAACAGGTCCTTCATTAACGTTATAAAAAATAACGTTGCTAAAAACGGCGTTGTAATAACGTTATTCAAATCAAAACAGCAATGTTTTTACGTTATTTTCAAAAGTTCTAAGAAGATTTATATCAACGTCAAAATCACATTAGGTTCGCGTGTTCTACCCGAATTTTAAAACACAACTTGTATGGCTTTTCTACCAAATATTTTACTAGAAGCAGCGCCGGCTATTGCCGATATTTTTCACTTCGACGAAATCTATCCGGGAGTGATTTGGCCTCTAAACTTCAAAACCAGTTAATGAACTGATCCCTGATCCTTTACGATCCGGACGCATCAGTTATTAATCTAATAAAGATACATTAATATTATGTAAAAGTGTTTACTGTTGAAAAATCTTGTTTAGCTTAGCTTAGAAAACATAATGTATGTATAGACATTTTGCCTTGCCTTGGGCGCCTTCTTTTAAAATTGTGTTGTAGTCTTAAACTAGTGAACTTTTAGAACTTCCTTTCCCGTAACTTTTAATTCAAAAAAAGTTGTTAAAAAAACGTGATAAAAAAAGATGCAAAAAGGTAGTAGGTTTGAGAAGTCTTAATCCAGTCCCATATAGCACAAAAATCACATCAACGTTAAATTAACGTGAACAAAAATAACAAAGTTTTTTTTACTTGAAAACAACCGCATATAAATGTAATATTTATTTTGTTAAATCTACATGCCTAAAGATAACTTAAAAACAAGGAGAAATCAAGCTATAAAAATGTACTTTTTGCTGAAGTTTCTGGTGATGTGTATATAACGTGTTTTTTACCATAGGTATTATTTTCATGTACCAAATTCACACTTGAGAAGTCCTCCACAACATGTTCTAAAACGCCACTAGATTAAGACTTAGCAAACCTACTAACTTTCTGCATCTTTTTAGGTCACGTTTTTTTAATAAAAATTTTTTAACTTAAAAGAGACGCGAAAGGAAGTTATAAAACTTCACTAGTTTAAGACTACACTTCAAGACAATTTTAAAGAAAAAAAAAAAAAAATATATATATATATATATATATATATACATATATATATATATATATATATATATATATATATATATACATTATGTTTTTTTTAAAGGTAAACAAGATTTTTTAACAATAAACTCTTTCACAGGATATTATTGTGTCTTTATCAGGTTAATAACAGATGCGTCGTGATCATGGATCAGGGATCAGTTCCTTAACAGGTTTTTGGAGTTTAGAGGCCAAAGGACTGCCTGATAGATTTATAGTAAAATCTCAAAAATAATCGCTAGAAAAGCAATGCAAGTCGCGTTTTAAAATTCGTGTAGAAAAGGCGTGAATCTAATGTGATTTTAACGTTGATTAAAATTACGTAAAACTAACGTAAAAACATTGCTGTTTTAATTTGATAATGGCGTTATTAAAACGCAGTTTTTAGCAACGTTATTTTTTATAACGTTAATGAATGACCTATTAAGATTGTTTTCATATATGAAATAAACGTTTCTTTTCTAGCCGCTTTTAAAATCAACGTTTTTTTTTTCTCACGCCTTTTTTACGTGTTAAACACGTGATTGTGCTATGTGGGGTAGCATTTTAGAATATGTTGTGAAGGACTTTTTAAGCGTGAATTTGGCACATGAAAATAACGAGAGTAAAAAAGACGTTATATACACAGCATCAGAAACTTCAGCAAAAATTGTATTTTTATAGCCTGATTCCTTCTTGTTTTTTAGTTATCTTTAAGCATGTTGATTTAACAAAACAAATATTACATGGTATGAGGGTTTTTTCTAGTAGAAAACGACTTTATTATTTTGTTCACGTTAATTTAACGTTAATGTGATTTTTGTACTATGTGGGTATGTATCGATAAATTGCATCATCTGATTGTTAAAAGCATAATTACATTCCTTTATATGAACAAGATGTTTACTGGGCTCAAGTAAATATTTTGTTCAATCAATATTAATTTCTTTTTTGAGATATTATACCTAAACCAGTGTAAAACCATGGAAACTAAAAAAACAAGACATCAACACAAAACCCGCTAACAGATTGCAATTATTTGATTGATTTTATTTCTGTTTTTTCGTTGTCTAAGCTTTTTTGCCAGCTCACTCTTTTATCCCACATAGCACAAAAATCACAACAACGCTAAATTATCCTGAACAAAAATAATAAACTTATTTTTTACTAGAAAACAACCTCATAGTATGTAATATTTGTTTTGTTAAATTTACATGCCTAAAGATAACCTAAAAACAACCAGGAATCAAGCTATAAAAATGTAATTTTTGCTGAATTTTCTGGTGCTGTTTATATAACGTATTTTTTACCCTCGTTATTTTAATGTGTCAAATTCACAATTAAAAAGTCCTCCACAATATGTTCTAAAACGCCACTAGATTAAGACTTCTTAAACCTAATACCTTTTTGCGTATTATTTTGTTTTTTCTCTATGTTTTTTAATTAAAAAACGCGGGAAAGCCTGTTTTAAAAGACTAGACTAGATAAAGACTTGTTAAAAGTATTAACTTTCTGCATCTTTTTTGTCACGTATTTTTTAAAACTTTTTTTTAAACTTAAAAGTGACGATAGTTTAAAACTACAACACTCCAAGATAATTTTAAAAGATGGCGCAAGTCGCGTTTTAAAATTGGTGTAGAAAAAGCGCGAACCTAATCTGATTTTGACGTGGATAAAAATCCACTTAGAATTCACATGAAAATAACATAAAAATAATGCTGTTTTGACTTGATAATGGTGTTATTACAACGTCGTTTTTAGCAACGTTATTTTTTATAACGTTAATGAATGTTTTCATGTATGAAATAAACGTGTTTTTCTTGCAGCTTTTAAAATCAAAGTGATTTTTATCACGCGTTTTTTTCGCGCGCTGTTATTTTGTCCACGCGCTGTTTAGAAATGGCATCGTTTTTGATACTTAGATCCAAAGGAAAAAAATTGTTCTTGAATTTATCAATTTCCAGCTGAAAATGAGTCTGAAAAACGCTTTACTTGTAATATTCTTGTAATAATGCTATATAAAAATAAATTGTTATGCAAGTAGTCGGGCACAGCCTGGTAAAATGGTGTTTGCCAAAATAGAATGGAAATGCTGGGATATCGTAACTATAAAACTAATGGCGCGTATTTATTTGAGGCAGAATGCACATGCTTCGCAGTTCGCTAAAGCCCGGTGCCCACCTACGACTTTCTCGTGCATGCCCGCGCACGCGTCACATTACACCCGGTTCTCACCTACGACTTTCTCGTGGCTGCCCGCTCACGCATCACATGATCTCAATATGAAATGTTATGACAGTCATGTGACGCGTGCGCGGGCACGCACGAGAAAGTCGTAGGTTGGAACCGGGTTTTACTGTCACAACATTTTATATTGAGATCATGTGACGCGTGAGCGGGCACCCATGAGAACGTCGTAGGTTGGAACCGGGTGTAAGAGGCTGAACGATTGTCTCATTCGCATTTGTGCTCTAGTGAATTCGCACATTAAGGGAAACAAACTCCGGGTTAACCAAAAAAAATCGGTAAATTTTTTTTCTATATAACTTCTGATATATAAAACGATTTTAATGAGACAAACTGCACTTGGCAGAGGATTAATTAGAGTTTTGATTAAATATATTTTTTTGTCCGTTATCTCCAAATCCAAGATGGCGGACAAAACTAAAATGTACCATTCAAAAATGCTCGTTTATTTTTGTGTTGCGAACATGTTTTATGAATCAGCAAAATCGGTTTAGTGGTTCAAAAAAATATATTTTTGTTTCAACCATTGTTTTGCATATTATACGATTGCCTTGGTTTTTTCCTTTTGTGAATTTTAAAAGAAAATAAAAAAAACATAAAAACAACTTTTTTACAATATGATTTCTTTAAAAATCGATTTATTATGCTGAACCCGACTTTTAGTGTAAAAGGCTTAGTTTACTTAAGGATTTGTTAAAATTCTTTTTAGCTCTCAGCAATTTTTTTTATGGGATAGAAAGAATTGTAGAAATGAGCTTAATTTAAAACAGTAAAAATCCTTGAGTGATCTAAGATCTAAGTTTCTGTGGTATACATAGATATTTATGTAATTTTATTTATAAGTTTTTTTCAATTTATCTATTTATATATGTAAGATGTCTATATTTTTTATAAATTCTGTGAATATCTTATTCATTAAACATTTTTGCTTTTCTGTCAAAAAACAGAGATACATATTTCTTAAAATCCTCATTAGAAAATTAAATATAAAGAACGCTGCAAAATAAAAATTGTAGTTTTTTATTACTTACCCACATACCATGGCGAACCATCGGCATATCCTTTATAGAAAGTGACATGGGCGGCGGTAGATATACTCATAAAAATTATTTCAATTAATTATGGCGTAAACTAAAGAAATAAAAGTAGATAATAAAACTTTTTAATCCTACACCTACAGGAACGACACTGATTTATTTTCTAACTCTGCATACTGCCGACTAAAGGGGTACCGAAAACCACACCCGAAAGCAATTAAAAGCGCATTTAAAAAAATCTGCCAATCAGGTGCCGTCTAGCCACCTGAGCTCGGTCGGTTGGAAAACAAATACTTTGTGGTCGGATCGCAAAGAGCCGCGCCTCTTCTCTGTCGGTAGGGTTGAAATTATATTCGGAAGATTTTTATTCAAGTGACTGCAAAAACTATACGTTTTGTGTACAAATTTCAAATCCTACTTTTTGTGAAAAAATAAAAAGTAAGTATATATATTTTTGGTAAAAAATTGCGGTTTATGTATTGGTAATTTTTTTAAAGGAACTAAAGACTACAAGCTTTATGTCCAGGAAAGAGGGGAAGCCGGGCCTCTCTGAACCCTTCAGGACCGCCACTGCCTGCACAACCAAAATAATTAAAATTTATGGACCCATCACGAATCATATACCTTCCTATCCCATTGGGGACTGACCTTAAATTACGTAACGCTCTAGGGGGGGGAGAGGGGTTTGGCCTTGCGTTACACTCAATGTTATTTTAATGTGTTTTTTCTTGAAAATGCGTTACGAGGGGGGGGGCGGGGTCAAAAGTCCTGAATTTTTGCGTTTCGTAATTTAAGGACGTTCCCTTGGCGCACTCCAAGAGAACTCCACGCCAATAAGTCTTAAAACAGTCTGTTTTACTGTCAGAAAACTGTGTGGTGACTCGATAATCCGGATCAATTAAAGCCGGGCCGATCAGAATTTTCAAGGAATCCGGATTGTTGAGGAGATTTTTTTAATAACAAAAAATGTAATGTCCTATCTGCACTTATTCGCTTACCACTTCAAAAGTAGCACTTTCCGCACGCGAGTAAGAAAACATACATAGATTTCTAAAGAATTGAATACACAGTTTTTAATTTTTTCGAATATCGCTGATTGTTGATGTATCCACCATACTCCAGAGCTAATGCTTTTCTAGTAACGCTACTTTTTAGTGCATCAGAAATCTTTGACTTCTATTTTGTGGTTGAAGTTTTATGTTTCCTTTTGATTGGACCCATTCTAGATACGACCGTGTCCTAGAACCTTGCCCTTGCCCGAAAAGCTAGTTGAAAACTTTTGAATGCGGTCTTTGACACCACACGCCGCACTATGGTCTGAGGGATCAATATTTTGGCCAAAAATAGACTTTTACAGTTAAACTCTCTAATCACTTAAATCCAAATCAATAAAAAAGTCTAAATCGCTAATATACTATTAAAAAGCATTTTTTATTACCCCCCACCCTTGCCGCCAACATTTTCATGATTTATACTGCGGAAATGCTTTTTAAAAAAGTGCCTTATTTTTAATATGGTCTACAAATTACACAGCCTCACAAAAAAATATAAGTTGCAAAACTTAGAGGGTAGACCCCCCCAAATCCGTCTAATTTTGGAGCGCTAAAACAGAGTTTCCCCCCTGGGGGTAAAATTTGATCTATTATAAAAATTCAAAATAATATATATATTCTTAAGTATTTTGGTCCGCATAATCTGTGTCCGGAGGGGGTCCGGGCCCCTCTGACCCCCCCCCCCCCCCGGATCCGCCACTGCAGGCAAGCACTAGCGGTAACATGGTATTTTTTAAATGAACAAATCGAAAAAATACCTATTTAAAAAATGTTAGGTCTCGCTCCCTTAAAATAAAGGAAAGTCGGCGATTATGGTTTACAATAACAAGATATTCAATCAATTAATACATACATATATAACGGAACAAAGCTTTTTTATTACCGCTAATCTGAGAAACTACTTATCCGATTTCAATGAAAGTTGGTATCGCTACCTGTCCTATAAACTATATGTTTGTTTAAGGTATTTCTACTATGGATAACAAAGAACCAAGAAGTACCTTGCATATCAAAAAATCGTGCCTACCCCATATTAGGCGACTGTCCTCTAATTCATTTTTTTAAGCATCATATTTGGAATCAGAGTAACCAAAAACCCCTTAGTCGATGTATCACGTGTCAAATTTGATTTGTTTAACCTAGTTAACCCCCCCCCCCCTCCATTCTAAACTGTTTTTTCTCACCCACAATAAAAAATATTCTATATTTGATTTTAGATCAGTGGGGGGCCCGGCCCCCCCCCCCGAAGCTAAGATTTTTTTAGATATTTTCCACATATTTCATGAATACAAACATAAAATAGCATAAAATACAGCCTCATGGGGTCTTGCCCCCCCCCCCCCCCCCGAAACTGTCTCAGCCCCCCCCCCCGACACATTTTTCTATATACGCCACTGATTTAGATGCTCCAAATACCCCAAAACCGATGTGTCTGCTTTAAATGTTTCCAGTTTCTATTAATTTCCCATCTATTTTGGCGACCATCTTGAATTTTTCCATTGTGTTTTAAAGTTCATTGCTAAGACAGCAGTTTTGATTTTAAGCTAGTTTGGTCATTACTATCTATATAGAAGACATACCAAAACACATATTAAATTCACTAGAATAAGTACCTTGTGTTTATCAGAATATGTACGGTCGTGTTTAATAACGAATTTCGAGACTATCGCACCTCTTCGCACCAAAAGTGTATGTACTTCGGAGTACAAATTAGGACGAAAATATTTTTGCAAAAATTAGTATGAAAGTTCGTGAAAGCTTTTTTGTTAGTCCAATGAAATATCGAAAAGAAAAAAATTATACATTTCTTGCACAATTTTTGCATCATTGGTCTTTAAAGAATAAGTTTAAACTCCCTGTGACTGAAATTATCAAAAAATAATCTACTTACCATTAGTTAAAAAAGTCATTCTTAAAAAATTTTATAACTCTTCGCACTTTTTAGAAATACCACATTAAAGTTAGTGAAAAATAATGACTATTAAAAAAACAATTGCTCCTTGTCAGAAATTGTCAAATTCAAACAACGATATTTCGAAGCCTGCTTTGGAAATGAAGCCAATCATGCTGGAATTTTAAGGTGCCATTATTTAGCTTTAAGAAATATATAACTAAACAGTTTTATTGTAAAGTTAGTTTTTGGTATTTTTGGCCAAAATATCGGGGCTTCAGACTAAAGTGCGCCGCATCAAACCAACCAAATGACATGCTAAAACCTGCATTATTATGTAAAATATAAAGCATTTTCTGGAAAAACGCGAGTCCGGATTATGGAATCAAGTAAAATCCGGATTACGGATAGTCACCACTGTATTAGCAAAATTTCAGTAAAATTGGTCTAGCGCAAGCGCGGATTTAAGCGGGGGTAACGTGGTAATTACCCCCCAGAAAAAAAAATGCACTTTTTGTTAATAATTAAAAAGAAAATTGGAGAATTACCCCCCCCCCCTAGAAAAAAAATTATAATACAAATAATTTTTTTGTCGATTATTGCCCCCCTCCTAAGTTTTGACCTAGATCCGCACTTGGTCTAGCAGTTCTGGAGCTATCGTGTGCCGGACAGACACACACACACACACACGGGTAGACGTCATGACCAGATTGGTAATCGAATCAAATAATTAATTAGTCCCTAAAACTAGGGAATAAAGTAATCACTTTACTCTCTAAAAAAACTTGTCCTGACGCGCATTTTGACAAATGAACAAATTAAACGACGCGATGAATGTTTTTATGATATGATCTAATTTTTTGTAAACCTAGAAATCTGCAATATTTCTTTGTCTGTACATCGAAGAAATTATTTATTCCATGGTCTGTACCATTATTACTAGAACACTAGTGGTGAGCCCAACATTATGTTTTGGGAGGTGCCCGAGGTCTTGAAGGGGAAGGGGCAAGGTTTTTGAAGGGGCGCGAGGACTTTTGTGTGTTTTATGCTATTTTATCCTTTTATTCATGAAATATGTGGAAAGTATCTAAAAAATCTTATGTTTAGCGCGAACGCGGACGCGTACCTCGAGGCCCTCCCCACTGGGTGCGCCCATGAGCACACCATGTATACTGGAGGTTGAGTATTTCGCCTTTGTAGCTCACACATATACTATACTATAGTAGTGTGAGCTATGGTGATTCTAATTTTTTCCAGAAAAAAAAAGTTGCTCCGATTTCAAAAATTTTTATATATCGTTGCGTTTCACATTATTTTAAAACTTTTTTGTCGCGCCGTCTGTCTGTCTGTATGTCTGTAACGACCAACGCGCATAACTCAAAAACCGCTTGCCCGATTTCAATGAAATTTGGTACCTAGGCTTGGTCTTGGGTCGAGATGGTCCCATTTAAAAATGAACAAAATCCACCGAACACCAGCCAAATAAAAGGGTGGGGGTAGACTTCAAAAATTAGAGTTTATGTGAAAATATGGTGTGTGTGATATCAAACGAAAGATAATTAAGTCTGGAGTTAAACAAAATACATTTTTGTTAAAAAAAAGGGTGGGGGTACTATCAAAAATTAGAGATCACGTAAAAATATGGCGTGTGTGATATCAAACGAAAGGTAATTGAGTTCGGAGTTAAACAAAATTAATTTTTTTTTGTTTTTTTGAGGGTGGGGGTAGATTTAAAAAATTTGAGTTTAAGTCAAAACATGGCTTGTGTGGTATCAAACGAAAGGTAATTTAGTCTGGAGTTGAATAAAATATATCTTAGTTTTTAGTTATATAAGCTCACACGTATACTATAACTATAGTACCTAGTGTGAGCTTAGGGGCCCATATATTGGCAGAGTATTTTAAGTTGCAATTATCCAAAGATTCAAAATGAGGTTTAATCAGTATACAAAACCCATAATAACAAATTTATCTCGGATATTTATATCCTGGATTAATTTTCTTTCAGTGAATCCCGCAATTTCATTTTCGAATTCCAGGAAAAAAAGTTTTTTTATTTAAAAATATTAAGGAATTATAGCATAAAGAAATAGATACGTTACTTTACGGTTTCAAACTATACCTTATAACAATACATTTTAAAAAATTTTAATGTAAAAAAAACTAATTTTAATTTATTCGCAAAATATGAGTAAGCGTTTCTTTTAAAACTTAGTTTTCAGTTTTAGTGAAAAAATAACAACTGAATGGGTCGCAATTGTTTACCAAATTTACAAATTATTTTCTTAAAAATTCATTGGTCATCCAAAAAATGTTCACCTATAGCGGTGCTTTATTTTACAGTTCAGAATATTAAAAACATGTTTATGTTGCCTCCTAGGCCCCTCCTTCCGGAAATCTTGGATCCTCCACTGCTCCTAAACATATTAAGGTTATGCTGACCCTTTACAGGGCAGGCGCTGAGCTACGGTAGGAGAAAAAGGGGAAATTTCTCCCCCCAATCTCAAACTATATTTATACACATTAACACGTAAAAAAGGCGTGAGAAAAAAAAAACGTTGATTTTAAAAGCTACTAGAAAAAACGTTTATTTCATATATGAAAACAAGCTTAATAGGTCATTCATTAACGTTATAAAAAATACCGTTGCTAAAAACTGCGTTGTAATAAAGCCATTATAAAATTAAAACAGCAATGTTGTTACGTTAGTTTCAAGTGATTTTTACGTTAAAATCACATTAGATTGCATGGCTTTTCTACTGAATATTTTTGAGATTTTACTAGCAGCAGCGCCACCTATTGTCGGGATTTTTCACTTTGACGAAATCTATCAGGCAGTGCTTTGGCCTCTTAACTCCAAAAACCTTTTAAGGAACTGATCCCTGATCCTTCACGATCACGACGCATCTGTTATTAACCTTATAAAGACATATTAATATTCTGTGAAAGTGTTTACTGTTAAAAAATCTTGTTTAGCTTAAAAAAAAACATAATGTATATAGATAGATATATAGATACATATTTTGTCTTGCCTTGAGTGCCATCTTTAAAATTGTCTTGAAGTGTTGTAATATTCAACTAGTAAACTTTTATAACTTCCTTTCGCGTCTCTTTTAAGTTAAAAAAATGTTGTTAAAAAAACGTGACCAAAAAAGACGCAGAGAGTTAGTAGGTTTGAGAAATCTTAATCTAGTGGCGTTGTAGAGGACTTTTCAAGTGTGAATTTGTTACATGAAAATAACGTGGGTAAAAAACACGTTATATACACAGCACCAGAAACTTCAGCAAAAAGTACATTTTTATAGCTTGATTTCTCCTTGTTTTTAAATTATCTTTAAGCATGTAGATTTAACAAAATAAATATTACATGGTATGAGGTTGTTTTCAAGTAAAAAAAACTTTGTTATTTTTGTTCACGTTAATTTAACGTTGATGCGATTTTTGTGCTATGTGGGTAGTTCTTACAAACAGAATACACCTCCTGGCCACTATGCAAAATAGCTTTAGGCAATATTTATGATAAGATTCCCCCCCTAAATAAAGTTTCTAGAGCCGCCACTGTAAAGGGTCGTTACGTTAGATGGCATCGGCAGTGATATGCTTTCATTCTCTAATTTTTTTAATTTATGTTTCTGCCCTGGGTAGTTCCCCAACTTACGATTTTTCCATTCAAAATTTAAAAGAACCTCACGTTTTCTAAAATCTTTAATTAAAATGTTCATGTACAATTTAACTCTTAAAACAAAAGCTGTGTGTTTTGCTCTCAGATAAAAGCTAGCTACCTTTTCTTAAAAACAAAAGATTTGCTTAAAAAAGTTATATAAAAATTTTAATTTATTTTTTGTATTAACCAACAAAATTTTATGTCAAAACAGGGTTCTAAGTTTTCGTCTTCTGTCATCACTTGTTATTCATTCATTTCATTTCCACACCCCATTAATTGTTCTCTAAATTCAAGTAAAATATCACCTCAATTAAAAGAAATGTGCTCAAAAAACTGTCGGTTGACTAGTAACACAGGTAAGAAACAAAACAACGCATCAATGGTTTTATTTAGCTTGACTCTGTACAACGCATTTTATAATTTTTAAGAACACTTTTTGACAGTTATCAAAACAACCAGTAAAAAATTATGAAATGAAATGTACAGCGTGTTTCCGTATATTTCGACCAACTTCTACTACACAAAATGATATTGCACAATATCTTTTTTGTGCAATATCATTGACCCCTTGCACTCAAACGATCAATATATATTGTGCAATATTATTGACAGTTCATAAGCTTCAATATTTTCGTACCCCTTATATTTTATATCTATAGCCTAGAGGTAAACAGTAAACTCCACATTTGGCCAGTTCGAGTTAATACTATAGTTAAAATCAGCAGGTTCGATTTAATATTGAAGATAAAAGTTCTGTCTTCTTGACTGCGTATATTTTTAGATTTAAAATGTTATCTCCATACTGGTGTAAGGTGAACAAAATTAAAACTAAGAATTAATAATATTTCACAAATTACTCGACTTTTTGTTTTATGGACATAGCATCCTTTACCTCTTGGCTATAGATATTGGTCTTCCGTTTTCGAAATATCTGACCTAGATTTCGCTGCAGCTATCGTCGAGACACCGAAAAAACTAAATATTAAGAATTCTTAAGTTTTTTGTAGAATACGGAAAAGTAGTGCGGAAAAATTACACTTTTAAAAACATAATGCGTGAGGAAAAGTATTTCTGGACAATTTTTTTTTCAATTTTGATTTGTTCTTGACTCCCGTATTTGCCCTTTTAATTAACACTCCCATGTTTGCGCTCTTTATTGACGTGAAGGTTTATTATCAGTATTCATGCATAGGCCGGTAAAACAGGATCTAATAGAAGCACTGAAAAATCGATTTTTTCAAAACTTTAATTTGTTACACCAACTTGATGCGCTTTTTTGATACTCCCATGTTTGCTCTCATGATTCACATGAAGGTTATTTCCTGCATAGGCCGGTTAAACAAAAGCTAATAGAATAACTGAAAAATGTTTTTTTTTAAACTTTAATTTGTTAATGCCTTGATATGGGCGGTTCTTTGTCAACTATTTGAAAGTTCGGTTGTTATTAGGACACCGAAAGAAATAAATATTAAGGTACCGTTTCTTGGGTTTTTTGTAAAGCGTGGAAAAGTAGTGCGGAAAAGTGGCACTTTCAAAACTAATACGCGTGCGAAAAAGTAACACTTTCTGAACTAAAAAAAACCATCAAATTAATTTGCTTTTTCAACACTCCCGTATTTGCCCTTTTGATTTACACACCTGCATAGGCCAAAAAACAAGATCTAGTAGAAAAATTAAAATATATATTTTTTTAAATTTTAATATGTTACACCAAATTGTTGCGCTTTTTGACACTCCCATGTTTTCTTTCTTGATTGACATTAAGGTTAATAATTATAAAATAAAAACAGGATCTAATAGAAAAACTGAAAAATCGATTTGTTTAAAACTTTAATTTGTTACACCAAATTGATTCACATTTTCGACACTCCCGTATTTGCTCTCCTGACTGACATTATTAAGATTGTTTGTCAGTATACCTGTATAGGCCGGTAAAAGAAGATCTAACAAAGAAAATTAAAAATATTTTTTTTATTACACTAAATTGATGCGCTTTTTTGACACTCCCATTGTTGCTCTCTTAACTGACATTAATGTTATTTGCCACTATATCTGGATCGGTAACACTTTCCGCACGCTCGTAGCAAACTTTCTGTCTTTGTCAAATCGTCGGTCTTCTCACTTAAGGGTCTATCTCAGTTTTGATGATTTTTTAGGAGAGCAATTTTAAATATTTTGCGTTGTTTCATGTATTGATTATTGAGATACGCCCAAGCTGTCTATTTGCGGTCTTAACTCAATTTTCAAATTTTATGAGATACGCCCTTACGTAATATCTTTAACCCATTTATGGCCGCTGATGCGTATACGCGCAACACAGCAGAAGTTTATTCTTTTATTCAAAATGGGAGACTTTTTGGCTTAAAATATGGGCGATACCATTGACGCAATGTTAATACTGAAGTAGCGGAGTCATTCTTTTTTGACGCCACATATGCGTTACTGTAATCTGTTGATATGATAATGATATTTCAAATATAATAGGGACCTATTGCAATAGTGCTAGGCTCAAATTGTTCCGGGCACTATATTGACAGTTTATCATTATAAGAACAGCTGTGTCCTTTCAAAATTAGGCCTTTGTGTATTATACGAGCCGGATTTAATAGTGACGCCACTAATATTGGAAAATAAATGACGGGATTTATAAATTCGACTTTGGTATGTCAATTTTGAAAGATTAACTGTCAGTTTGTAATGCGAAACTGTCAATATAGTGCCCGGCACAATTTGTGCCTGGCACTATTGCAATTGGTCTCTAATCTTTAAAAATTTTAAGTTTTATTGCTACCCTTGGCCGTAAGTGGGTTTAGTAAACTAAGCCTAAAGCTCCTTTTTACGTGCGCTTAGACAGGAGTTTATTTGGCGGATTGGTAACTGGCAATTAATATTTTTAAGGCAAGAAAGTTGCAAAAACTGTCAATGTTCTAATTCTGTATGTTGGAGGTACAATTGGAATGCAGAAAAATTCTGAAGGAGGCAAGTATCAACTTTCTATAGAGTTTTAGTTTTTAGTAAAGAATATGAACCGATACATAAAAGAAAATTTTAGAGCTGAGCTGTCCAAATTTAATTTTGAATCTTTAAAATGTCCCTTATTTAAAAAATATAAAAAAAATGTGTCAAAATTGTACTTTTATTAAAAATAAATTAATCTTTTATTAAAAATAAAAAACTGCATTTTTAAGTTAATATATATAAAAATGATCATTTATTTCTATGCAAACATGTCATATAAGCCAGTGGCGCACAAAGGAATATGTCTTGGGGGGGTGAGACATCTTGGGGGGGGGGCGAGACCTCATGATGTCGTATTTTATACTATTTTATCTTTTTATTCATGAAATATGTCAAAAATATCTAAAAAAATCTTGGGCTTGGGGGGTTCGGTTCGGTGGGTTCGGTGGGTTCGGTTCGGTTCGGTTCGGTTCGGGCATCGAGCACCCCCCCCCCTGTGTGCCCCATGTATAAGCTTTTCTTTACAACTTATTGCTTCCTCCTAATATTTTTTTAAATACACTATTTAATTTTGTAGAATATGTGCCGTTGCCAAATGCGTTTTTCAACACAATGAGGAGTAACCCAACCATGCATGATCCAACACAAGCTAAAACACTTCACTTAAAACCCAATCAACTTGTTCTACCGTAAGTAGGAATATCTGATTTTTTCAAAGAGCCTCAACTAGACACATTTTAAAGAAATAGACTTTTGGTTTTTTGGAACATTTCAGGTACAAAATAAAAAAAAATTGTTATAATTTTTATACATTTTAATTGATTTTCCGTTTTATAACCTTTCGAATGATGTACCAGAAGTAGGGTTATCCCATGCATCCAAAATATAAGGTTGTATGTGAGTAGACAATTTTGCTGATCACATTTTTGGTCTCAGGTCCCAAAGGACCTAAGGCTTCAATGAAAAAGGGCACAAAATAAAAGGGAGTTTACAAACCTCTTTTGCTTTTTTGAATGATATATGAATGTAAGATTGACACAAGTGTGTTGCATGTTACATCCCACAGAAGAGGCTTGCTGGATTTCCATGGAAATCTGGTCCTTCCATCCGCCCGTTTTTCGTCACTGCGACAAACTCCAACCGGCTCTAGTACCGAAGGAAATCCCGCGGAAGTTAGAGCCCGTTGAAGCTACTATTTGGCCACAAGAATTGCAGTTGTGAGGCTCGTACACAGGAACGTCAAGTCTCAGAGCAATATTATTATATTAACCCGCTAGAGGCAGTATTTCATTTAAATTCACCAACTATAATATTCCAATATCCACAGTAACTTTCATTTCGTGAAGCACACATTATGAAATAGCAATATTAAGCACATATTAAGTGAGCATAAGTTTGTCTTCCTCGCGGACCAATGGCAACCTGCGGAACTTGTGAAAGACAGAGTTAGACAGTTTTCTCTGTATGTGTGCATATATCTATTTAATAATGTTTGCTTTAAAATCCGCTTATTGTTTTAATTTGTGTAATATGTAAAAATTTATGATTATATTCATATACGTAATATTCCAATACTCCCTGTTACCTATTTACACAATGGTTGGCGTTTGATACAAACATTCAGAAATAAAGGTACGAAAAATGCACAGATACCAAATTTACATAGATAGAGTTTTTGTCAACTGTGAGCCGATGATTTGACATGACGAATACACGAATAAAATAATATGCATGTGTAAAGTATAAACAATCAGGACATTTTAACTTAATGATCGCAAAAAGATAGACTTAGTGTCCATTGATATTACTTTTCAAATATGTTTGCATTTTGCATCGTAACGTAGATATTGCAATAATACCATAGAGTAAGTAATACATAGTAGGGTGGTAGGATTTTTTTATCAATGTTGTTTTGTCATCGGACCACTATATGTATACCAAATTTCATCCAAATCGGATAATGGGAAGGGTGTCAAAAACGCATTTTCTATGGAAGGGGTGGGGGTAGGGTGGGAGGATATTTTTTTTAATGTTGTATTGTCATCCGACCACTATGTGAATACCAAATTTCATCCAAACCGGATAATGGGAAGTGTGTCAAAAACTCATTTTTCTATGAAAGGGGGTGGGGGTAGAGGTGCGAGGATATTTTTTCTTATTATTGTATTCTCATCGGATCACTATATGTATACCAAATTTCATCCAAATCGGATTACGGGATGTGTGTCAAAAACAAATTTTTCTATAGAAGGGGTGGGGGTAGGGGTGGGAGGATATTTTTTTCTTATTGTTGTATTATCATCGGACCACTATGTGTATACCAAATTTTATCCAAATCGGATAACGGGAAGTGTGTCAAAAACACATTTTTCTATAGAAGGGGTGGGGGTAGGGTGGGAGGATATTTTTTTCTTAATGTTGTATTGTCATGGGACCACTACGTGTGTCAAAAACGCTTCACAAGATTTGATAGATAGTTAGTTAGACAGAACATCTTAAGCTAAATAAAAGCTTGTAAAAAATATTGCGTAAAGGATTTTTTAAAGATGTTTTTATATAAATAATATATTTTATTTTTCATCTACATTTTTTATCCCAGTTGGCGGCGCCCAGTTGTCCTAGACCGAAAAAGACACGTTGTAAGTATTTTTATTGCAGGGACACATTTTTAAATTTTTGAGTTATGTCTTTTTAGTTTTACGTGTGCGATATTTTGCATCACGCCAACAACAAAATACTGAATTGATCTGATATTGATGTGTACCGCTTGCTTGAGATTGATAGAATGACCTCTTGACTTCGCGGAAGGGAAAAAGTGAAGCGGCTCGAGCACGAAGTAGGTATATAGTCTATTATATACTCATACACATTTATTTTTATTTCAAGGCCACATATCTATGTACTTTTTGGGTCGATTGAGCCACGACAAGAGATCGGACAACAAAGCACAGTCAAAGAGCGAGCATTTACCAGAAAATTTTAAATTTAATATAATTCCGCAGCTAGCGCTGGCTAGGTAAACTAAAAGATCCGTAAGCCGGGACCGTGCCTCTGCTGCCATAGGCTATCTTACTCTATGATAATACGTACTATATGGAAATAATATGCATTTGAAAGCAACCAATCAGGTCTTTTTTGCCTTAAGACCCCAAGGCCCTCATGTTTGCATCATGAATGGGCAGTTACCGTGGGTATTGGAATATTATGCATATGATTATATTCCATAGTATTTGTTTAATACACTGTTTCAATCTTAATTCTGAACCATTGACATATTAGAAAAAATGTTTTAGGGAGTCAAATGATCACTTCGTTGTTTATGAATTAATAGAATACGACCCACTGCTCGACTCAAGCAACATGTCAACTGACGATTGGATCAAGATTGCTAAAGATCTGAAAGTAAGCTTGTAACAGCCGCCAGTATGTTTCCTTTCAATCATGCATTCCCACGTTGCATTGAAAGAACATTCACATGCTAAAGCTGATCACACACACAAACTTGCATAGGCCGCAGAACGCGTAGCATAGAGCTTTCAACCAATCAGCGATCGCAAAGTCGCGGCCATATTGGATTTGTATATGAAAAGTCCGTGGCTGATTGGTCGGAGCCTATGCTATGCGCTATGCATTTTTGTGTATGATGGGCTTAAGCACGGATCACCTAAGTATATGCCTTTAGGCGACTTCAAAAGTTTAATCTCGTGGAAACTCTTGCAACCCGTGCTTACGCCTGATGCACTGTTGCCATTTGTGCAGAGCCGACCCTCTCCACAGACAGATTAGATTAGAACCAACGGGCCGGCCCGTCAAGCAGCCCCACAGTAGGCAATTTGATTTTCTCATGGAGGATTTAACTTTGCCTGATGCTCTTTGTCGAATACAGTGGTCTTTATGGTGCTAGCGCCATCTACACTTTTAACACGGGACCACCGGCTTAACGTGACTTCCGAACCACGGCCTTGTATTGATTATTAACTTTGCCCACTTCGTTGATGACCCAACTTCGCCCAAGACGGCTGTGATAATTTACTATCAAATATAGAGGTGGCTTAAGGCACATTTTTCTTTTGTAGAAACATTATTCAAATTACAATGGATTCGTAGTGGTTCAAGGAACAGACACAATGGCATATACTACTTCAGCTTTGTCATTTATGTTGGAAAACTTACAGAAACCTGTAATTGTTACAGGAGCACAAGTAAGTAAATAATTGTTGTTCTAAGTAATGTGGTGGTACTTATCAATAATATAATTTTGAAGACTGTGGGTTCTAAAGATGAAAGCTTGTGTATAAAATTAATAGCTTTATTTTGACATTTTCTCAAAAGTTCACTATGTTTACCCAAGGTCAAATTATTAAAAATGTTTGTAAAATTGCGATATTTTAATTCAACTTTATTGGTTATTATATATTTTGATTGGTTTTATATTTACTGATTAACAAAAAACTAGATTTTGATATTTTAAACTTAATAGGAAATAAGCAAGTTTATTATTATTATTTGTTTAATGATATCTGCAAAATAAACCATTGTAGAATCATCTGAAAAGAGTGAATTCACCTTTAAAATGTTTAAAGTTGTCAAGAAGTTTATATATCTAGAGGAACTCCGCATGTAATATGTTTTTGAAGTGTAAACTTCTTTAGGCACGTTTAGCAGTTTTTGTTGGTAGTGAATTGAACTGAGCCTTCAGGCTCGGCTATGTAACGCTCATTCGGGTGAAATCGGCTCGAGTCGACTAACTCTGAGAAATATTCAGCGAGCAATATGATGATGCAGATGAAGAACAGTACGCAGAAGAATTGGGTTTGGTCCGCTTTTCAGAATATGTTATGGGTCAGTATTATTAATTTCGCCTTGCTGAAGTTTACACTTCTGCCGTGTAGTCTTAAGCACACACAATAATTTTTTTTAAAACTCTTATTACTATCTTTTTCGAAAAATTGTACCCTATTTGACTTATAGTTTCGAACCCAAAAAAGAGCTTTTTCTCTAATGACAATGTTGTTTAAGCAATTTAATAGAATTTTGTGATTTACTGTGTGAAATGCTTTGCAAAAATCCAGATATAACCTTTTTTACTTTGATCAACTTTATTTTGTATGCTTGTTATTAAGTCAACACCTTAGTATCTCTGGATTTACAAAAACCATCATAACAGTCAAACAATAATTTTTTTGTTTCCAAATTGTTTTGCATCCGATTGTTTATTATTTTGTCCCAAAATTTCAGGTAAAACTGTTCAAAACGATATTGGCCCGACGAACCCGACCGAACAAATTCGCTTTATTATGCTTTGCAAATGCACTGTGCCCAAGCTCTCAAAAAACAGCTCATTTGCACAAAAATATTTCCTCAAACGTGAGATTTTTTCGACTGATAGAATTCCAAAAAGCACCCTATTAAAAAAGAAAAATTAAGGGTTTGATGTATCTATTCCACTGCCAAATGCCAAAGTATAAGCAGGCGCATTAGTTTGGTCGTGCTTGCTGTGATGTAAATGCGGCATAACAGTGTATTTATTTTTTTTATTGTTGTATTCTTATTTTTTATTTATTTTATATTTTTAAGGTTCCGCTATTTGAACTTATTACCGACGCACGTGATAACCTGATAGAATCGTTGGTATACGCGGGATGTTTTCCACAAATTCACGAAGTCGCACTGTGTTTTGACAGGAAACTATTTAGAGGAAACAGGAGTGTCAAAAAATGTAACTGTCAATTTGACGCGTTTGACAGTCCAAATTTTCCTACGTTGGCAAATACAGGAGTTGGAATTCAAAGTAAGTAAGAAACAGATACCTTGGTTGCCCTCCTTTTTCGATTATTAATTATGGTATTGTGATGAACCAAAATTATGAGGGTTTCAATGTTTTAACAGGCAGCATACAAACCTTATTTAACCGAAAAAGAAAGATCATAAATTGTTTCAAAAGCAAGCAATAAGACATCAAATCTCTAAAAATAAAATAAAAATAAAAAACTGTTTAACAACAAAGTAAAATGTCGAACCTACTTAAAAGTAAAATAAAACTAACCTTTGACCATGCACTAAATATTCACATCGTTGTACAATAGTAATCACCTAAAGTGTTATAAGGTATATCAATAAAGAACAAGTCAATATTTATCTGGCACATACTTTGGACTACCCGCGATCCGATCGAAACGCGAGCAAGTGTAAATTATAAAATCTTTTAATAAACCAAATAGGTGTTCAAACTTAGCAAAGGACCTGTGAACTAAATAGAACAAAGGAACTTGTAAAACCTAGACTCTAATACCAGTGTTTTTGGTGTTTAAAAGGAAATAAAATGCCTTTTAAACTTAAATCGAACAATTATGTGCTAGACCCAAATTAAAAACTATATTGTTGTAAGACTGAAGGCAAAATTGGGTTTAATTGTTTAAAATGGTTAATGTTATTATTGAAAATATTTTATTGAAATTGCTTTGTCTTTGCGAATTTTGTACTAAAGTTTGACAATGAAATAATAGGTATTTGTAACAGAATTTAAAGTGCCTTTTAATATTAGTTCTCGTCTAAGCTAATTACTCTAGGACCTCCACCTCAAAATAAATTTAATGTAACTGCAGATAGGCAAATGATGAATGTCTCGGCTCCACTTAACCAGCCTAAACGCGGGATTTACACTATTCTGCAAAGGAATTGATTTGTGTAACAAACTGTCACACTCAGCTTGCTGAAGAGCATAACTATTGTTATTTATAGCAAATTCATTGGCACCAGTGCACTAACGTATTAATTTAAACTGCACTAGGGCAATTTTTGACAGCACCAAATAGATGGTAGATATTTGTTGTTTGGCAACAGTGTTCACCAACTAACTTAGCCATCAATGTTCTGTGAAGTGTGTAAAAAAATTAAGAACACAGTACACAGACCTAATCCTATATTTTCCTGGCGGTTTTTCACTGGTATTGCTTTTTCAGTTTTTCCCTAGTGGGTTTCAGAACTTTTTTATTAATTATTAACCGAACCAAGAATAACTTAAGTATTTTATTTTTAGTTCATGAAGAAAATCTGAATAAGGCAAACTGCACAAGTTGTCAAGACAGTCTTTTAATTTTCACTGACTTGAATCGAAATGTTGGCAGTTTTTATATTTTTCCGACCTTCACTTCATTTCAGGTATTTACTTAACCACAGCCCTCTCAAATCAACAAGCCCGATCCTTCTTTGAAATACAAACAGCGTTCGGTATTTGCATTTCAGACGAGACGGATTTTTGGTCACGTGATTACAGATTAGTCTGAACAAATTGGAATTAACGAACGATCCGGATCAAATCGATCAAATTTTTATAAATGGTTAAAACCTTAAATATAACCAAAAATATTATGTACATATTGCAACTCACGCCCAGCTATAATTTTTCACAAAATTTTCCTTGATGTCGGAAATTGATATAATTTGTTGTCTTCAACATCAAATAATTCGATTTCAATCTTGTTACATAAAAAAATTATTTTTGTAAACAAAACAAATACACAACATAACGTCACAATCTCGGATTAATCTGTTTCGTCGATCAAAATATACGGAGCAGCCAGATTTACGTCCGACTAGTCTAAGCAGAATTACCGATCGATTCAGATCTACCTCCCCTAGATCTAGAAATTAACGAACGATTTCGATCAAAAATATTAATCCGTTGTAAATACCGAACGCAGCTACAATACTGTCGAAGGCTGACATTTCCATTATTTTTCTTGTCAGCCTATATTTTTTTGTTTTCAAAATAGTCAAAATTTTAAATCTGTCAGCCTTCGCAACTGTTGCCATTCAGTTTGTGCTGCCTAACTGGTTGCCTACAAGTGGCATTCTGCTCCCGTTGCTAATTTAGCTTCTTAAAATTTTTAAGGCTCTTGATTTTCGTCTGTTTTAGCTAGAAAGTTTCCTAAAATCTCCACTAGAGGGCTTGGTGTTGCACACCTATGGAGTCGGCAATATCCCGTCCAATCGCAGGGACGTGATTGATATTTTAACCAAGGCTGTTAAGCGAGGTGTCGTGATTGTGAATGTGACTGTTTGTTACCAAGGAAATGTTAGTGATGCATATGAAACTGGAAAGGTGCGTCGGATTATTCTTTTACTGAAACTTCCTTTCTATTGAGTCAAATATAACTTATCCTCTGGAAAAGTTTCCGAAAATAATTCCTAATTGAAGCACTAGAGAGATTATATGTGAAGTCTTCTCTAGCAAAGAGGAGTAACTAATTTTTAACATGCTTCTCCGGGTCTAGATAGTTTAGGGATAGGTCACGTAGTCCTTTCTCTTTCTTCATACTCCTTTCTCACTCTCATATCACTAAAGTATCTAAAATCAGTTTTTAAATTTAGCTTCACTGTCCTTTTGTTGACCAGGTTAGGTTAACACCGATTTCGACCGTCCAAAAAGACGACAGGGGAGCTGATTCAAAAAATCATTTTCGAATATGCATGACACATTAGTGACTTGAAAGGAAGAAAGAGAGGGAAACAACGACCTGGAGATAATAGAGGACTGGGGCAACAAAAACCCTGTACAGTTCAACGCGCAGAAAATCCAAGCAGCCCTATTTTCAAAAAAGACCTTCACCGGTGAGCCAAACACTATGCTATCTGGAAGTGCTGTCACATTGCAGAGCCAGTTGAACATCTTAGGAGTCACTGCAGTCACTTGGCAAAGTCACGTGGCAGATATAGCTAAAAGGGCGTCCCAAAAGCTGGGGTGCTATTTCGTACAAGACATCTATATACACCAAGCCAACTGCTGACACTCTACAAAGCCCAGATTCGACCAACTATGGAGTACTGCTCACATATATGGAGTGCGGCACCCAAACATAGCTTAATGCTTTTGAACACCGTACAAAAACGAGCTATCAAGCTGATCAATGACCCCGCACTTACGGGTAAGTGCGGGGTCATTGATTGGATAGTCTCGAACATCGAAGAACTGTGGGCGATCTATCTCTCTTCAACAGGTATTATCACGGAAAATGCTCTGAAGAGTTGGCAAGTATGATCCCCCTGGAGTAGCACCTACTAGGCGAACTCGTCAAACAGACGGTAGCCATCAATTTACTGTCAAAATAGAGGCACCAAGAACCTCATTATATCAGAATCCATATCTCTGGAGAACAGCATCGTTGTGGAATAAACTCCCTGCGACAGTTTTCCCTGCAGGTTAAAACCTGAACCGTTTCAAAACCAAGATACACCAACATTTTCGCGCACTTGCCGCTTCTCGAGCGTGATAGGGATCTCCTTGCGAGTGCGCATAACCGTAAAAAAAAAAGAATTAACACAAGAAAAAAAAGAAAAAAAAACGTCTCCTAACCTTAAAATTTCTGAATTAATAGAAAACGGAACGCAAGTTGGGAATTAGCACCTTCTTACCTAAGTCCTTAATCTTTTGAAAATAAACCATCCCATATTTTTTTTTTACTAATTACAAAAATATTAACTTCTTAGGTATTGGAAAAAATTGGTGTATTAAGTGGTTATGATATGACACCGGAAGCAGCCTTGACCAAGTTGATTTACGTTCTGGGAAAGGCTAAAAACTATGATGCTCGAGTAAAGGTAATAATTTTTTTTAGTCAGCGAAATATTTTTTTTAAATCTCTATTTTTATAATCTTTATGAAGCTAATTTTTTTTTATTTCAATGAATGTAATATTTTTAAACTGTTTTGTAAAAAGCATTTTTTTTTCAATTTAAAACTTTCTTACTTTTTTAACCAGATTTTTTTGTTTTGCAGATGTTAAAAACAAATCTGCGAGGAGAGTTCACTGAAATATGTGATTCGAAAACCAAAAACGACAATAATATTAGTAATAATTCTCATAATAATAGTTGACATACCATTTCATAAAATAGATTTTCTAAAAGCCACATTTATAAATAAATACAATTATGGGGAAATAAATAAAAGAGAACATTAATAACCACAGCGTGAAGCGTTTAATTGTGTGTTTTTAAAACAGTAACAATAGACACTTATTGGAATAAAACCCTGACCCTATTTTAAAATCGACCCTATGGTGACACATTTACATATAAAAAGCAGCTGATCTCCTTCAAAATTCGGCTTTTGTGTATTTAAAAATCGGATTTTTTTAGTGTCTGTATTTATTAAATGAAAATTAGCGTCTGTATTATTAAATCTGACTTTCTTATGTCAATTTTGAGAGGTCAGCTGTTAGTTTTCTGTGTAAATGTGTCAAAATAAAGTCGATTCTAAAATAAAGTCAGGTTTTATTCCAATAAGTCCCTAATAGCGATTACTTTGATGCTCTGCTCACGCACAGCTCAGCTACCGCAATTTTATTTTACATATTTTAAAGAAATATTTCTTTAAAATATGCCATACATACAGGGTCTCTAATTATGATCAAGAACTATACACAAGACTTTGTGTATAGTCTTTGTGTATAGTTCTTTAGTATAACAAATTATTTTCGGTCCACGTTTTAAAGCCCCATGTAAGCCAAAAGGACTTTATGCTAAATTTGTATGCTTGCAAAAGTACTCCTATGATTTTTTCTGCGTTTTATTTATAAATAGTATTTTAGCTCTATTGTACTAAAACATAATTATATTATTAAATATACAACTTTACAAGAATTAATAATACCTAGTTTAATAATTTTACATATATAGGAACTTCCTTCGACATTTTTTGAATTTCCAGTCTCTTTGAAAAATATTAAAAATAATACAACGAATCAAAAACTTAAACAAATAAAACAAAAATACATAAACAGTTGAAGACATAATTAACAAGATAAACAAAAATATTTAACAAAAACAGGGTATAGAATGCAAAGTGTTTTCTTTCAATAAACAGGTGTGTAGGTAAAACATAGCGTAAGATAAAAAACCAGCTAAAAAAAACAGCGTATGGACAAAACTACATACTTTGATTAAATAACATATGCTAGGTAACGTTATAGCTCGGCTAAATTCAGTTTTATTTAATAATTTTTTGTTAAAAATACAGTGAAACCTCCAATAAGCGGACACTCACGGTTTCCTCGATTTTGTCCGTATATTGGAAGTGTCCGCTTATGAGAGAAAACTACGAAATTTAAATATATATTTATTAACAATTTCCGGTGCTTGAGTTTTTAAATTTTTCAGCGATCTTTCGTGCTGAAAGATGTTCCTTTTTCGAAACTAACTAAGTAGTTTTTACTAGGCGCCGTTTCAAAGAGATCAATTACTACCCAACTGAACAATAAAAATAAAACACAGCAGTCCCGCCGAAGAAAATATGTTGTAAATGCGACAGAAGTATTTAATCTCCGCATTAAAACGGAAAGAGGTGATTCCCCGGCTGCAGAGTGCGTTGTTGCCAACATACTACATAATATTTACGCTCATATCAGCGCTCCGTCCCGTTGTCAGAGGTTCGCGTCCGGTTAACAAAGGTTTCAGAATTTTTTTACCAAAAAAAATTGTTCGCGTCCGGTCATTAGAGTGTCTGGTTATAGGAGTGAATTTTACATATAAAGAAATAGGGAAAAGTTTGGTTACAACAAATTTGTCCGCCTAAAGGGAGTGTCCGCAAGGAGAGGTTTCACTGTATTTATATTATTTTAATGTTATGTTTGTGTGCTGTTTTGTTTTGCGCTGTTTTAAATTTTATAAGCCACCAAATATTAAATTAGTCACGTACTTCAATCCGCTATCAGAAATCTGGCAGTTGGGGTACATATCGTCGCAGTCCTTCTTCTTTACTGCATCGTCAATGGCATTTTTAAATAAAGTATCGCTAAGAAACGACTGAATCCATTCGTTGCTAACCTAAGAGTAAAAAAACAACCACTAAGTACCTACCTATTAAAAAAACAAAATATCGAGTATAGTTTTTGCAAAGTCAGTTGAACAAAGGTTAAAGCCGACCATCGGCATATCCTTTAAAGATACTCTGCCAATCTATGGGCACCTAAGCTCACACTAGGTACTATAGTTATAGTGTACGTATGAGCTAATATAACTAAAAACTGAAATATATTTTATTGAACTCCAGACTCAATTACCTTTCGTTTGATACCACACAAGCCATGTTTTGACTTAAACTTTAATTTTTCAAATCTACCCCCACCTTTTTTTTAAACGAAAATGTATTTTGTTTAACTCCAGACTCAATTACCTTTCGTCTGATATCACACACGCCATATTTCCACATAAACACTAATTTTTTTAATTTACCCCCACCCTTTTATTTGGCTTGTGTTTGGTGGATTTTGTTTATTTTTAAATGGGACCATCTCGACCCAAAACCCAGCGTGGGTACCAAATTTCATTAAAATCGGGCAAGCGGTTTTTGAGTTATGCGCGTTGGTCGTTACAGACAGACAGACAGACATACATACAGACAGACAGACAGACAGACAGACAGACAGACAGACAGACAGACAGACAGACAGACAGACAGACAGACAGACAGACAGACAGACAGACAGACAGACAGACAGACAGACAGACAGACAGACAGACAGACAGACAGACAGACAGACAGACAGACAGACAGACAGACAGACAGACAGACAGACAGACAGACAGACGGCGCAACAAAAAAGTTTCAAAATCATCTGAAACGCAAACATATATAAAAATTTTTGAAATCGGAGCAACTTTTTTTTTGTCGAAAAAATTAGGATCACTATTATAGCTCACACTACTGTAGTATAGTATAGAATAGAATAGAAAAATACTTTATTGTCAAGAATACAAGTTCTGTAGACAAAGTAGGCTATAGACTATTTTGGACTAAAACTACTTAACATGATTGATCATATTTTTATCATTATTTTATCAAAAAGAGTTAAAAATTTTTTTTAAAGCCTAAAAAAGTTGAAGAAAAATGACTTTATACCTAAAAGAAACCATTTTTTTAAAAAATCTAATACTAACATGAAATCTGTAAAATAACACTAAGAAAACATTGTTTACATTTTTTTTTTCTTAAGTAAAACTGAACAAATACAAATAAAGGTGCTTGGCACCCAAAGAAAATACTCAGTACAAGAATATCAAAAAATAGATAAATAAAAAACAAGGAGTATTAAGGCTATATGAACTACTTCGGACTAAGACTAAGTTACATGATTCCTATTGTTATTATTATAAGTCCATCAATAAAAAGAATACAAAAAAAAACATAACAAAATAAAAAAAATATAAAAAGTCCAAAAAAGTTAAAGGACACAACATCATACTATTTTTTTACTATAAAACAATATCATCCGTCAGTTTAGATATCAATCAATATATTTAAAAAAAAAAACAGAAAACAAGCTGACCCAATTATTAAAATTTTGTCAAGACATGCTTTGGCTATAAAATTCGTCAAGAGTATATAATGGAGTTTGTAATAAGAATTTTTTCAATTTTTTCCTAAAAATCCTAACAGAAGCAGCACATCTAATATTTTCAGGAAGAAAATTAAATATTTTCCTTCCCTCATAAATTATTGATCTTTTTGTAAGAGACCTTTTAGGAATTGGTAATGCTACATGGTTTTGTTGTCGAGTAACTTGTGCATTTCCGCCCCCATCATTGCTAACATAATTTTTATATACCAAACTTGCAGTCTCAAGTACAAAAACTGATGTAAGAGTGAGAATTTTTAAGTTTGTAAAATGTCGCCTGCAAGATTCTCTTGGAGATATGTCCGCTATAAAGCGTATGGCTTTTTTTTGTAAAACAAATAAAAGTTTTAGCAGATATTGAGAGGCTGTTCCCCAAAATGCTATGCCATACCTCAAGTGGGATTCGAATAGAGAAAAATAAACTTTTCTGGCTATATCAGCTCCCAACTCTAATCTGACGCTTCTGACAGCAAAACATCCTGATGAAAGTTTTTGACTTAATTTGAAGATGTGCTCATCAAACCGTAATTGGTCATCAATATGGAGGCCTAGAAATCTGGTGACAGATTCACTGTGAAGAGGGTGGTCACCGAGGTTAATGTTCGAGATGTTACCCTTAAAGCTGAGGATGTTGGATTTATCAACATTAAAACAGAGGCGGTTTGCATCGCACCACTTCTTTATTTTTTGCAGATCTTGAAATATGCTCAGCTCTAGAACGCTAATGTCCTTGTGGTGCCATAAAACAGATGTATCATCTGCAAAAAGTGTAAATTCACCCAAAATATCCAGCTGAACAAGATCATTAATATATACCAAGAACAACAATGGACCCAATACTGAGCCTTGGGGAACGCCACAGTTTACACCCAACGAAGAAGACGACGACCCTGATGCCGACACATACTGTGTACGATGCGTCAAGTAAGACCTAAACCATGACAACACTGAGCCCCTGAAACCATAGCGCTCAAGCTTTCGCAACAGTATTCCGTGATCCACACAATCAAACGCCTTGGACAGATCACAGAACACTGCCGCAACCGCCTCGCCCTTATTGATCTCAGTATAGACTCGGTCAAGAAAGTTAAACATAGCGTCATTAGTTTCTTTGGATGATTGAAATCCAAACTGCTTTGGTGTAATAAGCTTAAACTTTTTGAGGTAGGTCCACATGCGCTTTTTAACTATTTTTTCTATGACTTTTGATAAAGTTGAGAGAAGTGAAATAGGCCTGTAATTTGAGGGGGAATCTATACAGCCGCCCTTATGAAGCGGTACAACAATTGAACTTTTTAAGCAGTCTGGAAATGAGCCTCTCTGAAAAGAGTCGTTTATAGCGGAACAGAGTGCTAAAAGAGCATTATTTGGTAGCTTCATTAGAACTTCGACCGAAACTTCATCTTCTCCAGAAGATTTTTTATTTTTAATGTCTTTTAAAGCTTCAAGTAATTCTGATGGATCAACATTATTAAATTGAAACGAGCTTGAGACGGAAATGTCAGACAAGTATTCCATTGGGTCAGTTTCGTTTGTTGAAAGGTGTTCTGTCAAATTACTGGCAATGCTGCAGTAGAATTCATTTAGAAGGTTGCAGTCTACCCCAATCTGATTAAGTCTCTTTGGTACACTGTTCCCTCTAAATTCATTTATAATGCTCCAGCTCTCTTTCTGTACATTTTTAGAATTCTGAAGTCTATCACTGTAATGTTTTTGTTTGGCTAAATTAATTAAGTTTTTATGAATATTTCGATATTTATTACAATACAGTATAAACCATTCGTCCTTTAAAAACCTTCTAATGTAATTTAAACTTCGTAGATTAACTGAAGATATTTTTAGGCCCAAGGACAACCATTGTTTCAATACTTTTTGTTTTGGCTTCACCCACCTTAGTGGAAACGCTCGTCTAAAGTTATCCAAAAGAACTTTGTAGAAGGATAAGATGGGTTCTGGTGACTGTTCAATACCCTGCCAATTGACTCTTTGACACTGATTTTTAAATTGAGTAAAAGCATTTGTATTAAAAATTCTTTTATGTATCCGTTTAGGCTTTTCTGAAACAGTTTCCAGTAAAAAAGTAGACAAAACAGCTTCATGATCAGACAAACCAGAATGAACGACTGAACAAGAAACATTACCCAGGTTAGAGCACACAAAATCAATGGTCGTCGCAGTTAAATCTGTAATTCTTGTTGAAGCTTCAACAAGCATTTCCAAACCATAAGCAGTTAACATATTCTTTAGCATTATGGTGTCCATTTGATTTGAATTACTAAAATCTATGTTAAAGTCACCCGCAAGGATCACTTTCGAATTTGGAGAGGTTTCGGAAAGCATCGTGTCGAGTTTGTTTAAAAATTCTTTGACACTGGAAGAAGGTGATCGGTACAAACAAAAAATATACAAGTTGAATTGCTTACAGAAGCACGCTGAAAACTCAAAACTTCCTTCATTTAAAAGATAATTGTATTTTTCGATGTTAACAAAGCTTAAGGATGGTTTTGATAAAATAAGAGTGCCTCCGTGAAGGGAGTTCTCTCTACACGAGATGGAAATTGTATGATAGTTTGACACGTTAAAACACTCTTGCGGATGCAACCAATGTTCGGTTAGTAGTACAATATCTGGAAAGTTGTTGTTTTCTAAAAATGTAAACAGATCGTCTGTTTTATTCCTGAGAGATCTGATATTTTGTAACACAACCGAAAGTTTATTTGTTAAATCCCCCCGTTTGTGAGGGGAAGGGTTAAAAAATTTGAAACATTAGATGCTCTACCTCTGCTATTTTGACCGATCGAGTCAAAATCTTGATTGTTATCTGACTGTTGGCTAGAGCTGGTGGGGGAATCACATTCAATAATTTTAATTATTGAGGTGTTATTATCCTTATGTGTATTAAGCCCAGACAAAGTCAAACCACAATCTGTTTCGACCATTCTCAAACAAGAATAAGTATTCTTTTTAAAATCGGATAAAAAACTTACAATAAAGGACGCCATTTTTGTAAGGCCTCTCCTGTTAAGAAATATACCATGTTTACAGTAGTCAGTGTATCTAAACCTATTAAACAAGTCCAAAAAATTTATATTAGTCGCAAATTGTCTAAGATTTGTAACGAATTTCACAATTTTATTATTGACAAACTCCATTTGTCTATAAGGACACTATAGTAGTGTGAGCTAAAAGTGACATGGGCGGCGGTTGGATATACTCATGAAAATTATTTCATTTAATTATGGCGTAAATTAAAGAATTAAAAATAGATAATAAAACTTTCTATTCCAACACCTACAGAAACGACACCGATTTATTTTCTAATTCTACATACTGCCGACTAAAGGGGTCCCGAAACGAACACCTGAAAGCAATTAAAAGCGCATCTCAAAAAAATCTGCCAATCAGGTGCCGTCCATCCACCTGGGCTCGGTCCCTCGGAAAACAAATACTTTGTGGTCGGACCGCAAAGAGCCGCGCCTTTTCTCTGTCGGTAGGGTTGAAATTATACCAGAAAGATTTTATATGAATTTGGATAACTTTTGAAGGGCATAATGAAGCAAAATTTCATGAAATCGATAGAACCCCGTATTAGGAGTTATTCAAGTGACTTTGCAAAAACTATAATACATACTAAACTGTTGAACCCTAAATACAATGAGAATGATACTGGCAATGATTAACTACACAACAAAATCTGTGTCCAATTATGTCCAATGTAAAAATCTATATTTACCGCGTCATGCCGTGATGGCTTAATGGGTAAAATTTAAAAATTCGGGCTTTGTAACAGTAGTGTGTGTATGCGTATCATGGTAAGGCATAGGTAAATGGTAATAGAGAATTCCTAGCACGCTATCCAAAATTTTATCCGTGCTACTGGCATTCCGTTGATCTACATTATCCAGTCTGCCGTGCATAGCAGAAACCTAGTAAGTCAAAACTATAGTTTATTTAACTACATACTAATACATAACTTCCTTGTTTTTCAAGCTAGCCACATTCGAGAAAAACTGGCTGGCGCCGTTTTTAACGGCGATTCTAATGATATAAAAATCTCATTTTCGAGTAAGTCGAGTTACTGGGTTTTTGCTTTGCACGGCAGCAGTGACTGTCGAATTTTCCAATAGATAATCCTCTGTGTACAAGAACTTGGATCAAGATTTTGTTTCGAGAGTATTTTCTGAGGCCCTTACCTCACTGATAAAGATAAATAGTTAAAGAGAATACGTACCACACCATCCAGAATTTTATCCGTGCTACTGGCATTCCGTCGATCTACATTATCCAGTGACTGTCGAATTTTCCAACAGACTATCCTCTGCGTACAAGAACTAGGATCCAGATTTTGTTTTGAGAGTATTTTCTGGATTTGAGCAAGGTAGGACCAAGGATCCGCTGTGTCGGCGTCTGAAAAAAGAATTAATAGTAGACAAAAAATAGAAATCCTTATTACAACTGACTTTAATTATATTGAAGAAATGTTTACTTTTTATCAGAGCATCGCATCAATATAAAATCGTCTAAATATTAATAACCGGATATTACCAAAAACGTGATTTTTCAAAACAAGACAAGAGCAAAATCGAAGTTCTGTATAACGTATTTTATCAAAACCGGACAAAATCAAAAAGGACAAAATCATAAAAAATATTGTGACCTTTACCTAAAGAAGAGCGGTTCAATATTGCTATGCAATTGAAGAGTCCTTCACTGCAATTTCTTTTACTGTCATGCCTAAAGAAAACCCCATATCTACATAGGCATTTCTATTGCATATCGTAACAAAAACATTTCATGTAAAAAAAAGCCAAGTAGCGAAAATGGCAGTCCGTAAAAAGAGTTGAGATAAAAGTAAAGTCAAGTTCTCCAATACAAACTTCAAAATGAAAGGTTCTTACTAGTTTGGAAATGTTTTTTTAAACTTTGCTATTACAGCCAAACTTCTTTATGTTCAATTTAGCACTGTGCCTAAGAGTCATTTACAGTCGTATTAGCCAAGTTTAGAAAAACATTTTCAAAGTAGTAAGAACCTTTCATTCTGAAGTTTGTATTGGAGAACTTGGCTTTACTTTTATCTCAATTCTTTTTACGGAATGCCATTTTCGCGTACTTGGCTTTTTTTTACATGAAATGTTTTTGTTATGATTTTACTTCCTTTTAAAAGGAATTGGATAATATTTAATTTTTAAAGTAGTAAAATATGTGAAATATTGTTCAAAACTTTTGCAATGCCTTACTTAAAATTTTTTAATTTTTTCCCATAGTTCTTATTAGTCTTCCAAAGCTTAGCTCTATAACGTTTCTGAAAGTGGACAATGTTATTTTTACATAACTTGACACGCATAGGGGAGGGAAGTTAATGAAAATTTTGGTGTTTCTAAATTTTTTCCTATAGTTCTATCATCGTTCCTATCAGTCTTCCAATGAGCTCTCTAACGTTTCTGGAAGTGGGTAATGTTACTTTAACATAAATTTACATTTATAGGGGAGGAGACTAAATGATAATTTTAGGGTTTTTACATTTTTTCCCATGGTTTTAACATAGTTTCTATCAGCCTTCCAAGGTTCAGCTCTCTAGCGTTTCTGGAAGTGGGCAATGTTAGTTTTATATTTACATTTATAGGAGAGGGAAGTAAATTAAAATGTTGGTGTTTTTAAATTTTTTCCTATAGTTTTATCATAGTGTCTTTCAAAAAGCCTAGCTCCCTAGCGTTTTTAGAAGTTGGCAGTGTTAATTTTACATAACTTTACGTTTATTGGGGGGAGGGAAGTAAATTATAATTTTGGGGTGTTTTAATTTTTTTCTATAGTTTTATCATAGTTACTATCGGCCTTTCCAAGCTCAGCTCTCTAGCGTGTCTGGAAGTGGGCAATGTTATTTACATTTACATAACCTTACATTCATAGGGGAGGAAATTAAATTATATTTTTGGTGTTTTTAAATTTATAGTTTTATCATAGTTCCTATCAGTCTGCCAAAGCTCAGCTCTCTAGCATTTATTTTACATAATTTTACATGTATACTGCCGTCATAAGCAAAACACACAGTAAGGATATTTGATATTTCACAGTCAAACAATCTCGGATAATATATTTTAAATAGAGTGTTACCTTAGAATGTGAGCTATCAAATGTACTTACTGTGTTTCTGCTTATGACGACAGTATAGGGGAGGGGAGTATTTTTTCCATGGGTTTGGTCACAATTTCTATCAGTCTTCCAAATTTCAGCTTTGTAGCATATCTGGAAGTCCAGTAGAATTTTGATGATCTATGTGAGTGAGTGAGTGAGTGGCAATTTCGACGTTTTTTGAAATTTCGTAACTACTTTACTACTTTATGGAATTCCATGAAACTTGGAGGGGTTGTTAACTCCGTGAAGATCTACGACTGTGCAAAGTTTGAAATTTGTAGCTCATTCCGAAGTAGAGTTTTAGATAGGTCAAATATCGGCTGAAATGTTTCAAAAAAAGATGGTACGGCGCGCGAACTTGGCGAGGCACTGCCGTGCCCCCAGATACGGCATTTTTATTAAGCAAGGCCCATCCTTAAAAAAGGTCAGGTCTTGGACCCTAGGTTAGGATTCTTTGCAATTAATTAACCAAGAGGTTCGGCTCGGTTTGATTCGGTTAACCCCGATTTCGACCTCTTAAAAGAAGGACAGGACAGGGAGCTAATTAAACGAATTTTTTTTAAATGTGTTTTTGGTTTCGAAAACAACAGTATTATTTTTTTCCGATTTAAATTGGCCGTCAAAGTTCTATAAGACCGATTTGTATAAGAAAAAGAGAGACGTAACAAGTATTACATGAAAAGAAACGAGAGAGTTGCTCATGCTTGGCCCGGCCCCTGTTTATGATTTTGTCCTTTTTGATTTTGTCCGGTTTTGATAAAACACTTCGATTTTGCTCTTGTCTTGTTTTGATAAATGACGTTTTGGTATAATCTCCGGTTATTAAGAATTCCCTATTTGCCATTGGACTGTTATGCCATTTCCATTAATTATCTTGGACGATTTTATTTTTTTCATTTACGACGAAGGATAGGGATTCAAATTATTTTGTAAATTCGTTGATTACAAAGGAAATCGTTCACTCATTAAAAAAAAAAACATCGAAATCACAAAAGGTATCAGCAACAACCCTAAAAGTTGTTTTGCCAGCGATAAGTATGATTAGTATAGAAAGAGAGCAGCAGCGTAAGTCCATAACAAATCAACCAATGGTTTGGACCCTGTCACTTTTGATTTTCATAATTTTCGGTCAAATTCTTTACTAAGTAAAAAGATGTAAAAATGCAAAATGTTTGATTTTTGAACCGTCTAGTTTTTGAGTTATTAATTTTTTTAATGGTTAATATAGTCTTTTTTAGCACTGACTTGATATCTTTAAACCCTTGTTATTCATACAGTCTTGGGAATCTCGAGGTAAAAGTTGCTGTGTAATCTTATAGGTCTACAAGCTTAATTACGGTATGCCTAGTGTCATCCTTCTTGTAAAAAAATGCAGGGGTCTCACCACAAAATTGATTTTTAATACAGTTTAAAACCGGATTTTTTATTTTGTTCAATTTTTTTTTGTTTTCTAGACTATTTATTTACATGTAGGCCAAGTTTTATCATGTGATGACAGTGGGATCCAATTTAAACATTTATTTTTGTAAATTGATGTTGTTCAAAATTCTTTTATTTTACCTTAAATATAACTATTTGACAATTCCTCTACTCTAATATTTTACCTATAAACTAGCCGTAACTGGAATTATACTATTTCAAAAGTTTTTAATTTTTTTACTTACTTATTTCGACGCTTAAGTTAAGATTACACATCCACTCTGTCACATTTCTGGAATTTCTCACTATCGTGGGATGATTTTGATCATCATAGGGATTGCAACATTAAATGGAAAATACCAACCAATTTTTTTTGGATTTTCGATCTACCATTTTGATTTCGGTAACTACGTAATATCAAATTAATTTCCAGAACGGATACGTCACAAAGACTGAGAAAACCCGCTACGAAACGCCACGTTTATGCAAGTTTTGCTTTTTACAAAAAGTTATCAGTCAAAATAATACGCCACCTCTGATATTTAATTACCTTACGGCCGATTTTGCCACTATTTTAAGAGCAGTGGCGGTTCCTCCATAAATTTTACCTAAAAAAATATTAAAATCTGACCATTCTTTAATTAAGTATCAATAAACCCCAAAAGGAATTCACCAAACACTTGAATACTAACTAAGGATTAATGCCCGGTATGTATGTGTTTGTATTTGAGTTGAAATGAGGATGCGTAGGTCGGCTACCACCGGCGCCGCGCTTAACTTGATCCAAATTCTGTGCACCGTTGATGTTATGTCGCATTCTAACTACGAAATATAGAATATTACAGTACACAGCATCTGGGCCTTACTTCGGTTCATGCTCTTGTGAATCAATTGCAGTGATCGCTAACGCCCGCACCCTCGTGATGCGACCTACCGGTTACCGTTGGCTATAAAAGGTGCAGCTTCAATTTGTGCAGTGAGACAACTTGGCGTTATCTGTTGGGTATGGCTGCAATAATTTTTTGGTGTGCACCCCTAAAGTTTTACTCCACGCGCAACCACTGTTTAAGAGATAAATAATGTAACTATTTTCATCAATATCAAACATTGCAGCGAGAAATGGCGAAAATGGGGCATTTATGTACAGGTTCTCAATTATTCTTGTGAGCCCGTTATTATGTAAGTACGTTTTTTAATTAATTGTTTCTTTATTTAAATGACAACATAGCGAAACCAGATGCCCATGGTGTCCACGTTTTTATAATATACATGCTACATAAATAAGATGGCTCATAACAATATGTACACTTTAGATATTAATTTTTATAGTAATAAAAATATCAAACAATATATGCATCAAGATATAAAGAAATTTTTTATACTATGATCCCATTATCATCCCAAGGTAAAATTTAGCACACATGTAAACAAATAGTCTAAGAAAAAAATTTAATATAATTTTGGCATAGACCCTTTGTCCTTTTTTTGAGGAAATGAGGCTATCAACACATGAAAGTTTGGCTTGTGAATCGCTCTCTACAGACAGCGAGTTTCAGCTAATTATCTGAAACCGTTTAAAAATTATAGAAGTTTAAAGAAACCGATGCAGGCTTTATTTTTGGAAACGCATAACCCAAAAACTATGCAACCAAAAAATTAAAAAATTTGTATTTTTACTTTTTATTAGGCGGAGAATAACTACACAAAAACTCACCATCATCAAAAAACCCAAGGTTCAAAAATATTTTTAAATTGTTTGAATTGATGTGGACCCAGCATTATCTATTGAATACTTTGATAAAGAACATTTTAAGAACAGTCAACTCACTGAACACCATGTATACGGCGCGTTGCGTCATAAATTGTTGAATTTCCGTCATTGCCTATTGTGGTCAAATTATTTGTCATTGTGCAAAATGTAAATTTTTTTCGTGTCGAATAATTTTCATTATTTTCAAAGAAAATTTTCAGTTTTTGTAAACTCGTCCTTTACAAAAAAAAATCATTCACTCATTTTTCGAAAAAAAAACATTGAAATCATAAGTCATCCCAAAAGTTGTTTTAGTAGCGATTAGTATGGGACAAGAGCAGCTTTATCTATTGGATACTTTGGTGAAGAAGATCCTTCTTCGGAAGCAAAACGCCGTTAAGATTTTGGAAGATTTTGTGATTAATGTCAAATTTAACCATATTGTCAATTACGATATAGATTTTAAAAGCTTTACGCCCCAAGAAGCATTAAGTAAGTACTCAGCCACGGCTCCTGAGGTGAAGCTAAGTATACTGCCGTCATAAAAAAACCAAGTATTTAACATTTTTTGCAAAAATTAGATATTGTGGTCCTATCACTTAAATCAGCTTTCTAAACATCTTTACGCGTATATTTCGGATTTAGTCGTAAATTCGTGATTAAGTATTCACGAATTTGCACCACACTAACCAGTCATACGAGGTATAAACCACGTACTTACACAGTACTAAGAATAAACCACGTAAAAACGAATCATATACGCGTTTTTTCTTAGCAGTGGCAATTTTACGTGGCTCTTTCTTAGCACTTTACATTTCCGCGGTTTTTTCGTGTCACGACCCGCTTATTTTTGGGATGTATCGAAGGCATTTGCGTTTTTGCAATGCGCAAGACGTTTTATGAGTTTAGCACTAAATAAGTGTGAACAAAATTATGATTATGCAAACTCCAGTGCTTGTAGTGATACAAATAATACTACTGATAATACTAAAGATCAGAATACGGAATTTTAAGTCGTTTTAATGAAAATGTTACCAAGGTTGGTACTGACACGGTAAATAGAGAGCAATTAAATTTCAAAACCTTGTATATGGTTTTTTTGTCATCCCTATTTTATTTAAGTTTGGTGCTCTGCCAAAGCCAGCAAAGCAATATATGTTTATTTTTAAAGGCGTACCTAGAGCGGTCCTGTAAATTTTAAGCAATTAAATCCTTTATCACTTTATTTATGATTAATGTGTATTTTTCTCGTCTTTTCTCTGTCTTTTGCTATAGCTGGCAGAGCAAAATTAAATTTTTTAAATGAAAATGTTACCAAGGTTGGTACTGACACGGTAAATATAGAGCAATTAAATCTCAAAACCTTGGAGATATAGTGTTACTAATCTCAAGTATCAGAAATATCTCTGGCAAACTAAACTTACCTAAACAATTTTATTTTAGCATTTTACAAACAAACAGCTACTTGGTGTAGTTTTTAGTTTATTTGTTTAGATATAAGTCTATTCGCCCTTCTTTGACATGCGCAAAGTGCTCGGATTAGCACCAGTTTTAGTCATCATGGCCCCGTAACATTCTATTAACCTACTAAGTATATGTTTATTTTTTGCCACATTTTCATTATGTTCGGCCTATAGGCACTATTCAATTGGCACTTAATATCAGTCTTGCCTAGCATAGATGTGGTTTTTGAAATAAATAGTACTTACTTTGTGTCTTTAACTTTTCACTAAAGTGCTTGATATCACACATTCCCTTTGCCACCCACGCAGGATCACTTCGTGGATTGTTTATAATGAGAGAAATAAAGCAAAAAAAAGCATCTCGTTTTTCACAACCGCACAACCAGTTTTCGGCATCGTATACTTTTTTATTACTTGCACTAAAATATTGGTAATCTTTTGGATTTTTAGGTCCGGTCTAGGTGGTCCTAAAGATTTTATTTGTAATTGAAGTTCATATGTCAACGTATTTAAATTTGCATAGTTAATTATATAATTGACGGTATTTATTTCCATTTTGAAAACAAACAAAAACAAAAACAAACAATGAACACGCGACCGGCAAGGCATTTAACTACTGACCTACCACAAATCAAATCAAAACAGACTCATAGGTCTTCACTAAGGATAGCATCGGCAACACGTCGGATGGGCAACGAAAGTTTTTACACGATGATATGGCGGACGTTAACTAAAACAAACTTTCCCCCCGCCCCCGCGCAAGAACAGCCATCCATACACCCCTGAAAAACGGGTGAAATTGAAATCTTGTCTCGCGCAGTGCTGCCGGCTTGTAACTAATTACGCTAAAAAAGTTTACCCAATTAATCGCGTTTTGTTAACCACAGACTAAAAAAAAGAACTAGACATGTCGTACGGGAAGATTTAATTTTTTAAAACAAATCAATTAAAAGTACTGTTTGTTGTCTAGTTTTGGGAGGGCACTGCCCCGTCGGCGTATTTACGTTTCCGTGCTCATTTCACGTCGGCGCGGTTTTGAAATAGACACGGAAATGTTACAATATATTTGGGTTCAAATACGTGTTGATTTTAAGAGTTTTGATCTCGAAATGAGCACGAATCTGTAAGAGAACATCGCTCATTAACCTATTACAAAAGCGTATTCAACTGTCAGGTTAAAACGCTAACATAACGAAAGCTAATCAATCAAATCTAACCGAACCGAACCAAAGCAAACTGAACCAATAATTTTTTTCACAAAAAAAACTTTCCTGACTTCCTACCCGGGATCCTAGAGGATGTGAATCCGAACCGAATTGAACCAAACCGAACCGAACCGAACCATACCAAACTGAACCAACAATTAAAAAAAACTTTCCTGACTTTTTCCCGGTATCCTAGAGGGTGTGAATAGTGTTGTAGTTTAGTTTGGTTAGGTTAGGTTTGGTTCGGTTTAGTTAGGATCGGTTCGGTTCAGATTCACATCCTCTAGGATCCCGGGTAAAAACTCTTTTTTTTTTTAATTATTGGTTCAGTTTACTTTGGTTCGGTTCGGTTAGATTTGATTGATTAGCTTTCGTTAGGTTAGGTTTTTGAAACTTTCGATTTTCATGTGGTTCATTTTGATTGATTTCTATCAAGTGAAAATCATTTAAATCATTAAAATTTATTAATAACAGAACAACATCTGTCGTCGTAGTTGCCGGTGTAAGACAATGAACACTGAACTTTGCAGGTTTATTTAATGGAAGAGTGTTCTTCAAACTTCAAGGAATTTCAAAATCTTGAGTAATATTAGTAGAAATACTTTTCATACTGCTCCATAGTTTTCATATTAACAAACATATAACCTCAAAATCAAACTAATAAACAACGTGAATCCAATTTAAGTTTCAAATGTGCACTAATAAGTAAACCCCTGCGCTGCGTAATTCAATTCAAATCCGTGCCTTGTTCGAGCCTCGGCGCCTTAAAATCAACACGCATTTGTTACCAAATATGTTGCAACACTTCCGTGTCTATTTCAAAACAGCGCTGCCGTGAAATCAGCACGGAAACGTAAATAGGCGCCCCGTCGCCCTCCCTGTAGCAGCCTGTATGATATTTCCCCTCCTAAATAAAGTTCCTAGATCTGCCCTTGCATAAATAGACTTGTTTACATTTTAGCCTTAGACTCAGGTGATCAAAAAATCGTTCCTAACACGGGCAGGTCGTACCTCTTTGTAAGCAGGCCCTCGATCCTGAGGCAGCTCTTGGAAGTTGACCCTATCCAAATTCACCTCTTGGAGGGCGTTAACCCTATTGCAGGAGTTGATGTTAAATTGCAAAAAGAATATGGCGAGATGATCAAGCTGTTTGAATCTATTGGGATTGTTAAGTCCTGCACTCAGGAAGGTAATAAACAGTGTGTCTCATTAAGGATCAGGGGCGTGGCTAACCTTTTTGTTGCCTGAGGCCATCTAGTGACTCTGTATGTATGACATATTTTAAAGAAAAAGAGACGCAACAAACTCTTCAAAGTCAAACAGGGCTATCAAAACGGACGGGCCACGATCCTCCACTTTGTTGACGTCACATCCGGGGCTGATTTTTTTTTGATGGTCACATCACGACACAGCTGATTGTCTTAAAATATTGAAGTTGGAATGACGGTTCATGAATATTTAATTTTTTTTTAAATAAAGGCGGTTTTGAGATTGTTTTTACTATATTCTTGCAGACAATTTTTTTTAAATGTATAGTAATCCTTAATTTTTCAGAGCTTTGCATTAGCTCACACAAAAATTAAATTTAAAGCAGACGCGAATGTGACAAACACAGATGACAAAGTCAAATACATGTCAAATATAACAGTAGGTATGCGGTATATGGCGGGTAATTTGAATTCAAAATAAGAAATGCTAAATCTTGAAGATTTTAACCTTTTAATCATCTTGCATCCTTACAAAAGTTTGGTAGAATATCGGGATGGTGTCTAAGAATATTTCACTGAAATCTCGCGAAAATCTGTAATGCGATTTTGAAAATATCCTAAAAAAACATCTGACCTCCCATAAGACCCAATGTAAAAGTCAGCCCCCAGAGAACACCTGAATTTTTCAGAGTAGTGGTCTGTATATTTTTGTTGGCCTTGAGTCAAAATCAAAGGATGAATATATCGATCCTCTACATTCTAGCGATCTTTAGAGAGAGACGCCCCTTCTGTCCTTGTTAATTCATTACCGTCGGAAAATAAATATAAACGATTTTTAACAAAACCTATACAGGGGGTGCGGACAAACGTGTTTATTTATATGTTGCATCAATGCATCATGATTGATGTCACTGACCGCTGACAATTTAAATTATGTTAGTGAAACGCCAATGAACTTTTTCTTACCTTAAAACACGTATTTATTTGGTCAAAAGTTGTAAGATCATTCAATTTATGGCCTTTGTCATCGAATTAATAATATGTTATTTCTTCGATGCCTTTGTATACTATATAAACTGGTATAAATACCGCCTTCTTTATTAAAGGAAAATCGACTTATATTTATATTCGGTTTCGGTATACCAATTTTGAAAGATTAACTGTCATTTTTACTGTCTGGCCCTGTTACTGCCTGGCTTTATTGCAATAAGTCGCTAATATGAATCACACCACCACGGTGGATAGAATAGACCGGTGTTCGGATCTTATATATATATATATATATATATATATATATATATATATATATATATATATATATATATATATATATATATATATATATATATATGTCGAATTTTTCACGTCACTGGTGGTCCAGCTGATTTTTGTAAACAAAAGTTAGATTTGATATAAACAACGGAACAACTAACATTTTTTGAATTTTTTGAAAGCTAAGGCAATTTTCCCACTATTTTCTAGTACATCCTTATAAAATATAATTTTCTAGACTTATTGTCGATATTTTTTTAGCCCGCTTTATTTTTTATTACACAAAACTTAAACTACAAGTCAAACTGAATGTGATTGTTTAGTATCAAAGGTGAACCGAGGAATTGGGAATTACACAAAGATGTAGGTTAGCGGATTATTTTTGAAGCTGAAACGAACACATTTTTTTTCTTTGAATTTTAATTTTTGTGTAAAGAAAAATGATGCGGGCTAAAAAAAATAACGACTGGTATGTCTGAAAAGTATTATTTTATAAGAAAATACTAAAAAATAGTAGGAAAATTGCATTAGTTTTCAAAAAATTCAAACAACATTAGTTAGTCATATTATATCTAACTTTTGTTTATAAAAATATCAGCTGGACCACCAGTGACGTGAAAATTCGACATATATATGTTACCGGTTAAACCCGATTTTAGCATAAACTAGTTTTTCCCAGGCCAAACCAGCTTATCCGAAGAGCGATAGGATGAATTAGTTTATCCTAGGCTAAACTGGTTTTTCTTGAAATAAATTAATTATGATTAGGAATAACTGATTTGTCCTTGTCTAAACTATTGTGAACTGATTACAAAAGTAACGATTTTACTACTAATTAAAGAAAATACTATTATTACAAACATGTTTACTAATTTTTATTATTTACTTGTTATTACATGTCAAACTATTGTTTGCTTGCATCTATTTTCTTCCAAGTTTTAAGGTTTTTCACCTAATATGACTGCGCGAAAAAGTAGTAGTGGGGGAACACGGGGCATGTGGTGAAATGCCATAATAGTATTTTCTTTAATCAGTAGTAAAAACGTTACTTTTGTAATCGGTCCGCAATAGTTTAGACAAGGACAAATCAGTTATTCCTAAACATAATTAATTTATTTCAGGAAAAACCAGTTTAGCCTAGTATAAACTAGTTCATCCTATCGCTCTTCGGATAAACTGGTGTGGCCTAGGAAAAACTAGTTTATCCTAAAATCGAGTTTGTTCGGTAACATATATATAAGATCCGAACACCGGTCTATTCTATCCACCGTGTCGCACCACATGCTCCGTGTTCCCCCACTACTACTTTTCCGCCCAGTCATATTAGGTGAAAAACCCTAAAACTTGGAAAAAAATAGATGCAAGCTGGATTTTTGTTTAATTATTCCTTAGCATCTGGGACATATACCTACAATACACACATAATTCTCCGCCAAAATTACCCTTGAGCTTCGCTAGATATAAGGCCCCTAAAGTCCTAAAAAATCAGTATTATGCGATTTTTTTGAAAACTAATAACTTTTTTAATAAAAGCGAAGAAAAAAATAATACGCAAAATCATTTGGTCTATACTGCAAAAACCTAACCTAACATTTAAAAAATATATATAAAAAAAACGTTTTTTTTTAAATTTTATATTTTTTTTACAAGTTACCTACAGAGTGAGAAAAAAACTTTTAATAAAAAAAAATTTCTTATATATTTTTAAAAATGTTAGGTTACGTTTTTTTCTTAATTTTGTAGTATAGACTGAATGATTTTGCGTATATTTTCACTCTTGACTTTTTAAAGTTTTAGTTTTCGAGAAAATCACAAAAAACTAACTTTTAGAACATTTTGATCCTTTTATCTAGCGAAGCTCAAGGAGGATTTTGGCGGAGAATATGTGGGGATGTGTCCCGGATGCTGTAACAGGGGCTTGGTGTGACAGTGGTACTGTCATCTCAAGTGGCCAAGGCTTAAATGTTGTGAGCTACCAACTTAGGCTACAACTTATATAAATTATAAAAAACATTAAATGTTACTACTTGTTTGTTCTCGAAAGGGAATTTGACAGTTCTTGGAGGAAAAGTATGATATAAACGTTTTTCTCAAATGAATAAACAATGTAGGAAAATCATACATACCTTTTCAATTTTCTTTCTTCTTGTAGCTTCACACTTTCACTTCTTATATTTATTATTTAAATATCAAACTTTTGTACTATTAAACTTTTGTATTCAAATATTTACACTTTTTAAAGTTTTAGGTATTATAAACTTTTGTATATTTGTTGTAAATATTTTTATTTACCAACATTTTAAACGTTGATTGAATAGGTGAAACTATTTAATCAACTGTTTAATTTACTTAATATAACTGTTTATGTTTGGGATATATTATTGATTAAAAAATTTTAGGGCAACGAATGGTTTGTATTTTGATGTTAAAAATCAGAAAAAAGATATTAGTAATATTTAAAAACACTGGAAACAGTAATAAAATCAAAAGCATTAAAGTTAAAATAAACACTAAAAGAAAAGACCCAAATAATTATGAATAATAAAGGTAATGTCTTATACAAACTTAAAATGATTTACAAAATTTAACATTTCCCCAGTTGAAGAAAAAAAACCCCCCTTTAATTTAAAAGAAGCAAACCAAGCCAAGCCCAACTAAAGAATGTTTCCTGTAACGACTTTCGAAAGTGTCTTGTCTCAGTCAAAGCGCCCCTGCGCTTGTAGGCACAAATATCTTGGCGTTGATTGGCTAGAATTCTACTCCCTTTCGCCTTGGCGAGAAACAGATAGACTGCGCTTTAAATGCTCCACTAAGAGACAAAATACCAACGCAAGCCAGACTTAAAAACCCGTTAGAAAGTAAAATTACGCAGTGTGTTTTTTTTTAAAATTGAAAATAGTTTAAAATTTGTTTCCAGTTACAAAATAAGAATTATTTTAATGTTAGTGGCTCAAAGGACATATTAGCCAAATACAACTTTTATTAAAATACAGCGGACCTGAAAACATGCCTAAAAACAAGTCGACGGAGTTGCCATAAATTTTACTTATTCTTAACCTAGTCTTGCATATAACTAATGCTTGTTGATGTCAAAAACAATATTTAATTAAAAATATTTAAAAACTTATAAATGGCAAAAATACCATTTATATTCAAATCCCGTTTTGTTACAATGCTAAGAAATAATCATACAAAAATCCAGCTTGCACCTATTTTTTTCCAGGTGAATTCCTAATATGACTGGGCTAGTCCTATGATGAATATGTAGAAAAATTACTTATCTTTTATTTTAATTTTTTCAGAAGCTTACGAACTTTTTGACGAATCGAAAAAACCGATCGGAAGCATTTTGGTTCAGCTTAAAATGTCGTGTTTCGGGCGAAACATCCAGACAGCTTATCAACTTAAAAAAGAAAAGGATAAAAAATTCCAATGCCTTTTTAAACAGAGAAATACGTCCAAAACATTCTTTGTTGAAAGGTGAGTAATCGAACGTCGCTGATCTTAAAAAACTACAAAATTCGAATTGCTGGGTCCAGTTAAGGTTTTTTTTTCAGTGTTTTACTTCAAGAGTTCAATTTTTTAAAATTATTAAATTATTCTAGACCTGGCTGCGGAACGAAAAAGCGATGTACAAAATAGCGGGTATTAAAATAGCGGTATCGAAATAGCGACAATATAATAGTGATGTAATAAAAGAGCGACTATCAAAATAGCGAAGTAAGAAAATAACGATGTAAGAAATTAGCGATGTAACAAAATAGCGACGTAGTAGCTACATCGAAGAAACTTTCTCGTAAACAGGGTAATTTACAACTGGAATAACTTAAGTAACTTCACAGTGGAATCAGCTACTAAAAACCAGTTTAAGAATCGCCTAGATCGTGAAACAAAAAATCAAAACTCAGTGTGTTATACATTAGATAATTTAAGTTGTGCTACGCATTTTTACGTAAAACTGCACGTTAAGCGCTCTAAGTTTTGTTCCAAATTTGAGTTTAAGTTGAATGGATTTACGTTACCATAACAAGTCTACTAATAGCAGAGAATATGGAATTCGGCACTGTGTTTTTTTGATGTTACAATTTTGTTTTTTGTCTTTTCAACTACAGTAGGAATATATTTGGAAAGAATCGTTTGTACTGGAAGCAGAAATTATCGTCTAGGCCTCATTTTTCGATCGGTCAATCAACCAATTCTATTCTTTGGTAACGTTAAGGTGCCCGCAGACTGCCGTAAGCTAACGTAAATACGTAAGTTCCTAACGTGACCTTGACGACGGTGTGACGAAGTGCGCTTGCGTAACTCTCAAATCTCATGCTTGCGTAAAATACGTAGCACAACTTAAACTATCTATTATTCAGCATAGACCTACAGTAACTTAAGATCCGCCTATTGTGAAAAAAAACTAAGCCAAATAAACAATTAGTGAATACAGTGAAACCTCTCATAAGTGGACACTCACGGTTCCGTCAATTTTGTCTGCTTATTGGAGGTGTTTGCTTAAGAGAGGGAACTGCGAAATTTTGATATATATTTATTAACAATTTCCGCTGCTTGAGATTTTCCAATATTAAATTTTTCAGCCATCTTTCGTGCTGATAGATTTTCCTTCTTCGAAACGTTAACAACTTCCATTTTTCCACATAAACTAGAAAGTTTTTCTACTAGGCGCCATTTCAAAGAGATCTATTATTACCCAACTGAATAATAAACACAGCAGTCCCGTCGTATTAAATAATGTTGTAAATACGACAGATGTATTTAGTCTCCGCATTAAAACGGAAAGAGGCAATTCCCCGGCTGCATAGTGCATTGTTGCCAACATACTACATAATTTTTATGCCCAAGTCGTGCAGCGCTCCGTCCCGTTTTCGGAGGTTCGCGTCCGGTTAAGGAGGTTTCAGAATTTTTTAACCAGAAAAAATTGTCCGCGTCCGGTTATTAGAGTGTCCGGTTATACGAGGGACTTTTACATGTAAAGACATAGGCAAAACCTTGGTTCCAACAAATTTATCCGCCTAAAGGGATTGTCCGCTTAATAGAGGTGTCCGCAAGGAGAGGTTTCACTGTACCTTAAAAACCAGTGAATAACAAACACCAAACAGACTTAACAGTCTCATCGGATTTATCCGCCTACTGTTAAAAACCATAATAATATTATTATTAATAATAATAATAATAATAATAATAATAATAGTAATGACTGACAGGTTCTATTTTAGATTATTTCACTAAAATTTAAAATAATTAGGTATTCTTCCCGTAAAAAACCAAAAAAACAAATATAAAACCAAATCAAAATTCCACAAGTATTAATAAGAGCTGATTATATCACATTGCATAACCAACTCTTCTGAGTTTTTGCTTTTCAACTTATAGACAAGGAAAAAAAATACTCGCTATATTTACAAATAAAACGAATTTATAAACGCCTAAAAGACATACATAGTAAAAACCTTGAGAATATGAATATTTTAATAAGACAAATTTATTGATCAAGCATTTACTATAACTTCACTGACTCTGTGCTAGATGTCGCAAGGAGTTTCTTTTATTTTTAAATATTTATGAATTAAACAAAAGGTTAGGAAAAATGTTAACTTTTCAGTAACAAGAGACGAAACTACGTCGGAAACTAAAAAGAAATTTGAAAAAATAAGACATTTTTTGGGAGCTGTGCATACTGTGCAAACTTTCGCACTTTTGTTACACTTGCGTTTCAGCCACTCTGTAAAGCAACCTGTCAAGCGCAGGACAACAAATAAACCAAAAATTAAACGATGATGAATGACGCTATATCACACAATAGGGTGTTGACAGTAGTAAAAAATAAATATATATTTATTTTTAGATATCTCTTTAAATCTTGGGAATGCTAAAAACAAACTTTTTGTTTAATTTTTTCTCAAATTTATAGTTCTTTTAATTAAAGAAATTCATTGAATTAAAACAATTAACCACGTGATTCAAAACGGGCAGTCTACCAATCAGCTGCGAGTGATGTCACAAAACAGTAAACGCCTCGAACGAACCTATTTTCTGTGTTATTTTCTTATAGATGGTAATGTTTGGTTTGGTTTGGTTTGGAATTATCGTCCGAAATTAGATTTTATTTTGTGTTTTGCTTATAAAAAACATTTTCAATGGAACACGGATTCTCCAAAGCCGATAGCTCCAACTTGCCAATGCTGAATTCTTTTAAAGTGGTAGGCTTCTTTGGCAACAACAGTGATTTTTGTTCTGCGGAATTTAGAAACGTTAAAATGTTGATGTAAGTATTCGATAAGTTGTTTTGTATATAACTGAAAGTTTTTTTACGATATTATTCGCCCACTTTTACTTATTTAGATTTTGAGGTTAGGTTATATGTTTTACTTTTTTGTTTAATATGCCACTTACTATAGATTCAATTAAATACCCAATCATTATTATTTTAAGCATTAAGAAACATTCAAAAATTGCAGGACAGGTAGGCAAAAAGTATACAACGACCAGCAATACTTAAAGTACTGCATAGGTTACACTGCATAGCCCTGCGTAGGTACTGCCTAGAGGCCTTCGATACATTTGACAATTGTTATTGTCAAATTTATCGAGGGCCTCTAGTACTGCCTAGTCATGCCTATGAACTGCCTAGTCTTGAATATTCACTGTTCAGTCTTACATTTAGCCTGCATGTGCACTGCCTAGTCCTGCATTTAAAGGTACTCCCTGGTCCTGCCTAATAACTGCCCAGCACCATCTAAAAATGTGTACACCTTTCTGCCTATTATAGTTGTTTACCCCTTGTAATAAAAAACATAACCTCAAAAATTTCATCGTCATTTACGAAATAGTTATATATATTATAGACAACGTGAGAAAAATTAATAGAGACAATTTAGCTGGACTCACATCAAAGTGATCTTCACAAATGTAAAGTGAAGATGTATTAGATAAGGTCCTTCGAGCAAGTAATAGCCCCTTTTTCCGTCCTTTTACTGCTGTAGGCACATGAATAAATAGTGTTTCAGATGTTTTTATGCTAATATTCGAACACTGAGGCACCACACACCACTTATAGGACATTTTTTACATAAAAAACAGTAAAAACACAGACCAAAAACAAATAAACACTTGAATGCCGTGTATCTGTCTGCGAGTTTACTGCGCTGTGACGTCATTGCAACGCCATGCTAGAAATGAGCGTTTTAGCGGCAAATTCAAATCAGAAATTAGAAAACTTGATTTTAAATGTAGTCATTATAAAATTTTGCGTAGCAAATTAGGGATCTATGTATCATTCTAGACTATTTTCTAAAATTTGTCAAATACCCTATTAATGTCCGTCTCGTTTAAAAGTAAATTAATTTTAAAGTTTTGACAAAAATACGTTTAATTGTTTTCAACCAGAATATGGGATGGTCCATTAGCGGACCCCATGATAGGACCCATTTACAGCGGTTGGCAACCTGTAAGAGATCAATCTGAAGTCGATCTACAAGAAAACGCATCACTGACGGAGCTTTTTGAAAGGCAAACTATTGGGACTAAAATTAGCACCTACAATGCTCCTGCGGGTAAGTTTCCTTTCAAAGGCCAGGGGCGCACGGTGGTCAGCTTGTCGGTTCTGAACGATCGAAATTATTTTATGGTTTTAGTTTTGACAAATTGATGCTGAAAGTTAGGAAATGTCAACTAGCGTTTAAAAAATGTGATTTTAATATAGGTACTGTGCATTCTGGAGATGGTACAGTCGCCTCCAAAAAAATGTTACATATCGATTTTTTCCTGTTAAGCAAAAAACTTGAAAAATTGATACTTTGAGAGTGTGTACGTAACTAGCTTATAGCTTTTTTTTATTTAACATAGCTTTTTTATAAAATTTTTCCTAAATTTATTAATCTTGCAATACTATATATCAATTTTTTACTGTGCACTGATATTCTTAATCGTAGTCTTTATATTCACTATTTTCACATACATAGTTTAAAACGGATTGATTTTTATCGTGTGAAACCGGTATTTTGTGCCAGATTTTAAATAAATTACGTCGGCCAATCCCATGCGTCAATGCTGAAACAATAAATCATAGCTAATACAGCGGCAAGAAGTGGCAGCTGAATGTAGCACCTATACAACCCTTGACACATGATTGAAATAATAAAGTCACAAACGCAATCGATACGTACCGATTAGCGTATTACATATTTGAAAAATTATAACAAATCAATACACAACTTTTATCTAATTTTTTTAACAAGCAAATTGAAACTTTGCAAATGGTTTAATAGTAAAAATTAAAGATACGAACCCATATTTTAAATATACGTAAAGAAATCACCATATAATCTCTGGTTTACCAACTTGGAGCACATTTGAAAATCGCCTTTCCGCGCGGAATATGTGCGGATCATTATGCAGGCTATCAATTGGCCTATGACTTGTCGTCGTAACAAGTGACAATGAATTAGTTGATCGATTTTCTGCATTGGGGTCTACTAATAAGGTAATTGGGCACTTTTTTAAGACTTAGTAGTTATGATAGAAAGTAGTTCGATATTGAGGTTTCGATCGTCTAAATTAGACAAGCTGACCTCCATGGGGCGTGCCAAAGGGTGAGGCAAGGAGGCATCCGCCTCAGGCAACCACCTTCAGAGGGTAACCAAATTTTAACATTTTCAAAATTTTGTAGCTCTCTAAAAAATAAAATAATCTGAAATGAAAAAGTTAAGGTAAATTATCGGGTGCAAAAGAAACTGAGGAATGAGAAACTGATAGATGAGTTTGCAGAGAAAAAGGATGAGAGTCCCTGAGGGTGCTTAGCCTCCTTGAGCTCAAACTTGACCTCCCCAAATCAAATGAGCATACCCAGCAAACATGGATTACAAAAAAAGTACTTTTTAAGCACTGGCTTCCACGGCAGCCCATAACGGCAAAGTACGTAGGAAGTACTTAATTCGTATTGATTTGGAACAACGGCCTGAATCAGGCCAGCAAGTATATATTTTAATACAAAAAACACTAAACTTTTAAAGCAATGCATTTCATTTAACTTTTTTGTACACACAAGCATGTACTTTTAAAGCAATGTATTTTCTGGGTTTTTTTAGTACAAAAAAACTGCATTTTTTTACATTTTTTAACCTTTTTTTTACAAAAAACCTGTACTTTTAAAGCAATGTATCTTATTAATTTTTTTAGTACAAAAAAAACTAAGTCACTTACGTCTCATATTTACAAAGGCTGATGGAAAGAAATATTTGAATTTTATGTGTTTTTTTAGTGCAAAAAAACTGCATTTTTTCACCTTTTTTTTTACAAAAAAACCTGTACTTTTAAACCGATCTATCTTATTAATTTTTTTAGTACAAAAAAAATTACGTCACTGACGTCTTATATTTACAAAGACTGATGGAGAGAAATATTTGATCATTATATAAGGATCTTTAACATTACTTTTTATATCAGATAAGGACATTTCCAAAGATTATGGAACATTCCACACCAATTTAACAACAAATAAAATCATTCACATTCTTAAGCTTGACATTCATTAGTGTACCAGTAAAATGTTGACTAGTGTTTGCCATCTAGTGGCAAGGCCAGCAAACATTAACTTGTCACAGTTTTTGTGAATATTTTATTTTCACAGTAAAATATTAAATTTTTTGTACTAAAATAAAGTGCTTTAAAAGCAACTGTTTAAAAATACTTTTAAAATATTTTTTCATTGTTATATTAATTTTGCAGTAAAACTTTGAAACTTTTAATAATAAATTATATGTACTTTAAGAGTGCCTTCTTCAAAATGTTATTATAAGGTTTTTTGGTAAATATTTTATTTTCACAGTAAAATATTTTTTTTTGTACTAAAATAAAGTGATTGAGAAGCAACTGTTTAAATATACCTTTAAAATGTTTTTTTGCCATTAACGCTGGCTGCACTTGACATTCTTCAAAAATAAACTATAACTCTTCATTGTATTAAGAATAAAGTACTAAAATGATCCATTTTTTGCATTTTTAAATAATATGCAAATTAGACAATACAAAAATAATAAAAATAATGCACATCGTTGCCGATGCCAGCAGTTAAAGTACAATATTAGTAAAGTACCAGCAGGTCGATGTTTGCTGGGTAATCTATCAAAGGCGAAATACATAGTAAAAATTTTCGACTCGACTGTTTTGAATCTATAAAAATTTTTTTCATTTGATCCCTTTTTTCCTGAAAATATTGAGCCTTTTTTAAAAATTATTTTGCAGCTCTAGAGGTTCATAGGTTCAGGACTGAGCGTATTCAAAAGACAATTGAATTATGTTGACATTTCGACTATATTTTTAGTCTTCTTCAGAGCTACAAACAAAAAACTAAGTAAAAATAAGATTAAAACTTTCTTTTTTCTTCTTTGGTATAAAAATTAATATTATTAAAAATATAGGTGCCAAAATATAAATAATATTGTGATTTTAGAAAAAAGATTTAAAAAAATACTACACATATTAATTATTCTTTACACAGGTAAAATAAGGGATTGAAATGAATATATATATATAAAATATTCAAAAAATCCAAAAATGTACATTCGCGCGAAAAGGTTAAACATCATCACCTACATCATCGCAAGTTTTGTGAAAGAGCTTAAAGATCACTGAGATATGGCTGACAAATCTCAAAATTGCTCACTGCCCGTTTCCGGGAAAACGGATGACGCGACAATTTTTTTTCTTTCACGACTAATTTACGACAGGTTTTGAAAATTTTAATTTTTTCTGGGGTGTATATAGTGTTAAGTTGAGTCTCAACTTAGCATTACACCCCCTTTTCAGAAAAACAGGTAGCACGAAAAAAATTTTGTTTTCACGACAGATTTACGACAATTATTTCATATATTGGTTTTTGAAAATTTTCATTTTTTCTAGGGTGGTAATGCTAAGTTGAGACTCAACTTAGCATTACCACCCCTTTCTAGGCAAACGAGTGACGCGACAAATTGAAGGGCTCGGGGCAATAAAGGACCTAAGCCTCATTTGAAAAATTTGTAGTAAAGGAAGCTTAAAGTTTTTCTTGCTTTGAATTTTCCATTTCATTTGCAAGTCGGCAACAAGGTCATCATAGCGTGGTGGCGAAATTTGTCGGGTGATGGCTGTAATACTCGGTATGTGGCTTAAGACCACGGTCCGTAAATAAACCGGTTGTCTGGTAACTCCCAGCCAATAAGAACTCGGCAGCCTGTGACGCGCCAATATGCCTGCTCCACGATCAATAAAGAGAGACCTATACGTTATATTCTGAGAGAAATAAAGATAGATGCCGTAAAAATACCAAAGTTTTATAAATATCAGATTACGGACACGATTATAAATACTTTTCCTAAGTTAATTCAACTCTCTTGTTCATATTAATTAAACTTTTTTCGCCGAACACTAGGGAACATTCATAAATTACATAACGCAAAGATTCAGGATTTTTGATCCCCCCTTGACGCATGTCAAGAAAAATTATAATAAAAATACATTGGCTTTAACGCTAATATTCCTTCCCTCCTGCTTGAGCATTATACAGGGTGTTCCAAGTTGAGTGTCCACCATTGCTAAAACTTTTTTATTATTATAGATAAAAAAAGTTTAAATTCGCAAACTATAGTAGAATGTTTGATGATCTTTAAGATGCTCAAATAAAAAAAAAAATCGAACATTGAGTTTTTTTCTTAGAACATTTTAATGTTCGAAGGTTTTTTCAAAAAACATAAAACCAGTTTTAATTTAAACATCCTGCATTTTATAATTTTCAAAAAACAAAACAAAGTTAGCAATGGTGGACTTTTAACTTGAAACACCCAGTAAACAATTTAAGAACCGTCCTCATCAGTTTTTTTTTTAAATCATATTGCAAGTAATAAAAAACTATACCTATCTAATTATAGAAGAGTTACAAAACATTTTCTTTAACTTTTTTACTGTTTTTCGACTCTCATCAGTCCCCGTATCATCAAGCTTGCGTTTCATTGTGGATTCATTTTGCTTTTTGCTTTTTGATATTTATAAATTTGATTCTTATTGTCTTTGTTTTACAAATAAATTTACCAATTTATATGGATATGGAATAGAAATATTTGTTTTAAATTTAAAATTGGCACCATGCGATTTTATGAACCATTTGTCCATTTTGTTAACATTTTATTTCCATGATGGTAAAGGCTCAGTTAAGCCTCCAAAATAAAAAGGCTTTGCACCCAAGATGGCATGGCATATGAATGCATGTTGAGGGAACTAAACCATCTTTTTCTAAAATCTCTTTTAGTTAGTCTTTAAAACATTTATAGCAAGCACAGAACAGGTATAAACACGACTTACAAGACGACAAGACCCAAAATGTATAAAATTTCCTGGCAAAAGACGAAATTACGCTATCAACAGCGTTTGACTGCTGTTTCCTAGGAAAACTGTGACGTAGCTCTGACGTCACGGCCGTCATGACACCGAGTTACCAGACAACCGGTTTATTTAATGACCGTGGCTTAAGACCATCTTTACACATGTGTTTATACTAAAATCGTGAAATTTGAAAAAATGTGGCTTAGGTCCCTTATTGCCCCGAGTCCTTCAATTTTTTTCTTTCACTACAAATTTACGACAATTAATGCATATATTGCGAACATCCAATGCTTAAGTGGTAATGCTAAATTTATAGAGGTTAATATTAGATTGTAGGAATGACTTAATAAATATTTATTGTCGTTTTTTAGGTAATTTTGAGGACTTTGATGTCGTTTCAATGTGTTATCGGCCACAAGAAAACAAATTCTTCGATTTTCTAAATCTAATTAGGTAACTCCCACTAAATATAAAAACATTTTAATAATGTTAGGTTTGATGTTATTTCTAGCACAAAGTATATAGCCTATACTTTGTGGTTCTAACCTCATATTCATAGTGAAAAAGAAGCTTAATAACCTGTTTTCTGACGTTATAAAAATAATCTTATGTTTTTATAACGTTTTTTTAAAGTGTTTTTTGACCGTTAAAAAATATTGATTTTTAACAGTGGAAAAGAAATGTTTTTCTAACATTGAAAAATAAATCTTTTTTAACAATGAAAAAATATTTTTTTTCAAATATCTCTAAAGATAAAGTAACATAAATAACGTAAATAAAATTCTTCTATTTTGGAAACGCAGGGCAGCAACAGTCTGTTGAGTTTTTCGTGAACTCGACACTCAGTAAAGGAAATTCGGGTCCGTAGCTTCTGAAAATAAAATTTTAAATTCTATGTAAACAATAATTTTGTAGTAAGTGCCTCGCTACAAGGCCAAACAATTCATGTTCAAGTGAATACAAGGTAAACAATTTCCAGGCGCGTATTCACTTTAGCATGAATGTAAACGAAGCATTCGTTTGGTCCCACTGCGCGGCTTGCGAATTCTGCCTCAAATGAATACGCGGCTTAAGGTCCGGCGGCTAATCGTCCGCGGTGAATTGTCGCATTCCCTGTCTGATTACCTATAACGTTAGGTATGCGATATTCCATAGAAAACAATTTTTTTACTTTTGTTTACTTTTCTTACCTAATTTTGTAATGCTTCATTTAAATCACTGCATACAAATTTGTTGTTCTTTAACTATACCATCTTTTCCACACAACAGCTCGCAGCGAAATGCAACTAAAAATGGCAATGGCCCGTTCTGGTAATGGAACTATGCGGCAGCGCCCTCTATAGTATCATTTTTTTTAATGTTTAAAAAACAAAACATTTATTAGCTTCATATATCTTAAATTCAACGTTAGAAACAAGATCTAGGAAAAACATTATGAAAATAACTATATATTGATGGTATTATTTTTAATGTTAATAAAATTATGATTTTTAAATATTGGTTTCTTAAATAAACATGCCAGCAGACTTTTATTAATGAACGAACAGTTAATGAAAAATTCAATGTAAAATTAATATATCGAAAAATAGATTTTGGTATTAATACGCTCCTTTATTTAGATCTTATAAGTACAGTGAAAGTCGGATATAACGACGGCGAAGGGACCAACAAAGAAGGGTCGCTATAACCGATCATCGGTATAACAAGACTTACCTATTTTAAGTAAAAATTTCTCTATGTTACAACTTTTTTATTACTTACCCTGAAAGTACATGAAAAGTCGGAAAAAATCATCTCATTCAATATAACAAAGTAAAACAAGTAAGACGTAATAATGAAACATAGATGCATTTTACTTAATCAAATAATCTGTCATTTTTGCTTGTTTTTAAAATGTGAGTTAAAATAAATCGATTCGATTTTTTTCTCTATGGTACTGACTGTAAAGTATTATACAAGGCTATTCAGGAGTTTCACAGCTCGTAAAGCTTCTACAGTAGATGATGGTCTAAATTGTTCTCCATCATCAGATGCGTCTTCACTATTTTGATGCGGGATCTCTTGATTCGCAAGCACTTCAGCTGCAATTTGCTTATCGGACAAAGAGCTGTTTGCTTCCAAGTAAAGATCAAGATTTACAAAATCTGTCCATAATTTATCTGACAAGTTAAGGTTACCTTTAATTACAACGAGAGTCATGTCATCTTCTGTTTCGAAGCCATTATTCGTTCTTCTTTCCAACTGAGCCAAAGGAATATTATCTTCTTCTGAGTCGTCTTCAAAATCGTAAGTGTCAATCAGTCAGTCAGTGTGATTACCCGATAATTCTTAAAGCCATGCATAATCACCAGGCAAAAATCGATTGCACTAAGTCGTTATATCCGGCCCGTCACATTCAAAATTTGCGTTATTATGGACGCTTAAAGCGACTTCGTCGCTATAACCGGCGCCGGCGTGGCTATAACCAGACTATCTGCAATACATTAAGCGTAAATCCAACCACACTACGCAGTCTCCGTCGTAATATGCGACTTGTTATAAGCGACGTCTTTATTCGCGACTTTTACTGTATTCCTAACTCTGTCACTATATTCTTGTAGTATGGATGTTCAAACTCATGATCGTGGCACAACCCTCCAAATTCAAAGAAAAAAACTAGAAAAGGCACAAGATTTATTAAAAACGATTGAGGGAACGGTTTCGTTTCCTCACAATCAACCACTGGAGGAGGACGAAGATGATTTAGGAATGCTAACTTCAGAAAAAATTGAGAGAAAGTTGTGCGGGAATAAAGATTGCCCGGCTGTGAAAAAATTTAAAGAATATGGTAAGAAGCATTAGTAGAGGAGGCCGTGGAATTTTTTGAAACTTATTTTCTTTGTCAGCAAACATTAATAGAATTGTTCAGTGAGCAATTCTAAGAAAAAATGTCTAGATAAACCCTTCCAATTTTAGTCGCAAAATGCAAAAAAAGTTAAGATTTCGAGGAATTTTTTTTCTTACTAATGCATCAGTGTGTCCGTAAAGTCTGGAAACAGTGTCCGTAAAGTCTGGAAATATCAAATTTCCGAGAAAATCGTAACATTTTAAAAAAAAAGGTCGTACACGTCGATTTTTATTTAAAAACGGGATTCAGTCTAAAAAAAACGATATGACAAAAACTTACATTTTTTTCAAATAGTACATTTTTTTTTAGTTTGCCACAAAAATGCTTTTTGACACTTAGATCACTTAGCCTTTCACTCTACATTTATTAAATGATTTTCTTTAGCAGTTTTAAAAGCCTGCTAAACTTTCGAACCTTCCAGACTAGTCCAGTTAAATTTATTATGACATTAAAAAAGTGGGCGAGTGTACCTAGCATTGTAATTTTTAGGAATTGGTCCTCTAGCCACTGGTAAAGGTCTAGGAACACTTTATAATGACGTGGAACCTCCAGTTGTTTATGGAATGAGCCACACGTATGGAACAATGCACGATTACGGGCCATTTGGAGTTTTTGCAAGGTAAGGAAAAGAAAAAAAATCCCAAGAAATTGCATTAGCCGTGGATCATATATACAAACCATAATGTTAGGTATTTGCTTGTAACATTGGATGGAATTAGGTTTTTTTATCATATAAGCACTACAGAATTCCAAAATTAAATTTAAATGTTAGGCCACCTTTTACTTAAAAACAAGATATTTCCGTAATCTTACTTTTTTAGCTTAACCTTTTAAATTATATTAAAAGCTTTATTTCCAAAAATTGTACAAAGTTGATCACTTTTTATCGATTTAAAAATCTAAGAAGATCAATAAAAAATTTACATATCTCTCGCCCACAGAAACTACTGCCAACAGACTGAAAGTAACATAAAAAACAACCCTGCTAATTTCTGGCGATACATTAATAAGAAAAATAACAGGTCTTTGCTGCCCAGTGTGTTGTTAAATAACAATGATGCTAAAATTAAGGACCCTTAACAAATCTGCAATGCCTTCACGAATTATTTTCAGTCTGGTTTTATAAATTTTTCTCCAATTTTGGTTAACGCCACTAACGAAAATAACGTTACGGAATTCTTGACTCTTAATAGGCTAACGGTTCAAGATAAATTTAATGCACTTAAACAAATTAAACCAAAATCAACTGTTGGTCCCGCATTGAGGCATTTGCTCAGAGACTATGCTTGTCTTTTAGCACACCCACTGTCAATATTAATAAATCTCTCACAGAAAAAGAGTTTTTTTCCTAAAGCCTGGAAAATATATCGAATCTCACCCATGCTTAAAAAGATAATCGCAGTAAAATATCTAACTACCGACCTATAAGTATTTTAAATACCTTCTCTAAAGTTTTCGAAATTCTTCTTCATAAACACATCTATTTTTTTGTACACAATATCATCGAACCCCAAATATCGATCCTTATCTACTTTGCATAACCTAAAATCTAGCCAACTCTGTTGACAGCGGTGGTGAAACGGAGGTGATATATACAGACATGGCCAAGGCCTTTGATCGACTAGACCACGGCATTCTTATATCTAAGTTTCAGTTATTAGGGTTTGGCCAATCTGTTGTTACTTTGCTCCTACTTACAAACAAGAAAACAGTACGTTGAGTCTCATGGTCACAGGTCTCTTAACATTACGCTCGCCTCAAAAATACCCCAAGGTTATCTTCTAGACCCTTTAAAATATTTGTGTATGACCTTGCCTGGGAGTAGAAATAGCTTTCGAATCATATGCTGATGATTTCAAAATGCACTTTGTCATAAAATCACTTGAAGATTGTCTTACAAAATAATATTCAACGCGTATCAGATTGGTGCAAGCAAAATAACTTACCCTTAAATATAAGCAAATGTAAAGTTGTATCTTAAGATGCACAGAATTGAAGAGATCTTGGGTTAACATTTCAGTCAAACCTATTATTTCAGGACGCATATAACAAATATCAACTCAGATCCATACCGATATCTAGGATTCATCCATACAAACTCCAAAGAAATTACAAATTCTAGCGGCATCATGTTACTTTTCAATGCTTTTGTAGGGTCAAAACCTTAATATGCCACTATGATATGGTTAAGGTCACTCATCGTCAAGCAAGCTTGACGATGAGTGCTTGCTTGACGATGAGTGACCTTAGATATGGTCCCCTTCCGATGTTATATCCATTGAAAGCATTGAACGCGTTTTCTAAAAACTTCTAAAATATTTGACTTTTAAAGAAGATGGAACCTACCCTGAACGGGGTTACCTTCTCGCAAACCTGCTTAACCGCTTTCAAAGTGAATCCTTTCAGCAAAGACGCTTACAAAGTAATTTACTTTTTCTTCATAAAACATAAACAAAATTTGTTGAATGGGTTGCATGTTCTTCATTGCTGCTAACTAACTACCTTTAATGCTTTAATTACTCAAAATTAGGACTGGGTGAACTCATTTTAAATTTTCTTCCTCATTTTCTTATTTGAATTTTTTTTTAGACCTAAACATGAGGAACTTCCTTTTGTTCCACCAAAGAATGAGTTTGACGCAGAAATGCAGAATGAACAACCTAAAAAACGATTATGCACGTACTGTCAATCTATAGGAGATAACAGCAAAAAGAAAAAGGTAGAAAAAGGGAAGATGTTAATGTTATTTTCGAATTCACAACGAATTTTCCGAGCACTTAAAATCAACAGCACTAATATTTGACCAGGGCTATCAAAACAAATGGGCCACGATCCTCCACTTTATTGACGTCACATCGGGGGCTGATTTTTCTTTGATGGTCACGTTACGACACAGCTAATTGTCTTTAAAATAATGAACTTGAAATGACTTTATGATTATTTGATTTTTTTTAATAAAGCCGGTCGATTGTCATGATTTTGTGGTCATAAAAAATAACCATAACGACATTCAAGAATGTCCACATTTTAAGCGATTTACAGTATAGAATTCTGAAAAAGATATAAAAGATTCAAATTGTTTTACCTAAACTCTAGACTCTGGACTTCTTTTAGGCCATTCTTTATAATAATTTTTATTTTTCTTTTAAGAAGAAACACCATAAAGAAAAGTCTTTAATTGAGCAATGTCCTAAACACGGAGCTTGTCAAGAAATACGACTAAGAGGAGGAGGGGAAAGATGCTGCGCATGCGTACAAAAAAGAGGGGGACAAGACTACGTCCTACGATTAAGAGGTGGAGCTAGTTATGATGTACGTATATTATTTTAAAAAGACTGTACTTGCTGAATGTGAGAGTAAACCTATGTCACAGAAGAGCCACCACTTCTGAAGCTACATTTCTAATCGTGTTTACGAGCCGACACGAACGCCAGCATGGAAGTCGTCACGGACTAGGCCATTTCTAATCATGTTGCGTGCCAGCGTTCGTGCTGTGGTTAGCGCATGCGTAATTGATGTGTTTATAGCTCACTTATTCCTACAACTGGCTAAGTGGGCTCTGCATGCCGCTTTATATAACATAATTAAAACATCGAGAATGTTTATGAAAATTCCAGATCATAAACATTCCAGGCATAGCCACATTTTTCGGAAATACGTATTTCTTTTGGTCGCCCAAGTGCTCTTTTAATATATGTTCATCTTTCTTTTACTCGTACTAATATAGGAGACAGATATAGCCAAAAAGATCTCGATCGAGATTATTCCCGATACCGATCATTTAGGTGATGGAACTGCGCATGTCTGGTACGCTGCACGAACGCCAGCACGGGCGGCAGAGTTTGCAACTTGCAAGCACGAAGGACCGTGCTGACACAGTGGTCGTCATTAGAAATGGTTACATTCATTCCCATATGCCTAGCACGCGTGTCGGATTGGAACTATGCCAGCGAACACGATTAGAAATGCACCTTGAGCCTATGTTCTAAACAGCAGCATCATTTTTGCTATTTGAGCAATTCCACGCCAAGTCATCCAATTTACCAAAAAAGTGTTGCCGTGACATTTAATTTTTTTCTTTAATCATGCTTACTAAATGAAACAGCTTATGCTTAACCACTTTTGCACAATTTTAGATTTTTTAATTCAATTAGTGTGTTGTACACGCACTTGAAAAGTCTAAAAACGGACAAAATGGGACAAAAATTATGCTCATAGTAAACAGCACCTAAAAAAAATTAACCTATAATTTTGAAAACATGCATAAAAGTAGTTTTCAAAAAAATGTGATGTATAGCAAAATCTTCTATACTGGCTTAATTAGAGCAATTTAGAGAATATCCAAAAAACGCATAAATTTTCGAAGTTTTCATAATTTTTTGGGGTATAAATGTAATGTTTTCTTAAATTTTTAATACAGTGTTGGAAAGCTATACTCAAGGACTATATCGTCCTTGTATAAAACATATTTAAAAAGTAGACGTTACCTTGGAGTTCCACGAAGAAGTTAAGAATGTCTGGGAAATCCCTCAATTTCAGCATCAAAAATGACCCTGTCTATCGGAGTGCTGGTGGTAATCAAGTAGGGTAAATTTTTCACTGTATGATATACTTTTAAAAACAAGAATAAAAAATCTGGGTCTGTAATCCTTAAGGTCACTACACATTTTTTTGTTATTTTAATATTTTTAGTGATGTTAAATTGCATCACAAATTACAGGCGTGGATCTACGGGGGGGATGCCCCCCTAAATCTCAAACTTTACTCAGTTTTGACACATAGAAAACACCTCCTGGTCACTATGCAAAATAGTTTTGTGAAATATTTATTCTGATATTTTCCCCCAAAATAAAGTTTCTAGATCCGCCCCTGCAAATTAAGGTTTATCAGAAGGTAAAGTTTATTTATATGAGCACTGTTCAATAAATTATGATCTAAACTCTCTTCATAAGGTCACTACACAAATTTATTTAAAGTTTATTTACTTTTTTAGTAGTTACCTACTGTCATATTTCAAAAATCGGAAATGAAGTTGACTTCTATAATTTCAGAAACAGAACAAATTTTTTTTCTGAGCTTGAAGTAAATTTAGCTCTATCTATCTATAGTTAAATCATCCAGAGGAGTGAAAGAATGGTGTCCAGTTGTTGTTTGTTTGAAATTTTAATGTAAAACAAATCGTTTCACAGTACTTCCAAACGCATCACATGGGCTTTTACCATGCGTTAGTTTGTACTTAGTTTTTTAATGCCCAGTGGCGTATGCAGAAATTTTCCAAGGGAGTTGGGAGAGGGGGATTGAGTAAAAGTAAAGTCCTGAAAAACCATTTATTTTTTCTTTCAGAAAAATTCAATCTTTAGGAGAAGTTATTTAATGGTTTTGGAAAGATTAGGCCTCTAACCCCCCTCCCTCTTGCGTACGCCACTCTTAAACTTGAACCATTTCAATTACCAAAGAAACAAACTAGCTTAAAATTAAAAAAAAAATCCGACAGTGTACGAAGATGGGACTTGAACCCACAAACTAGGATCTCACGCAAAACAGTAGGTGGCTATAAATAAGATCCCCTAACGCTGATTTTTATACATAATTTTTTTCCTTTTGCGACTCAATAAAAAAATTTGATGTTTTACATGCTTTAACCAAATAGTTTAAAAGTTGATGTTAAAATGACAGACCCAGATTTTTTATTTTACTTTTATTTAGACGATACATTATCAAGTAAAACAACGCACAAGCGAAGTTTTAATAGACAGATAGACATGACAATTTTTTTAGTCAAAAGTTGCCAATTCTGAGGTTTTTGCGGTTTTTCCAATTTTAAAAAATTTAGTTTTCTGAAAGCAATAGACCTAGAAATTTTTCTTTTGCCTTGTATGATAGTCAAGCCAGTGAGCTTTAATGTGCGTACAGACTTTTTTTTTGATGGACCATATTCCGCACCGGTGTAAATAATTAAAAATTGAGAAAATCATAAAATTTACTATTTTTTTAAAACTATTTTTGTTAAAGTGAGGTTAATTTTTTTTTCTGTATAGGATTATCCAACCAATATTAAAGATTTCTTCCGTCAAATTTGTTTTTACTTAAGATTTAATACAATAGAAATAAAAAAAAATAAGGTCACAGCTGATTTTCTTCTTTTTTTTTACTTTTAAAGTGGCCTGTAAAATACGGGAGGCGACATTAAAAATTAAAATTTGTTAATTTGGTATTCCTAAGGACACTGATACATGTTGTCAAAATTTGGATGTTTTTCGTGACATGGCAGCTACCCCCATTGGATGATTTGGCGTGGAATTACTCATTTCTTTGGTGGAGTATGTCTTTTCTTAGTACAGTTTATTTACTAAGATGCTTTCTGACCCAACCTTTTGTTTTTTTTTTTATCAAACACGGCTGATGCTAAAAAAGGGAAAGAGTATTAGTGATCAAAAAGCGATACCGGTTTGGGCATAAGCATTTAGCATAGGTAGAAAACTACTATACTATAGTAGTGTGAGCTATGGTGATCCTAATTTTTTCGAGAAAAAAAAAGTTGCTCCGATTTCAAAAATTTTGATATGTCTTTGCGTTTCAGATGATTTTGAAACTTTTTTGTTGCGCCGTCTGTCTGTCTGTCTGTATGTCTATCTGTCTGTAACGACCAACGCACATAACTCAAAAACCGCTTGGCCGATTTTAATGAAATTTGGTACCTAGGCTGGGTCTTGGGTCGAGATGGTCCCATTTAAAAATGAACAAAATCCACCGAACACAAACCAAATAAAAGGGTGGGGGTAGATTTCAAAAATTAGAGTTTATGTGAAAATATGGCGGGTGTGATATCAAACGAAAGGTAATTGAGTCTGCAGTTAAACAAAATACATTTAAATTTATTTTAAAAAAAAGGGTGCGGGTATATTTTAAAAATTAGAGTTTAAGTGAAAATATGGCGTGTGTGATATCAAACGAAAGGTATTTGAGTCCGGAGTTTAACAAAATACATTTTAGTTTTCGTTTTTTTAAGGGTGGGGGTAGATTTCAAAAATTTGAGTTTAAGTCAAAACATGGCTTGTGTGGTATCAAACAAAAGGTAATTTAGTCTGGAGTTGAATAAAATATATTTCAGTTTTTAGTTATATTAGCTCACACGTACACTATAACTATAGTACCTAGTGTGAGCTTAGGGGCCCATATATTGGCAGAGTATTTTAGTTGCAGGGTTTAACTTTATTTTTTTTTAAAGAAGGGTTAGCTATGTTTGGTAAAAATCAGTTAAAAAAGTTTTAGAGATAAAAAACTTTTTTCAAGCTATAAATTATTCCATCCGATCCATTTGAAATTGTCATATAAGAGGGGAAAAATAGAAGGTAGTTTTCAAAAACAGATGAAAATTTTAGATATTTATAATATTTTTTTTCCTAAATATAGATATTCTCACCATCCTATATGTGTCTTTTAATCTCTCTCTATATATCTTCTACAGGAAGAGACAGAAAATGAATTTCCTGAGCAATCAACATCTAACGTACCGGACGATATAGTTATGCCAAAATCACCCATGTTGGAATGCAAGCCGGTTATGGATAAATTCGATGACATTTTGAATGCTTACAGGAAAGGTAATAAGTGTTTGTTAAGTCAAGGCCAACACAAAAATAGAGGCCACGACCCTGAAAAAATCAGCTGTTCTCCCGGGGCTGAATTTTACATTGGGTCTTATGGGAGGTCAGACGTTTTTTATGATATTTTCAAAATGGCACTACAGATTTCCGTAAAATTTCAGTGAAATATTCTCAGACACCATCCCAATATTCCACCAAAGGTTTGTTAGGAAGCAACATGATTAAAAGGTTTAAATCTTCAAGATTTAGCATTCCTTATTTTAAATTCAAATTACCCGCCATGTACCCAAGTAACATTTCTTTATTTATAGCAGAAGCTAAAAGGTTGCCAGCGCCTTTCCTTAAAACCATTAGTTTCAATGATTGGTCGCTAGCACGTTCCCATTACCCTTATATACCCCTTAGACCTCCTAAATGGGACTCCCCAATTGGTGGTGGCAACCTATGTATTAAACTCACTATAAAACCATAACAAATAAACTCTAGCTTCGCCCTCTAGCGGTTCCACCAGTATAGAACCTTTTAAAGCCTAAAGCTATTATGCCAGGTTCTAAAAGCAACTCAGAAACGTCCTCTACCCTATTATAAAACTAGATTTGGTAATTTAGTATCCTGGCGATTCTGTTGAATACCATAATACCTTTAGAGTAAAGAATTTTTCCTATAAAAGCTTTAGCGATATTTTAGATTCACAATGGCTATATAAAATAATTTAGGTCACAAAATTGCCAAAAATGTCAGTCCCAAAATTATTTTATCACATAAAAATATACCTACCTATATATGAGAAGTTTGTCGTTTTGTTGATCATCAAATTGCCTGCCAGACTTATTTTTCTGATAAAATCGTATCTGAAAAGCTCTCAAAACAAGCGCGCCCTCTCAAAAATGCTTTTTAATCGATTTTGGATAACAAAATAACAAATATTTAAAATAAAAAAATAATAATTTACACTATTCACCATTAAAAAAGTCTGTTTGATTTACATAAATCAAAATTAAAGTAAAATTATTGGTAAAAAACACAGCTAAAACGACTAGATAAATATTTTCTGTTTACAATATTTTTGAAATAATTTTATATACGCCATTATCGTTTTATAGTGATCACTTGGTTTTATTTGTTACTCTATCGCAACAAAGATTTTTGAGTGCCCTTATGAAACCAATAAAAAAGAGAAGGTAAACATAGTCAACATAACCTCACTTAATTTTTTTGTATTTGTTTTTTAAAGTGTTAAAAGCGTATAATTCAACACTTTTAAATGTTTTTTATCGTGCAAATTGCACACAATCAAGAGGGCCAGTGCAATGATATCCGTTGTGCCTGCAGGTTGGAGGGAAACCTTTTATATTGGCCTTTTAAACTGGCCTTATCTGTGCCCTACCCAGGAGGACGGAAGCTCAACAATTATTAATTATTGTGCTTTAAATAATCAATCTTACAATAGGTAGGTACCAATCTGTACCTAGGTATATCTATTATTTTTACCAGAAGTACCTAAATAAACTAAAACACGAAAGTATTTGTTTACTTCTGTTAGAACCCTTAAGGAAACAAGGTTTTATATGACCACCTATTTAAATAATATTTAATATGCAGCTATGGGTAACTATAAACACAAAAGAATTAAGTTTACCCTTAAGCCTTCCTATAAAACCTTTTTAAAATGCCTAAAAGTAATGGCAAAAACCAAAAATCTAAAGTTTATATTTACCACTCTTAAAAACCTTAAGGAAACTAGGTTCTATATGGCTGCCTATATAATCATATTTACTATTAAACTACTGGTAACTATAAAAACAAAAGGATATAAGGTAACCTTCTAGCCTTATTATAAAACACTTTTGTTATGTCCTAAAGTAATGAAAAAAATTAAATGACCAAAGTTTATATTTATTTCTTTTTAAAAACTTTAGGTAAAAGGGTTTTATAAGACCATCTTTATAAATCAGAAATCAATAAAACTGAAAGTATCTAAAAGGAACTGAAGGAATATCAGTTTTATTATACTCCCTTTGTAAATCACTTTTTGGTTGTATAACACCTCTTTAGGTAATTGGCAATATAAATTACCTTTATGTAGCCAAATTGATCCTAAAAGCCATAACAGCACCCTCTAAATAACCTCGGAACCAAACTAATAAAACCTTGAGTGGTAATAATGTTACTTGGGTACCACATGCCAACTGTTATATTTGACATGTATTTGACTTTGTCATCTGTGATTGTCACATTGGGTTCTGCTTTAAACTGAATTATTGTGTGAGCTAATGAAGCGCTATGAAAAATTCTGCCAGAATATGAAAAATTCTGCCAGAATAAAGTAAAAACAATCTCAAAAACGGCGATATTTAAAAAAAAATAAATATTCATGAACCGTCATTCCAACTTAAATATTTTAAAGACAATCAGCTGTGTCGTAAGGTGACCATCAAAAAAAAAATCAGCCCCGGAGGTGACGTCAACAAAGTGGAGGATCGTGGTTCGTCCGTTTTGATAGCCCTGGTTAAGTCTATGGTAGGTAATAATTCTTCTACTTACAATAACAATATATAATAGAATCAGTGTCTAAATACAAATAACAAGACGACTTTTCTTTTTCTAAAAAGCGCATATACATGCATTTTCCCTATCCCGCAAAATTTAGATTTCTAATATTGTATGCATTCACTAGTTAAAAAGATCTGACGTTTATAATTCAAAAATTCCGCTAACTTATAAAAGTACAAATTATCACTCAAGTTATACAAGACGGCTGGTCTATTATAGGAGAGCGGCCAATGCGATAGAAAATGCGCTGGATACAAAACAATTCGACAGATAAAAAACATGGATAGGATGAAAGACTGTTAGTTCCGAGTTACAAGAAAAAAGGCTTATCGACCACCTCAGACAAAATCATTTTGCGACCTGTGTTGAAACCACAGTGGATAGAATAGACCGGTGTTCGGATCTAATAAATATATGTCGAATTTTCACGACACTGGTGGTCCAGCTGATTTTTGTAAACAAAAGTTAGATATGATATGAATAAGTAATATTTTTTGATTTTTTTAAAAACTAAGGCAATTTTCCTACTATTTTTTAGTATATTCTTATAAAACTTTTCAGACATCCCAGTCGTTATTTTTTTTTACCCGCTTCATTTCTCTTTACACAAAAACTAAAATTCGAAGAAAATAATGTGTTCGTTTCAGCTCCAAAAATAGTCCGCTGACCTACATCTTTGTTTACTTCCCAAGTCCTCGGTTCACCTTTGATACTAAACGATCACATTCAGTTTGATTTGTAGTTTGTTTTGTGTATTAAAAAATAAAGCGGGCTAAAAAAAAATAACGACAATAAGTCTAGAAAATTCTGCTTTATAAGGATGTACTAGAAAACAGTGAAAAAATTGCCTTAGTTTTCAAAAAATTCAAAAAATATTAGTAGTTCCGTTGTTCATATCATATCTAACTTTTGTTTACAAAAATCAGCTGGACCACCAGTGACGTGAAAAATTCGACATATATATATAAGATCCGAACACCGGTCTATTCTATCCACCGTGGGTTAAAACAGCAAATGTGACGATATTTCCAGATTCATTATCAACTTTTAACAGAAGGATTAAAAAATCTGAAATTTTTTCGTACAAGTTGCTGCTAAAAAACCTTTTTTAACAAAAGAACAACAGGCCAGGGTTATTTTTGCATTAAATCATGTTCTTCATGATAATGACTTCTGAAAGAAGGAGTTTTATTTGATTTCCATAACATACCGAACGAAAGCTGTCAGAGATAATATATATTTGCTGGTGTGTGTATGAGTATTTTAAACAGTGTTGGAAAATGTTCTTATCTTAACTTCCAGCCTTGGGGCCATGCGGTCAAGCTATTTGCCCATACGCTCAGACAATGGCCGAAGAAACTTGTAAAAAAACTTGCCCTGCAAGAGCATCAACGAATAAAGATGATGAAAAATCATGCGATGATGTTCCTTGCGGTACCCCAGCTTGTCCCTACACACCAGACAGGAAAACTAATGTAGTTTCACCAGGTATATATGGAAATTCATTTTAGTTTTAAATTAAAATATTATATTATACTAAGTAATTAAATTAAAAATATCAAAACTGTAAAAAAAATTCTTAAGGTAAGGGTTTGCACTTTGCAGGTTGTGGATCACCAAGGTGTGCTTATGCTCAGTACAAACTAGGATTGGTAGATGATGATGCCGAATTAGAGTTGAAATGTCTACCTCCCGCTGTAACAAGTAAGCCATGGTGGTACTAAAAATGTTATCTTTAAAAAACACATTTAAAATTGGAAACAAAATTTCGGACTTTTATTGTCTTTATTTATTTTCGATTTCAAGTGTAAACAAGGCCAACAAAACCAACCAAATCTTTGCAGTTATTTGACCTGTGAGTAGTAAAAAAATACACTTAAACCGGTCGGTATCAAGTCTACAGACTTGATACTTAAACTCGGTCTACAATCCTAAATCTTAAGGTCTTAGTAAATACTGGTGTTAAGGTATTAGTAAATACTGGTGTTAAACTTATTATTTTTATTCCAATAGCAAACTGTGGCGATCGCCGCTGCAAATTCCCTGCTTCACAAGAACTACCACCCATTCATTGGGACTGTCCTGACCCTTTGCCTAAAGGAAAATGCAAGAACCCTAACTGTCCCTTTTTGCCGCCCCCTCTCAGAAAATTTAAAACCAAGGAGCTCAAAATAGGTCCCTGTGGCAGTCCTATTTGCCCGTATGCTTTACCTCAACCCTGTGGTACGTAAAAATTTCACTTTACTCTTTTGCGCCTCATTTTATTCTGGCCGGACTATATTATTCTTCAAAAGGTCATTAATTTAAGCGATTTTCAGAGAGTGGATATAACAACCAACTAAAATAAAAAAGATTTGGTAAAGATTCAATTTTAGATAAGGCAAAAATTCGGAAAATCCACTTTTTATAAAAGCTTTTTATATTACTTTTTGGCAAATGGTCAATTCGCTCCATTTCCACCCCGCTGAGATATTCAAGATGGCGGCCAACATGGCGCCGAGATTTTAAATTGCCTCTGTAAAACCCTAATAATTGACACAGGTGTACATCCAAAATATATATTTATATAACCAAAAAATAATATACCTATAATTATATAACCAAAAAATATACTCCAGTACAAAATTAACACTTTTTCTAATGAAATAAAAACAATAGAATAATTAACATTATTAACTGTGCATTATTTATTAACAAAAAATAATCATATTCTATTGAACAAAACAAAACAACAAATATCTGTTTAAATTGATATATATATATATATATATATATATATATATATATATATATATATATATATATATATATATATATTATATAGTTAAAAAAATAAGCAGTGAGGCGATAATTTTGTCCAAAAACTTCTTCAGACACCCCGAAATATGAAAGTTTGAGGTTTTTTAAATTTTCTTAAAACCTAATCTTCTGAGGGAAAATTTATATTATTCTTTATTGTAGACAATAAAATTCCCTTTTTAACATGGTATATAATTCAATGGGGTTAGAGTGATTACAAACTAAAAGTAAAATGTAACACAATTGAATCAATACTCTCTTATAATAACTGAAAATGAGATTTTGGTCATTGATTCACCCAAACCTTGTGTTTTTTTAAAGGTCAACCAACCTGTCCCTTTGTCCCGCAACCCTGTCCAATGCCGCCAACCATCCAAGAATGTGAACCTGTAGATGCTAAGGGTGCTAAGTACAAGGGTAGTTTTGAAGACGTATGTCCGAACGGTGACTGTAGTGGTGAAAAGAAGAAAAAAAGAAAGCATCGTGAGGTAGGTAATTATGCTGCTTCTTAAAAAATAATCAAATTTTTGTTACAAGGTGTCCCGGAGATTTCAGGTACTTCTGAAGGAGAAAAAAACCAACCGACAATTTTTTAGATTTTTTTAAAAATATGTTTACTACACGAAGTAAACAAAATGGCAATCTTAAACCTTGTCGGCGGCTAATTGGTAACACGCGGCGGATTGTCCATTCCCATGATATGAGCCTGATCAAAACGTTTAAAACTGGAATGTTAACTTCTAAAATTGTTCCTCTAAAATATTTTACAGCGAAGAGAAAGTACAAAACAATCCTGCGACAATCCATCATGTCCCTTTTACGTACCTACATCATGTGACAATCCTGCCTGCCCTCTAAATGAGCCAAAACGTTCCTGTCCTCCTAATAATGATGAGAACAGTTTAAAAGATTCCAGCAAACAAAGCATCTGTTCGAATCCTGATTGCCTGTTTAATGCCAAGTAAGATTTTAAATTGCCGACACTTCTGGCTATTCATTAGGCCAAATAAATCAGCTTTTTCAGTAATTTCTAAACGCTTCATTTAGCTTTACATCGTTTATGTCTATATTTTTGTTTCAAAGTTTGCGACAGTAGTAGCAGTTTGTGAACTACTTCTTGATGAGCTATATACTTTGGTGGATCTATAGTGTTCCGATGATAAGCAAAGTCCTTTAGTTTAAAAAAAATGGAGAATCCAAAATAGTGGATTGGATAATTTATAAACCAATTTATCTCACACTAATATAAATTTTGACTCACACAAAATCAAAAAGATGAATTCAAAATGACGGACTCCTCCATTTAAGAACCGATATTTTCCATAAGATATAGAATGTGTATTAAATTTGAAACTCTAAGGGTCTATCTTACCGATTTTAGCTCACACATATACTATACTGTGAGCTATGGTGTTCCTAATTTTTTCGAGAAAAAAAAAGTTGGTCCGATTTCAAAAAAATTTATATATCTTTGCGTTTCAGATGATTTTAAAACTTTTTTGTTGCGCCGTCTGTCTGTCTGTCTGTCTGTCTGTCTGTCTGTCTGTCTGTCTGTCTGTCTGTCTGTCTGTCTGTCTGTCTGTCTGTCTGTCTGTCTGTCTGTCTGTCTGTCTGTCTGTCTGTCTGTCTGTCTGTCTGTCTGTCTGTCTGTCTGTCTGTCTGTCTGTCTGTCTGTCTGTCTGTCTGTCTGTCTGTCTGTCTGTCTGTCTGTCTGTCTGTCTGTCTGTCTGTCTGTCTGTCTGTCTGTCTGTCTGTCTGTCTGTCTGTCTGTCTGTCTGTCTGTCTGTCTGTCTGTCTGTCTGTCTGTCTGTCTGTCTGTCTGTCTGTCTGTCTGTCTGTCTGTCTGTCTGTCTGTCTGTCTGTCTGTCTGTCTGTCTGTCTGTCTGTCTGTCTGTCTGTCTGTCTGTCTGTCTGTCTGTCTGTCTGTCTGTCTGTCTGTCTGTCTGTCTGTCTGTCTGTCTGTCTGTCTGTCTGTCTGTCTGTCTGTCTGTCTGTCTGTCTGTCTGTCTGTCTGTCTGTCTGTCTGTCTGTCTGTCTGTCTGTCTGTCTGTCTGTCTGTCTGTCTGTCTGTCTGTCTGTCTGTCTGTCTGTCTGTCTGTCTGTCTGTCTGTCTGTCTGTCTGTCTGTCTGTCTGTCTGTCTGTCTGTCTGTCTGTCTGTCTGTCTGTCTGTCTGTCTGTCTGTCTGTCTGTCTGTCTGTCTGTCTGTCTGTCTGTCTGTCTGTCTGTCTGTCTGTCTGTCTGTCTGTCTGTCTGTCTGTCTGTCTGTCTGTCTGTCTGTCTGTCTGTCTGTCTGTCTGTCTGTCTGTCTGTCTGTCTGTCTGTCTGTCTGTCTGTCTGTCTGTCTGTCTGTCTGTCTGTCTGTCTGTCTGTCTGTCTGTAACGACCAACGCGCATAACTCAAAAACCGCTTGGCCGATTTTAATGAAATTTGGTACTTAGGCTGGGTCTTAGGTCGAGATGGTCCCATTTAAAAATAAACAAAATTCACCAAACACAAACCAAATAAAAGGGGGGGGGGGTAGATTTCAAAAATTAAAGTTTATGTGAAAATATGGCGTGTGTGATATTAAACGAAAGGTAATTGAGTCTGCAGTTAAACAAAATACATTTTAATTTATTTAAAAAAAAGGGTAGGAGTATATTTTAAAAATTAGAGTTTAAGTGAAAATATGGCGTGTGTGATATCAAACGAAAGGTAATTGAGTCCGGAGTTTAACAAAATACATTTTAGTTTTTGTTTTTTTTAAGGGTGGGGGTAGATTTCAAAAATTTGAGTTTAAGTCAAAACATGGCTTGTGTGGTATCAAACAAAAGGTAATTTAGTCTGGAGTTGAATAAAATATATTTCAGTTTTTAGTTATATTAGCTCACACGTACACTATAACTATAGTAGATCGTGTGAGCTTGGGGGCCCATATATTGGCAGAGTATTTTTTTTTCGTTACTTAGCTTAAAGCGTTTCTTAATATAATCATAATATGACGTAATAAGGAACACTTAAGGCTAAGTAACGAAAAAAAAAGTCGGTACGATGGGCTATAAGACGTTTAAGGTCGCTGATTTATATGAAATATTTTAATTTAGCAAAGAAGAAACGTCATCTTCGTGTGATAATCCCAATTGTCCGTTCGCCAAGAAACCTAAAAAGAAGAAACCTAAACGGAAATCAAAAGACATCGACAGCATTTGCTCAAACCCCGATTGTCCTCAGGCTCAAAGAAAAAAAAAGGATACAGATAGGTAAAGAGAATGAGAAAAAGAAAATAGCTGAACACAACCTATTTAATAAGAAAAATATTTTACGAAAAAGAAAGGTAATAATTAATTTTTAGTTGCACATACAATAAGGACGCTGTGCCGGTTTCGAAGATATCTCGTACTTTCAAGGCCGTACCTAGAAGGAGATATATTCGATAAAGCGTGTTTCCTTTTTACCAGATTAGGCACGAAACTTGTTTGATTTTTAAATTTACGGGTTACAGCCATTCCATAGATAACGGACGGGACACTTCGCTAGGGTACTTAGCGTGTTTCATTTATAATTAAGTATATATTGAACAATTTTTTAAGTATTTTTATACAAGTAGGTTTGTGAGTAGCCAACCTTTATTATATTATATTTTTTATTTTTTATCTTTGTTTATTTTCTAAATTAATTTTTACAAGTTGATAACGGATGGGACAACATTTGGAAGTACACCCTTCTAACAAAGATATGTTTTATTATTACAGCTAAAAGAAAAAAATATATTTTTATTTTTATATATAAAATAAAAGAAATACTTTAAACTGATTTTTTAGATATGCCAATTGAAGATTTTACTTTGCGAAATATTTAAAAAAGTAAGTGGTTTGTGATAACGGACGGGACATAACGGACCGGACTAATATTTCTGAGAGAAAGAAGTAACAATAAAATAATTTTATTTTTATCTTTATTTATAATTACTGGTTAACCAATACATAAAAATCCACAAAGGCACTTTATTTAACATCAAATACAATTATTTCTTTTTTTTCAGAAGTTGAAGTTTGTCCTACCATTAGACTGTTTGCCCCATTTTTACAAAATGATGCATAGATTGAATGCGGGAAATATTTTTTACAGTGACCCATCTTTCTTCAAATTCTTGCACACTTAAGCTTGTTTTGAGCGCAATTGTAAAATTCAAATGCATCTTTAACATGAATTAGCTTACTTTTAACTTATGTCCATACTGTACGCTTTCTTTGCCTGCATTCAATGGCAAAGCCTTTTTGACTGACTACGCAATGCTTTGCCTAAAGTTTGACGACATAAATACGGTTCATGGTCCATTCTTTTTTCATTTTTAGCTATTTCCAACATGTTCCTTATCTTTTCTCTGTAGTTCCTTTTTCTTTCGGCTTCCTTCTTTTTTCTTATCTTACAATGATTTATGAGTCTTTTCTTTTTGTTTAGCTTCTTCCTGTCTTTTTCTTTCGGCATCTTTTTTTCTATAAAGTATTTGAAGTTCTTCATTGTCTTTTATTCTTTGTCTATATCGACGCATTCCTATTTTTATATTTTCTTTACGTTTTCTTTCTCTAGACTGCACGTTTAGTAATTCTTCTGCGGCACTTGCTTGTAAAAATACAAGCAAGTAAAATTAAAATTAAAAAAGGAAAATCCTCACAAATCTCACACATAAAAAAGTTTTTAAAATATCCCCGGCAACCCTGATTTAACAGCAAGCTCGATTTTAATTATCTACATGAAATTATCTTCAATATGTTAACACGAAAACCAGCAAAAAGCGCATTTTTTCTTGTTATATGTGTATATAAAGCTATCTATCTCCGAAACTGCTGTTCCGATTTGTATAAATAATGGCTAAGAACACTACTAACGATAAGCTATTAACTGAAAACAATCTTATTAAAATCGGTTTGCTGGTTCCAGAGTTATGTGCGTACAGACAGAGGGCCACATACACATACACTCTTATTTGATAACGGACAGGACTTTTTTAAAACACCCTGTAACAATTTAAAATAATTTTGTCAAAAAAATTTAAAATGTCAATATTCAGTATGCGTTTGTCGCTTTAGATATTCAATTAACTTCTCGAAATTTTTCTTTAGTATCTCAAAAACGCAACTCTAATGTATTTTTGATACCGGACGGGACAAAAAATAAATGACATAGAATATATAAAAAATAAACATAATTTACTTACCCATTTTAGTAAAAATTGCCACAAAACACTTCCATTAAATATAAAAAAACAACAGATTTTGACAGAGCATCAAAAACCGTATTGACACAAGCCATGGCACACTTTAAATTTGCGTTATTATAGCCGTCTTATGTTGTGTAAACTCGGCCTTTACACAAAAACGCTTAATATTTTTAAAAAATGCACAGATATAAAAAACGTTTTTATTAGCATATTCAGCAAATATTATAGTAACAATTTAACCAGCAAGCAATCATAAAATACTATTTCCAAAAATGCCTCTATGGTTTACGGATTTGGTGGAATGGCTGGGTACTAAATTTCACGTTTGTTAGTACTATTTGGCTTAAAAATTCCCCTGATTGATGCTCACGTATCCGATGGCGGGTAAAAATGCAATACGCGTTGATCTGGCCTGAAAGGCAGAAGAGCTGTCGTAGGTCACGGATTAGTTTGTTTCTTTTTATATGTAATCGATCTTTTCATTGATCGATATGTACAGCAGTTTATTTTCGCCTGCTCTTGTTCTGGTTTCTCTCGTATCTCGGTAGATTGCGCTTCTTGCGAGAGTTTTTTTATTTACATAGGATTACAAACAAAACCGTCTAATTAACTTCGCAAGAGTGTCATATTGACCAAGCAGTGTTCTGAGGAGTCCCATGAGAACGAAACAGTTAACTGTCAACACTTATTAGGTGTCCATTAGATCTTGCACCTCCGTGAGGTTAAGCTTTCAAGCTACCCACGAAAAAATATGAGAGAAACAAAAACTCATTTTTACCCGATTAGCTATGAAACTTGTTTGATTTTTAAATTCACGGGTACTCAATTTTACGTTTGTTTAAAGATATTTATTTATAAGAAAAATTAGAACAAACACTCAAATTATCCAAAACTTTATTTGAAGCTTTTATACGCCACTACTTTTTAACTAAAAGGGACCGTCGTTTTTTTCGGATGTCGAAATTGGTTTTAACCTAACCTTCAATTTAATTATTCGGCTTATCCCAACTTGCCCTTTCGTACATTTTTTGTTTGGTGCAAAAAGGTCAGGGGCGTTTCTGGAGAGGTTAAGATACGTTTGTCATCATTTTGTAATAAATTGACCAGAGTTAGGTTAACACCTATTTCGACCCCCCAAACATTAGATAGTTTAAGTTGTGCTACGTATTTTTACGTAAGCATGAGATTTGACAGTTACGCAAGCGCACTTCGTCACACCGTCGTCAAGGTCACGTTAGGAGCTTACGTATTTACGTTACCTTACGGCAGTCTGCGGGCACCTTAACGTTACCAAAGAATAGAATTGGTTGATTGACCGATCGAAAAATGAGGCATAGACGATAATTTCCGCTTCCAGTACAAACGATTCTTTGCAAAACCTACTGTAGTTGAAAAGACAAAAAACAAAATTGTAACATCAAAAAAACACAGTGCCGAATTTCATATTCTCTGCTATTAGTAGACTTGTTATGGTAACGTAGAAACATTCAACTTAAACTCAAATTTGTAACAAAACGTAGAGCGCTTAACGTGCAGTTTTACGTAAAAATACGTAGCACAACTTAAACTATCTATTTTTTAACTTGTTCCCTCTAACTGAAATACCCTACTTTACGTCCAATAAATCTCTAATATTCTATATTTCTTTCGTTTGTAGCATATGCAGTAATCCAGATTGTCCCTCCAGTCAAGCTCGACGAGAAAGCTGTCCACAAGAGACATCTAAATCCAGAAAATCGGACAGTAATAAAGCTGACACATGTGACAACCCAAATTGCCCTTTTAGCATAGCTGAAGAAAACGTAGTTTCCAATGGAAATAACGAAAATGGCAACGTTCAGTGCACAATTGCCGAAGATGATAGTATTTGTTCCAATCCCAACTGCCCTGAAGCAAAGGGAGGGTAAGAATATGACGATGTACTTGACAGCATTTTACAAATCTTTCATGCAATCTTAAAACATAGAAATTTAACTTTAAGTAATTCGTGATAAAAGAGTTTTTGAAAAACGTAGGAATAATCAATATTGCTATTAGTCTATGGACAAATCGGACTAAAAGGGGGTCTAAATCTTTGGTTGCTTTCCAAAGGTAATAGTCGTCCGTATTTTTATCATCTGTAAGTTCATTAAGAAAATGGTTAATAGATTCATTTGTTATTACTAGAATTTCTCGCCTAATGCGCTGCGTCATGTTGTTGAGATTTGTTGTCCTTGATAAAATGGTGGCATTATTTCTATTTTTTATTGCATATTTTTCAATATTTTTAGGAAACAAATCGATTCGGACTGTAGCAACCCCGACTGCCCCTTCTCAAAATCTAAGAAACAGCGTTCCTCTGAAGAAGTGTGCAAAGATCCCCTATGTCCTTATGGCATGCCTCTGCCTACGAGATGCGGTGAGTTTATCGATTGTAAAAAAATCTGTTTCACATATTCGTTTCGCCACAAAAAATCACAAACTGTCGCGCGGCACTTTCAATTTAAGGTCACCATTTTTAGACTTTAATGTACCTAAAATATATGCGCATAAAATTTATTGTAAACTTCTGCTATAATCCCAATCTTCCAATTTTTAAACAGGGCGACCCAACTCTACAGACCATAAGACATAAGCAATGTTGGAAAAATTTTAGAAAAATGTTTTGAAACAAGACTTCAGTCACTTAAATAAAAATAATGTTATTGCAAAAATTGAGCACGTTGGGGTATCCTTTTAGTAATTATTTAGACAGACGATAACAAAAAACAGAAATAGAGAGATCTTAGTGATCAGAAATTGGTAGAAGTTATTGTACCTCAGGGAACTGTCTTGGGCCCAGTGCTATTCCAAATTTACATAAACGATCTGCTTGAATATACGGATAATACTGAGGTTACTGTTTCTGGCAACACTTGGGAAGAGCCACAACACAGTGCTGAGTTTTGTATTAATAAAATGTATAACTGGTTAAAATTACATTTACAAAGTCTTAATATGACAAGAACTAAATTTTTTACATTTAGCCTAACTCAAACTGGACAGCCAAACTTAAAAGCTTAGTATTGCATACCTGCCATAACAGTGACAACGAGAACTATGGAACCTTCATGTTGACTAGCTGGTGGGAAAATTCCGAAGAATCATATACAAATTTTACCAATGAAGTAACTGTATCTGTATACAGAATGTAGAAAAAGTGTACATTGAATCACTTATCAACTACTGTCTTCCAGTTTGATAGAAAACCTATGAGAGAAACTTGGAAAAATTAAAATTAATTAAAAAAAGGAGCTTAAAAATAATACGTAATAAATCCACGAGTTTTTTTTTAAATGAACTATATGGTGTTACAGAACTAAATGATATTGATACCCTATTTATGATTGCTACATTAAATTTTGTAAATATTGAGAGAACTATCGCAAGAAGCGCCATCTACCGAGATACGAGAGAAACAAAAAACAAAAGCAGGCGAAAAACTGCTATACATATCGATCAATAAAAAGATCGAATACAAATGAAAGAAAACAAACTATAGTCCATGACCTACGACAGCTCTTCTGTCTTTCAGGCCGGATCAACGCATATTGCATTTTTACCCGTCATCAAGACACGTGAGCGTCAATCAACGGAATTTTTAAGCCAAATAATACTAACAAACGTGGAAATTCGTACCCGTGAATTTAAAAATCAAACAAGTTTCGTGGCTAATCGGGCAAAATTGAGTTTTTGTTTCTCTCATATTTTTCTCTCATATTTTACTCACGGAAAAATATAAGAGATACAAAAACTCCCTTTTGCCCGATTAGCCACGAAACTTGTTTGATTTTTAAATTCACTGGTACGAAATTCCACGTTTGTGAGTATTATTTGGCTTAAAAATTCCGTTAATTGACGCTTACGTTTCTTGATGGGTAAAAATGCAATATGCGTTGATCCGGCCTGAAAGACAGAAGAAGAGCTTTTGTAGGTCATGGACTATAATTTGTTTTCTTTCATTTGTATTCGATCTTTTCATTGATCGATATTTATAGCAGTTTTTCGCCTGCTTTTGTTTTTTGTTTCTCTCGTATCTCGGTAGATGGCGCTTCTTGCGATAGTTTTCTCACTATGTACTTATGATTACAGACATAACCGTCTAAATAACTTCGCAAGAATTAAATTTTGTCCATTGCAATCAAAGCAAGAAAATAACAAGAAATTAATCATATTCCACACGAGCTAATTCTACTTTATGTAACTTTGCCACACCTCAGACAAAAAACACCAGTTCTAACAGTCCATAAACTATCTTAGTTAAACTCTACAATCTCGTACCTCAAGATTTAAAGCAATTAGATAACACAAATGCATTTAAAAAGAAAACATCTAAATATATTAATGAAAACCTTATAATTTTTAAAAACATTGGAAATACATAGATAGTTATCAAATATAAAAACAATATTTTTTTTGGGTGAACTTTTGTTTGCAAATTAGGTTTAAGGTTGAGAAATGTCGTAGGCTATTATAAATTTAGTTCTATTTCAATTTGTAAAAATCTATATCTTTGCCACATACAAATTCTTCAAATTAATTTATTATTTATATTGTGTATTTGTAAAAATAAAATAAATCCCTTTTTGAATTTGGAATTTGAATTGAATCCATTGAGCACCCTAATCTACTAAAAAAATTATGCATTTACATCGAAAAGCAAATCAAATTGTATCATCAAGTAGTTTTCACCTTTTAATTTATCTTAAAATGTATGCATCGTGAAAGTGCAACATTTGTGTAACCCTGGGCAAAAAGCGCTTGTTGTCGGCTGTGTTAAAAAAAAATAATTATTTATGCTTATTGTTAGGTATGCCACAATGTCCATATGATCTATTGCAGAAAAATCAAGAGACTGAAAATAGGAGGAGAGTTTCTGAAAGAAATCAGGAAGGCGACAATATAGAAATTGTAGGGGTAAGACTAAAGTACAATACCTAAACTATTCCTACGAAATTAACTAAATTGACCATAAGTTAGTTCAATTTTTTTATTAGGTACAGAATGAGATAGAATGTGGAGACAATGTGGACACTTGTGACAATCCTGATTGTGCTTACTATGAAAAGGAGTTGGGAAAAATGATGAGTAACAAGAAAATTAAAAAGAAGCACGGTTAGTATAAGGTTAAGTCATTCGATTCCTACAGTGCCGTCTTACACCATGTTATGGCTTAGCAGCTCTCTGACCAATTGTTTTAAATATAAACTTTGTTTAATAATTTAAAAGAAGGTTGGAACAAAAACACAACATTTTTAAATCTTAATGCTAAAACACCGCTGGCCCATAAAAAACTGTGATTCGCATGCTTCTAGTTTTTCCTTTAAAAAACGCCTTTTAAAGTCTTTTAAGCTTCTGGAAAATGTCCTACTATAGCAGAGATTCAAAATTTTCAAAATTTTTCTCACTTCATCAACAAAATCATCCAGAAAATCAAATAATTTTGTAACATTCTGGGGTCTGAGAGTCGGTAGAAGGTTTTGATGGAGTACATAACCTGAGATTTCTTTCGTTAAGAGTCGAGTTTAAAAAACCATGTCTGCGATAAAGCTTTTGGAGGGTAGTTACCTGAGGATTCAGACGGAGGAACTCTCACATCTATAATAGAGAATATTATAAAAAGTATATTGTAGCGGCTTGCGTCTTACATACCTTTGTCATTCGTTAAAATGAATTTGAATTTATTGAAGAGGAACAAGAGGGAATTAACTAATTAGACGAAATTCTTGACAATCATCCACTTTTTAAAGGAGATTTTGCCGAAGTAGATCAAAGTTCTCATTAAAACTTAAAGAATTCAGGCACAATCCCATTTAATATTAGGTACCCAAGGGCTATCAGAATTTCTTCGTCGTCAGACATGTTTCTCTTTAAAAAGCTAACGGTAAAAAACGATGGTGAAAATTCGATTAAATGTCCCTGTCATCTCTTGTCATTTGTATGCGTAAGGCCCTCGGGTTTTTATTTCAACTGATAAATTCATCTAATACAATCAGAAATAATGTCAGATTGATGACATTATATCAGCTGTCAACCAACTGTTAGCATCGCAAGTCCACCGATGGACAAAAATAGATGAAAAAAAACTTTCCCAATTTAGTTTAAATTTTACTGCTTGTATGTGCGGCAAATTCGCCTATCTTTTAAATTTGTGAACTTATTTATAATGTCATCGTATAATGGCTGTGAAACCATTAATTCATTTAATAGTCCTTTTTCGATAGAAATTTGTAATTACTTTGTCAGTCTCTCCTCTAACATGGTACGTCGCAGTTAAGTTTTAATATTTTTTAAACTTTACTTTTTTACCACTTTTTATTTTAACAATTTGCACACTTTTTATACCAGATATTTTAAAAGATCACAAATTTTGGATTACATACATTATCATTGAATACGGTAGCCAAATTTTTGTATTGAATTGTGATCAGCCCCGTCTTACCACATTATTTTGGTGTCGTTTTACGTTTTGTGCTAAGTGTGATGACTGTATGGCAATATGCAACAATGATTTTCTTTCTATTTAGGCAAAAGAAAAAAGAAAGGAAAGTTTGTATACACTATGGGCGATGATTACCCCGGGGTTAAGGTAGGACACAAAGAATGTGTTCATCCAGTTTTCCATGTTCCACCAAATATGGGTTGGTTGTGGAATGTTTGGACGCCTATATTAAGAATGAAGGTAGATATAGTTTTTGCAAAGTCAGTTGAACAAAGATAAAAGCCGACCATCGGCATATCCTTTAAAGAAAGTGACATGGGTGACGGTAGATATACTCATGAAAATTATTTCATTTAATTATGGCGTAAACTAAATAAATAAAAATAGATAATAAAACTTTCTGTTCCTACACCTACAGAAACGACACTGATTTATTTTCTAACTCTGCATACTGCCGACTAAAGGGGTCCCGAAACGAACATCTGAAAGCAATTAAAAGCGCATCTCAAAAAAATCTGCCAATCAGGTGCCGTCCATCCACCTAGCCTCGGTCGGTCGGAAAACAAATACTTTGTGTTCGGACCGCAAAGAGCCGCGCCTTTTCTCTGTCGGTAGGGTTGAAATTATACCAGGAAGATTTTATATGAATTTGAATAACTTTTGAAGGGCAGAATGAAGCAAAATTTTATGAAATCTATAGAACCCCGTATTAGGAGTTATTCAAGTGACTTTGCAAAAACTATACTTTAGATTTTTTCAATACATACACAAGCTGCTGCTATAAAAACTTAATTTTTATAATAGATAATATTACTTTCTTTTAAATATTCTTTATTTCTTATTAAGCCACCCAGTGGTATTTAAATTACAATGTAGTCACAGTAGACTTAGTTAGAAATTTTGTTTTATGCCAAATTATTACAGATTGTCAAATTATCTAATATAAGAAATAACATGAGTGCACATCTTATTTCGTTCTATCAAAAAATCACAATTCTAATGTGTTAGTGAAAACATTTTCGTTTATATTCTTATTTGTATTAGTAACGGGCCTAACCCACTAGTTCAAATCTTCGTATTTGCTAATGATTATTTATGAGTTGCTGCTTCAATATTGACATGGTTACAAAACATTTCTTCGTGATCTTTTGTAAGTTTTTGATTGTTTTGTAAATATCATATTCTTTAAATACTAAGAAGAATTTACCATGTTTCTCTTTACTTTGTTTTAAGATCTTTCAAACATTTCAGCGTTGAGTTTTTAAGTACTGCCCCAAAGTCTAGACCAGTTTGGTCACTTGTTTATATCTCAAAATTTTAGTACAATCAGTACATTTTTCTGTATTCTGTTCAAGTTCGGCTTTCTATTTTTGTATTAATAGTCATGCTACGCTGAGGTATTTAGCCGGATTGGACTATGGTATGGGATGTTTGTACTTACTATGTATTATGTACTTATTTCTTGAAATTAATCAAAAATTGATGTTGTTTCGTTAGTATGATTTGTCCACTTGTAAATTTGGCTGATGGTATTTTGCAGTTTCTCAGTAGATCCTTCGATAGATTTATCTAGTTTCATTACACTTGTTTCATCTGTAAAGGAAGCTTTGTAGCAGTTTTCTGGTTTCGGATTATCTTAGGTATACAACAGATAAAAGAAAGCGTCCAGCACTCTTCTTTGTGGTACTCCAAGTTTAATTTCATTTATATTCACTGGAATAAATATCTTATCGTCTCAGTGCTCCAGGCTGAACACTAAAAGTACTTTTTTCTTATTTTTCGTTCTTAAATTTCAGCACCTCCCGAGTTTCTATTGGTTATATTATAAATTATTTGTTTGTAAGAAAACTATACATTTGTGCTACCTAGAGGATACTAATTACATTCTATATTTTACGTCTCCGGTTCAAAAGAGCGATATTTAAAACGGCCACATTCAAAACAGCGGTCTTATTTGAGCGACATTTAAAAGAGCGACATATTAAAACAGCGACATTTAAAACAGCGACAGGTTAAAACAGCGATAAATCAAAAAGGCGACAGTTTAAAAAAGCGACATATCAAAACAGCTATATTCAAAAGACCGACATCTAAGAAAAACAGTGACATTAAAAAACGTCTTAAAAAATAGCAACAGTTACTAAGGGGTTTCCTAACATATTTTTTCAACAAAAAAACTTTCCTCACTTCTTTCCCGGGATCCTAGAGGGTGTGAACTGAACCGAATCGAATCAAACCAAACCGAACCAAACCGAACCGAACCGAACCGAACCGAACCGAACATATACCCTTCGTGGTATAGAATCGGTTTGTTCTTTTGCGAAAAACTTTCCATTTTAACGTTGATTAAAAGTGACTGGCAGTGGCCTAATTTGACGATTTTTCATATTTGGTGTGGCAAGTCATAAGACGCTTTTTTTTAAGTGTTGCTTAATATTAATTTTTAAATTGTCGCTCTCTTAAATATCGCTGTTTTGATATGTCGCTGTTTTGAATTGTCGCTGTTTTGAATAGCGTCGTATTTATTAGATGTCACTCTTTTGAATATCGCTATTTTGATATGTCGCCCTTTTGAATGTCGCCGTTTTGATGTCGCTGTTTTAAATGTCGCTGTTTTAAATGTCGCCGTTTTAAATATCACTCTTTTAAACCGGTGGCACATTTTATAAACTGCAGTGTTTATAAAATACCCTTAGCAAAATCCAATGTTTGTGATTCGTCCGTTTTTATAGCTTTGATCAAACCCTGGTACATATTAGTCACTGACCTTGGCAGTGATCGTAGTGACATCATAATATTTCAAAACATTTTTTTATAAATATATAAACAAGTCTTCTCGCTGGTTAAAGTTTATTCCTAGAGATGTTGCAACCACCTGAAGAGGAAAAGCGACGAAGTTTAAATCCATTTGGAGGAGGGGGAAATGTACCCTACCACAGAATGTCCCAAGAGGCTGAAGTTCTTATGCCAAGACCCAGCATACTTTTGCCTCACCTACACGAATCAGAAAAGAGGTATGTTGAACTAGTTGCCTCAGGTGATGTATTGGGAGTAAAAGCTTTTCTGGAAGAAAATCGGGGCTTTAACATTAACTGTGTAAGCTTTCAAGGAGTCTCAGCCTTACTTATTGCCGTCCAAAATCATTCCGAACCGATGGTTGAATTTTTATTAGCTCAACCAGGTATCGACATCGGTGATACAATCCTGCACGCAATAAAAGACAATCAGCGCAAAATCCTGGAAATGCTACTGGAAAGACTTACCGAAATCGCTCCAAGCTTGGAATTTGTCGGAGTAACTCACAGCACCGATTTTCCGGATTATATTACTCCACTGATTTTGGCGGCTCAATGCGGTCATTTTGAAATTATTGAACTTCTAATCCAACGAGGACATAGTATTGCCAAACCTCACCCACCAAGTTGTAGATGCGCGGACTGCAAAGTCCACTTACAAAAAGATGACTTATTGCACGCAGAAAGCCTTAGAATAAACTTGTATAGAGCAGTATCCAACCCAGCTTACATCTGTCATTCCACACACGATCCAATCTTGGCAGCTTTCCAACTTTCAAAGGAACTTACGGACTGCTCGAATCTTGTCCCGGAATTCAGGGTGGCTTACTCCGAGTTATCCGAAGAAGTCAGTCACTTTGCTGTCGATTTAATAGCGTGTTGCAGAAGCACAAGCGAAATGGAGTTGATCTTGAAACAACAAGCTGGTATGCAGAATGGTATTTACACGCTTCCGAGGCTTGCTTTGGCTATGGATTTCAAACAAAAAACATTCGTTGCACACCCAAATACTCAACAAATCGTAGAATCAACTTGGTGTGGCGACTGGCACAATTACAAAATAAAATCTGCATTAGTTCAATATTTGTATCCGGTCGCAAGAATATTTACATTGCCAATCATTACCCTGATGAGCTTAGCCATGCCGAACCATAACTTGACAAAATTTTGGAACATACCACTTAACAAAATGATCAGTCACATTGCAGCATACATTGTATTTTTAATTATAATCTTTTTGCAGTCTAATTTAGACAAGACCGACCAAAAGAGAAAACCTCCGAATTCTGGTTTGGAACCTGTTATTATTATATTTGTAGCTGGAAACATTTGGAACAGTATGAGGATGCTTATGTTAACCGGGCCCAATAGATATTTTAGAAAGCTGTGGAGCTGGCACGCTGTAATAAACAATTGCCTATTTCTGTTGACGTTTTTCTTTTGGTTGGCTTCATATTTTGATGCGAAAAACAATGATCAAGTTGATTTGGAACGAAAATACTGGCATCATTTAGACCCATTACTGATTGCTGAAGGAACATTTGCAGTTGCTGTCATTATGGCGTTTTTTAAGCTAATGTTTTTCTGCAGATTAAACTACTATTTGGGACCATTACAAATCTCATTGGGAAAAATGTGTGCAGATATGGCCAAATATTTTACAATATTTACAATTATTATATTATCATTTACCGCTGGACTGTGTCGATTTTATCAATACTATGATGGAATGGTTCAAATCGACGAAAACGAAATGAAAACCCAACAAGTGTCTTCATTTGTGGATTTTTCTGCAACTTTAAAGACTTTCTTCTGGGCAATTTTATGCATGTCCTCGTTGGAATCAGCTGATGTAATTATCGAAAACTTGCCAGGAGAAACAGCAAATTCAACAATTATTAACAAACACGAGTTTACAGAAGCTATAGGCTACATTTGCTTTGCTTTGTTTGAAGTTCTTATTGTTGTGATGATATTAAACATGCTTATCGCCACAATGAGTTCAACATTTCAAAGAGTTTTGGATAATTTGGACGTAGAATGGACCTTTGGAAAAACAGACTTTTACCTAGAATACATGTTACAGAGTACCACGCCTTCACCATTTAACTTGATACCTACTCCTGGAGGTGTGACAAGTTTTTTGGAAATGATGAATGGTAATGCTGGTTTAAATGCAAAGAACGCAGGATGCTGCAAAATGGCAAACAAAGGCGACAATGGTGACAGGAACGTGGATCAGATAGAATTTCCAGCTTTGATGTCGTCGTTGGTTCAAAGATATTTCCGTGAAAAAGATGGAGAGCATCAAGCAGCAACAGAAATGGATCTGTTGCGACAAGAAATTCATGAACTGAAAGCTTTGTTAAATGATATTATAGCAGAAAAAGAATAGTGTACAGAAACTTTATACTATTGCTCTTTATAAATATTTTATAGTTTATACATATAATTAAGATTGTTACCCTACTATTTTATAAATATATTTATAAAAGTCTTACTATAAGCAAAAATATTTTGAACTAGCATTTTTCATTGTTGTAAAAGATCAGGCTTTTCTTGAAAAAAAAAACATTAATAGTTTAACTAAAAAAAGCAAGTAAAAAAAAATCCGATAATTTGGCGCTTCTCTAATTTTAGCCTGTTGCAACGTTTTTATGTTTATTTGTATTAATATTTTGCTGCAAAATTAAAGCTACTTTTTCTGTTGGTGCTATGTATGCTTTTTAAGTTAAATGTTTTTCTGCAGATTAAATTGCAAATCTCATAGGAAAAAATATGTGCAGATATGGCCAAGTATTCTATAATATTTACTATTGTTATTTTAACATTTACCTCGGGACTATAGATTTTATCAGTACTACTTCGAAAACAAAATGAAAACTCAACAAGTGCCTTTGTGGATTTTTATTTTACTTTAAAGATTTTTTCTTGAAAATTTTATGCATGCCTTCGCTGGAATCACCTGATGTTATTATTAAACAACAATTATTAACAAACACGAGTTTACAGAAGCTATAGGCTACATTTGCTTTGCTTTGTTTAAAGTTCTAATTGTTGTATGATATTAAACATGCTTATCGCTACAATGAGTTCAACATTTCAAAGAGTTTTGGATAATTTGGACATAGAATGGACCTTTGGAAAAACAGACTTTTACCTGGAATACATGTTACAGAGTACCACGCCTTCACCATTTAACTTGATACCTACTCCTGGAGGTGTGACAAGTTTTTTGGAAATTATGAATGGTAATACTGGTTTAAATGCAAAGAATGCAGGATGCTGCAAAATGGCAAACAAATGCGACAATGGTGACAGGAACGTGGATCAGATAGAATTTCCAGCTTTGAAGTCTTCGTTGGTTCAAAGATATTTCCGTGAGAAAGATGGAGAAAATCAAGCAGCACCAGAAATGGTTTTTTCGCGGCAAGAAATTCATGAACTAAAAGCTTGATTGAATGACATTATCACATACATACATATTGATTAAATTACTATTTAGGACCATTACAAATCTCATAGGAAAAAATATGTGCAGATATGGCCAAGTATTGTATAATATTTACTATTGTTATTTTACCATTTACCCCGGGACTATAGATTTTATCAGTACTACTTCAAAAACAAAATGAAAACTCAACAAGTACCTTTGTGGATTTTTCTTTAACTTTAAAGATTTTTTTCTTGAAAATTTTATGCATGCCTTCGCTGGAATCAGCTGATGTTATTATTAAACAACAATTATTAACAAACGCGAGTTTACAGAAGCTATAGGCTACATTTGCTTTGCTTTGTTTGAAGTTCTGATTGTTGTGATGATATTAAACATGCTTATCGCCACAATGAGTTCCATATTTGAAAGAGATTTGGATAATTTAGACGTAGAATGGACTTTGGAAAAACATACTTTTACCTAGAATACATGTTAAAGAGTACCACGCCTTCACCATTTAACTTGATACCTACTCCTGGAGGTGTGACAAGTTTTTTGGAAATGATAAATGGTAATACTGGGTTAAATGCTAAGAACACTGGATGCTGCAAAATGGCAAAGGCGACAGTGTTGACAGGACCGTTATAGCAGAAAAAGAACAAAGTTTACGCGACACTTTTTTGCTCTTGCTTGCTATTTTATAATTTATACATATAACCAAGAATGTAACTCCACTATTCTATTAATATATTTATGAAGTCTTACTATAGGCAAAAATATTTTGAGCTTAAGTCTTTCATTATTATGAAAATTACGCCTGAAAAAAATGTGACAGAAGCGCTTAGACAAAATAAATAAAACCTAAGGGTAGTTTTTGAAGAATTGAAAACTATAGTTATAGATACATAGAGTTTTAGCGGATAGTAGTATTAGATTATGTAATTTTTAGGTTCGTTTTATGTAAAGTTATTTAAATTTTTTAGCCAAGAAGAAACTGGAGACCCGGTGCAATCCCCAAACAACTAGCAGCTATCATCAGAGCTCACAGACGGTCCAAAGGTTTGGGTATGTTGCACTTACCTCAATTTAAAAAAGGAGGAGGAGCTATCGACGTTGAAGAAATTAAAGTAGTACCCAAGCCTACTTTGCATATACAAAAAAAGGAGGGTGCATATTGGATCACTATGAATCCCTTAAAGGATCCTAAGAGTTTGGTAAATATAAAGTTATAGAGGTTTAAAAAATTGCTTTCCTGACATTTAAAAAAGTGGTTCTTTTTATCCCAAAGGGAAAAATTCGTACAAGAATGTCGAGGGTTAAAAAGACACTTTAATCATGAGGTCTATACGCTATCTTTCGCACGTTTGGGCCTCTTCCGAGTTTTGATTTATTTTTTGTTTTTTTTTTCGTCATTTGTCACCTTTTATCACTAATTTTTAAATTTTGTCCCTGAACTGTCACTTTTCATCCTTACTTTACTTTTTATAAAGAAATAAAACATTCAGTTTTATAGTTAAATTACTTATAAATTACTCTGCCAATATATGGGCCCCTAAGCTCACACTAGGTACTATAGTAATAGTGTACGTGTGAGCTAATATAGCTAAAAACTGAAATATATATTAATTACATTTTGTTTGATACCACAAAAGCCATGTTTTGACCTAAACTCAAATTTTTAAAATCTACCCCTGACACTTAAAAAAAACAAAAATTAAAATGTATTTTGTTAAACTCCGGACTCAATTACCTTTCGTTTGATATCACACACGCCATATTTTCACTTAAACTCTAATTTTTAAAATATACCCCCACCCTTTGTTTTTAAATAAATTAAAATGTATTTTATTTAACTGCAGACTCAATTACCTTTTGTTTGATGTCACACACGCCATATTTTCACATAAACTCTAATTTTTGAAATCTACCCCCACCCTTTTATTTGGTTTGTGTTCGGTGGATTTTGTTCATTTTTAAATGAGCGTTGGTAGTTACAGACAGACATACAGACATACAGACAGACAGACAGACAGACAGACAGACAGACAGACAGACAGACAGACAGACAGACAGACAGACAGACAGACAGACAGACAGACAGACAGACAGACAGACAGACAGACAGACAGACAGACAGACAGACAGACAGACAGACAGACAGACAGACAGACAGACAGACAGACAGACAGACAGACAGACAGACAGACAGACAGACAGACAGACAGACAGACAGACAGACAGACAGACAGACAGACAGACAGACAGACAGACAGACAGACAGACAGACAGACAGACAGACAGACAGACAGACAGACAGACAGACAGACAGACAGACAGACAGACAGACAGACAGACAGACAGACATACAGACATACAGACATACAGACATACAGACATACAGACATACAGACATACAGACAGACAGACGGCGCAACAAAAAAGTTTCAAAAGCGTCTGAAACGCAAAGATATATAAAAAATTTTGAAATCAGAGCAACTTTTTTTTCTCGAAAAAATTAGGATCACCATAGCTCACACTACTATAGTATATGTGTGAGCTAAAATATCTAAAACCACTTATCGGTCTGTTTTTATCCAAAATTTTTACTTTTTAAAAATAAATATAAAATTCAGTTTTACAATTCAATTTCTCATACCAAAATATCTAAAATATCAATTTAAACCAAAATGATGCAGATTTTTGAAAAATCAAGATGCAGTTGTTTTGAAGATCAAGGCTCGCAAGCGAATTACTCTGAATATCCCTTAAAAATTCCCAAAACTCCCCAAAAACATTAAACGTATCAGACCATGTATACAGAGTGTTCCAGGTTAAGTGTACACCATTGCTAACTTTTTTATTATAAAAGATAGAAAAATGTTTAAATTGGCACACAGTAGAATTTTGAAACTTAAATCAAAAAAAAATAAATCATCGCTTTTTGGAGTTTTCGAGTTTTTTCAAAAAATATAAGAAAAAATTAATTGAACAACCTGTATTTTACAATTTTTACCTTTCTAGCCCGCAGCAATTGCTAGAGAAGGTATTATTTTCGACGAAATTTTTTTTTTAAATAACGCAAAAAATGTTATTTTGATGTAATTTAACCTATCCTAACCATATCGTCGTGATGTCTGTCTGTGTGTGTGTGTGTGTGTGTGTGTGTGTGTGTGTGTGTGTGTGTGTGTGTGTGTGTGTGTGTGTGTGTGTATTATTTCTGTCCGCAACACGATAGCTCCTAAACCGCTAAACCGATTTTCATAAAATTTTCAGGTAAAATAGTGTTCGACACTCTTACGAGCTGATTATATTTTGGTCAAAATCCATTAATGCTAATGACAGTTTTTTGACAATTAAAACTTTTTAACATAGCATCGTATCAATACACTGTTTAGTAGACTATATTTTGCTTAATAATTCGTGTTATAACCTTAGAGTAATTTATTACTCTAAGGTTATAACCAAAAACTTCGTAGGAGTTTAGTTTTTGAGATATTGTCACGAGGGGGTTTTATCGTGACGTAACACAGTTTAAGTTAGGTGTAATGGTTTTATTATAATACTTATATTTACTACTTACATTATACTTAAATACATCTTGTCTACAAATCTTCTTGATATGCTTAACTTCTTATACTTTGACTATCGTACTACTTGTTCACTATTAACTAAGCCTGGGCGCACGGGCGTTAGGTTCTCAGCTTACAACTCACTGCTAAACTCTTTTGGAGATGCTTTTATTACAAACCGTTTGCCATTGATAGGATATCGCGATGTGTTTTGTTTCCTGTATAAACATCATCAAAAACCCATTAATCGCGTATTGTTTATAATAGTTCTGTATACAATTTATTACTTTTAATACAATTTGAACTATATACAGATGTTCATTTCCTTCGATTGTTTAGGGTTAATGGGAACTTGCTTATAAACGTAACTTGTGTCATTCACTTAATAGGACATTATTTTCTATCCTGACAATATTTACAAAAAACTGTTTTGAAGGCCAATATATTATCATGGCTTCACTTGAAGTGTGATAATAGGCTAGCTAGGAAGGTGCCAGATCCGTCATGGATTCACTTATTTCTGATAGTTCTTTCTAAACAACAATTGTTGATTCTTTTCCTAAAGTTAAAAATAATAACGAAGATATTTTAAATTCAAAATTACGAAGTATTGAAATATAACTTGGTAGAAAGAAGTCTAAGCGTAATTTTGAATTTGAAATATCTTTGTCATCATCTTAAAGAGCTTCAAAAATTCCACTAGTTTGCCAAGTTAAACTTTTTTCTATCTTTAATAATAAAAAAGTTAGCAACGGTGGACACTTAACTTCTCCCTTAATCCAAATTAAACATAAATTCTCAAACTTTCAGGTGGAGAATGAAGATCCCTACATGGACTGCACCCCAATGACATTTAAAATTACGAAAAATAAGAAAATAGAAGAAGGTTGCTTCTGTAATGAAGAAGATCAGCCGCTTTCCGACGCTTCCAGTGACAGCGAGTTGGACATTGAGTTTACGCCCCCTGCAGGCATTATTCATCCTGAGCGATTTAAGAAGAAACCTAATACTGTACGTATTTTGAAGAATAGGGACCTATTGCAATAAAGCCAGGCAATAATTGAGGCGTGTTTTACAAAAACAACATTTGTCCAAAACAAAAAAAATGGTTTATTTTAAAACGAATGATTTTCTTAAATATTTTTTTATTACTCACAGTAACTATTGACTTTAGAATTCTGTTCGTTACATAAGAAAAAACGTTTGTTGCCTAATTACTTTAGAAAAAGTGAAAAACTGTTGGACATAAGTTGTTTTTACAAGAAAGAAAAAGTTAATACAAAGAAAACTTGTTTTTATTTAACTAAAAAACAAAATTAGATAGAAAAATTATTAACAATGATAAATAATAGGTACACACATGTCCTATCCTGGTTTTTTGGCACTTGTGGTGTTTTTGCAGAATCTTATATTTGGACTTATGCGGTTTTTGTAAAACACGCCTCATTGTACCGGGCACTATTCTGACATTTTCGCATTCTAAGAACAGCTAGCTGTCTTCTTTCAAAATTAGGCCTTTGTGTATTATAACACCCAAAATTAATAGTGCCGCCACTATTAATGGAAAATAAACGACTGGATTTATAAACTCGACTTTGGTATGTTTATTTTGAAAGGTCAACTGTCAGTTTTCAATGCGAATCTGTCAGAATAGTGCCCGGCACAATTAGTGCCTGGCACTATTGCAATAAGTCCCTAATATTTTAGTTATGATTTTAATTCTCACTTAAATAAGAATGAAGTTTGAAACTAACTTTAGAATACGCATGATCTGGAAAATTATTTATAAAGAAATTTTTGCCATAAATGTTTAAAAACAAAATTAAATATATCTTCAAAAGGTAAAATTAAGCATATACCCGACATCAAAAAAGAAGAAGAAACTTATTCTACAGATACGGATTCTAAATGCTAAGTACTCCCCTGTACTCAAGATAAAAAAATATTTTTTGAAACCAAGGAATACAAAATAAAAATCTGACTTTTTTTAAACAAAAAACTGAGCAATAAATCGCTTTTAAATACCGCGTGATAAACAATCAGAATAATACCTTAATATTCTGCTTGTTCCTAAATGTAAATAATTCACTTACTTTTACAAACAAACAGAAGTTTAAAGTGTTATTCACTCATGTTATTGACGTTTCTCATTCACTAAAGTCAATTTTTTTACACCATAGTTTACCAATCTATTGATAAGCTAACTATTATTTTATTTTAGTTTTTTTTTAATGCATTTTTAGTCTAACCCTAACAAAGGTAATGGTAGACCACAGTGAACGCAGCGTGGTTATAGGACGCGGGAGGGTGGTCGAGACTTAGGGGGGCACACAATGGGTTATATGAGAGGACTAGCGCGACACTCAATTTTAACTCAGTTCTAACCCACTTCTAGACATCGCATCAACTTCAAATTTGGTACACACTTAAAGTTCCGATGACAATACAATATACTGATATTATGAAGTTCACAGCTCCCCCCTTTTGAAAATGCTGGAGGGGGGGCTACTATCTTACTATGTCCGATATCGTTCAAAATTGGTATGCAGAGACTTTTGGGATGGGGATCAAGAATTTTTAATTAGATTTTTAAAATTGTGAAAGTATCGCCCCCCCTCCCCCTTGAACAATTTTGACCATCTTGTACATATCCGATCAAGATCAAAATTGTTCTGGACTTATAGTTATTATAAGTTACAGTGCCAATACAATACAATATTATGATGCTTTAAAGTTGGCAACCCCCCACCCCTTTGAAGAGGGTGGCAGAAGACCATCTAAGTATGTCCGATTTTGTTCAAAATTGGTATGTAAGGACTTTTGGGGATAGGGATCAAGAATTTTTAATTATATTTTTAAAATTGTGAAATTGACGCCGCCCTTGTCCCTCTTGTAATTTAATTTTGACCAACTTGTAAATATCCGATCAACATCAAATTTGGTATGGACTTATAGTTACAACGACAATACAATATTATAAAGCTCTAAAGTTGGAAATTGGGTTTTCGGGGTTTAGGATCACACACCATATTTTTTCCTATTTAATAAGCTTTCGAACAAGTTTTCACAAGTTGGGTCTACCAGTTGCAAAAGAGGCTGGATGTTACTAACTTTTTACTTAAGTTTTTTAATTAAATTATAAATTTTACTTAAAAGGATATTTTTTATTGTCTAAAAATGGCAAAAAAGTAAAGGTTAGCTTTTTTTAATATTTGACAGGTGTCAAAAAAAAGTAGTTTATCGTTTTTCTTTTTTGATAGGCTTTCGAGCAAGGTGTCACAAGTGGGGTTATCTAATTTGAAAAAAAAAGTTTTGGTTCGGTTCGGTTCGGAGGAAGTTTCCACTCTTCAAAAAAGTTTTATTCGAGTAGAACCCTTTGCAGGGGGTCTATACAAAAAAATTTCGAACAGAAATATTGCTCGTTAAAAATCTTAGTCGAAGTACTTTTGGATTTTTCAGAATAATCTAAATTCAATCCGCTGTCGAATTTATTCCATTTGGCTGATACACTGATTGTATAAAGACCACGTACATGGCAGTGTTTAGGGCTACCCCCAAAAAACAGGGGCAGCGAGGGGCTGCAAATTTTTTGTTTTTTTAGTCAAATAGACCCCTCTCTCTAATATTCTGGTGATTCAGATTTTACTAAGCCTTGCAAAGCTTGTTTCTGCAGGCTTTGCAAAGAAAAATAGAGACGAAAATAAACGTAATATATTTTAAAAAATTTTAACCATAAAAAGGGTTTTGGAATTAGGAAATTACTAGTAGTTTTTAAAAGTGCAGTTACTGTTTATACTCACTTTACACCCATATACCCAAAAAGTGCTGTTGGTATTGTCATTTTTTTATTTAAAAATACTGTAAAAATACATACATTTTTCTCCCAAAATGTTTTTCAAATTTGGGGCTCTGTTACAGAGAAATACATTAAGACTTTTTTTATCAGTTGCATTTTTTTTATTAACTGGACTATCTGCAATACATTTGGGTGGGTTTGGTTATCATAATTTAAAAGACATATACAGGGCTAATGTCGTGCTAGCTCCGCCATATAACCCATTGTGGGGCGGCAGCGGTGGTATTGAGCCTCAAAAGTAGTTCCGCGGAGCTCATTTAGTACTTTTTTAAGACAAATATCATAATTTTGAGTAGTAATGCCTTTTAAACTAAAAACAAAAATTTTCAGAAACCTTCCTCAAAAGTGTGGTAATTACCGGTAATAAACGATGACCTACAAAGGGCTCATTCGTGACGTCACTCTTCAAGGAGTGGCATTTACCAAGGCCGCTTAAACGCCTTTGGTAAATATTAATTGCTTGAAAACGGCGATGCTGTTCTCGAATAACAGCTTATTCTCGAATACAGCGAAACAGAAGTGGAGAATGGCTTACTTTAATTATTTAATTGTAAATTCTCTTTTTAAGGTCTGTGCACCAGCTCAGTATGATGCAAATGACCTCACTGTTCCCAAATCCGACAAAAAAGGCGACAAGGGAAAAAAGAAGGGTGGTAAAAAAGGAAAAGGAGACAAGAAAAAAGGTGGTAAAGAAGCAAAGGGAGGCAAAAAGAAAAAGAAGTAATAAAAAAACACACTAAACTTGTGTTGTGAAGTTTAAAGTGTTGTTGATCATATAGAATAATGTAAAAACTCATTTTTCATTACATTTTTTTTTCGATAATAAATATTTCATAACTATTTATTAGGTAGTTTTATTTTTAATTCAATAAGCGGAAAAAGAAAATCGAGTAAAAAATTACCACCAAAAATAGAAAGGACCTATAGCAAAGTCGTTTGAGAAAAAATCTGCATTAGTGCAATTTTCGTATAGATAATCTAAGATAAATGTGTTAAGAGCCGTTCTATAACATATTTCCGAGCGTATTTCAGTTTTTGGGTCTTTATATATCAAAATATGACTTTTATTTTAAAGTTTTTTGCAATTTAAAAAGTACACTTTCTATCCCTTATTTTAAGGATAAAAGTGGCACTTAATCCTAAAAGTGTCACTTAATCCATAAGATAAAAAACATTGGATCAAGGTTAAAAAGTAAAAAAAATCAAAATCAAAGATAAAAAGTGGCAAATCAGGAATCAAAAGTAGAAAACCTCAAAAAATTTGAAAATATATAATTTCGGGAAAAAAAGCCCAAAATTCCGAAAACTAGCATAAAAGCGTCGTTACAAGTGTCCTTTTATTGGTTATCATTTTTAACATGCTTTTCTCGGTTTGGCATTGGCGGCTCTGTTTTATTTTAACACTTTGAGCTCCATGTGTACCATTTTTGGTACACAAAAAGTTATTGAAATAGACCATGTGTACCATTTCAGGTACACGGATTATTGTTCGATATTTTAGGGTTGTGATAACACGGGGCTTACGGATTACATTAATTCTTAAGAATAGGATATTTGGTCTGGTTAAATGTTTTTGTGGCTAGTCGGAGGTTTTGTGGAGAAATTGCACCACGAGGGCATTTTAAAATCTAAATTTATTTGTGCCGGCGAATAGCAATCTGTGAACGTGTGGTCCAAATCGAAAAAAATATAGTTTCTGCTGGTGGGAGTGAAAGTGTTAAAGATGTTGTTTTACTAAGTCTGATAGTACCTAAACTATATACAGGGCTCGATTTCGAACGTTTAGCCTTTATGAAAAGCGTATAAAAAAGGATGAACTTATTGGAAGCAAGAAGTCAGTGAGGGACCAAAGACGCACATATTCAGGAGCGTTAGTCGCTGTGGCTCAAAATTCATTAATAGTTTTTTATTACTAAACAGGAGCAATCAAAGTAAGATTTCCACTTTTAAAAGAGGAAGAAATAGTCGTTATTATTTATTTCGTTATTTTTGCTTTAATCAGGAAACATTAAATCGAGAAAAATAAAATTTTTTAATAATTTTTTCATATACAATAACCTTGCTCTTTTATTAAAGTCGCGCTTAAATGCCGCTTAAGTGTTCGATCTCCTGGCGGCGGCTCACGAAGTCAAGTTGCTAAAAGTCACCATACACTATCCAGGAAACAGAATAGGGGACAACATTTTTGGGGGTAGGGATGTACGACAGCCCTAAACCTCTTGCCCATCTACTGGTTTCAGTCTGCAGAAAAAAATGTTTGTCACGTTTTCCTACTCCTTTTAAAATTGTATTTTTGCCCCTTAAATGGAGGGGCCATTCCTCTTGAAAAAAAAAACAATAAGTTGAAATGCGGTTTTATGGTAATTGTAATTATTTAAGTTTTTAAAATAATTAAAAAATTATTTTACAAGTATAATGAAATTATAAAAATGCAATTGAATTACTAAAGTGATTGCTATTATTTGTGGAAAGCTATTTTGCCTTTATTATTTAAAGCAATCCACGTTTCGTACTGAATTTAAGGGGTGAGTTTGGAATGTATTACGAAGGAAGGCTCCTAATTTAAGCATTTTTACATTTTGTAAATTATGAAAACCTGAAAGAAATAAATAAAAAAGTAATTGTCAACTACTTTTTTTTTATTTTGCAAGTAGGAAATTTATAATTAAGTTATTTTTTTGTTGTAATTAATTACACAGTTTTCTAAGTACATTCCTGTAAAGTAATTTGTAATTTAATAGTTACTTTTCAAATTATTGATTTCTAACTCTGGTTGAGAATATATCGGTACACATAAAGACCAAGAAATTTGTTATCCATAAATTTGAATTTGTGGAATATTTTGTTTGTGCGTGTCGTAACCTCCTTTAACATTTTTGCCATGTTAGAAAGCTCTACCTGTACACTTAATTACGGATTTGCAGTATTGATTATGAGTCCTACAGTTCAAATGATATCTAAGAGATGGCGCTACAGCTATTAAAATCAAGGGGTTTTAAGGATTTTATGCATCGCCGTCTTTGGCCTACTTAGCTGGTAAGAGTAACTTCATTAGATCACGAAAAGAAAACCACTTTCTTGAATTGCTAACTTGACAACAGCGCTAAACTATTTATCTCTCTTAATGCCATTTATTTAAATAGCGATCTTACTTCAGTTCACATATTTTTCAATGGCCAAACGATCGTTAACGAACCCTGTATATTTATGTATTCAGAAATAAACAGTTATGCTACAAACTATCTTGAAACTATATTATCATTAAATAGATCTTTAGACTGTGTTAAACCATATTTTTAAAATAAAAATGAGCCGCCAATTCGAAACCGAGGAAAACATGTCATAAATTATAGCCAAAAAATAGAAAATCAGTGAGCTTCGCTACCTGTAAAGCTTGCTTTATGATGAGTGACTTTAACCTTTATCCCGTACTATAAAATTTACTTATGTTCGTGTTTGACTGTGTGTGTTGACCGAACCGAACCGAACCGATCACCGTTTGTTAGGTGATCCGTTCAAAGTTGTAGTATTTCTAACTTAGGGTCACATATCGTGGAAGCCTCGCAAGACTTCCAGGATGCAGCGACCCTACTCTAACTGACTTTTACAAATCAGGATCATCTGATTGAGACATTTTTGATTACATTCAAAATAATATACATTTTTTATGATAATATACACATATTTTATAAAGAATAAAAAGTTAAAAAGAATAATCGAAAATACATGGATGAAGAGATACGAAGTCTTCAACTGGATAAACCAGGCCAAGGAAAGACTACCATGGAACTCCAGAAACATTCGATAGACGAGACTCAGTTTACGAATAAGCCCATCGAAAGAGGAATTTATATTTTGACCAAGGGGGACGAGACTCAGAAGTTGAGTGTTGTAAGTTCTTTGCCAGGTCTGTAAAACTCTCTGGATTATCTAGGGTGACCATACGTCCAAATAAAACCGTACAAGGACTTTTTGGGAAAAATTAAAATGCCCGGCCGGCCTTTTTTTTTGTCCGTCTCTTTGGTGACCCAAAAGACCTACCAAGCTTTAAATTAACCCCGCAAATGGAAATTTATCAGAAACAAAATGACTGTCCGGCGCGGTGTTTTTTTAGATTGCATTTTTAACAAATATATATAAAATAATTTTTTGCAATTTTTGTAAATTTTTTTGTACTTTTTTAAAATTGCAGAAATTTTTTCAATTTTCTAGTACCTAATTTTTTTAGGTTGCTATTTCTTTTCGTTTTTCCTAAAAATTCCTTTTTAGCGCGATTTTTCTGCACAGCACAGGAAATTTTAATTATTTTATAGTTCCCCTTTGTATTAAATACTTTTCCCATAAGAGTTATTTCAAGAACTTACCCGCTCATTAAGGCCTACACACAAACACACACACACACATCCGTGGCATGGTGCATAACGCGTAGCATGGGCCTTTCAACCAATTAGCGATCTAATAGCAGCGGCCATATTGGTTTTGCATAAGAAAAGTCCGTAAGGTTGAACTTCTATGCGCCATGCAACGCACTATGCATTTTTGAGTGTTGGGATTTATATGCCATACGCAGTAGAGGTGTTGATTTTCGTTACTTTTGAATACTCGTTACTAAACGTTACTCGAATACTAAGTAATCATTTTATATACTCGTTAGTATCGTTACTTTAATTACTGTAACTGTATTCAATTCAATCATATAATTAGTGCAAAATTATCAGACTGTCGTTAATTCGAAGATCATTTTCCTGAAGGTATATTTTTGTTGTTGATATTATGGAAATATTTAATTGAAATTTTCAAAATGCGGGTTAAAATTAAAAAAATATAGGTATAATAGGAATTACGTAGGAACTGCTCTGTGTACAACTTTGTTTTAAAAATCTAATGCCTTACATACAAAGAAATGCATATTTTAAATATAAAAGTAAATAAAAATAAAGACAAAAATAACTTAGGTGAGAACTCAAGAAATACACACGCATCAACAAGACGTCGCGCAAGACAACAAACAAACAAAGACAAAGAAAACAAAATAAAATATTGCGTCATCCGTCATCGGTATTCGTGAGCTAAGAAAAAACGTACTTCGGCGAATCACATAATATTTAAAATTGCAAACCGACAACCGACAGCCAAGGCCAAGCCAACATTGCCAGATTGTCACGTCCTACTTTTTCTTATTGTTACCGTTTACAAATACAATTTAAATGCGTTAGTTACTTAAGTTTTGATAGTTACCCCCTGATTTTGGATTACCGACTTTCAAGTGATTACTGAATACCAAAAAAATCGAAGGAATCAAGGTAATCAAAGTAAGGAAAGTAATTAATTAATTTTCGGATCGGTATTCGTTACTCCATTATTTGTCGAGTAACGAGTGCTCGAGTAACGAATAGTTACTTTTTTAACACCTCTAATAGGCAGAGCTCCCTTTTAATAGCATTAAATATTATTTTAGATCTTTTTAAAGAAGACAGTTTAGCAGTGACGACAAAGATTTTACCAAGAATATCCCAAGAACTAATAAACGGATCTTCCGAATTTAACCACACAGTCAGTAAAACATTTTCAATATTAATGCATCAAGAAATTCCTGTAACGCTTATGCCGCAGGTTTTCCAAGGTAACACAACAATGGTAAATTATCCTCATCAAACGATTTTGACATATTTTGACCAAATTTAACCGTTTCAGCTAGTGGAACCGAACCAAACCGATACACCGCGGCCGATTCGCCGCGGCCAATTCGCCGCGGCCAATTCGCCGCGGCCAATTTGCCGCGGGCAATTCGTCGCCGGCCGATTCGCCGCGGAGACAATTCGCCGCGAGAATTTTTGTTTTATGATATTACCATTGGCAATTGTTTAAACAGTTTTATTTAGCTTGACTTTATATTATAATACGAGTATATTTGTTTATTTGTTTGATCATAACTTTTTTTAAACTTTTCCAACTACGTATTTGGTGGTTAGTATAATACAATTCAACTTTTTTTTTATTAGAAAATTAAATAAACTGGCGGCCTCAAAATGGCGCATTTTCCCATTTTTTATGAACCAATATGCATCAAACTCGGACCTTTGCGATCTTTCAGGTCGCTGATTATTATTTTTGACTTAAACTAAAAAAAATCAAAATGGCGGATTTTCCTATTTATGAACCGATCTGCATCAAACTCGGAACTTTCAGATCTTTCAGGTCGCTGATTTTTATTTTTAACTTAAACACCCCAAAGTTCCGAGTTTAATGCATATCAGTTCATAAATGGAAAAATCCGCGATTTTGGATCTGCCTTTTTAACTTAAATTTTAAAAAATCAAAAGTGCAGTTCCACAATGGCGCACTTTCTTATTTATACACCGGTTTGCCACAAAATTGGGGGGGGGGGGGGGGGGGCGAAGCATCATGATGACAAATTTTGTACTCTTTAATCTTTTTATTTATGAAATATGTGAAAAATATCTAAAAAAATCCTAGGCTTGGGGCAGGGCCCGAGACCCGAGGAATCCGCCATTTTCAGGTTTTAAAATTTAGGTCAAAAATTGTATTGAATGTTTCAAGTTTGGGGCAAATCGGTCTAATAATAAAAAATTGCGCCATTGTGGATCCGCCATTTTTTTTTTTAAGTTTAAATTAGAAATCATAATTAGCGACCTGAAACACGCCAAAGTTCCGAGTTTAATGCATATCGGTCCATAAATGGAAAAATCCGCCATTTTGGATCTGCCATTTTATTTATTTTTCTAATAAAAAAAAGTATTGAATTGTATACTAACCCCAAATACCTAGTTGGAAAAGTTTGAAAAAAGTTATGATCAAACAAATAAACAAATATATTATATGAAGTCAAGCTAAATAAAACTCTTTAAACAATTGCCAATGGTAATATCATAAAATAAAAAATCTCGCGGCGAATTGTCCTCGCGGCGAATCGGCCGACGGCGAATTGTCCCTGCGGCGAAACGGGCGCGGCGAATTGGCTGCGGCGAATCGGCCGCGTCGAATTGTCCTCTAGCCGAACCGAACAACCATTTCCAACCCTCGCCTTTCGTTAGTTTAAATTTCGTGCCCCATTTTACCCTAACGACAGGCAAAACGGGGTGGAGGCAAGGCACCAAATTTGAAATTATTTTTTTTTAGGTTCGAAAATAAAATACTTTTTAAAAAGAAACATCATGGGCGCACCCAGGGGGGGGCCGGGGCCCGGGCCCCCCCCAAGCCTTAGATTTTTTTACATATTTTCTACATATTTCATGATAAAACACAAAAAATAGCTTAAAATTTGACATCATGAGGCTTCGGGCCCCCCCCAAGAGGCCTCGGGCCCCCCCCCCAAGACACATTCCTGGGTGCGCCACTGCAACTTATACTATTATTTTTGAGAAAATATTCTAAAATGTACGTATTACTACCGGTGATAAAAAACAAAAAAAATGATGGTAAAAAATATATTCAATTTTTTTTTGAATGTGTCTGATTTGGTTCTTTCGAAAATAGGCTCCTAATTTGAGATATTAGGGTATCCTAATTTAAGATGGGTTCCCAATGTTGACTTCATTCAAAAAAATCTTTTCCTTCGCAGAAAGAACGCAAATGTATTAGATGCAAGTTCCCCACAATCTTCATAGGCCCATCTGGTGCTTATGTACGCATCTTGCCCATTTTGTCCATGCTGATCTTCAGAAAACTTGCTCGTACAGCGCAAACATTCTACATCACTCCCTCTGAGCTAAACCAGTCCGACTTCCTTTCCTTTTATTATTTTTCTTTAGAGTTTTTGTTTTTTTCGATGGAACGTTCTTTTTTTTGTATCTTGTATTTGTAACTTTCTTGTCCTTTAACATGTTTTTTCCAGGTCTTTTTTATATGGAATAGAAGTAATTACTGCAGCTTTTCCAGTTTTTATGTTTGTTCTTTTTATTTGTTGACTCTTCATTACCGGAACAGGGCAAATATCTTTTGGAAATTCAACAACTGCAGGGGTTTCTTATCTTTGAATTACTGGGTTAGGTGTTCTCTTAATGTCACGTGCTCTTAGTCCAAAAAAGTGTTCTTCCATTTGTAAAGCATACTGAAACAGTTCCTCTTCCAGTTTTGATGATAGAAGCAGATCTTGTAGTGATAATATTTTTTGTCTTAAACAAGTAATTGAGAAAAGGAGCGCCAGAAATATAAAGACTCATGTTACTTTTCTGGACCTACAAAAAGCATATGATACCGTTTCAGTAGAAAAACTATGGACAGTGTTAGAGCAGACTAATATCAATCATACATACATAAAAGCGATAAAAGAACTATACAAAGGGTCAAAATCTAAAATTAAAATTGGAAATCGACTTTCAAAAGAATTCCTGGTAACAAAAGGCTTAAGACAGGGATGTTGTATCTCTCCAACTCTTTTTAAAATATATATCGCAGAGTTGCTCCAAAAAAGTGGAAACGTAAAGTGGACGGCATGGGAATACAACTTAACGACCGATTTACCATATGCAAACTACAGTTTGCCGACGACCAAGTAATTGTAGCTAATGATAAAGAAGACATGGAGTATATGATGAGTTAATGGAAGAATACCAAAAGTGGGGATTAACAGTGAACGTGGACAAGACACATTACTTATGTATTGGAAACGAATCCAGTGAGTTAGAACTAGACAATGGACAAGTAATATCTCCATGCAATAAGTATGTATACTTGGGTGTCACATTTGATAAGACAGGAACAGACTGTAAAGAACTGGAAAAAAGAATAGTAAAATCAAAAAAGGTTATTGGATGTCTTAACAGTATTTTATGGAGCAGAGAGATAAAAAAGAATGTAGAATTTAACATATATGAAACAATGGTGAATATCACGCTGTTGTATGGAATAGAGACTTAACAGAAAAATACAAAACAAAAATGGAAAGTGTCGAAATGGATGCAATAAGAAGATCAATGAGAATATCTAGAACAGATTACATAAGAAATGAGATCATAAAAGAAAGAATGGGAATCGAGGGAAGCATAACGGATGACATCACTAAAAGACAACTGATATGGTACGGTCATGTACAACGGATGAACGACGAAAGATTAGGGCGCAAAAAAAGAGGGCGTCCTAAACTAGAATGGCAACAGTCAATCCAAAGATCAGTGAGTAAAAAAAATCTGACAGAAGATGATTGTCAGGATCGAAGGAGGTGGAGAATAGGCGTCGGACAACGTAGAAAAACGTTCTAAACCGACTAAATAAAACAAAAAAATGATATTTACACAAGGCTTTCTGGGTTCTTTCCAGATTAGTCTTGAATAAATTGTTTTACCTTAAAACAATTTGTTTGGAATTAAAATATTTCTTTTTGTTTCAACGCAGTGTTTAATCTTGAAATGAGACTTTATTTTTCTTCTTTAATTGTTTTGTTTCAGTATACTCCATTTTGTAACAAAACAAATTGTCTTCATATAAGTTATATTTTGCTTCCAGAGAAAACGGTGCCTTAGATTAATTCAGTTCCGATTTATAATAAAACAATTTCTGCTTCACATTAAAATAAAGAGACATTTTTTGTGCAATATCAAGAAAATATTTTCTTGGTGAATAGGAAAGCACAAATTATTTTACTTCAAAGCAATTTGCTTTGATCTAAAACAATTTTTTTTACTGTTCCTAGATTCTAAACTCAGCATGGACATATATTACCATTAAAATCCAGAAACTTAAAATCGTACCTACTAGCACGAGAATACTTCAATCTATATTTGGAGAGCAGCACGGATTGGAAAGAAGGGGAGAATAGAATAAAAATAAAAACGCTTAAGAATAATTACCCCTCTCTAGAAAAAAAAATTCGAATTATTTTTTTTTTCGATTACCATTACCCCTTCCTTCCTAGATCCGTCATTGCTGAAATTTTTATATTTATAAGCCTTGATAGTTACAGATTTTTTATAATCCTACTTTAAACTTAATTTACCCCGTTTTGCCTGCTTTTCCCCTAAATACTTGTTTTTCTAGGAATAGAAAACCGAGATCCATTAATAGCAAAACATTGGATGGAAGCCTTAATATCAATTATCCCTGTGGCAAAAGAATCCACTTTGAAACACGAAATTCTCAAATGTGCCACTACAAAATCTCAACTGTCAAAAGCACTGTTTTTCCGGTAAATTTTTTGTCACAACAATTCTTTTTGATAATCTACATATGATTTACCACACTCACAAGGTATTTGGTAAATACATTCCTTATTATTTGAGGGATTTTCTAGTTTTGTTTTAGTTACAAAACTCCTTATCGTTTCCCGATGAAAATATCGTTTTTATATTAGTGTTTGGCTATTGGTTTTATTTTTTTTGAAATCCCGTGAACAGATGGAATGTTAATAACACTCAACAGATTATTATTTAGAGACTTTGCTACATTTGGTGTGTTTTTAACTTTAGAGATCGTTGAGCTTATTAATTTCTCGGAATAATCATTCTGTTGTAATTTTTTTTAATGTTGTTAATTTCTGTGGTTAATTCTTCATTGTAACTACAAATAATATTTACAGCTTTTAAAAACAAACTTCTTATAACTCCTTGTTGAGTAGCAATAGAATGATTAGACTTAAAATTTAGGACCTGTCCCGTTTGGGTAGTAGATTTCCTATATACAGTGGTTAAAATTTTTTTGTCTATTCGTTTGACAAGACTATAGCCTACCTAGCAGATGAGTTTGCCAAAAAGTAAAAACAACCTTGGACAGAAAGAAGTAACACAAGGAAGACTCATAAATCAATCAAGATTCTAGGTACCTGCCGACAAAGGAAACGCGACAGTTAACTTTTTTCTTTTTTCATCAGCTTCAGGGTTGGAATAAATGTTAAAAGGTTTGCCAAATCTGCAATTTTTTGGTTGATTTCACATGAATTGACTCTTTAATGTTTCTTACTGTCTTTTATACAGGGTTTCCAGTTGCACGATGCTAGGAAAAATCGCAACCCACAAAAGCATGACTCCTCTGGAAGTCAAAAACGATATTTTACCATTAGTACAAAGCCTGTGTCAAGACTGCTATCATGAGGTTCGTAAAGAGTTCTACAATCGGTCACGCAACGGTTCGGTTGACTCCGGAGCATTTGGCATTTTGTTTCCTTGTGTTGGTTCAGGAGGACGTTCATGGTTAACGCCGTGTGCACACCGGACACGCACGGCATTACTTTTCACGATTGACGCCGCGCGCGTCTGGTTGGCTGAATTGGGGGGCGAAAACACGTTCACGATTAACACGGCAAACAACCATTTATCTACCTTGATTAGTTGGGTAAAATTTAACTTGTCGCGCATGCGTATAGCAAAGATAAAACATATGAGAGGAAACCCTAACCCAACTCCTTTTTTTTGTCAAAATTATTTTCTAAATTCCACCACAAGTGTTTGGGTACGTAAGATGCCCTTTTCAAGCAATTCACATAATGTGGTATATAATAAGAATGGAACCTCATTATTAGAAGCCAAGTTTTTCACTAAACTTCAAATTGATTATAGGGACTTATTGGAATATAGCTATGCAATAATAGTGTCAGGCAGTATTTTGACAGATTTAAATTGCATGCTGACAGTTGATCTTTCAAAACTATGCATCCGATCATGATAAAATTTAATCTGTGGATCTGCAGCTCAGAACCCGACAATGTTAAAGTCATTTTTGTATGCATAGGTTCGAGCAGCCATGTGCAAAGAGCTTCCAGATATAGCTCAAAAACTTAAAGGTCTTAACAGTGAAGCTGAAGAAATTTTTAGAAATATTATAATTCCGTTACTGGTAGAGCTATTAGCTGATGCGAATGTTCATGTAAGAATAGCTGCGACTGACTCTGTGGTGAGTATATTCTGTATATTACTGTTAGAACTTCTTCAGAATTTACCGAAAACTGCATAAAAACTGTAGGGGAGACCGGGGCTGGCTGTAACATTTTTATTTATTTTGCATTTTCTGTTTCGTGCTTGCTATAAATGCACTAAAGGCTAACTAAAAGAAATTTTATTCGCCTCTTTTTATTTTGTGCTAAATTCATGTCAACAACCAATTGCACACTAAATTTATATTTAGTAATAATAATAAATGATTAATAATAGAAGCTTGAAGTATTCCATATAAATTAGTGAATTCATTTGTGAAACACAAAAAACAATATCCTCAGTACCTTAAAACGAAAGTGAAATTAAAGAAACAACAACACGTGAAATTAAAGAAAGAAAAATAAGAAAAAAGTTTTTCTGCTTCAGCCGGGTCTGTATTCTTTCTGTGGACATATGGATCCGAGACCTGGACACTTACAAAATCAAACATGGATAAGGCAACAAAAGCCCAAAGATCAATAGAAAGACAAATGTTACATGTAAAGCTAACACATAGAAAAATGAATCAATGGATAAGAAATAAAACAAAAGTAAGGGATGTTAGAGGAGAGGTAGCAAAATTAAAAAGGAAATTTGCCGTTCATAATATCAGACAGGACGACGATCGATGGAACAAATGTATTGTAAACTGGAGACCTTGGGAAAATAAAAGAAGTAGGGAAAGACCCCAAATGAGATGAGCGCAGGATTCGAATAAACATGCGGGGACCAGATGAATGCACACGGCGACAGACAGAGAAGAGTGGAAGATATTGGGGGAGGCCTATGGTGTTTAAAATCTGTTGCATAAAATTAATAATGCTTTTGAAAATACTCTGCCAATCTATGGGCACCTAAGCTCACACTGGATACTATAGTTATAGCGTATCTACGTGAAAGCTAATATAACTAAAAACTGAAGTATATTTTTTTTGAACTCCAGACTCAATTACCTTTCATTTGATACCACACAAGCCATGGTTTGACTTAAACTCTAATTTTTCAAATCTACCCCCACCCTTCTTTTAAAAACTAAAATGTATTTTGTTTAACACCAGACTCAATTACCTTTCGTTTGATATCACACACGCCATATTTCCACTTAAACTCTAATTTTTGAAATCTACCCCCACCCTTTTATTTGGCTTGTGTTTGGTGGATTTTGTTCATCTTTAAATGGGACCATCTCGACCCAAAACCCAGCCTGAGTACCAAATTTTATTAAAATCGGGCAAGCCGTTTTTGAGTTATGCGCGTTGGTAGACAGACAGACGGCGCAACAAAAATGTTTCAAAATCATCTGAAACGCAAAGATATATAAAAAAATTTGAAATCGGAGCAACTTTTTTTTCCCGAAAAAATTAGGATCACCATAGCTCACACTACTATAGTATAGTAGTAGTGTGAGCTAAAATATGTATGTTATTAAAAGTATGCTAACTAAACAAAATTCAAAAAATATCAATTATTTATTTATTTTTTTAAATATATTTGTAAAATTTAGTAAGTTTTGTAAATTTAAGTTTAAGCAAGGGAATTTACTTAAATTATTATATGTAAATAAAAAAAATATATTTATTTTGTTAAATTTATTTCTAAAATTTAGTAAATAAGTAAGTTTTGTAAATTTAAGTTTAAGCAAGGGAATTTACTTAAATTATAGTATATAAATTGTTTGTAAAATTTTTTGTGTATTTTTTAGCTAAGCTAATAAAATTCAATTCAATCGAAATAAAAGAAAGCTTAATAATACAGAAACCGTTGACAGTCGATAAACTGTAAACAATTTTAACTGTTATATTATATACTTAGATAGGTTTAGTTTTTGTAAATGCCTGCTTTACTTGCAATATAACATATTAAAAAAAACTGATTGAGGAACCTTATTAAATTATGTATATGCCGCTCAAGGAGGGAAGAGGGTTTTTCAGAAAAAAACTGGGCTTATCTGTATAAAATATAATTTTTCTTTAATTTAGTTTATTTATTTTAGGTCCAAATTATCCCCTATCTGCAACCAGATACAATAAAAACTTCCATGATTTCTCTGTGCAGAAAAATTTGTTCAAAAAGTGTGTCTGAAGCAGATGGAACGTACTCAAATGTAGCAAAAGTAAGAAATAGTATATTACATAACGAGTGACATACTTTAAACGAGTGTTAAAATTTTTACGCGAGTTTCCAGTCGAGTAAGAAAATCACACGAGTGTAAGAGTGTCACATTCAAGCGAGGATCTGGGTCAAAATCTAAAGGGGGGGGGACAGTGGCGTATATAGAAAAAAGTTTCGGGGTGGGCCCGAGACAGTTTTGGGGGGGCCCGAGACCTCATGAGGCTGTATTTTATGCTATTTTATGTTTGTATTCATGAAATATGTGGAGAATATCCAAAAAAATCTTAGCTTCGGGGGGGGGGCAGACCCCCCCATATATACGCCACTAGGGGGGGGAGTAATAGTCGACAAAAAAATTATTTGTAATATACTTAATTTTTTTTTGGTGGGTGTAATTCGAATTTTCCCTTTAATTAATAACAAAAAGTGCATATAACCGAACCGAATCCCCCACAAATCCGCCCTTAGTCACATTCTGACATTATGTTGTATAGTTTTTGCAAAGTCACCTGAAATGCTCCTAATACGGGGTTCTATCGATTTCATGAAATTTTGCTTCAATCTGCCCTTCAAAAGTTATTCAAATTCATGTAAAATCTTTCTGGTATAATTTCAACCCTACCGACAGAGAAAAGGCGCGACTCTTTGCGGGCCGACGACAAAGTCTTTGTTTTCTGACCGACCCAGCACAGGTGGCTAGACGGCATTTGATTGGCAGATTTTTTTGAGATGCGCTTTTAATTGCTTTCAGGTGTTCTTTGCGGGACGCCTTTAGTCGGCAGTATGCAGAGTTAGAAAATAAATCAGTGTCGTTTCTGTAGGTATAGGAATAGAAAGTTTTATTATCTATTTTTATTTCTTTAGTTTACGCCATAATTAAATGAAATAATTTTCATGAGTATATCTACCGCCGCCCATGTCACTTTCTTTAAAGGATATGCAGATGGTCGGCTTTAACCTTTGTTCAACTGACTTTGCAAAAACTATACCAGGGCTATCAAAACGGAAGTGCCACGATCCTCCACTGTCTTGACGTCACATCGGGGGCTGATTTTTTTTTGATGGTCACGTCACGACTCAGCTGATTGTCTTTAAAATATTGAAGTTGGAATGAACGTTCATGAATATTTGATTTTTTTAAAAAATAAGCCGGTTTTGAGATTGTTTTTACTATATCCTTGCAAAAAAAATTTTTTTTAATGTATAGTAATCCTTAATTTTTTAGAGCCGCTTCATTAGCTCACACAAAAATTAAATTTAAAGCAGAAGCGAATATGACAAACACAGATGACAAAGTCAAATACATGTCAAATATAAACAGTTGGCATGGGGTACATGGCGGGAAATTGGAATTTATAATAAGGAATGCTCAATCTTACAGATTTTAACCTTTCAATCATCTTGCATCCTGACAAAAGTTTGGCAGAATATCGGGATGGCGTCTGAGAATAAGTCACTGAAATTCCGCGGAAATGTGTAGTGCCATGTTCTGGTCAAGTCAGCCCCCCGAGAACAGCTGATTTTTTCAGGGTCGTGGCCCCTATTTTTTGTTGGTCTTGGTTGTACCAAAGATGTATGAAAATTTCGGTCGACAGAGAAAAAAATATTTTCTTATCTAGTGTCGACTTAATTACACGAAAATTTATGTGGCCTAATTATCAATTTTTTTAATGGTGTCTGAAACGCGATAAAACCATAATAATTTAATAATAATTTGGTATCTACCTAACCATAGATGACCATAAGTTGAGGCGTTCGTAAGGGGGATTAACTGGAGATCTACGAAATTGGTGGACGCTAAGGGAAAGGAAAGGGTGGCTAAGTTCAAAAAAAATATCTTAAAAACCATAAAATTAGAAAAACGGTGTTTGTATTGAGAATATAATAACATTTTCAATGTAACAAAATTTGATTTTGGTAATGCAGAAGTTGTTAGGAATAGGATAAGGAATATGAATAATAAAAAAACCTAACTTGAGAAAAAAACAAGCTTAAAAATGCTAAATTAAAATTCCTGAAATTAAAAGTTGGTTCAGGACTTAAGTAAATATTTTGGGCTGTTTCGTTACCGAATAAACGGTTTCTTTAGGTATACCTAGTAGTGACTTTTAGGTTTTCGGTCAACTTGTGATCAATTTGCAACCACACTGGCAAACGCAAGATGCTTCATGGTTTTTAGACTGCTATTGTCTTATTGGCAAAAGGGGTCTGGCTCTAATATCGGATGATGATGATGCCACTGTCTCAATGGTAAGTAGGGAAAAGGGGGCCAAATTGGGTACCTAACTTTCTCATTAAATTGTTTTTAATGGGTCTGTTCCATCAGGCCGTTCAACAGTCATAAAACCGTCCGAAAAATCCCAAAGCGCGCGCAATGCAGTACGAGGACTATTTTAAAACGGTTTTGGTTAGATGGAACGACCAAATAACTATCCAAAAACCGAATGCTGGTGGGGTAGTGATCGATTTACTTCAGGCATGTGATCGTATGCGAGAGAGTTAAATTCAAAGTCCCGTGACTAAAAAAAGGGGTAGGTTTGTCGTCTCGCGTAAAGATAGATCGAAGGCAACGTATGAATTCGAGAACACGAATTAAAGTTGCACACAGAAAGGATTACACAATAACATAGGATTATCATAATATATTTTTAATTTTAGTTCTTTAAAATGCAGATAAAATGACATCAATTTAATTTATATTCAGAAACTATAAACCACTACAATCTGCCTAATTAACTAAATATACCAAAAATTAAAACGAACTTGCATTAGCACATATTTTTGGGCGAAACTTGTGAAAAAATATTTATTTTTTCTAATATCACAAGTTTTATGTGAAATATATATATTTATTTATTTGTATTTTGTAATTTGATTTTTACAAAATATTTGTGAAATTTCCTACATATTATAGACAGCCTTAATTATCACAAAGTTTTTGTAATTTTATTCATTTTTAGGAAATAGAGATCGTGATACTTCTAAGAAGTTAGGAAAATTACATTTTGTAGCTTGTACTTTGGTAGGTATATATAGTTAATGACCTTAATGTCAACAATGCCTTAAAGCGAAGTCGTTTGTTCTTCCGCCAAATCTGGTGTAAATTTTCACACCAAGTGTTATCCCTCTTCTTTTAACTTTTAGTTTCACAGGTCACCGGGATTTGCTTCAATCAGGGTAAACCATTATGTTTCTATTCCTATTCAATCACCTGCTAAACTAGTTTTTCTTTTTCTAAGAAGGATACCCTAAGGTTACGATCCGCAGACCCGTAATAATAAAAATTAGGAGGCTCTTGCAAAAAAATCAACAGATGCTGCAGATGTTGCACATTTTTTTTGGAAATTTAAAAAATATTTGTATATTTACGTGGCTTACCCGGCATTTTGTCATGTGTTAAAATTGTTTGTGAAACTCAACTTAATTTCACAAAAATTAAAATTTTTTGGGTTATTCACTATTTTTTGAATTTTCTCAGACAAATGTAAATTTAATGTAATTTTATGGTATATTTTTATCTCAGGTGATAAGATAAGGTAAGCTAGAAATGTGTGTGTTTTACATACAATTTTTCCAGTGCAACATCTCATAGATACAGACAAAGAAAAGAGAGAGAGCAATCATTTCTAATGCGCCTGTCTTCAATCCTTGTATTTCAGAGGAGTCCGAAACCAGTTTAAGTGGCTTGATGGAACGAAAAAATGACTGTCCGATAACAGTACAACGTCGACTTGGAACGCAAAAAGGATTTTGGTACCGTTTCATGACTGTCGCACGCGATGATGGAACTAAACTAATTATACAGTGGTGACTCGATAATCCGGATCATTTAAAACCGACCCGATCCGAATTAACGAGGAATCCGGATTATTCATAACTTTTTTTTAATAACAAAATATGTATAAATATAACTAAAAGGCGTGAATTAATAGAATAAGTAATTATTTTATTCGATTCGAATTCTTCCTTTTATGGTCTCATTTCTCATATGATCTGTACTAGATATTTTCATTGATCTTCTTATTGCATCCATTTCGTCACTTTCCTTTTTTGTTTTGTATTTTTCTGTTACGCGACAAGTCTCTATTTAATACAACATCATTAACCGTTAATGTAAGACATACAATAACTTTTTTGATCGGCTTTTTCTGGACTAAGTTCACCCTCCTTATTTCTGTCAACCTTCCTTTGAGTATCTTGCATTAATTTTCTTCGACTTCTATTTTCTGGTGAAAGGTCACGACCGTGACCTATGAACTTGCCCTCGCCCGAAAAGCTAGGTGACAACTGCTGAATGAGGCCCTGACCCCACACGCCGCATCAAACCAACCAAATCATAGGTTAAAACCTGCATTATTATATTAATTATTATTATAATTTAAAAAAACTTGAGTACGGATAACTGAATCAAGTAAAATCCGGATTTCCGAATACCTCAATGGACTTCTGAGGCTCTCCGGACTACCGAAGCTTCCGGATTATCGCGTGTACGGATTATCGAGTCACCACTGTTCCACCATGCGTCTCTGAAACAATTGTCCCGCTTTTTGTTTGTTAAAGAAAAACTGGCAACCCTGGTGTACGCTCATAGGTTACCCTTTGTTCTAATTTTAGTCTGCGAGAGAATCATGCGCGTACTCACTTCCCATGGTTCTAAACGCCGTTATGCCAATTTTGCCGCAAGAAGTTCCCACAAGATGGTACCACGCTTTTAAAAGTTTGTGCGGCGATCCCTGTTACTTAGTCCGAAAAGCAGTGGCCAGCTGTTTTCATTTGTTGGTAAAAGCTTTGGGTAGGTTACAAACGATTCTTAAGCCGCGTATCCATTTGTAACAAATGGCTCGTAACGTAACGCCGCACATGTTCGGCTCGTTGCAAGATAGCCCAGTCAAATGGTGATTTTTCCAAAACAAAATTGCGGAAGTATTTTTCTCAACGGTTTTATATGTTTTCGAGTGTGCTGAATCCGAATTTATGGTTTGCTGCCTCATAGAAGGTCGGCTTCATAGCCAAAAACGCAAAAAATCTGAATTTTTCAGCACTTTTTATAGTTTTTGCTTATATCTTAAAAACTATACGTTTTTTGAAGATGCGCGTTCTACACAAAATTAAAGCAAATAATTTCCTATAAAATGCACTTATCATCATTTATTTTATATTAAGCGGTCTCCGCGCTAGAGCTCAGTGAAACACAATGTTTTTTTTGTATTTTCACAAAAACGTCTAAAACACCCACTTTCATCCCTTGCAACGCGAGAGATATATATATGTTAATAAACCCTTATTTCACGTATAAGTACATTATATATCATAAACAAGATGTCTGGCATGGACGCACCAAGGGGGGGGGGCTCTGGGCCCGGCTCCCCCCAAGCCAAATTTTTTTTTAAATATTTTCCTCATATTTCATGAATAAACACAAAAAGTAGCATAACATACGACATCATAAGGACTCGGCCCCCCCCCCCCCAAAAGCCTCGCCCCCCCCCCCCAAGACATATTTCTGGGTGCGCCACTGTGTCTGCCATATTTAATTTTCTCACAAAGATTTTTATGAGAAGCATTTGTTAAATTAATTAGATGGCAAGCCATGTTTCATGAAAACATTAATATATTTACAACTGATTAGGTAGTTACATTAAACTCAAAATTAGGCTAACGAAATAATTGAAATATGTGCGCAGGATCATCATTCCTTTGAATGACCTGACGTCAAAGCCTCCATCAATCACATATACTGTACTACTGTCCAATTGCGTAGTGTTTGGAAGCGGTGTAAATGCTTTGTACAAAGCAGATTTTGTCCCTTTTCTCATTCCAGTCTCATCGAACAAAGATAAGGGATATGGAGTCAATTCGTAGGTTAAGAAATCTTGTAGTTCTTCTTCTGATTGCTTGGCGACAACCATCCTTTGAAACAGGGTGTCTGGCTTTATGACCACGGGATTGTTGAAGTCATTGCCAACAATTCCTTTAATACCCTTGGTTCCCACCTCCCTGGACAAGTGACAATTGATTATGATCTCCTAGAAGCCCAGTGCTGATTGATATTAGTTCTGAGGTTCCTAAGAACGGTGGGTGTTGTCGAAACCATTCCAACATATTTTGTGTACGGTCGTTCCAAAGTTTACACCGCAGAAATCCTCAATTGCATTTGCGATATGCTGGAGCGAATTCATTCCCAACGTCCATCTTGCCAAGATGCCTTCACTGAATCCGCGTGCTCTACTCAACCCTCCTTCAACCTTCATATGCTTCATGAGCTGCTGTTCAATACATATATCGCTCCATGTCCCGCTCCAGCATTTGTCAGTACGTCGAATAGTGAAGCCCACCTTGGAAGTGAATGCTTGAAATTCCTCAGGTGGGATGGACTGCTCTAATGTGAGCATATCCTGCAAGTACAAATGTGCGCACTTTGCATATAGGTAGTGCCCGCTGGCATGGAAATACGGTAGCATTTCCTATATGACTTGGAGGTGTAGTTTCCAATTGCCCATCCGCTCAGATTCAATGAATTTCAAGATCAATGTATGTTACCATTTGGAAACAATCAATCCACAACACACTACCGCATACCGAAAAGCAAAATCAGGCGGTCGCCAAGGAATGTAGTAGTGGGTGATAGATGAACCTTGGTCCGCCAAGACCAACAAAAAATACAGGCCACGGCCCTGAAAAAATTAGCTGTTCTTATGGGAGTTCTGAAGATTTCCGCAAAATTTCAGTGAAATATTCTCAGATACTATCCCAATATTCTACTAAACTTTTGTAAGGATGCAAGATGATTAAAAGGTTAAAATCTTCAAGAGTTAGCATTTCTTATTTTGAATTCAAATTACCCGCCATTTGCCGCATGCCAACTGTTATATTTCACATGTATTTGAATTTGTCATCTGTGTTTGTCACATTCGCTTCTGCTTTAAATTTAATTTTTGTGTGAGGTAATGAAGCGGCTCTGAAAAATTAAGGATTACTATACATTTAAAAAAAATTGTTCTGCAAGAATATAGTAAAAACAATCTCAAAACCGGCTTTATTTAAAAATAAATAAAATTATTCATGAACCGTCATTATAACTACAATATTTTAAAGACAGTCAATTGTGTCGTGACGTGACCATTAAAAAAAAATCAGTCCCCGATGTGACGTCAACAAAGTGGAGGATCGTGGCCCGTCCGTTTTGATAGCCCTGGGTTCGCCTGCGTTGTCGTTAAGTTTTAGAAACTATGTTCTTTAACGTTCTTTTACTTTAAATTAATTTTTTTGTTGATTACTTGTTTATTTCTCGACTTGAAAGAGGTGGGCCTGGGCGTTTTTCTAAAAATGAAAAAAATATCAAAAAATAGTTGTTTTTTAGCGAGGTCTAGAGCGGCTACCGCTTACCATAAAATAAAAGTTAAATAATGTGTTTTGTAGAAAATTTTATTTCCTTTAATTCTGTATAGGACGCTCATCTTCAAAAAACTAATAGTTTTTGAGATATAAGCAAAAAACTGAAAAAAGGGCGAAAAAAGTCAGATTTTTTGCGTATTTGGCTATAAAGCCGACTTCCTACCAGGCAGCAAACCATAAATTTGGATTCAGCACCCTCGAAAATATATAAAACCGCAATTTTGTTACGAAAACGGCAGTTCTAAAGACGCATTTACTGGGCTAAGACGACACGGTTCGCATTAATAAGCATTTTTGTCTTTGGTCGTCAAATTACCTTGTAACGTAACTAAACGAGGATACGATACAACGACGCAAACTTTTACCTAAAGATACACGATACCTATGTACTCGTCCCAACTGTTTCCGAGCATACCGTAGCAGGCCTTTGATGCGACGCACTTTAGTCTGAGATCCCAATATTTTGGCCAAAAATAGCAAAAACTAACTTCACTATAAAACTGTTTAGTTATATATTGTTTAACGCTAAATAACGGCACCTCAAAATTCCAGCATGATTGGCTTCATTGCCAAACCAGGCTTCGAAATATCGTTGTTTGAATTTGATATTTCCTGACAATGAGCAATTGTTTTTTTATTGTTCATTATTTTTCACTAACTTTAATGTGCTATTTCTAAGAAATGCGAATTTTTTAAAAATGGCTCTTTTAACTAAAGGTAAGTAGACTATTTTTTGATAATTTCAGTCACAGGGATTTTAAACTTATTCTTTAAATACGAATGATAGAAAAATTGTGCAAGAAATGTATGATTTTTTTTTTTTGATATTTCATTGGACTAACAAAAAAGCTTTTACGAACTTTCATATTAATTTTTGTGAAAATATTTTCGTCTTGATTTGTACTTTCCGGGGTTCATACACTGTTGGTGCGAAAAGGTGCGATAGTCTCAAAATTCTTTATTAATCATGACCGTACATATTCTGATAAACGCAGAGTACCTATTCAAGTGCATTTTAATTTGTGATTCCGTGTGTCTTCTATATAGATAGTAATGAGCAAAATACCTTGAAAAAAGCAGAATGAATCATAGATACCAAAACCCTGTCTTAGCAATGAATTTTAAAAAACAAGGAAAAATTTCAAGATGCAACTGCAAACATTTAACATCGGTTTCAGGGTATTTGGCGCACCTAAATTCCAAGATATAGAATAATTTTTAGTGGAGGAGGGAAATACCAGTTTATAATGGAGGGGGGTTAACTAGACTAAGAAAATCAAATTTGACATGTGTGACATCGGTTAATTAAGGTGCTGAAACAAAAAAAAAATAGGTTTTAATTATTTAACTTCCTCCTATATATGATGATCAATATAAATTTTTCATCGATTTAAATCATTCATCGGATTCATTCTCTCTTTTACACCCTGCATGTGGAGGTAAGAACTTCACTTTTTATGAACATTGAAAGTTTTTATGCAATATTAGATATTCAATATTAACAAGAAAAACTGTTTAGCATCCCACTGGGAGGGGAACGCCTGGGAGTGGGAGTCTATAAATAAATTTTGTATGGAACTTACTATAGGCACGACTAAACTTCTATATGAATTTTTATTTTAGTCTCTACGGCTTCTCCTCTTAGGGAGGAAAAAGGGGTGCTGGGGCTAGGTCGTATCTTTATTCTACCTTGATGGTCGTATCCAACCCAAAACAGAGGAGGGGGCAGGTTTCTGAATTCCATGGCCTTCTTAATTTAGAGAGGGGGAATTCATATTCTAATTGAATTTCAATGTCCGATTTTCAAAAACCTGGTTAAAAAGGGGACAGCCCAATAGCTGCCCTTCTCCCCCCCTCCCCGGATACGCCTTTTTGCTAGGGGTATAATTGAGTGAATTATTTTTTTTATTCTCTTGGTTGAATTTAGCAAATAGAAATATTTCCATGATAAACTGTTCATGTCCATTAAAAAAGTAAAGTTTGGACCCCCAAATAAACGGAGTAAAAGGGGGGATGGGGTTACTAAATGGTTATAAAACTTTTTAATCCTTAGATTTTAGTTCTGCGGACCAAAATACTTAAGAATATATATAATATTTAGCATTTTTATAATAGACCAAATTTTACCCCCCAGGGGGTCCTAATAGGGGCATATGCGATAATTGAAAAAAAAATTTGGGAAACTCGGTTTTGTGCACCAAAATTAGGAGGATTTGGGGGGTCTGCCCTCTGACTTATATTTTTTTTTGAGACTGGGTAATCTGCAGATCATAATAGAAATAATACATTTTTTTAAAGGGCTTTTAGGCAGTATAAATTACGAAAATGGTAGTGGCAAGAGTGGGGGGTATTAAAAAATACTTTTTAATTGTATATTAGCAATTTAGACTTCTTCATTGATTTGCGTTTAAGTGCTTAGAGAGTTTAACTGTAAAAGTCTATTTTTAGCCAAAATATTGATCCCTCAGCCATAGTGCGACGGCTAGAGACCGACAAATGGTGGTTCGGCTTGTAACAGTTACGCATGTTGGTTGCGCGTACCATGCAACAGAATTCCGTCTCCACTAGTCGTAACGTAACATGTTCGCGGACACGTTACGGGCCATTTGTTACAAATGGATACGCGCGAGGGGTAAACCGCGCCAAGGGCGGATCCAGAGGTGCTTCTCGAGGGGGGCACTTTAGGTGACATTCTCTTTTGGTAAAAAACGGTATATATTTTTTTAAGCAGATAATAACAATAGCCAAAATTTTGAATTTTTATTAGCAAAAAAATTACTTTTTACTCATTTTTTGTATATTCAAAAAATTCTCGGGGGGGTGGGGGGCAAGTGCCCCTAGTGCCCCCCCCTGGATCCGCCACTGAACCGCGCTCCAAAATTGTGTACACTAATACCTCATTTTACCTCTAATACCCGAATTTGTTAAACTAATACCTCTATTACCCTGTAATACCCATAATAATACCCACTAATACCCACTAATACCTACTCGAGCCTACTAATACCCACTAATATCTCTGGAAAAAAATACACTTTTCGCAGTTAAAAAGTTATTAGAGTGTTTTTGGTCAGCACATGTAGACGTCAATTTCGTTATAGTTGTGGTTATGTTAGTGGTTAATAACCATAACTATTTGTCACGAACAACACAGTTTTTGGATACGCCACATAACGAACTGTCATTTCATAAAACTGCAAGAAAACCATTTTACAAGAAAAATAGTTTGAAACTTTCATCAAAATAATCAAAAATGTTCAAAACATCACAAAAATATGAATTTGGAACATGATTCCAGTTTTGGTTTGTTGAAATGTCAATGTAAAATAACCATACCCACTCACATAAAGTTAGCGCTAAAGATCCGTAATTAACCACGTCCTTTGTGGTAATTAAACAAAACCACGGGACAGGTCGCTATTGCGCCGACTCAGAATAACCACAACCACAATTTTGGAGACAAATGTGCTAACCAAAAACACTCTATTACTTGCCTTGAATAAGAAAGGGTTATAAACTTACCAATATTTTAAACAATTAAAACTTCTAAATTTTTAATTCAAAATAATGTTTATTTCCAAATCATTTTGAACCGAGTCTTGAACAAATCTTCAACGAGAAATAACAATAAACGTAAATAATATGTACCGAAATATGCTATGAATAAAAAAAAATGAATTGGAAATAATTTATTACAATTTACAATAAAACTATTCAGCTGTTTCTTTATATTTTTTTTCTATGGTAATTAGGTCATGCCTCCTTAAATTGAAAGGACCACTTCCTGATAGCTCCAGGGGACCATAAAAAATATATTTTAGCTCAACGATGTCGGGGTCATCTTGCCTGGGCCAGACAAAGTGATTATTGTTTGATTTTAGAAATTTGACCTTGAATTGATTTTCTTTAAGAATATCAGAAACTTTGAACAACCTGATTAAAAATTTACATGTGAAAACAGACCCCGAAAACCGTCCTCATTGCATTTTACACCGAAAAATTCATTTTTTTGGCAGTTCAACCCACCTCTTACCCCCTACCCCTGGGCTGATTTGGCTTAAATACAATCCGAACCATTCTTCTATGGAGCTCTGCCTGTGTGCCAAAGTCGATAGCGCAATATATTCATTCAAAAGTTATCGCGTAAACTAACCGACACACCGACAGACTTATAGACCGACAGACACAAAAATTTTTTTTGCTGAAAATAGTTTTCTTACGCGTTTTGGGTCATTTTAAGACGATTTAGCCAATAAAAATTTTTCAAAATTTTTTGCCGATACTATACTTCCACATCATTTAGGACTTTATAAGTAAAAATGAACGGCAGTCAAAAACCAAAAATTTATTTCGACCCCTTGAAAAATTTAAAATTGAATTTGAAAAATCATATTACTACCTGTATTACACTCTTATTGGCAACATTGTAAAAAAAATAGCAATCGTGCTGCACTCGGTGCTGCATGAAAATATTGGAGTTAACATAACCTAACTTTATTGCTCGCTTTATTGCTTTAGCCGATTGCCAACTTAAATTAAAGTATTATGAAAAATGAATCATACAGACAATTATCAGTCTCACAGACATTTCTACTGAACATAACCTACCTTATTTTTTTTCACTGCCACCACAAAAAAACATAAAGTTTACCACTGGATACGCACCTCGATACGCACGGTTCTTTTCACAACAGGTGTAGGCAATGTTGCCAAATCGTTAATATGTATCTACTAATAAGGAGGTTCCCATAAAAGATGCTCATAGTCTACTGTAGCATATTGATACGCGTCGAAAGGTACCAGATACCAGGTTACATTAGACTTGTTCTGTGGTAAATAGGGAAATAAGTTTGAAAAATCGTATGTTCTTTTATAATTCTAATACAGCTATTACCCAGACTAATTCCTCTAATACCCCGGCTATTACATCTAATACCCTTCTAATACCCACTAATGCCTACTAATACCCATTAATACCCTAATAATACTTCTAATACCCACTATTTCCTCTAACAATTCCTATAATACCCAAGATTTGTACACCAAAATACCCACGCGGTTTACCCCTCGGATACGCGGCTTTAGACCGTTTTCGATCAACGATAAAAAACCTCTCCCCGAGCGATACACACTGGTGGAATTTCCAGAAAATCTGGCCATAATAGATATTTTTGTTTCCGTATTTTTTAATCAAAGGGGGAGACACTAAATACATTGTTTACCGGCATGCGTCAGATGAGCTGTATTTGAGATACAGTCGAACCTCTCTAACTCGAACCTCTATAACTCGAACCCCTCTATAACTCGAACCTTTTAAGCGGTCCCTGCAGTTTTTACATGTATTTTAACCTATGTAACTCGAGTTTCTATAACTCGAACTCTCCATAACTCGAACTGTTTTGGTTGTCCCTTCAGGTTCGAGTTATAGAGGTTCGACTGTATATTGTAGGCTAAACCTACCGTAGGTTTTGTTTTCGAGCTATACTTATTTATATGCGACTGAAATATGCGAAAATGATTAGTTTTTTGCTATAACTTATCGTCAAATAAAAATAAAAAACCGATATTAGCTTTTTTTATAAAAATTTCCTTTAAGAATTTGAACAATTTTTGACATATAGTTTGCGTCACATACCAACAGCATGGCTCTAAATAATTATAAAAAAAATAACTATTCTAAAGTGATGTTTGCATAATGGGTTATGTGACTTACATGGTATTTAAAAAAAAATTAATTCAATGCATGACATGTTTACTAATTGTGTACGGATTAGTGTGTTTACCGGGATGCGTCAAATGAGATGAATTCGTGATATGTTAAGGTCCAAATCGTTCAGGTACTTGTCTCAAACAAATTAGGAGGTGATCACCTCCTAATTTACGAGCTATAATTATTTAAATCCGCGCCACTTGACTATAGAAAAATGGGAGTTTTTCTAGTTTTTTTGCTATAACTTCTCGTCAAATAGAAATAAAAAAACAATATTAATTTTATTTAGTTGAAAAAAAAAGAGTCTTTTTACGTATGGTCTCAATTTTTTTGATACATTTCGTCACAAATCTACAGAGTGGTTTAAAATATGAAGAATAGAAATACAGGAACAATAACTGGGATTTTTTTAATACACCTAAAGGAATGAAATTAAAAATGCATAGTCAAAATAAATTCATTTGCTTCAATGTGAGCTGTTGTAACTATTATAAAGTAATATTCACATACATAATGGTTTAGTGAAGTTACAGGGTATATCAAATATTTTTTAAATTAAACAAATTAAACTAACGGAATAGTGCGTTTACCGCGGTTCGTCAGATGAGGTGAGTTTGAGTTATGTTAGAGCTTAAGCCATCTTGAAACTTGTTGAAAAAAAAATTGGTGGGGGGGTCATCGATTTCGTTTTCGAGCTATACTCTTATGGAATTTTGCTACAACTTCCATCGCCTTATAGTGATAAAAATGGATATTTAAAGTTTTGTCAATTAAGTTTGTTCACAGGCTCTCTTTCGGATGCAAAAAATTTTTGGTAGCTCCCCGGAAAGGTGTGAGTAGATCCGTTTTCGTCACCTACAGAAAGTCACATTTCCTATATTCCGGCATTTAAATAAGTATAGCTCGAAAACAAAACCAATAAGCACTTTTTTTAACCAATATTAGGATGGTTTAGGCTGTAAAACATATCAAATCGACCGCATCTAACTCATCCCAGTAAATACATTATTCCAAAGGCAATTAGTACACATGTCATGCGAATTCAAAAAATGTTTGAAATACCCTTTAAGTTCATTATTTTTCCTATGATTCTATTATTCATAATTTGAGCCACTCTGTAGATATGTGACGAAAACTATATGTCGAAAATTAAAAACATACTTAAAAAGACTCTTAAAATTAATATTGGTTTTTTATTTCTATTTGACGAGAAGTTATAGCAAAAAAGTCACATTTTTCCATATTTCAGTGGCGCGCATTTAAATAATTATTACAGCTCGAAAACGAAACCGATAAACCCCCAATTTTTTTGAGACAGGTATCAAAACGGCTTGGGCTCTAACATATCTTAAATTTAGCTCATTTGACGCATCCCGGTAAACACACTATTCCGTAGACAATTAGTAAACATCTCATGCGTTGAATTAAAAAAATGTTTGCAATACCCTGTAAGTTTATCACATAACCTATTATGCAAACATTACTCTAGAATAGTTAAAACGACTCACATGAAAGTAAGTAAAGTTAATTTTGACTATGTATTTTCAGTTTCCTTTCTTTATATTTAATAAATCTCATTTTTCCTGTATTTTTTTTAGAATTATTTTGAGCCACTCTGTAGGTATGTGACACAAACTTATGTCAAAAATTGATAAAATTTCTAAAGGAATCTTTTATCAATAAAATAAGGCTAATATCGGTTTTTCATTTTTATTTGGTGATAAATTATTACAAAAAAACTACAAAAGGTCACATTTTTCCATATTTCAGTGGCGCGCATTTAAATAAATATAGCTCGAAAACAAATCCTATGACCCCCCAAATTTTCTGGAAAAAATATCACGAAGGTTTGGCCATCAACACATCTTAAATTCGGTAAACAATGTATTTAGTGCCTCCTCCTTTAAGACATGTCTGAATGGTCGGTAATAATTTGCAATGTCGGCCGCTATTGTGTGTGAGTAAAATGTAAAGGCCTAGTTATAGATTGAAAACATTTCCGCCTACTATGCAAGTTGAGTTAAGGGTTAAGGTAGATTCATAGCACCTAGAAAAGCTCTTTTTTCTGTACTACCGCAAAAAAAAACATTGGAATAATTTAAAAAAAAGTAGGGTTAGAGTTTCAGCCAAGTTCGTTTTAGTGGTCCGGTATGGTCAAGTACGTTAAAGCATAAATATATCCAAACGTGAAGCACTCATACCTTGCTTTGGAAACAATGGCAAATTTAAATTCGCAGACGCGAATTTTCAAGTGCGCATACTTGTGTTTTGTCAAGTAGACAAACAGCTGCTGTGTGGGTAGGCGCCATATTTGTTGTTTGTTTACATTTTGCGGTGTTTTGCGTTTGTCGTGTAAAATTATATTTTTTTCTGTGAAAAATGGGAAATAATTCACGTAAAACATGTGCGGTTTGTGGAAAAATATCTGGGAGAAGTAAGGGAGTGCCATTCCATAGGTAAGTACTTGTATTTTTCTTTATAATTTGTTAATAAAATTAAAAGTGGTTTATAGATGTCATTAAACACTTCATGGTGTCCACAATAAATCTGCACAATTAATTTTAGAAAATTTTAAAAACAATCAACTAGTTTTTAGAAAAAAAATAAAGACATAACCCTAAATTTTTGACAATTGTCAAATAATGTAGTGCCGTAACGGAGTATGTTCCAAATTCACCAAAACAGACGCATGCGCAGTAACCGAAATTCTGTCTACCCGAAAAAGGAGCATTAAGAATTAAATGGGAGTCCTGACTTCAAGCATCGTGTGTGAGAATCACAAAGTATATAGCCAATAGGCTATATACTTTATGGTAAGAATGCATGGGTATGGCCCGTATTTATGCTCTAACGTATTTGGGTCTGGTTCTTAGTGACAGCTGAGGTCAAGGTCAACCAGAAAAAATCAAAATTTAAACCGCGGTTCGAAACGATAGACCGCTCAAATTTGTTTATTGTGTTTATGAAAGGTTAGGCTTCTATAAGTTGATATTGTATTAAAGTGGCACCACGTCATCAAAACCGTGATCGGCGGGAAGGGAGTAGAGGGGTACATGCAATGGCTAGCACTTCCTGTAATTTTTTTATTGATATTGATTCCCAAAACGAGGCACTGCACTAATTAGTCATTAGCTTACTATTTCACTTATTTATGTCTTCTTCTAAACGATTTCATTAGAAAGGAACATATATACTCTTATCTGGTTGTTACGAACATATTGATTTAGTCGGGCTTTGACGTTTTCTATTCGTTGTTGTTTTGACTGTTTTGATGTCAAACAAATTACGACCGAGCTTTTTACAAAACAAATTACCGTTTTTGCAACTAAATCAATATTTGCGCACATTTTAATATAATTTTGGATTCTCTTTTATGTTTCGGACCTTTATTTATTAGGTAAGTAGGTACCTATTTTATCTCTCCTTTAAAAGGTCTCGGTGTTTTATCATACACATATAAAGCGGCACACTGCATGTACAAAGTGAAACATAAATTTTTTAAGGCTTCTTTACCTAGAGTTTGCCGCAAAATTTGGTTTACCATAGCTATGACGCGGTGCCACTTATATACATCCGCAACTATAGTTATAATTTTGCACCTCTATTATCAGGCCCTGGGAACAAACTGTTACTGAGCGAATTTACCAAACTTTTAAAAGATGAGGATGAGGAAGTCTTGGAAGCACTAGTTCCCAACATTGGATTTTCATTGGAAATGTTTGCATTTACTGGAGTTCTACCTATAGATCAACTAGTCCAGAATACCACGGACGTGGGCAAAGCGTTGATAAAATGTCAGGTTAGATTCTTTAATGAAGTTATTTCCTCCCTTATCTGAGGGCACGGCAGTTCCTCGCCAAGTTCGCTCGCCGTAACCATCTTTTCTTGAAACATTTCAGTCGATATTTGACCTACTTAAAACTCTACTTCGGAATGAGCTACGAATCTCAAACTTTGCACAGTCGTAGATATCTATGCAGTTAACAACCCCTCCCCCCCAAGTTTCATGGAATTCCATAAAGTAGTAAAGTAGTTACGAAATTTCAAAAAACGTCGAAATTGCCACTTACTGACTCACTCACTCACTCATGTAGAGATCATCAATATTCTACTGTACTTCCAGACATGCTACAAAGCTGAAATTTGGCAGACTGATAGAAATTATGACCAAACCCCTGGAAAAACCCCCAAAATTTTAATTTACTTCCCTCCCTTATACATTTAAAGTTATATAAAAGTAGCATCGCCCACTTCCAGAAATGCTAGAGTTGAACTTTGGCAGACTGATAGGAAGTATGATAAAACTATAGAAAAAAATCAAAAAACCCCAAAATTTTAATTTACTCCCCTCCCCTATACATTTAAAGTTATGTAAAAGTAGCATTGCCCACTTCCAGAAATGCTAGAGAGTTGAGCTTTGGCAGACTGATAGGAACTATGATAAAACTATAGGAAAGAATTAAAACACCCCAAAATTCTAATTTCCTTCCCTCCATTATAAATGTAAAGTTAAGTAAAAGTAACATTGCCTACTTCCAGACATGCTAGAGAGCTGAGCTTTGGAAAACCGATAGTAACTAATATAAAGTTATAGAAAAAAATTAAAACACCCCAAAATTCTAATTTACTTCCTTCCCCTATAAATGTAAAGTTATATAAAAGTAACACTGCCCACTTCCAGAAACGCTAGAGAGCTGAACTTTTTAAGACTGAAAGACAATATGATAAAACTATATGAAAAAATGTAAAATCACCAACATTTTAATTTACTTTCCTCTCCTATAAATGTAAATTTATATAAAACTAACATTGCCCACTTCCAGAAACGCTAGAGAGCTGAACTTTTTAAGACTGAAAGACAATATGATAAAACTATATGGAAAAATTTAAAAACACCAACATTTTAATTTACTTCCCTTTCCTATAAATGTAAATTTATATAAAACTAACATTGCCCATTTCCAGAAGCGCTAGAGAGCTGAGCATTGGAATGCTGATAGAAATTATGATAAAACGATGGGAAAAAATTTAAAAAGTCCAATATTTTCATTTACTCTCCTCCCCTATAAATGTAAAGTTATGAAAAAGTAACATTACCCACTTCCAGAAACGCTAGAGAGCTGAGTATTGGAAGATTGATAGGAACTATGATAAAACTATAGGACAAAATTTAAAAACACGACAATTTTAATTTATTTCCCTCCCCTATACATGAAAAGTTATGTAAAAGTAACATTGTGCACTTTCAGAAACGCTAGAGAGCTGAGCTTTGGAAGGCTGATAGAAACTACGATTAAACTATGGAAAAAAATTAAAAAACCTCAAAAATTTAAGTAAGGCATTGCAAAAGTTTTGAACAATATTCCGCATATTTTACTACTTTAAAAATTAAGTATTATCCAATTCCTTTAAAAAAGAAGTAAATCATAACAAAAACATTTCATGTAAAAAAAAGCCAAGTACGGGAAAATGGCATTCCGTAAAAAGAATTGAGATAAGAGTAAAGCCAAGTTCTCCAATACAAATTTCAAAATGAAAGGTCCTTACTAGTTTGGAAATATTTTTCTTAAAATGAACCGAACCGAACCGAACAGAACACTATCTCTCCAACCTCCATCCAATATTTTATCCATGGAGTTGATAGGACAAAATATTTTTTAGGTAGAATGCTTCAGAACCTATAACTGGCGCTTAAAAGAAGGCATTTTTAAACAGTTTGAGATGCTACCTTTCTGTATGCCTCCAGATTTTATTCACCAGCATTTTACGCCGTTGGCTTTAAGTTGCATTCTGATAGGAGTAAGTTTTTCCTTTGGTACTACTTATTAAAGTTACCTTCCCACATAGCACAAATACGTGTTTAACACGTAAAACAGGTGTGAGAAAAAAAACGTTGATTTTAAAAGCTGCTAGAAAAAAACGTTTATTTCATATATGAAAACAAGCTTAATAGGTCATTCTTTAACGTTATAAAAAATAAAGTTGCTAAAAACTGCGTTGTAATAACGCCATTATCAAATTAAAACAGTTTGTTTTGTTGTTTTTACGTTAGTTTCACGTGATTTATATAACATTAGATTCACGTCTTTTCTACACGAATTTTAAAACGCGACTTGCATGGCTTTTCTACCGAATATTTTTGAGATTTTACTAGCAGCAGCGCCACCTATTGTCGGCATTTTTCATTTTACCGAAATCTATTAGGCAGTGCTTTGGCTTCTAAACGCCAAAAACCTGTTAAGGAACTGATCCCTGATCCTTCACGATCACGACGCACCTGTTATTAACCTAATAAAGACACATTAATATTCTGTGAAAGTGTTTACTGTTAAAAAATCTTGTTTAGCTTTAAAAAAAACATAATGTATATAGATAGATATATAGATATTTTGTCTTGCCTTGAGCGCCATCTTTAAAATTGTCTTGAAGTGTTGTAGTTTTAAACTAGTGAACTTTTATAACTTCCTTTCGCGTTTATTTTAAGTTAAAAAAATGTTATTAAACAAACGTGACCAAAAAAGACGCAGAAAGTTAGTAGGTTTGAGAAGTCTTAATCTAGTGGCGTTTTAGAACATGTTGTGGAGGACTTTTCAAGTGTGAATTTGGTCCATGAAAATAAGGAGGGTAAAAAACACGTTATATACACAGCACCAGAAACTTCAGCAAAAAGTACATTTTTATAGCTTGATTTCTCCTTGTTTTCAAGTTATCTTTAGGCATGTAGATTTAACAAAATAAATAATACATGGTATGAGGTTGTTTTCAAGTAAAAAAAACTTTGTTATTTTTGTTCACGTTAATTTAACGTTGATGTGATTCTTGTGCTATGTGGGTTATAGCAATTTCGACTTCTAGATCGCTTTTAAATTTATCTTAATTGACATGTACATTAAATCAATGTTTTCTGGCAGAAAATTAATGTTTAGTTGTTTGAAATTACGTACCTTTATCGTTTACTTCAACATAGAAAAACAAAAACGTGGAATTGACTTTGTCATTTTAGTTGTCATTTTGCTAAAGTTATTCTAAATTGGCTAGAAATCGACCATATCCAGATTTTGAAAAATGTGATATGTTTGACTGCTTTATTCAAGCAACAAAATCCAAAAATTTAAACGGCAGAAATATTTTTATGTAAAATACCAGTGGCGTATATAGAAAAAAGGTTCGGGGGGGCTCGAGACAGTTTCGGGTGGGGGGGGGGGGGGCTGAGGCCTCATAAGGCCGTATTTTATGCTATTTTATGTTTATATTCATGAAATATATGGAAAATATCTAAAAAAATCTTAGCTTCGGGGGTTCGGTTGTCGGCCCCCCCTCCTTTATACGCCACTACAAAATGCGTTAAGAAAAATTACTCAAAAATACCAACATTGTCTTAATGGCAGTCAGTTTGAACATTTATATCATTAAAGAAAAATTTTGTTATTATTTTTGTATTTGTTGTAGACTTATATATAAATAAAATATAAAATTTGGATTACTTTGTGATAATAATAGTATGAAATCAATCAACATAGTACTAAAAAAAGTTCGTATTTAATTTTTTTATGATAAATACGACATCTCAAAAACTAAACAATATTTTAAAAAACCGACAATGTCATTATTTTCTTCTAAAAAGTTGCCACAAAAAGGTTTTTACAGAAAAAAATAAAATAAAAATCTTGCAAAATAAGCAAGATATAAGAGAACATTAAAAATGCAATTTTTTCAAAAACTCCATGTATTAGCGAAACTACGGAGTATAGCAAAAATGTGATTACACCAATTTTAAAGGCTCAAAAATTGACTTGCTCCAAACTTATTTGACTTCCCTTAGTGACGTTTGGATGTTTAAATACAGCGGATGCTATTTTTCAAGCAAAATATATATTTTTTTAAATTTATTTGTAGGTTTTGGGTTGGTATATTGTTACTGTAACAACGGAAAAATAAGACATGTTTTCAACTAAAAGGTAACAGAGGTGTTTTTGGGTATTTTTCGTGCGAATTTGGAGAAACGCTCGGACACGTCGATTTTGTTTGCAAGGGGGACACTTTTTGGCTATCTTGAAATTTTTGTAGCACGAACCCTCTTCGAGGGGTATACTTTACCCCTACATTTTAAATAGGGAAAGTGGGTCTAGTGATACCTTGTTTTGAAGCCCTTTTGAATGTCCTTACAACTATGTAAAAATTTCAAAAAGCAATCTATTAGTTTTTGAGATAATTGCCTTCAAACTTTCAAATTTAACATGGACTGATAAAATAAAAATTTAATTAGAATTTTATTATTTTTCGGATTTAATTTTTATTTTATCATTCCATGTTAAATTTGAAAATTTCAAAGCAAATATCTTAAAAACGAATCGATGGATTTTCGAAATTTTTACACGGTTGTAAAGATATTCACGAGAGCTTCAAAACAAGGTATCACTAGACCCACTTTCCCTATTCATAATATAGGGGTAAAGTATACCCCTCGCAGAGGGTTCGTGCTACAAAAATTTCAAGAAAAAGTGTCCCCCTTGCAAACAAAATCGACGTGTCCGAGCGTTTCTCCAAATTCGCACGAAAAATACCCAAAAACACCTCTGTTACCTTTTAGTTGAAACACCCTGTATATTGCAGGAGTCAAAACTCTTTCTTTCTCGAGATATAGAGCATCAAAGTTGGCGATTTTTTAAACTTTTTTGATAATAACTTTTTTAAATAACGCAGTAAAAATATGAAATTTGGTAACGTCGTGTATTTAAACAAGAGCAATCATTTAAAACATAAAAAGCTTTTTAAAAAATTATGCTGTCAAATTTTTTCAGGAAAAACTATTTTTTTGGTATAAACTTTTATGAATACCATTTTAAACGTAATCTTTCTCTTAATATTTTTTGTTATTAAAAATAAGTCTTGGGTAGACATAATTATAAAATATTATTGATATTTTTATAAAAGAATAAGTAAGAGAATATAAAAAAAAATAAAAAACTATTTTTTTATACATTTTTATACATATACATTATAGCTAAGTATTTATTTCAGGGTAACAAATTTGCTTTTTTTATAAAACCCTTTTTCCCCCACTCGTTTAATTTTGAAAATCCTATATTTTAAAAACAGATGAGTGTTGACCCCCATGTTATATAAACTTTTTTATCAGAAATAACGTCCTCTATCCCGGCTGCACTATGGCCACTAAATTATAAGACACCCTGTATAAATCTTACATTATTACTATTGCTTTTAAGGCAAAAAATAATTTAAAGCTTCAACCAAAATATAGCCAAGTAGTATCATAAAGCTGTAGAAGGCGAAGCATTATTGTTTCCTTTGAAAATAGGGGACGGAGGGGCCACAAAATAGTTTTTTGCGTTTAAAAATTTGTTAAATGCATATTTGCTCTCCACCCCTACGGAGCATTCGACCTACTGGGAGGGAGCATTCGACCATGTAAAAAAACAAAAATACTATAACTAGAAAACGCCTTGACAAAAAAAACCTAAGCCTACAAGTAACATTACCCACCTACCTAAACGAAATCAGTTTACTAGCAAGGTGCTAAAATTGTAACTAAACTTAAATTATTGTTCCTGTTTTTATAAGACTTATGTCTCCAAAGTCCCCGTCGCATATATCTTCAAATTGTGGAAAATAAAATGTAGTTGAAAGACCCTTTTCTCTCAAAAAATTAATATTTGTTGCCTCTCCCAAAATTTGCCCCACAAAATTAATCAGTTTGGATTTAGTCTTGAATCTTACTAAAACAAAATATCTTTTTTTAAGATCCTCTTGATCAATTTCCCCAATATCTTCAAACTAGTCACTCAAATCTTCATCTGAGTCGTCATGAAGAGATAACGCATCATTTTTGGTCGATGATAAATCAGAACATTCAGTGGTCAAATGCTCCCCATTTTTTGGTGGTCGAATGCTTCCCAGGGTACAGAAACAGATCAATTAGCTCAACAAAAAAATATTTATATGTTAAGGTTAAAATAAAATTTAATAATCAAAACTACAAAAAAAATATCTTACCAAAAAGTGTGTTTTTCAACTTTTTTCGTTAAAAAATCAGAAACGTTGGGTATACGTGTGTAATTATATTTTCACGGGAAATTTAAACCACTTGGTAAATAAACGCGTTGGTTGAATGCTCCCCCTGGTCAAATGCTGCCCTCTTTCCCCTACTTGTATTTTTAAAATATAGCTCAGTAAGTCAAGGAGTAGCAAAAACATGATTTTTGTTTTACTTTTAAATCTGTTATTTTATTTAGAAAGCAAAACCGATCAGAACTCAAGCCGCACGAACCCTGATCGTGTTCCTTCGGTATTGCCCGAAAGAAAACCATCGGAAATGGATCCGGGACAACATCTACAACCAGCTGTGTTGTTCGAGTTGTTGTTACACTCGTCAGATGTATATCGTGCTCTGTCAGCAAGCATTGACCATATTTAGTTGGAGATATTTCAAAGAGCATTTTTATATGCCTTTATTGGGCTTAGCGGATGATAAGGTATCTGGTCATTTTGGTGTGCCCAATTCGGACTTGGGGGTTTTCGGAAGATAACAAAAAAACTGCGATCCTTGATTTTTAAAAAAAGTTTACCGGTAAAAATTGACGAGTCGTTAAATACCGAGATGAATTCCAAGACGTGCGCAAGCGTTGATCTGTCACTTCTGCCAACCAATCAACTGAGAGATATTTCAGTATAGTTTTATACAGCAAAACTTTAATAATTTCCAGTGCTTTTTGATGAAAATTCGTCGTTTTTGTGCTGTGAAAATGCCGGTGACGTGCAAGTTGTGTGACAAATTATTTAGTGCCTAATTTAATTTGAATAAACACTGTCAAAGTAAACATGGCATACAAAAACAAAGGTATTCCTATGCAGAAAGTGTTTTTATGTTTAGATGCCTAGAATGTAAATGCTCCTTCCCAAAAAACTTGGATCTGTGTGATGATTTGAAATACAAACACAATCAAGAAATACTTGAAGAAACATTGGAGTTGAGAGTCAATACTCCCATGGCAAAACAAAATAAACGTGAAATGCATAAGATCATATAGAAGAAATACTGCATATACCTCAAAAAATATTAATCGCAGCACGTAGATATTGTATATTTTTGAAATCAGAAAGAAAAGACGAATCTTAAAATGCAAAAATATAAGTTCCCTCTCAAAAAATCGACTTCATTATCACACCCTGTACAGGGTGTCCCAAATTCGTTCTTTTTTTGTGGTGTCGGGTATTTCTAGAGGAGATAGAAAAAAACTGACCCCCTTTGCGACGCTCAAATTTCAAGAGGAGCCTAAAGGTGAAAACCACATTTAGATATAGCAAGCCGTTTTAAAGCTACGGAGTGTTTTTGTCTGCATTTTGGGAGGGGGTCTATAACTTTTTTGTTTATGAAAATTTTGTTTTTGTGTAAATAGCTTTCTTATAGATCTTTTCTTGAAGAATTGACAGATGGAAACGGTTTTTATTTATCTCTTTTGGTTTTTAAAATATTGCATAAAGTTGTTATTTTTCTTACAGAATAATTCTTTTTTATTCGATTTTTAAAATCAGCTTAAAATTTCCTTTAAAATGATGTATCACACTCAATATTTTATTTTTTTATTGTTTTCTTTAGTTTTATTTTTTAATCACCTCTTTATTATTTTTATAATTTTATAATATTAAAATATTTAAAACCCATTAAGCAAACTAAAATATGTGGTAAAAATACAAAAATATAAAGAAATAAAAAGGGGAAAGGGATCCTCCCATAAAGCAAAATTAATTTTATGTGATATCTCAAAAACTAAACGTGACAAATGAAATTTAATTCCTCTTAAAAAAGTGTCTTAAGAATGTTTTCACAGAAATAAAAAATATTAATAAATAAACAAGTTATAGACCCCTTCCCAAAATGCAGACTTTTTAAAAACACCCCGTAGTTTAAAAACGGCTTGCTATATCAAAATGCGATTTTCACCTTTAAGCTTCTTTTGAAATTTGAGTGTCGCAAAGGGGGATCAGTTTTTTTTAGCCCCTCTAGAAATACCCGAAACCCCCCAAAAACATCGAATTTGGGACACTATGTACATGGTGACGGATAGAAAAAAATTATGTTGGCTTTTAAAGTTGTCATAATTAACCAAAAAAATCTCAATTTATTTTCAATGATAAAGTTGCTGAGTGCTCCGGTTATAAAAAACCACCCGGTACCGATATAAAATCATACCTAAAAATTAGAATTGACCATTATTTTATACCTTGAATTTTTTATTATACGTTAAGCTCTTCGAGCTCGCGCCAATCACGGTATTCGCGCCAATAATTTAAATTAGACATTTTGACGTTAATTTTGGCGCATGCTCCTTTGATGGAATTCATCTCGGTATTTAACGACTCGTAAAAATTGCATCTGTGCTGCAGTGCTCCCAATACAAAGAAAACTCAAAATATTAATAATAATATTATAATCTAACTTAAATATTAGCTCACACTACTACTATACTATAGTAGTGTGAGCTATAGTGATCCTAATTTTTTCGAGAAAAAAAAAGTTGCTCCGAATTCAAAATTTTTTATATATCTTTGCGTTTCAGATGATTTTGAAACTTTTTTGTTGCGCCGTCTGTCTGTCTGTCTGTCTGTCTGTCTGTCTGTATGTCTGTCTGTCTGTCTGTCTGTCTGTCTGTCTGTCTGTGTGTCTGTATGTCTGTCTGTAACGACCAACGCGCATAACTCAAAAACGGCTTGCCCGATTTTAATAAAATTTGGTACCCTGGCTGGGTTTTGGATCGAGATGGTCCCATTTAAAAATGAACAAAATCCACCGAACACAAGCCAAATAAAAGGGTGGGGGTAGATTTCAAAAATTAGAGTTTATGTAAAAATATAGCGTGTGTGATATCAAACGAAAGGTAATTGAGTCTGGAGTTAAACAAAATACATTTTAATTAAATAAAAAAAAAGGTGGGGGTAAATTTCAAAAATTAGTGTTTAAGTGGAAATATGGCGTGTGTGATATCAAACGAAAGGTAATTGAGTCTGGAGTTAAACAAAATACATTTTAGTTTTTTAAAAAAGGGTGGGGGTAGATTTGAAAAATTAGAGTTTAAGTCAAAACATGGCTTGTGTAGTATCAAACGAAAGGTAATTGAGTCTTGAGTTCAATAAAATATACTTCAGTTTTTAGATATATTAGCTTTCACGTAGATACACTATAACTATAGATCCAGTGTGAGCTTAGGTGCCCATAGATTGGCAGAGTATTTTTTATTCCCAAGCAGCGGTCTAGGACAGCTGGGCGCCGCACAGTGCGGACTCCTGTGGGCAATATTCGAAAAACTGAGGTTACATTTTAAAAGTTTTAATATTGCAAAAGTATAGATAAATGTCCAGTTTATCTGTAATCATAACCTATTTTTTAGTCACACTTGCGAAAGTGAACAAAATAAATAGTTAAAGTCGTTATATTAAAACAGGTACAAATACTCTGCCAATATATGGGCCCCTAAGCTCACACTAGGTACTATAGTTATAGTGTACGTGTGAGCTAATATAACTAAAAACTGAAATACATTTTATTCAACTCCAGACTAAATTACCTTTTGTTTGATACCACACAAGCCATGTTTTGACTTAAACTCAATTTTTGAAATCTACCCCCACCCTTAAAGAAAACAAAAACTAAAATGTATTTTGTTAAACTCCGGACTCAACTACCTTTCGTTTGATATCACACAAGCCATATTTTCACTTAAACTCTAATTTTTAAAATATACCCCCACCCTTTTTTTTTAAATAAATTAAAATGTATTTTGTTTAACTGCAGACTCAATTACCTTTCGTTTGATATCACACACGCCATATTTTCACATAAACTCTAATTTTTGAAATTTACCCCCACCCTTTTATTTGGTTTTTGTTAGGTGGATTTTGTTCATTTTTAAACGGGACCATCTCGACCCAAGACCCAGCCTAGGTACCAAATTTCATTAAAATCGGCCAAGCGGTTTTTGAGTTATGCGCGTTGGTCGTTACAGACATACAGACAGACGGCGCAACAAAAAAGTTTCAAAATCACCTGAAACGCAAAGATATATAAAAAAATTTTAAATCGGAGCAACTTTTTTTTTCTCGAAAAAGTTAGGATCACCATAGCTCACACTATTATAGTATAGTATATGTGTGAGCTAAAAAATCGTATAAAATACCTATCAGAAAATTAATTTTACTGGTTCTGCATTTAAATATATATATATTTTTTTAAAGTATTACAGTGGTATATATTTACGCTATTTCTTTAAATAAAATTTTGTCAAATTGACATCCCGCTTTTAAAATAATTTGATTAAAACTGTTATGCTTACAAAAAAAAATCTTTTTTAAATTTTATTAAGGTTATAAAAAATTGCGAAGATTTGCAAGGTCTGGCATATATCCTAAATATTAGTCCAATGAATTAGCAAAAAGATAGCATAAATATTTTTTGCTACTGGCTACTACTAAGGGTGCTGTATTTTTTTAAATAATATATTTCAATCCTAATAATTTATAACACATTGGTTACCACCCCGGTTGAGAGGCCTCACATCATCTCCTATTTAGGTATACCCTTAAAACCACTCTTGCCGCCATTTGGACAAATATAAAATTGTGACAGCTCTTATCAACGTCAAAAATGGCGGCAGCAAGGTGTCAAAAATGGCACTAAATCTGGAGAAGATATGAGGCTTATTATTCGGTGATGGCAAGTGGTTATAGGTGATAATAAATTTTAAAGAAATTCCCAAAATATTTATGGTACTAAAGTCACCTTATACTACTGTGAGCAAAATGGAAAATTAAATATTTTAGAATCGCATATCGTATTGGCCGTTTTTTGTCAATGGGAACGCACAAAAACAATAATTTGAGGTAGTCCATAAAATTATAAAAATACTGCTCAGTCTTAAAATATATATGCCAAAAATTATTATGGTGTTTGTGTGGGCGAATATTTTTAAAAAAAAGTAGTTTTTTTGTACTTTGGAGATCAAAAGTGCGCTTTTTATCACAAATTTTAGGGATAAAGTATCACTTTTTATCCCGTGGATAAAAAGTGACGTTCAAAAGGATGGGAAGTCTGTTTTTCTTTTTCTTTTGAGCACTCGGCGAACTGTAGCTACATACAATTTTTTCTTCTCGGGATAAAACTGCCACTTAAGTCCCTAAGAAGATAATATACTATTTTATCACTTTTTTTTACTTTTAGAACGCATAAGCATAAAACATTCAGACTTGATAATGAGTGGCCTCTCACGAAAATCTGAAGGTGTTAAATATTTTCAAAAAAATTCAACCCCCTCAAAACCGTTATTTCGAATGGTTAAATAAAGATATTATATCTGAGAAATTTTGTTATAAAACGGATTCAGAAAAATCAAAAAATACAGATTCGGAAACAGAGGCCGTACCCGGACCGAGGAGTCGTGGACGGCCTAAAACGGCTTTCTTAGAATCATCTTTAAGAACAAAGAAACTGAGGATGCAATGTGTGTGTGTATGGTAAAAATAATTATTTTGGGGTTGCTAATTTAATTTTCTGGAAGGGACTTAGCCCCTCCCCAAGCCATCCTAACTACGCCCATGAATCCGAATAAAAAAAAAATTAGTTTAATTTCTAACACAAAAGTAAATTGATTTTTATTTTTAACGTAACTGTAGGTTAGACTGAATGTACTTTTTGTAAAAAGTTTTACTTATTTTAACCTTTAGACTACACTTTATGACATACCCTATAAAAAAATTAACTTTTTTGAAAAACAACAAAGATATTGATTATTGTCCATGTGCGCCGGCCCAACTCGGCGCCGGACCAACTCGGCGCCGGACTGATTTTCTTTTTTTTTTGATAAAATGTGCAGTGACTCAATTACCTTTCATTTGATATCACACACCCCATATTTTCACATAAACTTTAATTTTTGAAATCTACCCCCACCCTTTTATTTGGCTTGTGTTCGGTGGATTTTGTTCATTTTTTAATAGGACCATCTCGACACAAGACCCAGCCTAGGTTCATTCATTCAAAATTAGGATCACCGTAGCTCACACTACTATTAGTCGATGGCGTTGACCTTAAAAAGCACCAAAATATTTCAGTGCTGAACACCAGCACCAAATTTGGCACACAGCTTCTAAACATAATAGGGCTTCAAAAATTGCCGGGAGACAATCTCTGGCATGTCCGGATCATCCTTTGATGACGTCATCAAAATGGCGGACAAAATTTTTTGCATGAAATTGGATTATCACTTGTAACTTTGTTACTATTTATCCGATTTTAAGTTTTAATAGCTCATTTTAAAGCTTGAATACTTTGCAAAAAAAAAACCTAATATTAATTTTTTTGTAGGGGGGTTAGTTTTAACGTGTCTCATAAAATTCTGGTAATTAGTAAAATCTGACCGCTTTATTATCAACAAATTGTGTACAAAAAACAAAACAAAAAAAAATTATATTAAATATTAAGTATAAAACAGTTTTTTAATTTTATTTATTGGTTGTCCCTCCCTCCACTAACACACCCCCTGCCCCCACGTTCGACTGAACTCTAATAATTTTCTTGTATTGCATGCAAAATAAAAAACATTTTTTTGGGATTTATTAAATGTTTGTTAATAATTTTAGAAAACTTAAAAAAATTCCTACCCTTTTTCCACTGTCCCCACTCCTTCCCTCTAATAAACTTTCTCAGCCCGCCTTGACCCTTTTTATCCCCTCGAGCCCCCAAAATTCCTTTGACTTCACCCAAAAATTGTTTGGAAATATTGTACATATAGTTACTATTTTTTAGTAATAAAATTAGTGTTAAGGTATTACTTAACTTATTTATCCTAGATTTATTTTTATTGTTTAAGAAATATGTTTTCGCAAAAGTTATTTTTAGCTTAAGAAATGTATCTTTCGAAGTCATTTTTAGAAAAATACTTTAAATGGGTATACATTATACATTTTGATAAATTTTTAGGTGTATATAGGTTTGAGGGGGTGGACAGGAACAAAAAAAGAAAAGACTTAAGTGAGGGGAGGGTAGAAAAAATATTTATTTTATTAGGTACATTTTGTTTTTTTAATAAAAAGGTTTTATTATTTTGCTTATGAAAACAAATTTGTAACATTTCAGAGACAAGGCAAGGGGGGGATCTGTCGATGGGGGAGAGGGGGGCAAAAAATAGTTAAAATTAAGAGTAGTATACATAATAAACAATTTTTTTGTTTTGTTGTTTTAACGTTTCAATTTGTTTAGAATAAAACCGTCATTTTTAATTTATTTATTCCAATTTTAAGGGATGCGTGAAAACTACCCCTCCTACAAAAAAACTGAATATAGGTTTTTTTTTAGTAAATTATTCAGGCTTTAAAATGAGCTATTAAAACTTAAAATCGGTTAAATATTAACAAAGTTACAAGTGATAATCCAATTTCATGGTAAAAATTTGGTCCGTCATTTTGATGACGTCATCAAAGGATGATCCGGAGATGCGAAAGATTGTCTCCCGGCAATTTTTGAAGCCTTATTATCTCTAGAAAGCGTGTGCCAAATTTGGCGCTGGTGTCCGGCACTGAAATATTTTTAGGCTAACGCCACTGACTATATTATAGTACAGTATATGTGTGAGCTAAAATATTTAAACACATTTTACTCTACTAGGTTTCCAATGTGCGGCTAATGGTTGTCAAACTATGCCCAATATTGAAACAGATGCTAACACTGCCAGTGGACAGACCACTACAGCTAAAACTAGAAAACGCCTTGTCAAAAGTGGAGCTCATGGAATCAGACAAAGACGTGCTTGCCATATTGAAACTTAAACTAAAGGAAATGAGAGCCTTTTGTGGAAATAAGACTGATGTAATCTTGGAAGAAAGGTAAAGTAAGGTATATTAGTAGAGTGGTTTTCTCAAGCGCAGATCTGGGTCAAAATCTAGGGGGGGGGGGGTAATAATCCACGATTTTTTTTTGTAATCTAACTATCTCTCTGTCTCTCTATTTCCCTTTAATTATTAGGAAAAAGTGCATATTTTTTTTCTAGGGGGGTGGTAATTACCCCGTTACCCCCCTCAAATCCGCGCTTGGTTTTTGTCAGGCTTTTTCCAAGTCTGTTACCCTTACCTTTAATTTGCGCGGGCGCTAGGTCACGCTGTTATTTTTATTAAAGGTAAATTAAGGCGCTAATCAGCGCAAGAAAACGGCTACCTTTACCGTGCACGAGCAAAAGAGCCAACAAGATTTAGGTTAAAAAGTTTATTTTCTTGTATTTTCTCTTTCTTCGCGAATCCACAAAAACAACAAACGTCAATAAAAATACTCTGTCAATTTAGGGGAACAAGCTTAGACGATTAATGTATAATTTAATTTTTCCTATTTTGGTCCGCGAAAATAAGCCCCTATCGGGCACCCGGGGATGGGTTCAACTGAAGAATCCCTCCTTCCCCCCCAGTGTAATACCACTGAACAAACCAAACCATAACGTATTAGCTCACACTACTTATAAGTAGTGTGAGCTATATAGAATAGAATAGAATAGAATATTTTATTACTACAGTTGCGAAATTACAAAGTAGATTCGTCAAACAAAAAATAGAAATGCTAAAATTCTAACGATAAAAAGCTAAAATAATAACATTAAAAAAAAATGGTATATAAACAGGACTAAAACAATTAACAATAATCATTGTACTAACGGAGTAAAAAAAAAAAGAAAAAAAACAAAATGATTAAAATTAAAACATACAAAAAAAGTAAATACGTTTGTATAGCGAGCGTACTCAGGGAGATCCTCAGTGTGACTCATTTTCGATATCTGTTTTTAGATATTGGTCCACTGAATAAAAACAGTGTAGAAGTAAATATATTTTAATAAATTGCTTAAATTGTGTACAAGTTGGTAGTCTATTGTAAATACGTAAGTTCTTTTAGATTTTGAAAGCCGCATCATAGGAATACTCAATGCATTTTTTCTTACGTTGTATTTGTGACAATTGTTTGAACACCTTAAGGTTGATTTACTTTCATGGATTTCAAGTAAAGTGAAATAAATGTAAGCACATGGAAGAGGGATAATTTTATGCTTTAGGAAAATCGGTCCCTGTATCCTGCGCATGTTAAAGCTCTCACCGCACGTTCTTGTGCCCTAAAAACATCCAGAGCAGCCGAACTTTGACCCCATATGGGAATACCATACGTCAATCTTGAGTGGATGACCCCAAAATAATATGATTTTAGGACTTCGAAACTTAAAAAACTGCGCAGCCTTCGCAGTAGATAAATTGAGCCAGCCAACTTTTTGCACACATTCACAGTGTGGGTTGTCCAGCTTAGTCTATCATCAATCTGGATACCAAGCAACTTTACATGACAATCGTTGGCAAGTCTGTTATCGGTAGGAATAATAAGGGTATCAGTCTTTTCCTCATTCAGAAAAAGTCTATTACGTGTGAACCAATCTTTTGCCCTACCGATGTTCTCACTCGACACTCTGAATGATGTCGAGGTTTTTACTAGAAGATACTAGAGCTGTGTCGTCTGCAAAAAGTACACAGTGGCAAGTATTCATATATGGTACCAGATCATTTATAAATAAAAGAAAAAGCAAAGGGCCCAATATGGAGCCCTGTGGGACACCTATATTTATATTTTGTATGACAGATAGCTTTTAATTAGGTCATGTGCCTTGCCTCTAATACCAAAAGTTTTAATTTTTTTCAAAAGTAACGAGTGAGAAACACAATCAAACGCCTTGGAGAGGTCACACATTGTATTGATACTATGCTCACCCCTCTCCAAAGCACCGACCACTCTCTCAATTACCTGCATGACAGCTTTTGTTGTGGACTTGCCACCACTAAATCCAAACTGTTATTGACTTAAGAGTTTGTTTTTCTCCAAGAATGAAACTAACCGATCTTTTATTATTTTCTCTATAATTTTCCCAAAAATTGGGGTTATACTTATGGGGCGATAATTGCTGGCATTACTCGTATCCCCTTTTTTTAAAATAGGAATAACTTTACTAATTTTAAATGCATCTGGAAAAGTTCCCTCAGAAAAACAAGAATATATTAAATTAGTTAACGGGGTAATAATTATATCCAAGGTATGTTGTACAATGTTGTAATTCATATTAAAGTAATCCATAGCCAATGATTTTTTCAAACTTTATATCTTTGCGTTTCAGATGATTTTGAAACTTTTTTGTTGCGCCGTCTGTCTGTCTGTATGTCTGTCTGTAACGACCAACCCGCATAACTCAAAAACCGCTTGTCCGATTTCAATGAAATTTGGTGCCTAAGTTGGTTCTTGGGCCGTGATGGTCCCATTTAAAAATGAACAAAATCCACCGAATGCAAGCCAAATAAAAGGGTGGGGGTAGATTTCAAAAATGAGAGTTTATGTGAAAATATGGCGTGTGTGATATCAAACGAAAGGTAATTAAGTCTGGAGTTAAACAAAATACATTTTAGTTTTTTTAAAAAGGGTGGGGTAGATTAAAAAAATTAGAGTTTTAGTCAAAACATGGCTTGTGTTGTATCAAACGACAGGTAATTGAGTCTGGAGTTTAATAAAATAAATTTCAGTTTTTGGTTATATTAGCTCACACTATAACTATAGTACCTAGTGTGAGCTTAGGTGCCCATAGATTGGCAGAGTATTTTTTAGTAGTTAGGTAGAGAAGGTATTATTTTCGACGAAAAAATTTTTTTCGAGGTAACGCCGAAAATGTGTTATTTGGTTGTATTTTGACCTATCTTAGCAATATTGTCGTGATGCCTGTCTGTGTGTGTGTGTGTGTGTGTGTGTGTGTGTGTATTTGTTTGTCCGTAATTGTCTGTCCGTAACATGATAGCTCCTAAACCGCTGAACCGTTTTTATAAAATTTTCAGATAAAATAGTATTCGACACTGTAATGAGCAGATTTGATTTTGGTCAAAATCCATTGATGCTCATGTCAGTTTTCATCGCATCAATATTCGGTTTTCGGATTATAGTAGATCGCTTTTTTCTCAATAATTTGTTTTATAACCAAAAACTTTATGGGAGCTTTTGTTTATGAGATATTTACAAAAAACTGGTTTCAAGGCTGATATATCATGGAGTTCACTTGAAGTGTGCTAATAGGCTAGCTAGGAAGGTATCAGATCCGTCATGGATCCAATTATTTAAATCTACCCCCATCCTTTTATTTGGGTTATGTCCGGGGGATTTTATTAATTTTTAAATGGGACCATCTAGAGCCAAAATCGAACCTTGGTATTAAATTAATTAAAATCGGGCAAGTAGTTTTTGAGTTTTGCGCAATGGTCGTTACGGACAGACATACAGACAGAGAGACACATACATTTATTATGTCCCCAAATTTTGCACAAGGTAAAAAAATCAAATTTGGCAAACATCCAAAAAACGTTCTTAACCCACATAGCACAAAAATCACATCAACGTTAAATTAGCGTCAGCAAAAAACAGTTATTTTTTACTAGAAAACTATACCATGTAATATTTACTTTGTTAAATCTACATGCTTAAAGATAACTTAAATACTCTGCCAATATATGGGCCCCTAAGCTCACACTAGGTATTATAGTTATAGTGTACGTGTGAGCTAATATAACTAAAAACTGAAATATATTTTATTTAACTCCAGACTAAATTACCTTTTGTTTGATACCACACAAGCCATGTTTTGACTTAAACTCAAATTTTTGAAATCTACCCCCACCCTTAAAAAAACAAAAAACTAAAATGTATTTTGTTAAACTCCGGACTCAATTACCTTTCGTTTGATATCACACACGCCATATTTTCACTTAAACTCTAATTTTTTAAATATACCCCCACTCTTTTTTTTTAAATAAATTAAAATGTATTTTGTTTAACTGCAGACTCAATTACCTTTCGTTTGATATCACACACGCCATATTTTCACATAAACTCTAATTTTTGAAATCTACCCCCACCCTTTTATTTGGTTTCTGTTCGGTGGATTTTGTTCATTTTTAAATGGGACTATTTCGACCCAAGACCCAGCCTAGGTACCAAATTTCATTAAAATCGGCCAAGCGGTTTTTGAGTTATGCGCGTTGGTCGTTACAGACATACAGACAGACAGACAGACAGACAGACAGACAGACAGACATACAGACAGACAGACAGATAGACAGACGGCGCAACAAAAAAGTTTCAAAATCATCTGAAACGCAAAAATATATAAAAATTTTTGAAATCGGAGCAACTTTTTTTTTCTCGAAAAAATTAGGATCACCATAGCTCACACTACTATGGTATAGTATATGTGTGAGCTAAAATAAGGAGGAATCAAGCTATAAACATGTACTTTTTGCTGAAGTTTCTGGTGCTGTGTATAAAGTCTTGTTTACCCTCGTTATTTTCATGTACCAAATTCACACTTGAAAAGTCCTCCACAACATGTTTTAAAACGCCACTAGATTAAAACTTCTCAAACCTACTAACTGTCTGCGTCTTTTTTTGCCACGTTTTACTTTTTTTTAACCTAAAAGTGATGCGAAAGGAAGTTATAAAAGTTCACTAGTAAGATTACAACACTTTAAAACAATTTTAAAGATGGCACTCAAGGCAAAACAAAATATCTATATATACATTATGTTTTTTTTAAAAGCTAAACAATATTTTTTAACAGTAAACACTTTCACAAAATATTAATGTGTATTTAACAGGTTAATAACTGATGCGTCGTAATCGTGAAGGATCAAGGATCAGTTCCTGGACAGGATTTTGGAGTTTAGAGGCCAAAGAACTCCCTGATATATTTCGTTACAGTGAAAAATGCCGACAATAGGTGGCGTTGCTGCTAGTAAAATTTCAAAAATATTCAGTAGAAAAGCAATGCAAATTGCGTTTTAAAATTCATGTAGAAAAGGCGTGAATCTAATGTGATTTTGACGTTGATAAAAATTACTAAAAAATAACGTAAAAACATTGCTGTTTTAATTTGATAACGGCGTTATTACAACGCAGTTATTTTTATAACGTTAATGAAGGAATAGGTCTATAGCTTGTTTTCATATATGAAATAAACGTTTTTTTCTAGCAGCTTTTAAAATTAACATTTTTTTTTCTCACGCATTTTTACATGTTATAAACATGTGATTGTGCTATGTGGGAAAACATTGTACACACGTAAAAAAGACCCACAAAAACGCTAAAGGGACCTTTTGCGGACATAATGGCCTAAATGTACGTTTTTAAAACATCCGCTAAGTCGTAGGTATAAAATGGAGGTTTTTAAAACGTCCCCAAAACATTTTTAAAACTTCCTCGGATCGTTTTTAATACGTCCCCGGAACGTTTTTAAAATATCCTCGATGCATTGTTTAAACGTGCCCGGTACGTTTTTTAGATGTCTCCGATACGTTTTGGCAAACGTCCGAAAAACGTTCTTAAAAAAGTTCTGTGGAGACGTTTAAAAAATGTAAAAAAGAGCCACAAAAATGTTCTAGAGACGTTCTAGGGCATTTTTCGGAAATTCCGGTCCTTAAACGTACGTTTTTAAAACGTCCCCTAAGTCGAAAATGGACATAGTAAAAACGTTTAGAAAACGTACCTGTATTACTATTGATTTTGAAACAGAGCATTTGTTTATACTTAGAAAAGCCATCTTGTATATTAAAGAACAAACCTTGGATGTCGTTACGTAACGCGACACGAAACACCCCCCCCCTCCACCCTCATGTAACGGAGCATAAAGCGACGGCTTACCCCCTCCCCCCCTTCATGCGTTACGTAATTTAAGGACAGGCCCTAAGAGGAGGGGGGATAACAAAAAATTGGACCAAACACTGGCTCGGCAACATCCAGAATTGCGCTTCTCATATTTTTCATACTCAATTACCTGTAGCGCCATACTATAGCGCGCAAGCGCGGATCTGGGTCAAAATCTAGGGGGGGGGGGGTAATAGTCGACCAAATTTTTTTTTGTAATATAATTTTTTTTTCTAGATGGGGTAATTCTCCTGTTTTTCCTTATTTTATTAGGAAAAAGTGCATATTTTTTTCTCTAGGGGGGGGTCATTACCCCGTTACACCCCCTCAAATCCGCGCTTGATAGCGCGTCTTAATAAATACTTCTGTTATGGTTTTAGGAGAAGAGTTGATGAAGAAGAAAGCATTTTCAAAGGAAAATTTGCTTCAGCACTTCATCAAAGCCTCGAGAAGACTCAAACAGCCGCTAAGACTATAGCGGAAAAGAGAGAATCGGGTTCGAGAACTCAAATAACAAAAGGCGCTGGCAAAAAAACAGACATTTCTCCTCCAAGAAAAAAAGCCGCATAATGGTGTGTGTAAAAATTTTGAAAAGACATCGATTAGTTTTTGAGATATTTGCTTTCAAATTTGCAAATTCTAATTAAATTTAACGTGGAAAATTAACTACAAAAAAAACAGAAAAATACGATGCTTCAGTAGACACCCAAAATATTTTTATCGCGCTCCAAAAAAAATTAACATAAACACATCTTAAAGTGATTCATTAATCAATCAAAACCACAAAGAAAGAAACTTTTCTTACTTACTTCTTTCTTTCATTTTGTCCTCTATAGTATCAACTATTTTTTATACCATATTTATATAAGTTTTATTTTGTATTATTTATTTTGTTATTTGACCTGTCATATTAAATAAACAGTTAAAAAAAATTAAATAATGCAAATTACTTTTTTTTAAAACGGGGCATGGTAGAGATTCTAAAACAACTACATATTGGATTTTATAATCAGAATAAAAGAGTGATCACCGTGCGTTTGATATTACTATTGTAACAAAACGAATGAATGAATATAAATAATATTTTTGGCATTTATAAATTTTTAAATATTTTTAATTAAATATTGCGACTTGTTTTTAGGAAAATTTTCAGGATTGCTGTAATTTAATAAATGTTGTAATCGGGCAATCTGTCCTTTGAGCAAATTAGACCAAAATAATTCATGTATCATATATACACCTAGTGCAATATTGATTTGTAACGGTTTTCTAAGTTGACGCTAGCTTTCGCTGGTGTCTTTTATCTTTGTCTAAAGCGTTTAAAACAGTATTCCTCTTTATTTGCAAAGCGCTTTAGCATTGGAGTTTTGGCGAATCAACGGCAAGATATGAGTACCAACAAAGCAGGGTGGTTTTCACCAAGACAAAAAAAGGTCGTTAGAAAGCATTCTTGAGTGGGTTTTCATACACTTCACTTCGTTTTATTTAGTGGGTTTTTTTAACTGGGGAAATGTTAAATTTATCAATTATTGTACCTTGATATAAATAAAAGTTATTCTTTTTGAAATCTTGAATCTTTACTTTAAGAGTTAATTTTTAATTTTAATTTAAGCTGTCTGCGCTTCTCAATGCTTGTTGTAATAAACCATTTTGTTTTGACTTTAGTTTTAAAAAAATGTTTAGACTTGCCATTTATAAGTTTTTAAATATTTTGAATTAAATAATGTTTTCGACATCAACAAGCATTAATTACGTGCAAGACTAGGTTAAGACAAGTAAAATTTATGGCAACAACAGCGACTTGTTTTTAGGCAAATTTTCAGGATCGCTGTATCGCTACTGTAGCGCCAGTAGAAAATGGCTATAAGCAAATATTTCAAAAAAATAAAATAATGTAAAGAAAAAAGTCGCGGCAGGCTAAGTTTTTTTAGATATTTTTAAAATATTTCTTAAATACATACATAAAATAGCATAAAATATTGCATCATTGGGTCTTGCCCCCTCCCCAAATTACTTAATAAATAGAAATCTAAAATCACTTACCCCTTTTTCCCCTATCTGCAAAAGGATAAGTGTGTGGAATAAGACCTTTCTTATTGAAAGAAGCCAGCACCAACGGAATCATGAACACGACGGCAGCCAAAATGCCAGCTGTCAAAATGATCGAACCAACGTTGAAGGTGATCATGGAGCTGCGCAGTTTATCCAGCGATCTTTTGGTTGGAATAGTGATGAAAGGAACGTTGAAGGCTAGCTCCAGCTAAAACAATATATTAGTTACTAGTGAAAAATCGTGTTCCTTGTGATAGTTGTACATGGTCAAAAAAATTGTGTTAGATCAAAGCAAATGGCTTTGAAGTAAAATAATTTGTGCTTTCCTATTCACCAAGAGAATATTTTCTTAATATAGCACATAAAATGTCGACTTTAATGTGAAACAGAAATTGTTTTATTATAAATAAGAACTAAATTAATCTAAAGCACCGTTTTCTCTGGAAGCAAAATATTACTTATATGAAGACAATTTGCTTTGTTACAAAATGGAATATACTGAAAAAACAATTAAAGAAGAAAAATAAAGTCTCCCTTCAAGATTAAACGTTGCGTTGAACTAAAAAGAAATATTTTAATTCAAAACGAATTGTTTTAAGATAAAACAATTTATTCAAGAAAAGAACGTGTTTTTATTGTAGACAAAGTTTTTTACCATGCAGAAGATTTTTTAAAACTGTCTTAAATAAATATAGAGATAATGTGATAGATTACACAATTGTAAGTCACCCGCTGTTTGCCTACAATTTGAGTGGTAGGGCCTGTGTGACGTTTTTTCACCAACTTTGGCTTATAACTTTCGATAAATTAGTTTCACAGAAAAACTGTTAAAACGTTTTTTTGTTTGCAAGTGAACACTAATTATTATAGTGAAGAAAATAGCTTTATATGGTAAAAACTAAAAAGATAATAATTTTTCAAAAATACAAAAAATTGTATTTTTTTTACCCGCAAAAAAAGCTTTAGATCTCAAATCGAGTGGCCAAAAAAAACGGGAAAAATGTTTTTCATTAAAACTTTTTAACTATAAGTAATAGCAAAAAACTGCGCATTGCAGAAAAATGATCAGGCTTTTAACCAAACAATTTTTTTCGGCTTTCTTAAATTGCAAGATGAAAGAATTAAATACGACCCTTCAAAGATGTTCGTTTATTCTAATGTTCAGGAAATTTTTAATATTTTTCGAATTCGAAAAAAGCCCTATTTTTGTCACGGACAACGCGGTATGAATCATCATGTACTATACTGTGAGAATCTTCCTTTCTGTCATTTAAAAGACAATCAATCGGTAGGACAATCAGTAATATCTCGAGAACTTCTAAAGCCATTTTCATGATTTGTACCTCGTTCTGTCTGGCAAGCCTTAAGTTTTATGCTGTGTAGGTTTTTAAGATTTAAATGTTTGTGTTTTTTTTAATTTGTTTGTAAACCAAAACATATATCAAACAATTAAACGAAGTTTTTTAGTCATCTTGCCCCGCTCTAACATATACAGGGTGTTCCATAACTTAGGGGTCAAAGTGCAGCAGGTTGTTTTCGAGAAAAAAGTTTATATCACACGGGTGTCAACACACATCTGTTTTTAAGATATATGATGTTTAAAGTTAGAGCCCAAGTAACACAAACTGGACAATATAGTTTAAAAGCAAAAACTCTGCTGTGAAAGTGTTATCAGAGCTTAGTTTTTGCTGTAAAACAGCTAGCTGTGGTTTAGAAATTATTTTAGCTATAGAACCTCTCTGATAGCAGGTGTTTATGGATAAAATGGCTATTGATGTAATATTACCCAGGACTTGCACTTTTAAAGTTAAGTAATTGCTAATAGGCATGGTAAAATTTAGCTAGCTAAATAACATAAATTTTAAGCTCTTATTCCTATTATTTAGCTACAAAAAGCGGCAATTTAGCAATTTTTTATTTTAAGCTGTTTATTACAAAACTTTTGAACAGCCCCTAACAATGCTTGGCCAGAAGACCAGTGCGATTATGACTGTTGAAAAAAGGAGGATTTATTGTCAAATTGTGTCAGGCCTGATCCAAGGTTCGTAAAGAAACCGGTTGTGTGGTAACTCCCAGCCAATGACGCGGCTTTTTGCCTGCTCCACGGTCAACAAAGAAAGACCTATACGTTACATTATGAGAGAAATAAAGATAGGTCTATTTAAAAGCAGGAAAAATACCAAAATTTATTAAAAAATTAAATAATTAAAAAATTTATGATAAAAATTCCAATAGTTTTATAAATAGCAGATTCAGGACACGATTATAAATACTTATGCTACTCTCTTGTTCAATTTAATTAAATTTTTACGCCGAACTCTAAAGCAAACTAGCCACATATTATTGGTTTTTTTTTTTGGTGGGTAGGAATAACTAAAACTAGATTTTTTTGTGTAAAATGTAATCAAATTTTTTTTTAAAAAGGATGTTAAAATGACTAGTCAATAAGGCAGTAAGGGAACATTCATAAATAACATAACGCAAAGATTCAGGATTTTTGATTACCTCTTCTTAACGCATTTTCAAGAAATATCATAAAAAATACATCGACTGTAACGCAAGGCTAATATTACTTCACTCCTGCTTGAGCGTTATACAGAGTGTTCCAAGTTAAGTGTCCACCATTGCTAACTTTTTTATTATTAAAGATAGCAAAAAGTTTAAATTGGCAAATTAGTAGAATTTTTAATGCTGTTTAAGATACTCAAATTTTAAAAAAAATAGAGCATCGCTTTTTGGAGTTTTTGAGTTTTTCAAAAAACATTTTAAAAAATTTATATACCCTGTATTTTATATTATTTTTTTTTTGATAGGCCATTTAACTCTAAACAATTTTTTTCGAAAAAATTTTTGCCTAAAGTTTAAAATAATAACGAAGACATTTTAAATTCAAAATTACGTAAGTATTTTAATTTTAGTTGGTAGAAAGTAGTCTAAGCCTAATTTTGAATTTGGAATATTTTCGTTATTTTTAACTTTAGGCAAATAAATCAAATATTTAAAATAAATTAACAGCAATATTAATTTCCTCAATTTTTAAGAAATATTAAAATTACTTTTTTTTAAGTTTAATTTTTTTCAAGAAAAGGTAGGTATGCTGTGTAATAGGTACATCATTTAAGAACTATTTTTAGTAGGCGCCTTAAAAGCATCCAACAACATTGAGTATTTTTTAAAATATTAGTAATTTTCTATGTGTATGTAAAGTTCATTTCACAATCTTTGTCCTGGCCTATACTGATTGTGATGATAACTATCAAAAAGTTATCTTAAACATTATGTGTTGGTTGCAGATATCAGATGCAGTATAGAGAGAAAACCCATTCCCCCCAAGGTCTATTTTCCAGCTCCCCTTGTAACCTTGTATGACCCACATTGTATGGGTAGGAAACAACCGACACAGAAAAATTTGTGTTTGTTAAAATTTAAATTATAATTGAAACCTCACTAGTTCTTTTACTTAGTTTTTAATACATTTATAGTAAGCACGTAACAGGTATTTAAACACTTACAACAGCGGCGTAGCGTGATGACCTTTTTTTTTGTTTTTTTTTTTTGGAGACGGCGCGGTTCAAATTTCTACGGCGCGGTTCTTTTTTTTTGGTCGCAAGATTTGTGAGAGGCGCCTTTTTTTTGACTTTTTTTTTTGCCGTAATATTTTTTATCAGTTTTCAGAGGCGCCCTTTTTAGCTGTCGCCCCCCCCCCCCGCCCTTTCGGGCACGCTACGCCGCTGACTTACAAGACGAAAACACCCAAAAATTTCCTCACAAAAGATGAAATTTCGTTATAAACAGCGTTTGACTGCTGATTTCTAAGAAAACTGTGACGTAGCCCTGACGTCACGACCCGGCCGCCTAAACACCGAGTTACGCAACCAGTTTCTTTACGGACCGTGCCTTCTGTTTGTTGTTTTCTTTTCTAACCTAAACTGTGGGTGTGTTTTTTTTTTAAACAAGCAATTTTTTATACTTATTTACCTAATCTGTGCAAGCAATTTGGTGCTTGTTTAAACAAATGTCCACTCACAGCCATAAAGGATAGTTTATTTGCCCATCTTTTAGAGTATCCCTTTATCTTTGAGAGGGAACTAAAGTTGGGTAAACAGTGACTGGTTCCTTGAAACCCTGGTGCGATGCCTTGTCAGGGAGCGCAAAATGGGGCCAATCAAGGGGTCCCTGCCTGGTACTTATCAGTCCTGAGTGAACCTTAAAAGTGCTGTCAAAATTTTTTCATCAGTCTGTCTGTCTTTTGGTGTAACTCAAGGGTTGGTTTATATAACACCATAATGCACCATGGCCAAACATAATGCTTGATTTTGATACATCAGTCCTTCATTTTTCTGCCTGCTTAGCATTAAAAGATGATATATAATTAAGCACTAACTTTGTCACCATTGTGCACTATGTGAGCTGCCGACAGCAAGTGTACAAATACTAGTAGAGTACTGTAGACTTGGTTTACCTTAGCACATAATCAGGCCAGGCTCACAAATAAGGTATGGACCCACTTGTTTAACCCATTGTATTAGGCCCTCTAAGGTGTTGCACCCTGGGCATTAAGAACCCAGTTTATCAGTTGAATAACTAAATAAATAAATTTCTTGTTTTTTATTTACCTAGCTACCTTAAAAACAAAAATTTCCTCTACCTATTCCTACTAAGGTCTGCCTTACCAGTGGTGATCCCAGAGAGGATGGAGGCTATCACCTCCCCCCACCTGTTTCTAGAGAACTTTAAATACAAAGGCACATTCTGGTGTATTACCTATGTAACTGAGTAAATAAACTATTTTGGTAATACTTATTGTGTAATAAATATGGTTCCTCAAGAATTTCCATTTATTTTAAAGTAGGTATTTAGAAAATTTTAGAGGTACAAAAAACTTTTGGCATGTTAGAAAAAAAACATTTTTTTGTAAAAGAAAATCATATACTGCCTAATTAATTTTTTAAGTCTATACAATGTATGTTCAAAAAATCTAAATTGTCCTCCTTTTTGTTGTGTCTCTGGAACCCCTCTGTTGGACCACTCACCAATGTAATACACATTTGATACAATGGTGTATTCATGGGGGTTGGAGAGGCAAGAGGGGCCCCTTTCTTATCAGATTTTTAATCTCATTGGTTTGAATGACACTCGGTTTCTGTTTTTTTTTACTTCAAGTCAAGAGGCTTTAGTAGTCAGTTTATTTAGACTCACCTGATTCCAAGCAAAGTGCACCAGAGTCAATTGCCAGCACCGACCACTTTGGGAATTCTCCCCTTGCAATTACCAATTACTTAGAGTGTGTGGGGCCTCATTTAAAGTACTTTGGCCAAGCTTGTATGTTATGTCATGTTATTATATTTTTTGTATACACAGCCTTACGGTTTCCTTCTGTAATGATATCTTATGTCATGCTATGTCTTATGTTATGCTATGTTTCTGTATAAACCCAACTTAAGGGTTTCTGAAGGCGGTGGCCAAAATAATATGTTTTTTGCTTCCCACTGGTGGGGTACTGTGGTAGGGCACGTAATAACTTTATCTTCTAACGTTTGCACAATTTTTAATTGAGATATTTGTTTATTTTGTGATTGTGACAGCGCCCAAGATGACAGGTAACATCTGTGACTCTTCTTTTCTTTTTCGTATTACATAATGGGCCAATTGTTAGAACGCAAGTTAGCTACAAATCAACATTATTTAGGCTTAAGTATTAAAAAATAGCTTGTCTAGAGTTAAACTGCTGAAACCAATGAGACGGCCGCCTATTTATTTTTCTTTAAATTTATGGACTAAAAAAATATTAATTTCCAGGTGATCCCGGGCCTAAATAAATTCTAGAAAGTGCTAAATTCAATAAAATATGACTAAGAATTGATTTATAGGCTATTTTGAGGATAATGGTAATAAAATAATTTCTAACCTAAAAACAAACACCGAAAAAAAACGTTTATTATTCTGAATTTTCGAGGCGCTTGCGTTTTGACAAGCTATCTTGACCTGTTTTATCAGAAAAGTTAACCTGCCAAACGTTTTGACGATGAGAACCACCTTTTTTACGCGATTATATCACAGTAGTGTAGAACATAACAAGTTTTTCGTCAGCCATTTGAGTAAAAGTCTCTGTCCATTACAGGAAATAGCTATTTTGCAATAGTTGCCATTGTTTCTTATTTATTTCTAGACAAAATTACTTTAATGTTAACGTGCTATATTTTGGAGCTGTCATGGACACTGTGAGAGCTAAATAAAGATTGCCTAATCAGCAACGACAACACTTTAGAAGCTGCTTAGTAGTGAAACGGCATACAGCTGTAATAGCTATTTTACTTTCAGTTTTGCTGTTAAAGTGTTTTGGTAGCTGTTTTTTAGCAATTTGTGTTACTTGGAAGGAGTGGGGGGGGAAATGGTTTTAGAAAAAAAAGAAAATATGTCACTGCCAGCTGAATACTTAGCTAATTGTGATTCATAAATGTGATAAATAAATAAATAAATAAAAATAAATAAATACAGATTTCCTTTGACAATTTTACAACTGTATGGAATACGTCATTATTAATAATTTTTTGAAAACAAAATAGGTATGTTTGTCAAAATACAATACAACATATTAAAATGAAAATTCTTAGCGCAAATCTAAAAAGATTATTTGTCTAAAATCAAATAAGAGGAGTATAAATACATAAAATTTCAAACGATTTACTACATAAATAGAAATTTGATTGAATTATTTAAAATCAAAATACTATTTAAATACATAAATACAGACATATTTATATATAAACTTCTTAGCGCAACTCTAAAAATATTACATGACTTTAAATTTTAAAATTTTTATGTACACATAAAACTCAAATTATAAAAACACAGTAAATAATAAAATTTGATTAAATTAATTAAAATCACACATACACAACAACACGTGATAAAAATAACTAAACAGTACTAAACACTCTTTATCTTGGTTAAAATATTCTTCCAATGAGTGAAATGGCCGTTCTAATAAGTAGAATTTTAATCTATTCTTAATTATCTCTGATAAAATGGAACCCTAGCTTTTGATTTAGATCTCGTATTGTAATTGTGAATGTCCTCACCTTTGACTAATTTTTGTTGATTTAAAAAAATATTTCTTTTTTTGATAAAATTACAAGTTGAGGAGATACAGGCTGACAAATTAACCTCCCAAAACGTATAAAAAATAATAATTTTTTTAAAAAATTAATTTTTGCTTACTTATTCTTTTAAAAAATATCAATTATATTTTATTATTATGTCTTGCTAGAGTCTTGTTTTTATTAACAAAAAATATGAAAAAAACATTGCGTTTAATATGGCATTTATAAAAGTTTATATCAAAAAAATTGTTTTTTCTAAAAAAAATTGATCGACTAAGTTTTTTCAAAATAATTTTTGTTTTAAGTTATTGCTCTTGTTCTAATACACTACTCTACCCAATTTTATAATTCTACTGCATTTTTTAAAAAAGTTATCATCAAAAAAGTTTCAAAAATTGCCAACTTTGATGCTCTGTATCTCGACAAAGAAAGAGTTTTGACCCATGCATTATTGAAACTTTTTTATCAGACATGACCTCCTCTATTACCTGTTGGCCTATCGCTCCTAAGTTATGGGACACTCTGTATATTTTACCAAAATAAAAATTGTTATAAAGATCATTTATAACTAAATAAATAAACAGGTTTCATTTTAATTTCCGCGAGGAGCGCTGTTTAACCGATAATGTCTGATCCTGTTGTTAAATAATTGTTTAAAGTGGCAAGCCATCAATAAATGAGGCGCATAGAATAACAGTGGACTAACTCCTCAAAGACTAGTTTTGAGATAATAAGGGTTTTGTGAATTTTGTCACAGTTAATTTTTAAATAAATTCAGCAGTTACTTAAAAAAAAATTATTATAAAATAAACATTGAATTCTAAAGAGATAGACCAATTTTATTCTGATAAAATCACATAAAGCGTTTTAGATTGAATTTGGCATGTCTGAAAAAATTGGAGTAAGCCCACTGGTATTCTACGTGCCTCAAATATATTTATTTATTTGAACCTATTGAATAGGATAAATATCACTTACATTAATAGTTCCATCCTCGCTAAAACTTATCAGCCGGTTTTGTCTCGTCCTAAACTCATCCCTGTGCATCCATTCTTGTCTACTTCTTGTAAAATTATCGCAATCACTTTTTCCCAATGAACAAAAAATAACTAACACAAATAAGACGACGTTTACAACACTAACCGACATAATTTTTTAACTATTTACAAATATCCTGAGTACTAAACTGTTAGGCAAAAATTGTAAAAAAAAAATTACTTATTTCCCTTTCCTTTAGATCTTACTTAAAAAAAAATTAATAAGACACACACAATGCTACTGGTGACACACACAAGTAATCTGTGCGGTTTTTTTCTATTGCAAAAAAAACTAGCTTAATTTTGTATTTTTGCACGTTTTCACAGCCTAATAATTGCCCAAATTTAGACAATTGCTATAATAACCAGGAAAAGAACCAACAAAATAAACATGAACCAAGATGTGTCTAAATATTTGGGTAGGCAAAAACAATGACCTGAAATTGTTTAAAGAACTCATCAGATGTGAAATTGGTCAAATGGTGTTAATTTTTTCAGTGAAATTAGGTCACTTTTTCTATTGCATTTTGACGTTATGTAATTCATAAAAATACAAGATAATAGACTTTAAAGATTTTTATATGACGTTTTCCACTCAGTTGGTACGTCATATATATACACAATACACAAAAAAGGAAGAAAAGATAATGTGACAATTATATAGAGGTATATCTGTGACTAGTACGCTAAGCAGAATATACGGTAAAATAATAAAAAATAAAGTGAAGAGCGAATATAATGACATGGAGGCAGAAGAACAAGCTGGTTTCAGGGCGGGTCTCTTTACGTCGATTTGCAGAAGGCATATGTTAATATACCACTAAATCTACTTTGGAAAGCGTTGGAAAACACAAACATAAGCGTACAACTAATTAAGGCGATCAAAGAGTTATACCGCAAGGCAGTAAGGCAAAAGTTAAAATAAAAGCAAAACTACGCTCTTCAAGATATACTTGGAACAAGTCCTTAAAGTATGGAAGAGAAAATGCCAAAACATGGGAATTCTGTTGGACGAAACCACCTTGTATACTTTATGTTTCGCCGATGATCAGATAGTAGTGGCTCAGGATTATGACGACCTCGAATATATGACACGAAAACTAATAGAAGAGTACAATAATTGGGGACTAGAGGTTAATCTCAATAAGACAGAGTATATGTGTATCGGTGGAATGAAACAGGATCTAAACTTAAATACCGGGCAGCGAATTCAGTCCTGTGATGAGTATAAATACTTAGGTCTAAAAATTACAGCTGACGGAACACTAGACAAAGCTATAAAAGATCGAAACGTACAAGGAAGAAAAGCAATAACTTTATTAAATGGAATAATTTGGGACCAAAGTATATCAAAACATAACAAAAAGCTTATATATAACACCATTGTAAAAAGTATTACATACGGCTCAGAAGTATGACCAATCAAGGATAGAACAGAAAAAATGCTTCCCGCTACGGAAATGGCCTATTGGAGAAGAGCAGCAGGGAAATCAAAAAGAGAAAGAGTTACAAATCAAAGAATAAGAGAAATTATGACAGTGGGGGAACGTACTTTAGTGGATGATATAAGAACAAAGCAACTGGTGTGGTGCGGATATGTACAAAGAATGAATGATGAAAGACTACCTAAACAAATACTACAATGGAAACCAACTGGCCGAAGAAAACGAGGACGGCCAAGGAGAAGCTGGAGAGAAGGAATAGACAGTGAAATAAGAATAAGAGGCCTAGATGATGAATTATGGGCAAACAGAAACGAGTAGAGATTGGGTATCGGAAGACGTAGAACGTTGTGAAACCGATAAATATATATATATAGACTTTAAAGATTATTATGGTAGATTTACCGCGGTTGCCCACGAAAACGGCTTCAACCTAGGAGCAGGAGCGTTCCAAAGGGTCAGGTAACGAGGCAGCATCCTCAGTCAACCACCTTCAGGGGACAACCAAATTTTAACATTTTAAAAACTTTACAGAATTTCTCTTGTCTGCATTTTTTTTTCCGTTTTACCAAAAATGTTTAATTGTTTTTTTCTTTAAAAAAAACTTAATTCTGCGGCGACATTATTTTCATCATAATATGGGCAAAATGTTTTCCATAACGCAGTTTTTCCGAAAACACATTTGTGTGCTGCGCAATAGGGTGTTTGACAGTAGTAAAAAATAAATATATATTTATTTTTAAATATCTCTTTAGGTCTTGGTAATGCTAAAAACAAACTTTTTTGTTTAATTTTTTCTCAAATTCATAGTTCTTTTAATTAAATTAAATTCATTGAATTAAAACAATTAGCCACGTGATTCAAAACAGGCGGTCTACCAATCAGCTGCGATTGACGTCATAAAACAGTAAACGCCTCGAACGAACCTATTTTCTGTGTTATTTTCTTATGGAAGGTAATGTTTGCTTTGGTTTAAATTGCGAATTATCGTCCTAAATTAGATTTTATTTTGTGTTTTGCTTACAAAAAAACATTTTCAATGGAAAACGGATTCTCCAAAGCCGATAGCTTCAACTTGCTAATGCTGAACTCCTTTATGGTAGCAGGCTTCTTTGCCAACAACAGTGATTTTTGTTCTGCGGAATTTAGAAACGTTAAAATGTTGATGTAAGTATTCGATGAGTTGTTTTGTATATAACTGAAAGTTTTTTTACGATATTCTTCGCCTACTTTTACTCATTTAGATTTTGAGGTTAAGTTATATGTTTTGCTTTTTTGTTTAATATGCCACTTACAATAGATTCATTAACTGAAAAAAACAAAAATAAAAATCATGTAATAAACAGAGGGAGGGACAGGTAGGCAAAAAGTATTCAACGACCAGCAATACTTGAAGTACTGCATAGGTTACACTGCATAGTCCTGCGTAGGTACTGCCTACTCCTGCCTATGCACTGCCTAGTCTTGCATATGCACTGCTCAGTCCTACATTTAGCCTGCATGTGCACTGCTTAATCCTGCATTTAGAGGTACTCCCTAGTCCTGCCTAATAACTGCCTAGCACCGCCTAAAAATTTGTACGCCTTTCTGCCTATTATGATTGTTCACCCCTTGTAATAAACATAACCTTAAAAATTTCATCGTCATTTACGAAATAGTTATATATATTATAGACAACGTGAGAAAAAGTAATAGAAATAATTTAGTTCACAAATGTAAAGTGAAGATGTATTAGATAAGGCCCTTGGGTCTCTTCGAACAAGTTCTAGCCACTTTTTCCGTTATTTTACTGCTGTAGGCACATGAATAAATAGTTTTTTAGGTTTTTTTATGCTAGTATTCGAACACTCAGGCACTACACACCACTTATAGGATTTTTTTACATAAAAAACAGTAAAAACACAGACCAAAAATAAATAAACACTTGAGTGCTGTGTATCTGTCCGCTAGTTTACTGCGCTGTGACGTCATTGCAACGCCATGCTAGAAATGAGCGTTTTAGCGGCAACTTGATTTTAAATGTGTTCCATGATAAAATATACTATTTTAACAATTTTGCGTAGCAAATTAGGGATCTATGTATCATTCTAAACTCTTTTCTAAAATTTGTCAAATACCCTATTGTTGAATTTTTTAGTAGTTTTTTATATTGCAATTATTTTCTTATGTGGCTTTATTGTTGTCGAAAAAAACGTAATAATCTAGAAATGTTCGCTGCTTTCTTCTTTATATCTAAAGAATTTTTGTTGCGCTGTTTCTTTCATAAACTAATAAATTTAAAAAAAAAAATTCCTAGTAGTTTTTTGCATTGCAAATCTTTCGTTTTTCTTAGAATATGTCAAGCCATCTCACAGCCCCTTCTGTAATAGTAGTTTTCGCATTGTCTACGTATTATGCATAGGGCTCAAGCCCCCCCATGAAGGGTTGGTAGTTGCGCCCCTGAGTTGATGGGTGGGTGGGAAAGTATTAGAAATATTGAAAAAATCTTAGAGAAATCATTATAATATCGTGAATGCAATAGTTGGGTAACTCGATTTTTGTAGTTTTGAGAAAATCGATAAAATGTAATTGGTGGTATAAAAGGAGTCGCCTGGAGAAGGGTTGCTTGCACAATATGAGATGTTATTTTTAGGGTTTACACAGTTGTCTTCTTTTATAAAATAAAAAGATCAGAAAATAGAGAAAAACATACTGGTATCTAAAGTTATCTATTTATAGCTCCAAAAAAGTTTACATGTTTAAATTGTCTACTTTTTACATTTGCAGATAGACGTCGCCAGTTTAGAATAACGTATTATCCAGCTTTTGCATTCGATAGCGCTTGATTCCTACTAAGTATATGAAAAAGTAGATAACTCAAAATCACGAAATTTCGAGTTACCCAACTATTGCATTCAGCCCACGATAAGATGTCGGACCATCATAGTACATTGAAAACCCAAAGACTGGGCATATTTAGTCCCAAGGCAAAAATGATTTAGTCCGAGCGTATAGGTCTCCTTGGAAGTTTTGTGTGTTGCATATACCGGGTAGGCCAAAAAAATCCGGACTTTTTTATTAGAACTTTGGAATTATACCATCGATTTTAATGGGACAAACTGAACTTGGCAGAGTATAATCAGAGTTTTGACTTAATATAAAGGCACTATTTTGATACCTTCACATTGTAATATCAGCTGTGATCTTTCAACATAAGGCTTTTGTTTACTATCTAAACCGAAATAAATAGTGCATTCCTTTATAATTGGAAAATAAACGACAAAAGTTTTAAATTCGACTTTAGTATGTCAATTTTGAAGGATTAACTGTCAGTTTTCAATGTGAAACTGTCAGAATAGTGCCTGGCATGGCACTATTATAATAATAATGATAATTCCTGGCTATATATCAATAATTCTCTATTAATATGCTCCTAATTGTTTTTTTTCAATCAATTATTTTTAAGACCCCTTGCAGCTCTTCGTTTTACATTGTAAGCAAGTAAGCCAACAGAGATATAAATAAACAATACCTACTTGCTATCATAATATAAACAACAATAAAAAATTGCATCCGATATTTCATTAAAACGACAAACCCTGAAAGAACACTTACAAAAAAGTAAGAGTTCTTGTTGACTTTGACGTATTGTTACTTTCATAGCGAAGAATATGCGAAAGATGGTTAGGAAAGGTGTCTATATCTGTTTAGGTATTAATTCACAGGTCAACATGCAATTTCGTGCCAGACATTTTTTTCTGTTTTTACGAGGGTGGATCAAATATAAACAAGCCTTTGTTTATAAACTAGTTATTTAGAAACATGACACAAAACAGAATTTTTTTCTACTTTTCTACACATCCCCCTTATCTGTTAATACACTTTTCCCAACGGTTTGACAGTTTCTTAATCCCATTTTCATAAAAGGAAGCTGGGCGGGTATCTTACCAGTTGTGCACGAATGATCAGAACATTGGTCTGAAATTGCTTGCCTCCCAGTGAATCTTTGAGTGGGCCAAACATATGAAAATCGCAACGTGACAAATCTGGACTGTGTGGAGGGTATTCCAGCACAGTCCAGTGCATTTCTGTGATTTTGGCATGTGTTAAAGCTGCCGTATCAGGTCTAGCGTTGTCATGCAGGAGCAACACGTCTTGGATGGGGTGTGCTTTTCTCTTTTGGCGATAATCAAGCTTTACCTGGTCGAGTAAGTTGCAGTAGTAAGCCGCGTTTATTGTTATTCGCTCATGCAAAAAATCGACCAACAAAACTCTTTTTCAGTCCCAGAAAACGGTCGCTAAAACTTTGCCTGCAGAAATGATGGTACGCGGACGACGTGGGTGACTCACGTTGTCGACGCGTTTACGGCCGTCGTTAATTTCTTTGCACCAAGTTTTTACAGGTACCCACGAAAGCGTCTTATTTCCGAACTGTGCTCGCTATCTGCATCGAATTTCAGCAGGTTTGGCGTTTTCGCGTTTGATTATTATTTGCGCAACACTGCTGTGTACTTTCTTCTCGCTCATTGCGGTTGCTTCCACAAAAAAAAAGCTGCGGTTCGGTCAATTAAGCTATGATTGCTTCTGGCCAAATGAGCATCACGGCACTACCAGCCGCCTACATGCTGCTGAATATCCTTACTCCAAAATTAGAACGGCCACGTTCATCTGGAATGACTTTTCCGTTTAAAGGCTTGTTTATATTTGATCCACCCTCGTAGCTAATTTTGGTACGCTGAATTTAAAAGTAGTATCAGATTGTGTCTCATTGGCGGTTCTGCGGGGAGATTAAGGGGGTAATTACGAGGGTAATTATCCCCCCTCCCAGAACTCGAAAAAAAAATGTAAAGTATAAGTCGGGCTAGTTACTACAGGTAAGATAAAGGATGAAAAAAATTATATTTTTGTTAACTTTATAAAAGCACTCACGGAAGAAATCGCATGTGTAAAAAAGTACACTCAGAAAAAAGCGCACAGAGGAAAAATTTAACTTAATACCTCCGGCAAATAAACCAAAAAAAACTAATCTCTACATCTCGAAGCACCGAATCCAAATACGGGGTTTGTTTTGCCCGTACACCCCCAAAATTTCGAATAAATTGCAAAAAACTTCGGAGGGCTTTTTATAAAGCAATTATATATTTTTTTCCGCAGTTTTCGCATTTTTTTGTGTCTGCGCGAAAAATATTGAAAGAGTTCACAAATAATAAAAGATCTTCACGTTTCAAATATTTTGATAATTTTTAAAGCTTTTATAAATATCAATAAAAAAATTTTAAATATATTAAAACTTCTAAAAAGTTCAATGTTCAAAATTTACATATACAGGATGTGACATAACTTAGTAGCCAAAGTGCGGCAGGTTAGTTTACATAATATGGGGTCGATCAACACAAGTTAGAGGAGTGAAAGAAAAAAGTTTAACAAAAAAAAGAACATTTTTAGTCAAATACATACTCAGCTATAATTGTGATCCAAAAATGAATATTTCTTTTTTTTGGAAATTGCAAATTAAGGAGATATAGGCTGTTAAAATAACTTCGAAAAATGCATAAAAAATAAAAATCTTTAAAAAAAAATGTTTTGCTTACTTATTTTTTTAAAAAATATCAATGATATTTTATTAATATATCTCCGTAGAGACTTATTTTTAGTAACAAAAAATATCAAGAAAAACATTGAATTTAATATGGCATTATAAAAGTTTGTTCCCAAAAAACAGTTTCTCCTAAAAAAAGAGACTGCATAATTTTTTTTTTGCAATTCAGGGACTAAAAACGCATTTTAGTCGCTCATTTTAGGGACTAAAATAGTACTTTTTATCCCGGGACTAAAATATTTTACTCCCGGGGACTAAAATATTTTAGTCCCTGGACCCGAATTCATGGTTTTTTCAAATTTTGTATTTTTGTATTTGGGAGCATCTAAAAATAGGCCTATACACTATCAAAATAAACTACCTAGCCTAATCTATACATTCCTACGTTATTTGACATTATTATGGTTTGTTATATTGATATTCAAAATAGCGCCGCTACAGCCAACTAAATGAATCAATGATCGTGGATCTGAATCGATTTCGCTTCGCTGTTGGTTGAGGTTGATGTTTTGCAGTGGAGATCCGAAAATTGCTGGTTCGGTGTGATCAGTGCTGCTGTCTTCGTTGATTGTGGGTTCTGGAAAATTGCATACTGTTACGGTACGTGATTGGCCTTGGCTTTTATGACTCTTGACATCTGTCCTCAAGTTTTTACTGAATATTTTATCCGCAACATTTTTTTTGTTTTCGATTGATTGCTCAACATACCCTTCAGCAACGGTAGCACTTTTCCAACCACCGTGTCTTTTGAGCTGGTCAATATTCGCTCCAGAATCTGCTAAAAGGGAAGCAGAGGTACGCCTGAAGCAGTGTCCTGTGTATGAAACGGCCTCTGGCAGGTTCAGGAAGGCAGCTATTTTTCGCGGGAAAAGCCCAATAGTATCCTTTCCAACAGGTTGTGATAAACATTTGCCGTCTTTATAGCCAATGAAATATCTCGATATTGTCAAATTTGTTGGTCTCAGAGCCATGTAGGATTTACAGATTTTCACTACGTCTGTAGCGTTGCTTTCTTTGGAGTTCTTGAGTTTATGATTTTTCGTGTTTCGAACTGTGACAACAAGATGAAAATCTTGGACTTGAACATCTTCATTCTGTAGCTGGCACAGTTCAACACCCCTGCATGCACCGGCAACTCCCATTATCAACGCCACCTGGAAAAAAAATATTTTTCAGTTACTAAGTAGCAATACAATTTTTTGTACAAACTACGTAACCTGATAGCAACAAATGATATTTCGAATCAGTGACGTTAACATGGTTCAAAATAATGTAAAAACAGTTCACTTTACCTTGATCATCAAATATTCTTGATTTGGTGCTTCCTGGAGGAACTGCTGGATATGATCCATGTCCAGTATTCGAGACTTCTTTGGGCGGTAGCCATCCCCATTTCTTTTCAAAAATGCCTTCAATTTTGAATATTTTCCAATGTCCAAACTTTTTTCAACGATCAGCTTTGATTTAATCATTGAATAATGTGACCAAACCGTTGAAGCCTTCAAATTTTTCGCATGATGGAAGAAATATGCAAGAAGTACCTTCTCCTGTGTAACATCAGCAACATCCTTAGCTTGACACCAATCCAGGAAATGTTTGTATTGTTTTTCATATATTTTCTCCGATTTAGCGGGCAGCAGTGCCTTCACTGCCTCTGCGGCAGCTGTATCAATATCAATATCCATTTTTTTTACTTTTGGGAACGCACTAGCAAATCGCAGAAATCTCCACGGCGTTGTTTGTATTTTAACAGTTATTTTATGGTACCTTGACAACACCCTGACAACCAAGTATTATCCAAGGCTATCTAAGAAATATCAACTGACTTAACGTCAGAGAATGAATGGTACTTTATTGGTTGTCACATTTTATAGGCCAATCAATAGTGCAGTGGAGATGACTTTCTTTTCGAAAAATTTAATTAAAAATTTGAATGAAACTATGCCCAGAATTGCAAAAAATAGTATATATACCACTTGACTAAAGTGTCTTTTTATCCCTCAGCGAATTGTAGCCCTCCCTACGGTCGGGCTACAAACATTTCGCCTCGGGATAAAAAGTATCACTTTAGTCCCTGGGTATATAATGTACTATTAAAATATTTTTATCTACACTTATTGCTTTTGCCCTATGCTTCTTAAGTTACACACAGCATTTTTTCCTATGCAAATATTTCCCTTTCGGTTTTTTTTGGTTTTTTTCTATGCGGTTTCACCGTTTCACCATTATCCCCCCCCCCTAGACTTTTGTTTCAGAACTGACCTCGATCCGCTGTGTGCAAGAATAAATAAGGTATTTTGAAAAATCTAATTACAAGGTTTTTATTTATATATTTAAGTATCTTTTTTAATACTTATCTAATCCCCTTCGCAAGTGAGAACTATTTTGATTTTATTTTTCTTTTCATTAACTTTATCATATTTTATTTATCATGCAGGAATGACAAAATACATTATTGTTTTTTGCCAATTTCAAGAAGCTCTACAACACTTACCAGAAAGTGAAAACAATAGTGCAATGTTACATATTATTTTAATAACGTTATTACAACAATTAGGTAATAGCATTAAGCAGTAGTGCCATATGATTGGCGGTTATCAACATGTTCCCAAAATTGAATATAGTTTTTTTCAGCTAAAAGTCTACAAAACCACACCATTAAAAACTATTATTTTAACGTTATCGAATAGACCTTCTAAACACATTTTTTTCAAATTTTCACATAATATTTTTTAATCCAAAAGTGCATGTGTGCTCCCAAATTCTACTTAAAAAATATTAAAATTTGATAATTTCTTTAATTATTGATTTCATCATAAAGTATCCATAAACCCCCTAAGAAATTCACCAAAGACTTGAATACGAACTAGAAATTAATACACGGTATGTATGTGTTTGTATTCTTATTCAAACCAGCATGCGGTGGATAGTGGAAGCGTAGGCCGGTTCGCGCCGTGCTTTACTGGAACTAAATTCTATGCACCGTAGATGTTATGTCGCATTCTAGTTATGAAATATAGAAAATTCTACTTAAAAAAGATTAAAACTTGATCATTGATTTCATCATAAAGTATCAATAAACATCATAAGGAATTCACCAAAGACTTGAATACGAACTAGAAATTATTACACGGTGTGTATGTGTTTGTATTCGTATTCAAACCAGGATGCGGTAGATGGTGGATGCGTAGGCCGGTTCGCGCCGTGCTTTACTGGAACTAAATTCTATGCACCGTAGATGTTATGTCGCATTCTAGTTATGAAATATAGAAAGACAGGATGACATGTCCTTATGAAATTTTACAGTACATAAAATCTTACGGTTACTTCGGTTATGCTCTTATGCAGAAATTGGCGAGATCGTTCGCTGTTATAGCACCTCATGTGCACTTTAAATTAGGGCACTGAGACAGCTATGCGTTAGCGGTCCGATCGTATTATTTTGATTTCGATGATTTCGTAGTTACGAGAATAGCGTTTTCTAATTTTGATAGCACTAGTGTGCAGGATTTAAAAACAATTACTTTTTCTTTTTTACCACCATGGGTGAGAATAGATTAACTGCCCTCGCACTGTTAGCTATTGTGAAAAACATTATTAAAGAATTTCCAAAGTTTAATAAATTGGTTATAGAAGAATTTATTTCACAAAAGCCTTCATTTTCAACACAAAACGTGTTTGTGAAATATAGAGACTAGTGTTTGTAGTGTTTTTCTTGGGTATAGGGAGTTATAAAATAAAAACCGATTTTTTTTTGTGGCAACGTTTCGTTTATGTATTGTAACTGTTTCAAGCCCTAGGAAAACAGACAAATTAGCTGGGTGTATTATAACATATCGTCAATTGATTATTTTACAAAAATAAGTATTTAATATAAAATGGTTAATAGCCCATCGTACCGACTTTTTTTTTCGTTACTTAGCTAAAGTGTTCCTTATATTTCATTTTATGATTATATTAAGAAACACTTTAAGCTATGGAACCGAAAATAAGTCGGTGAGATGGACCCTAAATTACTTACTTAGAAGGTCAGTTTATAATAATTATTGATGTTCTAGAAAAGGGATTTCAGGATTCCAATTAGATTGTAACAATCATGTAGAGACTAGGTTTGATGCATTTATTATTTATTTATAAAAACAATAATGATAGATAATTAATATCTAACTAAATATCTAATTTTTTAATTATTTGCTCTAAATTATATAATATAATGGCCGACTCGATGGCCCAAAAAATTAGTAGTGAAACTCAAAAAAAAAGTTTTCTCCCACCATCCGCCGTCACTGACTTTTATTTTATTATACCCCACGTTTTTATATAAGTCTGTTAAGTAATTTTGCTCTTAATAATTTTGTTTTTGTTTTTAATACTACTGATGATTTAAAATAAAACCTTTAAATTGATTTTTTTTCGAGTTTTTAGCTTTTTTTAAACTTTTATTACTAGTTTTGCACTTTTTCGCACAGTGCGCCTAGTTACCTCATACAACCCCAACAAGTTTTAGATCTTCCGCAAATTTTGGACAATATCAGTGACCACTTGCAATTTCCAAATTTCATACATATCATCTCATAAGTGGAAAAGTCCGCTTATTTGGATCCGCCATTTTGTTTCTTCAATTTTATGTCAAAAATTGTATTTTGTTATCTTATACTACCCTATTTCCACCAATGCCATGGATTTGCACCGGCTTTAAGTGCAGCGTCACCTGACGCGTATTTTGAATCGGGATGGGCATGCATTGGGGGAAACGGTATGAAACACCGCAAAGTTTGAAACCTATCTGCTATAGGTGGGTTTTTTTTAGCGTACTATCGTCGTGACGTCTATGTATCTGTCTGTATGTACGCGATATAGCTTTTCTGGTGCCATACTGATACGTTATATGGATCTATGGTAAGCACGCGACATACCATCCACATTGTCCATTGTCAATGTTTAAGCGAGTGTAAAAAATATAAAAATATAAAGTTGGTAAAGGAATCACGCCGGGGGTTAGTATAAGAATACGATTTGGACAAAATTTTGGGGTATTTACCAATCATTTTGAATCGAAAAAATCGCTTTCACTCGAGAATAAGTAGATTTTTTTCTCAAAAAAACATTGATTTAAAAAGTTTAGAAAGTCATATCACTCAATATTTTCGAAATATGTTAAAGTTTAAAGCTGCTTTTGTGGCAGTAATTATTTCGGGGTGTATTTGCAGTGTTTTTGGAAATCCAAAATATTCTTCAACTGATGAGGGGTAAGTTTATATATATATACGGGGTGTAATTTAAATTATGCATCACACTTTAGGGGTGGTAGAAAATGTTAAAACAACAAAACAATCCTATTACATTTTGCATCAAACCTCTTTGTTTTTTTTTAAATGACGTGTTTTGCATAAATAAAGGTAATAACTAAAGGGGTAAATTATTTAAAAATAAAAAAATATTAAAAAATTATTACTGTTATTATTATTTTAAACGAATAAAAAAAATGTTATTAAATATAGTTCTTTGGACATAGGCCTCTCCCAATATCTTCCACTCCTCTCTGTATGTCACCGTGTTCATCCATCTAGCTCCCACATGTTTCTTCAAATCGTCCGTTATCTCATTTGGGGACTTCCCCTACTTCTTTTTTTTTCCAGTTTACAATAAATCTGTTCCATCGATCATCTTTCTGTCTGATATTATGACCGACAAATTTCCAATTTTGCTACTTCTACCCTAACATCTCTTACTTTTATTTTATTTTTTATCCATTCATTCCTTTTTCTATTTGTTAGCTTTACATGTAATTGATCTTTGAGCTTTTGTTACCTTATCCATGTTTGATTTTGGAAGTGTCCAGGTCTGGGATCCATAGGTAAGTACAGGGAGGATACATTGGATATAGACCCAGTAGCGTGTCGTGGATAAAAGGGCTGGGGGGCGAAGACCTTAGGGGGCGCAAATATAGGTATGGGAGTCAACTAAATTACAAACCTTTTTCAAAATAATAACACTATTAATTCTATTTTTTTCTCAAAGGACGCCAGGGGCGCCAAGCGCAGAGGGGCGGTGGGGGGCGTTCGCCCCCTCTGGCCCCCTATACGACACGCCACTATATAGACCTTCGTTTTGAGGTACTGAGGATATTTCTTATTTTTTAATATGTAGCCTAATATACCGAATGCTGCCCAGGCCAATCTTACTCGCCTCTTGATTTCAGCCGGTTGGTTTTCTTTTTTTAGTTTAATAATTGTCCCAGATATATACACTGTGTCCCATTTAAAACTTTCCACCCGGGATTTCTCGAGAATTGCTAAAAATTTTTAAAAACTTCCGAGACACGTCGATTTTGTTTGCGAGTGGGACACTTTGTGGCTATCTTGAATATTTTTACAACCGTGTAAAAATTTCAAAAATCTATCCATTAGTTTTTGAGATAATTCCCTTCAAACTTTCAAATTTAACATGGACTGATAAAATAAAAATTTAATTAGAATTTTATATTTTTCGGATTTAATTTTTATTTTATCATTCCATGTAAAATTTGAAAATTTGAAAGCAAATATCTCAAAAACTAACTGATGGATTTTCGAAATTTTTACACAGTTGTAAAGATATTTAAGAGACCTTCAAAACAAGGTATCACTATACCCACTTTCCCTATTCAAAATATAGGGGTAAAATATTCCCCTCAAAGGTACTGCGTGCTACAAAAATTTCAAGATAGCGACAAAGTGTCTCGGCATTTTTTAATATTTTTAGCAGTTCTCGAGAATTCCCGGGTGGGAAGTTTTAAATGGGACACAGTATATATTCCTCTGCTTGTTCTATTTTCTCAAGGTTTATTCTGATCGTAATAACTTCATCTGCGTTTGTCATGATTTTACTTTTAGTGCAGTTCACACTTAAGCCTATATTTTTAGCTGCCGTATCCACTTCTCAAGCATTTTTATCAGTTTTTCTTTCTTATCTCTTATTAAGACGATATTATCAGCATATCTTAGGTGGTTCATGTACTGTCCGTTTACTTTGATGGCTATTTCTTTTCAATCCAATTTGATAGGTACGTATTGCAAATGTTGCCCCGTAACGTATATTTTGTTGGAAAAAAGCAATAGAGACCATCCTTAAAATGCATAACACTCAAGGGGGGTGGGGAGGGGATGTTTAGCATTTCGTTACACCCAATGAATATTTTATGTTTTTTTCCTAAATATGCCTTACGAAATGGGGAGGGGGGGGGGGTCAAAAATCCCGAATTTTTGCCTTACGTAAATTTAAAGTTTATTAACAATGAATAAAATTAGTTGCTTCTTTGGAAAAAAAACACGATTGCTTTTATGCTATAACACTTGTATTCGCAGAAATCGATTTTGCGGAGTGGGGAAGGGGGGTTTAACGCAGAAGATCGAGACATTCTTATTCTGATTTTTGGAGAAAGGCCAATCTTTAGGGTTTAATATTCAGGGGATTTGGAAGGGGCATAAGAGATTTTCGAAATTTTCGGGTGTAAGAAATGTAAATTGTGAAATTTTTATATGTTCCCATTTTAAAAAAATAAAAAAATAATAAAAAAAAATAAAAAAATATTTGGCGGATTTTTCTTTCAGGGGCTATCAACCAAGTGTCAGATACTACGAGTCAGACATTTTGACGTTTGACAGGCCGTACAACAAAAGCACCACTTCAAAAAGGCATTCAGAACACGAGCCGAAAAAACACGACCCCTCCGGTAAAGAATCCAGGTAAAGCGAGATATTACTAAACTTCCGTTAAATAAAAAACAGAATCAGATTTCCGCAATATCCCTCGTCATAACATGCACACTTTTTTACAATATTTATTACATTTTCATAAATAAAAAAATTTAACTACGCCCATGAACCGAACCAATATCAAGATAAATTTTCATTCGAGGATCCCCGATTTTCCGGCTTCAGAATCAAAGATGGCGGCTGCCAAAGTTAAAAACTGTTTTAGGACATATTAAATTAATAATTTTGATGGATTCACTTTAAGTGGGGCCTAGTCTTCAAAACAAAATGGCGTTTATATTTCAAGAAAATCGTTTTTTTTTAGATATTTTCTTGAATTTTTGTGCAATATTTATTCTTGAAACTTCATATTAAAGCTAATGACCATTTCTTTAAACCTACTAAAAAAATTAATTTTGCTCCCCAGCCGATACAAAGATGGCGCGTAATATGTCAAAAATAAAAGAGACCTTCATAACCTATAGATCAAATTTGATTTTTACAAAAAAAAAATCTGGATCTTATCAAAGGTGACCCAACTTTTGTAAGTAATTATAAAAAGTTATAATTTGACATTTAACATTTAAGATGGCGCCGAAGTAAAAAAAAAAGTTATTGTTTCATTCTTGTTTGAAAGAACTAGTATTGCCGTGTAGTATATTATATTAATTTATACTAAATAAGGGTCGTTAACTTTAAAAATTCCATAATAAATAACATATCGCACCCCCGCTAAAAAAATTAGTCACAACTCAAAAAATATAGTTTTTAGAAAATCGCTCTTAAAGAATTTAGTTCATTAGAGAGATTCATTTTTCACTTACATGACAAATTACGAGTTAACATGTTATTTTATATCAACAGCAACCTATTAACTCAATGTAATTGGTGCAGTACGTTTGTCAGAAAAAATGATTTTTGTCGTTTTTAGTTAAAAAAAAAGTCAAAAATCCGATATTGTGACATTTTTTTAGAACAAGAATCATGACGTTATAAATCAGGATATCACACAGGATGGTAAATAATATAAAAAAAGAAAACAAATAAAGAAAATACTTTGTATTTATTTTTACAGCGAGTTATAAAGTGCTGAATAACAACTGGTAATGTGATTATTCTCTAATAAATTCAAAAGATTTTTTTCTTATTCTCCTTAATTCTAAGTACACTGAACAATTCGAAAAAACAGTCACAACACAAAAAAGAACAGTATTTTACTTGTTATTTGGGTCAGATTTAACCAATAGTTCACACGAAAACCTTCACAACTCGAAATGTGACTCTTTTAAGGATGAAACTCCACTTTCACGCTGTTATAAAGTCAAAAGTGACACTGTAAAGGAAACGAGTCGTTAAATACCGAGATGAATTCCAAGACGTGCGCAAGCGTTGATCTGTCACTTCTGCCAACCAATCAACTGAGAGATATTTCAGTATGGTTTTATACATCAAAACATTAATAATTTCCAGTTCTTTTTTATGAAAATTCGTCGTTTTTGTGCTGTGAAAATGCAGGTGACGTGCAAGTTGTGTGACAAATTATTTAGTGCCCAATTTAATTTGAATAAACACGGTCAAAGTAAACATGACATACAAAAACAAAGGTATTCCTATGCAGAAAGTGTTTTTATATTTAGATGACTAGAATATAAATGCTCCTTCCCAAAAAACTTGGATCTGTGTGATGATTTGAAATACAAACACAATCAAGAAATACTTGAAGAAACATTGGAGTTGAGAGTCAATACTCCCATGGCAAAACAAAATAAACGTGATATGCATAAGATCATATAGAAGAAATACTGCATATACCTCAAAAAATATTAATCGCAGCACGTAGATATTGTATATTTTTGAAATCAGAAAGAAAAGACGAATCTTAAAATGCAAAAATATACAGGGTGTTCCCTCTCAAAAAATCGACTTCATTGTCACACCCTGTACCAAATTCGTTGTTTTTTTGTGATGTCGGGTATTTCTAGGGGAGATCGAAAAAAACTTACCCCCCTTTGCGACGCTCAAATTTCAAGAAAAGCCTAAAGGTGAAAACCACATTTAGATACAGCAAGCCGTTTTTATGCTACGGAGTGTTTTTGTCTGCATTTTGGGAGGGGGTCTATAACTTTTTTGTTTATGAAAATTTTGTTTTTGTGTAAATAGCTTTCTTATAGATCTTTTCTTGATGAATTGACAGATGTAAACAGTTTTTATTTATCTCTTTTGGTTTTTAAAATATTGCATAAAGTTATTATTTTTCTTACAGAATAACTTTTTTTTATTCGATTTTTAAAATCAGCTTAAAATTTCCTTTAAAATGATGTATCACACTCAATATTTAATTTTTTATTTTTTTATTGTTTTCTTTATTTTTATTTTTTAATCACCTCTTTATTATTTTTTTATTTTTATAATTTTATAATATTAAAATATTTTAAACCCACTAAGCAAACTAAAATATGTGGTAAAAATAAATACAAAAATATAAAGAAATAAAGGGATCTTCCCATAAAGAAAAATTAATTTTATGTGATATCTTAACAACTAAACGTGACAAATGAAATTTAATTTAACAGTTGAATTCCTCTTAAAAAAGTGTCTTAAGAATGTTTTCACAGAAATAAAAAATATTAATAAATAAACAAGTTATAGACCTCTTCCCAAAATGCAGACTTTATAAAAACACCCCGTAGTTTAAAAACGGCTTGCTATATCAAAGTGCGATTTTCACCTTTAAGCTTCTTTTGAAATTTGAGTGTCGCAAAGGGGGATCAGTTTTTTTTAGCCCCTCTAGAAACCCGAAACCCCCCAAAAACATCGAATTTGGGACATTATGTACATGGTGACGGATAGAAAAAAATTATGTTGGCTTTTAAAGTTGTCATAATGAACCAAAAAAATCTCCATTTATTTTCAATGATAAAGTTGCTGAGTGCTCCGGTTATAAAAAACCACCCGGTACCGACATAAAATCATACCTAAAAATTAGAATTGACCATTATTTTATACCTTGAATTTTTTATTATACGTTAAGCTCTTCGATCTCGCGCCAATCACGGTATTCGCGCCAATAATTTAAATTAGACATTTTGACGTTAATTTTGGCGTATGCTCCTTTGATGGAATTCATCTCGGTATTTAACGACTCGTTAAAGGAACGCATCCTCAGCTAAACTGGACAAAATAAAAGAGTCACATCGCCATTTCGCGGTGAATTGTCGAAACATAAATGTGACGCTTTTATAGAAGAAAGTACAAGTTATTTCGATGATGGCGGCAGGTTTATCTCAATAAGGGCGATTTTTGAGTTGTGACTCTTTTTCAGCGGGTGTGCGATATTATAGCTAATATAATCCAAGATAGCGGCGTTCAAAATATAAAAACAACAGTATTTTATTGGCTTGTTTATAAAAATGGTCACTGGCTTTCAGATAAGGTGTCAAAATCGCATAAATATTAAAGGAAATATCGAAAAAAACTAATTTTTTATGTATAAAAAAATTAAATATTATAAAATACGCTATTATGGGGTATCGGCCCCCCAAAAAATATTTGTCAGTGCACCACTGAACTAGCTAAATTAAGGTTAATGTTTACATGTTTCAGATTTGGGATAATTTCGTATGGAGGACCGAGTGGAGGACCGCCGGGTTACGGCGGTGAAAACGGAATGGCTTATGGACCCTCCAAGGTCGACATGAGCGGAGTGGTTTTGGGGGTGTTCATCGGATTGGCTGGGGTACTTATTATCCCCAAAATTATCCATTTGTTGGGAGGAGTGGGAGGAGGATATGGGAGAAGTAAGTACTAGCAGATGTTTTAGGTTAATTTTTTAATACACACTGCAGTCCCACTTTACGCAGCAGCAAAGACTTAAAAATAAAAATGAGATAACGCGGAAAATGTGTTATTTGGGTGTGTGTCCTCGCAGGTGTTGGTCATTTTCAGCAATTTTTGTAGGATAATTCATTTATTAAATTAATCAGATAATAACATATATGTTTTTATGAATAACATTTTTCTCATCCTCCATTTTCGCCAGGGCTTTCAAAAAAAAAAAATAATAACTGGCACCGATTTAATAAATTGCTATTTTCTCGGAAAAGACGAGCCTAATTATTGTGAATCAAGAGCATGTTTTTCATGTAAAAATAATTCAAGAATGTGACTCAAAAAACAAAATATCAAAAATAAATAACCATTAGAATAAACCAGAGAAATCTTACAATTTTGAGGTCATTATCGAATTTGCCGTAAAAATTTTATGGCGCGTACCAAATTTTATGATGTTTTTATGAAGAGTTTCGAAACTATTGGGGAAAACTCATCTTGAGGGTGGTGATGCATCAATGTCGAAAATTGTGATTTCCTCGAAAACTACTCGCCCTAACGATATGAACTTAAAGCACCTTTCTTACTAAAAAAAACATAGAAAAAATGGGATTCTTTTTACCCTTAACCCCCCTGGTACGGTACGCCCCTGATAAAAATTTTGCAATTCCGAGCATAAATTCTGATGCAGCTTTAAAAGTTTATACGGAACCATTTTCCGACAAATGTTTCTAGGAACTTTCTTTAATGAAAATACTCCAGGAATCACACCACGAATTTCTGACCAATGTTTAGGAAACACCCTGTATATTTTATTGAATGTAGAAATGAACTGAAAACAGTGCAATGTGAGTGTGTGTGTGTGTCTGAACAGGACAGGGCACATTTTCATTTTTAGTTTGGGCTCTCTATCGTTTAACTTTGACACCCCTGATGTCGCCAGGGACTGTCCTTAAATTACTTAACGCTCTTGAGGGGGAGAAGGGTTTGGCCTTGCATTGCACTCATTGATTTTCTAATGTGTTTTTTCTTGAAAATGCGTTACGAGGGTGTGAGGGGGGATCAAAAATACCGAAATTTTGCGTTACGTAATTTAAGAATGTTCCCTCAGTGGGCCATTACCTAGCAATTACAACTTTCTTCCTGCGTCAGCATTTATTGGCGATCGCCAACCCCATAATTGCCGACACATCGAAGCAAAGTTTGTTTAATGACTTTTATGAGGTACTAGACCACTGCGTCATCAACATTTTGGTAAAAGTGAATTTTAAATAAGTTTGAAACAATTTATTGTAAGAAAAATCTAATTTAATATTTTACCTACTATAGTTATTGTATTAAAGTGACACCGCGTCATCAAAACCTTGATGGGCGGGAAGGGAGTAGAGGGGTACATACAGTGGCACGCACTTCCTTTAATTTTTTTATTGATATTGATTCCCAAAATGAGGCACTGCACTAATTAGTCATTAGCTTTTTATTGATGGCTTCTTCTAAACGATTTCAATAGAAAGGAACATATATACTCTTATCTGGTTGTTACGAATATATTGATTTAGCCGGGCTTTGACGTTTTCAATTCGTTGTTGTTTTGACTGTTTATATCAAACAAATTATGACGGACCTTTTTACGAAACAAATGACTGTTTTTGCAACTAAATCAATATTTGCGCACATTTTATTATAATTTATGTTTCGGATCTTTATTTAATAGGTAAGTACCTATTTGATCTCTCCTTTAAAAGGCCTTAGTGTTTGTTATGCCCGCAGTAAGAAAACGATAACTGCAATGGACTGTATATATTTTAATTAATGAAAGCGCGAACAAACATAAATATATTGATATGAAATTACGAAATAATTAAAAGATCCATAGGTTAATTGTGGGTACCACACAACGGAAATCAGAAACAAAGCACTCACCAGTTTGCAGCCAATTTCTCCACGTTCCAAGGGGCCCCTGTCTGGATCTAATGATGTCACCACGTAGCTGAAGGGCTGAAGTTTCTGGTTCTATGCTTCAGTACACCAAAATCGAGCACTTTCAAGTGTAGAAATTTGAAATAGTTGGAGAAAGTAAATTAACACGCCATTTCTCGAGGCGGTCGAAAAAGGATCTCACTGATTGTTGGTGCGCATGTCCAAATGCGCGAAAAATGTACTCTGTCCGTCATCCAATTGTGTGGTTTTAAAATTTACAAACAATCGCGAAATTTAGCGGGAGCTAACAGTGTTTTATCCTTCGAGCATTAAACCCCGAGCGGCACACTGCATGTACAAAGCAAAACACTAATTTTTTAAGGCTTCTTTACTTAGATTTTGCCGTAAAATTTGGTTTACAATAGCTATGACGCGGTTCCACTTTAATACAATATCAACTCTAGACAATATAATAAGCATAAAAAGCGCCTCAGTGCGTTACCCACATTCCTCAACTTTTAGGTTTGGATGATAACGAGCTATCACCTGTCACGAACATTCTCTCCCGAATCGACAACTCGCTAGCAGCTAATAACATTGACAGCACATCATGTGGTCAAAGAATCATTTGCACGTTTGTCAGCGACGCCAACAAGAATCGAAAGGCAGGCGAGAGTACCAGCATTGATGACTTTGTTTATGGATTCACCAGGTAACGTCCCTGTATGTTGGCACATTTGTATATTCCAAAATATCACAAAGTATATATAGCCTATAGCAGCAGAGCTCCGAATCTGTCGAAGCGCTAGGGGAACTCTAACAGGAAAAAGCCGCATGCGAAAATTTGAGCAAAATCAGTTAAATTTTGCTTCAACATTTGGAAAAATGACATTTAAGCAAACATTTTTTAAAAGTTTTATCATAAAAAAAACAGTTCATGTAAAAAAAAGCCAAGTACGCGAAAATGGCATTCCGTAAAAAGAATTGAGATAAAAGTAAAGCCAAGTTCTCCAATACAAATTTCAAAATGAAAGGTTCTTACTAGTTTGGAAATGTTTTTTTAAACTTTGCTATTACAGCCAAACTTCTTTATGTTCAATTTAGCACTGTGCCTATAGAGTCATTTACAGCCGTGATAGCCAAGTTTAGAAAAATATTTCCAAACTAGTAAGAACCTTTCATTTTGAAATTTGTATTGGAGAACTTGGCTTTACGTTTATCTCAATTCTTTTTACGGAATGCCATTTTCGCGTACTTGGCTTTTTTTACATGAACTGTTTTTTTTATAATTTCACTTCTTTTTTAAAGGAATTGGATAATACTTAATTTTAAAGTAGTAAAATTTTTGAGGTTTTTTAATTTTTTTCCATGGTTTTATCGTAGTTCCTATCAGCCTTCCAAAGCTCTCGCGTCTCTGAAAGTGCACAATGTTACTTTTACATAACTTTACATGTAGAGGGGAGGGAAATAAATTAAAATTGTCGTGTTTTTAAATTTTGTCCGGTAGATTTATCATAGTTCCTATCAGTCTTCCAATGCTCAACTCTCTACATAACTTTACATTTATAGAGGAGGAGAGTAAATGAAAATATTGGGCTTTTTAAATTTTCTCTCATGGTTTTATCATAATTTCTATCAGCATTCCAATGCCCAGCTCTCTAGCGTTTCTGGAAGTGGGCAAAGTTAGTTTTACATAAATTTACATTTATAGGAGAGGGAAGTAAATTAAAATGTTGGTGTTTTTAATTTTTTTCTATAACTTTATCATAGTTATCATAGTCAATGGCATTCCGTAAAAAGAATTGAGATAAAAGTAAAGCCAAGTTCTCCAATACAAATTTCAAAATGAAAGGTTCTTACTAGTTTGGAAATGTTTTTTTAAACTTTGCTATTACAGCCAAACTTCTTTATGTTCAATTTAGCACTGTGCCTAAGAGTCATTTACAGCCGTGATAGCCAAGTTTATACCGTTACTATCGGTCTTCCAAAGCTCAGCTCTCTAGCGTATCTGGAAGTGGGCAATGTTACTTTTACTTAACTTTACAATTATAGGGGAGGGAAGTAAATTATAATTTTGGGGTGTTTTAATTTTTTCCTATAGTTTTATCATAGTTTTTATCAGTCTGCTAAAGCTCAACTCTCTAGCATTTCTGGAAGTGGGTAATGCTACTTTTACATAACTTTAAATATATAGGGGAGGGGAGTAAATTAAAATTTTTGGGTTTTTTTATTTTTTTTCAGGGGTTTGGTCATAATTTCTATCAGTGTGCCAAATTTCAGTTTTGTAGCAGGTCTGGAAGTACAGTAGAATATTGATGATCTATACATGAGTGAGTGAGTGAGTGCGTGAGTGAGTGAGTGGCAATTCCGACCTTTTTTGAAATTTCGTAACTACTTTATGGAATTCCATGAAACTTGGAGGGGTTGTTAACTCCATGGAGATCTACGACTGTGCAAAGTTTGAGATTCGTAGCTCATTCCGAAGTAGAGTTTTAGATAGGTCAAATATCGGCTGAAATGTTTCAAGAAAAGATGGTTACGGCGCGCGAACTTGGCGAGGCACTGCCGTGCCCTCAGATGTTTTGTAAAAATTTGCGGCCTATGCATTGGTTTGTTTTTTTTTCTGGAACTAAAAATTATAAGCTTTATATCAAGAAGGGGGGGCGGGCCCCTCTGCCCCTCCCTCTGATTCCGCCACTGACAGGGCACAAAACGTGAAAAATGACTTCCTGAGACCACCCTACCTTTCTGCAGTGTGATTCCCGTTTGATTAAAATAAAAGGTATGAAGGAATCTTGGGTACAATTTACCACAATTTCTTATCCACTTATTGCAGAGCCCCGCATTCGAGGGGTCATCGGCACCCTAAAATTTTGTACAGCGTCCAACAGGACTTGGGTCCTGACGTGTACTGTTGGGTCCTGTTGAGTACTGTTGGGTACTGTCGTGTACTGTCGAGTACTGTTGGGTACTGTCGTGTATTGTCGAGTACTGTTGGGTCCTGTCGGTGTACTGTTGAGTACTGTCGTGTACTGTCGAGTACTGTTGGGTCCTGGCGGTGTACTGTCGTCGTGCCTCGCCCTCAAAAAACATGCGAGCAAAAAAAAAAAAAAAAAAAAAAGGTCATCATCTTTGGGGAACCGCGCCGCGCTCACAAATCTTGAGACCAAAAAAAAAGGTCATCCTGGGGAAGGCCGATAGGGCCTTCGCGCGTTTCATATATGAATGAATGAAACGAACCGCGCCGTAGAAATTTGAACCGCGCCGTCTCCAAAAAAAAAACGGTCATCCTGTCGTTTTGCATCTACGCCACTGTTTCGGGTAAGAGGCTTGTGTCGCGTACTGTTGGATTCTATCGTGTACTGTTAAGTCCTGTTACGTACTGTTGGGTCCTGTCGTGTACTGTTGGGTCCTGTCGTGTACTGTTGGGTCCTGTCGAGTACTGTTGGGTCCTGTCGTGTACTGTCGTGTACTGTCGAGTACTGTTGGGTACTGTCGTGTACTGTCGTGTACTGTCGAGTACTGTTGGGTCCTGTCGTGGTACTGTCGAGTACTGTTGAGTACTGTCGTGTACTGTCGAGTACTGTTGGATCCTGTCGTAGTACTGTCAGGTACTGTTGGGTCCTGTCGTGTACTGTCGAGTACTGTTGGGTCCTGTCGTGTACTGTCGTGTACTGTCGAGTACTGTTGGGTACTGTCGTGTACTGTCGAGTACTGTTGGGTCCTGTCGTGGTACTGTCGAGTACTGTTGAGTACTGTCGTGTACTGTCGAGTACTGTTGGATCCTGTCGTGGTACTGTCGGGTACTGTTGTGAAATTTGTACAGTACTGTTGAAAGCTGATGACCCCTCGCCCGCATTTCTAGGAAATTTAAATTGTCTCACACTATCAGAACCTACACCATGTTTTGACTTTCCGCAATTAAAATCCATACATTTATTTCCTATCTCTATGTTCCTTCGCAAGGTCAAGTGGGGTAAGTGGGTGCTAAAAATGTAAAAGGTTGACTTTAAGATCATGTAACTTTTACAATAAAAAAGATACAGACTTCATTCTTGGACAGGTAATACTTGGTTATGTTGTTGATATACCCTGGTATTGTAGCTATTATCAATTCAATTTTAAAAAAGAAAAAAATTAAAAATAAATGAGGCCTCTCTAACCCACTTGCCCCGGCTATAGGGACAAGTTCCTCTTGGTAAACCGCATAAACAAAGCATTGCATTTTTCTGGGACGAGTGAGTTTGTAATATGCCGTTTAAGCTTCTACATAGTTTTTGCAGATGTAAAAAATTCCTAAAAATACGGAGGTTATGACCTGTTTAAAAAATGATGAATTTTACAAAGAAAAATCAATTGAGTTTAAAAGAAGTTGTTTATTATTACACATTGAAAATTAAATCAGAAAACTTAAACACAACTTCTGTAACTAAAACACTAGATTTAATTTAGTCCAAAGTATAACTGCATCTGTAACAAAAAAAAGTGTTATTTAGGCAAGCTTGGACTATGTCCCACTTGTCCCTGAGGGCTGGTACCCACATGCACCACTGTCTAAAAAAGCGGGGCAAGTGGGTAACCGAACTGAAAAAAACGTAAATGTTAACATGAATTACTATAGTTATGGGAATGTAATTACCGACGCGCTAAAATTACGAATAACGAAGATATATCTTTTTTAAAATTTTAGACCAAACTTCATATGTGAGATAAAATGAAGGGTGTTTTAAAATTAACGAATACACCTATAAAAAAAATCAACTAATAAATAAAATATTCCGTGGCTCACAGAGGGTCTAAAAAACATTTTGTAAAATTTCACTCAAACTTTTCAAAATTAAAAGAAATATATCCACTTACCCAGAAACCCACTTACCCCACTTGACCTTTAATAATTTCATTTTTAATTTTACTCTTATTTCAACTAAACAAAAAAAATACAGGTGTACCGATGACCTTGAGATGGCAATCAAACTCCACATGACGCCCGGTGGTCAGCTTGCCGGTTCTGAACGATCGAAATTATTGTTACGGGTTCACAACGACAAATTAAAACTCGCAATTGTTGGAAACGATACGTCAATTTATTTCGACAAATTATGTACAAAAACACGCACTTAAACTTAGTAATAACTTGCTAATAATTCACTACTATAATCGGTCTATTAACTTCGTGTTAATCTCACGACCACTACCAGCACGCTATCTGTGACTGACCCTGGTGCGCGACCCCGGCCCTATATATAGGATCGTCCATCTCTCTCGAACTTTCCGGCAGCCTTCGACGTCCGGAAAGTTCCCGCACTACCGCGACCGCAAGCCACAGACAACGCAACTAAAACCTAGACTAAGAATACAACCTTAAGATAAATCGACCTAATACTACACTAAACCTAAATAAATTCCAATTATAAAATTTAAATAACTTAAATTTGTAACACTATCCTCCTCTTCAGGTTTGATCGTCTCGATCAACATTTCCCAGGTAAGGTTTTAGTCTGTCTAGATGAACAACTTTCATCTTGGACTTCGGGCTTCTCTGGATTCGGTAGACTACATCATTAATTCTCTTAACAACTTTATAAGGCCCTTCCCATGGTGGTGTCAACTTAGGTGATCTTCCTTTCTTGCGTTGAGGATTGTATAGCCAGACTTGATCATTCTCTTTGAACCCTGAAGAGTTTGCTTTCAGGTCATATCTCGCTTTCATGCGGTCACTGGCTATTTCTATTCGCTCTCTAACCACTTCATGGATATCGTGCAGCTTTTGCCTTAAACGTTCGACATAGTCATTAACCTCTAAGTGTGCTTCTTCAGGTGAACCAAACATGATATCACATGGTAAACGCAGTTCTCTACCAAACAGGATACTAGATGGAGTAGCTCCTGTCGTATTGTGAATGGCAGTTCTATAGGCCATCAAAAACAATGGAATATATTGGTCCCAATCTGTTTGGTGCTCATCAACAACTTTGCAAAGATGTTCCTCTATTGTTTTATTAAATCTTTCAACCATGCCATCTGACTGCGGATGCAAAGCAGTAGTCCGTGTTTTATGTATTCCTAAAAGGTCACAGAGATTCTGGAAGAGCTTTGATTCAAAGTTTCTTCCTTGATCTGAATGTAGTTCCAAAGGAATGCCAAATCGGCTGAAAACATCATTTACCAGAACTTCTGCAACTGTAGCGGCCTCTTGGTTAGGCAAAGCAAAAACTTCTGGCCATTTGCTAAAATAATCCATGACAACAAGGATGTATTTGTTGCCCTTTTTAGTTTCTGGAAATGGTCCGGCCACATCAATAGCAATGCGTTCGAATGGCAGACCTACGTTATATTGTTTCATTTGACCTCTGGACCTTGTTTTGGGACCTTGGCTGGCTGCACAAGTCGAACATCGGCGGCACCAGTTTTTCACATCTTGAAAGTAATTGACCCAATAAAATCGGTTTCGAATTTTGTCCATGGTTTTATTTATGCCTAGGTGCGCGCCTGATTTTCCACCATGGCATTCGGCCATTATATTGTCTACCATGCTCCTAGGAACCACTACTTGATTAACCACAGTAAGGCCATCGGCACTTTCCCAGGCACGTTTAAGGATGTTTTCTTCTACTATCAGTGAATCCCATTGTGCCCACAGTGATTTGAATATCACCCCTTGGTTTGCGATATCTTGCCATGATGGTCATGGCTTGTTCTCTTCTTTCAATCGCAAGATAGGTCCTACATCTTTGTCGTTAAGTTGTGTGGTTCTAATCGAAGCCGACATCCATTCTTCATCTGGTTCTAACTTTATCTGGCGCACGTAGGTAATTCCTTCTTTCTGGTAAATTTTCCTGCAATGTTTACAATCCTCGGGGCAAGGTCTTCTGGACAATGCATCTGCATTATTATGCACCCTTCCTGCTCGGTGCTTAATTTGATAATGGTATTGTTGTAGCTTTTCTATCCATCTCGCGACTTGCCCCTCAGGTTGTTTCATTTTCATGAGCCACTGTAACGCAGCATGATCCGTTCTAATCAGAAACTCTTGTCCGTAGAGATATTTGTGAAAGTGATCTACGGATTTAACTATGGCTAGGAGCTCCTTTCTAGTAACACAATAATTTCTCTCTGGTTTGGATAGCTTCTTGCTGAAAAATTCGATGACCCGTTCTTTTCCATCTTGTACTTGGGAGAGTACTGCTCCTATGCCATCGTTGCTCGCATCAGTATCTAATATGAATTTTCCTCTTGGAATGGGATATGCAAGAATCGGACTAGAACATAATGCTGCTTTTAGTCTTCTAAATGCTTGGTCACATTCGGTATTCCATTTGTAAGAAGCTTTATCTTCTGTAAGTCTATGTAACGGAGACGCTATTTTGGCGAATCCTTCTACAAATCGTCTGTAGTATGTACACAGACCCAAAAAGCTTCTCAATTCATGTTTGTCACGAGGTTGAGGCCATTCTTTTATTGCTTGTAGCTTCTTTTCGTCGGTATGGATGCCTTCTCGGGAAACGACGTGACCCAGGAACTCAACTTTTTCTTGGAACAGAAAACATTTCTTTGAGTTTAATTTAAGATTTGCGTTCCTGATTCTTGAGAATACTTCTCGTAAATTATCTAGATGTTCTTGAAATGATTTCCCCATTACTATGACATCATCCAAATAGACTAGGCAGGTTTTCCAAGTAAGGCCTCGTAGAACGACTTCCATTAGTCTTTCAAATGTAGCTGGGGCATTGCACAGGCCAAATGGCATCACATTAAACTGATAAAGTCCACTTCCAGCAGAGAATGCAGTCTTCTCTTTAACTCTTTCAAAGATTCCTACTTGCCAATACCCACTTTTCAGGTCAAGAGTAGAAAACCAATATGATCCTGCCAACGTTGTTAATGTGTCGTCTATTCTTGGCAGTGGGTAACTATCTTTCTTGGTCACATCGTTAAGTTTCCTGTAGTCGACACAAAACCTAGTACTTCCATCCTTTTTAGTGACCAACACCACAGGAGATGACCAAGGACTTGATGACTCTTCAATAACACCGTCGCTGAGCATTTTATTAATGAGATTGTGAACTTCTTCTTGCTTGGCCATTGGTAGTCTTCTTGGGGGTTGTCTTATCGGTTGGGCATCGCCAGTGTTGATAGCATGTTGAATAAGGTTTGTGCGTCCCGAACTACTCCTAGTTTCGAAGATATTACTTTGTTCTTCTATAAACTCTCTCGCTTTACTAAATTCTTCTGGAGTGAGATGTTGCCAAGTTGACTCAAATTGCTGAAGTACCTCCATTGGTAACTTGCTTGCATCCTCGGAAGTTGGCTCTTCACATCTTGTTACTTTCTGTACTGGTTCAAATAATGCTACCACCTCCCCCTTATTAATTTTGACACTATTTGGGAAAATATTGGCGACTCTAATCGGGATGTCTTTATCGGTTTTAACTAGTGATTTTGCAACGAGGTAGGTGTTGGGTGTGTTTTGTTGGCTTATGAGTCCGACGCAGCTTGATGTTTTACTTTCCAGCCTCCCAAAAATTATGGTATCACTGTTACCGACTAGTCTTGTTGTGCATACTGCCACCACCTTAATTGGTTCTTTATTGATGTGACTATTTGACAAAATGAACTCTTCGTTCCCAAATCTTAGGGTATTAAGTTTATTATCAAACGCAAATCCATGTTTACTTATCAGGTCCATTCCCAAAATAAATTCGTCTTCTATGTCTGCAACTAATACCGAGTGGCGAATCTTCAACCTCCCCAGCTGTAGGTCTATGTCTGTCTGCCCCAACACGTCGGCGGATTCTCCAGTCACAGTCTTAAGTGTTATTTTCTTTTCTGTTGGTCGAATTTTATATCTCGTTGCAATTTTGAACTTAAGCAATGATATGGCAGCACCAGTGTCTACTGTTATATTAACTTTTCTTCCATTAATAAGTCCGTCGATGTTAAGACTGTCAGCAGTATGTTTTAAGCTCTTGATAGAGTAAATTTTGGGGGCTAAATTCCCATTAGCCAACACCCGCCCCTCTGCGTTGACTAGTTTTAGTTTTTCCTGATCTCTTCTTCGGTACTCTGTCCCACTAGATGGTGAGCGAGACCTCATTTGGACACGACAATCGCGTTGAATATGCCCTGTACGTCCGCATCTGAAACACTTTACATTTGGAGGGGATCGTCTACTTTCTTTCAAAGAATCAATCTTCTCTATCAGTGATTGAAACAGTTGGTTTAGCGTTTTTAAGTTGACCTCATCTCCAGTGCTCATTTCTTCTCCCTCCTGAATTGAAACACCTCTTACTTTTGGCCTGGACATATTATTTGATGATTCAATTTCAAGGGCTCGAATCAACACTTCACTGCTGTTATGGAAGCGTTCTCGACGTAGTAATTTTGCTAAGTCCGTGTCTCGCAAGCCGTTAATAAAGCGATCTACCGTGAAGGGATCTCTGTAATTTTCTGGCATTTCTGGGTAAGCCAAGTACATCAGCCTCCTGATATCCGCTTCATACTCTTGTAATGACTCTCCTGGTCTTTGTTGACGAATATTTAATTCTGACCAATGTAAATTTCGCAAGTGTTGGTCTCCATACCTTCTTTCTAACGCTGCCACTAAAGCGTTATAATTCTGTTTTTGTTCCGCTGGAATAGACCGTAAAAGTCCAAGAGCAGGTTCTCGTAGAGCTACTAACAAAGCTCTAGCTTTTTCGTCATCATTCCAACTATTTGCAGCGGCGGCAGCTTCAAATTGTTGTTTGTAGGTAGACCAGGAAGACGTACCATCAAAATTTGGAGGCTTAATGTTTTGGTTGGAATTCACAACACATCCCTGAGCTTTCATTTTGTTGTGTTCTTTTTGGAGCTGTATAAGCTGTTTTGACACGTCCTGGAATTTTTCTTCCATGGTTTGAAAAACTTCTTCTCTAACATTCTGTAGTTTGGTCTCCACTTTTTCTTCTACATTCTGCATTCTATGAGTTATGTCTTCCTTAAGGTCTTCGGTTGCTGTCTTGAACTCCTCTCTCAGCTGTTTAGAGTTGCTCTTTATTTGATCGAAGTTTTCTTGAATGCCATCTAATCTTTGCTGAAATGTCTGTTTCATGTCGTTCTGGTTTTGTTCCATGGTCTGCTTCATGTCGTCCATGGTGTGTTTCATATCGCCCTGGTTTTGTTCAATGGTCTGTTTCATGTCGTTCTGGTTTTGAGCCATTTGAGCTGCTAGAGCCTGCATCATTTTAGTTAAATCTTCCATCTTGGCCGATCCTTGTCTAGTAAGCATCAACTTCCTGATAAATCACTTAAAACGTCTATTTTAGGGCTATAAAGCGAATGTCGAAGTCGGCTTTTCAATATCTCTTCCAATTCTTAAATAGAACCTAATGGAATGTTCTGGAATATACTGGTAGATGCTACTCTTTCTGCTACTAGGCAAATGTAGAAGTCACTTTTTGATTATCTCTTTTGGTTCTCGAATAGACCGTCGTAGAATGTTATGGAATATTCTAGAAATAATTTCTAATTCTTACTTTTAAAATAACTAAGCTACTGTCGAAGTCGGTATTTATATATCTCTTCTAGTTTTTGAATAGAACGTCGTAGAATGTTATGGAATCTTCTAGAAATTCTTTCTAATTCTTACTTTTGAAATAACTAAACTAATGTCGAAATCAGTATTTGTATATCTCTTCTAGTTTTTGAATAGAACGTCGTAGAATGTTATGGAATCTTCTAGAAATTCTTTCTAATTCTTACTTTTGAAATAACTAAACTAATGTCGAAATCGGTATTTGTATATCTCTTCTAGTTTTTGAATAGAACGTCGTAGAATGTTATGGAATCTTCTAGAAATTCTTTTTAGTTCTTACTTTTGAAATTACTAAGCTAATGTCGAAGTCTCTTTTTGGATATTTCTTCTGGTTTTCGAATAGAGCGTCGTAGAAAGTGATGGAATGTTCTAGAAATTCTTTCTGATTCTTACTTTTAAAATTACTAATCTAATGTCGAAGTCGGTATTTGTATATCTCTTCTAGTTTTTGAATAAAACGTCGTAGAATGCTATAGAATATTCTAGAAAATCTCTCTAATTATCAATTTTTGGACTGTAAAGTTAATGTCGAAGTCGGTTCTTAAATATCTCTTTTAGTTTTTGAATAAAACAATATCGAACTTCTTCGAATATTCTAGAAAAATCACTTACTGTTTTTCTGTCCAATTGTCCTATCCGGTGGTAATATGTAAGGGTAGTCTTTGCACTATTCAGTTCCGAATATTCTGGCAAAATCACTTACTGTTCTTCTATTTAATTGTCCTAGCCGGTGGTACTGTGTAAGGATAGTCTTTGCACTATTTATTTCTTTTAATCCCACTTCTGACACCAATTGTTACGGGTTCACAACGACAAATTAAAACTCGCAATTGTTGAAAACGATACGTCAATTTATTTCGACAAATTATGTACAAAAACACGCACTTAAACTTAGTAAAACTTGCTAATAATTCACTACTATAATCGGTCTATTAACTTCGTGTTAATCTCACGACCACTACCAGCACGCTATCTGTGACTGACCCTGGTGCGCGACCCCGGCCCTATATATAGGATCGTCCATCTTTCTCGAACTTTCCGGCAGCCTTCGACGTCCGGAAAGTTCCCGCACTACCGCGACCGCAAGCCACAGACAACGCAACTAAAACCTAGACTAAGAATACAACCTTAAGATAAATCGACCTAATACTACACTAAACCTAAATAAATTCCAATTATAAAATTTAAATAACTTAAATTTGTAACATTATTTTATGGTTTTAATTTTCTAAATTAATGCTGAAAGTTTGAAATGTCAACTAGCGTTTAAAAAATGTGATTTTAGTATACTGTGCAATCTGGAGATGGACAGTCGCCTCCAAAAATAATGTCGCATATCGTTTTTTTCCTCTTAAGCAAATAAGTTGAAAAATTGATATTTTTAGAGTGTGTGTACGTATTAGCTTTTTTTTTATTTAACTTAATATTTTCATAAAAATTTAACTAAATTTAATAATCTCGCTATACTATATATTAATATAGATCAATCCCTATCAAATTTTGCAATGTTTTTTTAACATGCACTGATTTTCTTTATCGTAGTCTTTATATTCACTATTTTCACAAACATAGTTCAAAACGGATTGATTTTTATCCTGTGAAACCGGTGTCTTGTGCCATACGTTAAATAAATTACGTCGGCCAAACACATGCACCAATAATAAATAATAGCTAATACTCCGGCAAGAACCGGCAGCTGAATGTAGCACAAATACAACCCTTAATACATGATTAAAATAATGTGTTATGGCCAATATAGGCAGAGGCCTTAGTGGTATATCTTTGAGCCAAAGTGTTAATCCTAAATCATTTATTGTTGTAATCTGCAGAGATTTTTATGTACTGGGTGGCAAAAAAATATACCACTTTAGTCAAACTCAGTATGTAGGTACGTGGGCACAATAGATCCATATGTGGTCGCAGTGCATGGAGGTCCAGTAGGGCCTGCCACCACTTTCGAATACACTTTGTGGTAAGTGCGTTGTGCTATTTCCGCTTGCGAGTAAAAAACCATGCGATGAAAATTTTGAGGAAAATTTAACGCATGCCCTAAGGTGTTTAGCGTAAGAGGAGGACGTCAGAGACAAAAACAACGAATTTTCGATAAAAAAGCCGGTCAAAATCGGTCAGTTTGAAAAAGCGTCCGAAAAAATAAGTCTCTTGGGACCGAAAGCCCAGAATTTGCATAAAACCAATAATAATAACCACCTTAAAAAAACTTTGACCAAAGGGGCGCAACTAGCCGAGCCATTTGCAAAAAAGAACTAGAGAAATAAAATAGGTTGAGGCGGGGGGGGGGGGGGGGGGCTATGAGTCGGTTACCATCCTTAAAGTATCTAAACTGGCACCTAGGCCGCCTTTCTGGGCCCGTTGTGCACCACGTACCTACTGCGTTCGACTTAGATAATAATTTAAATACTATCTAGTATAAATAGAACCCAGAAGACTTCAAATTATATTTTAGACCAGAAACTTAGTCATCATGATATATTATATTATATGGTTGTAGCCTTAGACCACTTATGGGTCATAAACCTTTTGACATAATCAACAGGGTACAGACAGTCACATAGTGCCCGCACTAGCTGCTAGCTCCAAATAGGCACTCCATATACCCTGTCCCATGTGGTGATTTCCTGAATGGCCAGGCCACCGAATCCATTCAGAGAATCACCAGATTAACCCATTCCCTTTACCATAGATGTTATCTGGTGTGATCACAAAGGTTTTTATTTTTTTTGTTAACATACTGGTTCATGCTCGTCCGTTACCAGACTCCCCATGTACCCATGGATCGAGGCCCCTTTAGTCGCCTCTTACGACAGACCTAGGGGTTACCTTGTGCTATTCTTATCTGAGGACACCATACGGACCGGGGCGGGGGGTAAGATGGCTTAACACACCCCACTATAAATAAAAAATTTGAAATCTAAATAGAATAAAATTTTTTAAACCTAAATAAACAACTAGAAAATCGAAAAAATATAACTAGGTACCATTCGGAGAAAATTGCGCCACACAAAAAGATACGTCAAAACAAAAATGGCGACGCCTGTGAAAATTACGAGTCGTTAAATACCGAGATGAATTCCATCAAAGGAGCATGCGCCAAAATTAACGTCAAAATGTCTAATTTAAATTATTGGCGCGAATACCGTGATTGGCGCGAGATCGAAGAGCTTAACGTATTCAAGGTATAAAATAATGGTCAATTCTAATTTTTAGGTATGATTTTATGTAGGTACCGGGTGGTTTTTTATAACCGGAGCACTCAGCAACTGTATCATTGAAAATAAAGGGCTATAATAAACTGTAGATTTTTTTGGGTTATTATGACAACTTTAAAAGCCAACATAATTTTTTTCTATCCGTCACCATGTTTTTGGGGGGTTTCGGGTATTTTTAGGGGGGCTAAAAAAAACTGATCCCCCTTTGCGACACTCAAATTTCAAAAATCGCATTTTGGTATAGCAAGCCGTTTTTAAACTACGGGGTGTTTTTAAAAAGTGTGCATTTTGGGAAGGGGTCTATAACTTGTTTATTTATTAATATTTTTTATTTCTGTGAAAACACTTTTTTAGGAGGAATTCAACTGTTAAATTAAATTTCATTTGTCACGTTTCGTTTTTGAGATATCACATAGAATTAATTTTTCTTTATGGGAGGATCCCTTTATTTCTTTATATTTTTGTATTTTTTTTATTTTTACCACATATTTTAGTTTGCTTAATGGGTTTAAAATATTTTAATATTATAAAATTATAAAAATAAAAAAATAATAAAGAGGTGATTAAAACATAAAAAAAAAAATATTGAGTGTGATACATCATTTTAAAGGAAATTTTAAGCTGATTTTAAAAATCGAATAAATAGAGAGTTATTCTGTAAGAAAAATAACAACTTTATGCAATATGTTAAAAACCAAAAGAGATAAATAAAAACCGTTTACATCTGTCAATTCTTCAAGAAAAGATCTATAAGAAAGCTATTTACATAAGAACAAAATTTTCATAAACAAAAAAGTTATAGACCCTCCCAAAATGCAGACAAAAACACTCCGTAGCTTAAAAACGACTTGCTATATCTAAATGTGGTTTTCACATTTAGGCTTCTCTTGAAATTTGAGCGTCACAAAGAGGGGTCAGTTTTTTTCTATCTCCCCTAGAAATACCCGACTTCACAAAAAAACAACGAATTTGGGACACCCTGTACAGGGTGTGACAATGAAGTCGATTTTTTGAGAGGGAAACACCCTGTATATTTTTGCATTTTAAGATTCGTCTTTTCTTTCTGATTTCAAAAATATACAATATCTATGTGCTGCGATTAATATTTTTTGAGGTATATCAATGAATACAATAGAGTCGTGTATTCATTGGGTATATGCAGTATTTCTTCTATATGATCTTATGCATTTCACAGTTATTTTGTTTTGCCATGGGAGTATTGACAAATTTAAATGCGCTAAATCTTAAAAAATGTTTATCGTAGCATAGACATATTAAATATTTTTAAAATCAGGAAGAAAAAAACAAATCCAAAAATGCAAAATTATACAGGGTGTTCCCTGTGTTCAAAACAATCGCCTTCATTGTCACACCCTGTACATGGTGAGGGATACGAAAAAAATATTATGGCTGTTAAGGTACCGTGTTAAAGTCGTCATAATTAACCAAAAAAATCGCCACATGTGTGGAAAAGTACTTTTTTGCAACAAAAGTATTGAATAAAGATAGAGTTGTCAACTGTCAACATTACTTTTCCGCACAAGTGTTGCAAAGTATACTTCTCCACACATATGCGAAAAAGTGATTTTCACTAATAATTAATTATAGAAATTTGTGTAAATCAAAAGTCTTCGTAGGAAAAATAGCGTACATAACTCATGAGAAAGTGACTTTCTAACACTTATTGTGTGTTTGCCCTCGGCTCTCGCCGCGAAAACACATCCACAGTCGTGTAAAATTTGCCAGTTTCTACACTTGTTATGTAATATACTATTTCGTCACTTAAAATTTGATTCTTTTAAAGTACAATTTAATTTTAGTTGTCATAGAAAAGTATGGTGTGCAACACATGTAAAAATCCTATCTTTCACACTCGTTTAACAAATTTAATTTGTGCCTGAAGCTTGTAAATAAAAAGTGCCTATATTTCCTGAGAGATCTTTATTATTATTTGTACATCACTATTTTTATTGCTCACATAAGCTTTGAAAGAAATACAATAATGTCTTCTTATGTAGTCATCCTTTCTGAAAGAAAAAAACTAAATAACAATAATACATGTTTGTGGATTTAATTTTTGTGATTCTACCCTAGGCATGCCTTCAAACATATCAAACACCCCGTACCCACTACAAAAATATCACTCCTTTACTACTGCTTTTGTAAATAGTTGTGATCAAAAGATGAATTGTTTGACACGTATGGTATATTTATTCCTTTTAAAATGGCAGAAATTTCAACATTTTTATATATTAAATTGGGCACTAAATAATTTGTCACACAACTTGCACGTCACCAGCATTTTCACAGCACAAAAACGACGAATTTTCATCAAAAAGAACTGGGAATTATTAGTTAGTTTTCCTGTATAAAACCCAGAGACAAAATAAAATTTTCTCTATGTATAAAACCATACTGAAATATCTCTCAGTTGATTGGTTGGCAGAAGTGACAGATCAACGCTTGCGCACGTCTTGGAATTCATCTCGGTATTTAACGACTCGTTGAAAATTTAAAAAATAATTAAGCACTATTCGTACAGGGGTCTTTTTTAAGCCGAGAAATTCCAAAATTTTGTTTTAAAAAATAAAAATTGAAATCAAGCAAAATTGAAGATGTTATCAGTGTTGTTAACGCCTTAACTATACGAATCAACCAAAGGCCCCCAATAGGTCTTTGCTGTTATTGGTTGAGAATCAGTTTTTTGAGAAGATGTTTTTTTTGTAATTTTTTTGAGAATTTAGTTTTCCACAAGTGCATTAAAATAAAGTTGAATCCTTATTATTTTAAATAAAATCTAAAAGTGCTGATTTAAAAAAAACTTGAAAGTATGAGCCAAAAAACACTAAAGGAAATCAATAATATTTAGGGGAAGGGGTTCTCCTATTAAATGATCACCATTGCGTTTGTCATTTGGAATTAAGTTGGCTAGATATCTTATCTTTGTTTTAATTTTCAGTTTAAGCAATTTAGAAATCCATCATGCTTTTATTTTCATTTTTGTAAAAAGTTGACTTTGTCCCATTTTGCCCCGCATACGGGGTAAAATGAGATACCTAAAAAGGGCGTGGCGGTTCTGTAATTTAGAATCAATATTTTTGTAAGACAAGTTTTATTTAATAAAATACTAACCAAGTTTAAAATACTTATTTAAAAAATAAAAATTGTAATAAAAAATACATTTATAATAATCAAATTTAGTATTTACAAACTGTATAAAGAGTTACAGAGACCTAGTCATCGCCGTCGACTCTCCAGCACGAATTTTGCGCCCATTTCTTGCAAAAACAACATAAAATACAACTTTTAGTGATGATATAGTTTTTGCAAAGTCAGTTGAATAAAGATAAAAGCCGACCATCGGCATATCCTTTAAAGAAAGTGACTTGGACGGCGGTAGATATACTCATGAAAATTATTTCATTTAATTATGGCGGAAACTAAAGAAATAAAAATAGATAATAAAACTTTCTATTCCTACACCTACAGGAACGACACTCATTTATTTTCTAACTTTGCATACTGCCGACTAAAGGGGTACCGAAAAGCACACCCGAAAGCAATTAAAAGCGCATCTCAAAAAAATCTGTCAATCAGGTGCCGTCCATCCACCTGGGCTCGGGCGGTCGGAAAACAAATACTTTGTGGTCGGACCGCAAAGAGCCGCGCCTCTTCTGTGTCGGTAGGGTTGAAATTATACCAGGAAGATTTTATATGAATTTTTGAAGGGCAGAATGAAGCAAAATTTCATGAAATCGATAGAACCCCGTATTAGGAATTATTCAAGTGCCTTTGCAAAAACTATACCAAAAATGTTTTTAAAAAAATTGGAGTTACTACTAGGGTTGCTAATCGTACTATATTATATAGTATTGTAATATATTTCGGGTCTACATACTATATACGGTTGAAGAATTATATAGTACGCAAAAATACTATATTTTACTTGGATCTTGATTTGGTCTATATTTTGCAAGGCCGACACTAAAATCAGTCAAATCCCTTAATTTCTGAACGTACCGATATGCCTATAACTAAACGCGCCTTTTGGCAAAACAAATATTGGATAAATGGTGACAATGCACATTGCTTTGCGAATTTATGTGTAAAGTGTTTAAAAAACTTTTTTTCCATAAAATACTATGTATTTTTTAGGTGTACTATATTTTTTTTGGTTTATATTGAAAAATACTATATTATTAATAAAAAAGTTGGCCTCCCTAGTTACTAGATATAACTAAGGTTACTATATCATGAACTTTTAGAAGGAACTTCGTGATATAGTGACCATAGATATAACAAGGTACCCCGTTTTGTCCCCATAAAAAAACCTCGTGTTTCCCCAAACCACCAATTAAATTCAAACAAAAATCAAAAACAGTAAAAGGCTAATTTCACGGCCAACGCGTTTTATTATAAATAATACATAAACCCACTAATTGTTCAATGTAAACAAACTTCTGAAAATTCTGAAAAAAATGTATTCATCGTCACAAAATTCGCAAGCTATTTTTACGATCGAAAATCTCACATATATTATTAATCAGTGCATAAACGGACATCCAGTACCTGATGATTGGAAAATTGCATTCATATCCTCAATACATAAAAAAGGAAACAAGCTGGATTGCAACAATTACAGATGAATTTCAGTAACCAGTACTCTAAGTAGATTGTACGGTAGGATTCTTAGAGATCTAATAGAGAATGATTTTCATGAACAAGAAGAAGAAGAGCAAAGTGGGTTTCGTGCAGGAGATCTTGTAGTGATAATGTTTTGTGTCTTAAACAAGTAATTGAGAAAAGGAGCGCCAGAAATATAGAGATTCATGTTACCTTTGTGGACCTACAAACAGCATATGCTACCGTTCCAGTAGAAAAATTATGGACAGTGTTAGAGCAGACTAATATCAATCATACATACATAAAAGCGATAAAAGAACTATACAAAGGGTCAAAATCTAAAATTAAAATTGGAAATCGATTTTCAAAAGAATTCCTGGTAACTCTTCAACTCTTTTTAAAATATATATCGCAGTAGCTCTAAAAAACTGGAAACGTAAAGTACACGGCTTGGGAATGCAACTTAACGACCGATTCACCATATACACACTACAGTTTGCTGACGACCAAGTAATTGTAGCTAATGATAAAGAAGACATGGAGTATAGGGGAGAGTGGGGGAATAACGGCCCCTTAAGGAATTTCTCAATTATTTAAAACATTTTAGGAGTTATAAAGTTACCTGAAGGTTTAAATAAAAGGCAGGTGGTTTATTTACAAAATATGTATTAAAAAACAGTTTGAAATAAACTTTTAAAAAAATACAGATTTTTAAAAAAAATATGTAGATACCCCACAGCTTGGGGTAATAGCAGCCGGGAGGCCAATATTACCCCAATATTGTTTATTGACAAAAATCACATATAAAACTTTTCTTCTTTTCTCCAATAGTGCAAGCTTTGTGAGCCCAACCAGCACATATTACACATCTTATCCAGATCTCTTTATTTTTTCCAAATTCGCCACTCACAATTCTCGAATTGCTCGCCCATTTTCGATTGCTGCAAGAGCTGCCTGAAGACTCTCCTCAGACCAAGAAGCCTTATTAGTCTTGCGCTTATACGTCCTTGGCATCTGAAAAAAAAAATATATATATATATATATATATATATATATATATATTACATAACTAACTCGTTGGGGTAAAACCGGCCGGGCCGACATTGCCCCCACAACTATGTCCGATATTACCCCAAAACGCATGTAAAAAAAAATCTAGTTATGATTTTAAAATGCCTAAACATATTAAATTTGTAAGTAGACTGAGAGAAAGGGAACACTAAGTAAGCTATTTGTACACACAATTAGTAATTTTAAAACTTACCGTTCCAAAACTTTTCTTGTAGCACGTGCGTAATTATAAAATCCACTGTAAAATCGGCTGACGGTCTCCTTTTATTATTTGAAAAAACTGAGCGCTTGATGTGCCGCCGACTTGATAGACAGCATACTGGCGCGCCATCAATTTCACTGGAGTGGGAGTTATTTGAAGGCTGGTATTACCCCAGAGGCCGGCATTCCCCCACTCTCCCCTATGATGAGAAAGTTAACGGAAGAATACCAAAAGTGGGGGTTAACAGTGAACGTGGACAAGACACAGTACTTATGTATTGGAAACGAATCAAGTGAATTAGAACTAGAAAATGGACAAACAATATCTCCATGTAATGAGTATGTATACTTGGGTGTCACATTTGATAAGGCGGGAACAGACTGTAAAGAATTGGAAAAAAGAATAGTAAAAGCAGAAAAGGTTATTGGTTGTCTTAACAGTATTTTATGGAGCAGAGAGATAAAAAAGAATGTAAAATTTAACATATATGAAACAATGGTGAAAAGCACGCTGTTGTATAGAATAGAGACTTGTCGCGTAACAGAAAAATACAAAGCAAAAATGGAAAGTGTCGAAATGGATGCAATAAGAAGATCAATGAGAATATCGAGGGAAGCATAACGGATGGCATCACTAAAAGGCAACTGATATGGTACGACCATGTACAACGGATGAGCGACGAAAGATTACCAAAGCAGGTCCTAGAATGGCAACCAATAGGGCGCAGAAAAAGAGGGCTTCCTAAACTGGAATGGCACCAGTCAATCCAAAAATCAATGAGTCAAAAAAAACCTGACGGAAGATGACTGTCAGGATCGAAGGAGGTGGAGAATAGGCGTCGGACAACGTAGAAAAACGTTCTAAACCGACATAGTAGTAGTATTTTTACAATAAACATCGCACAACATCACATGTTGAGCAAAAACCAATTTAAGCTCAGCCGACCGGTACCAATCATATTGCAAGAAAGTTGAACCAGTAATGGGTATAAAATAAATGAATATTAAGAGGTTTTATTCTTGCGCAGTTTAGCTAAAACTGCGGTATCCCGTTTTACCCCCGTACCCCTTTTTGCGCCCCTTTCCCCTAAATAATTTGCAAACTTATTTTGCGTACTTTAAGCAGACTTTAGAGATTGGTTAGATATGAGTATTAGAGTCCTTGAAATGTACTAAATCCGATAAAATATTAATATATTTACAAATGCCTGGTAATAACATCGTAATATAAGACATAAGGGTTTACTCAGGTGTTTTGGGGAATTACTATATACGTGGAATATTACGTATATGGCAATTACATATTTGTTTAGGACAATTAGGTAAACAGATAACTGATAAAAATGGAAAGGATGTAAAGGACTACTACAGATAAATTCAAACAAATAATGAACAAAATATGATTTTACATCAGCCAATATTGTTTATCATTCATTAATTAATTTATTTTTTATTCATCTGTTAGATATAATCTTAGAGTAATTATATTTTATTACTCTAAGCGCCGGTACACACACGCGTTTTTCTGCAGCGCGTTGCCGCAGCGGTAACTCAATTGCGGTCAAGAATGCACGCAAGACGAACGCGCGTTGCCGCTCAACTGTGTGAATCGCATCATTTATTTCGGGTAGGAGACAATTCGCCGCGGCCAATTCGCTGCAGCCAATTCGCCGCGGTCGATTCGCCGCGGGACAATTCGCTGCTGGCCGATTCGCCGCGGGGACAATTCGCCGCGAGATTTTTTAATTTATGATGTTACCATTGGCAATTGTTTAAACAGTTTTATTTAGCTTGACTTCATATAATATATTTGTTTATTTGTTTGATCATAACTTTTTTGAAACTTTTCCAACTATGTATTTGGGGTTAGTATACAATTCAACAATTTTTTCCATTAGAAAAATAAATAAAATGGCGGATCCAAAATGGCGGATTTTTCCATTTATGAACCGATTTGCATCAAACTCGGAACTTTCAGATCTTTTAGGTCGCTAATTATTATTTTTAACTTAATTTTAATAAATCAAAATGGCGGTTCCCACTTTCTTATTTATAAACCGATTTGCCTCAAACTTGAAGCATCGCGGCGCCTAAGGTAACTCAATACAATTTTTGATTTAAATTTTAAAACCTGAAAATGGCGTGTTCCTCGGGGCCTAGGCCCCCCAAGCCTAAGATTTTTTTAGATATTTTTCACATATTGCATGAATAAAAAGATTAAAGAGTATAAAATTCGCCATCATGATACCGAACCGAACCGAACCGAACCCCCCCCCCCCCCCCAGAGAAATCAGCCCCCCCAATTTTGAGGCAAATCGGTTTATAAACAAGAAAGTGCGCCATTGTGAAACTGCCATTTTGAGTTTTTTAAATTTTAGCTAAAAATAATAATCAGCGACCTGAAAGATCTCAAAGTTCCGAGTTTGATGCAAAACGGTTCATAAATGGGAAAATACGCCATTTTAATTTTTTAAATTTAAGTCAAAAATTGTATTGTTTCCCTAAGCGCCGTGATGTTTTAAGCAAATCGTTTCATAAATAGGAAAATTCGCCATTTTATTTATTTTTCTAATAAAAAAAATGTTAAATTGTATTATACTAACCACCAAATAACTAGTTGGAAAAGTTTGAAAAAGTTATGATCAAACAAATAAACAAATATATTATATGAAGTCAAGCTAAATAAAACTGTTTAAACAATTGCCAATGGTAATATTACAAAACAAAAAATCTCGCGGCGAATTGTCCCCGCGGCGAGTCGGCCGGCGGCAAATTGTCCGGCGGCGAATCGGCCGCGGCAAATCGGCTGCGGCGAATCGGCCGCGGCGAATTGTCCCATTCCCATTTATTTCATAGTATCACGGACCTCAATTGCGGTAACGCTGCGACAACGCGCTGCAGAAAAACGCGTGTTTGTACCGGCGCTAAGGGTATAATAAATCTTGATTTGGAAACGTTTTTTGGTGTCCCATTGGATTACAGAATATGTGTTTTTGGCGCACTAACGGGCTGCGCAATTTTTGTTTGTGCTCTGTATTTTTGTTGCGTAGTTTTTGTACTTACGCGGTTCAAACCTTACGCGATATTTTTCGCGCGGTAATGGGATGCTCGGTTTACTATTTTACGCGGTTAAAACTGTGGCGCTCTCAGAAATATGTCTTGGAGGGGGCCCCAAGCACGGATTTGAGAAGGGGGGGGGGGGGTAAAGGGGTAATTACCCCCCTAGAAAAAAAATATACACTTTTTCTTAATAAAATAAGGGAAAACAGGAGAATCACCCCCCTAGAAAAAGAAAATTATATTACAAAAAGAAATTTCGTCGACTATTACCCCCCCCCCCTAGATTTTGACCCAGACCCGAGGCCTCATGATGTTGTATTTCATACGATTTTATCTTTTTATTTATGAAATATGTAAGAAATATCTAAACAAATTTTAGGTCGGAAGAGGGGAGGGGCGAGTTCTCCCGTGTGAGCCCATGGTTAAAACCTTGCACGGTTATGGACTCTAAGCTTTTTATCTTGAGCGGTAAAATCCTTGCGCGGTATACAGCGCCACCATCATACTTTTGTTTTTATTTGTGTAAAAAGTTGACTTTGCCTCATTTTGTCTCGTATATGTGGCAAAATGGGGTATAGTTTTTGCAAAGTCAGTTGAATAACTCCTAATACGGCGTTCTATCGATTTCATGAAATTTTGCTTCATTCTGCCCTTCAAAAGTTATCCAAATTCATATAAAATCTTCCTGGTATAATTTCAACCCTACCGACAGAGAAGAGGCGCGACTCTTTGCTGTCCGACCACAAAGTAATTGTTTTCGGACCGACCGAGCACAGGTGGATAGACGGCACCTGATTTGCAGATTTTTTTGGATGCGCTTTTAATTGCTTTCGGGTGTGCTTTTCGGGACCCCTTTAGTCGGCAGTATGCAAAGTTAGAAAATAAATCAGTGTCGTTTCTGTAGGTGTAGGAATAGAAAGTTTTATTATCTATTTTTATGTCTATAGTTTACGTCATAATTAAATGAAATAATTTTCATAAGTATATCTACCGCCGCCCATGTCACTTTCTATAAAGGATATGCTGATGGTCGGCTTTGATATTTGTTCAACTGACTTTGCAAAAACTATACCTATATGTGGCGAAACGGACGCGGGCCGGGCGGTTGTGCAATTTACAATTTTTGTAAGAGAAGAGACGTTTTATTTATTAAAATACAAACCAAGAATAAAATACTTATTTCAAAAATAAAACTTGTAATAAAAAATACATTTATGCCACATAGCACAAAAATCACATTAACGTTAAATTCACGTGAACAAAAATAATAAAGTTTTTTTTTACTTGAAAACAACCTCATACCATGTAATATTTATTTTGTTAAATCTACATGCTTAAAGTTAACTTAAAAACAAGAAGAAATCAAGCTATAAAAATGTACTTTTTGCTGAAGTTTCTGGCGCTGTGTATATAACATGTTTTTTACCCTCGTTATTTTCACACCAAATTCACACTTGAAAAGTCCTCCACAACATGTTCTAAAACGCCACTAGATTAAGCCTTCTCAAACCTACTAACTTTCTGCGTCTTTTTTGGTCACGTTTTTTTTAATAACATTTTTTTAACTTAACGCGACGCGAAAGGAAGTTATAAAAGTTCACTAGTTTAAGACTACAACACTTTTAAAGATGGCGCTCAAGGCAAGACAAAATATCTACTATCTATATACATTATGTTGTTTTTAAAAGCTAAATAAGATTTTTTAACAGTAAACACTTTCACAGAATATTAATGTGTCTTTATCAGGTTAATAACAGATAAGATGTGTCGTGATCAGGGATCAATTCCTTAACAGGTTTTTGGAGTTTAGAGGCCAAAGCACTGCCTGATAGATTTCGTCAAAGTGAAAAATCCCGACAATTCGTGGCGTTTCTGCTAGTAAAATTTTAAAAATATTCGGCAGAAAAGCCATGCAAGTCGCGTTTAAAAATCTAATGTGATTCTAACGTTGATAAAAATCACTTGAAACTAACGTAAAAACAAACGCCTTTTTTACGTGTTATATAAACACGTAGTTGTGCTATATGGGATAATAATTAAATTTATAAAGAATTACAGCGACCTTGTCATCACTGTCGAGTTTCCTATACGAATTTTCCGTCCATTTTTTGCAAAGACAACATAAAATACAACAGGGATGGAACCAAAAATTTTTTTAAATGGGCAAAATGGGGTATAGGTTACTAGGTATAACAAGGTCCCCGTTTTGCGCCCATGAAAAAACCCCGTTTTGAGCCAAACCATCAGTTAAATTTAAACAAAAATCATACACAGTAAAGGGCTAATTTTACGGGCAAGGCGTTTAATTATGAATAATACATAAACCTACTAATTGTTCAAACATTGTAAACAAAATTTTGAAAAGTCTAAAAAAATGTATCTACTTGCCGTCATCAAATGCGCAAGTCATTTTTGCAACAAACAGCGCACAACACAGTTGAGCAAAAACTAACATAAGCTCAGCCGACCGGCACCAATGATATTGCAGAGAGTTGAACCAGTCATGGAGATAAAACATCTGATATTAGAAGGTTTTATTCTTGCGCAGTTTAAAACTGCGATATCCCGTTCAACCCCCGTACCCCATGTTGCCCCCCCTTTCCCCTATATTTACATAATTATATATAAGTACCTATATACCACATAATTATATCATCAATATCAATCAAGCGCGGAATTAAGGGGGAGTAACATGGTTATTCCCCCCCCCCCCAGAAAAAAAATGCACTTCTAGCTAATAAATAAAGGGATAATCGGTCAAGAACCCCCACCTTAAAAAAGTTAATACACAAATAGCTCCCTCCCCCCCAAAGCTAAGATTTTTTTAGATATTTTCCACATATTTCATGAATACAAACATAAAATAGCTTAAAATATGGCCTCACGGGGTCTCGCTTCCCCCCAAAACTGTCTCGGGTCCACCCCGAATTTTTTTTTGCTATATACGCCACTGACTCCCCCCCTAGATTTTTGCCACGATAGGCGCTTGCAATCAATCATCGATCAATCATTATCAATCAATATACATATAAAGGAACAGGGGTATTTTTATTATCGCTATGCTTAGAATAATTACGCATTTAATAAAACCAACACTTAATGATTTTTGCACGCAATTTTGCTACGAGTATAATCTTTGCGGGGTCTAGCCATTACGCATTTACACAGATAAAAGATAACAACAGAAGTAAATAAAGATCTTATCCTCATTTAAATCAGACACCAATTTTATATCAAAACTGCTTAAAAATGAAATTTATGAACGAACAAAAATGCAACTCAACCAAAATTTATAGAAATTGTTTAATAGAATTTTACGACCTCAAGCGATCAGTGACCAAAAATTGCATTGCATTGCCTACTGCGTATCGTTACCCTCCCCTCCCCTATGTGCTAGGAAGGTAATTTTTTAGGTTTAAAAAATTCTAGGGCTGCAATGGTGGCTCTGATTAAAAATTTGCAAAATGTGTAGCAATCAAACTGAAGAAGAACATTTCGTTTCATTTTTAGTTCTTATTCAATTGCAACAAGTGATACAACAGTAGATACGCTTGAGAAAATAATGCTCTTCCCGCAAAATTAATTTTTAGTGTAGTGGCGCACTAATGTGAAGTCAAAAATCATTTACATAAATTGATTGCCCGCCATCTTGGATTTTTCTAATTGTCACTTTAAACATAAAATTCGTACATTTTCAATTTTTAAAATGTGAAAAAATTTTTTGGAGTATAATGCAAATTCAAGAAACTGTGACACACCTCATTTAAATATTCGTTTATTTCACTCACCCAAGGCCAACACAAAAATAGAGGCCACGACCCTGAAAAAATCAGCTGTTCTCCCGGGGCTGAATTTTACATTGGGTCTTATGGGAGGTCAGACGTTTTTTTATGATATTTTCAAAATGGCACTACAGATTTCCGCAAAATTTCAGTGAAATATTCTCAGACACCATCCCGATATTCCACCAAAGGTTTGTAAGGAAGCAACATGATTAAAAGGTTAAAATCTTCAAGATTTAGCATTCCTTATTTTGAATTCAAATTACCCGCCATGTACCACATGCCAACTGTTATATTTGACATGTATTTGACTTTGTCATATGTGATTGTCACATTCGCTTCTGCTTTAAACTTAATTTTTGTGTGAGCTAATGAAGCGGCTATGAAAAATTAGGGCTTACTATACATTAAAAAAAAAATTGTTCTGCCAGAATAAAGTAAAAACAATCTCAAAAACGGCTTTATTTAACAAAAAATCAAATATCCATGAACCGTCATTCCAACTTCAAAATTTTAAAGACAATCAGCTGTGTCGTAACGTGACCATCAAAAAAAAATCAGCCCCGGATGTGACGTCAACAAAGTGGAGGATCGTGGCCCGTCCATTTTGATAGCCCTGACTCACCAAACAGCTATATTTCAAATTGGTCTGTCAAAAAGGTGCAACCAACTTTGATGGGGGTTTTTGTAGCAAGGGTTGATGCGTCACCCGCAATTAATAAGAGCACGTGCTTTTTTGGGCATTTTTTTAAAATTCAATAAAAGTATCATAAAAATGAATATTTAACAGTGTTAAAATAATATACATACCTCACCCCCCTCCAGACCGTTACAAAACGACCCCTTCTCCAGACCGTTACAAAATAATATATATATATATATATATATATATATATATATATAGATGCACTCGGCGTTGTCACCTCGGCGTTAAGGATATGACGACCTGACCTCACCTATTTCTAGTGGTGTTAGCCCATATATAGGTACATATATGACATGAGGGGAAGTTCCTTTACCAGAATTTCAAGAGGGGTAAATAATTTTTTTTCAAATATTTGATAAATACGTGGAATACGTTCGGACCTCAGACCGATATACAACCTTTGGATATGTGCTATTTTCTGCCACCTCAGGCACTGTTGCCGGTTTTATTAAGGTGATAACGTATGGCGTAAGTCTATAAGCAACAATAACTTTATCTAACTAAATTTAAATATTAAATATAAGGTAACAACGTTTTACATTTATTTAGGGACACTTTAGGAAATATAACAACTTTAAAAGGTTGCAAAAGTTTGTAAGAAAAGATTAATGGTGACAACGTACTGTCTTTAAATAAAAAACCGAACATTTATACTTTCATTATAGAAAAACTTGCTGTTATTTTTTTTTGGAAAACACGTTTTGAGGTTTTGTGATCTCTGAAAAGTTGCAAGTCCTAAATACAATTTTTGTTGCAAAATGGTTTACTTACTGTCAAAAATTCTACACATAGATCCGATAAACATTAAAAGGAAATTGTCAAAAATACACTCTATGGAATGCAAAAAAAAATTAATACATTATCTTAATTTATATATTTTTGGGTTTGCAATGTTTATGACATAATTGATATGACAGAATTTAAAGAAAAAATTATTTATCCGTAACAAAAAAATTAATAAAACATAAATTGTGATAATTAGTTAAGCCGTTTAAAACAGGAAAACCATATACAGGAATGATGTGTTTGCCCACGCCACAGCCCAACGCGAATATTATTAATCTAATAATAACCACCAGCAATCACAAGGCTTAAATGTTGACGTGATGTCAGAATTTGTAAATGACATTCTTTATCAAAAAAGTTTCACGGGCGAATCCTCAGAGGTAAATTAGCTTGGGGACGCGTTTCGGCTCCCAGAAGACAGCCTAAGCCTTGGAATTTTTTAAATTTGAAGGAATTTCACGAGGTAAAAAGTCTTAACAAAAAAGTTTTACGGGCAAGTCCTCAGAGGTAAAGGTAGCTCGGGGAAGCGTTTCGGCCTCATTACGCCTCATTCAGCCCGAGCATAAACATGAAATGAAATGATCATGTCGGTATCTGAAAAAGAAATAGGAAATATGTTTTTTACTGAGGAGAGACCAACTGTCAATTTGCAGCTTTGACATTCTTTAATATTTAATTTCCAAGTCATATCAAAATTATAATATCTTTATGTTCCATTTAGCACTGTGCCTAAGAGTCATTTGCAGCCGTAATAGCCAAGTTTACAAAAACATTTCCAAACTAGTGAGAATCATAATTTTAAAATATGTATTGGAGAACTTGGCTTTACTTTTATATCAATTCTTTTAACGGAACACCACTCTCGCGTACTTGGCTTTTTTACATGAAATGTTTTTGTTATGATTTCACTCCTTTTTTAAAGGATTTGGATAATATTTAAGTTTTAAAGTAGTAAAATGTGAGGAATATTATTCAAAAGTTTTGCAATGCCTTATTAAAAAGTTTGAGGTTTTTTTTATATTTTCCTATGGTTTTATCAGACTTCTAAAGCTCAGCTCTCTAGTGTTCCTCGAAATAGGCAATGCTAATTTTACATAACTTTACATTTATAGGGTAGGAAACTAAATAAAAATTTTGGTGCTTTTAAATTTTTTACTATACTTAGTTTTATCATAGTTCCTATCAGTCTTTCAAAGCTCAGCTCTCTAGCGTTTCTGAAAGAGGAGAATGTTACTTTTACATAACTTTACATTTAAAGGGGAGGGAAGTTAATTATAATTTGGGGTTTTTTAATTTTATTTTATAGTTTTATCATAGTTCCTATCGGCCTTCCGAAGCTCAGCTCTCTAGCGTATCTGGAAGTGGGCAATGTTACTTTTACATAACTTTACATTTATAGGGTAGGGAAGTAAATTAAAATTTTGGGGTTTTTGAGTTTTTTCCTATAGTTTTGTTATATTTCCTATCAGTCTGACATAGCTCAGCTCTCTAGCGCCTCTGGAAGTGGGCGGTGTTACTTTTACATAACTTTACATGTATAGGGGAGAGGAGTGAATTAGAATTTTCGGGTTTTTTAATTTTTTCCAATGGTTTGGTCACAATTTCTATCAGTATGCCAAATTTCAGCTTTATAGCGTGTTAAATTTAAATTTTCGTAAATTAAAAAGTTAAACCCCTCGTAGTTCAAGCGCGGCCATATGTATTAAAAACCGGCTTTGATATTTGAAAACATCTCGAAAATCAAGCTCAGTCCACTTGCTTTTATCTATCTCTGCTAGAAATACCTAAAATCCCCAAAAAACATCGAAATTGGCCCAACCTGTACAAGTCATGTTTAAATTTGTCACAAAATACATTAGGGACTTATTGGAGTAAAGCAATGCAGAAAGCGCGAATTTGAGAAGGATAACGGGGTAATTGCCCCCTCTAAAAAAATAAATGCACAAATATTTTTCCGTCGACCATTACCCCCCCTAAATTTAGGTCAAAATTCGCGCTTGCCAGGCAGTAATAGTACCAAGCAATATTTTGACAATTTTACATTAAACGATGACAGCTGATCGACGACTTACTTTTAAATTCAACTTTGGTATGTCAAGTTTGTAGTACCTACCTACTCCAGTGGCGCACCCAGGGATAGTTCTTGGGGGGGGGGGGCGCGAGGCCTCTGGGTGGGCCCGAAGCCTCATGATGGCGAATTTTATACTCTTTAATCTTTTTATTCACGAAATATGTGGAAAATCTCTAAAAAAATCTTAGGCATGTGGGGGCCCGGCCCCCTAGACCCTCCCCCCCTCTGGGTACGCCCATTCATACTTCTAAGTAAAACGGTAAAACCGGATTCATTTCTTTGAACTATTCAGCTTTTTTTAAATGGGTGCTATTATGATGTAAAGCAAAACATACGTAATTTGACACATGAAAATCATTTTTATCCATATTTAAGTATTTTTACCTTCCTAGCCCGCAAAGCAATGGCTAGAGAAGGTATTATTTTCGACGAAAAAAAAAATTTGAAATAACGCCGAAAATATATTTGGGTGTATTTTGACCTATCTTAGCAATATCGTCGTGATGTCTGTCTGTGTGTGTGTAGGTGTGTGTGTGTGGGTGTATATGTGTGTGTGTGTGTATGTGTATATTATTCCTGTCCGTAACGCGATAGCTCCCAAACCGCTGAACTGATTTTCATATAATTTTCAGATAAAATAGTGTTCGCCACTCTAAAGAGCTGATTAGTTTTTGGTCAAAATCCATTAATGCTAGATAGTTTTTTGACAATTAAAAAATTTAAAAACTTTCTAATGGAGCGTCGTATCAATATGCGGTTTATAGTAGGCTACATTTTGCTTAATAATTTGTGTAATAACCAAAAACTTCATAGGAGCTTTAGTTTCTGAGTTATTTACAAAAAACTGTTTCAGGGCTGATATATCATGGCTTCACTTAAAGTGTGCTAATAGGCTAGCTAGGAAGGTATCAGGTCCGTCATGGATCCACTTATTTTACTTGCATACACTGAAATGTAAAAGACTCCTTCGATCAATATTTGAAATGTGCTTTTTCTTGTAAATTTTTTTGAAAAAGTTGTTTTTTCAATTTTAGCGCTTTTGTACTTCATGCAAGAAATTGGTTGCAAATATGCAGAATTATTGTTAAAAGATCCTTCTGGTTTTTAAAAATTTTATAGGACGTTATATTAAACATTCATATTAAAATGTGTGTTCTGGACCAAAAAAGAGATACAAAAAGTATATCTCATATTTTCAACATACCTTTTTTAAAATGATTACTGCTTGTTTAAAGGATTTGGATAATATTTAAGTTTTAAAGTAGTAAAATATGCGGGATATTGTTCAAAACTTTTGAAATGCATATTAAAAATGTTGAGGTTTTTTATATTTTCCTATGGTTTTATCATAGTTCCTATCAGCCTTCTAAAGCTCAGCTTTCTAGTGTCCCTGGAAGTAGGCAAAGTTAATTTTACATAACTTTACATTTATAGGGGAGGAAAGTAAATTAAAATTTTGGTGTTTTTAAATTTTTTCCTATAGTCTTCCAAAGCTCAGCTCTCTAGCGTTTCTAGAAGTGGTCAATGCTAATTTACATAACTTTACATTTATAGGGGAGGGAAGTTAATTAAACTTTGGGGTTTTTTAATTTTCTTTTATAGTTTTATCATAGTTCCTCTCAGCCTTCCAATGCTCAGCTCTCGAGCTGTCTGGAAGTGGGCAATGTTACTTTTACACACTTTTACATTTATAGGGGAGGGAAGTAAATTAGAATTTTGGTGTGTTTTAATTTTTTTCTATAGTCTTATCAAAGTTACTATCGGCCTTCCAAAGCTCAGCTCTCTAGCGTGTCCGGAAGTGGACAATGTTACTTTTACATTACTTTACATTTATAGGGGAGGAAAGTAAATTATAATTTTGAGGTTTTTAATTTTTTTTCTATAGTTTTATTATAGTTCCTATCAGTCTGCCATTTCTGGAAGTGGGCAATGTTACTTTTACATAACTTTACATGTGTGAGGGAGAGGAGTAAATTAGAATTTTGGCGTTTTTTGAGCTTTGTAGCATGTCTAGAAGTACAGTAGAATATTGATGATCTATAAATGAGTGAGTGAGTGAGTGGCAATTTCGACGTTTTTTGAAATTTTGTAACTACTTTACTACTTTATGGAAATCCATGAAACTTGGAGGGGTTGTTAACTCCATGAAGATCTACGACTGTGCAAAGTTTGAGATTCGTAGCTCATTCCGAAGTAGAGTTTTAGATAGGTCAAATATCGGCTGAAATGTTTCAATAAAAGATGGTATACGGCGCGCGAACCTAATAAACGAAACCTATAAAAATAATACAGGTTTTTTTTCAAAATAGCCCATGAAGTCTTAGGTACTAAGTTTTTAGAAAATTAGATAAAACCTAATTATTTCAGTTTATTTTGCATATAATATAGAAATACATATATGTGGGTAGACCTAAAACTTTATGGTTTGTATCTTACCAAGAATATTACCCATGCAACTGATTAATAATTTTTCTAGAATATTTATATATCTATCTATATATCTTTATTTCATGTCATTTCAATCATTCTCAAAAATGAGTAACTTTTAATTTAAAGGCCACCAGAAAAACAAATTGGACAAATTCCAAAATGAAAAAATGGTTAATATCATACCTCGAACCTTGTTTTTAGTCTAACAAAAAACACAGTTTAGCATTTTCGTATAAAATTTTGTTGGCTATAATTTTTGTTTTAAACTTTGTACAAAAACCAAATTATTTAAAAAAAAGAGAATTCGTGCGCCATTCTTTAAAAAAAAGCGGCGAGGGCAGGCATCGCTCTATAATTGTGCCAAGCTTCGGACCTTTTGCACCAAAACGTCATATTATATGGTTAAACTACTTAACTAATTTCAAGTCTTGCCCATAGGAAACTGTCTGAATAGCTGTCGCAAAAATTTATTATATTACAAAATCAATCAAGTCAAGTTAAATAAAACCGTTAAAAACTACCAGCCAGAATAAGCAAAAAAATGTAAGAAGACTAGCAAAATTAGTCAAATTATTTCAATAAGATAAAAAATACAATAATAATCCTTTACAAAGCCCCTCTTAAAATATCATCTCAGGCACTCGTTTCTGAGAATTCTATTAGATATTCCAAGGGTTAAAAAAGCAGGTACAAATTACATATAACATAGAAACCAAAGCCAAATTTCTGAGGCCGCTGCGACGCGGTTTTAATACGCAGAATTCGTGTTATACCACCGAGGTGACTCAGTGGACCGTTTAGTTACAGTAAAAGCGACGCTAGCGCCACCGGTAGATACGTGAACTACACGGCCAAAAAGTAGCTATATATACCATTTTGTGACCTCAGAACAAAATTTTGCACACAGCTTGCTGAGTGTGTTAGGAATCGTTCCTGAAATTTTTATTGAAAAACGTTGTCACCTCAAAAAAGTGAGGTACTAAAGTTATATATGAGGTGACACCGTAGTTTATATACTTTGTTTTGAGGTGGCTAAGTACCCTTTATCAATATATATATACAGTCGAACCTCTATAACTCGAACCTAAAGGGACAACCAAAACAGTTCGAGTTATGGAGAGTTCGAGTTATGGAAACTCGAGTTACATAGGTTAAAATACATGTAATAAGTGCAGGGACCGCTTAAAAGGTTCGAGTTATAGAGGGGTTCGAGTTATAGAGGTTCGAGTTAGAGAGGTTCGACTGTATATATATATATATATATATATATATATCGAAATCGAAAAATTTTTTAAATAGTTTAAAATCTCTATTTTTTGGCTTAGCCCCCTCCAGACCGTTACAAATCAAAAAATATATATATGTATATATATATATATATATATATATATATATATATATATATATATATATAAATATATACTTTGAAAAACTTTCAGTGTACTGCTTAACCACAATTTTTTTTTTATCCATTTTTGAAATTTTTTAACTTAGTTCAAATACTCTATTTTTTGGCCTAGTTCTAGGATGATGAAAAATATATATGGTAATATTTCTAGAAACCTAGAGAATATGCATTACCCTTCCGTTAGTCTAGGGGGTCTATTGGACCCCAAGCCTTAAAAAATTTCTTCTCCCACCACGCTTGAATGGTTTACTGTCTCCACGTGCCAAGTATCTTCCGTTGGTGACGCGATCTTTTAAACGTCACGCCAGTTCGCTGTCGTCCATGCACCACGCAATTTTCAGCTAGCGAAAGCTTCATTTACTTGGACCCCAAACTAATTATGCAACAGTCTTTTTTTAGTTCTCAGTAAGTTTTTTTATGCGAATACACGAACATATTATTGAATTTTTCTTTATTTTATATTTAAATCTTTTATTCTGACTGCTTGAAATAGGCAGTATACAAATTTAAAGTATACATTTTTATCTTTTGTATCTAAATATAAATATTTCTCTAGTTTACAGATTAATTGCTTCTTTTTAGATGAAATATGGGAGAATATGAAAACATATTTGTTTGGGTCGCCAAAAAAATTATTTGTAATATGTTTTTTTCCAGGGTGGGCGGAAATTCTCGTATTTTTCCTTTAATTGTTAGCAAAAAGAGAATTTTTTTTTCTAAAGGGGGGGTAATTACCACGTTACCCCCCTCAAATCCGCGCTTGAATGAAAAAGTCTGTATGTATTTTGGTGAAAATACGTATACTGTAGTTTTACATCACTTTTTTCCTTTTTTTATTTAGTATTTTCTTTTTGTTTCGTCTGCAAAAGTTTTGAGAAGTATGTATTATTTTTTTTTAAATAAATATTTTCTTTTGAATTATAAGGTTTCTAAGCATTAAAATGTTTTGAAGAAAATTGTCCTATTTTGTGAATTTTTAAAGATTTATTGTCATGATTCCCTTATATTAAAAAAATAATAATAAAAACTACCATTGTTACTTATGGGGTCCTCTAGACGCCACCAGACCAATATCGTGAGTTTTACCCAGCATATCTCACTATGTCCCTACATTAACATAGGCTCAATAAGTGCCGGTAGAAAACAATTTTTGCAATATACAAAAATATTGACAAATTTACAAAAATCGCGACGGAGGCGAAATATTTTATAAGCTTTGGCAAAAACGCTAATAAAAAACTACTAGAAAATTTTAAAAATTGCGCCGTATGCGAAAATTTTTGAAAAACTGGGCAATTTTCAAACAAAATTACACCTCAAAAAAATTAAGTACTTTTCGTAAAAAATGACGCCACAGAAAAAAATTACTTGACCCAGTTCGCTCCTGATAAATTATGCTCATTTAGTTTGGGGAGCCTATATTTTAGGTTTGGGGGGCTAAGCAGCCTCTCTCTAGGTTGCGCCCCTGGATGACCAAAAGCAAAAGGTCTTTGGTCGCCAAAAAGCCGGACGAAAAAAGAAGCCGGCCGAACAGTTTTATTTTGCCGAAAAAGCCGGACCTTGCCGGATTTATCCGGACGTATGGTCACCCTATCTAAGGACACTTATCGTAAAGCAAGCTTGCTCTACGATGAGTGTCATTAGGGAATTTATGAAATAAAGCCAGGCTGTAATAGTACCAGGCAGTATTCTGACAGTTTCACATTGAAAACTGACAGTCTGGCTTTATTACAAAAAATCCCGATTAGCCATGGTTCGTAAAGAAACTCTCCATAGTTTTTTGAAATTATTGTCATGCCCAAAAGTGTGGACGCTTGAGCAGCAGCCATTCCATGAATATTAATTTAAACAAATAGTTTTTTTTTCTGTTTCTTTTTAGTAATCCGCTATTGTCCTACATGCTTGACGGAACGAGCATTAAAGAAGCAATCGAAATAGGCAAGCAACAAGATAGCGAAAAATGTACCCAAAAGTTTTCAAAATGTCCACTTACCAAGGATAACGTTTTGAAAGTCATTTCTAATTTGCTACCTGCTGCAGTTTAATAATAAGGTTTTTTATAGTTAAGATTTTAATTTATTTTAGAATTAGGCTCATTACAATTGAAAAAGGTTTGAAATTAGTGTAAATTATTAATCTTTTGGCTTACGACTTTATTATAAATAAACGTAAATTAATTATGGTTGTTGTTGTAGTTTGTCTCGAGTTTAGCATGGAATTTCCTTATACAAAGTTTGGTAGTTTCTGGACAGTCCCAAATTTTAGACGATCTAAGTTGTTCGTTTAAACTAAAAAAAATTAGCCGGTGTCGCGAAAAACCTACCGACGAATACGAATCAACCTATTTTTATACTGTGCAAATCAAAACATGTGACGTCACAGATCAATGGTCCTTTTAAAAGAAAGCAGCTAAACTTATCTAACCTAATCTGTGAAAAGCAGTGAAAGTGAAAGTTGCGAAATCTTAAAAAAATTACATAAAAATATTTCATAACAAAATAATTAATGTCATCAACAAATGCCACTTGCTCTACAGTCTAGAAATATAATTTTTTAGAGTGTCAGTTGCAAATAGCTTTACAAAAGATGTCCAAAGTTTTTGGTTTATATGGGGAACTGTGTGCCACTCACCCTTGGGAGGTAATCGTGACGGTTATCACCCTTACGGCATGCTTCCTGTCTCTGGACAGGCAAGCCCCCATGACTACAAAGGAGCCCCCTTGTGTAGGTAAGTTAATAGGAACAGAAAACTTGAGTTTTTATGTTTATTTCATGTAGATATCTATTGTTAAATATATTGTTCTTATTTATGTTTATAGGTTGTTTTGAAGAACAATTCCAAGCAGCTGACCTTGTGGTAATGACAATAATTAGATGCCTTGCAATACTGTACAGCTACCACCAATTTAGAAATCTGCAAAACATGGGCTCCAAATACATACTAGGCATAGCTGGACTTTTTGTTGTCTTCTCCAGTTTTGTGTTTACATCAACGGTATTAAACTTTTTGCAGATTGACTTGGTGGACTTAAAAGATGCACTTTTCTTTTTTTTGTTATTGATTGATTTGAGCAAAGCAGCCATTTTGGCCCAGTTTGCCTTGACAGCTTCTAGTCGGCAAGATATTAGCAAGCAGATTGCCAGAGGCATGTCTGTCTTAGGTAAGAAAATTAATTTTTTAATTAGGGTGTTTTTAATAGTCCCCAGGATAGTCGAAATTACTTTGACCAAGTACCAAGTACCCTAAAAATATTTCACTGATTTACCTACCAATTAAGGTAAACTTACTAGTCTTTGACACCCAACCAGTATTTGACAACTTGACTTAGTGTCTAATTTTTTAACAAAATCTATAAAATCTTTTTTTGAAATTCCTCAGTAAATACATTACCAAATCCACTTGGCAATGATGCCTAAACACGGCTAAAAATCTGTCCACTTATTCCAAAACAACATGGTCATTTTTGACATGACAACATAAGCAGGTGTTTTTTTACTGTTTTAATTAGAAACAACAAATGTAAGTTGTATAAATGTGGTAAATAGTATAATTATTGTCATGTGTCTGTGTGTGTGGAAACTCGGTTATTATTAAAGATATCGATTTTCTGATTGCACCTTACCGTGCTCTTTTTTGGAGCCCTTAAAAATGGTGTAATCAGATTTTTGCTAGACAGGGAGTTTTTGAAAAAATTGCATTTTAATTAATTCCTTGTAGCTCGCTTATTTTGCAAGATATTTTTATTCTGTAAAAACCTTTCTATGGCAACTTTTTTAGAGCAAAATAATGACGTTGTCAATTTTTTTAAATATTGTTTAGTTTTTGAGATATGGTATTTATCATAAAAAAATTAAATATGGACCTGAATTTTTTTTATTGCTATTTTGATTGGTTCCATGCTATTATTACCTTAAAATGATAAAACTTTAATATTTTTTTGATTTAAATTTAAAAAAAAGTATTGAATATTTGAAAAAAAAAATTATAGTCCGAACCTGGAAATTTCCAACTTAATTATAAATTAAAAATTGCAAGACACACTAGTTGAACGATTTTTAGTTTATCTGTTTTGAAATGATAATTAAAAGTTTTATTAATAAAGTAAAAAACGTTAAAAAGTTACAAAAATAATATCATACTAATTATTTGATGGTAGCACAGCAGGTCGTGAAATTTACAAAGCAAAAGCGTGGAATTGACATTGTCATTTTACTTGTCATTTTTGTGAATGGCTTACAATTATTTTAAACTGGCTAGAAATGGACCATATCCAGATTTTGAAAAATGTGATATGTTTGACTGCTTCATTCAAGCAACAAAATCCCAATATTTAAATGAATTTTACGCAAAATGACATAATGGTAATCAGAAAAATGAGTTATTTTTTGTCATTTCTTTTTTTTTGTATTTTTCGTAGACTTTGTTTCAAATAAATCTGTAAATTAACATAAAACCATTTTAATATGCTAAGTATCAAAACAGTTAAACTAAAAATTGTTTAACTAGCCATTTTTAATTTATATTTATTGGAAATATCCAGGTTCGGACTAATTTTTTTGTTAAATATAAAATTTTTTTTTTTACCTTAAAACAAAAAATTTTAAAATTTTTATTATTTTATGATAATACTAGCATGAAACGAATCAAAATAGTAATAAAAGAATCCAGGTCTGTATTTAATTTTTTTATGATAAATACCATATCTCAAAAACTAAACTATATTTTAAAAAGTTGACAACATCATTGTTTTCTTCTAAAAAAGTTGCAATGAAAAGGTTTTTACAGAATAAAAATATCTCGCAAAATAAGCGAGATACACGGGATTATTAAAAATACAATTTTTTCAAAAACTCCCTGTATTAGCGAATCTATGGGGTATAGCAAAAATCTGATTACACCATTTTTAAGGGCTCCAAAAAAGAGTGGTAAGGTGCAATCAGAAAATCGATATCTTTAATAATAACCGAGTTTCGCATTTAATCCCATCGAAAATGGGACATGCTGTACATATTAATTCTGTCCATAACATGATAGCTTCTAAACTGATTTTCATAAAATTTTCAGGTAAAATAGTGTTTGATACTTTTGGTTAAAATCCATTAATGCTAATGACAGTTTTTTGACAATTAAAAACTTTAAAAAAGCTAACTTTTTAACAGAGCATCACATCAATACACTTTTTTCTGAATATAGTAGACTATATTTTGCTTAATAATTCGTGTTATTACTAAAAATTTCGTAGAAGCTTCAGCTTCAAAAAACTGTTTAATATCACACTTGACATGTGATAATAGGCTAGCTAGGAAGGTGTCAGATCTGTCATGGATCCATTAATTTTAGCTCACACATATACTATACTATAGTAGTGTGAGCTATGGTGATCCTAATTTTTTCGAGAAAAAAAAAGTTGCTCCGATTTCAAAAACTTTTATATATCTTTGCGTTTCAGATGATTTTGAAACTTTTTTGTCGCGCCGTTTGTCTGTCTGTCTGTCTGTATGTCTGTCTGTATGTCTGTCTGTAACGACCAACGCGCATAATGTGGCCTTAAAAAAAGTTAAAAAAAATGTGGGCGCCAATTTGTGGCCTTAAAAAAAAAGTTGTGTGACATTTGTGGCAGCTTAAAGACGTCCCCGCCATTTTGTGACACTGAAACCCACTGAATAATTAAACAAATATCTGGAAGCAGAACTGTATTTTCCAGCTAGGTAAAACACTGATATGCCCGGTAACTTTTATACAGTGGAGAAGGGGGGGGTTCAGAAATAAGAAAATTTTAAGTGCGCCACATTATTTAATATCAATGTTTTACAAAGAAGATCTTAAATAAATACAGTTCAACCCAAACGTTGCAGCCAAACAATGAAATTCTACTTACTTCCGAGGCTTCCAGAATATTTATGTAATTGAGAATAACCAAAAAAAAATAAACAGAATAAAATTCTAAAAGATTGAATTAAGATGACAAAACTAGAAATACTTTACAGGTAGATGGACTCCTTTAACAGTTCATAGTGTGCCTACATCTGAGTCAGTAGCGTAGGACTCACTTACATAAATGATTGTAAAAAAAAATACACTTCCAGAATCATTCTGTCATAGGGGAGATCTGGGCCAAATATCTGCTGTCATCATTCTACGTTGGGTAGAATGAGACAGACAGCAACCCAGTCCGAGATTCACCCCATGAGGTAAAAATGGGTAACGAAACCGCTACATAAAAAAAAGAAATCTAATCTCATCTCTCTTTTGTCTCCGCAAAGTTGGTCATCGGGTTGTACAAATAACACAAGAAAATTAGTTCATCTTGTTTATTTTAAAAGGTAAAACTGGAGCATTACCAAAAACATGAAATAGAAAAAAAATTAATGAAATGTAGTGGAACAAGTCAGGGCCTAAGTAGCAAGACAATCCAAATTTCACAATAGAAATTGTCTTAAATAAATGAAATGAAGGAAAACTTAGTAAATACACCGCAAAACCAGGGTTATGACGTCATACCTTATCTTGCGTTTACAAGAAATGTTGAAATTATACTGTGAAAACTTATATATGAAAAGATTACGTCTAAATTATATTAAAAATTTATATATGAGGAAAAAAATTATAGTTAAGGCTTGCTCCTACCTTGGTCCTTGATTATTTTAATAATTATTGGTGTTTATTTGGTAAACCTGGAAGTGTTGTAGGTTTCCTGACACACTCCTGCTGTTCCGGCTTGCCCGCGCCTCCCCTACTGCCGCTTAGCACATCACGCTAGGGCAGCACCTGGTCTCAAGTGTTGATTCTTGCCCGAGCGTAGAAGGTTGTGGGATGCTTGCCCGAGCGTAGAACCCTTTCTCAGGGTTATAACTGGCCCGTCCGGCTTCCCACCAGCGTCCAGCCCAACTGTCCCGTCGCTGGAATTGACAGGGCGCTGCTCTTTCCCCGTACAAAATGGCGTGGCCGACTTAAATTCCCCTCAAAACAGGGTGCGAGCGTCACTCCAGATTGCCTAGACACGACGGACTCACTTCCACAGTTTCTGGGATATCTCCTACAATCGCTGTAGTGCCAATCACCAAAACAAAGGCGATCCCAGAAACTGTTGTCGACCCAACCAAATTTGTTAGCAAAGAGAGACAAAGCACTTAGTCGAGAATACCAGAATAATGCAGTGGCCGGAAACCGTTTTGTAAATTTGGTGGGGAGTGGGGACGGTAAAACGCAATAGTACCAACCTAATCTTCCCGGTGAAATTCAAATAACCTATTTATAAAAAACTTTTCCGCCAAAAATAAATCTCTACATTCAGTGGCAAGCCTGGAAGAAAAACCCGGGGTTTTCAAAGCAACCAATGAGGAGATACCGCATAGTTCCATACAGGTATATAGGGGGCAGCACCGACCAAGTGGACATTGCAATTGGGTAAAACGTACATTGAGGTGTTGTCGGATCTATTTCCACGGTTGGAATTTTTATAACAAGGACGTCGAGACACCCTCCATACATTTGACCGAACATTTGCCTACCGGACCCCCACCAACATATCAAGTAGAAGAAGAATAACCCGACGGACTAGAAGAAGCTCAGCATTGAAACCATCAACTGTAAAATCAATTACTGGAGATCAGGGCATGCAGCAAACCCAGGAATATTCGAACACTCAACCAATTCCCATATGAGTAAAGCTATACTAAGTGTAGAATTTAGTTGCACTCCAGTTACAGTCTTCGTCAAAAGTTTCCTTCGCTCTTTATAAATGTTTTTCTCTAATATTCATATGGTTTAACGCCATTTTTGTAAAACATTTCTACAGTAATAAAGTTGTTTCTGAACCTGAACCCAAAAATACACACTGAACTATTGCTTAAAGGCACAAGAGTGTTCAGATGTTAACTCACACGATTTCGTTTATTCTTTTAGTCTTGGTTTTTATCCCTCGTTTATCTCCCCTTTACCAAGGTGCATAACTCGTATTTATTTTATCCTTTCCCTATCAAATTAATAAAGATATCAAAGTGGCGGAGCCTCGGTTGTTCCTGGTCGACCCAAATATGTTTTTGTACTATCAAAACTAGTTAATCCGTGAAGGATATGAGGTTCGGATTGTCCCAATATCCTCGAAATAAACGTAAGGGAATGAAATGTTCATCTAAATGTTTCCTTCCTGTTACTGAAACCATTTGTGATGCGGCAACGCCGCCATTCCCCAGCATAACAGCTGTTTAACTTTATGAACGTCAAGAGAATCACAAAATTCCACAGATAAAAACAAAACAATCAAAATTTTTTATGTGATTTTCCCGAAGCCTGTGATCTTAACTTTCAATTACGATGTCCAGATAATGCGATGTGCGTAGTGTCCACAGTAATTCGATGGAATGCCTCCTTTTAAGGTAACTTCCTAGACCCTATATAACCTCCAAACCTAGCTCTATAAAATACTATATATTTGTGTACAGAAAGACGAATCAAAGAGCCTTGATTATTTACCTAAATAAACAAATATGTAACGTTGTCTTAAACGTAAAAATGACACGTTACATAATCCCCCCCCAACTTCAAGACGATTAACCTAAAAAGGTTAATCGGAGAGGTCCGCTGCCGACTTAAGGTCTTTGGCATGCCAACTCCCTGGCAGTACTTTACCCGATGGTTCCTGAAGCTCAAATATCCATGGAGAAATTTTATTCCTAATCACATAAGGACCAACGAATTTCGGTGCTAACTTCTTCGAGAAAAACTTCGCAGCATCTGACAACACATAATTTTTCTTCCAAACACGCTGACCCACAACAAAGTTGGGTACCCTTGTACGCAAATTATACTGAACTACGTTTTTCTCTCCAGCCACCTCTAACCTTCTCTTAACATCAGCATAGAGCTTCCGGAAACCTTCGTTCTTACTTTCAGCTGCAGTTTGTACACCATTCTCTTCAGATAACAAAACTGGGTTGGAGTAATCTTTTCCTGACAAACACATATTCCTACCAAAATTAACAAAGAAAGGAGACATCCTTGTTGTCTCATGGGTTGCAGTACGAATCGCGCAGGCAAGTTTATGTATCTGTTCGTCCCACTTCCTGTGGTTGTCTTTCACATAACAACATAACATGGTTTTTAACGTACGATTCGTCCTCTCTGTTGGATTTGCTCTGGGGTGATAATACGGATTATACTGTATTTTAACCTGATAACTCTCAGCAAAACGCTTAAACTCATTACTTTTGTACTGAGGGCCATTATCACAAAGTATCAAACGGGGCACTCCGAAGACCATAAATACTTGCTCCTCAAGATGCTTAACAACAGCTTGAGTAGGGGCTGTTCGCATTGGAAAAACTAAGGAAAACTTACTCAAATAGTCCGTAACGACGAGAATCCAGCAATTACCCTTTGTTGAACGAGGTAGAGGTCCACATAAATCAGTCGAAATAATTTCCCAAGGACGAGTGGGTTTTGGGTGAGATATCATCTGATCAGATACACCTTGTGTATCACCTTTATGAGCTGCACAGACAAAGCATTTCTTTACAAAAGTTGCCACGTCCTGGCGCATTTTTGGCCAATAATATTTTTCTGCCAGTCTGTGGAAGGTTTTATACACACCCATATGCCCTGCGGTAGGAGGATCGTGAGCTTCTCCAATAATTCTACGCCTATGATCTTTGGGGACTACCTCTTTCCAATATTCGTTAGATGGTGAAAGTTGAGGGTATTCTTGTTTGACATATTTATACAACTTATTATCAGTGTATCTCCAATTCATAAATTTTAATGGTGATTCTACGACCCTCTTTACCATCTTTTGGTACCATCGATCTTTAATTGCTGTTGAAACGTCTCTGGGCTGCGAAATTGTATCAATCATAGGTACTGCACGAGACAACATGTCCGGGACAACTAAATCTTTCCCTTTCCGATGGATTACTTCAAAATCATATTGCTGCAGTTTTACAGACCAACGAGCAAGTCTTCCACTGGGCTCTTTTAAGCTATGAAGCCATTTTAAACTAAAATGATCTGTTATGACCTTAAATGAGATCCCCTCAATATAAGGCCGGAGCTTCTCTATCGCCCAAACCAATGCCAAACATTCTCGCTCGGTGGTCGTGTAAACACGTTCTTGCTTAGTCAAAGATCGACTCAAATAGCATATGACTTTGTCTCCTTCAGGATAAGGCTGCGTTAAACATGCTCCTATTCCATATCCTGATGCGTCTGTTTGAATGACAAATTCCTTGCTATAATCTGGACATGTAAGAATCGGTGCAGTCACTAAAAGTTCCTTAATCTTAATAAATGCTTTTTCGCAGTCTGGAGTCCAATCGAACTTTTGATTTTTCTTAGTTAGAGCTGTAATCGGAGCTATTATCGCTGAAAAATTCTCTATGAAACGTCTGTACCAGGATATTGTACCTACAACTCTACGAACTTCTCTGACAGTTCTTGGCCTCTGGAGCTCTAACATGGCTCTAATTTTATTAGGGTCAACTCGGATGCCTCGACGGTCCACTACGAAACCTAAATAAGTCATTTCTGGCCTACACAGTTGGCATTTTTCCCAACTTACCGTTATCTTTGCATTCTGCAATCTTCGTAGGACTTCCTCAAGAATTCTAAGATGTTCAGAAAAGCTCTGTGTGACAATTACGAGGTCATCGAGATATACGTACACGTAGGGGTCTAAATCGTTTCCTATGATGCTATCTATGAGTCTCTGCCAAGTTGCAGGTGCATTATGAAGACCAAATGGTAAACGCTTAAATTGGAAGAGACCGCGTCGACAGATGAATGCTGTTAGTGGCTTCGATGATTCTTCCATTGGTACTTGCCAATAAGCACTCTTAATATCTAAAGTTGACAAATACTTAGCATCTTTCAATTTGTCAAGAGTCTCGGATACGAGTGGTAAAGGATAACTATCACGCGCCGTCACTGAGTTCAATTTGCGGTAGTCTACACAGAAACGATATTTCTTTGTGTTTTTCTTTTGTACCATTACCACTGGTGAAGCCCATGAACTACTACTACGTTCTATCACATCCATTTTCAGCATTTCGTCGATTTCGTCATCAATAAGTTTTTGAATGACCGGTGAGACCTTATATGAACGTTGTCTTATCGGTGCTGCATTTGTTGTAATCTTATGTTCTACTCTGTCTGTACATCCCAGTGAGTCACCCATCATATTCTTATATTTAACGACCAATTCCTCTAGTCGCTCTGCTTCATAAGGCGAAAGAGTAGTTTGTTGGTCTGGTGTTTCTAAAGAACAAATCACATCCTTATTATCGGCAAAGTGCCACTCATTAGTACTTAAGTTCGGTACTATCCCCATCGAAATCCAAAAATCTAATCCCAAAATCAGAGTGTGCGGCAACTCAGGAACGACGACGACCTCTATTAACCTAAATTTATCTTGAACTCGCATAGGCAGCTGCACTGTCCCAATACTACTCGTGCTTTGACCATTTGCCACAATACAACTCGTCTTCTTCGTCGTATCAAGTGAAAAACCAAACCTCTCGATGATTGACCAACCATGATTCCCTAAAAAGGTACGTGAAGCCCCGGAATCCAACAAACCTAATAACTTATTTCCGAGCACATCCACTTCTAAATAAGGTCTCTCATCTTTACGAGCATGACTTATCACATAATCTAAAACGTACGTTAGCCTATCGGTCGATGCTTGTTCAGGCTGACTCGAAGGTCGACCACCTACGAGCGCCTGGGTCCGTTTCCCTGACGATTACAATTACGACATTCTCTTACTGTAACCCCTGCCTGACCACACGAATAGCACTGTTTGCCTCTAGGTAATGCGCACCCGATCGCCATGTGCCCTGTTTGGCCGCATCTATAACATACCACGTCCCTATTCGCCCTACCAGGTCTAACACCTTGTGGTGGTTGTTCATCTCTGTCATTTACACTAGACTGACCACTAGCTGGTTGTTGTCTATCTCTATCAGCTCTAGCAGCGAAACTGCTTGCTGGCTGCTGCCTATATCTGTCGAATCTATCAGCAGGATGATTCAAATTCTGTTGGTTCGATGTCCCGGCACCTGATATTTGAATTGCATCAACCCCTGTTGAAAAATCGTCACTGTCGCTCTCTACGTCAACGTAGGCCAAGTCAGGTTCGATTGATTGGTTTCTTCTAGATGTAAAATTTTCCTCCTCTAAACCATATCTCTGGTCTATTCTACGACACAGATCCTTTAAATGTGATAGGCTATTGACCTCAGTAGCAATTAACCCATTTTTATAGATGTCCGCGATATTTCTGAAGACGATAGCTAATTTCGCCTCTTCGGAAACAGGACAGCCAAGTCTTTGGAAATATGTGTTCATGACAGCAATATAGGTCCCTATAGACTCTCCAGGGCCTTGTTTACGTTTTTGAATCTCCTTCAATAGCTTCTCGCCATATGAAGAAGGAAGATATTCTGCCATGAACCTCTGTTCCAGCTGTTCCCATGTATGGACTTCTCTACGTACATCTTTGTAAAAAGTATAGGCTGACTTTTCAAAAAGATCAATGCCTGAGTTCAGTAACACCTTTTTGCTAACTCCTCTAGCCTGACTCAACTCGTCCACTCTCTCAAAAAATGCGGTGACGGAGATCGTACCCCTCTCGCCTGTAAACTTTAAGTTCCACTTATGCGGAGGTACAGGTGCAACGTGATATGAAGTACCAGGATCACTTGACATTGGTACTGGCGACGAACATGAAAATGGTCGTGACTGAGCAATTGGTGCTATGCTACTTTGGAGGGCAGCTAGACTCAAAGGAACGGTAGACGGTTGTTGGTAATGAAAAGCTGATGCACGGTCATTCTGAATTAGCATTGGGGGTGGTGCCTGTATTGGTGCTTGAGTTGGGTTCGCTAGCACTTGCATTTGCACTGGAGCAATGACCGACGGTTGGTTCGTAGGCTGTTGTGTGCTCGAGTGCTGTGGTTGTGGTAGTTGAGACTGGCTGGGAAAGTTGCCAACATTTGTTGAGTGATCTGAGCTTCGACTCGTTGATTGGGTTTCAGATGCTTCATCATCATCTGAGGTAACGCCAACTCTTAGTAAATCTGTTGCTTGGCTCTGCAACCTCCCAATCAAACTCAAGGTTTCCGCAACCAGTATGCCTTTGGTTTGACTTTCTTCAAAGTTAGACGGATTCATGTTATTTATCCTGGCTAACACATGTTCCAACCTTACAGCGATTTTCCTAAACTCTCCCCCTTTGCTCGTACCAGAGAACTTCTCTACCAGCGGTACCAGACTATCAAGCTTCTTCATGCAGCTAAAAGCATCTTGGCCAAATTTAAAGGGATACGGAGGGTATCTCATACTTGTATCAGTCTTTTCTCTTTGCTTAATCAGCACCGATCCAATGGCTATGCCTCTCCATGTTAACTCATAGATTAATTCGTCCTTGACTAAGTACCTTATGTCAGACAACCGACTCACAGAAACAGCCATAGTGCCTTTTATATTTAAACTTTAAACTTTAATTAAAACTGTTAATTATACCTCCCAATTATCAAACTAAACCACGCAATAACAAACACAAAGTTCACTTTAAATTCACTAGTGAAAACCACTATAAATTTTCTCACAAATGTAGAAAATATAAAACTTAAATACGGGCAGACGCGAACAAAACCGAAAAACACCGGAGCAGTAAGAAAATAAAATTTATTTGCATTTAAAAATGTAATCATAATTTATGTTAAGTATTTGTACAACCAACTATGACGTCCAACCCTGCAGAGAGAAATAACCACTTAAATCCTAAATTAGAATTATCAAGTAGCCATAAAAAAAAGTTTAAAAAAAAAATAAAAGAGAGACAAGAGTTTTGACAGTGTTTAGGTCTTATGTTTCACTCCTGCGTGAGTAAAACCAAAAAAAAATAATTGCGCTTATCCTAGCTGAACTGGATTAAAATTAAAGTTAAGTGATGTTTGTTTACCTCAGCAACCGAGTAGGTAAATTTATCCCTAAATGGAACGTACAACAGACTACCTATAACAAAAATCCCAAAGTTGTTGTACACAGTTAACGCTAGGGTATACTCCTGCTATTGCTGAACGGCTCCACTAATAAACTCCTCAAAAAAACCCAAATCGCCGTATACAATGATTTTTTCTAAAAAAGAATAAATCAAAACCCACTTTAACCTGCTTACCTACTCTGAGTTTACACGAAACATGCATTGCTTAAGGTCACATCATCCCTTAATATATAAGTGAACGCAATAAACGTCGGCACAGATGTTCATGTTATAGAAATCGTAAAATATGCTCAATTAAAAAAAAATCCGCTCGCTGAAATTGCGTCGAATTAGACTAGTAAGGATGTTGTGTGTAATTAAAAAAAATTAAAAAAAAAATACCGATGTTATTAAAAAATTTACAGAAATAACGTCTTGGTAGGACTGCAACTCTCTAATCTTCATTAAAATGAAATTCCCAAAACTTAAACTAAATTGATGCAAACCATGGTCATGGTCAAAAAGACCCTAGGATCGTACCGAAAGGTGTCCAAAAAAAAAAAATTTCGTTGTCGACCACAGTAGTCCAATACTAAAAAAAATTAATTAGTGACTCACTAAAATTTTCAAAAGTTACTCTACCCTGGCTTGGAGTAGGGAGAAAAAAAAATTAAAACAAATGATGATAGGTTGTTAAAACGTGAGGGTTCGAAATAAAATTATATTTTAATTCAGAAAAAAAAATATTTAAATAAATTGGTAGAACCATTGTAGGGACAAGGTACTACTATGCACCAAGGAAAAAAATGTCCAACAAGAAAATCAAGTCTCCCTTTTAAAAAATAATATTAAAAAAAAATATTAAAAAAAAAATATTTTCAAAAAAAAATTAAAAATGTTTAAGTGGGGTTGCAGCTCCTATTAGTGAACCTCAAAAATCTTTCTCTTATAAAATCAACACCAGAAAAATCTTATTCGAGTTGTCATGCAACAGTTTTTGTTCTTTTCCTTTAAAAAACAGTTGTCAATTCCCTTCCCTCTCCCAAAACTGTGGCAATGTGAAAAGTAAATGAGCTAGAAAAATTAATTTACTATACAAAAAATTTTTGAAAATTAAACTTACTTAAGAATCATAAGGTATAAAAATCGTAATTGCAAAAAAAAAACCAATCAGTTTAGGAAAAGTAAAAAAAAATATTTATGTTCAAAAAAAACAAACGATGTTAGTATATTTGTTCAAAATTATCACTAAAGGAAATAAACAACGTGAGTACTTATTTACTGTACCACTATAATAGTGTGAACCTAAGTTTTAAACTTTGCACTCAACTCCGTAAAGAATTATCTTGTGTGTACTTTCAAAAAACAAATATGAAAACAATTTCAAGGTTCACCTATAAGAACGTTGTAAAACTAAATCTGCCTACTCAAGTGTCTTTACACACAACATCTAATCAAAAAAAAAATTTACTGCTTAATGCATTCTCAGATCCCTATTCCCGGTGTTCACGAGATCTAAAATTAAGTTGGGCCCTTTCCACAACTATCAGTCAAAGCAAAACTACCAAATGTCCAAGGGCTAATGAGACCCCATCACCTACAAATGATATTTTGAAATGAAACAGTTGGGAACAATCCTGCGTAAAAACCAGAGAACAAAATCAAAAACCAAAAACTATTACATTAATTTTAAAAGAGCATAATAAAACTCCCGGCCCCAATTAAACTTTTGTTATCTCAACAAAACTCGGCCTAAAACCAAAACTTTTTATTAGACATTTCCCCTATTCCCTAAGTATAATGTCAATAAAACCCAAAAACTTGTGATTTCCATTCCAATCCCATCTGGACCCTATATATTTTTCAAACGGTTAAACGCCAACAGGCGAAACAATATCTTATTTCAAAGAAAGGTGAAGATATTTTGAAGCACCCTGTGAAAATAGGACACTATTATGGAAAACTGTTCAGATCAGTGTTCTTACTACTTTTTAACCTAAATATATCTAGTTCCCCCATGTGCATGTTACTATTAATTCCTATCATTACTAAACAGATCACAAAAATTGTCTTTCTCCGCGAATCTGCAAGGTCCTGGAAAATGCGAGATTCAGCCTGTAGGCCAAATTTGGATGTATTTTAATTTAGCGAAAACCGAAGTTGCGAAATCCTAAAAAGATTAGCAGGACGTCCTCGTTCCTCGATTTCTACACTCCGAACCAAACATTTCTTCCATTTCCACCCAGCTCGCGGGAGAAATAAAACCCTAATTATTGCAATATAAAAGGTAGCTAGCTCCTTTACACCCTGAAAAAAAATAGATGCCCTCATCAATGTTTAGTCGCCCAAATGAAAACCTATTGGTTTTAAATTTATTTATAGGTTGAAATCCTTTTTAAAAATCAATGATCTTAAATTTATTGTTCAACCTGAACACTTTCCCATTTATTCCACAAAATTTTGCTTCATTATTTGAGGTCACTAGTATGAAATTATTTTAAAATTTAAAAAAAAATGAAATAAAAAAAAAATTATTTCCCAATTGTCCACAACTTCCAAGTTTTCATCCCTAAATACCTAGGTACTTTCTCAGTCTAACACCATCAATCGTTATCCAACATAACGCTTTAATTTCAGAAGCAACAAAACGAAGATTAAGTGAAAAGCTAAGCAAGTAGGTTGGAAGTTGCTTTACAATGGGCGCAGATGTAAGGCCCCTTTAAGTACACGCCACTGTCCTGAACTGCAAACTAACAAAAAAACTGAAGACTAGCATATCTGCGGTCAACCAACATTTGGCATGAAATTAAAATAATTTCATATCATACCAGTATCCTCAAAAACAAAACGTTTTTCACTATAAGACCCAAACACTTAACCAATAAATCTTGTTATTTAAAATTATGATTTGGAAGTAAAAGATTTATTTATTCCTGCCTGATCAACTAAGACAAAAAAAGTTCACCTTTTTGTAACTCAAGAAGTTCCCGTTTGGTCCCCTAAAAAAAATATAACCTGTCTGGTCACCCTTTAAACTACGACCACTATACAAACCGTTTTGACCAAAACAAGAATTCGAGAAGTTATGTTTACAGAAAAACTAATCTTTTTAAGAAAAATTAAATTATTTAAAAGTAGTAAAATTTTGAAATATTTTTACCAATTACCCCCGCCTAGCATTTATATTTAGTTGAAAGTCTCTCTTAAATTCACTGACCAATTTCACGGCCTCACAATGACATTACTTTCAAAAAATTACTGAACTTTACAAATGAACTAAAAAAAAATCAAAAAACTTATATCTATATCTGTCTCAGCTAAACATTTCTTTTGTGGTATTATATCTAGTTGGGCTTCAAATTCATTTTCCCTGTATTCAATCCGAGCAGGCAAAACTTCTCAAGGCTCAAACATAAATGTTTGCTCTCCAATGGCCATGACCAAGCTATGACCTGAACGCAGAAAAAAAATACAGAAAAAAAGTTGTGAACCAGAAAACTTTAATTGGTAGAAATACCCGTAGGTCATTTTTAAAAAAAAATGCACTCCAAAGCCCAACGCTGTATTTTCTACCAAAAAAATTGACCAGTCACAAAAACACAACTAGACAACTAAACTGGCAACCAACGACCTAAAAAAAACTGCTCCAAAAAAAAATACCTCAAAAAAAAAATGTTAACTGGACCTCTGGCGTTGATCTTCAGCCAATATGTCGCTCTAGGGTTTTAGCCTTGTGTTTCCTAACCTCCCGAGCCGACACTAGTAGTGTACCCTCCTCTGACCCGATGTAACTGAGTGACGTAAGATCTTAATTGTCATCCAACAGTTACCACCAAAAACAAGAAAAGAAAATGACAAAGCAAAATAAACTCATTTTCCTTTTCCTTTATTACTAATTAATACTTTCAACTAAACAAAGCTACCAGCTGTTAAGCTATATTTACCCTAAAACAACCTAGCCAAGAAAAATTTGTGTGAAACCCTGTAAAAATATTCCAAATACCAAGTGGTGATATCCCACAAAAATTAAAATCACCAAAAAAAAATAACTTGTTGACCTAAATAAATTGACTGCACTAAAAAATAATCGGTGAAACAATTTCTATCTTATCACAAGCAGGAAATAATAACATATAAATAAATGAACCTGCAAAAAAAATTGTTAGAAAAAACACACTACCTATGTCATATATTTAAAACATAAAAAGACCATGTCTGGAAATCCATCCACCTATAAATTAAATAAAATTGAAGTAAATTTACATTGTCGTATTTATTTTTCTTAAAAAAAAATTAAAACAAGTTTTTCCTACAAAAACTTTAAAGAATTAAGAACATGATTTGGACGCTGCTGAATAAAAATTCCTATGTTTTTTTTCCCACTTATTCTTCCTTAATAAATAAAAATGAATCTTTTATTTTCCAAGAAAAAACTTGTGAAGATAAGCTAATAAAAACTAAGAGGATTACTAAAACAACAAACCGAGTTCCAAATCAACGTTCAAATATTACTAAAAAAATATTTAAAAAAATGTTATTTCCAAAAACCAATGATCTTGTTTTCCATTAAAAAAAATTGATTGGGTATCAAAACCACCGACAGCCACTGAAAGCCTTTAACCTGGCTTTGGCTGTACCACAAAAAATTTTATGTTTTAGAAAATTTTCAGAAAATTCAAAAAAAAAAAAATTTTTTTTTCCAAATCAAAAAAGAACAATAAAAAATTACATCAGATGTTAAAAAACTAGCCAAAAACCACGTAGGGCGCCAATTTGTGGCCTTAAAAAAAGTTAAAAAAAAATGTGGGCGCCAATTTGTGGCCTTAAAAAAAAAAGTTGTGTGACATTTGTGGCAGCTTAAAGACGTCCCCGCCATTTTGTGACACTGAAACCCACTGAATAATTAAACAAATATCTGGAAGCAGAACTGTATTTTCCAGCTAGGTAAAACACTGATATGCCCGGTAACTTTTATACAGTGGAGAAGGGGGGGGTTCAGAAATAAGAAAATTTTAAGTGCGCCACATTATTTAATATCAATGTTTTACAAAGAAGATCTTAAATAAATACAGTTCAACCCAAACGTTGCAGCCAAACAATGAAATTCTACTTACTTCCGAGGCTTCCAGAATATTTATGTAATTGAGAATAACCAAAAAAAAATAAACAGAATAAAATTCTAAAAGATTGAATTAAGATGACAAAACTAGAAATACTTTACAGGTAGATGGACTCCTTTAACAGTTCATAGTGTGCCTACATCTGAGTCAGTAGCGTAGGACTCACTTACATAAATGATTGTAAAAAAAAATACACTTCCAGAATCATTCTGTCATAGGGGAGATCTGGGCCAAATATCTGCTGTCATCATTCTACGTTGGGTAGAATGAGACAGACAGCAACCCAGTCCGAGATTCACCCCATGAGGTAAAAATGGGTAACGAAACCGCTACATAAAAAAAAGAAATCTAATCTCATCTCTCTTTTGTCTCCGCAAAGTTGGTCATCGGGTTGTACAAATAACACAAGAAAATTAGTTCATCTTGTTTATTTTAAAAGGTAAAACTGGAGCATTACCAAAAACATGAAATAGAAAAAAAATTAATGAAATGTAGTGGAACAAGTCAGGGCCTAAGTAGCAAGACAATCCAAATTTCACAATAGAAATTGTCTTAAATAAATGAAATGAAGGAAAACTTAGTAAATACACCGCAAAACCAGGGTTATGACGTCATACCTTATCTTGCGTTTACAAGAAATGTTGAAATTATACTGTGAAAACTTATATATGAAAAGATTACGTCTAAATTATATTAAAAATTTATATATGAGGAAAAAAATTATAGTTAAGGCTTGCTCCTACCTTGGTCCTTGATTATTTTAATAATTATTGGTGTTTATTTGGTAAACCTGGAAGTGTTGTAGGTTTCCTGACACACTCCTGCTGTTCCGGCTTGCCCGCGCCTCCCCTACTGCCGCTTAGCACATCACGCTAGGGCAGCACCTGGTCTCAAGTGTTGATTCTTGCCCGAGCGTAGAAGGTTGTGGGATGCTTGCCCGAGCGTAGAACCCTTTCTCAGGGTTATAACTGGCCCGTCCGGCTTCCCACCAGCGTCCAGCCCAACTGTCCCGTCGCTGGAATTGACAGGGCGCTGCTCTTTCCCCGTACAAAATGGCGTGGCCGACTTAAATTCCCCTCAAAACAGGGTGCGAGCGTCACTCCAGATTGCCTAGACACGACGGACTCACTTCCACAGTTTCTGGGATATCTCCTACAATCGCTGTAGTGCCAATCACCAAAACAAAGGCGATCCCAGAAACTGTTGTCGACCCAACCAAATTTGTTAGCAAAGAGAGACAAAGCACTTAGTCGAGAATACCAGAATAATGCAGTGGCCGGAAACCGTTTTGTAAATTTGGTGGGGAGTGGGGACGGTAAAACGCAATAGTACCAACCTAATCTTCCCGGTGAAATTCAAATAACCTATTTATAAAAAACTTTTCCGCCAAAAATAAATCTCTACATTCAGTGGCAAGCCTGGAAGAAAAACCCGGGGTTTTCAAAGCAACCAATGAGGAGATACCGCATAGTTCCATACAGGTATATAGGGGGCAGCACCGACCAAGTGGACATTGCAATTGGGTAAAACGTACATTGAGGTGTTGTCGGATCTATTTCCACGGTTGGAATTTTTATAACAAGGACGTCGAGACACCCTCCATACATTTGACCGAACATTTGCCTACCGGACCCCCACCAACATATCAAGTAGAAGAAGAATAACCCGACGGACTAGAAGAAGCTCAGCATTGAAACCATCAACTGTAAAATCAATTACTGGAGATCAGGGCATGCAGCAAACCCAGGAATATTCGAACACTCAACCAATTCCCATATGAGTAAAGCTATACTAAGTGTAGAATTTAGTTGCACTCCAGTTACAGTCTTCGTCAAAAGTTTCCTTCGCTCTTTATAAATGTTTTTCTCTAATATTCATATGGTTTAACGCCATTTTTGTAAAACATTTCTACAGTAATAAAGTTGTTTCTGAACCTGAACCCAAAAATACACACTGAACTATTGCTTAAAGGCACAAGAGTGTTCAGATGTTAACTCACACGATTTCGTTTATTCTTTTAGTCTTGGTTTTTATCCCTCGTTTATCTCCCCTTTACCAAGGTGCATAACTCGTATTTATTTTATCCTTTCCCTATCAAATTAATAAAGATATCAAAGTGGCGGAGCCTCGGTTGTTCCTGGTCGACCCAAATATGTTTTTGTACTATCAAAACTAGTTAATCCGTGAAGGATATGAGGTTCGGATTGTCCCAATATCCTCGAAATAAACGTAAGGGAATGAAATGTTCATCTAAATGTTTCCTTCCTGTTACTGAAACCATTTGTGATGCGGCAACGCCGCCATTCCCCAGCATAACAGCTGTTTAACTTTATGAACGTCAAGAGAATCACAAAATTCCACAGATAAAAACAAAACAATCAAAATTTTTTATGTGATTTTCCCGAAGCCTGTGATCTTAACTTTCAATTACGATGTCCAGATAATGCGATGTGCGTAGTGTCCACAGTAATTCGATGGAATGCCTCCTTTTAAGGTAACTTCCTAGACCCTATATAACCTCCAAACCTAGCTCTATAAAATACTATATATTTGTGTACAGAAAGACGAATCAAAGAGCCTTGATTATTTACCTAAATAAACAAATATGTAACGTTGTCTTAAACGTAAAAATGACACGTTACAATAACTCAAAAACCGCTAGGCCGATTTTAATGAAATTTGGTACCTAGGCTGGGCCTTGGGTCGAGATGGTCCCATTTAAAAATGAACAAAATTCACCGAACACAAGCCAAGTAAAAGGGTGGGGGAAGATTTCAAAAATTAGAGTTTATGTGAAAATATGGCGTGTGTGATATCAAACGAAAGGTAATTGAGTATGGAGTTAAACAAAATACATTTTAGGTTTTTTTCTTCAAAAAGGGTGGGGGTAAATTTCAAAAATTAGAGTTTACGTGAAAATATGGTGTGTGTGATATCAAACGAAAGGTAATTAAGTCCGGAATTAAACAAAATACATTTTAGTTTTTCTATTAAGGGTGGGGGTAGATTTAAAAAAATTGAGTTTAAGTCAAAACATGGCTTGTGTGGTATCAAACAAAAGGTAATTTAGTCTGGAGTTAAATAAGATATATTTCAGGTTTTAGTTTTATTAGCTCGCACGTACACTATAACTATAGTACCTAGTGTGTGCTTAGGGGCTTATATATTGGCAGAGTATTTTTATTGTATTCTTAGTGTTATAAATAGAGTCTTGTTAAATAATGTGAAAATGCAGGGTAAGTAAATTGGATGATGATTTTTAAATTCAATATTAATACCTAACCAAACTAGGTATTTAATGTTTAAATATTCAATGTTTAACCCATAACCAGTGACTTTCCATTTTTGAGCTCTTATCTGTATCAGTTTTTTTTAATCCAGAGAATTTCATATCAAGGATCTTTTTTATGTATTTTATAAGACATGTTATCATTTGTATAGTGATATTTCATAAGATCATAATTTATTAGAATATTGATTGATGATGATTGATATGTGAGTGGGCTTTGCAACCCTTCTACTGTGACCACCAGTGGGTCTATTGTGACTTATTAGGAAATGTACAAAAATATTACAAAAAGTTTTTTACCCACTTTACATAGAAGGAGTCTGACAGACTTCTTTCTGTATGCTGGTGAGATTGACTGAAATCATATAACTAAGGATATTTTTGATTTTGAGTTACAAATTGAAAATTATACTATAATTATAATTTATGTAAGGAAAGATCAGTAGAAAAATTATGGACAGTGCTAGAGCAAACTAATATCAATCATAGATACATAAAAGCGATAAAAGAACTATACAAAGGGTCAAAATCTAAAATTAAAATTGGAAATCAACTTTAAAAAGAATTCCTGGTAACTCTTTTTAAAATATATATCGCAGTAGCTCTAAAAAACATGGGAATACAATTTAACGACCGATTTACCATATACACACTACAGTTTGCTGACGACCAAGTAATTGTGGCTGATGATAAAGAATACCAAAAGTGGGGATTAACAGTGAACATGGACAAGACACAGTACTTATGTATTGGAAATGAATCCAGTGAGTTAGTACTAGAAAATGGACAAACAATATCTCCATGCAATGAGTATGTATACTTGGGTGTTACATTTGATAAGTCAGGAACAAACTGTAGAGAATTGGAAAAAAGAATAGTAAAAGCAAAAAAAGTTATTGGATGTCTTAACAGTATTTTATGGAGCAGAGAGATAAAAAAGAATGTAAAATTTAACATATATGAAACAATGGTCAAAAGCATGCTGTTGTATGCAATAAGAAGATCAATGAGAATATCTAGAATAGATCACATAAGGAATGAGATCATAAAAGAAAGAATGGGAATCGAGGGAAGCATAACGGATGACATCACTAAAAGGCAACTGATATGGTACGGCCATGTACAACGGATGAACGAAGAAAGATTACCAAAGCAGGTCCTAGAATGGCAACCAATAGGAGGCAGAAAAAGAGAGCATCCTAAACTAGAATGGCAACAGTCAATCCAAAGATCAATGGGTCAAAAGAATCTGACAGATGATGATTCTCAGGATCGAAGGAGGTGGAGAATAGGCGTCGGACAACGTAGAAAAATGTTCTAAACCGACATAGTAGTAGTAAGATCTTAAATATAAAATTGAATACTTTACTGTAATAGATTCAAATCTGTGCTATTCAGAGATATGTTTGAAAAGTAAGAATTTAAATTTTTATGTATATATCATTTGCCTAGTCAAAGTGATAAAGTATTTTTGGACACTTCAGAGAACATTTTTGAAAAATCAGTTGATAAGGGTAAAAAATTTATTGTCTTAGGTGATTTTAATTTGGACTATGATTTTAATGAAAAAGACAGAGCACCAAAAAATTTTTATCCAAAAAATTTTAATAGTGACATGGAGTTGTTTCAAGCAATTAAAGAAAGCACACATTTTACACGTGCAGTCTAATTTAAAAAGATCTGATGACAAAATTTTAAAAATAAATTTTCAATAGATAACCGAATTAAAAAGATTTTTACAAGTGATAAAAAAATTTATACATGAATTTAAAATTATTATTTTGCAAAATATAATGTCATAAGACCTATTGATTTGATAATTTTCCAAAAAAGAATGAATTGTAAACCTAAACAAATAGAATGGTTGTGTGAGGAGATAGAGGGGAGGGAGTTATGTATAGTACATATTTATTTACAGGCAATTTTGGGCAATACAAATGTTATAGCAATAAAACCACTAAATTAATAAGGCAGTACAAACAAAAATATGTTGAAGAAAAAATTGACTTAAACAGAAGTAAGCAGAAAGAAATGTGGAAAGTTTTAAAAAAACTAATAGTAGGGTCAAAAGGCAGTGAAATAAATTGAACCAATAAAAACGGTATTTTTTATAATAAACAAGACTTTGTAGACTCTTTAGCCTAGTGATAAAGATAAAACTAAATTTAAAAAAATTAATAATGAACTTGAGTTTTTCTTGACAGAATTTTCTTTAGTTGATGAAAATGAATTAAGAAAAATAGTATGTGACCTAAAAATAAAGATGGGTCTGACGATATTAGTGTAGAATTTTTTAAAGAATGTTTTAATAGTATTAAAGATACACTCTTCCACATTGTCAATTCTTGTTTATTAGAAGGAGAATTTTCTGAATCATTAAAAACATCTTACATTGTACCTATGTTAATATGCTTTTAACCATAGAAAAAATATTGGAAAAAATTATATATAAACAAATAAGTGAATATGTAAACAATAAAAAACTGTTAGGTAAACACCAATCTGGATTCAGACAAGGCTGCCATTCAAAGTGTCATTGCAGACTGGAAAGAGTCAATGGAAAATAGTCAAACAGTCAACAGTAGCAATATTTATAGATCTGTGTAGAGCATTTGAAACAATTAACAGGGAAAGGTTGATACTAAAAGTAAAAAATTGGAGTGAATGTCATGTTTGAAAAATGTTTAACAAGTAGAAAACAAGAGACTAGGGTTGATAGTTATGAGACATAAGAAGTGGAAATAAATATTTGAGTTCCGCAAGGGAGTATATTGGTACATCTTCTTTTTATTCTTTACATTAATGATATAGTTGAAATTTTTAAACATTGTCAAATAAGGTTATTTGCTGATGATACTTTAGTTTTTATTTCTGGTAAAAAAAATGGTGAAAAATTTGAGTGATATTTTAAATAATGAATTGCAAGATTTACACAGTTGGCTTAACATTAATAAATTAAAACTCAGTGTTTCAAAAACGAAATACATGTTTTTTGGCAAAAATAGGGGTGATGTTAAAGTAAAATGAAATCAAACCAAACTTGAAGAATTAGAACCAATGAAATATTTGGGAGTTATAATAGAATGTAGAATTTATGCTGATTATAATATTTCAAAAATAAATTGGAAAAAAGTTGGGGGTACGAAAATGTTTAAGAAAATATATTTCCATAAAAACTACTATCACCATATACAATACAATAATTTTTTCACAGTTTAAATATTGTTGCTCTATTCTCTGTAGTCTTTGAGGTAGTCGTTTTAAGGTCTGTTTACACTCCCAGACTAGCTTTAACACACACTTAAAAGCCTTTATGGCCCTTATGGCAGCTTGGCTGTCCGAAAGTATGAAGATATGCTCTCTTGTCCGCATATGTTAATCGCAAGCACTTGTGCTTAGAATATGGTGGGTCTGTTGCCCATTGACAAGGAGAGCTTGAAATTTGGACGTGTTGTGCCCAGACCAGCTCCGTCCGCTAGCTTGGATCCGCCTGTATAGCAGACTGAAGCGTTCCTTGCTTGCGGTAGTTCTTTTATGGTCCATAATTGGCGGTCCTTTATTACCACTTCGAATGGAATGTCTGTGTGCAACAAGACTGTCATATGGTCTGTTGGTTTGTTAATGCTGTCTAGCTTTACCACCTCTAGTATGCTGAGGTGTCCGCATAGGTTGCTAAGCTTTAGTTTCTCTGTGCGGAGAAACCTATAGGCGTGTCCCACATAGCACAATCACGTGTTTAACACGTAAAAGAGGCGTGAGAAAAAAAAACGTTGATTTTAAAAGCTGTTAGAAAAAACGTTTATTTCATATATGAAAACACGCTTAATGGGTCATTCATTAACGTTATAAAAAATAACGTTGCTAAAAACTGCCTTTTAATAACGCCTTTATCAAATTAAAACAGCAATGTTTTCACGTTAGTTTCAAGTGATTTTTATCAACGTTAAAATCACATTAGATTCTCGCCTTTTCTACACGAATTTTAAAACGCGACTTGCATGACTTTTCTACCGAATATTTTTGAGTTTTTACTAGCAGCATCGCCACCTATAGTCGGGATTTTTCACTTTGACGAAATCTATCAGGCAGTGCTTTGGCCTCTAAACTCCAAAAACCTGTTAAGGGACTGATCCCTGATCCATGATCACGACGCATCTGTTATTAACCTGTATAATAAATAAAGACACATTAATATTCTGTAAAAGTGTTTACTGTTCATAAATCTTGTTTAGCTTTTAAAAAAAACTTAATGTATATAGATAGATACATAGATATTTTTTCTTGCTTTGAGCGTCATCTTTAAAATTGTCTTGAAGTGTTGTAGTCTTAAACTAGTGAACTTTTATAACTTCCTTTCGCGTCTTTTTTAAGTTAAAAAAATGTTATTAAAAAAACGAGACCAAAACAGACGCAGAAAGTCAGTAGGTTTGAGAAGTCTTAATCTAGTGTGTGAATTTGGTACATGAAAATAATGAGGGTAAAAAACACGTTATATACACAGCACCAGAAACTTCAGCAAAAAGTACATTTTTATAGCTTGATTTCTCCTTGTTTTTAAGCATGTAGATTTAACAAAATAAATATTATATGGTATGAGGTTGTTTTCAAGTAAAAAAAAAACTTTGTTATTTTTGTTCACGTGAATTTAACGTTAATGTGATTTTTGTGCTATGTGGGGTGTTAATGTCTCTGAGCAGATTAGCCTGTTAATATTTCTCAGTTTTTTCTGAGCCGCTTTTTGTTCGACTCTTGTCCACTATACTATTGACCCATAAGTGATCATGGGTTTAATCACCGTTTGGTATATCCAAAATACCATTTTTGGTTTTAGCCCCCATGTATTGCCCACGAGTCTGCTGCACGTCCAAATGGCCGCTGTGGCCCTGGAGATTGTTTTTTTTCCAGGTGCCTGTTCCAAGTTAGTTTGCAGTCCAGGATTACCCCCAAGAAGTACTTAGGGAAAAAGAAAGTTGTGTTCCATTCAAAGTGGGTGCTTTTAGATTTAGCTTCCTTCTTCTTGTGAACGGAATTATTATTGTTTTGTTGGGATTGAGTGAAAGACCTTCACTCACACTCCAGTTTTTTATTATGTTTAAATCGGTTTGCATTCGGCCTGATATTGTGACTTCATACTTGCCTCTGATTAGTACCACCAGATCATCAGCGTAGCCTAGGATGGTAAATCCTTCTCTACTGAGTCTGGTTAGGATACTGTCTCCACTAGTGTCCACCAACACAGTAGTTAAAAGAGATCCTAAAATAAAATATAAATGTTTTAATTTTTAAATCAAATAATATTTTTTAAGTTAACAGAAAATGAACCAGAGACCTAATTAAGGAATTATTTTTCAAGTATTAGTATAGAATTAGGTCATATCCTTAGATAAAATCTCTGACGTCGGTGAACAAGCAGATAAGTCTGAAATTTTGCTAAAATGAGATAAGGTCAAGTGGTCAAGGGCAAGGTAAGTGAGTGCTAAAAATGTAAAAGGTTGACTTTAAGATCATGTAACAAGATCTCTCGAGTTCAAACCCAATAGCTCTAGTGGTTTTGACAATATTTCTCCTAAATTGCTAAAATCTTGCATAAAAATTATTAGTCCCGTTTTGTCAAATATTTTTAACGCGTCGTTTGATGAAGGTGTGTTTCCAGAATGTTTGAAAATGTCTAAAATTGTTCCTCTGCATAAGGCGGGTGATCCTGAGGTTCTAAGCCACTACCGCCCAATAAGTCTCTTGTTTGTTTTCTCGAAAACGCTAGAAACTTTAATGTACGATCGGTTATTATCATTTTAAAAAAAAATCAAACTTTTTTACCAATTTTCAACATGGCTTCGTCAAAAATAAATCAACTGAAACAGCGCTCAGTGCTTTTGTTCAGACTGTCCTTGAGGCTCTTGATAACCAGGAGGCCACTCTTGGCCTTTTTCTTGATCTTTCTAGAGGCTTTGACACTTTGGACCACGCTGATTTGCTTTGTAAACTCGAAAAACTTGGAGTTCGTGGAAGGTCGAATGATTGGATAAAATAAAAAAAAGTGATAGGCCTAGACAAACAACCATAAAAACCTGAATCTTCAACTCTTGTAATTAACACAGGAGTACCACAAGGAAGCGTCCTAGGACCTTTTTTATTCATATGTTATATCCACGACCTGCCACTAATTTCCGAGCTTGCTGAGATATCTTTTAAGAATTTTGCCGATGATACAAACATCAAGATATCAGCTTCATGTTTTACAGTCTTGGAAGTTGTCGTACAGGAGCTGTGGCAAGATTTGGAAGATTGGTGCTATGTAAACAATCTAGTCATTAATGATAGGAAATCACATACTATGCTTTTTAAAAGTAATAATCTTAAAGAACAACATAAAAATACTCTGCCAATCTATGGGCACCTAAGCTCACACTGGGTACTATAGTTATAGTGTATCTACGTGAAAGCTAATATAACTAAAAACTGAAGTATGTTTTATTGAACTCCAGACTCAATTACCTTTCGTTTGATACCACACAAGCCATGTTTTGACTTAAACTCTAATTTTTCAAATCTACCCCCACCCTTTTTTTTTAAACTAAAATGTATTTTGTTTAACGCCAGACTCAATTACCTTTCGTTTGATATCACACACGCCATATTTCCACTTAAACACTAATTTTCGAAATTTACCCCCCCCCCTTTTTTTTTAAATAAACTAAAATGTATTTTGTTTAACTCCAGACTCAATTACCTTTCGTTTGATATCACACAAGCCATATTTTTTCATAAACTCTAATTTTTGAAATCTACCCCCACCCGTTTATTTGGCTTGTGCTTGGTGGATTTTGTTCATTTTTAAATGGGACCATCTCGACCCAAAACCCAGCCTGGGTACCAAATTTTATTAAAATCGGGCAAGCCGTTTTTGAGTTATGCGCGTTGGTCGTTACAGACAGACATACAGACACACAGACAGACAGACAGACAGACAGACAGACAGACATACAGACAGACAGACAGACAGACAGACAGACAGACGGCGCAACAAAAAAGTTTCAAAATCATCTGAAACGCAAAGATATATAAAAATTTTTGAAATCGGAGCAACTTTTTTTTTCTCGAAAAAATTAGGATCACCATAGCTCACACTACTATAGTATAGTATATGTGTGAGTTAAAATTGACCTGGGATCTACCCATTGATTCTATTTGAAGTTAATGGATCTACCTCTTTTGCACTTTTGGATACTGTAAAACTACTGGGGATAACTTTGGACTCTAATATGAAGTGGAATAATCAGATAATAGATTTGAGTAGAATTTTAAATAGTGTTTGCTATGCACTTCGAATTTTGTCAAAATCTCTTGAGAGCTCAGTTTTGAGATGTGTTTATTTCGCAAATTTCTACAGCCGTGTGAGGTATGGTATTACAATATGGGGAAGTTCTGCTCTTTTGGATGAGATATTTATCATCCAGAAAAAGGCTTCATGAGTGATATTCAAGATGAATTACTTAGATTCTTGCAGAGGGGTCTTTAGAAAAAACCGTGCCTGGCATTTACATTTACAGTTTGCAATATGTTTTTAAAAACAGCTCCGAATTCAGAAAATTTGAATACAAACATGAGCACAATACCAGGAACAAGCATGCATATGCACTGCCTATCCACAGATTGAAACTATATGAATCGTTTCCTCAATATCAGTGCCTAAAATTAAAAAATTCTCTACCATCAAAAATCCTTGAATGTCAAAATCAGAAAGAGCTTTTTTCTCAAATATTTGAATATATCTGTGAAATCGAGCCTGTAAATGAATTTTTATATATATTTATCGGTTTCACAACGTTCTACGTCTTCCGATACCCAATCTCCACTCGTTTCTGTTTGCCCATAATTCATCATCTAGGCGTCTTATTCTTATTTCACTGTCTATTCCTTCTCTCCGGCTTCTCCTTGGCCGTCCTCGTTTTCTTCGGCCAGTTGGTTTCCATTGTAGTATTTGTTTAGGTAGTCTTTCATCATTCATTCTTTGTACATGTCCGTACCACACCAGTTGTTTTGTTCTTATATCATCCACTAAAGTACGTTCACCCACTGTCATAATTTCTCTTATTCTTTGATTTGTAACTCTTTCTCTTTTTGATTTCCCTGCTGCTCTTCTCCAATAGTCCATCTCCGTAGCGGAAAGCATTTTTTCTGTTCTATCCTTGATTGGCCATACTTCTGAGCCGTATGTAATAATACTTTTTATAATGGTGTTATATATAAGCTTTTTGTTATGTTTTGATATACTTTGGTCCCAAATTATTCCATTTAATAAAGTTATTGCTTTTCTTCCTTGTACGTTTCGATCTTTTATAGCTTTGTCTAGTGTTCCGTCAGCTGTAATTTTTAGACCTAAGTATTTATACTCATCACAGGAGTGAATTCGCTGCCCGGTATTTAAGATTAGATCCTGTTTCATTCCACCGATACACATATACTCTGTCTTATTGAGATTAACCTCTAGTCCCCACTTATTGTACTCTTCTATTAGTTTTCGTGTCATATATTCGAGGTCGTCATAATCCTGAGCCACTACTATCTGATCATCGGCGAAACATAAAGTATACAAGGTGGTTTCGTCCAACGGTATTCCCATGTTTTGGCATTTTCTCTTCCATACTTTAAGGACTTGTTCCAAGTATATCTTGAAGAGCGTAGGCGAGATACAGCAACCTTGTTTAAGACCTTTATTTACTTGAAAGCCTTTGGTTAGTTTTGCTTTTATTTTAACTTTTGCCTTACTATTGCGGTATAACTCTTGGATGGCCTTAATTAGTTGTACGCTTATGTTTGTGTTTTCCAACGCTTTCCAAAGCAGATTTAGTGGTATACTATCATATGCCTTCTGCAGATCCACATAAAGCAGATGCAGCTCTTGACCGTATGCCATTTTCTTTTCAATAACTTGGGTTATACAAAAGAGGTGATCTGAAGTCGATCTACCCGCCCTGAAACCAGCTTGTTCTTCTGCCTCCATGTCGTTATATTCGCTCTCTACTTTATTTCTTATTATTTTACCGTATATTCTGCTTAGCGTACTAGTCACAGATATACCTCTATAATTGTCACATATATCTTTCCTTCCTTTTTTGTGTATTGTGGATATATATGACGTTTTCCACTCAGTTGGGACTACAGTTCCATTTAAATATTTTTGGAAAATATTCCGTAATCTCCAAAACAGTTCTTCAGTGCCATATTTAATAAGTTCGGCTGGGATATTTCCGGGTCCGGCAGATTTACCGCTTTTTAAGGTTGTGCACACGTTTTTGACCTCAGAGATTGTGAGGGGTACTGGAGATCCCATCGTTCTAATTATATTGTCTCTTGCGTCTTCCTTGAATTCTGCTCTATCTTCAGTTAAAAGTTTTTTAAAATGCTCATCCCATTCTTTGTCTGGTATTGGTGAAATGATATCTCTGCATGTTTCTTTTTTAATCGATCTTATAGTTTTCCAGCTTTCGGTACTTCTCCTACCTCCTAAGTAAGAATCTATTTTCTGGCACTTTTGCGTCCACGAATGATTTTTCTTATCACTGATCATTCTTCTCACCTTTGATTGCGCGATTTTGTATTCTTGTCTGCTTCTATCTGTCTTTTGGGATAAGTAGGTGTGATATAATTTCCTTTTTTCCTCTATTTCTCTCTCAATCTCAGCATCCCACCAGTATGGTTTTCTTCTTTTAGAAGTTTCTTCCACTAATCCTAGTGCTTCTTTTGCAGCTTGGTGGATGCTTAATGTAATACATTCGTATTCCTCATCTGGGGTTTCACCTGAACTTGTATTAAGTTTTTCGTTCAGTCTCTTTTTGTATAAGTTTTTTACGCTGTCATGTTCTAGGCTTAGTAGATTATATTTACAGTGATCAATTTCTTCAATCACTGTATCATCAAGATGTTGTTGATGCAGGCTTCGGCCTTGATAAGGAAAGAGAATTTTGGACTCCAGAAAATAGTGATCACTTCCGCATGTTGATCCACGCTTTGTTCTGACATCTTGAATTTTTAGTTTTGTCTTTTGTTTAGTGATAAGATAATCAATGACGGATTTCAGGTTTTGTGAGGGTTTGGTCCAGGTATATTTGTGTATTTCCTTATGTTGAAAAAAACCGTTTTGGATTTTTAGGTCTAATTGCTCACATACTGTAATTAGCCGGTTTCCATTGTCATTAACAAGATTTTCTCCATATTGGCCAACTGTCAGATCATTAACTCTGTTACCGGTTCTACTATTTAAATCTCCCAATATGACAATTTCTCTAGATGTACTTACTGCTGATATTTCATTGTGTATTTCTTCAAAAAAATGAATTTTTCCAAAGTAAAAAAGGCTGACTACTTTTTATATCAGATTATGTATTATTTTTTTATTTATTTTTATGTGTATTTCAAATGTAAACTTCATGTACATACCATTATTTATTTTTATTTTTATTTTAATTTACTTTATTTTATTGTTGACATCCATTTTGTGGTAAAATTTTAAATGTTTTCGTGTTTTTTATGTGTTTCTTTTTTGGTGTTTTTTATCTTATATTAATGTTACTAATATAGATCAAAATTTGTAAAGAGAAGTGTGGGTTTGACAAATGTATTCTTTAAAGTTACAGTTTTATTTTCTAGTATAATTTTTATAAGAAATTAATTATTTCTAAGAAATTAATTATTTTAACCTGTCATATCTGTAACTTACAGCTTATTTGACCAATAAATAAACTTGAACTTGAACTTACAAAAAAAAAGATACAGACTTCATTCTTGGACAGGAAAAAACATAAGTCATTACTTATTATAGTTATGGGAATGTTATTACTGCTGACGGTGTTTTAAAATTAACAAATACACCTGTAAAAAAAATTCAACTAATAAATTAAATAGTCGGTGGCTTCTTTAGCCTCCAGTGTGACACAAATATATATATTTACATACAAACAAAAATCGAAAAACATTACCCTTCCTTTCGCCGTGCTACAGTTGGGTAAAAGAAAGTAGCGGTTAGATTTCAAAAATTAGAATTTAAGTGAAAATATGGCGTGTGACATATCAAACAAAAGGCAATTGAATCTGAAATTAAACAAAATACTGGGTGGGCCAAAAAAAGCCGGACAATTTTTTTTCGTTATAACTTTTGAACTATACAATCGATTTGAATCGGACAAACTGCATTTAGCAGAGAATTAATTAGAGTTTTGAATAAATAAATTTTTTTGTCCGCCATTTTAAAATCCAAGATGGCGGACGAAATAAAATTATACCCTTCAAAGATGCTCGTTTATTCTTGTGTTGCGAACACGTTTCACTAATTCTTTTTAATCACTAAAAAAGCACCATTCTTGCCACGCACAACAACAAAGGTATGAATCAGCAAAATCGGTTCGGTGGTTCTAAAAAGAAATATTTTTGTTTTAACCATTGTTTTGAATATTATACGATTGCCTTGCCAATCATGTCTGCATTTATTTTCTTATAAATTCATTACCACTGAACCGATTTTGATAAAATAAAAAATGTCTTGGTGAGAATTAATTGGTCTTAAAACATCATGATCAAAGTTTATTATTATCTTAAAATTTAAGATGGTGGACAGAATCATAGTTGATTCTTCAAAATTTTATGAAAATGTTTTAGTTTTTTTTTTGTTTTGTAAAAAAGCACTATTTTTCCCCCAAACAACAAGGTATAAATTTTTAAAATCGGTTTAGTGGTTCTCAAAAAATCCATTTTTGCTTCAGCCATTTTTTTACAGATGCAATCGTATAGCATTGCCAATCCTGTCTCCATTCATTTCTTTATAAACTGATTATTACTGAACCGATCTTAGTGAAAAAAAAAGTATGATGAGAATTGATTATTCTTTAAAGTTTATAATCGAAATTTGCCGCCATCTTAGAAGTTGGGATGTCGGAAATAATCATATTTGACCCTTCAAAGAGGCACGTTTATTATTATTTTCAAAAAAGGTTTTAGTTTTAGTTTTAGCGCTTTTCTATAAATTAGAAAAAAAACTTAAACATAAGCGGAAACTAAGAATAAACACGCCATTTTGATGAATCAAGTTTGATTCTGTCCGCCATCTTAAATTTTAAGATGGCGACAAGCTTTGATTATGATCTTTAAAAAGCAATCAATTTTTATGTTTTTTATTTCATTAAAATCGGTTCAGTGGTAATGAATTTATAAGGAAATAAATGTAGACATGATTGGCAAGGCAATCGTATAATATGCAAACCAATGGTTGAAACAAAAATAAATTTTTCGAACCACTGAACCGATTTTGCTTGTTGTGCGTGGCAAGAATGCAGCTTTTTTACTAATTTAAAAAATAATTATGACATGTTCGCAACACGAGAATAAACGAGCATCTTTGAAGGGTATATTATAATTTCGTCCGCCATCTTGGATTTTGAGATAGTGTACAAAAAAATACATTCAGTCAAAACTCTAATTAATTATCTGCCAAGTGCAGTTTATCCCATTAAAATCGATTGTATATTTCAAAAGTTATAATGAAAAAAAAATTGTCCGGTTTTTTTTTGGCCCACCCGGTACATTTTAGTTAAAAAAAAAGGATAATGTTGGATTTCAAAACTTATAGTTTTAGTCGAACATGGCGAAAGGTAATTGAGTCTGGCGTTGAATAAAATATATTTCAGTTTTTAGTTATATTAGCTCACACGTACACTATAACTATAATACCTAGTGTGAACTTAGGTGCCCATATATTAGCAGAGTATTTTATTTTCTTTTCACAATAATTGATGTATTTTCCAAAAACCTTTCCTAAAGGCTCATTTGATTTATTTATTTGTCTTTTAGGGCCCACACTGACTCTAGATACCATAGTAGAAACTCTAGTGATAGGAGTTGGCACACTATCTGGAGTCCTCCGCCTAGAAATGCTGTCATACTTTGCTTGCTTATCTGCGATAGTAAACTATGTGATATTTATGACATTCTACCCGGCCTGTTTGTCGCTAACTTTGGAACTGGCAAGAGTTTCCAATTATTATGGTGAAAATCAGCATTTGGTGAAAAAAAAGTTGTTGGAAGAAAATGACAAAGCAAATCCAGCTCTTCAGAGGGTGAAGTTGATCATGTCTTTTGGTTTAATGGTGAGTCCATATTACCTGCTAAGTTTTTTTTTATATTGTCGTGTACGATTTTGTTTTAAATCGAACCCTTAAACAAGGGTACCATGGTAGATCTCTTGTGTGTATTAAAATAAATAAAAACGTTACAAGACAAAATTTTTCTTATGACTCATAAAACAAACAAGACCCAAAGTATTTAAAAAAAAATTAACTTACTATAATAACAAACTGCAAAATATTCTTCAAATAGAAAAATCTTATGTTTCTTTACTGATAATTAATTTAGAGGTTTTAGTTTAAGTTCAACAAACCTTAGAAAGTGACTACTGACTTGTCTCCTCAACGTTTGGGTTTTTATTAACAGCAGGTTGGACCTAAGTAATCCATTATCCCCTCTTTAAAGAGCTTGAAGGAACCAACTCAGTGGCGTTGCTGATAATCGAAAACAGAGATAAAAACCCTCTACCAACTTGAGGTTTCCTCTTGCTTAACCATTATAACTCCCACTCTTTACTTTTCAGTAGTTTTTCTCGCATCAACCGCCTGCTATGTAGGTAGGTGGCACCTAAACGTTTACCATTGTGGAGGGAGGCGTTTTCTCTGCAAAAACATGTTTTGCACTTTTCGTTTTCCCAAGCTGGTTTCGTACAGTTTCCTAAAAAAATAAGCTGATATTTCAAAGCCATTTTAACATGGGCTTAGGATTTTTCGCGATATTTTCAAAAACTAGTGAACCCCATGGCAATATTTTATAAAACTTTTATAAGATGGAAGAATATTATGAGGTTAACATTCTCACAAATCGATTTGAAAGTGAAAATTGATCAAAATTGTTTTAAACATAAATAAAATAGATATCTACCTACCAAAGTAAACGTCGCTTAGAGGCCTTCATACACTTTTTGTGTTAATCCAGATTAGACTTTAGCACCAGTATTTTCTAAAGGATATAAAATGCTAAAGTCCTTAAAACTCGGTCTAGATTTTGGTTAAAGGTTTACTCATTTTTTTGCCTTGAATGTATAATTTTTGCTAAGTCAGTTGAACAAAGATAAAGAAAGTGACATGGGCGGCGGTAGATATACTCATGAAAATTATTTCATTTAATTATGGCGTAAACTAAAGAAATAAAAATAGATAATAAAACTTTCTATTCCTACACCTACAGAAACGACACTGATTTATTTTCTAACTCTGCATACTGCCGACTAAAGGTGTCCCGCAAAGAACACCTGAAAGCAATTAAAAGCGCATCTCAAAAAAAACTGCCAATCAGGTGCCGTTCATCCACCTGGGCTGGGTCGGTCGGAAAACAAATACTTTGTAGTCGGACCGCAAAGAGCCGCGCCTTTTCTCTTTCGGTAGAGCTGAAATTATACCAGGAAGATTTTATATGAATTTGGATAACTTTTGAAGGGCAGAATGAAGCAAAATTTCATGAAATCGATAGAACCCCGTATTAGGAGATATTCAGTGACTTTGCAACAACTAAAACAGTTTTTAATATTTATATTATTGTTAATAAATACCTTCCAATATAGGAGGGCACCTTTTTTCCTTGTTACAATGTCATTATGTCCGCAAAAAACTTAAAAATAAATCAAAATAATATACTCTGCCAATATATGGGCCCCTAAGCTCACACTAGGTACTATAGTTATAGTGTACGTGTGAGCTAATATAACTAAAAACTGAAATATATTTTATTCAACTCCAGACTAAATTACCTTTTGTTTGATACCACACAAGCCATGTTTTGACTTAAACTCAAATTTTTAAAATCTACCCCCACCCTTACAAAAAAAAACAAAAACTAAAATGTATTTGTTAAAGTCCGGACACAATTACCTTTCGTTTGATATCACACACGCCATATTTTCACTTAAACTCTAATTTTTAAAATATACCCCCACCCTTTTTTTTAAATAAATTAAAATGTATTTTGTTTAACTGCAGACTCAATTACCTTTCGTTTAATATCACACACGCCATATTTTCACATAAACTCTAATTTTTGAAATCTACCCCCACCCTTTTATTTGGTTTGTGTTCGGTGGATTTTGTTCATTTTTAAATGGGACCATCTCGACCCATGACCCAGCCTAGGTACCAAATTTCATTAAAATCGGCCAAGCGGTTTTTGAGTTATGCGCGTTGGTCGTTACAGACAGACATACAGACAGACAGACAGACAGACAGACAGACAGACATACAGACAGACAGACGGCGCAACAAAAAAGTTTCAAAATCATCTGAAACGCAAAGATATATAAAAAGTTTTGAAATCGGAGCAACTTTTTTTTTCTCGAAAAAATTAGGATCACCATAGCTCACACTACTATAGGATAGTATATGTGTGAGCTAAAATACACTTAAAACAGTCGGTATCAAGTTCATAGGTTTTAGTACTAGACCTTAGTCTAAGTGCTAAGTTTTAAGATCTTAGTAAATACTGGTGTTAATTTTGAAAGCTCTTGTGAAATATAAGATTAAAAAATAAAAATAGGACAATTTTGGAAAATTCACAACTTTGTCATTTGTAAACCGATTTTTTTTAAACGAATTTTATTTGGTTTGAATTATCGGGTTTAAGGCAAAATTTGATGTCATTACAAAGACAAATATACATAGGTAATAAGTTTCAACAAACATCTCAAGCCCAACGTTACAAATCACTTTAACTTTTTTTTTAAATTTGGAGAATTGTGGGATTTTTCGCTCATGTCTTGAAAATACTCTTTAGTAGCAGCAGTGAAGAAATTGTGTGTTATGACGCTGAAAATTGTGGGAATCTGATTCCGATTTCTTTTTCTTCTAGGTTGTTCACATACACAGTAGATGGTCTGTAGATGGAGAATTTCGAAACAACATAAATAACTTAAAAACTGGCCTAAACTGCTCCGAAGACACCTCTCTTTACGGCTTTTTCATGAAACAATTTGTCCTCAGCGCAGACCACATTGTCATTTTGATACTGGTGATCACTCTTATGGTTAAACTGATATTTTTCGAGTCAAAGGGTCATCTGAAAGAACAACTAGAACAAGAGGTACAAATTCTAGCTTTTAAGGTTACGAGACATCAAAAGTAGAGCAGTGATTGTAAATACAGGGTGTTTCAAAATTCAATAACATTACGTGTACAGGGTTTTCCCGTATATTTTTACACCATATCTAAAAAGTTTATTTGAATAGATATCAAAACATGATAAATACAAAAGTTTCATATTTTTTTACGAAGTTTAAGAATTTCTAAGTCCGAATGTCAAAAAAAAATTCTAAATGTCAAAATTTGACAGGTCGATGGTTTTTTTAAAGGGAACACCCTGTATGTTATTTTAGATATTCATAGATCTATTATCCCTGATTTTAAAAATATATATAATTGTATTATTTTATTCATTAGTTTTGGAGATATATGCGCTTAAATGTTTAAAATACTTAAATTGATCTCCTTAAAACATCAAGGCAGCCATGAAAAAGACAATCACATTTACACAAAAAGTGATGCTGTTGCTTTTGTAAGGTATATAATTAATTAATATTTACTATCCGGGGTGATTCTGCGCAGTAATGTGTGGCGCCGCAAGCCAGTAAAAACAAAAAATTATGGAATTTTTGTGAAAGAAAAAAATATTTATTACTTCATTTTTAATTTTCTACATAGCCTCCTTGATTATTAATACAATTTTGAATAATTCTTACAAATTTTCTGTGGATAGCTTGAAAGATAGAGTTCGCAAAATGTTCGTTAAGATCAACAATTGTTTGCTCAATTTTCTGTTGTAAAATTTGAAGTGTTTGCGGCTTGTTATATTACACCTTATTTTTTTAGGTAGCCCCACAAAAAAAAATCAAGGGGAGACAAATCGGGGCTATTTGCTGGCCATAATAATGTGCGGTATCTTCCTATCCAATACATATATCTATTATTTAAAAAAATCGTTACTGGCTGGATGTTATGTGGGGGCTCCGTCCTGTTGCCATATTAAATTTCTATAGTTATTAACAGAGAGTTCTTCTAAAAGCTCTTCATGATTTGTTAAAAAAAGTTGCTGCATCCGGAATAGACCGTTCAGGATTCTCTAAAATAACAAGGGAAAACATTTTTTTAAATATGATAAACTAACTTATAAAGAAAAGCTAACCTTGAAAATATAACAAAATATTTAAGTCCTCTTCAGCGTTTCTTTTGACTAGTTTTTCTTTTGTGTTTTTCTTTGATTAAATGAGTTTACTATATTTACTATGGTTTGGCGGGTTGGTTGTCTTCTGTCGGGAAACTGAATATAATACTGGTTGCGAGCTACAGATGCATTTTCATTATTTGAGAAAAAGAATTTAATAATATCCAGTTTTTCTTCCTTGGTAAAAATCATCCTTAACCGCTCTTAAAACTGAACTTGACAAAGTGACAAAACAATAGCATCACTTTTGTGTCAATGAAATTGTTTTTTCATGGCTTCCTTGATGTTTTAAAAAGTACCAATTTAAGTTTTCTGACACAAAGATTCTTAAAATTCGTAAAAAAATTATGAAACTTCTTTTTTTTTGTATTTATCATATTTTATATTTATCATATTTTGATATCTATTCAAATAAACGTTTTAGATATGGTGTAAACATATACGGAAAAACTCTGTACATACCATATGTCGCACCCCGGCTTTTGCGCTTATAGGGTGCGAGCAATATTGCTAGGATTCTTGGAGAAGACGGGGATAGTCAGTCTCCAAACAACCTTACCAATATATATTTGTTAAAGGTAGAATATTTAAAGCGTTAGAATTAAATAAAAACAATGAGATTTGTAATGTTAAAATATTAAAATTTCCTTTTTTTTTTAAATGATATAATTGAAAAACAAATTTACTTACATTGTTAAAACGAGGCACTGGTCAGGATACATTTTCTGGGCGCTGCTCTACTATTCAACTTTCACAACCCTACTGATACTAATGAACCAGTACCTCCCAATACAACTTTCTTCCTGCGTCAGCACTTATTGGCGATGGCTCGTTGCCAACGTTATAATTGCTGACACATAAGCGATTTCAAGACTAAAAGTTTATATAAACATAGGTCCGCTAATACTTAATTTTCAAGATACAGGGTGTTAAAATTATTTTTTTTGTATTTTTTTGTATAACTCATGCAGTTTTGGAGATATTTAGTTTAAATTTGGCGCGTATATTTAGCTGTAGGCACTTAACTATTAGACATGCTAAATGATACTATACATTTACAGGGTGATACCTTTTCAGGTGTCGCTATTTCCCCCCATTTTTTTTGAGGCCAGCAGATTTAGGACTCAGGGAAAGGCCAAGAAAAACTTTATACTACTACTATATCGGTTTATAACGTTTTTCTACGTTGTCTGATGCCTATTCTTCACCACTTTCGATCCTGACAATCATCTTCTGTCAGGTTTTTTTGACTCATTGATCTTTGGATTGACTGTTGCCATTCTAGTTTAGTACGCCCTCTTTTTCTGCGCCCTATTGGTTGCTATTCTAGGACCTGCTTTGGTAATCTTTCGTCGTTCATCCGTTGTACATGGCCGTACCATATCAGTTGTCGTTTATTGATGTCATTCGTTATGATTCCCTTGATACCCATTATTTCTTTTATCATCTAATTTCTTATATGATCTGTTCTAGATATTCTCATTGAGCTTCTTATTGCATTCATTTCGACACTTTCCATCTTTCTTTTGTATTTTTCTGTTATGCGACAAGTCTCTATTCCATACAATCGCGCTTTGCACCATTGTTTCATATATGTTAAATTTTACATTCTTTTTTACCTCTGCTCCATAAAATACTGTTAACCTTTTTACAAGCTTTTATTTAACTTCAGATGTTCTGTCTAACTAACTAACTATGAAATCTTGTGAAGCGTTTTTGACACACTTCCCATTATCCGATTTGGATGAAATTTGGTACACACATAGTGGTCCCATGACAATACAACATAAAAAAATATATCCTCCCACCCCTACCCCCACCCCTTCTATAGAAAAATGTGTTTTTGACACACTTCCCGTTATCCGATTTGGATAAAATTTGGTATACAGATAGTGGTTCGATGATAATACAACAATAAGAAAAAAAATATCCTCCCACCCCTACCCCCACCCCCTTCCATAGAAAAAATTGTTTTCGACACACATCCTGTTATCCGATTTGGATGAAATTTGGTATACATATAGTGATCCGATGACAATACAATATTAATAAAAAAATATCTTCCCACCTCTACCCCCACCCCCTTTCATAGAAAAATGAGTTTTTGACACACTTCCCATTATCCAATTTGGATGAAATTTGGTATTCACATAGTGGTCCGATGACAATACAACATTTAAAAAAATATACTCCCTCACCTACCCCCACCCCCTTCCATAGAGAATGCATTTTTGACACCCTTCCCATTATCCGATTTGGATGAAATTTGGTATACATATAGTGGTCCGATGACAATACAACATTGAAAAAAAAAATCCTACCACTCCTACCCCCACCCCCATCTATAGAAAAATGCGTTTTTGACACACTTCCCATTATCCGATTTGGATGAAATTTGGTATACATATAGTGGTCCGATGATAATACAACAATAATGAAAAAATGTTCTCGCACCCCTACCCCCCCACCCCCTTCCATAAAAAATGCGTTTTTGACACACTTCACTTCAAATGACTTTTATAACATTTGGTATATGCATAAAAGTCCGATGGCAATACAGCCCAAACCAAAGATATATTTCTACCTCTACCCCACCCTCTCCTTTCCCCAATAGAAAAATGAGTTTCCAAACAACTCACGATCAGCAATTTCATTATAATCTAGAATAAACTCTTCTGTTCTGTTATTAAACAAATATTTTTATTTAATAGAGTAGATAGCTGAGACTAAAAAGTAGAAAATAAATTGGTAAATTTTTTTTTTAAGTCACAAGCTTTTATAAAATGCACTAAAAATTAAAAAATAATTTTCTAACATTCTAATATTATCATAATAATAAAAGCGATGGCCGCAAATCAAAGCATAAGTTAATCTAAAGTTGTGATCTAAACACTTAAAGAATATTCAACATAGCAGGTCATCAAAGATATGTTTGATGTGCTGCAATGTTATGCCATTGCCATACCTATGTCAGAGAAATGCTGGGGTATCTTAGGTCGGGTTGGGTGGGTTTGGTACCTCTGCATTTTTCTGCTAGATTGATTCTTGCAAATAGTGATATTTAATTGATACGGATATCTTATCGTGCTAACATCGTCAAGATTTACATTAGTCGGCCATCGCTTTTATTATTATGATAATATTAGAATGTTAGAAAATTATTTTTTAATTTTTAGTGCATTTTATAAAAGCTTGTGACTGAAAAACAATTTTTTACCAATTTATTTGCTTTTACTATTCTTGTTTCCAGTTACTTACAGTTTGTTCCTGTTATCAAATGTGACACCCAAGTGTACATACTCATTGTTTGGTTCTAACTCACTTGATTCGTTTCTAATACATAAGTACTGTGTCTTGTCCACGTTCATTGTTAACCACCACTTTTGGTATTCTTCTGTGGATGCTATTATAATGAGATAAAGCAGAGCAGGTATGTAATAAAAGGAAGTTTAATAAATTTTATGGTTTTAGGTTTTAATGGAAATTAGTAGAAACGAGCCGAGGATTAGATTTAAGAGAGAAAATTCTATTTCAATCGACACACAGACTGAAGCGAACTTGGAGTACATTGACTACGACGGATCTTTCAACGACAAAGACACCGACGTCAGCCGTAGCTTGAGGGACTGTTTAGAGATATTTAGAAAAGATGGTAAGGTATCTTCCCTCTCTAGAACCATAAACAGATTATTTGTATCAAACAAAGTAGCAACGAAAAAATTCGAGTTTGTGCTGATTAAAAAGCCACTGTTATACAACAACTATTCGAAAGTCGATACCCTTTCCCAAATACGTTAGAGCATAAATATGGAGTATACCCATGCATTCTCACACGCGATACTTGAAACCAGGGCCCCTATTTAATTCTTAATGTTCTTTTTTCGGGTAGACAAGATTTTGGTTACTGCGCATGCGTTAGTTTTGATGGTTTTGGAACATTCTCCGATACTTCCGACAATTGTCAAAAGTTTAGGGTTATGTCTATTATTTTTTTTCTAAAAACTAGTTGATTGGATGAAAATTTATCAAATTGTGGATTAAAATTGTAGTTTTTCTAAAACTAATTTTGCAGATTTATTGTGGACACCATGAAAAGTGTTACTGGCATTTATAAACCATTCTTAACTTTATTAACAAATTATAAAAAAAAGTACAAGTAGTTACCTATGGAATGGCACTCCCTTACTTCTCCAGGACATTTTTCCACAAACCGCACATGTTTTAGCTGAATTATTTCCTATTTTTCACAGAAAAAAACATAATTTTACATGACAAACGCCAAAAACCGCAAAATGTAAATAAGCAACAAAGATGGCCTCCAGCCACACGGCAGCTGTGTGTCTACATGACAAGACATACGCATGCGCAGTTGAAAATTCGCATTGCTATTGTTTCCAAAGCCAGCTATGAGGGCTTCACTTTTCGATTCTTTGAACATTATGTTATAACGTATTTGCCCTTTCCTTATAGAATAGGAATTTAGAACATTATAAAAAATAGTATTTCTTTGTTTTAATTAATTGATAAATAATTAATTTAATGTTTACATGTCCCAGTGGATTTAAAAAAAACCAACTACTTCCTGGTGTGACTAATCTGTATTTTAATTGTTGTGCAAATTATTTGCTGCACTAATTTCGAGACAGCTTCCTTGTAACTTGTGCTTTTTGTTTTTTTCTGGCTTCACTCAAGTACAGGGTCATTGATTATATTTGCGTGGCCTTTTTCAGGGATTATAGGCCAGTGGAATTACAATATTTTAAGGCAAAAATTTTTTAATTATTAACAGGTCTTCGAGCATTGGAAACTGTAGAGCGGAGAAAAACGAAGTTAAAAAAAATAAATTCGTGAGCAGGGGCGTTGCGGGTTAGGTTTGGGGGGGAGGGGGAGGTGTAAAAAGGGGCAGGGAATCGTATTTTTGCGAAAAAAAGTTTTAGAGATTTTTATGGCCTATGACTTTTCTGTATGTCACTTTTTTCTTTGACGTCAACTTTCGCCGGAAATCGCAATGACGATACGATTCCCTGCGCCTTTTTACCCCCCAAACCTAACCCGCAACGCCCTTGCTCACGCATTTATTTTTTAACTTCGTTTTTCGCCGCTCTACAATTTCCAATGCTTTAAGTCCTGTTAATAATTTGTTTTATCTCAGAGTGTAATTTGACTTGTCTATTAATATATCTATCTTTTGCACTATGTCAGAAATCACAGATATCATTCCTTATGTCAAATTTTGACAGCAACTTTTTTAAGGTAAAGGAAACACACTGATTTCAAAAATATATAGATTGTGTACATTTGGATAAGCCGTTTTTGAGTTATATTAGTTTTTATTGACTGTTAAATAGCACTAATGATAATCCACTTGGCCTAGGGTTCCGTATACTTAAATGTAAATTTGTAATGTAAATAACTCAAAAACGGCTTAACTAGATATTAATAAACCATATGTTTTTTAAATCGCGGAAAATACGTCTTTCTTTCTGACAGAAAATATACAGGGTGTTCCCTTTAACTTAGGAAAGTTGCTGACAAAATTTGACATAAGGAATGTCATCTGACCGTTCTAACATAGCCCAAAAGATAATATGGAATAATTATGCAACTTTTCTATTTAAAGTTTTCTTCTATCACCTACATTAACCCCTAATAATGGCCACGCAAACAACCAATGCCCTGTACATTACAAGCTCTGGCAAGTTCTTGGCAGTACTTTTTCTCTGGTGCTTCTAATAAAAGGTTTTAGAGACAAAAACCAAAATTATGTATGACTGGATAGCTAACCACACAACTTAAGTGTTTTTTGTTACTTAGCGAATTATAGATTTTTCTTTTCTTAGTTCTTGCTTAGGGGGAAAAAAGAAAAACTGGTAAATATTTAGATGGTATTACTGCTTATTTTGATGACATCAAAATTCAGAACTTTTATGCATAAAGAAGTCAAATATTTAACTAGTTTCGGTTTTGATAAAATAAATGAAAGATAATCTATAGTTTCATAAAACAGCTTGTTTTTACAGATTAAACTAAGTATTTTGGACACAACATACTCTGACCCTTTTTAAAACGGTTTTTGACAATGTTGTGCCCAAAATATTTAGTTTAATCTGCGAAAAATGAGCTCTTGTCGTTACTAAAACATAGATTATGTTTGCTCAATTTTTTAAAAGCCGAAGCTGGTCAAATTTTTGCCTACTTTGCGCAAAAAGTTCTGAATTAGAATGTCATTAAAGTAAGCAGTATTATTATTTAGTCGGTTTAGAACGTTTTTCTACGTTGTCCGACGCCTATTCTCCACCTCCTTCGATCCTGACAATCATCTTCTGTCAGATTTTTTGACTCATTGATCTTTTAATTGACTTGCCATTCTAGTTTAGGACGCCCTCTTTTTCTGCGCCCTATTGGTTGCCATTCTAGGACCTGCTTTGGTAATCTTTCGTCGTTCATCCGTTGTACATGGCCGTACCATATCAGTTGTCTTTTAGTGATGTCATCCGTTATGCTTCCTTCGATTCCCATTCTGTCATTTATGATCTCATTTCTTATGTGATCTGTTCTAGATATTCTCATTGATCTTCTTATTGCATCCATTTCGACACTTTCCATTTTTGTTTTGTATTTTTCTGTTACGCGACAAGTCTCTATTCCATACAACAGCGTGCTTTTCACCATTGTTTCATATATGTTAAATTTTACATTCTTTTTTATCTCTCTGCTCCATAAAATACTGTTAAGACATCAATAACCTTTTTTGCTTTTACTATTCTTTTTTCCAGTTCTTTACAGTCTGTTCCTGTCTTATCAAATGTGACACCCAAGTATACATACTCATTGCATGGAGATATTACTTGTCCATTGTCTAGTTCTAACTCACTGGATTCGTTTCCAATACATAAGTACTGTGTCTTGTCCACGTTCACTGTTAATCCCCACTTTTGGTATTCTTCCATTAACTTTCTCATCATATACTCCATATCCTCTTTATCATTAGCTACAATTACTTGGTCGTCAGCAAACTGTAGTGTGTATATGGTAAATCGGTCGTTAAGTTGTATTCCCATGCCGTGCACTTTCCGTTTCCAGTTTTTTTAGAGCTACTGCGATATATATTTTAAAAAGAGTTGGAGAAATACAACATCCCTGTCTTAAGCCTTTTGTTACCAGGAATTCTTTTGAAAGTCGATTTCCAATTTTAATTTTAGATTTTGACCCTTTGTATAGTTCTTTTATCGCTTTTATGTATGTATGATTGATATTAGTCTGCTCTAGCACTGTCCATAGTTTTTCTACTGGAACGGTATCATATGCTTTTTGTAGGTCCACAAAGGTAACATGAGTCTCTATATTTCTGGCGCTCCTTTTCTCAATTACTTGTTTAAGACAAAAAACATTATCACTACAAGATCTGCCTGCACGAAACCCACTTTGCTCTTCTTCTTCTTGTTCATGAAAATCCTTCTCTATTAGATCTCTAAGAATCCTACCGTACAATCTACTGAGAGTACTGGTTACTGAAATTCCTCTGTAATTGTTGCAATCCAGCTTGTTTCCTTTTTTGTGTATTGAGGATATGAATGCAATTTTCCAATCATCAGGTACTGGATGTCCGTTTATGCATTGATTGATAATATATGTGAGATTTTCGATTAGTTTCTCTGATCCATATTTGAGCATTTCAGCATATATTCCTCCAGGTCCGCCAGCTTTTCCGGATTTAAGCTTTTTAATACTATTTTTTATCATTTCTTTTTCGATGATTACTTCCTCTCCGTGTACTTCTATGTCTCTCCTCGGAGAGGCTGCCAGATATTCGGGTCTCGTTTCCTGCAGCAGTCCCTTGTAGTGTTCTGTCCATTGTTTTGGTTTGATGATCTGGATGTTTACTTTTTCTTTTGTTGGGTTTTTTACTGTAGAAATGAATTTCCATACATCAGAACTCTGCCTACCTCCTACGTGTGTATTGATATCGTGGCATTTGCGCTCGAACAGTTCATTTTTTTCTGTGCGTATCAAATTTCTTAGCTGTCTTCTGGTTTCCCTGTAGATTTCTAGGTCTCTTTGTTCTTTAGTACTGAGCCATTTCAAGTATTTGCGTTTTTTCTCTTTGACCATTTCCTGTATTTTCTCCGTCCACCACATCTTCCTGTTATTTCTATTATCTTGGTATCCAACAGCTTCGTTGCTTGCTTCCTTCAAGCTTTTTATTATGTTTGTATATATCTCTTCAAATGAGTGATTTGTGTTTGAGTACTTTCGATTTATAGACTTCTAAAGTTGTATTTTTGGTTGTCTTCGATGCACTCTAGGTTTTCATTTTCTCTAATACTTTCGTCCTTATTTGTTTTTCTTAAAGGGAATAATATTTTTGCTTTTACCAGATGGTGGTCAGATCCACAGGTAACACCACGAAGTGCTCGCACATCATACCACTTTATTTGCGAGTGTTGTCCACCTATAGCATAATCAATGATTGATTTAAGATTTCTTGTTGGCTGGCAAAAAAACCATTATTTATTTTTAGGTTGTGGGTTTCACACAATTGCATCAGTCTTAAGCCATAATATTATCTAAATAATTTTAAGTTTATAGACAACAGATAATAAAGGCAAGGAAATTCAAGAAGCACTAAACCCTAATATCAATATGTTACTGGTTGCTCACCCCGCGCCTAAATTGTATTTTTATTCCTAACCAAATTATAGCTCTCCCTTTTCCCAGCTACTGGTCCATGCCTTGAAAAGATTGCTACTTTAGTTCTACTTGATCGTCAACATCTTTTTTACTTCTTAGGTGCTAAGGAACTTTCTGACGTGGAAATAATGATGCTAGTCGACACTAAACACATTCCAGCTTACAAGTTAGAAGAGGATGTTAAAAACCCAGAAAGAGGTGATTGCTTATTTTATTTCAAGTTCTAATTCAATGCATTTTGCTTCATGAATGGATAAATCGATTAGTTTGGGTTATTAAAAATTGATGAAATACAGTATACCTTAAAATTAACATAAATGTATGTTTTTTATAGATCAAATAAAACATTGAGGGCAAAACAAGGTCACAAAACGGCTTAAGATAGTTTAAACATAATATGTTATCAAACAAGTTTCGTGGCTAATCGGGCAAAAAGGAGTTTTTTTGTTTCCCTTATATTTTTCCGTGGGTAGCCTGAAAGCTTAACCTCACGGGGGTCCAAGATCTAATGGACACCTAATAAGTGTTGACAGTTAACCGTTTCGTCCTTATGGGACTCCTCAGAACACTGCTGGTCAATGTGGCAAATCTTGCGAAGTTAATCAGACGGTTTTGTCTCTAATTAAATGTAATTAGTGAGCGAACTATAGCAAGAGGCGCCATCTACCGAGATACGAGAGAAACAAAAAATCAAAAGCAGGGAAAACACTGCTATACAATATCGATCAATGAAAAGATCGAATGCAAATAAAAGAAAACAACTATAGTCCGTGACGTACGACAGCTCTTTGTCTTTCAGGCCGGATCAACACAGATTGCATTTTTACCCGTCTTCAAGACAGTGAGCGTCAATCAACGGAATTTTTAAGCCAAATAATACTAACAAACGTGGAATTTCGTACCCGTGAATTTAAAAATCAAACAAGTTTCGTGGCTAATCGGGCAAAAAGGAGTTTTTTTTGTTTCCCTTATATTTTTTGCCCGATTAGCCACGAAACTTGTTTGATTTTTAAATTCACGGGTACGAAATTCCACGTTTGATAATATGTTATGTTTTTACAGTCACATGGTGTAAAGACTTTCTACATCAAAACTTACAAATCTATCGCCGGGATCCAATTCGATCCTTTTTAAAATCTCGACAAAATGTTTCGAGATTTTAAATACAGACAATGGAAGTCCGCAATTTTGTTTCCAGTATCTAAAAGCTTGATAAAAATGTTTTTCTTTCTTGTCTAGGTGTAAAAATACGTAGAAAAATTTTCATGAACCAAATCAATGCCGGCAACAGCGTCTTCCTAAGTCTACCCTACAAAAACTACGATTACAGCAAAGTGATGGGGGCCTGTTGCGAAAACGTAGTCGGCTACGTTCCGATGCCGTTAGGGATCGCGGGGCCGCTATTGGTTGATGACAAGCTCTATCACATTCCTATGGCCACAACTGAGGGTTGTTTAGTAGCTAGCACGAACAGAGGTAAGACATTGTGTGGCAGTGTTGCCAGATTTTTTCACGACTTCATTTAAGTCATAAAAACCCTTTATATTGTAAGGAATACTAGATAATTGGTAACCTTAGAAATAAGTAACCCTAGATAAATACGTGATGCCTATTCAAACAACGAGTATTTGGAATATGGGCACGCACGTATTTATCGAAGCCTACGAAAAAGTGTTAAGTAGACCCAAGAACGTTTTTTTGGGGGAGTTAGGTGATTAACAAGTCTGTTAGACGTGTGTTAAGCAACCGCAGCTTTTGTGGAAAAGATAGAGACCAACCAATTGACAAAGTTGTTGTAGACCAGCGCTGTAGACTGATATAAGGGTAAGTGGGTGGACCAACCTCCTCTCAAAGTTTCCGTAGTACTTTAAATCAATAAGTTGTAGCCCTCTAAAACTGTGTTGATTTTTAGCCTTGGTCTTGATCCCGCCAAGTAATTTCCCGGCGGATGCCAAGGCTAACGTTGTTTGGGGTTCGGTTACACACCGCTCCTTACCCAAAAAGCTCCCTTACGGCCCCCAGAACCGTGACATGGTGGAGGCGTTAAGGCTATAAGAGAGGCAGTCAACACAGAGAGGTACCTTTCACCTTGTTTTTTTTTTGGTATTTAGTAATATAAACACCAGAAAAAAAGGGGCGAAAACGAAAGGAACTTTGAAAAGGACTGGCAACCACCCCGGTGTGACTAATAAAACCAGATACCATGAACCCAAATAGCTGAAGGGTAGGACAATAGTTCTTAAAAATTTGTGTAATAAAACAAAATCCTATTTAAGTAATGTTTATTGAAAATAAATAAGTAGGTCATCAATTTATATTGAACAACCATACTAGACAATTACTGACCAGGGTTTTTTTTTCGCTGACTTGACGAAATCACGTGGTGTCTGGCACCCAGTCGACATCTACCCGAGTGTATATATACAGTGTCTCAGAAATTTCCATACGCAGATTATGCTGTAACAAAAAAGAGTTTTAAACAAGTTTTCTGTGGTTGGACCGTTAGGAGAAAGAATACGTCGAGAGCGAGGAAACTCCAGAAAATAAGAGACAAGCTCGTCATCAAGCGCTTGGTGAAGATATCTCTATAAAATCGACTGAACAAGGGAGTCCAGCAACACCAGACACGTGTTTAGTATATACCGAATTGACGAACGACGAATTCATAAAACACAGAAAGAATACCGAGAGCTGTTTGGGCGATTGTAATTAGAGATTAATTGACCAAGGTGTAGGTACTTTAAATAAAAATATAGGAAAAAAAAAAGAATACCTCACTGTCTAGGTTGATTAGTTAGGTCACCGAACAGGAAAGACGGGTTACATTGGTCTGATTCATGTTTAAAAAGGGCTTCTTAAAAGCTGGAAGAAGTAGCCAAGGGAATTGAAAGTCATTTGTTTTTTTTTGTCTTTTTTTTTGTCAAAGATTTGATTTGTGCCTGCCTGCTTCATTGTCGATTTTTTGAACCAGTATGTATCTGTAGGTTGTCGAGCACTATCGAAGACAGGCGTCAAAAGCCGAATAGTCTCCGACGGAATGACCCGAGGTCCAGTAGTTCGTTTCCATTCAAGCACGAGCGCTGCCGAGGCCGTCCATTGGCTGAGACGGTCGAAAAACTACGATATCATGAAGGAGAGCTTTGGTTCGGTTCGGTTTGGTTCGGTTCGGTTCATTCAAACAACGAGTATTTGGAATATGGACACGCACGTATTTATCGAGGCCTAGGAAAAAGTGTTAAGTAGACCCAAGAACGTTTTTTTGGGGGAGTCGGTAATTGGGGAGTTAGGTGATTAACAAGTCTGTGAGACGTGTGTTAAGCAACCGCAGCTTTTGTGGAAAAGATAGAGACCAACCGATTGTCAAAGTTGTTGTAGACCAGCGCTGTAGACTAATATGAGGGTAAGTGGGTGGACCAACCTCCTCTCAAAGTTTCCGTAGTACTTTAAATCAATAAGTTGTAGCCCTCTAAAACTGTGTTGATTTTTAGCCTTGGTCTTGATCCCGCCAAGTAATTTCCCGGCGGACGCCAAGGCTAACGTTGTTTGGGGTTCGGTTACACACCGCTCCTTACCCAAAAAGCTCCCTTACGGCCCCCAGATCCGTGACATGGTGGAGGCGTTAAGGCTATAAGAGAGGCAGTCAACACAGAGAGGTACCTTTCTCCTTGTTTTTTTTTTTTGGTATTTTGTAATATAAACACCAGAAAAAAAGGGGCGAAAACGAAAGGAACTTTGAAAGGGACTGGCAACCACTCCAGTGTGAGTAATACAACCATATATCATGAACCCAAATAGCTGAAGGGTAGGACAATAATTCTTAAAAATTTGTGTAATAAAACAAAATCCTATTCAAGTAATGTTTATTGAAAATAAATAAGTAGGTCATCAATTTATATTGAACAACCATACTAGACAATTACTGACCTAGGGTTTTTTTTTGCTGACTTGACGAAATCACGTGGTGTCTGGCACCCAGTCGACATCTACTCGAGTGTATATACACAGTGTCGCAGAAATTACCATACGCAGATTATGCTGTAACAAAAAAGAGTTTTAAACAAGTTTTCTGTGGTTGGTCCGCAACCGTTAGGAGAAAGAATACCTCAAGAGCGAGGAAACTCCAGAAAATAAGAGACAAGCTCGTCATCAAGCGCTTGGTGAAGATATCTCTATAAAATCGCCTGAACAAGGGAGTCCAGCAACACCAGACACGTGTTTAGTATATACCGAATTGACGAACGACGAGTTCATAAAACAGAGAAAGAATACCGAGAGGTGTTTGGGCGATTGTAATTAGAGATTAATTGACCAAGGTGTAGGTACTTTAAATAAAAATACAGGAAAAAAAAGAGAATACCACACTGTCTAAGTGGATTAGTTAGGTCACCGAACAGGAGAGAAGGGTTACATTGGTCTGATTCATGTTTAAAAAGGGCTTCTTAAAAGCTGGAAGAAGTAACCAAGGGAATTGAAAGTCATTTGTTTTTTTTTGTCTTTTCTTTTGTCAAAGATTTGATTTGTGCCTGCCTGCTTCATTGTCGATTTTTTAAACCAGTATGTATCTGTAGGTTGTCGAGCACTATCGAAGACAGGCGTCAAAAGCCGAATAGTCTCCGACGGAATGACCCGAGGTCCAGTAGTTCGTTTCCATTCAAGCACGAGCGCTGCCGAGGCCGTCCATTGGCTGAGACGGTCGAAAAACTACGATATCATGAAGGAGAGCTTTGATTCGACTAGCCGCTTCGCCAAACTGTCGAGACTGACTTCACATATCGCTGGTCGATATTTGTTTATTCGTTTCATTGCCGTCACTGGTGACGCAATGGGAATGAATATGATTTCCAAAGGTAGGTTGAACACAAATAAAATAAACAGTGAGTAGAAAAAAAATGTCTTGGGAGTCCATCTCGATTCGGTCTCCACCGAGACCTCTACCAAACAAATGCATAAGTCTGAGTTAAAACTAAATATATGGAGATTTAATAAACTTTTTTTTTAAATATAGGAGGCCCAGAATAAATCGTTAACCTCATTCGTTTGGGTGTATTCGCTAATACAAAACTACACAATTTAATTTAAATTTGTTTACAAAATAGCGACGATATTTATGTATATACAGGGTGTCCCATAACTTAGGGGCCATAGTGCAGCAGGTGATGCACATGGGGGTCAACACACATCTGTTTTTAAGATATAGGATTTTTAAAGTTAGAGGGGTGGAGGGATAAAGGGTTTTACAAAAAAAAAGAAAATCCGTCACAGCCTGCTGAATACTCACCTAATTGCGATTCAAAAATGTGGTATTCCTTGTTTTGATAAAATTACGAGTAGAGGAGATACAGACTGTCAAAATAACCTCCAAAAATGTATAAAAAATAATAATTAAAAAAAATATATTTTGCTTACTTATTTTTTTTAAAAATCTCAATTATATTTTATTATTATGTCTCACTAAAGACTTGTTTTTATTAACAAAAAATATAAAAAAAACATGGTGTTTAATATGGCATTTATAAAAGTTTATACCAAAAAATTGTTTTTTGACAGACTAATTTTTAAAAAAAATATTTTTATTCCAATTTATTGCTCTCGTTCTATACACTACTTTACCAAATTTCATAATTTTACTGCTTTTTTAAAAAGTTATTACCAAAAAAGTTTTAAATTGCCAACTTTGATGCTCTGTATGTCTACAAAGAACGAGTTTTGACCAATGCATTATAGGAACTTTTTTATCAAACATGACCTCCTCTATCACCTGTTGGCCTATGGCCCCTAAATTATGGGACATCCTGTATAAATCAGTTTATAACGTTCTTGGCCGTCTTCTGATTTCCAGCCTCCATTTGTCTCGGTTGGTCCAGAGCTTCTCATCTACTCCTCTTTCTCTGATGTATCTGTCTATTCCTCCTCCCCAACTTAGTCTGTGTCTTCCTCTCGTTATTCTTCCCTGTGGTGTCCAATTTAGTATTTTCTTTGGGATTCAGTCTTCCGCCATTCTTTGTACGTATCCATACCATCTAAGTTAGTTAATTTGTATGTCTTCCGTTATTTTGTGTTTAACATCCATAATTTCTCGAATTCTCCCATTTCTCATTCTTTCCAGTTTTGATTTTTCGGCAGCGCGTCTCCAATAATCCATTTTAGCTTCAAGAGATTTGCGAGCTTTCTCTTTCATGGGCCATACTTCACTACCATAACTAATGACACTTTTTACTATACTGTTTTGAGACAGCCTTATCCCAGAGAATACTGTTGAGTTGTCTAATTGCTTGTCTTCCTTGGTTATTTTTGTGTCTGATTTCTTGACCAATGCACATATATCCCGTTTCGTGAAAATTTACCTCTAGCCCCCACTTATCGTATTCTTCAATTAATTTACGGGTCATGTATTCTAAATCGTCGTACTCTTGAGCCAGGACTAGAGGTGTTGATTTTCGTTACTTTTGAATACTCGTTACTAATACTTACTCGACTACTAAGTAATCATTTTATATATTCGTTACTATCGTTACTTTAATTACTGTTACGGTATTTAATTCAATCATACAATTAGCGCAAAATTTTCCGACTGTCGTTAATTCGAAGATCATTTACTTGTAGGTATATTTTTGTATTATATAATTTACAAAATGCGGGCCAAAATTTAAAAAAATAAAGGTGGGAATTACGTAGGAACTGTTCTATGTACTAAAGGTATGCGTGAACAGAGAAAAATGTACTTCGGGAAATCACATAATATTTAAAATTGCAAACCTACAACCGACAGCCGAGGCCGAGCAAGCGGCTGCAAGCGTTCAAACAAACAACAGTGCCAGATTGTCACGTCCTACTTTTTCTTATTGTTACCTTTTGCAAACACAACTTAAATGCGTTAGTTACTTAAGTTATCATAGTTACTCCCTGATTTTGGATTACCGACTTTCGAGTGATTACTGAATACTAAAATAATCGAAGGAATCAAAGTAACGAAAGTAATCATTTTCCCGTTATTTGTCGAGTAACGAGTACTCTAGTAACGAATTTTTTTAACACCTCTTGCCAGAACTATTTGTTCATAAGTGACGATATTTAACTTTTCCAAAAAAAAAACAATTTTTAGTTTGATATTTTGAAAATTTCTGTTGATATTTTTAATTTTGATACAGCATTTGATTCGGCTTGGTATGGAAACGGTAATACCTACAATTTTTGTTAAGGAAAGAAAGTGGCGCTATTCCGAGCCTTATCGAATTCTGTATCTACAAGAGTTTTTAAAATACCAAACACAAACTAAAATTGCTTTTTTTTGGAAAATTAAAATATCGTCGCCATCTTGGAAACAAATTTAACAAAATTTGATAGTTTTCTATTACCGACCAATCGAATGACGAATTTTTTCAAGACGTTCTATTTTTTTGGGAACCATTTTTAAAATCCCCATGTAGTTACTTTTATTTGGAACACTCTGGATTCAGGTTGATTTAAATTGGACTTTTTTGAGGAATTTAAGGGGAGAAAATAAAAAATAATTATTATTATAAGTTTTATATATATATATATATATATATATATATATATATATATATATATATATATATATATATATATATATACAGTGTGTCCACGTAAGTTGGCGGCATATGGGAAACTTTTTTATTATTAGCTTTACGAAAAAAAGTTATTCTTCATAAAAAGTTCTGCATGGTCCAAAACCTAAAATGCAACCATCAGATGTTAAATTTTTTCAGTCATCTTACGAGGTTTGTCAAAAAATGTGATTTTTGCTCCAGAGTAAAGTACGTTTCTTTTTGACAATATCGAAAATTGTTATAAAGAAAAGATGTTTAGAATTAAAAATAGCTTTCAAATATTCAATATTGTTTACTTACTTATTAATTACACACTGTATATTTATCGGTTTCACAACGTTTTGTTGACCAAAATAGATACTCCTTCTTGAGCATGTTTTTCTTTTGCCACTCCGCTATAGAAATGGTCATATTGTCCTAGGTTTTCAGATCCTTTTCCTTTCTTCTTCGTTTCTGTTAGTTCAGCAAGGTCTACCTTCATTCTGCTGCACTCATGTACTATTTCATTCACTTTTCGACTCATTTCTTGTACGTTCCATGTACCAAAAATCATATTCCTGTTTCTTTGCTTGGTTCGTCTTAGGTTTTTCATTTCTTTCCAAGGTGTTTGATTGGGTTTTTTTAACAGTGTACGTTTTTTCCGGGTATCAGAGAGTTAGTCTAATGCCCTAACCCCCAACCTGGAGGACCAGGTGATTTTTGATCGAGGTTTTCTTCCCCTAGCCTTTGACGATTCCAACGCCGGTACTACAAGGCAGCATCTTGTTCACCTGTGATCCTAGGCAGGAGCCCTTACAGGGTGCTATCATCCGGGCCAGATGAACCCTGGTTTTTTTTACGAGGTTGTTACTTCTCCCTCTCCTCCTTTCCCGTTAGTGCAATTGGGAATTTTTTCTAGGCCTTCTATTTTTTTTATAAATTATTTTTGAAATCCCCATGTAGTAGTTACTTTTATTTACGACACTCTGTATACAGACTGATTCAATTTGAACTTTTTTGAGTAATTTAATTTAGTGTCTTTTTAGGGTAGAAATTTATTTTGCCAGAGATTATAAAATAACTAGAAACTGGATTTCACAACAAATTAAATAAAAGTGTGTACACCATGCGTTTGACAATACCATTGAAAAAGCGGAAAATTAGACAGCCTATCAAAACTAGTTATACTTTGATGTTATCGCGGCCTTGTTATTTTTGTTGTGTTTTTGTTGCAAAAGAAAGCAAATCAGCGGTTGACAAGAACTTGACATTTCTAACCTAAGAACGAAATGTTAATGGTTTTGGATATGCGGCGTTAACTTTGGTCAAATCCAATCCGTTAATATTCAATAATCCGAAAAATGTACAGGAAATTGAAAAAATTAATTAGGACTTAATAATTTCAGGTACTGAACGAGCATTAAGGACCATGCAAGTCTATTTTCCTGAGATGGAAATTTTGAGTTTGAGTGGAAATATATGCACCGACAAGAAACCATCGGCAGTTAACTGGATAGAAGGTTAGGGTCCCTTGTTTCGTTAATATTATAGATATACAGCATGTTTAAATGCTACAGGGATTATGAGAAATTATTATTAACAGCTACATTTGTCTAAAATATGTAGTATGTAAGAGAAAAAGATAGAAGTTTACACGTGGGTAAACCTATTGTTTCACGGTAGCCGGACCCAACATCTGGGCTCTGTGCGCCCCGGTAAAGTAGAGGGAGGAAATTTCTGATACCGATTGTTTCCCCTTGCGCGGCGATCTTTTCTTTCAGTTCGTAAAGAAAATCGATCTAGAGTAGTTGTACATAAAATATCGGAAATATAGACGATAACTACGTAACGCATAATCCTTTTTTAAAGTTTTTCTTTTTTATAATATTTATTTTTAACGTGTCGTGTCTACCACAAACTAGTTGATGGCTTCCGCAGCGAAACAAATAAGAGAGGGTTCTGTTTTAGAAGCATATTCTTTGATATTAATATAAGAATAACCTAACGAATTAAATTTTCAAAAATACCACCGCTCTGTGCTAAGCAGTATCTGAGCCTGTTATAAAATTCATTTCGGAGATTATTCAGCATTTCAGGTGTCATTGATTGTAGGGTGGTGATTATTTTTGCCCGAAGTTCAGCCAAAGTGGTAGCTCATAAATTGCCATGTGAATAAATTTGGCTTTCTGCATAGCCCCATAAAAAAATCATTGTGTGTCAATTCACGTGATCTCAGAGGCCAGCTGATAAGTACCTTGCCTGCTTATAATAAGCTGCCTTGGAAACATTTCATTTAAAAACACTGTCACAGGCAAGGTTTGATGAGCTGGGCAACCATCTTGCATAAACCAAATTTGGTTAAAATCAACATTTGACATCTGTCGAATCGCAGGACTGATATGGTCCTCGTAAATTATCATTAATGAAAAAAGGACCAATGATATTGTCACCCAAAATCCTAGTCCAGACATTAAGTTTTTTAGGCGTCCGTTCTGCAGTACGTAAATGTTGATTTTTCTGTGAGCAGTAACGAACAACGGAAGTGTGACGGCCATGAATTGATAAGGAACTTTTCTCTGTAAAACAAATATTTTTAATAAAATTTTTATCCTGATTCGCTTTTTCAAACATAAAACTCCATTCTTCGAAACTGATCATCTAGAAAACTTTCTTGCGTTTTCTTTACTTTAAAACTCTGGTATCCATGTCATCTCAAAATGTTTCGGACGGTTAAGGGTGAAATATCGACGCCCACATCATTGGCAATTGCCTTACTGGAACAAGGAGGCAATGCTTCTTCTGCGGCAGAAATCATAGTTTCGCGTCGTTCCCTTTCCTCTCCCATTTTACGAACAGGAGATGCCTCTCTACCACCGCATTTGTGGCCAAAAATTGACACACCCTGTTTATTGAAAATGGGTCACTATTTTTTGGACCTATCCCTTCCCTCAAACGCGACAACAAATAAATTTGTCACATCTTAACAACTATTTCCTCCGAAATACCATTAAATTATCTGTACTTTTTCCTGAACGCTAGAATTTGCTTGAAAAACAAATACCCACTTCTAACCTGTTTCGTTGCACACGACGGAATGACAAAAAACTTCGTGACGAGAGGTCACGGTGTATTCCCCTACTTTCCCACTACCGGAACCTATACACAGCAAAAAATATTTCAAGAAATCGCCCAAAATATATTTTCTTTCTCTTTTACTTCTTTCTTACACACATTAAGCACAGCATGGTCCCTATAGCATGTAATCTACCTGTATTAAAAAAAAACAATAAAACACTTGTCAAACCGACCCCGACTGAAGGAAACGGAAAGAAATAATTATAATCCGCCATTTTTACAGTGATTAACCAAGGCAGCGGAATTCAACTGCACTCATTGTAAAATATGATAGAAATAAAAACATTAATCTCATTTAAAAAGAAGGATTGAATTTTGAACCTTTGGCTAATGCCTTGGAGAAATTCGGCTGCTTGCTCTACACGACCTCGAGGGCTGGGGGTTTATACTATGCTTGTTAACCGTAGCGACTTCTAGATGTAATTATTTACCCCAGCGACCTCTCTAGGGGTAACTGCGTTTACTCTAATCTAGAGTGGTCAGCGGTCGAAGCAAGATCTATGATTTTTCTATATCTCTGCTTGTTACAGCCTTTGTAGTTACTAGCATAATTTTCTACAATAATTTTTTCAGGCAGAGGAAAAAGCGTAGTATGTGAAGCTATCATTCCAGAAAGCATAGTCTCTACTGTTTTAAAAACTACAACAAGAGCAATGATCGACTTGAACATCTCGAAAAATATGGTCGGCAGCGCTATGGCCGGAAGCATTGGTAAGTTTATTAACCAATGAAATCGCATACTTACAACAACGTTGTTTCAAAGAGCTTTAAAAAATGAGGTCGGTCGTTTTCCACTTATTTTATTATTACAACGACATGTTTCGAGAGCATACGCTCTCATCTTTAGGTTGGACACACCCACACACACGAAAATTGGGTCTAATAAATACCAGGGACCTACAATTTCTTACAAACCAAAAAATAATAACCTAAACTTAACAAAAGAAAAAGTTTCAAATTAAAATCCAAAAAAATGGAACCCACCTTGATGGAGTTAATCTATCACCGCCGCCTATAGCTTGTAGGCTCAAAATTAAAAAAAATTACAGCAGGATGTGCAATGAAGTGGTTAAATCATCTAGCGGAGAACTAAAAATAAAGAAAAGCAATCACCAAATTGTCCATAAGTGTCAAATGTTTTTTTGAAGAATTTATATTTAGAGGTAGGTATTCGTGGGTAGAGGACAGACCAAAAAGAAACTAAGGTACCTTTGGCAACGTTTCGGATTTAATTAATCCTTTTTCAAGCCCTAAAAACAATGAACAGGTTCTATAGTTTTACATGGAAAAGAAATGTAACAAAATCTAATAACATTTTTTTGTCTTGAATTTTTTTTTTTTAATGTTTATATGTTCAACCTAGGATTATTCTCTATTATCTATCTATAGTCCAAAGTAAACTTACTCAGATAGAAATATTTCTTGGGTCCATAAGTACAGCGAACAGGGGTGAGTGTTGATCGAAGAACATTTTACTTTAAAATTTTATAAACAAATGAATTGTTATTATTATAAAAATATGAGGTTAAAATTTACTACCATCTAAACGACAATGATCTTTAACCTGTCGTATCTAACAAAACATAAATACTCTGCCAATATATGGTCCCCTAAGCTCACACTAGGTACTATAGTTATAGTTTACGTGTGAGCTAATAACTAAAAACTGAAATATATTTTATTCAACTCCAGACTAAATTACCTTTTGTTTCATACCACACAAGCCATGTTTTGACTTAAACTCAAATTTTTAAAATCTACCCCCACCTTTAAAAAAAGCAAAAACTAAAATGTTATTTGTTAAACTCCGGTCTCAATTACCTTTCGTTTGATATCACACACGCCATATTTTCACTTAAACTCTAATTTTTGAAATATACCCTCACCCTTTTTTGAAAATAAATTAAAATGTATTTTGTTATCGCAAATAAAAACTCCAGACTTAATTACCTTTCGTTTGATATCACACACGCCATATTTTCACATAAACTCTAATTTTTGAAATCTACCCCCACCCTTTTATTTGGTTTGTGTTCGGTGGATTTTGTTCATTTTTAAATGGGACCATCTCGACCCAAGACCCAGCCTAGCTATCAAATTTCATTAAAATCAGCCAAGCGGTTTTTGAGTTATGAGCGTTGGTCGTTACAGACATACAGACAGACAGACAGACGGCGCAACAAAAAAGTTTCAAAATCATCTGAAACGCAAAGATATATAAAAAAATTTGAAATCGGAGCAACTTTTTTTTTCTCGAAAAAATTAGGATCACCATAGCTCACACTACTATAGTATAGTATATGTGTGAGCTAAAATAAAAATAAACAAAATACTACACTTATGGTACCAATAAACACGTAAGGTTAAAACTATCATTCATAAAATCCTTTTGCTAAAAAAACAAAAATTTAAACTACATTAATTTTAAATTATAAAAAGGCATTACTTAATATTTAACAAACTATATATCACAGTAGGTCAACACTATATTACAACATAAGCAATAGTAAGTAGAAACAATTTAGGAACTAGGTGTTTAAAGCTTGATTCCTGTACTTGTTCAATATATTTCTATAAATTCCACTTAATCCATCAGCATCCGTCTTGATGTTAACTGTGTCATGGATATTGATTTGAATCTCACTTAATTTTCTTTTATACGATTGAGTTTCCATGTCTAGAATTTTGACTTCTTCAAACTGAAATCGATGGCCTGTCTCAAAGTGATGTTTTGAGAGTGCAGTTTTATCGTCATAATATTGTCTGTCATTTCTACAGTCATATTTATGCTGTTGTATTCTTTTAGACAAGTATTGCATTGTCTCACCAATGTAAAATTTCTTACATTCACAAGGGATACTGTAAACTAAAGAGCTTCTCTTGTCAAAAGGAATCTGGTCTTTTAGTGCCGTAAATAACGACTTGGTGGTTTTGGTGTTATAAAATGCCATTGTTATATCAAGATCCTTAAAGCAAGAGTTTATTTTTTGTGACAGGCCATCAATATAGGGAAATTTAAAAAATTTATTTTGCTTTTTTGGTTGATTTTTGTTTTTGTTTTTAAATCTAGAAATATTCCTGTTAATAAAATTTTCGGGATAGTTGTTGTCTTTCAGAATTTTTTTAACTCGAAGAATATTTTCTGTATGAAAATCAGGATGGCTCAGATGTATCGCTTTATGCAATAAACCATAAATAATACCTACTTTATTGGACATAGGGTGATTAGAAGTGAATTTTCAAGACAAAAAAATGTAATTAGATTTTGTTACATTTCTTTTCCATGTAAAACTATAGAACCTGTTCATTGTTTTTAGGGCTTGAAAAAGGATTAATTAAATCCGAAACGTTGCCAAAAGTACCTTAGTTTCTTTTTGGTCTGTCCTCTACCCACGAATACCTACCTGTTTCTATAATAGGACACAAAATGCACACAAATTTATATTTAGTTTCTCTCCTCTTTTGACTACAGAATGAATGTTTATTTTTCCATTTTCTGTTCATTTTATTTAAAACAAAAAAGAACTAAAAGTTTATTTATTTATTTTTATATATGATTATAGGATTGTCCTTTTCGAAAAAAAAATTAAAAAACTATTTTCTGCGAATCATCGTCATTCAAATCTTTATTTAATAAAGTTTAAACTGCTTTTTTGTCCCTTTGAGAGTTCGCATTCGGTGTTGTCCTAATCTTTGTCCATTGATGGAAGTGTTTCCTAACCTGTAGATTAGCCGACGCCGACTTAACTCGCCTCCGGACCAATTCGGCGCCGACCCAACTCGCCGCCCCCAATATTTTTAGTTTGCAATTTTATTTATTTAGGGGTCCTAACTTATTTTTTCTTAAATTTTTCAAAAATAGCTTTCCTAAAAACTACTCTTAATTTTTTTTTAACTAAAAAGATATTTTTTTGAAAAAAATAGCGGCGCCGGCAGTGAGTTGTCCCGCCGGCAAGTTGGTCCGGCGGCCTAAACTTGAGGTACATTCGCGATCAATTGACAAAGGTTAGGATAACACCGATTTTAAACTCTTAAAAGTAAGACAGGAAAGCTGGTTTAAGAAAATGTGCGTTCGAAAAAGAATTTTTGTGAATAAATTTTCATAAAAAAATTTTTTTTATAATTTATTTTTCAAAAAAGTTTTGAAAAATGTTTTCGAAGAAAGTGTTTTTCCGATGTTTTTAAAAAATACTTTTACGAAAAAATTTTCGCGACCCCAAGCGCTTCAGGCTTTCAAAACATGGTATCACTAGACCCACACACAAAGTGTGGCATGAAGGCCTTAATTTTAAACTAAAACGGTTTCTGCCAAAACAATATTCGGATATTTTGGAATCATACATATCTGATAGACATTTTAGAGTAAAACAGGAAGACTCATACTCAAATTTAAGAGAAATTCAAGCAGGCGTGCCCCAGGGTAGCGTACTAGGCCCTTATCTATACTTATTATTCACTTGTGATATCCCAAAGCCAGAAAATTGTCACTTAGCAACATTTGCCGATGATACTGGTTTATTGACGGTAGAAAAATTTATTGAAAAATGCATAGAAAAACTTCAGGATGCAGTCACCCAAGTTCACAGTTGGACCACAAAGTGGCGAATAAAATTAAATGAAACCAAATCAATTCATGATTTTACAAACAAAAATATAAATCACATACAAATAACAATTAACAACATTCCAGTACCATATTCGAATCAGGCAAAATATTTAGGTATGACTGATGCCAAATTGCGCTGGAAAGCACATGTTAAGAAAAAAAAAGAAGAACTTGAGATAAAGTATAGAAAAATGAACTGGCTAATTGGAAGGAAGTCCAATTTAACAATTCATAATAAGTTACTGCTTTATAGACAAATACTGAAACCAGTATGGACATATGGTATTCAACTATGGGGTTGTGCTAAAGAGAGTAACATTCTAGTTGTACAGAGATTTCAAAATAAAGTATTAAGAAACATGATGAATGCACCTTGGTACGTTCGAAATAGTGACCTTCATCGAGATCTAAAAATCGAAACTGTAGCAGAGACTATAAAAAAGTACGCAAAAAGCCATGAAGATAGACTCCATCGGCATGTGAATGTGGAAGCAATTCTGCTTCTAGACAATACTATGCTAGTTCGAAGACTAAAAAGAGTGAAGCCGTTTGAGCTAAGTGAATTACACATAAAACAAAATAATGCTATAAACACAACACAATTGTGAGTTACAGAGTAAACAAAGCGGGGAGAACTGTTGAGTGAACCCTAAGTTTAAATCTGACTTTTCTAGTAAATTAAGTTAAAACAAAATTGCTAATTAGTCTTACTGACTAGATTGTAATACAATAAACACAGTGTGTTTGACAAATAAAAAAATAAAAAAACTAGACCCACTTTCCCTATTCAAAATATAGGCGTAAAGTATACCACTCGAAGTGGGTTCGTGCGACAAAAATTTCAAGATAGGCAAAAAGTGTCCCTCTCGCAAACAAAATCGACGTGTCCGAGCGTTTCTCCAAATTAGCACTCTAAATACCCAAAAAGGCCTCTGTTTCGATGTTCGTGAAAAACCGTGTATGTATCTGTAGGTCCGGAACTTTGGCGCTGTTCTCTAATTCTTCGTTTTTTTCAGGCGGGTTCAATGCACACGCGGCCAACATAGTAACCGCCATCTATATAGCAACGGGTCAAGATGCTGCTCAAAACGTTGGCAGCAGCAACTGCATGACCATGATGGAGCCAATGGGCGAAGATGGAAACGATTTGTTGATCTCATGCACGATGCCTTCGCTGGAGATTGGAACAGTTGGAGGAGGTTGGTATAGAGGGCGCGTCAGTCAATATCTTTCTCCAGACTTGTATTAGTCCCGTGCTCCCTTGCATGTAAATTTTTCTCAAAGATTATTCTCACTCACTCGTCACTTAACTCAAAATATTTTAAAAATTTTGCCACTAGGACAGTTGTTTTGTGTTTTAGCGTGTAAAGGGATAAGTCACAATGGTTTAATGATAGTAATAGGTCAGGATAAAATAGGACAACAAATTTATGAAAACATGAAGGGTCAATCCTGTATTCAAAAAATAGAATTTTCAAAAAAAAATGTCCACCACTCCAGTTTTAGTAGGAGAGATTAAGCACTAATCCAAGATGGCGGCTTTTTGTAAATTAGTTTTATATGAAAACTGCTAATATGTTTTTGGCAATAGAATACCAAGTAAGATGGTAAAGAAATGAGCTTAATATCTTAAAAATTTATTTTAATTAATTAAATTAATTTTTTTTTAACCAACAAAAAATACTCTGCCAATATATGGGCCCCTAAGCTCACACTAGGTACTATAGTTATAGTGTACGTGCGAGCTAATAAAACTAAAAACTTAAATATATCTTATTCAACTCCAGACTAAATTACCTTTTGTTTGATACCACACAAGCCATGTTTTGACTTAAACTCAAAAGTTTTTAAAAAAATTTTATAGTTTTATGATAGGTTTTTTTGTATTTTATCAGGAACAATTCTTCCTGCCCAATCAGCTTGTCTCGAAATGTTGGGCGTTAAAGGACCTCACATAGAAATTCCTGGTGAAAATGCCAAACAATTAGCTAGAATCGTCTGTGCAGCTGTTTTAGCTGGCGAGTTGTCCCTCATGGCAGCTTTAGCTAGCGGTCATTTGGTACGCAGCCATTTGAAGCATAATAGGTAAGCATCCAGGGCCGGTTTCTCAATTGCGAGCAACTCTGGGGGGTTAACTCACGGTCCTTAAATAAACCGGTTGTCTGGTAACTCGGTGTCACGATGGCCGTGACGTCAGAGCTACGTCACAGTTTTCCTAGCAATCGGCAGTCAAACGCTGTTTATAGCGTAATTTCGTCTTTTGCCAGGAAACTTTGTACATTTTGGGTCTTGTACGTAGTGTTTATACCCTGTTTCCACCAATGCATGCCCACCTCGATTCAAAAAACGCTCGTGATCGTCCATGGATTTGCACCGGTTTTAAATGCAGCGTTAGGCATGCAATGGTAGAAACAGGGTATTTAAGACTACCTATAAGAAATTTTAGAAAAAGATGGTTTAGTTTATATTGCAGGATTTTAGCACGAAAGCATCACAATGAGTTTCCTGAACTTGGTTGTTATACATTGCTTGCTTGCTTGGGTGCAAAGCCTTTCTTTTGGAGGCTTAACTGAGCCTTCACCATCATGGAAAGAAGATGTTAACAAAATGGACAAATGGTTCATCATAGAATTGCATGGTGCCAATTTTAAATTTATTAAAACAAATATTGTGAAGCGATCCACTAAATTTATATTTCAAAAAGTTTCTATTCAAATTATATTTTTGTTTTTTGAAAAAAGTCAATGTTCGATTTTTTTATTTGAGCATCTTAAAGAGCATCAAAAATTCTACTACTACTGCCAATTTAAACTTTTTTCTATCTTTAATAATAAAAAAGTTAGCAATGGTGGACACTCAACTTGGAACACCCTGTATAATACTCAAATAGGAGGGAAGGAATATTAGCGTTACAGTCAATGTATTTTTATTATAATTTTTCTTGAAATGCGTTAAGAAGGGGGATTTTTTTTTTACCTTGTGTTATGTAATTTATGAATGTTCCCTTACTGCCATTGACTTAAAGTCATTTCAATTCCCTTTCTTTTAATTTTTTTGATAAAATTTCTCAAAAAAAAACCTCATTTTAATTACCTCCTATCCACAAAAAAAATCAATATTGCAGTGTTCGGCGAAAAAAGTTAAATTAATATGAACAAGAGTTTCGAATTAACTTAGGAAAAGTATTTATAATCGTGTCCTGAATCTGATATTTATAAAACTGTTGGAATTTTTATCATACATTTTTAAATTATTTGATTTTTTAATAAATTTTGGTATTTTTACGGCATCTATCTTTATTTCTCTCATAACATAGCGTATATGTCTCTCTTTATTGATCGTGGAGCAGGCATATTGCTGCGTCATAGGCTGCCGAGTTCTTATTGGCTGGGAGTTACCAGACAACCGGTTTATTTACGGACCGTGGGGTTTACTAATCCGGAGTAAATTTTAACCTAGGGTTAACTCGTGGTTGTGGTTCTCCAGCAGCCACTGTGGGTGGAGTTAACAAACCCGGCGTTGGTAGCACTGTTTACTATGTTGCCAGTTGTACCATATTTTTGATTGGTCGAAAGCATTCGCATGATGGCAAAGGTTTCATAACCACAAAGTTTTTAGGTTTTTTTCTGTTCTAATTGTTTTTCAATGTTTCGGTCTCATTCTGCGGTGTAGATATGAAAATGACAGAGAGTCGAGGTATGGATAATAAAATAATATAGATAAGTTTTCATTTATTTTTTCTATGACTGCTTTAAAAAATTAGGTTTTACACGCGGAAAACTCGCTTGTACCCTTCAAAGATGTTCGTTTATTCTTGTGCTGCGAACATGTTTTAATAATTTTTTTAAATCAGCAAAAAAGCTGCATTCTTTCAACGCACAACAAGGTACAAATCAGCAAAATCGGTTCGGTTTTTTATTTCAAGGATTGTTTTGAATATTATACGATTAGCTTGCCAATCATGTCTGCATTTATTTCCTTATAAATTCATTACTAGTGAACCGTTTTTGATAAAAGAAAAAACATCCTGGTAAGGATTTATTGCTTCTTAAATCAAAAGCACTACTTTTTCTCCGCGCAACGAGGTAAAAATTAGTCAAATCTGTGTAGTGGTTCTCAAAAAACATCTATTTTTGTTTCAGCCATTATTTTACAGATTATACGATTGCATTGCCAATCCTGCCTGCATTAATTTCCTTATATACTCATTCAGGGCTATCAAAACGGACGGGCCACGATCCTCCACTTTGTTGACGTCGCATCCGGGGCTGATTTTTTTTTGATGGTCACGTTACGACACAGCTGATTGTCTTTCAAAGATTGAAGTTGGAATGACGGTTCATGAATATTTGATTATTTAAAAAAATAAAGGGTGTTTTGAGATTGTTTTTACGAAATTCTTGCAGAACAATTTTTTTCAAATCTATAGTAATCCTTAATTTTTCAGAGCCGCTTCATTAGCTCACACAAAAATTAAGTTTAAAGCAGAAGCGAATGTGACAAACACAGATGACAAAGTCAAATACATGTAAAATATAACAGTTGGCATATGGTACATGGCGGGTAGTTTGAATTAAAAATATGGAATGCTAAATCTTGAAGATTTTAACCTTTTAATCATGTTGCTTCCTTACAAAACTTTGGTGGAATATCGGGATGTTGTTTGAGAATATTTCACTGAAATTTCGCGGAAATCTGTAGTGCCATTCTGAAAATATCATAAAAAAACGTCTGACCTCCCATAAGACCCGCAATGTAAAATTCAGCCCCCGGAGAACAGCTGATTTTTTCAGGGTCGTGGCCTCTATTTTTTTGTTGGCCTTGACTCATTATTACTGGGAAATGAAAAAAATCATAATGAGAATTGTTTATTATTTAAAGATAATCGAAATTTGCCGCCATCCATAAATTTAAGACTACAAAAAGGCACATTCTTATTTTTCGAAAATGTTTTAGTTTTTTTTTTTAATTTATAAAAAAGCACTACTTTTATCCCGCTTAACAAGATGCAAAGTAATAAAATCGGTGATGCGGTGGTCACAAAATCAGATTTTGTGACAATCACTACACCGATTTTACTAATTTTTACCTATGTTGTGTGGGGGAACAGTAGTGTTTTTCTATGAATTAAAAAAAACTTTTTGGAAAATAAGAATAAACACGCCGATCATGTTCTTTAAAAAGCAATCAATTCTCAGTATGTTTTTTTTTCATTAAAATCGGTTCAGTAGTAATGAATTTATAAGGAAATAAATGCAGACATGATTGGCAAGGCAATCGTATAATATGCAAACCAATGGTTGAAACAAAAATATTTTTTTTGAAAAACTAAACCGATTTTGCTGATTCATACTTTGTTGTGCGTGGCAAGAATGCAGCTTTTTTACCAATTTAAAAAAATGGTTAAAACAACACAAGAATAAACGAGCATCTTTAAAGGATACATTTTAATTTCGTCCGCCATCTTGGATTTTAAGATGGCGGACAAAAAATATATTTAATCAAAACGCAATTCTCTGCCAAGTGGAGTTCATTAAAATCGATTGAATAGTTTAAAAGTTATAATGAAAAAGAAATTATCCGGTTTTTTTGGCCCACCCGGTATATTTTTCATGTAGTTACGTAAAACTTCTATTAATAATATGTTCTATTTTTAGATCATATACTTCGAAGGACTCAAGCGAATCGATGGAATCAGAACTGGGTGCTTGCAAGAGTGACGTTTAGAAAACGTTTCCGAATGTCAATTAGGATTTGCGTATTAGACAGGGATAGTGAACTATTTATAGTAGAAAATAGAGACCCTCGATACATTTTGACAGTTGTTTTATCAGTCAAATATATCTAGGGCCTCTAGTAGAAAACAGGTATGTAGTACAAATTTTTTTAGAATTTTACCGTTGATTGAAGAACTTTTTCAATCCGCAATTTTAACCCATTACTAACTGCAAATGTTGGAATAGGATTATATGACGGGGAGAATTTAGTGGCATAAGGGCAAGAAATAAACAAGAAAAATAAGATAACAAAAAAACATTTTTTATCTCAGGCTGGATTTGAACCAGCGAACTTCCGCTAATCAGGCTGATGCTCCTTCAACTGAGCTACCGAGGCACTGATTCAAAAGCCGCCTATTCGGAAACCGTTTCGTCATCTCTATCGTCAGTGCCTCGGTAGCTCAGTTGGAAGAGTGTTAGCCTGGTTAGCGGAAGGTCGTTGGTTCATATCCAGCCTGAGGTAATTTTTTTTGTTATCTCATTTTTTTGTTAAGAATAAACAAGAAAAATAAGTTAACAATTTTTTTTTACCTTAGGCTGGATTTGAACCAGTGACCTTTTGCTAACTAGGCTGACGCTGTTCCATCTGAGCTACCGAGGCAGTGATTCAAAATCCGAATATTCGGAAACCGTTTAGAGATGACGAAACGGTTTCCGAATTGGTCGATTTTGAATCAGTGCCTCGGTAGCTCAGTTGGAAGAGTGTTAGCCTGGTTAACGGAAGGTCGCTGGTTCAATTCCAGCCTGAGGTAATTTTTTTGTTATCTCATTTTTTTGTTAAGAATAAACAAGAAAAATAAGTTAACAATTTTTTTTTACCTTAGGCTGGATTTGAACCAGTGACCTTTTGCTAACTAGGCTGACGCTGTTCCATCTAAGCTACCGAGGCAGTGATTCAAAATCCGAATATTCGGAAACCGTTTAGAGATGACGAAACGGTTTCCGAAAAGGTAGATTTTGAATCAGTGCCTCGGTAGCTCAGTTGGAAGAGTGTTAGCCTGGTTAACGGCAGGTCGCTGGTTCAAATCCAGGCTGAGGTAATTTTTTTTGTTATCTCATTTTTCTTGTTAGGAAAAAACAAGAAAAATAAGTTAACAATTTTTTTTTACCTCAGGCTGGATTTGAACCAGCGACCTTTTGCTAACCAGGCTGACGCTCCGTCAACTGAGCTACCGAGGCACTAATTCAAAATCCGCCTATTCGGAAACCGTTTAGAAATAACGAAACGGTCTCCGAATAGGCGGATTTTGAATCAGTGCCTCGGTAGCTCAGTTGGAAGAGTGTTAGCCTGGTTAGCGGAAGATCGCTGGTTCAAATCCGGCCTGAGGTAATTTTTCTTAGTATCCATTAACTTCAAGTAAATCAATGTTAGTATCTCATTTTTCTTGTTAAGAATAAACAGGAAAAATAAGTTAACAAATTTGTTTTACCTTAGGCTGGATTTGAACCAGCGACCTTTTGCTAACTAGGCTGACGCTGTTCCATCTGAGCTACCGAGGCAGTGATTCAAAATCCGAATATTCGGAGACCGTTTAGAGATGACGAAACGGTTTCCGAATAGGTGGATTTTGAATCAGTGCCTCGGTAGCTCAGTTGGAAGAGTGTTAGCCTGGTTAGCGGAAGGTCGCTGGTTTAAATCCAGCCTGAGGTAATTTTTTTTATCTCATTTTTTTGTTAAGAATAAACAAATAACTTAACAATTTTTTTTACCTTAGGCTGGATTTGAACCAGTGACCTTTTGCTAACTAGGCTGACGCTGTTTCATCTAAGCTACCGAGGCAGTGATTCAAAATCCGAATATTCGGAAACCGTTTAGAGATGACGAAACGGTTTCCGAATAGGTGGATTTTGAATCAGTGCCTCGGTAGCTCAGTTGGAAGAGTGTTAGCCTGGTTAACGGAAGGTCGCTGGTTCAAATCCAGCCTGAGGTAATTTTTTTTGTTATCTCATTTTTTTGTTAAGAATAAACAAGAAAAATAAGATAACATTTTTTTTTACCTTAGGCTGGATTTGAACCAGTGACCTTTTGCTAACTAGGCTGACGCTGTTCCATCTGAGCTACCGAGGCAGTGATTCAAAATCCGAATATTCGGAAACCGTTTAGAGATAACGAAACGGTTTCCAAATAAGTGGATTTTGAATCAGTGCCTCAGAAGCTCAGTTGGAAGAGCGTCAGCCTAGTTAGCGGAGGATTGCTGGTTTAAATCCAACCTGAGGTAAAATCTTTTTGTTATCTTATTTTTCTTATTTATTCTGGCCCCCACTAAATTCTACCCGTTATATAATTCCTATTTTTTTTCGTTTATCATTATTTATGTCATTTTGCATGGATATTTCCATTTACGTCCATTTAAACCAAAAGATATTATTTGGTCAGTTTATAACGTTATTAAGACACTACTTTGATCAAAATTTGCAGGACTTAAGTCCGTAAGTCGAAGTGATTGCTCAATTTTAAGTCAATATTTAAACAGAAATTATATTAAAATTTAAAAACAAAATGGATCCTTGACGGATCTGATACCTTCCTAGCCCATTAGCACACTCCAAGGGAACTGGACGCTATCAGCATTGAAACCCGTTTTTTTTAAATATCTCAGAAACGAAACCACCTACGAAGTTCAGAAATTATTGAGAAAAATGTGTTCTACTGTATTCTGAAAAGAAAATTAATGCGATGCTCCGTTAAAAAGTTAGCATTTTAACAAATGTTTAACTGTCATTAGCATTAATGGATTTTGTCCAAAATCTAATCAGTTCGTTACATTGTTGAGCACTATTTTACCCAAAAGTTTCATAAAAATCGGTTCACCGGTTTAGAAGCTATCGTGGACCGGACATAGATACACACGGACAGATATCACGACGATATTACTAAGACAGGTCAAAACATTTCGGATCGCAAAAAAAAATTTCGTCGAAGACAATACCTTCTCTAGCCATTGCTGCGCGGGCTAGGAAGGTAATAATTTAATTAAATTAAAATTAATGTAAATTAAATTTAAAGTATTACATTTAATTTACTTACATTAATTTTAATTAAATTAAAATTTAATTAGAACTTAGTGAAATTTTAGAACTATTTCGGCTTTTGCTTTGCCTTAAATGTTAGAAGAATATTCGCTTTTTGCCTGTCCATTAGGCTCATTGATTTAAGTGCAGTTGTGTAGTGTGACATGTCTATAACTTGCAAACAATTTAACCGAAAAAAATTGAAAATAGTAACGGAAAACGAGGGAATATCGGCCATCAAAAAATACTGATAGCCTGCTTATCATTCTAAAGTGATTTATGTAAACTGAAACATCAAAACACATCGCTGCCTTGCTTTGATAGTGGCATAACTGGAAATGATAATTTTCAGGAAACGCTTTTTAAAAATAATGGCAAAGGCAAATATTTATGTATTTTTTTTGCTTTAATTAAATCAATCAATAACTTTTAATTAAAATTTTGTGGTAAAACTATTTTATGAAAATGATAAGGGTCACGCAAAACAGAAAACGCAAAAACGCATTTTTTTAGTTGTGCCACTATTAAAGCAAAGTAGCGACGTTACCCATATAATTTTTAGACCAATAAAATGTACGTGAATATACTCAAACTTTTTGGCTGCCCTGTAGAAATTCGATCAAAAATATTTTGTTCAATGTTGCTGGTCGTGATCTACGCCAGCAATCATAAGAAATAGTATATTACATAACAAGAGAAGAAAGTGACAAATTTCACACGAGCGTGAATGTTGTGAACGAGGCGCTAGCCGAGTGAAACTATACGGGAGTGTAAAAAAGTTACTTTTTATCAAGTTGTGTAAGCTTTTTTTTCTACGAACACTGTTGAACTATACTAATTTTTGTATATTGGTCTTTATTGTTGCACAAATCAAATGCAACGGCTATTCCGCACATTTGTGGAAAAGCACTTTAATCTTATTTAACCTAATCTGTGAGTACTTTGCAATACATGTGCAATAGTTAACTTCATCGTACACTTTTCTATGCATCTGTAGGTACAATTGTATCTATTAAAAACACTAGCTGCGTTCGGTATTTGCATCTCAGACGTGACGAATTTTTGGTCACGTGATTACAAATTAGTCTGAGCAAATTGGAATTAACGAACGATCCAGATCAAATCGATCAAATTTTTATAAATGGTTATAACCTTAAATATAACCAAAAATATTATGTACATATTATTGCAACTCACGCCCAGCTATAATTTTGACAAAATTTTCCTGTGATGTCGGAACTAAAACCCTGTCTCCACCAATGCCAATTTGTCTTCAACATCAAATAATTCGATTTCAATCTTTTGACATAAAAAATTATTTCTGTAAACAAAACAAATACACAACATACGTCACAATCTCAGATTAATCTGTTTCGTCGATCAAAATGTACGGAGCAACCAGATTTACGTCAGACTAGTATGAGCAGAATTACCGAACGATTCAGATTTACCTCCCTTAGATCTAGATGGAATTAATGAACGATTTCGATCAAAAAGATTAATCCGACGTAAATACCGAACGCAGCTACAGCCATGTCTATCAAGAGTAATGTCGGGTGTCCATTAAGCATATTACCCGCGCGGATTTTTCCTTTCTTGGGCTCTGATTGGTTGATTTAAAAATTTAAGCCAATCAAAGCCTGAGAACAAAATCCGCGCGGATAATACGTTCAATAGACAGCCGGCTTAAAGATTTTGAGTATCTTTATGTGCATTTGGACTACCCTCTCTTTGGTATACCTACCTATATTCGGAAAAAAGTTTTTGAGTAAAAATTGTTGGTCTTGTGTTTTTTAGTAATACATAGAAACATTTATTATTTATTTGCCTCAGGAAAGGGGCCTTATTTCCCACTATTTCTTAAATTGTTTAAAGAATCCAAATCAGATTTGAAATAACGTCACACTACGCTTGGGCGGCTTAAATAAGAGCCTAAAAAAACTTTTTATCCAAATTTACATATCCACAAAACCACTTTTTAAAAATCTAGACAAATCAGACAATAATTAATTACAAGTTAGGATTAGAAAAACTTTTCTAGCTACATTTTTATAAAGGCCCTGTTGGTATGAAATATTTGAAAATATTAGAAACTAATTGTACACAGAGACGTTTCTGATTAGAGGCCCTAGAAAAATGTTGACAGTTGTTTTGAGAAAACACAAAAAATATTATATTTCTGACTAAAGACTCTATATGTTTATGTTGTCAGCGGTGAGTGACATCAATCATAATGCACGTTTGTCCGACGCCCCCTGTAAATTTCTGTCAAAAATCGTTTATTTTCATTTTTAGACACTTATGAATTAACAAGGCCGGAAGGTGCGTCTCTCTAAACAAGACTAGAGTATATCCTTTGATTTTGACTTTGATAAGTTTGTTGCGTCTCTATTTCTTTTATAGTTGATGTTCTATTTAAGTGGCACCGCGTCATAGCTATGGTAAACCAAATTCTGCGGCAAAATCTAAGTAAAGAAGCCTTAAAAAATTAGTGTTTCACTTTGTACATGCAGTGTGCCGCTCGGGGCTTAATGTTCGAAGGATAAAACACTACGACCTTTTAAAGGAGAGATCAAATAGGTACTTACCTGATAAATAAAGATCCGAAACATAAAAGAGGATCCAAAATTATATTAAAATGTGCGCAAATATTGATTTAGTTGCAAAGACGGTAATTTGTTTTGTGAAATGCTCCGTCATAATTTGTTTGACATACAGTCAAAATAACAACGAATAGAAAACGTCAAAGCCCTGCTAAATCAATAATTGAATATATGTTGGTAACAACCAGATAATAGTATATATGTTCCTTTCTAATGAAATCGTTTAGAAGAAGACATCAATAAAAAGCAAGTAAAATAGTAAGCTAATGAATAATTAGTGCAGTGCCTCATTTTGGGAATCAATATCAATAAAAAAATTAAAGGAAGTGTGTGCCACTGTATGTACCCCTCTACTCCCTTCCCGCCCATCAAGATGACGCGGTGTCACTTTAATACAACATCAACCAAGGCCAACACAAAAATAGAGGCCACGACCCTGAAAAAATCAGCTGTTCTCCCGGGGCTGAATTTTACATTGGGTCTTATGGGAGGTCAGAGGTTTTTTTATGGTATTTTCAAAATGGCACTACAGATTTCCGCAAAATTTCAGTGAAATATTCTCAGACACCATCCCGATATTCCACCAAAGGTTTATAAGGAAGCAACATGATTAAATGGTTAAAATCTTTAAGATTTAGCATTCCTTATTTTGAATTCAAATTACCCGCCATGTACCACATGCCAACTGTTATATTTGACATGTATTTGACTTTGTCATTTGTGATTGTCACATTTGCTTCTGCTTTAAATTTAATTTTTGTGTGAGCTAATGAAGCGGCTATGAAAAATTAAGGGTTACTATACATTTAAAAAAAATTGTTCTGCCAGAATAAAGTAAAAACAATCTCAAAAATAACTTTATTTAAAAAAAAATCAAATATTCATGAACCGTCAACTTCAATTTTTTAAAGACAATCAGCTGTGTCGTAACGTGACCATCAAAAAAAAATCCGCCCCGGATGTGACGTCAAGAAAGTGGAGGATCGTGGCCCGTCCGTTTTGATAGCCCTGCATCAACCAGGGCTATCAAAATTGACGGGCCACGATCCTCCACTTTATTGACGTCACATCCGGGGCTGATTTTTTTTTTGTTGGTCACGTTACAACACAGCTGATTGTCTTTAAAATATTGAAGTTGGAATGACGGTTCATGAATATTTGATTTTTTTTTAATAAAGCCGTTTTTGAGATTGTTTTTACTTTATTCTGGCAGAACAATTTTTTTTAAATGTATAGTAAGCCCTAATTTTTCATAGCCGCTTCATTAGCTCACACAGGGCTATCAAAATGGACGGGCCACGATCCTCCCCTTTGTTGACGTCACATCCGGGGCTGATTTTCTTTTGATGGTCACGATACGACACAGCTGATTGTCTTTAAAATATTGAAGTTGGAATGACGGTTCATGAATATTTGATTTTTTTTTAAATAAAGCCGTTTTTGAGATTGTTTTTACTTTATTCTGGCAGAACAATTTTTTTTAAATGTATAGTAATCCCTAATTTTTCATAGCCGCTTCATTAGCTCACACAAAAATTAAGTTTAAAGCAGAAGCGAATGTGACAATCACAGATGACAAAGTCAAATACATGTCAAATATAACAGTTGGGATGTGGTACAAGGCGGGTAATTTGAATTTAAAATAAGGAATGCTAAATCTTGAAGATTTTAACCTTTTAATGATGTTGCTTCCTTACAAACCTTTGGTGGAATATCGGAACGGTGTCTGAGAATATTTCACTGAAATTTTGCGGAAATCTGTAGTGCCATTTTGAAAATATCGTAAAAAAACGTCTGACCTCCCATAAGACTCAATGTAAAATTCAGCCCCGGGAGAACAGCTGATTTTTTCAGGGTCGTGGCCTCTATTTTTGTGTTGGCCTTGCATCAACTATAGAATATGTCATAGATATAGGGTCTCTATTTCTGACAATTACATATGAATATTATGACATATTGTCACGACATCACACAGGAAAATTTTGGAGAATAGTTGGTTAGAAGTCTTTTTGAGTCTTCCAGAATTCCCTTATTTAAAAAAGTGATTTCTTATTTATTTTGGCAATGGATATTTGTTAGACATTGATTTTTAGCTTAGATGCGGGTTTGTAATTTAGCAAAATCTGTGCTTAATTTAAAAATTGCGTTTTTCAATAAATTCTTTGTATAATTATATACTTATTTCCTAGGAAAAAATAAAGTTACAAACATCATTTTTTAATAGATTTCTCCTAAACATATAAATGAGCTAGGTTCGATCTAAAAAAAAGAAGTTCCTTTAAAATAGCCAAAATTTTAAGTTTTTGGTTTCGTAGAAAGAGAAAGCTTTAATATTTTGGTTTATATGCCAGGAGTAATTTTAGCCACAATAGACCCACTGGTGGTCGCAGTGGAGGGGCTGCAGGTCCCACTCACAAATGAAGCATCATGAATCATCAATTTTTGTACAAAATAAAAAATGACAGACTACTTTTAAACATACATTGTTCATACCTCCCTACCTGTTTTTTTAACTGCGCTACTGGAATAAACTTAAACAGCATAAAATTCCCTTATCTTTACCACGTACGGCGGTGTATTACTTAATAAATTACTTATTAAATTTAACTAAGAAATAAAGAAAAGGCTTTATTATAAACTTTTACAACGCTCGTCATCTGAATTTAAACATGGCGGTAATTTGGTATTTTATTTTTAAATTTAACTTTAAAACTCTACCGAATGAGCTACTACTTATTAAAATCGTTAAAAAACAATTATATTGCAAAAATTAATTTATTGCAGTCTCGATAATAACTGTTAACATGGTGAAAACGCCCAAATGGGGATAATTTATGCGAAATATATGTATAGTCATGAAACAGATAGATTATATTTTTATGCCTATGTAAAATGATGACATTCCCGAACATTCCACTTTTATGTAACATAAAAAGGTGTTTTTTTTTTTTGGTGTAAACAACAAGAAATAAAAAGGCCAACTTACTTCACTTATTTTAGATAGGGACCCAAAGGATTTGGTTTTATTTTAATTTACTTAGCGCGTAAGGGTTTTGAAATAACTCTTTTATGGGAGAAAGTATTTAATATAAAGGGGAACTATAAAATAATTAAAATTTCCTGAAACCGTTAAGTATATGGAGGCGGTGCAAAGTTATATCGGAATAAGAATATTAAATATTGTAGGCAAAAATCTAAAGGGTTTTAAAATAACACTTTTTTGGACAGTTTTGCAAATTTTAAAAACATATTTTTTGCACTTTTAAGAAGAGGCTTAAATGCACCGCACATTAAAAACCCCATTGCGATAATTGAAACGGTTCTAGACAAAATAATGTATTAAAAAATTACTAAAATTGGGTAATCTAAGCACATTTTTTGAGGGTTGAGGTTTATTTTTTTTATTGAGGATATAAATGCGCGCTAAGGAATTCCTTCCTTTACCAATTTCGTTTTATCAAAAAATATTCAATACTTTTCCCATAAAAGTGTTATTTCAGAGCTCCCTCTTAAACACCCCGTCAAGCCAAAGACTTAAAATACGCCATCGTTATATTAAGTAATATAAAATAATCAATAATTGCTCCTAAAATTGCCCAAATATATATAATAATTTTATAAAAAACAAACCAGTTATAACAAAATGAGTGTCAAAAGATAGTGTTTTCTTTGAATTAAGTATAAAAATTTCCCAAAATTAATAATTCGGACTTTTGGCCAGCTATTCTGTTAAAATCTCCTGTGTGCATCTTTACAAATATTTCATAAATACAGGGCCTCTACATATTTATAAGTGTATTTAAAAAAATCATTGTGCATTTATGTACAATATTTTTTGAATTTTTTCTATATTATAGACTCGGCGCTTAAAAAATTGAAAAGTAAATACTTAATTTAGGTTGTTCTATAACATACAGGGTCATTCAATGGAAATTTAACCTCTTATTAAACCCATTAACTATTCTAAACCCAGTTTTTTGCAATAGAAGCATTTTTTGGTCACTTGTTTGTAGGTTACTAGTACCCCTCTGAGGGGTGAAAATTATAATATAATTTAGATAAGGAACATGGATAAAATCGTATCAAAAAGATTTTTAGATTTCCTTTAAAATGCTAATAAACTTTTGTTTTGAAAATTAAACTACTTTTTGAGATAAGTGGCTTTGAAAAATGTAAAATGATAATTACAAACGCAAAAAAACTTAATCACCAGTAGTTACTAAAGGGTCTACAGTGCTATAATCCTAGGTCCACAAATCTAGATTGGTTGAAGGCTTAACTTATTTTTCCCGTGAATGCAATAGTTTTTAATATTTATATAAATTGTTCATAAATACCTTGCGATGTGGGTCATCTTTTTTCGTTGTAACAAAGACATTATTTCCACACAAAGGTTAGAAATAAATAAAAATAATATAATATTTTGGTTTAAAAATGGTAGCCATATTTAAACCTCCAAACGTCACTAGGCAATGTCCACTAAAAACGGTGTAAGTCCTATTTTACATGTTAATTTTTTACACAAGTTAGCGAGGATTAAACCGATGTTCAATTGTTTTGGTGCGTGTGTAATTGAAAACGGATTTTAATATATCTTGTGCTTCTTACAATATTTAAATATTGATACGTATTTAATACGGTAGTGCATCTATAGACATAGCTTTAAGAATTATTTATTATTGTTTTTCGAACTTTAAACCACCCCCAAGGGGTGGTACTACAATTTGAGACTATTTTTAACGAGAATCCTACGACTGCACGGACTAAATTTTCAAAAAATGACATTTCGTGACAAATTTTTTGTGGTTTTTCCTGATTTCTAAAGTTAATTTGAATTTATATCAGATGAAACTCACTGAGAAATGCTTACTATCAGGTGAACCGAATCTTTGCAGTTATTTGACCTGTGAGTATTAAAAAAATATACTTAAACCGGTCGGTATCATGTCTATAGACTTGATACTTAAACCCGCTCTAAAATGCTAAATTTTAAGGTCTTATAAATACTGGTGAATAAGTTTAAAATAAAAATCAAATTAGTGTACATATGTTTTACATGAAGAGAGTCATACCTTATTTTGAAGTAAATTCTAATGACATTTATCGCGAAATAACCAAAAGGTGTCCACTCTGCAAACAAAAAGACATATTTATAATTTTAAATTCTTGTTTCCAAAAAGTACTAAACTGTACTATATAAGTGGGGTTCAATTTCCATTGGAAGGCCCTATATTAAGGGATCCATCTTGTAATATGTTGGAAGCCAGGTATTTTAAAACATCTTTAAAAAACGCCTGCAGAAGTCAGAAAGTTTTTATGAAAAATCGATAAAATCAATGATAATTTGAATTTTTTATTCAAGTTACAATTTTTACAAACAAAAGGGTGCACTAGGTTAACGAGTATGGGTGGATGGATCCTTGATGAAACGTTTAATTTGTTTTCTAGTCAAATGTTTATTTATAAAACAAAGAAATGTATAAAAATAGTATACGAATTTATTATATTGTTTGTTATGTTATAGTTATACAGCTCAAGTGAATTTTGACTTGGTTTTTCTACTTAATTGTGATATATGTTTAAAAATTAATAAAATTTTGTTTTTTAATCAATTATTATATTTTATTTAAAAATTCAGGTTGCAGTAAAAATAAAGAATTCTTGTGCCACCAACAAATACCGGGGAATTTTATTTTCATTATAACTTTTGAACTATACAATTGATTTTAATGGGACAAACTGCACCTGGCAGAGAATTAATCAGAGTTTTGACTAAATATATTTTTTGTCCGCCATCTCAAAATCCAAGATGCCGAGTAAAATTAAAGTATACCCTTCAAAGATGCTCGTTTATTCTTGTGTTGCGAACATGTTTTAATTATTTTTTTAAATCAGTAAAAAGGCTGCATTCTTGCCACGCACAATAAAGTATAAATCAGCAAAATCGGTTAAGTGGTTCTAAAAAAATTTTTTTTTATTTCAACCATTGTTTTGCATATTATACGATTGCCTTGCCAATCATGTCTGCATTTATTTGCTTATAAATTCATTACTACTGATCCGATTTTAATGAAATAAAAAACGTACGAGTAACGAGAATTAACTGTTTTTTAAAGATCATGATAAAAATTTATCGCCATCCTAAAATTTAAGATGGCGGACAGAGTCATACTTGATTCTTTAAAATGGAGTGTTTATTCTTATTTTCCAAAAATGTTTTAGTTTTTTTTTAATTGATAGAAAAGCACTGCTTTTCTTCCACACAACGAGGTACAAATTAATAAAATCGGTGTAGTGGTTCTCAAAAAATCTCTTTTTGTTTTAACCATTGTTTTACAGATTATACAATTGCATTGCCAATCCTGTCTGCATTCATTTCTTTATAAATTCATTCTTACTAAACCGATTTTAGTGAAATAAAAAAATCATGGTGAGAATTGATTGCTCTTTAAAGGATATAATCAAAATTTGCCGCCATTTTAGAATTTAAGATGTCGGACAGAATCATACTTGATTCTTCAAAATGGCGTGTTTATTCTTATTTTTCGAAAATGTTTTAGTTTTTTTTAATTTATAAAAAACGCTACTTTTCTCCCGCATAAGGAGGTACAAATTAATTTAATTAATTAATTTATTTGAACCATTGTTTTACAAATTCTCTGCATTCATTTATTTATAAATTCATTATGACTGAACCGTTTTTAGTGAAATAAAAAACATAGAGGTGCATGATGATTCTATTTTACTCAAATCGCTTTAGTAATAATTAATTTATAAAGAACTTATAATTTGTAAATAATGGTTAAAACAAAATCAGATTTTGTGAGAACCACTTAACCGATTATATCACTTTGTAGCTTGTTAAGCGAGAAAAAAGTAGTGCTTTTCCATAAATTAAAAAAACTAAAACAGTTTCGGAAAATAAGAATAAACGTGCCTCTTTTAAGATGGTAGCAAATTTCGATACTAATCTTTAAAGAATAATCAATTCTTACTACGATTTATTTTACTTTACTAATCGGTTTGGTAATCATGAATTTATAAGGAAATGAATGCAATGCAATCGTATAATCTGTAAAACAATGGCTGAAACAAAAATAGATTTTTTTGAGAACCACCACACCGATTTCACTAATTTGTTCCTTGCTGTGCTTGAGGAAAAGTAGTGCTGTTCTATAAATTAAAAAAAAACAAAACAAAGAATCAATCATAATTATGTCCGCCATCTTAAATTTTAGGATGGATGGATGTTTTTTATTTCATTAAAATCGGTTCAGTAGTAATGAATTTATAAATAAATAAATGCAGACATGATTGGCAAGGCAATCGTATAATATTCAAAACAATGGTTAATACAAAAATATTTTTTTTCGAACCAAATTAACCGATTTTACTGATTCTAACCTCGTTGTGCGTGGCAAGAATGCAGCTTTTTTACTGATATAAAAAAATAATTAAAACATGTTCGCAACACAAGAAATAAACGAGCATCTTTGAAGGGTATACTTTAATTTTGCCCGGCATCTTGGATTTTGAGATGGCGGACAGAAAAATATATTTAGTCAAAACTCTGATTAATTCTCTACCAAGTGCAGTTTGTCCCATTAAAATCAATAATATAGTTCAAAAGTTATAATAAAAAAAACATTGGCCGGTTTTTTTTTGGACCACACGGTATTTAAGTAAAAACCCAATGGATTTCATTTTTTTCACTTTCTCCAACGTCAATTACCAGGATATCAAGCGTCCTTGTTTGAAACACGTCCTGACAAGCTGCAGGAACAGTGATTAAGGTCACTCATTGTAAAGCAAGCTTTACGATCAGTGTCCTTAACAGTGATCCATGCCGATTCACGACCGGTTTCGGTCTTCTTGGGCTATTCTCCGTGTTGAGCATAAGCTGTGTGTAACTAACAGAAACAACTACTCCGAGGGAAAAAACAATGGTGATTCATATCCTTGTAATATTGACTTTGGAAAAAGTGAAAATCACATAGTTTTAACAAATTCATAACGAAAGCATCAAACTATCAGTATAATTCAACGCCGGTAGGGGTCTCTTCTCTCGAAGTGGTTGTTTCTGTTGGTTTCACACACTCTATGTGCCTCCTGTTAACACATAAAGGGTTAAGGTTACTCTCGTGATACATACTTGTTATACAGGGTGTCTCAGATAAAAATAACTACATGAGGATTTTCTAAAAAAATTGCATGATATATCCCACATAGCACAAAAATCATACTACTTAATATTTATTTTGTTAAATCTACATGCTTAAAGATTACTTAAAAACAAGGAGAAATCAAGCTATAAAAATGTACTTTTTGCTGAAGTGTCTGGTGCTGTGTATATAACGTGTTTTTTACCCTCGTTATTTTCATGTACCAAATTCACACTTGAAAAGTCCTCCACAACATGTTCTAAAACGCCACTAGATTAAGACTTCTCAAACCTAATGACTTTCTGCGTCTTTTTTGGTCACGTTTTTTTAATAATATTTTTTTAACTTAAAATAGACGCGAAAGGAGGTTATAAAAGTTCACTAGTTTAAAACACTTCAAGACAAAATATCTATATATCTATCTAAATACATTTTTTTTAAAGCTAAACAAGATTTTTTAACAGTAAACACATTCACAGAATAAGTAATGTGTCTTTATTAGGTTAATAACAGATGCGTCGTGATCGTGAAGAATCAGGGATCAGTTCCTTAACAGATTTTTGGAGTTAAGAGGCCAAAGCACTGCTTGATAGGTTTCGTCAAAGTGAAAAATGCCGTCAATAGGTGGCGCTGCTGCTAGTCAAATCTCAAAAATATTCGGTAGAAAAGCCATGTAAGTCACGTTTTAAAATTCGTGTAGAAAAGGCGTGAATCTAATGTGATTTTAACTTTGATAAAAATCACGTGAAACTGACGTAAAAACATTGCTTTTTTAGTTAGTTTTTAGCAACGTTATTTTTTATAACGTTCATGAATGACCTATTTGTTTTCGTATATGAAATAAACGTTTTTTTCTAGCAGCTTTTAAAATCAACGTTTTTTTTCTCACGCATTTTTGACGTGTTAAACACGTGATTGTGCTGTGGGATTATGGAAAATCACTAAAAAAAATTTCATACATCAACAGTACTGAAAAAACACATTTACGGTATATGTTATGTAAAAAACTACATGATATCGACCCCTTTGTGCAGCAACTAGATAACTCGAAATTTATGTATTTTGAGTTAAAGCTGACCTATTTTCCATTCTCTGTTTAGTGCAACATCTAGAAAGAGTGAAAAGAAAATGTACATTTTATAACTTTTCTGCTTTGACTAGATTTTCAGCAACAACTAGATATCTCAAGTTTTTGATCAAATTCTGCAAATATATAAAACCTAATTGTCTTCAAATTGACAGTTTATAAGTGGATATGCAATGATTAATGATATTAAATAATTTTGACTACTTAACGGTTGTATTTTTTTTGCGTTTTAAAACTTTAAAATCGATTTTCTCAAAACTATCAATTTCAAGTTATCTAGTTGTTGCACTAAGGGGATTATGTCAAATAGGTAAAATATTAAAATCAGATTGGCATAAAATGTATTATTTTAAAATTATTTAAAATTCACTTGGTAACCCGTCTTTCGCGACTATAGGGTGCGAGCCATATTGGTAGGGTTGTTGGAGAAGACGAGGAATCGTCAGTCTCCAAGCAACCTTACCAATATATATTTTATTTAAATGTAAAATTAAATAGCTTTGGAATGAAAACAATATAATGGTTTAAGACATGTATTGGTAATATTAAAATTCCCTTTCTTTTATAAAATGATATCCAATATAAATATAAAGATACTTACAGTATTACTCGTAATAAAACCAGGCACAGGTCAGGACACATCTTTGGGCTCTGTACTGTTTTACTTTCACACCCCTACTGATGCCCTCTAATGAGCCAGTACCTCCCAATACAACTTTCTTCCTGCGTCAGCACTTATTCGCGATGGCTTGTTGCCAGGGCCATAATTGCTGACACATCAAAGCGAAGTTCGTTCACTGAACTTATATAAGGTACTGCCTCATCAGCATTTAGGTGAAAGTGAATTTTATGACAACCTGATTTTAATATTTTACCTATTTGACAATGTTATGGAAAATAACCGAAATTTTTTTCAGTGCAGTGATAGGCTCTATTTAATGGCGTATAAATCCAATATGGGGGCCATAAGAAATAACAAAGTTGGCGAAAGTTACAAAAAATTTAGAATCCCTAGAAAAAAATCGTTAACGTCATTCGATTGGCCGTAGTTCCTAATATAAAACTACCAAATTTTATAAAATTCGTTAACAAGATGGCGGAGATATTTGAATTTTCGAAAAGCACAACTTTTAGTTTTTGCTCGATATTTTGAAACCCCCTGTAGATATTCGATACAGTTTCTGATTGGCAACTTTTTTCTGATTTAACCAAAATAAGGCGCTGACTATTACTTAGCACGTTGAACCTGGCAACCTGACACAAAATATGATGCAGGAACGTAGCATCATCCAATTATGAACTTACACATTATTATCCGATTATTTACTATCTCTTTTTAAACTAATGTATTAGTAAAGGCGCCTAATAATCTTAAACATACATGACATTAATAACCAAACAGTGGTTTACCTGATTTATTTACTAAATTCACACATTATCATCCAGCTACTTATTACTCTCTCTTTTTAACTCAATGTAGTGGGACGGGCGCACACGTGGGCGCACACCAATCTAAAATAGTCATGGAATTATTTTGCAAAGAGAAGTGTTTATAAGATGACATTTTGACAATCAATGTCAATCGACTTTCTTCTATCAGCGCACAGTGGGCTCGAGGATCTGATTTTGAAAAAAAAAAACTATAATTTGTTTGACACAACTTTCAGTTATTTTTTAAAAGTGTCATTTTTTCTTTCTGAGAAACACGTTAAGCCATTTTGCGACACTGTTTTGTGATGTTTAAAATTCGTGTAAAATGGATCTGGTAGATGGAAGTAAGAAGATTTTATACCTGTATATTTTAATTCCAATTTTGATGTGTAGTAAGTAAGTAAGAGTACGTTTTTTTAAAAGTTTGAGTCCATAATTATAATCAGCGACTCTAGACAGTTCCAGATTTGATACATATCGGAAAATAAATGAGAAAGTCCGCCATTTTGGAACCGCCATATTAAGTTTTTTTATGTTTTAGTCAAAAATTATAATTAGCAACTATTAGCACCCCAAAGTTCTAAATTTCATACCTACTTATCTATTCATAAACAGGAAACTTCGCCATTTTGGATCCGCTATTTAGATTCATAATTACTATTTTCTTGCTAACAAAATGGTTTCGAAAATATTTAAACTCATTTCAAAACAAAAAATTGTCACAAAACCTTTTTTTCTAATTTTGGCCAAAAATCAAGTCCGAGAACCCATTGTACAGCACTATAAGTTTGACAGCTAAAAAATTTTTATTACAATTTATGTCTAGACGCAAATTTAAAGCTACGACACTTTTATCTGGGACACCCTGTACAACAATGGACCGGAAGTATACGTGAGATGAGCTAACGTTACCAGTTATAAAACTTTCAGATTAATTAAATCAACTGTTTAGAAGATAATTTACGTTTATTTAAACAGTTTTCGAACCGGTATAAAAGTTCTCCCTAAATGTCGCTTTCTTTTAATTTTGATGCCTAAACCTGCAGAACTGGACTGCTCAGAATTTACCGTTGATATTTTGCTAACGTCACTGCATGACTTTTCAGCATCACTTTCACAATTGGGGTCGATGATCACTGTATCTCTTGCAGAGGATAATTCAGTGGGTGATAATTCAAATTCATCATGATTCGATACAGTTTCTGAACAGAAATCGTTATCCTTTTTGGTGTCTACTAAATTTATCCCTAAGTATTGCACAAAATTATCGTCTCTTTCTGATTTTTCTGATACACACGAAAGATTAGAAGGACTCTTTGTTTTTTTAACACTTGCAAAAATATTATTCACACTGCCCCTTATCTTTTCAAACGAAGACATTCTCTTAACTTCCAGTTCCAATTGAGAATTTTTTCTGTTTTTGGTTCCAAAAAAGGATTCTTCTTTTTCAACAAATCCATTTTAGTAGCATAACTTGCTTCAGACAGTTTTGCCTTTTTATTAGTATCTTCATCAAAATTAAATTTTTTATCAGGCTTATACTTCTTGGCCGAGGAAGTTTGATCACGAGGTGTGAATGTAGCACTTCTTTTTGTATTCGAGGCTGACAACAAACCTGTATTGGTCAGCATTGGTTTTTTAATTCCTGAACATGGCTCATATCTTAAACTATTATTTTTATTGATACTTATTATTTCGGTTTTGCCCTTATCTTCAGATGTTTTTCTCTTAATAATCTTATCTTTGTTACTCAAATGTTTAAAAGTTCCGTTTATGCTCTCAAACTTTGCCTTCATCCTAGCTTCTTGTAACACTTCCTCTATAAATGAATTTAAATTTTGACTAGTGCAATTTGCCTTTGTTTCCAATATTTCAAACTCGTTAATAGATTCAGTTTCTGTTTCTAAGGGTGTTTTTGGTTTGCTACATATGCCTGGCAATAAATATTTTGATTCGTTATCAACATTAAATATATTGTTTTTCAATGTTTGATGAACTTTATCTAAATTGTCATTATTTTTCTCAGAGTCTTTCTTTATTTCATCAGTTGGTTCATTAAAGAAATTGTGTTTTAATTTTTGATGTTTTTCTTTATTATGTTTCTCAGAATCTTGATTCATTTCAGAAAACACAGGCATATGTTCAAAATCAAAGTGATTGTGATATCCATGAGTATTAAACAAAAAATCATTTAATATATTGCCAGGTTGGTTATCAAAACTTGTTGAATCATTTAATAATGCATCACATACGGCATCAAACAATATCCTTTGTTCTGATTCGTTTTTAATCGACGATTGAATCGATTTAAGGTATTCCAAATCTTTAGATGCATCAAGTAGTTCTGGTAAATTTGTTTCTTGGTTTGTTCGAAACTGCAAAGCACCGAAATTGTAAGTCTTACCAGAAATCGGACTTACAAACGTGTCATTGTTGAAATCACTCAACGTGTCAGCATTAGAAAACGATTGACTTAACCACGGGTAATTTTGGGATGGTTTTCCGAATTTCGTGAACTTTTTGGAATTGAAAGTGTGAATGCCCGGAAGTTGCATGTGAAATGCTGACATAACAGATGTATTTTTTGCAGCATCTTCTTCTTGTTTGTCGGTCTTAGGTATGTTTTTTTGGGGTTCTTCTAAACTATTTTTGGGCCCCACCTGTTTTGGAAATAAATAAATTTTAAACTACTTTTAACCGACTTTATAAATTTTATTTTATTTTGGTTGCTACCCATCGCCTGCTTGGTCGTCCACTTTCCCGGTGGAAACCGTCACGTCACGGTAGTCTGTTGCGAAGATCTTTTTATTTTAGTTTATATGTAGCAGTGACAGAGTCAGTATGTTTGAAAACAACAGTTCTGATGAAGAAGTTATTGTATCGGCTGCATTTTTAGCAGAAGAAGAAGAAAAAGAGAAGCATGTGGGTCCATCCCATTATTAAAATAAATTGCTAAAAATTTCACAAGCTTTTATAAAATGCACTAAAAATTAAAAAATAATTTTCTTACATCCTAATATTATCATAATAATAAAAGCGATGGCCGACTGATGGAAGTTTTGACGATGTTAGCACGATAAGATATCCGTATCAATTAAATATCACTATTTGCAAGAATCGATCTAGCAGAAAAATGCAGAGGTACCAAACCCACCCAACCCGACCCGAGATACCCCAGAATTTCTCTGACATAGGTATGGCAATGGCATAACATTGCGGCACATCAAACATATCTTTGATGACCTGCTATGTTGAATATTCTTTAAGTGTTTGGATCACAAATTTAGATTAACTTATGCTTTGATTTGCGGCAATCGCTTTTATTATTATGATAATATTAGAATGTTAGAAAAGATTTTTTTAATTTTTAGTGCATTTTATAAAACCTTGTGACTTAAAAAAATTTTTTTACCAATTTATTTTCTAGTTTTTAGTCTCAGCTATCTACTCTATTAAATGAAAATATTTGTTCAATAACACAACAGAAGAGTTTATTCTAGATTATAATGAAATCGCTGATCGTGAGTTGTTTGGAAACTCATTTTTCTATTGGGGAAAGGAGCGGGTGGGGGTAGAGGTAGAAATATATTTTTTGTTTGGGCTGTATTGCCATCGGACCTTTATGCATATACCAAATTTTATAAAAGTCATTTGAAGTGAAGTGTGTCAAAAACGCATTGTCTATGGAAGGGGGTGGGGGCAGGGGTGGGAGGAAATTTTTTTTAATGTTGTATTGTCATCGGACCACTATGTGAATACCAAATTTCATCCAAATCGGATAATGGGAAGTGTGTCAAAAACTCATTTTTCTATGAAAGGGGGTGGGGGTAGGGGTCGGAGGATATTTTTTTCTTAATATTATATTGTCATGGGATCGCTATATGTATACCAAATTTCCTCCAAATCGGATAACGGGATCTGTGTCAAAAACAAATTTTTCTATGGAAGGGGGTGGGGGTAGGGGTGGGAGGATATTTTTTTCTTATTGTTGTATTATCATCGGACCACTATGTGTATACCAAATTTTATCCAAATAGGATAAAGGGAAGTGTGCCAAAAACATATTTTTCTATAGAAGCGGTGGGGGTAGGGGTGGGAGGATATTTTTTTCTTAATGTTGTATTGTCATGGAACCACTATATGTGTGTACCAAATTTCATCCAAGGTTTGATAGATAGTTAGATAGTTAGACAGAACATCTGAAGCTAAATAAAAGCTTGTAAAAAAAAGGACTAAACTCTGAGAGTTCCATCATTTATTTAACGATTTAAAAGAAGACGAAAATTAAATATTTTAGAATGTCGCCGAACCCAAGTTGATGCTAGCCTGCGCCCGTCCCGGCATGAAGCGCCGTTTGACGGGAAGGGTCGTCGGAGAACTGGAATCTGGTCCGTCGACGTACTCGCCGTTCCGTGCCGTGACGGGGTCTATAAATTTGCTTTGTTTTAATCCTATTCGTATTCTGAAGGGCTGGAACGGGACGGGACGTGACGACCAAGTGGGCGACAACCTTTAGAATGTTTTGGCCAAAATGTTAAAAAGATTAAGTAAATGTTAAATCTTTATAGAAGATTCCTTATTCTAATTGGCCCTATTTCGAGCCTAATAAAATTGCAAGCAAGGTTTTTGAAAACAATCACTTTCGCTGTAGCAATAAGGTTCCCTCTCATTACGGGTGTACTTGGTTGCCTAATACATTGCGTATTTATAGCGGCATCGCGTCCACCGCGGCAACTGTCAGGCATTTTTATTACTATTCAAATCAACACTTTCTTTAAAACTTGTAGAAAATGATTGTGTAGAAACGAAATTTCGGACTTTGATTGTCTTTATTTATTTTAAACACGACGTTTTGGTTAGTATGTTACCGGTTTTAAGTTTAAACAAGGCCAACACAAAAATAGAGGCCACGAGCCTGAAAAAATCAGCTGTTCTCCGGGGGCTGATTTTTACATTGGGTCTTATGGGAGGTCAGACGTTTTTTTATGATATTTTCAAAATGGCACTACAGATTTCGGCGAAATTTCAGTGAAATATTCTCAGACACCATTCCCATATTCCACCAAACTTTTGTAAGGATGCAAGATGATTAAAAGGTTAAAATCTTCAAAATTTAGTATTCCTTATTTTGAATTCAAATTACCCGCCATGTACCGCATGCCAACTGTTATATTTGACATGTATTTGACTTTGTCATCTGTGTTTGTCACATTCGCTTTTGTTTTAAATTTAATTTTAGTGAGAGCTAATTGAGCGGCTCTGAAAAATTAAGCATTATTATACATTAAAAAAAAATGTTCTTCAAGAATATAGTAAAAACAATCTTAAAACTGGCTTTATTTTTAAAAAACTTTAATATTCATGAACCGTCATTCCAACTTCAATATTTTAAAGACAATCAGCTGTGTCGTGACGCAACCATAAAAAAAATCAGCCCCGGATGTGACGTCAACAAAGTGGAGGATCGTGGCCCGTCTGTTTTGATAGCCCTGGTTTAAACTATAAAATCCATATTACTTATACAACTTGGTGTGCAGTCAGGTGGGACGACGCCTCCTTTTTTAATCCTAAGATATAAATGCAGCTTCAATAAACTTTCGCTTTCGCCAATGCGACTCCTTATGCAAAACTTTAGCTTCAGGCCATGGAATCCTGTAATTATTTGACCACGCATGATCTGCTAAACCGTATTTTTTAATATTCCCTTAATTGATTCCTTTATAAGGTTCCTTCCCACATAGCACAAAAATCACATCAACGTTAAATTAACGTGAACAAAAATAACAAAGTTTTTTTTTCTTGAAAACAACCGCATACCATGTAATATTTATTTTGTTAAATCTACATGCTTAAAGATAACTTAAAAACAAGAAGAAATCAAGCTATTAAAATGCACTTTTTGCTGAAGTTTCTGGTGCTGTGTATATAACGTGTTTTTTACCCTCGTTATTTTCATGTACCAAGTTCACACTTGAAAAGTCCTCCATAACATGTTCTAAAACGACACTAGATTAAGACTTCTCAAACCTACTAACTTTCTGCGTCTTTTTTGGTCACGTTTTTTTAATAACATTTTTTTAACTTAAAAGAGACGCGAAACGAAATTATAAAAGTTCACTAGTTTAAGACTAAAACACTTCAAGACAATTTTAAAGATGGCGATCAAGGCAAGACAAAATATCATTATATCTATCTATATACATGTGTCTTTATCAGGTTAATAACAGGTTTTTGGAGTGTAGAGGCCAAAGCACTGCCTGATAAATTTCGTCAAAGTGAAAAATCCCGACAATAGGTGACGCTGCTGCTAGTAAAATCTCAAAAATGTTTGGTAGAAAAGCAATGCAAGTCGCGTTTTAAAATTCGTGTAGAAAAGGCGTGAATCTAATGGGATTTTAACGTTGATAAAAATCACGTGAAACTCACGTAAAAACATTGATGTTTTAATTTGATAATGGCGTTATTAAAACGCAGTTTTTAGCAACGTTATTTTTTATAACGTTAATAAATGACCTATTAAGCTTGTTTTCATGTATGAAATAAACGTTTTTTTTCTAGCAGCTTTTAAAATAAACGTTTTTTTTTCTCACGCCTTTTTTACGTGTTAAACACGTGATTGTGCTATGTGGGTTTACTCTAACCTGAAGAGAGCGTTTCGTTTTTCGTACAATGATTTACCACAATCACGCGGGATTTGGTAAATGCATTCCTTATTATTTAAGAGATTTTCTGGTTTTGTTTTAGTTACAAAACTCCTTATTGTATTTTCCGATAAAAATACTGTTTTAATATTATAGTGTTTAGCTATTCATCTTATGTTTTCTGAAACCTCTTGAACATATGGAATGTTAATAACATCCTACGGATTATTATTTTGAGAATTTACTATGTTTGGTTTGTTTTTAATTTTGGAGATCGTTGTGCTTTTTAATGCTGTAGATTTATGCGGCTAATTCTTCATTATTACGACAAATATTTACGGCTCTTAAATACAAACTTCGTATAACTCCTTGTTTTGTAGCAATAGAAGGATTAGACTTAAAATCTAAGTACTAAGTCCGAAATTTGGTTTCTATTCAAATTCAATCATTCAAAAAATAATTTTAAAATAAACTCTACCTCCTGGCTTTTTATCAAAGCATCTTGTTTTTGTTTCTCGGTCCAAGAGATGTCTTTTTGGGCTTCTTCTTGACTAGTTTTGGCCGAGACCTGTTTTGAAAAAATAAATAAATAATAAAGGTTACACTAGTTTTACCCGATTTCAATTTTTCGATTCTAAAGCCGATCACACACAAAAATGCATAGCGCATAGAAGTTCAACCTTATGGACTTTTCTTATGCCAAATCAATATGGCCGCTGCTATTCGATCGTTGATTGGTTGAAAGCCCCATGCCACGCGTTATGCACCATGCTACGGAGGTGTGTGTGAAGGCCTTAATCAGAATAAACAAATTTTATTTTATTACTTTTATATGTAATAAAATATAGAATGTTTCATTTAAAATAAGAAATCCTTTGTCAGTGTGGGATTCTCTACAATGTCATTTGGTCAATGACCTCCCAGAATAAATGTGTAATAATCAATTTAATAATCTATAATCGAAACTATTATTTTCTCTTTATTTTTCAAAATAAACAAATATGTTCTGTTTAATTACGAAATTAAACAGATTTTTCTTGAACCAATTTTCATAAATCTTTATTTTTAATTAAATTTATAATTTAAACATAGGTGATCTTGAGAAATTAGGTTTTAATAACATAAACTAACCTTCTCAAGTTTACCTATTTAAATTATATAAATTATTTAGTTTATGAAACAACACATTATATGGAATTTTATATTTTATAATTTCTCACGAAAAAAAATAAAATGTGTGTTCAAAATAGCGCGGCTTAAAATAGCGTGTCTAAAAATACCGCGTTTTGAAAAATCGCCATTACAAACGTCGCTGTTACCAAATAGTTCGAGTAAGGGGTCTCTTTCTAACATATTTTTTCAAAAAAAACTGTCCTGACTTTTTTCCCGGGATCCTAAAGGGTCTAACCAAACCGAACCGAACCGATTCAAACCCCACCGAACTGAAATGAACCGAACCAAACCGAAACATTTTTTCAAAAAATTATTTCCCTAAATTGGCTTCCCGATCCTTATTTTCGTAGGTTTCTATTCTAACCTGTGACTTGGGGACATGTTTTTTGGTGAAAAAAGGTCAGGGAGTTACTGGAAAAAACGTTTGGGTTCGGTTCGGTTCGGTTCCGTCCGGTTCGGTTCGGTTTGGTTACACACCCTCTAGGATACCGGAAAAGAAGCCAGGGAAGTTTTTTTTTTGAAAAAATATGTTAGAAAGAGACCCCTTAGTCGAACTATATAAGTTGTGTTAAGTATAGCAAGCCATCGGTTTATTTAACGGTTAAGTAAGTATAACTTATCTGACCTTGCTCAAACTGTTTAGGTGAATATACCTAAGCAGACCTGATACGCGCTATTTTGTACACGCGCTATTTTAATACGCGCTATTTTGATACACGCTATTTTGATACGCGCTATTTTAAACACGCGCTATTTTGAACACGCACTATTATGAACACGCGCTATTTTGATACGCGCTATTTTGATACGAGCTATTTTGAACACGCGCTATTTTGATACGCGCTATTTTGAACACGCGCTATTTTGATACGCGATTTTGATACGCGCTATTTCGTTACAGAGCCCTTGAGAACGATTGTAAAAGAACATTTTTTTTTAATGTTTTTTTTTTATTCTTTGTTTTTATTTATTATTTTTTTCTTTTTTGTTTTTTCTTTTTTGTTCTTTTTTTTTCCTTTTTTTTTTGTCTTTTATTTATTTATTTTTTTTTATTTTTTTATTTTTTTATTTTTAATTTTTTTTTAAATTTTTGTTTTTTTTTGTTTTATTTTTGAAAATTGTATATATAATACTGTTTTAATAATATAATAATATAATAATATATTCCTCATATTTTACTACTTTAAAAATTAAATATTATCTGTATCCATTAAAAAAGGAGTGAAATCATAATAAAAACATTTTATGTAAAAAAAAGCCAAGTACGCGAAAGTGGTCTTCCGTAAATAGAATTGAGATAAAAGTAAAGCTAAGTTCTTCAATAGAAAATTCAAAATGAAAGGTTCTTACTAGTTTGGAAATGTTTTTCTAAACTTGGCTATTATGGCTGCAAATCACTCTTAGGCACAGTGCTAAATTGAACATAAAGAAGCTTGGCTGGAATAGCAAAGTTTAAAAAAACATTTCCAAACTAGTAAGAACCTTTCATTTTGAAATTTGTTTGATGCCCAGTGTGCGTCCTGTTTAATATAAATAGAGACAATGGAAGTCCGAAACTTTGTATCAAAAAATACATTCTAAGTAAAAAAATATATTTTCAAGACTGAACTCTACCTACCTGGCTTGTTTTAAAATCATCTTGATGTTTGTTAGTCCAAGAGATGTTTCTTTGAAACTCTTGTAGACTAATTTTGGGCAACACCTGTTTTGAAAAAATATAAAGGTTAACCCAGTTTTATCCGGCTTAATTTCTTATGGTAATTCTTACGTTTCTAGATAAAAGTCAAATAAATAACTGATCAATGTGAACCAACTAAGTTTGAATCTAAGTAGAACTCCACTATACCAGTCTCAAGCTTGGGGTCCCATTGCACTAACGGGAAGGAGGAGGGGGAGTAACAACCTCGTAAAAAAAACACGGTTCATCTGGCCCGGATGATAGCACCCTGTAAGGGCTCCTGCCTTGGATCACAGGTGAAGAAGATGCTGCCTTGTAGTACCGGCGTTGGAATCGTCAAAGGCTAGGGGAAGAAAACCTCGATCAAAAATCACCTGGTCCTCGAGGTTGGGGGTTGGGGCATCAGACTAACTCTCTGATACCCGGAAAAACGTACACTGTTAAAAAACCCAATCAAACGCCTCGGAAAGAAAAGAAAAACCTAAGACGAACCAAGCAAAGAAACAGGAATATGATTTTTGGTACATGGAACGTGCAAGGAATGGGTCGAAGAGTTAATGAAATAGTACATGAGTGCAGCAGAATGAAGGTAGACCTTGCTGTACTAACAGAAACGAAAAAGAAAGGAAAAGGATCTGAAAACCTAGGACAATATGACCATTTCTATAGCGGAGTGGCAAAAGAAAAACATACTCAACAAGGAGTATCTATTTCGGTCAACAAAAGATTTAGAAAATTTATCACCAACTGGGAAGCAGTAAATGAAAGGCTAATTAAAATGAATATAACAATAAAAGGAATGAGACTTACGATTTTTGGAATCTATGCTTATAATGACGATGCAAATGTAGCCGTGAGACAATTTTTTTAAAGAAATACACAATGAAATATCAGCAGTAAGTACATCTAGAGAAATTGTCATATTGGGAGATTTAAATAGTAGAACCGGTAACAGAGTTAATGATCTGACAGTTGGCCACTATGGAAAAAATGTTGTTAATGACAATGGAAACCGGCTAATTACAGTATGTGAGCAATTAGACCTTAAAATCCAAAACGGTTTTTTTTCAACATAAGGAAATACACAAATATACCTGGACCAAACCCTCACAAAACCTGAAATCCGTCATTACTTATTACTAAACAAAAGACAAAACTAAAAATTCAAGATGTCAGAACAAAGCGTGGATCAACATGCGGAAGTGATCACTATTTTCTGGAGTCCAAAATTATCTTTCCTTATCAAGGCATCAACATCTTGATGAGACAGTGATTGAAGAAATTGATCACTGTAAATATAATCTACTAAGCCTAGAACATGACAGCGTAAAAAACTTATACAAAAAGAGACTGAACGAAAAACTTAATACAAGTTCAGGTGAAAGCCCAGATGAGGAATACATTACGCATCCATCAAGCCGCAAAAGAAGCACTAGGATTAGTGGAAGAACTTCTAAAAGAAGAAAACCATACTGGTGGGATGCTGAGATTGGAAGAGAAATAGAGGAAAAAAAGGAAATAAAATATACTAAATGCACAAAATGTTTAGGGCTGTTTATACAGGGTGTCCCAGATAAAAGCAACTACATGGGGATTTCGGAAACGGTAAGAGATACGAGTTTGTTTAAATGAGAAAAAAGGTGCGCTATTCTAAGCGCAATCAGGTGCTGTATCAATATTAAAGATATCTACAGGGGTTACTAAAATATCGAGCAAAAACTATAAATTATGTTTTTTGAAAAATTGAAATATCGCCGCCATCTTGCAAACAAATTTAACGAAATTTAGTATTTTTGTATAAGCAACTACGGCCAATCGAATGACAACAAACAAATTTTTTCTAGGCCTTCTAGTTTTTTTGAAACCATGGCCAACTTTTTTGTTTCTTATGACCGCCATTTTGAATTTGTACGTCAATAAATAGAGCATTAAAAGACCTTGTGTATAAAATGTAAATTTATTTAAAAAAACTGTTTTTCACTTGGTTGGCTGTGAAACAAAGGCCGTAGTTGCGTTTGTTGTCATACCTACGTAACTATCTGTCAAAACTTTGTCATTTATTTGATTTATCTGTTGGAGTTTTAAAGTTTCTAAATTACTTAAGATTTTTTTTGAGTCACATTATCAATCAAATATAACATGGAGAGGTTTCCAAATTGGGAAAAAGTAGATATGTATGAATGTTATATGTTGTGTAATAAGGATGCTGGAAGAGCTGGAGATATGTACTTTCAGAGATAACCAGAAAGACGACAACCAGGTTTGTTAATCTTCAGAATACTTAAAAATAATTTAATTGAATATGGTTCCTTTCAAAAACAAAATCGTAATCGACAACCTAATGAAAATATTGAAGCTCTGGTTTTACAAAGTGTCGTTGACAATCCTCGCATCTCCCTTTGTGAACTGGAACAAAGAATTCTTAAAAAATTTAAGTATCATCTATATGCAACACATATTAGTCAAGCACTCCGAGATGGTGACTTAGAAAGAAGAACCTTCAAATACCAAATTGTAAATAATGCAAGGACCTAAAACTATAAACAATAAGTGAAATTAAAGAAAGAAAAATAAGAAAAAAGTTTTCTGCTTCGGCCGGGGATCGAACCCGGGATCTCTTGCTATCTAGGCTACAGTGGTAGAATGTTTGCCTAGAGAGATCCCGGGTTCGATCCCCGGCCGAAGCAAAAAACTTTGTTCTTATTTTTCTTTCTTTAATTTCACTTGTTGTTTAAAGAAGAACCTTGTTTTGCAATTGGTTCATACAAAAATCGCAAGAAAATCCTCAATTTCCACTTAAGGTTCTGTGGTCCGATGAAAGCAGGTTTACAAACTGCGGGGTGTTTAACAGACATAATTAAGTACTGGGCCGTTCTTAAATCGTGAGGTGCACCATCGAGGTGGGGTTTGAATGTATGGCTAGGAGTCATAAACGGACACACTATTTAACATATTTCATAATAATTTGACGGCACATCGAAAATTTGCCTCTTCAAGATATAGCAAACATGTGGTTCCAGCAAGATGGAGCACCTCCACATAATGCAAGAATCATAACCGATTATTTGAATTAGCAACATGGAAATAACTGGCTCGGAAATCAAGGCCCAGTTGCCTGGCCTGCACGTTCGCCGGACCTTACGCCTCTTGATTTTTGTATTTGGGGATACTTAAAGGATAAAGTTTATTCTACTACTCATAATACAATAGAAGAACTTGAGGCAGCCGTTGTTCAAGCCATAGAAGAAATTCCTGAACAAGTGGTTAAAGATGCATGCATACATGCAACATATGCTTATTTAATTCAATGCTTTGTTATCGGTTTTTAGTTTTATTTTAAATTAAATAATAAATGCAAACTTTTGTTCCAGAAACAAAAGATAAATTTTAGTATTATTTTTTAGCCAAAGAAAAATAAAAAAATAAGAGCCTTAAAGATTTGCATATAAATCAAATAAATGTAAAAGTTTTGAAAGGTAGTTCGTAGGTATGACCACAAACACAACTACGGCATTTGTTTTACAGCCAACTAAGTGAAAAATAATTTTTTAAATAAATTCACATTTTCTGTTTCATTCCAAAGATAGGCTTATTATACACGGTTGAAAAGTTCCTTTCATGCTCTATTTATTGAAGTATAAATCCGATATGGCAGTCATAAGAAATACCAAAGTTGGCTATGGTTTCAAAAAAACTAGAAGGCCTACAAAAAAATTGTTAACGTCATTCAATTGGCTGTAGTTGCTTATACAAAACTACCAAATTTCATTAAATTTGTTTGCAAGATGGCCGCGATATTTTAATTTTTCAAAAAACACAATTATTAATTTTTGTTTGATATTTTAAAAACCCCTGTAGATATTTTTAATTTTGATACGGCATCTGATTAAGCTTAGAATAGGGCAACTTTTTTCTAATTTAAACAAACTCGTATCTCTTACTGTTTCCGAAATCCCCATGTAGTTGCTTTTATTTGGGGCACCCTGTATATATATATATATATATATATATATATATATATATATATATATATATTTTAGGTTTGTAGGTTTCTTGGGAATGTGGTTCATTAATCAACTAGCAACTTTTAATTTACATTTATTAACGTTTCGGTCTAAAGACCTTCTTCACAACTAAAAAGAAACTGAAAACAACGTTTTAGGCTATTTGTTTTTTATGCCATTATTTTTAAAAGAAAGAGTAAAATAATTAAAACAACGAAAAGTACTCACCATGAGTATATATATATATAAAAAACAAATAGCCTAAAACGTTGTTTTCAATTTCTTTTTAGTTGTGAAGAAGGTCTTTAGACCGAAATGTGAATAAATGTAAATTAAAAGTTGCTAGTTGATTAATGAACAAGAAACCTACAAACCTAAAAAAAAATATATATATATATATATATATATATATATATATATATATATATATATATATATATGTATATATAAATTAACAGGGCTTTTATTGTTATGTCTAACTGCAACTACTTAACCGATTTCAATGAAATTTTACTGAGCAAAGCCGGCTGTTTTAAGGCTAGTTTTCAATATTTTTGCAGTCTCCACAAAACGAAGAATTTTAATTGAATGTGATAAAATATAGAATGTTTCGTTTAAAATAAGACACCCACTGTCAAAATTTGCCATTCACAACAAAAATTAAAATATTTGCCTAAAAATTCTTGAGGTTAATAAAAAACCTGAATCTATATTTTTATGACAATTAAAATTAAATAACTTCCATTTATAAATTAAAATAAATGAATCCATGACGGATCTGACACATTCCTACCCACTAAACACAAAAACATTTTAACCCACATAGCACAATCACGTGTTTAACACGTAAAAAAGGTGTGAGAAAAAAAAACGTTGATTTTAAAAGCTGCCAGAAAAAAAACGTTTATTTCATATATGAAAAATAAGCTTAATAGGTCATTCATTAACGTTATAAAAAATAACGTTGCTAAAAACTGCGTTGTAATAACGCCATTATCAAATTAAAACAGCAATGTTTTGACGTTATTTTCAAGTGATTTTTATCAACGTTAAAATCACATTAGATTCACGCCTTTTCTACACGAATTTTAAAACGCGACTTGCATGGCTTTTCTACCGAATATTTTTGAAATTTTACTAGCAGCAGCGCCACCTATTGTCGAGATTTTTCACTTTGAAGAAATCAGGCAGTGTTTTGGCCGTCTAAACTCCAAAAACCTGTTAAGGAACTGATCCCTGTTCCTTCACGATCACGACGCATCTATTATTAACCTGATAAAGACACATTAATATTCTGTGAAAGTGTTTTCTGTTAAAAAATCTTGTTTAGCTTTTAAAAAAAAACATAATGTATATAGATATATAAATAGATATTTTTTCTTGCCTTGAGCGCCATCTTTAAAATTGTCTTGAAGTGTTTTTATATATCATACCTTCTTTTCGCTTCTCTATTAAGTTAAAAAAATGTTATTAAAAAAACGTGACCAAAAAAGACGCAGAAAGTTAGTAGGTTTGTGAAGTCTTAATCTAGTGGCGTTTTAGAACATGTGAAGGACTTTCAAGTGTGAATTTGGTACATGAAAATAACGAGGGTAAGAAACACGTTATATACACAGCACCAAAAACTTATGCAAAAAGTACATTTTTATAGCTTGATTTCTCCTTGTTTTTAAGTTATCTTTAAGCATGTAGATTTAACAAAATAAATTATACATGATATGAAGTTGTTTTCAAGTAAAAAAAACTTTGTTATTTTTGTTCACGTTAATTTAACGTTGATGTGATTTTTGTGCTATGTGGGAATAATGTCAAAATAATGTATAATTAAAAAACATAACGTTAGGTTGGATGTTAGTTCTAACGTCATATTCATAGTGAAAAAGAAGCTTAATAACCCGTTTTCTGACGTTAGAAAAACAATCCTATGTTTTATAACGTTTTTTTAAAGTGTTTTTCGAACGTTAAAAAAATATTGATTTTTAACAGTGGGAAAGAAATGTTTTTCTAACATTGAAAAATAAATGTATTTTTAACAATGAAAAAATATATTTTTTCCAAATATCTCTAAAGATAAGGTAACATAAATCACGTAAATAAAATTCTTCTATTTTGGAAACGCAGGGCAGCAACGCAGTCTGTTGAGGTTTTCGTGAACTCCAAACTCAGGAAAGGAAATTCGGATCCGTAGCTTCTGAAAATAAAGTTTAAAATTCTATGTAAATAACAATTTTGTAGTAAGTGCCTCGCTACGAGGCCAAACAATTCGTGCTCAAGTAAATACAAGGCAAACAATTTCAAGGCGCCTATTCAATTTAGCATGAATGCAAACGAAGCATTGGTTTGGTCCCACTGCGAGGCTTGCGAATTCTGCCTCAAATGAATATGCGGCTTAAGGTCCGGCGGCTAATCATTCGCGGTGAATTGTCGCATTCCCTGTCTGATTACCTATAACGTTATAGGTATGCAATATTTCATACAAAACCATTATTTTTTCTTTTGTTTACTTTCTTACCTTAGGTTGTGGTGCTTCATTTAGATCACTGCATACACATATGTTGCTCTTTAACTATACCACCTTTCCCACACAACTGGAGTAATAATCCTATCCAAATATGTATTCACTATCATTATTAATAATTGTGCTTTTAATTTGCCATGTTTGTTTCTACAAAAGGTAAATATTGTAACCAAAATTGCACAAAGCGATCTGCTATCGACTCGTATGAACTCGCAGCGAAATGCCGCTAAACATCGCGATGGCCCGTTCTGGTAGTGGAACTATGCGGCAGCGCCCTCTATAGTATCATTTTTTTTAATGTTTAAAAAACAAAACATTTATTAGCTTCATATATCTTAAATTCAACGTTAGAAATGAGATCTAGGAAAAACATAAAAATAACCATTTATTGATGGTATTATTTTTAATGTTAGTGAAATTATGGTTTTTTTAATGCTGGTTTCTTAACGTTATTAAGAAATATATTTTTGGTAATGCTTTTACATGAAATTTTCGTTACGATTTTCTACATGTTTTTTTAATGTCAAAAGTTGACTTAATTTTAACACAAATTTGTGTTAGAAAAAAAAACATTTTTTTTTTCAACCTTTATTTAACGTTTTTTACATTTTTGTGGTTAGTGGGTAGCTAGCCTATTACCATACTTCAAGTGAAGCCATGATAATATATTAGCCTTGAAGAGAGTTTTTTGTCAATATCTCAGAAACTAAAGCTCCTACGAAGTATTTGTACTATATTCCGAAAACAGTGTATTGATACGATGCTCCGTTAAAAAGTAAGCATTTTTTTAAGTTTTTAATTGTCAAAAAACTGTCATTAGCATTAATGGATTTTGACCAAAATCTAATCAGCTCGTAAGAGTGTCAAACACTATTTTACTGAAATTTTATGAAAATCGGTTCAGCGGTTTAGGAGCTATCGTGTTACGCACAGAAATAATATATAAACACACACACACACAGACAGACATCATGACGATATTGCTAGGATAGGTCAAAGTACATTAAAATAAGACATTTTTAGCGATATCTCAAAAAATATTTTCGTCGAAAATAATACCTTCTCTAGCCATCACTACGCGGGCTAAAGAAGGTAAAAATAATAAAAAAACTGAACTCTGCCTCCTGGCTTTTTCCACAACCATCTTGTTCATCAATAGTTGTTGACTTCACCTGTTTTAAAAAAATATTAAGGTTAACCTAGAATTATTTAACCTAATTCAAAATTGCGATTCTAATCAAAATAAAAAAAAATTAACTTGTTGAAAAAATTTAGATGGTTTTTCTATATATGTTTACACCGAACACAAAGAATTTTTTTTATATAAAATGTAATAGAAAATACAAAAGTTTCATGTTTATGAACCCTAAAAACTTTTAGACCAAAATGTCAAAACAATTTACTAAATCACACTTTGAAGATTTATTTTTTTAAACGAAATATTCTATATTTAAAAAAAAAATTAATACTCGTTTCTTTTTTAATTGAAACTACGTACGTAAAGGCTAGCCTTAAGCCGGGTACTCATTAACGAACCACGAGCATCGATCAACGAACGCGATCTATTCGCTAATGTGGACGGCATTGTTCGGGGCTCGCAGCGCGATATCGAAACCTTAAGTTAAAAGAAAGTACCCAGTAAATTTGAGACATAAATACACATCTCTTGAAAAAGTTTACCTACATAAATACATTTAAAAAAAAAGAAAAAACATTTAAAAAAAAATTGCTTAATCAATTTGTAATAGTTTACTTGTAAGAAAATAGTAAGCTGTCAGTCTTACTTTTTTACTTAAATTGCGATTATCTCAAAAACTAATCTATTAATTTTTGAAATAATATCAATGCTGTAAACGAATAGAAAAAACTCTTTTAAACCAGGTATCACTTGACCCACTTTCCCTCTCTAAAGTCAAGAGGTCAAAGCTACCCCAACTAGGAGTCCATAGATATAAATATTTTAAGAAAATAAAAATAATGTGTCCAAGGATTTTTTCAAAAATTTACTTTAAATACTGCGACTTTAAATTAAAATTGATAATGATGATGATAACGAAAATGATTATACGTATGTTTTATCGCTCCGCTTGTTTTGTAAAAAGAGTTTTTGCTTTTTTCTTTCTGGTAATAAATTTTGTAGTATAAAATGGAAAATAAATATATTTTGTTTACCTCACTTTACTGATAACGGTAATAACCTAGCTAACCTATGCACGTATTAATGCTAACAACTGCACAGAACAGATGTGGCTTTACTGAGAGATGTTGAAAGAATAAGAACAATTCGCGCGCGCTCGCTTAAAGCGCCTCTAGCGGTAGATATGTAGGAATTACAAACTGATAACGGTAATGACGCTCTTCCAGGGTAAGCGTTTAAATTTTAATAATGATAACGGTACACGTTTTTTTTTAATGATATACTGATAATGGTAATGACGCTCTCGACGGGTGGGGTAGAGGTAGAAATATATTTTTTGTTTGGGCTGTATTGCCATCGGACCTTTATGCATATACCAAATTTTATAAAAGTCATTTGAAGTGAAGTGTGTCAAAAACGCATTTTTTATGGAAGGGGTGGGGGGTAGGGGTGGGAGGACATTTTTTCATTATTGTTGTATTGTTATCGGACCACTATATGTATACCAAATTTCATCCAAATCGGATAATGGGAAGTGTGTCAAAAGCGCTTTTTTCTAAAGATGAGGGTGGAAATAGGAGTGGTAGGATTTTTTTTTCAATGTTGTATTGTCATCGGATCACTATGTGAATACCAAATTTCATCCAAATCGGATAATGGGAAGTGTGTCAAAAACGCATTTTTCTATAGATGAGGGTGGGGGGTAGGAGTGGTAGGATTTTTTTTTCAATGTTGTATTGTCATCGGACCACTATATGTACCTATACCAAATTTCATCCAAATCGGATAATGGGAAGGGTGTCAAAAACGCATTTTCTATGCAAGGGGGTGGGGGTAGGGCTGGGAGGATATTTTTATGTTAAATGTTGTATTGTCATCGGACCACTATGTGAATACCAAATTTCATCCAAATCGGATAATGGGAAGTGTGTCAAAAACTTATTTTTCTATAAAAGTAGGTGGGGGTAGAGGTGGGAGGATATTTTTTTCTTAATATTGTATTGTCATCGGATCACTATATGTATACCAAATTTCATCCAAATCGGATAACGGGATGTGTGTCAAAAACAAATTTTTCTATGGAAGGGGGTGGGGGTAGGGGTGGGAGGATATTTTTTTCTTATTGTTGTATTATCATCGGACCACTATGTGGATACCAAATTTTATCCAAATCGGATAACGGGAAGTGTGTCAAAAACACATTTTTCTATAGAAGGGGTGGGGGTAGGGGTGGGAGGATTTTTTTGTTCTTAATGTTGTATTGTCATGGGACCACTACGTGTGTACCAAATATCATCCAAATCGGATAATGGAAAGTGTGTCAAAAACGCTTCACAAGATTTGATAGATAATTAGACAGAACATCTGAAGCTAAATAAAAGCTTGTAAAAAATTGCGTAAAGGATTTTTTAAAGATGTTTTTATATAAATAATAAATATTATTTTCCATCTACACATTTTATCAAAAAAAAAAATTTTAGTCCGGCGCCGAGTTGGCCGGCGCCCAGTTGGCGGCGCCGAGTTGGCCCGGCGCCCAGTTGGCGGCGCCGAGTTGGCGGCGCCCAGTTGTCCTAGACCGAATACTTATACATGTTCTCTGGGTTATTTTGTCTGATTCAGGCAATTTTTTTTACGCTGCTGCTTGTGCGAGTCGGGCTCAGTGGCGAATCAGGGGGGGGGGGCAGAGGGGCCTGGCCCTCCCCTCCTTGACATAAAACTTATAATTTTTAATTCCAGAAGAAAAATAACCAATGCATAAGCCGTAATTTTTTTTGTATTAAATTTAACTGATTTCACTCAAATTTTCGCCTGCGGCACATTTTATTTGCACATAGTGGTAAACTTTAAAGCTAATTCTTATTAAATCCCGCAAAAAAAATTATTTTGTGTTTTTTTCCCTCCTTGGCCCCTCCCCCCCGGACATCCTGGATCCGCCAATGGTCGGGCTTATTGGCAAAGCCATTTTGTTATAGGCTAGTAACATATAAACCACGCATCTTCTTTTAAATGTTTTAGCTCACACATATACTATACTATAGTAGTGTGAGCTTTGGTGATCCTAATTTTTCCGAGAAAAAAAAGTTGCTCCGATTTCAAATTTTTTTATATATCTTTGCGTTTCAGATGATTTTGAAACTTTTTTGTTGCGCCGTCTGTCTGTCTGTCTGTCTGTCTGTCTGTCTGTCTGTCTGTCTGTCTGTCTGTCTGTCTGTCTGTCTGTCTGTCTGTCTGTCTGTCTGTCTGTCTGTCTGTCTGTCTGTCTGTCTGTCTGTCTGTCTGTCTGTCTGTCTGTCTGTCTGTCTGTCTGTCTGTCTGTCTGTCTGTCTGTCTGTCTGTCTGTCTGTCTGTCTGTCTGTCTGTCTGTCTGTCTGTCTGTCTGTCTGTCTGTCTGTCTGTCTGTCTGTCTGTCTGTCTGTCTGTCTGTCTGTCTGTCTGTCTGTCTGTCTGTCTGTCTGTCTGTCTGTCTGTCTGTCTGTCTGTCTGTCTGTCTGTCTGTCTGTCTGTCTGTCTGTCTGTCTGTCTGTCTGTCTGTCTGTCTGTCTGTCTGTCTGTCTGTCTGTCTGTCTGTCTGTCTGTCTGTCTGTCTGTCTGTCTGTCTGTCTGTCTGTCTGTCTGTCTGTCTGTCTGTCTGTCTGTCTGTCTGTCTGTCTGTCTGTCTGTCTGTCTGTCTGTCTGTCTGTCTGTCTGTCTGTCTGTCTGTCTGTCTGTCTGTCTGTCTGTCTGTCTGTCTGTCTGTCTGTCTGTCTGTCTGTCTGTCTGTCTGTCTGTCTGTCTGTCTGTCTGTCTGTCTGTCTGTCTGTCTGTCTGTCTGTCTGTCTGTCTGTCTGTCTGTCTGTCTGTCTGTCTGTCTGTCTGTCTGTCTGTCTGTCTGTCTGTCTGTCTGTCTGTCTGTCTGTCTGTCTGTCTGTCTGTCTGTCTGTCTGTCTGTCTGTCTGTCTGTCTGTCTGTCTGTCTGTCTGTCTGTCTGTCTGTCTGTCTGTCTGTCTGTCTGTCTGTCTGTCTGTCTGTCTGTCTGTCTGTCTGTCTGTCTGTCTGTCTGTCTGTCTGTCTGTCTGTCTGTCTGTCTGTCTGTCTGTCTGTCTGTCTGTCTGTCTGTCTGTCTGTCTGTCTGTCTGTCTGTCTGTCTGTCTGTCTGTCTGTCTGTCTGTCTGTCTGTCTGTCTGTCTGTCTGTCTGTCTGTCTGTCTGTCTGTCTGTCTGTCTGTCTGTCTGTCTGTCTGTCTGTCTGTCTGTCTGTCTGTCTGTCTGTCTGTCTGTCTGTCTGTCTGTCTGTCTGTCTGTCTGTCTGTCTGTCTGTCTGTCTGTCTGTCTGTCTGTCTGTCTGTCTGTCTGTCTGTCTGTCTGTCTGTCTGTCTGTCTGTCTGTCTGTCTGTCTGTCTGTCTGTCTGTCTGTCTGTCTGTCTGTCTGTCTGTCTGTCTGTCTGTCTGTCTGTCTGTCTGTCTGTCTGTCTGTCTGTCTGTCTGTCTGTCTGTCTGTCTGTCTGTCTGTCTGTCTGTCTGTCTGTCTGTCTGTCTGTCTGTCTGTCTGTCTGTCTGTCTGTCTGTCTGTCTGTCTGTCTGTCTGTCTGTCTGTCTGTCTGTCTGTCTGTCTGTCTGTCTGTCTGTCTGTCTGTCTGTCTGTCTGTCTGTCTGTCTGTCTGTCTGTCTGTCTGTCTGTCTGTCTGTCTGTCTGTCTGTCTGTCTGTCTGTCTGTCTGTCTGTCTGTCTGTCTGTCTGTCTGTCTGTCTGTCTGTCTGTCTGTCTGTCTGTCTGTCTGTCTGTCTGTCTGTCTGTCTGTCTGTCTGTCTGTCTGTCTGTCTGTCTGTCTGTCTGTCTGTCTGTCTGTCTGTCTGTCTGTCTGTCTGTCTGTCTGTCTGTCTGTCTGTCTGTCTGTCTGTCTGTCTGTCTGTCTGTCTGTCTGTCTGTCTGTCTGTCTGTCTGTCTGTCTGTCTGTCTGTCTGTCTGTCTGTCTGTCTGTCTGTCTGTCTGTCTGTCTGTCTGTCTGTCTGTCTGTCTGTCTGTCTGTCTGTCTGTCTGTCTGTCTGTCTGTCTGTAACGACCAACGCGCATTACTCAAAAACCGCTTGGCCGATTTTAATGAAATTTGGTACCTAGGCTGGGTCTTGGGTCGAGATGGTCCCATTTAAAAATGAACCAAATCCACCGAACACAAACCAAATAAAAGGGTGGGGGTAGATTTCAGAAATTAGAGTTTATGTGAAAATATGCCGTGTGTGATATTAAACGAAAGGTAATTGAGCCTGCAGTTAAACAAAATACATTTTAATTTATTTAAAAAAAAAGGGTGGGGGTATATTTTAAAAATTAGAGTTTAAGTGAAAATATGGCGTGTGTGATATCAAACGAAAGGTAATTGAGTCCGGACTTTAACAAAATACATTTTAGTTTTTGTTTTTTTTTTGTAAAGGTGGGGGTAGATTTAAAAAATTTGAGTTTAAGTCAAAACATGGCTTGTGTGGTATCAAACAAAAGGTAATTTAGTCTGGAGTTGAATAAAATATATTTCAGTTTTTAGTTATATTAGCTCACACGTACACTATAACTATAGTACCTAGTGTGAGCTTAGGGGCCCATATATTGGCAGAGTATTTTTTTTTTGAAGCGCATTGAACGACGACGGCCTATTGGCTCGTCGCGAATGGCTTGTTGCGCGCTGCGATCATACCTTTTTCACGTCTACATTAGCAAATTGTTCGAGGCTCGTGGCTCGGTAATGAGTACCCGACTTTACGTTACACGAATTGAGTTAAACAACAAAATTTGACGGATATCAATGAAAAGAACAAGCAGGCTTCAGAAAGGGTTTCAGTACAGTTGACCACCTTTAAAAACAACAATTTACTATATATTGCGTTTATAGCCTTAAAAAAGCTTTCGATAGCATTGAGCACTGGGCAGTAAAAGCATCTTTAATTAATAGCCGAATAGATCAGAGATACACAGATTTAATAGCCAATCTACAGGGTGTTTCAAAATTCAATAACATAATTTTAGTGCTGAATTCCTTAAGTGATTTTAAGACAAAAAGTTTATATAACCATAGGTCCGCAAACTCTTAGTTTTCGAGATACAGGGTGTTAAAGTCTCATTTCTTTTTTTAGTTTTTTGTTTATAGCTTATGAAGTTTTTGAGACATTTAGCTCAAATTTGGCGCGTATATTTAGCTAGATGCACTACACTATTAGATATGCCAAATAATAGTAAAAATCTACAGTGTGATACTTTTTTAGGGGTTTTGTCGACTTTTCCCCGGATTTTTTTTTTGTGGTAAGCCACTGGTTTGGTTGGTTCACAACAGGTAAAATCCTTGTTTTATTTGCAAACTTTTTTGCATCTCTAACCGTTATAGAGAAAATCGCCGTTGCACCAAAGGCTATTATCATCAAAATAATAAATGGAATGTATCTCAGAGTAAATGTATGGTATATTGCAGTGTATCAAAATAAACAAAAAAAACATTATCTCGAAAACTAAGCGTTTGCGGACCTATGTTTATATGCACTTTTTGTCGTGAAATCAGTCAAGGAATTAAACATTAAAATTATGTTATAGCGAAGCAACAACATCAATCAAACTCAACGAAGGAACCAAGCCAATCCGCATAAGAAGAGGTGTCAGAGAGTGTATATAGAAGGTGTATTTAACCAAGCCCTAGAAGGTGTTTTTAAAAACCTAGATTGGGAAGAAATAGGCATGAATGTAAACGGACAATACTTAAACCACCTAAGATATGCTGATGATATCGCCTTAATAACAGATAAGAAAGAAGAACTGATAAAAATAATGGAAGAACTACACTAAAACTAAATTCATAACAAACTTCGATGAAGATATAACGATCAGAATAAACAAAGAGAAAATAGAAGCAGTAGAGGAATATAATATACCTCGTACAAATTACTAGACTAAAAAAAGAAAACCAAACAGCTGAAATCAAGAGACGAGCAAGATTGACCTGGGCAGCATTTGGTAAATTAAGCTACATATTAAAAAAAATATATATCATCAGTACCTTAAAACCAAAGTGTATAACCAATGTATCCTTCCTGTAATTACCTATGGATCTTAGACCTGGACACTTACAAAATCAAACATGGATAAGGTAACAAAAGCCCAAAGATCATTGAAAAGACAATCCAGTTCATGGATATACCCTCATATTTATAAATAAACAATAAAAGTTACCTCTTGGCTTTTTTTACCAGCCTCCTTCGTCTTGTCGCCCTTGTTTCCATCATCAGACGTGCGATCTTTTTCTTTTTTGTTACAGTTGCAGCAACAGACGCAGATGCAAATACATTTCTTCTTCTTTCCTTTCAGTTTAATCACTTTCTCGTCCGTGGGACACGCGCAGCAGGGTATGGACGGTGGAGGCTAAAAAATATAGGTGACTGTGTTAAGGTAAAATTTTTTCACACAATGACCGAACCGAACCAAACACACTGTAAAAAGGAGTAAAGAAAGATTTACCCAAAATAATACACCGTTCAAAAGCAGATTGCCTGTGCTATGCAACGCATCTAATTATTTTTTAAAGAAAGAAAAATAACAAAAAAGTTTTCTGCTTCGGCCGGGGATTGAACCCGGGATCTCTTGCTATCTAGGCAAACATTCTAACCACTGAACTACCGAAGCCATACATAAATTTTCGGAAAACTTCCATCTATGCAGGCTGCGGTGTCTCAATATAAGAACGAGAAATTCTCAGGGTATTAACTCGACCAAGTCATCCAACTGATCTCTTTTAATTCTTCTTTCCCACTGTCAAAGGTATGATAACTCAAATTAGACGTAAAGAATCAACGTCATCATATACAACGAACGTAAAGAAAGGATTTAGCACAAATGATGACGTCACGCCGCTCTCCTCACCTCGCACAATTTGTTATGTCTATAGTCCTTGGGCACGCATAGGTGGAATAACCGAGTATAACCCTTTTCAACCCACTCACATAATGTGGTATATAATGAGGACTGAACCCCATTATTAGAGGCCAAGTTTTTCACTAAACTTTAAATTATGTCAAAACAAATACAAAAGAATCCTCATTATTCTTACAAAATTCTAGTACTTTATTCTTACAAAATTTCTTACAAAATTGACAAATGACAGACAAAAGACACACGGCAAATTTTAACCCGAATCATGAACGCACTCCAAATCCGACTTTCAGTGTGGATTTGGAATCATTTCGGTTCAATACCTTTGACAGATAAATAATTATTTAGCTGTCAAAATTGTCGAATGAAATGACAATCAATCCACGCTAAAAATCAGCTTGGAATTGATGTTTACTTACCGATGAAACAATACACTGACAACCCACATCCTCCATAGGTGGCGTCACTGGTAATGTTTGCACGCTTTGCATCTTGGATGGCTTTACGTGACCTTGACACGGACAACAAGTATCAGATTTTACGTGTTGCATTCGAATCTGAAAGTAAGTAGGTACAGACGCACTTTTAACGATTTGGCAACATTGGCCATTTTGAGTCACGGTGGCTAGAATAACTAGGGTCACTGCATTCTGGAAGCCTGGCAGACGCCAGGCTTCTAGGATGCAGTGACCCTAAGAATAACCGGTGGTCGGATCTTTTAAATATATGTCGAATTTTCACATCACTGGTGGTGCAGCTGATTTTTGTAAACAAAAGTTAGATATGATATGAACAACTAATATTTTTTGAATATTTTAAAAACTAAGGCAGTTTTCCTACTATTTTTTAGTATATTCTTATAAAATAATATTTTTCAGACATATCAGTCGTTATTTTTTTTAGCCCGCTTCATTTCTCTTTACACAAAAATTAAAATTCGAAGAAAATAATTTGTTCGTTTCAGGTTCAAAAATCATCCGCTGACATACATCTTTGTTTATTACCCAATAGTCCTCGGTTCACCTTTGATACTAAACGATCAGATTCAGTTTGACTTGTAGTTTAAGTTTTGTGTAATAAAAATTAAAGCGGCTAAAAAAAAATAACGACAATACGTCTAGAAAAAAACATTTTATAAGGATGTACTAGAAAACAGTACGAAAATTGCCTTAGTTTTCAAAAAATTCAAAAAATATTAGTTGTTCCGTTGTTCATATCATATCTAACTTTTGTTTACAAAAATCAGCTGGACCACCAGTGACGTGGTATATATATATATATATATATATATATATATATATATATATATATATATATATATATATATAAGATCCGAACACCGGTCTATTCTATCCACCGAGATTTTGAGTCACCACAAAATGTAGAAAACCTAATTAGTAGAACATTTTTTAAAGAATTTTAAAACCTAGAAAACATAATTGGTAAAAATCTAAATTAACAGAAACAAAATTTGTACAAGACTAAATTTATCAAAAAATATTTTATAGAAAAGTAAAACGTATAAACCGTAGAAATGGTTCACTGTTCTACCGGTAGGGGCCACCGTCAGCTTTGTCAGTTATGGCCTTAGATGAAGAAGGAAATGGGATACTCTTTCATCACATAGCGCTGTGGAGAGGGCCGGCTCTTTACTGTTCTACGTTTATTTATTTATTACGTTATAAATTTTAGAAAAGAGTTTAGAATGATACATAGATCCCTAATTTGCTACGCAAAATTAATAAAATAGTATATTTTATGACTACATTTAAAATCAAGTTTTCTAATTTCCGATTTGAATTTGCCGCTAACACGCTTATTTCTAACATGGCGTTGCAATGACGTCACAGCGTAGTAAAATCGCGGACAGATACACGACATTCAAGTGTTTATTTGTCTTTGGTCTGTGTTTTTACTGTTTTTTATGTAAAAAATGTCCTATAAGTGGTGTGTAGTGCCTCAGTGTTCGAATACTAGCATAAAAACAACTGAAAAACTATCTATTCATGTGCCTACAGCACTAAAAGAACGGAAAAAGTGGCTAGAACTTACTCGAAGAGACTCAAGGGCCTTTTCTAATACATCTTTACTTTACATTTGTAAAGATCACTTTGATGTGAGTATAACTAAATTGTTTCTATTAACTTTTCTCACATATATATAACTATTTCGTAAATGACGATTAAATTTTTGAGGTTATGTTTGTTACAAGGGGTGAACAACTATAATAGGCAGAAAGGTGTACAAATTTTTAGGCGGTGCTACGCAGTTATTAGGGAGGACTAGGGAGTACCTCTAAATGCAGGATTAAGCAGTTCACATGCAGGCTAAATGTAAGACTGAGCAGTGCATATGCAAGACTAGGCAGTGGATAGGCAGTACCTACGCAGGACTATGCAGTGTAACCTATCCAGTACTTCAAGTATTGCTGGTATAACATATAACCAAACCTCAAAATCTAAATGAGTAAAAGTAGGCGAAGAATATCGTAAAAAAACTTTCAGTTATATACAAAACAACACATCGAATACTTACATCAACATTTTAACGTTTCTAAATTCCGCAGAACAAAAATCACTGCTGTTGGCAAAGATGCCACCATAAAGGGATTCAGCATTGGCAAGTTGGAGCTATCGGCTTTGGAGAATCTGTTTTCCATTGAAAATATTTTTATAAGTAAAACACAAAATAAAATCTAATTTAGGACGATAATTCGCAATTTAAACCAAAGCAAACATTACCATCCATAAAAAAATAAGACAGAAAATAGGTTCGTTTGATGCGTTTACTGTTTTGTGACGTCACTCGCAGCTGATTGGTAGACCGCCTGTTTTGAATCACGTGGCTAATTGTTTTAATTCAATGAATTTATTTAATTAAAAGAACTATGAATTTGAGAAAAATTAAACAAAAAAGTTGGTTTTTAGCATTCCCAAGACCTAAAGAGATACCTAAAAATAAATGTATATATATTTTTTACTACTGTCAAACACCCAATTGATCGCAAACGTATTCTAACAGGGGCGTGCTTGGGCAGGTTAAGATCCGTTTACGATCATTTCGAGAAAATTATACTACGGCCACAGTTGATGCAGTTGGGAGCGCCCTCCACGGATAGATGACTGAACCATTTCTACACTCTACGATTTCTACATTTTACAGTTTGATAAATTAGTTTTTGACGACTTCAGTTGTCTACGTTTTATTTTTCGTTCGATTACATTTTCTTTGCTTTATCATTTCTACAAAATATTTTTTTACAAATTATGTTTCTATATTGCTTTTCTAAAAATTATGCGCGCCCGCTATTTTGAAATAAATTATGGAAAGAACGGTGCTTTTGTAAATAGTTGATTTGAGTTTTAACCTCGTTGGATAGGTCACCTACTTATAAATTTATAACTAAATTTGAAAAACCCTAGCTACTTTAGTGAGGTTGTTGATTAACTTTTGTGAGGTTGTTGATTAAAAGGTTAAAATGTTTAAAATTTTGTGATTTTAACTCAATTTTTCCACCATGTTCTTATCTTTCTCACTGGACTTTCGATGGCTATGGACAACTGTATTTTTTTAGTTTTAGTTACTACATGATGACCCAGCAGGCCGGCCTGCTAAGCACCTACACGGCAGGCAATTTTCTTTTCTCAGGAAGCTTTTTTTGCCTGATACTCTTTATCGAGTACAGGGGTCTTTATCGTTGTAGCGCCTTCTAGAAGCTCTTAACACGGGACCTTCCGCTTAACGTGACTTCCCAACCGCGGCCTTATATTGATCATCAGCTTTGCCTACTTCGCTAATGCTAAAACTGTGAGTGAATGTATTCACAAACGGATACAATAGTAGGCGTAAAGCGGACTGAACCATCAAGGCCAGTCTTTGCAAAAGGCAGAATTTAACATGGCAACTTACTGTCAAATACTCTATACTCTCCTCTGTGCTAGAGGAGGGTCTGCACTGGGCGCATGTATTCCGACATGGTTCATCAAAGTTTTCGGTGCGCATTAGTTGTTCCCTTGAGGTATCTCGTTGAGGTTTTCGGCACCAAGATTCCGCAGAAAACTAAAATTAACAGAATTTTGAGTCCCTGCTGCTACGGGGAGGGCAACGGGGCAGTGCCGTCCCAAAACTAGAAAACAAACAGTATTTTTAATTGATTTATTTAAAAAATGTTAAATCATCCCGTACGACCTGTCTAGTTCTTTTTTTAGTCTGCGGTTAACAAAAGGCGATTAATTGGGTAAACTTTTTTAGCGTAAATAATTACAAGCCGGCAGCACCGCGCGGGACAAGATTTCAATTTCACCCGTTTTTCAGCGGTGTATGGGTGGTTGTTCTCGCGCGGGGGCGGGAGGAATGTATGTTTTAGTTGACGTCGGCCATATTCGTCGTGCGAAAATGTTCGTTGCCCTTCCTACGTGTTGCCGGTTCTATTTTTAGTGAAGACGTATGAGTTTGTTTTGATTTGGGGTAGGTCAGTAGTTAAAAGCCTTGCCGGTCACGTGCCCATTGTTTGTTTTTGTTTATTTTCAAAATGGAAATAAATACCGAAATTACTCCTGACATAAAACATAAAAAAGGTATTTGTTTTTAATTTTTGGTATTTTTAAGGAAAATATTGAATTTATAAATAGTTTATTTGTATTTAATGGGAGGAAACTATAAGTTTAAAAAAAAGTTTATATCACATTTTTTGCTAGGTAATGAATGTTCTATTTATTTTATTAAGCTTTTACAAAAAGCAATTTTTAAGTTTACCGAAAAAATAGTGACATTTTTCGCCCTTTTGCCCCCTTATCCCAAATTTAATTTGTTATAACTCCCTTTACAATGTTCAATAGTCAAAATCCTATAAATAATTTTGTTTTTTTTGCCTTTAAATATGACAATTTCCCTTGCCTATAAAGGCAATGATCTATAAAGGCAATGAACAAATATCATACTTTTTTCCTCTTTTGTCTTTCTCTTCGATGTGGCATTGGTGGTTCGCAAGGTGCAAACTTCGGTTGACGGTCGAATCTACTGAAGCTGTAGCATTCTCTTTCTAACACCACACTGTGGGAGGGTGTGTTGTAGAGGTTTTGAAGTTCGGGTGGTGGGAGTTCCCTAAAACACAAAAAAAAAACTTAAAACTATATAGATTGGTTTTAAGACTAAAATATTTAAAAAATAAATAAATCCTTCTTCGCCCATTAGCACACTCCACGCTATGTCAGCCTTGAAAATAGTTTTTGTAAATATCTCAGAAACGAAAGCTTCTACAATGGTTTTATAACACAAATTATTTAGAAAAATGAGATCCATCATGAATACATTTATTTTATTAGGTGACCTACAAAAATATTAAATTATTGTTAGGTTATGTGTGAATAAGCTAGTTTCTTGTCTAACACAAAAAAGTGTTTTTCGTTGAAATCGGTCATGCAACTTTTTGAGATATGACGTTTTACCTATTTACCGTTTTCAGTCTGGATCTTGGTCATTACCAGCTTTTGATATTTAGTGTAGTATTAGGTTTGTTTCTCTATATATATTTATCGGTTTCACAACGTTCTACGTCTTCCGATACCCAATCTCCACTCGTTTCTGTTTGCCCATAATTCATCATCTAGGCCTCTTATTCTTATTTCACTATCTATTCCTTCTCTCCAGCTTCTCCTTGGTCTTCCTCGTTTTCTTCGGCCAGTTGGTTTCCATTGTAATATTTGTTTAGGTAGTCTTCCATCATCCATTCTTTGTACATGTCCGTACCACACCAGTTGTTTTGTTCTTATATCATCCACTAGAGTACGTTCACCCACTGTCATAATTTCTCTTATTCTTTGATTGGTAACTCTTTCTCTTTTTGATTTCCCTGCTGCTCTTCTCCAATAGTCCATCTCCGTAGCGGAAAGCATTTTTTCTGTTCTATCTTTGATTGGCCACACCTCTGAGCCGTATGTAATAATACTCTTTACAATTGTGTTATATATAAGCTTTTTGTTATGTTTTGATATACTTTGGTCCCAAATTATTCCATTTAATAAAGTTATTGCTCTTCTTCCTTGTACGTTTCTATCTTTTATAGCTTTGTCTAGTGTTCCGTCAGCTGTAATTTTCAAACCCAAGTATTTATACTCATCACAGGACTGAATTCGCTGCCCAGTATTTAAGATTAGATCCTGTTTCGTTCCACCAATACACATATACTCTGTCTTATTGATATTAACCTCTAGTCCCCACTTATTGTACTCTTCTATTAGTTTTCGTGTCATATATTCGAGGTCGTCATAATCCTGAGCCACCAGTTTGTTTCTCTTATTGTTGTATTATTAGTCTAGCTTTTAGTTGCATTATCTATCACTCTCGCTCGTTCTTGTACGCGAACGTTCTAGCGCTGAAAATGAATAGATAGTTCGCGAAAGATCGAAGGCCATAAGTAAGCGGCCAGATATCGACGGACGAGGCCGTCAGAGATAACGATCAGTAGATATATCGAGTTATTACTCCGAATTTGAGTAGTGAGTTATTAGTGAGATATATATAGTAGAATTTTTATGGATAGGCAGTTACGTCATTTTCTGGCATCTTTGTTTATTATATTCACTGACACTATTTACATATTTTACTATAATTATTGTTTATTATATTGATGAAATTTTTACGTCACACATATCCATACAAATTTTACTATACCAGTTGTTCTTTTTAGTCTAAATGTTTTCGCTTTGCAGAAACAACTTTTTTTATACGTGGAATTTCGTACCCGTGAATTTAAAAATCAAACAAGTTTCGTGGCTAATCGGGCAAAAAGATGTTTTTGTTTCTCTCATATTTTTCCGTGGGTAGCCTGAAAGCTTAACCTCACGGGGGTCCAAGATCTAATGGACACATAATAAGTGTTGACAGTTAACTGTTTCGTCCTTATGGGACTCGTCAGAACACTACTCGTCAATGTGACAATTCTTGCGAAGTTAATTAGACGGTTTTGTCTCTAATCATAAGTAAATAGTGAGAAAACTATCGCAAGAAGCGCCATCTACCGAGATACGAGAGAAACATAAACAAAAGCAGGCGAAAAACTGCTATACATATCGATCAATGAAAAGATCGAATACAATTAAAAGAAAACAAACTATAGTCCGTGACCTACGACAGCTCTTTGTCTTTCAGGCCGGATCAACGCATATTGCATTTTTACCCGTCATCAAGACACGTGAGCGTCAATCAACAGAATTTTTAAGCCAAATAATACTAACAGACGTTTGTTTATCAATCAACGGAATTTTTAAGCCAAAGAATACTAACAAACGTTTTGTTTCTGTTTTGTTTTTCTTTAAAGTCTATGCTATGAGTTTACCTTGAAGGCTTCTGAAACACAAGACATTTGCAAAGATCTTTCAACTCTCGTTTATTCGGCATTGGTGAGTCTGGATAACCATGACACCTCGTCTGGTAGCATGGAGATGTGTTTTTTGAAGGACTACGAGGTGAAGGGGAACGATACCTTCGCCTGAAATATTTTAAAAGTAATTTAGAAACCCATATCAGTGTATAGGGAGATCCAACTTGGGCACTCTTGAGGGGTCAAGGGTACGTTCTATTTTTTACAGTCTGTGCTACAGTTTCGATTTTTGGGTCCCAATGAAGTTCACTATTTTGAAAGTATGTACCAAGGTGCATTCATCCACCATTCACAATGTTTCTTAGTACTTTAATATACAGGACTTCCTTTCAATTACCAGTTCATTTTTTCAATGTCTTATCTTCTTCTTTTTTTCTTAACATGTGCTTCATGCGCAATTTGGCATCAAGTGTATGGGAATATTGTTAATTGTGATTTGTATGTTATTTTCATTTGCGTTTGTAAAATTAACATAAATTGATTTAGTTTCATTTAGTATTATTCACCATTTTTGGGTCCATTTGTGAGCTAGGGTAACTGCATCTTAAACTTTTTCTAGTGCTTTTTCAACACATTTTTTAAACATTGATACTTGTTTATCGATGTGATAATTTTCTGGCTAATATAAATAAGGGGTCCTTTTGTTATTCATGCCGATTAGAACATTACCTAATCAAAACAAACTTTATAATAAGGGCCTAGTAGGCTACCCTGAATTTAACACAAAATTTTTGTATTATTTGAATATGATTAAATTAATTAAAAATAAAAAAGGTATCAAAAAATAATAAAACTATCGGCATTTTACTTTTCACCTCTGTTTTGAATTTAGGGGACAACAAGTGACACTTTTGGACCCAGAATGCGGAATTTAAAGTGCCCTTTAATGATTAAAGCGTAAGAAATATGTTACTGTACCTACTACTTCTTTCAGTGGTTTTTCTGGGAAAACACCCCATGCTCCGTTTTCGTTTCAACCAGCGCTCAGTATGACTGTCGTTGTTTTCTCCTCTATCTGCCACTCTTCTCCCATATATCTTATTTTCATTGTAGTTTTCTCCGCTATCTGCTACTTTGCTCCCATATATCTTGTTATCTTGGATAGGGTGGTGCCTCGTCTGGTGCCCGGACTGGTGCGCAACAATAAGTTCCTGTTTGCGCACCCAGTTCCAGCCCCACCACCTAAAAAGTACCACAATATATAAGCTCAGTCGTCAGAGATTTTTTGCTAGGAAAGATGGTGCATAAGCGATTTTTACATATGAATGCAAATGCCTCTAGGATAAAAAATATATCGCCGCCAACATAAAAAAAAATTTCCATATTAATCTTTTTTCTACATCATCTATCTGTTTTCTCCAAAAAAACAAATGGACATTTTTGGGTAAAAATAAAGCCTCTTTTTACGACTAAAAAAGTAAGTTTTTACCAAATTTCGTGAAAAACAAAAAAAAATGTGGAAGATAAAAATAAAAAAACCGGTCTTCTAAATTTTTCCCAAAAAATGTTGGGTTAAGATTCAAACAATAAGTCTTTTCGATAGGGTTAGAGAGAAGAGAACCTCTCAACCCATTTTATCCTATTTTCGCCTAAGATATATTGTCAGGATAGAACATAATGTCCTACTAAATAAATGGCAAAAGTTACCTTTATAAGCAACTGCATATTAACCCTAAAGGCCGCTTGACATGGTGCATGACGCGCTGCAAATATTTGCAAGCAAAAAATTTCGGTCAAATTGTGGCCTGCAAAAAATCTTCTTTTCGTTTGACATGGTGCATGGCCATGCATTGCTCCCCAGAATCTAGGTAAAAATTCCCCAGTTTGCATGCAAGTACAGTTTGCATGCAAAAAAATGGCACCGGACCGATAAAAATGGATTGCCTGCAACAATCAGCTGGATTTGTGCTGCGCATGCACCTGGGCAAAATTGCATGCATTTGCCTGAAAATTTTATTGTAAAGGCCGCTTGACATGGTGCATGATGCGCTGCAAAAATTTGCAAGCAAAAAATTTCGGTCAAATTGTTGCCTGCAAAAAATCTTCTTTTCGTTTGACATTGTGCATGGCCATGCATGGATTCCCCAGAATCTAGGTAAAAATTCCCCAGTTTGCATGCAAGTACAGTTTGCATGCAAAAGAATGGCACCGGACCGATAAAAATGGATTGCCTGCAACAATCAGCTGGATTTGTTCTGCGCATGCACCTGGGCAAAATTTTATGCCATTTGCCTGCAAATGTTATTGTCATGCACCATGTCAAGCGGCCTTAATGCACCATGTCAAGCGGCCTTAAACAATCTAAGGAGATGAACTTCTGCATATAGTTTAATTTGTATTAAAACGTGTAATAAACTATAGTGGAAGCGCCTCCACCATATGTCACGAGGGGGTTTACTTTACGTGACGTTAAGCCTAGTTTCCACCTAAGCGTGCCCACCCTGATTCGAAAAGCACATCACGTGATGGGACATGGATTTGCACCGGTTTTAAATGCAGCGTCACCTGATGCGTTTTTCGAATCAGGGTAGACACGCATAAGTGGAAACGGGGCATAACACAGTTTAAGTTTTATTTAACAATAATATTAATTACTATTCACATTACATTTACGCGCGAATTCTGACTACTATTATACTTGTCTTCACTGTTAATGTACGTACGGGATTTTACGTTCTCAGAATACAACTGCTAAATTTTTTTGGAGATGCTTTTATTAAAAACCGTTTGATAGGATATCGAGATGTTTTATTTCCTGTATAAACATCGTCGATGACCGGTCAATTTCTTATAGCTTTTAATTCCGTATATAATTTATTACACGTTTTATTACAAATTGAACTATACAGGGTGACTGGTAAGTACACGTATTCCTTTGAGGAGGTGAAAGTAGAGGTTATTTGCTACCGAATAAACAATATTCTCCTCTATACCATTCTTAACGGTTTTCGAAATATTAAATTTTTAAAAAAATTTAATGCTTTGCGGAACAAATATTTAAAATTAAGGAAAATATTAGAGCTTTTTCAAATGTCGCTCTTTGATTATAAGCTAACACACTAACACAATTATTAGCATTGAAAATTATTGAAACACTAATGTTAACTGTTAAACTATTTCGGTTTAAACTTTACTTTTTTTGTCTGTTTCTGACTAATGATTCCTTTATGGTTAAAAATTTCGAAAATTTCATAGTACATCAAACGTACAAATTATTGCTAAAAGTTCTCCATTTCATTGTTGTCATAATAAGGTACATTATTTCAGAATTGCCTTTTTGTTTTATTATTAAAAACGTTATTTATTTCTTAGAGTAATGGTTTTTTTTTCGCATTTATAAGAAATAAGTTACACTGTAACACTATTTTGCATTCTTTTCTTATCGCAATTTGGTATGATACTCGTCAAGAATATTGGTATTTATCAATACACCGTACGCATTTATTTTTTAATTATAAACAATAACAAAATTTTGTTTCAAAGTCTCAGTCTAAAATGTCGATTTAAACAGTTCTGCTTTAGATCTTTGGCGTTTATTCACGGTATCTAAAATGGCAACGTTTAGTTTTCCCGAATATGCTGATATTTTATTTATTTATGGTTTTTCAAATGGTAATGCAGCTGAAGCTCATCGAGAGTATGTGCGTCGCTTCCCAAATAGGCGCATTCTGCATGTGAGTGTGTTTGGTGCAACCTACCGTCGCATTTCAGAATCTGGCAATCTTCGAATGAAAATTTTAGGACTACTTGAAGAAGATCCAACAACAAGCACCATACAAATTTCCCGACAGCTGGGTGTCTCCCAATAGAAGGTCTGGTCGTTCGTTCATCAAAAATGGTCTTCACCCGTTCCATTATACTCCTGTACAAGGACTAGACGAGGTTGATCCGGCGCGCAGAGTCCAATTCTGCAGATTTGTGCAAAATCGTGTTACAGTGTAACTTATTTCTTATAAATACGAAAATAAAACTTTACAATTAGAAATAAATAATTTATTTAATAATAAAACAAAAAGGCAATTCTGAAATAATGTACCCTGTTTTGACGACAATAAAGACAGAACTTTTAACAATAATTTGTACGTTTGTGTACTATGAAATTTTCGAAATTTTTAAGCATAAAGGAATCATTCGTGAGAAACTTGACAAGAAAAGTAAAGTTTAAACAGAAATAATTTTATAGTTAACATTAGTGTTTCAATAATTTTCAATGCTGATATTTGTGTTAGTGTGTTAGCATTATAATTCAAAAAGCGACATTTGAAAAAGCTCTTATTATTTTCCTTAATTTTAAATATTTGTCTCGCAAAGCATAAATTTTTTAAATTTTAAAAAAAATTGAATATCTCGAAAACCGTTAAGAATGGTATAAAGGAAAATAATGTTTATTTGGTAGCAAATAGGCTCTACTTTCACCTCCTCAATGTAATACGTCTACTTACCAGTCACTCTATATACAGAAGTTAATTTCCTTAGATGGTTTAGGGTTAATGTGCACTTGGAAATAAATGTAACTTGTGCCATTTAGTAACTGGGACATTATTTTCTATCCTGACAATATTTATTTCCGATAGTTTTTATGCTGTTATCAATCATTTCTTTCTCTTTTCCTTTTTTTAAAGGTATCTCAGACATCGGACAATTCAAGTTTATTTTGATTTTTCAAATTAGCTTTTGAATGGTAATCCTAGGACAAAATTTGCTAAAAAAACGCTTGTAACTGTTTTTTTTTTTCTCAGACTAATAGTTTTTGAGTCCCAATTTTTTTCCTTTGCTGGCCTATAACTTATAAACTACTTCTTTTTGAAAAAAGGCGTGAAAAACAATACAGACTGATTAATTGCCTAGAAAATAAGATATTCTTGAATTGCCTGGGCACGACCCTTGCAGTGGTGCGTGAATTTTATCTAATTTTCTTAAAAACCAAGCATTTTAGAGAAAATATTTAGAAAACTTTATTGCAAAAAATTAAATTTTCTTTTAAACGTTGTATTGCTCAAGTTGATCAAGTTAACACTCTATTGACGTCTCTAAATTGAGAATATTTTTAAAACTCACGAAATAAAAATATGTTTTATAGACTTAATCGCTTATGCACAGGTTGAATTTTTTTTACTTAGCACTTAAAAAATTGATCGGTGTTCAGTGGACTATTACCTGCAAAATTGCAACTCCCACAGATCCTCCTGTCCATTCGGCGGTTTTGGCGGTGGAAAGTCCTTGTATGGAAAATTATCGGCCCCATAAAAAATTTTGGGATTACACTGGCAGCTATTTAGTACAGGATTTACCGTGGATCCATGGTGTGAGCTAGTCATTTGTTTCTTCCCCAACGTGCCCATTTTTTGAAATCATTGCCTTATTTTTTACATGGATTTTGGTTTTGATGATTTAAATTAGAAAACATTTTGGGTAACCAGAAAATGTATGAAGTTTGACAGTTTATTGAGTTTAAAGACATTGTCCATCATTTTGCTTTTGAACGTCAATAAAAAATGTACGAGAGAAAATTATGTAAAATAGTATATTAAATAACCATAGAAGAAAGTGACAAATTTCACACAGGCAGCAATTTTTGTAAAAATGTATCTTTAATTTTGCACAAATCAAATGAAACTGTTTTTCGGCACATGTATGGAAAACTACTTTGCAACTCATGTGCGGAAAATAATGGTGACAGTTAACGTCATCGTACACTTTTCCATGCATGTGCGGAAAAGTAGTAGTAGTAGTGGTGATGGGGAGACCATTTTTGGTCTAGCAACAGGCACGCCCTTTTTGCAAACCCCGATTTGTCCGTACACCATATACCTAACTGATGCACGTGCCCCTTAAGATGCAAGTTTTCTTCATCTACGACTTAATTTTGCCTGACTCCTCTTTGTCGAGGGCAGAGGTCTTTATACTGCGTAGCAGGTATACACAGTGGACCCACGCTTTTACACCCCTTTCGAAAGGTGGTCGTGCTACATGTTAGACGTGCACCTCCCAAACATCGCTATCGTCCCAGTAGAACCTGGGTTATAGACGATAGACTTCTTTCGTTTTCAGCGCAACAGTCGCGGTCGTCGTGAGTTGACTTTAAGAGATTTTTGCTGGCGCCGTCCTGGTTCCAACTGTACCCTGGGTTATTCATCCTGGCTCTTCGGTTGTTGGCTCCTGGACTACACCTGCTTATATTCTCGATGTACAAGGTCAACTAATGTTTTTGTCTGCATGTGTATCGCACACCATTTCTATGTCGACTGTTGAACGCTGAGAAGAAAGTGCGCGGCAGGGCAGGGCTACGTCGTTGTTTGGAACGCGAACCTGGTATCTTCTGCATGTGAAGCCGACGTCCATACTATGGACTACCCTGCCGCTGTGTAGCAAAGTTTTTTTTCTATTGTACTTTAATTAGTTTTTTTTTCGTAACCATAACTTGTGAAGCACACTGTATAGTAGGATGGAGCAAAAAGCATCGCACGTGCGAATCATTTTGTTTATTAATAAAAAGATAATATTGCAAAATCTATACATTTGTAATAATATTAATGGTTTGCTATTATAATATACATAATTTCTACCTTAAGGAATAATATTTAAAAATAACGGCTTACAAATAATAAAGGATATGACTCGATTAAAAAATTGCTTACAATCAACGGAAAAAAATTGCTTATCATAACCGGAAACTACACAGGGTGTCCCAGATAAAATTAACGGTATACAGGGTCATTCAAATTGGACACTTTTAAGTGGGAAAGGGTACTTCTAGGGGAGAAAGAAAAAACCAACCCCCCCCCCCCCCGAGTCTCAAATTTCAAGACAAAATTTTTGGTAAAAACTGCATTTTATGTATCAACCTGTTTTTGCGCTACGGGAGCTTTTTGAAAATTGTGCATTTTGGATTGGGGCCCATAACTTTTTAATTTCTCAAAATTTCTTTCTGATGTGACACAAAGTTTTTTTTTTATGGAATGACTAAAATTTTCTTTAAAACGATGCATCACACTAAATGTTTTATTTTTGTTTATTTTTTACGATATCTTTTTTATTTTTAGTACCTATTGTTACAAATTTAAATTATTTAAATTTTAGTTAGAATTTATTTAGGTTTAGTGTAGTATTAGGTTGATTCATCTTATGGTTGTATTCTTGGTCTAGGTTTTAGTTACGTTATCTATGCCACTCGTGCTCGGACGGCCCGCGGTCTAGAAAAGGCTAGTATAAGCGGGAATCGAAAGAGGATGGAAAATGTCGGATAGTTCGACGACTCTATAAATAGGGCCGGATGTCGCGCATCGAGTCAGTCAAAGATAACCAACGGTAGTGATCGCTAGATGTTAACGCGAAGTTAATAGGCCGTTTAAAGTAGTGAATTATTAACAAGTTATTAGTAAGTTTAGGTGCGTGTTTTTGTACATAATTGTCGAAATAAATTGACATATCGTTTTTGACATTTTGCGAGTTTTATTTGAAGCAGTGAACCCGTAACACTATTGTTTTATAATTTTAATTTTAATTTTTAATAAAAACTGTGTTAAAAAAGTATATGAAAAGATTATGGATAATAAAAAAATATAAAAAAAAATTACATTAAAGCGGATTTACACCAAACCGACAAAACAGCAAGTCGAGTTGAAAAAAAACAAAACCGCAACTTTTTGCAGATTTTTTGAAGATTTTTCGGCAACTCAACAGTTGCTGTTTTGTTTTTGCGCTGCGGGAGCTTTTTGAAAATTCTGCATTTTGGATTGGGGCCCAAAGATTTTTTTTATGGAATGACTAAAATTTTCTTTAAAACGATGCATCACACTCAATGTTTTATTTTTGTTTATTTTTTACGATATCATTTTTATTTTTAGTACCTATTGTTACAAATTTAAGTTATTTAAATTTTATAGTTAGAATTTATTTAGGTTTAGTGTAGTATTAGGTTGATTCATCTTATGCTTGTATTCTTGGTCTAGGTTTTAGTTACGTTATCTATGCCACTCGTGCTCGGACGGCCCGCGGTCTAGATAGAAAAGGCTAGTATAAGCGGGAATCGAAAGAGGATGGAAAATTCCGCAAAGTTCGACGACCATAAATAGGGCCGGATGTCGCGCATCGTGTCAGTCAAAGATAACCAACGGTAGTGATCGCTAGATGTTAACGCGAAGTTAATAGGCCGATTAAAATAGTGAATTATTAACAAGTTATTAGTAAGTTTAGGTGCGTGTTTTTGTACATAATTGTCGAAATAAATTGACATATCGTTTTTGACATTTTGCGAGTTTTATTTGAAGCAGTGAACCCGTAACACTATTGTTTTATAATTTTAATTTTGTTTATTTTAATTTTTAATAAAAACTGTGTTAAAAAAGTATATGAAAAGAATAAATAAAATAAATTAATAATAAAAAAATATAAAAAAAAATTACATTAAAGCGGATTTACAATAAACCGACAAAACAGCAACTCGAGTTGAAAAAAAACAAAACCGCAACTTTTTGCAGATTTTTTGAAGAATTTTCGGCAACTCAACAGTTGCTGTTTTGTTTTTCGTTTCCCAACCCCCAGATGTCGGAAACATCAAAGAGTTGCTGCGTTTATTGCAAATCAGTCGTCTTGGTGTAAACGGCTGTGTTTATCAACTTGAGTTGCGACGAGCTCGCGAGCCCATCTACTTTCTGAATTGAACTAAACAAAACTGCAACTGTTTCTCTGATGTAAAACGACAGAAAACAAAAACTCGACAGCAACTAATTTTGGTCTGTTGAGTGTAAACAGTTTTATCGTTAAAAACAGTTGAGTTTTTGTTTTTTAAAACAGCACCAAAACAGCAACTCAACTTAGTCGGTTTGGTGTAAAACCGCCATTATATTTTAAAAATTCCTTCTAACTATTTATAATTTTGATATACCATCGGCTTTGGCTCGGAATAGCGCCACTTTTGTCCCAAAAGTACTTATGTCTGGGACACATTTCGGAAATAGAATACAATTTTGGTTCAATAGAAAAAGTGGCGCTATTCCAGCCTTACTAGAGGCTCTATTGAAATTAAAAATATTTACAGGGGTTTTCAAAATATTTTCTACGGTCAATCGAATAAATTTAACGACTATTTTTTAGACTTTCTACTTTGATTATAAACAGTTTCCGAAATCACCAGGTAGTTGTTTTATCTAGGACACACTGTATAAACTATTAAAGAAAAACGATTTTTTTCTTTAGATTTACTAGATACCCTATCACAAGAAGCAAAAATTCGCTCTAAACCCAATTTTGAACAGCTTTTGTAGAAATAATAAGTAGGTTCATCTGTTAAAAACTTTATGTCTTGTCTGTTTCCTTTATTTTTTTTTCTATTGGACTTTAATTAGTTTCTTTTTCATAACCATAACTTGTGAAGCCCACTGTATAGTAGGATGAAGCAAAAAGCATGGTACGTCAGTGGCGAATCATTTTTTTTTTATGAAAGAAAAATAATATTTCAAAATCTATACATTTGTAATTATATTAATGGTTTGCTATCATAATATTGTTACAAATTTAAGTATTTAAATTTTATAGTTAGAATTTATTTAGGTTTAGTGTAGTATTAGGTTGACGTATTTTATGGTTGTATTCTTAATCTAGGTTTTAGTTGCGTTATCTGTGACAAACTGGTATGCGAAAGTCTAGAAAAGGGCTGGAATGATTGCGAATCGAACAAGGATGGAAGGGTTCTAGAATAGTAGGCAGCCCTCATATATAAGGCCGGACGTCGTGCATCAGTCAGTCAGTCACAGATAACATACTGAGTGGTCGTGAGATTAACACGAAGTTAATAGACCGATTATAGTGGTGAATTATTAGCAAGTTTAAGTGCGTGTTTTTGTACATAATTTGTGAAAATAAATTGACGTATCGTTTTCAACAATTGCGAGTTTTAATTTGTCGTTGTGAACCCGTAACAATTGGTGTCAGAAGTGAGATTAAAAGAAATAAATAGTGCAAAGACTATCCTTACACAGTACCACCGGCTAGGACAATTAAAAAGAAGAGCAGTAAGTGATTTTGCCAGAATATTCGGAACTGAATAGTGCAAAGACTACCCTTACATATTACCACCGGATAGGACAATTGGACAGAAAAACAGTAAGTGATTTTTCCAGAATATTCGAAGAAGTTCGATATTGTTTTATTCAAAAACTAAAAGAGATATTTAAGAACCGACTTCGACATTAACTTTACAGTCCAAAAATTGATAATTAAAGAGATTTTCTAGAATATTCTATAACATTATACGACGTTCTATTCAAAAACTAGAAGAGATATAGAAATACCGACTTCGACATTAGATTAGTAATTTTAAAAGTAAGAATCAGAAAGAATTTCTAGAACATTCCATCACTTTCTACGACGCTCTATTCGAAAACCAGAAGAAATATCCAAAAAGAGACTTCGACATTAGCTTAGTAATTTCAAAAGTAAGAACTAAAAAGAATTTCTAGAAGATTCCATAACATTCTACGACGTTCTATTCAAAAACTAGAAGAGATATAAAAATACCGACTTCGACAGTAGCTTAGTTATTTTAAAAGTAAGAATTAGAAATTATTGCTAGAATATTCCATAACATTCTACGACGGTCTATTCGAGAACCAAAAGAGATAATCAAAAAGTGACTTCTACATTTGCCTAGTAGCAGAAAGAGTAGCATTTACCAGTATATTCCAGAACATTCCATTAGGTTCTATTTAAGAATTGGAAGAGATATTGAAAAACCGACTTCGACATTCGCTTTATAGCCCTAAAATAGACGTTTTAAGTGATTTATCAGGAAGTTGATGCTTACTAGACAAAGATCGGCCAAGATGGAAGATTTAACTAAAATGATGCAGGCTCTAGCAGCTCAAATAGCTCAAAACCAGGGCGATATGAAACACACCATGGATGACATGAAGCAGACCATGGAACAAAACCAGAACGACATGAGACAGACCATTGCACAAAACCAAAACGATATGAGACGGACATTTGAAGAAAGATTAGATGGTATGCAAGAAAACTTCGACCAAATAAAGAGCAACTCCGAACAGCTGAGAGGAGAATTTAAGGTAGCAACAGAAGGTCTTAAGGAAGAAATAACTCAAAGAATGCAGAATGTAGAAGAAAAGGTGCAAAACAAATTGCAGAATGTTGAAGAAAAAGTGGAGACCAAACTACAGAATGTTAGGGAAGAAGTTTTTCAAACCATGGAAGAAAAATTCCAGGACATGTCAAAGCAGTTTATACAGCTTCAGAAAGAACACAACAAAATAAAAACTCAGGGATATGTTGTGAATTCCAACCAAAACATTAAGCCTCCAAATTTTGATGGTACGTCTTCCTGGTCTACCTACAAACAACAATTTGAAGCTGCCGCCGCTGCAAATAGTTGGAACGATGACGAATAAGCTAGAGCTTTGTTAGTAGCTCCACGAGAACCTGCTCTTGGACTTTTACGGTCTATTCCAGCGGAACAAAAACAGAGTTACAATGCTTTAGTGGCAGCTTTAGAAAGAAGATATGGAGATGAACATTTACGAAATTTGCATTGGTCAGAATTAAATATTCGCCAACAAAGAGCAGGGGAGTCATTACAAGAGTATGAAGCGGATATCAGGAGGCTGATGTACTTGGCTTACCCAGATATGCCAGAAAATTACAGAGATCCCTTTACGGTAGATCGCTTTATTAACGGCTTGCGAGACACAGACTTAGCAAAGTTACTTCGTCGAGAACGCTTCCATAACAGCAGTGAAGTGTTGATTCGAGCCCTTGAAATTGAATCATCAAATAATATCTCCAGGCCAAAAGTAAGAGCTGTTTCAATTCAGGAGGGAGAAGAAATGAGCACTGGAGAGGAGGTCAACTTAAAAACGCTAAACCAACTGTTTCAGTCACTGATAGAGAAGATTGATTCTTTGAAAGAAAGTAGACGATCCCCTCCAAATGTAAAGAGTTTCAGATGCGGACGTACAGGGCATATTCAACGCGATTGTCGTGTCCAAATGAGGTCTCGCTCACCATCTACTGGGACAGAGTACCGAAGAAGAGATCAGGAAAACTAAAACTAGCCAACGCAGAGGGGCGGGTGTTGGCTAATGAGAATTTAGCCCCCAAAATTTACTCTATCAAGAGCTTAAAACATACTGCTGTCAGTCTTAACATCGACGGACTTATTAATGGAAGAAAAGTTAATATAACAGTAGACACTGGTGCTGCCATATCATTGCTTAAGTTCAAAATTGCAACGAGATATAAAATTCGACCAACAGAAAAGAAAATAACACTTAAGACTGTGACTGGAGAATCCGCCGACGTGTTGGGGCAGACAGATATAGACCTACAGCTGGGAAGATTGAAGATTCGCCACACTGTATTGGTTGCAGAAATAGAAGACGAATTTATTTTGGGAATGGACTTGATAAGTAAACATGGATTTGCGTTTGATAATAAACTTAATACCCTAAGATTTGGGAATGAAGAGTTCATTTTGTCAAATAGTCACTTCAATAAAGAACCAATAAAGGTCGTGGCAGTATGCACAACAAGACTAGTCGGTAACAGTGAGACCATAATTTTTGGGAGGCTGGAAAGTAAAACATCAAGCTGCGTCGGACTCATAAGCCAACAAAACACACCCAACACCTACCTCATTGCAAAATCACTAGTTAAAACCGATAAAGACATCCCGATTAGAGTCGCCAATATTTTCCCAAATAGTGTCAAAATTAATAAGGGGGAGGTGGTAGCATTATTTGAACCAGTACAGAAAGTAACCAGATGTGAAGAGCCAACTTCCGAGGATACAAGAAAGTTACCAATGGAGGTACTTCAGCAATTTGAGTCAACTTGGCAACATCTCACTCCAGAAGAATATAGTAAAGCGAGAGAGTTTATAGAAGAACAAAGTAATATCTTCGAAACTAGGAGTAGTTCGGGACGCACAAACCTTATTCACCATGCTATCAACACTGGCGATGCCCAACCGATAAGACAACCCCCAAGAAGACTACCAATGGCCAAGCAAGAAGAAGTTCACAATCTCATTAATAAAATGCTCAGCGACGGTGTTATTGAAGAGTCATCAAGTCCTTGGTCATCTCCTGTGGTGTTGGTCACTAAAAAGGATGGAAGTACTAGATTTTGTGTCGACTACAGGAAACTTAACGATGTGACCAAGAAAGATAGTTACCCACTGCCAAGAATAGACGACACATTAACAACGTTGGCAGGATCATATTGGTTTTCTACTCTTGACCTGAAAAGTGGGTATTGGCAAGTAGGAATCTTTGAAAGAGATAAAGAGAAGACTGCATTCTCTGCTGGAAGTGGACTTTATCAGTTTAATGTGATGCCATTTGGCCTGTGCAATGCCCCAGCTACATTTGAAAGACTAATGGAAGTCGTTCTACGAGGCCTTACTTGGAAAACCTGCCTAGTCTATTTGGATAATGTCATGGTAATGGGGAAATCATTTCAAGAACATCTAGATAATTTACGAGAAGTATTCTCAAGAATCAGGAACGCAAATCTTAAATTAAACTCAAAGAAATGTTTTCTGTTCCAAGAAAAAGTTGAGTTCCTGGGTCACGTCGTTTCCCGAGAAGGCATCCATACCGACGAAAAGAAGCTACAAGCAATAAAAGAATGGCCTCAACCTCGTGACAAACATGAATTGAGAAGCTTTTTGGGTCTGTGTACATACTACAGACGATTTGTAGAAGGATTCGCCAAAATAGCGTCTCCGTTACATAGACTTACAGAAGACAAAGCTTCTTACAAATGGAATACCGAATGTGACCAAGCATTTAGAAGACTAAAAGCAGCATTATGTTCTAGTCCGATTCTTGCATATCCCATTCCAAAAGGAAAATTCATATTAGATACTGATGCGAGCAACGATGGCATAGGAGCAGTACTCTCCCAAGTACAAGATGGAGAAGAACGGGTCATCGAATTTTTCAGCAAGAAGCTATCCAAACCTGAGAGAAATTATTGTGTTCCTAGAAAGGAGCTCCTAGCCATAGATAAATCCGTAGATCACATTTACAAATATCTCTACGGACAAGAGTTTCTAATTAGAACGGATCATGCTGCGTTACAGTGGCTCATGAAAATGAAACAACCTGAGGGGCAAGTCGCGAGATGGATAGAAAAGCTACAACAATACCATTATCAAATTAAGCACCGAGCAGGAAAGGTGCATAATAATGCAGATGCATTGTCCAGAAGACCTTGCCCCGAGGATTGTAAACATTGCAGGAAAATTGACCAGAAAGAAGGAATTACCTACGTGCGCCAGATAAAGTTAGAACCAGATGAAGAATGGATGTCGGCTTCGATTAGAACCACACAACTTAACGACAAAGATGTAGGACCTATCTTGCGATTGAAAGAAGAGAACAAGCCACGACCATCATGGCAAGATATCGCAAACCAAGGGGTGATACTCAAATCACTGTGGGCACAATGGGATTCACTGATAGTAGAGAAAAACATCCTTAAACGTGCCTGAGAAAGTGCCGATGGCCTTACTGTGGTTAATCAAGTAGTGGTTCCTAGGAGCATGGTAGACAATATAATGGCCGAATGCCATGGTGGAAAATCAGGCGCGCACCTAGGCATAAATAAAACCATGGACAAAATTCGAAACCGATTTTATTGGGTCAATTACTTTCAAGATGTGAAAAACTGGTGCCGCCGATGTTCGACTTGTGCAGCCAGCCAAGGTCCCAAAACAAGGTCCAGAGGTCAAATGAAACAATATAACGTAGGTCTACCATTCGAACGCATTGCTATTGATGTGGCCGGACCATTTCCAGAAACTATAAAAGGCAACAAATACATCCTTGTTGTCATGGATTACTTTAGCAAATGGCCAGAAGTTTTTGCTTTGCCTAACCAAGAGGCCACTACAGTTGCGGAAGTTCTGGTAAATGATGTTTTCAGCCGATTTGGCATTCCTTTGGAACAACATTCAGATCAAGGAAGAAACTTTGAATCAAAGCTCTTCCAGAATCTCTGTGACCTTTTAGGAATACATAAAACACGGACTACGGCTTTACATCCGCAGTCAGATGGCATGGTTGAAAGATTTAATAAAACAATAGAAGAACATCTGTGCAAAGTTGTTGATGAGCACCAAACAGATTGGGACCAATATATTCCATTGTTTTTGATGGCCTATAGAACCGCCATTCACAATACGACAGGAGCTACTCCATCTAGTATCCTGTTTGGTAGAGAACTGCGTTTACCATGTGATATCATGTTTGGTTCACCTGAAGAAGAACACTTAGAGATTAATGACTATGTCGAACGTTTAAGGCAAAAGCTGCACTATATCCATTAGAGTTAGTTGGTTAGAGAGCGAATAGAAATAGCCAGTGACCGCATGAAAGCGAGATATGACCTGAAAGCAAACTCTTCAGGGTTCAAAGAGAATGATCAAGTCTGGCTATACAATCGTCAACGCAAGAAAGGAAGATCACCTAAGTTGACACCACCATGGGAAGGGCCTTATAAAGTTGTTAAGAGAATTAATGATGTAGTCTACCGAATCCAGAAAAGCCCGAAGTCCAAGATGAAAGTTGTTCATCTAGACAGACTAAAACCTTATCTGGGAAATGTTGATCGAGGCGATCAAACCTGAAGAGGAGGATAGTGTTACAAATTTAAGTATTTAAATTTTATAGTTAGAATTTATTTAGGTTTAGTGTAGTATTAGGTTGACGTATTTTATGGTTGTATTCTTAATCTAGGTTTTAGTTGCGTTATCTGTGACAAACTGGTATGCGAAAGTCTAGAAAAGGGCTGGAATGATTGCGAATCGAACAAGGATGGAAGGGTTCTAGAATAGTAGGCAGCCCTCATATATAAGGCCGGACGTCGTGCATCAGTCAGTCAGTCACAGATAACATACTGAGTGGTCGTGAGATTAACACGAAGTTAATAGACCGATTATAGTGGTGAATTATTAGCAAGTTTAAGTGCGTGTTTTTGTACATAATTTGTGAAAATAAATTGACGTATCGTTTTCAACAATTGCGAGTTTTAATTTGTCGTTGTGAACCCGTAACAATATACATAATTTCTACCTTAACTAATAATATTAAAAAATAACGGCTTACAAATAATAAAGGATATGACTCGATTAAAAAATTGCTTATAATCAACGGAAAAAAATTGCTTATCCTAACCGGAAACTACACAGGGTATCCCAGATAAAATTAACGGTGTACAGAGTCATTCAAATTGGACACTTTTAAGTGGGAAAGGGTACTTCTAGGGGAGAAAGAAAAAACCAACCCCCCCCCCCCCACCCCCGAGTCTCAAATTTCAAGAAAACATTTTTGGTAAAAACTGCATTTTGATATATGTATCAACCTGTTTTTGCGCCACGGGAGCTTTTTGAAAATTGTGCATTTTGGATTGGGGCCCATAACTTTTTAATTTCTCAAAATTTCTTTCTGATGTGACACAAAGTTTTTTTTTTATAGAATGACTAAAATTTTTTATTTTTGTTTATTTTTTACGATATTTTTTTTTATTTTAAGTACCTATTAAATTATAATTTTAATTTTGTTTATTTTAATTTTTAATAAAAACTGTGTTAAAAAAGTATATGAAAAAAGAATATGGATAATACAAAAAAAAATTACATTAAAGCGGATTTACACCAAACCGACAAAACAGCAACTCGAGTTGAAAAAAACAAAACCGCGACTTTTTGCAGATTTTTATTGAAGATTTTTCGGCAACTCAACAGTTGCTATTTTGTTTTTCGTTTCCCAACCAATGTCGGAAACATCAAAGAGTTGCTGCGTTTATTGCAACTCAGTCGTCTTGGTGTAAACGGCTGTGTTTATCAACTTAAGTTGCGGCGAGCTCGCGAGCCCATCTACTTTCTGACAGCGGCGTAGCGTGGGAGGGGGGGGGGGGCGGGGGGTTCGTCGCCCCCCCCCCCCCGCCCCGAGGGTAGTGGCGCCCTATAGGTGGCCGAAGCGCCCTCAGCTTTATTAAGTCGGGCCGGTAACGGCCAATTGAGTGGGTGCCAAAGGAAACTAACGACATGAAGACCTTTTTTTTTTTTGGGTCGCAAGATTCGTGAGAGGCGCCCTTGTGACTTATCGGCCGCCCCCTCACACATGATGACCTGTTTTTTTTTTTTTTGGTCGCAAGATTTGTGAGAGGCGCCCTTTTGACCTTTTTGTTTTTTTTTTGTCACAAGATTTTTCATCAGTTTTCAGAGGCACCCTTTTTAGCTGTCGCCCCCCACCCCCCCCCCCCCGCCCTTTCGGGCACGCTACGCCGCTGCTTTCTGAATTGAACTAAAAAAAACTGCAACTGTTTCTCTGATGTAAAACGACAGAAAACACAAACTCGACAGCAACTAATTTTTGTCTGTTGAGTGTAAACAGTTTTATCGTTAAAAACAGTTGAGTTTTTGTTTTTTAAAACAGCAACAAAACAGCAACTCAACTAGTCGGTTTGGTATAAAACCGCCATTATATTTTAAAAATTCCTTCTATTTATAATTTTGATATACCATCGGCTTTGGTTCGGAATAGTGCCACTTTTGTCCCAAAAGTACTTATGCCTGGGACACATTTCGGAAATAGAATACAATTTTGGTTGTTTTATTTAGGACTAAACTATTAAAGAAAAACGTTTTTTTTTTCTTTATATTTACTAGATACCCTATTACAAGAAGCAAAAATTCGCTCTAAACCCAATTTTGAACAGCTTTTGTAGAAATAATAAGTAGGTTCATCTGTTAAAAACTTTATGTCTTGTCTGTTTCCTTTATTTTCTTTTTCTATTAGACTTTAATTAGTTTCTTTTTCATAACCATAACTTGTGAAGTACACTGTATAGTAAGATGAAGCAAAAAGCATGGCACGTCAGTGGCGAATCATTTTTTTTTTATGAAAGAAAAATAATATTTCAAAATCTATACATTTGTAATAATATTAATGGTTTGTTATTATAATATACATAATTTCTACCTTAAGGAATAATATTAAAAAATAACGGCTTACAAATAATAAAGGATATGACTCGATCAAAAAATTGCTTATAATCAACGGAAGAAAATAGCTTATAATAACCGGAAACTACACAGGGTATCCCAGATAAAAGTAACGATGTACAGGATCATTCAAATTGGACACTTTTAAGTGGGAAAGGGTACTTCTAGGGGAGAAAAAAAAACCAACCCCCCCCCCCCGAGTCTCAAATTTCAAGACAAAATTTTTGGTAAAAACTGCATTTTAATATATATCAACCTGTTTTTGCGCTACGGGAGCTTTTTGAAAATTCTGCATTTTGGATTGGGGCCCAAAGATTTTTTTTATGGAATGACTAAAATTTTCTTTAAAACGATGCATCACACTCAATGTTTTATTTTTGTTTATTTTTTACGATATCATTTTTATTTTTAGTACCTATTGTTACAAATTTAAGTTATTTAAATTTTATAGTTAGAATTTATTTAGGTTTAGTGTAGTATTAGGTTGATTCATCTTATGCTTGTATTCTTGGTCTAGGTTTTAGTTACGTTATCTATGCCACTCGTGCTCGGACGGCCCGCGGTGAAAGAGGATGGAAAATTACGGAAAGTTTGACGACTCTATAAATAGGGCCGGATGTCGCGCATCGAGTCAGTCAAAGATAACCAACGGTAGCGATCGCTAGATGTTAACGCGAAGTTAATAGGCCGATTAAAGTAGTGAATTATTAACAAGTTATTAGTAAGTTTAGGTGCGTGTTTTTGTACATAATTGTCGAAATAAATTGACATATCGTTTTTGACATTTTGCGAGTTTTATTTGAAGCAGTGAACTCGTAACACTATTGTTTTATAATTTTAATTTTGTTTATTTTAATTTTTAATAAAAACTGTGTTAAAAAAGTATATGAAAAGAATAAATAAAATAAATTAATAATAAAAAAATATAAAAAAAAATTACATTAAAGCGGATTTACAATAAACCGACAAAACAGCAACTCGAGTTGAAAAAAAACAAAACCGCAACTTTTTGCAGATTTTTTGAAGAATTTTCGGCAACTCAACAGTTGCTGTTTTGTTTTTCGTTTCCCAACCCCCAGATGTCGGAAACATCAAAGAGTTGCTGCGTTTATTGCAAATCAGTCGTCTTGGTGTAAACGGCTGTGTTTATCAACTTGAGTTGCGACGAGCTCGCGAGCCCATCTACTTTCTGAATTGAACTAAACAAAACTGCAACTGTTTCTCTGATGTAAAACGACAGAAAACAAAAACTCGACAGCAACTAATTTTGGTCTGTTGAGTGTAAACAGTTTTATCGTTAAAAACAGTTGAGTTTTTGTTTTTTAAAGCAGCACCAAAACAGCAACTCAACTTAGTCGGTTTGGTGTAAAACCGCCATTATATTTTAAAAATTCCTTCTAACTATTTATAATTTTGATATACCATCGGCTTTGGCTCGGAATAGCGCCACTTTTGTCCCAAAAGTACTTATGTCTGGGACACATTTCGGAAATAGAATACAATTTTGGTTCAATAGAAAAAGTGGCGCTATTCCAGCCTTACTAGAGGCTCTATTGAAATTAAAAATATTTACAGGGGTTTTCAAAATATTTTCTACGGTCAATCGAATAAATTTAACGACTATTTTTTAGACTTTCTACTTTGATTATAAACAGTTTCCGAAATCACCAGGTAGTTGTTTTATCTAGGACACACTGTATAAACTATTAAAGAAAAACGATTTTTTTCTTTAGATTTACTAGATACCCTATCACAAGAAGCAAAAATTCGCTCTAAACCCAATTTTGAACAGCTTTTGTAGAAATAATAAGTAGGTTCATCTGTTAAAAACTTTATGTCTTGTCTGTTTCCTTTATTTTTTTTTCTATTGGACTTTAATTAGTTTCTTTTTCATAACCATAACTTGTGAAGCCCACTGTATAGTAGGATGAAGCAAAAAGCATGGTACGTCAGTGGCGAATCATTTTTTTTTATGAAAGAAAAATAATATTTCAAAATCTATACATTTGTAATTATATTAATGGTTTGCTATTATAATATACATAATTTCTACCTTAACTAATAATATTAAAAAATAACGGCTTACAAATAATAAAGGATATGACTCGATTAAAAAATTGCTTATAATCAACGGAAAAAAATTGCTTATCCTAACCGGAAACTACACAGGGTATCCCAGATAAAATTAACGGTGTACAGGGTCATTCAAATTGGACACTTTTAAGTGGGAAAGGGTACTTCTAGGGGAGAAAGAAAAAACCAACCCCCCCCCCACCCCCGAGTCTCAAATTTCAAGAAAACATTTTTGGTAAAAACTGCATTTTGATATATGTATCAACCTGTTTTTGCGCTACGGGAGCTTTTTGAAAATTGTGCATTTTGGATTGGGGCCCATAACTTTTTAATTTCTCAAAATTTCTTTCTGATGTGACACAAAGTTTTTTTTTTATAGAATGACTAAAATTTTTTATTTTTGTTTATTTTTTACGATATTTTTTTTTATTTTAAGTACCTATTAAATTATAATTTTAATTTTGTTTATTTTAATTTTTAATAAAAACTGTGTAAAAAAAGTATATGAAAAAAGAATATGGATAATACAAAAAAAAAATTACATTAAAGGGGATTTACACCAAACCGACAAAACAGCAACTCGAGTTGAAAAAAAACAAATCCGCAACTTTTTGCAGATTTTTTGAAGACTTTTCGGCAACTCAACAGTTGCTATTTTGTTTTTCGTTTCCCAACCGATGATGTCGGAAACATCAAAGAGTTGCTGCGTTTATTGCAACGTTTCTATTTTCTGAATTAAACGAAACAAAACTGCAACTGTTTCTCTGATGTAAAACGATAGAAAACAAAAACTCGACAGCAACTAATTTTTGTCTGTTGAGTGTGAACAGTTTTATCGTTAAAAACAGTTGAAATTTTTGTTTTTTAAAACAGCAACTCAACTAGTCGGTTTGGTGTAAAACCGCCATTATATTTTAAAAATTCTTTTTAACTATTTATAATTTTGATATACCATCGGCTTTGCCTCGGAATAGCCCCACTTTTGTTCCACATTTCGGAAATAGAATATAATTTTGGTTAAATAGAAAAAATGCCGCTATTCCAAGCCCTACCAGAGGCTGTATTGAAATTAAACATATCTACAGGGGTTTTCAAAATAACGTCTAACGTCAATCGAATGAATTTAACGACTATTTTCTAGACCTTCTACTTTTATTATAAACCGTTTTCGAAATCCCCACGTAGTTATTTTTATCTAGGACACACTGTATAAACTATTAAAGAAAAACGTCGAACAAATTTAATTGTTTTAACTTATAGCTTCCAGACCTACAGATTGTTATAAACTTCGGGAAATAGATGTAATCTTACGAATGATATACATATTTAAACAAAAAAATTATAATAATGCGACGACCTAATGTTGTTTCGGGTATTTTAATGCATGTTTATTTTTTTGACAAATTGCAAAAACTCATAAGTCCTTGTTTCTAGCATAATGTGACCACAAAAGTTGTGCATTTTTTTGAAATGTTGTTATTACGAGGATGAATCAAATATAAACCGGAATAATTATTTATTAAGCGCGCCATAGGTCGTGGTGGAGCAAGATGGTCATTCCAAATAGGGAGCAGAATGAGCAGCAATTTTTACAAGGACGATCTATAACGAGAAACTCTAAGACTCACTAAATGTGTAAAACAAAAGATACAAGAACACACCAAATCCCTTGTAGAACAAGTAGTTAGGAAAATAATCAAAATTTTAGACCAAATAGAAATAAGTAGAAACATCAGTAGTACATATTTATTTTTATCTAGGACACACTGTATAAACTATTAAAGAAAAACGTCGAACCAATTTAATTGTTTTAACTTATAGCGTCCAGACCTACAGATTGTTATAAACTTCGGGAAAAAGATGTAATCTTACGAATGATATACATACTTAAACAAAAAATCATAATAATGCGACGACCTAATGTTGTTTCGGGTATTTTAATGCATGTTTATTTTTTTGACAAATTGCAAAAACTCATAAGTCCTTGCTTCTAGCATAATGTGACCACAAAAGTTGTGCATTTTTTTGAAATGTTGTTATTACGAGGCTGAATCAAATATAAACCGGAATAATTATTTATTAAGCGCGCCATAGGTCGTGGTGGAGCAAGATGGTCATGCCAAATAGGGAGTAGAATGAGCAGCAATTTTTACAAGGATGATTTATAACGAGAAACTCTAAGACTCACTAAATGTGTAAAACAAAAGATACAAGAACAAACCAAATCCCTTGTAGAACAAGTATTTAGAAAAATAATCAAAATTTTAGACCAAATAGAAATAAGTAGGAACATCAGTAGTACATATTTGTTTTAATCTAGGACACACTGTATAAACTATTAAAGAAAAACGTCGAACCAATTTAATTGTTTTAACTTATAGCTTCGAGACCTACAGATTGTTATAAACTTCGGGAAATAGATGTAATCTTACGAATGATATACACACTTAAACAAAAAATCATAATAATGTTTGTTTCGGGTATTTTAATGCATGTTTATTTTTTTGACAAATTGCAAAAACTCATAAGTCCTTGCTTCTAGCATAATGTGACAACAAAAGTTGTGCATTTTTTCGAAATTTTGTTATTACAAGGATGAATCAAACATAAACCGGAATAATTATCTATTAAGCGCGCCATAGGTCGTGGTGGAGCAAGATGGTCATTCCAAATAGGGAGCAGAATGAGCAGCAATTTTTACAAGGACGATCTATAACGAGAAACTCTAACACTCACTAAATGTGTAAAACAAAAGATACAGGAACAAACCAAATCTCTTGTAGAACAAGTAAAAAAAAATAATAAAAATTTTAAACCAAATAGAAGAAAAAATTGTGTGGGCTCAAGACCACACGGCAGAACTGTAAACTTCAACAAGGCAAAATTAATAATACTGGCCTTCATCTGCATCATCATATAGCTCGCTGAATGTTCCTCTCGTCGACTCGAGCCGACTTCACCCGAATGAGCGTTACATAGCCGAACCTGACGGCTCAGTTCAATTCACTACCCACAAAAACTGCTAAACGCGCCTAAAGAAGCTTACACTTCAATAAGTAGGAACATCCATCAGCGAATCCGAATCAATCAATAATCGTGTTGATGGCACCTCCCTTTATAACAAAAGGGTGAGTAAAATGTATTAAATTCCAAAGATGAGTTCATTGTTCTTGTGCAGGAGAGGAAGCGGAAGAAAATGAAGTAAATTTCTGATTTTTATAAATATCAGGAACTTTTAGAACCTGTGTGCACATCTTGCCCCAAATAAAAGCCAATAATAGGGATATATTGTATATAGCAAGGTTTTTTTCAATTTTATGAAGAAGTTTTAATCTCTTTAGATTTTTTTATATTTATTCATATAAGGAAAAGTTGTAGAATTTATGCAAACTTATTTGTTCTATTTTATTTGAAATATTTGTCTTTTTAAATGTACTTAACCTTAGGGTGCCCATCTTGCTCCCACCTTCCACTAGCAATAAAATTTTTAAAACAAAATTTCGGTCTATATTTGAATTACCCCCTTGTAAAATAAAATTAAAAACTTATGATTGATCGTTGACGTTTATAAACGGATTTCTGCTTTCGTCCAAACTCGGATCGTCTTCGGTCGAGTATCTGCCTAATTTCGACATGGTGTACAAAAAGAGAATCACTGTGGCAATTACCAGGGTGGCTATGATAAAGTATCGCCTATAGACTGACTTACCGCCCCTGGAACGCAGAGGGGCTCCAAATGTTATTCTAAAAAATAAAAAAATGAGCCTTTAATAACATTTAAAGTACTAGCTAAATAACTTTAATAACATAACAACCCGGTCTTACGCCGTCTTACTACGCTACGCCCACTTAGATATTTTTCAGAAACAGTTGGAAAATGACCTTTGTTTTTAAAAAATTCTTTTTTATTTACATAAATCAGCTGGACTACCAGTGACATAAAAATTTGACATATATAAGATCCATAGACCAGTCTATTCTAGGGACCGTGTGTGGAACCCACGGTGCTTAAAATAACGAGTCGTTAAATACCGAGATGAATTCCAAGACGTGCGCAAGCGTTGATCTGTCACTTCTGCCAACCAATCAACTGTTCAGTATGGTTTTATACAGTAAAACTTTAATAATTCCCAGTTCTTTGATGAAAATTCGTCGTTTTTGTGCTGTGAAATTGCCGGTGACATGCAAGTTGCGTGACAAATTATTTAGTGCCCAATTTAATTTTTATAAACACTGTCATCGGGGATCTACTGTATGTCTATGCTACGATAAACATTTTTTAAGATTTAGCGCATTTAAATTTGTCAATACTCCCATCGCAAAACAAAATAAACGTGAAATGCATATAGAAGAAATACTGCATATACCTCAAAAAATATTAATCACAGCACATAGATATTGTATATTTTTGAAATCAAAAAGAAAAGACGAATCTTAAAATGCAAAAATATACAGGGTGTTCCCTCTCAAAAAATCGACCTCATTGTCACACCCTGTACAGGGTTTTCCCTCTCAAAAAATCGACTTCATTGTCACACCCTGTACAGGGTGTCCCAAATTCGTTGTTTGTGGTGTCGGGTATTTCTAAGGGAGATAGAAAAAACTGAGCCCCCTTTGCGACGCTCAAATTTTAAGAGAAGCCTAAAGGTGAAAACCACATTTAGATATAGCAAGCCGTTTTTAAGCTACGGAGTGTTTTTGTCTGCATTTTGCTTTTAATATTAAAATATTTTAAACCCATTAAGCAAACTAAAATATGTGGTAAAAATAAAAAAAAATAATTTTATGTGAAAAACTAAAAGTGAAATGAAATTTAATTTAACAGTTCAATTCCTCTTTGTTTGAAACTCGTAGACAATGATTGTGTAGAAATAAAATTTCGGACTTCCATTGTCTTTATTTATTTTAAAACACGACGTTTCGGTTAGTAAGTATCTCTAACCGTTATCAAGTGTAAACTAAACAATCTAGTCTCTAGGCTACTACTTATACTACTTGGTGTGCAGTTAGGTGTGACGGCCCGCCCCCTTTTTTTTAATCCTAAGACGCCTGTTTTCCTTAAGGAGTGGTTTCCATATGTTATGTTTTTAATTTTAAATATCGTTGAGTTTATTAATTTCTCGGAATAACCATTCTGTTGTAAGTCCTTTTTAATGTTGTTAATTTCTGTGGTTAATTCTTCATTATTACTACAAATATTTACGGCTCTTAAATACAAACTTCTTATAACTCCTTGTTTTGTTGCAACAGAATGATTAGACTTAAAATTTAGGTACTGTCCCGTGTGTGTAGGTTTCCTATATACAGTGGTTTGAATGTTTCTGTCTAATCGTTTGACAAGAACATCCAAAAAAGGTAAGGCCGAATCTTTTTCAATTTCCATGGTGCACTTGATTGTTGGTCGAATACCGTTTAAATGGTGTAGAAAATTTTGTAGTTCGTCATCATTTTCCGGCCATATAATAAATGTGTCATCCATGTATCGTAGCCATAGTTTTGGTTTGACTCTTGCTGTGTTGATCGCATGGCCCTCGAACCACTCCATGTAGATGTTTGCTACCACTGGCGAAAGAGATGAACCCATTGGGAGTCCATCATTTTGCGCGTAAAACTTATCTTTCACTTGAAAGTAAGAGTTACGGAGACAGAGCTCCAAAAGATCCATCACCCCCTCCACCGATAGCGTTGTTCTCTCGTGAAGTGCATTATCAGTTTGTAATTTGTTTTTAATGATACTGAGTGACTCATTTATTGGCACGTTGGTGTAGAGACTTTCTACATCAAAACTTACAAATCTATCGCCGGGATCTAATTCTGTGGAGGTTTTAAAAGGTATCGAATTAGATCCCGGCGATAGATTTGTAAGTTTTGATGTAGAAAGTCTCTACACCAACGTGCCAATAAATGAGTCACTCAGTATCATTAAAAACAAATTACAAACTGATAATGCACTTCACGAGAGAACAACGCTATCGGTGGAGGGGGTGATGGATCTTTTGGAGCTCTGTCTCCGTAACTCTTACTTTCAAGTGAAAGATAAGTTTTACGCGCAAAATGATGGACTCCCAATGGGTTCATCTCTTTCGCCAGTGGTAGCAAACATCTACATGGAGTGGTTCGAGGGCCATGCGATCAACACAGCAAGAGTCAAACCAAAACTATGGCTACGATACATGGATGACACATTTATTATATGGCCGGAAAATGATGACGAACTACAAAATTTTCTACACCATTTAAACGGTATTCGACCAACAATCAAGTGCACCATGGAAATTGAAAAAGATTCGGCCTTACCTTTTTTGGATGTTCTTGTCAAACGATTAGACAGAAACATTCAAACCACTGTATATAGGAAACCTACACACACGGGACAGTACCTAAATTTTAAGTCTAATCATTCTGTTGCAACAAAACAAGGAGTTATAAGAAGTTTGTATTTAAGAGCCGTAAATATTTGTAGTAATAATGAAGAATTAACCACAGAAATTAACAACATTAAAAAGGACTTACAACAGAATGGTTATTCCGAGAAATTAATAAACTCAACGATATTTAAAATTAAAAACAAACTAAATGTACCAAATTCTCAAAATAATAATCCGTTAGGTGTTATTAACATTCCATATGTTCAAGGGATTTCAGAAAACATAAGACGAATAGCTAAACACTATAATATAAAAACAGTATTTTCTTCGGGAAGTACGATAAGAAGTTTTGTAACTAAAACAAAACCAGACAATCCCTCACATAATAAGGAATGTATTTACCAAATCCCGTGTGAGTGTGGTAAATCATATGTAGGTGAAACGAAACGCCCTCTTCAGGTTAGAGTAAATGAACATCTAAAAAGTACCCAATTAGGGGATATTGAAAAATCCGGTTTAGCAGATCATGCATGGTCAAATGATCACAGGATTCAGTGGTCAGAAGCTAAAGTTTTACATAAGGAGTCGCATTGGCGAAAACGAAAGTTTATTGAAGCTGCGTATATAATGCAGAATAAAGAAGTTTTCAGTCAACCAAGCACGGACATACCAAACATATGGAAACCACTCCTTAAGGAAAACAGGCGTCTTAGGATTAAAAAAAAGGGGGCGGGCCGTCACACCTGACTGCACACCAAGTAGTATAAGTAGTAGCCTAGAGACTAGATTGTTTAGTTTACACTTGATAACGGTTAGAGATACTTACTAACCGAAACGTCGTGTTTTAAAATAAATAAAGACAATGGAAGTCCGAAATTTTATTTCTAGTTCAATTCCTCTTAAAAAAGTGTCTTAAAAATGTTTTCACAGAAATAAAAAATATTAATAAATAAACAAGTTATAGACCCCTTCCCAAAATGCAGAATTTTTAAAAACACCCCGTAGTTTAAAAACGGCTTGCTATATCAAAATGCGATTTTCACCCTTAAGCTTCTTTTGAAATTTGAGTGTCGCAAAGGGGATCAGGTTTTTTTAGCCCCTCTAAAAATACCCGAAACACCCCAAAAACATCGAATTTGAGACACCCTGTACATGGTGACGGATAGAAAAAAATTATGTTGGCTTTTAAAGTTATTAATTAACCAAAAAAATCTACAATTTATTATAGCCCTTTATTTTCAATGATAAAGTTGCTGAGTGTTCCGGTTATAAAAAACCACCCAGTACCTACATAAAATCAAACCTAAAAATTAGAATTGAACATTATTTTATACCTTGAATTTTTTATTATACGTTAAGCTCTTCGATCTCGCGCCAATCCCGGTATTCGCGCCAATAATTTAAATTAGACATTTTGACGTTAATTTTGGCGCATGCTCCTTTGATGGAATTCATCTCGGTATTTAACGACTCGTTTAAAATAGACCAGTGTTCGGATCTTATAGAATATATATATATATATATATATGTATATATATATATATATGTATATATATATATATATATATATATATATATATATATATATATATGTATATATATATATATATATATATATATATATATATATATATGTCGAATTATCACTGGTGGTCCAGCTGATTTTTGTAAACAAAAGTTAGATATGATATGAACAACTAATATTTTTCGATTGAAACTATAAAATAATATATTTCAAACATACCAGTCGTTTTTTTTTTTAGCCCGCTTTATTTCTTTTTACACAAAAATTGAAATTCGAAGAAAATAGTGTGTTCGTTTCCGCTTCAAACATAATCCGCTGACCTACATCTTTGCTTACTTCCCAAGTCCTCGATTCACCTTTGATACTAAACGATCACATTGAGATTGACTTGTAGCATTGAGTAAATAACCCATATAGAGGAGCCACCGGCGAGCTTTACCATATTGAGGGGCAGATGGCGCTGAAATAAATTCGCCTGGTACGCAATATTCAGGGACTGCTAGTATGATTTAGTTACATGTGCGAGTTCCGAGGCTCATGCCTATCATACAAATGCCATTAGATCATAGTCGAGGGGGATTTCACTGGCTGCAATATATGTACAAATTTTGATGAAATAATGCGGCATTTTTTCGCATTGTTTCGCATTTTTTCACATTTTTTTCAAATTTTGTTCACATTTTTTCGCATTTTTTCTGCATTTTTTTAAATTTTTCTGCATTGTTTCTTATTTGTTATAATTTTTTTTCTTATAAATCAAAAATCGTATGATTGCTCTCCCCGAGTTCAAACAAACAAACGGAATTAGTGTTCGGTAAATATTTTAGTAATCACGCATTTTTTTTCCCATTTAAATGAAAATTAAATTAGCCCTGATTACTGCTGAGTCTTCAACGAGGTCTTCAAGTTATATTTTTCTAAATGCAAAAAATAAGGACGTGTTAAATTCGTTTTTAAAACTGCTATTAATAAAGGGATTAATAAAGAACGCGATTCTTCCGCGAAATCGCTTGTTACCAGGAGGAATTGTAAACTCTTATGTGCTTACATTAAGGTTGATTTTCGTTTATTTACTAAAAATCAGGTATGAAAACTATTTCCATCTTTGTTGCACTTTCGATATGTATATAGCACCTGCTCTTTCTTTTCCTCAAAAATGGGACTCCTGAGCTGACGCGAACTAAAGTCCGCGTCAGCTAAGAAGTGATATTTTTAAGGCAATAGAAAGAGCTGGCGCTATACGCAAATCCACATTATACTGGTTTTACTCCAATAATGTGGGACGACTCTCGACTGACAGACTTTTAAGATTTCAAGGACCAATGACAGACCAACCTCGAACAAAACAAACAGGACAGGGAAAAACAAAGAACAGACTGACCAGCCAAATACTAAAATCAAAACAACCTTCAAAAAAAACGCTTACAAAACAAAGACGTACAAAAAAAATGTACCAAAAAAGTGAGACTGAAACAGAAACTGAAAGTGAAACAGAATACATAAGTGAAAGTGAGATAGAAGCCGAAGATTTTGAGGACATTGATATATCAGACGATTAGGAGTAATGAGTATAAATGTATATTTTCACTTAAGAGTAGACATGCTTTTTTTCCAGTCAGTCACCTTAGCTCCGAAACGTAGAAGCGACGTTGCAAAATGCGGCAAAACGACTCACGTGATATACATACCTTTTTGAGTGAAAAAAACATCAGAATTGGCTGAAATTTGAGTGGAGGGCGCATTTTGTATAAACTAAGTCACGGCTCGGAGCACTTTTTTGATTTTTTGTCAAAAATTCTTTCTAGGCCACCGATTCGAAATATTTATGTCATGAATATTTCGAATCGGTGTCCTTAGAAAGAAGTTTTTACTTATTCGGCAAAAAAAACCAAAAAATTGCTCCGAGCCTTGTCTTAGCTTTTACAAAATGTGCCTTCCACTCAAATTTCAGCCAATTCTGATGTTTTTTCACTCAAAAAGGTATGTATATCACGTGAGTCGTTTTGCCGCATTTTGCAACGTCGCTTCTACATTTCGGAGCTAAGGTGACAGACTGGAAAAAAAGCATGTCTACTCTTAAAAAGTTTTATAAACATGATTAATAAAATACCTTTTTAAAAATTAACCTACCGAAAAATTACCCTTTTCTTTTTACCCTTTTTACAACACTGCCCGAATACAATGAACTCAACAATTCTTAATTTTATTATTTAGCATTTTTCCGCACTATTTCGCATTATTTCGCATTTTTTCACATTTTTTCGCATTTTGTCAAACAATGCGAACATATGTACAAAAAAATGGTCAGTGAAATCCCCCTCGATCATAGTAGTTGTCTCGGAATTTTGCGTACCAGACGAATTTATTTCAGCGCCATCTGCCCCTCAATATGGTAAAGCTCGCGGTGGCTCCTCTATATGGGTTATTTACTCAATGCTTGTAGTTTAAGTTTTGTGTAATAAAAAATAATAACGACAATACGTTCAAAAAATATTAGTTGTTCCGTTGTTCATATCATACCTATCTTTTGTTTATAAAAATCAGCTGGACCACCAGTGACGTGAAAAATTCGACATATATATATATATATATAAGATCCGAACACCGGTCTATTCTATCCACCGTGTGTGGAACCAACATAAAAAACGGCATTGGTCAATTTGTATAAAACAAGGCTTCGTGTGAGAATGCCGGTTAAAAAAATTTCATATTTCCTGAGATTTTTAATTAATTGCATTTTAAAATGATTTATAAATGACTTAATAGGTCTATCTTTTGAGCAAATTAATTTTTTGGTAAAAAATTTGTTTTGGTTACTATATTATGATGACATTATATAAAAGAAAAATAAATTTCAATTCATTCAATCAAGATATGATGTCATAACAGTCTTTTGAACATCTAAAGAAAAGAGAAACAAAGAAGGGGAGAGATACTTACTTCCACCATGTGCTGACTAATTCCGAAAATGGCCGCCTTTTATACTTGTCGTCATCATGATCAAAACTAGTGCTTGTTGGCTTTACTTCACGTACATCATGGAATGGTTTTCTATTGGCTGAAGATGACCCGTGGTAGTTGTCTATCCTTTTAAAAAAATAATAACATTTTTGAAAAAATGGGTTAGTATAAAAAACAAAAATAAAAATTTTAAGTACAAGCATAACAAAGCTTTTATTTTAATTGTTTCGAATAGTACGAACCATTTTTGCCCGAAATTACACAAATAGTTTAATAAACTGAACAGACCAAACTCTAGATTTTAAATAATTTTTAAAGGATTTAAAAACTTTTAAGTTTTATTATTGGGCCTATTCTTAAATTAAAGTAAAAATCACTGCACATATTTCTTTAGCACTTGCTTAAAACTTTAACTTATTGAAAAACATTAAGAACTGGCCCTAATTTTATATAAAAAATGTTGTTTTGTTTATTATTATTTTTAGTAGTATATGGTAATATGAACTATTTATCTGGGGGCACAGCAGTGCCATGACAAGTTCGCGCGGAAACTGCTGTACCATCTTTTCTTGAAACATTTCAGCCTATATTTGACCTATCTAAAACTCTACTTCAGAATGAGAGAATAGAGCTAACAATCCCTCCAAGTTTCATGGACTTCCATTAAGTAGTAAAGTAGTTACGAAATTTTAAAAAACGTCGAAATTGCCACTCAATCACTCACTCAGCTACTCACTTATGTATGGATCATCAAAATTCTACTGTACTTCCAGACATGCTACAAACCCTTGGAAAAAATCAAAAAACCTCAAAATTCTAATTTACTACCCTCCCCTATACATGTAAAGTTATGTAAAAGTAACATTGCCCACTTCCAGAAGCGCTAGTGAGCTGAGTTTTGGAGGACTGATAGGAAATATGATAAAACTATAGGCAAAAATTAAAAACCCCCAAAGCAAAGGTTAAAAAAACATTTCCAAACTAGTAAGAAACTTTCATTTTCAAATTGGTATTGGAGAACTTGGCTTTACTTTTATCTCAATTCTTTTTTTGGAATGCCACTTTCGCGTAGTTGGCTTTTTTTACATGAAATGTTTTTGTTATGATATAATGTAAAAAAGAGGACCCCTGGGCTACACCAATATCTCAGAAATGGAAGCTCCTACCAACTTTCGACTATATTCCGAAAACCGCAAATTAATGCGATGATCCTTAGATTAGATAGATAGATTAAAGTAAAAAAAACCTAATTATAAAAACTAAGAATGGAGTCAAACCATAGTAAGCTTAGAAAGAAATCATAATTTCTTCTTTCTATAAACTGTCAAAAAACTGTCATTAGCATTAATGGAACTTGACCAAAATCTAATCAGGTCGTTTTTCATAAAAATTTCATGAAAATCGGTTTAGGAGCTATCGTGTTACGGATAGACATAGACACACACACAAACAGACATCACGACGATATCTCAAAAATATTTTATTCGTCGTCGTTATTTGGATTATTTACCTATTAAATGCACCATGATCATCAACATTTACAACAGAATGTGAAGGGCTGGGTGTTATTCTTGGATTTGGTGCTGCTATGTGATTAACAGCAGTGGCTTTCACTTCTCTATCTTCTGATAACTAATTAATAAAAATCCCAAGATTAACATAAAAAAACCTAAGGTAAAACTACAGGCCCTCTGCAGATCCTTTTAATAAAGCAAAAAAAATACTCTGCCAATATATGGGCCCCTAAGCTTACACTAGGTACTATAGTTATAGTGTATGTGTGAGCTAATATAACTATAAACTAAAATATATTTTATTCAACTCCAGACTAAATTACCTTTTGTTTGATACCACACAAGCCATGTTTTGACTTAAACTCAAATTTTTGAAATCTACCCCACCCTTAAAAAAAACAAAAACTAAAATGTATTTTGTTAAACTCCGGACTCAATTACCTTTCGTTTTATATCACACACGCCATATTTTCACTTAAACTCTAATTTTTAAAATATACCCCCACCCTTTTTTTTTAAATAAATTAAAATGTATTTTGTTTAACTGCAGATTCAATTACCTTTCGTTTGATATCACACACGCCATATTTTCACATAAACTCTAATTTTTGAAAACTATAGTCTTTGCAATAAGGCTAGTCCTTTTGTTTAATCACCCCGTAATTCTGGTAACAAAACGCACGTGTATTCTTAATTCAGTTTTAAACCACAGGTTCCTAAGGTAACTGATAATGAATGCTGCGAAACTAATTATCAGTTACCTTAATGTTAATATAATCGGTCACCACCCTTTATAATAAGGGTGGTGGATCGGTGTTTAAACTGCCATTGTTTTGAAATTTCTGACTTTGAAAGATTATCGCTTATTTTTTATTTAAATTCTGATTCTGATTTGGAATAGTTTTTTGCGAAAAGGTTCTGTCCCAAAATGATTTTATGTAGTGAAAAATTTATAAACAATTGGGGTGCCCTTCCGCCAAAGTTTCTACATTGGAAGATTTTCAGTGCGACTGACCGTAGAGCTACAAACCATGAACAAACAATAACGATTACTAAATTTTTTCAAAAATGTTATTTATTACATTTATTTACATATATTTCGAGCTGGAGTTAAGCTTAGGTTTGCAATTTGTTTTGGTAAAAATTATGATTCAAATAAGATTAGGCCCTATTTATAATATATTTTTTGTAAACACAAATAAAATCTTGACTTATATTAATATAGTACATACTTATTTATTTGTTACAATAAGTGTATAAGCATTTATATTTTTTGTTTAAAGTAAATTAAAACAGTATTTTATTATAATTTTTAATAAATAAACATTTTTTATGGTCGACACATAGATCTTTTAAAAAGTATAATGAAGTTCTCAACTGATTTAACTGCAAAGGCTTTGAGAATTTCAACGAAAACAGTATTGTACAGACTCTTTCTGAGTGATTTAAAAAATATATTTCAGACACAAATTTTAAACTAAAAATAGCTATATTGAGGCTATTACTAATTACTAAGTTTAAAATGTTGCAGTAGAAGAGCTCATAGGATTAAGTTCAAATCAAAACATGAAAATTATTATATTATGCTTTATTTGTATGATTTTGTAAACCTGATTTAAAATTAAACCAACCAAAAAACTGAAAATCTAAAATCTAACTAAAAAACAAACTATGCAAAAATAAATTATTCTCATCGTCCAAAAAACTTTTACAAACTTTTTGAATTAGTTTTCTAAAGACGTTGTTTTGAATGGCATCAGAAAGTCTTCATACTTTTTGTCATTACTGTGTTTCTTAAAATTTTGCTGTGTAGTTATTACGGTTGGGACTGAAGGTCGAAACAAGTTTGGAATTTTCTTATGAACATTTTATCTTTGTCGCAATTTTTTTTTACTATTTTGACTACTTGACAAAAAATTTTCGTTTAAAAGTTGACTTTTATTGTCAATTTAAACTTTGATAGACAGACAGGCTTGCAACTGCCAGCTGCAATCTGGGTCCAACAATGATTTTCGATGCTATTTTCTGTCTTCTTTATAGCAGAAAAATAAAAAAGGATAGCAAAGGGACTTGGTGTATTGCAAGGACTATACCCCCACCCTTTTATTTGGTTTGTGTTCGGTGGATTTTGTTCATTTTTAAATGGGACCATCTCGACCCAAGACCCAGCCTAGGTACCAAATTTCATTAAAATCGGCCAAGCGGTTTTTACGTTATGCGCGTTGGTCGTTACAGACAGACATACAGACAGACAGACAGACATACAGACAGACAGACAGACAGACAGACGGCGCAACAAAAAAGTTTCAAAATCATCTGAAAAGCAAAGATATATAAAAATTTTTGAAATCGGAGCAACTTTTTTTTCTCGAAAAAATCACCATAGCTCACACTACTATAGTATAGTATATGTGTGAGCTAAAATAATACCAGAACGAAAACAATTGTAAATGGAAGTATAGCGCAGGTACCGTTAAGTATAAACTAGACTCAATCTGAGATACTACGGTGAAATCAGGTGAACTTTATGGGGTGGATATTGACTTTTCTCAATTTCTAGTGAAACTAAAATTCCTATTGAAACCATTTAAGTAAGTGTGGTATCCAAGCACAGCAATGCTGGGGCTACGACCAAGAACTATAGCGTTGGGCTACGACTACGATGCTACAAATGCTACGCCAACATACAAGAAACGGGAGCGGGGACGACATTGGCAGTCTGTCGACAACTGCTGTCAAGTCCAGTCCGCGTCTAATGTACTGTAACTAGTCCGCGTCTTGTAATTGTTATGTACTCAAAAATGTGATTTATAAAGCTGTGATATAATACAAAGAATACAAACTAATTTAACTCTTTTATTTCAAACAAACATATTTCACAAGCTTAAATCTAAATATAATAATATAATAATAAGGTCTACAATTTTGGAATAAACCATTTTCTTATATAACCAATAAAATCGGTTCTTTTTTTAGATATTTCTCTATAAACTTTAGGTTGAATATTTGGAGTGGGAGACCAAAAATAATCTCCCCAATACTACTACTACATAACCTAAAACTAAAAGAGAAATATTGAAAAAACCGGATTTTATCGTTGTTGATTTTTATCTCCCACAATGTTTTTTGTTTTTCACTAAATTTGGTGAAAACTTACTTTTTTATGTCTAAAACATGTTGTTTTTATTTTAAACCTAAAAAGAGGCCTCTTGGTCTGGAAGCAGTTTAAAAAAAAACAGTGGTCTTTCTTTTCGTCAAGACATCTATTTTTAGATTGTCTAAAAAACAAACTTTACTTTGGAAAAATTTACCAAAAAACAGAAATTGAGCAGTTTGATGACATTCTTGAGAAATGTCCAATGTCTGTTCCAAAATTTATGCTGGGCTTTTAAAAAAGTTTTTTAAATTTTTATACAAATGTTTCCATCTTAATATTTATTTTCCTTCTATTTAAAAATATGTCTCAATTAAAAAAAAACTGCTTTCTGAACATGGGTATTTTTTAAGGACACTCATCATAAGAAATTAACAACAGTTTTTTTTATTTTCCCTAGTAAATTTTAGGTTATTTAAAAAAAATGGTTTTAAGTATCCAAAACTTGATGTAGACCTTATTATTAATTATAACTTTTACATTTAACTTTTTTATGTAGGATGTCTAGTTTCACTGGAAATCATGAAAAACCATTATCCACCCCTAAAACTTATTTTTATTTTAAGATTTACCCCTTTTTGGTAGGAGGTCTAGTTTCACTGGAAATCTTGAAAAATGATTATCCACCCCTAAAAGTTCACCATAATAACTTGGATCTAGTCTAATTTATTTTTCCTGTTATCCTTTCCAAAAGTTATTTGCACTTGTATCTAAATTATTATTAAATATTATTTTATACACACCCCTTGCTGTTAAAAAATCTTTTCCCCATATTTTCTTTTATATTAAATTGAAAAAAGTTGATAATGTTGCATTGATCCACCCAAAAAAATTTTTTGGGGGGTGAAAGAAGAGCAACCATGATGTTGTATTTTATCTTATTTAATATTTTTATTCATGACATATGTGGAAAAGATCTCTAAAAAAATCTTAGACTTAGGGGAACTTGGATCCCCAAACCCCCCTGGGTGTGCTCATGTTGTCGCACTCAAACTCACCAATGGAAGCCCTAATCCTGCTCTGGCCCAGTTTACCCCTGCAAGCTTCTCCTTTAAAACATCTGCAACAGGGCTGACTAAATTTGATGGGGGAAACAGGGGGTTTTTACAGGATGGACAAACATAACCTCTAGGTGCAGTAGTGGGAGGTAGTTGCCGTGAATATTGGTCCAAACAGGACCAGTGGAAAACATCTAAAAGAAACAAATCTTGAGAAATGTTCAATAAATTTAAAAAAAAACAGTGCCAAAGTTAAGATCAATAAATAAATAATTAGGTGTTTATACAGAACCAGATAAAAATAAAAGGTTGTCCAACTTTTAACTTTTTTTTATTTTTATCTGAAAATGGATGTGCACAAGTGAGAGATTGTGTCACATAACTTTTTTTTTCATGTTTTGGTGTAGAATTTGATGTTTTTTTATAGTTCTTTTTAGTACCATTTTTAAGTCCAACTTTAAAAAGCCAGTGGTTTAATTTGAAAATAATTTTAGTGTTTTTTTACAAAAGCAGTTTTAAAGATTTATTTGAAACTTCATTTTTATTTGGCTGTCTAAACAGCAAAATATCTTTATAATTATTTTTATCTGTATAAATCCAGCCGAATCCAGCATCAAGTGAGAGTAAGTAACAAGAGTATGTTTGCATTTGTTTTTTAATAAAAAACTGAGGGATGATCACCTGAGCCAAATTTAAAAACCATCCTACATGACTTTAAAATAAAATGTTGGTCCTGTAGTGTATTTTAGGGTCCTGTCTAGTGTCCTGTGGAATCCTGTATGGTCCTGTAGACAAAATTTATACACCTACTGTGGGCAGCTGATCACCCCTTGTAAAAACACAACATGAATACAAATACACTTACGGTAACAAGTTAATCTTATGCAGTCTTCAACATCTAATGACTTGCTGCATAGCTCACATATTGAATTGTAATCACTGTCTTGTAACCACTGAAGATAAGACTGCACAACACACTAAAAAACAAAACTTACTGAAATATTAAATTGCATTAAAGAATCAATTTTCACTTTCACCCAAATATAAGATTTTAAAAAAATTTCAATGTGTTCAAATTTTTCAGCAGGAATTCAATTTTTTATTGTATAGCCTATATTATATCAGTCTTATCAAACTGTGTGGCAACTGTTTTTGAAAATTACAATATCTCCATCATCAGCAGCGAAAAAAAAAAGAATGTTATGTAGGTAGCTAAACTAAGAAATTTCTGAATAATACTTACTGTAGGGTGGTTTGTGACCATACAGTTTTCACAAACACACACTCTATGTTCGAAACAAAACTGGTTTGTGACCCTTCTTTTAGGACACTTGCACAAACCCATATTTATTAAAATTTTTAAGTTTTTCCTACAAATATTTACAAAAGCCACGTATTTTTCAAAATTCAAAAAAAATTTTGACACCTCGGTCAAAAACAGCTGCTTTGTGTAAACCACACTTTTTCTTCTGTGTACGGTAGTAAAATGGCCAACGTGTGTAGTTTATGTCCGGAAAATTTTAGTTCTTTGGCACATGGGGTCGTTCAGAAATTACGTACCTGGGGAAACATTTATTTGGCGGGCTTTTTCAAAACTCAGTATAAAGAGTTAATTCAGGTTACCAAAAAATATTTAAACGACATATTATTGTCAAAAAATGAAAATACTCCCTTTTGTTATGGGTTTATTTTGTTGGAAATAATCTCAAAGACGATTTGGGCGTTTAATCCAGAAACAAGCAAAGCGGGAAATTTGGTTTGCTACCAATGCAATTCATCCAGCCAAGATATCGTGCCTTTATGTGGGTCAGTTTTTGAATTTGCGAATCCCAGAGACAAAATTGATATGCTGTTTGTCTGTCCTCCCGATCGCAAACATTTTTGCTTTAAGGTAAATAAAGCTCAAACTTGTTTATGTATCTAGTTTTTAACCTGGACTGTTCGGGGGTTCAAGATCTAATGGACACCTAATAAGTGTTGACAACTTTCGTTCTTATGGAACTCCTCAAGACCCTGCTTGGACCACCGTAAGGTTACGCTTTCGAGCTACCCACGCAAAAATATAAAAGAAACAAAAACTTCTTTTTACTCGATTATAGCTAGGAAAACTTGTTTTATTTTTTAATTCATGGGTACTAACATTTATATTTGTTAGTATTATTTGGTTAAAAATTCCGCTATGATTGACTCTCAGGGACCCAATTCTTGAAATAAATCCGTATACGGATTCGGCGAAACGTATACGGATAATCCCCATTCGAATTCTTGAGAGCTCGTATACGAGTTTTTCGTTCGGAAATAGAGTCGAGTGGTAAAGTCCACTCGAATCTCAATTTCCGTATACGAATCTGAGTGATCTTACCTAACATTTTTGTTTACTTTAATATATTTTTTGGCGTTTGCTTAATTCTTTATTTAAAATTGGGAGGTCTTTTAAAAAAAGACGCGATTAGGCAAGCATCATGGCTATAAAAGGGCTTGAGGACGCAAAGAGGTGGAAGGGGGATTTAGCCTCTTGGGACACTCAGTTTTTTTTAATTTCTTTTTTTCTTGGAAATGCCTTACGACTGGGGGGGAGTGAAAAAAGATATAAAAGGAGCGTTTTCGGGAGGGGCAGGGGGATTAAAAAATAAAAATTTGAGTATTGTGCAATTTTTTGTCTTGTTTGTGTTTCTTTTAACACACTTTATCAACTATTTTGAGGGGCATTGATACATCTTGATTCCCCTCTGGGTACAACGCCTTATCTTATTTTGCTTAATTTTTGGATAATATAAGGGCCCAACTGCTTCAAGTAGGAAAATCCCCTGCATGTAAATAATAAACCTAATCTTATACTTTAACCAGTTTCACTATTTTTTCTGACTTTTTCTATGTTGGCCAAAAATAAATATAAAAACATTATTTTTCTTTACTTACATTTCAAAGTACATAATAAGTACTTACTGTCAAGTGCATTAAAAAACGCTATGTAAGATGACTACAGTGTGAGAAAAAGCCAGTTGGAATAAACTTGCTAGTCGGTTAAATTTAAGTTTTTTGAAAAAATCCAAACACATGTTTTTTAATGATTTTTTTTTAACCGGCAATATTTTTACAGAATATTTTGTGGACAGACCCTCAGAAAGGGGTCCACTAGCATACAACTTATTTTTTAAGATGGAATGACCCCACTAAGGCACCTTGTTAGAAAGGGTATCAAATAATTTTTAAAAAATAACAAAAAGAAAATTATGTCTATTTTTTTGTAATTTTTAGAGAATATAAGTGTCATTTGAAGTAAAACCTATAATTTTAATAAAATAGAGGTGGTGGATCCCTGACAAGAGGTCCAGTAATACCAACATTTTTTTTGCAACTGGTAGACTCAACTTGTAGCACTTTGTTCAAAAACTAATAAAAAAAATGTTTTTTTTTATTTGACAGATTTCCAAAAAAAAGTGAACCATAATTTTTCCTTTTCAATAGGCTTTCCAACAAGGTGCTACAAGTTTTATCTTGTTGGACCCCTTTCTGGAGTTCTGTCCAAAAAAAATTCACCAAAAATATTGGTCATTAAAAATCTCAGTAGGCATGTTTTTGGTTTATTCTAAAAAATTTTAATTTAACCTGGTAGAAAATGTATTCCAACTTGCTCGTTCTCACTGTATAAGCTTTTACATAAGACGTTGTATAATCTTTTTTACAATAAAAACTAGAATAAACTTATTTTTATTTTACTTATAATTTATTTAAAAAATTGCATCTGAGTATTTCTAATAGGATCATCATTGCAACAGGACTGCTAGGCAAAAACTGCTTCACCTGAAAAATGATCTTCATGTCTTCTCTGAGAAACCTGTAACAAAGTTTTTTTCATTGAGTGTACCACAGCAGACCTCACTGGATCCATATAACTGGCAGGATTTTTATATATGTCCTTGTTTATAACTTTTGAAAAACAAAGACATCTATAAAAATAATGTACATATTCAAATCAAATCATACTGATCATATGAGGGCTGCTTTAGTCTACAACAGTTTTTAATTTTTTTGGAGTTAATTGACAGGTAAAGACATTCAAATTTAAACAAAAAAATGGGTTCTTTGAACAAAGGTTACTGATTTTCTCAATTTTTACTTGAAATGTTTATTATGCTTATCAGCCTGAAAGGCAAAACTGTTCCATACTCAAAAAGAAACTGAGAAAAAAACACTGGGAGCAAAAAATTAAATTGTTTCTATACTACAGACAAAATGCAAACTCCAAATGTTTCAGTAAAAACCCCTATGTTACTTAACACTTGTCCAATTTTTGTCAAAGCATGATGTATGAAAGTTCATCAAACACAGGCCACTCATTACAAACAAAGCCAAAAGTTCAAGACCCCTTTAGAATACTTATGAAGTTTATTTATTTTCTTTTAAGCAGTCTCAAAATTCAACTGCGAATTTTACCCCCAAATTTCCACACTTCAAAAAGGTTAGATGCCCCTAGGCCCCAAATTTCCATTACTATAATTTGGTACTTACCGTTACCAATGATTACACAATCATTGCGGTTACCAAAATAAAACACAGCTTCTTGTTCTGTTAAAAAAAACATATGGTGAAAATAAATCACTCTTTAAAAAAAAATTACAAAAACAAAAAATGTAATGTCAATCTACTGTCAACCTTACTTCATCGCGGCAAGTTTAAGCGCACATACCGGCGTTAGTTTGGCCAAAATTATACGAAAGCAGCGTTGCCAAGTAGTGTAGTCGAAAAAAAAGTCGTACGCGGAATTGGCGTTCGAGTGGCATTCAAGAATAGCTATTTGTCCAAGCACTCGAAACTACCATTCGAATTTTACTCGTGTACGACAAAAAATCCGAGTGGTTTAAGAATTGGGTCCCAGGTCTGAAGGTGGGTGAAAACGTTAATCAGCGTTGATCTGGCCTGAAAGACAGAACTGCTGTCGTAGGTCAGGGATGGTTTCTTTTTCTTTGCAATCGATCTTTTCATCGATCGATGTTTATACTCGCCTGCTCTTGTTCTAGTTTCTCGCTTGTCTAGCGCTCCTTGCGAGGGTTTTCTCACTATACACGTAAGATGAGAGACCAAACGGTCTGATTAACTTATCGCAAGGGGATCACATTGGCCCAGTAGTGTTCTGAGGAGTCCCATAAGGACGAAAAAGTTAACTGTCAACTAGGGATGGGCGGAACAGCGTATTTTTAGGAACAGGTACAAATTGTTCCGGTTCCAGAAAAAACCTGTTCCGAAAATTCTGCTCCTGTTCCGAACTGCTCCTGTTCCGAACTGGACTGGTCAAAATAGCGTGGCGTGCCTTACGGCGCGGGGGGTCGAATGCTGCAAAGGGTGTCTATAAAAATTTTGCGACCAAAAAAAAATCAGGTCTTTACTTTTCTCTTTTTGTTCTTCGAAAGCCGATTTACCGCCCCCTCGAAAAAACTGTTCCTACAAAACGGAACAACTTGACAAACCTGTTCCGAGTAAAAACGTGTTCCGAAAAGAACAGGTACTGCTCCGAGAGCCCGCATCCCTACCAAGCAGTGTTCTGAGGAGTCAGAGGTGTCCATAAGGACGAAACAGTTAATTGTCAACACTTAGTAGATGTCCATTAGATCTTGGAACCCTGTGAGGTTATGCTTTCGAGCTACTCACGGAAAAATATGAGAGAAACAAAAACTTCCTTTTACCTGATTAGCCACAAAGACTTGCTTTGATAATCAAAATAGGGTGCGGTTGCCCATATTGAACTGCCTCCTAAATTGAACCTCTGCATTTTTCCTTACTTCCCGTAAAACCTGGCAAAGTTGGCCCCCGGTATTCGACATCAGACCTTGAACACCATAGAGAAAATAATTGTCTCTGTTGAACACTTTTTACCACTCAGTTGATGCACAGTACACGGACCGCAAAGCGGCCGACCTGCGGTCTGTTTACTGTGAGTTGATGTTTTGATTAGGACAGCGTAAGACGAGTGTGTGATTGCATCAATGAACTTGTAAAGTTCATTGGATTGCATGCAGTTTTCGACCACGTGCAAAGTAATATTTTGTGAACTTGCCTAAGGCTTTGAGTCAAACTAATACAAGGTAGGGTTAGTTTTTCAATTTTATAAATTGTCTATTAGATAACAGTATTTTATAGCGCTACCTAACATTGGCATTGTCGAAAACTTATTTAAATATAGGGTTAATCTGAATTTTGGTGATAGGTGCTCATTTTGAACCACTTACGAAACCTCTAATTGAACCCCGGTTCAATTTGAGACCCTGCTGGTTCAATTTGGGGGATCGAAATTTTCTTTTGTTTTTTTTTCAAAATATGGCTAAACGTGGAAAATATGGAAGGCTGTCTACTGAGGATAATAATAATGCGATCAGAAATTTTAACACACGAAAAGGTCTCATGCTTTCAGACGTTGATTCTTTACGTCTAATTTGAGTTATTATACCTTTGACAGTGGGAAAGAAGAATTAAAGAGATCAGTTGGATGACTTGGTCGAGTTAATACCCTGAGAGTTTCTCGTTCTTGTATTGAGACACCGCAGCCTGCATAGATGAAAGTTTTCCGAAAATTGATGTATGGCTTCGGTATTTCAATGTTTAAAAACTTTTTTTCTTATTTTTCTTTCTTTAATTTCACTTGTTAGAAAATGTTTATTCTGCAACACAGAAACATAGAATTATTTCTCTTAAAGCTTATTATTAGTAAAAGTTTATGTTTCGTTATTTAGGTACCAAGTTTTCTTAGAATAATGCCTTATTTTTTCTTAAAACTTATTATTAGTAAAAGTTTGTGTTTTGTTTTCTACCAAGTTTTTTAAATAAATGATAAATCCATTCAATTTAAATTGTTTTCATATACCTATGTTTGAGGTGTACTCGAATATTATGCTTGCTCAACTCGACTTGGTTGAGCAGCGGGACGTTTCTGGAATAGTTTACTGTCAGAGAGCAGCCTCACTCCCTGCTTTGTCCAGATAGGCTTGGGAACAGTAAACTTTGTAAATAATGAAGATGCAATTGTCAATTATGCCTACCTTATCGAATTTGACAGCAGGTTCAATTTAGGAGACCACAAGTTCAATTTGGGCACCACGTTGCCTAAATTGAACCATTTGCAACTTCATCTTAATTTTGCTTCTCTATTGTTGGTTCCAAATATAAAAATAATTTATTCCACTCGAAATGTTTTTCAAAGTTGAGAGATTTGCTTTGTCTAATCAAAATTTTTTTTTTTTTTTAATGCGACAAATATATGGACAATTTTTCGAAAATTGGTTCAATATGGGCAACCGCACCCTACCTTTTTGCTTTTAAGAAAAGTAACAAAAGATTACCAAAAAACGAGGTTAAAAGGGTAGTTTTGACAAAGGTATAAAATATTGTTTTTAGGAAGAAACCACATATAATAACATTATCACAACCAAACGGGGATGCATTGGGAAGTATCATAACAGCACCCCAAGTTTGCATTTAAAAAATGGCTGCGTGGATATGGGGTCGAACAGACAAGTCTGCTTTTGCAACAAACATCAATGCAATCAGGCTAAACGATTTGGATTACGCCCAAGTGCTTTGTTCTTTACAGTGGTGATTTTATTTATTTTTAAGATTTAACGGTTTTTAATAAAAGAAATCGGGTTTTTAACATAATATGATGAAAATTTCTTGTTTTATTTTTTCCATACCGCTTAGTTTTTATTATACGGGAGATTTTTGAAAGGATGATAATTTCAATAAACCTTATTTATATCTTGGTTATTTTACAAGATATTTTAATTCTATAAAAACATATTTTTGGAAACTTATTTTGAGAAAAAAAAATTTCATAGAAGGTGTATTTTCGACATGCCTCATTTAAAATAAAAAGTTTAAATACAGACCTGCAAATTGCTTTATATTGGTGATTATGGAAAAATATAAAAAATTTTGAAAATTTTATTTTTTTGACGTTTATAAACAATCCCAAGTATTACTACTGTGCGTGGCTTGGCAACATAGTCTTGAACAGATATCATGATTTTTTAAACGATTTTCTTTGGCAATTTTTAAAGCTCGCTTAAATTCAGGGCTTTCCTAATGAAGTTTAAAAAGTATATTAAAACTTCATTGAGCTTTCCAGGCGAGCCTAGGAAATTTTGAGAGGACATTCAAAAAGTAGGCCGTATGTCAGAGGTTAATTCACGTAAATTCATTTTTAAATTCAGTTTCGACTCTATTATTATTTTTGTTAAATTATTTTACTTATTTTTGGGCGACCCTATGTAACATGTAGGTATTTTTTTAAATACCAAATTGCAAATAATGAAAGGACGTAAAACCATAAACAACAAGTAAAATTAAAGAAAGAAGAATTATAAATGGCTTGGTATATCCTGATAATTTCTCGTTCTTGTATTGAGACGCCACACACATGCATATAGGTAAAAGTTTCTCCGAAAATTTATGTATGTTTTTTGGTAGCTTAATGAGAGAGCGTTTGCGTACAGAGCAAGAGATCCAGGGTTCAAGTCCCGATCGAAGAGAAACTTTTTTATAATTCTTCTTTCTTTAATTTTACTTGTTGTTTATGGTTTGAGGTCCTTGCATTATTTGCAATTTGGTATTTGAAAATTATATTGCCAATCGCCAATTATTGCGATCAAAAGTTTTAACACAGGAAAAGGTGATCTCATGTTTTCAGACGTTGATACTTTACGTTTAATTTGAGTTTTCATACCTTTGACAGTGGGAAAGAAGAATAGGGTATTTGACAAATTTTAGAAAAGTGTTTAGAATGATACATAGGTCCCTAATTTGCTACGCAAAATTATTAAAATAGTATATTTTATCATGACTACATTTCAAATCAAGTTTTCTAATTTCCGATTTGAATTTGCCGCTAAAACGCTCATTTCTAGCATGGCGTTGCAATGACGTCACAGCGCAGTAAACTCGCGGACAGATACACGGCATGCAAGTGTTTATTTGTTTTCGGTTTGTGTTTTTACTGTTTTTATGTAAAAAAATGTCCTATAAGTGGTGTGTAGTGGGGTTCCTTGAATTTCTTTGGTAGTGCCTCAGTGTTCGAATACTAACAAAAAAACACCTGAAAAACTATTTATTCATGTGCCCACAGCAGTAAAAGAATGGAAAAAGTGGCTAGAACTTGCTCGAAGAGACACAAGGGCCTTATCTAATGTATGCCCGCAGATAAAACGATAACTGCAGTGGACTGTATATATTTTATTTAAATGAAGCGCGAACAAACATAAATATATTGATACGAAATCACGAAATAATCGAAAGGTCCATAGTTAATTGCTGGTACCACAAACTATTTATTCATGTGCCTACAGCAGTAAAAGAACGGAAAAAGTGGCTAGAACTTGCTCGAAGAGACACAAGGGCCTTATCTAATGTATGCCCGCAGATAGAAAAACGATAACTGCAGTGGACTGTATATATTTTATTTAAATGAAGCGCGAACAAACATAAATATATTGATACGAAATCACGAAATAATCGAAAGGTCCATAGTTAATTGCTGGTACCACACAACGGAAATCAGAAACAAAGCACTCACCAGTTTGCAGCCAATTTCTCCACGTTCCAGGGGCCCCTTTCTGGATCTAATGATGGCACCACGTAGCTGAAGGGCTGAAGTTTCAAGTTCTATGCTTCAGTACACCAAAATCGAGCACTTTCAAGTGTAGAAATTTGTAATAGTTGGAGAAAGTAGTTAACACGCCATTTTCTCGAGGCGGTAGAAAAGGATCTCACTGATTGTTGGTGCGCATGTCGAAATGCGCGAAAATGTACTCTGTCCGTCATCCAATTGTGTGGTTTTAAAATTAAAAACAACCGCGAAATTTAGCGGGAGCTAACATCTAATACCTCTTCACTTTACATTTGTGAAGATCACTTTGATGTAAGTATAACTAAATTGTTTCTATTAATTTTTCTCACGTTGTCTATAATATATATAATTATTTCGTAAATGACGATGAAATTTTTGAGGTTATGTTTATTACAAGAGGTAAACAACTATAATAGGCAGAAAGGTGTACAAATTTTTAGGCGGTGCTAGGCAGTTATTAGGCAGGACTAGGGAGTACCTCTAAATGCAGGATTAGGCAGTGCACATGCAGGCTAAATGTAGGACTGAGCAGTGCATATGCAAGACTGGGCAGTGCATAGGCAGGACTAGGCAGTACCTAAGCAGGACTATGCAGTGTAACCATTAACGTATTCCGGTTAATACGTTAATGAGTGTAACCTATGCAGTACTTCAAGTATTGCTGGTCGTTGTATACTTTTTGCCTCCCTGTCCTGCAATTTTTGATTGTTTCTTAATGCTCAAAATAATAATGATTGGGTATTTAATTGAATCTATTGTAAGTGGCATATTAAACAAAAAAGCAAAACACATAACCTAACCTCAAAATCTAAATGAGTAAAAGTAGGCGAAGAATATCATAAAAGAACTTTCAGTTATATACAAAACAACTCATCGAATGCTTACATCAACATTTTAACGTTTCTAAATTCCGAAGAACAAAAATCACTGTTGTTGGCAAAGAAGCCTGCCACCATAAATGAATGTAGCATTGGCAAGTTGGAGCTATCGGCTTTGGAGAATCCGTTTTCTATTGAAAATATTTTTTATAAGCAAAACACAAAATAAAATCTAATTTAGGACGATAATTCGCACTTTAAACCAAAGCAAACATCACCATCCATAAGAAAATAACACAGAAAATAGGTTCGTTCGAGGCGTTTACTGTTTTGTGACGTCACTCGCAGCTGATTGGTAGACCGCCTGTTTTGAATCACGTGGCTAATTGTTTTAATTCAATGAATTTATTTAATTAAAAGAACTATGAATTTGAGAAAAAATTAAACCAAAAAGTTTGTTTTTAGCATTACCAAGACCTAAAGAGATATCTAAAAATAAATATATATTTATTTTTTACAACTGTCAAAAACCCTATTATAGAAATTAGTTGAATGGCTTGGTCGAGGTAATACCTTGAGAATTTCTCGTTCTTGTATTGAGACACCACACACATGCATAGGTAAAAGTTTTTCCGAAAATGTATGTATGTTCTTTGGTAGCTTAATGAGAGAGCGTTTGCGTACAGAGCAAGAGATCCAGGGTTCAAGTCCCGACCAAAGAGAAACTTTTTATAATTCTTTTTTCTTTAATTTTACTTGATGTAGGTATTTCCTATAAAGGCAAGGACGCACTCGGACCCTAAAAAGCCAAGAAAACATGGTAAAGAACTTCATCGCGCACGATTGAGCCTAGCATATAATCAGCGATGGCAGGCGTTGGGACCATTAAGTTCATAATAAAATCAGCAATAAAAAAAAATCGAATTTATTTGATCCAACCCACACGACCTTGCTGTATATTACTCATAATTACATTAGTCAAAACTAGAAACGGATGTGTCAAACAACTGTCAGAACGTCTCGTTGGCCTCTAATCAAAATCATTGTTAGCAACACGATTTTGAAAAGCCATAAGTGGGTTTGACATTGTTGCTCCTATAGTTGATGTTGTATTAAAGTGACACCGCGTCATCAAAACCTTGATTGGCAGGAAGGGAGTAGAAGGTTACATACAGTGGCACGCACTTCCTTTAATTTTTTTATTGATATTGATTCCCAAACTGAGGCACTGCAGTATTAGTCATTAGCTTACTATTTTACTTGCTTTTTATTGATGTCTTCTTCTAAACGATTTCATTAGAAAGGAAAATGTATACTCTTATCTGGTTGTTACGAACATATTATTGATTTAGCCGGGCTTTGACGTTTTCTATTCGTTGTTGTTTTGACTGTTTATGTCAAACAAATTATGACGGAGCTTTTTACAAAACAAATGTTTTATGTTTCGGATCTTTATTTATTAGGTAAGTACCTATTTGATCTCTCCTTTAAAAGGTCTTAGTGTTTTATCCTTCGAACATTAAACCCCGAGCGGCACACTGCATGTACAAAGTGAAACACTAATTTTTTAAGGCTTCTTTACTTAGATTTTGCCGCAAAATTTGGTTTATCATAGCTATGACGCGGTGCCACTTTAATACAATATCAACTATAGATGCTCTAAGGAAAAACTTTAGAAATAAAATAAATATGATAACTATTACAAGGTAGTTTATTCTATTGTTAAGCTTTGTGTTTGTAACATACTACATAATGTACATGACTGATAAAACTAACGATTACAAATCGAAATACCTAAAACACTAAATTAAAAATAAGTCTTTTGAAGTCAAATCATGGCACAACCAAATTGAATCAATAAAATTTTCATAAAGTGCAAACTCATTATTTGGAAGCCTACACACAAAAATAGACAAAATAATCTCTTAAGATTGTGGGACAAAACAAAAAGTAGTACTTATATATTGAGTTTTGGTGAAGACAAACATTATTCGGGTAATTAGCTGCCAAAGTGCTTTCGAAACCTTGGAACTTGTGATAGTAGCATATAATGAAAAAAAAAACTAACTTTGACTAAAATATCAAAGATCATCAATATCTTCAAACAGATCTTCATCTTTCAAACCAGTACTGTGTGGTACATAATGGGGCATCATCATGAATTTGCGGACAAAATAATCCCTTAAGAATGTGGGACTATATATAAACAAAAAATGGTAGCACTTATATCTCCAATTTTCGTGAATATAAATAGCACTCAGGTAGCTAACTGTATATTAAAGTGCTTTTGAAAACTGTGATGCTTGTCATTTGTAACATACATTTGTAACAAAAATAAAATACAAAAATATATATGGAAATTTAAAGATCATCAATATCTTCACGCAAATCTTCGTCTTCAAAATCAGTACTGTGTGGTTCATATTCGGGCATCATCATAAATTCGCCAACAAAATAATTCCTTAAGATTGTGGGACTGTATTTAAACACAAAGTGATAGTATTTATGTCTCCATTTTTCGTGAATATAAACAGCACTCGGGTGACTGTATATCAAAGTGCTTTCGAAAACCTTGTGATGCTTGTCATTTGTTACATAGATTTGTCAAAAGAAGTTAAATAAAGGAAGATATTCCGATTTAAAGATCATCAATATCTTCAAGGAAATCTTTATCTTCCAAACTAGTACTGTGTGGTACATATTCGGGCATCATGAATTTGCTGACAAAATAATCACTTAAGATTGTGGGACTGTATTTAAACAAAAAATAATAGTATTTATATCTCCAATTTTCGTGAATATAAACAGCACTCAGGAATATATAAAGTGCTTTCGAAAACTGTGACGCTTGTCGTTTGTAACATACATTTGTAAAAAAAATTAAATACAAAAAGATATATGGAGATTTAAAGATCATCAATATCTTCACGCAAATCTTCGTCTTCCAAACTAGTACTGTGTGGTTCATATTCCGGCATTATCATAAATTCGCCAACAAAATAATTCCTTAAGATTGTGGGACTGTATTTATAGAAAAAGTGATATCTTCAATTTTCGTGAATATAAACAGCACTCGGGTGATTGACTGTATATCAAAGTGCTTTCGAGAACCTTGTGCTGCTTGTCATTTGTTACATAGATTTGTCAAAAGAAGTTAAATAAAAGAAGAAAGATATATTCCGTTTTAAAGATAATCAATAACTTCAAGCAAATATTTATCCTCTAAACAAGTCTGTGTGAGTCATATTCGGGCATCATTATGAATTTGCTGACAAAATAATCACTTAAGATTGTGGGACTGTATTTCAACAAAACATGGTAGTATTTATATCTCCAATTTTCTTGAATATAAACAGCACTCGGGTAACTAACTGTATATCAAAGTGCTTTAGAAAACTTTGTGATGGTTGTCATTTGTAACATATGTTTGTAAAAAAAAATAAATACAAAAGGATATATGGAGATTTAAAGATTATCAATATCTTCAAGCAAATCTTCATCTTCCAAACCAGTACTATGTTTTACTTATTCCAGCATCATCATGAATTTGCTTACAAAATAATCCCTTAAGATTGTGGGACTAAATTTAAACAAAAAATGGTAGTACTTATATCTCCAAGTTTCGTGAATATAAACAGCACTTGGGTAGCTAACTGTATATCAAAGTGCTTTTGAAAACTGTGATGCTTGTCATTTGTAACATACATTTGGAAAAAAATTACATACAAAAAGTATATGGAAATTCAAATATCATCAATATCTTCAAGCAAATCTTCATCTTCCAAACCAGTACTGTGTGGTGCATATTCAGGCATCATCATATTATATTCGTCAACAAAATAATTTCTTAAGATTGTGGGACTGTATTTAAACAAAGTGTTGTATTTATATCTCTAATTTTCGTGAATATAAACAGCACTCGGGTAATTAACTGTATGTCAAAGTGCTGGCGAAAACTTTGTGGTGCTTCTCATTTGGTACATACATTTGTCAAAAGAAGTTGAATAAAATAAGGAAGATATATACCGATTTAAAGATCATCAATATCTTGAAGCAAATCTTCATCTTTCAAACCAGTACTGTGTGGTACATATTAGGGCATCATCATGAATTTGCTGACAAAATAATCACTTAAGATTGTGGGACTGTATTTAAAGAAAAAATGGTAGTATTTATATCTACAATTTTCCTGAATATAAACAGCACTCGGGTAACTAACTGTATATCAAAGTGCTTTTGAAAACTTTGTGATGGTTGTCATTTGTAACATACATTTGTAAAAAAAGTTAAATACAAAAAGATATATGGAGATTTAAAGATCATCAATATCTTCAAGCAAATCTTCATCCTCTAAACCAGTCTGTGTGAGTCATATTCGGGCATCATTATGAATTTGCTGACAAAATAATCACTTAAGATTGTGGGATCTGAATTTAAACAAAACATGGTAGTATTTATATCTCCAATTTTCCTGAATATAAACAGCACTCGGGTAACTAACTGTATATCAAAGTGCTTTAGAAAACTTTGTGATGCTTGTCATTTGATACATTTGTCAAAAGAAGTTAAATAAAATAAGGAAGGTATATACCGATTCAAAGATCATCAGTATCTTGAAGCAAATCTTCATCTTTCAAACCAGTACTTTGTGACAAAATAATCACTTAAGATTGTGGGATTGTATTTAAACAAAAAATGGCAGTATTTATATCTCCAATTTTCCTGAATATAAACAGCACTCGGGTAACTAACTGTAGATCAAAGTGCTTTTGAGAACTTTGTGATGGTTATCATTTGTAACATACGTTTTAAAACAATTCAATACAAAAGGATAAATGGACATTTAAAGATCATCAATATCTTCAAGCAGATCTTCATCTTCCAAACCAGTACTGGGTGGTTCATATTCGGGCATCATCATGAATTTGCTGACAAAATAATCCCTTACGATTGTGGGACTGTATTTAAACAAAAAATGATAATATTTATATCTAAAATTTTCGTGAATATAAACGGCACTCGGATACTTATCTGTCAAAGTGCTTGCGAAAACTTTGTGTAGTTTATCGTCTTCGATCTTCATGGGGACTGGTGGAGGAGTGATGAAGGAGAGATAGATGTTGTATTTTTTGAAGTAGGAGTTGTAAAACATATGCTGTTCGGGGGTGAATGCGTCGTGCATTTCTTGTGCGTTGTCGAGCTGTTTCGCCATGATGTTGCTTTGGGTGGTAAATGAACCTAGAATAATAAACGCGATTGCCTATAATTTTCCGTGGGTAAAATTTAAAGGGACGTTTAAAGATAAAAAATCAAATATTCTATACTCCATATTATAATTTTTAAGATAACTTTTTGACAGTTATCAGCTGTTTACCATAGCAAATAGCATAGGCCAACGAAAAAAAGTTGTAAAAAGCTGTCTCCATTCTCCCTCTTTGTTGTTTTGTATGTAAGCAACAAGGACTTAACCGCCATTAAACCCATAATCGCACTTAAGTGCTTACGGTGCATCTGAGGGCTATACAACCAACAAAAATAAAAAGAGTGGGTACACCAAGCCAAGGCCAACACAAACCAGGGCTATCAAAATGGACGGGCCACGATCCTCCACTTTGTTGACGTCACATCCGGGGCTGATTTTTTTTTGATGGTCACGTTACGACACAGCTGATTGTCTTTAAAATTTTGAAGTTGGAATGACGGTTCATGGATATTTGATTTTTTGTTAAATAAAGCCGTTTTTGAGATTGTTTTTACTTTATTCTGGCAGAACAATTTTTTTTAAATGTATAGTAAGCCCTAATTTTTCATAGCCGCTTCATTAGCTTACACAAAAATTAAGTTTAAAGCAGAAGCGAATGTGACAATCACATATGACAAAGTCAAATACATGTCAAATATAACAGTTGGCATGTGGTACATGGCGGGTAATTTGAATTCAAAATAAGGAATGCTAAATCTTGAAGATTTTAACCTTTTAATCATGTTGCTTCCTTACAAACCTTTGGTGGAATATCGGGATGGTGTCTGAGAATATTTCACTGAAATTTTGCGGAAATCTGTAGTGCCATTTTGAAAATATCATAAAAAAACGTCTGACCTCCCATAAGACCCAATGTAAAATTCAGCCCCAGGAGAACAGCTGATTTTTTCAGGGTCGTGGCCTCTATTTTTGTGTTGGCCTTGCCCTGACCAAGCGTTTGATATTACGATTAAAAAAGCTGAAATAGGAGGGCACTGGTAAGCAGCCCAATCAAACTTGCTATACTATGATTTTATTGCGACCTTGAAAAATGGCGGAGACTGTCAGTTGTTTTGTTGTGTTTTTTTTTAAGAAAGCAAATCTCCGACTTTTCCTACTCTAATAGAAAAAGTAATGTTTTAAGACCCTGAATAGTTTTTGACAATTAGATTTTATTCCACATTTAGTAAACAAAATGGCAAAAACCCAAATAAACAAAAACAGCACTTGATCAATAAACGAAATGTCAAACAGAAACTGGAACACAAGACGCTAGCCCTTCCAAGTCCACTTCCAATCCCTGACTTCGCATGCGTAGATCTACCAATATTATTTACCTCATGTATTAGAATAGATGTACAGGGTGATTTTCACTTGAATGATTCTAACCACATGAAAATAGAAAGTTTCAAAAACCTAACCTAACGAAACCTAATCAGATCTAACCGAACCAAAGCAAACTAAACCAATATTAAAAATAAAAAAAAACTTTCCTGACTTCCCACTCGGGATCCTAGAGGATGTGAATCCGAACCGGATCGTATCGAACCGAACTTATCCAAACCTAACCCTACCCAACTAAACCTAATTAGCAGTACGTGTTGTAGTTTAGTTTGGTTAGGTTAGGTTTGGTTCAGTTTAGTTAGGTTCGGTTTGGTTCGGTTCCGATTCACATCCTCTAGGATCCCGGGCAGGAAGTCAGGAAAGTTTTTTTTTTTGAAAAAAATTATTGGTTCAGTTTCCTTTGGTTCGGTTCGGTTAGATTTGATTAGGTTTTGTTAGGTTAGGTTTTTGAAACTTTCTATTTTCATGTGGTTAGCATCATTCAAGTGAAAATCACCCTGTATTCATCTATTCTAATACATGAGGTAAATAATATTGGTAGATCTGCGCATGCGAAGTCAGGGATTGAAAGTGGACTTGGTAGCGCTAGCGTCTTGTAAACAACAACGGGACGGCAGCCATTTTAAATTTGTCACTGTAACTATGGTCAAATTTTATTCGGTAATAGGGACTTATTGCAATAAAAAAAGGCAGGAATTGTGCTGGGCACTATTCTGACAGTTTCGCATTATAAGAACAGCTGTTCAAAACTAGGCCTTTGTGTATTATAAGAGCCGGAATTAAAAGCGCCATCACTATTAATGGGAAATAAACGACTGGATGTATAAATTAGACTTTGGTATGTCAATTTTGAAAGATTAACTGTCAGTTTTCAATCGAAAACTGTCAGAATAGTGCCCGGCACTATTAATACCTATTTTTGTTGCAATAAGTCCCTAATGTTCTGTAATCCGTGTCTTATAAAGGCATTCTTCACCCAAGAATGATCCAGCCCAGAGGATAGTGACTTCCCATAAGCGCAACGTTCGCCAAGTCTTACCCCGGGTCAATGACCGAGAGTGACGTATTCCGGCCCACTTTTTTGCCAAAAATTTTGATACCTCCGAATTTTTTAGGTGATTTTTGCGCCCTGGGCAGTTACCCTGGTTGCCCTGGGCAGCAAACCTGGTTGCCCTGCTCCCGTGCGGCCCTGATATTTTCAATGTGCGCAATTTATTTAGGTTTTTTTAGATGGCGGATCTTATGTGCAATTTTATATATCGCAACCTCAGAACGAAAATGACACAACTCAAAATTTAGAAATTTGTACTTTTAGTGATAAAATGACAAAATGAGATGCCTTCTATCAATTATCTTAACTACTTATAATGCTTGCTCAGGGCTCTCAACAGATAAACAGCAAAATATGAACTTTTTTAATAAAATTATGAAAAACATGAAATTAAGAAAACAAAATATGAAGGAAATATGAATAAAAACTTCAGTTTTTTTTGGGTTCTCTACCAAATGGTTTGTTATGTAAAACCCAACTGTTTTTTAGGAAAACTCATTTACTTAGCAAAAATATATATTTCTTGATTTTATTTATTAAGAAAAGTATTAGCAAACATTTTGAAGTTGAATTAGGCCTGGATCCCCATCCAAACAATTATGGCCAAACAAAAACGAGGCACATTTTTTAAAGCATATTTTACAACAAGGTATAAGGTGTTTCCGTATTTTTAAACCAAGGTCTACTGCAATTATTCAAAGAAATAAAAAAAATGATAAATGCAAAAGTTGTAGGCTTTATCCAATACCATCAAAAAAAGTTATAAAAAAACACAAACATTGTAAATCTCCTACGGAACATCCTACAAATTAATATGTTAATGATTTAACTTAAAAAAATAGATATTTTCTTTCTAAACTCAAAAATATATGATAAACTGCCATTTGATAAACAGAAAACTTAAGTATACTCGATGATATAATTGGTATGCTGTAAATACCTATTCCAAGCTCAAACATTTAAAAAAAGTCAACATTACAGAGTAAAATAATAAAATTCATGAAAAAGCCCTGCTCAATTAGACTTTTTCAGAACTAGCCACGGATGACCAAAACAACTAATTAACATAGGAAATGCAACAAACATAAGAATAATAAAACAAAAGGCAAAAAAGCCCTACTTTATTCAGACTTTCTCAGAGGCAACAAACTAATAATAAACTAAAAGGAACTCAAAATTCAAGACTAGGAAAAATATCGAAAATTTCCAAACTTATTCTATGATTGAAGTTTCTTCATTGGGGAAAATATGAAAAATATGAAGGTTTTTCTAAAAATATGAAGTTTTATGAAGTCTGAAAAAAAAAATGAACATTTTCATAAAATATGAAGGTGCTGAGAGCCCTGCCTGCTGAAATATGATGTTCAAATCAAGAACTTAAAATACGCCTATAATAAATAGTTATACCGAAATTATTGGATATTTGTTTTGTTAACATAAAATCAATTTTTTGAGTAGATACATTGCTGCTGTGCCAAGGTCTGGTTGTTTTAAATATCCCATTTATTTTTGTAAAAAACTAAAAACTAAATATTTGACAGTTTAAAAACTAAATAAAAATTTGTATATGATTTTTTTTTCGGTCCAAATTCGAAAACTGCAGCTCAACCGAAGCTATATAGTTCCCAAGTTATATTTTTTTCATCGATAAACCTCCCTCGCCCCTTTTGCTTCCACCACCCCACCAAAAACTAATCAGCTCTTCATTGTCTGGTCCCATACTATTATTTTGGTTTAAAACGGTTTAGCCGTTCTTCAGCCATCCCACTACTTTCTTTTAGATGTTACATGCCAAATATAAATGTCTAAAACATTTTAATAAGCAATTGACCAAACTATATATGACAATGTTGTTTTATTAGTTTGATATAAAATTTGTTAAAATTTATTCCATTAAAAGCCAAAACAACAGCATCAAATGCCTTAAACATATTATATTCCAATACAAGTATCACATGAAACTTGTTTAGAGTGGGCCAGGTGACGTCACTGCAGCAGCGCGAACCCGCACTAACCTGACGGAAAAAATCGTTGATTGAACAGTCCTTTAAGATTTATCATTATTGGTCTTTACCTGGTATAAAGTTGACAACATCGACTCCATACTTGGCCATCTCAACTCGTAAGCCGTCGCTGAAGGAAGCCAATGCTGCCTTGGTTGCACCGTAGACCGCCAACCCGGGCAAGTTGGCTATGGCGCAATGACTAGATACTATCACAAGCCTTCCTGAAAGTAAAATATTCAGAATTTTTGGTAAACTTATCACGTCCTTGCAATGCAACTATAGGTAAGTTTAGTGGGAATAAGGACACTGTTGTTCTGGTAAATATACGTTTTAATCCATCGGTAACGTTTCGACAATGGTTTTTGTCTTCATCAGACTAAAAAGGTTACAACTCATTAGTAAGATAATACAAAATACGGCACATTAATACATCACCAATTAAAAATTATTATTCTTTTCCCAATAAAGAACATTTAAAATGACCTTATTGACAATATATTATTTTTTTCCTAAATATTTTTTTCCCTTTCAATGTATATGTAACTGATTTTTTTATTTATTTATATAAAGAAATAATTATGGTTTATTTTTCTTCTTTTTTTCTTTTTTCAATATACATATATAAAATTTTTTATACAAAGGTTCAAAAAATTTTGTCACTATAGTAACTGATGGGTGGCTCAATAAAATACGCACAAAGAGATCAATCAGCTATTCATATAAAAACAACAATAACAAATAAAACCTGTAGCAAGCCATAATACCATGTAGAAAATAACAACAATGTACACATTATAAATCTATGTTAAAATTTAAAAAGGACTGTTAAAATATTTAAAATTCCGTACTCACCCTTCAGACTAGATCGTACATTGGAACAACAAAAAACAACAATTCAAGCACATCAGGAAAACAAACGGCACAAAATTAAAAACGAAACCCAACCTTAATCTGCTAATTATTTATATTTTCTTTTGTTTTGATTATCAGACAGGTTATATTATCGGCGGCAAAATTAGTCCGCATTGTTGTCACTATTCTGGATTTTCATTGTTCCGAAATATTAAAACAAATTAAAATTCTTTAAGTTTAAAGCAAAAGGCAACCTTGAATAGAGTGGAACTAGTAGTGTACGGTACTGATTTAATTCAGAGTGGGACAAGTGTATATAGTATGACACAATTAAGACAGTGATGGAACTTATTTTCTAGTTTGGAGTTGTTGTATATTAAAATGCATTGATAACATGCATTGTTGTCAGAACACAAAACTTTTCCTGTTTAAACCTTGGTATATACAATTAATTTTTAAAAAAGCAAAAAATATTTTTTGGTTGAACGCTAATTTTCAACTAATTTACGTATTCATGACTACTTAGAAAGACACTTCGTATTTTGTTGTCGTGGTTTAATTGGGGAAAAGCTTTATTTTTTTCCTTTTATATTATACATATACATACATACACCCACATATACATACATACAATCACATACATACATACATACATATACACACTTAGTTTTAAAGTGTCTGTCTGTATACAAGATGGCAGTAAGATAAAAAAAGACAAAAGATTTTGAAATTTTTAATTTATAAGCTTCTAATATGGATAGCATTAATTTTCAGCAACGTGTTCAGCATTTTTGGACAGGAAAATTTTATATCAGACTCCTTTCTTCGATTGTTGTGAAATGTTTAGGAAATATAACTTTTACGTCTCCTTCGAATGCTACTTGCCATTTTGACTGAAATGAGACAGAAAAAAACTTCGTTTATATAGCTTAGCTTTCTTTTAAAAGTGACACACAAGATGTTTTTGTGGGAAAATCGCCGAAACACGTGACCTGAAAACTGGATTGAAGTTTTCAAATGCACTACCAGGGCTATCAAAATGGACAGGCCACGATCCTCCACTTTGTTGACGTCGCATCCGGGGCTGATTTTTTTTGATGGTCTCGTAACGACACAGCTGATTGACTTTAACATATTGAAGTTGGAATGACGGTTCATGGATATTTGATTTTTTTTTAAATAAAGCCGTTTTTGAGATTGTTTTTACTATATTCTTGCAGAACAATTTTTTTTAAATGTGTAGTAATCCTTAATTTTTCAGAGCCGCTTCATTAGCTCACACAAAAATTAAGTTTAAAGTAGAAGCGAATGTGACAATCACATATGACAAAGTCAAATACATGTCAAATATAACAGTTGGCATGTGGTACATGGTGGGTAATTTGAATTCAAAATAAGGAATGCTAAATCTTGAAGATTTAAACCTTTTAATCATGTTGCTTCCTTACAAACCTTTGGTGGAATATCGGGATGGTGTCTGAGAATATTTCGCTGAAATTTTGCGGAAATCTGTAGTGCCATTTTGAAAATATCATAAAAAAACGTCTGACCTCCCATAAGACCCAATGTAAAATTCAGCCAAGGGAGAACAGCTGATTTTTTCAGGGTCGTGGCCTCTATTTTTGTGTTGGCCTTGGCACTACTTGTTCTTTGACAGTTGGTACAGGATCAAATTTATTTAAAATTTTAGGCTGTTAATCCACATATTATTATGGCCAATACTGTACATACCTTTGTGCTGTCTTAAAAGAGGACAAAAAGCTTTGGTAAACTTGAAGGTGCCCAAAAGGTTGACATTTATTTGGTATTCCATCTGCCTTTCTGTCTGCCATTCAAATTCACCAAAAATCATCACTCCAGCATTGTTGACAATCGCATGCAGACCTGAAATAAAATAAATGAATCTATGACGGATCTGATAACTTCCTAGTCTATTAACACACTCCACGCTATATCAGCCTTAAAATCAGTTTTTTTTAAATGTCTTAGAAACGGAAGCTTCTACGTTTTAGGTATAACACAAATTATTGAGAAAAATATGTTCTACTATATTTTTTCATTTTTCATCACCTGGTGAAGTTAAAAAGGAAACAAAATTTGTCAAAAAAAAAATCAATACTGTTTCAAAGAGAAAACCTTAGTTTTTTAAATTCAGTGATGTAGGTGCACAACCAATTATTTTTCACTATGTTTTTGTTTTCTTTTCTCTAATTGTGGTCCACAATGGAGGGTCGAGTTCTTTTTGTATAAAAACTTTTAAAAAAAGGATAAAAATTCTCAATTACCCCTGAGCATGCAAACATAAGTTTGCAAAACCTGGGTGCTTAAAAAAATCCAAGCAATAGATTTAATAACAATTAGTGGAGAAAGACCCTAGAGTTTTATTTGACTGAACCTCTATCACTCCACCATAATTATGCTGATTTAATCTAAAATAGTAAGAATACTAAATATAAAAAATATACAGGCCATTCTTCAGAATTCAATATGTGGTCCTCCAAATTGGACACTTTTAAGGGGCTTAAAGTATGAGCTTAAGAATCCAAACTGTCAAACTAAATCATAAAGTTTGAAAACTTACTATACTCAGGATTCTGATTTAAATAATGTTCCAAAGTGTGAACTGCTGCAGTGATACTGTTTCCATTGGTAATATCTAGTTGTATCTGAATAATGTAACCGCCGTAAAGTTTTCTTATTTCCTTAGATCCTTTTGACTCAAGACTTAAAAATGCTGAAAAGAAAAGAAATCAAACAAGTCTCGTGGCTAATCGGGAAAAGAAGTTTTTGTTTCTCTCATATTTTTCCGTGGGTAGCCTGAAAGCTTAACCTCACGGGGGTCCAAGATCTAATGGACACCTAATAAGTGTTGGCAGTTAACTGTTTCGTCCTTATGGGACTCCTCAGAACACTGCTGGTCAATGTGACAATTCCTGCGATGTTAATTAGACGGTTTTGTCTCTAATCAAATGTAAATAGTGAGAAAACTATCGCAAGAAGCGCCATCTGCCGAGATACGAGAGAAACAAAAAACAAAAGCAGGCGAAAAACTGCTAGACATATCGATCAATGAAAAGATCGAATACAAATAAAAGAAAACAAACTATAGTCCGTGACCTACGACAGCTCTTTGTCTTTCAGGCCGGATCAACGCATATTGCATTTTTACCCGTCATCAAGACACGTGAGCGTCAATCAAGGGAATTTTTAAGCCAAATAATACTAACAAACGTGGAATTTTGTACCCGTGAATTTAAAAATCAAACAAGTCTCGTGGCTATTGGGGAAAAAGGAGGTTTTGTTTCTCTCATATTTTTCCGTGGGTAGCCTGAAAGCTTAACCTCACGGGGTCCAAGATCTAATAGACACCTAATAAGTGTTGACAGTTAACTGTTTCGTCCTAATGGGACTCCTCAGAACACTGCTGGTCAATGTGACAATTCTTGCGAAGTTAATTAGACGGTTTTGTGTTTAATCAAATGTAAATAGTGAGAAAACTATCGCAAGAAGCGCCATCTACCGAGATACGAGAGAAACAAAAAACAAAAGCTGGCGAAAAACTGCTAGACATATCGATCAATGAAAAGATCGAATACAAATAAAAGAAAACAAACTATAGTCCGTGACCTACGACAGCTCTTTGTCTTTCAGGTCGGATCAACGCTATTGCATTTTTACCCGTCATCAAGACACGTGAGCGTCAATCAACGGAATTTTTAAGCCAAATAATACTAAAAAACGTGGAATTGCGTACCCAAGTTGAGTTGCTCCGATTTTAAAAAAATGTTATATATCGCGTTTCAGATGATTTTGAAACTTTTTTGTCGTGTCGTCTTACTGTCTGTCTGTATGTCTCTCTATATGTCTGCCTGCATGTCTGTCTATAACGATCAACGCACATAACTCAAAAACGACTGCCGGATTTTAATGAAATTTGATACCTAGGTTGGGTTTTGGGTCTAGATGGTAACATTTAAAAATGAACAAAATTCACCAGACATAAGCCAAATAAAAGGGTGAAGATTTTTATAATATAAACTGGTGTTGGCATTTTATTGGCCCAGTGGTTCCACAGTGTAACCACGAGATAACTCAAGAATTAGAGCCTCCTACCAGAAAATTTAAAAAAATTATTTTTCTTAGACCTAAACTGTCTTGATTTTTTTAAAGTAAATCAAATTTTTTAAGAAAAAATTTGTCTGCAAAGGGTTAAAAGATTATTTTACTTATTTGTCTTGATGTTTAAAAAAATAACTTGAATTTTTTTCTTTTAAGTTGTGATTTAAGTACCCCAAGTTTCTAATAGAAACTTGATAAGCTAACACTTAAGAAGAAACTGATGATTTTTCTAATTTTTGCAGAAATAATTATTGAGAACTTGGTTTTTTTTTTAAATAAAGGGTAATTAATTTGACCGGTATTTAAAACACCTTTCAATTAAGTAATAACTTCTCGAGATATCTTAGTTTTTATAATTCTAATTTAAATAAAATTGGCAACTTTTCGATTTTAAAAAAATAACTAAAAACTAGGTCCTAAAAATTTAATATTTGAACTTTTTTTATTAGTAGAACAACTAATAATAATCAAAATTGGAGCTAGTCCAAACTGTTGCCTGGTTTTATCCTATGGGAAGTAGTTTTTGGGGGGTTTAGGGTATTTCTAGGACTGAATAAAACTGACCCCACTTAAAGATAAAAGGCGCAATTTGATATAGCAAAGCGTTTTTAAGCTACTTAGGGGTTTTTGAACACTCTGCATGAAGGGAGGGGGGTACGGGAAAATTCACCCCAACCCATTCGCCCCAGGTTGTTTTGCCGCAATCCGATTCGGCGGGGATACAGTTCACAGTGAGAATTTTTGTTTAATTTTTATTTTAATCTAATTTAACTTATTTTTTCTTAAATCATAGCTCCCCTGTCCTCCCGTTGGAGGAATAAAATCTGTGTTAAATGGAACTGTGACCAATTGATCGCCAACATACCCTAACTAGGTGTCTGGACCACCAACATTTTGCAAAAAAATGCTTTTTCAATTAGTCGTTTTTCAAAACTTATAAAGAAACCAAAAAAAAATGTTTTATAAAAACTTATTTTTTAAAACAATACTTTTTTTAAAAAGTAGTTTAAAAAAAAAACATATTTTTTTAAAATTACATTTTAATCAATATATTTTGCAAAAAAATGCTTTTTCAATTAGTTGTTTTTTAAAACTTATAAGAAACCAAAAAAAAAATGTTTTTCAAAAACTTATTTTTTTAAAATTACATTTTAATTATATTTAAAAAAAACAAAAAATATTTTTTTACAAAAAATGTTTTTTAAAAGATTTTTTTTAAATTATGTTTACTCCACAAATAAACAAAATTGAATTCTTAAACCTCATTGACGCCGAATTGTCCTGCAGCGAATCGGCCCGCAACATGCGGCCCGCGGCGAATCGGACCGCGGCGCATTGGCAGTGTCAAAGTGTCCCAACCCCAGGAAGGCGGACCATAACTTTTTATTTTTTAAAATTTCATTTTGTCCTAAACTGCTTTTTTATATATTTTTATTAAAAAAATTCAACTGTCAAATTGAATTTCAGCTGCCACTTCTGGTTTTTAAGATTTTACAAAAAATTTCTTCTCTATGAAATGAAGTTTTTGTTTATATTGCTTGTTTTATATTATATTTTAATTTGTTTAGGTACTGGATTTAAAATATTTTAAAATGTTTATTAAATTAATAAATTAATAAAAAGATAATACCTAAAGAACTAAAAATATAAAAGAACAATAAAAACATTTAAAAAATAAAATATTAAGTGTGATATGCCATTTTAAAGGAAATTTTATCATAATTCTAGCTTAAATAAAAAGGGGGTCATTTAATAATTATTATAAAAAACAAACTTTACTTAATAGCACAAAAACTAAAAGTGACAGATAAACTTAATAAAAAAGTTATAGGTCCCCTCCCAAAATGCAGACTTTTCAAAAAACCCCGCAGTTTACACATTTATTCTCTCAAATTGAGGCTAGCAAGTGAAAGTCAGTTTTTTGTCCCCTATAAACACCTGAAACCCTCTAAAACATTAAATCTGGGAAATTCTGTACATTTATTTAAAAATCCCCAGGTATATATACCTGCAATGACTGTAAACCCACACTCAGCGGCATGCTGACACATAGAGAAGCCCAATCCTGAATCACATCCAGTAATAAGAACAACTTTTTTCTTAGATGGTCTCAGTTTTTCTTTTTGTCTGCTGAATGCAAATACTAAACTTGCTGTGGTCAGGGCTATGACAGATAAGTTTTTGACAGGCTGACTAGTTTTGAATCCATGATGCAGCAGGACTACAATTCCTAAGACTCCTGCTCCAACCTATAGAAACATAAATTGTGTAAAAATAAAGCAAGAACCTCTGCAAGATTGATTGATCCAATAGAATAAAAAACTAGTCTCATAAAATTGCAAGATTGATTTATTCCCCCTATTTAACTTAGATTCATTTAATTTAAGCAAAATTAGACAAACTTAAGCGTTTTTCTTAATCTTTTTTGTTATTTTGCTTGAAGGCAATAGATTGTTCCTTTACTCCTTGAATATAAAATCAACACTTTTTACAATATCATGACAAATATAACAAAAATTTTAAGTACCAACTTAAGATATTCTAAGCTATTAAGTACCTAGTTTAGGCATTGCTATAAAACAGGATAGGGTATGTTAAAGCAGGCATTAAATAAAACTATGTGAGGACAAATACATAAAACCTTAAGATAAAATCTTCAATAAGAAAACTTGAAAGATTTTTTTTTAATTAAGCCTGAAATCTCTTTTAAATTAAACGTAAAAAACCAAGACTTTTTTTAAAACTCACCGCGGTATAAAGTTCATTTGCAATTTCCAGACAAGTCCTAAAAGGCCTGGAAAAAACACTCATTTTGTTTGATTTTTCAAGCCTCACTTCTTGATGCAACATTTAAACATTGTTCTTTTAAAAATATTTGGTTTTGTGATGTAACAGTTGATTTTTAGGTTTATTTTTACACTAAAATTTGAATTTTTTTATTTGATTTTATGAGCTTTTTTGTAAATAAATAAATCACCAAAAACATTTAAAATTTTCAATAAAAATCTAAGGTTATAGTTAGTTCTTCTTTAAAAAAAAAAGGTCATTCTGCCTCAGAAGGGTAGTTCGTTTCCACTACCTATTTGATTTCCCAGAGCCCGATTCCTGGGTTTGACCACGCAAGGCCAACACAAAAATAGAGGCCACGACCCTGAAAAAATCAGCTGTTCTCCCGGGGCTGAATTTTACATTGGGTCTTATGGGAGGTCAGACGTTTTTTTATATTTTCAAAATGGCACTACAGATTTCCGCAAAATTTCAGTGAAATATTCTCAGACACCATCCCGATATTCCACCAAAGGTTTGTAAGGAAGAAACATGATTAAAAGGTTAAAATCTTCAAGATTTAGCATTCCTTATTTTGAATTCAAATTACCCGCCATGTACTACATGCCAACTGTTATATTTGACATGTATTTGACTTTGTCATATGTGATTGTCACATTCGCTTCTGCTTTAAACTTAATTTTTGTGTGAGCTAATGAAGCGGCTATGAAAAATTAGGACTTACTATACATTTTAAAAAAATTGTTCTGCCAGAATAAAGTAAAAACAATCTCAAAAACAGCTTTATTTAACAAAAAATCAAATATTTATGAACCGTCATTCCAACTTCAAAATTTTAAAGACAATCAGCTGTGTCGTAACGTGACCATCAAAAAAAAATCAGCCCCGGATGTGACGTCAACAAAGTGGAGGATCGTGGCCCGTCCATTTTGATAGCCCTGGACCACGGTCCGTAAATACTGACCGTGGGTTTTAACGGCATTTGAAGGCCTGGGCGGGTTTTTCCATTTTTGGCTTTTTCTGGAATGTTTATCAAACAAAAACAGTAATACCCTGTTTCCACCAATGCCTGATTTGCACCGGTTTTAAATGCAGCGTCACCTGATGCGTTTTTTGAATCGGGGTGGGCATGCATTGGTGGAAATAGGGTATTACACAATTCAATTCAATGTTTGGTTCTTGACTCTGATCCTTGTGGATCAATTAGCCAGCACACATCGATTGGCTCTAAGGAAGTCTGGCATCTAAGCCACTTAGAACCTGTGCTCTTTTTCTATCTTTCAAAAACAATCCTTTCTTTCTTCCCTTCCTGGAACACCAATGTTCTTCCCTCCTACTTTCTTCTTCTCCTCCTACGCTCTCAGTTTCTTTTTGCCACTCCCAACCCAGTTCCCTTCTTCTTGCCAGATGTTTGTCTTGTTTTCTTCCACTGTTCCGTCAATTATCCCTATGTTCTACTTGTTTTAACTAGGAAAGATGGGATCTCAGATATACATATACATACATTCAACATAAATTTTTACACTCATTCTGACAATAACACAAAGATTTTCAAGGGTGGTGTGTTTAAGGGTAATTGTGCATTCGAATTTTTTATTTATCTATTTATTTATTATTCTTTATTTCTTTTAACTGATTTGTTTCTTAGATATTTGGTTTATTATTATATTTTTTTTATTTTTATTATTATTTTTTTTTATCTATTTTTTATTATGCTGAGTAAAGAGCCTTCTTCTGTTTTTCTTTTTTTTTTTTAATTTCCTTTAAATTTTTTCTTTGTTATACCTTAAAAATTTTGTCAATAGATTTATATTTTTTTTTGTTAACTTTGAGAGAATAGTTTTTACGGAGAGAGGTCTAGGGTTCCCTAATTCTGCTAAGCTGTTGTATAAATCAAAACCATGTATTTTTCTTATGGGACATGTAAGAAAGATATGGTCAAGGTCTTCCTCCTGGCCACATTCGCAAAGGGATGATTCCAGAATGTTAAGGGTATTAAGGGGCCTACAGACACGCGAGCATTTCTTGAGATTAGTACGCGAACTAATCTCTAGAGATTAGTACGCGCGAACTAATCTCTGGGAATCGCCTACACACACGAAGACAAAATTAAACGTTCTAAACATAAACACGATATTATCAATGCGTTTTGTCTAGACACCGAGAGATTTGCTCGCGTACATTGTGCGCGCGAACTAATCTTCGAGAGATATTTTAGGCGGATATTGTCTACACACGAAGAGATTAGTATGCGCAAACTTGTACGCGCGTACTAATCTCTGGAAATGTTCGCGTGTCTGTAGGCCCCTTTACACATTTAGTCACGAAAAATTGCAAGCATGTCGGACCCAATGAAATTGAAACTCTTCTTTTTCTAAGGTCGGACCGTGCTGGTACGTTCGTTGTCATTTAAAATGGTTACATTGATCCTCATATGCCTAGCCTATGTGTTTCTAGTGTCCATATCGCTGTGCCGGCGAACGTCCTATACCCTGTCCAGGTGACACTGCATTTAAAATCAGTGCAAATCCATGGGCCATCACATGATACGTTTTATTAATGGGGGTGGGCATGCATTGGTGGAAACAGGGTATTAGAAAGGACATAACTAGGCATCCGTTTTGTAATATTGGTAAACTAATTTTTGAACAGCCTAAATTATTGCTGACGCTTCTTTGGAAAGTCAAGAATCAGTTCCCCTAAATTTCCTAACCCAATATTTGATTTTGTTAAATATTTTTTTAAAATTTATATTTTTTGTGAAAAAGGACTGTTAGAAAGCCTCTTTTCAAAATGTCGAAGGCAGCCCAAAGACTGAAAACAATGAAAAAATCGGCTACCACGGAAAAAATCATTCACGGCATTATGAGGACGAACATTCCTGCTGGCATGGCCGCCGCAGGGCCTCCGTTGGGGCCCATGCTGGGACAGGCAAGTAAAATGATAACCGTGAAATTATCCACGAAACGGAATACTAGTACCTCTTTTCTCACTTTATCCCATTTAATTTCAGAGGGGAGTGAATATAGCAGTGTTCTGCAAAGAATTCAATGAAAGAACAAAAGACCTAAAAGAAGGCATACCTCTACCAACAAGGACACAAGTTAATGCAGACAGAACCTTTAACCTAACCATACACAAGCCGCCAGTGGTGCATTTCCTTAAACAGGCTGCTGGTATTCAAAGGGGTGCAATGATGGGTGGCAGGGAAGTAGCAGGAAAGGTAAGTTTTGTATACTGAATTGTAGCAAATTTGTTGTCAAATTAATCAGGAAAATTGTTAATAGGGATAAGTAATTTTAAATGAAACAGATACTGAATTGTAGCAAATTTGTTGTCAAATTAATCAGGAAAATTGTTAATAGGGATAAGTAATTTTAAATGAAACAGATTTTAATACAGTTAGCTCAGTTTGCTTGCCATACTTTATACCTAATAATAACAGTAATTAGAAATTAAAATATAATATAAAAACTGTCTTATACAGATAAAAGTAAGTAAGGCATTTCAGAAATGGTGTCTATAAAAATTAGAAGGCCTAGAGAAAATTCCAGCATCTTATTGGGCTTCGAATAGCACCATTGTTTCTTATTTAACCAAAATCAATATTAAAGAGTATGTCCTATTATCAACTTTTAAAATTGTTTTTTTTTTTCATTCTAAGGTTACCCTGAAACATGTCTATGAAATAGCACAGATAAAAAAGGAAGATCCTACCTTAGAAACACAACCATTAGATAATATCTGTGCCATGATTGTGGGTATAGCCAGATCTGTTGGAATAGAAGTGGTGAAGCACTTAGATGCAGCAGAATATGGTAAGTCCCTAGATATCAAGATGCCTTGCAACTCCCTTTACCTATGGCATGCTAAATAGAAAGTTCTGGCTCATATTTGATCTGTAAATCTTTGTCCATTGGTTTCTTTAAGAATAAATATTTCAAAATAAAAAAAGACTGCTTATATTTGAATAGTGATTTATAGCTTATTTAATGACATAGTATGTCATCATATATTATATGTTATCAAACTAAGAGTGCAAACGTAGGTTGGGTTGAGTTTAGGTTGGCTGGTTCACCACTTACACCACTCATTCGAGAAATATCCTAAATTTTTGAGATAAGAAATTGAAAAACGTAATTGTAAAGTTTATTGAAAGGAAATCAGTAAAAACGATGCATATAAAATATCTAAAGTGCACCTACCTTAGTTTTCATTTAGTTGCAGTCGTTTTGGTCGCTTGGAAGATAGGAAAAACGGGAAAATTGTAGCACTCACGGCGTTTCTTGTGCTTCTTCTCGGTTTTCCTGATTGCGACTCCTCGCGTGTCTCGGTGCGGGAATAAGTCATATGCATATACCCCGCGAAATTTGAAATGAAAAATAATATTAAAATATAAAGGTAGCCAAAAGCTGGCAAATAATTCTTGCACCAACATCAAACAACTTTTGTACTAAAATAATTTTTTAGGAGAGTTTCTAAAAGAGAGAGCTCAAATTGTAGAAGCTCAAAAGAAAGAACTGCAGGAAAAGAAAGAAGCAAAGATGTTGAGGACAGGATAAGAGGTTTGACTTTTAGTTTTTAGAAGATGTAAAAATGTAAGTAGTAAATTTAGTTTTTAAGAAATCAAGGTATTTTTTTTGTCTCCACTTCTCCCCATTTGTGATTTTGTCAGATTTCTAACTGGTAAAATATTTTTATTGAACGAATAGTTTTAAAAAATTTATTTTGTTTGACTGCTTAGGTTCTTTTATTAAAATTATTAGACAAAAAATCATTTTTTTTTTAGAAATTTATGATTTAATCAAATTTTGGTTAAATTTAATAATTATATGGACAAAAGATGTTAGTTATATCATAATCCAAAAACCTCCTGATATGATGCTCTTTTAAAAGTTAAAATTTTTTTTGTAATCCACAGAACATTGGTCTATTTTTTAAGTGATGAGTAACAGGGTAAATTTTTGTCAATAACTTATTATTAACAAGAATTTTTGCACATAAAAAAGTCAGGCTTTTCAGCAAAATACGAAAATTTAACTTGTTCTCATTACTTAGTAAAATTGGCCAGTGTACTGTGGAATATAATGTTTTAACTTTGTAAAACTACTTTTCGTAATGGTTTATTTCAAAAAGCTTTTAGCTCATCAGAGATAAAGCTAGGAAGACGAATAATAATGGCAAATTTTACTTTTTTAATTATTCTGGTTTGTCTTAACAATCCATTATTCAATCATATTATTTTTCCTATCTTTATTTTTCAACTTTTTGGTTCTCTTCTCAATGTGTTTCTGTAATCTGTTTGTTTTCTTCAATTCCTCATATTTTTCTACAAGATTTTCTATCTTCTTTGTTGCTAAAAAGAAAAATTATATTTTAGTTATAATTATTTAAACTAAAATTTTGTTTCTTTGTGATTTTATATAGCTTACATTTCTTTTTAAACACAGGCTTCTCTCCTTTCTTCAGTTGCTCTCTAATTTCTTTTTTCTCACTTCGTTCTTTTTCTTTTACTTTTCTTATCTTTTCCTCTTCCCTGAGTTGATTTTCCTTAAAAAATAAAAAACAATACATTAACAATATTTAAGTCATGTTTCTGTGAATAATAAACCACACGTTAAGAAAATTAGACTTGCTTATGAAAAGGCAAATGAACCATGTCTTGGTTTTAGAGATATTAGGTATTATTTACTATTACTTAGCCAATGCTGCGCGGGCTAGGAAGGTAAAAATCTACAATGTAGGTAGGTCATAAGTATTGTTCATACTCGTCTTAGTCTTTTGTTTTTGATTAGTCTTTGTCCTTTGATTAGTCTTAGCTGTCTTAAACAAAATCGGCTGTTCATACTCGTCTTTTGTTTTTGATTAGTCTTAGTCATAACCCACTGAAAAATCAATTTCAATAAAAAGGCCCCTTTTCAAAAGTCATTTTCTACACAAAACAATCTTATTTAACCTAATTTGTGCACGAAACACAGACACGAAAGAACAAAAGCGAAAAAGAAAATAAAAACAAATAAAATTTTGAGGTTATGTTGAGATTTTCTGTTAAAAATATGATTAATGGCGGTAAATTCAAAATTTCGGCCGCGCGCTTGCGGTCTTCGGACGCCCTGTAAAAAAACCAACAAATATCAGCTGATGTCTGTCACTCGTCTTAGAAGTTGTCCTAAGGATTGAAAGTTGGCAACTCTTAAGACAAAGACTAATCAAAAACAAAAGCAAAAGCATTGTATGAACACTCCCATAAGAAACAGTGGTTTTAACTTTCTTATGACAAGACATATGACTAAACCAAGACAAAAGACTAGACAAAAGACGAGTATGAACGATCCAATAAAAACAAAAAGTTTATGTACATTTTTGACATTTGCAAATGCCAACATTTAAATAAATATTTTTTATCAATTTTTATTTGCATAATAAAATCAAATGTATACTTTCTTATTGCAAACTGGTTTCTTTAAATAATTTTTTTGGCATACCCTGCGTAAGACATTCAAGTTTTTAAGTTAGTTCTTACCACTCTCTGTATAAGCAGCTTAATCTTTTGCTTCCTTTCTGGATCTGTACACTCATTATACTCCTCTTGTAATGCTTTTTTCTCTTTCTGTCTAATGTCATTAACAAAACCGTAGTTCGATTTAAATGTGTCTCGATCAAATTCGCCACACATAGGATCAAACCTTGGATCTCTGGCTGGTGTTGGTCTAGGCGCTTTTATGACAGGTATTTGAGCTACTAATTTAAGTTTTTTCGCGCGTATTTTGGAGCTGACTTCTCTTGGTCGATTTTTGTTGACTCTCTTTAATTCTTTTCGTTCTTTTTTCTGTTTAACATTGCCATAGACTGTTTCGTTGTATACTTTAGAACCGAGTTTTTCTTTAAGCTTAATTAGTTCTTCAAAACTGAGGTTTTTTAAATTGTCCCTTATGTTTTGCTAAAAGTAAAAATTTGGTATCATTATAAACACAGGTTTTTTTTCTCACATTATATTATGGTGTGTTTTAGCATGAATTTTACTTTTTCAACTGTTCTAATTCAGGACACTCATCGTAAAGTAAAGCTTGCTTAATGATGAGTGACCTTAGTTTTAATGGGTAATTTTTAAAACAAATCTTCTACACTCCTACTTTTAAAAAAAATTTAATGATTTTTGAGAGCAATGTTAAAGTAAAATATCTGAGGCACAAAGCTTTTTGTTTTTTCAGCTATTGAGGACCCACATAGCACAAAAATCACATCAACGTTAAATTAACGGGAACAAAAATAACACTTTTTTTTTTTACTTGAAAACAACCTCATACCATGTAATATTTATTTTGTTAAATGTACATGCTTAAAGATAACGTAAAAAATACTCTGCCAATATATGGGCCCCTAAGCTCACACTAGGTACTATAATTATAGTGTACGTATGAGCTAATATAACTAAAAACTGAAATATATTTTATTCAACTCCAGACTAAATTACCTTTTGTTTGATACCACACAAGCCATGTTTTGACTTAAACTCAAATTTTTGAAATCTACCCCCACCCTTTTTTTTTAAATAAATTAAAATGTATTTTGTTTAACTGCAGACTCAATTACCTTTCGTTTAATATCACACACGCCATATTTTCACATAAACTCTAATTTTTAAAATCTACCCCCACCCTTTTATTTGGTTTGTGTTCGGTGGATTTTGTTCATTTTTAAATGGGACCATCTCGACCCAAGACCCAGCCTAGGTACCAAATTTCATTAAAATCGGCCAAGCGGTTTTTGAGTTATGCGCGTTGGTCGTTACAGACAGACATACAGACACACACAGACAGACAGACATACAGACAGACAGACGGCGCAACAAAAAAGTTTCAAAATCATCTGAAACGCAAAGATATATAAAAATTTTTGAAATCGGAGCAATTTTTTTTTTCTCGAAAAAATTAGGATCACCATAGCTCACACTACTATAGTATAGTATATGTGTGAGCTAAAAGGAGAAATCAAGCTATAAAATTGTACTTTTTGCTGAAGTTTCTGTTGCTGTGTATATAACGTATTTTTTACCCTCGTTATTTTAATGTACCAAATTCACACTTGAAAAGTTCTCCACAACATGTTCTAAAACGGTCTAGGACAACTGGGCGCCGGGCCAAAAAAATTTTTTTTGATAAAATGTGTAGATGGAAAGTAAAATATATTATTTATATAAAAACATCTTTAAAATACTCTGCCAATATATGGGCCCCTAAGCTCACACTAGGTACTATAGTTATAGTGTACGTGTGAGCTAATATAACTAAAAACTGAAATATATTTTATTCAACTCCAGACTAAATTACCTTTTGTTTGATACCACACAAGCCATGTTTTGACTTAAACTCAAGCTTTTGAAATCTACCCCCACCCTTAAAAAAAACAAAAAACTAAAATGTATTTTGTTAAACTCCGAGCTCAATTACCTTTCGTTTGATATCACACACGCCATATTTTCACTTAAACTCTAATTTTTAAAATATACCCCCACCCTTTTTTTTAAATAAATTAAAATGTATTTTGTTTAACTGCAGACTCAATTACCTTTCGTTTGATATCACACACGCCATATTTTCACATAAACTCTAATTTTTGAAATCTACCCCCACCCTTTTAATTTGGTTTGTGTTGGCTGGATTTTGTTCATTTAAATGGGACCATCTCGACCCAAGACCCAGCCTAGGTACCAAATTTAATTAAAATCGGCCAAGCGGTTTTTGAGTTATGCGCGTTGGTCGTTACAGACAGACATACAGACAGACAGACAGACAGACAGACGGCGCAACAAAAAAGTTTCAAAATCATCTGAAACGCAAAGATATATAAAACTTTTTGAAATCGGAGCAACTTTTTTTTTCTCGAAAAAATTAGGATCACCATAGCTCACACTACTATAGTATAGTATATGTGTGAGCTAAAATACTTTACACAATTTTTTTGAAATTTGTTTTTGTTAAGTAAAGTTAAATCCATTAAGTTGACTGTTGAATCTGGGTAGTTGTAGTGTTTGGTAACCTGGTAACACTACAATTTACGTTTTTTATTACAACAATGGCGGATCCAAAAATCAAAATGGCGGATCCAAAATGGCGGATTTATTTACTAACCGATTTGTCTCAAACTTGAAATATTACATTGCTTGAGGTCATTTAACACAATTTTTAACTCAAACTTAAAAAAATCAAAATGGCGGATCCAAAATGGCGAATTTTCTAATTTACTAACCGATTTTGTCTCAAACTTGAAATATTACATTGCTTGAGGTCATTTAACACAATTGTAGTGTTTGGTAACCTGGTAACCATTAACGTATTATAATACGTTAATGCTGGTAACACTACAATTTACGTTTTTTATTACAATGGCGGATCCAAAAATCAAAATGGCGTATCCAAAATGGCGGATTTTTTATTTACTAACCGATTTGTCTCAAACTTGAAATATTACATTGCTTGAGGTCATTTAACACAATTTTTTGTGTTAAATGACCTCAAGCAATGTAATATTACTAACCGATTTGTCTCAAACTTGAAATATTACATTGCTTGAGGTCATTTAACACAATTTTTTGTGTTAAATGACCTCAAGCAATGTAATATTTCAAGTTTGAGACAAATCGGTTAGTAAATAAGAAAATCCGCCATTTTGATTTTTTTAAGTTTGAGTAAAAAATTGTGTTAACTTACCTCAAGCAATGTAATATTTCAAGTTTGAGAGAAATTGGTCAGTAAATAAGAAAATCAGCCATTTTGGATCCTCCATTTTCTTTTTTTAAGTTTGTGTTAAAAATTGTGTTAAATGACCTCAAGCAATGTAATATTTCAAGTTTGAGACAAATCGGTTAGTAAATAAAAAATCCGCCATTTTGGATCCGCCATTTTGATTTTTGGATCCGCCATTGTAATAAAAAACGTAAATTGTAGTGTTACCAGCATTAACGTATTATAATACGTTAATGGTTACCAGGTTACCAAACACTACAACTACCAGATTCAACAGTCGACTTAATGGATTTAACTTTACTTAACAAAAACAAAACAAATTTCAAAAAAATTGCGTAAGTATTTTTTAAGGATGTTTTTATATAAATAATATATTTTACTTTCCATCTACACATTTTATCAAAAAAAATTTTTTAGTCCGGCGCCAAGTTGGCCCGGCGCCCAGTTGGCCCGGCGCCCAGTTGGCCCGGCGCCCAGTTGGCGGCACCCAGTTGTCCCATTCCGTTCTAAAACGCCACTAGATTAAGACTTCTAAAACCTACTAACTTTCTGTGTCTTTTTTGGTCACGTTTTTTTAATAACATTTTTTTAACTTAAAAGAGACGCGAAATGAAGTTATAAAAGTTCACTAGTTTAAGACTACCACACTTCAATACAATTTTAAAGATGGCGCTCAAGGCAAGACAAAATATCTATATATCTAATCTATACACATTATGTTTTTTTTTAAAAGCTAAACAAGATATTTTTAACAGTAAACATTTTAACGTTGATAAAAATCACTTGAAACTAACGTAAAAACATTGCTGTTTTAATTTGATAATGGCGTTATTAAAACGCAATTTTGAGCAACGTTATTTTTTATAACGTTAATGAATGACCTATTAAGCTTGTTTTCATATATGAAAAAAACGGTTTTTTCTAGCAGCTTTTAAAGTCAACGTTTTTTTTTTCACGCCTTTTTTACGTATTAAACACGTGATTGTGCTATGTGGGGAAATGTACTTTATTGACAAAATGATGAGAGTGACATATTTCTAAGCAATATTGATTTTCTATTGACTTTTAAGAATATGCTATTTAATAATATTTAGTAATAAAATTAAATCTAGATAGCAATAATAGCAACATATTTTTTTTTTTAAGCATTATTACCATTTAATGCCTAACCATATTATTTGCCCATTAAATATTTTTAACCTTTGCAAACATGTTTTAAAACCCTTCCAGTGTATCTCGTTTCCAAATCCTATACTGTCTTATAGTTTGTAACCTCATTAAAAATAAGTATAAGACAGTGGCTCATTTTGTTTTTTGGCCCAACCAGTGGCTAAAAATAAGACACTGTTTTTTTAAAGACACCTTATGTATTTTCATAATAGAGAATAATTGAAATACAGCCAGGCTATAATTGTACCAGGCACTATTTTGACACATTCACATTGAAAACTGACAGTTAATCCTGCAAAATTGACACAACAAAGTCAAATTTAAAACTTTTATTCCGGTTCATATAGTAAACAAAGGCTGTGTGTTGAAAGATCACAGATATTACAATGTGAAGGTGTCAAAATTGTGCCTGGCACTATTATAGCCTGGCTTTATTTCAATAATTCTCCAATAAAACATTTTTTTAAATGTTTTTCACTGCAAAGTATACACCATGTGGCTTTCTGTATAGAGAGGGAAACATAACAAAGCCTTTAAGTTGTGTTTCTTGTTAAAAAAAATTAAATTTGTCTTGTTTTTACACCACTATTATACAATACAATATCTAGGTCATTTAAATATATTTTAAAAATTAATGTAAAAGTTTTATAGATAGTAACAAAAATTTTTGTTTAAGTGAAACACTTTCGAAAATAATAAAATTGACAAAAACATGGTTATTAGTCAAAAATGTTTCTTGAATGATAACAAAATATGCAAAAATCATGTAAAAAAAACAAAGTGCCCTAACTTATGGTGACCGCCAGGTTTTTGATCAGTTATGTTTTACCATTTCTTAAAAAGAAAATGAATAAAACTATTATTTTTTTTGGGAACAAAGAGCCAATCAGTCTCTTTCTTGGCAGAGGACTACCAACCCATTTATTTACTTGAATCACTAAGGAAAAGGTGTGAATTTATGAACCCACATTTTTGACACAAAAATCCGTCACACAATAAGTAATTTGATTTATAAAATTGATAAATTTTGAGTAGATTTAGAGTAAATAATAACATCCAAACACAAGTTTTATAAAATTTCTTATGAAAAACAAAAAAAAATGGGTGAGAATAAGAATGAGCATCTCGCCATATCAGTGTATAAATTATTTAAATGGATAAGAATAAGTATCTCCCCATATCAGTGCATGAATTCTTCAAATGGGTGAGAGTGAGAATGAGAAAGTAACTTTCACCTTGAGGGAGTACTCCTCATCGATTCAAGAATTCATACTAGGGATGGGCGGAACAGGTATAAACTGTTCCGGTTTTAGAAAAATTCTGCTCCTGTTCCGAATTGGACTGGTCAAAAGGGTGTAGCGTGCCTCACGGGGTGGGAGGTCGAATGTTGAAAAGGGGGCCACCACAAAAATTTGTGACCAAAAAAAAAAGGTCATCAGGTCTTCACTTTGCTCTCTTTGTAGGCAGCCGATTATTTCTGTTATCTGTGGCTCTGTTCCTACCAAACGGAACAACTTGCAAACCTGTTCTGAGTAAAAACCTGGGTTTTGGTGCACTATCCGGACACTAAAACGAGACATTTTTTGATGACGATTCTTTTTGAAAATAGTAATTTAGGGATCTTGAAACTGATTTAGGTACGGAAAATTTAAAAAAATAGAGTTTTTTTTAATAAAAAACACACTTTTCAATTTCTATCTAAAATGCACACAAACAAACATACACAGGGATATTGGGCACAGATACTATGGACTTTCGGCCATTTGCTGGGGTTTTATTCTTATATTCCGTGACTGACTGGAAATGCGAGGTTGCCACATCACAGGCATAAAATAAAATATTTTGATTTAATTGTCCCTTCTTTCTGGCATTCATATTTTTTTAACCAATAAATTAAAAGGGAAGGCTTGGATCAGGATAAGTTTTATTATATTTGTAGAAAGGTTGGGTTTGGGTAGGTTTTGGTAGAGCTGGGAAGCCTTGATTTAGGTTTGGTTTGGGTTCAGTTGGGATGGGTTGGTTTGTTTTGGTTTGGTTCGGTTGGGATCGGTTTGGATTGGTTTGGTTCAGGTTGGTTCCATTTGGTTCGGTTGAGGGTTCAGTTCAGTTTCGTTCGGGTTCGGTTGGGATCGGTTCAGTTCGGTTCGGTTCCATTTGGTTCAGTTCGCGTTCGGTTCGGGTTGGTTCCGTTCGGTTCGGTTTCGGTTGGTTCCCTTCAGTTCGGATGTGGGTTCGGTACGTTCGGTTCGGGTTCCATTCGGTTCAGGTTGTTTTCGTTCGGGTTCTGTTCAGTTCGGGTTGTTTTCGTTCGGGTTCCGTTCGGTTCGTATAGGTTCTGTTCGGTTGGGTTGGGTTTGGGTTGGTCTAGGTAGAGCTGGGTTGGGGTTAGTTAGGTTGTACTAAGTTTGGTTCAGTTTGGTTTGGGTTGGTTTAGATAGAGCTGGGTTGGGGTTACTTAGAATAGAATATCACTTTATTACCAACAAGCTTCATTGTACTAGGTTTGGTTAATTTTATCTTTTTTGGTGTGATCAAAACAGATTTAATAATATTTGTTTCCTTATTTTGATTATTTTTGCGGCAACATTGCAAAATATAAGCCACAGATATTGGCAAATTTTGTTTTTATGGGGTTGAAAAAAAAAATAAGTCAAAATTGAATGAAAAGTATGGTTAGAATGCTGTTTTGTAGGTGTTTTTTAAGATTTTATTTATTTATTTTCTTAAAAAATACTGGATACTCCGCAAATTTTTTTTTGGAAAAATGTTATTTAGGTCTACTTTAAGGTAATTTTTATTTTTTCCAAAAAATCGTGTGTCCGGATAGTGCACCGGCCCCAAAACCTGTTCCGAAATGAACAGGTACTGCTCCGAGCCCATCCCTAATTCATATAGAGGGTTGGCCTAGGAGTCTGTACATTAACCCTAGGATAGGCCTCAGTTTATGAACTTAAAAAGATTGGTAATATTTTTGTTTTTACCCTATCCTGATCTGTTGGTTCGATATCTGAATCACTTTCTACTGACATCACAATAGTTTGTTTTCGAAAGACACCCAAAATCACCCCAAAATATATTTGAAATTTAAGGAGGTTATGTTATCTTTTTCTTTTTATCTTCTTTTAAATATTTGGCCATATAGCCCAGGTTGGCTAGTTTTTGAGCTAATTTTTTAAAGCCATGTTGGGATGGCTCAAAAATTCTAAGGAAGCGTTCATAAATTACGTAATACCTTCTCTATTTTGTCTCTAAATAAAAAATCTATAGTTTTTTTTAAAATTTGCATATTTTTAACCTCTTAATGCGATAAGGCAATTAAATAACGGTTAAAATCCCACTTATTTAAAATGAATAAATAAATAGGTAGGTAGAGTAACTTGATAGATTTTGTTAATTTATTTAAATTAAAATTATAATAAAAAATGTTTTCAGATATGTTATTAATAAGCGCCAACTTTTTATATACTTATTGCAAAGGGATCACGGAACTGTAACAGTTTATGTTACCGTTCCGTGAAAGGGATTAGAAAATTATCTTGCCTACATACCTACCTAAATAGAGTTAGTGCTTTATTTTAAATTTCTTAATTTTTTTTCTCCATAATATACCTAATAAAATCCTATTAAATTTCAAAAAAGCAAATTATATTTTATGGGTGCATGCATGCCTATTGTGTATTTCAATAATAATAACCATAATTTTAATAATTAAGAAAATGTAAAATGAACATTTTACAACAGGCTGTTGTTTTTCCTTGAAAAATTTTATTGTTTTGTTTTAGTTTACCATGCATGCATATTTATATTGCTATATAGGTACAGTTCCTACATTTAAATGTGAATGGTTCGCGCCATATTGTATGTAGTTCGCGTGCGCCCAGCCTCAAAGTTGTCCTACGTATTTTTACGTAAGCATGAGATTTGACAGTTACGCAAGCGCACTTCGTCACACCGTCGTCAAGGTCACGTTAGGAGCTTACGTATTTACGTTAGGCTGCGGGCACCTTAACGTTACCAAAGAATAGAATTGGTTGATTGACTGATCGAAAAATGAGGCCTAGACGATAATTTCCCTTCCAGTACAAACGATTCTTTGGAAATATATTCCTACTGTAGTTGAAAAGACAAAAAACAAAATTGGAACATCAAAAAAACACAGTGCCGAATTCCATATTCTCTGCTATTAGTAGACTTGTTATGGTAACGTAAAATCATTCAACTTAAACTCAAATTTGGAACAAAACGTAGAGCGCTTAACGTGCAGTTTTACGTAAGAATACGTAGGACAACTTAAACTATCTATTAGTCAAGTCTACTAATAGCAGAGAATATGGAATTCGGCACTGTGTTTTTTTGATGTTCCAATTTTGTTTTTTGTCTTTTCAACTACAGTAGGAATATATTTGCAAAGAATCGTTTGTACTGGAAGCGGAAATTATCGTCTAGGCCTCATTTTTCGATCAGTCAATCAACCAATTCTATTCTTTGGTAACGTTAAGGTGCCCGCAGACTGCCGTTAGCTAACGTAAATACGTAAGCTCCTAACGTGACCTTGACGACGGTGTGACGAAGTGCGCTTGCGTAACTGTCAAATCTCATGCTTACGTAAAAATACGTAGGACAACTTAAACTATCTAATAGGCTACGCTTCTTTCGCAAACCATTGGCATTTTTAAATGAGGAAATAGTACACTAAAAGTTAAAATCTTAGAGTAATACAATTTTATTACTCTAAGGTTAAAAATAAAGACGTTCTAAAAAAAACGCGCGCGAAATTCCTTTAGCTGTCGCGCCGTTACTCTACGTTGCGCACTGCAGTGGCGTATATAAGGGGGGGCCTGGGGGGCCCGGGCCCCCCCCCGAAGCTAAGATTTTTTTAGATATTTTCCACATATTTCCTGAATACAAACATAAAATAGCATAAAATACGGCCTCATGGGGTCTCGGGCCCCCCCCAAACTGCCTCGGGTCCATCCCGAAACTTTTTTCTATATACGCCACTGTTGCGCAGTAAAAAAGCGCAAGGTAAAAATTTTGAGGTAAATTTTTTGCTCATGAAACAAATCTTTATTCATCGTTATAAATGAAAATGATATAACAGTCTAATGGCAAAAAACCTCGCAAAAAACGAAATTATAATTACTCTGAGACAAGAGGCTGAAACGAACACATTATTTTCTTCGAATTTTAATTTTTGTGTAAAGAGAAATGAAGCGGGCTAAAAAAAATAACGACTGAAAAAAAAAATCAAAAAATATTAATTGTTCATATCATATCTAACTTTTGTTTATAAAAATCAGCTGGACCACCAGTGACGTGCAATTCGACATATATTTAAAAGATCCGAACACCGGTCTATTCTATCCACCGTGGGGCCTAGCATGAGCATTCTTTTTATGTAGTCATGTTCCGTCTCTCTTCGTCTCGTACAAATCGGTATCATAGAAGGTTAGCGGCAAATTTAAATTGGGGACAAATAATATAGTTGTATTCGGACCCAAAAATACATAAAAAACTAAAAATGTCTGTCTTTTTCCTTTAATAAGCTCCCCTGTCCTTCTTTTGAGAGGTCGAAATCAGTGTTAACCGAATCGAAACTCTTGGCCTATTAATTGCAAACAAATCCTAACATAGGATAAAAGGCCTGACCTTTTTTAAGAATGGGCCTTGCTTAATGAAAATGCCGTATGTGCTATAGCAATCCCTATGTAGATACGGCGTCTTTATTAGGAAAAAGCAGTAAAGAGATTGCAGTGAAGGACGCTTTAATTCCATAGCAATATCAGAACCGCTTTTCTTTAGGTGAACGCACGGAACTGTAACATATTTATGTTACAGTTCCGTGGGTGAACGACACATGCTAGACCCGACCCCTTTTTATGATTTTGTCTGGTTTTGATAAAAGACGTTATACAAAACTTCGATTTTGCTCTCGTCAGGTTTTGATTAATGACGTTTTTGATAATGTCCAATTATTAATAATTCTGTTTTTGACATAGGACTCTTATGCCATTTTCCTTTACGATTTTAGACGATTTTTTATTTGTCCTTTATGATAAACTCATGGGGGCCCCATGAGTGAACACCATGTGTGTGGTCAGTGGCGTATATAACGGGGGGCCCGGGGGTCCTCCCCAAAGCCAAGATTTTTTTAAATATTTTCCACACACAGTTTCCATTTATGAATACAAACATAAAATAGCATAAAATACGGCCTCATGAGGTCTCGCCCCCCTCCCCCCAAACTGTCTCGGGCCAACCCCAAAACATTTTTCTATATACGCCACTGTGTGTGGTATAGACAAAGTTTAGATATATGAGTAGACAAATTTTTGGATTACCCTGGTCTAAATATCACGGGCCCAAAAATATAGGAAAACGTTAATTTTGGTTTGAACTGTACGGTAAAAATTAATAAAACTATTTCCTGCCTACTCTTTACACAAATTAAAATTTTGCGGCATTTATAAAATTTACTCTACCTTTCTAACTATAATATTTTCTCAATTTTCTTTAAACTAATTTTTAAAGTTTTATAGGTTTTTGTTTCCAAAACAATAAATTTAGTTATCCTGGATTTAAAATAAGTAGGTAAGTAGGTAGGTATATTTTATGTATTTAGTCACCTCTGAAAATAAAACTATACAGGCTGTTCCATAACTTAGGGGCCATATAGTTCAGGCAAGATTCGGGAAAATCCACTTTCTAGAAGCATTTTATATTACTTTTTGGCAAATGGGCAATTCCCCCTATTTTGACGCCGCTGAATCCGAATATCCCTGTTGCCAACTCGAAATATTGACAGCGGCTGAGATATTCAAGATGGCGGCCAAAATGGCGACGGAATTTTAAATTATCGCTGGAAAGCCCAAATTGTCACAGGTGTACATTCAAAATATATATTTGTATAATTAAAAAATAATAACATATTATTTTTTTTTAATGGCTACAAAATCCTCCAGACCCCCCAAAATCTGAAAGTTTGAGGTTTTTTCAAATTTTCTTAAAAACTAAGCTTCTAAGAGAAAAATGTATAATATACTTTATTGTAGACAATAAAATTCCCTTTTCAACACGGTATAACTTAATAAAGTTAGACTAATAACAAGCTCTCCAGCGGCGTCTGTTAATTGAAGTAATTAAAAAAAGTTGAAAAAATACCTATGTTTTTTCCAAGATTTATTTAATTTTTTTAAAAACCAATATCTACAGAAAACCATGTATTACATTTTGGTATACTCAATAAAATTTCCTTCAAAATGACGTATAACATGATTAAATCGGTTTTATAAATAAAACTTCAGGGGCATCCGTAAATTATATTAATTTTGAAAAAACAGAAAATAAACCATTTTTGTTACACGTTTTATCTAATTTTCTCAAAAACTAAGCTTAACATGAAAAAACTTGTTTCACAATTTTTTGTAGACAGGGAAATTCCCTTTTTAAAAATGTGAAACTCGGCGGGGTTTGACTTATAGCAAACTCTCCAGCGACGTCCGTTAATGGGGGTGATTTCAACAAATCATTAAAAAAAAACATGTTTTTCATACGTTTTATACAATTTTCTTAAAAACCAAGCTCTTTATCAAAAAATGTATTCTATACTTCGTCATAGCCAATAAAATTTCCTTTTAAACGATGTATAATAAAGTGGAAGTTATTTTATATTTACCGCTCCAGTGGTGTTTTTAATTTAAAGAAATTATTTAAGATCAATCCAAACTAATCAATTTTGTGTCTTATTAGCTTTTCGGTGGATAATAAAGAACGGCGTATAAAAGGTCAAAAGTACAAAAAGAGGAAAGTACAAAAGGTCGAAAAAATAAGGTCGAAAATACAAAATGTAGAAAGTTCAAAAGGTCGAAAGTATGAGTACCTAATTATGGTTATGCCCCCCCCCCCCCCCAAACCGATGCATAGGATTCACCACTTTATTTTTAGTTCCATATACTTAAAAAATAACCAAAAACACCTGTGTCAAAGTTACTACTATTACTTTCTGCACAAAAATATTGCTTAGGGAAGGCCATGGCCCCTATGCCCTCTCCCCTTATAACCACCGGTGTTTTTTTGCTTTAAAGAACTTATTTAGATAAATCTAATCTAATCAAAAAACAGTTTATTTTAATTTGGAAACATTTTATTTTAGTAGGTATAAATTACGAACCTTTTTGAAGTATTTATCATAACATTAACCTCACTTTGTAATATATCATTTAAAAAGAAATTGTCTTATCCTCAATAAAGAATAAAGGCACATTTTTTTCTGAAAATCTTAGAAAAGATATTTAATTATGCAAGAGAAACTGATTATTTCAGTTATTTTTGAAAATAAGTTTATATTAGTACGCCCCTGAAGCCTTAAATATGGCAACAACCCGACATTTTAATAAAGTTTTTAAAAGAAAATGTTATGTTCTACAATAAAGTATACTACATATTTTTTCATAAAAAGTGTAGTTTTTGAGAAAATTTTGAAAAACCTATAATAAACATGTTTTTTTCTAAATAATCCCAATTTACGTACGCCACTGAAGAGCTACTTGCTTTTCCTAACCTTATTGGCCAATACATCGTTGGAAAGGGAATTTTATTCTCCACAAAAAACTCTTCTTTGCAATTTTTGATAAAAAGGTTAGTTTTCGAGAAAATTGCATAAAACTGAAAAAAAACAGGTTTTTGGGGGTTTGGGGGGGATTTTCTCCGTCCCTGTCGATTTGTCGAGTTGGATTCAGCGGGGTCAAATTAGAGGGAAATGGTCTGTTGCCAAAAAGTAATATGATTTGCTTCTAGACCTAAAACGGAAAGCCTTTTAAAATAATATGCTCTGACTAATAGGCCAACAGGTGATAAAAGTGGTTACTTTGATAAAAAAGTTCAAATAATGCATGGGTCAGAACTCTTTCTTTCTCGAGATATAGAGCATCTAATTTGGCGACTTTTCTAACTTTTTGGATAATAAATTTTTAAAAAAACGCATTAAAAATATGAAATTGGTTAAAGTCGTGTATTAGAACAAAATCAATAATTTCAAGTAAAAATAAATATTTAAAAAATTATGCCGTCAATTTTTTTAGAAAAAAACAATTTTTTTAGAATATTGTTTTATGCTATGTTAAACGCAATGTTTTTCTTAATATTTTTTGTTGTTAAAAATAAGTATCCAGGAAGACATAATAATAAAATATTTTTAATATTTTTTAAAAGTATAAATAAGGATATAAAAATAATTATTTTTTATACATTTTTGGAGTTTATTTTGACAACCTGTATCTCCTCAACTTGTAATTTTATCAAAAAAAGGAATCCCCATGCAGCTTATTACTAACAGGCAAGGTACTATCAGCTGAGCTCAGCACCAGATTTCGCTCCCAATGATTGTTTTTATGGGGCTATGCAAAAAGCCAAATGTATGGATGAACTTCGGGCAAATAAATCACCACTCTACAATCAGTGATAAGTGAAATGTTAAGTAATATCCGAACTGAAGTTTATAACAGGCTAGGATACTGTTTAGCACAGAGCGGTGGTCTTTTTGAGAATTTAATTCGTTAGGTAGTTCTTAAATCAATATGAAAGAATTAGCTTTTAAAACAGACAAAAAACTTTAGTTTGTAGTAGTCACGGCATTAAATATTATAAAAAAGAACAAGCTTGAAAAAAAGGATTATACGTAACGTAGTTATCATCTAAATTTCCGATATTTTATGTACTAACTACCCTGGATCGATTTTCTTAACGAACTGAGAGTAATGACCGCCGCGCCGTGCAAGGGAAAACAAACGGTGACAAAAATTTCCTCCCTCTAGTTTACCGGGGCGCACAAAGGTCAGGTATTGGCTATGGGTCTGGCTATCCTGAAACAATGAGGGTAACCACGAGTAAACGTTCAGCCTATTTTCTTACATACCGGGTGGGCCAAAGAAACTGGACAATTTTTTTTTATTATAACTTTTGATCTATACAATCGATTGTAATGGGACAAACTGCTCTTGGCAGAGAATTAATCAGAGTTTTGACTGAATATATTTTTTTGTCCGCCACCTCAAAATCCAAGATGGCGGACAAAATTAAATTGTACCCTTCAATGATGCTCGTTTATTCTCATGTTGCGAACGAATTTTTTTAAATCACTAAAATAGCTGCGTTCTTGCCACGCACAATAAAGTACGAATTAGTCAAATCGGTTCAGTGGTTCTAAGAAAAATATATTTTTTTAACCATTGTTTTGCATATTATACGATTGCCTTGCCATTCATGTCTGCATTTATTTCCTTATAAATTCATTACTACTGAACCGATTTTAATGAAATATAAAACATATTGGTGAGAATTGATTGCTTCTTAAAGGTCATGATCAAAGTTTATCGCCATCTTAAAATTTAAGATGGCTGACAGAATTATACTTGATTCTTCAAAATGGCGTGTTTATTCTTAGTTTCCGCAAATGTTTTAGTTTTTTTTTAATTTATAGAAAAGCACTATTTTTCTCCCACACAACAAGCTGCAAATTAGTAAAATCGGTATGGTGATTCTCAAAAAATCAATCTATTTTTATTTCAGCCATTGCTTTACAGATTATACGATTGCATTGCCAATCCTGTCTGCATTCATTTCCTTTTAAATTCGTTATTACTAAACCAATTTTAGTGAAATAAAAAAAGTCATGTTGAGAATTGATTGCTCTTTAAAGATTATAACCGAAATTTGCCGCCATCTTAGAATTTAAGATGTCGGACAGAATCATAGTTGATTCTTCAAAATGGCGTGCTTATTCTTATTTTCCGAAAATCTTTGAGTTTTTTTTTTAATTTTTAGAAACACATTACTTTTCTCCTACATAAAGAGATAAAAATTAATTAAGTGTTTTTCTATAAATTAGACAAAAACTAAAACGTTTTTTGAAAATAAGAATAAACGTGCCTTGTTGAAGGGTCAAGTATGATTATTTCCGACATCCTAAGTTCTAAGATGGCGGCAAATTTCGATTATGAGCTTTAAAGAACAATCAATTTTCACCATGATGTTTTTTATTTCACTAAGATCGGTTCAGTAATAATGAGTTTATAAAGAAATGAATACAGACACGATTGGCAATGCAATCGTATAATCTGTAAAATAATAATAGATATTTGTGAGAACAACCAAACCGATTTTACTAATTTACACCTTGTTGTGCGGGGAAAAAGTAGTGCGCTTTTCTACAAACTAAAAAAAAAACTAAAACATTTTCAGAAAATAAGACTAAACACGCCATTTTGAAGAATCAAATATGATTCTGTTTACCGTCTTAAAGTTTAAGATGTTAATAAAGTTTAATTATGATCTTTAAGAAGCAATCAATTCTCACCAGGATATTTTTTATTTCATCAAAATCGGTTCAGTAGTAATGAATTTATAAGGAAATAAATGCAGACATGATTGACAAGGCAATCGTATAATATTCAAAATAATGGTTAAAACAAAAATCTTTTTTTGTAGAACCACTGAACCGATTTTGCTGATTCATACCTTGTTGTGTATGGCAAGAATGCTGCTTTTTTAGTGATTTAAAAAAATTGTTAAAACATGTTCGCAACACAAGAATAAACGAGCATCTTTGAAAGGTACAATTTTATTTCGTCCGCCATCTTGGATTTTGAAATGACGGACAAAAAAAATTATTTAGTCAAAACTCTGATTAATTATCTGGCAAGTGCAGTTTTAAATCGATGGTATACTACATATTTTATCAGTGGCGCACCCAGGAATGTGTCTTGGGGGGGGCTCGAGACCCCTCGGGGGCCGACAGCTAAAACAGGCGCCTCGCGAAAATCATGCAACCAAAAAAAAAAAAAAAATAAAGGTAATCGTGTGTTGGAGCGGTCTGACAGCTCACAAGGACGCCCCTCAAAAATCTTGCGACCAACAAAAAAAAAAGGTCTTCTTGTTTTTGGCGGGCACGCGACGAACTCCGCCGCTGCTTGGGGGGGGCCAAGTCCTCATTATGTCAAATTTGAAGCTATTTTTTCTGTTTTATCATGAAATATGTAGAAAATATGTAAAAAATCTAAGGCTTGATAATTGGGTGCGCTCATGATTTTATACATATGCAGTTGTTCTTATCGTACATACCGTAATAACTTAATCAATCTGTACATATGCATAAATAACTATAGAAAAAAAATTGTCAATATTTTTGATAACCAAGGTTCAAAATTTCATTAATTTTTCTTCAAAGCGAGTATTATAAGGATGTAACATAAAAACGATGATTTTAAACTAATAACTGTAGGCCGGATTTATCCAAATTAAAAAGTTACTGAAAAGGACTCATAAATACCTTCCTATAACAATTAAAAACGAAATTAAAACATGTTTGAGGAGAATAAGGGGTAAACCAAGAAAAACATCTTCGACGTGAGGGTTCATCCAGGTTACAATAAAAGAATAATTCAGACTGGTATATGAAATGCAACACCATACGTATATTATTTATGGATTGGTGTGTATTTGTAATTCCCCTCTTACGTCTATGGCTTTAATAATCCCCTTGTGACCACTTGAGAATAGGGGGCTCTAGGGGTATTCAAGCATTTCGGATTATTTATTCCGTTTTTTATGGCCGTCTCTTTTTATTCATTTGAGCGTCGTCGTTGTATACACCCTTCTCTTTCTGCGTCGCTTTAAGTGTTCTTGTGGTCAAATTGTCAGCAAGTCAAAGATGTGTTATTTAACAACAACAACAGGGACTAATAGCCACGACCTAGCAGTGGCGGATCCAGGGTTTCCGGGGGGGGGGGCGGGTGGTGCCAAAGTGGCAGCAAAAATTTAAATATTTTTTATAAGCGGTTTTTGATAGATCTGAGGTGTGAAATTTAGTCTCTAAAAATTTGTGCTGCGACCTGGCGTAAACAACCTACGTTACGTTAATGAGATACGAATTTAGAGTAATACATATATTTTATTACTCTAAGCATACGATGCTTATTGGAATAAATTAAAAAGTTAGTTAAAGCAATAGTCAAAATGCATCTACTTTATATATTATAGGGGAAAGGGGGGCAAAATGGGGTACAGGGGTAAAACGGAATACTGCAGTTTTAGGTGAACTATGCGCACGACTAAAATCTCTTAATATTAGATGTTTTATTACGATGACTGGTTCAACTCTCGGTCGGCTGAGCTTAAGTTGGTTTTTGCTCAACATGTGCACAAGGTGCTGTTTATTGTAAAAATATCTTGCGCATTTTGTGACAGTAAGTATATTTTTTACAGACTTTTCAAAATTTTGTTTACATTGAACGATAGTGGGTGGATTATTCATAATTGAACGCGCTGCCCGTAAAATTAGCCTTTTATTGTGTATGATTTTTGTTTAAATTTAACTGGTGGTTTGGGGCAAAACGGGATTTTTTCATGGGCGCCAAACGGGATTTTTTCATGGGGGCATTTTGCCCCATTTTATTTTGTATTATCACGCAAAATTCGTGTAGGAGAGTCGACAGCGAAGACTAGGTCGCTGTAATTCTTTATAAATTTTGTAAATATTAAATTTAATTATTATAAATTTATTTTTTATTACAACTTTTTATTTTTTAAATAAATATTTTAACCTTGGTTAGTATTTTAATAAATAAAAGTTGTCTGACTAAAATATTGATTATAACGCCCCGCCCGTTTTGTCACATATAGGTACCCCATTCTAGCCCTTATGCGGGGCAAAATGCAGCAAAGTCAACTTTTTACAAAAATACAAATAAAAGTATAATGAAGTAATTAAAACATAAAGATAACATATCTAGTCAACTTATTGTCTAATAGGAGATATAAGCCTATAAATTTAAGTATTCCATATTGCCCCTCTTTCCCCTAACCATAGCATTTGTAATTGGTCTACCAATTACCATCGTTCACTAAAAAGGAAACTCTATTGGCTTGAATTGTAGCTACTTTAATTTAATTTTCTTCACTTCACTTTAAAATATTTCCCGTACCGTTTGCTTTAATTTCTAACTGATCCGCGAATGCGACGCGTATGCCCAGCTCGCCCAATTTGTATCAACGAACTTTCTACGATCCACGGTAAAACAGCAAAATCTTTAATTTTTTTGTGTTCCTTTACTGATTTAAACGTAAATATGTTTTGTTATTTTTCTTAAAGTGTCTCTGATAACAATATTCATAAAATACATCAATTAACTCAAATATAAAATTTACCTTATACCAAATATCCCAAAAGCACAATGTGTTGGAAAGCTTATAGCTTCTTAGGTCTGTTAAAATAACTTCAAGCAGAAACTATAAGTAATCTAGAACAAGTATTTACAGTTTTTATAATACCAGAAATGTAAAAAATAAACTATCGAAGATAAAAAATACAAAAAACACATGTAACCAAAGCGCTCTAATCAAATCGTGGCACTCCAAATGACGCGCTGTCACTTATTACGCCGCTTCGACCATAGAGCAACTATAGAGGATAGGTTACCTGGTAACTTTCTGACCAGAGTCAGTTGTAGAAACGCGGGAAATGACGTCACCCGGAGTGTAAATAAAATCTCTAAGGGCGCATCGCATCGAACTATGGATTGCTTTAATTTTAAGCATGCCTTATTTTTAAATTTGTTGCACCGAGCAAAAATATTATCTTCTTTGTTAAGATGTGCCACCTTGTGACCCAATCAGGCAACGCCGCTGTTTCAACCAACAAAATTTTTAAACTATGAAAAAACAACAACACCCAGTACGTCCCAAAATAGTTGTGTCAAAATCCATCAATTTTCTGTGTCAAATCGCCTTTAAAAATTTATTTACAAAAATGAAAGTTCTTGAATTGAATGAACAATAGTTGGATGATGAAATCAAGATGGTGCTACTCGATTTTTTGGAATTTGGGTGTCCTTGTGGCCTTGTTGATACAGTCGCGTCTTTTTTCCCGGCCCGGCTTAAAAATCTACTGCTCATAAGGCACAGGCCGATAAGGCATCTGCCCATAAGGCTCCTGTCCATAAGGCAGCGGCCCACACGGTTCCGCCCGATAAAGACCGGCCCATAATTCACCTGCCCAAAAAGCACCGGCCCAACGGGGTTTTTTTTTATTTCCCCATATGGCCCATACACCCTTGGGTACAACCAAAGGATTAAAAATTATAATGAAATTAGGGTAAAATTTAAAGGCAGAAAGGAAAATCGTCCTGTTACTTCTTGTCATCGAGGTTTCATGCAGTGCAGTTTAATTTAAATGCAAGGGTTTTCTTACACCAATCCAATCCTACCGTTACCGCTGTACCCACCAAGCTGTGAACAACAGTTAACCCAAAAATCGGACGAAAATACTGTAATAAAAATTATATTCAACTCAAAGAAATTCAAGGAACCCTTTGAATGTTTTTGATTCAACTTTATTTAAATTATTTTTCTTCCTTACAAATCTTTTTGTAATCGATACATTGTTAGCTCCCGCTAAATTTCGCGGTTGTTTATATATATTTTTAAAAACACACAACTGTATGAAGGACAAAGCGCATTCCGCGTATTTGGACATGCGCACCAACAACCGGGGAGATCCTTGTCAATCGCCTAGAGAAAAAGGCGTGTTAATTTCGTTCTCCAACTATTTTCAAATATCTACACCTGAAAGTGCTCGATTTTTGTGTACTGAAGCATAGAACTAGAAACTTCAACCCTTCAGCTACGTGGTGACATCATTAGATCCATCAGGGGCCCCTTGGAAGTGGAGAATTTGGCTGCAAAAGAGGTGAGTGCATTTGTCTGATTACCGTTGTGTGCCACCAATAATTTTTCCTATATATATAAATATATATATATATATATATATTTATGTTTGTTCGCGCTATCATTAATTAAAATATTTACAGTCCACTGCATTTAGCGTTTTTTCTATCCGTGGACTAACATAAAGTGGTCCTTCGAACCGGATTATTTTTAAATAATAAATCCATACGACGGTATTAATAATTATTTGCAATAAGAACGCGGCCTTGAATTTTTCGCATCATCGTATTTGAAACGCCGACAGAGAAAGTCGGCGCAGTACCTGGTTTTGGTCCGCTGCTATAGTAACGGGTCTACTCCGCGTGGTATAAACAAAAGCGAGTAGGAATCAAAACAAACAAAACAAAAGTTCAGTGGTGTACCATATCATTTCGATATTTAAAACAATTTTCATCAATTGCGATAAATTAGTGCATATTTTCGACAATTCGTCATTTTTCTATTTCAGAAGCATTAATTTAGCGTTAATTGTATATTTACCGACAATTTCGTCATTTCAAAGGTAAAATCATGTCTGTCAAAAAAGCCGTACAAAAACGCAAGGGTTTTTTATCTGCGATCACCGAGTGTTATGTGTTGTCAAAGACTGCGGAAAAGGATGAAAGAGCGAGAAACGAGTTTCAAGTGAGGTATTCCGATTTGGATGAAACCTTCGATAAATGCATGCTGGCGCATAATGACGTCATTATGATGATAGACGACACGGACGACGAGGAGTTTAAAACGCAGGATGCGATCCTTTCAGAAGCTCGTAAATATTTTTATGCGTGTAAGGGGGTTTACTCTAAAATATTTCCGGTTGAGGCCCCATCTTTTTCGGGATCATATGTTCGACAAAACGAATCTGAAACTCCAAAACTCAAAGAGTTAGGTATTCCCATATTCCGAGGTGATAAAAAATTATGGCCAAGCTTTTTCGATCTTTTTAATAACATTATAGATCAAAATCAAAGTCTAAGTAACGTTCGAAAACTTCAATATTTATTTTCATATCTCGAGGATGAGCCTTTAAAATTGATATCAGGGATTAGCTTATCTGATCAAAATTATAAAATTGCTTATGACAAATTAGTCAATAGATATCAAAACAAGCGAGACCTCGCAAATGATGCTTTAAGCTCAATTATGAACTCCACCTTAAAAAACGAGTCAGCTAAAGAATTACGTAATTTAATTGACACCTTTTCTGAATCCCTAGAAATTTTAAAATCACTTAGCTTTGACGTTGACAGTTGGGACTTTATTATTTTTTTCATTTTATTAGAAAAATTGGATATTCCAACGCGTTCAAATTTCGAAATGAGTCACGCCAATACTAATACCGAAATTCCCACTTTTCAGTCACTTTTTCAATTTCTAGAAAAAAGATGTAAAGTTTTGGAATCACTTCCTCAATCAACAGCACCCAAAAAGGTGCCTATATATCAAAAATCAAATTCTATGCAAAATCAGTCTGGGCAAAAGCCTACCTATCAAAATTCAAATTCTATGCGAAATCAGTTTGGGCAAAAGCCTACATATAAATCATCCAATTCGCCTTTTATAGGACTGGCTGGCACCTCAGCTAATTCAAGTACGGGAATAAAATGTTTCCGGTGTAATCAAGGTCACGTGCTTTCGAAATGTCAAACATTTCTTGATCTCTCACCTATCGATCGCCTATCTTTCGTAAAACAGAAAAAATTATGTCTAGCGTGTTTTCATCCCTTGCATAATGTAGATACGTGCAAATCAAAATATTCATGCAGGACTTGCAATAGTAAAAGGCACCACACTTTAACTCATATCTTAGAAACTAATCAAGAGTCTGGAAGCCAAGATACTAGTCCTGTCATTCACACACCACCTGTCAATAATCTTCATGTGTCATTAAATGCCTCAGGACCTTCAGGTACCTTTCTTTTATGCACCGCCATAATAGATGTGATGGACGGTTGCGGAAATTTTCAACCTGTAAGGGCACTGCTTGATTCTGGATCACAGACAGGATTCATCAGTGAAAAGTGTATTCAGCGTCTTAATCTTCCTAGGCGAAGTTACACCACTGAAATATTCGGATTAAATCAGATGTCTTCTTTTACTTCCAAAGGGCTCGTTCAATGTCACATTAAGCCACAAGGACAAGTCACTCCTTTACTTAATTTCGAAGCAATTGTTGTTCCACAACTATGTTCCAATATGCCTACATTCTCTTTGAACGATAATCAGTGGAAACACTTGCAAAACCTTAAACTTGCCGACCCATCTTATTTCAAATCTAGACTTGTGGACCTGGTTATTGGTTGCGAGCTATTCGCACAGATATTCAAGGAGGGCAGGGTTCTTGGACAGGTAGGGCAGCCTTCAGCCCTTGAAACTATCTTTGGCTGGGTCGTCATGGGAAAGGTTGACGAAGTAGGTAGTCTTACGGAACGAACCAGTTGTTTTTTAACGAGTCATTCACCTCCTTTAGAGGTCATTCTCCCTAGGTTTTGGGAAATCGAACATTTGCCTAAAAAACAAATCTTATCAAAGGAAGAAAAACAGGCAGAATCAATTTTTACTGCTAGTGTAGTACGGCAACCGAGCGGTAGATTCATGGTAGATCTTCCGTTTAAAGACAAGATAAACCCTGACCTAGGAAATACTTATCCGCAAGCTTATCGTAGATTTTTATTTCTAGAAAATAGATTAATCAAAAATCCTGATCTGTACACTGCCTATTCAAGTTTCATGCAAGACTATATCGATACTAATCATATGAGTTTAGTTTTATCTAGTCAACCAAAGGTCGACGTGTCGTGTTTTTTAGCACATCATTGCGTACTAAAGCCGGAAAGCTTAAGTACAAAATTAAGGGTAGTCTGGGATTGTTCGGCAGTCACCCCAAAAAATATTAGTCTCAATGACACATTGTTATCTGGACCGAAACTTCAAAAGGATATTGCTTCTTTACTCCTTACGTTTCGTCTTAATCCTATTGCCTACATTGCTGACATCAAACAGATGTTCCGTCAAGTCCTTATCAATCCTTATCACCGTCCTTATCAAAGGATATTGTGGAGGTTTTCTCCACAGGACCCACTTTCAGTGTGGGAACTTTCTACTGTCACTTTTGGCATGACATGCTCACCTTTTCTAGCCATGCGTACCTTAAATGAGCTGGCAGAGAGAGAAAAGGAACGTTTTCCTATGGCTAGTACTGTTCTAAAAACGTCAATCTATATCGACGATATCTTGGGAACTAGCCCTTCGCTTTCTGAAGCTCTCTCCCTTCAAACAGAACTCAATGATTTGTTGAAGTCGGGAGGATTTGAACTTAAAAAATGGGCAAGCAATTGTCCTGAGTTATTGGCAACATTGCCAGAGTCCGATCGTCAAATGCCTCTCTCTTTCGACAAGGAGGAACCCCACTTTATCAAAGTTTTAGGACTTCAATGGCATCCAAAAAACGACATTTTTTCTTATCAATGCCGAATGAAGGACAAACCCCCAACCAAACGTTCTATTTTATCTATCATAGGCACAATCTTCGATCCCTTAGGTTTTCTTTGTCCCTTGTTGCTACAAGCAAAATTTATTTTGCAACAGTTGTGGATATCAAAAATAGGCTGGGACGAAGAACCAGATTCTTCTATCATCGACTCTTGGAACAAACTTCGTTCTGAATTCCCGCTTCTTTCCAATTTTCAATTACCCCGACAAATCAAACTGTCAAAAACCAATACCTGTCAAATCATCGGCTTCTGTGACGCTTCAATTCGAGGCTACGCAGGCGTCGTATATTTTCGTGTAGAAGAGGAAAACAATATATCTGTTTCTCTCATATCTGCAAAATCTAGGGTCGCGCCTATAAAGTCACAAACTTTGGCTAGGCTAGAACTCCTAGGCGCATTTCTTTTAAGCGAATTAATTGACTTCGTTTTATCTAGCTATGAAGGAAAAATAACTTTTACAAATATTGTTACTTTCTGCGATTCGCAAGTCGTATTGCACTGGCTTTCATCCCCTCCTAATCGCTGGCAAACCTTTGTTGGAAATCGAGTCAGTAGAATCCAAGAAATCATTCCCTTCTAACTCGTGGCGCTACATTCCTTCTGCTTTGAATGCAGCCGATATTGCGTCACGAGGGGCCACCCCTTCACAGCTCATGTCACATGACATGTGGTGGAACGCACCGTCGTTTTTGTGGTCTCCCGAAAACGAATGGCCCGATTTTCATAAACCAAAAATGCCGATTGATTTCGGAGATATTAATCTGGAGGAAAAGCCAAAAGTCTGTTGCAATGCGATAATTGATGTCAACTTCTTAGATCAGCTTCTTATCAAATATTCCTCTATATCAAAAATTCAACGTATCATTTGTTATGTCCTTCGAATAGTTAACCTTTTTCAAAAGCATTCCTATCAAAAACCCACTAAGCCGCCGGACCAAAAAGTTATTTTTGAGAATATTGTTTTTCCTACCACCGGTGAGATGCAAAGTGCGTTACACCTTCTTATCAAACGCGTGCAAGGTTCTTGTTTTTCTGAGCTTTTTTTCGCGTTATCTAAGGATAAACCAATACCGAAACCTTTGCGAAAACTTTCACCTTTTCTTGATGAGAATAATATCATTAGAGTCGGTGGCAGATTACAAAAATCTGACCTTTTGTCTTATTCTGCAAAACACCCCGTCTTACTTTCGAGTGACCATCGTTTAACTACTCTTCTTATCGAGTCCGCTCATCGACAATATCTTCATCCTGGGTTTAAAACATTACATAATCTGCTTTTACAGCAATTTTGGATATTATCTGCCAGACGGGCAATTCAAAGAACCATATCCAAGTGCTTGCAATGTTTTAGAATCAACCCTAAACCCTATAGACCGCCCATAATGAGTTCACTTCCCGCTCATCGAATCAATCAACTAAAACCTTTTTCGAGTGTAGCTATCGACTTTTGTGGACCTTTCTTTGTGATTCCTCATCGTTACCGTGGTTGTAAAGCTTTCAAATCGTATGTCTGTGTGTTTGTCTGTACGGACACACATTGCGTGCATTTGGAATTAACCATGGAACTGTCCACCGAAGGGTTCGTAGGTGCATTCCATCGATTCATTTCCAGACGCGGAAGCGTGACGCAATGCTGGTCAGATCAAGGCAGTAATTTTATAGGGTTTCGTAACCAATTACTGGATTACGCAAGAAGTGCTGCCACCAGACTTTCTATTCGTTGGCTTCTGGGACCTCCTCTCAGTCCACATTTCAATGGCCTGGCAGAAGCTGGCGTCAAAAGTTTTAAAACTCACTTTGTACGAGTTGTCGGCGACCAGAAGTTGTCTATCATGGAGATGTCCACCCTTACCTGTCGCATAGAAGCCGTACTTAATAGTCGCCCTTTATCTCCTGCCTCTTCAGACCCACACGATCTTCAACCTCTTACCCCTGGGCATTTTTTGACACTTGAACCCCTTAATTCAGAAATTCCGGAGTCAGATTTGTCCGAGGTTCCCCTAAATCGGCTCTCGAGATGGCAACTAATCCAAAAACTACATAATGATTTTTGGAAACGGTATTCTATAGAGTATTTGCATACGCTACAACAGCGACACAAGTGGACTGATTTGTCCCCAAATATCAAATTAAATGATTTGGTTATCATAACAAGTGATCACATTCAATCGCCTTTGAAATGGCCGGTCGGTCGGGTCATCGAACTGCATCCCGGCGGGGACGGTCAGGTGCGTGTTGCGACGGTAAAAACGGTTACCGGTGTTTATAAGCGGCCAGTTGTAAAACTGTGCCTCTTGCCAAATTAAAAGTAATTTTAATTTTCTACCTTTTACCGGGTATTACAATAGGTTTTTTATTTTTAATTTTTTTTTGAATTTTTTGTTTGTTTGTTTTGCCTTTTTTCGGGATTTCGTTATATCTAAATAAACTTACGATACTTATCTGTTTTCATTCATTTATATTTATCGGTCGATTCTTTTTCTTATATCTATATCTGTCCGGTTGAGATTCTAAATTTGTGTGTTTTGGAGGGCAGGTATGTTAGCTCCCGCTAAATTTCGCGGTTGTTTATATATATTTTTAAAAACACACAACTGTATGAAGGACAAAGCGCATTCCGCGTATTTGGACATGCGCACCAACAACCGGGGAGATCCTTGTCAATCGCCTAGAGAAAAAGGCGTGTTAATTTCGTTCTCCAACTATTTTCAAATATCTACACCTGAAAGTGCTCGATTTTTGTGTACTGAAGCATAGAACTAGAAACTTCAACCCTTCAGCTACGTGGTGACATCATTAGATCCATCAGGGGCCCCTTGGAAGTGGAGAATTTGGCTGCAAAAGAGGTGAGTGCATTTGTCTGATTACCGTTGTGTGCCACCAATATTTTTTCCTATGGACGTTTAGGTTATTTCGTAATTTCATATCAATATTTATGTTTGTTCGCGCTATCATTAATTAAAATATTTGCAGTCCACTGCATTTAGCGTTTTTTCTATCCGTGGACTAACATAAAGAGGTATATTTTTTTCACAAAAACATTATTCCAAAAGAACCAATATCTAGCCGTTATCTTGTGTAATAAAATTTTTAAAATCATTTTTATTTATTTTAAAAAAAAACATGTTTTTTACTTTATTTACTTAAAAAACACAAAATTTACTTTAATGACAAGACTGCTCATTTGTAGGTAGTGTCAGTTGCTATGGCTATGCCAGACGGGTAACATTATGTGACCAGCATCTTATCTTTAAGCAACAGTAAAGTCACGAAAAAAGCTGATTTAATTTTAACAACACAAAGGAAGGAATAAGTCTGCCTTTAAGTTCGGTGCAACGAAATTTTACGAAATAAGATATTCTTTAGGCTAAGAAACAGAAAAAAAAGTCGGTGCGATGGGCCCTAAGTTTCTTGTGTTCCTTTATTGAATTAAATGTAAATATGTTTTGCTGTTTGTCTTAAAGTGTCTCTTATAGCAATATTCATAAAATACGTCAACTAACTCAAATATAAAATTTACCTTATACCAAATATCCCAAAGGCACAATGTCTTGGGAAGCTTTAACTCCGTTGAAATAACTACAAGTAGAAAGCATAAGTAAACTAGAATAAGTATTTACAATTTTTAGATAATATAGTACGAAAAAACACCACAAATGAAAAAAATTAACCATCGAAGATGAAAAATACTTAAAAACGCATGTAAACGTAGGGCTCTAATCAAATTGTGGCACCCCAAATGACGCGCTTTTACCTCTCACGCCGCTTCGACCATAGAGTTACCAGGCAACCTATCCTCTACAGACCTTGAGAGCAACCTATCCTCTACAGACCTTGGTCCAGTGTATGCATTCTTGGACGGGTGAGAAGGAGTACTCCCTCAAAATCGGGTGGAAGTTAGCGCATACGATCTCCCTGGATTTCCGCATCTCTATTGGTCTTGACGTGGGAAGATGGCCATTCTCACTCTCACCCATTTTAAGAATTCATACACAGTTAAATTCCCATGACAGATCAAATTCTGTAGGCAACCTGTGTAAAAGTATAAAGGCCTCCAGCAAACGGTATATTTTGTTGTAAATCACACACAAATTCACGGCGTCGTTTATGCGCGCGACGTGCAATTTAGGGACGTCGCGGCGCCAATTTTCAATCCCTTAATACGCGACTCGGATCGAACCGAACCCGTTATTTTCCAACTATTCTTTATTCCGCTTCCATATGCACATAAGTAGTGTGTAGTAGTAGTGGTAAACGGTCGTCGGTGGTCAGTTTGTTATTAGTCATTTAGTTTTTTTCTTATTGTGTCAATTAGCGTACGGTAATTAGTGTTTGTTTGTGGACGCAATTTTTAAACGGCTGACTTAAAAATGTGTGTAAAACTTTTTGTTTTGTTTTTCTATCAATTTAAAACGGCTTAACCGATTTTCATATTTCTTTTTGTATTTGGTTCAGAATATCCACTCGGTGTTTGGTCAAAAAATGACGGAGATCATTTAGTTTTTTCTTGTGTTGATAATAATTTTGATTCATATGTGAATCCCTTGGAACCCTTCCATTGCGACCACATGTGGCTCTATTGTGACACAATTTTTCTTGTGTTAGTCAGCGTTTATTCGCGGACACCATTTTTAACCGTCTTAACTTAACTTAAAAATATGTGTAAAACCTTTTATTTGGTATTTAGATCAATTTTAAACGACCTAACCGATGTTTATATTTATTTTTGTATTCGGTTCAGAATATCCACTCGGTGTTTGGTCAAAAAATTACGGAGATCGTTTAGTTTTTTCTTGGGTTGGTGATGATTATGATTCATATGTGAGTGGGCCTTGCAGCCCTTCCATTGTCACCACCAGTGGGTCTATTGTGGGACATTTTTTCTTGTGTTAATTGACGTTCGGTAATTAGCGTTTATTCGCGGACATCATTTTTAACCGCCTGATTTAAAAATGTGTGTAAAACTATCAATTTTAAACGGCTTAACCGATTTTCCTATTTCTTTTTGTATATAGTTCAGAATTTAGTTTTTTCTTGTGTTGATGACGATTATGATTCATATGTGAGTGGGCCTTGTAGCCCTTCCAGTGCGACCACCATAGGGCCTATTGTGACACATTATTGTTTCTTGTTTTAATTAGCGTTTAAAACTTTTGGTTTTGTTTGTTTTTCATTCAATTTTAAACTGATTAACGGATTTTTATTTAAAAAAAGTTATTTTATTGAGAATATCCTTGGTGGTTTCGTTCTAGAAAAATATAACATAGATATAGTCCAAATTATACGCATTTGTAATGACGTCATTTTTGTTTATCTTTGTTTAGTATATTATTATATATTACAACGATATTATATTATTATTGATTGGCAAAAATATCTACGCCATACGTTGTTTTTTTACCTGGTAACGCCATTACAAATGCGTATAATTTAGACTATAGATACCCAGGTAGCAAGGTCACGTTTTTAAACGTCAAAAACAGGTCATTTTTAATGACCATTGACGTCTCTAATCTGACGTGTAAATGACCTTTAAATGACGTTCAAAAGACACACCCAAAATGACGTCATTTTTAGACGTTTTAAAGACGTCAGCAATATGACGTATTTGGGACCAAATCAGAACATTAGACACACACACAGACACAAACCTATTTATGACTTTTTTTTAACTCGTCTGAAATATTTACTGCAGTTGAGAACATTGAAGGAAACTTAGACACAGAAGGTGACTCTGTGACATAGACCTGGAAGTACTGGAACAGGTACAGCGGTGTTCGTCTGTGAGGTACAGATCAAAATAGACTTATACCTAGACTTACACATCTCCACCTTGAAGCGAAAGAAGCCTCGAAGTTTGTCTTGATTAAATATTTAATTTATTTTACATACGTACCCCCACATTCCGTATAAATCCGGTCAAGTACTGACTGGGGCACCATCTATGTAAGTATGAGTGTATGTCCCTTGGACAAAATGTGCAGTGTGGGTAGTGACCAATATATGACGTTTTTCAGACGTCAAAAACTACACTACGAAAAGACGTCAAGTAACTGACGCCTTAAAGACAACATTTTTTGCTGGTTATCCAAATGACCACTTTTCGACGAAAAAAAGACGTCATTTGATGACCCCTTGCTACCTGGGTAGGGTTATGAATCAAACTAATTAACAAAAAAACATTACAACAAGAACTTGTGCATTATGTGCTCCCAACCTCCTCCAACTACTTTTATTTTTAACAACCGTAAATAGTTTTAAAAAAACATTTTTCTTTAAACAATTTTGACATTTGACAAATGTGACATTGCAACCATCATTCAAACATCAGACTTGTCAAACTGACAGTAAATGTTTTCTAAAATATTCTGAAATTAAGTTTATATTCTCCATACATGTACGTCGTAAAAATATCTGTACTACTTAAGCGTATTAAAACCATTATTGGAAAATTCCGCCATATTGGATTCAATTGAACCCAAACCAGGGCTATCAAAATGGACGGGCCACGATCCTCCACTTTGTTGACGTCACATCCGGGGCTGATTTTTTTTTGATGGTCACGTTACGACACAGCTGATTGTCTTTAAAATTTTGAAGTTGGAATGACGGTTCATGGATATTTGATTTTTTGTTAAATAAAGCCGTTTTTGAGATTGTTTTTACTTTATTCTGGTAGAACAATTTTTTTTAAATGTATAGTAAGCCCTAATTTTTCATAGCCGCTTCATTAGCTCACACAAAAATTAAGTTTAAAGCAGAAGCGAATGTGACAATCACATATGACAAAGTCAAATACATGTCAAATATAACAGTTGGCATGTGGTACATGGCGGGTAATTTGAATTCAAAATAAGGAATGCTAAATCTTGAAGATTTTAACCTTTTAATCATGTTGCTTCCTTACAAACCTTGGGTGGAATATCGGGATGGTGTCTGAGAATATTTCACTGAAATTTTGCGGAAATCTGTAGTGCCATTTTGAAAATATCATAAAAAAACGTCTGGCCTCCCATAAGACCCAATGTAAAATTCAGCCCCGGGAGAACAGCTGATTTTTTCAGGGTCGTGGCCTCTATTTTTGTGTTGGCCTTGCCCAAACGTATGAAATTTGAAAGGGACTGCTTTCAAATGACGTTGACAATTTGTCAATGTTGTGATTTGACGTGGTCAAGATTATAGTTAATTTTTATTTTTGATTTAAATTTAAAAAAATTCTTTGTGTATTTTGGAACGTTTGGAAGACAAATCTTGTGTTGACGCAGCCGCTTATATTTGGAATTTTTTGGAAGAAATTAAAACGTATTTATCCTAAGGTAACTGATAATGGGTGCACCCATTATCAGTAGCCTGAATTTCATGTCATAAGTTTGGCTTCATTCGAAATTCAACATGCCGGCACCCTTGTAGCAGTTATTTTCCCTCGTATTTTCCCCTTTCCCACTACAGATGTATTTAAGACGTACGTATTCCCATATCAATAGATTACATTATCTCTATAACACCCTCTATATACAGGGTGCAATTTAAATGATGCAGTAAACTGGGATTGTGGGGACGGCGAGGGGTGCTCGGTATTTCCTTTTGGTGTACAGGTTAGGGGAAATACCAGGAAATACTTGGGAAGTACTGGGAAATATACTAGGAAATACCGGGAAGTGCTTAGGAAATACTAGGAAATACCCTTGAAATTTGAGGAGTACCAGGAAATACCGTAGGTATTATACCGTAGGTATTTCCTGTTGGTGTACAAAAATCGGCGATCGCGAGCCACCCCTCGGGGAAGGTCAGAAGTAGTTCAAATAACTTATGGTCGAAGGTTTTTGTTTCCAAGGTGTTTTTTTAAGTTTAAGTAAGAGTGGAAAAAAACTGTGAATTTGAAGTATTACAAATTTGACGTCATATACTTTTGTGATTCATTATGATCAAAAATAGGTTAAGGAGATACAGTGTGGCCAAATAACCTTTGCAATACGTATTAATTTGTATAAATTTGTCAATGTTTTTATGAATAAATATTTTTATGAGCTATTAAATGCACAATAAGAATATGAGATAGATTTTATAATTAATAAGGACTTATTAATTGCAGTAAAGTCAGGCAACATACTGCCTATTTTAACAGTTTCCCATTGTAAGATTAGGTGTTATCTTTCAATATGGTCTTTGTTTACTATATAAACTGTCAGAGTACTGCCTTGCTCTATTACAGCCTGCATGGCTTTATTGCAATAAGTCCCTAATAAAAACAGAAAATAGTAATATTAGCACTACATTCATTAACACTTTTTTTTTTGATAAAGAAAACTAATTTTGGGTAATAATTTTCTCTGTTGTAATTTTTAAGAAAAAAAAAGTTCTTAACTTTGACCTTGTTACTCAAAAACAAAGAGGTTTGATGCAATATGGAATAGGAAAGAATAAAAGAAATCCTTATTCTGACCATTCCTACCTAGGGTTACCAGATGAAAACGTCTCTAACCAGGACCAGCCGTCAAGAAAATCCGGACAAAATCCGGACGTCAAAATTTTTTCGATGCCACACACAAAAAATCAACTTTTTTTTTATTGAAGTAATAACTAATAAATAACATAATATACCTACTATTTTATAGGTACTTTTCACTGCTTTGTATTTTATTCAACAGCGTTGAATTTTTAGGCAGTACAAAATCATAAAATTCTGAGCAGCTCATATTTCTTAAATTGTATGAAGTCATCAGTATTCCTTTTGCAGAAGATAAAAGCAGCCTATTTCTTTCTTTGGTCCACTGGGTAGAAATACTTGCATTAAAATATTTTGCCCATTTTTCGTGGGTAGGCAGATTGTGGTCATCAGAAGTAAAATTGTCTGATATGTACTTTTTTAGATTACAAAGTTCATCAAAAAAATTGTGTGTGCTTAAGACCACACGGCAGAAGTGTAAACTTCAACAAGGCGAAATTAATAATACTACTTTAGGCGGGGTCTTCACATAACGTTTTACCTTACGTCTTGCCTGTCAGTCAAAAGGTTCAAGTATGACAGTTGAAAGACTAGCGTAGACACTTGATAGTTTTAACGTCCGTTTTTAGATCAGTTTTTGATACAAAACGATGGTTTTATTTGAAAAAAATGCTTGATCCGGTCATTTCTCTACGCGGTCTTCCGTCTTAAATCAGTTCAAGTAAAACGTCCGTTTTTCCGTCTACACAAAGTTTTACTTGATGCGTTTTGACTGAACAGGCAAGACGTAAGGTAGACGTTATGTGAAGACCCCGCATAAAGATGAATTCACACTGCTAAATTTATCGACGATTATTGTTTAATTACATTTTTTGAAACTAGTTTATTTTGCATTATTTGATGTTTATAAAGGCGGTTACTTTATTATCCGGACGTTTATGAAAAATCCGCCCGGACCCACCCGGACGTAGTAAAAATCCGGACATGTCCGGATTAATCCGGACGTCTGGTAACCCTATTCCTACCACCCCTTAAAGTTTGTGGCACCTTGTATATCTAGATACCTAATTTTTTATTTCCGAACTAAGTAGCTGAAGTAAGCGAAGGAAATCGCGGTGATATTGGCCTCAGTAAACAGAAAATAATCTAAAATAAATATTTATTAATGCTTTTTTAAATATCGATAAACATACCTTCTGCATGCAAAGAATTCGTTTGTTTATAATAAAAACGGTTTTACATTGAGAGGTAAAAATATGAGAGTATCACAGAATTGATATTAAATTAAAAATAAAAAGAATTTTAGAAGTGTTCAATAAAAATATATCAAAATAAACAATAATTATATACAGGGTGTCCCATAACTTAGGGGCCATAGTACAGCAGGTGATACAGGAGGTTATTTTTGATAAAGTTTATATAACAGGGGGGTCAACACTTATCTGTTTTTAAGATATATGATTTTTAAAGTTAGGGGAGTTGGGGGAAAAGGAGTTTTACAAAAAAAGAAAATCTGACGCAGCCAAATGAGTACTTAGCTAATTGTGATTGAAAAATGTGTTTTTCCTTTTTTTGATAAAATTACAAGTCAAAATAACGCCAAAAAATGTACTCATGTATGTCACAATTTTTTTAAATGTTTAATTTTATTCTTTAAAAAAATATTAATGATATTTTATTATTATTTCTTTCTAGAAACTTATTTTTAATTACAAGAAACATCAAGAAAAACATTGCGTTTAATCTGAAAAAATTTGACCCAATAATTTTTTTTTAATTATTTTTATCTCCGATTATTGCTGTTCTTCTTATACATAACTTCACCAAATTTCATATTTATACTGCGTTTTTTAAAAAACTTATTATCAAAAAACTTTGATGCTCTGTATCTCGACAAGGAAATAGTTTTGACGCATGCGTTATATGAACTTTTTATCAGAAATGATCTCCTCTATTACCTATTGTCCTATGGCCCCTAAGTTATGGGACACCCCTCGGGACACCCCTCGGGACACCCTGTATAGACGTTAAGATTACAAAAAACTTTTTTTTGAAAATTTGTTTAGGTACTTACTAGAATAGCCTTTATCACAAAATTTGGTGAAAACATATAATTTTATGTCAGAAACACGTTGCAATTATTTTAAATCAAGATACATGTTACTTTTTACATTTTATTTTCATTTTAAACCTAAAAAAAGAGGCCCAAATTTCATCCAAAAATACTGTATAAATAGTTTTATAGGAAGTAGTTTAAAAAAAAATTCTTATTTGATAACTGTGATTTTTTCGCCGACCCTTTGGAACCCCAGACCGGGTATTATTTTTATCCGGTCCTTTTGTCCCTTGGAATGGACTACCGACTGAAGGAGTGTGTAACAAAGTCCGCCTTCACGAGATATCCGACCTCATTCGGCCTGGTAACCGGCGTGAATGAATTACAATATTACATTTTACACTTCTCCCCAGGAATCCTATAAATGTCTGCCGCACCCGACCTCGGCAACCGACGGGGATCGAACCCGCCACTGTAGCAAGCGAGATTCCTTTAACTCAGGTGAGGTTTAAAAGTGGCGGTTCTGCAAAGTGGGGACACAATTTTTAAAAAATCCGGTAAATGGTACTAATCGTCAGCATCGGAAATAGTCCACTTTGAGTCACCCCCAAATGTCAAACAAGGAAAACCAAATAATTTGTTTTTTACACTGCACCCACAAATCCATTTTAAACGCTTATAAATATTGCGAGAGGATTTTCTTATATAGTTTTTGCCGCAACTTTTTCCCCCATAGGTACGTTATTTCTAAATCTGGTAAGGGAATTAACGTCCTTGAATTACGTAACGCAAAAATTCAGAATTTTTGACGCCCTACCCCTCGTAAAGCATTTTCAAGAAAAAAACACATTAAAAAACCATTGAGTGTAACGCAAAGCCAAACCCCCCCTTGAGCGTTACGTAATCTAAGGATAGGCCCTAAAGGACGACCTTTTTATTTGATTTTTAACTTTTCGTTAAAAAAGGTAAACTTTTCGTTAAAAAAAAGGTAAACTTTTAAAATCCCGGAGAGTAATGGTTATATCCTCGGTAGTTTTTATGTTTTATTAAAGTTTTTTGTACGTACCACACACCGCACTTATAAAACTAATTATTACAAATGCTTTTACTTTGGCAAACACTAAAATATAATATTCATTCATATAAGTACCGTAATGACGTAAATATATGTATAATATATAAAATAAATTATGTCAACACTCAACTAGGTACAAATTTGCAGTTCCATCTGTTCTTAAAATATAAACGGGGCAACACCCCGATTTTCTAAAATTTTGTATAGCTGAGACGTCTGTTGAATAGTTCTATCCTTTTTAATGTGTGGCACAATCTGTATTCATCCGTCCTTTATTCGGGGAAGTTTGGTTAACAGACCCGGCAAAATCTACCGCGCATCTACACAGCGCACATCGCAAGCAGAGCGACGAGCCCATCAGAACCGAGCCCGAATAGCAACAGGTTTGCCCCTCGTACCAATTATACAAATGTTGTAGGCATGTGCCTGCTTAATTAGTGAGAAAAAAAAGAACAAAAAAATTCTGTACTAAAAAAATATATTACTGTACTTAAAATTAGCTGGTGCTGCAGCCCCGCAGCCCTTATTGAATAACCGCCACTGCTTTAACTCATTCGTGTTCAATGCGCGAACGCACCGAGCCACCAAGGCTACTAAAAACAGTAGTGTTTTTGTTTTTGATTTTTATATCCGATATTTTTCACACCTTGTTTTTTTAACATCTAAAAATAGACATTTGAGCGACAAAAAAACTAATGTTTTTTTTAATTGTTGTTTTTAAAACGGTTTTTTCGATTTTCCGAGAAATATCAATCGTTTACGGAATAAAGTTCTGAATTCAACAAGAGTAGTTAATTTTTTTTTAATTTTGCGAATTATTTTGTGCAAATTTTTAACAAGCTTTTATTTTTTTTATACTCTCTCAGATTTGGTGCGCTTTACCCGGTTTCAGGGTCGTTTGCATTATCAAGTTTATCTCCGACATTTTTACCTTTAACTATACCTTTACCCACTTTGCATACATAGGTAACCTATTGATTTTAAAAAGTACTGCTAATGTGACTGGTAAACAAAACTAGGTACTTATTAAATTTACCTAAATTAGTGTTAGTGAGACAGTGTTTTGAACTTTCGAAGTGTCTGTAGTGAAAAACTTTGGACTTTCTATTAAATGCGGACCAATTGGGTTACTGATGGGGAGAAAGGACAAAAACTGTAAAGGTAAGTTTTTCGAGTGGAGCTAGGGTAATTTTTTTGAAACAAAACCAAAATTTTTGCTGAAAAAAAAGATTTTGTATCAGCAAAAATTGTTATAAACTGAGCGTGTCAGCTTTTAACCTATTATATGTCAGCGAAAGCTAGTACAATATATTTAAACAATTTTTTTTTTTAAATTGTCATTTTTTGTCCCTTCTGTAACGCAGTAGTTTTTTCCATATTACTTAACCAAAATGTATCAAATGTGTTAAACTATGCCTGAAATAAGATAGCTAGTGAGAAACTGAGTAAACAAAACACGCAGCGCAGTAATTTTATTCAAATTACTAGCATAATATTTGGTAGCTATTTCTAGTATTTTTTCCTCACAAATAATTAAAATACACATTATCTGAAAAATAATTTATTGTTTTACTTAAGTTGTATCTAAAGAACAACCTAAAATTTTAAAAAATTGGTTTAAAATAACACTGGATTTGCAAATGTGACGAAAATATCAGGTATTTTAGGTGTAACAAAAGGGACATCAACGTTTCAGAAGGGATAAAAAATAAAAAGCACATAAATTACAAAACAAAATTTTAAAAATAGATTGGCACTTTCCCGCCAAGTTCGCGCGGAATCTGTTGTACTATCTTTTCTTGAAACATTTCAGCCCATATTTGACTTAAAACTCTACTTCGGAATGATCTACGAAACTCAAACTTTGTCGTAGATCTTTATAGAGTTAACAATCCCTCCAAGTTTCATGGACTTCCATGAAGTAGTAAAGTTACGAAATTTTAAAAAACGTTGAAATTGCCACTCACTCACTCACTTACCTACTCATGTATAGATCATCAAAATTCGACTGTACTTCCAGACATGCTACAAAGCTGAAATTTGGCACACTGATAGAAATTTATGAACCGATTTGCATCAAACTCGGAACTTTGTGATCTTTTAGGTCGCTGATTATTATTTTTCACTTAATTTTAAAAAATCAAAATGGCGGTTTCAGAATGGCGCGCTTTCTTATTTATAAACCGATTTGCCTCAAACTTGAAGCATCGCGGTGCCTAAGGTAACTCAATACAATTTTTGATTTAAATTTTAAAACCTGAAAATGGCGGATTCCTCGGGGCCTAGCCCCCCCCCCCCCAAGCCTAAGTTTTTTTTAGATATTTTTCACATATTTCATGAATAAAAAGATTAAAGAGTAGCTTCGCCCCCCCCCCCCCAGAGAACCAATTTTGAGGCAAATCGGTTTATGAACAAGAAAGTGCGCCATTGTGGAACTGCCATTTTGATTTTTTTAAATTTTAGGTAAAAATAATAATCAGCGACCTGAAAGATCTCAAAGTTCCGAGTTTGATGCAGATCGGTTCATAAATGGGGAAACCCGCTATTTTTGATCCGCCATTTTAATTTTTTTAAATTTAAGTCAAAAATTGTATTAAGTTACCCCAAGCGCCGTGATGTTTCAAGTTCGAGACAAATCGATTTATTAATAAGAAATTGCGCCATTGTGGAACCGCCAATTTGATTTTTTTTTAAATTAAGTTGAAAATAATAATCAGCGACCTGAAAGATCTCAAAGTTTTAAGTTTTAAGTCAAAAATTGTATTAAGTTTTAAGCGCCGCGATGTTTCAAGTTCATATCGGTTCATAAATAGGAAAATCCGGCATTTTATTTATTTTTCTAATAAAAAAAATGTTGAATTGTATTATACTAACCACCAAATAACTAGTTGGAAAAGTTTGAAAAAGTTATGAACAAACAAATATATTATTATATATGAAGTCAAGCTAAATAAAACTGTTTAAACAATTGCCAATGGTAATATCATAAAATAAAAAATCTCGCGGCAAATTGTCCCCGCGGCGAATCGGCCGGCGGCGAATTGTCCCGCGGCGAATTGTCCCATCCCCTCATGAGGGCGGGGGGGGGGGGGGGGGAGCCGAAGCCTCATGATGTCGAATTTTAAGCTATTTTTTGTGTTTTTTCATGAAATATGTGGAAAATATGTAAAAAAATCTAAGGCCCGAGCCCCCTCCCTGGGTGCGCCAATTTACTAATTAATTGGCGACTTTAAGTGGTTTCAGATCTAAAATAATTCGTGTTCTTCATAATATAATTTAAGAATCTTAGATAAGCTTTCTATAAATATTTTTTTTAGCCATGTGACAGTAAAAATTAGGTTTTGTTCCATAAAAAGTACCTTACCCCAAAATTTAAATAGTGGCAGTGGCGTATATAAGGGGGGGGCTGGGGAGCCCGGGCCCCCTCCGAAGCTAAATTTTTTTTAGATATTTTCCACATATTTCATGAATACAAACATAAAATAGCATAAAATACAGTCTCATGTGGTCTCGAACCCCCCCGGAAACTGTCTCGCCCCCCCCCGAAACTTTTTTCTATGTACGCCACTGAATAGTGGACAATGTCCCAAGCACCTGTTTGATTTTATAAAATTTTCCCTACAATTTCCGTTACAATATTGTTTTAAAAATATTGAAAAATCACTCAAGTTTAGAGAATGCATGTCAACAAAACAAAACTAGTTTATTAATTAGTTTTTAAAAATACCTCAAATAATTATTATTCATATTGCAGAAACATAAATGGTTTGGATTTCCATTCAACACATCTATTTTGCATGATTCACCAGAATTCATTAGGCAAAAATTATTATATTTAGTGTCGATGGATTTCCAATTTTCAGATAAAACATACAAACACCAAAATGTTTATAAATGAAAGTGCGGATCTGGACCAAAAGTTAGGGGTTGGGTATAATTGTCGACGGTAACACTATGTAATTTTTTTTTTCTTGGAGGGTCATCATGGGGTTAGCCCGATATTTATTTACAAAAAGTCTATATAACTTTTTTTAAGTGGGGAGGAATTACCACGTTACCCCCACTTCTCAAATCCGGTAATTTGATCAGTTAGCCTATATTTCAGAGAGTGGTTTCTAGCTATGTTTTGTTAAAATAAGTCAAAAAAGAGTTACGGAGATAATGAGCATTTTTCAGAACGATGTTAAATGAATTAACAATACATACAGGGTTCTCCGAAAGGTCTGTATAAAATCTTATTCGATATGCATTCCTTATATATTAAATTAACAGTATTTTAGATTGTTTTTTCCAAATAAATGATTTAGATCGAACTTCGGATCGAACACTGAAAACCTTGAAAAGGGCTTACTATATCGGATTCTAACAGTCCCTTTTTGGCTTAAAAATACTTAAATTATTTCATTGACAAAAAAAGTTAAAAAGTACACTGCGAAAAAGGTTCATTTTAAACCATCGGAAGTCTAGTGTAAAACGCCCTATAATGACCAACCGGAAAATTATCCATATTCAGGTTTCGCATCTCAAAAAACCTCTAATTTTTAAAGTAATGCGTTAATAATTGTCATAATATTTTAAAAATTCAATTTTTACTTTTTAAGTTTAACAGTCTCCAGCGTTCGCTCGTTTTCTTCTTGGTTTACACTCTCGCTCTTCTTTGTGAAATCTCGCTCGTTTTCATGTGCGTTGCCAGATTCGCTCTTTGATTACGTTCTGTAGTGTTAAAAAAAGCTGTTGCCTGATCAGCTCATGTCCAGTGATGTGGATCATAAGGTCATTCTCGTCTTCTCCCTTTGGTGTTCTGTGGTAATTCATATAATTTTTGTTAAATGTTCCGAGTGGATCCTTTTTATGTAGTGTTGCTATTTAAATTTTAAGGTTGACAACATAATGCTACTTTTTTTAAACAAAATCATTTAAGGAAGTTATCTAGGCCCAAATTTCCATTTGTTGTTCATAAAGGAAAATTTTTGGTACATTATTTATGGAACCGACTGTACATATAGAAAAAAGCAAATGGCCTGACTGAAACTAAACTCTTATTAGACGCCTTGGCGCTTTCACGTCACTGAAAAGTCTCGCTCGTTTGGACAGAAAAATCTCGCTCCAAAAATTAGAGGTCTGTGGCAACGAGGTGGCAACCCTGGCTATATCCCGGAAACGGAGCGATCTATATATTTACATTTTATTTAGTTGGGGCGTTAAGAAGGTGCCCATTGTTTATACTAGTTTCTGCCTATGCATAGGTACGCCACTGTACACACGGTGATTTTAATTACTTTCCCGCCGTTTTGCATTTGCTGGGAAGGTAAAAAGATAATTGAATTTTATGAAATCACAAATTATTTTAAAACAAGTGATCTTGACTCTTGACACCATTGTTTACTCGGTCGGACTAGCCTTTTTTACACAAAATTTCACACATCAACAAGCAACGACAACATAAAAATGGACCTATAGACACGACTGCCAATGGTATATTTTTCCGTTTAACTGTTTTGTTTGAAATTATTTGAATTGCATTTTAGAAGAATGGAGGGTATTTCTTTGTGGGTATTCATTTGGAGAGTTTTAAGTACCTCAAAGGGGGATTGGAAAAAATAAATTTACCTCATTTTCAGGAAAGTAGTAATGAATAATTCAACTGTGTTTATATTAGAAGAAAGGAATAGCGCCATTCCGAGCCCAATCTTATGCTGTAGACAATGAACTTGTATTTTACAAGTTCATTGGCTGTAGATCGAAATTAAAAATAACTTATAATAAAAGGAATTTTCAAAATATTGAGGAAAATCTAATAATTTTTTCGTCTTAAACAAATTTAATTAAATTTGGTAGTCTAATTCTAGTTCAAAAATATTTTCTACTTATTATTGGTTAATAATTATTAGATATAGGCATGCTTACAAAGAAATTAGTGTAGGGTGAGAAAAACACAAGGCATAAACCGGCAAATTTATGGATTAAAAAAAAAAAAGCTGTACTGCTTTAATTTAATATTAATTTGACCTTTGCTATTTTAGTCATTCCAATGCGGGGTTAATAAATTTGACCTCCCACTTAACGCAGGAAAAGCACAAAATAGGTTAAAATCCACAACAAAGTTGGAAAGAAAGTTGTGTCATGCAACCTACGCATTAGTAATAGACTTGTTTTCTTTTTGTTAATAATGGTACAGGGTCTTTTCTATCTATCTATCTATCTCTTTAACCTTCTTTAATTCATCTTTGGGCATAGGCCTCCCCCAATATCTTCCTTCCACTCTTCTCTGTCTGTCGCCATGTGCATTCATCTACTTCCCGCGTGTTTCTTCAAATCGTCCGGCCATCTCATTTGGGGTCTTCCCCTACTTCTTTTATTTTTCTAAGGTCACCAGTTTACAATAGATTTGTTCCATCGATCGTCCTTCCGTCTGATATTATGACCGGCAAATTTCCATTTTAATTTTGCTACTTCTCCTCTGACATCACTTACTTTTGTTTTATTTCTTATCCATTCATTCCTTTTTCTATCTGTTTACTTTATATGTAACATTTGACTTTCGATTGATCTTTGGGCGTTTGTTACCTTATCCATGTTTAATTTTGTAAGTGTCCAGGTCTGGCATCCATAGGTAAGTACAGGAAGGATCCATTGACAACAAGTGAAATTAAAGGTAGAAAAATAAGAAAAAAGTTTTTCTGCTTCGGCCGGGACTCGAACCCGGGATCTCTTGCTCTTTACGCAAACATTCTAAACATTGAACTACCGAAGCCATACATAAATTTTCGGAAAACTTTCATCTATGCAGGCTGCGGTGTCTCAATACAAGAACCAGAGACTCTCAGGGTATTAACTCGCCCAAGTCATCAAACTGATTTCTACAGTTCATCCTTCCCACTGTCAAAGGTATAAAAACTCAAAAGTTAGACGTAAACTATCAACGTCTGAAAACATGAGATCACCTTTTCGTGTGTTAAAATTTCTGATCGCAATGGGCGATTGCCAATATAATTCTCAAATACCAAATTGCAAAAAACTTTTTTCGTATTTTTCTTTCTTTAATTTCACTTGTTGTTTATAGTTTTAGGTCCTTGCATTATTTGTAATTTGGTATTTAAGGATACATTGGTTATACACTTTCGTTTTAAGGTATTTTTTAATATGTAGCTTTTTTAATATGTAGCTTAATTTACCGAATGCTGCCCAGGCCAATCTTACTCGTCTCTTGATTTCAGCTGTTTGGTTTTCTTTTGTATATTCATCTACTTGTTCTATTTTCTTTTGGTTTATTCTGATCGTGATATCTTCATCTGTTTTGTTATGATTGTAGTTTTAGTGTAGTTCATACTCAAGCCTATATTTTTAGCTGCTTTATCCAGTTTTTCGGGTAGTTCAGTTCTTCTTTCTTGTCGCGTAAAGAGCGTATGTTAGGTGGTTCAAGTATTGTCCGCTTACTTTGATGCCTATTTCTTCCCAATCTAAGTTTTTCAAAACATCTTCTAGGGCCTGGTTAAATAGTTTAGGGGATATTGTGTTACCCTCCTGACATCTCTTCTCAGTGGCGTATATGAGGGGGGGCCTGGGGGGACCCCCCCCTTGAAACTAAAATTTTTTTTAGATATTTTCCACACATTTCATGAATACAAACATAAAATAGCATAAAATACGGGAAATACGGGTCTTGGGCCCCCCCCCCCGAAACTGTCTCGGCCACCCCGAAACTTTTTTCTATATACGCCACTGCCTCTTCTTATGCGGATTGGCTTGGTTCCTTCGTGAAATTTGATTGATGTTGTTGCTTCGCTATTAAGTCTGTGTATCTGTGATCTATTCGGCTATTAATTAAATATGCTTTTACTGCCCAGTGGTCAATGCTATCAAACAGCTAAAATCAAAAGACGACTAAGATTGGCCTGGGCAGCATTTGGTAAACATCCTCAGTACCTTAAAACGAAAGTGTATAACCAATGTATGCCTCCTGTACTTACCTATGGATCCCAGATCTGGACACTTACAAAATCAAACATGGATAAGGCAACAAAAGCCTAAAGATCAATGGAAAGTCAAATGTTACATATAAAGTAAACAGAGAAAAAGGAATGAATGGATATGAAATAAAACAAAAGTAAGGGATGTCAGAGGAGAAGTAGCAAAATAAAAATAGAAATTTGCCGGTCATAATAGACGGACCATCGATGGAACAAACTTAATATATTGTGGAGACCTTCAAAAATAAAAGAAATAGGAAGATTTGAAGAAACACGCGGGAGCTAGATGGATGAACGCGGCGACAGACAGAAATGTCTAAAGATGGATTGAAGAAGTCTAAATAGATAGACTGTGTGAAATAACTAGAAAAAGAATTATCTCAATCCAAAAAATCCCCGCCGCTGTATTTAGTAATTCTAATTGGCAAATCGTAGTGTTCTGCAATATTTTGTTCTTGTTAAAAAAGATTTATTGCTAAAGGCTTTCTCATTGATTTTTGAAGGAAAACTATAAAATTAAATCAAAGATAATAAATTTTATTTTTTATTTTATTGGTGGCTCATTTATTTTTGTATCTACATAATTTATTTATACTAGCGGTGATGTTGTTCTAGATAATTCTTATTAGCCAAATAATATTTTTACACCTATGGCCAATTGTTAAAATTGACTTTTTTTATTTAATATTTTTTTAAAGGGTAGATCTTTAAATAAATGGAAATTGTATACCTTCCTAGCCCATTAGCACACTCCTCGCTATATCAGCCTTGAACACAGTTTTTAAAAATATCTCAGAAACTAAAGCTCCTACGAAGTTTTTAGTAATAATAAAAATTATCGAGAAAAACGTGGTCTACCATATTCCGAAATTTCCATGTTCCAAGAAGTTAGCATATTTTCAACTGTCAAAAAACAATTCGCATAAATGGATTTTGACCAAAATCTAACCAGACTTTTACGGAATTGTACAGGGTGTCCCAAATTGGGCACTTTTGGGGGGTTTAAGGTACTTCTAGGGAAGACAGAGAAAAACTGACCACGCATTGCGAGGCTCAAATTCCAAGAGAAGACTTATAGTGAAAACCGCATTTTGAAATATCGTCTCGTCTTTGCGCTACGGGGGCTTTTTGAAAAGTCTGCATTTTGGAAGGGGGTCTATAACTTCGTTATTATTGGAAATATTGATTTAGATTAAATAGCAATTTTATAGACTTTGTCACGGGGAATACAACCGCTAAATTAAATTTTAACTGTCACTTTTAGTTTTTGAGATATGACATAAAGTTGCATTTTTTCTTAGGGAATGGCCTATATTTTAATTAATTTTCGAATTCGTGATTGAATTCTTTTCAAAATGATGTATCATATGTCATAGTTTGATTGAGCGGTTTCGGAGATAATTAAAGTTTTTTATTTTTGTCTAGTGTGCGTTGAATGACGTCATGCGCCATTGACGGGAAAGTCTTGCGCTCAAATCCTACTTCAATGCTCCTATAGTTTTGTTGTCTTATACTATGCAAATCAAGTTGGCCTTGCGTCTTGGCGTTTTGTCATTGTTTTCAATTGTTTAAACAATTTGACATTACGCTTTGATATGAAATTATTTTGCACAAAAGCGTTTTAATTTTATTTTGAAATATGTATCATTTTTTTTTTACTTTTTATAACTAGGCTTTGAGGGCTGTCAGCTGAATTATAATTTTTCCAAACCAGCCTTACTATATTTGTGTAAAATAATAAAAATACTGGAGTGCCTTTACCTGCCTCAGCAGGAAATCACAGCGCACTAGAAATAAGTGAAAAAGCTGAATATCTCCTAAACCGCTCTATCAAACTATGACATATGATACATCATTTTGAAAAGAATTCAATGGCGAATTCGAAAATTAATTAAAATATAGGCCATTCCATAAGAAAAAATGCAACTTTATGTCATATCTCAAAAACTAAAAGTGACAGTTAAAATATAATTTAGCGGGTGAATTCCCCGTGACACTAATAACGAAGTTATAGACCCCCTTCAAAAATGCAGACTTGTCAAAAAGCCCCCGTAGCTCAAAGATGAGACGATATTTCAAAATGCGGTTTTCACTATAAGTCTTCTCTTGAAATTTGAGCCTCGCAATGCGTGGTCAGTTTTTCTCTGTCTCCTCTAGAAGTACCTTAAACCCCCTAAAAGTGCCCAATTTGGGACACCCTGTACACTATTTTACCTGAAAATTTTATGAAAATCGGTTTAGCGGTTTAGGAGCTATCATATTAGGGAAAGACATACACACACACGGACAGACGTTACGACGATACTGCTAAGATAGGTCAAAATACACCCAAAAAACACATTTTCATTTTCAGCATCATCTAAAAAATTTTTTTTTGTCCAAAACAATAGCTTTTGCACTAGACATTGCTGCGCGGTAAAAATTAGACCATTCTTATGCAAAAAGCGTAATATTATATCAATTTTATTTTTGGCTTTTTTATAACAATATGTGTACTCAATATCGTGACATTAATGCCCTGTAATAAGTTGAAAATAACAGCTCTTTGTATAGGGTAAATAAAGTTATTACAAACACAACATTTATTGATGAAACGATAAATATACTTATTATGTCCCTCATATGAGTAATTACTTTTTGTAGCAAAGGGCCTTGCGTCCACAAAATTTCAGATCTTTAATTTATAATCAACGCTTGAACCACCTGAGCATAGTTTTAGAGTTTTTTTTTAAATTTTTTACTTGATGCTAAGAAAAAGTAAAAACTTATGTTTGAAAATGACCTCTCTTTTATCCCCTCTAATATGACATTTATAACCTCATTAAAAAAATCATACGTATCCCCAAACGGCATCTACACACCAAATTTCACCATTATCGGATGAATAGTTTTTCAGTTATAAGAGATATTTTCTTTTTATTTTGGTTGATTGTGATCACGTACGTCTTAAATATATCTGTACTGCGAAAGAGCCTCTAAAAATAACTGCTACAAGCGAGCCAGCATGTTGGATCAGCGCTATCAAAATGGAGGGGCAACGATCCTTCTCTTTGTTGACGTCACATCGGGGGCTGATTTTGTTTTGATGGTCACGTCACGACACAGCTAATTTTCTTTAAAATATTGAAATTGGAATGAATATTTGAATTTCATGAATATTTGATTCATGAATATTTGATTTTTTTAAAAATAAAGCCGGTTTTGAAATTGTTTTTACTATATTCTTGCAGAACAATTTTTTTAAAATGTTTAGTAATCCTTAATTTTTCAGAGCCGCTTCATTAGCTCACTGAAAAATTAAATTTAAAGCAGAAGCGAATGTGTTCGTTTTTGCGTAGAAAGTAATCGGATTACCTACATCTATTTGTTTATATTCGGCACTCGGCAGACTTTTGAAACGTACGAGGGTGGATCAAATATAAACCAGCCTTTTAAACTTACTTAAACTTAACGGAAAAGACATTCAAGATGAACGTGGCCGTTATAATTTTGGAGTAGAGATATTCAGCAGCATGTAGGCGGCTGGTAGTGCCACGATGCTCATTTAGCCAGGAGCAATCGCAATGAGCGAGAAGAAAGTACACAGCAGTGTTGCGCAAAGTATAATCATTAAATTTCTTACAAGCGAAAACGTGAAACCTGCTGAAAGTCGATGCAGATTGCGAGCACAGTTCGGAAATAAGACGCTTTCGTGGGTACCTGTAAAAACTTGGTGCAAAGAAATTAACGACGGCCGTGAGCGTGTCGACAACGTGAGTCACCCACGTCGTCCGCGTACCATCATTTCTGCAGGCAAAGTTTTAACGACCGTTTGCTGGGACTGGAGAGGTTTTTTGTTGGTCAATTTTTTGCACGAGCGAATAACAATAAAACTGCAACTTACTCGACCAGGTAAAGCTTGATTATCGCCTAAAGAGAACAGCACACCCCATCCAAGACGTGTTGCTCCTGCATGACAACGCTAGACCTGATACGGCAGCTTTAACACAGGCCAAAATCAATGAAATACACTGGACTGTACTGGAATACCCTCCACACAGTCCAGATTTGTCACCTTGTGATTTTCATATGTTTGGCTCACTCAAAGATTCACTGGGAGGCGAGCAATTTTAGACCAATGAAGAGGTGGAGGCATTCCTGCGCAACTGGTTAGATACCCGCCCAGCTTCCTTTTATGAAAACGGGATTAAGAAACTGTCAAGGCGTTGGGAAAAGTGTATTAACAGAGAAGGGGGATGTGTAGAAAAGTAGAAAAAATTTCTGTTTTGTGTCATGTTTCTAAATAACTAGTTTAAAAACAAAGGCTTGTTTATATTTGATCCACCCTAGTAATATAGTTATTTACATGTATTTGCAAAAAATACATCAAAAAATAATTTTTTCCTAGTGTAATTTTGTTTTAAAAAGATTAACGCTGGTATTTTTGGATTCTAATAACTAGTTTCCACCCAAAAAACGGATCAGGTGATGCTGCATTTAAAAACGGTGAAAATCCATGTCCCGTCACGTGATGCGTTTTTTAAATCAGGGTGGGCACGCATAGGTGGAAACTAGAGGCCCTCAATACATTTGACAATTATTGTTGGTGTAAAACAATTGTCAAATGTATCGAGGGCCTCTAGTGGAAACGCTTTAATGAACTTTATTGTAAAAAATCATTAAAAAATCGAAAAAATTTACAAATGCCATGACAAACACAGATGACAAAGTCAAATACATGTCAAATATAACAGTTGACATGCGGTACATGGCGGGTAATTTGAATTCAAAAAAAGGAATGCTTAATCTTTTAATTATCTTGCATCCTTACAAAAGTTTGGTGGACTATCGGGATGGTGAGAATATTTCACTGAAATTTTGCGGAAATCTGTAGTGCCAGTTTGAAAATATCAGTCTATGTAATGTAAAATCAGCCCCCCGAGAACAGCTGATTTTTTCAGGGTCGTGGCCTTTATTTTTTTGTTGGCCTTAGTTTCGGTTCAATTGAATCCAATATGGCGGAACGCTTGTTGCAGTGGTTTTACTACGCTTTACCTCATGCATAACCCCACGAGATATCAACTGATTTTTTTTGGGGTCGTGGCCTCTTGTTGTTTAAATGCCTCCATTTGTTTAAATGCCTTAGGACCGGTTTCTCAATACAGCCCTGACCCATGGGCTAAAAATGAAGAGATGACATATTTACCACATGTTAAAAAAGGGAGTTATCAAAGATAAACCACGGGTCAGGGCAAACCCTCTAATGAGAAACCGGCCCTTATTGAGTTAAATAAATTTAGCTGTAATCTTGAAAACTTGTTAAAGGCAAAACGAAACCACAAATACTACTGGAAAATCAAAAAATCACACCAAATAATTGTAAATGAAAGCCTATTCACCGCGTGACGCCACCTAGCGTACATCCTACCGTTTGTATGTTTGCCGGGTTCTCAATATAAAAATTAAAGTTAACCTTTAAAAAAGCCAAAATTAGAGTATTTGTAATATCTATTTTAAAAAAAAATTCTTTTAGTTTCAGCGGGCTCCCATGATCAGAACCACGACAAAACAAGATGAAAAATGGTGCCAGGTTTCGTCCCATGCAGTGCCGTAATTTTTCTTTTTGGATTTCATTTGATTTGGACCAAACCGGCCATGGATAGCGGCAACAGTGGCGCCCCCAGCGGTGCCAGCAACAACAAGTACGAGGAATACGTCATCGAACACGAGATTTCCGAGACGCAGGCGCGGAATGTGGTGATAAGCACCACTTTTAAATCAGGTTAGTTAATTTGAGCATATTTTTTACAAAAAAGGTTTTTTGGTAATTTTTGAAGGTTACCCCAATTTACGTACGCCCGCGCCCCTGGCGATTTACCCATAATATATATTATAGCCCACATAGCACAAAAATCACATCAACGTTAAATTCACGTGAACAAAAATAACAAAGTTTTTTTTTACTTGAAAACAACCTCATACCATGTAATATTTATTTTGTTAAATCTACATGCTTAAAGATAACTTAAAAACAAGGAGAAATCAATAAATGTACTTTTTGCTGAAGTTTCTGGTGCTGTGTATATAACGTGTTTTTTACCCTCGTTATTTTCATGTACCAAATTCACGCTTGAAAGGTCCTCCACAACATGTTCTAAAACTTCACTAGATTAAGACTTCTCAAACCTACTGACTTTCTGCGTCGTTTTTGGTCACGTTTTTTTAATAACATTTTTTAACTTAAAAGAGAAGCGAAAGGAAGTTATAAAAGTTCACTAGTTTAAGACTACAATACTTCAAGACAATTTTAAAGATGGCGCTCAAGGCAAGACAAAATATCTATGTATCTATCTATATACATTATGATTTTTTTTAAAACCTATACAAGATTTATGAACAGTAAACACTTTCACAGAATATTAATGTGTCTTTATCAGGTTAATAACAGATGCGTCGTGATCGTGGATCAGGGATCAGTCCCTTAACAGGTTTTTGGAGTTTAGAGGCCAAGGCACTGCCTGATAGATTTCGTTAAAGTGAAAAATCCCGACTATAGGTGGCGATGCTGCTAGTAAAATCTCAAAAATATTCGGTAGAAAAGCCATGCAAGTCGCGTTTTAAAATTCGTGTAGAAAAGGCGTGAATCTAATGTGATTTTAACGTTGATATAAATCACTTGAAACTAACGTAAAAACATTGCTGTTTTAATTTGATAAAGGCGGTATTAAAACGCAGTTTTTATAACGTTTATGAATGACCTATTAAGCTTGTTTTCATATATAAAATAAACGTTTTTTTTAGCAGCTTTTAAAATCAACGTTTTTTTTTTCTCACGCCTTTTTTACGTGTTAAACACGTGATTGTGCTATGTGGGAGGAATAATATTATTACACATTTTGCCCCTTTGCGCCCTCTTTTCGACCGTTGAAGTATCAGTCCTTGAAGGCCAATATGTGTGCCAAGTTTCATTGCTCTAGCGTAAACCGTTCAGAAATAAATAAATATTTTCAAACCCTAACCATGATTTTTGACTGAGGCACTTTTCGATCTGTTTACAGGTCAGGTTCAATTGAAAAAATCTTCATTAGTTTTTGACTCTATGGCCCCGGACTATGACTTAATTTTTGGTGAAGATTGTTTTGAATATAAAGCAGAAAAAATGTCGTTCAAACAGTAGCGCATCCAGGAATATGCCTTGGGGGGGAGTCCGAGTCATGAAATATGTAGAAAATATCTAAAAAATCCTTAGACTTGGGGGGGGGGGGGTGTGCGCGCTCCGAGGCCCCCCTTCTGGGTGCGCCCATGGTTTGAATCTAGACCTACGTGGGCAAACACGATTGTTATTTTCAACTACTTTTTTTCTATTATTTTTTTGAATAATTACACCCATTACTAAAATTCAATGCAAAATAAGGCTAGTTAGAATAAATTATCGACAAATAATTGAAGTTCCAATTTTGAATTAAATTAATTAAGGTGTTTTGTATACCTGTGTTCTCTTCTACTACTACATCTTTTTCGATCCTGACAATCATCTTCTGTTTTTTTGACTCATTGATCTTTGGATTGACTGTTGCCCTTCTAGTTTAGGACGCCCTCTTTTTCTACGCCCTATTAGTTGCCATTCTAGTACTTGCTTTGGTAATCTTTCGTCGTTCATCCGTTGTACATGGCTGTACCATATCAGTTGTGTTTTACTGATGTTATCCGTTATGCTTCCCTCGATTCCAATTCTTTCTTTTATGATTCTCATTTCTTATATGATCTGTTCTAGATATTCTCATTGATCTTCTTATTGCATCCATTTCGACACTTTCCATTTTTATTTTGTATTTTTCTGTTCCCAACTAACATTTATAGTAGCGGCTACATGGTCTAAAGGCTTTACTACTTTCTTATAGTAGAAATGTGGTGATCCTATTAGAGTTAGTGTTTTTCGTGTTTAGGAATAGGAATCTATTTATGTTAAAGAATAGGGTTCTAGATTTTGATATGATGGATAATTGATAGATTGTCAAGTGAACGTTTTTTGTAATATATGTTACCGATTTTATAAACTTCTTTGAAATTTTTTTTCAATAAGAAAGCTGTAGTAGATAAGTGTTACTGTACTCTCCACATTCCAAAGTACTCAGTTTCCAATAGGTTATGGGCCCAGAGCACTACGGATGGTATAGAAGAAACATCTACTACAAAGATATACATTGAAAAATGGGAGATAAAATCGAAGTAGGAAGCATTACGAAGTTTGCTGGACGAAATTACCACCAATGGATGTTCCAGTTAAAGTGCGCCCTAAAAGCAAAAGGGCTATTTGGACTAGTTGATGGATCAAGTAAGAAACCAGCTGAAACAGAAGCTGAAGAACTTAAAACATGGTGTAAAAATGATGCACAGGCAATGTTCTTGATCACGTCTGCTATGGACTTTGGGCAGATTAATCTAATCGAAAATTGCGAAACCTCAAAGGACATGAAAAATAAGTTGGACTCGATTTATAGCCAAAAATCAGAAGCAAACAAACTAATGGCACACGAAAAGTTTCATAAATACAAAATGGATCCTAATGACTCAATAGCACAGCATGTAGCCAAAATTGAGAACCTGGCACGGCAAATCAAAGATTGTGGTGATGATATTAGTGAAACTGCCATAATAACAAAGATTTTGAACTCGCTGCCACGCAAGTATAAAAATGTAAGACAAGCCTGGCTATCAGTGGATGAAACAAAACAAAACGTGCAAAATCTGACTGTAAGACTTTTAGATGAAGAGCAAAACTTGACAGACGTAGAAGAAGAAGAACAGGAAGCACTTGCAGCTTTGACATTGAACCCAAAGAAAAACACAATAAATGCAGATAAAAGAAAAAGGTTTCCATTTAAATGTTTTAACTGTCAAAGACGTGGCCATATGATAAAGGATTGCAAGGCTCCAAGACAGTCAAGAGATAAGAAAGTTGGTGATACAGCTCTCAGCATTGAGATACAAGAGCTAAACCTAATATCAAGTAATGATCATTGGATTTTAGATAGTGGTGCATCAGCACACATGAGCTATAGAAAAGAATACTTTTCTGAGTACAAAGAATTAGAAAGTCCTTCCTATGTTTATCTAGGAAACAGTAATAGTTTAGAAGTAAAAGGAAAAGGAACAGTGAGAATTAAGAAATTCATAGATGGCAAATGGTATGACTCATTCATAAATAATGTTCTTTTTATTCCGGATCTAAGGAAAAATCTGATATCTGAAGGTGTATTGACAAATAAAAAGATGAGAATAATAAAAGAAGGTAATAAAGCAAAAATTTATGAAGAAAATAACCTAATTGCTAGCGCCATAAGAGAAGAGTCAAATAATCTGTACAAAATGCTTATCCGTACAATCAGTAACAATGGTGAGATTAGTGTAGCCGAAAAAGTCAGTGACTCATTGAAAAACTGGCATGAGAGGCTTGGGCACATTAACAAGCAGTATTTAAAAGACATGGTTGCAAAGGATTTAGTAAAAGGTGTAAAAATAAGTGAAATTGACAGCTTTCAGTGTGAAGCGTGCACACTTGGTAAACAACACAGAAAAAGTTTCATGAAATCAACCAGAGCTGCCAAAAGTGCACCCGGGCAGCTAGTTTACAGTGACATATGTGGACCCATGCTAACAGCATCAGTATCAGGTGCTCGTTATATGTTGTTGTTTAAAGACAGCTACACAGGTTACCGAGTAGCTTATTTTATTAAGCACAAAAGTGATACATATGAGTGCTTTGTTGAGTTTAATAATAAAATCAAAACAAAGTTTGGCCACTCTGTAAATGCATTGCATGTTGATAATGGTCGTGAATATATAAACAAAGATTTTGAAATTTACATGAAGAAGGAAGGTATTGAGCTAGAAAATATTGCATCTTACACCCCAGAGCAGAATGGAAGATGTGAGAGGGAGAATCGCACAATTATGGAAAGTGTGAGATCAATGCTCATCAGTGCGAATGCACCTCATTATCTCTGGGCAGAAGCAGCAAGTACTGCAATATACATTCTTAATCGAACACCTTCCAAGCAGAGCAATAGCACACCATTTGAACAATGGACAGGTGAGAAACCATACTTGGGACATGCTAAGGCATTTGGCTGTGTTGCATATGTACATATACCAAATCGAAAGCGAACAAAACTTGAGCCGAAAAGTCGTAAGATGATATTTGTGGGATATGACAAAAATTCAACAAATTATCGTTTATATGATCCAATGAATAGAAAGATTACCATATCTTGCAATGTTTTGTTTGATGAGAAAAACAAGGGATTTGTTGACAAACAGGAAACAATACCAGTGTTGATTGAGTTTTCTGATGATGACCAGCAAGAAATGCAAGAAGCAGAAGAAGAGGAAGAAGTAGAACATCTTAACCTTGAAAACTTGAGACAACCAGAGGATCACGAAACAGAAGTAGAAGACGAAGTGGTGCAATCTAACCTAGAAAAATTGAGACCACAAAGGAATGTTAAAGTACCGCAAAAATTAAGAGATTTTGAGCTAAATCTAGTAGAGCTAGAAGTTCCAGATACCTATGAAGAAGCTGTAAGCTGTAAAGACGCTGAAAAATGGAAAGAAGCTATACAAGATGAAATAAATTCTCTTAATCAGAACAAGACCTGGATTTTGCAAGAGTTACCTGAAGGCAGAAAGGCAATAGGATCAAAGTGGGTCTTTAAAGTAAAATATAACAGTAAAGGTGAAATCGAAAGATATAAAGCAAGATTATGTGCAAAGGGATTTGCTCAAAAAGAAGGGCTTGATTATGCTGAAATATTTTCACCCACAACCCGGTATGATTCAATTAGAGTACTCCTTTCAGTTGCTGCACACCGTGATTATAAAATTAGACAGTTTGACATTAAAACAGCCTTTTTATATGGGGAACTGTCAGAAGAAATATATATGGAGATACCTGATGGTTTTGCTAAAATTGACAACAAAGTGTGCAGACTTGTAAAATCTTTATACGGACTAAAACAAGCACCCAGGTGCTGGAACCAGAAATTTGACAGTCTATTGAAGCATTTTGGTTTTGAACAAGGTCAAGCCGATAAATGTATTTATCGAGGAATAGTACAAGGACATACAGTTTTGTTAATTATTTATGTTGATGACGGACTGTTGATGTCATCTTGTGAGACTTCACTAGACGCTGTTCTCATAGAACTGCAGAAATGCTTGGAGGTCAAAGTAAGCAATGTTAATAATTTTGTTGGATTAGAAATAATAGAAAACAAAGAAAATAACTCTATTTTTATTCATCAGACAAGATATATAAACAAAATTATTAACAAGTTCGGAATGAGTGATGCAAACTCAATAGAAATACCTGCTGACCCAAATACAGATTTAATCAGAAATGACACAGATAATAATTTTGAAGGTCCATATCGAGAATGTGTTGGCTCATTGATGTTTGCAGCAATAGTTTCCAGACCGGATATTTCATATTCAGTGGGAGTTGCTAGTAGATTCTTAAACAATCCTACTGTTGCACAATGGAATGCAGTAAAAAGAATCTTAAGATACTTAAAAAGCACTTCAAATTATGGCATTGAATATACAAGAGAACCAGACTACAATATAAGTGGTTTTTGTGATGCTGACTATGCAGCAGACAGAGAGACGAGAAGATCTACAACAGGCTATGTGTTCAAGGCTTCAGGTGGTCCAGTTACTTGGTCGAGCAAGAGACAACCAGGTGTTACGCTATCTACCACAGAAGCAGAATATGTAGCTGCATGTCAAGCAACCAAAGAAGCTATATGGTTACGTCAGTTGTTGAGTGATATTGGAATATCAATAAATGGTGCAACACCTCTGCATATTGACAACCAAGGTGCCATAAAATTGATACACAATCCAGAGTTTCACAGTCGTACCAAGCATGTGGACATACAATTTCATTTTGTTCGAGAGAAGTATCAAAATGATGAGATCTTACCAAAATATATTGGAACGAAAGATCAACAAGCTGACATTTTTACCAAGGCTTTGTGCAGAGAGACATTTCAGAAACTCAGATCATTGTTGGGACTTAAAATTTATAAGAATATTTTAGTGCCTACATTTCGAAATGAGTCTGATATTATTTAAAAACACTCAAAAAGTGGGAGTATTAGAGTTAGTGTTTTTCGTGTTTAGGAATAGGAATCTATTTATGTTAAAGAATAGGGTTCTAGATTTTGATATGATGGATAATTGATAGATTGTCAAGTGAACGTTTTTTGTAATATATGTTACCGATTTTATAAACTTCTTTGAAACTTTTTTTCAATAAGAAAGCTGTAGTAGATAAGTGTTACTGTACTCTCCACATTCCAAAGTACTCAGTTTCCAATAGATCCCAACCAAAATTTGTTACTTTTTAGTTCTAACAACTATTTAGTATCAGGAAATAGTAGATGTTTCGTAAAAACGACCCTCTAAACTACTTCATAGGTTTGTTTCTTGATAGTCGATTCTGATAGTCTTCTCTACCACAATAGGACGTTGCTAAAGTTTTACTTTCTTTTTAGTCGTTATTTCGTAGTCGCCCTGACTTTTATATCCTACTTAATTACCACTAGAAAGTTAAGCTTCATTGGAGTCCCAAACAAGTGTATCCGACAACTACATTATAACTTTAATTTTTACCACAAAAGTTTGTGTCATCATAGTAACATCTGATGTAACAATGTAGACAAAATAACTTTTTGGATCAACTTTAAAGCCGCTACTACTTTCAAGTAACCTTTTCGACTATCAGGGAATATAGTTTGGGACGCCATGTTTTTATGTAAGAAAGAAAATTTAATATTTTTGTTGTCGTTTTATGAGCTCATATTAAAGAGCCATACTATTTTATAAACAAATTAGTTGAAGCTTACCAAAAATGCTCTTCTTAAGCACCATTTGTTGGAGTTAACTGTCGATTATGAAAACATAACCTCCAAAATCACAACACAAACATTCCATCAGCTACCAGAAAACGGCTCAATTTTACGGGCGCACCGGTTTTTTGCAATATATATAATGCATGTTATACAAAAAACTTTGCGTCGCACTCGAATTTTGATCCTCTGCTCGTAAATTCTCACACTTTTGGATAACATAGTTCATATTATAACCATAACCAAACAAAAAAACTAAGCGAGTCTGTTTACTGTTGTGTCCACCATATTGTGTAACAATTCTACCAAAAAGAAACGATTATATTATTTGCAACTACATCGCAACTTTTATGCCATTACGGAAAAAAAACAGCCTCTACGACGTAGTAGATACCTGGCTACGACGTAGTAGTGTAGTTGTTACTACAGTGACTTTAAACACTTGGCCAAGTAGTTATAACCAGAAATTGGTTCCCCACTTAGGGAATTATAACGTCGCTGTATGGTATACTGAGACGTAGCGGGAGTACGTTGCGGTTACTTTTAAGAAATTCTTTCTAGTTGGGGTTTCGTCGTTACAACTTTAATTGTTTGTTGGGTTACGCGACAAGTCTCTATTTCATAAAACAGCGTGCTTTTCACCATTGTTTCATATTTGTTAAATTTTACATTCATTTTTACCTCTCTGCTCCATAAAATATTGTTAAGACCTTTTTTGCTTTTACTATCCTTTTTTTCAGTTTGTTACAGTCTCTTCCTATCTTATCCAATGCGACACCCAAGTATACATACCCATTTCATGGGGATATTGTTTGTCCATTGTCTAGTTCCCACTTGATTCGTTTCCAATCTTGTCCACGTTCACTGTTAACGCCCACTTATGGCATTCTTCCGTTAACTTTCTCATCATATACTCTCCATGCATGTCTTCTTTATCATTAGCTACAATTACTTGGTCGTCAGCAAACTCTAGTATGTATATGGTAAATCGATCCATAGGTTGTATTACCATGCCGGTCACTTTACGTTTCCAGTTTTTTAGAGCTGCTGCGATATAGTTAGAGAGATAAAACATCCCTGTCGAAGGTCCTCTATTACCAGGAATTCTTTTGAAAGTCGATTTCCAATTTTAATTTTAGATTTGGACACTTTGTATAGTTCTTGTAACGCTTTTATGTGTATGTATGATTCATATCAGTTTGCTCCACCACTGTATAATTTTTCTTCTGGAACGGTATCATATGCTTTTTGTAGGTCCAGAAAGGTAACATGAGTCTCTATATTGCTGGCACTCCTTTACTTAATGACTTGTTTAAGACAAAAAACATTATCACTACAAGATCTGCCTGCTCGAAACCCACTTTGTTCTTCTTATTCTTGTTCATGAAAATCATATTCTCTATTAGATCTCTAAGAATCCTACCGTACAATCTACTTACTACAGTACTGGTTATTGAAATTCCTCTGTAATTGTTGCCATCCAGCTTACCAAAACCTGTGTTCTCTACCCACCTGTCTATATCTCTTTCTGTTTCACACACACACACACACACTCTTCCTGTATCTTTCTCTCCTACCTATAATTAAAATGAAACAACTTTGTCTACAAAAATATGTTTCCAAACCTAAGGTATTTCAAATGCGCCCCACGTTTTTATTTTAGTCTATTAAAAGCGAGGTTTGTGTACTAATAATTATTTTCTGGTTTTTAGTAGAACTAATTATTTAAAATAAAACCGTATAACTTAGTTTTTTTCTATTTTTATTGTTTTTGCTGTATCGAATTGTACAATAACATAATATTTATTTCGAAATATAGGTTTATTGCTTGTTCCTGAATTAGTTTGCGGCTTTTGTTCGATTCCAGAATAGACATTTTATTCTTAAATGTATTATTGATTGCCACTACTTGAACAAAATGCGCAACAATCTATTTTATATCATTAAATATAGAATGTCTGGTTTTGGAAATCTAAAGTGATGTTAATTGGAAAATGCAATGAAAATCAACTATAGCTTTTAGTATATTTATAAGACGCTATTAAACGCTTACTTATATAGAATCAACCAAAAAAAAAGAATATTTGGAAAAATATTTAAAGGGTACTTCAAATTTCTTTCAAATAGGTAAGGTGTAAATTGTAAGTACATAAATAAACTACTACTTACTATGTCGGTTTAGAACGTTTTTCTACGTTGTCCGATGCCTATTCTTCACCTCCTTCGATCCTGACAATTATCTTCTGTCAGGTTTTTTTGACTCATTGATCTTTGGATTGACTGTTGCCATTCTAGTTTAGCACGCTCTTTTTCTGCGTTGGTTGCCATTCTAGGACCTGCTTTCGCCGTTTATCCGTTGTACATGGCTGTACCATCAGTTGTCTTTTATTGATGTCATCCGTTACGCTTCCCTCAATTCTGATCCTTTTATGATCTCATTTCTTATATGATCTGTTCTAGATATTCTCATTGATCTTCTTATTGCATCCATTTCGACACTTTCCATTTTTGTTTTGTATTTTTCTGTTACGCGACACGTCTCTTTTCTATACAACAGCGTGCTTTTTACTATTGTTTCATATTTGTTAAATTTTACATTATTTTTTACCTCTCTGCTCCATAAAATACTGTTAAGACATTCAGTAACCTTTTTTGCTTTTACTCTTCTTTTTTCCAGTTCTTTACAGTCTGTTCCTGTCTTAAATCAAATCAAATGTGACACCCAAGTATACATACTCATTGCATGGAGATATTGTTTCTCCATTGCTTAGTTCTAACTCACTGGATTCGTTTCCAATACATATGTAAGTACTGCGTCTTGTCCACGTTCACTGTTAATCCCCACTTTTGGTATTCTTTCGTTAACTTTCTCATCATATACTCCATGTCTTCTTTACCAATAGCTACAATTACGTGGTCGTTAGCAAACTGTAGCGTGTATTTGGTACATCGGTCCTTAAGTTGTATTCCCATGCCGTGCACTTTACGTTTCCAGTTTTTTAGAGCTACTAAGATATATATTTTAACAAGAGTTGGAGAGATACAACATCCCTGTCTTAGCCTTTCGTTACCAGGAATTCTTTTAAAAGTCGATTTCCAATTTTAATTTTAGATTTTGACTGTATAGCTCTTTTATCGCTTTTATGTATGTATGATTGATAATAGTTTGCTCTAACACTGTCCATACTTTTTCTACTGGAACGGTATCATATGCTTTTTGTAGATTCACAAAGGTAACATGAGTCTCTATATTTCTGACGCCCGTTTTCTCAATTACTTGTTTAAGACAAAAAACATTATCACTACAAGATCTGCCTGCATGAAACCCACTTTGGTCTTCTTCTTCTTGTTCATAAAAATCATTCTTTATTAGATCTCTAAGAATCCTACCATAGAATCTTCTAAGAGTACTAGTTACTGAAATTCCTCTGTTATTGTTGCGATCCAGCTTGTTTTCCTTTTTATGTATTAAGGATATGAATGCAATTTTCCAATCATCAGGTACTGAATGTTCGTTTATGCATTGATTGATAATATATGTGAGATTTTCTAGTAGTTTCTCTGACCTATATTTGAGCATTTCAGCATATATTCCCCAGGTCCGCTAGCTTTTCCGGATTTAAACTTTTTAATACTATTTTTTATCATTTCTTTCTCACTTCCTCTCCATGTACTTCTATGTCTCTCCTCGGAGAGGCTGACAGATATTCGGTTCTCGTCTCCTGAAACAACCCCTTGTGTGCAGTGTTCTGTCCTCTGTTCTGGTTTGATGATCTGGATGTTTACTTTTTCTTTCCTTGGGTTTTTTACTGTAGAAATGAATTTCCATACTTCAGAGTTCTGCCTACTTCCTACGTGTGTATTTATATTGTGGCATTTGCGCTCGAACATTATTATATACCAATCGTTTTCTTTGCGATGCTTAAGTTTGAGGTCATGGGAGCATGCAGGGGGGTATTGAGGTTCGCCCCCCTCCCCAATCCCAGGATTTTTTTGATATTTTCCATATATTTCATGAATAAATATAAAAAGTAGCATGAAATATGACATCGTAGGGTCTCGCCCCCCCCCTTAATACATATTTCTGGATACGCGTCTATTTCAAGAGAAGATGAAAACCGTATCTTATTATCGAGTGGGATTTCCATAGTTTCCATTTTGAAAAAGAGGTCAAAATTTTTTTGATTTATGAAAATGTAATTCTGCCGCGGTAATTTTTTTATATCTTAGGGTTGACCCCCACTCAACCTTCAATACTGGCGAAGGTAGTGGGTTGAAGGTTATTGTGTAATTTGTTTACATAGTAGAACAGAAACGCAAAAAAAGCCTTGTCCCTAACACAGTTTTTATAAAAATTATTCTTGTGCAAAATGCGCAATTTTATAATTTGCGTTTTTATATTATAACATTTAAACGAGTATCAATTTGCAATGGTATTCCACAAAACCAATGAACTGTGTGATTAGATATAGTTTTTTTCTTAAAAAAAAAACATTGACAAAAGATAGATAAATTATAAATAAAATTAGCTCGAAAAGTAATTATGGTGAGTATAAAATGAAATAAATAATCTTAATAATAAAAAAACATCACTAAGCACCCAGATTTTAGTATAGATTTTTAATGAAGTTTCAACGTTTCAACAAAAAAAAAAGACCACGTTTTTCCAAAAAAACTGAATGATTCTTGAACTTTAACTGAGGTATTTTTAAGTGAAAATGGGGCGCCTTTTAGGATTTAAAATTAAAATAAAATGTAAAAACAAATATTTTGATTTAAAATTATTACGTGTTTATATAATTATGACATAAGAGGGTATGTTTACCAAAGGAGGAGGCACTAACGGGATGCGTCAGACGAGCTGAATTTGAGATATGTTCAAGGCCAAACCCTCCTGATATTTTTTCCAAAAAAAATTGGGGCTGGGGTCATAGGATTTGTTTTCGAGCCACATTTATTTATATGCGCGCCACTGAAATATGGAAAAATGTAACATTTTGTAGTTTTTTTGTAATAACTTATCGTCAATTAAGTCTTGTTTTATTGAAAAAAGAGTCCATTTAGGAGTTTTATCATTATTTGACGTATAGTTTGAGTCACATATCTACAGAGTGGCTCAAAATAATTTTAAAAAAATACAGGAAAAATACTTAAGATTTATTAAATATAAGAAAGGAAACTAAAAGTGCATAATCAAAATTAACTTTACTTGCTTTCCTGTGAGTCGTTTTAATTATTCTAGAGTGATGTTTACATAATAGGTTATGTGATAAACTTACAGGGTATTTCAAACATTTTTTTAATTCAACGCTTCACATGTTTACGAGTAAAATGATGTTGGAAAACAAGTTTAAAGCGTGTGTAGAAATTTTTTTTCAAATCGCTTTGTTTTTGTGAAAGTTATAGCTACAACTATTATTAATAACTAGGGCGGGAGGAGAGAGGTGGGAACTAGTAAAATTGTGTCGGAAAAAAAATCTGAAAGCGTATGCCGAAAGAGTTGAGATCGCCATATATTTGATAAAATTATGCGAATATGGTTTTTGAATAGGGTAGGGGGAATGACAGGAGGGGATATTGGTGGGAGCAGGGAGGACTACAAAGTAACTATAGCAAATTAGAGGACATTTGCAATGGGTGATAAGAGGAATTTCATAAAAATCGCCTGAAATTTAGATAATTTGTATCCCTTAAAGCCTACATCATGTGACAAAATGGCGTCTGAAGACCGCCATGTTGATTCCTGTTTAAAAAATATAGCCTATAGTACCTTCGGGATCAGTAGCAATTCAACGACACTTTGTTTGTCGAAATCGGTTCAGCTGTTTAGCCTCTAGCGTGACACAAACATACATATTTACATACATACATATCCCAATCGAAAAACATTACTCTTTCTTTCGTCGTGCTGCAGTTGGGTAAAAACACGTATTTTCTTTGTAATTTTTTAAAGAACTATTTTGACTAAAAATGGCAATTGTCTATAAATAAATAAATAAATTTGTTTTAGTGACTTCGCCAGCAGGATGTGAGTCAGAATGTACCAAAGAAGAAATTCATTACTGCTTGAGTGCCGACCTCATCAGTGACCATTGCTGTTGTGATAAACGTTACCACGGTAAGTCTCATCTTAATTTCACTGTTTATAGCAACACGGTTTGTCATTGACAGCCCACATAATATTTCATGACATACACACATCGTCAAAAGTCTTGGCCCCCCTAGGTATTTGGAAAAATAAAGATAGTTAAATTTTCAAATGTGCTGCAGAATATTCTTTAATTCAATACTAAAATAAAAATAAACTTAAAGAAAAAAACGGTAAAGGCTTAATTAAACATAACTTAGTATTCTGTGTGATCGCCTCTTCTTTCAATAAGTTGACTGATACGTTTGGACAACCCTCGAATCAAGTTATCAATAAAATCTACCGGTAATTTGTTCCACTCTTCTTGAACAGCTGCAGTTAATTGTTGAAGTGTTGCAGGGGGATTCAGTCGATTGGATATTCTTCTAGCAACTCCATCCCACACGTATTCAATGGGATTCATGTCGGGAGAGTTCGCCGGCCAGTTCATTCTTTGGATATTTCCCTCCCGCAACATGTTTTCCACCCTTTGCGTGCGATGTGGTCTGGCATTATCATCTTGAAAAATGAAATTTTCTCCAAAATCATTTCGCAAGGGCCGAATGATTGGTTCGATAATGTTTTCTGCGTATATGGTGCCTGTCATTGTTGGCTGAATGAGGATAAGTGGAGTACGACGACCAAACATTATGCCGCCCCAAAACATTACCGTGCCGCCCTGGTAGGGAACAACTTCTCGGGCAAAAGCCAATCGTTCTGCTCTTCCTGGACTTCTCCAGACCCTTTACCGTCGACTGTCACTCTGTAGGCCAAATCGCGACTCGTCCGAAAAAAGAACGTTGCGCCATTGAGGCAAAAGCCAATTTCTGTGCTCCTGGGCCCATTGACGACGGGCAGCTCTATAATGAGGTGAGAGCTTTGGCACTCTCAAAGGTCTTCTTGACCTTAAATTTGAAGAATGTAATCTTCTTCTTAGGGTGCTTATCGAAACAACTCTCTGGTACGTGCGCAAAAAATGACTTCGGAGGGCTGTTGACGTTATTGTTCGGTTTCTCCGTGTAAAATTAACCATATTCCACTAACTGGTCTTCGCGCAACGCTCCCAGTTTCCAGAAAAAGAAGGACAATGCGTCTCACTGAAGACCGTGGGATATTCAAACGACGCGCAATAAGATGGTTTGATAAACCCTCTTGATGTAAAGCCACTATTCTTGCTCGGTTGAACGGAGAAATTAAGTGACCTGGCATTTTTCTCGAAATTTAATTGAAAATACACTATCCGTCTTAAAACTGACCTTATTAAGAATAATCTGCATAGTTCCCAAATAAGGCAGTTTTTTTCTCCGATAATGTTTTTATATTTGTGATAAGATATCAAGGAATTAATCAACAAAAAAATTGCCAGCGTACCTGAAACAATTTACTGGATGATCAGGGGGGCCAAGACTTTTGACGATGTGTGTAATTTAAAAAAAACAAACATTAACACTACGAGTCACCAAATGTGAAATGATCCGTGTTAACACAATCATTTTGGATCGGTTTTCTTAGATTTTTAATTTTACACGTCTAATAAAATGGGCGTATACAGGGAGGGGCCTGAGATTACCGCCGCTAATTTTTTAATAAATAAAACACTACTCTTGCATAAAAATGCGTTGTATCATGAGTTTCGTGTCATTGAGTCATAATAAAAACAACAAAAATGACACAGCTTTTAATTAACTTTAATTTTTACTAATTAATTCATTAAGATTAAGTAACTATGTAGCATGTAGACTTTATTTTGGTTGGTAATGGTGTATCATGCCTCTTTTTTTCGGATCACTTTTTGTTATAGTTATTATATTGTTATATAACAAGTGCGGAAAGTGGTACTTTTTCGCACGCGACGGCAGTTGCACGACCGACGCGGAGCGGAGTTTGGGCAAGCCTTCAATGGTGGAAAAGATAGTTTCTGCAAGAGTTAGGTACCTACAATGTTTTTCCTACGAGTGTTTTTGTACAACTTCTTTATCAAAAAAACATTTTTTAATTCGCAAAGATTTTATAATAATTTTAGAAAATGAAAATGATAGTTAGTTACATAAATCATTTAATTAGTCCTAAATATCTTCATTTTTAACCAAACAAAAATTGGGCGGAAATGTAACTTTTCAGCACGATTTTTTTACTGTTCCACGATTTTTTTATGCACGGAAAAATAAAGAAACATGATTTTTTTATCATGATACATTAATAAAAAACTTAAAAAGTTAACGATAGTAAATAGTGAACGTGCACTTTGTGTTTGTTGCATGCTGCAATATAGCAGATGCCGCTCTATATGGGTCATATACTCATTGATATTGGTCTGTACTAGAGTCCTGTATGTGACAGATATTGACGGCAATATCTGTCACATACAGGGACTCTAGTCTGTACCAATCAATATATGTCCCATATAGAGTGGCAACTGGCAAGCTTTGCCACATTGAGCCTTCTTCGATCCAACTTCCACTCTTCCCTGCCTGTCGCCGAGTTCATCCATCTAGTTCCCGCATATTTCTTCATAGAAATACAACTTTACTTCTAAGAAAATACAACTCTACTTCTTTTATTTGCTCAAGGTGTCCAGTTTACAATACATTTGTTCCATCGATCGTCTTTCTGTCTGATATTATGATCAGCAAATTTCCATTGTAATTTTGCTACTTCTCTTCTGCCATGTCTTACGTTTGTTTTATTTCTTATCCATTCATTCCTTTTTTTTATCTGTTCGCTTTACATTTGTCTCTCCAATGGTGTTTGGGCTTTTGTTACCTTATCTATGTTTGATTTTGTAAGTGTCGAGGTTTGAGATTCATAGGTAAGTCCTACAGGAGGGATACATTGGTTATACACTTTCGTATTGAGGTACTGAGGATATTTTTTATTTTTTATTATGTAGCTTAATTTACCCTATGCTGCCCAGGCCAATCTTACTCGTCTCTTGATTTCAGCTGTTTAGTTTTCTTTTTTTAGTTTAATAATTTGCTCAGGTGTATATACTCCTCTACTTGTTCTATTTTCTCTGTTTATTTTGATCGTGATATCTTCATCTGTGTTTGTTATGATTTTAGTTTTAGTGGAGTTCATACTCAAGCCTATATTTTAAGCTGCTGTATCTAATTCTTCCAGCATTTTTATCAGTTCTTCTTTCTCATCTGTTATTAAGGCGATATCATCAGCATACCTTAGGTTCATTCGAGTATTGTCCGTTTACTTTGATGCCTATTTCTTCCCAATCTAAGTTTTTAAAAACATCTTTTAGGGTCTGGTTAAATAGTTAGGGGTTATTGTATCCCCCTGGCTGACACCTCTTCTTATCTGTATTGGCTTCGTTCGTGGATTTTGATTGATGTTGCTGCTTCGCTATGTATATAAATATAAATAATCGTTGCCAAATTTGGTAAAAATCGGTTTATTGGTTTTTGAGTTATTATGTCCCAGACAGACGGATAAACAGACACACATCATCACAAAATTTGGTAGTTAGGCCTTTTTTTAAATCAAATAACCACAAAGTATAAAGCCTCTATACAGGGTGTTCGGCACATAAACCGCCAAAATTTTTTTGGGATATTGTTGGGGTCATTTGCTACCTTTTCAACCTGGGAACTTGGGTCCTTAGAGTCACGGCTAAAGAGATATGAATTTTTTATTTTTTTTTTCTAAAATTACCCAAAATCCCGCCTTTAAACCATCGTAAGCTTTTTATTAATGTCTGGAAAAGCATTATTTTTTTTAAATGTAAATCTACGGTACGGATAGCTAAAAATAGTTAAACATTTTTAGGGGTCATTTAACCACCTCAACAAATCGACCCGTGCAATATTTTTATTAGAAAGTTCAACAACTTTATTCTCGGACCTTTTCGTTCATCGGATTCCTTTATTGTCAAATTATTTCATTTATTTATTTATGCAAGTAGGATAATAACAGTATGTCACGATTTTGGATCAATTTCCATCAAAGGGAAAACACCTGCCTAAATATTTCAAAGAAGAAAATACGTGGAAATGACTGACACCCAATCCAACACGTAACTCCGTGACTAAGGATTTGTCTTGTAGAGTGTGCAGCGCTATTGACATATTTTACTAACCCGGAATGAATTTTTTTACCATCCCAAAAGTTTCTTAATTTGCAGTTTTTATTTAAAATAAATGGATCCATGATGGATCTGATACCTTCCTAGCCCATTAGCACATCCAAGTGAACTCCAGGCTATATCAGCCTTAAAAACAGTTTTTTCTAAATATCTCAAAAACCGAAGCTCCTACGAAGTTTTTAGTACCAACATAAATTATTTAGAAACAGGTGTTCTACGATATTCCGAAAACCCTATATTCAAAAAGTTTAAAAAATCATTTCCAAACTAGTAAGAACCTTTCATTTTGAAATTTGTATTGGAGAACTTGGCTTTACTTTTATTTCAATTATTTTTACGGATTGCCATTTTCGCGTACTTGGTATTTTTTATATGAAGTGTTTTTGTTATGATGTTTATTTTCTTCTGCTCAGTAGCGAGTAATTGATGGATAGTGCGCATTATGTAGGGAGAAAGTTCTTTTGTCAGTAAATAAAATATTACTAAAACAGTTTTCATCCTGATTTGCACGATCCATCATTTTTTCACAAAATTCCATCCTTAAAATATTGTCCTCGGGAAACTGTTCCTGAGATTTTTTAACCTTAGTTTTGTATCGAATGTTTCTGGGAGGAACATTATCAGGTATCTCTTTAGCAATGGCTGAACTTGAACAAGGAGGGAGTACTTCAGCCGCAGCACCAACGGCAGTTTCTAGCTGTTGCCTTTGTTCCGACATGAGTCTTGGACCCTCATCCATCTCTCCATTGTCGCTACATTTTCTGTGGAGCTTAACGCACCCTAATTTATCAAAATCGGTTTTGCAAGGAATGTAACGGTCCTCATACATAGCAATAAACAGATTTATTACATCCCGAGCAGAGTGTCCTGCAAAATACCATTTTAAGATTTGAACCTTTTCTTTGATTGTAAATTTTAACGCCTGCATAGTGCCCGAGAAAGAAATGTGCAAGGTGTATAATAACGCAATCCTTACTTCCTTTTCGCTTCGCAGATTTAAAAAAAAAGATCTTGATCACGTAACGCGACCTCGTCGGATCTCCCTTGATATCCCTAGTCAGCTCTTGTCTACCTGCCCATAATTTCTCCTCTGGTGTCCCCCTCTTCTTTATCTTTTAGTTCACCGACCATCGCATTATGCTGAAATCGAAGTACACCTTTATGTCTCTATTTTTATCTAAACACCTGCTAAATTAGTTGTTTCTCTTTCTAAGCAGAATATTCATGGTCACTGTAGCTATTACCCCATTTGTATGTCTTCCAGACAACCATGACAATGAGGGGTTGGTCTTAACCCAACTCTCTCACCCATATACTCGGTTTACACCTATGCGTGCCCACCCTGATTCAAAAAACGCATCAAGTGAAGCTGCATTTAAAACCGGTTGGCACGCATAGGTGGAAACTGGGCTTTAGCGCGCCTTGTGTGGTGAGAGCGGGCGCAACGTTGCCGAGTTTTGCTCAAAGTATTAGTCTTTGGGCAAAGCGCGCGATGTCATTTTTAAACGTAACGAATGTGCTTACTACCTAAAAATATGTCATTTTCCAATAAATACTGTATAAATCAAAAATTAATTATCAAACGTCGTCACGAAGGAGTAGGTATACATTTTAAATGATCACTGCATTCTTAAGGCTTTCCGCATGACACACGGGAGCTACTGGTCATTTGAGCGTACCTAGAATTAATTTAATTGTTATTCAATACCAATATTAATTAATACAATAATAAACATTCATGCCATAACAAACGCAAATACCATGCAAAACTCTACAAGGTGTTGCGGACGTAATGAATTTTATTAAAATAGGTAATAGGAAAGGTCAAAAGAAAAAAATTAAGTTTATAACTTTTTGACAATTTTATTGTTAAAGATTTTTTTGTCATTTTCATCAGAATAGAAAATTTGTAGGCATACAAACTAGAGCCCACTTGACAACAATGCAATAGCGACATTATGGGCCCACCTTTCTTTGTCTTTTGTTGTTTACACCGAAGGGTGTATAATATTTTTTATACGACTGTCTTGTAAAAGGGGGTTTTGCGCACGGAGAACACGATCTGAAAATGGCATTTTACGTAGGCTTATGCGCAGCCTTCGTAAACTAACGAGCCACGAACCAGAAGAAACGGCAACACAGCCTGGAGGCCCTTCATTTTCGTTCACGTGCGTCGCCCACCACGCTAGTTACTAGCCGTTTCTGCGCAGATAATGTTTTTTTTAAACTTTTAGTATATTTAAAATCGCGTTACCAAATAAAAAAACTGTTCTGGTTTTAGTCAGATGTGTGGTGAACTTAAAATTATATTACCTACCTAATAAAAGCTGTGTAAAAAAGACATTTTGTACACCGGTAATAAGTGAGGTTAGATGTTTGTTTTTGTTTGGAATTTTTGTATTGTTTTGTTTTTTCTTTTTAAATTTTAAAATGCCGCGAAAGTGTTGTGTACCCGGTTGCAAAAGTAACTATGCATCTGTGGTTAATGAAGAGGGCCACCAAACAACTAACGCTTCCCAAAAGAAAATGACTTAAAAAATGCTTGGCTTCGGGCCATTCACAGAGAAGATTATGTTGTGACTGCATGTTCAGTGGTTTGTTGGAAACATTTTGACAAAAGTGACGTTGTTAGAACCGAGATAATTAGGGATAAAGAGGGAGTACAAAAGGAGGTGCCACTAACATTCCCTAAGTTAAACAATGGGGCAATACCTCGGCTATTTGAATCTCAACCCGAGTATATGTCAAACCCCAAACCTCCAGTAAGAGAAAATCCTGACGACAGGCGAAAAAAAATTGAAGAAAGGGAGGGTATGGAAATATATATAAATATATATTGTGTTCATAGACTCGAAAAAGCTTTCGATAGCATTGAGCACTGGGCAGTAAAAGATCTTTAATTAATAGCCGAATAGATCACAGATATACAGACTTAATAGCCAATATATTTAGTGAAGCAACAACATTAATCAAAATCCACAGAGGAACCAAGCCAATCCTCATAGGAAGAGGTGTCAGAATGACACAATATTCCCTAAATTATTTAACCAGGCCCTAGAAGATGTTTTTAAAAGCATAGATTGGGAAGAAATAGGCATCAAAGTAAACAGACAATTCTGAACCACCAAGATATGCTGATAATATCAATCAATCTAAAAGAAAATAGAACAAGTAGAGGAATATATAGGAGGGACAAATTATTAAACTGAAAAAAGAAAAGCAAACAGCTGAAATCAAGAGACGAGTAAGATTGGCCTGGACAGCATTCGGTAAATTAAGCAATATATTAAGAAATAAAAAATATCCTCTGTACCTCAAAACGGAAGTGTATAACCAATGTATCCTTCCTGTACTTACCTATGAATCCCAGACCTGGACACCTACAAAATCAAACATGGATAAGGTAACAAAAGCCCAAAGATCAATGGAAAGACAAATGTTACATGTAAAGCTAACAGGTAGAAAAAGGAATGAATTGATAAGAAATAAAACAAAAGTAAGGGATGTCAGAGCAGAAGTAGCAAAATTAAAATGGAAATTTGCCGGTCATATTATCAGACAGAAAGACGATTGATGGAACAAATGTATTGTAAACTGGAGAACTTGGCCAAAGATGGATTGACGAAGGCTAAATAGAATAGATAGAAAAAAAGGTAAGTTCATTTAAAGTTTAAATTAACATGTTACCACTTAAACTAGATTCATAGTTCTGTAAAGTAAGCAGTCAGACATAAGAAACTATCCCACAAACATCCTGTTGTTCAAACTTGACAGTAATAACTTAGCAGTAAGAAAGGAACCATTTTTATTTCTTACTGCTCACTTCATACTGCTTACTTCACGGTACTATGAATCGAACTTTAGGGTTGTTCTCACAAATTGTTTAAAAGTAATTTCTCTTCTGTTTATTCTAGGTTTTGTTACATATTTTTTAACATGAATAATAGCCACTGATATTGATTTCCAAATGTTTTGTTTGTTTTAAAAATTAAATGTAACACGCCTAAACACAGTTTATTAGTTTTTACAAAAAAAAATACAAAATCGCCAAACTACAATCAAAACAAATAGCAGATGTTTATATCTCCCATGTAAATATCGGCCTCCCAGCCGGCCAATTTGCGATGTTGCCTTTTCTGGTTCGTGGCTCGTTAGTTTACGAAGGCTGCGGCTTATGTCATTTTTGCGCACGCCTATGTCATTTCTGCATACGGGTCTCCCGTCATTGTGATTTTTGTTGTTGTCACCCATCAATATAAGTTGGCTTAGTTCCGTAGCAACCGTCACTGCTCGTATGTTTTGTTGATTAGATACGTCAAAAAATTGTTGAATTTTTGTTGTAAAAATGTCGGAAATAAAAACAAGTTAAATTAAAATTTGATTTTTCTTTCTTTATTACCAGTCGTATAAAAAATATTGTAAAAAACTCGTTTGGAAACCTCTTTACACACTCCCTCGACTTGTAGACCTCGCCTTCGGTTCGGTCTACCAAACTGTCTCGATCGTGTGCAAAGAGTCGTTTTCAAACCTTGTTGTTTAAATAACTATTATTAAATTATATGTAGGATCCATTTATACAGGGTGTCCCATAACTTAGGGGCCATAGTGCAGCAGGTGATAGAGGAGGTTATTTCCGAGAAAAAAGTTTATATAACATGGGGGTCAACACACATCTGTTTTTAAGATAGAGGATTTTTAAAGTTAGAGGAGTGGGGGAAAACGGTTTAAGAAAAAAAAAAGAAAATCTGTCACAGCCAGCTGAATACTCAGCTAATTGTGATTCAGAAATGTGTTATTCTTTTTTTTGATAAAACTACAGGTTGAGAAGATACAGGCTGTCAAAATAATCTCCAAAAATGTATAAAAAATAATAATTTAAAAAAATAATGATTTTTGCTTACTTATTCTTTTAAAAAATATTAATAATATTTTATTACTATATCTCACTAGAGACTTTATTAACAAAAAATATTAAAAAAACATTGGGTTTAATATGGCATTCATAAAAATTTATTTCAAAAAAATAGTTTTTTTTTTAATTGACCGACTAATTTTTTTTTTAATTATTTTTATTTTAATTTAGCGCTTTTGTTCTAATACACGAATTAACCCAATTTCTTATTTTTACTGCGTTTTTTTAAAAAGTTATTATCAAAAAAGTTTAAAAAATCGCCAACTTTGATGCTCTGTATCTCAACAAAGAAAGAGTTATGACCCATTGCACTATAGGAACTTTTTTATCAGATATGACCTCCTCTATCACCTATTGGCCTATGGCCCCTAAGTTATGGGACACCCTGTATATTACTAACTATAGCAAAATAAAATGAAGTTCAGGAACATCGCAATAGCATAGAAGTTATTAGTATTAAATTTATTTTTCATTAAAAGGTATAAGCAATTAAATTTTTCTTGATATTGGTCTCAACTTCTATCTCCCATTAACTACATATTTATTTACATTAGCGCCCCTGTTTTAATTATTTAATACAAAATGGCCAATGAACATGCCTTGGTGCCAAATCGTTAAAAATGCGTTAGATCTACGGAAATATTTGCGACATTAATGGTAAAACCGAAAACTTATTCAAATACAAAAATCCTGTTTTGTTTCGTGTCGGCCTCCGCACCTTTCCAAAATAAAACAAACGGTTTCTAAAAAATATACCTAATTGTTTTATTTTGATAATTTTTTTATTAAAAATCTTTTTTGTTTCAGAGGTAGTGCCATATGTACCCCACACGTGCTACTTGGGACCCCACCTATGCACCCCAGTTGCAGGGAACTGCTTTAAGTACACCCGTTTGATGAACTGTTGCTGTGATAAGTACTTATTACCAAAATGTAAGTAACAGATTTGTTTTTAAATTTATTATCAATGTAAAATCAAAACTGTCACTAAGGATAAATTATTTCTTAGAGGTTACTTAACTATTTATTTTTAAACAATTTCATTTTTTTCATAACTAACTCGGAAGTTATTAGGCACCGGGCTTTATTAAGCCCACAGCCTTTTTGGCCATCGGGCCTTATATGGCACCGGACCTTATAGGTCACCGGCCCTTATTGGTGAGCGGGCCTTATTGGACACCGAGCATTATTGGGCACTGGACCTCATTGGGCGCCTTATTGAGCACAGGAGGTTACTAGTCACTGGACCTTGTAGACCACAGAGCCTTTTTGGGCACCGGACCTTATTTGGCACGGGACATTATTGGCCACCGGGCCACATTGAGCAGAAAGCATCTTTGGACACCGGGCCTTAAATGGCACCGACCCTTATTGGACACTTGACCTTATTGGGCACCGGACATAATTGGACACCAGGCTGTATTCATCACCGGGCCTCATTGAGCAGAAAGCCTCTTTGGACACCTGACCTTATTTGGCACCGGGTCTTATTGGGCACTGGACCTTATTTGGCGCTGGACCTTAATGGGCACTGGACCTTTGGGCACTGGATCTTAATGGGCCCTGGGCCTTATTGAGCATCGGGCCTTATTGAACAACGGGCCTTATTAAGATCGGTTCGGTTCGGTTCCGTTAAGTTAAGTAAGTAAAAAGTACAGTCGTTTTTATTTTTTTTAGGGAAAGAACGGTTAGCAAACGATGCCTCTACAAATGGTGAACTTTCAACCTTCTTCACTATAATCACAATAATTGTATTTTTGCTTGTATAGCGGTAATAATTAGGTATATGTAAATTTTTGTCGTTTAATTTGTACATTAAGATAATACGCTTTATTGTTAATTTTTGTATGTGATACGAAGCTAATTTTCAAAATTGGCCACCCAAAAAGCTTTTTTAAAACATTGCTCGTTTTATCTACAAATTTCTTTTATTATTTGATTAAGTCGCTTAATAGAGAAGATTTTTCTGCATGACCATAATTTTAGATCCAATTCTTATGCTACAACAATGGCGCACCCAGAAATATCTCTTAAGGGGGGGACGAGGCCATAAGATTTCGTATTTAAAGCTATTTTATCTTTCTATTTATAAAATATGTGAAAAATATCTAAAAAAATCTTAGGTTTGGGATGGGGGGCCCCGAGGCCCCCCTAGGTGCGTTCATGCTATAAGCATCAATATATTTATATGTTGAGGGCTATGCTATGCATTTGCTGAGAAGTGACAACCTTAGAAACAAAAAAAATATTTATTTCTAATTTTTTGGATAATTTTACATTATAAGAAACAGGCCAAAGCAGGTGCTTTTATTATTAATAAAGTTTTTCACATCTGGCATGGCATCCATTTTTTTCCGGTGCTCTTTTCAGCTATGTAGAGAAAAACTTTTTTTGTTTCTTGTTTTTGGGCTGGCCAATTATCGGTGTGCTTTTTTGGTAGTTTGTTGTATTTATATAGCAATAGTAACCTTAAATTATTAGGTTGAAGTATGAAAAAAAGGCAATTAAAAATGTGCTTTATTTATTTTTATAATAGCGATTTTGCACAGTATTAATTATTGTTTTTAAATAAATGTGACTTTATTAAATTTTAATTTTTGAAAAAAACAATGACTTGATTTTTATTTACATCTAGCAAGGTATATTGCTTATATAGAGAATAAGCTAAACATGTAGAGAAACCGTATAATCTATAAAGCCGACATTTTTAAAAAAATATTTCATAAAGGTTTTGGTAAATTGTTTTACAGAATAGTAAGTAATATAATATTATTTCAAATTTTAAATTTAAAAAACAGTTAGTTTAGTAAATACTACCTAACTTTACAAATAATTATCAAATTTTTTTAAATCATTTATTTTTGAAATTAAAAAAAGAGGTGACCTAAAACGTTGGGGATAATTCTTCCCGATCTGACTAGATCTGACAGTGGCTTATTATCCAATAAGAACAAATTTTCCGTATTTCGTCATTCTTGTGAATATTTTGGAATTCTCCTCATTACCAAATCTTTTCAAAGCATAAAGAATTGGCTCCATTTTTCGACTAAAATTCATTAAAAATACTCGGTCACTAGTAATTGCGTGATAATTAATGTTTCTTTAAAAAAAGTCTTAAAAAAATTGTTTTGGTGTACGGTTTTCAAAAATGTTACCGCAATGTTAATAATTTTTTAAAATTTTTATTATTTACTGATAATTCACATAATAAATTAAATAAATATCTTAACTCTAACACTCTTTAGTCCAGCTCCCAGGTCCCGCTGTGATATTTTTTTTTGTTTTTTTCCACGCAAAAATGTTTTAATTTTGTAAAAATATTATAAGAGTTAAAACTCAAAAGGCATATAATGGTCGGGAACATTTTTTTTTAAATCATTAAATGATTTTTTTGATTTTTTTTCTAAATTTAGGACCTTTTTTTAAAGGAATCACCGCAGAACTTTTTATTTTAATTTCTTTTTTTTTCTTATTTTTTTAAGAACAATCTCTTCTGGTACAGATATTTCGTACAGCAACAAGCAGTTATCAGTTTGTGTTCGTAGCAGGAATTTGAGTGAAGGAAACTGCAGTCTGCGAACTGACATTGGTAGGGAAGTTGTTCTATAAGAAAAATAAAATTAATTTGGTATTTATAAAAATTTTGCGACACAGTTGCGCTTAATCCGTAGCCAAATATGATTTTAGATATTTCCAAAGAAAAAAATGACGGAAGAATTGTTTTGACGTGGTTAAAAAGTTAAGACTGCGTTGGTGTGCTTACTTTTTACATATTTTTTGCCTATTATTATTAGGTATAAATACAGGGTGTTTCAAAATTCAATAACGCATTTTTAATGCTAAATTCCTTAAGTGATTTCTAAAGAAAAAGTTCGTATAAACATAGATCCACAAACGGTTAGTTTTCGAGATACTTAATATGTTTTTGTTTATTTTGACATACTCGCCATAATTACCAAACTGAAGCATTTTTTATTTTGAAGATAGCAGCAACGAAAAAATCGCAGGAAAGAAAAAAGTTTGCAAATGACGAAGCAAGAATTTCAAGTGTGATTTTAAAATCTACTAGTGACTTACAACTTACACCTGAAAAAGTATCACCCTGTAAATTTTTACTGTTATTTACGGATTGAGGGGCGGTGAGGTACAAATGACAAAAAAAAATCGATTTTCATTTAGATTTTTTGGAAATCGCTCCTACTTGGTCTCAAACTACAATGTTAAAAAAATGAGGCAAATCAATTAATGCTGATCTGATGATGGAAATTATAAACGACAAAAAATTTTAGATTTAGATTTGGATCTTTTCGAAATTGCTCCAGCTTTTCGCAAACTAAGATGTTGAAAAATAAACCAAATCAATTAATATACAGGGTGGATTAGTTGATAAAAAGTGATAAGAGTAAAGTAGCTTTGGTGTAAAAGATATCGAAAAAGGTTATAAAAAAAGAGTTACGGCAGATTCTCAATTTTCAAAAAAATCATCCAACTTTGATTTTGTAAGTCGGTTATGAAACTTGACGATTTTTAACTGATTTTTGTGAAAATCAGCTGTAACTATTAATCCTAAACAACTTTTCTTAATAACCCTCTCTGACATCTCTTAAAACAAAGGTATTCTACTTTAAACACTTTTTCTTGGATCAACCTACTAAACCACCCTGTATATATAGTACCTTATATATATGTATATATGTATATAAGTAATGTACTTCTATACATCCACCTTATTCTGTGTTAAAAAATAATAATAATTAGTATTTAAAAGAACATTAAGAAAATCAATAACAATTATGAAATTGTTATTCATAAGTAAATTGCTTTTAAACTTTGGAATGCAAACATCATTAGTTTAATATCTTAATAAGTTGTTTTTAACATTATAATTAAGAACCAAATATCATTATGTACATCATTAGTTTAATATCTTAATAAGTTGTTTTTAACATTATATCATTATGTTATCATTTAAGTGAAAGGTCAGCATATAAAAGCACATTTCATAATCAGATAATTCATTCAAGTTCTAGCTATAGCAGTAGTAGCATAGTAGTAGTAATAAGTTTTACTAAATAAAGAAAATTAGTTTTTAAAAAGCCGTCTGTGAATTATTGGAACTTAACTGGCGCTGCGAACAGGATAGCTGTTTGGCATTATCCTGACGGTCTTATATTGCATAAGAAACGACATATTGCCTCCAGCTACCAAAAAGAACACGTTCCGGGAGAACCTTCGTATTGTATCCATAGTCAACTTGGTTCAACTACAGAAAAACAACCACGACTTGGGACCGAAGACTACCTCTCCATTTCGCACAAACGGCCTTTGGACAAGTCTATTACGGCAACTGAAGATTACCTACCATAGAGATGTTTTTTCTGTAAGTAAATTTTTAAATGTTTGCTAAAGACAAAACCACTGACAACATAAAAACTAAATTTCTGCAAAAACTAAAAGAAGGCAGCACGTCCAATAAAGACCTTACTTCCTTCAAAACTTTAGAAAACCAAGAAAATCCAACTTCCGAAGAAGACATTCAATTATATTCCAAAATTTCCTTAGAAACTGAAAATTTAGATTTAGATAGGTTAGAACATAGTTTAAGTAATTTAGCGATATCTAACTCTCAAGGAAACTCTACTAATCCTCCTATTCAACCGCAGATACCACATATTAACACATACACGCAAAGAAACATGCCTGACGAAACATTCAAACTAGCCTGCGAGTTTTTACCAACTTTTGACGAACAAATCGAATATTTAGAAAATTTTATTCTCGCTTGTGATGAATTTCTTACAACATATGGAACAACTCCAACAAAATTAAATTTTGCGCTAAATGCTGTAAAATCTAAATTAAGAAAGGAAGCGCAACTATATATTTTCCGTAACCCGCAATTTAAAACTTGGGATGAAGTAAAAGCATCCTTACACAAAGAGTTTGGAAATCCCATTGATTTAAGATCATTACTACAATCTTTGCAAAATTTGAAAACTGATAAAAATGAAAATATACAACAATTTTTTGATCGAATTAAAAAATTCCTAAATGAAATCAACACTAAAATTAACTGTGAAATTTCTGACGTAAACTTAAAAATTTTTCATTTAGACCAAGCAGAGTCAACAGCGATTTTAACGGTAGTTTCCAATTCACCAGATGACCTACGACCTGTCTTTATTCAAGAACTACCAAAAACCATGACAGACTTACAAAACAAAATATCTAATTATAACATTATAACAAATCAAATGTTTAACAACCTCAAATAAAAAATCAAAACACACAAAGACAACCTTTTTTTCCTCCTCCAAACTTTAGACAACAATCATTTCCACAAGGTCCAATTAATATTCAATCAAAACCAATAAATCAAAAATTCCCCTCAAATATTCCTGCATTCAGAAAACCGCCAATGTTTAAACATCCCACACCTAATTCGAAACCTACACCTATGTCAGGAGTATCCACCGCAGTATTTAAACCATTACCATCAACATCTCAACAAACACCTTTTCAACAAGCATATCAGCAACGTAATCCCAATTTCTTTAGACAAACTGCACCATTTAAACAACATTTCGAAGAACTAACTAATTTAGAAACACATCAAGAAAATTCCGAGGTTTCCGAAAACTCTGAGTTGGAAACTTTAGATTTTGCACCAATTCCATGCTATTTTGATACAGAATCAAACCAATATTTGCCTATCCAACCAGAACTCACCTGGGAAGATGAAACTGAAAATAATTCAAATTTTCAGGAAGTCTCGAGACATCTAGAATCGACTTAAATCACATTGGTCGTCTTTCATCCCTCCCTTACTTATATCTTCAAAAATTAAACATTAAAATTCTCATAGACACTGGTGCCTCACATTCAATCATTTCACCTCGTTTTGCTAACTTACGTCCAGATTGCATATATGAACAGCCCTTTTCAGTAATTTCTTGCAACAGAGAAATTATAGAAAAATATAATTTTAGATACCCCCTCTTTAGTGAATTAGGTATTACAAATATTATAGACTTTCACGTCATTAACTGGCACGAACATTACGATGCTCTTATAGGCAGTGACATATTTCAACAAATGCAAGGTTCTATTGATTATTCTACAAATAAACTACGCCTGAAAAATAAGTTAATTCCATTTCATATTGCTATGACCAAACCACCACCTAAAATAACCCATTCATCTGATAAATTAAAAATTCCTGTCAATCAGAATTTTGGAACTGGACTTCTACCTTCATTTGAATTACATAATTACACATTTCCAGATTGTTTAGTCCACATAGAAAATGGATATTGCGAGATACCTAATCCCTTTGACGAACCGATTGTCACAGAATTCAAAGCAAGGTATAATGTAATCCCTTCAGAATGTTTTAATATTCAAACAAATTTTACAAATATTAAGAGTCCCCATGTAATTGAATCTCTTAGATTAAGCCACCTGAATTCTGAAGAAAAAGAGGCAGTCATCAAAATTTGTAAAGAATTTTCACCAATCATGTACACTGATAAATCTGACTTGTCTTTCACTAGCCATGTCAAGCATCATATCCGTACCAAAGATGACAAACCAATCTATGTAAAATCATTTCGACACCCTCCATCTATGTTACCAGAGATAAATAAACAAATTCAAAAACGTCTTGATAATAAAATTATAAGACCTTCTATCTCTCCTTTTTCCGCACCAGTCTGGATAGTTCCGAAAAAACTAGATGCCTCCGGAGAAAAAAAATTTAGAATGGTAATCGATTACAGAAAATTAAATGAAAATACAATTGAGGATAAATTTCCATTACCTAAAATAGAAGAAATTCTGGATAACCTGGGAAAATGTCAATATTTCACTGTCTTAGATTTAGCCCAAGGTTTTCATCAAATTGAAATGGACCCCAAATCTATTGAGAAAACAGCTTTCACTGTTAACAACGGTCATTATGAATATCTAAGAATGCCGTTTGGTCTCAAAAATGCCCCCGCCACATTCCAAAGGATGATGGATGAAATTTTAAGAAAATATCTTTTTAAATTCTGCTTTGTTTACATGGACGATGTTATTATTTTTTCTAAATCACTTCACGATCATATCCTTCATATTAGAACCATCTTTCAAAAATTAAAGGAAGTCAATCTAAAAGTCCAATTAGATAAAACCGAATTTTTGTGTAAAGAAGTTCCATTTTTGGGCCATGTAATAACCCCAGAAGGTATAAAACCAAATCCATCTAAAATAGAGTGCATTAAAAAATATCCTATTCCAAAAACTCAAAAAGAAATAAAAGCATTTCTTGGTCTCGTTGGATATTATAGAAAATTCATTAAAAATTTTGCGAAAATTGTTCAACCCTTAACCAAATGCCTACGTAAAAACACTAAATTAAATCCCACAGATCCAGATTATGTTAACGCTTTCGAGAAATGTAAAGAACTAATGACAAACTCGCCAGTTCTAGCTCACCCGGATTTTTTCAAAACCATTTAACCTTACCAGAGATGCTTCTAATGTAGCCATAGGATCCGTCTTATCTCAAAATGATCACCCTATAGCTTTTTATTCTCGAACTCTTAATTCAGCCGAACGAAATTACTCTACCATTGAAAAAGAATTTATTTCTATCGTAGAAGCAACTAAGCACTTTAGACCCTACCTATACGGACAAAAATTTCTAATCGAAACTGATCACAATCCTCTTGTATGGTACACATCTCTTAAAGAACCCAATTCAAGATTAACCAGATGGAAACTCAAACTTGAAGAATTTAATTTCGATATTAGGTATAAGAAAGGCAAAGAAAATAAAGTTGCCGATGCACTATCACGAATTCAAATTAACGCATTAGAAACTGAATCAAATATTGCTAATAATGACACAAATGACACAGCAAACATCGAAGACTTTGAAAATGATACCGTACATAGTGACAGTCGTGCATTAAATGTCAATCTGTCTATTTCGGAATTGCCTATTAATTACAGTAACCAACGTATAGTCATTAAAATTGGTCAAAATTATCACGTTTTCTCTAGCCGCCCTTTCGAAAAGAACCATAAAGTAATAACAGTTAACAAAGATTCTTTAAATGCACACTTTATGAGAATCCTAACGGAACATTTAACTGACAATAAAACCTTTTGTTTATTTATCCGTGATGAAACTCTAAAAACTGAGTTTATTAAATTTTTACAGGAAAATGGCAATAGCAAAATACGCATAAAATTTTCAACAATATTATTACCTGACATTGTTCTCAAAACGCAACAAAAAGAAATTATTTCACAGTATCATTCACAAAATCATAATGGTATAATCGAAACCTATAATCATCTTAAAACAAAATATTATTGGCCCCAATTAATTATGTTTAATAAATAAATACGACCGAAATCCTTACAAATTAAATTTTCAAGGACCTTTAATAGCCCCTAAACCATTTGAAACGCTGTATATCGATCTTTATAAATTTAGTAATCAACTATTTATCACTATCATAGACTCATTTTCTAAATTTGCACAAGCTTATGCCATATCAGATAAAAATGCCATAACAATCTTAAATAAACTTCGTCATTTCTTTTCTGAACATGGTTACCCAAGAAAAGTAGTCATTGACAATGGAAAATAATTTAACAATAATATAATGAAAGAATTCTGTTCTCTTTTTAACATAGACACTCATTTTACTACCCCTTGTAACTCTACTTCAAATAGTATCGTAGAAAGGCTACACTCCACATTAACAGAAAAATTAAGGATTCAAAATCAAAATACCCCTAATGAATCCTTAGCTCAACTTATGATTACTGTAATCGTAAATTATAATTATAGCATCCACTCCACAACTGGTTATCCACCATTTGCTCTCATAAACTCACCTTGTTTCTTTGAACCAGAAATTAGTGAAATGACAGTTTACGAAGAATATAATCAAAAACGCAAAAATGAGATTTTACCTTTTTATGAACAAATTTATCAAAAAACATTACAAAATCAACAAAAAAGGACACAAAACCAAAATCCTGTATCACCCGATTCAATGCCATCCACTTCAAATAACCAGATAGTTTTTATACGCGACAAACAAATTAATACTAAGAACAAACCACTTTACAAAAAGCAAACCATAAAAGGACAAAAAGGACCAATATTAACAGTAGGAACCAAACAAAATAGAAATACTAATACACATATAAGACATATAAAGAGATTAAGAAAGAATCTTTCTTTTCAGATTCCTACTTCTTCAGACTGTTCAAACTCTGGAAATAACACCAATTAACGCAACTACATACTTAGAAACGCTATCTAACCAAACCTACATACAAGACCACCTTCATTCTACCTATGTAAATTTTAACTTATCCCAAACTTTTGAAACATTGCAAATTTTAAATCAATCATTTAGTATTATAAATAGATCAAAAAACTTTTATGTAAAACAACAGATTTTTGCAACAAACGAATTAATATCAAATTGTTTTGCTACATATCATAAATTAATTCCTAATCGTGAAAAACGCGGCTTAGCAAATTTCTTGGGTACAGGAATAAAATTCGTAACAGGAAATCTTGACGAGCAAGATCTACAAGAAATAAATAAACACTTCGACATATTGACATGAAATCAAAATAAATTAACATCTCGATTAAATGATTATAGTTCATTAGCCGAACACATTTCAAACAAATACAATGATCTTATAAATAATATCAATTTTCATTCAGGCGAACTACAAAGAGTTCTTACCGAAAGATATAATGACACTGATAAAACATGGAATATTTTGAGTATTAATTTACAAGTACAAAGAATTAAAAACTACCTAGAAATGTTAGAAAGAACAATATCATTTTCCCAGACCGAAACACTAAATTTAGAAATTTTGGATCCGACTGAAATTAAATTACTTTGGGAATACTTACGAACACACTATCCTAAATCCTTTTTATGGCCATTAGGACAGCCTTTAGAGTTAGTACAATTATGTAAAACCGCAATTCTTATCAAAGATAATGTATTAGTTTTAGTTATAAGAATTCCAATTTTTAGGGATTACACTTGTAAAATGTCAATTGTTTATCCGATTCCTTATGATAATTTATTAATGACAATACCTTCAAGTTATGTCTGTAATTCAGATTGGTTTAAAACGTGTAAAAATAATAATCATAAATGGTATTGCTATAATCAAATTAATAACTTTAATATTACTCAACATGAAATTTCTAATTCCTATAATTATGTCATACAAACGGAGAATAAACAAATTATTTATTGCACTTCAAAAACTAACCCTATCTTAGAGTTGTGTCAAAAGATAGTACGTAAAGACGTGAAAAACTGTAACATTGTTAAATCAAATTGTACAGTAGTTCTTAATCAAAACAGATATGAAACAAAAATTAATACTATTGAACATTATCATCTTGAACTAAAACCTTTTAGAAGCCCTTCAAAAATAAATTTGAATTTAAATCATGTATTGCAGCCAGAAAAAATTTATGAAAATCTTTTTCAACCATTAGAATTAGAAACCTACAGTTTTCAGAAAAATGGGCATAATTATTTATTGTTTTTATTCTCCTTTTGATTATCGTTACTATAGTTTATATTTTTCAAAAATATTTTAGAAATAAGGTAATATCTAGAAATACTATTAAAAGATGGTTAGAAGAAGATAAACAATTAGATGAAGATATAGAATTACAAGAGAAATCGTGAGGACACGATTCTTTTTAAGGAAGGAGGAGTAATGTACTTCTATACATCCACCTTATTCTGTGTTAAAAAATAATAATAATTAGTATTTAAAAGAACATTAAGAAAATCAATAACAATTATGAAATTGTTATTCATAAGTAAATTGCTTTTAAACTTTGGAATGCAAACATCATTAGTTTAATATCTTAATAAGTTGTTTTTAACATTATAATTAAGAACCAAATATCATTATGTACATCATTAGTTTAATATCTTAATAAGTTGTTTTTAACATTATATCATTATGTTATCATTTAAGTGAAAGGTCAGCATATAAAAGCACATTTCATAATCAGATAATTCATTCAAGTTCTAGCTATAGCAGTAGTAGCATAGTAGTAGTAATAAGTTTTACTAAATAAAGAAAATTAGTTTTTAAAAAGCCGTCTGTGAATTATTGGAACTTAACTTATATATAGTTTAAGACCAAGCAGGAGCGATTCTCAGAAAATTAAGAATCTAAAATTTTTTGTCATTTATACCCTCGTTTATACCTTACCTGCACTCAATCCGTGGAGACACTGTATGTAAACAATATATTAAAAATTACACAAAAAACTAAAAAAGAAAATGAGGCTTAAACACCCTCTATCTCGAAAACTAACTTTTTTAAACGAATATTTTATCTTGAAATCACACACTAAAATTATGTTATTGAATTTTGGAATACCTAAGGAAACGTCCTTAAATTACGTAACGCAAAAATTCAGGATTTTTGAACCCCCCTCCCCCCCTCGTAACGCATTTTCAAGAACAAGCACATTAAACAACAATGAGTGTAACGCAAGGCCAAACCCCTCCTCCCCCCCTAGAGCGTTACGTAATTTAAGGACAGGCCCTTAATAGCATACATTTTTTAAAATATTGATCAAAAATAATTAAAGGGAATCAAATTATCCAAAAATATGTTTCGTACTATTTTATCCGAGAAATGCAAAAAAATCGGCAAAAACCTAAATTCCAAGATATGGCGGACAATTCCTAAAAAGTGATTTCATAATTTATTCCGTCAAAACATTACTCTCGCCTTCTTTTTTCCTTTTTAAATCAAATTAATTCGAAAATGATTAGACTAAAAGCCAGTGTCTCACGGCCTGCGATTTGCCAAGCCTTGATGCCCATAGGTCCAGAAATTAAAACTATTTTTTTTTTAATTATATCGATTTTTGCCTTGGTTTCAAGTAGAGTTCTAGACGTTTTTGACCCGTATTGTCATAAACGTGTTAAACAAAAAACTTAACCCACATAGCACAAAAATCACATCAACGTTAAATTCACGTGAACAAAAAAAAAAGTTTTTTTTTACTTGAAAACAACCTCATACCATGTAATATTTATTTTGTTAAATCTACTTGCTTAAAGATAGCTAAAACAAGGAGAAATCAAACTATAAAAATGTACTTTTTGCTGAAGTTTCTGGTGCTGTGTATATAACGTGTTTTTTACCCTCGTTATTTTCATGTAAATAAATAAATAAATAAATGGTTTATTAACAGTAAAATACATTTTTCTGAAAATACATTTCATCCCAGCTCTAAAACCGGCTGCGAATAAACCATATTACCCCCAAAGTAAGCACTGTCCGGGGGTGTACCAAATTCACACTTGAAAAGTCCTCCACAACATGTTCTAAAACGCCACTAGATTAAGACTTCTCAAACCTACTGACTTTCTGCGTCTTTTTTGGTCACGTTTTTTTAATAACATTTTTGTAACTTAAAAGAGACGCGAAAGGAAGTTATAAAAGTTCACTAGTTTAAGACTACAACACTTCAAGACAATTTTAAAGATGGCGCTCAAGGCAAGACAAAATATCTATGTATCTATCTATATACATTATGTTTTTTTTAAAGCTTTACAAGATTTATGAACAGTAAACACTTTCACAGAACATTAATGCATAACATATTGACTCGTTTAAGCGAACCGAACCGTGGTCTTCTGTGCATTAATGTGTCTTTATCAGGTTAATAACAAATGCGTCGTGATTGTGAATTAGGGATCAGTCCCTTAACGAGTTTTTGGAGTTTAGAGGCCAAAGCACTGATAGATTTAGTCAAAGTGAAAAACCCAACTATAGGTGGCGATGCTGCTAGTAAAATCTCAAAAATATTCGGTAGAAAAGCCATGCAAGTCGCGTTTTAAAATTCGTGTAGGCGTGAATCTAATGTGATTTTAACGTTGATGAAAATCACTTGAAACTAACGTAAAAACATTGCTGTTTTAATTTGATAAAGGCGTTATTAAAACGCAGTTTTTAGCAACGTTATTTTTTATAACGTTAATAAATGACCCATTAAGCTTGTTTTCATATATGAAATAAACGTTTTTTTCTAGCAGCTTTTAAAATCAACGTTTTTTTTTCTCACGCCTTTTTAACATGTTAAACACGTGATTGTGCTATGAGGGAGCTTACCATAAGGATTGTTTGGATTATTGCAACAGCAGGAGTCGTGAAACAACTTATCGTCGCAGTAATTATAGACCGAAGAGTCGCATAAGGGACACCTCCTTCTAGTCAATGCTCCGCTTCCAACACCTCCAATGGCGTTAGCTCCACCATAGGAGGTTGATGGGGATAGGAAGTTCTGCCTGTCATTCATTAAAAAAAAATAATTAAAAAAAAGTAACACGGTGTTGGTTGAGAAAACAAAAAAACATTGACATCGTCAGTCATAATGCCCAAAAATGTGTTTTTTCCAAAAAAACCAACAAAAAATTTTAAAAAAAATTTCACTTACGTAGGTATCTACCTATATCAAAAATATTTAAATCATAACGAAAACATTTAATGTAAAAAAAGCCAAGTACGCGAAGTGGTATACTGTAAAAAGAATTGAGATAAAAGTAAAGCCAAAAGTTCTCCAATACAAATTTCAAATTGAAAGGTTCTTACTAGTTTGGAAATATTTTTTTAAACACAACACCCTTTTTCGATTCAAAATTGAGAAAATTGATCGGATATCTCAGAAATTATGGATCAAAACTACGACATATGATATTTTTGGAAAGTGTAATCCAAGCCTAATCTATTAATTAAATAATATATAAGAAGCATTTAATTTTCAAAAACTATGAATTTGAGCGCCTGTTAAATATATTAAACATCAGGAATAAATTAATAAATAAAAGTAGAGTAAAGTCGGCATTTATGGAATAGTCGGGTAATATGGAATTTTTTATAATTTTAAAACTGGTGGATCCATCTCTAAAGTGATGATTATATTAGAATGCTTGTAGACTTCTGGAATAGAATAAAACTGCCGCTATACTACACCAACGCCGAAAAACGTGAAGTTATGATTTCCACATGTTTAAAGTTTGTGCACGGTCTCAGTTAAAATCGTTTTGTGAATAAACTTTGTTGAAATAAAGTTGTGTAAATGCATGGTAAGTTTATTTAGGCATATGATGGTAGAAATTTTAAGGATGATATTTTTTATAATAACTAACAGAGTACTTGTTTCGTTTACATTTTGTGGAACGTGTAATATGGAATATTCCATGTTACCCGCCCTGCAGTGCAGTACGTAATCTGCAACAAATGGGTTTACGATATTACCCGCCATGATTTATATGCGAACAAGAAGACATTTTTTTTTAAATTTTCGAAAATGATTTAATCTTTAATTTAGCACCTGTCAATCTTTGGAGATACTAGAAATATTTTTTTATGAAATCTTGCAGCTCTAAACACTCAGGCTTTTGTGTTATCACTGTAAACATAATTGGTATTCCATATATGCCGACTTTTACTCTAAAAATTTCGCGAATTCGAAAACAATTTGTTTTATATTTCCATATTAATTATTAATGGTTTAAAAGGGTGGGAAAAATATAATGATACACCGTGTACATCAACAGAAAAAATTTAGTAAAAAAAAAGGTTATAAAAACATAAAATTTTAAAAAATGTATAAAAAAATTAAATTTTAAAAAAGTAAGACATTTTATTAAAAAATTTGTCTTTCCATAAAAATATACCTACCTGTAGAGGCTCGCATAGGGCTGTGCGTATCTTGTTCCACTTAATGGTAAAAAGGGGTTTAAGCTTGGACTTAGACCAAAGTCAGGATCTATGGCATTGTTGAAAATGGCTAAAAAATATTTTTATTATAAATATTTTAAGAAAAAAACTGAATAAAGTATCAATTTAAAAAAAACATTTTAATAAACTTCATGACGCATAGACGGACAATTTTGGTATCCATTTTTGAGGGTCGCAGAAATTTTAACGAAAAATGGGTTTTAAAAAATTTTTTAATTTTTTTTAAACAAAATTTTTACAAAAAACATTTTTTTTTAAACGAAATTTTTACAAAAAACATTTTTTTCAAACAAAATTTTTACAAAAAGCTATATTTTTTTTTATCGCAAAAATATCCCTTGTCCATTTTCTTTTTATTGCAAAAAGGTCCCTAGTCCAATTTTTTAAAAGGAAAATAGTAGGCTCGTATACATTTCGGACAAACTGACAAAAGGGTATGATAATATATTTTCCGCTCAAAAGAACAGGAAAAGTTACCGGATATAATTTTTCAAAAAAAAAAACGTCATTCAAAAAATTGCTCTGAAAAAAATGTTTTTTAAAAAGTTAAGTTTCAAAAAAATGTTCTCAAAAACTTTATTTCAAAAAAATCAGTTTTTTAAAAAAACTTTCGAAATTTATATTTAAAAAAAAAATTTGGGTCCCCTTTTTGGGACTATCATCTCAAACTTTCTGTGAACTATTTAAACCAAGAACTTTTGTCAAATTAATTTTTATTATCATTATAACCCGTAAATATATTTTTTTTATAATTTTATCCTATAGATTTTAAATAAATTTTATAACTTTCTTTTTATTTTAATTTTTTTAATTTTATAATTAATAATTGTGTTATTTTTTACCTTGCGATTTAACGAAATGAACACAGCACAAAACAGGCACAAAACTAAAAATTAACTTGTAACACATTTTTATATCTAAAAACAATAATTTATAACTAAATTTTTGCAAGGTACTAGGTATTCGTATTATTTAGCGATACTGAAGAAGTTTTAAGAAGAACTGGGGGCCATATAAGCGAGCTGAAGAATTTGCATATCATCTAACTGTATTTTCAAATTATTCAGGCTTAACGCCCATTTTATTCCAATCAGTTTTTCTTTTAAATACTGATTTCGTTTCTTTTTCAAGAATTTTTGCATGGGCGTAACTAACTACCTATATAATTTGTTTAATTAAATTACAACTATTAATACTCAGAATTTATCGGTATATTTGAAGTTTCACGAGTCACTTCATTCAGATCAATATCAGAGGTTTGGCAGCCCCTTAGAGTAATTGTTACTCTGAGGGCAGCCGCCCTGCCAAATAAACTGCTTCAAAGCCCCAGCAGGAAATTTTTTAAAAGATCAAAATCATATTATGTTGTTAGACATGTGGAAAGAAATGGGTTTGATTCACAAAAAAAATAAAATAGTGTAAAATACCACATCCTGGGTGCGCCACTGCCTTAGTATTTTAATTACCTTTTAAATACTCTGCCAATATATGGGCCCCTAAGCTCACACTAGGTTCTATAGTTATAGTGTACGTGCGAGCTAATAAAACTAAAACCTGAAATATATCTTATTCAACTCCAGACTAAATTACTTTTTGTTTGATACCACACAAGCCATGTTTTGACTTAAACTCAAATTTTTGAAATCTGCCCCCACCCTTAAAAAAACAAAAACTAAAATGTATTTTGTTTAACTCCGGACTCAATTACCTTTCGTTTGATATCACACACGCCATATTTTCACATAAACTCTAATTTTTTTAATCTACCCCCACCCTTTTTGAAGAAAAAATAACTAAAATGTATTTTGTTTAACTCCATACTCAATTACCTTTCGTTTGATATCACACACGCCATATTTTCACATAAACTCTAATTTTTGAAATCTTCCCCCACCCTTTTATTTGGCTTGTGTTCGGTGGATTTTGTTCATTTTTAAATGGGACCATCTCGACCCAAGACCCAGCCTAGATACTAAATTTCATTAAAATCGGTCAAGCGGTTTTTGAGTTATGCGCGTTGGTCGTTACAGACAGACATACAGACAGACAGACAGACAGACATACAGACAGACAGACAGACAGACAGACAGACAGACAGACAGACAGACAGACGGCGCGACAAAAAAGTTTCAAAATCATCTGAAACGCAAAGATATATAAAAATTTTTGAAATCGGAGCAACTTTTTTTTTCTCGAAAAAATTAGGATCACCATAGCTCACACTACTATAGTATAGTATATGTGTGAGCTAAAATAAATATATTATGATTATTACATATACGTGTGTATTTTTTGTTAAAAAAACAAATCAAACACTTTAAGACGGTTCAAGCCCCCACCAGGAACACATTTGTGCGTATGCCACTGGAACTTTAACTAATCTTTTCGCAAAAAGATATAATTTTTCACCTAATATAATAATTCGCTTCGATCTTTCAAAAATGTATAGGAAGATGTCATAGCGGCATAGGGGAGAGTTGCCATCATCGTACCACTTTTGACATATTTGCCTATAACTCAGCTATTTTTTGTCAAAAAACACTAAATGTTATTTCTCAAAAAACTACGATACTCCCTACAATAAATTACCAGGTACGAAAAAAAAAGGTTACCTAAAAGTATCTTTTTTAATTAAAAAACAAAAACATTTCAAACGGTACGATGTAGGAGACCCTTCTCCAACATCGTACCCCCCTTCTCCTACATTGTGCCGCTTTCTCTTAGATCGTATACTAACACAAGTGACTGGAGAAAACATGCCTATTTTATTTTTTAATAATCTGTCACAAACATAAATTTGTTTTTGGCCTTTTTCAGCGGTAGAACAAGATACATGAACCCATGTTTTACATTGGCAACACTAAATCATTTCTTCAACCATTTTTTCGTCACAAATAAAACAGTACCATTCAACCAAATTTATTCCTGCTTTAGACGTCGAAGCTCTAGAGTCGACGCAATCGCTTTTTTTTAATTTATTTTTGTTTTCTTCATGTTTCTTTTTCGTAAAGTCCTTTCTTTTTACTTCAACAACCTTCTTTGGCTTCATCTTTTCCTTCTTAGCTTTGAGTTCCTCTTTGTAAGGGGTGGACGTGAGCTCAACTGCTTTTTGTGCTGGTTTGGTTTTCTTTTGCTGAAGCGATATTTTTGGCAGTGGCTTCAACATTTCCGGCGAAAAATATAAACTTTCTTCTTCTGGAGCTTCGTTGCTTTTCTTGGTAATTCTATTATTTTCATTTTGTTGTTTTGTATCATATTGTAAATATTTTCTTGAGAAGTTTCTTTTTCTATGTTTCTCTTAAATTCATTATTGTCTACGTCATTTTCTTTTTCTTCTGTAACATCCGTAGCATTTAGAGCGTCTGCAGCTACGAATTCTGAATCTTTAAATACATATCTATTGATGGGCCATATACCTGCTCCTAATGTAATGTAATAGCAGCCTGCATATGCTACTCTGACCATTTGTAATATTCTCTTTTCCGTTTTATTTCTCTTTCTGCCATCTGAAAACAAAATATTTTGCTCAGATTTTTGCAGTTGCCTTCATCGTACCGGTACGATGTAGGGAACATGATAGAGGTACGATGTAGGAAACTGACTTATTATTGTTTCTAACCTATAAATTCGACACAAAGCTTTTAAGAAAAATTACAAAAACTACAATTTAAAAAGGCCAAAACAATGTTCTATTTGACAAAATATAATAATTTTTAATTGTGGCAATGATACAATAATAGGATACTTACGTTTGATGTAAAAAAATTACATCGAAAAAGGTTAAAATCTTTCTTTCAAGTTTTCACCGCCTACACCTGCTTGCACAGTACAATTGCTACTGCGTTGAAAGTTGTTCGCGGGGTAGTTTTATCTACAATTTTCGAGGTGGTGCTACTGGTCACAGTTTAGCAGGAAATGCAGAGGTACGATGTAGGAGCCGGTACGATGATGGCAACTCTCCCCTATATAAGACCGCTTTTTTGGCAAATCAACTGTTAAATTAATTAATTAAAAATGCTAATAAAACAACGGTTGGTTTTATTATTTCCGTATTTTATTAAATAAAATGTTCTTTTAGTTCTAAAATTATCTTGTGGTTATTCATAAATTAAAATTGCGTATAATGTTCAACGTTAAAGGGTGCTGTAATTTTTGTTAAAAATAGTTATAAAGCCGAAGGTGGGAATAATAAGGAGGAAGGTTTGGTTTGGTTTGGTTTAGATAGGTAGAGATGTAGATATTTCAAGATCCGGCGTAAGATTTTACGAATCTAAAAAGCAAAATATTGTTGATTGTATTAATAGAAAAAATTTAATGAAAATACCGCAAAAACCTTTTTGTGATGCCTACTTAAATCGATACTTAAGAAAGGCCTAAAACTTTGGTGCAAGAAGTGGTTACAAAAAGTATGTCTGCGTTTCACCTAAAATGTTTGCGTTTGACCTACTAAAAAAAACAATGTGAGTTTTAAGGTTAAAATTAAAAAATTTAATTTTATTTTTTTTGAGCTTTCTCGATTTCGAATAGTTCTTAATACAAAATGATTAAAAAGGGAAGTAAACTCTCTTTGGCGGAAAAAATATCCAGTGTTTTAAACGCAGCTCCGGAGACATTGGATCCCGAGGACCAACAAGATGACACCACTGCCAAATTGACGACTTTAGCTGGTGATTCTGATGAGCAAGACAATGAAGACGATGTCGAAAAACTACTGAGCAAATTTCGAAAACAGAATGTGGACTTATTGGCTGATGTTGACCAGAAATATGCTGGCAAGAAAAGCAGCAGAAGAAACTTTAGGGACTCAGATTCTGATGAACATGATGATCAAAGTATCGAAGAACAGGATGATGATAAGGGTAGGTGGGATTTAAAAAAACTAAGTATATGCTTTGATTGAATAATCTTCCAGTGGTGCTTTTATTAATGATCAAACCAAACCCAACTCATTGTTTTTCAGTTTGCAGTTGACACACACACAATTAGCTATTTTTATATCCCTGCCATACTCAGACAAAACTATACAATGAGTTTGTCTATTGTGCATTAAAATGGTACTTTTTGTCCCTAGGAAGTAACAATTTTTTTTTCTGGATAGAGGGGCTGACCAATAGCAAAATTTTGTACAGGTCCTGACATTATGGACCAATCTTGGGGGGTCATCAGCTGAACCAAATTTGTACATCATCCTGCAGGACTTTTAAATAAATTCATGGTCTGGTAGTGTATTGTAGCGTCCTGTATAGTGTCCTGTGGAGTACTGTAGATAATTTTTATACACCTACTGTGGGTGACCACCCCTCGACCAAATCCATTTTTTTTGCTGGCCCTGTCAAGATTTTGTACAAATCCTGAAGAATTGATCAGCCCCTTGTTCTGGAGACTAGAAATTTTCCATAAAAAAAATTCTTAGCCTGTCAATTTAAAAAAAAATCCGCAAAAGTTTGTTGTAGGATTTCCTGAGGGGTGATCAGCTGCTCCACAGGATACTAGACAGGATGCTGCAATGCACTACAGGACCAAGAATTAATTTAAAAGTCCTGTAGGATAGTGTACACAAATTTGGTTCAGCTGATCACCCCTCGGTTTTGCCTAAAATGCTAAGTATCCAAGATAGTTCCCATATAAACCACATGGCTAAAATACTTTTTTGTCAGTTTTTGAATGTACTAGCTTTTTTTATATTTATTGCAGAATTGGACCAATCTGATGACTCTGAAGAAATAGAAAACATTGATCAACCAAGTGAAGATGAATTTGAAGACTCAGCTGAAGAAAATGATGATGATGATGAAGAAGGTGATTCAGAGAGTGGTAGTATTGATCCATTTGAGGAAACTGAGGGTTTAGAAAAAGATGATACCAATTTCAAACACATAAAAGAAGCAAATTCTTTAAGCCAAGTTAATAAAGGTTTGGCAGTTAGAAATCAAATGGGCATTTGGGAAAATTTACTTGAAATTAGAATTCAACTACAAAAAATGATGTTAGCTGCTAATAAAATGCCACAAAAAGACTACTACAAAGAAATTAAAAAAGAATCTGGGACAGACTTTATTAACAGAGTTGAAGAAACTAAAGAAAATATAACAAATGTACTTGATAAAATGATGACTTATCAAAAAATAATGGTTAAAGAGTATCCTGAAACCAAAAATTTGGGAAAAAATAAGAATAATAGTCAAAAAGTTAAAGAAAATAATGAAGATACAGATGATGAGGAGATTCCAAGTGATACAGATGAAGAGGATTTAAAATCTGAATCAGGCAATGAAGTAGACACACCTCCTTTAAAGAAAAGAAAATTTGATGAATTAGAATCAAATCTTCAAGAATTTCATACCTCTTATAAAGTTTACAGAAACAGTACAATAGAAAAATGGAATACTAAAACTAGATTATCTGTAACTAAAAATAGTGGACAAACTCATTCTGTGGTTCAACAGATTGATCACATTTTAAGTGATAAAGAAAAACTTTTGAGAAAAACACATCTAAACAGAACTGGGTTTAAAATTGTGGCTCCTGAGAAAGATAAAAAAGAAAAGGAAGAAGAAGAGGCAGAAGATAGTGAAGAATACAATGCAGAAATCTTTGATGATACAGATTTCTATCATCAACTCCTTAGAGAATTAATAGAAGTGAAATCAGCAGATGTCACAGACCCAGTTCAATTAGGAAGACAATGGATACAGCTACAAAACTTAAGAAGTAAGATGAAAAAGAAAGTGGACACAAAAGCATCAAAAGGTAGGAAAATAAGATATGCTGTTCATACAAAATTAGTTAATTTTATGGCCCCTTTTGATAACTATTCATGGACCAATGAAGCTAAGAATGAGCTATTTGGTTCATTGTTTGGAAAAAGTCAATCCAAGGTTGTTTCTTCTAAATAAAGAAATTTTATTAAATATTTAAAAAATTGTTATCCTTTAGTTTTCAAAAAAAGAAAAATTTTAAAACTTAAAAAACTAAAGAAAATAAAATAAATATAGACATCTACTTGATTAAATCATATTTTAATACAAAAAAAAAACCATTCTAATTAAAGTAGTCTGTAAATTAAACGATTTTATTTCGCTCCAAATTCTTTTAATGGTCTTAAGTAGTTGGAATGAAAAAAAATTATACCTAATGTGTGTATATAGATTTTTAATTTGATAAATGTACAGCTCTGATAATCATTTCATTTGACATTTTATAATATTTACAATCTTTCTAATATTTCAGTAAATCAATTAGTCTTATAATAAATCTGGTCATTTTTGGGTCAATTCACATCAGATTAACCAAAATGGAGGAGGAGATTGAGCTTATACCTTTCCGATTTTGGGTAGGGTTATTTAGAGAGACCCTGTACAACATGTTTTATTTTTGCTAATGGTAAGCGGGCTGTAGTTATCGATGTTGAACACTTAATAGGGACTTATTGCAATAAAGCCAGGCAGTAATTGTGCCGGGCACTATTGTGACAGTTTTCCATTGAAAACTGACAGTTGATCTTTTAAAGCTGTCATACCAAAGTTGAATTTATAAATCCATTAGTTTATTTTTCATTAATAATGGCGGCACTATTAATTCCGGCTCTTATAATACATAAAGGCCTAATTTTAAAGGAAGACAGATGTTATTACAATGTGAAACTGTCAGATTAGTGCCTGGCACAATGACTGTATGCACCAAAAGAAAAAGAGTGGGTAAACCATGTGTTTGATATTACCATTAAAAAAGCTGAAATTCAGACAATTGGCAGAGTGTCAGTTGATATTTTTATTGTTTTTGTTCAAAAAGAAATAAAATCTTGGACTTTCTACTCAAATGGAAAAAGTAATATTTTGAAACCCTCAACAATTTTTAACAGTTAGATTTTATCTCAAATTAATTAAAAAACTGGCATTAAAAAAATTAAATAAACAGTGGCGTAGCGTGGGGGGGGGGCGGGGAGTTTGTCTTTCCTTCCGCCCCGAGGGTACTGGCACCCCATGGGTGCCCGAAGCGCCCCGTTAGTAAGCAGCAGGCAAATTGAGAGGGCGGCAAAGAAAAGTAGAAAAGTAAAGACTTTTTTTTTTTGGTTGGTTGGCCCTTTTTGGCTGTCGGCCCCCCCGCCCCTTCAGGCACGCTACGCCGCTGGAAATAAACCAAAACGGCGGTTGACAAGCACTTGACATAAAACTCGAAAATGGAAGTGATAAACCGGACGGCGGGCATTTTGGAATTGTCACGTTAACTATTGTCAATTGTCGGGTGACCATAGAGCGTATTATCCAAACAACAACGCGGGAGAGTCCCCATGGACATCGAACATATAACATTTATTCGATGCCACGGATAAGGATCCCCTTCCAAAAGATCGGATGAAAATCTCCATCCGCTTGCCAACCTCACCCCCACTCACTATCACTTTGAGTCTTCCTCTTTCCAACTTATCCTACCGCCGAGTTGCCAAAGTTGTATCGAAATGCGTATTATCCGCGCGGATTTACTTTTTTTGGGCTCTGGTCGATTGAAAAAAATTGAGCCAATCAAAGCCTGAGAAAATGACAGCCAATCTGTTAATGTTCTATAATCTGTGGTAAAGGGGTTATCTTAGTTTTTCTAGCTTATTTTGGTACATTAAAAACTTTAGTGGTATAATGTTGTTGACAAGCTTCAGATCATCTCTTTTGTATAAAAGTGTATAAAAGTTATTGAAAAGAAAATGGCATACGCACAAGAGCTGCATCTGCTTTACGTCGATTTGCAGAAGGGATATGATAGTATACCACTAAATCTACTTTGGAAAGCGTTAGAAAACACAAACATAAGCGTACAACTAATTAAGGCCATCAAAGAGTTATACCGTAATAGTAAAGCAAAAGTTAAAATAAAAGCAAAACTAACCAAAGGCTTTCAAGTAAATAAAGGTCCTAAACAAGGTTGCTGTATCTCGCCTACGCTCTTCAAGATATACTTGGAACAAGTTCTTAAAGTATGGAAGAGAAAATGCCGAAAACCGAACCGAACCGAACCACCTTGTATACTTTATGTTACGCCGATGATCAGATAGTGGTGGCTCAGGATTATGACGACCTCGAATATATGACACGAAAACGAATAGAAGAGTAGTATTGGTGGAATGAAACAGGATCTAATCTTAAATACCGGGCAGCGAATTCAGTCCTGTGATGAGTATAAATACTTAGGTCTAAAAATTACAGCTGACGGAACACTAGACAAAGCTATAAAAGATCGAAACGTACAAGGAAGAAAAGCAATAACTTTATTAAATGGAATAATTTGGGACCAAAGTAAATCAAAATATAATAAAAAGCTTATATATAACACCATTGTAAAAAGTATTATTACATACGGCTCAGAAGTATGGACAATCAAGGATAGAACAGAAAAAATGCTTTCCGCTACGGAGATGGACTATTGGAGAAGAGCAGCAGGGAAATCAAAAAGAGAAAGAGTTACAAATCAAAGAATAAGAGAAATTATGACAGTGGGTGAACGTACTTTAGTGGATGATATAAGAACAAAACAACTGGTGTGGTACGGACATGTACAAAGAATGAATGATGAAAGACTACCTAAACAAATACATACATACATACAACTGGCCGAAGAAAACGAGGACGGCCAAGGAGAAGCTGGAGAGAAGGAATAGACAGTGAAATAAGAATAAGAGGCCTAGATGATGAATTATGGGCAAACAGAAACGAGTGGAGATTGGGTATCGGAATATATATATATATATATATATATAAACTTTAGTGGTTTTGACAAGAAGTTTTTGGGTTTCTAAACACGGATTGTAGAACCTTAACAGAGGCCGTATTCTCGACGGTCCGTGAGTCGAGTGCAGGGTGAGTGCAGCTATCCTCTCTTACAATCACCTGGGTTAAAGTAAGTGAGAAGCTACTCAATCACGGGCACGGGATTCAATAATACAGCACCTGATTGAATTGAACCAAAGTAAAAGTTGCAAATCCAACATGGCCGCCGCCATGTCCTTTTTAACCATTGACATTTTATTCTCTGGTTTAGAAATGTGAAATGCTTGGCAACCGCTGTTTTTGTTTATTTGTGTTTTTGCCAGTTTTTTTAATTATATTTGGCATGAAATCTAACAGTTAAAAACTGTTTAGGGTCTTAAAACATTACTTTTTTTATTAGAGTAGAAAAAGTTCGAGAATTTCTTTCTTTTTCAACAAAAACACAACAAAAATAACAACAACTGACAGTCTCCGCCATTTTGACAAGGCTGTGCTAAAATCAAGTACTTATAGTCGCATGCTGTACCCACTCTTCCTATTTTGGTTGGTTGTGAAATCCAAGTTGTATCTGTTCCAATAGGGACTTATTGCAATAAAGCCAGGCAATAATAGTGCCCGGCACTATTCTGACAGATTTCCATTGAAGACTGTCAGTTGATCTTTCAAAATTGACATAACAAAGTTGAATTTATAAATCCAGTGGTTTATTTTCCATTAATAGTGGCGGCACTATTAATTCCGGCTCTTATAATACCAGGGGCGGCTACTGCATAAGGGCTGCAGAGCTGCAGAACCCCCAAAATTTTCACAATATTTGACTATTTTTCAGCCGCTGCTATTTTTCTAATATAATTATTTTATTTCTAAAATTATTGGAATAGCTGTATATTTTCGGTCCGGTGTTGGTATCGTAGGCCTTCAAATCGCGTACGTGTGTTTAGTATGACGCCGGGCGCCGTCGCCGAAGGCCGCATTTGACAGTCGGTCAAATGAAGTTATTGGCATTGTTGCGCTGCTAAATTGCAACACAACGTAGCTAGGCGGCTAACGAGATCTGTGCTCGGCTAAGAACCCATTCCTTCGCCCCGCACCGCACTTGCTCATGGGTTTAGATAGCGAAATCTAGGCAAAAATAGAGCTGCAAAACTTGCAGTTCCAGTACAATTCCGGGCGGGCGGGCTCAGCGTTGCGTGTTTGAGGGCGCATTTATTTATTTAGAAGACGCCAAAAGCATGAGCGGGAGGTTATGGTGTATTAGTACATCTTATGCTAAGGTAGTGAATGTGAATTAAATCTTTTGTAAAAACGCTATTTTTTCCTAGGCATTGTAATTTTTGCCAAACCAAACTTGACAATTTTTTACTTTTTATTATAGACACGTGATCTGGATACTGTAAAAAAATAGCATTTTTTATACCCTATCGGCAGAACTCACAAACTTTACTGTCACGAGCCGCCACTGTATAATACACAAAGGCCTAATTTTGATAAAAGACAGCTGTTCTTATAATGCGAAACTGTCAGAATAGCGCCCGGCACAATTACTGCCTGGCTTTATTGCAATAAGTCCCTAATATCTCTGATTCTAAATATATAATTCCTGTCCTCCCTCTCCTCCATGTTACTTAATTTGTCTACGCTATGTACTGACAATAATATATTGGTGTATACTGGTGTGAGTATATGTACAGGGCGAATCAACTTCGGCCAGTTTTGGGGATTTTTGTAACTTACTAAATTTTCATTATAGCACAAGGAAACGAATTCGTTTGGTCGTGCTCACCATCATGAAAACCCAGAATAAGTTGTTTCTCTATGCCTGGCTTTTGTTAGTTTATTATTCTTCTGCAAAAATCTTAAATTATTAGTTTTAGGGAAAATGTCAGCGCATGTTTTGATGATCTTTAAATTTGGATGCATATACATATGCAGACAGAGTGTAAGTACTGAAAAAGTAAAAAAAAACCATTTTGCAAAAAAAAACATTTTTATTTTATTATTTAATTAAATAATTTTTTTTTCGTTTTTCCTGAGTGGAGAAATATTACACACTTAATATAAAGGTTAAAATTTAAATTTACATAATATTATGATTTTGATTCATTTCTATTATCATATGTATTTATTCGCATAATAAAGCTTTTTTTCTATGATGAATAATAAAAATAGTCATTCGAAGTTGAACCACTCTGTACATTACTGTAATTATTACCTATTTTATTTAACATTAACATTAAATACAATACCGTCAATAAAAACCTTGCAACTCTTGTTTTGTACTTGGGTTTAAAGAAAAAAGACTAATAAAGATTTTTTTTTAAAAATTTGCAGATATTTTAATTTTATTCCCTTTTACTCTTCACAAAAAAATAAAACTATATATTTTAAACACTTAAAGTACATCTGTAATAATCATTATTTTATATATTTTAAAGTTCTTTGTTGTGTAAAATAACTTGTGTATTATATTTTCTGTAACATTTTTTCAAAAAGTACCTACAAGATTTTTATATGGTAGGGTCGATTATATTATTATTTCTAATTTTTATCATTTTTAGGACATTTACTTATGTCTGTAATATACCTATGGGAATAAATTAATAAATTTACTTGATAATATTTGTATTTATCTCTCGCTCACTACGAAAATATATTTTTTCTCCTTTTTAGATTTTTTTTTATAAAAAAAACGCTACATTTACATAAACTAATTTCAGGTACAGCACAATTAATATTAACTAAAAAAATCTACTGGCGCAATACATTAAATTATCTATAGTTCGTTTGCTAGCTTGGGATATATCTTTTTATTCTATTCTATTCTATTGCTAATCTGGATAAGATTTTCATTTCTTTTTCGTATTTAAGGAAACATCCTTAAATTACATAACGCAAAAATTCAGGATTTTCAAGAAAAACATTGAGTGTAACCTTTGATTATACAATGTATAATCAGTGGTGTAACGCAAGGCGAACCCCCCCCCCCCCTTAAGCGTTACATAATTTAAGAATGGTCCCTAAGCACCAGGTGCTTTTTCAATAAGTTTAGGGCTTCGAACATTTCATTTTTCTAAGGTTTAGGGGTATTCCCGTTTTTACTTTTTCGGTTATTTGTGACATGAAAATGAATGAAACAAATCGGCTAAACTTTTTACATTATGAGGACCAGAAATCTAACTCCCATAACTTTTTTCATCAAGTGTCAACGTATCCAATATGGCGGTAGTTTGTTAGATAGCCATAATTTCTAAACCAATATTCTGATTTTTTAAATTCTCATATTTTTAAAAAGTACAAAGCCTACATTAAGCAGAAACTAGTATACATTTATATATCTACTAGTTTCTGGATAAAATTTAAAAAGATTAAAAAGTTGGGTTACAAGACTCCTTTATTTTGTTAATTTTTGAGCCAGTTTTCATCATCATCAGTCGGCACGATGCATTTTCTCTAATTTATGAAAGTTTTTGATGATTTTTTCTTAAATACATATTATTTTCTATGATATTTTGGTTGGTTTTAAAACTTTTAACTTAAAAAATTAAAATGACATTGGCCTATACAGTAGAGGCCCACTAGATAAATTTAAAAATGATTTAAAACCGTTTCTAAATGTAGGTATTCATTTGCAATGTTTTGTTGCAAATGAATACCTTAACGCTATAGTAGGGTGATCATGATTAGTATTAACTGTGCGGTTCAATCACATTTCACTTTTCACGCCAAAGTTTGGTTAACAGTCAACTATGTATACTTTTCTGTTATTATTATTAAAATTACTTGAGTTGTTATTTTCTAATCTATTTTAATTTTACAAATTGTAAAAGGCTTTCCCGGCCATCGTCCAATGGTGGGTGTGCTTTCGGGCTGTTCGGCCGTCGTCGTTGGAAATTCGTTCTCAACGTTTCGCCATCTCGAGTGGATGGCATCTTCAGGAGATGTTGACTGTTTGTCGGCTTCTCGAAGACTGGTGGTTAGTCTGTCGCGGGCGCAGGTTATATACGCTATGGAGGGCGGGGCGTATATCAGAGCTGGTCGGTGATTGGTCACTTTCCCAAGATTCAGTTTTGTTGTTGTAAGCGAGCCGTTTAGTGTGCCAACGAAAAGGGGTAATAAGAACATTGGTAGAGAGGGCGAAAAGAATCTGCGAACCAGAACATCTAGACAAAGAATTAAACCATCTTAAAAACGCCCTTGTAGCAAATGGATACACTCAAAGCGACATAGATAAATGTACACGACCAAACCCGAGCACTAGAAGTAACAGTAGCGGTGGACTGAGCAGCCGCGAAGTTACTTCAAGAGCCTTTCTGCCCTACATCCCTAGAGTGACGGATAGGATCGGACGTATTCTGGGAAAACACAACATAAAAACGATCTTCAAGCCATCTAAGAAGATCGAGAACCACCTCAGATCTGTGAAGGATATAAGGAACCCACTAAGTTCTTCGGGGGTATATCGCATTCCCTGTACCTGTGGAAGTGTCTACATCGGAACAACCAAACGGTCCGTAAACACAAGAATCAAAGAACACAAAGCCAACTGTCGACTCGGACATACAAAAAAATTCGCAGTTGCAGACCACACACTAAACAATGAAGACCACCGAATAAAATTCGAAGACACACAAGTTCTCTGCGCCTCCTCTTCATACTATCCAAGACTCTATAGAGAAGCAATCGAAATTCATAAACACCATCAGAACTTCAACAGATCTGAAGAAACTCTTAAAATTAACATAACATGGGTACCGGTTCTTAAAAACACTAAGCGGCTCGCTTACAACAACAAAACTGAATCTTGGGAAAGTGACCAATCCGTATATAAACTGCGCCCGCGACAGACAAACCACCAGTCTTCGAGAAGCCGACAAACAGTCAACATCTCCTGAAGATGCCATCCACTCGAGATGGCGAAACGTCGAGAACGAATTTCCAACGACGACGGCCGAACAGCCCGAAAGGACACTCACTATTTTAATTTTAATTAAATAAAAATAAGCGCAAGCAAATGTTAATATCTATTTGAAAAAATCTGCCGTACAGGGTGGGCCAAATTTGAAGTTTTTTGCTGGTTTTAGATTTTTCTAGGCGAGATACACAAAAACGAGTGGACATGTCCTGGGTTCGATTTTCGAGATGTCTTCAAATATCAAAACCGCTTCTTGATAAACCTTGTAGTTTTTTAGCTACAAGGGGGTTTTGAAAAGTCTGCATTTATGGAGTTGGCCTATAACTTTTTTATTTATGAAAATTTTATTTTGGTGTAAGATGCTTTTTCACAGGTTTTTTTATGAAAAATCCAACTTTTAAACTAATTTTTATCTTTCACTTTCAGTTTTTGAGATATTAAAAAAAGTTTAAATTTTCTTATGGAATGACTCATTTTTTGGTTTTGTTTGAAATCTACGTCAAATTTTCTGACAGTTCGTTACGCCGTTTTCAAGATATTTATGACATATCGTTAAATAGAAAATTGACGTAGATTTCGAAACAAAAACAAAAAATTAGTCATTCCGTAAGAAAATTTAAACTTTTTGTAATATCTCAAAAACTAACAGTGACGCATAAAATTTAGTTTGACAGTTGGGTTCTCCATAAAAAAAACCTGCAAAAAAGCAGCTTACACCAAAATGAAATTTTCATAAATAAAAAAGTTATAGGCCACCTCCATAAATGCAGACTTTTCAAAATCCTCTTGAAGCTAAAAAACTACGAGGTTTATCAAGAAGCGGTTTTGATATTTGAAGACATCTTGAAAATCGAGCTCAGGACATGTCCACTCGTTTTTGTGTCTCTCGGCTAGAAATACCTAAAACCAGCAAAGAACATCGAATTTGGCCCACCCTGTATGTTACACTTCGACATCGATTGTTAACCAAACTTTAATACCATGTACATATTTTATACTATAACTATATTTTATTTGAATATTTTTTATTATCCTTTTTATTTTCATATATTTTTTATAATTTTATTTTCTATATAATTAAATTAAATGTATTTATTAATTTATTTATCCAATCCCAAGAGGGACATCCGCTCAGCCTCTCCACTACATTTGTAATTTTTTGAAACTGGACACATATTTTGCCGTCCCCCCAAACATATTTTTCAGAGTGTGCCACTGTATTCAACATTTGACAGTTATGATAGTCATTATTTATGTTATGTTAGACAAGTAAACTATTAAATAACACAACAAGTGAGTGATTTAAACAACAAGTGAAATTAAAGAAAGAAAAAAGTTTTCTGTATTCGGCCGAGACTCGAACCCGGAATCTCTTGCTCTATACGCAAACGCTCTTTACATTAAACCGCCGAAGACAATACATAAATTTTCGGAAAACTTCCATCTATGCATGTGTGCGGTGTCTCAATACAAGAACGAGAAACTCTCAGGGTATTAACTCGACCAAGCCATTCAACTGATCTCTATAATTCTTCCTTTCCACTGTCAAAGGTTTGAAAACTCATTTGTTGGATAAAATATTGTATGCCACTCGTGTCTTATGATCCTAAGTCCCTTGAGAATTTATAGCACTCTGCATGATTTTCTCGTGTGACTTATTTTCGACCAATACGTATTAGGAGTACGTAATTGTTTTTAACATAATACACTAGTACCATAAATAACTAATAAAATATTATATTTTCAAGTTTATGCTATAAACCTTTTATTTTTAAAAACTCATAAAGGAAGAAGTCAAAACATAGAATAAAATCCGTACTATCCACTTAGGTATAGTTTTTGCAGTCACTTGAATAACTCCTAATACGGGGTTCTATCGATTTCATGAAATTTTGCTTCATTCTGCCCTTCAAAAGTTATCCAAATTCATATAAAATCTTCCTGGTATAATTTCAACCCTACCGACAGAGAAAAGGCGCGGCTCTTTGCGGTTCAACCACAAAGTATTTGTTTTCCGAGCGACCGATGCCAGGTGGATGGACGGACCTGATTGGCAGATTTTTTTGAGATGCGCTTTTAATTGCTTTCAGGTGTTCGTTTCGGGACCCCTTTAGTCGGCAGTATGCAGAGTTAGAAAATAAATCAGTGTCGTTTCTGTAGGTGTAGGAATAGAAAGTTTTATTATCTATTTTTATTTCTTTAGTTTACGTCATAATTAAATGAAATAATTTTCATGAGTATATCTACCGCCGCCGATGTCACTTTCTTGAAAGGATATGCCGATGATCGGCTTTTATCTTTGTTCAACTGACTTTGCAAAAACTATACTGTCACATTTTTAGTCTAACACTAAAATATAGCAACATCCTAAAATTTTATGAAAATCTGTTCGTGCATTAACAATCAAGAACTAGTGGTGGCATTGTAAAAACTATGTCCATTTTTTGGCAATTTTCCTCATAAAATTTTACAGTGCTTTTTTGTCAGGTTTTAAAAATCTGTGTAATTTTCGGCAAAAATGTTTAGTGCTAGTCTAGTACAATTCAAAAAAGGGGCATAACACTGCAATAAAAATTATGAAACAACTGAACAAAGGATAACATACATAGATATAAATTTGAAACAAAAATGATCAGTTTTGTGCAGAAACTGTTAAAAAGTGGTTATCTTTAGCAGTTTTGGCCAAACTTTTTCCTATATAAAAGTTTTTTCTAAGTAAAAAAATGTAGATTATGCAAGATGATTCCTAGTGAGTGCAAAAAATTGGACCCTAGTTGTTCTGGGTGTAGGTAGCTTTATTTTTTGTGAAAATCAAATTTTCAATCAATGTACGCCATTTTGAAGAATTAAGTATGGTTCTGCCCGCCATCTTAAATTTTAAGATGGCGATAAATTTTGATCATGTTCTTTAAAAAGCAATCAATTCTTATCAGGATGATTTTTATTTAATTAAAATCGGTTTAGTAGTAATGAATTTATAAAGAAATAAATGCAGACATGATTGGCAAGGCAAATCGTATAATATTCAAAACAATGGTTGAAACAAAAACATTTTTTTTAGAACCACCGAACCGATTTTGCTGATTCGCACATTGTTGTGCGTAGCAAAAATGCAGCTTTTTTACTAATTTAAAAAAATATTTAAAACATGTTCGCAACACAAGAATAAATGAGCATCTTTGAAGGGTACAATTTAATGTCGTCCGCCATCTTGGATTTTGAGATGGCGGACAAAAAAATATATTTAGTCAAAACTCTGATAAATTCTGTGCCAAGTGCAGTTTGTCCCATTAAAATCGGCGGTATATAAATGAAAAGAAAATTGTCCGGTTTGTTTTGGCCTACCCGTTAGTTTGAGTGAAAATAAAAAAGTTTTTTTTGACGATCCCGATAGCTTTCCATACTCATCAATATTTCGTTAAATTTTTTGCACCTTCTACTTATGAAACGTCGTGTATATTTGATATTTAAAATCATGCAAAAACTCCAGTCCAAGCCTTCTGTACAGAGTGTCCCAAAAAATGCAAAAGTGTCATGTATAAGTAATTTTAGGATAAATTTTGTGCTATTGAGCCCTAGTAACAATAAAACCACCCCAAAAAGTTCCCAGTTTGGGACACCCTATAGGGTAAAGTAAGCAAGGTAAGTCGGTGATATTTTTAGTTAGACATTAAACAATTGGGGCTCTTGGAACTTACTGGAGTAGGTAATCAGTTTGGCCCTGAGACTGGAAAGTCTGAAGACCCCTGTTTTAGGAAACGGCACATTTATAAAAAACGCTTAAATTATGTCAAAGTTATCGGTAGCTACCTAAGTTTATTTGGTGATAATTAGCCACTTAAGCTATAACAAGCAAGAGCGAACAATATTTTAACTTTAACTGATTAGACCACAATGAACAATAAGTATAACAGAAAGTAGACATTAGGTTTATAGGGGAACCGAGAAACAGCCAGAATCTTTTAGTACCTTTTGGTATTTCGTCTACTACAAATAAAATTATTTAATATGCACTAAAATGGCCAAATTAAAAACTTTTTTTAGCTGCGAGACCATAAGTTCCTCCTAGGCGTAAACAAATGAACTTAAACGGAAACAATAGCAAATTTAAATACGCCGATCCGAATTTTCAAGTGCGCATGCGTGTGTTTTGTCATGTAGACACAGCTGCTATGTGGGTGGAGGCCATATTGACATTTTGCGGTGTTTTGCATTTGTCGTGAAAAAAGATGTTTTTTTCTGTAAAAAATGGGAAATAATTATCGTAAAACATGTGCGGTTTGTGGAAAAATGTCCAGAAGAAGTAAGGGAGGGTCATTCCATAGGTAACTACGTGTATTTTTCTTTGTAATTTGTTAATAAAGTAAAGAGTGGTTTATAGATGCTATTACACTGTTTATGGGGTCCACAATAAATCTGCACAATTAGTTTTAGAAAAACTACAAAATTATTCCACAATTTAATAAATTTTCATCCAATCAACTAGTTTTTAGAAAAAGATAGTAATAATACAGTGAAGTCCGGATATAACGAACCTCAAAAATGAACTAAATACGGTTCGTTATATCCGAGGTTCGCTACAAACAGTAATAAATAAATTTTGTTTAATTTTTTGTGTTTCTTTTTTTAATAGTATCCAAGATTAAGAAATCTAAAAATATTACAAAAAATACTATAAATTTTTATATTTTTAGAAAAAGGCAAAATACATACGAATAAAAACGTTTATTATTATTGTTATACATATAAATAAGTTAACTACATAATATGGTGGTATGTAATACATACAATCTTATATAAATTTAACGAATACAAAGCCTAAATCTATTTTATGAAATCTGTAATTTTTGTTTGTACATTTCTACTTGAAAAATATTCCCTGTTTGTAGCTTTCAAGGTTACAAAATGATACCCATATTTTATCAGGAACTTAGCGTGATTCCAAAAAATTACGAGTTTCCGAAATTTTGTTTTCGTTTTCACGAATGGTTGGAACATAAACCTAAGTAATGGGTTCGTGATAAGCGGACTTCACTGTATATATAATAAATCTAAACATTTGACAATAATGTAGTGACGTAACGGAGTATGTTCCAAAACCACCCAAACTGACGCATGCGCAGTAACCGATATCCTGTCTACCCGAAAGAGGAACATTAAGAATTAAATAGGGGTTCTGGCTTCAAGCATGGGTATGCCTTATATTTGGAGGGCATTTCTGGAAAAGAAGTCAACAGCTATTTTTTATATTTTGGAAAAACCGGTTGGATCTGTTTAAATAAACGTCACGAAACCGTTTTGTCGGCTTGTCGTTTGGTTCGATAGTCAACAGAGGGAGCTAGAGTGCTTGTTTCGCCTGGATCTTTTACCAGCATCTAAATATATTTGATTGAAGGCGCTTGGCACTTATAATGCAAAATTTAGGTTTTGGCGTTTGGCTCCTTTTCCAGTAATGCTCTTCATTTATGCTTTAACATATTTGGGAATAGCTAATTCGAGTCGTTTGTCTTCGTGGTATCCGGGTTCGATTCCCGGCCTTACCACTATGAAAAAAACAAAACAACTTTTTGGAAAATTTACCTTACCTTACTTTACCCTACCAATTCTTACATTTTTAAACTCAAAAAGGTTCACACAATTTACATTTTTACATCTTACTCCTGGCCTCGTGTGCTTTCTTTACGATAGCCAGTTTTGAATGTGGATCCAACACCGGCAGTTCCGTGTAAGGTGGTTCCTTAGTGCCATGCAGCATCAGGGACCATTCTTTGAACCATCCGGTTTGAGGGATTTCTGAGTTGAATTTTATCTACAAACATTAAATTACTGTTTCAAATTTGATTTTCGATTTTCAAAAGAGAACCACATTTTATTATAGCAAGTTCTTTTTGAGTTACGGGGGTTTTTGAAAAGGCTGCATTGAGAGAGAGGTCTAACTTTTTATTTATGAAAATTTAATCTTGGTGTAAACAATTTGTTTATAGATTATTTATAAAGAATCCAACTGTCCAACTGAATTTTATATGTCGTTTAGTTTCTGAGATATGACACAAAATTATTAGGTATTTTAATATGTTTACAAGGTTTAAAATATTTTTAAATGATCAGATTAAGAAATTATTAAAAAAGAGAATCTCAATTAGTATCTAAGTTCTTGTAAACATTTTTTGCTATGCACACAAAGCATAGTCAGTTTGGGTTTCAGGCAAAGAAAAGTACCAGTTATGCGATCTTTTAAATCATCTATACCTTAAACTTAATTCAGGCGACAAAGCTGCAGTGGTTTTCGCTTTTATTGGTCTCAAAAAAACCAGAGCGTAATATTTATTAATGAAAATTCCACGTTTGGAAATCAGTGTTGCCACCTCTACCGATGTTTCGGTAGATCTACCGATTTAGCCTTTTACTTTACGATATACCGAATTACCATAGTTTTCTACCGATTTTTTTTTCAATATTAACTTGTTTTTTTTTGATACGCCTCGTAATCGCGATTAAAAAAAACACCATAAATAAAATATTCTTTTTTTGTAAGATCCTTTGTAGAATAAAAATTTTATTTTAAGCCATTGTTTTCAAAAGTGTATTTATGCGCCATCTCTTGGATTTTGCGATATACTCAGCCGGCAGCCGCAAGCGGCATTAAAGATCACGCTATTATAAACCCTGAGGTTTTTTTTTATAATATTATCTACCTAATAGGGACCTATTGCAATAAAGCCAGGCACAAATTCTGCCGGGCACTATATTTACAGTTTCGCAATATAAGAACAGCTGTCTTCTTTTAAAATAAGGCCATTGTGTATTATAAGAGCCGGAATTAATAGTGACGCCACAATTAATGGAAAATAAACGACTGGATTTCTAAATTCGACTTTGGTATGTCAATTTGGAAAGATCAACTGTCAGTTTTTAATGCTAAACTGTCAATATAGTGCCCGGCACAATTTGTGCCTGGTTTTATTGCAATAGGTCCCTAGTATGTACCTAATTTTTTTATTTAATTATTAATTTTGGTATTTTGTCAGTAAAAACAAATCGTAGAAATACAATTTACCTACTAAATCAATCCAAACTATCGATAGTTCTCAGCACTGCTTGCTGAGATGATTAAAAAATCTACCGAAATCTACCGATTTTTCTAGAAGCCTTCTACCGAAGACCTCAGGGTCGAGGGTGGCAACACTGTTGGAAATATAAATCAGGTGTACCGCAAGGTTCTATACTAGGACCTCTTTGGTTTCTTATATTATTATATTTATTAATGACATTGTTTGACGATGACTATACAGTCCTTTGGTATGATTCAGATGAGCAACAATTAGCCATTACCGTTCAGGAAGATGTGTGTATCGTTAAAGTGTGGTGTGATGCAAATCACCTATCTTTTAATATATTATAAAATAAAGATTTTAAATTTTAAATGCGAATTGAGTGATATTAGACTGAATGCAAACATCTCTAACTCGGGATTTAATAAGTTTTTGGGAATGATTTTGGACATTAACTTTGATGTGCATATTAAAATTTTAAGGAACAAAATCACATCTGTTTCGCATTAAGAATAATTTCAAACAATTATGGTTTGAGATTGCTAAGAATTGTTATTTCTCTTCATTCAATCTCATTTATAGTATGACATCTGCTTTTAGGGATCCTGTGCTGGTTATTTGTTTAAATCATTGTTTGTGTTGTAGAAAAGGGCATTACGAAATATATGTAAAGTCAAAAGGAGATGCTCGTGCAAGCTTCTATTTTTTGAAAATTTTAACATTTTAACATTTATTTTGTTTTTTAAAAATACAAAATATCCAGCAGGTGCGGTCTGCGTCGCTCGCATACTTTACCCTTGCCAATCCCACACACCACTTTGATAAAAAAAAACTCCTTTGTGTATAATTTTAGAAAACTCTGTAATTATTTGCCATCAGAGCTCAGACAAAATATCTTGCTACAATAAGTTTAGATTGCAAGCAAAGAAGTTTTAACCAAGCTTTTGATCGAGTTAATCATTTATATTTATGGAAAGTGATAGAAAAAATGGGGTTCTCAACGCATTTTCAAAATATCCTTAAAAAGCTTTACCTAGGGGCAAACTCAAGGGTTCAGATCAATGGTTTTCTTTCTGATAGTTTCGCAATTAAAAACTCAATCCGCCAAGGGTGCCCACTTTCGATGCTGCTCTTTAGTATTAGCCTAGAACCATTTTTACGATTCATTCAGTTTTCCATTGACGGGTTAGAGGTTAATCAAGAAACCCATAAAATATCGGCTTTAGCGGATGATGTTAATGTTTTTGTCAAATCCTTAAATGATCTTCAAAAAATCGGAAATTTAATTAATATTTTTGAGAGAGTTTCAGGTGCTAAAATAAATTGTGAAAAATCGAGTATACTTCTTTTAGGTTCTTAATCCCACAATGGAACGCATCTCTTTAATTTCCCCATAAAACAAGAAATAAAGGTGTTACGTTCCCGCTTATCGTAACAATTATAAATGTTAATAAGACATACCTGGATCTATGTAGAATAATCCTAGAGTAATCCTATTTGTCTATGTACACTATTATGTGTCTATGCACAAAGTGCTGCACTATATCTAGTCACTAACACTATAGTTTATAGAAGTCACGTAATAACTAGTTTTATGAAGTAAGAAGTTATTGAAGTAGTTCGAAGTATAATGAAGTATATGCCGAAGTAGCAATGAGTACACGCTCGCGATATGACACGAAGGTTGAGCTAATACTGACTTATCGATCACGTACGTTTTAGCGCGACCTTTACTAAGTAGACAGTAGCGTATCATTGCGCACAACTCACAACTTTTAACTACTTTAAAGTTTCACTATTTACAAAACATAACAAAAGGTTTTGGGTATGTTGACCAGGGCACATTTTTCTAATATGGTTAATAGGAATTGGGAAAGAATAATAGAAAATATTCAAAGTACTCTGCTATCTAATATCCCTCGTTGCTTAGATTTAATAAGAAAAGTATGGTTGGTCAATACGTATTTATTATCTAAAGTATGGTACCTAGCTCAGGTTTTACCGCTTCCAAAAAAGCATAGCCAAAAAATAGTGTTAACTACAGGCAAATTCATATGGGAGGGCTGTCTATATAGGGTTAAAAGGCAACAGATTGAATCCGATTATAAAGTGGGCGGGCTGAATCTAGTAAACGTGGAAATCAAGGCACTTGCTCTTTTTTTAAAAACGCAGTTTGGCTCTTGGACAGACCAAGAAACAAAATTTTGGTTTAAATCTAGTCTTAATAATATTTTTGAAAATAATTTACAAAGGAACCTTATGATAAGAAAAGTTAAATCTAAAATAAATGAGTTTTCGCTAATATTCGATAAAAATGTTAAAATATCAACGAAAAGTATATATCAAAACATAATGAGCCAAATTCACCAACAGCCGACAATTGAAGAAAAATATCCCTTATTGAATTGGAAAAATATCTGGTCCATTACTGCAAACCCTGTCTTGCCTACAAAATGGCGTAGTACGGTGTATAAAGTAATTAATGAAGTTATTCCAGTTGCTGAAAAAACTAAAAGACATGGGATATCTCAAAATGATAATTGCAGCATTTGTAATGTCACCGAAAATATTATGCACCGTATTAAATTTTGTAGACATTCGATTAGAACTTGGGAATGGGTACAAAAAAACTAATAAAAATGTGCGGAAAAAATTTAGATAGTTTTAGTCAGTGCGGTGAAATTTTGGAAGTGAAGCTCCAAAATAAAAAAGAAAATAATGTATGGTTGTTTTATGTAAGTGCTTTGTTTTACTCTAATATAGAAGAAAAGTCTTCTGACTGACTGAGAATGAGATTTCAAAGATTACAATTGATAAGAAATAATAAATTACATCTAGTATCAAAGAAAATTTTTAGATATTAGGTTGAAATATTAAACTTTTCATCTTAGCTAAGATGTTTTATTGTTATTATGTACATATATAGTTGTTAATAAAGGTTTAAAAAAAAAAAGGCTTGTTACTCTATTAAGGAGTTCATTGAAGAATAATAATGTTTGTTTCCTTTTTAATGTTATTATTATTATTATTTTTAATATGTATTTTTTTTTTAATGTTTGTTTCCTTTTTAATGTTTTTATTTATTTTTAATATGTATTAATTAATAATATAACACTGTGTACAAAGTGCATTTTTCAGTACATAGCAAAAGATGTTTACAATAATTTAAATACTAATTGAGGCCTTGAAGAAGTTTATTCTCTGTATAATCTGGAGAATGTAAAACCTAGAGTCCCTGTATGTTGACATATTTAAATATGTCAACATACAGGGACTCTAGTAAAACCAACCTCAAGCTGCCAGATACCCTGTGGGTATTCTCCCCAGGTATGCGTGGTCATAAACGGCCATTTTGAAAATCCATCCCGCCCGTCATCGTCGTTTGGCCTGCGACTCAAAATTAACGATCTGAAAGAAAACAAAATATAACTTTTTTGGTTATAATTTCACAGTAAAAATATAAAATTTGATAAAATCATATATCGAAAGAAGAGCAATAATTATACAGGGTGTCTCTAAAAGGTCTACAAAATCTTAGCACATATTCCTGAGGTCAAAATAAGTCGATTTAAAGCAACTTACCTTTGTCCGAAATTGCTTCGTTTAAGAGACACAGGGTGTTTTTTATTTTAATTGAAACTATTTTCCCAGAAATTGACTGATACCTACTGGCTAAATTTAATCCTTAAAGGTAGCAGCAAAATCTTTTGATCCAAAATAATTTCAATATTCCATTGCGGCATCGAACACTAAAAACGGAAATATCTCGAAAACGGCTCATCCTAGCAGATTTTATTATAAGTACCTTTTTTGCTTAGAAAAGGTCAGGAAATTATTTTATCAACAAAAAAAGTTGAAAAATACACTGAGAAAAAAGTTATGGTCATTTTAAACCATAAGATGAGCATGGTGAAGCGCCCTCTAACGGCCACAGTGAAAAAGTGTCCATATTTAGATTTCGCATCCCAAAAAACCCCCGAGTACCAATTTTTAAAGTAATGCGTTGAGAAATTTTCATAAATTTTAATAAAATCGATTTTTAATTTTTAAATTCACCACCCTGTATCTCTGAAACGGAGCAATTTTGGACTAAGGTAATTTGTATTAAATCGACTTATTTTGACCTCAGGAATATGTGCTAAGATTTTGTACAGACCTTTTAGAGACACCCTGTATATAAAAGTTCTTTTTTTTTACGAAAGTGCGGAAAATGTCACTTTTCCACACGTTTTGAACAACTTAAAAATCGGTACTTTAATATTTATTGTTTTTGGCGTCTACACCCTATACTTTGAGGGGCATTTTTTGTAATCGGAAACCTTGATTAATTTTTATATTGTATTTTTTACATATTTCCATATCTTGAATCCTTCCATTAATTCAAATTCCGTCTCCATTTATTTTCGTCGGTTAAAAGATGAATTTTAAAATTTGATTTTAAAAGCGAGCGGGCTCAAATAAAATAAGAGAAATAACCAAGTTAAGTGGCGCTTGTGGAGCAACTATAGAGCAAATTTTTAATTAATTTGCTCTAAATGAAATTGCTTCCGCGTAGTCATCAGCTCCTTTAGGGCCAATTAAAAGCGTTTTATTAATTAACTGCAAAAAGACATAAAGGAACTTCAGTTTTACTTTGTATAGACACGGTAGTAGTAGGGAAGAGCGGGTACAAATGTAACAGTTTTTAAAAATAACAAAATTTTCATGGTAAAAATTTTCGGAAGGTTGTGATTTTTATCTGATGTATTTCTTAGACCTTTTACACGTGATTTTTATCTAATATATTTCTTAGACCTTTAACGCGCTAGTGGAGTAACTATGGAGCAAATTTTTAATTAATTTGCTCTAAATGAAATTGCTTTAGTTTTACTTTGTATAGACACGGTAGTAGTAGGGAAGAGCGGGTACAAATGTAACAATTTTTAAAAATAACAAAATTTTCATGGTAAAAATTTTCGGAAGCTTGTGATTTTTATCTGATGTATTTCTTAGACCTTTTACACGTGATTTTTATCTAATATATTTCTTAGACCTTTAACGCGCTAATGGAGCAACTATGGAGCAAATTTTTAATTAATTTGCTCTAAATGAAATTGCTTCCGCGTAGTCATCAGCTCCTTTAGGGCCAATTAAAAGCGTTTTATTATTTAACTGCAAAAAGACATAAAGCAACTTTAGTTTTACTTTGTATAGACACGGTAGTAGTAGGGAAGAGCGGGTACAAATGTAACAATTTTTAAAAATAACAAAATTTTCATGGTAAAAATTTTCGGAAGCTTGTGATTTTTATCTGATGTATTTCTTAGACCTTTTACACGTAATTTTTATCTAATATATTTCTTAGACCTTTAACGCGCTAGTGGAGCAACTATGGAGCAAATTTTTAATTAATTTGCTCTAAATGAAATTGCTTCCGCGTAGTCATCAGCTCCTTTAGGGCCAATTAAAAGCGTTTTATTAATTAACTGCAAAAAGACATAAAGGAACTTTAGTTTTACTTTGTATAGACACGGTAGTAGTAGGGAAGAGTGGGTACAAATGTAACAATTTTTAAAAATAACAAAATTTTCATGATAATAATTTTCGGAAGCTTGTGATTTTTATCTGATGTATTTCTTAGACCTTTTACACGTGATTTTTATATAATATATTTCTTAGACCTTTAACGCGCTAATGGAGCAACTATGGAGCAAATTTTTAATTAATTTGCTCTAAATGAAATTGCTTCCGCGTAGTCATCAGCTCCTTTAGGGCCAATTAAAAGCGTTTTATTATTTAACTGCAAAAAGACATAAAGCAACTTTAGTTTTACTTTGTATAGACACGGTAGTAGTAGGGAAGAGCGGGTACAAATGTAACAATTTATAAAAATGAGAAAATTTCCATTGTAAAGAATTTTCCAAAACTTTTGATTTTTATCTAATATATTTCTTAGACCTTTAGCGCGCTAGTGGAGCAACTATGGAGCAAATTTTTAATTAATTTGCTCTAAATGAAATTGCTTCCGCGTAGTCATCAGCTACTTTAGGGTCAATTAAAAACGTTTTATTAATTAACTGCAAAAAGACATAAAGGAACTTTAGTTTTACTTTGTATAGACACGGTAGCAGTAGGGAAGAGCGGGTACAAATGTAACAATCTTTAAAAATAACAAAATTTTCATGGTAAAAATTTTCGGCAGCTTGTGATTTTTGTCTGATGTATTTTTTAGACCTTTTACACGCTAGTAAAGCAAGTTTTAATTAATTTGCTCTAAATCAAAATGCCTCCGCGTAGTCATCAGCTACTTTAGGGTCAATTAAAAACGTTTTATGAATTAATTGCTAAAGACATAAAGGAACTTTAGTTTTCCTTTGTATAGACACGGTAGTAGTAGGGAAGAGCGGGTACAAATGTAACAATTTATAAAAATGAGAAAATTTTCATTGTAAAGAATTTTCCAAAACTTGTGATTTTTATCTAATATATTTCTTAGACCTTTAACGCGCTAGTGGAGCAACTATGGAGCAAATTTTTAATTAATTTGCTCTGAATGGAATTGCTTCAGGGTAGTCATCAGCTCCTTTAGGGCCAATTAAAAGCGTTTTATTAATTAACTGCAAAAAGACATAAAGGAACTTTAGTTTTACTTTGTATAGACACGGTAGTAGTAGGGAAGAGTGGGTACAAATGTAACAATTTTAAAAAATGACAGTTATCATGTTCAAGAATTTTCAAAAGCTTGTGTTTTTTATTTGTGACCTTTTACGCGATAGTCAAGCAATTATGAAGCAAACTTTTAATTAATTTCTCCTATAATAACTTTATTTTGGGGAAGGACTAAACCGAGGGGTGGCTCGATCGCCAATGTTTGTAGTACACCAAAAGGAAATGGTATTTCCTGGTATTTTCTGAAATTTCAGTATTTCCCAAGCACTTCCCGGTAGCATATTTTCCAGTACTTCCCAAGTATTTCCTGATATTTCCCCTAACCTGTACACCAAAAGGAAATACAGAGCCACCTCTCAGACTAAACCTTAATTCCTTAACTTCGTCTAAGTCGAAGAAAAAAATTATCGGATGCCATTTTTTAACGCAGACCCGCTCTAACTTCATCTGGCTTACCTGGTTCCCATAGGAGACGTTAAAAACATCTCAACATCACCCCTCCTTGTAGCATTGAGCGATACCACTGCTTGCACATGTTCCAAATATCTCACTTCTGTGTTTTCTCCCTTGCATGCGTTGGTGTTGATTTTCAACATTAGTGAGTTTTTGGATGGAATCTTCCTGCAAAATATAAATAATAAATGACACAAAAAATCTTTCAAAACCGACTTATACTTAGGATTGCAAAAAAGGTCGAATCCTATTTACTGGACGTTGGAAATAGACCGGCATCGTAATGGTTTTTTGGCTGTACGGTTTTCCACTGTTTCGCCAAAGCGACAATGGCAACTAGTTTCAAAACTTGGATTCCAAACGGATTATTATTTTATTCCAGACGTAATTATTTTATAGTTCAATGGAAGCGACACTTAAAGTTAAATAGAGAGTTGAGTTTGCAAGTCAGAACTCTTGGATGCTGGATATCTCGCCAGGTAAATTTAATTCCAAACTTTCGCGGCTAACTTTTCAACATTAGTGAGTTTTTGGATGGAATCTTCCTGCAAAATATAAATAATAAATGTCACAAAAAAACTACAAAAATCCCCCGAATGCGTATATTTAGAGTTGCAAAAAAGATCGAATCCTATTTATTGGACGTTGGAAATAGACCTGGCAGCGTAATGGTTTTTTGGCTGTACGGTTTTCCACTGTTTCGCCTAACCGACAGTGGCACCTAGTTTCAAAACTCGGATTCCAAACGGATTATTATTTTATTCCAGACGTAATTATTTTATAGTTCAATGGAAGCGACACTTAGAGTTAAATAGAGAGTTGCGTTTGCATCGGAGAAAAAGTGAAGCATACTTGCTGAAACTTAGGAATGGACCTAGCCTCGCAATGGTACCTTGGCGGTATGGTCTTCCACTGTTTAGTCAAAGCGACCATAGCTCTCGCATCCAAAAGGGAAAAAATTGATATACATACTTAGTTATGATTGGAAAAAAAATTGAAGCATACTTACTGAACCTTTAAAAAAAATGGGTCTTGGTGTTGGTCGCATCAAAGAGAGAGTTACGTTTTACGCTAAAAACCATGAGATTCTGGGTATCAAGCCAGGGACACACACATTTGCAATGCAACCTTTCGCGATTAAGGGTAAAAATTCTTGTCCTAAATAACATGCTGCTGATGACAAAAGAAGGTAAATTATACTTACTGAACCCTAGAACGGTCTTCCAATGTTCATCCAAAGCGACAATGGCTTTCGCGTCCAAAACCCCGAATCCAAACAGATCGTTGAATTCCAGTCCTACTCCATTCATGGGCCAGTGGAAGCGGCCTTTGGCATCGAATAAAGAGTTTCGTTTTGAGGTGAGAACCGTGAGATGCTTAATAGGTACATACATTTTCTTTGGTTGGGGCGGTGTTGCATCGTGTCGCCAAAGCGACAATGGTACCCATTTTCAAACCGCAGAATCCAAACCGATTATTGAATTCCATACCGACTTCTGTTATGGTTCAATTGACCCCATCCGTAGCGTGGAATAGAAGGTTCCTTTTGCAGGTTAGAACCGTAAGATGATTGACATCTCGCCAGGTAAATAGATTTGCAAACTTTGGTGGGTTAGGGGAGAAATTGTAGAATATTTACTGAACAATGGAAAAAGATCGAGCCTTGTGGTACAGCCTTCCACTATCAAAGCGACAAATTTAAACGACCCTTGGCCTTGAATAGAAAGTTACGTTTTGAGGTAAGAACCGTGAGATCCTAGATATTAAGCCAAGTACAAACATTTTCAACCTTTCTCGAGTTAGGGCAAGAATAGTTATTAAAGATTGCAAAACACAGATCAAGGATACTTACTGAACCTTGGAAATGGATCCAGCCTCGCAATGATACCTTGGCGGTACAGTCTTCCACTGTTTAGCCAAAGCGACAATTGCGCCCGCGTCCAAAACCCCGAATCCAAACAGATGGTTGAATTCCAGACCGACTCCATTCATGGTCCAGTGGAACCGGCCCTTGGCATCGAATAAAGAGTTCCGCTTGGAGGTGAGAACTGTGAGATGTTGGATATCTCGCCAGGTTAGTCGACGACTGTAAAAAAGAAACAGAATTATAACGAAGGAAGGATGGAGGTTGGAGCTTAATATAGATAAGCCAAAAAGTTGGGTGTTTATAAGGATAAGGTTAGCTTACTTGGCTTCCAGGGCTAGAGCAAAAACACCTGCTGCTTCAGGTGCTGCCGCAGAGGTTCCAGAATGGGTAGTTGTGCATTTTCCATACAAGTCTGTCGTTGCCTGAAACAAATATTTTTGCTTTAAGATATATATCGTATATTTAAAGATACAGCGTTGGAAATACAGGAGGACCATTTGTTTCTGAGGTGGCCTGGTATCCTGATCTGTATACAAAGGAGGCTCCTCGGCGAGAAGAGAGGACGATATAGTAAGTTTAAGGAAGTTCTTCTTCTCACCCATTCAAGAAGTCATACATACAGGTTCTACTACGGTCTATTACTAAATGTTGGTGTGCAAAACTGGATATGTCAGTCCAGAACTACATCGTCTAAAGCTGCACATGTAAATCGCTTTAAAAACTGTGTGTGTGAACCACGCATTAAGAAGCTTCCCCCACATTACTTAGTCTGTACGGTAGTAAAAAATACCCCATGAATGTATAATGGCTCGTCTTGTTTTAAGCTCCATTTGGTAGATGGTTTTTTTAATATATAAAATATTTTTAAAATTTAAATAGTGACGTCAGGCTCGTTAAATTTAGATCAACTTGTTTACTTATGTATAAAGGCTTCTGAATTTATTAAAAAACCTTCTCGACAAACCGTCCATAGGCATCTGCTGAAAAGAGAAAATGCGGGCAAGGTCCTCTAAGGGCACAAAATTTATTTTTTAGATTTGTTATATTTTTTATACATAAATATTTTTCATAGGCGATTATACTCTGACGAGGTGTTCCTTTTTCGCCTTTTTCTGTAGCCCTCTAGGGAACTATATATAATATTCCTCAAATTTTTATCATAATAAAAACTAAAGAGGCGTGGGACTGTATTTTCCAACTAAAACTCGGTGGCTATAGGCTAGATGATATATATTTCTAAAATTTATTTCAAAAGTTTTTAAGCAGATTTTAAGAATTTTAAAAGTTTACGTACTTGTTTGTACAGAAACTTTTATTTTCTGGTAATAAGTCGACTCAAGCTGCAAGGCAAACTGAATTTTGCTGCGTTGTCATCCTCAAGAGATAAGGCAGAAAATTAGCTTCTTTTTGTTCAAAACTTTCCGAAGAAGCTGAAAACACAGTCATATACCTAATAGATTGGTCCATCACCCCGGTTTCTATGATAGATATAAAACTCACGGGCTTTGATCATAAACTGGAAACGGAATTCAAAATGACGGATCCAAAATGGCCGCCGATCTCATTTATATATGATTGGCGATGCTTAAAAAATCCAAATGCGGATCCAGAATACTGAATTTTCTATTTCTGAACCGATATGTAGATATTACATTTAAAACTTTCGGGTGTTTAAGGTCGCTGATTTTGATTTTTACCTCACATCAAAAAAAAATCAACATGATGGATCCAAAATGGTGGGCTAGCCGTTCGGGTTGTTTAAAGTTACTCTGCAAGAAGGATTGGAAAGAGTTAAAAAGAATGAGAAACAAAGTTAATTGAACCAAAAACTAGAAAGTAATTGTGAAACAAACAAGGATATACAGGGTGTTACAATTCAATTCTTTAGTTGAAAAATCACGAGCGCGTGAGACAAAATATATGACGATGATCTAAGTGTGCAGGGCAGAGAAAGCAAACGGCGTAGGGAACTGGCTTTCCTTCTCATCTACCTTTAAATTGTATACCTTATCTCTCTTATTATCGATGAAATAATTGCAGTGATGCCCGGAGTAAGTAAAATAAACATTCATGTATCCTTGACACAAACCTAACATTAAACATACAAAAATAAAACCTTATTTCAATAACACACAAGTGTTAGCTCCCGCTAAATTTCGCGGTTGTTTATATATATTTTTAAAAACACACAACTGTATGAAGGACAAAGCGCATTCCGCGTATTTGGACATGCGCACCAACAACCAGCGAGATCATTGTCAGTCGCCTAGAGAAAAAGGCGTGTTAATTTCGTTCTCCAACTATTTTAAATATCTACACCTGAAAGTGCTCGATTTTTGTGTACTGAAGCATAGAACTAGAAACTTCAACCCTTCAGCTACGTGGTGACATCATTAGATCCTTCAGGGGCCCCTTGGAAACGAGGAGAATTTGGCTGCAAAGGAGGTGAGTGCACTTATCTGATTACCGTTGTGTGGTTCCAACAATTTTACCTATGGACGTCTGATTATTTCGTAATTTCATATCAATACATTTATGTTTGCTCACGATATCATTAAAATATTTACAGTCCACTGCATTTAGCGTTTTTTCTATCCGCGGGCTAACATAAAGTGTTCCTTCGACCGAATTATTTTAAATAATAAATCCATACGACGGTATTAATAATTATTTGCAATAAGAACGCGGCCTTGAATTTTCGCACGCATTGTATTTGAAACGACAAAGTTGTCCGTGCGGTTCACGTGCCTTTCGCGTGCTCGATTCAGTAAACAAAGCGAAGGAACCACAAAACAAAACAAACAAAAACATTTCTCATTTATATGTTAGGGTGTTTCATATCATTTCGATATTTAAAACAATTTTCATCAATTGCGATAAATTAGTGCATATTTTCGACAATTCGTCATTTTTCTATTTCAGAAGCATTAATTTAGCGTTAATTGTATATTTACCGACAATTTCGTCATTTCAAAGGTAAAATCATGTCTGTCAAAAAAGCCGTACAAAAACGCAAGGGTTTTTTATCTGCGATCACCGAGTGTTATGTGTTGTCGCAGACTGCGGAAAAAGATGAAAGAGCGAGAAACGAGTTTCAAGTGAGGTATGCCGATTTGGATGAAACCTTCGATAAATGCATGCTGGCACATAATGACGTCATTATGTTGCTAGACGACTCGGACGATGAGGAATTTAAAACGCAGGATGCGATCCTTTCAGAAGCTCGTAAATATTTTTATGCGTGTAAGGGGGTTTACTCTAAAATATTTCCGGTTGAGGCCCCATCTTTTTCGGGATCATATGTTCGACAAAACGAATCTGAAACTCCAAAACTCAAAGAGTTAGGTATTCCCATATTTCGAGGTGATAAAAAATTATGGCCAAGCTTTTTCGATCTTTTTAATAACATTATAGATCAAAATCAAAGTCTAAGTAACGTTCGAAAACTTCAATATTTATTTTATAATATTATCTCGAGGATGAGCCTTTAAAATTGATATCAGGGATTAGCTTATCTGATCAAAATTATAAAATTGCTTATGACAAATTAGTCAATAGATATCAAAACAAGCGAGACCTCGCAAATGATGCTTTAAGCTCAATTATGAACTCCACCTTAAAAAACGAGTCAGCTAAAGAATTGCGTAATTTAATTGACACCTTTTCTGAATCCCTAGAAATTTTAAAATCACTTAGCTTTGACGTTGACAGTTGGGACTTTATTATTTTTTTCATTTTATTAGAAAAATTGGATATTCCAACGCGTTCAAATTTCGAAATGAGTCACGCCAATACTAATACCGAAATTCCCACTTTTCAGTCACTTTTTCAATTTCTAGAAAAAAGATGTAAAGTTTTGGAATCACTTCCTCAATCAACAGCACCCAAAAAGGTGCCCATCTATCAAAAATCAAATTCTATGCAAAATCAGTCTGGGCAAAAGCCTACCTATCAAAATTCAAATTCTATGCGAAATCAGTTTGGGCAAAAGCCTACCTATAAATCATCGAATTCGCCTTTTATAGGACTGGCTGGCCTCAACTAATTCGAGTACGGGAATAAAATGTTTCCGGTGTAATCAAGGTCACGTGCTTTCGAAATGTCAAACATTTCTTGATCTCTCACCTATCGATCGCCTATCTTTCGTCAAACAGAAAAAATTATGTCTAGCGTGTTTTCATCCCTTGCATAATGTAGATACGTGCAAATCAAAATATTCATGCAGGACTTGCAATAGTAAAAGGCACCACACTTTAACTCATATCTTAGAAACTAATCAAGAGTCTGGAAGCCAAGATACTAGTCCTGTCATTCACACACCACCTGTCAATAATCTTCATGTTTCATTAAATGCCTCAGGACCTTCAGGTACCTTTCTTTTATGCACCGCCATAATAGATGTTATGGACGGTTGCGGAAATTTTCAACCTGTAAGGGCACTGCTTGATTCTGGATCACAGACAGGATTCATCAGTGAAAAGTGTATTCAGCGTCTTAATCTTCCTAGGCGAAGTTACACCACTGAAATATTCGGATTAAATCAGATGTCTTCTTTCACTTCCAAAGGGCTCGTTCAATGTCACATTAAGCCACAAGGACAAGTCGCTCCTTTACTTAATTTCGAAGCAATTGTTGTTCCACAACTATGTTCCAATATGCCTACATTCTCTTTGAACGATAATCAGTGGAAACACTTGCAAAACCTTAAACTTGCCGACCCATCTTATTTCAAATCTAGACCTGTGGACCTGGTTATTGGTTGCGAGCTATTCGCACAGATATTCAAGAAGGGCAGGGTTCTTGGACAGGTAGGGCAGGTAGTCTTACGGAACGAACCAGTTGTTTTTTAACGAGTCATTCACCTCCTTTAGAGGTCATTCTCCCTAGGTTTTGGGAAATCGAACATTTGCCTAAAAAACAAATCTTATCAAAGGAAGAAAAACAGGCAGAATCAATTTTTACTGCTAGTGTAGTACGGCAACCGAGCGGTAGATTCATGGTAGATCTTCCGTTTAAAGATAAAATAAACCCTGACCTAGGAAATACTTATCCGCAAGCTTATCGTAGATTTTTACTTCTAGAAAATAGATTAATCAAAAATCCTGATCTGTACACTGCCTATTCAAGTTTCATGCAAGACTATATCGATTCTAATCATATGAGTTTAGTTTTATCTAGTCAACCAAAGGTCGACGTATCGTGTTTTTTAGCACACCATTGCGTATTAAAGCCGGAAAGCTTGAGTACAAAATTAAGGGTAGTCTGGGATTGTTCAGCAGTCACCCCAAAAAATATTAGTCTCAATGACACATTGTTATCTAGACCGAAACTTCAAAAAGATATTGCTTCTTTACTCCTTACGTTTCGTCTTAATCCTATTGCCTACATTGCTGACATCAAACAGATGTTCCGTCAAGTCCTTATCAATCCTTATCACCGTCCTTATCAAAGGATATTGTGGAGGTTTTCTCCACAGGACCCACTTTCAGTGTGGGAACTTTCTACTGTCACTTTTGGCATGACATGCTCACCTTTTCTAGCCATGCGTACCTTAAATGAGTTGGCAGAGAGAGAAAAGGAACGTTTTCCTATGGCTAGTACTGTCCTAAAAACGTCAATCTATATCGACGATATCTTGGGAACTAGCCCTTCGCTTTCTGAAGCTCTCTCCCTTCAAACAGAACTCAATGATTTGTTGAAGTCGGGAGGATTTGAACTTAAAAAATGGGCAAGCAATTGTCCTGAGTTATTGGCAACATTGCCAGAGTCCGATCGTCAAATGCCTCTCTCTTTCGACAAGGAGGAACCCCACTTTATCAAAGTTTTAGGACTTCAATGGCATCCAAAAAACGACATTTTTTCTTATCAATGCCGAATGAAGGACAAACCCCCAACCAAACGTTCTATTTTATCTATCATAGGGACAATCTTCGATCCCTTAGGTTTTCTTTGTCCCTTGTTGCTACAAGCAAAATTTATTTTGCAACAGTTGTGGATATCGAAAATAGGCTGGGACGAAGAACCAGATTCTTCTATCATCGACTCTTGGAACAAACTTCGTTCTGAATTCCCGCTTCTTTCCAATTTTCAATTACCCCGACAAATCAAACTGTCAAAAACCAATACCTGTCAAATCATCGGCTTCTGTGACGCTTCAATTCGAGGCTACGCAGGCGTCGTATATTTTCGTGTAGAAGAGGAAAACAATATATCTGTTTCTCTCATATCTGCAAAATCTAGGGTCGCGCCTATAAAGTCACAAACTTTGGCTAGGCTAGAACTCCTAGGCGCATTTCTTTTAAGCGAATTAATTGACTTCGTTTTATCTAGCTATGAAGGAAAAATAACTTTTACAAATATCGTTACTTTCTGCGATTCGCAAGTCGTATTGCACTGGCTTTCATCCCCTCCTAATCGCTGGCAAACCTTTGTTGGAAATCGAGTCAGTAGAATCCAAGAAATCATTCCCTCAAACTCGTGGCGCTACATTCCTTCTGCTTTGAATGCAGCCGATATTGCGTCACGAGGGGCCACCCCTTCACAGCTCATGTCACATGACATGTGGTGGAACGCACCGTCGTTTTTGTGGTCTCCCGAAAACGAATGGCCCGATTTTCATAAACCAAAAATGCCGATTGATTTCGGAGATATTAATCTGGAGGAAAAGCCAAAAGTCTGTTGCAATGCGATAATTGATGTCAACTTCTTAGATCAGCTTCTTATCAAATATTCCTCTATATCAAAAATTCAACGTATCATTTGTTATGTCCTTCGAATAGTTAACCTTTTTCAAAACCATTCCTATCAAAAACCCACTAAGCCGCCGGACCAAAAAGTTATTTTTGAGAATATTGTTTTTCCTACCACCGGTGAGATGCAAAGTGCGTTACACCTTCTTATCAAACGCGTGCAAGGTTCTTGTTTTTCTGAGCTTTTTTCCGCGTTATCTAAGGATAAACCAATACCGAAACCTTTGCGAAAACTTTCACCTTTTCTTGATGAGAATAATATCATTAGAGTCGGTGGCAGATTACAAAAATCTGACCTTTTGTCTTATTCTGCAAAACACCCCGTCTTACTTTCGAGTGACCATCGTTTAACTACTCTTCTTATCGAGTCCGCTCATCGACAATATCTTCATCCTGGGTTTAAAACATTACATAATCTGCTTTTACAGCAATTTTGGATATTATCTGCCAGACGGGCAATTCAAAGAACCATATCCAAGTGCTTGCAATGTTTTAGAATCAACCCTAAACCCTATAGACCGCCCATAATGAGTTCACTTCCCGCTCATCGAATCAATCAACTAAAACCTTTTTCGAGTGTAGCTATCGACTTTTGTGGACCTTTCTTTGTGATTCCTCATCGTTACCGTGGTTGTAAAGCTTTCAAATCGTATGTCTGTGTGTTTGTCTGTACGGCCACACATTGCGTGCATTTGGAATTAACCATGGAACTGTCCACCGAAGGGTTCGTAGGTGCATTCCATCGATTCATTGCCAGACGCGGAAGCGTGACGCAATGCTGGTCAGATCAAGGCAGTAATTTTATAGGGTTTCGTAACCAATTACTGGATTACGCAAGAAGTGCTGCCACCAGACTTTCTATTCGTTGGCATCTGGGACCTCCTCTCAGTCCACATTTCAATGGCCTGGCAGAAACTGGCGTCAAAAGTTTTAAAACTCACTTTGTACGAGTTGTCGGCGACCAGAAGTTGTCTATCATGGAGATGTCCACCCTTACCTGTCGCATAGAAGCCGTACTTAATAGTCGCCCTTTATCTCCTGCCTCTTCAGACCCACACGATCTTCAACCTCTTACCCCTGGGCATTTTTTGACACTTGAACCCCTTAATTCAGAAATTCCGGAGTCAGATTTGTCCGAGGTTCCCCTAAATCGGCTCTCGAGATGGCAACTAATCCAAAAACTACATAATGATTTTTGGAAACGGTATTCTATAGAGTATTTGCATACGCTACAACAGCGACACAAGTGGACTGATTTGTCCCCAAATATCAAATTAAATGATTTGGTTATCATAACAAGTGATCACATTCAATCGCCTTTGAAATGGCCGGTCGGTCGGGTCATCGAACTGCATCCCGGCGGGGACGGTCAGGTGCGTGTTGCGACGGTAAAAACGGTTACCGGTGTTTATAAGCGGCCAGTTGTAAAACTGTGCCTCTTGCCAAATTAAAAGTAATTTTAATTTTCTACCTTTTACCGGGTATTACAATTGGTTTTTTTATTTTTTTTTTTGAATTTTTTGTTTGTTTGTTTTGCCTTTTTTCGGGATTTCGTTATATCTAAATAAACTTACGATACTTATCTGTTTTCATTCATTTATATTCATCGGTCGATTGTTTTTCTTATATCTATATCTGTCCGGTTGAGATTCTAAATTTGTGTGTTTTGGAGGGCAGTTATGTTAGCTCCCGCTAAATTTCGCGGTTGTTTATATATATTTTTAAAAACACACAACTGTATGAAGGACAAAGCGCATTCCGCGTATTTGGACATGCGCACCAACAACCAGCGAGATCATTGTCAATCGCCTAGAGAAAAAGGCGTGTTAATTTCGTTCTCCAACTATTTTAAATATCTACACCTGAAAGTGCTCGATTTTTGTATACTGAAGCATAGAACTAGAAACTTCAACCCTTCAGCTACGTGGTGACATCATTAGATCCTTCAGGGGCCCCTTGGAAACGAGGAGAATTTGGCTGCAAAGGAGGTGAGTGCACTTATCTGATTACCGTTGTGTGGTTCCAACAATTTTACCTATGGACGTCTGATTATTTCGTAATTTCATATCAATACATTTATGTTTGCTCACGATATCATTAAAATATTTACAGTCCACTGCATTTAGCGTTTTTTCTATCCGCGGGCTAACACACAAGCACCAATTAAGAACAAAAAAATACAAATTTTGAAAATAAGCTATCTACTACTGGAAGAAAGTCATATAGGTATACCGCGTAAACAAACACACACTAGGGGACACCCTTTCCATACGAGGCCACGAAACAGATGAAGTATAGTATGTATTAATAAGAGATCGCGATACGCATGATTTTCGTAGAAAGCGTTCCAGCGTTGTCAAATGTTATCTTGATAAATAACTACAGCCGCATGTAGTCGCAGTCGTCAAGGGCGGCAACCCAAAACATTTGTTTGGGGCGACAATTATTAACTGAGCAAAATTAGTAACCCTTTAAATTTCTGCTTATTGGTTTAGGTAAGTGAATTACTTACTTTTAGGAAGAGGCAGAATTTTAAGATATTACATATAAAAATGATCTGTCGCGAACCGAGTAGCGGCGTATACTGAGATTTTCGCTAATCTGGCAACGTTGGTTTTACGCTTTTCTGTTCTCCCATGCAAGCCTTATGGCCCATACAAAAATCCTACCCTCTGGCCACGTTGTAAGAGATTTCCATGGGCATTTGATAAACAAAGACGGCAAAATTGATGCGCGAATCGACAATGCATACTCGGGTATGCGCGAATCGACAATGCACTTTTTGTCTCTGTTCCGTATATGCGATTCCTTATAGGAAAACTATCTAGGTGTCTTACATTATAAGTATATGAAAAGCCCTACAATCTTTTCATCGGGGAAATTACAATGTTTAAGACGGCAATAATAGGCTTGTTCCCTGAAGAAAATCAGAGCAAATATTAAAAAAGTATAAATAAATACACATTTTTGAACGGGACGGTGCCGACAGTGGCAGATCCAGAATGTCAGGGAGAGAGGCCAAGTATGCGAGAAAAAACAAAAAATTAAATTAAATTAACGGACTGGCCAACATAGATGAGCAGCTTTCATCGTAGTGCGCGTTTTGGCCATCATTGATGGCGCTGTTGATGCTGGCGGTCTACATGCTGGCCGCATCCCGTCACGTATTGTTAATTTACTTACGACTCCCGTATTTGGATCATTAGCCCCATTGCTTAACGTACTGGCCAACGTAGATAAGCAGAGTTTTGACCCTCGCTATGGCACTGTTGATGCTGTCGGTCCACAGACCGGCCGCGTAAATGTTACTGAACAATAATTTAAATTCAAGTAATATTTATTTACAGTTCTTTGCCTGTATACATACCCAACAAACATTTATAGTAGCGGCCACATGTTCTAAAGGCTTTGCTACTTTCTTATAGTAGAAATGTGGTGATCCCAACCAAAATTTGTTACTTTTTAGTTCTGACTACTATTTAGTATCAGGAAATAGTAGATGTTTCGTAAAAACGACCCTCTAAACTACTTTTTAGGATTGTTTCTTGATAGTCGATTCTGATAGTCTTCTCTATCACAATAGGACGTTACTAAAGTTTTACTTTCTTTTTAGTCGTTATTTCGTAGTCGCCCTGACTTTTATATTCTACTTAATTACCACTAGAAAGTTAAGCTTCATTGGAGTCCCAAACAAGTGTATCCGACAACTACATTATAACTTTAATTTTTACCACAAAAGTTTGTGTTATCATAGTAACATCTCATGTAACAATGTAGACAAAATAACTTTTTGCATTAACTTTAAAGCAGCTGAAATGAACTACTTTGACATTTTTTTAAAGTCGATCTTTTAAAGTAAACTCTACTTCCTGTTTCTACTTTGAAAACGTAGACTTTTTGAAGTCGCATCTTGGTCGCGTCCATTCTTAACCCTACTTTTTGTGGCTCCTTCTATAATATGGGAATATTAGGAATAAATTTGCAAATATTTTTTTAACTACCTTGCGCAGTCCATGTTTTCGACCTCATTGTTGGTCTACTTGACCATTTTGCAAAATCAGGGAATATAGTTTGGGACGCCATGTTTTTTTGTAAGAAAGAAAATTTAATATTTTTATTGTCGTTTTATGAGCTCATATTAAAGAGCTATACTATTTTATAAATAAATTAGTTGAAGCTTACCCAAAATGCTCTTCTTAAGCCCCATTTGTTAGTTAAGTGTCGATTATGAAAACATAACCTCCAAAATCACAACACAAAAATTCCATCAGCTACCAGAAAACGGCTCAATTTTACGGGCGCACCGGTTTTTTGCAGTATATATAATGCATGTTATACAAAAAACTTTGCGTCGCACTCGAATTTTGATCCTCTGCTCGTAAATTCTCATACTTTTGGATAACATAGTACATACTATAGCCATAACCAAACAAAAAAACTTAGCAAGTCTGTTTACTGTTGTGTCCACCATATTGTGTAACAATTCTACCAAAAAGAAACGATTATATTATTTGCAACTACATCGCTACTTTTATGCCATTACGGAAAAAAAAACAGCCTCTACGACGTAGTAGATACTTGGCTACGACGTAGTAGTGTAGTTATTACTACAGTGACTTTAAACACTTGGCCAAGTAGTTATAACCAGAAATTGGTTCCCCACTTAGGGAATTAACACGTCGCTGTATGGTATACTGAGACGTAGCGGGAGTACGTTGCGGTTACTTTTAAGAAATTCTTTCTATATGGGGTTTCGTCGCTACAACTTTAAATGTTTGTTGGGTATTTACAATTTTTTTTCTTAAATCTGTATCGCCGCCCTTCGAAAGAATGGAAAATAAATAGTCCCCTGCATTTTAAACCTTAGAACCTGCGAATGTTTTGGTAAATTACTTACCACTCCCGTATTTGGATCCTTAGCCCCGTTGCTGAACGTACTGGCCAACGTAGATGAGCAGCTTTCATCATAGTGTGCGTTTTGGCCATCATTGATGGCGCTGTTGATGCTGACGGTCCACATGCTGGCTGCATAACCGTCACAGTTGCAATCGTCGTCCTCACCGCCATCACCGCTGGCCCACACGTAAATATTGCCGAGCCCGTTGCGTCCCTGGAAAAAGAGTTGTTTTAATTACAATAGTTCCAAAATAACAAAATATTTTTGCGCACTTTTTCTGTCTATACAGGGTGTTTTTAGCTCACACATATACTATACTATAGTAGTGTGAGCTATGGTGATCCTAATTTTTTCGAGAAAAAAAAAGTTGCTCCGATTTCAAATTTTTTTATATATCTTTGCGTTTCAGATGATTTTGAAACTTTTTTGTTGCGCCGTCTGTCTGTCTGTCTGTCTGTCTGTCTGTATGTCTGTCTGTCTGTCTGTCTGTATGTCTGTCTGTAACGACCAACGCGCATAACTCAAAAACCGCTTGGCCGATTTTAATAAAATTTGGTACCTAGGCTGGGTCTTGGGTCGAGATGGTCCCATTTAAAAATGAACAAAATCCACCGAACACAAACCAAATAAAAGGGTGGGGGTAGATTTCAAAAATTAGAGTTTATGTGAAAATATGGCGTGTGTGATATCAAACGAAAGGTAATTGAGTCTGGAGTTTAACAAAATACATTATAGTTTTTTTTTTAAGGGTGGGGGTAGATTTCAAAAATTTGAGTTTAAGTCAAAACATGGCTTGTGTGGTATCAAACAAAAGGTAATTTAGTCTGGAGTTGAATAAAATATATTTCAGTTTTTAGTTATATTAGCTCACACGTACACTATACCTACCTATAGTACCTAGTGTGAGCTTAGGGGCCCATATATTGGCAGAGTATTTAATAGGGAACAGAGGCTTTTTCGAGTATTTTAAGTTTTGTGTTTAGAAAAATAAAGCGGGCTAAAAAATATAACGATTGTACGTCTAAAAAATATTATTTTATAAGGATATGCCAAAAAACAGTTGGAAAATGGCCTTGGTTTTCACTTCATTTTTCTTTACACAATAGTTAAAATTCGATGAAAATAATGTGTGTGTTTCAGCTTCAAAAGTAATCTGCTAACCTACACCTTTGTTCATCCAAGTCCTCGGATTACCTTTGATACTAAACGATCACATTCAGTTTGACTTGCATTTTAAGTTTTGTGTAATAAAAAATAAAGCGGGCAAAAAAAAATAACGACAATACGTCTAGAAAATTATATGTTATAGGGATGTACTAAAAACGGTAGGAAAATCGCCTTAGTTTTCAAAAAATTTAAAAAATATTAGTTGTTCATATCATATCTCTTTTGTTTACAAAAATCAGCTGGAAAACCAGTGACAGGAAAATTCGATACCGGTCTATTCTAGACACCTTGGGCGTAACTAACTAATATTCACCAAATTTCGAGATATGCCTTTACGTATTTTCAACTGCGAATTGATCATAACTTTGTGAATAAAAGGCTAATAACGGAAAAAATTGCCGACAGTGTTCTTGAAGGGGATGGGGTCGGGTCTTTTATTATGTTTTATGGGAGCCCATTGGCTATTGATTGCGCCTGTTATTCGTTAAAAAAATACCTTGTAAAATGTCAAAACCCACAAAAACAAAAACTTTAATTTTTCTTTAAAAAAGTTTTTTATTGAAAATATCATACAGAAAATAAAACTTGTTTTTCGTCTTTAGAGAGGAAAACATTTTTAAAAGCATATTATAGTTCAAGTTTTTGTTTATGTGGTTTACGATAGTTCACAACTAGGGAGACGATATATATATAGAAAGATGGGATATTTGCAAACTCGTGTTGTCTTTGTTGAAACTTAGTTTGAAATTTTCAGAGTTGAATGTTAAAGCTTTGGTTAAAGCATTAAAAGCACGAAATTGTTCTAGCTCGTACAGGAACACCGGCATCGGCAGATTGTTGTTATTGTGGCCAGTACGAAAGTTTCATAATTACTCGAAAAATAAGTTTACCTTGCAGAAGTAAAATGTTTTCGATTAAATTATAAATAAGAAATAAGGGTGCGTGCCCGCTTCATTTTTCTTTACACAATAGTTAAAATTTAAAGAAAATAATGTGTTCGTTTCAGCTTTAAAAGTAATCTACTAACCGATACATTTGTTTACTTTCCAAGTCCTCGGATTACCTTTGATACCAAACGATCACATTCAGTTTGACTTGTATTTTAGGTTCTGTGTAATAAAAAATAAAACGGGCTAAAAAAAATAACGGCAATACGTCTAGAAAATTATATTTTATAGGGATGTACTAAAAAACAGTAGGAAAATTGCCTTAGTTTTCAAAAAATTTAAAAAATATTAGTTGTTCATATCATATCTAACTTTTGTTTACTACAATCAGCTGGACAACAGTGACGTAAAAATTCGACATATTATATAAGATCCGAACACCGGTCTATTCTAGACCCCTTGAGCGTAACCAACCAATACTCACCAAATTTCGAGATACGCCTTTACGTATTTTCAACGGCGAATTGATCATTATATTGTGAATAAAAGGGTAATAAAATAAAAATTGCCGACAGTGTTCCTGAAGGGGCAGGGGTCGGGTCTTTTATTATGTTTTATGGGAGCTCATTGGCTATTGATTGCGCCTGTTATTCTTTAAAAAAAATACCATGTAAAATGTCATAACCCACAAAGCAAAAACTATAATTTTTATTTTAAAAAGTTTTTTATTGAAAAAATAATACAGAAAATAAAACTTGTTTTTCATCTTTAGAGAGGAAAACATTTTTAAAAGCGTGGTCGTTCAAGTTTTTGTTTATGTGCTTTAGGATAGTTCACAACTAGGGCGACGATATATATAAGATGGGATGTTTGCAAACTCGTGTTGTCTTTGTTGAAACTTAGTTTGAAATTTTCAGAGTTGAATGTTAAAGCTTTGGTTAAAGCATTAAAAGCACGAAATTGTTCTAGCTCGTACAGGAACACCGGCATCGGCAGATTGTTGTTATTGTGGCCAGCACGAAAGTTTCATAATTACTCGAAAAATAAGTTTACCTTGCAGAAGTAAAATGTTTTCCATTAAATTATAAATAAGAAATAAGGGTGCGTGCCCGCTTCATTTTTCTTTACACAATAGTTACAATTTAAAGAAAATAATGTGTTCGTTTCAGCTTCAAAAGTAATCTATTAACCGATACATTTGTTTACTTTCCAAGTCCTCGGATTACCTTTGATACTAAACGATCACATTCAGTTTGACTTGTATTTTAAGTTCTGTGTAATAAAAAATAAAGTGGGCAAAAAAAAAATAACGGCAATACGTCTAGAAAATTATATTTTATAGGGATGTACTAAAAAACAGTAGGAAAATTGCCTTAGTTTTCAAAAAATTCAAAAAATATTAGTTGTTCATATCATATCTAACTTTTGTTTACTAAAATCAGCTTTCGACATATTATATAAAATCCGAACACCGGTCTCTGCTAGACACCTTGGGCGTAGCGTTTAAGTATTTTCAACGGCGAATTGATCATAACTTTGTGAATAAAAGGGTAATAAAAGAAAAAATTGCCGACAGTGTTCCTGAAGGGGCAGGGGTCGGGTCTTTTATTATGTTTTATGGGAGCTCATTGGCTATTGATTGCGCCTGTTATTCGTTAAAAAAAATACCTTGTAAAATGTCTAAACCCCCAAAAACAAAAACTTTAATGTTTCTTGAAAAAAGTTTTTTATTTTAAAAAATAATACAGAAAGTAAAATATGTTTTTCGTCTTTAGAGAGGAAAACATTTTTAAAAGCGTAAGTTCAAGTTTTTGTTTATGTGGTTTAGGATAGTTCACAACTAGGGCGACGATATATATAAGAAGATGGGATGTTTGCAAACTCGTGTTGTCTTTGTCGAAACTTTGTTTGAAATTTTCAGAGTTGGAAGTTAAAGCATTGGTTAAAGCATTAAAAGCACGAAACTGTTGTATCTCGTACAGGAACACCAGCATCGGCGTTGGCAGATTGTTGTTATTGTGGCCTGCACGAAAGTTTCATAATTACGGGAAAAATAAGTTTACCTTGCAGAAGTAAAATGTTTTAGATTAAATTATAAATAAGAAATAAAAGTGCGTGTCCCAGTGCCGTAACTAGTGGGGTGCGACCGGTGCCCCCGCACTGGGCACCATCGCCACTCCACTAACTAGAAATCCTCTATCTAAATAAATGAATCCATGACGGATCTGACACCTATCTAGCCTATTATCACACTTCAAGTGAAGCCATGATAATATATTAGCCTTGAAAACAGTTTTTTTCTAAATGTCTCAGAAACTAAAGCTCCTAAAAAGTTTTTGGTTATAACACGGATTATTGAGCAAAATATAGTCTACTATATTCCGAAAACAGTGTATTGATACGATGCTCCGTTAAAAAATTAGCATTTTTTTAAATTTTTATTATTTTTGGCGTTATCTCAAAAAAACATTTTTCGTCAAAAATAATACCTTCTCTAGCCATTGCTATGCGGGCTAGGAAGGTAAAAAGGTGTAGGGGGGCGTTACACGCAATGTTTTTTTTAATGTGTTTGGTCTTTAAAATGCGTTACAAAGGGAAGGAGGGTCCAAAATTATAAATTTTTGCGTTAAATAATTTTAAAATGTTTCCCTAGCCGGCGCAGCAATGGGTAGAAATTTTTTTAAGAAACGGCAAAAATGTGTTAATTGGGTCTATTTTGACCTGCCTTAGCAATATCGGGGTGACGTCTGTCTGTGTGTGTGTGTATGGCCGTCCGGCCCACGATAGTTCCGGAACTACTTGACCAATTATCATGAGATTTTCGCGAAAAATAGTGTTCGACGTTGCAACCATCTGATTAGATTTTGGTCGAAATCCACTAATTAATAACAGTTTTTTGACAGTTAAAAAATAGAAAAAACGCTAGAGATTTTTCGTAGGAACTTTCGTTTCTTAGATATTTACAAAAACTGTATCATAACAAAAACATTTTATGTAAAAAAAGTCAAGTACGCGAAAATGGTGTTCCGTAAAAAAAATTGAGATAAAAGTAAAGCCAAGTTCTCCAATAGAAATCTCAAAATCAATGGTTCTTACTAGTTTGGAAATGTTTTTTTAAAACTATGCCTACAGCCAATTTTCTTTTCATTTAATTTAGCACTGTGCCTAAAAGTCATTTTTGGAGCCGTAATAGCCAAGTTTAGAAAAACATTTCCAAACTAGTAAGAACCTTTCATTTTGTGATTTGTATTAGAGAACTTGGCTTTACTTTTATCTCAATTCTTTTTACGGTAGATATACTATTTTCGCGTACTTGGCTTTTTTTTACATGAAATGTTTTTGTTATGATTTCAATCCTTTTTTAAAGGATTTGGATAGTATTTAAGTTTAAAAGTAGGAAAACATGCGGAATTTTGTTCAAAACTTTTGCAATACCTTATTAAAAATTTTGAGGTTTTTTAATTTTTTCCTATGGTTTTATCATAGTTCCTATCAGTCTTCCACAGCTCAGCTCTCTAGCGTTTCTGAAAGTGGGCAATATTACTTTTACATAACATTTTTAGGGGAGTGAAGTTAGTGGAAATTTTGGGGTTTTTAAAATTTTTAATTTAGTTTTATCATAGTTTCTAACGGCCTTCCAAAGCTCAGCTCTCTAACGTTTCTGGAAATAGACAATGTTACTTTTACATAACCTTATATTTATAGGGGAGGGAAGCAAATTAAAATTTAAGATTCTTTGATTTTGCTTGGTCATATTTTCCATCAGTCTGTTAAATTTTAGCTTTGTAGCATATCTGAAAGTACAGTAGTGTTCATAATTATAGTTCAGTCCATAATTTATGAGATAACTTTTTAATAGTAATCAGCTGTTACCATAACAAATAGCATAGGTCCGTGAAAAAAAATCTTAAAAAGTTATCCCAAAAATAATGATATGGACTTTATACATGAGTGAGTGATTGAGATAGTGGCAATTTCGACGTTTTTTTAAATTTCGTAACTTCTTTACTACTTTATGGAAGTCTATGAAATTTGAAAGGGTTATTAACTCTATGAAGATCTACAACTGTGCAAAGTTTAAGTTTTGCAGCTGATTCTGGAGTTTTAGATATCTAGGTCAAATATGCGCTGAAATGTTTCAAGAGAAGATGGTACAGCACTTTATACAAACTTGGCGGGGCAGATTCAAGGCCGATATAGCGTGTAGTGTGCTAATGGACTAGGAGGGTATCGGATCCGTCATGGATCCATTTATTTGAGGACTATTATTTGACTCGGGATTTTTAAAATTTAATAAAAATTGAACAAGTTCCTTATTTGTAAGAGTCTTGTATCGAGCGTTGAGAAAAATATGTGGGATGTTTGAGGCCTGGTAAAAAGCACCAACAAAATTAGTTATATATTTTATCCCATGTTTCACAACAAAAAAGGGTTACTAATATTAATAAAACAAAATATGTAGGAGTGCGTAACAAACAACATACATAACAAGTGACGTCTAACAAATCCCGCAACCGCAACAAGTAGGGTTGCCAACCCATTCTGATTTCTCGGGACTGTCCTGATCTTTCGCAAATGGTTCTGCGTCCTGACAACACCCTTATCAGGACAGCAAATGTCCTGATTTTTCGAGCATAAAAAAATAAAATGCTTCTCAAAAAAAAAATAAAATTAAGTCTTCAAATAAATATGATTTCAAAAGAAAAAGTGTAACTTGTTTTGTGAAACCAACAGAAACAACTACTCCGAGGGAAAATACCGGCATTGAATTATACTGATGGCTTGATGCTTTCGTCGGGAACTTGTTAAATCTGTTTGTTTTTCACTATCTCCAACGTCGAGCACAAGGATACGAATGATCCCCGTCTGGAACACGTCCTGACAATCAGGAACAAGTGATCCATGCCAATCCACGACCGGTTTCGACCTTTTGCGCCATCCTCAGGTGAATGTAGGTGATAGCTCCGTGTAGAGCATAAGTTTTGTGGAACCAACAGAAACAACTACTCCGAGGAAAAATACCCCTACTTACTTATATGAATTATGCTGCCAATCAGGTGCCGTCCATCCACGTGGGCGCGGTCGGTCGGAAAACAAATACTTTGTGGTCGGACCGCAAAGAGCTTCGCCTCTTCTCTATCGGTAGGGTTGAAATTATACCAGGAAGATTTTATCATAACAAAAACATTTCATGTAAAAAAGCCAAGTACGCAAAAATGGCATTCCGTAAAAAGAATTGAGATAAAAGTAAAGCCAAGTTTTCCAATACAAATTTCAAATTGAAAGGTTCTTACTAGTTTGGAAATGTTTTTTTAAACTTTGCTATTACAGCCAAACTTCTTTATGTTCAATTTAGCACTGTGCCTAAGAGTCATTTACAGCCGTAATAGCCAAGTTTAGAAAAATATTTCCAAACTAGTAAGAACCTTTCATTTTGAAATTTGTATTGGAAAACTTGGCTTTACTTTTATCTCAATTCTTTTTACGGAATGCCATTTTCGCGTACTTGGCTGTTTTTACATGAAATGTTTTTGTTATGATTTCACTTCTTTTTTAAAGGAATTGTAAAGTAGTAAAATATGCGGAATATTGTTTAAAACTTTTGCAATGCCTTACTTAAATTTTTGAGATTTTTTAATTTTTTTCCATGGTTTTATCGTAGTTCCTATCAGCCTTTCAAAGCTCAGCTCTCTAGCGTTTCTGAAAGTGCACAATGTTACTTTTACATAACTTTACATGTATAGGGGAGGGAAATAAATTAAAATTGTCGTGTTTTGAAATTTTGTCCTATAGTTTTATCATAGTTCCTATCAGTCTTCCAATGCTCAGCTCTCTAGCGTTTCTGGAAGTGGGTAATGTTACTTTTACATAACTTTACATTTATAGTGGAGGAGAGTAAATGAAAATATTGGACTTTTTAAATTTTTTCCCATGGTTTTATCATAATTTCTATCAGCATTTCAATGCTCAGCTCTCTAGCATTTCTGGAAGTGGGCAATGTTAGTGTTATATAAATTTACATTTATAGGAGAGGGAAGTAAATTAAAATGTTGGTGTTTTTAAATTTTTTTATATAGTTTTATCATATTGTCTTTCAGTCTTAAAAAGTTCAGCTCTCTAGCGTTTCTGGAAGTGGGCAGTGTTACTTTTACATAACTTTACATTAATAGGGGAAGGAAGTAAATTAGAATTTTGGGGTGTTTTTTTCTATAACTTTATCATAGTTACTATCGGTCTTCCAAAGCTCAGCTCTCTAGTATGTCTGGAAGTAGGCAATGTTACTTTTACTTAACTTTACATTTATAGGGGAGGGAAGTAAATTAGAACCTTGGGGTGTTTTAATTTTTTCCTATAGTTTTATCATAGTTCCTATCAGTCTGCCAAAGCTCAACTCTCTAGCATTTCTGGAAGTGGGCAATGGTTCTTTTACATAACTTTAAATGTATAGGGGAGGGGAGTAAATTAAAATTTTGGGGTTTTTGATTTTTTCCTATAGTTTTATCATAGTTCCTATCAGTCTGCCAAAGCTCAACTCTCTAGCATTTCTGGAAGTGGGCGATGCTAATTTTACATAACTTTAAATGTATAGGGGAGGAGAGTAAATTAAAATTTTGAGGTTTTTTGATTTTCTCCAGGGGTTTGGTCATAATTTCTATCAGTCTGCCAAATTTCAGCTTTGTAGCGTGTCTGGAAGTACAGTAGAATATTGATGGTCTATACATGAGTGAGTCAGTAAGTGAGTGGCATTTTCGACGTTTTTTGAAATTTCGTAACTACTTTACTACTTTATGGAATTCCATGAAACTTGGAGACATGGAGATCTACGACTGTGCAAAGTTTGAGATTCGTAGCTCATTCCGAAGTAGAGTTTTAGGTAGGTCAAATATCGGCTGAGATGTTTCCAGAAAAGATGGTTACGGCGCGCGAACTTGGCGAGGCACTGCCGGCCGTGCCCTCAGATATGAATTTGTATAAATTTTGAAGGGCAGAATGAAGCAAAATTTCATGAAATCGATAGAACCCCGTATTTGGAGTTATTCAAGTGACTTTGCAAGAACTATACTGACAAACCTAAATTCAAAGTTAGCAACCCTAGCAACAAGCAAGTAATAATTTTTGTTTCTCCAAGGCGATATAACTTGGAAAGTGCTAATTTTACACTCTGACCTTGCTTGGTGTTATAAATAAGGGAGAAAGAAAATTATTTTTTGAAAGATTAATGGTGTAGGAGGGTGTTTATACGTCCACAGCAATTAATTCAATCGAATTTATTTATTTTTGGAACTAAACCTAGAAAGCTTATCAAGCTTTTTAAATTTTATTGTAAAGAACACGAGTCATAATAAAATCTGGGGAAGCAGCTCATCTTTGAGAAGTTCAAAAGAGGGAGAAATATAAAGAATTAGAAGATTGTTTCTTATTTGTACCTTTTATTGTTGAGACCTTGGGCCCGTGGGGAGAGGAACCTAAGAACTTGATTAGTGACATCAATAAAAAAAATTAAACATCAAAAAGTTCGTAGCTTCATCTCCTAACGGAGAGGCCTCGCAATTCAAAAGGGTACCTAATGCTGTTTCAATTTTGGGAACAATTAAGTCTGGTCTGGAAGAATTTTTTTATTTATAGTCAGCGGCGTAGCGTGCCTGAAGGGAAAGGGGGGCCGATAGCTAAAAAGGGCGCCCCTCAAAAAAAAACAAAAACAAAAAGGTCATCATGGCTTTAGTTTAGCTTAGGGCCCTTTGGCCACCCATGGGGGTGCCAGTACCCCCGAGGCGAGGAGGGGGGCGACGAACCCCCCGCGCCCCCCCACGCTACGCCACTGTTTATAGTGTATTATTGTTATTATAATTTTTTTTATTATTATTATTTTTCTTTTCTTATGTATTATTCTATTTTTATTAGTTTTTATGTTTTACTATTTTATACAAGTTTTTTAATAACTAGCCATCGTCCCTAAAAATACCTTTCATTTTTATAATACATAATATCAAAAAGTCCACCTAAAATATTAGTTCTTAATTTACAGATTTAAAAATAAATTACTTATAAAAATACAAAATACCAAACTTGTTTATGTTCAATTAAGCACTGTACCACTACTAGTAAATACTTGGAGAACTGGCTATACTTTTATCTCAAATATTTTACGGAACACCATTTTCGCATACTTTTTTTTTACATAAAATGTTTTTGTTATGATTTGACTCCTTTTTTAAAGGAATTAAAATATGCGGAATAAGCTAAAAACTTTTTACGATGGCTTAGCTTTTACCAGAAACGAGTATATTAGTTTATGCTTTTACCTGTTTTTAGTTTTGTTATATCAATGGACTTGGAGTTTCTTTTTAAGAATTTGTCTATAATTTCTGTTAGTTTGCCAAATTCCAGCTCTATACAGGATGTCCCAGAACTAATGGTACATAGTTAAACTATAGATTTTCTGGGTCAAAATATTACGGTTTAGCCATACTTACCTTAGTCCAAAAGTCGTACTAACCGAGATACAGGGTGTTAAACTTCATTTTTTCAATTTGATTTTCTTTAATAACTTTTTTAATAATTAATAGTTTTGCAAAAACTAACCAGCGTGTAAGTTTTTTTAAAATTGGCAAGACGATTCCGTTGAAAAATTTGATGTTCAATGTACAGGGTGTTCCTTAGACCACTACCATTGCATAAAAATCAGTGTATTTTTGTTGTGCCTCGGTATATACCAGTTTTTATATAAAATAATGGTTTTTCCATCCTTTTTATGTAAAAAAGTTATACTGTTTTAAAGTCGCTCAGAGCAACGGTTTTTGAGATTTTTGCATTTAAAGTTTTTATTGCATGTGAGTGATATGCCCAATTTATGTATGATACTTTCTTCAATTCTTTCTACTAATTAATAATTTTGCACAAAAAATTCGGTTTGGTGGTTTTTGGGTATGGACTTAATATTGGTAAAAAAAATAAATATTATACAGGGTGTTCTCTGGGTCGGTACCGTTACATTAAAATAGGTCTAACTTTTTTGTTCCTCGGTGTATACAAGATTCTATAAAAAAAATTATTTTATTTAAGTAAAAAAGTTATAGCGTTTAGATGTCCCTTAGAGCAACGGTTTTCAAGATATTTAAATTAGAAATTTTTATTGTATGCGTAAAAGATTTTTGATTAAATTCTTACCTACTTCATACATATTAGCTATAATCAATACTTTTCTATAGCATTCTAAGATTGGATGTTTTCTCAAGAAATATTAAGTTAAAAGATATACAGGGCGGTTCTTGAATTATTATAAGTGTATTATCATTGCTCGTTATTGCAACTCTGTAGGACTTTGTTTTTAATGAGGAACAAAAACCTCTTCGTCTTAGTTTTTTTTAAAATGGTAAGTACGTATACTTTATTACTGCAAGTATTTTTTTATAGTTTTGAAAGAAAATTTTAATTATCAATAAAATAAATATTTTATTATTTATTAAAAAAAATATAAAATTTCTTAAGCGATCTCAGCAACTAAGTTAAAATTTTAAAATTGATAAATAGTAAATCAAACTTAAAACTGTTTATTATTGTAGTCTAGATAAATACCCGAGAAAAACTATTTAAAAAAATTCAAAATGCTGGAGAGGCGTTCAGAAATGCAAATCTTTATTTTAAAATCAGACGTTCGTATAATAAGCGAATAAACAAATGTATTCAGGTTAACGGTGGTCATTTTGAACATTTATTGTGGATTTTTTTTGTTTTTCTATCTAAAAATTTGTTGTTGCAATAAAATATGTATAATTTTTATAATTGGTTTTTATTTTTTTTTTGTTATTAATAATTATTTATGTTTAAAATCCTGCTTAAGTATACACCGAGACACAAAAAAATACACTGATGATTTTAATGCAATGGTAGTGGTCCAAAGAACACCCTGTACATGGTACATCAAATTTTTCAACGGAATCGTCTTGCAAATTTCAGAAAAACCTACATGCTGGTTAGTTTTTGTAAAAATATTAATTAGGAGAATGAATTGAAGAAAGTATCATACATAAATTAGGCATATCACTCACATGCAATAAAAACTTGAAATGCAAAAATTTCAAAAACCGTTGCTCTGAGCGACTTTAAAACAGAATAGCTTTTTTACATAAAAAGGATGGGAAAACCATTATTTTACATAAAAACTATGTATACCAGGCACAAAAAAAGTCATGGATTTTAATGCAATGCTAGTGGTCCAGGGAACACCCTGTACACTGTACATCAAAATTTTCAACGGAATCGTCTTGCCAATTTCAAAAAAACTTACACGTTGGTTATTTTTTGCAAAAATAATAATTAGTAAAAAAGTTATTAAAGAAAATCGAATTGAAAAAATAAAGTTTAATACCCTGTATCTCGGTTAGTACGAACTTTTGGACTAAGCTAAGTATGGCTAAATCGTAATATTTTGACCTAGATAATCTACAGTTTAACTATGTACCATTAGTTCTGGGACACCCTGTATAATTTTAGGCATGGGGTTTCAGCTTTGTAGCATGTCTGGAAGTACAGTGGAATTTTGGTGATCTATACATGAGTGAGTGGCAAATTCGACGTTTTTCCATAACTACTTTACTGCTTTATAGAAGTTCATGAAACTTGAAGGGATTGTTAACTTTACTAAGGTCTACGACGAAGCAAAGTTTGAGTTTCGTAGCTCATTCTGAAGTAGAATTATAGATAGGTCAAATAAGGGCTGAAATGTTTCAAATAAGTTCTTGGCTCTTCCTTTAATAGCTCTGAACCATAGCTTAAATACGAAATAAAGACCTAGTTCGTTCCCTGGTTTTGCCCCAGCAATCAAATTTTAGTTAATAAAAAAAAACAAAAGTATAAACAATTTATCATAACTGTTTAAATAATTTAGGGATAGATACCCACTAAACATGAAAACATTTTAATAAGGTCAAAATAATGTTTAATTTAAAAACAACGTTAGGTTGGATGTTAGTTCTAACGTCATATTCATACTGAAAAAGAAGCTGAATAACCCGTTTTCTGACGTTAGAAAAATAATCTTATGTTTATATTTTATTAAAGTGTTTTTCGAACGTTAAAAAAATATTGATTTTTAACAGTGAAAAAGAAATGTTTTTCTAACATTGAAAAATAAAGGTTTTTTTAACAATGAAAAAATATATTTTTTTCAAATATCTCTAAAGATAAGGTAACATAAATAACGTAAATAAAATTCTTCTATTGTGGAAACGCAGGGCAGCAACAGTCCGTTGAGGTTTTCGTGAACTCGATACTCAGTAAAGGAAATTCGGATCCGTAGCTTCTGAAAATAAAATTTAAAATTTTATGTACAAAATAATTTTGTAGTAAGTGCCTCGCTACGAGGCCAAACAATTCATGCTCAAGTGAATAGAAGGCAAACAATTTCAAGGCGCGTATTCACGTTAGCATGAATGCAAATGAAGCATTCGTTTGGTCCCGCTGCGAGGCTTGCGAATTCTGCCTGAAATGAATACGCGGCTTACGGTCCGGCGGCTAATCATTCGCGGTGAATTGTCGCATTCCCTGTCTAATGTAACTGTAAAAAATTGTTTTGTATGGAGTATCGCATACCTAGATACTCCATACAAAACAATTTTTTTACTTTTGTTTACTTTTCTTACCTAATTTTGTGATGCTTCATCTAAATGACTGCATAAATATTGGTTATTCTTTAACTATACCATCTTTTCCACACAACTGGTATATATTTCTATCCAAATATGTATTCACTATCATTATTAATAATTGTGCTTTTAGTTTGCCATGTTTGTTCCTACGAAAGGTAAATATTGTAACCAAAATTGCACAAAGCGTATCTGCTATCGACTCGTATGAACTCGCAGCGAAATGCAACTATAAATGGCGATGGCCCGTCCTGGTAGTGGAACGATGCGACAGCGCCCTCTATAGTATCATTTTTTTAATGTATAAAAAACAAAACATTTATTAGCTTCATATATCTTAAATTCAACGTTAGAAATGAGATCTAGGAAAAACATTATAAAAATAACCATATATTGATGATATTATTTTTAATGTTAGTGAAATTATGGTTTTTTCTAATGCTGGTTTCTTACTGAACGTTATTAAGAAATATATTTTTGATAATGCTTTTACATGAAATTTTCGTTAGGATTTTCTACATATTTTTTTAATGTCAAAAGTTGACTTAATTTTAACACAAATTTGTGTTAAAAAAAACATTTTTTTTCAACATTTATTTAACGTTTTTTACGATTTTGTGCTTAGTGGGTACATTCTACGTTGTAGTTAAAACTTATTTTCAATTCTAACAAAAGATAAAAAATCACAAAAAATCACTTTTATTACTCTAAAAATTAGATCATTTAAACCAATATTTGTTTTTAAGTGATTATGGCGCCATCTAGTTTAGCTCTGTCAAGCTCGTTATGCAGCAGGTGCCCGTTATGCCCCGGTTTCCCCTACGACGTAACTTTTTATCTTTTTTGAGCACGCCCTTGCCATTTTTTTGTTTTTAGCTCTAGCTCTTTTTTTGTAGTGTAAAAATGTTAAGTAGAAGCTAACTCACGTATTAAATTAAAAACATCAAAAGAAACACGTGCGAAATTTCGCACGATTTGCATGTGAAAGGTAACTGCAAAATTATGAAACAAAAGTGTTCACGAAACTATGGAGTAAAGGGAAACAAGGAAACTTTGTTGCTCCACTTTACAAAGAATAACCTAACCTACAGTATTTCTCCAGCTTGTAGCCCAGTCAATTAAGGATATCTGGATGAACCTTGAAAAAAATAGGTGCTAGCTGAATTTTTAAGTACTTTTTTCTTAGCATCCAAGATCTATCTATACCGGGTGGGCCAAAAAAACCGGACAATTTTTGTTTCATTATAACTTTTGAACTATACCATCGATTTTAATGGGACAAACTGCACTTGACAGAGAATTAATCAAAAGTTTGACTAAATATATTTTTGTCCGCTATCTAAAAATCCAAGATGGCGGACGAAATTACATTGTACCCTTCAAAGATGCTCGTTTATTCTTGTGTTTTGAACATGTTTTATTTATTTATTTAAATCAGTAACAAAGCTGCATTCTTGCCACGCGCAACAACGTACGAATCAGCAAAATCGGTTCGATGGTTCTAAAAAAAATATTTTTGTTTCTACCATTGTTTTGCATATTATACGATTGCCTTGCCAATCATGTCTACATTTATTTTCTTATAAATTCATTACTGCTAAACCGATTTTGTTGAAATAAAAACATTCTGAGAACTGTTTGGTTTTCACTCTCTCCAACGTCGATCACAAGGATACGAATGATCCCCGTCTGGAACACGTCCTGACAACCAGGTCGTGGATTAGCATGGATCACTTGTTCCTGATTGTCAGGACGTGTTCCAGACGGGGATCATTCGTATCCTTGTGATCGACGTTGGAGACAGTGAAAACCAAACAGTTTTAACAAGTTCCCAACGAAAGCATCAAACCATCAGTATACACTTCTTTTTCGCGATTTTCTCGAAAACTAATAACTTTTTCAAAAAATGTCAAGATAGAAGAAATACGTAAAATCATTCGATCTATTATATACAATTTAAGAAAAACTAACCTAATATTTTAAAAAATATGGGATGTACCCCAAATGCTAGGAATAAGTATACAAAAATTCAGCTTGCATCAATTTTTTTTTTGAGGAGCTCTTTATTTGACTGGGCTATTAGTGAAAATGTGTTTGCATGTTTCCTCTAAATTATTTAAATTCAATTGGAACAAGGGCTGGTTCTCACATTTCACAGACTGTTTTTCGAATAGAGTAGTGAGGAAAGCCGTTATGTCGATTTGCCTTTCAGCCACATCCCTCCAGTACCTACAGGGTGTTCTAAATTCGATGTTTTTAAAAGGTTTCGGGCATTTCTCGTCGAAGGTAAAAAAAACTGACCCCCACTTGCGAGCGTTTTTAGTTATGAGAATTAAATATTGTTGTAGTTGGTTGGCGCTAAAGACCCTGAATGTATGATATATTTTAAGAAAATACAGACGCGGCAAACTTATTAAGGTCAAGTTGACCGATTTGTTGATTGATTGTTTCCTTGTCAATTTTTATTTCTTTATGTTTTTTTCTGTTCAATTTTTATTCAGTTAGATTTTTATCTCGGTTTTAATATTTTTAATTTTTTCTTCTTTATATTTTATTACTTAATTAGATTACGCCCCCATACATATTATTATGACAATAAAGCATATTTTAATTCGATTTTAATTTTTTTTTAAACGCAATGCTCACGACACTTACTGTATCGACAAAGTCACCAAAACAGTATTTCTTTAAATTTCTATTCTTGAGTAAAATTCTTGTCTTTACTTATTAGACAAGAATGGTTTAGAAATTATTTATGCAACAGGACACAGCGAACCAAAATTTAGAATTTACTATCATCGGAAAAATCAAACAATATAGGGGTACCACAGGGAAGTAAATTGGGACCATTACTTTTTATTTTATATATAAATGATCTACCAAGAGTTTTAAAAATTTTTATGATACAGATGTTTGCAGATGATACATTACTTTATTTAAAAGGAACTTCATTAGAAAGCCTAACTATTGAGATAAATTCAGAATTAAAAAATGTAGTACATTGGCTAAACGCAAAAAAATTAAAATTAAATGTAAACAAAACAAAATGTATGATTTTAAATTCAAAAAGTAATTTAGGAAATTTTGCAATCACTATAAATAATGAGAAATTAGAAATTACCAAATCTTTCAAATATCTTGGTATAATTATAGATTCAAAATTAAAGTTTGATAAATACTACAAACATATTATATCAAATTTTTTTTCAAAAATTGGTTACTTAGGAAGGATGAGTTATTATTTATCATTTTTTTCTAAAAAATGTGTTTATAATACAACAATATTACCACATTTTTCCTACTGCTCAACTATATTACACACAGCAAATGAAAATATTATAGATAAACTTCAAATATGAAAGAATAGAGCAATAAGGTTAATTCTCAAAGCAGATAAATACACAAAAATTACACTAATGTTAAAAAATTAAATTGGCTTAATGTTAAAAATTTCATTTTCTATAATGTTTGTATATTTATTTACAAAATTTAAAACAATCTACTACCAAAACAACTAAAAGATTTTGTCCTCCAAAATTCAAATTTCCATTCACATTATACAAGATGCAAAGACGATTTTCATTTAAATAATTCCCAAAAATTAATTGTCCAAAAATCAATTTTTTGTAAAGGTTTGTCAGAATTCAATAAATTAAAAAACTCAATAAAAAATTAAAATAAATTAAACACATTTGAAAAAAGTTTTAAAAAATATTTATTTTCAATGCAGTTTGTTTAATTATATAGTATAATTCATTTGGATGTAGGTAGAATAAATTATTGTGTTACAAATTAAAATATTACGAGTACTTAGCCTATAAATATTTATATAGCTAACAATTAAATTTTAGTGTAATTTACTTTACTATTGTTAAAATTGTAGCATTTTCTTGCTAAATAAAGTTTTTTTTTAAGTTAAAGTTAAAAAGAACAAGATCTATTCCTCTCCTGGCAAAATTTGTAAATCACTTGATATTTTTAAAAGAAAATTAAATAAAAACCCCCGTGCGCCATTTTTGAAAATAATGGTGGCGTTATCTATAGATTGCTTCCCTGATAATGTACATAATCACAGTGTATAAAATAAATGTATAATTTTATATAATAATAGGGACTTATTGCAATAAAGACACGCAATAATAGTGCCGGGCACTATTCTGACAGTTTTTTATTGAAAACTAACAGTTGATCTTACAAAATTGACATACCAAAGTCGAATTTATAAATCCAGTCGTTTATTTTCCATTAATATAGTGGCGGCACTATTAATTTCCGCTCTTATAATACGAAACTGTCAGAATAGTGCCCGGCACAATTACTGCCAGGCTTTTTTGCAATAAGTCCCAAAAGTTTCGAGTCCACCCAAATATTTTCTGAACTATTGAAGATAACTCATTTTTTTGCAATAGATCAATATCGTCCGATGATATTTTGAAGGCCGTTCGGAAACTTAAGGCTAATAAGGCAATAGGCCCTGATGGAATTCCAGCCTACATTTTAAAAGGTTGTAGTGAATACTTGGTACAGCCCCTCAGGTTTTTGTTTAATTTAATTTTGACAACATCTGTTTATCCCGATAAATGGAAAATTAGTAAAATCATTCCCATTTTTAAATCCGGACCTAGACAGAAAATTAAAAATTATAGACCTATTAGCATTGTTAGTTCGGTATCAAAAATACTTGAATTGATTATTTTTGAGTGACTGTATGAAGAAATTTTGGGTGGGATTACTGGACATCAACACGGTTTTCTCCCTAAAAGGTCCACTTTTACAAATTTAACAACATTTTGTCAGTATGTCCATGAAGCTATGAACAATAAGTCCCAAGTAGACGTTATTTACACTGATATGGAGAAGGCTTTTGATAGGGTTAGGCACTGTGTCATACTGAAGTCTCTATCAGAAATGAAAGTTTCGCTATATATAATCAATTTAATCCAATCCTATCTTAGTGACAGATATCAGTATGTAGAAATTAAAGGGTGTAAATCTTTAATATTTAAAAGTACCTCTGGTGTCCCTCAGGGATCAAACTTGCCATTCCTGTAACATTACGTATGGAATTTTCATAAAAATTCTCGTGATACATATGTATTTTTTTATTTTTGTTTTTTTGCATTATGCTGGAATGCTTTAACATTGTGAGAATGTGGATTGTGCAGGTTTTTGGCTCGACTGTAGCTCCCTCGCGTGTTTTTTTGATGATTGCTTTGTTATATTTATATGCAATAGATATTAATAATAATTTGTTGGTATTCTAAAGCCTAGGACTGGAAGTTAGGAGTGGATTACCCAGCAGCGTGGAGCATCAACATGGATTTGGTTGGTGTCTCGGATTTGTTTATTATGTTGCTGGGTAGTCCAGTCCCAAGTATCTATAATTGGCTGTAGCTGTTGATACTTAATAATAACTGAACCATATTTGGCGGTGATTAATAACATTTTATGGAAGGGCGGGTGTGTTGTCCCTACATTAGGGCATAGGGGCGGTGAACAATTTTTTTTAAAATTGAAACCCCTCGAGTGACACCTTGTTTTAAATGTTTTTGAAAAACCTAACATTTTGACATAACTGTCGATTGTCTACGTCAAATCTATCAAAAGCTATGGACTGGCAAACCTATTTTTTTAAAGTTTTTGTCAATACTAAGAAGTTTGTTATTTTTAAACAAAAACCCTATTTAAAGGTCTTTAAAAAAACAACAGATTGGTAAAAAGCTTTGGGGGTGCACACCAAAAAAAAACAAAAAAAATTGCGGGGCAGGCATAAATTTTTTTTGAGTGCCACGCTAACTTTTTAGGCCATCGAGTGGGTCGTTATATCATATAATTTAGAGCAAATAATTAAAAAATGAGATATTTAGTTAGATATTAGTTCCCTACCTATTATTATTATAATTATAAATAAATAATAAATGTATTATACCTAGTTAACATATATTTTCTCTTCTAATGGCAAAGATGAAAATTTTATTGCCTTTAAATACTGCACGATTATACCTAGTTAACATATATTTTCTCTTCTAATGGCAAAGATGAAAATTTTATTGCCTTTAAATACTGCACGCTAATGCTATCAGAATTAGAAACTTCCGCCATTGTCGTAAATACCAAATCATCGAAATCAAAACAAACCGCCAGCGCCCGACCGATAGTAGGAAGTTGTCTAAGCGCGCACTACTGAAAAGTGCGCGTGAACTGCTCTAAAATGCAACGCGAACCGTGGAGGCGGGAGGAATTACGGGGGTGCGGGCGGCATCGACGCTTGTTTTTGTATAAACGCGGTGCCGAAGGAAGGTTCAGATTCTATGTACTGTAAAATTCTATTGGGACATGTCGTCCTTTCTTTTTACATTTCATAATTAGCATGCGACATAACATCCACGGTGCATAGAACTTGGCTCCAGTAAATTGCCGTAAAGAATTAGATTCGAGCTTGGTTTGAACACGAATACAAACACATACATACCGGGTATTAATTTCTAGATAATATTCCAGTCTTTAGTGAATTTCTTTTGGGGTAATTAATATTTAAATTAAGGAATGATCAAAGTTTAATATTTTTTTAAGTATAATTTGGGAGTGCACGTGCACATGTGCACTTATGGAGAAACCGCCACTGGTTCAAACTGAAGTTTCTCAAAAAATTTAAATAAAATGTTTGACGTTAGTGACAGTAACGTCAACATGTTAGTTTTTTAAGACCATTTGAACAAGCTATGATTATACAAAACGACCGAAATTTGTCCAAAAAAGTAAAGTTATAAGTATGAAAATCGATAGATATTGACACGTTTGACATAGACAAGAGGTTGTTGCGCCAAAATGTTTTTCAAAGACCTTTTAAACAAGATATCACTAAATAGGTTTTTGTTTAAAAACAACATACTTGTTAATTTTGACCAAAACTAAAAAAAATTGATTTGGCAGTCCACAGCTTTTGACAGATTTGACGTAGACAATCGACAGTTGTGTCAAAATGTTAGTTTTTCAAAGACATTTAAACCAAGGTATCACTCGAGGGGTTTCAAGTTAAACAAATTTTGTTGGCCGCCCCTATGCCGCCCCCTAATGTAGGGACAACACACCCGCCCTTCCATAAAATAGATCTCTTAATGTTATTAATCACCGCCAAATATGGTTCAGTTATCTTCAATAGTTCAGAAAATATTTGGGTGGACTCGGACTTTTGGGACACCCTGTATATTAGGGACTTATTGCAAAAAAGCCCGGGAGTAATTGTGCCGGGCACTATTCTGACAGTTTCGTATTATAAGAACAGCTGTCTTCTTTCAAAATTAGGCCTTTGTGTATAGGGGTTTGTTGTTGTTGATCGCTCCTATGCCGCCCCCTAATGTAGTGGCAACACACTCGCCCTTCCATAAAATAGACCTCTTGATGTTATTGATCACTGCCAAATATGGTTCAGTTATCTTGAATAGTTCAGAAAATATTTGGGTGGACTCGGACTTTTGAGACACCCTGTATATTATATTCTATAATCTTTGTTACGACCCTTCTTTGCTCTCGTTTTACCTACCTCGTTTACTCCTTTTACGATGGCCCTCATGGTGGCATTTCGAGGCCCGTCTACAGTTTTTCCGTCATCAGTGGGGCCCCAAGAGGCGCTGTATATGTCGATCAGATTGGGTTCGTGCCCCATCGAGTTGGCCTCGATCAAGTCGGTCATGTATGGTTGATCCAGCATTCGTATACCTGTAATAAAACATAAATCTCAGTAATCTGACAACTTTAAATAAGGCTTAGGCCAATGGTCAATAATATTCAGACCGCCAATGGGACATGGAAAAAAATATCATAACAAAATGAGATAAATGTAAAGCCAAGTTCTCCAATACAAATTTCAAAGTTTGGAAATGTTTTTTTAAACTTTGCTATTCCAGCCAAACTTCTTTACGTTCAATTTAGCACTGTGCCTAAGAGTCATTTACAGCCGTAATAGCCAAGTTTAGAAAAATATTTTCAAAATAGTAAGAACCTTTCATTTTGAAATTTGTATTGGAGAACTTGGCTTTACTTCTATCTCAATTCTTTTTACGGAATACCACTTTCGCGTACTTGGCTTTTTTTTACATGAAATGTTTTTGCAATGATTTCACTGCTTTTTTTAAGGACAAATCCTTATGGTTTTATCATAGTTCCTATCAGCCTTCTAAAGCTCAGCTCTCTAGTGTTCCTGGAAGTAGGAATTTTACATAACTTTACATTTATAGGGGAGATAAGTAAATTAAAATTTTGGTGTTTTTAAATTTTTTCCTACAGTTTTACGATAGTTCCTATCAGACTTCCAAAGCTTAGCTCTCTAGCGTTTCTGGAAGTGGACAATGCTAATTTACATAACTTTACATTTATAGGGGAGGGACTTTAATTAAACTTTGGCGTTTTTAATTTTCTTTTATAGTTTTATCATGAGCATGAAGTTAGCGAAGCAACCATAGCAGATCGAATCGTGACTAGGGGGATAATTTGCCGTTAATTAGTCGTGAATTAGTTGTGGAAAAATTAATTTTGTCGCTCTTATTTTTGACCGTTTTTGAGGGTGCTTCGCTAACTTCATATGAAGTTAGCGAAGCACCCTCGTAAAAATGGCTTTTATCAAAATCGAATATGGTGGATAATTTGCCGCTAATTAGTCGTGAATTAGTTGTGGAAAAATTAATTTTGTCGCTCTTATTTTTGACCCTTTTTTGGCACCCATTTTTGGCACCCATCGCAAATCGAACCGCTACTAGGTGGATAATTTGCCGTTAATTAGTCGTGAATTAGTTGTAGAAAAATTAATTTTGTCGCTCTTATTTTTGGCCGTTTTTGAGGTTGCTTCGCTAACTTCATATGAAGTTAGCGAAGCACCCTCGTAAAAATGGCTTTTATCAAAATTGAATATGGTGGATAATTTGCCGCTAATTAGTCGTGAATTAGTTGTGGAAAAACTAATTTTGTCGCTTTTATTTTTTACCCTTTTTTTCGGTGCTTCGCTAACTTCATATTTTGGCACCCATCGCAAATCGAACCGCTACTAGGTGGATTTTTTGCAGTTAATTAGTCGTGAATTAGTTGTGGAAAAATTAATTTTCTCGCTCTTACAGTTCATATCAGAATTTTTAGGACAACTGTCAAAAAGTTATCTCAAAAATTATGAAATGGAGTATATTTTTGACCGTTTTTGAGGGTGCTTCGCTAACTTCATTCATAGGGGAGGAAAGTTAATTATTAATTTGGGGTTTTTAAATTTTTTTCTATGATTTTATCATAGTTCCTATCAGTCGGCCATTTCTGGAAGTGGGCAATGTTACTTTTACATTACTTTACATGTATAGGGGAGGGGAGTAAATTAGAATTTTGGGGTTTTTTAATTTTTTCCAGGGGATTGTCATAATTTCTATTAGTCTGCCAAATTTCAGCTTTGTAGCATGTCTGGAAGTATGTACAGCGTGTCCCATTTTCGATGGGATTATATGGGAAACTCGGTTATTATTAAAGATATTGATTTTCTGATTGCACCTTACCGTGCTCTTTTTTTGAGCCCTTAAAAATGGCATAATCAGATTTTTGCTATACCCCGTAGTTTCGCTAATACAGGGAGTTTTTGAAAAAATTGTATTTTTAATAATCCCTTGTATCTCGCTTATTTTGCGAGATACTTTTATTCTGTAAAAACATTTTTATGGCAACTTTTTTAGAAGAAGATAATGACGTTGTCAGTTTTTTAAAATATTGTTTAGTTTTTGAGATATGGTATTTATCATAAAAAAAATAAATACGGACCTGGATTTTTTTTATTACTATTTTGAATAGTTTTCATTTAAAAAATTTTTGTTTTAAGGTAAAAAAAATATTTAATATTTAAAAAAAAATTAGTCCGAACCTGGATATTTCCAACATAAAATCAACTAAAAATTGCTAGTTAAACAAGTTTTAGTTTAACTGTTTTGATACTTAGTATATTAAAATGGTTTTACGTTAATTTACAGATTTATTTGAAACAAAGTCTACGAAAAATAGAAAAAAAAAACAAGTTATAAAAAATAACTAATTTTTCTGATTACCATTATGTGTAAGACATTGTTGGCATTTTTGAGTAGTTTTTCATAACGCATTTTGCATAAAAATATTTCTGCCATTTAAATATTGGGATTTTGTTGCTTGAATGAAGCAGTCAAACATATCACATTTTTCAAAATCTGGATATGGTCGATTTCTAGCCAGTTTAAAATAATTGTAAGCCATTCACAAAAATGACAAGTAAAATGACAATGTCAATTCCACGCTTTTGTTTTGTAAATTTCACGACCTGCTGTTCGGTTATCAAATAATTAGTATGATATTATTTTTGTAACTTTTTAACGTTTTTTACTTTATTTATAAATCTTTTAATTATCATTTCAAAACAGATAAACTAAAAATCGTTCAACTAGTGTGTCTTGCAATTTTTAATTTATAATTACGTTGGAAATTTCCAGGTTCGGACTATAATTTTTTTTCAAATATTAAATAGTTTTTTTTAACCTTAAATCAAAAAAATATTAAAGTTTTATCATTTTAAGGTAATAATAGCATGAAACTAATCAAAGTAGTAATAAAAAAAATCCAGGTCCGTATTTAGTTTTTTTATGATAAATACCATTTCTCAAAAACTAAACAATATTTTTAAAAATTGACAACGTCATTATTTTGCTCTAAAAAAGTTGCCATAGAAAGGTTTTTACAAATTAAAAATATCTTGCAAAATAAGCGAGATACAAGGAATTAGTTAAAATGCAATTTTTTCAAAAACTCCCTGTATTAGCGAAACCACGGGGTATAGCAAAAATCTGATTACACCATTTTTAAGGGCTCCAAAAAAGAGCACGGTAAGGTGAAATCAGAAAATCGATATCTTTAATAATAACCGAGTTTCCCATTTAATCCCATCGAAAATGGGACACGCTGTACAGTAGAATTTGCTCTACATGAGTGAGTGCCAATTTCTACGTTTTTTGAAATTTCGTAACTACTTTACTACTTTTTGCAATTCCATGAAACTTGGAGGGGTTGTTAACTCCATGGGGATTTACGACTGTGCAAAGTTTAAGATTAGTAGGTTATTCCGAAGTAGAGTTTTAGATAGGTCAAATATCGGCTGAAATGTTTCAAGAAAAGATGGTACGGCGCGCGAACTTGGCGAGGCACTGCCGTGCCCTCAGATTTTTATACAATTAAGCACTGTATGAGAAAAAAAAACGTAGATAAAAAAGGTTTAACTTCTGGGTAAAAACAGCTTTAAAAAATGTGCACACTTTAATTCCAGCCAGACTGCTATTGATAGCAAAAATAGTGTTTTCCTAAACTTTAATGAGACAAAGGGGTTTTTAAGGGTTTAAAATTATAAACATGAGTATGTAAAGTTTTACCGAATGGTCGCTGTATTATGATTTTTTCCCAAATATAATATGTATACTAAAAAATTTTGTTTCTAAGATATTTACAAAAAATAATTTATCCAGTTACATACAGCCTGGTTTTTGACAGCCTTGGCGAGAAATTTTGGGTTGTGGGATGGCTGCGTGTCCCTGGAGTTGTGGTGCATTTTTGTTAGAGTGGGGGAGATTCAAGCGATTTTAAGTACACCTAGTGTGTACCATGGGCGTAGTCAGGGTCTGGCTCAGGGTGGGGCAAAAAAGCAAAAAAATGTACAATCAAATAACCTAAAGTTAATTTAATATTAACTTGCGAGGATTGCGAATAAACCTTGATAAAACGTCTTACTAAATGAGCTAAAGCCAAGATGGGGCAGGTGACAAGCCAGGGTGGGGCAAGGGCTCTACCCTGCCCCACCCTGACTACGCCCATGGTGTGTACTAAATGTACTTAAAGCCACTTGAATCCTTTTTATTCTGATAGAATTGCACCTAAGCATTGATGAAGCGTGGTTGTCCCATAATTTGGGAGGAATGCACTTGTACAATATTCCAATACTCCCTGTTACCAATTTACACAATGGTTGGCGTTTGATGCAAACATTCAGAAATAAAGGTACGAAAAATGCACAGACCAAATTTACATAGATAGAGTTTTTGTCAACTGTACGCCGATGATTTGACGTAACGAATACAAGAATAAAATAATATTCAGGCGTAAAAGTATAACCAATCAGGACATTTTATCTTAAGGACCGCAAAGACGATAGACTTCAGATCAATCAGGTCTTTTTTGTTTAAAGACCCCAAGGCCCTCATGTTTGCATCATGAATAGCCAGTTACCGTGGGTATTGGAATATTATATATATGACTTGTACCCTTTTTATTCTTACCCCTTCAATGGCATCTTATAATGCAATTATTTGCATGTAAATAGTTCTGACTCGGACTCTCTGTTATTTTTATCTTGACTGGTATATTCGATAAGCCAGTAGCTATATTTCTTGATATAGGTAACTAAAATAACATCGCAACGAAACTTGTTGCGCAAAATTTTCAAGAACGACATGATATTGAGTTAGGAATTTGATCTTACAGGAACGGCAGTCCCCAGCTCCCTAAACTAAAACTACCCTATCAAAAATGCCGCGTCAAATCTCGTAAAAAAAAACTCGTGAAAATTCCTGAGATCTCTGAGAGGTATTTTCTGCGGATTATGAAACACCACTTTCTAGTAAAATCTTATAAATTTTCACCAGTTTAAAATGAATATATTTAAACTGTTAAAAGTTCATAAGATTGCAACAGAAAGTGGTGTTTTATATTTCGCAGAAAATACTTACGAGATTTCATGAACTTTCACAGGTTTTTGTTAGCATACTTTTATGGCGGTAAATCTATCGAAAGTTTACAAGAATATTCCAAAAGCTTGTTGCTTGCTACAAATCAAATTCCTAGCAGATCTCACAACTTATCATGAGTTTCTAAAACCACTGATACGGGCATGTCCGCATTCAATCTGTCGAAATTTGACGAGATTTTACAAGAAATTGGTTTAATGACCGACGACCGAACGGAACAGGTCTGCAAAAAAAAAAATTCTTGAGCCCTGGCTTTATTTCCGCTGATTCTTATGTAAGACGACGCCCTGAATCCAAATATAGCTTGCGCTTTCTTCTACCACCCACCATTTTTGAGGGAGCAGGCCGTTTACCTATTTTTATAATTTTTCGATAATAATTATAATATTATCGCCATAAATTTAAAATTTTAAGTATAAAGAGAGTTATTTTAGTTTCAAACAATAATAAATACATCGGCGCATCCAGCGGGGGGCCTTGGGCCCGCCCCCCAAGACTTAGGTTTTTTTTACATATATTTCACATATTTCATAAAAAAATACAAAAAATAGCTTAAAATTCGACGACATAATGAGGCTATAGAGGCCTCGGACCCCCAAAGACATTCCTGGATGCGCCACTGATAAATGAGAACTTTTGTACCTTCACTTGGTGCTTGCTTTCCTGTTATATCCTGAGGTACAACCCTCTCGTTTCAAAAACCAGCAGTACGCCGCCAATATGCTTGCATTTCACTTCCTTGAAAACCTCTTTTCCAACTTGATGAAACCATTCCCCGTATTCATCCGAGACTGCTCCTAAATTTTCAGGAAAGAAGTCCAGATGCGAGTGAAGGAAGTGCACTTTAAGGGACATGTTACATCCCATGGCCTTGTACGCTAAGAGCAATTCCTCGACCTGAGCGACATAATCATCACTTTTATGGTTACCTAAAAAGTTCTTCCACACGTTTTGGAATACAAACGAAACTTGTTTTTCTTTTTGATTTAGGTGTTCAATAAACGTCGATCTTGAAAAAGTTGTCTAATTTGGGGCCCCACAAAAACACCTTCCTTGATTTTAGCCTCACTAAGACGAGGAAATTTAGTTTTCAAATATATGAATGCGTCGCCTGTTTTGTCCAGTGCTTTTACAAACTGTTTGATGTGCAAAGGCGGCAAGTAAATATTATCTTGCGGGACTAATAAGGATCGTTGGCGACATTTTTCTGACCGGGAGTAAATCTTTCTCGCAAAGACCAGTTCCGTACAATGTAATGTTTGTCCCGTGCTCGGCTGTCCCATTCACAAATAAAGCAACAATATTTTATATTTTTATTATAGTTTCTGCATGAGCGTATGCAAGGGGAGAGGGGGGCTTGGGGGCGAAAGCCCCCCCAAGAATCTAAAAATAGATTATGTTAAAACTATTTATTTTCCTACTTTTTAATATGTTAATAAATAAAAGTGGAAAAAATTTCCAAGCCCCTCCAAGGCGATTTTTTGTATACGCCAGTGGCTTCTGTATGTACATATACTTTTATATACTAATATGTTGCTTTATACTTTGCTATAACGTTTATTACCTTTACCGTTAAGCTGCTGGCAGCTAAAATTTTATAAAAATAATTAGAAAATGCATATACAACAGTAAAATCGACAATGTCCATTTAGCATTTATGCAAACACCCCCCCCCCCCTAAAACAAATGGCTTACCACCTTACTATAAATATTATGTTTGAGAACACTAAACTCTCCAGTCTCTCAGAAATAATGATGTTAAGGCCAAAAAAAATCCTTTCCGTCCCACCAAACTATCGGATAGCAGTAAAAATAGGTAGGGGGGTCTCCCCCACAAATGGGGGTGATGGGGGAAAACGGAGTTCATATTTGGATTTAGCAGGTCATTTTACATAAGAATCGGCAAGAATAGTGTCAGGGCCGATTTTCATGCCGACCAGTGATATATATTTATACTGCTAATAGTTTATGAGATGACACCAGGAAGAGAAGTTTTAGAATCCGCAGAAGATGCTTACGAGATCTTATGAACTTTCACGAGTTTTTGTCAGCATATTATTATAGGCATATTCGCGTCAAATCTGTCGAAAGTTCACAAGATTTTACCAGAAATTGGCCTTATGATTCGCGTCAAATCCATATCATGTCTCGCGAACTGTCACGATTTTCTGCCAGTTCTTTCATAGGGCATATTCCGAGTCGAATCTTTTAAAAGTTCACAAGAGTTTAACAGAAATTGGACTCTGTTTTTCAAATAAAGTTGATATTTTCAATAAACTTAATGTGGGTTTACACATGCATTGATTTGCTGGCGTCAGTGATTTCAGAACACCGCAGACTATTTTGATCCACGCAAGCAAAAAATTAATTTGTATGCAAATTTATGTTAGTTTTCTCAGAGCTTGGAGCGTTCTATTATAAACCATAGTAAGTGTGATGTCATCTCGCAACAACGGCGGATGATCCTTTTGCTTGTTTTATGACCTGTAAACATTGGTCCGTAGACGCTTCTTTACCGATCTACAACTGTAGGGATCTTATGAAAAGAACGGAGCAAGTTCTGAGAAACTTGTTCCGAGAACAGTTTTTGAAGAAACAGAACAGACTTTAAAATCGTTCTTTTTCCGACTTTTCCAAACAGAAACGCACTTCACTGCGGTACTTTGTTTTGGTCGTCAAGTTAAGTTACATAAATTCTTCGAGAAAATAATAAAGAACTGAACAATACTTGGAACCGCCGGAACCACAACAAGGGTCAAAGAAAGAATGGAACGGAAAAAACTCTCGGAGCAAAGCTCGATTTTTCTGTCATCAATTTTCTTTAGTTTTGTCTTTTCAGCCATTTTAAGACGAGTTTATTTTGAAAAATTTGCATTGGAAGAAAGAAACCGGAACCCGTTTCTTAGACGGAGCGAAACTGCTCCAGCTAAGGACACTCATCGTAAAGGCAAGCCTTATAGGAGGCCAAGCTAACGTCAGGCTTTCTATTTTTTGGTTATTATTTTTGACATGTTTTCCTCGGTTTCGCATTGGCGGTTCTGTTTTATTTTGAAGATGTTGTTTTACACAGTACAGTTCATATCAGTATTTTTGAGCCAACTTTTGACAACTTTTTTTCGTTGGCCTATACTATTTGTTATGGTAAACAACTGATAACTGTCAAAAAGTTATCTCAAAAATTATGAAATGGAGTATATGAAGGTACCTAAACTATATATATTTATGTAATTAGAATTAAAAAGTTATGCTGCAAAAATAAATAGATCTTTAGAATGTGTTAAAACCACATTTTTAAAATAACAACGAGCCGCCAATGCGAAACCGAGGAAAACATGTGATAAATTATAACCAAAAAATAGAAAATTAGAGTTAGGCTTCGCTACCTGTAAAGCTTGCTTGACGATGAGTGACCTTAGCCCCAGCAACCTCCAAAATTTAACCAGGGTATTTATTCTTGACTGTTTGTAAGGTGAGATTTAAGCCCTCACACCGGTGGATTCATTTCCATCAAAATCTATTAAAAAAATTTAATTATGGTAAAAGCGTTCCAAGTTCACCCGTAAAATTGATCTTTTTCCTTACCTCACCTCACGGCCAGTCAAGAATAAACGTCCTGTTTGTTAAAGTCTATAGTGTGCACTAGAGGCCCTCGATACATTTGACACTTGTTTTGTTTAAAACAAGTGTCAAATGTATCGAGGGCCTCTAGTGTGCACTATTAGCAAAATTGATCGACGACGGCTAATAAAAGAAACGGGCAACGATCTAATATCCCTGCGCCATGTTCTATCTCTCTTTCTTTTTTCTTCCTGTCAATTCTTTCTCTTTATCTTCCTTTTACCTCGAGCCCTCGCTCGAACCTAATCGTCACCAATTAACGTGAGAGGGAGAGAGAGTATTTTCGAAGAGTAACAAAGAGGGAGACAGTTTTAAAGAAAGCCGGTTGGATTTCCTGTTTTTGGCCGCTATGCTAGTTCGAAAGCATAGATTTCTTTGTCTACGACCACATATACAAATGAAAACGTTAACTTTCACCCGTTTGCGGAAATTTTTCCGCAAATGTGTGTAGAAGTACTTTTCCGCACATGTATGGAAAAGTGTACGATCACGTTAACTGTCACCAGACTTTTCAGCAAATGTGTTGCAAAGTACTCTTCCACATATGAGGAAAAGCAGTTTGATTTGATTTGTGCAAAATTAAAGATTAATTTTTACAAAAATTAGTATAGTTTAACCGCGGATCACCTAATAAATGGGTGGTCCGTGGTTCAACAGTGTTCGTGGGAAAAATAGCGTACACAGCTCGATAGAAAGTAACTGTCTTACACTCGCGTGTTGTTTCACTCGGCTAGCGTCTCGTTCACAATAATCACGCTTGTGTGAAATTTGTCACTTTCTTCTCTTGTTATGTCATATACTATTCTCAAAATCAGCATGCTTGATAGATGGCCTCTGTATCTAGTGAGCTACGTTTCAATTCGTAGCATTCAAGTTCTCTTATTTTTGAAGTTGATACGTATCTTCAGTGTACAATGAAATCCATTTAAAAGACCCGAAGGCATATTGGATTCATAAGATTTTTCTTGACGTCAAATGAACTGTGTTGGAATACTTGACGTGTCCAGTGGCGGAGTAATTTTCCTTTTGCTACTGAAAAGATTTGAAGCTCGTTTCGGTCCGATTACCTGAAGAGAGGAGTGTAATGGTACACCAGCAGTCAATGATACGCACCGCTTTGCAACAGATTTGGATTATTTACCGGACGGGCCATAAAAGAACCGGACAATTTTTTTTATAACTTTTGAATTATATAATCGATTTTAATGGAACAAACTGCACTTGGCAGAGGATTTATTAGAGTTTTCAACAAATATAGTTTTTTGTCCGCTGTCTTAAAATTGCGGATGAAATCAAAATGTACCCTTTAAAGTTGCTCTTTTATTTTTGTGTTGCGAACAAGTTTGAATTATTTTTTAAATTAGTAAAAGAGCTGCGTTCTTGCCACGCACAACAAGGTACAAATCAGCAAAATCAGTTCTGTGGTTCTAAAAAAAATATTTTCGTTTCAACTATTTTTTTGCATATTATACGATTACCTTGCCAAGCATGTCTGCATTTATTTCCTTATAAATTCAGTACTACTGAACCGATTTTAATGAAATAAAAACATCCTGGTTGGAATTGATTGCTTTTTAAAGATCATGATCAAAGTTTATCGCCATCTTAGAATTTAAGATGGCGGATAGAATCATACTTGATTCTTCAAAATGGCGTGTTTATTCTTATTTTCCCAAAATCTTTTAGTTTTTTTTTTAATCTACAGAAAAGCACAACTTCGGTTTGATGGTTCTTAAAAAATCCATTTTTGTTTCAATCATTGTTTTACAGATAATAGGATGGTATTGCCAATCCTGTTGATATTCATTTCCTTTAAATTCGTTATTGCTAAACCGATTTTAGGAAAATAAAAAAATCATGGTGAAAACTGAGGGCTCTTTAAAGGTTATGTTAGCTCCCGCTAAATTTCGCGGTGTTTGTAAATTTTAAAACCACACAATTGGATGACGGACAGAGTGCATTTTCGCGCATTTTGGACATGCGCACCAAGAATCAGTGAGATCCTTTTTCGACCGCCTCGAGAAATGGCGTGTTAATTTACTTTCTCCAACTATTTCAAATTTCTACACTTGAAAGTGCTCGATTTTGGTGTACTAAAGCATAGAACTAGAAATTTCAGCCCTTCAGCTACGTGGTGACATCATTATATCCAGACAGGGGCCCCTTGGAAGTTCATATCAATATATTTATGTTTGTTCGCGCTTTCATTAATTAAAATATATACAGTCCATTGCAGTTATCGTTTTTCTAACTGCGGGCAAACAGGTTATAATAGAAATTTTTTGCCATCTTAGAATTTAAGATGTCGGACAGAATAATACTTGATTCTTCAAAATGGCGTATTTATTCTTATTATCCAAAAATGTGTTAGTTTTTTTTAATTTATAGAAAAACACTACTTTTCTCCCGCATAAAGAGGTACAAATTAATTAAATCCGTGTAGTGGTTCTAACATAATCTGTCAATTTTACAGATTATATGATTGCATTGCCAATAATACTGTCTACATTAATTTCTTTATAAATTCATTATTAATGAACCGATTTTGATGATACAAAAAAGATCATGGTGCAAACTGATTGATCTTTAGTTCATTAAAATCGGTTCAGTAATAATGAATTTACTGAATACCAGAAAATATAGAGACTCATGTTACCTTTGCAGACCTCTAAAAAGCACATGATATCGTTTCAGTAGAAAGCGATAAAAGAACTATACACAAGGTTAAAATCTAAAATTAAAATTAGAAGTCGACTTTCAAAAGAATTCCTGATGACGAAAGGATTAAGACAGGGATGTTGTATCTCACCAACTTTTTTTAAAATATATATCGCAGTAGCTCTAAAAAACTGAAAACGTAAAGTACACGGCATGGGAATAAAACTTAACGACCGATTTACCATATACACACAAAATTTTGCTGACGACCAAGTAATTGTAGCTAATGATAAAGAAGACATGGTGTATATGATGAGCAAGTTAACGGAAGAATACCAAAAGTCGGGGTTAACAGTGAACGTAGACAAGACACAGTATTTATATATTGGAAACGAATCAAGTGAGTAAGAACTAGACAATTGACAAACAATATCTCCATGCAATGAGTATGTATCCTTAGGTGTCACCTTTGATAAGACAGGAACAGACTGTAAACAACTGGAAAAAAGAATAGTAAAGTCAAAAAAGGTTATTGGTTGTCTTAACAGTATTTTCTGGAGCGGAGAGATAAAAAAGAATCCAAAAATTAACATATATGAAACAATGGCACGCTGTTGTATGAAATAAAGACTTGTCGCGTAACAGAAAAAGACAAAGCAAAAATAGAAAGTATCGAAATGGATGCAATAAGAAGATCAATGATAATATCTAGAATAGATCATATAAGAAATGAGATAATAAAAGAAAGAATGGGGATCGAGGGAAGCATAACGGATGACATCACTAAAAGACAACTGATATGGTACGGTCATGTACAAGGGATTAACGACGAAAGGTTACCAAACCAGGTCCCAGAATGGCAACCAATAGGGCGCTGAAAAACAGGGCGTACTAAACTAGAACGGTAACAGTCAATCCAAAGATCAATGACTCCAAAAAATCTGACAGAAGATGATTGTCAGGATCGAAGTAGGTGGAGACTAGGCGTCGAACAACGTAGAAAAACGTTTTAAACCGACATAGTAGTAGTAGTATTATTTAAATCACGTTTTATGTTAAAATTATTGGTAAATTTAATGCTCTAGTGCAATTTCCCTCGTAAATTTTTACTCGCTCATGAATAATTTTCATGAGCTCGAAAAAATTTCCGGAAAAAATTTAAAACCTCTTATGGTATTATCAGTGAAAATATTTTCCAAGATACGCTTGTGGCATAACCAAACAGCTAAAGAGGATTGCCGATGCAAACTCAATTTCTCATATTCTCTTGCGAATTTTAAAAGGTTCGAAGTCTAGAAAAGGCCTTTCCAACCGAGACTAATTCGAATTTGATACCTTTATTCTCTGAATTGGTTTTGCAGAAAAAATGAATTTGCCTGTGTAGGCGGCCGATTTTGAGGGCGGCCGACCCATTTTTTTTAAGCAGCCGCCATGCGGTGCCCTCCACACTTACTTTTGATTCAAAGATTTAACATGTGTGTTAAAGTCACTAAGAAAACTTATTTTGAGGCTTAATAGGGACTTATTGCAATAAGGCCAGGTAGTAATAGTGCCGGGCACTATTCTGACAGTGTTCCATTGAAAGCTGACAGTTGATCTTTCAAAATTGACATATCAAATATTTTCCATTAATAATAGCGGCACTATTCATTCCGCCTGTTATACTAAACAAAGCCCTAATTTTGAAAGAAGACAGCTGTTCTTATAATGCGAAACTGTCAGAATAGTGTTCGGCACAATTACTGCCTGGCTTTAATTAAAAATATCTTACTCTAGGTCTACCAATACTACTACTCTAATGGCCTTTTTATACTCTTTGGATAATTATGAACCTAGACGTGAATCATAAGAGGTTTTAAACAAAATTTATTTATAGTTACGATTTCCAAAAATATTAAAATAGTTCCCAAATAATGAAAAATAATTCTTTAACATATGTACAGGGTACAAATTGTGAAAGGCTTTCGCGGCAATCGTCCAATGGTGGGTGTGCTTTCGGGCTGTTCGGCCGTCGTCGTAAGCGAGCCGTTTAGTGTTTTTAAGAACCGGTACCCATGTTCTGTTAATTTTAAGAGTTTCTTCAGATCTGTTGAAGTTCTGCTGGTGTTTATGAATTTCGATTGCTTCTCTATAGAGTCTTGGATAGTATGAAGAGGAGGCGCAGAGAACTTGTGTGTCCTCGAATTTAATAACTTTTTCATGGAGAAACTAGAAGAGAAGGCGTTAAATAATGCCCCTCATAAACCCAAAGTCTGGTTTCGATATGTAGATGACACTTTTGTCGTTTGGCCTTATGGTAGAGACAGCCTTAATGAATTTCTCAACCACATTAACAGCATACACCCCAGTATACAATTTACAATGGAAACAGAGAACAACAGAGAATTAGCATTCCTTGACGTACTAGTAACGAGGAAAGAGGGACGACTAGGACATACCGTATACAGAAAACCTACTCACACACACCGCTACCTAAACAACAGATCTAACCACCACCCGTGCCAACGAAAAGGAGTAATAAGAACATTGGTAGAGAGGGCGAAAAGAATCTGCGAACCAGAACATCTAGACAAAGAATTAAACCATCTTAAAAACGCCCTCGTAGCAAATGGATACACTCTAAGCGACATAGATAAATGTATACGACCAAAGCCGAGCACTAGAAGTAACAATAGCGGTGGACTGAGCAGCCGCGAAGTTACTTCAAGAGCCTTTCTGCCCTACATCCCTAGAGTGACAGATAGGATCGGACGTATTCTGGGAAAACACAACATAAAAACGATCTTCAAGCCATCTAAGAAGATCGAGAACCACCTCAGATCTGCGAAGGATATAAGGAACCCACTAAGTTCTTCGGGGGTATACCGCATTCCGTACCTGTGGAAGTGTCTACATCGGAACAACCAAACGGTCCGTAAACACAAGAATCAAAGAACACAAAGCCAACAAAGCAGACCACACACTAAACAATGAAGACCACCGAATAAAATTCGAGGACACACAAGTTCTCTTCGCCTCCTCTTCATACTATCCAAGACTCTATAGAGAAGCAATCGAAATTCATAAACACCAGCAGAACTTCAACAGATCTGAAGAAACTCTTAAAATTAACAGAACATGGGTACCGGTTCTTAAAACACTAAACGGCTCGCTTACAATAACAAAACTGAATCAAGGGAATGTGACCAATCACCGACCAGCTCTGATATACGCCCCGCCCACCATAGCGTATATAACCTGCGCCCGCGACAGACTAACCACCAGTCTTGGAGAAGCCGACAAACAGTCAACATCTCCTGAAGATGCCATCCACTCGAGATGGCGAAACGTCGAGAACGAATTTCCAACGACGACGGCCGAACAGCCCGAAAGCACACCCACCATATGTACAGGGTGTTCCATAGCTTAGGAGCCATAGTGCAGCAGGTAAAAAAATGTTAAAAAAAATGGTTTTTCTTGGAAAGAATTGAGCGCATAATTTAAAAAAAATATAATTTTATCTCCACTTATTGCTCTTGTTCGACCCATAACATATTGACAAGCGGACCTAACCACGATATTCTGTGAACTCTCTTTCTTTGCATTAAAGTAGGCACCCCTTTCGCTCCCACCCCGTTTCCATCGTAACGCGGGCCGTGAGATGGCTTGCGGCCCGAGAGAGCCGAGCGGCTACCAATTCATCGATTCATACTTAATCGTTTCGGCAGGCAGTGATGCATGAGATCTCATGTTTTTCAAACAAATCTCATGCTATCATTATTTTATCGCGAAATCTCATGCTTTTTAGCTTACAGAGACAAAAATAAATTAAACTTAAAAATTAATTATAGAGATAATTATGAACTACAAAATAACAAAGTAATCATAAGAGAATTCGGCTTACGTCACAAAGAAGTGCCGCGAAAAATTTGCAATCCGGCATCTGGCATCGTTGGATCGTGTTTCATAATCGCAAATTGCAACCTCGCGCCTGGTTGAGAGTATGACGTACAAATGCGCGGTTTGCTTATTCTGGTATTCCCCGAAAACAATAATCGATTATTCTGTTTTGTGTCACACCTTTACGTCTTTTTTTTGTTACCGCATGAATAAAAATTTAAATACTATTTTATTAGAGTGTTTTATTTATTAAAGTGCAAAATATTTTAGTAATTTGTTCCTAATGCTCTTTTAAAGCAAATCATGCTTTAATAGGTATTAAAATTTACGACATGAATTTGGCCAATTAAAAAAAGCATACGTACTGCAACACAGAATATATAGCTAAATATATATCTACGTATATGTATTATGTGCCTGCTATAATTAATGAGCACCATGTTACAGACAACCTTAGACGAATGACAGCAGGCAACAGCGACAATATCGCCATCTCATGCTTTTGTTTTGAAACCTCATGCTTTCTCGAAATATTTCTTATGCAATTTCTCTGGGACCTGGCAACACGTCGGCAGGCCGTTAGAGTCACTGTCAAACCGGACACGTTTTCTCGCGCCCAACTGTTTTAAAAAAGTTTTAAAACAGTGACGTACCGTTTGACGTCATTGGTTTGATAAGTTTGTGCCTAACTTCGCTCACCCCGTCAGGGGTCCGATTCCCGACCATACAAAATGTGAGTGTTCTATTATGGAGCGGGAACAAAATTATGTCGGGTGTCCATTAAGCGTATAATCTGAGCGGATTTTTCTTTTCTTGGGCTCTGATTGGTTGATTAAAAAATTTGAACCAACCTAAGCATGATAAAAAAAAATATCCGCGCGAATAACACGCTCAATGGACAGCCGGCTTTATACCTCGTTATTAGTGACTTTGTTCGGTTTCCATAAAAAAACCTCTTTATTTTTCTTTTATTTTTGAATTTTACTTTTAATTGTCCTATTTTTCATGGACTAAAATTTTGTCTTGAACATAAAATTATTAGTCTTAAAAATTTATTAATGCTAAGTAAATGGGTCAACTATTAGTTATTATAAAATTTACCTAAAGCAAAATTGCATTAAAATGCGAGAATTAAACGCAAAAAATGTAATTTCTATTCTAAATTTAAGAATTATCATTTTATTTCTTATTTCTTTATTTTTATATACTTTGGCACTACAAGCGTCCTCTATCGTGTTTCTCACATATCCATAAAATTTTAAATATAGTGATATGGTTTCCTATAGAGGGTGAAGTGCTGTGCGCATGTGCGAAAAAACTGCAAGCGCAGGATAGAGAGACAGACAAAGTGTGCTGCGCGTCGCCATGTCTAGAAAACGACAACCTTAAAATTTAAATTTAAAAAATAGTGAAAATTCACTTTAAAATACCGCAAATAATTAAAATTATCGTGCCATCATCCTGTTGGAACTTCAAGTCACATAGCTCTTATGGAAAGGTGTACACCTTGCACTTTGGAACTTCAAAACAGCGGTAAGTCCCTCTCCATGAGGCTATATCACAATTTTATTTCTCTTTCAAATTTATCCTACAATTTTTAAATTAGTTACTTTCTCTAGTTAAATGAATTTTTTGCGCCAATGTTAATTATAGTCGACTGTATCTACCAAAACCCAATCTGAGCCATCGGAGTGCTACAGACTTATTAGGGACTTTTGCAATAAAGCCAGGCAGTAATTGTGCCGGGCACTATTCTGACTATTTCGCATTATAAGAACAGCTGTCTTTGACGACTGGATTTATAAATTCGACTTTGGTATGTCAATTTTGAAAGAAGAACTGTCAGTTTTGAATGGAAAACTATCAGAATAGTGCCTGGCACTATTACTGCCTGGCCTTATTGCAATAAGTCCCTATTAACACGGATCACCTAACAAATTTGTGGTTGCGTCGTACTGAATTTTCGAAAAAAAAATTCTTTTACGTTGCCAGATTTATAAAGGGTGACCATGGACCGTTTTATCCGCTCGGATTTATCTTTTATTGGGCTCTGATTGATTGACTTAAAAATTTCAGCCAATCAAAGCCTGAGATAATACGCTCCTTGGACAGCTGGCTTATTTGGAGTATTTTCATGACCATTTCCTATTCTGTGAGCTAAATAAAGTTGATTGAAATTTGTGATTTTTTTTTCTTGTGAGTACCCACAAAAACCGCTAAACGCGCCTAAAGAAGTTTACACTTCAAAAAGTATATGACTCATACCATTTACACCCTGTAAATTAATGCAAACCAAAAACGAGAATTTAAAAACTTTAAAAAACTAGGTAACATTGGTATTTTTTGCAAGTAATTTTTTTCCTTTGCAGTGTACATTTATATTGTTACGAAGGAGAAAAAATTTGTTTTTACGTACTAAACGGAAGGGCAAATCACCAGACACAGGTGAAGTTGGGAAAATTTACACAATCTTTAGCTCCTAGTTCGTGACCACCTCGAAGAACACATTTACGATAAAGGTTTGCTGTTTTCTCGGTGTTAATGCGAATGCTTTTAACACAAAATGCCTTTGTTCTACTGGGTCGACCCAATAGAACAAAGTTCTCTTAAAATTTAGTTGAAGTGATCTCTCCTATAGGAGCTCAAGAATACGGATTGTGTGATTTCAGTAGAACGTTCCTATGGGAAAGATTTCAAGAGTAGACGTCTAGAACGCAAGATTTGTCGAAAACATTATAACAGTCTTGGACGAGAAGTTAGCTGCCATGGCTAGTCCACAACGAACCTCTTCTATTTTTGTCTTTGTCGAAAAGAGTGAGAAGCCTTATAAAAGATATACAAAAAGTAGCATGTGGACTTTAGGCAAAAAACGCATGCGCTGGTTTAAAACTAAAGAAAGGCTAGTTTCAAAACCATTGAAATTGGTTCAAACGTGACGTCATTGCTAACGAGCGGGAAATATCATAATTTAAACTGAAACAATAAATAATTAAAAAAACAAAACCTGTTAAAATTGTTAGGAGAAAATACAGATGGTATTGGGTTTCCAAGTGTTTTTGAGCATTAATAACACGACATTTCTGAGTTGTGACATCACCAATCAATGACGTATTTTATTGAAACAGTGTTTTAAAACCGTGGCAGCGCGAGAAAATGATTCCGGTTCCAACCTACGACTTTCTCGTGCATGCCCGTGCACGCGTCACATGACTGTCATAACATTTCATATTGAGATCATGTGACGCGTAGGTGGGCACTCACGAGAAAGTCGTGGAAACCGGGTGTCAGAGCTGAATTTTATACGTCGAGGCGAAAGGAAAAATTATAGAATAAGCAAATAATTAAATAAAAAATATTTTTTTATTAAGATTTTTTTTGTTGTAATTTTGAGGAGATGCGCGCGGCCATGCGGCCTTAAAGAACAGTCGTCCCTGCCTGGCATGAATACAAATTTCCTTAACGAGAGAAATAAAAAAATAAAAATCAGCTTTGTGGTAGCTGTGTTAAACAAGAATATCGTCGTGTTAAGCTCTGTGTTTTTAGTCTTTCCGCACAAACGGAGAAAACACGCGAAAAAGTTTGTTCTGGGCAAAGAAAATTAAATTAACAGAAAAATTTTCCAGGCTTTAAATCAAAACGCTGCAGTTGCAAAAACTAAACAAAACCGGCTGCTTGTGCGGTTGCACAGAACAGGCATTTTGTGAAAGAAAGGTGTTACAATAAGTGCATAAAAGAACTCCAAATAAAAGAGACACCATTTGGTGTATTACACTTATACACTGAGCAAAAATTATGTGTCACCTTTGTCTATTTATTTTAAAAACGACGTTTCGGTTAGTACGTATCTCTACCCGTTTTCAAGTGTAAACTAAACAATCTAGTCTCTAGGCTACTACTTATACTACCTGGTGTGCAGTCAGGTGCCTCCTTTTTAATCCTAAGACGCCTATTTTCCTTAAGGAGTGGTTTCCATATGTTTGGTATGTTCGTGCTTAGTTGGTTGAAGACTTCTTTATTTTCAGCTTCAATAAACTTTCGTTTCAGCAATGCCACTCCTTATGCAAAACTTAAGCTTCTGACCACTGAATTCTGTGATCAATAGTCCATGCATGATCCGCTAAACCGGACCTTTGGTGCTTCTGCCATGTACCGTATTCATATGGTGTAGGTAAAAAGGATTATTTTGTAGATACAATGTTTTAGAGGTAAGTATATTTGTGTGTATATTCTGTGGTTAGAGTAACGGGCAAACAAACTTTATTGAAACTTAGCAACCCTCGAAGCTCGTGTCTGATAAATAGACAGAGTTCCTCTCGTTCCCTTTGACCTTTTCTGTTTAGTAAATGTCGGAATTCGTTAATAAAATATTTTTCATTTTACGAGAACTTTTTTAACACGTGGAGACTTTTTTAACACCACATTCGAATTCGCGACGGTTTATTAACAAAATTGCAAAACCCCGTCGGCGGCGAATCGTCCTAGCGCCGAGTTGGGTTGGCGGTGAATTAGCTCGGCGGCGAGTTAGGCCCGCCGCAAATTGGTCGCGGAAAGTCAGTGGCGGCGAGTTCTCCCATTCATCCCTGTCAAGCACTCTAAAGTATGTTCTTTATGTGGGTAGCGGAAATTTAATTTTGTTTTTTTAATTTATTGATTCAATTTTTACCTTCCTAGCCCGCGTAGCAATGGCCATTAGTTTCGACGAAATATATTTTTGAGATAACGCCGAAAATGTGTTATTTGGGTGTATTTTGACCCATCTTGTCTGTGTGTATATTATTTTTGTCCGTAACACGATAGCTCCTAAACCGCTAAATCGATTTTCATAAAATTTTCAGATAAAATAATGTTCGACACTCTAACGAGCTGATTAAATTTTGGTCAAAATCCATTAATGTTAATGACAGTTTTTTGACAATTAAATTTTTTTTTAAATGCTAACTTCTTAATGGATAGACTACATTTTGCTCAATAATTTGTAATATAACGAAAAACTACGTGAGAGCTTTAGTTCTTAGATATTTAAAAAAAGCTGTTTTCAATGCTGATATATTATGGCTTTACTTGAAGTGTGCTAATAGGCTTGCTAGGAAGGCATCAGATCTCTCATAGATTCATTTATTTTTTATCCAATTACTTTTTTCTAAAATTTATATCTCATGATTATATATGTTTGTGGTTGACAAAGGTCAAGAGGACAAGTTAGAATACGTTCGCGATCAATTAAGATTAGATTAACACCTTAGAGTAAAAAAATTTTTTTCTTACTACAAGATTAACACCTATTGGCCTAAAGGAGTACAATTAAGGTACTTTGTTTTGAAAAACCTTATTCTAAAAATAAAATGTTCCGTTTCAAGCAATTGCACAATTTTTTTTATGAAGAAAATGTTTTTGAACAAATCTCCGTTAGAACAAATATTTTTTGAACTAATGCTTTCGAACAAATGTTTTTCAAAAACATCCTTTCAAGAAAATTTTCGCGACCCCCGCCATATTTATGCAAGTAGGTATTCTTGTCGATTTTTATGTAAAATGACCTCCTGAATCCAAATATCCCATCACCCCCCATTTTTGGGGGAGACCCCCCTACCTATTTTTACTGCTTTTCGATAGTTTGGTGGGACAAAAATATTTTTTTGGCCCCAACATCATTATTTCTGAGAGACTGGAGAGTTTAGTGTTCTCAAACATTATAATATTTATAGTAAGGTGGTAAGCCATTTGTTTTGGGGGGGGAGGGTGTTTTGCATAAATGGTAAATGGACATTGTCGAGTTCACCGTTTTATGTGCATTTTCTAATTATTTTTATAAAATTTTAGCTGCCAGCAGCTTAACGGTAAAGGTAATAAACGTTATAGCAAAGTATAAGGCAACATATTAGTATATAAAAGTATATATATACAGAAACCACTGGCGTATACAAAAAATCGCCTTGGAGGGGCTTGACAATATTTTCCACTTTTATTTATTAAGATATTAAAAAGTAGGAACATAAATAGTTTTAACATAATCTATTTTTAGATTCTTGGGGGGCTTTCGGCCCCAAGCCCCATGTATACGCTTATGCAGAAACTATAATAAAAAAATAAAATATTGTTGCTTTATTTGTGAATGGGACAGCCGAGCACGGGACAAACATTACATTGTACGGAACTGGTCTTTGCGAGAAAGATTTACTCCCGGTCAGAAAAATGTCGCCAACGATCCTTATCAGTCCCGCAAGATAATATTTACTTGCCGCCTTTGCACATGAAACTTGGATTGATCAAACAGTTTGACAAACCACTGGACAAAACATGCGACGCATTCATATATGAAAATTAAATTTCCTCGTCTTAGTGAGGCTAAAATCAAGGAAGGTGTTTTTGTGGGGCCCCAGATTAGACAACTTTTTCAAGATTCGACGTTTATTGAACACCTGAATCAAAATGAAAAGGCCCTTCTGGGTGCGCCCATGTATTTATTATGGTTTGAAACTAAAATAACTCTCTTTGTGTCGATAATATTATAATTATTATTGAAAAATTATAAAAATAGGTAAAAGGGCTGCCCCCTCAAAAATGGTGGGTGGTAGAAGAAAACGCAAGCTATATTTGGATTCAGGGCGTCCGTCGTCTTACATAAGAATCAGCGGAAATAATACCAGGGCTCAAAAAAATTTTTTTGTGTGCAGACCAGTGTTATTTATTATATTTGACACACTTAATTTTAATCTAATTACAAAAATACTTGAAAAAATCTCTACGGTACCACTCAAAATGTTTATGTTTGGTTCATATCTAAAAAAACAAATAGTATCGTTTTCGCAGAACGGCAGAATGTCGTTGTTAACAAATTTATTTCTAAGTATAGGTTTATGTTTTTCTTTAAGTTATGCCTTCAAACCGTGTGCACCAAGGACTTATGAAAATGGTAAGTTTCCATTTTGGATAGGCGAATCCAGAAACCCTGGATGTATGACATATTTTCAAGAAATAGAGACGCGACAAACTTATCAAAGTCAAATTTATTCAAGCCCAAATCAAAGAAGGGAAATATCGGTTCTCTATACTCTAGCCTTGTTTAGAAAGAATCGCACATTTCGTCGTTGTTAATTCATAAGCGTCGGAATAGTTATTTACCTAACAAGTGCGGAAAGTGGTACTTTTCCGCACGCCACGGCAGTTGCACGAACGACGCGAAGGATGGAAAAAGATAGTTTCCACAAGAGTTAGGTAAAATGTTTTTCCTACGACGTTTTTTGTCCATCTTCTTTATCACAAAAACATGTTTTAATTCGCAAAGATTTTATAATAATGCTAGAAAATGACACATAAGATAGAATAGTTACAAAAATCATTTAATTGGCAATAAATATTTTCATTTTTAACAAAACAAAAATCGTGCGGAAAAGTAACTTTTCAGCACAAGTGCGGAAAAGCTACTTTCCCGCACGATTTTTTAAATTTTCCTACACGATTTTTTTAAGCACGGAAAAATAATGAAACAGGATTTTTTTATCATGATATATTAATAAGAAACTTTATGTAGAGAACGTTTAATTAACAATAACGAAAAAGTTAACGATGGTAAATATTGAAATTGAAAGTGCACTTTGTGTTTGTTGCATGCTGCAATATAGCAGATGCCGCAAAATCTTAAAGAACGTTGTTTCTTATTTGAATTTGATTGGTTGGTGTTTGGCCCACTACAGAAATATGTTGATCAGTTTGCTGCTGAGAATTACTAGTGTAGTAAATGGAGGAAGGTATATTAGTTTGTACAGGCTGTAACACATTACAGGATTCTTCCTTTGGTTCTTCTGGTAGCATCGGTACAGCAGCACTTGAAAATGAAACTTGTGTGTAGGAGGACGGGTTTTCATTAGGAAACGATTATGAGGATTCTTGCATTTTGGACGCGCGGAAAAAAATCGTGCCGAAAAGTACATATTTCCAAACGAAAAATCGTGCAAAAAGTTACTTTTAAGTTTATGATTAATATTTCTTAAAGTATTTTTACTTTTCTATATCGGTATAAATTATTAAAGTATTTGTGTGAGAAATAAAACAAAAAAAACAATAAACATTTTAGTTAAAACGCTAGTGCGCAATCGCGGGCGATTCTTGCCGCGCTCCTGACCTTGGCGCATTTTCGAACGTGAGTGTATGACGTCATCGTTTTGACTGCTTTCCGCACGCAAATGAGTGCGTAAAAAGCTATTTTTCGCACGCTCATATGAAAATACCTATTATACAATACTTTTTGAAGTAAAATTTTTCAAACTAAATACATTTCGAATAAATGTTTTACAAACTTTAATCCGATATTTTTCAACAAAATTTTGTAACTCAGTTATTTCATTTCTCACTATTTCTATGAAACTGTACTGGATTTTGTTTTAAGGAACCGTTTGTGTTTGTAACACAACCTACTGCGACACAGTGCCAAAAGTTCGCGACGATCTGGAAAGTAACCAGTACCAAATAATAACCACTTCGAGGGACGCTGCTGGATTTTCTAGTAATGTTAAAACCTTTGAGCCAACTTCTGCATCAAGATATGTGGTCAATTTTACATATGAGCTGCAGCAATCTATTTATGGATTTGGAGGTAAACTTCGTTCCGTTTTATTCACTCCCGCGTAGCTTCAATTTACTCATAATATGCTAGCTAGGTAACGAAAATGTGTTTGTTTGTTTATACGCCATAAGATTTAGTCACGGATCCCCTTTGTTAGGTAATCCGTGATTTAGTTTCTGGTTCTGTATTATACAGTATGATTAAAAGCTATATGATTCATAGACTGCTTACTGCTTGCTTAATGTGTGTAAAGCGGGGTCTACACATAACGTTTTGCCTGACGTTTTACTTGATCAGGTAAAACGGATCAGGCAAAATCTTTTGTGTGGAAAATAAAACGTACGTTTTGCCTGAACTGAACAAGACTGAAGTCGGACCTGTTGAACTGATCTGTAGAGGCTTTGTTTCCGGTAAAACGTCAATTTTAGCGGCATTTCTTGTGGTAGTGCATACAATTTTAATTCCTTTCGAGCGCAACTTCGAAGTTGGTATATGAAACGGCCAACATTAGATAAGATATTTTTTAGGATATCAAACAGGTTATTGTCTTCCTCCACTAATTTTTAATTTGTTTTAAACAATTAGTCCCGACATGTTTCGCAAGCAGAAACTTACATCTTCGGTGGACATTACCAAACTAAATCAGCACAACATTTTGAAAAACTGGTTAAAAAACTATGTTTAGCTACTGAAACGGTTAAGTAATAGACATTTAAAACCAAAAACATTATTGACAAAAGCAGTGCTTCCTCCACGGTGTATCAAAAACTATCTAAAAACGTACGTTAAAACTATCAAGTGTGTACGCTAATCTTTCAACCGTCATACTTGACCCTTTTGACTGACAGGCAAGACGTAAGGTAAAATGTTATGTCTAGACCGGGCTTAAGAGAGAAGTAAAAGAGAGAAACATATGTCACCTCTCGTCTTCACGAAGTTTTTCCTTATTCTGTCGTGTGTAGCGAAACAGGCGAGAAGTGGTTATTTGTTTATTACGCAAATTCTAGCTCAAGCCATGCCGCGTATAAGATTAAGCGTTCAAGTATAGATGTTCAATGGTATTTCGGAGGAAATAACTGTCAAGGTGTGGCAAATTTATTTGTTGTCGCGTTTGAGGGAAGGGATGTTCCAAGCCGTAGCACGCTCTAAAAAATAGTGACCCATTTCAAACGAACAGGATATCAATTTTTGCCAGAAATGCAGTGGTGGAGAGGCACCTCCTGTTCGTAAAATGGGAGAGAAAAAGGAACGGCGCGAAACTATGACTTGTGCCGCAGCAGAAGCTTTGGTAACTTAAGGTATGGATTGGGGTTTTGGGTGACAAAATTATCATTGGTCCTTGTTTTATTAATGGCAATTTACGAGGGGGGAAAATATTATTTAGCTCTGTTGCAGGACCATATTATTCCTGCGATTGAACAGGTGCCAAATGTTTATTTTAACCATTGACTTCTATACGGGCCTTATACAACTCAATGATTTTAACCAAATTTAGCTTATGTAAGATGGTTGCCCAGCTCATGACACTTTGCGTTTCCAAGACGGTTTATTACAAGCACGTAACGTAATATCTGCTTTTTTAATGGGTCTATTCAAAAAGTCAATTCGTATGACCATTTAGGAGCTACCACTTTGGACGAACTTTGAGCAAAAATAATCACCACCATAATGTCCGAACTGAATTTCATTACAGGCTCTGATACTGTTTAGTACAATATGGTATTTTTGAGAATTTAATTGTCAATATGAAAAAATTTGCACTTAAAACAGACCCTTCTCTTATTTGTTTCGCTGTGGAAGCGATAAACTTTAGTTTGTGGTAGATAAAGCATCAAATATAAAAAAGAACAAGCTTGAAAAAAGGCTTATTATTAAGTAGTTATGGTCTAAATCTCCGATATTTTATGTACAACTACCCTCGATCGATTTTCTTTACAAACTGTCGAAAGAAAAGATCGCCGCGCTAAGGGAAACAATCGGTGTCACACATTTTCTTCCTTTAATTTACTGGGGCACACAGAGGACAAGTATTGGCTGTGGGTTTGGCTTTCCTGAATCAATGGGCGCAACCACGTTTAAACTTTTATCTTGTTTTCTTACATACTGTATATTTTATACATATGCAGTTGTTCTTCTTATATACAGTAACAATTTCCTTGGTTCCTTGGTTTTCCCTTGCAAAAAATCACTATTTTTCGCCCTCGTAAATAACTATACATTTTTTAAGGTGGAGTTACCGGTACTGCGGCTTACAATATAGTAAAGTTGGATGATGCCCTTCAAGAGTTTCTTTTACAGTCATATTATGGCAAGGATGGTAAGTTACTATGACAATCGACATTTAAATTATAAACATTGTAAAAATTTCCACAATTAAAATATAAGTTGCTGCACTTCAAAAGTCAATGGAAAAATAGAGATCAAAGGTGTTCGATTCGGCGTTGGATGTCGGCCGCCGGCTCAAAGATCCACCAGCCAGTAACCCGCTGCAAAACAAGTGTGCGATTCGGCGTTTGACGTAGGCCGCCGGCACAAGTGCAGCAGCATATTCATAGAGACCATTTCTAAATTACGTAACGCTCAAGGGTGGAGGAAGGATTTTTGCATTGCGTTACACTCATTGATTTTTTATGTATTTTGTCTTAAAAAAGCGTTAAAAGGGAAGTCAAAAATCCTGAATTTTTGCCTTACGTAACTTAAGAATGTGCCGATATAGCCAAAATAGAACTAGTTCACAGTACAAACAGCGGTCTATTATTTAGGTGATGAGCAACAGGCTATATAGATTTATTTTGCCTAGACGCCCAACTCTTTCCTCTGCCAAAATTCTTGAAAGTGATTCATAATAAAGTGCGCCGGAGCAAAGAAATCTTTCTAGATTCTGACTGACTAAACAATTTTTTAAGACACAGAAAAAAAATGTTGGTTACTAATTATTTATTGTTACATTTTTGCTCTCGTAATTTAAGCGAGGATGAGTGTGTAGTTACCGAAAACTTCGTATTAGCTTTTATTTCTGAGATATTTGCAAAAACTGTTTTTAATTTTGATATAACGTGGAGTTCACTTGGAGTGTGCTAATGGGCTATACTTGATGTTGTATTAAAGTGACACCGCGTCATCAAAACCTTGATGGGCGGGAAGGGAGTAGAGGGGTACATACAGTGGCACGCACTTCCTTATATTTTTTTATTGATATTGGCACTGCACTAATTAGTCATTAGCTTACTATGTTACTTGCTTTTTATTGATGTCTTCTTCTAAACGATTTCATTAGAAAGGAACATATATATACTCTTATCTGGTTGTTACGAACATATTATTGATTTAGCCAGGCTTTGGAGTTTTTTATTCGTTGTGGTTTTGACTGTTTATGTCAAACAAATTATGACGGAGCTTTTCACAAAACAAATTACCGTTTTTGCAACTAAATCAATGTTTGCGCACATTTTAATATAATTTTGGATCCTCTTTTATGTTTCGGATCTTTATTTATTAGGTAAGTACCTATTTGATCTTTCCTTTAAAAGGTCTTAGTGTTTTATCCTTCGTTTTAAAAGTGTTTATCTATAGGTATTCAGTACACCTTCAATAGAGTTCCAATGGGTTGTACCGACTTCTCACTAAGTCATTACTCAAATCTTGAAGAAAAAGATGAAACTTTAAAAAACTGGACGTTAAGGGCAGAAGATGATTACAAGGTGCGATAAGTAAGGACACTGATCGTAAAGGCAAGTGCTTTACGATGAGTGACCTTAGCGATAAGAGTTCTTGGTTGTGACAGATATTATGAATAAGCAGGGTAAAAGTACAAAATGTAACAACTAATAAATGTCTTAAAAATGGTTTTAAATAATTTAATTTCAAAATTTAATGTAAAATAAACAAACAAAAAACATCAACTTTGGGTTAGGTATATCCTAAAAGCCAGGTAAAAAGAATCTGGTTTATAATTCCAGATCCTGAAAGAAAAATCTAAAGAAATGCTTTTTATGGAATGGCAAAAATTTATATAGTTATCAAAGTTACAAAGTTGGACTGGCCGGCATGCTGCCTGCTATTTTAAAATACAGTTTAAAAATTTTTCACTATTTTAGTTGTCTTAAAAATTGAGCCCCGCGAAGATTTTCTCTAGAAGTACCTTAAACTAAGGGCAGTCATTATCCTCCAAAAAGTATTTAATCTGGATCATCTTGTAATGGCTAATTTTGTTTGAGATAACGGCCAAAATGGGATATTTGGGTGTATTTGGAAATTTAAATAATGTTCGCTTCAAAATCCATTAATGCTAATGACAGTTTTTTAACAGTTAAACATTTTAGCTCACACATATACTATACTATAGTAGTGTGAGCTATGGTAATCCTAATTTTTTCGAGAAAAAAAAAGTTTCAAAAATTTTTATATATCTTTGCGTTTCAGATGATTTTGAAACTTTTTTGTCGCGCTGTCTGTCTGTCTGTCTGTCTGTCAGTCTGTCTGTCTGTCTGTCTGTCTGTCTGTCTGTCTGTCTGTCTGTCTGTCTGTCTGTCTGTCTGTCTGTCTGTCTGTCTGTCTGTCTGTCTGTCTGTCTGTCTGTCTGTCTGTCTGTCTGTCTGTCTGTCTGTCTGTCTGTCTGTCTGTCTGTCTGTCTGTCTGTCTGTCTGTCTGTCTGTCTGTCTGTCTGTCTGTCTGTCTGTCTGTCTGTCTGTCTGTCTGTCTGTCTGTCTGTCTGTCTGTCTGTCTGTCTGTCTGTCTGTCTGTCTGTCTGTCTGTCTGTCTGTCTGTCTGTCTGTCTGTCTGTCTGTCTGTCTGTCTGTCTGTCTGTCTGTCTGTCTGTCTGTCTGTCTGTCTGTCTGTCTGTCTGTCTGTCTGTCTGTCTGTCTGTCTGTCTGTCTGTCTGTCTGTCTGTCTGTCTGTCTGTCTGTCTGTCTGTCTGTCTGTCTGTCTGTCTGTCTGTCTGTCTGTCTGTCTGTCTGTCTGTCTGTCTGTCTGTCTGTCTGTCTGTCTGTCTGTCTGTCTGTCTGTCTGTCTGTCTGTCTGTCTGTCTGTCTGTCTGTCTGTCTGTCTGTCTGTCTGTCTGTCTGTCTGTCTGTCTGTCTGTCTGTCTGTCTGTCTGTCTGTCTGTCTGTCTGTCTGTCTGTCTGTCTGTCTGTCTGTCTGTCTGTCTGTCTGTCTGTCTGTCTGTCTGTCTGTCTGTCTGTCTGTCTGTCTGTCTGTCTGTCTGTCTGTCTGTCTGTCTGTCTGTCTGTCTGTCTGTCTGTCTGTCTGTCTGTCTGTCTGTCTGTCTGTCTGTCTGTCTGTCTGTCTGTCTGTCTGTCTGTCTGTCTGTCTGTCTGTCTGTCTGTCTGTCTGTCTGTCTGTCTGTCTGTCTGTCTGTCTGTCTGTCTGTCTGTCTGTCTGTCTGTCTGTCTGTCTGTCTGTCTGTCTGTCTGTCTGTCTGTCTGTCTGTCTGTCTGTCTGTCTGTCTGTCTGTCTGTCTGTCTGTCTGTCTGTCTGTCTGTCTGTCTGTCTGTCTGTCTGTCTGTCTGTCTGTCTGTCTGTCTGTCTGTCTGTCTGTCTGTCTGTCTGTCTGTCTGTCTGTCTGTCTGTCTGTCTGTCTGTCTGTCTGTCTGTCTGTCTGTCTGTCTGTCTGTCTGTCTGTCTGTCTGTCTGTCTGTCTGTCTGTCTGTCTGTCTGTCTGTCTGTCTGTCTGTCTGTCTGTCTGTCTGTCTGTCTGTCTGTCTGTCTGTCTGTCTGTCTGTCTGTCTGTCTGTCTGTCTGTCTGTCTGTCTGTCTGTCTGTCTGTCTGTCTGTCTGTCTGTCTGTCTGTCTGTCTGTCTGTCTGTCTGTCTGTCTGTCTGTCTGTCTGTCTGTCTGTCTGTCTGTCTGTCTGTCTGTCTGTCTGTCTGTCTGTCTGTCTGTCTGTCTGTCTGTCTGTCTGTCTGTCTGTCTGTCTGTCTGTCTGTCTGTCTGTCTGTCTGTCTGTCTGTCTGTCTGTCTGTCTGTCTGTCTGTCTGTCTGTCTGTCTGTCTGTCTGTCTGTCTGTCTGTCTGTCTGTCTGTCTGTCTGTCTGTCTGTCTGTCTGTCTGTCTGTCTGTCTGTCTGTCTGTCTGTCTGTCTGTCTGTCTGTCTGTCTGTCTGTCTGTCTGTCTGTCTGTCTGTCTGTCTGTCTGTCTGTCTGTCTGTCTGTCTGTCTGTCTGTCTGTCTGTCTGTCTGTCTGTCTGTCTGTCTGTCTGTCTGTCTGTCTGTCTGTCTGTCTGTCTGTCTGTCTGTCTGTCTGTCTGTCTGTCTGTCTGTCTGTCTGTCTGTCTGTCTGTCTGTCTGTCTGTCTGTCTGTCTGTCTGTCTGTCTGTCTGTCTGTCTGTCTGTCTGTCTGTCTGTCTGTCTGTCTGTCTGTCTGTCTGTCTGTCTGTCTGTCTGTCTGTCTGTCTGTCTGTCTGTCTGTCTGTCTGTCTGTCTGTCTGTCTGTCTGTCTGTCTGTCTGTCTGTCTGTCTGTCTGTCTGTCTGTCTGTCTGTCTGTCTGTCTGTCTGTCTGTCTGTCTGTCTGTCTGTCTGTCTGTCTGTCTGTCTGTCTGTCTGTCTGTCTGTCTGTCTGTCTGTCTGTCTGTCTGTCTGTCTGTCTGTCTGTCTGTCTGTCTGTCTGTCTGTCTGTCTGTCTGTCTGTCTGTCTGTCTGTCTGTCTGTCTGTCTGTCTGTCTGTCTGTCTGTCTGTCTGTCTGTCTGTCTGTCTGTCTGTCTGTCTGTCTGTCTGTCTGTCTGTCTGTCTGTCTGTCTGTCTGTCTGTCTGTCTGTCTGTCTGTCTGTCTGTCTGTCTGTCTGTCTGTCTGTCTGTCTGTCTGTCTGTCTGTCTGTCTGTCTGTCTGTCTGTCTGTCTGTCTGTCTGTCTGTCTGTCTGTCTGTCTGTCTGTCTGTCTGTCTGTCTGTCTGTCTGTCTGTCTGTCTGTCTGTCTGTCTGTCTGTCTGTCTGTCTGTCTGTCTGTCTGTCTGTCTGTCTGTCTGTCTGTCTGTCTGTCTGTCTGTCTGTCTGTCTGTCTGTCTGTCTGTCTGTCTGTCTGTCTGTCTGTCTGTCTGTCTGTCTGTCTGTCTGTCTGTCTGTCTGTCTGTCTGTCTGTCTGTCTGTCTGTCTGTCTGTCTGTCTGTCTGTCTGTCTGTCTGTCTGTCTGTCTGTCTGTCTGTCTGTCTGTCTGTCTGTCTGTCTGTCTGTCTGTCTGTCTGTCTGTCTGTCTGTCTGTCTGTCTGTCTGTCTGTCTGTCTGTCTGTCTGTCTGTCTGTCTGTCTGTCTGTCTGTCTGTCTGTCTGTCTGTCTGTCTGTCTGTCTGTCTGTCTGTCTGTCTGTCTGTCTGTCTGTCTGTCTGTCTGTCTGTCTGTCTGTCTGTCTGTCTGTCTGTCTGTCTGTCTGTCTGTCTGTCTGTCTGTCTGTCTGTCTGTCTGTCTGTCTGTCTGTCTGTCTGTCTGTCTGTCTGTCTGTCTGTCTGTCTGTCTGTCTGTCTGTCTGTCTGTCTGTCTGTCTGTCTGTCTGTCTGTCTGTCTGTCTGTCTGTCTGTCTGTCTGTCTGTCTGTCTGTCTGTCTGTCTGTCTGTCTGTCTGTCTGTCTGTCTGTCTGTCTGTCTGTCTGTCTGTCTGTCTGTCTGTCTGTCTGTCTGTCTGTCTGTCTGTCTGTCTGTCTGTCTGTCTGTCTGTCTGTCTGTCTGTCTGTCTGTCTGTCTGTCTGTCTGTCTGTCTGTCTGTCTGTCTGTCTGTCTGTCTGTCTGTATGTATGTATGTATGTATGTATGTATGTATGTATGTATGTATGTATGTCTGTCTGTCTGTCTGTATGTATGTCTGTTTGTCTGTACAACGCGTATAACTCAAAAACCGCTTGACCGATTTTAATGAAATTTGGTACCTAGGCTGGTCCCATTTAAAAATGAACAAAATCCACCGAACACAAGCCAAATAAAAGGGTAAGGGAAGATTTAAAAAATTAAAGTTTATGTGAAAATATAGCGTGTGTGATATCAAACGAAAGGTAGTTGAGTATGGAGTTAAACAAAATACATTTTAGTTTTTTTTTCTTTAAAAAGGGTGGGGTAGATTTCAAAAATTAGAGTTTATGTGAACATATGGCGTGTGTGAGATCAAACGAAAGGTAATTAAGTCCGGAGTTAAACAAAATACATTTTAATTTTTGTTTTTTTAAGGGTGGGGGTAGATTTCAAAAATTTGAGTTTAAGTCAAAACATGGCTTGTGTGGTATCAAACAAAAGGTAATTTAGTCTGGAGTTTAATAAGATATATTTCAGGTTTTAGTTTTATTAGCTCGCACGTACACTATAACTATAGCACCTAGTGTGAGCTTAGGGGCCCATATATTGGCAGAGTATTTTAAATATGCTAACTTTTTAACGGAGCATCACATCAATATGCGGTTTTTAAAATATAGTTGAACTTAGTTTGCTCAATAATTTTTTAAAATCAAAAACTTCATAGAATCTTTCGTTTTTAAGATATTTACAAAAAACTGTTTTCAGGGCTATAGCATAGAATTTACTTGGAGTGTGGTAATGGGCTAGGAAGGTATCAGATCCGCCATGGAATCATTTTTTTTTGTAGATTCAAGTTTTAAAACGAGCAGGCCAACTAAGAGGAAAAGATAATCTTAAAAACTTTGTTTCTTCATGGTCATCACCATTGTGGATGAAAACTGAAGAAAAGTAAGTAATAAACTGGCGTGGAATTTCGTACCCGTGAATTCAAAAATCAAACAAGTTTCGTGGCTAATCGGGCAAAAAAGAATTTTTTGTTTCTCTCATATTTTTCCGTGTGTAGCTTGAAAGCTTAACCTCACGGGGGTCCAAGATCTAATGGACACCTAATAAGTGTTGACAGTTAGTATTATTTGGCTTAAAAATTCCGTTGATTGACGCTCACGCGTCTTGATGACGGGTAAAAATGCAATATGCGTTGATCCTGCTTGAAAGACAGAAGAGCTGTAGTAGGTCACGGACTATAGTTTGTTTTCTTTTATTTGTATTCGATCTTTTCATTGATCGATATGTCTAGCAGTTTTTCGCCTGCTTTTGTTTTTTGTTTCTCTCGTATCTCGGTAGATGGCGCTTCTTGCGATAGTTTTCTCACTATTTATTTATGATTAGAGACAAAACCGTCTAGTTAACTTCACAAGAATTGTCACATCGACCTAGCAGTGTTCTGAAGAGTCCCATAAGGACGAAACAGTTAACTGTCAACACTTATTAGGTGTCAATTAGATCTTGGACCCCCGTGAAGTTAAGCTTTCAAGCTACCCACGGAAAAATATGAGAGAAACAAAAAATTATTTTTTGCCCGATTAGCCACGAAACTTGTTTGAGTAATAAACTGGGTTAAGATTCTAGAAGTTTTTATGTTTTATAAGAACTTTTTTTTAGGAACATATTTCGAAAATTTTATTTAATTTTTAATAGAGAGTACTAGCGTATTCCATTGAGAAAATGAGTGCAGCACTAAGGAATAACTGATTAAGCGTTCCATTCCACTGACATGTAAGAACTTTGTCGGTTTGAAAATTTTTGAATTCTGTTTTGAAATTCTTTGCCACCGGCTGTAACGGCTAGTGCCGCAAAGAAATTTTATTTTAAACTCGAAAATGACATTATACAATTAAGTTGTGAGAGATTTCTTGACACTTTCCTTCCTGCTGAGTAGCAGGAGTGATGAACATTAAATAAATCTCATTACTATGAATTTTAAACTGTATTGTATTGCACCCCACACTCGACGTAAGGTTCTACCAGGTCCACGCCAAAGCGCCAATTTTAACTGTCTTGTGTTTTAATTTTTTTTTTTAGTTATTTTGGTACAGGTGTCCTCAAAGATGAATATTATGACCTATGGACTCAATATTATATTAAATTTTTCGAAGCGTATAAAAAACTCGATGTTGAGTTTTGGGGAATGACCACTCAAAATGAACAGTTCAGCAGTCCTTATTGGAATATCAATTTGAAATGGACTCACGAATCTATGGTCAGTATAATTAGTGGCGCACCCAGAAATATGTCTTGGGGGGGGGGGGGGCGAGACTACATGATTGTTGTTTTTATTCTTAAAATATGTAGAAAATATCTACAAAAATCTTAGACTTGGGGTGGGCCCGGCCCTTTGATCAAATCTAACCCGTAAATATTCAATAATCCTTGATTTTCAAGTACATATAAGAAAATTTACATTTTCTGTGACTAACCAAAAGCAAAGTACCTTTTTCTTTTTCAAATTCAGTTGTTATTGTTAGACAACATAATCCCACTGATCCCTCTCGGATTTCACCTGTTATTTTGGAATCACATCCCTAATTGTTAAATCGGTTTACTGTTGATTTAATGAAAACTTTCCAGACCTTTCTCCAGTTCGTGTCTAAATCTCGCTGAACTTTTGAACAGGATTTAAGTACATATTTATTATTCAACATCCGGTAAACACATAATTTCGCTTCAATCAGAATACTCGTAACCATAATACGGATTAAGCAGAAATCTTTTTTTATCTGTCATTTTTAAATTCAAGATGGCGAAAAGAATCAAATTTGACCCTTTAAAGAGGCTTGAGTATTCTTATGTTCCGGGAAATTCTTAAAATGGTTTTCAAATACCTTTACCTTTTATTGAAATCGGTTTAGTCATTCCCAAAATATTAATTTTTGCTTGAACCACTGTTTTACAGATTAAACGAGTGATATGCGCATTCATTTCCTCATAAATTTACAAAAACCAAACCGAATTAATTAAATAAAAAGTACAAGAACATTGCTCTTTAAAGATAGCTATCAAAGTTTGCTTTATTTTGAAGGAATAATTTTTGTTTGAATCATTGTTTTACAGCCTATAAGATTGTCTTGCTAATTGTGTCTGCATTCATTTTCTTATAAATTTATTATTACTGAATTGATTTCAATGAAATAAAAAGAATCAAAAGTGAGAATTATATGCACTAATATTGAATTTATGACAAAATTAATGGAAATATGCAATCGCTTAAACAAACACTAATAACTTGAGAACTACTAAAGCGATTTTAACGGTTAGTACCTTGTTGTGCGTGGCGGATCTAGGCCATAAAAAAAGGGGTCAAAAATTTCTAACATAAAAAAGCAATCCTTTAGAAGAGTTAAATATGATTTGTAATTTTTAATAGTAATCTTATAACAGCCACCAATTTTCACCATAATATTTTTATTTTACTGAAATCTGTACAGCAACTTGCAGTAGTGTTACCGAGGAAAATAACGAACTAAATTCGCCGAATCACAGTTGGATTGCGACCTATAAATACGTATATAATTCTGTTCAGCGTTTTTTACTGTGGCAGTAGCGAAGCTCTTTTTACTAATTATAAGTTTCTTGTTTTTGTTTTGCAGAACAACTGGATTGTGAAAAGTTTAGGGCCAACGATAAGGAATTCCGAATTTATGAATTTGCAGATTATTTTCTTCGACGATGTCACCTCCGAGATGGAGGGATTTAGAGAAGTAAGTAATTTAAGAAACAATTTTTTCCGGGGAAACAAAATTTTGGCCTTCCATTGTCTTTATTTATTTTAAACACGACGTTTTGATTAGTAAGTATCTCTAACCGTTTTCAAGTGTAAACTAAACCCAGTCTATAGGCTACTACTTATACTACTTGATGTGAAGTCAGGTGTGACCGCTCGCCCCTTTTTTTAACTAAGACGCTTGTTTTCCATAAGGTTGACTGAAAACTTTATGTTTATGTTCTGCATTATAAACGCAGCTTCATTAAACTCTCGTTTTCGCCCATGCGACTTCTTATGCAAAACGTTAATTTCATACCATTGAATCCTGTGATTATTGGACCACGCATGATAAGCGAGTCCATCGGATTTTAGTAGAGTAGGTATATTGAAAAAATGGTCTGTTAGTAAAAAAAATTTCAGATCGTTGACAAAAATCACAGTCCGTAAATAAACCGGTTGTCTGGTACCTTGATGTCATGACGGCCGTGACATCAGAGCTAGCTTTTGCCAGGAAATATTGTACATTTTGGGTCTTGTCGTCTTGTAAGTAGTGTTTATACCTGTTCCGTGCTTGCTATAAATGTATAAATGTATTAAAGACTATCTAAAAGAAATTTTAGACTAAATAAATTTAGTGATAATGCATCTACTTCATCTTCTGTATCAACATCTACAAAAAATATGTGTGAAAAAGATGGTTTAGATTATATTGAGGCTTAACTGAGCCTTCACCATTATGGAAAGTAAATGTTAACAAAATGGACAAATGGTTCATAAAATTGCATGGTAGCAATTTTAAATTTAAAACAATTATTGTGAAGCGATCCACTTTTATATTTAAAAAAGTTTATATTCCATATAAATTGGTAAATTCATTTGTAAAACAAAGAATGATGATAAGAATCAAATTTATAAATACCAAAACGCAAAATAAGTTCACAATGAAACGAAAGCTTGATGATACAGGGACTGATGAAAGTCGAAAAACAGTAAAAAAGTTAAAGAAAATTATTTTGTAAACTATTCTATAATTAGAGAGGTATAGTTTTAGCTCACACATATACTATACTATAGTAGTGTGACTATGGTGATCCTAATTCTTTCGAGAAAAAAAAGTTGCTCCGATTTCAAAATTTTTTATATATCTTTGCGTTTCAGATGATTTTGAAACTTTTTTGTTGCGCCGTCTGTCTGTCTGTCTGTCTGTATGTCTGTCTGTCTGTCTGTCTGTAACGACCAACGCGCATAACTCAAAAACCACTTGGCCGATTTTAATGAAATTTGGTACCTAGGCTGGGTCTTGGCTCGAGATGGTCCCATTTAAAAATGAACAAAATCCACCGAACACAAACCAAATAAAAGGGTGGGGGTAGATTTCAAAAATTAGAGTTTATGTGAAAATATGGCGTGTGTGATATCAAACGAAAGGTAATTGAGTCCGGAGTTTAATAAATAACATTTTAGTTTTTGCTTTTTTTAAGGGTGGGGGTAGATTTTAAAAATTGTGTGGTATCAAACAAAAGGTAATTTAGTCTGGAGTTGAATAAAATATATTTCAGTTTTTAGTTATATTAGCTTATACGTAAACTATATCTATAGTACCTAGTGTGAGCTTAGGGGCCCATATATTGGCAGAGTATTTTGGTTACTTGCAATATAATTTAAAAAAAACTGATGAGGACCATTCTTAATTGATATACTGGGTGTTCCAAGTTAAATGTCCACCATTGCTAACTTTGTTATAATTAAAAATAGAAAAAAGTTTAAATTGGCAAACTGGTTGAATTTTTGAAAATTATAAAAAGCAGGGTGTGCAAAATTGGTTTTATGTTTTTTGAAAAAACTAGAAAACTCGATGTTCGATTTTTCTTTGATTTAAGCGTTACAGTCAATGTATTTTTATTATAATTTTTCTTCAAAATGCGTTAAAAAGGGGGGATCAAAAATACTAAATTTTTGCGTTATGTAATTTATGAATGAATATTTCCTTACTGCCATTGACTTTTAGTCATTTCAATATCCTTTCCTTTAATTTTTTTGATAAAATTTCTCAAAAAAAGAATCTTATTTTAATTACCTCCTATCCACCAAAAAAAGCAATAATATGTTAAATTAATATGAACAAGAGAGTCGACTTAACTTAGGAAAAGTATTAATCGTGTCCAGAATCTGATAGTTATAAAACTGTTGGAATTTTTATCATAAATAATTTAATTTTTTAAGAAATTTTGGTATTTTTACGGCTTCTATCTTTATTTCTGTCATAATACAACGTATAGGTCTCTCTTTATTGATCGTGGAGCAGGCAAATTGCCGCGTCATAGGCTGCCGAGTTGTTATTGACTGGGAGTTACCAGACAACCGGTTTATTGACGGACCGTGGACAAAAATGGTATTTTCCCTACACGTTCGTAGAAAAATTTATCTTTAGCTAATAAAAACGTTTATTTTTCTATAAAGTCCGTTCTTAACAATGACGATGTGCTCCAATACATGGATGGAGTGGCCACCCATTGGTACACCGACTACCTCAACCAACCAGAGTGGTTTGAATTTCCAAGCGGCACGTTCCTATTGGCTACTGAAGCTTGCCAAGATGTGTCACAATATTTGGCCATCAACGAAGTGAGCCTTGGAAACTGGGACAGGGGTGTGAATTATATTAATTCAATTTTAGATGTAAGTTAATAATATATGTTCACTTATTATAGGTGAATATGTTGTTTTACCTTCCGCGTAGCAATGGCTAGAGAATGTATTATTTTCGATGATTTTTTTTTATGAGATAACGCTGAAAATGTGTTATTTGAGTGTATTTTGTCCTATCTTAAGCCGGGATCAAACGACTCATGTACTTGGCGAATAATTGTTACTTGCGTATACTTGTCATGTCGTGTGAGTGCGTTACTTGTACAATTATTTGTCAATCGTTGGTTTTTCATTTGTGGTCGGTAAAAATGAGCCGAGTCAAAGGGCTCACAATTATGCGTACACACAGTACTGTTGTATGTTCACGCTGTCGTACTTGTATAAATTGTACACGTCGTGTGAGCGCTCTGCTTGCTATCGCAATTCGCAAATCTCGTATACTTGCCAAGTACGCAAATAATTGTGTATTTGCCAAGTACACGCGTCGTTTGAGCCCGCCTTTATCTTAGCAATATCGTCGTGATGTATGGCGGGTGTGTGCGTGCGGGTGTGTGTGTGTGTGTCTGTGTCCGTAACACGATAACTCCTAAACCGCTAAACCGATTTTCATAAAATGTTTAGGTAAAATAGTGTTCGACACTTCAACGAGCTGATTATATTTTGATAAAAATCCATTATTACTAATGACTAGTAATTGATTTTTTTTTTAAATGCTAACTTTTTAACGGAGCATCGTATCAATATGTTGTTATTTTTTAATAGTTTTTAACCACTGACTACCACTTTTCATCTCTGATTTACTTTTTATCCATGATCTGAAATTTTTAATTCCTGATTTTCTTATTTTTATCCCCCGGTTAAGTAGAATGATTTTTTTTTTAAACTTTACCTATTTATAGGATTTAGAATGGGGTTTCAACGGATGGGTGGAATGGAATTTGGCTCTTGATTTACAGGGTGGTCCATCTTGGATTGGTGCTTCCTTGGACGCTCCTATCATTGTTAATGCCACGGGTAAGTACACAATTATTACACAGTGGCGTACGCAGAAATCAATCCTGGGGGGGGGGGCTTGAGCGCATACGGCAAAAAATTTTGTCCACAATGAAAACACGATCTTTTCTTGAATAAAATTGTTTTACCTTAAAACATTTTGTTTTGAATTAAAATATTTCTTTTTAGTTCAACGCAGCGGTTAATTTTGAAATGAGACTTTATTTTTCTTCTTTAGTTGTTTTGTTTCACTATACTACTCCATTTTGTAAGAAACCAAATTATCTTCATATAAGTAATATTCTGCTTCCAGAGAAAACGGTGCCTTAGATTAATTCAGTTCCAATTTATAATAAAACAATTTCTTTGTTTGAAACTCGTAGACAATGATTGTGTAGAAATAAAATTTCGGACTTCCATTGTCTTTATTTATTTTAAAACACGACGTTTCGGTTAGTAAGTATCTCTAACCGTTATCAAGTGTAAACTGATACACTTAAATAAAGACAATGGAAGTCCGAAATTTTATTTCAAAACAATTTCTGTTTCACATTAAAATAAAGAGGCAAGACATTTGTTGTGTTATATTAAGAAAATATTCTCTTGGTGAATAGAAAAGCACAAATTGTTTTACTTCAACGCAATTTGCTTTGATCTAAGTAAGACAATTTTTTTTACCGTGCAGATCGATACATTTAAATCTTGATTTTTAGGAAAAATTCATGTTTTGGGGGTCAAAACTCAAATGGTTTTCACTTATACAAACTTAAGTATTAAAACTGCAAACAATGTTTTCTTCAGACAAAAAAAAATATCTGAAAAGGTTTGCTTGTTAAAAATATGTTTAAAAAAGAGCACTAGTGCTAAAACTTTTTTAATATTGTAGTAGAATCGTATATCTTGTGTTTGTTTTTCAGATATCTCAGACAAAATGCAAGAGTACCAAAAAAATATTTCCTATTACCCCTGTTTCTTATTCCCCATCTTCCCCTATGTAAAATAAATGGGTTCCCTCTGTAGTCTCTCTAATGGTTTTTAATTTTCAAAATCACATAGTTTACTAATAAACCTATTTGAAAAAGGTTAGGGATTGTTAACACATAGTTAGATTTTGGTACCTTGTGAAAAGTACCAACATTTATAAACTGTTTAAAAAGTTAAAGAATAGATCATTCACACGAGAAGTGTGCTGCTAGCGCAAACCTTTCCGAAATGGCACGAAATTTAATAGAAGCTCGCTAAAACACAATTGCGCAAGTTCTACGTAAGTGTTAACCGTCCCACAGTGGAACGTTTGACGAATCTAGGTGGACATGGTTAAGTACTATAAATTAACATTTCAGCTACCTACAATTAAAGAGCATATTCCATACATCCTAGATCCAAAATATTATTTTTTTATCCCCTCTGGTTGTCAAGATATTTGCATTGAAAGTTGCATCTTAAAAATTTTCTGCTTAGGCATTTTAATTTTATGTATGGGCAATGCTTTAAAACAATATTCTTTTTTCCCGCGTAGTGGGCGCTGGAGTAAAACAAGTGCCAGGCATTTTTAGAGTGACATGTCCTTAAGACTAGAGAAGCATTTTGACAGTCATTGTTGCAGTGTTTTATTTGCTATGGTTTTATGAATTCGTTGGTGTTTTGGTAAGGAAAATTTTATAAGGAAAATTTTATTTTTATATAGTTTTTGTTGGACTGAAACTTTAGTTTGTTAGAATTTGTTGATGTTAGTTTTATATTTTCTAATTAACCAAAATCTCTACTTTCTGACGCAGTATTGAAATTTTGTCCTTTTTTTGCGGTAAACTTGTACTTAATTATTTTTTTAGCCTGCAACTCTAAAAATAGAAAACGTATTATTTGTGTTTAATGACATTTTCTTTCTGATACCTTCACAAATGTGCCCTTTGGGGATTTTCTAACCTAAATTAGTTAACCTTCGTCCATTTTTCTATATCAGGATGAGTCAATGTGTCTACAGGGTGTCCAGATAAAAGTAACTACGTAGGGCTTTGTGGGATTTTCAGAAACAGTAACAGTTACGATATTCGTTCAAAAGGAAAAAAGTGGCGCTATTGCAAGCTTAATCGGATGCAGTGTCGAAGTTAAAAATATCTACAGGGGGTTTGAAAATAATGCTTAAAAACTTAAATTGTGTTATTCGAAAAATTAAAATATTGTCGCCTTCTTTTAAACAAATTGAATAAAACTATATAAATATGACTAGGCCAATAAAATGACGTTAACAATTTTTTTAGGACTTTATTTTTTTCAAAAAGTCACAATTTTTAGTTTTTGCCTTCCTAGCCCGCATAGCAATGGTATTATTAATAGGTATTATTTTCAATGAATTTTTTTTTTGATAACGCCAAAAATGTGTTATTAGTGTATTTTGACCTATCCTAGCAATATCATCGTGATGTCTGTCTGTATGTCTGTGTGTGTATATTATTTCTGTCCGTAACACGATAGCTCCTAAACCGCTGAACCAATTTTCATAAAAGTTTCAGGTAAAATAGTGCTCGACACTCTTACGAGCTGATTAGATTTTGGTCAAAATCTATTAATGCTAATGACAGTTTTTTGACAAATAAAATTTAAAAAAAGTCTATCTTTTTAACGGAGCATCGTATCAATATAAAGTTTTCGTAATATAGTAGACTATATTTTGCTCAATAATTCGGGTTATAACTAAAAACTTCGTAAGAGCTTCAGTTTCTCAGATATATAAAAAAACTTTTCACAGATGATATATTATCATGGCTTCACTTGAAGTGTGCTAATAGGCTAGCTAGGAAGGTATCATCCCTCATTTATCCAAAATTGGTATGTCTTACCATCTCCTAAATCCTCATAAACCCCCTTGTAGTTACTTTTATCTGAGACACCCTATCCCATGTACCTATGTGTATGGGCCGATTCCTAAAGTACGTAACGCTCAAGGGGGGAAATTACACCGTTACACTGTCATGATTCTTGAATATATTTTTTCTTAAAAATGCATTACGGAGGAGGGAGGAGGGGTTACGTAATTTAAGAATATGCCCTATGTATGTCTGTACGATTGGTTTTTGAAACTTTCGACTTTCACGAATTTTTGTAAACAGTAACTTTTCACTCTGTCACAAGCTTAACCAAGCTTAATAAAAATTCATCTGCACCAAACCCCAAGGACAGTTTTTTGAGGTTAAAAATTTTTTAAAAAATTAAGTTTTAAACGGAGCGAGTTATTATTATGCGGTTTTAGAAATATGATAATATATTTTTTTTGTCTATTTTGTGTCAGATTGAGAAATTAATTAACACAGTTTAGTTTGCAAGATAATAATAAAATGAATTTGTGTTAGTTAATTATTCTATTATTTCTTATGTTAAGTAATGATATTTTTCAAATAAAAATGGAATTTTCCAATTTAATAAATATTTTTTTAAAATTTCTTAGTTACCTATATAAAATTAAAATCCACATATCTCTTAAATTTTCTCACATTAAACCCTTTTAAAGATAATGCCATCCGATGAACATTTCCCATTTTAATTTTAGGGGTTGGTTTTACCCTGGGCAAGGGGTGAGAGGTTTAAAATTTTTAATGCATTTATTTTTTATAGAGTGACAGATGAGAGCGGAATTTTTTTCTTGATCGTCCCTTACCGCCTAAAACGTCTTTAGTTAAATTTTTTTGAAACACCTTGTATGTTGCAAATCTGTTTTATTTAAATTTCTTCTTGCAAAAACTAAAAAAAATATATACCGTTACTTCATTGTTATAAAATTTGTTGAAACAATTTTTGTTAAAACATACAGTATGACTACAAATCTTAAAATCGTTAAAACTGAATCACCCTATATAAGAGGTAGGTAATATTGCAAATACTTAATGCTTTTAAATATTTTATGTTATTTTAAAGCTAAAAAAATCAAGCATTAAAGAGTGTTAATGTTGCTCAGGGGTTGTTCACGTAGATCTTCAAACCGTTCCACTGTGCGTCCGTGAGATTGCGGCGTTTCACGGAAACTGTTAACTACATGTGACGTTCAAATGTCAACAGTGTCAAATATATTATTATATATATATTTTTGAAACAGGTAAGGAATTCTATAAAGAACCAATGTTCTACGTTGTGGGCCACTTCTCCAAATATGTTGTGCCCGATTCCATTAAACTGGGGCTGAAGGTGAACCAAGAGGCAACAGATTCGGGTATAAGAAGCGCTGCCTTTCTTAGACCTGATGGCCATATTGCTCTTATTTTGTCTAACACGTAAGTGAAAAGAGAATAGAAGATTTAGGTGCTTGCCAGTAAAAACTAGAACCTACTAATAATATGAATTTACCGGATGTAGAGGTAACGCCTGTCTTTGGCGGTGTTTGGGCATTAACGAAGTAGGCAAAGTAGATGATGAATACAAGGCCGCGGTTTGGAAGTCACGTTAAGCGGTTGGTCCCGTGTAAAGGGCATAGATGGCGGTAGCAAAATTAAATGACTGCGCCTGTTCAGAGGGTCGGCTCTTCACAAATGGCAACAGTACATCAGGCATCAGCACGAATTGCTAGGGTTTCCAAGAGTTGACGCCAGATGCCAAGCATTTAAACATTTATCCGTTACTTTTCGGTACAAAATAACTTCTTATACTTATTGTAAGTAATCATCGGGAGGCCCGAGAACCCATTATGTCGAATTTCATGCTAGTTTTTATTTTTATTCATGAAATTATATGGAAAATATCTAAAAAAAATCTTAGGCCTGGGGGGGGGAGGGGGTCATATATATACTCGTTTGGGAAATAATTTTTTTTATTATTATTTTTTGGAAATATGTAATTTAATTTATTTAAAATTATAGCTCCCCATTTCTCTTTTTAAGAGTTCGAAATTGGTGTTAGCCTAACCGCCAAACGGATCCTAACCTGTCCAGGCACGCCCCGGTTAGGATACGTTTGCGATCAATTAACCCCGGTGAGGTTATACTTACTTTATATTATCACCGATTTCAACCTTCTAAAAGAAGGACAGGAAAGATATCATTTTAAAAATCCCGCCTAAATATATTTATTGTTTACATCCTATAATTTCATACTAACATGTAGAACTGGCAAATACTGAGCCGACTCTCTCCACAGCCCTACGCAATTAAATCCTTCTTGAGAAAAGAAAATTGCCTATCGTGGAGTCTTGGTGGGCCGGTCCCTTGGCTCTTCATGTAGTATGAACACAGCCTACATAACAACGGTAGGCTGTGGTATGAATGTGAGAGTTAATAAGTAGTGATTGTTCACAAGACGCTAGCCCTACCAAGTCCACTTCGCATGCGCAGATCTACCAATATTATTTAGCTCATGTATTAGAATAGATGAATACAGGGTGATTTTCACTTGCATGATTTTAACCACATGAAAATAGAAAGTTTCAAAAACCTAACTTTACGAAACCTAATCAAATCTAACCGAACCGAACCAAAGCAAACAACCAATAATTTAAAAAAAAACTTTCCTGACTTCCTACCCGGGATCCTAGAGGATGTGAATCCGAACCGAACCGAACCTAACTAAACCAAACCAAACCTAACCTAACCTAACCAAACACAACAACACTGCTAATTAGGTTTAGTTGGGTATGGTTAGGTTTGGATAGGTTTGGTTCGGTACGGTCCGGTTCGGATCCACATCCTCTAGGATCCCGGGTAGGAAGTCAGGAAAGTTTTTTTTTGAAAAAAATTATTGGTTTAGTTTGCTTTTGTTCGGTTCGGTTAGATTTGATTAGGTTTCGTTAGGTTAGGTTTTTGAAACTTTCTATTTTCATGTGGTTAGAATCATTCAAGTGAAAATCACCCTGTTCATCTATTCTAATACATGAGGTATAAATAATATTGGCAGATCTGCGCATGCGAAGTCAAGGATTCAAAGTGGACTTGGTAGGGCTAGCGTCTTGTGTGATTGTTCCGGGCACCAAGGTCACTTGCCAGATTATCTTGGTGGCCACCGAATTGAGCTTGCAAATTGTCTGCAATAAGTGACAGAGACAATAAGTAAAAACGAAACGAAATAAAAAGCTAGTTTAGGAAAACTTTAACACGCGCAAAATCACTGAAAAAGACTTCTACGAAACTTAAAACTGGTTTTTATAAAACATTTTATTAATTAATAAAGACCTATTGCAATAGTGCCAGGCACAAATTGTGCCGGCCACTATATCGACAGTTTCTCATTATAAGAACAGCTGTGTCCTTTCAAAATTAGGCCTTTGTGTATTATACGAGCTGGATTTAATAGTGACGCCACTATTAATGGAAAATAAACGACGGGATTTATAAATTCGAATTTTGTATGTCAATTTTGAAAGATCAACTGTCAGTTTGTAATGCGAAACTGTCAATATAGTGCCCGGCACAATTTGTGCCTGGCACTATTGCAATAGGTCCCTATTATCTACTACTCTATTTTTTTAGAAACGACGAAGATGCCGAAGTGGCCATTGCGATTCACAGAGGAACATTTTCGATACCACTGGCAGCAAATTCTTTAAATACTGTTTTGTTTAACAGTGATGTTTATGCAAAAAATTTAAGTTAGGTCAGAAAATTTTAAATATAATTTGATGATGGGGGCGTTACCTGGTCTAGTTATTTTTTTCTAAGTTTTGAACCAAGAGCGATATCGACTTCACTGTATAACAGTTTTTTATATATAAGAATATAATATATTATTTATGATTTTTAAAGCTTTTTTTAATAATTATTAGCTTTGTCAGATTTTTTCAAACCTTGGAAATTTTTAATAAGATAGGGTGACAGTGACAGGTAATAGGGTGTGTTGTTATAGTTGTGGTTGTCTTTGTGGTTAATAACGAATAGGTTTTTTTTACAATAGAAGGATTTTTAGTAGCCGTGGTGGCTCAGTGCGTTCGCGCATTGAACACAAGTGAGTTAAGGAATCTCGCTTGCTACAGTGGCGGGTTCGATCCCCGTCGGTTGCCGAGGTCGGGTGCGGCAGACATTTATAGGATTCCTGGGGAGTGTAAAATGTAATATTGTCCTACCCCTTCATTGACGCCGGTAACCAGGCCGGATGAGGTTGGATATCTCGTGAAGGCGGACTTTTTTACACACTCCTTCAGTCGGTAGGCCATTCTAAGGGACAAAAGGACCGGATAAAAAAAATACCCGGTCTGGGGTTCCAAAGGTGGCCGATGACCCGTGCAATTAGGAGTTCCGAAATGGCGGCCTTAGTGTCGGCGAAAGAGTCACGGTTATCAAATGAGAAAAAAAAAGAAGGATTTTTAATGCTTTTTTTGGTAAACATTAACCAGATATCCGGACGAATTAAAAGGGGGTAAAATTGAAGGGGGTAAAGTTCATATCTATGGTTTCATGAATAACATCAAATGGTACCTAATATGTTCTTTCGAACTAGCCAGCCGACTGGTTATAAAACCGTATAAAACGTGGTGTAGGTTTCCTATATACAAATTGATCAAAATAAAAATTAAACTATCTAATTTGATTAAAAACTATTTTGATTTTAATGATTCAGATTAAATAAAAGTAAATTTACAATTTACTTTTTATTTATATAAAAACTTTTTAGTTATTCTTAATTTAATTTAAAGTTATTCTTATTTTGTTTTTAATTTTTATTCAACTTATTAAAAAAAACCTTAAAAAATGTTAATTTTTTTTTGTCATTTTGCCCCAATTTGTTTTTTTTTCAAAGTAGCAAATTTTCAAAACGTAGCACACCTAAAGCTTCAATTTCTTTAAAAATTTGGATATTAACCCATCAATATTTTTTGCCTTTTTCTGGGTTAAGGGGTCCAGATTATGCAGATTTTTTAAGGAACATGAATATGATATAATTTTTGTAAGTTAATAACACCGCTATCTTAAAAAAATTAATTTTTCCTGTCAGGATATGCGATTACTGTCCCTAGCGGGGGTAGGGGACAATTCGCCGCGGCCGATTCGCCGCGGGGACAATTCGCCGCGAGATTTTTTGTTTTATGATATTATCATTTTTTATTTAGCTTGACTTCATATAATATATTTTTTATTTGTCTGATCATAACTTTTTTCAAACTTTTCCAACTAGGTATTTGGTGGTTAGTATTCAATTAAAATTTTTATTTTTTTTTGAAAAATAAATAAAATGGCGGATCCAAAACGGTGGATTTTCCCATTTATAAACTAATATGCATCAAACTCGGAAGTTTGCGATCTTTCAGGTCGCTGATTATTATTTTTAACTTAAACTAAAAAAAAATCAAAATGGCGGATCAAAAATGGCGGACTTTTTCATTTATGAACCTATATACATCAAATTCAAAACTTTAAGGTGTTTTAGGTAGCTGATTATGACTTCTAACTTAAACTTAAAAAAAAATCAATATGGCAGATCCAAAACGGCGGACTTTCCCATTTATGATTCAGGTCGCTGATTATGATTTCTAACTTAAACTTAAAAAAACAAAATGAACTCTCCAAAATGGCGGACTTTCCCATTTATAAACCGATTTGCATTAAACTCGGAACTTGGCGATCTTTAAGGTCGCCGATTATTATTTTTTACTAAAACTAAAAAAAATCTAAATGGCGGATCCAAAATGGCGGCTTTTCCCATGTATGCATCAAATTCGGAACTATGCGATCTTTTAGGTCGCTGATAAATATTTTTCACTTAAATTTAAAAAAAAAGAAAATGGCGGACATTTTACCATTTATAAACCGATTTGCATCAAACTGGGATCCTCGAGGTCGCTGATTATTATTTTTTACTTACACAAAAAAAAATCAAAATGGCGGATCAACAATGGCGGACTTTCCCATTTATAAACCAATATGCATCAAATTCGGAACTTTGGGGTGTTTCAGGTCGCTGATTATGATTCTTTGAGGTCGCTGATTATTATTTTTAACTTACACAAAAAAAAATCAAAATGGCAGATCAACAATGACGGCTTTTCCCATGTATGAACCAATATGCATCAAATTCGGAACTTTGGGGTATTTCAGGTTGCTTAAAAAGAAAACAAATGGCGGATCATAAATGGCGGCGATCAAGGCGTTTTTAAGTGCAAACTCCAAAACGGTTAGAGATACCTACTAACCGAAACGGATTTAAAATAAATAAAGACAATGGAAGTCCGAAATTTTCTTTCTACATTTAATTTATTATTAAAAGTTTAAAAGTTTTCTTGCAAAATTAATAAAACAGTAAAAAACATTTTATTATAAATATTGCACACTTGCTTTTAAAGCTCGCAAAGTTCCGAGTTTGATGCAAATCGGTTTATAAATGGAAAAGTCCGCCATTTTGGAACTGCCATTTTGATTTTTTTAAAAGTTTAAGTTAGAAATCATAACCAGCGACCTGAATCACCCCAAAGGTCCGAATTTGATGCATATTGGTTCATAAATGGGAAAGCCCGCCATTTTGATTTTTTTAAAGTTTAAGTTAGAAGTCACAATCAGCGACCTAAAACACCCTAAAGTTCCGAATTTCTTGCATATTGGTTCATACATGGGAAAATCCGCCATTTTGTAACCGCCCTTTTGATTTTCTTTAAGTTTAAGTTAGAAGTCACAATCAGCGACCTAAAACACCCTAAAGTTCCGAATTTCATGCATATTGGTTCATAAATGGGAAAGTCCGCCATTTTTGATCGCCATTTTGATTTTTTTAGTTTAAGTTAAAAATAATAATCAGCGACCTGAAAGATCGCAAACTTCCGAGTTTGATGTATATTAGTTCATAAATGGGAAAATCCACCATTTTGGATCCGCCATTTTATTTATTTTTCAAAAAAAAAAAAATTATTTGAATACTAACCACTCCATACCTAGTTGGAAAAGTTTGAAAAAAGTTATGATCAGACAAATAAAAAATATATTATATGAACTCAAGCTAAATAATAAATGATAATATCATAAAACAAAAAATCTCGCGGCGAATTGTCCCCGCGGCGAATCGGCCGGCGGCGAATTGTCCTCGCGGCGAATCGGCCGCGGCGAATTGTCCCATCCCCCTAGCGGGGAGCTAAGGAAAAAAAATATTTTAGGTAAATTCGCAAAGCCCGACTTAATGAAGAAAAAGTCCCGTCATAGTCATATTAGGTATTAGTTTCTAATAAATAATTCGGCAGAAATTCTTAAGGGAACACTTCTTTTTTATTAAATTAAAACAACTATATTTATATATTACTAACTTCAAACAAAAGTTGACTATTTTTTTTGGTATTTAGAAATAAATTAAATTCATAAAAAATACATTAGAAGAAGGTAACTATATTTAAATTTGATCACGCTATGTGATTTTAAGTTTTTATTATTTAAATATACAACACAAATATTGACTAATTTAAGTGTCGTGTTTTAAAACAGTTTAAAAACCCACAAATCTTTATTAAATGTCGTTTTTATCGTTAGGGCTAATTGCTACACCCTGGTATATAATTATAATGATGAGGCATATTTATCTAAAACACGATATTTTCAACGTGTAATAATCTATAACCTTATTATGGCCAGCTTTTCTACAAATTCGCCCAGTTGGACTAAAAGATCGTATTGTAAATGCCTTAAATTTTGTGCGCATTTGGATTCTTTGTATTGTTTTATTATTTTTTTTTATACTGGGACTTTTCATCCAATAAGGATCAATCGCCCAGTTTCGCAAAGTTATAGCAAGGTGAAAGCATTTTAAATAAGCCAAAAGTTTGTTGCTATAATAGGGTGTTTGACAGTAGTAAAAAATAAATATATATTTATTTTTAGATATATCTATAGGTCTTCGGAATGCTAAAAACAAACTTTTTTGTTTAATTTTTTCTCAAATTCATAGTTCTTTTAATAAAATAAATTCATTGAATTAAAACAATTAGCCACGTGATTCAAAACAGGCGGTCTACCAATCAGCTGCGAGTGACGTCACAAAACAGTAAACGCCTCGAACGAACCTATTTTCTGTGTTATTTTCTTATGGATGGTATGTTTGCTTTGGTTTAAAGTGCGAATTATAGTCCTAAATTAGATTTTATTTTGTGTTTTGCTTATAAAAAACATTTTCAATGGAAAAATGATTCTCCAAAGCCGATAGCTCCAACTTGCCAATGCTGAATTCCTTTATGGTGGCAGGCTTCTTTGCCAACAACAGTGATTTTTGTTCTGCGGAATTTAGAAAAGTCAAAATATTCTTCGCCTACTTTTACTCATTTAGATTTGGACGTTAGCTTATATGTTTTGCTTTTTTTTCTAATATGCCACTTACAATAGGTTCAATTAAATACCCAATCATTATTATTTTAAGCATTAAGAAACAATCAAAAATTGCTTTTTTAAAACAAAATTTTCTAAATACACTTTGCATACATTTGCATAGGTTACACTGCCTAGTCCTGCCTATGCACTGCCTAGTCTTGCATATGCACTGCTCAGTCCTAAATTTAGCCTGCATGTGCACTGCCTAATCCTGCATTTTGAGGTACTCCCTAGTCCTGTCTAATAACTGCCTAGCACCGCCTAAAAATTTGTACACCTTTCTGCCTATTATAGTTGTTCACCCCTTGTAATAAACATAACCTCAAAAATTTCATCGTCATTTATGAAATAGTTATATATATTATAGACAACGTCAGAAGAATTTTTTATGGTAGTATTCGAACACTGAGGCACTACACACCAGGACATTTTTTTACATAAAAAACCCAGACCAAAAACAAATAAACACTTGAATGCCGTGTATCTGTCCGCGAGTTTACTGCGCTGTGACGTTATTGCAACGCCATGCTAGAAATGAGCGTTTTAGCGGCAAATTCAAATCGGAAATTAGAAAACTTGATTTAAAATATAGTCATGATAAAATATACTATTTTAATAATTTTGCGTAGCAAATTAGGGATCTATGTATCATTCTAAACTCTTTTCTAAAATTTGTCAAATACCCTATTTGTCGAGGGATAAAAATATAGTTTTATCACGACGTTTATGCTATTAGTATTTTCTTTTGATATGGGCTTTTAAGATTTTTTGCGGTTTTTTTATCCTTGATCTGTTACTATATAACCTAGATTTTCACTTTTATTCCTGATCTGTCACTTTTTATCTTTAATTTTTACTTTTTATCTCCAATACGTCACTTTTTATATAGTAGGGTACCTATCTCTAAAATGTGAAGTGTGCAAACGTGAATATTTCATAATTAAAAATAAAAATATTTTGTTTATGCTTATTCGTATTAATATGGAATTAGTTACAGAATGTAAATAATATGTTTAAAATTAAAAGCTGCTTGATATTTAGTCTCTAAACGGTCGTTTCGCCATGCTTATTGATTCATTCACTAATGGATTTTCATATTTTATCACGAAATTTATTTTCATAAAGTAGGCATGTTTATTCATTGTTAATTAAATGCTTTAAAAGGGTTTATCCCACATTTTTCAAAGATATTTTTATTTTTTTAAATATCTATTAAGTAGTAATAGGCCCGTTTTTACCCAACTGCAGCACGGCGAAAGGAAGGGTAATGTTTTTCGAATGTTGTATGTAAGTAAATATGTATGTTTGTGTCACGCTAGAGGCTAAACGGCTGAACCGATTTTGACATAAAAGGTGTCGTAGAATTGCTACTGATCCCGAAGGTGCTATAGGCTATATTTTTTTAAACAGGAATAACATGGCGGTCTTCAGACGCCATTTTCTCACATGATGTAGGCTTTAAGACATACAAATTATCTAAATTTCAGGCGATTTTATCGAAATTCCTTCGATTGCCCATTGCAAATGTCCTATAATTTGCTGTAGTTACTTTGTAGTCCTCCCTGCTCCCACCCATCACCCCTCCTGTCATTCCCCCCACCCTATTTAAAAACCATATTCGCATAATTTTATCAAATATAGAACGATTTCACAAATTCTTTCTGTATACGGTTTTAGATTTTTTTTCCAACACCATTTTACTAGTCCCCCCCCCCCGCCTCTTCCTCTCTCCTCTCCACCATCCTTATGTTATAGTTATGACTATAACTTTCACAAATATAAATTGATTTCAAAATTTCTTTCTGCACACACTTGAAGATTTTATTTCCAGCATCATTTTACTAGCTTCCCCCTTCCTCTCCCTCTTCTCTTCCCACCCTCCTTCTTAAAAATAGTTGAAGCTATACCTCTCAAGAATTTAGAGCGATTTCAAAAATTCTTTCGGCACACGCTTTAAGATTTTTTTCGACACCATTTTACTTACCTTCTCCATCTCCTCCCTCACCTTTACTAAATGGAAGGTAAGACTGTTCGCGTCCGTAGAAAATCTACACGTACTTTTTGCGTAAAGGTAAATGAATTGTAAATGCATAGTGCTTTTTATAAGGCTGAATAAGAAGTAAACCTAAAAGTTGGAAATAAAAAAAAATTAAATAAAAAAAACACCCAACTGCTACATTCACTTGTAACTACTAGTCGCAGCAGTGTTGCCACCCTCGACCCTGAGGTCTTCGGTAGAAGGCTTCGAGAAAAATCGGTAGATTTCGGTAGATTTTTTAATCATCTCAGCAAGCAGTGCTGGATAGTATAGTTTGGATTGATTTAGTAGGTAAATTGTATTTCTACGATTTGTTTTTACTGCCAAAATACCAAAATTAAGAATTAAATAAGAAAATTAGGTACATACTAGGGACCTATTGCAATAAAGCCGGGCACAAATTGTGCCGGGCACTATATTGACAGTTTCGTATTAAAAACTGACAGATGATGTTTCAAAATTGACATACCAAAGTCGACTTTAGAAAGCCAGTCATTTATTTTCCATTAATTGTGGCGTCACTATTAATTCCGGCTCTTATAATACACAATGGCCTTATTTTGAAAGAAGACAGCTGTTCTTATAATGTGAAACTGTCAATATAGTTCCAGCGGCGTAGCGTGCCCGAAAGGGCGGGGGGGGGGGGGCGACAGCTAAAAAGGGCGCCTCTGAAAACTGATGAAAAATATCGTGGCAAAAAAAAAAACAAAAAAAGGCACCTCTCACAAATCTTGCGACCAAAAAAAAAAAAAAAAGGTCATCATGTGTGAGGGGGCGGCGAATCTTGCGACCAACAAAAAACAACCAAAAAGGTCATCATGTCGTTCGTTTCCTTTGGCACCCACTCAATTGGCCATTACCGGCCCGACTTAATAAAGCTGAGGGCGCTTCGGCCACCTATGCGGCGCCACTACCCTCGGGGCGGGGGGGGGCGACGAACCCCCCGCGCCCCCCCCCACGCTACGCCGCTGTATAGTTCCCGGCACAATTTGTGCCTGGCTTTATTGCAATAGGTCCCTATTATGTAGATAATATTATAAAAAAAGACCTCAGGGTTTATATTTATAATAGCGTGATCTTTAATGCGGCTTGCGGCTGCCGGCTGAGTATATCGCAAAATCCAAGAGATGGCGCCATATATACACTTTTAAAAACAATGGCTTGAAATAAAAACTTTATTCTACAAAGGATCTTACATAAAAAGAATATTTTATTTATGGTGTTTTTTTTTAATCGCGATTACGAGGCGTATCAAAAAAAAACAAGATTATATTGAAAAAAAAAATCGGTAGAAAACTATGGTTATTCGGTATATCGTAAAGTGAAAGGCTAAATCGGTAGATCTACCGAAAAATCGGTAGAGGTGGCAACACTGAGTCGCAGTTGGGTATAAAATTACCCAATAATCTGATTTATGAAATTGGAAAACTGAATAATTTCGTAGGTGCGCTTTGGGCATCAAAACTAAAAGTTGAAGCATGTCGTACGTTATAGGATTACCTATTAATTTTGTACTCAACTGCGATTAGGAGTTACAAGTAAATTTAGCAGTTGGGTGTTTTTTTTATAAAAGAAACATTTATTTACCATTATTAATGAAAAAGCTATGAAACCTCGTATGAAACCTCAGTAAACTAGGGTGGATCGGGGTAAATGTAAACAGGGGTAAACGTAAACGGTCCTAATAAAGGTTTTAAATTTGCCTCTAAATTCGATATTGGTGCCAATTCTAATACCACGCTTGCTTGACAGTTAGCGCCAATGAAAATTAGCTTCCAGATTAGTTTGGTTTAGTGTGGCCATAACATATTGACTCGTTTAAGCAGTTTCACTCTATATGAAATCCTTGAGAAGTATTTAATCGATAAACCTCTGGCCGCGTACATTGTTTTTTTATTTTTTTTATATTATAGATGGCAGCAGTTGGCTTTTTTCTCAGCCCCAAGTGAGCCCCTAAGGGTAGGCAGCACAGTTAACATGCTTCCCATTCATTTGATATTACAAAATAAAGCAATGAACAACAAGTGTCATTGCGTCTTTTTCTTTAGTATATAGAAGGAGAGAGTAAATTGACTTCAAACTTCATCAGATATAAAAGGGTTAGAATCATCCAACAGCCATTTTCTTAGCAGAATGGAGTCAGATATTGTGAATTTGGTGAGGTTGAAATATATTTTTAAAAATATGTTTTATTTTGTGGATATTTTTAAACTTTTTTGTAAAAAAAAAGTGGTTACAGCTTGGGCATTCTTGGAATTCATTTATCCAGAAGAAACATGCAGGTGAGTGGGTTAAAAGCAGGATTATTTTTAGGCCTCTAGTAATTTCTGTAATTTCGGTAATTTTTTAATAAAAAGGTGAACATTAATTACCGTTTCAAAGAATTAGGAAGCATTCTGTTCAAACAGAAGGTAAATATTTTTGCAAACCATAATTAGGTAGTTTATAGGTATAATTAAGAAAAATGGGTAAATATATAAAATAGGGGAGACTAGGGATAGTTCATACATTTTAAAATAATATTTTTGAAGAAAAATATAGATGAAATTTTTTAAATATTTGTTTGCATTATAATACATAGCTTAATATGTAATGATTTTGAATGATTTTAGTGTGACAGTTTGCTAATTAATGTATCAATGATCCCTATATCTGTACCCCAGAGCCAGACTATGTTAAGTCCATGTTTGACTTTTTTTGGTTTGAACAACCTACTGACTTAACATTGTTTGCCTAACGATGTCTATGGACTTAATATTGGTTCATATCAAGGTTTATAATTAGCAAATAAAAATATATGAAAAAATAAGTATTAAGGTTGTTCAAACCAAAAAAAGGCAAAAAGGGACTTAACATAGTCTGGCTCTGGGGTACAGATATATATTAGGAATATTTGATACAAGTTGCATAATACATGAATAAAGAAAAAATATATATTTATTTGTGTTTCAGTAAATTCTCTAAAATATGAATCTTTAATAATCCCTCAAATAATAAGCAGCCAAATGCAAGTAATTCTCACCAAAATAGGTACCAATGATAGTAGTAGTATTTAAATTTTGCCATATTTTAATACAAAACAATTTTCCCTGAACTGCTGGTTTGGTGGTGCCTTAAGCCATATAAAATATCCATACAATATTTGATATTAAAAAAAATATCTACAAAGGTGTGTTGTTTTTCAGATTTGAAAAAGCGTCGACAATCCTCAATTCTTAGTTCAGTAAATTTGACTCGAGAGAAACAGCTGACATCAAAAGCCAAAAAGCTTTATCGAAGAGTGGTAACTGACAGTAAAAAATTAGCCAACCAGAGCAGGACAATCACATCATTTCGAAAATGTCTAGAGATAGCTGACAATTTTTCCAGTCACTATAAACATATAATTAAAAGGGTAAATAAACAAACCTTATTTTGTTATGGTTACCGAACTGGCAAGATTTTTATAATACACATATCCCACCCTCAGAACAAAAGTGACACATCTCAAAATTTTAATTTTAGGATTTTGACTTTTTGCAGTTTGTCCCTCACTATCGATACATTGTCAAACAAAGTCACAATTCAAATTACAAATATATTTAAAGTTTTAAGTTACCACAGCTTCTTATGGTAACCGCAAAAGTTTTTTGTAATTTTCCAACAATTTAATTTTTTGAGCTTTTTAAGGGTGCAATATATGTGTAAAAATATTTAACTATTGACATAACAAATACTCTTACTTAATTAATAAGTGTCATTGAGATTCATGTATATTTTGTAAACTGTATTAATAAATTTTTTTACCAAGTTTCAATCCTTTTTGTATTCCTTTTATTTAAAAAATTAAGTAAGTTTAGATAAAAGGATTAATTAGTCACTTATTTCCATTATGAGACATTGACAACTTTTACAGTTCAGTTGCAGTGGTTGCTTTTGGAAACAATGATGAAAACCATAATTTATTATCAATAAATAGTCTGACACTATGAAATTAGTCAAAGTTGTCAAAAACACCATAAACGAAAATCAGACTATAAAAAGGACCAAGAAACAGGCAAAATTAAAGTTCTTTGATTTTTTAAATCTTTAATTTTGTCTTTAAGTACTCTGTAAGAAAGTCGCAACTGTAATTAGCATATATTATCCAAATTGGTTATGCTAATTTACAACTGCAACCTTCTTGCTTAGTATGGAAATCTTGGCCCTTTTTGTAAAAACCTAAGTATTGATTTCAAAAAGCAAATCAATATTTTGTTAAGAGCGCCATCTATGTCAAACCTAAGAACTAATAAAAATGTTTGGCCGCACAGTTTAAGGTGCCTGTAATACTTCTCAAGGCTTAGCACGGGAGAAAGTCTTCTGGTCTGCAAAGCGGACCGAACCGTGGTCTGTCTGCAAAGCGGACCGAACCGTGGTCTTCTGTGAGTGTGGCGATAAGTTCAGATGCACCTCTGCAAATTAACCGTATTTCATTTTTTCAAAGACACTGAAATCTGTCAGTATTTTTTTTGTCAGCAAGGTAAGTTTTAAACTGAAGTAATTATTAGTAACACAATGCATTATTTTATTTGTTTAAAAATGTTTAACTGCATATTGCAAGGGTCGATTTTGGCTTCAATTTTCTTTTTAGTATATATATCTGAGTTAGCAAACAGCACAAAAAGTAACCTAGAGTCCTTTGCAGACGACAAAAAACTTTTCTGTAACCCACTGACGCAAATACAGCTGTTTAAACAAGATCTATGTACTATTGAACAGTGGACCGATACATGGCAACTAAAATTAAATGAACAAAAATGTACAGTACTACATGTAGGAAAGAAGAACCCAATGATTAACTACGAAATAAATAAATATAAATTAAACAGTGTAAACCAACAAAAAGATTTGGGTGTATACATAAGCCAAGATCTCAAATGGGAAACACAAAGGTCAAATAGTAAAAAATGTCCAAATGATTAGGAAAATATACACCACCTACATAAGACCCAAACTTGAGTATGCCCATGCAGTTTGGAACCCCTACTACTGCAAGGATATAGAACTTTTAGAGCGTGTACAGAGAAGAATAACACAAATTCCCTCCGAAACACACAACCTTCCATATGAAACCAGACTACAAAGATTTAACTTAACAACTTTAAAGGAAAGGAGGGAACGAGGTGATTTAATAGAAACATATAAAATTCTAAATGGACACTACTCTCCTAAATTACACATGGAAAACATTTTCCAACTAAATCCAAATCAAAATCTTAGAGGACACAACCAAAAACTAAAAAAGAAAAATCATCTCTGGCAGCAAGAAAAAACTTCCTGGTTTATCAATGGAACTCGTTAAATCAGGAAACTATAAGTGCCCCAAGTAAAACATATTTAAAAATAGACTAGACAAAATATTATCCACTACCAATAACATCTTAGTGCACTATTCCTAAAGATAATACTAAAACACTTAAAAACTTAAAAACAAAAATCAACAAATAAAACAATGATACAATAGACTCATCGGTGTTAAACCGCTTTCTATTGTCAATGAAATAATAATAATAATAAATAATAATATTATCAATTTTTCTTTTATTATTATCGTCTTTACATTTACCCCCGGCAGGTTTGCCTAGGGGTAAATGTAAACACACTTTTGAGGTAAATGTAAACACACGCGGGGTAATTGTAAACACAGCAAGACAAATGGGCCATCGTACAGTAAGGAGGATTTGCTGAATGCTGTACAAAACAAAAATAAAACATATCGTGCAGCTCAAAGTCCCAGTTGCAAAATGACATTTAATGCAGATGTAGAGTCCAAAATTGTAGATTGCCTACTGGCCAGGGCAAGATATCCAAGCGACAAAGATGAACTAAAACCAGTTTACATTTAGCCCGGTTTGTTGGGGTAAATGTCAACATATGACGGTTTTTTAAATAATTTACTTTTTTTAAGAGCGCTTTTGTTTTTTTTGGTAATTTTGTTCTTAGAACAAAGGATAATGTCAAATATGATCACCAAATTTTTGAATAATTTTTTTATAAACGGGAGTGTCTATTTCGTGATTTCAAATCTGAAATTTCCCAAAAAGGGTCAAAATCGTTTACATTTATCTCGGTGGGCCCTACATCTACAAAAATTTCCCTCTCACCTTTTTTGCAGTACCATATGAATAAGGTAAGTTGTAGTACATTGTATTCAAACATCACATATGTTTACTGCGGAATTACGGGGACGCTACTCCCTTTTAACACCGGACGTCTTAGCAACGTACTTTAGGTCCCACCGGGGGGCTATTTAAAAAATATATGTATATGTCTATAGTCCTTGCCATACGCAGTTACACTTTTGTGACTTTGACATGAAATAAACATATTTCCTAACCAGAAATATATTAAAAAGTAAATATGTCATGTTAATAAAAAATTAAAGGTAAAACTGTCATTTTCTCTGGATAAAAAGATGCTGACTGTAGGTTGACAAAAAAAAGACACAGAAAAAAACCACTCAAAGACATGCCATTTTTCAGATTTTTTTTGTTGCTCTCAGTATGCATATTATAAATAAAGAGCTTGGAAATGTCACAAAAGTGTAACTGCCTATGGCAAGGACTATAGCTTAATAAGTATTTAATTGTATACAATGGTCTTTCAACCAAAAATATTTTTTTGAGAAAAAAATAGTGTTAAGGATTAAAAATACCACAAAAAATATTTTAAAAATTTTCCCACTTTTTCGGTACGCTAATGGAACGTGCACCTGCCGTCAGAGGGCACTAAAGTACATTGTTGAAAAAGAAATTTTATCCCCTTGAAAAATGATCTCAAGAAGATTTTTGGAAAAGTTGACTTTTTTCGAGTTATTAGCAAAAAACTATCAAAAAGAACGATTAAGTGGAGGGTACTACCCCCTGCCCAGGTTGGGGGGTGGTTCCCTTTCGTAAAATGTTCGGGCGAGTCGAGTCTTTGTCTATCCATATTAGTGATGTAATTGGAAATATTAGAAATTTCCGAAGGTGTCTCGGAAATATTGGAAATATTCGAAATATTGGAAATATTTAAAAAAATATTATCTTTCATATTTTGTAACTTTCGGGAGCATTCTTAAATAACGCAACGCAAAAATTCAGGATTTTTGACTCCCACCCCCCTCGTAACGAATTTTCAAGAAAAAACACATTAAAATAACATTGAGTGTAACGCAAGGCCCTTATAAAAACTTACTATAGAACAATTTTTATTTCGGATATTATTGAAGATTTTGAGGAAGTAGACTGGCAAGACGATCTTATTAAGTATGATGCTGATGACAGCGATGAAGATATGTCTCTTGCTCGACTAGTGAATAGTGTAGTGTGTCAAGAATGAGATTTTTTTGAACAAATTTGACCTTATTTCTGCATATTTGTTTAAAGAATAACTCCTGATTTGTGTTCATGTATAAGCCTTTTGCGTTTTCCGGTGTTTTGTTATGATTTTATAAATAAATATTCCCTTTTTTCTTATTTTTTTAATATTTCCTATATTTCCATATATTTCCAATGTTTCAGGAAATATTTCCGGAAATATTTCCGAAAATATATTTCCGGAAATTTTACAACACTAATCCACACCAAGTGTTTTGCTTCTATCATTAAACGCAGCATATCGCTTGAATCTAGGTTGTAGGGCCCAGTGGCATATATAGGGGGGGCCTGGGGGGTTGGGGGGCCCGCCCCCCCCCCGAAGTTTTTTTTAGATATTTTCCACATATTCCTTGAATATAAACATAAAATAGCATAAAATACAGCCTCATGGGGTCTTGGGCCCCCCCTTAACAGTGTTGGCCCCCTCCGAAACTTTTTTCTATATACGCCACTGGTAGGGCCTAAACTATTTGCTTCCATTTTATATTTATGTGTTGGGCACACTCACTCTTACTCAATACTTTAACATGTTCTCTGCTTTAACCTCTGTTTTATATAAATCGTTTTCCTTTGAAATTTATTCGCAAGCGTGGGCCATTCTAAGCAGACGGGCCGTGTGGATGTAATACACTTCGAAATTTATTCAACTCTGTAACTGTAATTACTGGCTAATTTATGGGCGCTTCGTGAGATCCCCGAGCTAGGTATGATTTGCATCCAGACTCCAGGATTTGCCCACTTTGATTTACATTTTGTTTATATTGACTTGGGACCTATTTGAATTTCACTAGATTTATTATTTCAAACTTTCCATTGACAAGTGGCAACGAGCCGAGCCACATTAAATTATTTCGGGTCTGTCTAAAATATTGACCAGTTACTTAATTCAGAAGGGGTCGTGGGGGACTAAAATTTTCACTGAATGGTTGCATTAACCTCACAAACTTGTATGCCAAATTTCATTAAAATTACAGTATTAGGAGTTTGTGGTCCTTATTTAAGTGATCTGTGTTTGTTATGTTTGAGCAAAATAAAGAAGTTTTCAATCAACCAAGCATGGACATACCAAACATATGGAAACCACTCCTTAAGGAAAACAAGCGTCTTAGGATTAAAAAAGGGGCGCGCCGTCACACCTGACTGCACATCAAGTAATTTAAGTAGTAGTAAGTAAGTAATGAACCTGTAGACTGGATTGTTTAATCTACACTTGAATACGGTTGGAGATACTTACTAACCGAAACGTCGTGTGTAAAATATATAAAGACAATGGACGTCAGAAATTTTCTTTCTACTCCACTATTTAATTTCAAAGCCTTGATATCGAACAAGAAGAGAGATCTGTGCTTCTCGAAAAGATAAAACACTATTTACCAACCATCTTTCAATCGCGGAAAAGTTCTCTTACACCATTTTTTACCCAAATTTCAGCAAATTTTAAACCCCGCCAAATAGTTAACATATCACAATCCAATCTATATCGATAGGCTTATCGCACAAATCCGACTCGCCAATAAACATTTTTTGTAATTTATGTATAAAAAATCTCGTACAGAATAAATACATCAACGTACGCACGGTCCGTAAATAAACCGGTTGTCTGGTAACTCTCAGACAATAAGAACTCGGCAGCTTATGACGCGGCAATATGCCTGCTCCACGATCAATTAAGAGAGACCTATACGTTATATTAGGGACCTATTGCAATAAAGCCAGGCACAAATTGTGCCGGGCACTATATTGACAGTTTTGCATTAAAAACTGACAGTTGATCTTTCAAAATTGACATACCAAATTCGAATTTAGAAATCCAGTCGTTTATTTTCCATTAATTGTGGCGTCACTATTAATTCCGGCTCTTATAATACACAATGGCCTTATTTTGAAAGAAGACAGCTGTTCTTATAATGTGAAACTGTCAATATAGTGCCCGGCACAATTTGTGCCTGGCTTTATTGCAATAGGTCCCTATTATGAGAGAAATAAAGATAGATGCTGTAAAATACCAAAATTTATTAAAAAATTAAATAATTTAAAAATGTATGACAAAAATTCAAACAGTTTTATAAATATCAGATTCAGGACACGATTATAAATACCTTTCCTAAGTTAATTCGACTCTCTTGTTCATATTAATTTGACTTTTTCGTCGAACACTAAAGCAATATTGATTTTTTTTGTGGATAGGAGGTAGATAAACTTCAAATCATCTCTTTTGTGTAACCCGTTATTGAAAAGAAAATGGCATATAGAAAGCATATGATAGTATACCACTAAATCTACTTTGGAAAGCGTTGGAAAACACAAACATAAACGTACAACTAATAAAGGCCATCAAAGAGTTATACCGCAATAGTAAGGCAAAAGCTAAAATTAAAGCAAAACTAACCAAAGGCTTTCAAGTAAATAAAGGTCTTAAACAAGGTTGCTGTATCTCGTCTACGCTCTTCAAGATACACTTGGATCAAGTCCTTAAAGTATGGAAGAGAAAATGCCAAAACATGGGAATTCCGTTGGACGAAACAACTTTGTATACTTTATGTTTCGCCGATGATCAGATAGTAGTGGCTAGGATTATGACGACCTCGAATATATGACAGGAAAACTAATAGAATAAGTGGGCACTAGAGGTTAATCTCAATAAGACAGAGTATATGTGTATCGGTGGAACGAAACAGGATCTAATCTTAAATACCGGGCAGCGAGTTCAGTCCTGTGATGAGTATAAATACTTAGGTCTAAAAATTACAGCTGATGGAATACTAGACAAAGCTATAAAAGATCGAAACGTACAAGGAAGAAAAGCAATATTAAATGGAATAATTTGGGACCAAAGTATATCAAAACATAACAAAAAGCTTATATATAACATCATTGTAAAAAGTATTATTACAGACGGCTCAGAAGTATGGCCAATCAAGGATAGAACAGAAAAAATGCTTTCCGCTACGGGGATGGACTATTGGAGAAGAGCTGCAGGGAAATCAAAAAGAGAAAGAGTTACAAATCAAAGAATAAGAGAAATTATGACAGTGGGTGAACGTACTTTAGTGGATGATATAAGAACAAAACAACTAGTGTGGTACGGACATGTACAAAGAATGAATGATCAAAGACTACCTAAACAAATACTACAATAGAAACCAACTGACCGAAGAAAACGAGGATGGCCAAGGAGAAGCTGGAGAGAAGGAATAGACAATGAAATAAGAATAAAAGGCCTAGATGATGAATTATGAACGAAAGAAGAAACTAGTGGAGATTGGGTATCGGAAGACGTAGAACGTTGTGAAACCGATAAATATATATATATATATATATATATATATATATATAGGTAATTAAATGAGTAATTAAAATGAGTTTTTTTTTGAGAAATTTTATCAAAAATATTAAAGGAATGTATAAATTTGATTCTTATCATCACTCTTTGTTTTTACATATAAATTTACCAATTTATATGGAATACAAATATTTGTTTTAAATTTAAAATTGGCACCATGCAATTTTATGAACCATTTATCCATTTTGTTAACATTTTCTTTCCATGATGGTCAAGGCTCAGTTAAGCCTCCAAAAGAAAGGCTTTGCACCCAAGATGACATGGCATATAAATGCATGTTGAGGAAACTCATTGTGATGCTTTCGTGCTAAAATCCTGCAATATAAACTAAACCATCTATTTCTAAAATCTCTTCTAGTTAGTCTTTAAAACATTCATAGCACGCACGGAACAGGTATAAACACGACTTACAAGACGACAAGACCCAAAATGTACAAAATTTCCTGGCAAAAGTCGAAATTACGCTATAAACAGCGTTTGACTGCTGTTTCCTAGGAAAACTGTGACGTAGCTCTGACGTCACAGCCGTCATGACACCGAGCTACCAGACAACCGGTTTATTTAATGACCGTGCAACGTAAGGGTTTTCAACTTTTGGAGTCTTATTTTCAATAACACTAAAAGTGTATAAAGGCCTCTAAGCGACTATATAGAGTATTAACAATGTTTATAAGAATCAATTGTATTAAGAAAGTTACTTACTAAATTGCTTTTAAAATACGCAAGTCATTGTCCGGTATTTATCTTACATGGTAAAAACTATGTAACATAATGCGTGGTATTTTTTGCACGATACATACCGCAAACCTTAAATTTGAACCATATTGTAAAAATGTGTGTTCGTGGTCCTACATGCGTTTTACTTTTGTATTTTTAAAATGCAATTTTTACCTGCAATTTTCGAGTCATACGCAACTCCAACTCCACAGACTCCATTGTCCCGTGCGGCTGCTACTTCACCTGCACATCTTGTCCCATGGCTGAAAAAAAACAAAATTCAAAGTTTCATTTAAAGAATTTGCTGACGCGGCGCACAGTGATCTGGCTAGGTCAGAAAGCGGTCAAAAGTTATTTTGTCATTAATAGAGAAAATTTTAAGGATTTCTTTTGGTTTTGCTAGTTGTTTTCTTAGTGTAACTTTTTGCATACCTATGACATATTCCGAACGCAAAATATTTTCAATATCAATGAAATTTTATTTCAGTTTTTTGTTTATAGGAAGCTAAATAACTGTAAATAAAAAATTAATTTAGCCTTAGAAAATTTTGAAAGTTAATATTTTTTTATGAGTGTTGGCATATTTAAAAAATAAACAAATGTTTATATTGAAAATAATATATAACAAATAGCTAAATATGACATGTTTCAGGATATACAATTTATTAACAAGACATATTATACTTAACCACTGTTACGAATACACATTAGTATATCAAAGTGGAACACATTTCTTTACCAATAATTTCTGAATTTTAGAACTTATAGAAAATATACACTGAATTTTATACTCGTACAGCTCAAAATATTATGGCAAAATAGCTTTAAATCTGTTTCTTCCTTTGAAAGCAAAAATGGGACTTCTAAAAAATAACTGAAAATTGCGTCAAATAAATCATAGTTTTTCAAGGCCTGCTGCATTATCTACTCTTGTTTAGTAAAGTTGTTCGGGAGTTTCAGCATGTTTTTAATGTTACCCTTTTTGACGAAAAATCAGTCCCTCGAGCCCACTGTGCCCTGATGGAAAAAGTCGATTGACATTGATTATCAAAATGGCAACACTTCTCTTTGCAAAATAATCCCATGACTGTTTTAGATTGGTAAGCGCCCGTCCCACTACACGAGTTAAAAAGGGAGAGTAAGTAGCTGGTTGATAATGGCTGAGTTTAGTAAATAAAACGAGTAGATCACTGTTTAGTTATTAAACTCATTTGTGTTTAAGATTATTAGGTGCCCTTACTAATACTTTAGTTTAAAAAGAGATAATTTGATAATAATGTGTAAGTTCAGTCAATCACACGATAAGATTTCTTAATTTTTCTGTAATAAGAAGGGATGAAGGGGCTTTTATACAGTGAACTTACTTTGGATGGTGGCACGTTCCGAAAACAAATTTTGTGTCGGGGTGCCGTGCTACGTCACAGTCAGCGCGTAATAATGTGCTCATTGCAAATACGTTATAGCATAAATACCTATATGTTCAAAGAATCAAAAAGTGGCTTTGAAAACAATGGAAAATTTTAATTCGCGAGCGCGAATTTTCATCTGCGCATGCGTGTGCCTTGTCATGTAGACGCACAGCATCCGTGTGGGTGGAAGTGCGTTTGTCGTGTAAAATTATGTTGTTTTCTGTGAAAAATGAAAAATAATTCACGTAAAACATGCGGTTTATGGAAAAATGTCCTGGAGAAGTAAGGAAGTGCCATTCCATAGGTAACTACAAATACTTTTCTTCATATTTGGTAATAAAGTTAGGAGTGGTGTCTACAATACATCTGCAGAATTAATTTTAGAAAAACTACAATTTCAATCCACAATTTGATAAATTTTCACCCAATCACCTAGTTTTTAGAAAAAATAATAGACATAACCCTAAACTTTTGACAATTGTCAATTAATGTAGTGACGTATCGGACTATGTTCCAAAACAATCAAAACTATCGCATCCGCATTAACCGAAATCCTGTCTACCCGAAAAAGGCTAAGAAATAAATAGGGGTCCTGGCTTCAAGTATTGCGTATGAGAATGCATGGGTATACCCCATATTTATGCTCTAACCTATTTGGTTCATTGTGTTTAAGTTCGTGTACTTTAAATCAATGTTTTTTCATTTATTGGCTGAAAATTAATGTTACAACGTACAGCTGGTTCGAAAAAAAAATGAATATGGCGCACATGATAGTAGATTGTAATTGGATTACTTATGTATCCAGATTAAAGTCATGTGATAGCGTATTCAATTTTTTTCAAACCTGCTGTACATTTAGTTTTTTCTGTAACGCTTTTCGCTATAGGCCGCCTCACCGCCCGGGACAACCTGTACAAATTGACCCCGATATAACACGTGTAGCGGGTGTCGAGAAAATGTGAAAATATAATAAAAGAGTTCAATGTATGCAATCAGGTTATGTATGTGACGTTGATTGTGAGCTTATCAGGTTCAGGCCCACACGCTTCACGTGGAACCGACAGCGTTTTTCTCTTGATTGTTATTAAAAAAAAATATACCTTCATTAAATATATTATTTCATGTACTGACAAGTGCAGAGCAGACTTAATAGAAACCTTTTGTATAGGAACTCCATTAGTTCACGGTGAATAGAATAGACCGGAGACGAATTTTCTTGCTGTATGTTTTGAACCAGTGTGGTTCAATAAATACGTCATCAATTGGTGACGTTTAATATCTATATTTTCGAATTTGTGGGCGTTATACGATATATCGTTCACAGAGGTGTAAATTGTGAATTTATTGTCAATATTTTAGTAAAAACTAAATAAAATTAAGAAACAATGTCTCAATTGAAAAAACCAAATTTTACCATTGATTTTTTAATATTGATTTTTCAACTAAACGTCAAAAAATGACATAACATGTGTCAGTTTTGAAACATATCTTCTTTGGTAAAAGCTCGTTTTGAAACTGACACATGGTAGTGTTTGTTATGACTTTTGTTTTAGTGCAGTTTATATTCAAAATAGCGATTATCAAAATAGCGATATTTTGGTTCGGTTTTGGCATATAGTTCGACAAAGGGGTTTCTTTACCTAATAATTTTTTTTCAAAAAAAACTTCCCTGACTTCTTTCTCGGGATCATAGAGGGTGTGAATCTGAACCGAACTTCTTTTGAACCGAAACAAACTGAACCGAATTCGGTTCAGTTTGGTTCGGGTCGGTTTGGTTCGATGCGATTCGGTTCGGATTCACACCCTCTAGGATCCTGGAAAAGAAGTCAGGGAAGTTTTTTTTTGACAAAATTTGTTAGATAGATTCGGTTTGGATTGGTTTGAATCGATTCGGTTTGGTTTGATTCGGTATTTTGATACATCGCTATTTTGATACATCGCTATTTTGATACATCGCTATTTTGATTGTCGCTATTTTGATTGTCGCTATTTTGATACATCGCTATTCTGATTGTCGCAATTTTGGTACATCGGTATTTTGATAGTCGCTGTTTCATTACATCGCTATTTTGATAGTCGCTATTTCATTACTCGCTATTTCGTACGTCGCTATTTTGTACATCGCTATTTCGTTCCAGAGCCTATATTTTTAGCTGCTGTATCCAGTTCCTCCAGCATTTTTATCAGTTCTTCTTTCTTATCTGTTATTAAGGCAATATCATCAGCATAGCTTAGGTGGATCAAATATTTTATTGTCCGTTTACTTTGACGCCTATTTCTTCCCAATCTAAGTTTTTAAAAATATTAAAAATTGTGGATTAAAAATATAGTTTTTCTAAAATTAATTGTGCAGATTTATTGTCGAAATCATGAAGAGTGTTGGATGGCATTTATAAACCACTCTTAACATTATTAACAAATTATAAAGAAACATTCTTGTTTTTCCGGACATTTTTCCACTTACCGCAATATTTTACGTGAATTATTTCCCATTTTTGACAGAAAAAAACATAATTTTACACGACAAACGCAAAACACCGCAGAATGTAAATAAACAACAAATATGGCGTCTATCCACACAGCAACTGGCTGCCTAGCTGACAAAACACATGCATTCGTACTTAAAAATTCGCGTCTGCGAATTTAAATTTGCCATTGTTTCCAAAGCAAGCTATGAGATTTCGATTTTTTGAACATTTCTCGATGGTTTTTCCTGTATTTATACTTATAGGCCAAGAAATCCCTAGAGTTTTAGCTGCTAGCCGAACAAAGTAGGTACATATACCTTATTTTTATATGATTTAGCTTAAAAAGAAAAAACAATGGAAAAATACCGAGAAAAATACGTTCCGTAAATATCATAAATTTTTTGGAAAGCTAATATTGTTTGGAAAAAAATGTGCTAGATATCAAAAACGTTCAGGCTGCAAATAATCCGGTTAAATATCGGATACAGGAAAAATTGGCTTAAACCTTTTCTGTTTTTTTCGATAACGCGCTTGGGAAAACTTACTACGTACGAGTACGATATGGTTTAGAAATATACAGCGTAATTTTTAATAAATTATTAACCTCACACTTATATTAATCAAATTATTATACCGTATCCGGAACCAATGAACACAATGCAACCCAACAAACTTAATAACAGCAGCGAACAGTTGGCTTTGCCATGTCATCATTGGAACTACATGAATATACGGTAGAGCCATCTGTCCGCTGCTGTTATTAAGTTTGTTGATAAAAAGATTTTGATTTTCTTGTATTTTTTTGTGGGCAGCTTGAAACCTGGACACCCAAGCGTATACAAAATCTAATGGACACCTATGAAGTGGTAACAGTTAACTGTTCCGTCCTTATGGGACTGCATGGACATCACGAAGCCGGCTAAAATGCAATATGCATCGACCAGACCTGAAAGACAAATTTTGTCACGGTCATGGGTACTGTTTTTCGTTTCATCTGCCTGCACTTTGTTTTTACTCTGGTAGTTTATTTTGTATTTGGTAGATGTCGCCAATTATGTGAAAAGCATACGGTACCGCAGGCATTATTTTTAATTTTTTACAAGCTATTATTTAACTTCACCTGTATGTGTATGTATGTATGTAATCAAATCTTGCAACTCATTTTTGAAGAACTTCCAAACATCCAATTGACTTCAAATTTCGGACAGCGTCTTAGTTCCGATGACAATAAAATAATATGGTTTCATCGGGTACCTAACTCTCCCCTAACAGGGGGGGTGGAGAGGGGGTAAAACTTTAGTTTGTCCGATTTCAACCAAAATTGGTATCTGGGGATTTTTGAGGATGAGAATTACGAATTTTTGATCAGATTACAAAAATTCAATATGGCGGATTTAAAATGGTCGATTTAATGTCAAGTTTTTCTGATTACTTTCAACTGACTTCCACGTATCCGATTGACTTAAAATTTCGCATACCGTTATAGTTCCGATGACAATCCAATAATGTGGTATCACTGACTGCCTACCTCACCCCTAACGTGGAGGGCGGAGAGGGGGTAAAATTTTAGTTTGTCGGATTTCCACCAAAATTGGTATCTGGGGGTTTTTGAGGATAAGGATTACGTACATCAAGCTTATGTCGCCTTGAGCCGTATCAAATCGTTGGACGGCCTTCTCGAGGACTTAGATATTTCAAAATTGACAGGAAAGACTCCGTGCAATATCGATGCGCTAGCTGAAATGCATAGACTTAGACAAATCTAAAAATTAAAAAATAAATTTTGAAAAAAAAAATCTTTTTGAAAACAAGCATTTATAAAATAGACTAAAAAGCATAAAATAATTTTTTGAGTGTTCTGATATCATAATAATAAAAGCGATGGGCGTATTTAATATTAGGTATATGCCATTCCATGCGCTTTTGGTGAATCGTCCACAACCGATGATGGGCCGACTATTCTTTTTCAATGTGACAAAATAAATCACACTGCCGGTCGCGGATGATCTGCCTAATATAAAGCAGGCGTAATAATGTCCATCCATATCAGAAAAATGTAAGGGTAGCTTGAGTAGGGATGGGTTGGGTTGGGTTAAATTGGCTACCCTTACATTTCTCTGCTATAATATAATGAATTTGGATTTTCACTGAACTTCGAGTTAACAAGGCTTAAACGCTTTTATTATTATGATATCAGAACACTCAAAAAATTATTTTATGCTTTTTAGTCCATTTTATAAAAGCTTGTTTTCAAAAAGGTTTTTTTTTCAAAATTTATTTACCAATATCGTAAGACAAGATTTATATACTGTCTCATTAGCTTTACGAAAGTGTGACATTGACCATGCAGTGTTCCTAAGAGTCCTTTAACTGTAAACACTCAGTAGGTGAATATTAGAACTTGGACCCCCGTGGGTGTAAATCTTTCGAGCTGCCCAAGAAAAATACAAGAGTAACAAAATATTTCTATACCCGCTTAGCCACAAAAAATTGTTAATTAATCAGAATATTTCGGGATTCTGCATCCTCTTGTTCGATAGAAGAAAAACCACATTTTTTTCATTGATTTCATATGAGAATTAACCCACATGCGAAAATCCCCGACGTCTAGGGACCTCAGATTCTGATACAGCATCAAAAATTACAGTAATATCATGGTCTGTGTTAAAAATGTCAACATATTATTTGTTTTGTGAATTTAGCAATATTATGCCGGTTTTCCACCAAACGAACAAAACAAAACATAAACTCGTGTCGAATAAAACAAAACTAAAACTTTTGGCCAACTTTTTCAAGACTGGCGTGTTTTGCGACAGTTGGAGTTTTGTTTTTCGATTCCCGTTTGGAAGCGGTAACATCAAAAGGTTTTGACTAGTTTCGACGAGTTTTGAAACTCGCGTTTGTTTAGTGGAAAGGATTGTATGCGCAAGACATACACCCGTTCGATAGCTTTAGGCACTGGTTAAACTTTTACGCATTAAGGATAAAAATGGAAAATAACGCGAGAACCATACAAAATGTCGATTGACACCTACCTTGGTTTTTTCTCGGCGGTGCAAATTCCATTCACTGGGCGCCCAGGCTTCTACCAGAGTTCTTGAGTTGATCGAAATCACTGTGAGGAGTTGAGGTAACGGATTGGAATGATTTTAGAATTGATTGGCACTAATTGTAATTGATTGAATTGTAGTTTTGGAAAAACCGAGTAAACACGCCGGTTTCAATATGGAGGCTACGATGATCTCTCTCTCGTCATCGCGCCGGTGGGTTGCGCACTGTCTATCCGCGCACTTTACGGTGTCACGTGACAACCTGTATGGCTCAGTGCAACGGAATAATTAATATTTAGGAAAATTAACTAATTATTATTTGTCTTGCACGTACATTTTCCCGGCCGCCCTAAAATACTATTTTAGAACCAGGAAAAATAATATGTATTATAACTAGGGAATAACAATTATTATTTCCAAAAAAAAAATTAAAAAATTGCGACAAAATGTTATTCTATTTTTTGTCGCGATAAAACAAAAAAAATATTTCCCGAAAAGGAATAAAATTTAAAAAAAGAATAATTCTATGACGACACTGACATAGAATGAACATTGCTTGAGTGTTCAGTTAAAAGGCAAAGGGCACAATTTAACAATTGGACGTTTAAATAGCCCTTGTTGAGTCCTAATCGTGACAACTCTAACATGTCCATCTGAACCAGGATGCAATTCTACAATCCTGCCTAAAGACCACTGCAAGGGTGGTTTGTTTTCATTTTTTATGACTACTAAAGTATTTAACTCGACTTTAGTAGGTTTTTCTGTCCACTTGGACCTCTGCTGTAGAGTATGTAGGTACTCCTCTTTCCATCGGGACCAAAAATCAGTGTTCAATCGCTGAACAAGTTGCCACCGAGAAAGAGTGTTTAGTTTTAATTGTGATAAGTCTGGGTCTGGGACAGAGTTTAAAGGTTCCATGGTAAGGAAATGTCCGGGAGTGAGTGGACAAAAATCATTGGGATCGGATGATTGCGCAGAGATTGGGCGACTATTTAGCAATGCCTCGATCTGCACAAGCAAAGTATTTAGTTCTTCGTATGTAAGCTTCTGATTTCCGATCACTCGGTAAAGATGTGTTTTTACTGATTTAACACCAGCCTCTGATAAGCCATTGAAATGAGGACTAGCACTAGGAAAAAAATGCCATTTGATCTGAAGATGTTCAGAGGAAGCTTCGAAAAGCTTTTTAAGCTCAGAGTTTGCTCCTTGAAAATTGGAGCCTCTGTCGCTGTATAAAAAATTACAACGACCCCTTCTAGCTACAAACCTTCTGAATGCGGCTATAAAGCATTCAGAAGTAAGGTCTGACGCAACTTCTGTGTGGATAGCGCGCGTACTTGCGCACACGAAAATGCAGATATAGGCTTTTAATTCTTTGGTACCCCGGTACCAACGACCTGGTGAAATTTTTTATAGGACCAGCATAGTCCAAAGTTGCATGAGAAAAGCACTTTAGTTGTGAAATTCTAAAATAAGGTAAGTCACCTTGATAAGGGATGTAAGCCTTTGGTCTAAGGCGATAACATCTTATGCATCGAGATAAAACTGACTGAATAGCTCTGCGGGATGCTAAGATCCAGAATTGTTGTCTTAGTAAGTACTGAACTGTATTTAGCCCTGGATGGCTATTTACCTTATGAATATGTTCAATGATAAGGTCAGACAACCTGCCTGATCTGGGAAGCAATAGAGGATGTTTTGCATCAAAAGGTATAGAATTCGTATGCCTAAGACGACCACCTACCCTTATCAGTCCGGTAGTGTCCAAAAAGGGTGCAATTTTTCGAAAAGCCTTGGGTAAAAGTTCGTTGTTTTTTAGTTGTTTTAGGAGGTCAGAGAAATGTAATTCTTGGCTTCTTCGAACCAAGAGTGTTAAAGCATACTGAATTTCAAAAATAGAAATAGGACCTGTAAGTGGTTCCTTTTTGTTTTTAAAATTATAAAATATTCGTCGAATCTGACAAATTAATTTTTGAATGTGAAAAAGGGATGAATATTTATTTACAAGGAAGTCTAGAATATGATAATCGATGTTTGTAGTAAGTGTTATTTTTTCAGGCTTTTCTTCATTTAAAATTTGCTGAAAATCGGTTTCTGAGTTTTGGAGTAATGCGGGATTTTTTAAGTCCCATGTAGTACATGGTTGACTAAGCCAGGAAGGCCCTGTAAACCACAAGGGGTGGTTTATAAAATTAGAAGGAGTTGTGCCACGACTGGCGACATCCGCAGGGTTTTCTTGTGATTTTACATGATACCAGTTTACATTAGAGAGTTTTTCTTGTACTTGGCTAACTCTGTTAGCAACAAAAGAGCGCCATCTATGAGGTGAGCTACAAAGCCAAAAGAGGACGACTTGAGAATCTGTATAAGCGTAAGTTTGATCTATTGAAATTAAAGGGGAATAAGTTTTTATAACAAAACTAAGAAGTTCAGTAAGAAGAACAGTACCTAAAAGTTCTAGTCTCGGGAGACTAATAGTTTTTAAGGGACTGACCCTTGATTTGCCCATAATTAAGGAAGTTTTTATGCTTTGATCTGACAGCTCGATACGTAAATAAACGCAAGCTGCGTAGCCTAATTCTGATGCGTCCGAAAAAGCATGCAGTTGACAAGATATTATATCTTTAGAAAAAATGTGCCTAGGAAATTTAATATCTGATAAGCACTTAAGTTCATTTTGAAATTGTGTCCAATGCTGAAGAATAGATTTGTCCACGGGATCGTCCCATCCTATCTTGGAAATCCATAATTTTTGCATAAGACATTTTGCAAAAAATGAAATGGGAGAAAGCATCCCTAAAGGATCAAAAATAGAAGCAATAGCGCTTAGAATATTTCTTTTTGTGCATCGTTTTTCCGATGGCTGACAAGAGAAAAACATATTGTCTGATTTTGGGTCCCACTGGAGTCCAAGAACCTTTATGGATATAGGATTTTCCTTGTCAAAAGAAAAGGGAATTTGGCATTCGTCTGGTGATAGAGAGGATAGTAGTTTTGGGTGATTACTAGCCCATTTTTTAAGCTCAAAACAGCCTGATTTTAGAAGAGCGATTAAATCTCGCTGTAGAGCTAGAGCCGACTCTATAGAGTTTGCGCCTGCGCAGATATCATCAACAAAAATGTCTTCTAGGAGCACTCTAGAAGCTTCTGGGTAGTTTTTTTCTTGGATTTTGGCTAACTCTTGAATAGTTCTGATGGCCAAAAAAGGACTAGATGTGATACCAAACGTGACAGTATTAAGTCTGTATTCTTGAATAGGATCGCTTGAAGTGAAACGCCACAGAAGACGTTGATAATCACGATCTTCCGGAGCTAATTTTATTTGTAAAAACATTTGTGTAATATCCGAGAGCATGATTATTTCATGAAATCGGAATTTTAACAGAATTGAGTTGATGTCAGTTTGTAATTTGGGCCCTGGGAGAAGGGTAGAATTAAGGGATATACCCTTTGAACCCGCTGTTGCCGAGCCATTAAAAACTACTCGAACGCGTGAACTTGATTTATCGGGGCGTACAACGCAGTGGTGGGGTAAATAATTTATGAATTGATTTTTTGATTCTGATTCTCGAATTAAACTCATATGATCGTTTTTTAAGTAGTTATTCATAAATTCGGAATACTGTGAATATAGTTCGGGATTTTTTATCAGTCTAGACTCAAGAGATAAAAAACATTTGTAAGCATGTGAGTAGGTATCTCCTAAAATAGGTCTAGAGTGACGAAATGGCAATGAAACTTGAAAACGTCCCGAACTATCTCTCGTGACAGTTTTTTGATAAAATGATTCACATTTTTCCTCATCAGGAGAGAGGAACTTCTTTGTTGGGAGAGACTCAACTTCCCAAAACTTGATCATCGTTTGATCTAGTGAATTATTTTGTAAAGAAGTAAAGTGACATGAATATGAAGTTGAATTGTATGTAGGTTGATTAGATATTTCCGTATTTCCCAGGAGCACCCAGCCGAACAAGGTTTCAAGTGCTATTGGCTGCCCCGGTTCTCCAGGAATAATGTTAGGTTGAATTATTTGAGAATAAACATGTGCTCCTAAAAGCATGTCTACAGGTGCGGGAATATTGAAAGTATTATCTCCTAAATTTAAATTAGAGATATGATGCCAATTGTGAGGATTAACTTGAAAAGATGGCAAATTTGCACTTACCTTTGGCAAAACATAGACATCAAGAGAAAGCGTTGGATTATTTCGGCCAACAGGCTTAATTGTGCACTTTGTTATGCCATTGGTGGTTGAAGTAGATTGATTGATGCCTCGTATGGGAACTATGAATTTTTTCCTAGATAATCCTAGGCGATTAAGACAATTTTCAGAAATAAAATTGGCCTCTGACGCATTGTCGAGGACAACCCGTATAGTTTGATAGTATCCACGACTATCTAGGATGTCTACTTTTGTTGTAGAAAGTAAAATAGTACTTTGAGGTTTTTGAGTAGTGAGTGAGGTGCACCCACAATTAATGTAATCAATGCCCTCATTGGGTGTTTCATTTTGTGTTTGATTGGGGTTTTGGGAAGATTGAATTGAATTTTGATTTAAGTTTGGGTTTGGTTGTACATTTGTAAAATACGCGTTTTGTGAATTCGATTGAGTAGTTTGCGAGTTATTACAAATACTCGTATGGTGACGCTGGCCACAGATACGGCATGAAAAAGTAGATTGACATAAATTTAAGGGATGCGATCTTAAACAATTGCTACACGCATTATTTTGCCTAACGTAGGCATTACGCTCCTGTATAGTTTTTGATAAAAATACCTGGCACTGTGAAAGATTGTGAAATTGTTTATTTGTACATAAACGACATTTGTATTTATTTTGAAACAGATTCGAATTAAATTGTAAATTCGAATTATTTAATTGTTGTTGTCTATTTGAATTTGAGTTGAATTGATTTGTATTTGAATTTGAGTTGAATTGATTTGTATTTGAATTTGGGTTGTTTTGAGTTTCTGGAGTGAAACTAAAACTAGATTGATTTCGTTGTTGATTTGAATTAAAGAATTTAGATTGATTTGGTTGGAATTGCGAATTATTGCTAAATGAAGTTATTTTTGAGTTTTGAGGATTTTGAGTTGTATTTGCCACATAAACTTGTGGTTGATATGGTTTTGAGTAACTGTTGTAATTATTATTTGAATTGAATTGTCGCTTAGGTGGTTTTGGATTTGAATTTTGTAAATTGTCTGATTGCATAGTTGAATAAGAAATATTTTGCATGATTTGAACTGATTCTAAGGCCCTACAATGATTTTTGAGGAACTCTGTAAGGTTTTCGTAGGTAGGAAGCTCCATTTTACTATATTCTATCTCAAAAGAAGTTCGTATTGAGGTAGTTAAACGCGAAAGAAGCATGTTGAAAAGTATGAAATCCCAATGTTGAGTTGGAAAACCTAATAACTCTAAAGCAGAGATATTTTCATTAAAACTATCGAGTAAAGTTCTAAGATCCTTGGAAGAGCAATTATTTTTTAAGGGAACCGTACTATTTACGGTGTTCCAGTAGCTTGTTGCCAAAAGTCTTTTGTTTTGGTATCGATCTACTAGTGTTTGAAAAGCAATATTGTAATTATTATCATTAATAGGCAAGTGTTTTATTAAACTGAGTGGTTCACCTCTTAAATATGAAATTAAATGTCTAAATTTCCTTACTGGAGGCATATTAGTGTTGTGCACTAATGAGCAAAACATATCATAAAAAGTGACCCACTTTAATAAAGTGCCATCGTAACAAGGGACATCTAATTTTAATAGATCCTTGTATTCATGACTGTTTGTTTGATTTTGAAGAGATACAAAATTGCCTTGTAAAATATTTTGTTCTGGAAAAAGTTGATTGAAAATACTTTTAGTTTGAAAATAAAAATTGTCTGTATCTTCTCGCACCTTGTCTTGCACTTTATATTCGTTATCGTTCTCCACTAGGCTAATAACGTCATTGTGCAGTTTTTTAAACTCATCATAAAATTCTTCCAAGTTCTCATACCTTGTTTTGAAAATAGATTTTACATTTGAATCAGTCTGGGCCTTTATGGCTGCAGTGTATGTCTCGGTAATCCTCGTAACATAAACTGTACGTTTTTGCACTGCCTTATCCAGGCCGGTTTTAGTCATTTTAATTGATTAATTAGTAATAAATATTATCACTGAACACTAAAACGTTTTTCAGAATTTCTTATTATTTTATTTTATTTTGTTTTTACCTTCGTACACTCGCCCGTAGGTAAACAAAAAACAGTTGTTTTTGTCGACCGCGACCTTTAAATTTCAACTGCAGAAATCGATAAAATTTTTAAACATGCGTTTGGAAAAGCGTGTCGCTTCGTCACTGATAAAGCCTGCCCCTTTTGGGTTGGTCCTTAATGGCGTCTTAAAATTTTTAGATTTTTGGTTTAAGAAAAATGAATTTTGATTTTTGTTGTATTTTTTTTTAATATTTGGATAGAAGGACCATAAAAATGTATGCGCAAGACATACACCCGTTCGATAGCTTTAGGCACTGGTTAAACTTTTACGCATTAAGGATAAAAATGGAAAATAACGCGAGAACCATACAAAATGTCGATTGACACCTACCTTGGTTTTTTCTCGGCGGTACAAATTCCATTCCCTGGGCGCCCAGGCTTCTACCAGAGTTCTTGAGTTGATCGAAATCACTGTGAGGAGTTGAGGTAACGGATTGGAATGATTTTAGAATTGATTGGCACTAATTGTAATTGATTGAATTGTAGTTTTGGAAAAACCGAGTAAACACGCCGGTTTCAATATGGAGGCTACGATGATCTCTCTCTCGTCATCGCGCCGGTGGGTTGCGCACTGTCTATCCGCGCACTTTACGGTGTCACGTGACAACCTGTATGGCTCAGTGCAACGGAATAATTAATATTTAGGAAAATTAACTAATTATTATTTGTCTTGCACGTACAAGGATCGTGTTGAATTTTTTATGTTCTACTTTTATTTCGTTGAGCTAGTCTGGCTACCACTTTTGTACCAAATTGATAGGTAAGTAAATATAAGTATTTTAAGAAATTTGTTTCTAAACGCTCGATTAATTTATAAGATATATACCTACAAGTAAATTGTTTTTTCCAGAAATTCCAGATCATGTCTGACAGTAAACTTCCAAAAAAACAGTGGACCACTGAAGAAATCAGTACCTTGATTGATGCCTTTAGGGAACATGTGTTCTGACTAAGGACACTCATCGTAAAGGCAAGCCTTATAGGAAGCGAAGCCAATGTCAGGCTTTCTATTTTCTGGTTATTATTTTTGATATTTTTTCCTCGGTTTCGCATTGGCGGTTCGGTTTTATTTTAAAGATGTTGTTTTACACAGTATGAAGGTACATAAACTATATATATTTATATAATTAGAATTAAAAACTTATACTGCAAACTATCTTGAAACTGCATCATGATTAAATAGATCTTTAAACAGGGCTATCAAAACGGACGGGCCACGATCCTCCACTTTGTTGACGTCACATCCGGGGCTGATTTTTTTTTGATGGTCACGTTACGACACAGCTGATTGTCTTTAAAATATTGAAATTAGAATGACGGTTCATGAATATTTAATTTTTTTTTAAATAACGCCGTTTTTGAGATTGTTTTTACTTTATTCTGGCAGAACAATTTTTTTTTAAATGTATAGTAATCCTTAATTTTTTTTAGCCGTTCATTGCCTCACACAAAAATTAAGTTTAAAGCAGAAGCGAATTTGACAATCACAGATGACAATGTCAAATACATGTCAAATATAACAGTTGGCATGTGGTACATGGCGGGTAATTTGAATTCAAAATAAGAAATGCTAGATAAGATTTTAACCTTTTAATCATGTTGCTTCCTTACAAACCTTTGGGGGAATATCGGGATGGTGTCTGTGAATATTTCACTGAAATTTTGCGGAAATCTGTAGTGCCATTTTGAAAATATCATAAAAAAACGTCTGACCTCCCATAAGACCCAATGTAAAATTCAGCCCCGGGCGAACAGCTGATTTTTTCAGGGTCGTGGCCTCTATTTTTGTGTTGGCCTTGCTTTAAACTGTGTTAAAATCACATTTTTAAAATAAGAACGAGCCGCCAATGCGATACCGAGGAAAACATGTAAAAAATTATAAGCCAAAAATAGAAAAACAAAGTCAGGCTTCGCTACCTGTAAAGCTTGCTGTACGATGAGTGACCTTAGTTCTGACTAGCGACTACCAGTGGAAAAGGACCGAAAACAAAATCAAAACTCAAACAAAACCTAGTACGCTTGATGGAAACAAGAGTTTTCGATTTGTTTTTGTTTTTCGAAAACTAAAAAACACAAACAAAACACAAACTCAACTGTCTGTTTGGTGGAAAACCGTCTTTATACTGTCTGATAGTTTGTAGTTTGTCAGTGTCTTTTTGGAATCGTGTTTATTTAGCGAAAATAAAGAACGGAAACTTACATTGCAGCACATAAAAATAAAATTTTATAGGGTTTAAAATAGTACAAGAATTTTTATTACAACGCCAACGTGGAGGCCATGTAAAAATCATTTATTTTTTTATTAACGGACCATTCTTAAATTACAAAACGCTCAAAGGACGAAGGGAGGTTTCTTGCCTTGCGTTACACTAAATATTTTTTTAATGGGGTTTTTTCTTGAAAATGCGTTACAAAGGGTGGAGGGGGTCTAAATCCTGAATTTAAGAATTACGTACGTTTATGTATATGCCCTTTGAACTTCACTGTCGTTTAAAACTCTTGAAGGGTTTAACAACCTTTGTCTTCAAATTGTTTGCGTTTAAAATGGTTTGTAATTATCCAACAATTGCGGAAAATTATATTTTTTTACATCTGGCGGCACTTGCAGGAATCACAAGAAGTAGAAAGTCTGTTGCAACAACATTTTCCCACACGTTTTTTAAGTTAGAAAATATTTCATCTCTACTCGTGCGAGGAAAATATTTGTCTTGTGAATGCGCTTGAAAAAAAAACTTGCTAACTCTATTTATAAATACCTTTCCACCCTTGACGGGATGCCCGAACTCTTTTGGGTTGGCAGTATGGTTGCCAAGCGTCCCGATTTTTCCGGACTTGCTTGCATTTGGACCTTTGTGTCTCGAGTCCCAAAAAGACCCTCTTTGTCACCAAAATATCATAATTTTTGCTACTTTTCCTCAACGGTTCAGAATCTGAAGTGAAAAATATGTTTAGTTTTCTTGTCTTCCTTTCGCTTTTTTGGTAGACCTTTTTTCTTCAGCCTTTATTTTTACGTATTATTTTTTCGACCGAAAAGCGCGTATGTTACCTATATAAAATTCTTAAATCCCTTTAATTTCCAGACCTTCCTAAAAAAAAATGATGTAATATTTTGTTTTCATAATAAAAATGTACCGATTTTTAAACAGATGTCCCTAAAAACAAATTTTCAGGCAACCAATAACAAAAAGCCTTTTCCTCGAAGTAACCACAAGTACCCAGATAACCTGGTTACTCATTTTAGGTTTTTCCTCGCTGAGTAACACTAACCATGATGTCACAAGTAACACCACTCCATCACCAACTTAGCAGACGTGGTTGCTTCAAAATTTTAGAGTTAAGTGCGTTTGTTTTTATTTCAAACTTGGTAATTCCAAAATCTTTAAAATTGAAGTCTATTTTACAATAAATTTAGAGTTAAATCATGTGTTACTGACCGGTGATGTCATAAAACTGGTCACTCCATGTAACCGTGACGTCATTTCGAGTTAATTATATGAGTGACTAGTAACCTCGAGGAAAAAGGCCTGACATGGATCAATACACTTGCAGTGGCATGCAAGATTATTGTCTCTAAATGAGACATATTTGTTTGTTTATACAATAGATGTCATATCAGGCACCCTAATCTTGCATGCAACTGCAAGTGTATTGCTTGCAAGAGTTAATATTGTGCAATATTTTTTAGTCATCGTTGTTTGCTTCAAGGTAGACGATGTTCGTGAGTGTATTTTTGCCTTTTTTTAAATTAATCTTTTGACCAGCGACGTTTCCGTTTCTTAAGTTTAAACACCATCACGATAGCTGCAGTGAAATCTTGGTCAGACATTTCGAACACGGAAGACTATATACGGTATGGGGGGGTCCGAAAATATTGAAGCTTAAAAGCTGTCAATAATATTGCACCATAAATATTGATCGTAAGAGTGCAAATTACAGAGGAATTTCAGTAACCAGTACTCTAAGTACATTGTACGGTAGGATAGAGATCTAACAGAGAACGATTATCATGAACAAGAAGAAGAAGAGCAAAGTGGGTTTCGTGCAGGTAGATCTTGTAGTGATAATGTTTTTTGTCTTAAACAAGTAATTGAGAAAAGGAGCGCCAGAAATATAGAGACTCTGTTACCTTTGTGGACCTACAAAAAGCATATGATACCGTTCCAGTCGAAAAACTATGGACAATGTTAGAGCAGACTAAGATTCATACATACATAAAAGCGATAAAAGAACTATACAAAGGGTCAAAATCTAAAATTAAAATTGAAAATCGACTTTCAAAAGAATTCCTGGTAACAAAAGGCTTAAGATAGGGATGTTGTATCGCTCCAACTCTTTTTAAAATATATATCGCAGTAGCTCGAAAAAACTGGAAACGTAAAGTGCATTGAATGGGAATACAACTTGGCGACCGATTTACCATATACACACTACAGTTTGCTGACGACCAAGTAATTGTGGCTAATGATAGGGAAGACATGGAGTATATACCGGAAGTGGGGATTAACAGTGAACGTGCACAAGACACAGTACTTATGTATTGGAAACGAATCCAGCGAGTACTAGAAAATGGACAAAAATATCTCCATGCAATGAGTATGTATACTTGGGTGTCACATTTGATAAGACAGGAACAGACTGTAAAGAACTGGAAAAAAGAATAGTAAAAGGTTATTGGATGTCTTAATGTATTTTATGGAGCAGAGAGATAACAATGGTGAAAAGCACGCTGTTGTATGGAGTAGAGACTTGTCGCGTAACAGAAAAATACAAAACAAAAATGGAAAGTGTCGAAATGGATGCAATAAGAAGATCAATGAGAATATCTAGAACAGATCACATAAGAAATGAGATTATAAAAGAAAGAATGGGAATCGAGGGAAGCATAACGGATGACATCACTAAAAGGCAACTGATATGGTACGGCCATGTACAACGAATAAACGACGAAAGATTACCAAAACCGGTCCTAGAATGGCAACCCATAGGGCGCAGAAAAAGAGGGCGTCCTAAACAAGAATGGCAACAGTCAATCCAAAGATCAATGAGTCAAAAAAATCTGACAGAAGAGGATTGTCAGGATCGAAGGAGGTGGAGAATAGGCGTCGGACAACGTAGAAAAACGTTCTAAACCGACTAAATAAAAAAAATAAAAAAAGAGTGCAAATGATCATTCAATAATATTCCGCAAAAAAGATATTGTGCAATATTATTTAATGACACCTTGCACTCAAACGATCAATATTTATTGTGCAATTTATTGATAGCTCATAAGCTTCAATATTTTCGGGCCTCTTATTCCGTATATAGTCTTCCCTGTTCGAAACGTCAGACCAAGATTTCGCTGCAGCAATCATGTTGAAACTAAAAAATGGAAACTTCGATGGTCGCTGGTCAAAAGATTGGTTTAAAAAGGGCAAAAATACACTCAGGAACATGTTCTACTTTGGAGCAAAGAATCTTGACTAAAAAATATTGCACAATATTAACACTATGCAGAATGCTAGAATGCATTGAAGACAATCAAAAATATAACTTTAGAAGTCTGGTAAACGAAAGTACTCAAAGATTGTACCAGAACCGATTGTTTCGTTCTCACTCAAATTAGTTTTATTTTTGAGTTACAATTTTATTTATTTTTGTTTTTACAATTTTTGGGAATTTTACTGCGCTGCTGCGCCTTTAATAGTTTTTTTGTTTTTCTTTTTAATTAACTTAATACTATTTACAGGGTTCAAACCCTTCTAAATTAAAATTAGTACTAAGATATAAGTATTTACAATTATTTATATACAAATTACAACTTACTATTACGTGTGCATAATGAAAAAATACTTGCAATACAAATTTCAATTTACGCGATGGTCTTGACACCCTTTGTTCCGTTCCTTCAAATGAAATATTTTCCCATTTGACCCGCCTGTGTATTAAACATCCTTTTTACCTATATACGAAATGGATCAAGGTGAAATGCCGTCGACCTCTAAAAATCAGTATTCACAAATCTGCGAAAGCAAACAGTTAATGCGTTCCTGTGATACTCGTACAAATATTTACGCCCTTTAGAGGCAATTTTTTACAAGCTCGCGAGCGGGCGTGATTACAAACTACATTACTAACTCTTTTCCCTGTGAAAACCTCCGGAGTTGAAGTGAAGATCTACCACAAGACGTCGCCAAATTGGATTACCCTTGTAGCTCCTTTTTTGGTAAGTCAAGACCTCTTCATTTCGTCCTTTTTTACTTCATATTACTACAATAGAGATTTGGGTACAATTTGGACGCAACTTAGAAATACTGTGTTTATATTTAACAACAAAACCAGTTTGGGTAGTCAGATTGATCTAGGTATTTTACAGTCCAGTTTGGGACTGATTTTCCCCTGATTTTCAATCTCAAGCAAGGATTTTACATGGTCCTTCGAACCGGATCAGTCTGGTTTTCCAACCCTTTCTGAGTTGCCCTTAATTTTCGCAAATCTTTATTTTTTATTTTTTTTTTGCGATTTTTTTCATTTCGCACAAACTTACGTTACAATTACGATTATTAGATTAGGTTATTACGATACATGATTACTAATGCTTTACTAGTGGTAGGTTTTAAAAACCGCCCTCTTACAATTTAAAAACCCAAGTTTTTAAAAAATTTGCACCCATTAGGGGCCCCGTATTCGCATTCAAATTTACGTTTTTTGCGGTCTTTTTGCCTTCTTTAAGTTTGTTTTGAGCGCGATTCCTTATCAGTTTTAATTTTTTGTCGCCTGTCGGTCGAACGCTCGTTTTTCATACTTTTTACAATCGATATAAAATAAATTTATTATTTACAATTATTTACTATAATTCTTTGTAAATATACAATTGTTTTTTAATTTTATTAAAATGCCTACAATTACAAGCGAACAAAAAAGAGAGCGTGCCTTAGCATTGCGAGGCGCCGTTTTAGACCAGTTAAAATTGATCGAGGATGCTGCCAAAAAGGCAGAATCAAATGCAGTGTATCTGAATCGTTTCAGAGTTGCTTTTCGGAGTCTTGAGAAGTTGCGTAAGAGTTTTGACGGTCATCAGAATACTTTGATCGCGCTTATTGCTTCCGAAAAAGAGGAACTTAACATACAAAATGCCGTTGCGTACGATTTTTCAAACAGGCTCTTAGAGATTGAATCAATATTTTACACGTTAATTGAGGAACCCGAACAGAGCCAAAACTCTAACACTCAAGCGAATCAAACCGTTTTAAATGATACTACGGTCGTGCATTGCCACGAACACGAGCATCATTACAAGCCAAGGATGGATTTGCTTACTTTTTCGGGTGACCATCAAAAGTTTACTACTTTCATAGAGGTTTTCAATGCCTTAGTTCATACTAACAAATCTATGAGCCCCGTTGAAAAGTTTTCAACTTTACTTTCAGTTCTTTCCGGCACACCATACGCTTTGGTATCTCATTTGCCCTTGCAAAATGATAATTACGTCATCGCGTATCGAGCTTTGCTTGAAAGATACGATAATAGACGATTGCGTGCAGTTTCGTATTGGAAAAAATTGGAAAATTTTCCGCCTATGACATATGAAAATGTACAAACTTTACGTTTATTAATGGATACTTTCCAAGAAAATTTACAAGCATTAATTACCATGGAATACGAGGTCGAAAAATGGGAATTTATTACTACAAATATGCTCTTAGACAGATTAGATCCTCATACGAGGAAAGTTTTTGAGCATCAGCATGCCTCGACAGACATGCCTACTTACGATTCCGTTAAAGATTTTATTCTTAAACAATGTACAGCCTTAGAGACCGTTTCTCTAAGTGCAAAAATTTGCAATACAGAAAAATCTAAGATTTCTTTTACGAATAAAAATTACAATACAAGAGGTTCGCATGCTGCGCCTCAGCAGAATAAAAAATCTGCTTTTTTTACAAATACAAATCATACAATGGAGACTGCTACTTCCCACAATACAAATACCTTTAAGAGTTCTACAAATACTTGTTATTACTGCTCAGAAAGTCACGTGATCTACCGGTGTCCTAAATTTTTGGCCAAAAGTCCTTACGAAAGATCGCAGATTGTGAAAAGTCATAACGCGTGTACCAATTGTTTGGCCAATTTTCACATTCAAACCCAATGTACTTCTAAAAAACGTTGTTTTAAATGTGGTTTCCCCCACCACACTCACTTGCATTTTGAACGTACTCCTGCGGAGAGTGTCCCTGCTATTACCTACAATCCGAACCCGAGTTCGGAAAATTCTTCGCATTCGTCGTCTAATTCGACTGGAGTAGTTGAGAATCGGACAGTCAATGTTAACATGGCGTTACATGATCACGCGGTTTTACTGAGCACCATTAGATTTAAAGTACAGGATCAATTTGGTCTTTGGCAAGAGGGTCGCGGAGTCCTAGACTCTGGGGCGCAGGCGTCATTTATTACAAAAGATTTGGCTAAAAAATTAAATTTACCCCGTTTCAGTACTTCACTGACGTTGCAGGGTCTAGATGGTATGTGTACTTCCTCTAAAGCGGGAGTCCGTTGTACAATTTCTACTTTAGATGACGTTAGAAAATATAATTTAGAGGTCATCATCCTTGAAAAAATTTGCGATAATATGCCTTTTTCTACCTTTTCATTAAAAGATTATCCTTACATTGCCAATTTAAAACTTGCAGACAAATACTGTTTTGAAAGTGGAAAAATCGATGCTATTTTTGGAGCTGATTTTTTCCCATTGATCCTTGAAAACGGCCGAATTTCTAACGGTCCGGATCAGCCCGTTTGTCTAAACACTACTTTTGGATGGGTGGTAATGGGAAAATTTAATTTACCAAATTCGAGGCACCAAAATATAAATACTTTTTTTACTAAAATGAGCGATTCTAGTATCGAAAATACTCTCAAGTTATTTTGGCAAACAGAAGAAGTACCAGAGGTAATTTTTAAAACTCCGGATCAAGAGTTTTGTGAAAATTTGTTCCTAAAAACTACCTCTAGACACCCGTCAGGAAAATACATAGTTGCGTTACCCTTTAAAATGACAGCCCCAGACTTTGGAAACACCCGAGATCTTGCGTTACGTAGATTTTATTCTTTAGAAAATCGACTTTTACGAGATGAAAAATTACATACTACATATTCGGATGTGCTAAAAGAATATTTAGAACTCGGCCATATGAGACCGGTTCCCCCTCCTACTTATTTACAAATAAATAATTATTTTTACATAGCGCATCATGCGGTAATAAAAAATGAGTCTACAACAACCCCCGTTCGAATTGTTTTCGATGCCTCGAGTTGCGTTTTTGGTAAACCCTCACTAAACTCGACCCTACACGCGGGTCCAAAATTACAAAAAGATTTGGTAGCCCTGCTGCTAAATTTTCGTTTTTACAAGTTTACATACACATGTGACGTCAAACAAATGTTTCCTAACGTTTACGTCACCGCTGATCAGACTAGATATCAGCGTATTCTTTACAGATTTTCGCCGTCTCAACCTGTTACAGATTACGAACTTCTTACTCTAACTTTCGGTGTTGCCAGTAGTCCCTATTTAGCAATTCGTACTATGTTGCAGCTAGCCGAAGATTACTCAGATTTGCCGCTCGCGTCAGCTATTGTAAAAAATGATTTTTATATTGATGATGGGCTCTTTGGGGCTGACACCCTCGAAGACGCCATCTCGATGAGAAATCAGCTGATTGAGTTAATGCACAGAGGTGGCTTCGAATTGCGTAAATGGGCTGCTAACGACCCCAGATTACTTACAGATCTCCCGGAAGATCATGTCCAACTCAAGGATTTTTCTCTTGATTTTGAAAATAATACGATTTTAAAAATACTTGGCCTTAAATGGCACCCAGTAAAAGATTACTTTTTTTACTCCTTAAATTATACAGATGAAATTTGCACTAAAAGATCAATTTTAAGCAATCTGGCGCGTACTTTCGATCCCATCGGCTTTCTAACTCCAATCACTTTTTTTGCAAAGTTACTCATACAGTACTGTTGGAAAGCTAACTTACAGTGGGACGATACCCCTAATTCAGAAATAATTACAAAATGGGAAAGGTACAAAGCGGAATTTAATACTTTATCTAAAGTTTCGATCCCGCGCCATATTGACTTAGCTAATATGACAAGCTGTCAGCTGATCGGTTTCTGTGACGGGTCCGAAAAAGGCTACTGTGCGGTTTGTTATTTACGAATTACTTACAAAAACAATACGGTAAAAACTTATTTTATTACAGCCAAAAGCAAAGTGGCTCCAATCAAAGTTTTAAGTATTTGTAGAATCGAACTTTCCGGTGCAGTATTACTAGCAAAACTCCTCAGTTTTGTTGTGCAAAGTTACGAAAATAGATTAAAAATTGATCAAATTTATGCATTTTCAGACAGTACAGTCGCCCTTGCATGGATAAAAAGACCTTCGTATTCCTGGAAAACCTTTGTAGGGAACCGCGTTGCATACATTCACGAAAGAGTCCCTGCAGAAAACTGGGCATATGTTCCTACGCATTTAAATGCATCCGATCCAGGGTCACGTGGTCTCTTTCCTAGCGAAATTACCAATTTTTCACTTTGGTGGAACGGCCCTGACTTTCTTTTACAAAATCCTAAAACTTGGAATTTTCTTTCCAATGATACTATTTCCTCTGAGTCAGAACTCCTAGTTCGTGACGAAGAACGAAAAATTACTTTAAAAGTAACAGTTGATTTAACCTTCTTTGATCAATTCTATACAAAATATTCTACGTTATCAAAATTAATACGAATTTTGGCATACGTTTTACGTTTTTATCAAAATTTAATTTTTAAAACTAAAAAGGAACCTGTTTTTCTTTATCAAAACCTTACATTTTTTGAGCTAAGAAATGCTGAAATGTTTTTAGTCAAACACGCCCAACAAAGTTATTTTCAAAAAGAAATCTCCATGTTGGAAAATAATTTAATTTTGCCAAAATCTTTTCGAAAATTAAGTCCCTTTTTGGATACACAAGGTTTCTTACGCGTTGGCGGACGTTTGACGCATTCTACGTCCTTAAATTACAACCAAAAATTTCCGATTTTATTGCCAAGCAAGGCTTTGTTTACTACTTTACTTATTGGGGAGATACATAAAATTCATCTTCATTCAGGTATACAAACCACACATTTTTTACTAGTTCAAAATTACTGGGTACTTTCTGCTAAGAAAATCATACGAAAAGTGGTTTCTAATTGCAAGGTTTGCTGGAGGGTGGATCCGAAGCCTTATCAACCCTACATGGGTAACTTACCGAGATTTAGAGTTTCCCAACTTGGTGTTTTTAAACACGTGGGTGTTGACATGGCTGGACCAATCATGATCCGCGCAAGTCAGTTGCGTACTAGCAAACAATTAAAATCTTACATAGCTCTATTTGTTTGCTGTGTTACACGTTGTACACACATAGAGCTGATTTCCGATCTCACTTGTGATGGTTTCCTAGCGGGTTTTCGCCGTTTTATAGCCAGAAGAAGTAGATGTACTGAAGTGTACTCGGATAATGGAGGCAACTTCTTAGCTTCCGCTAAATACCTTACAGAAATCTTTTCTTACGTTGCGGAAAAGGAGGCCATAAAATGGCACTTTAATCCGCCAACTGCTAGCCACATGGGTGGTCTATGGGAAAGCAATATTAAATCCATGAAAACCCATTTAATTCGTGTTATCGGACAACAAGTCCTTACTTACGAGGAGCTATACACAGTCCTCACACAGGTAGAGGCTGTCCTCAATAGCCGCCCTCTTACTCCCATATCATCTGACGCGAATGACCTTACAGCCTTAACCCCAGGACACTTTCTTAATATGGAACCTCTTACTTGTCTTCCAGACCCTGATTTGGATGCAATTAAATTAAATCGATTGTCTCGTTGGCAATTGCTTACAAAATTACATTACGATTTTTGGCGTCGTTTTAAAGACGAATATTTACATACTCTTACGCAACGTCACAAATGGAATACTCCAGACGGGCTCGTTGCGAAAGAAGGTACAATGGTACTTATAAAAAACGAAAATACTCCACCATTGGAGTGGGTTCTGGGGCGAATCACGGAGCTCATTTTGGGTACTGATGGTATCGCGCGCGTAGCCGTGGTTAAGACCACCAAAGGTATGCTAAAGCGACCACTAGTAAAGCTATGTCCTCTCCCTATGGAGAATTGATTCCGAAAATGCCTGGCATTTTCAGGGGTGGGAGTGTTTCGTTCTCACTCAAATTAGTTTTATTTTTGAGTTACAATTTTATTTATTTTTGTTTTTACAATTTTTGGGAATTTTACTGCGCTGCTGCGCCTTTAATAGTTTTTTTGTTTTTCTTTTTAATTAACTTAATACTATTTACAGGGTTCAAACCCTTCTAAATTAAAATTAGTACTAAGATATAAGTATTTACAATTATTTATATACAAATTACAACTTACTATTACGTGTGCATAATGAAAAAATACTTGCAATACAAATTTCAATTTACGCGATGGTCTTGACACCCTTTGTTCCGTTCCTTCAAATGAAATATTTTCCCATTTGACCCGCCTGTGTATTAAACATCCTTTTTACCTATATACGAAATGGATCAAGGTGAAATGCCGTCGACCTCTAAAAATCAGTATTCACAAATCTGCGAAAGCAAACAGTTAATGCGTTCCTGTGATACTCGTACAAATATTTACGCCCTTTAGAGGCAATTTTTTACAAGCTCGCGAGCGGGCGTGATTACAAACTACATTACTAACTCTTTTCCCTGTGAAAACCTCCGGAGTTGAAGTGAAGATCTACCACAAGACGTCGCCAAATTGGATTACCCTTGTAGCTCCTTTTTTGGTAAGTCAAGACCTCTTCATTTCGTCCTTTTTTACTTCATATTACTACAATAGAGATTTGGGTACAATTTGGACGCAACTTAGAAATACTGTGTTTATATTTAACAACAAAACCAGTTTGGGTAGTCAGATTGATCTAGGTATTTTACAGTCCAGTTTGGGACTGATTTTCCCCTGATTTTCAATCTCAAGCAAGGATTTTACACCGATTAGATAAAAAATTAATAAACACAGAACACTCATTTGAAGAGATATATACAAACATAATAAAATTCTTGAAGGAAGCAAGCATCGAAGCTGTTGGATACCAAGATAATAGAAATAGCAGGAAGATGTGGTGGACGGAAAAAATACAGGAAATGGGCAAAGAGAAGAAATGCACATACTTGAAATGGCTCAGTACTAAAGAACAAATACACCTAGAAATCCACAGAGAAACCAGAAGACAGCTAAGAAATTTGATACGCACAGAAAAAAATGAAATGTTCGAGCGCAAATGCCACGATATAAATACATACGTAGGAGGTAGGCAGAGTTCTGAAGTATGGAAATTCATTTCTACAGTAAAAAACCCAACAAAAGAAAAAGTAAACATCCAGATCATCAAACCAGAACAATGGACAGAACACTACAAGGGACTGCTGCAGGAAACGAGACCCGAATATCTGACAGCCTCTCGAGGAGAGACAGAAGTACACGGAGAGGAAGTAATAATCGAAAAAGAAATGATAAAAAATAGTATTAAAAAGCTTAAATCCGGAAAAGCTAGCGGACCTGGAGGAATATATGCTGAAATGCTCAAATATGGATCAGAGAAACTAATCGAAAATCTCACATATATTATCAATCAATGCATAAACGGATATCCAGTATCTGATGATTGGAAAATTGCATTCATATCCTCAATACATAAAAAAAGAAACAAGCTGGATTGCAACAATTACAGAGGAATTTCAGTAACCAGTACTCTAAGTAGATTGTACGGTAGGATACTTAGAGATCTAATAAAGAATGATTTTCATGAACAAGAATAAGAGCAAAGTGGGTTTCGTGTAGGCAGATCTTGTAGTGATAATGTTTTTTGTCTTAAACAAGTAATTGAGAAAAGGAGCGCCAGAAATAAAGAGACTCATGTTACCTTTGTGGACCTACAAAAAGCATATGATACCGTTCCAGTAGAAACACTATGGACAGTGTTAGAGCAGACTAATATCAATCATACATACATAAAAGCGATAAAAGAACTATACAAATGGTCAAAATCTAAAATTAAAATTGGAAATCGGCTTTTAAAAGAATTCCTGGTAACAAAAGGCTTAAGACAGGAATGTTGTATCTCTCCAACTCTTTTTAAAATATATATCGCAGTAGCTCTAAAAAACTGGAAACGGAAAGTGCACGGCATGGGAATGCAACTTAACGATCGATTTACCGTATACACACTACAGTCTGCTGACGACCAAGTAATTGTAGCTAATGATAAAGAAGACATGGAGTATATGATGAGAAAGTTAATGGAAGAATACCAAAAGTGGGGATTAAAAGTAAAAGTGAACAAGACACAGTACTTATGTATTGTAAACGAATCCAGTGAGTTAGAACTAGACAATGGACAAGTAATATCTTCATGCAATGAGTATGTATACTTGGGTGTCACATTTGATAAGACAGGAACAGACTGTAAAGAACTGGAAAAAAGAATAGTAAAAGCAAAAAAGGTTATTGGATGTCTTAAAGTATTTTATGGAGCAGAAATATATGTCGCGTTACAGAAAAATACAAAACAAAAGTGGAAAGTGTCGAAATGGATGCAATAAGAAGATCAATGAGTATATCTAGAACAGATCACATAAGAAATAAGATTTTAAAAGATAGAATGGGAATCGTGGGAAGCATAACGGATGACATCACTAAAAAGTAACTGATATGGTACGGCCATGTACAACGAATGAACGACGAAAGATTACCAAAACAGGTCCTAGAATGACAACCAATAGGGCGCAGAAAAAGAATGCGTCCTAAACTAGAATGGCAATAGTCAATCCAAAGATCAATGAGTCAAAAAAATCTGACAGAAGATGATTGTCAGGATCGAAGGAGGTGGAGAATAGGCGTCGGACAACGTAGAAAAACGTTCTAAACCGACTAAATAAAAAAAATTAAAAAAGAGTGCAAATGATCATTCAATAATATTCCGCAAAAAAAATATTGTGCAATATTATTTAATGACACCTTGCACTCAAACGATCAATATTTATTGTGCAATTTATTGATAGCTCATAAGCTTCAATATTTTCGGGCCTCTTATTCCGTATATAGTCTTCCGTGTTCGAAACGTCTGACCAAGATTTCGCTGCAGCTATCGTGTTGAAACTTAAAAAACGCAAACGTCGCTGGGCGCTGGTCAAAAGATTGGTTTAAAAAGGGCAAAAATACACTCAGTAACATGTTCTACTTTGGAGCAAAGAATCTTGACTAAAAAATATTGCACAATATTAACACTATGCAGAATGCTAGAATGCATCGAAGACAATCAAAAATACAACTTTAGAAGTCTAGTAATCGAAAGTACTCAAAGATTGTACCAGAACCGATTAGATAACAAATTAATAAACACAGAACACTCATTTGAAGAGATATATACAAACATAATAAAAAGCTTGAAAGAAGCAAGCATCGAAGCTGTTGGATACCAAGATAATAGAAATAGCAGGAAATGGTCAAAGAGAAAAAATGCACATACTTGAAATGGCTCAGTACTAAAGAACAAATACACCTAGAAATCCACAGAGAAACCAGAAGACAGCTAAGAAATTTGATACGCATAGAAAAAATGAAATGTTCGAGCGCAAATGCCACGATATAAATACACACGTAGGAGGTAGGCAGAGTTCTGAAATATGGAAATTCATTTCTACAGTAAAAAACCCAACAAAAGAAAAAGTAAACATCCAGATCATCAAACCAGAACAATGGACAGAACACTACAAGGGATTGCTGCAGGAAACGAGACCCGAATATCTGACAGCCTCTCGAAGAGAGACATAGAAGTACATGGAGAGGAAGTAATCATCGAAAAAGAAATGATAAAAAATAGTATTAAAAAGCTTAAATCCGGAAAAACTAGCGGACCTGGAGGAATATATGCTGAAATGCTCAAATATGGATCAGAGAAACTAATCGAAAATCTCACATATATTATCAATCAATGCATAAACGGACATCCAGTACCTAATGATTGGAAAATTGCATTCATATCCTCAATACATAAAAAAAGAAACAAGCTGGATTGCAACAATTACAGAGGAATTTCAGTAACCAGTACTCTAAGTAGATTGTACGGTAGGATTCTAAGAGATCTAATAGAGAATGATTTTCATGAACAAGAAGAAGAGCAAAGTGGGTTTCGTGCAGGCAGATCTTGTAGTGATAATGTTTTTTGTCTTAAACAAGTAATTGAGAAAAGGAGCGCCAGAAATAAAGAGACTCATGTTACCTTTGTGGACCTACAAAAAGCCGTTCCAGTAGAAACACTATGGACAGTGTTAGAGCAGACTTATATCAATCATACATACATAAAAGCGATAAAAGAACTACACAAAGGGTCAAAATCTAAAATTAAAATTGGAAATCGGCTTTTAAAAGAATTCCTGGTAACAAAAGGCTTAAGACAGGAATGTTGTATCTCTCCAACTCTTTTTAAAATATATATCGCAGTAGCTCTAAAAAACTGGAAACGGAAAGTGCACGGCATGGGAATGCAACTTAACGACCGATTTACCATATACACACTACAGTCTGCACTAATGGAAGAATACCAAAAGTGGGGATTAACAGTAAACGTGAACAAGACACAGTACTTATGTATTGTAAACGAATCCAGTGAGTTAGAACTAGACAATGGACAAGTAATATCTTCATGCAATGAGTATATATACTTGGGTGTCACATTTGAGAAGACAGGAACAGACTGTAAAGAACTGGAAAAAAGAATAGTAAAAGCAAAAAAGGTTATTGGATGTCTTAACAGTATTTTATGGAGCAGAGAGATGAAAAAGAATGTAAAATTTAACATATATGAAACAATGGTGAAAAGCACGCTGTTGTATGGAGTCGCGTAACAGAAAAATACAAAACAAAAATGGAAAGTGTCGAAGTGGATGCAATAAGAAGATCAATGAGAATATCTAGAAGAGATCAAATAAGAAATGAGATCATAAAAGAAAAAATGGGAATCGAAGGAACCATAACGGATGACATCACTAAAAGACAACTGATATGGTACAGCCATGTATGTACAACGGATGAACGACGGAAGATTACCAAAGCAGGTCCTAGAATGGCAACCAGTAGGGCGCAGAAAAAAAGGCGTCCTAAACTAGAATGGCAATCCAAAGATCAATGAGTCAAAAAAATCCAAAGAAATTCAATGTTTTTGAAAAAATCTGACAAAAGGTGATTGTCAGGATCGAAGGAGGTGGAGAATAGGCGTCGGACAACGTGGAAAAACGTTCTAAACCGACAAAATAAAAAATAATTAACACTATACGGATTAATAAGAAAACATTGCGTAATGAAAGTTAAACTTGTTCAATATTTTGCTGAATCATGGTGCAACCTTCAATGCTAAGCCTATACGGTCAATAGTATTGCGCAATCCGTGATATTGTGCATTATTATTGACCGTCTAGGGGCCTAGTTATAGCATTTATTACTTGTCGCGTTCGAGAGAGTATAACTTTACTCACTTGCAGTGGCGGATCCAGGATTTCCGGGGAGGAGGAGCCAAAGAGGCAGTAAACATCAAAAAAATGTTTTGTGGTTTGTGATAAAAACTGAGGTGTGAAATTTAAACGCTAAAGGAGATTAGTAGCGCCGCAGGCGAAATTTTTAAAAAAATTAAGTGGAATTTGTGACAAATTTTAAATAAGTGATGCTACTAAACTAAAAATCAAGTTATAGGTTTGGGACGGGGGGTGGGGGGCCCTCTGGCCCCCCCTGGATCCGCCACTGCTCACATGGTGGGATAATCACTATTTACGCACTCCGTGCAACGAATTCAACTTTTTGGCATGCAAGTAACTATAGGCTCAGAATCACGATATTATTTGACCTATTTTTTTATTGACGTTTTATTGTTGATATAGAGAAATAAATCAAAACAATTTCCTATTAAACACGCAACGCCGCCAACGCCATTGGTATATTAGACAAATAATTCAATAAAAAAGTTTAAAAAAAAATGTGCTGTATAATTACCGAAATAAAAGTAAAAACTTTTATTTGCACGACATTATCTACTATAAAACATTATATCATATGTTTGGTATAAAACTGCTTTACAAAAAATTAAAGTAGAAGTAAAATATTAAGAAAAATACTGGGTCATTAAAAAAAATATATTTAATGAATTAAGACATTCTTATGTACAGGGGGTTCCGGCTTCTTATGCGTTTGACTTTTGTGGGTATAATTTACGTAATAAAGCAAAACTGTTAATTGACTGAATAATTAAGGAAAAAATTAGCACGTAACTTAGTGATTTAAACTTTTTATACAGGGTGTGCCAAAAAAACATATGCCGACGTCTTGATAGCGGAACAAACGCGATTGGCGTTGATCTGATCTAGAAGGACAATGTGTGTCGGAGGTCACGTGATGGATTCTTTCTTTCAATCGATACTTTCATCGATCGATGGATACAGCAGTTTTACTCGCCTGCTGCTGTTTTAGTTTCTCTCGTACTTCGGTTGATGGCGCTTCTTGTTGGGTACATGGTTTTGTTTTCTCACTAACAATGTAAGGTGAGAGATAAAGCCGTATACTTAATTTAGAAGGGTTGTCACATTTACCAAGCAGTGTTCTGAGGAGTCCCATAAGGACGAAACAGTTAACTGTCAACACTTATTAGGTGTCCATTAGATCTTGGACCCCCGTGAGGTTAAGCTTTCAAGCTACCCACGGAAAAATACTAGGGAAACAAAAACCCTTTTTAACCCGATTAGCCACGAAAACTTGTTTGAATTTTAATTTACGGGTACTAAATTTTACTTAAAAAAAAAAGAGAGTGAAGCTGCTATTGCGCAGACTCAGCAATAACAATAACGATAACAAAGTAAAATACGCGACCCAAAATGTCCCTATTATAATTTTTTGCTTACCTGTTAAACCAATCGTCGGTATATCGTGGATAAGGAAATGGATCATTCGAACTGAAATCGTAGCTGGCTTCTGCATTCTGGAAATAAAATAGAACTGATTTTAATCGATACCTAGACCAGTATTTATTAGCAGCAGTGAAAAAAATCAAAAAAACTCTCTCAACTTAATCACTTGTCAATTGCGTGTTTAAAACTAAATGATTGGAAAAGTTTTCGGTGCGGCACAAGAAATCGTAGCCGGCGGCAAAAAAGTTGCACTTGGTGCAAAACTGAATTCAAACGTTCCTCAATGGAATGTAAAAAAACAAAAAAGTTGCATATCAATGGAATTCCAAATTGGCGATTTTATCAAATACTATTTTTTATGAATATTGCATGAACATTTGGTGTTTACGCGCTTTTAGGTTTTATGATCTGAAACAAGATGGTGCTGGGTTGCGTTCACGATTCGGGTTAAAATTTACCGGGCGTTCACCGGACGTCTTCTGTCTCTCATTTGTCAATTTTTTATTTTTTTATTGGCGGATTTGAATCGAAACGATTTTCCCGCCAATAACACAGATTAAAAAGATGAACCCAATTTATGTTATTCTTTGAAGAGACCAAAAATTGAAGTAGAATTTTGTATTGTTTTTATATGCCCTGTTTCCACCAATGCATGCCTACCCCGACTCAAAAAAACGCATCACGTGATGGCCCATGGATTTGGGCATGCATTGGTGGAAACAGGGTGATAACTTGTTTCCACCTGTGCCTATCTAATGAACCTTGATTCAAAAAACACATCAGGTGACGCTGCATTTAAAACCGGTAAAAATCCTTGTCCCGTCACATGATGTGTTTTTTGAATCAGGGTGGACACGCATAGGTGGACACTAGGCTTTAAGTGCCCAAACACTTTGGTGGAATTAAAAAAAAATAATTTTGACAAAAAAAAGAAGTAATGTTGGGTTAGAGTTTGCTCTTATATGTTTCATCTTCGCTATGCGCATGCGCGACAATTTAAATTTTACCCAACTAATCGAGGTAGATAAATGGTTGTTCGCCGTGTGTTAATGGTGAACGTCATTTCGCCTTCCGGTGTTCGCACCAAAGCCAGCAACCGAATCATAAACGAAAAATTCATCCAACCGGACGCGCGCGGCGTCAATCGTGAACGGGCAAAAAGTAACGCCGGGTGCGTCCGGTGTTCACTCGGCGTTAATCATGAACGTCCCCCTGGTGTTCATAAATAATTTGAAAGCTCTTACAATAAGGCGCTGACTCGTGGCGTAGCTTTAAATTTGCGCCCCGACATAAATTGTAATTTTGGAACATACTCATTTGCATCTCTTTTGAATTTTCTATCGCTGGCAATCTCAAAGCGCTGCAAAGTGGGCTCCCGGCCCCTATTTTTTACCAAAATTAAAAAAATAGATTTTGATACAATATTTTGTTTTGAAATGGGAATAAAGTAGTTATAAACCAAAATGGCGAATCCAAAATGGCGAAGTTTCCTATTTATGAACCGATAAGTATTAAATTATTTAGGGACACTAAAACAAGTCAACTGGCCAGGATTATTTAAACCAAAAGTAGCTGATTATTGACAGCAAAATTTCCCTTATAATTGGTTCAAACCGCGTTCATATAATATGCTCAGTTTCAAATTCGTGAAAAGTTGTTATCCGGGTTATAAATCACGATTAAACTAATAACCATATAATCCAGTCCTCTTTAGGGCGTCAAATTAGTTAAATTTTTAGAAAAACACGACTATAAGCAGAGGCTCCGGAACGAAATAGCGGGTATTAGAATAGCGACTATCAAAATAGCGACGTAACAAAAGAGCTATGTAACAAAATAGCGATTATAACAAAATAGCTATGTAGCAAAATAGCAAAATAAAAAGCAAACATCAAAATATCAAAATTTTGGTTTGGTTCGGATGGGTTTGATTCGGTTTGGTTTGGTTTTATTCGGGTTTGGCATATAGTTCGACTAAGAAGTTTCTTTCTAATATATTAAAAAAAAATCCTGACTTCTTTTCCGGGACCCTAGAGGGTGTGAATCCGAACCGAACTGAACCGAACCTAGCCAGCATATTAAAAAAAAACTTCCCTGACTTCTTTCCGAAATCCTAGAGGGTGTGAATCCGAACCGAACTGAACCCAACTGAACCCAACTGAACCAATTCAATTGAGTTCGGTTCGGATCCACATCCTCTAGTATCCCGGACAGGCGTAGCGGGGGGGGGGGGAGTGGCGGGGGGTTTGTCGCCCCCCCCCCCTTCCCCCGCCCTAGTGTACTGGCGCCCCATGGGTGCCCTAAGCTTTATTAAGTAGTTGCCGTTGCTATTTCGTTCCGAAGCCTTAAGAAGAGGGAGGATAAAAAAAATTGGACTAAGGATTTGTCCGACAACATTCGGTTCATTAATTTATGATCTATTCTCAGCTAGTATCCATTGTCAAACTGCAATCCTCATATTTTGTATACTCAATTGTCTCGAGCGCCTGCAATTGTAAATCTTATACTTGTTAAAATTTTGTAAAATCTCAGGGCACTGCAGTGCTCGGCCAAATTTGCGGGGTAAACTGCTGTACCATCTTTTCTTGAAACATTTCAGTCCATATTTGACTTATCTAAAACTCTACTTCGGAATGAGCTACAAAACTCAAACTTTGCACAGTCGTAGATCTTCAACAACCCCTCCGTGGACTTCTATACAGAAATTTCAAAAAACGTCAAAATTTTCATTCACTCACTCACTCATGGTATAGATTATCAAAGTTCTACTGTACTTCCAGACATGCTACAAAGCTGAAATTTGCCAGCCTGATAGAAATTATACATGTAAAGTTATGTAAAAGTAACATTGCCCACTTCCAGAAGCGCTAGAGAGCTGAGTTTTGGCAGACTGATAGGAAATATTATAAAACTTTAGGAAACAAATTGAAAACCCCAAAATTCTAATTTGCTTCTCTTCCCTATAAATGTAAATTTATGTCAAAGTAACATTGCCCACTTCCAGAAACGCCAGAATAGAATATAGAATAGAATAGAATCATTTATTTTCCCAAAGACAATTTACAATTATGTGGGAATAGTCAAAAAAACAGTTTTTTACAAGACAAAAATACATATTTAAAAATGTAAAGAGACATTGCACTACAGAAACATGAGTGACAAACAAGAATCACCATTCAACACAATTAAAAAACTCATCTAAGTCATAAAAGGTTTTATCAATTAAGACTGCTTTCAAATTTTAAGTAAACCTAATAACATTATTAATTTTTTAATGTTGACTGGTAATTGATTAAAAATTTTGCAACCCAGTATCTCTGGAGTTTTTGAGGTTAAATTGAGCGTATGGGGTGGTATGTAAATATTATTTTTTTGTCTAGAGCCAGAGAGCTGAGCTTTGGAAGGCCGATAGGAACTATGATAAAACTATAGGAAAAAATTTAAAAACACCAACATTCTAATTTACTGCTTTCCCCCGTAAATGTAAAGTTATGCAAAAGTAACATTGTCTACTTCCAGGAACGCTAGAAAGCTGAACTATCATAAAACCATAAAAATTTAAAAACCTCAAAATTTTTAATAAGCCATTGCAAAAGGTTTGAACAATATTCCGCATATTTTACTACATTAAAACTGAAATATTATCCATATCCTTTAAAAAAAGAGTGAAATCATAACAAAAACATTTGATGTAAAAAAGCCAAGTACGCGAAAATGTTATTCCGTAAAAAAAATTGAGATAAAAGTAAAGCTAAGTTCTCTAATACAAATTTCAAAATTAAAGGTTCTTTCTAGTTTTTGAAATGTTTTTCTAAACTTGGCTATAACGGCTGCAATGAGTCTTAGGCACAGTGATATATTAAACATAAAGAAGTTTGACTGTAATAGCAAAGTTTTTATTTAACGATAAAGTTTTTTTACCCTGTCTGTATAACCGACGCGACGATATTACATATTTTTAACAAGAAACGCAGAAGGTTCCTTAAGGGTTGTATAAATCCGTGGGGTCGTATAATCCGTTACGCAAGCAAAAAAAAGGTCAGAATCACGTAAAAAAGCTGATTTAGGATTAGCGTATGTATACGCTAGCTACATGTTTCAAAAAGAAAATCAAACAAACGTGACCAAAAAAATGAACACGAAATGCGTCCATATCGGCACGTTAAAAAAGATTTTTTTTTCTTTTTAACGAAAAAGGAAAGGTTAAAGTAAATAATATTTTTAGAAGCTCTTAAAATATTAAGAAACCCTGGCGTTCTTTAGCTACCTAGCTAATACCAGAGAAAATATTATTTTTTCGATGCTAATACCAAAAAGAATTAATTATATAGCTAATATCTTTGATTAAATAAATTTAATCAAAGCTTATTCTGGATTCTGAGGTATTAGACCTTTATTATAGCTAGCCTATTAGCACACTTCAAGTGAAGCCATAATATTATATAAACGTTGAAAGCAGTTTTTGTTAATATCTCAGAAACCAAAGCTCTTATGAAGTTTTTCATTATAACATGAATTATTGAGCAAAATGTAATCTACTACTTACTGGGTGGGCCAAAAAAAAACCAAAAATTTTTTTTTATTATAACTTTTAATCTATACAATCGATTTTAATGGGACAAACTGCACTTGGCAGAGAATTAATAAGAGTTTTAACTGAATGTATTTTTTTGTCCACCATCTCAAGATCCAAGATGTCGGACGAAATTAAAATGTACCCTTCAAAGATGCTCGTTTATTCTCGTGTTGCACAACAAGGTACATATTAGCAAAATCGGTTTAGTGGTTCTAAAAAAATATATTTTTGTTTCAACCATTGTTTTGCATATTATACGATTGCCTTGCCAATCATGCCTGCATTTATTTCCTTATAAATTCATTACTACTGAACCGATTTTAATGAAATAAAAAACTGATCCTGATGAGAATTGATTGCCTTTTAAAGATCATGATCAAAGTTTATCGCAATCCTAAAATTTAAGATGGCGAACAGAATCATACTTGATTCTTCAAAATGGCGTGTTTATTCTTAGTTTCCGCAAATGTTTTAGTTTTTTTTTAAGTAAGAAGTAAGAAAAGCACTACTTTTCCCCCACACAACGAGGTGTAAATGAGTAAAATCGGTGTGGTCGTTCTCAAAAAATCTATTTTTGTTTTAGCCATTGTTTTAGAGATTTTACGATTGCATTGCCAATCCTGTCTGCATTCATTTCCTAATAAATTCGTTATTACTAAACCAATTTTAGTAAAATAAAAAAAATCGTGTTGAGAATTGATTACTCTTTAAAGATTATAATCGAAATTTGCCGCCATCTTAGAGTTTAAGATGTCGGACAGAATCATACTTGATTCTACAAAATGGCGTGTTTATTCCTATTTTCCGATATTGTTTTAGTTTTTTTTTATTTATAGAAAAACATTACTTTTCTCCCGAAGAGATAAAAATTAATTGAGTGCTTTTCTATAAATTAAAAAAAAAAACGAAAATATTTTTTGAAAATAAGAATAAACGGCCTCTTTGAAGGGTCAAGTATGATTATATCCGACATCTTAACTTCTAAGATGGCGGCAAATTTCGATTATAAACTTTAAAGAACAATCACCCTAATTTTTTTTAAATTCAATAACATCGGTTCAGTAATAATGAGTTTATAAAGAAATTAATGCAGAGAGGATTGGCAATGCAATCGTATAATCTGTAATACAATGGCTGAAACAAAAATAGATTTTTTGAGAACCACCAAACCGATTTTACTAATTTATACTTTGTTGTGCGGGGGAAAAGTAGTGCTTTTCTATAAATTAAAAAGAAAACTAAAATATTTTCAGAAAATAAGACTTAACACGCCATTTTGAAGAATCAAATATGATTCTGTCCACCATCTTAAATTTTAGGATGTTAATAAATTTTATTCATGGTCTTTAAGAAGCAATCAATTCCCACCAGGATATTTTTTATTTCATCAAAATCGGTTTAGTAGTAATGAATTTATAAGGAAATAAATGCAGACATGATTGGCAAGGCAATCGTATAATATTAGAAACAATGGTTAAAACAAAAATATTTTTTTTTAGAACCACCAAATCGATTTTTTTGACTTGTACCTTGTTGTGCGTGGCAAGAATGCTGCTTTTTTAGCGATTTAAAAAAATTACTAAAACATGTTTGCAACACAAGAACAAACGAGCATCTTTGAAGGGTACAATTCTATTTCATCCGCCATCTTGGATTTTGAAATGACGAACAAAAAAGTTTATTTATTCAAAACTCTGGCTAATTCTCTGCCAAGTGCAGTTTGTGTCATTAAAATCCATGGTATAGTTCAAAAGTTATTATGAAAAAAAATTGTCTGGTATTTTTTGGCCCACCCGGTATATCCCGAACACCGCATATTGTTGCGATGCTCCGTTAAAAAGTCACAATTTTTAATTAGCATTTATGGACTTTGACCAAAATTTATATATTTTAGCTGAAAATTTTACGCAAATCGGTTCAGCTAAACCGTTGAAACTGAGCTATCGTGTTATGCACAGAAATAATATAGGTACAGCGTGTCCCATTTTCGATGGGATTAAATGGGAAACTCGGTTATTATTAAAGATATCGATTTTCTGATTGCACCTTACCGTGCTCTTTTTTGGAGCCCTTAAAAATGGTGTAATCAGATTTTTGCTATACCCCGTGGTTTCGCTAATACAGGGAGTTTTTGAAAAAATTGCATTTTAATTAATTCCTTGTATCTCGCTTATTTTGCAAGATATTTTTATTCTGTAAAAACCTTTTCATGGCAACTTTTTTAGAGCAAAATATGACGTTGTCAATTTTTAAAAATATTGTTTAGTTTTTGAGATATGGTATTTATCATAAAAAAATTAAATACGGACCTGGATTTTTTTTATTAACACTTTGATTAGTTCCATGCTATTATTACCTTAAAATGATAAAACTTTAATATTTTTTTGATTTAAGGTTAAAAAAAACTATTTAATATTTGAAAAAAAAGTTATAGTCTGAACCTGGAAATTTCCAACGTAATTATAAATTAAAAATTGCAAGACACACTAGTTGAACGATTTTTAGTTTATCTGTTTTGAAATGATAATTAAAAGATTTATAAATAAAGTAAAAAACGTTAAAAAGTTACAAAAATAATATCATACTAATTATTTGATAACCGAACAGCAGGTCGTGAAATTTACAAAACAAAAGCGGGGAATTGACATTGTCATTTTACTTGTCATTTTTGTGAATGGCTTACAATTATTTTAAACTGGCTAGAAATCGACCATATCCAGATTTTGAAAAATGTGACTGCTTCATTCAAGCAACAAAATCCCAATATTTAAATGGCAGAAATATTTTTATTCAAAATGCGTTAAGAAAAATTACTCAAAAATGCCAACAATGTCTTACACAACATGGTAATCAGAAAATTAGTTATTTTTTATATTTTTTTTTGTATTTTTCGTAGACTTTGTTTCAAATAAATCTGTAAATTAACGTAAAATCATTTTAATATGCTAAGTATCAAAACAGTTAAACTAAAAATTGTTTAACTAGCAATTTTTAGTTTATATTTATGTTGGAAATATCCAGGTTCGGACTAATTTTTTTTTTAAGTATTAAATATTTTTTTGACCTTAAACCAAAAATTTTTTAAATTTTTATTATTTTATGATAATACTAGCATGAAACCAATCAAAATAGTAATAAAAAAATCCAGGTCCGTATTTAATTTTTTTATGATAAATACCATATCTCAAAAACTAAACAATATTTAAAAATATTGACAACGTCATTATTTTCTTCTAAAAAAGTTGCCATAAAAATGTTTTTACAGAATAAAAGTATCTCGCAAAATAGGCGAGATACAAGGGATTTTTAAAAATACAGTTTTTTCAAAAACTCCCTGTATTAGCGAAACTACGGGGTATAGCAAAAATCTGATTACGACATTTTTAAGGGCTCAAAAAAAGAGCACGGTAAGGTGCAATCAGAAAATCAATATCTTAATAATAACCGAGTTTCCCATTTAATCCCATCGAAAATGGGACACGCTGTACACACACACACACACACACACACACCTACATACACACAGACAGTCATCACGACGATATTGCTAAGATAGGTCATAATACACCCAAATAACATATTTTCGGCGTTATCTAAAAAAAAATTTTTTCGTCGAAAATAATACCTTTTCTAGCCATTGCTACGAGCGCTATGAAGGTAAAAATCGATAAGTAAAGCACACATGGTTTGCTTTTGAAACAATGACAAATTTAAATTTGTTTGCAAACGCGCATGTTCAAGTGTGCATGCGTGTGTTTTGTAACGTAGAGATCCTGCTGCTTGGTTGCTGGACGCCATATTTGTTGTTTATTTAAATTTTGCTGTATTTTGCATTTGTTGTGTAAAATTATGTTTTTTTTTTTGTGAGAAATGGGAAATAATTCACATAAAACATGTGCGGTTTGTGAAAAACTGTTCGCGAGAAGTAAGGGAGTGCCATTCCACAGGTAAGTGCTCAGTAGCGCCCCAGGAATAAGTCTTGGGGGCGGGGAGATCTCATAATGCCGTATTTTATGCTATTTTCATGAAATATGTAGAAAATATCTAAAAAATCCGTAGGCTTGGGGTAGGCCGGGCGCCGAGGCAAGCCGAGCCTCCCCCCTTCTTGAGTGCGACCATGTACGTGCTTCTATTTTTCTTTAAATTTGTTAGTAAAGTTAAGAGTGATTTATAGGTGGCATTAAATACTCTTTATAGTGTCCACAATAAATCTGCACAATTAATTTTAGAAAAACTACAATTTTAATCCACAATTTAGCAGCGTTCGGTATTTGCATCTCAAACGAGACGGATTTTTGGTCACGTGATTACAGATTAGACTGAGCAAATTGGAATTAACGAACGATTCAGATCAAATCGATCAAATTTTTATAAATGGTTATAACCTTAAATATAACCAAAAATATTATGTAAATATTGCAACTCACTCCCAGCTATAATTTTGACAAAATTTTCCTGTGATGTCGGAAATTTATATAATTTGTTGTCTTCAACATCAAATAATTCAATTTCAGTCTTTTTACATAAAAAATATTTTTGTAAACAAATCAAATACCCAACATGACGTCACAATCTCGGATCAATCTGTTTCGTCAGTCAAAATCCACGGAGCAACCAGATTTACGTCCGACTAGTGTAAGCAGAATTACCGAACGATTCAGATCTACCTCTCCTAGATCTAGATGGAATTAATAACGAACGATTTTGATCAAAAAGATTAATCCGAAGTAAATTCCGAACGCAGCTTTTGATAAATTTTCACCCAAGTAAGTTTTTAAAATAAAATATAATAGACGTAACCCTAAATTTTTGACAATTGTCAAATAATGTAGTGACGTAACGGGCGAGTTTGTAAAGTAATCTAATTTTGCTCACCGATTACATCGGTTTTTTGACATATGACGTTTGACGTTCATTTGACATTTTCATTCGGTGAGTCCGATGAACACCAGAAAATAAAAAAGAACGCGATGAATCAGATATCTGAACCTCGCTTTTTTCGATTTTGATTTATTTTCTAAAAGATTCTCTTCATTAATACATGGAAACAACATTTTCAACGTATCCCTCAATCCTGGCATGCCGCGGTCTGATGATATCAAAATTTTAAAAACAAAATAAAAAACAGTATTTGTTTTTTCATATTTTATAAGTGTTTTAATGTTATTTAAAGTTTTTTTAAAGCTTTTGTTAAGGTAGGCTTTTGTGCCTTTGTATAGATTAGGTTAGGTTTAGGATGAGGAATTTTACTTGAAAAATTTACTCTAATTTAAAACAACTAAAACTCATTTATTTTAAAAATTCATATTAGCATATATAAACTTAGCATAAAATAATAATGGTAAAGGGCTCTCGAGATTAAGTTCTTCTGCTCTTTAGAATAAATTATTAATAAGTGTGTAAAATGTAAATGATTTTATAAAAATTTTAACTCGTGTATAAATAAAGAAATTGAAATTGAAATTACCGCCAGATCTTCATCATCCAAGTCTTGAGTCACTATTTATATCTTTTAAGATGACTATCGAAACTTTGTTTACTACACTGTGGAGCATTTAACAAAAAAAAACAACAAAAGAGATATAAAATTACACAGCCGACAAAAAAACACAAAAAACAGCTGATTTTGACGTAATTGACATTCATCGAAGATTGCTCACCGACTCTCAGGGTCGGTGAGCATTGATGCCATCAATTGGTGCCTTGGTGAAATTCATCAGATAATTTACGAACCCGATGGATTTCAACGAATTGCACTGATTAATATAAAAACTTGATTGTTGTCATCGATGAGCTCATCGATGCCTTTACGAACTCGCCCAAACTAACAAAACTCACGCATGCGCAGTAACCGAAATCCTGTCTACCCGAAAAGGATCATTAAGAATTAAATGTGGGTCCTGACTTCAAGCATCGCGTGTGACAGTGCATGGGTATGCCCCATATTTATGCTCTGACGTACTTGGGTATGAAGCTAAATAATTAAAGAGAAAAAACTTACATAATTGTACTTAAGATCCAGATGCATGTAGTCCACACCTGAAATGATAAAAAAACCTAAATTACAATAACTGGCTATAAAAAAGGTATGTTTACTTGGGGGGGCCGGAGGGGGAGTTTATTTTATCAGGTAATAACGGGTCATTAAATATATTTGTGACGCCTTTATTAGGGGTTATTGTATTAAGCAAATAAGAGTAATAATTAATTTTAAGTGCGCTTAATCGGACAACATTTTGAGTACAACGTTAACAATCGGTCATCTGACGAACACTCCTATGACGTAACAAGGGCTAATGTTTACGACGAGAAAGAAAGACTTCGCTCCCAGCGCCGGTTTAAGGGCCTACCAGGCCCTAGGCACCAGTGGTAAGACGGGCCCCTTCCCTCTTTACAAAGCCGCGCAAAAAAAGGTACAGCGAGACAACTTGTGTTTTTTATATTTTTTTATCAAAACTTTTTTTTCACTTAATAATTTTGAACTTTCACATGTCAGGACCAAAAATCTTTTAATGTTCACAGGAAATATTATTACACAGCTTCACAGAAAAAAAACTAGGTAATGTCGGTCGAGACAGATCTTAATATTCCTATGTATTTTTTCCTAAGGAAAGACATATAAATTTTCTCCAGTGAGACAAAAACTTTTTTAACCCCGGATTTGATTTATTTTTTGTAGGATTCGGTTATAAAAAAATTTTGATAAAGAAAATTTAATTTTTTGCTATATTAAATAAGTCTTATCCCCGAAAATTTGAACCAAAAGCAACTGAAATCCAAAAACTTTTTGAAAATTACAAAGGTAATTAAAATATTGTAAGAAATATGGAGGGCCCTCTTTTAAGAAAATTATTAAATACCTAGATTTGAAAAGAGTTGTTTTTTCAGAAAAAAACCAGTAATAAAAAAAATATTTTTTTTTTATTTAGTTCTTGCACCACAATAAACTTAAAGTCAAATTAAGTTTTTGGACCAGGGCCCTGCGGGCCCCTTGAAGCTCCGGGCCCTAGGCAAGTGCCTAGAGTGCCTATAGGATAGGCCGGCGCTGTTCGCTCCACTGTTAAGCCAATCACACACAAAACTGAATGAAATTGTTCCACATATTATTTCCAAGCAGGGCCCCCTTAACTTAACAAGCCTGATTTTTCTTTAAGTTGCTACACTTCGAAGACTGACGTAATATTGTCACTTTATTCGAAATTTTAGATCTGTGAGCCTACTTTTGCAATTCGAAGAAGGGAAGAAGCACCAAGCTTTTTAATTTGAGGGCCTATTAGAAGTTTTAGAATATTTTAGTCAACATGTAAAATTGTGACCCTGAATATTTCTGTCAGAGCGCAAGTCGTGTTTAACACTTCTGTCATAGCCCAAAATGTAGTATGAAAAAAAGTTATGCAATTTTTGTATTTAAAATATGGGCATATCGGTATGGGAGATCAAGGTCACCAAAATTGTAATTAAAACTTTCTTTTTTTATAGTGGGAATAGAATTAAGACCCTCTCATACAGTGACGGCTGGTAACGTTATAAATTGGGGGGAGGGGGCAGAAATTTATATTGCATGGAAAAGGATATAAAAAAACTTACCTAAACAATTTTATTTTAGCATTTAACAAACAAGAAGCTACTTGGTGTAGTTTTTAGTTTATTTGTTTACAGATAACGTCTATTCGCCCTTCTTTTACATGCGCAAAGTGCTCGGATTAGCACCAGTTTCAGACTAATCATGGCCCTGTAGAGCAACCTCAAAAATCTCACCGAATTTTAAACAGTCTATTAACCTACTAAGTATACCTATGTCAATTTTTGCCACATTTTCATTATGTTCGGTAATGTTTTGTCTATAGGCACTATTCAATTGGCACCTAATATCCGTCTTGCCCAGCATAGAACATTCTATGTGGTTAGTAGCACTTACTTTGTGCCTTTAACTTTTCACTAAAGTTCTTCACACATTCCCTTTGCCACCCACGCAGGATCACTTCGTGGATTGTTCATAATAAGACAAATAAAGCAACCAAAAGCATTTCGTTTTTCACAACCGCACAACAGTTTTCAGCATCGCATAATTTTTTATTACTTGCACTAAAATTTTGTTTAATTTTTTAGATTTTTAGATTCGGTCTATGTGGCCCTAAAGTTTTTATTTGTAATCGAAGTTCATATGTCAACGTATTTAAATTTGCGCAGTTAACACAATCAAAAGTATTTATTTCCATTTTGAAAACAAGCAAAACAAAAACAATGGACACCCGACCGGCAAGGCTTTTAACTACTAACCCTGACGTACCCCAAATCAAAACAAACTCATACGTCTTCACTAAGGATAGAACCGGCAACACGTATGAAGCGCAACGAACGGTTTGGCACGATAAATATGGCCGACGTCAACTAAAACAAACATGCGGTGCTGCCGGCTTGTAATTATTTACGCTAAAAAAGTTTACCCAGTTAACCACAAACTAAAAAAAAGAATTAGACATGTCGTAAGGAAAGAATTAACTTTTTTTAAATAAATCAATTAAAAATACTGGTTGTTGTCTAGTTTTGGGAGGGCACTGCCCCGTTGCCCTCCATGTTGCCCTCCATGTAGCAGCCGCCACTGCCTTCATATATGTCTATGTTTAAAGCTCTGTAACACGGAAAAATTTGCTTGGATATAAAATAGATTTGATGTCTATATTTAAAGCTCCGTAACAGGAAAAATTTACATGGATATAAAATAGATTTACATTTTAAATAAAATATAAAATATGTACAACAAAAATGCCTGGATCTTTTATAATATATTGCCTCCCGTTTCATATTGCGGAACTCTGCAGTTGAATTTACGCAGTGGCGTAACTTTTAACGAAATTTATTGCTCTAAATTACAATTATTAATAACAATTATCGTGCGGTGAATGGGACAAGTATTTGGCCCAATTTTATTTATACACAATATTCTTACTTACAGATCAAATTTTATAGTAGGGGAGAAAGTGAATATTTTTTGAGTTAGTAATATTGTTTTATTGCAAAAGAGGATATGAATACGAAGAACCTACTCTCTTAGTAATAAAGAAAAAGGATATGAAAAGAGTGCCCTTATTTTATTAGTTCTGAAAGTTTATGAGGTAATAGGGTGTGTTGCAAAAAGAAGCTTTAAATACAATCTGGCTGTTATTGAAAAGGCCCAAAGCCTTGCCAGACTTATCTGATGCCCTTCAATTTGACACATTTGATTATTTTGTTGGTTCTTAAACCCACGTGCAAATGAGAAGGAGTCATTATTTTGTCAATTTACAGACTGTTGAAATGAAATAATTTTTTTTGTTCTTCGTTGATATTTCTGGCATGTTTTAGAATATTTAGTTTAAACCTAAAACCTAAATTATCATACTGGGTATACGTCGTTAGTTATGCCAAATAATAATAACAACCTACAGGAAAAAAAATTAAGCGGGAATGCTCCTTTTTCCCCTTTCCCTAAACCTGGTACATCATTGGTAGATTCTAATGTTTTCTAAACTATGCATTGTAACATTTTACCCATATATAACCAAGGCCAACACAAAAACAGAGGCCACGACCCTGAAAAAATCAGCTGTTCTCCCGGGGCTGAATTTTACATTGGGTCTTATGGGAGGTCAGACGTTTTTTTATGATATTTTCAAAATGGCACTACAGATTTCCGCAAAATTTCAGTGAAATATTCTCAGACACGATCCCGATATTCCACCAAAGGTTTGTAAGGAAGCAACATGATTAAAAGGTTAAAATCTTCAAAATTTAGCATTCCTTATTTTGAATTCAAATTACCCGCCATGTACCACATGCCAACTGTTATATTTGACATGTATTTGACTTTGTCATATGTGATTGTCACATTCGCTTCTGCTTTAAACTTAATTTTTGTGTGAGCTAATGAAGCGGCTATGAAAAATTAGGGCTTACTATACATTAAAAAAAAATTGTTCTGCCTTAATAAAGTAAAAACAATCTCAAAACCGGCTTTATTTAAAAAAAATGAAATATCCATGAACCGTCATTCCAACTTCAATATTCTAAAGACAATCAGCTGTGTCGTAACGTGACCATCAAAAAAAAATCAGCCCCGGATGTGACGTCAACAAAGTGGAGGATCGTGGCCCGTCCATTTTGATAGCCCTGATATAACGTTTGTTTCTATTTATTACATGAATAATTTTTGTAGCAAAAGTATTGTATTTGTTGTCGTATTTATTTATTTACTTTTTTGTGACCTGATGTGAAAAATCGTTTATGTTATAATATTGTTTGTGCGTGTGTGTGTATTTTTTTTTATATTTTTTTTGAGTAATTAGCTATTTCCATATTGTCTTTTACAATCATTTTGAGGAAAAATAAAGATTTGATTTGATTTGATTGGGGAGAAGGAGGGGAGATGAGTGGGAGCAGGGAGGACTACAAAGTAACTACAGCAAATTAGAGGCCATTTGCAATGGGTAATCAAAGGAATTTCAATACAATCGCCTGAAATTTAGATAAGTTATATTAAAGCCTTAGTAGTAGCCTTAAAGCCTAAAACATGTGACATAATGGCGTCTGAAGACCGCCATGTTGATTCCCGTTTAAAAAAGTATATTCGGGGATCAGTAGCAATACAACGACATCCTTTTTGTCAAAATCGGTTCAGCCGTTTAGCCTCTAGCGTGACACAAACATACATATTTACATACATACAGCAATCGAAAAACATTACCCTTCCTTTCGCCCTTATGGGTAAAAAGTATTTAAACTATATTTTTTATAAAATTTATCTAAACTCACATATTTTGAATCTAGTTACGTCCTTTGTAGACTCTTATTTAAGTATAAATTCTTTATTTGGATTGATTCCGTGAATTGGGTTAAAAAGCGCAGTACAGCGGCGTAGCATGCCCGAGGGGGCGGGAAGGGGGGGCGATAGCTAAAACGCCTATCAAAAATTCTTGTGACCAAAAAAAAGGGTCATCATGTCTTTACTTTCCTTTGCCGCCCTCTCAATTTACCGTTACCGGCCCTGCTACTTAATCACGCTTAGGGCGCTTCGGGCAATGGGGCGCCAGTACCCTCGAAGGGGGGGGGGGGGGGCGACGAACCCCCCACGTTCCCCCACGCTACGCCACTGGCGCAGAAGGGAGAGTTGCCCCCCCCCCCCCCCTCCCCAGTAGATACACCTCTTCTTTCCCAGTTTTGCTGTAGCTTTTCAAGATTTACAATTTTATATTACTCAATAAAAAAACATGAAGTCGTTTGTAAGAGCAAAATGCCTACTGCGAGTTTGTAATTTACAATTTTATGAGTTTGTTTATTTCGTTTTCCGGGACTTTCTTCTTTTTTAAAATATATAATTTAATGCCTTATTTTTTGAAGCAAAATAAGTTAAAAATCCAACATAAAATTAAGATTTGTTTTGATCAATCTATGTTAGATTTTTGAAAGTCTTTTTTGCAAATTTAACTAAATGCTCCCCCAAATCAATAACGAACTGACTACTGAGCACAGTATAGTAATTATATCTCTGGTATTCGTCATAGATAAATAGTAAATCCATTTTATTGCTTTGCAGATGATGGCAATGTAGTCTCCTCAATCATACCTCCCACATGTCTCTCCGCACGTGAATTCCATCAGACTAACTCAAATACCGCAGATAAATAACGACCTGGAGATAAAAGAGGACTGGGGCAACAAAAACCTTATACAGTTCAACGCGCAAAAAAACCCAAGCAGCCCTTTTTTCAAAAAAGACCAGCACCGGTTAGCCAAACATCATGCTATCTGGAAGTGCTGTCACATTGCAGAGCCAGTTGAACATCTTAGGAGTCACCGCAAAGACCAACATGTCTTGGCACAGTCACGTGGCAGATATAGCTAAAAGAGCGTCCCAAAAGCTTGGGGTGCTATTTCGAACAAGACATCTGTATACACCAAGCCAACTGCTGACACTCGAGAAAGCCCAGATTCGACCAACTATGGAGTACTGCTCACATATATGGAGTGCGGCACCCAAACATAGATTAATGCTTTTGAACACCGTGCAAAACGAGCTATCAAGCTGATCAATGACCCCGCACTTACCCGTAGCTTGAATAGTCTCGAACATCGAAGCACTGTGGGTGATCTATCTCTCTTCTTATCTCTCTTCTACAGGTATTATCATGGAAAATGCTCTGAAGAGCTGGCACGTATTATCCCCCCAGGAGTAGCACCTACTAGGCAAACACGTCAAACAGACGGTAACCATCAATTTACTGTCAAAATAGAAGCCAACCAAGAACCTCATTATATCAGAATTCATATCTCTGGAGAACAGCATCGCTGTGGAATGGACTCCCTGCAGATTACAACCTGAACCATTTCAAAACCAACATACACCAACATTTCCGCGCACTTGCCGCTTCTCGAGCGTGATAGGGATCTCCTTGCGAGTGCGCATAACCGTAAAAAAAATATCGTACTTACCATCATCCATAATCGCCGTGGTAACATTCTTGCCTGTCACCCCTTGAGCCCAAGCAGCTTCCACGTTCAAATCTAACTTGGCCTTGCCGCCATTTTGTCCGGTGTTCTTCAGATACCATTGGAAGGGAAAGTACGGGTCTGAAGGGTCGCTGTGCGGCAGGATTTCTTTGACCAGGTTTTCAACTTTGAGCGGTTTGTAGCCACGTTTGACTCGCAGGAAGCCTGGCTGTTGAATGGCAGTGTGAATCTGGAACAGAAACAAAATGTGAAATAGGATTCAGTTTGATTTCGTTAAAATACAAAAAAATTTAATTAATATCTAAACAACAGGAGCTACAATAGACACACTCCTAGTAGCAGTGGAATGGCTGCAAGGGCTACTCACAAATGCAGCATAGGCAAAATGTAGAATATCGCAAGCGGGCTGAGCTCCACAGCAACCGTCATCGCTTTTTTTTTGTCAACTAGATACGTCAAAGAAGTGAAATTTGTCATAAAAAATAATAAAAAGTACTGTGTAAGTGTTTCTTAGTGGTAGTCGTATAAAAAGTATAGTAAAAAACTCGTTTGAAAAACACAGCGAGGGTGCACGCTTGACTTGTGGACCTCGCCTTCTGCTTTTTCCACCAATTCATCTCGTACGTAAGGCAAGAGTTCTTTACAAACTTGTTCTTTAATAT